>CM077596.1:61321750-63821750 GCA_039654915.1 Aquilaria yunnanensis | reverse complement strand
AGCACAATCAAACATGCTTGTGGATTCTGTGGTTTGTGTCATTGTGGTGCAGATAACAAAGTAATCATGTTCTACTTTCCTTTGAGCAGGTGATCAGTGAAGTTGGTGACCTAGTTGGCATAAAATACTTCCCAGCAGAACCCCAGAAGCAGCTGCAAAAGAAAGGTGCAATCAAGTCAGAGTAGGGGTTTTGAATGGTTCAAGGAGATCTGTATAGTTTTGGTGTGCTTCAGATTTATCATGCTCTTGATTAAGTTATCTTCTAGGCTTGATTCGTGCTCTCTAGAAACCAGAGAAGGTTGTCATGCAAGTGTGGGGTCCATACCTGTATCTCATGTGTACTTGAGTTTGTATTTTTCCTGAAAGGGCATTTGTATTTTGATGTGATTCATTTAAATTAGCCATCCATGAAATCGGAAATTGAGTGCAGAGTTTTTAGAGAAGCAGCCAAAACTGCGGAAGTCTAATTCGTAATTCCCTTAAATTCTCGGAAGGGGAAATGGGCAGATATATCACTAATATTCGGTTGTTAAGGTAGATTGGGGACTAGAGGATTTTTGTGGGCAAATATGTCACCAATGTCATTAATAATGGAAGTCATGCCACTGAAGTAATAATTTTGAAGGGTAATTATCGCCAGTTGCCATTAAACTATACTCATGTTACTTAATCGTTCTGAAAATATTAGGAATTACACAAATTATCCTCAAAATATTTAATTAATGCACTTTTATTTTGCAGTCTATTAAATTGTTAAAGATGAACGGAAGAGTGGCATTAGCAGTCACGTTATTTTTTGATGTCACATCAGCAGTCATGTTATTTTTTCATTCATATTTAACAGTTTAATTGACGGCAGGATAAAAGTGTAACAATTAAATAGTTTGAGAATGATTGGTGCAACACTTGATAGTTTCAAGATGATTAAGTAACATGGGTATGGTTCAGGGATAATTGGTGATATTTACCCAATTTTGAATGTAATATGTTATTTAACAGGTCAACATTCTCCTCCTCCAAATGGCCCTCTGACCACGGGCCTTTCAACTTGGGATAAGGACATCTCAATGAACCCTCACGTCTCTTTGCTTTCATTACCACAAGATTTGCGCTAGTTGATGGCTGGTTCTGATTATGAATTTCCTTTCCTTATTTACCAAGTGATTTTCTGCTACTGGTTTCATCATTTGAGTCATTGGTTTGAGTCGAAGCTCAAGCTCACTTTACTGTGGAGCAGCTCGGAATGCATTCTCTAGACAAGAAAAACACTTGACAATTTTTTAGCCGAGGACAATGAATGCCGTGAACGTGACGATCGCTGGAAGATTTGATGAGTGCCTTAGTTGTAATTTAAGTAGTGTCTGGCAAAAGGAAGACAAATTTGCGCAACGGCTAATAATGGTGAGAGAACAAGTGATGATGAAATATGATCTAGTATCCAAACCTAACTTCAATTGGAGAGATTTTCTTATTGGTAATACTGATTTTTTTGCTGAAAATGGGCTTGCCATTAACCGTAGAGGAAACATATTTGCTAAGTTCTCATTTGAAGATAGGCTAGGAGGAATTGAAGAATTATATATGAATGCACTGGAATATAATTTAGGAAGGAAGACTACCTTCTGTTTGTCAGCTCAAAACTAGGTGAATGGCTGCATGTTGCGGCGATAGTCAGTTGTTTGGGCAGTAAGTTGTAGTGGTAGTTAGTTGTTTGGGCCTAAATCTTGACAAGCAAAGTATGAGGATGAACAAGATAAAGACCAATATTTTAGGAACTTTGAATACAATGAACATGGTCAATTATCAGTCGGGCAGTTTGAGGACTAAATAAGTAAAAAATGATATCTTTAGGGATGTATTCTAGAATTCCATCATTTTTCTTTTCTGGATCAGGCTTATTACTGTTGATTAGTATTTAGTAACTTTAACATGTAATTAGTATATATATTTAGTGGATCGACCTCACATTGCTTGTGTCAAGTTATTGTTCGGCTACCTGATCATAAATAAGCAAAGTTTGTAAACAGTCATGAGAGGATAATATTTTAGTTACTGAAGTACTACAAATTGGAGGTTAATTGTCCAAAAATCTGTATAAGGGTAGAATTGGTAGAGCACGACAATCTAAGAATCTTTTTGGAAGTTTTTGTATATATTTGTTGGGTGTATCCTGGATTAGCCAGTACTATTCACACTTAGACAAAAACCAAAGTTATTGTGCATATACAACAACTTCAGCTCATAATTGTATGTGTTATATATATATATATATATATATATATATATATATATATATATATATAACCATGAAATATGGGGAAAAACACAGTTACCATAAATTTTCTAGGCTAATTGGGCCTTAAGCATGGCTTATCTTTATTTGTGTTAAAACAAAAGCCATAGAAATGTGGATTATTCAAGTCCCAATATTGTTGTTTTTTAACTAAATTTTTGTTTTATTTTCATTTTTTGGTATTGACATCATATTAGAAGGGAAGAAAAAGATTATAGAGCACATAAGAGAAATTACACAGACACACACACACACACACACACACAAACACACTTAGGAATAACTGTAGATGAACAATGATGATAATTTGGGCTTCATGTAAATAGTTATAGTGATTTAGCTTGAAATTATAACCTGGCCCGTTTTTTATAAAGCTACGTTGTTTTTGCCTTTTTAGGCTGCAATCCATTTCTTTCAGCCTCGCTCGACAAGCTTGGAGATCTGGCACTTCTTTCTTTCATTGGGGCCTCCATCTCCGTCATACACTTCCACCGTGACCTCACATCACCCGATTATCGACAACCTCTACACATTGAACATCATCTTCTTCCCCTTCAATCTTTTCCCCAAAAATCATTTCCATTTGTGATGCAAACCCAGCCTCCGTAAAAAAAAAATTACATCACCCACATATTAATTATGAATTCAAATACGTACATATTAAGGAAAACCAAATCTCGAGACAATTGCCCAAAATATAACCTTAGCCTCCATTTTCACCAAAATCAGAGTAACTGAGCCACACACAAGGAAAGCAACAAACACATATCAGAAGTGAAGGGAATTGCAGTACCTCTCTTCTAACAGTCAGGAGGCAGTGGTTGGCCATCCATGAGAACAAGTTCAGCTTTGTCACGAGCGTCAAGGTTGGCCAAGTAGAGTTGGGAGACAAGTTGGCCATTGCAATCTTAGGAGGTCAAGCCATCGTTGGTGAATAAAAGGGAAATTTTGAGCTAAGTGACACAATTTGGCCAATTTGGTCATCACTTTCATGATTTGAGCATCAAATCTGTGTTTTCTAAGGAAAATTCCAAAAACACACACACACACTCATATTTTTTCTATGAAAAATGCCGATTTGCAAAGTTCTTCTTTTTGCCCATGATCTTTGATGCAAGCCAGAAAATGAGAGAGATGTGATGAGATATGAGAGTTGATTGGCAAATGGCAAATCTTTTTCTCATGTTCTGCAACTAGAAATGCAGTGAAACTTTGCACAAAAAAAAAAAGAGAGAAAGAAAGGAGGGATGAGGTAATATGAGAAAAGGAGATGAGAGAGTAATGAGACATAGACTTAAAAAGAGAGAGAAAGAGAAAACAATGAGATGAGAGAGAGAAGGATGGCCGGACGAGTAAAGGAGGGAGATAAGCCCAAGAGTCAGACTCTTCTTTTTTAATGTTAAAATTGTCAAGTTCCAACTTCCAAAACTCCATTAAAAAAAAAAAGTTCCAACTAGCACTTGAAGTAAAAGGGGAGAGAATTGGTTTCTAAGTTTCTAAACTAGAGGTGTAAAAGTGTGATTACTAACCCTAGTAATTTTGACTAAATTTTATATATAAAAATGTTTTTGAATTTGATGCCAATTTAACAAATGAAAGAGAAGAAATTTTGGGGCCTACAAAGAAGCAAAAGTTGATTTCTTTTAGGCCTTAAAAGTTTAAACAGATCTTTGAAGCCCACTTAATATTAATCAATTGAAAGAAAATACATAAAAAGGAAAAAAAAATCATCTTCAAATTAAACCGTTATGAAAGATCAAACTTTGGACAATATTTGATTGGTTAGTTCTGAACATCTATGATCCCTAAGTTTCTATTCTTTATCAACGATTATTGACCAATAAATCATACCATCATGATATTTCTTTATTATAACTAGTTTCATAACTCGTCTAATAGATGAAGAAGTTGTTGATGTAAAAATATGTAATGTAGTCATGTAATGGAAGAAATGCATAACACTCAGTGGAACACAAAAGAAAACAATAATAACTATTACATTGTGTGTGTAGAAAAGATAATCAAATATGAAAAGATCTTCTATGTTTAGAAACACAACAGCAACATTGAAGTTTTCTATTAAATCGAGCCTGTAAGGAAAACAATTCTCAGTGACATGAGAAATCATGTCACTATTCAAGTATAGTGTATTGATAGCATATATGTGTTGACACCCAATTTCGTCCGGCCATTAAAATAATTTTAAAAAAAAATTAAATAAAAAAAATTAAATAAAAAAATGTATTATTATTATTATTGTTATTATTATTACTAAATTTTTTTTAATTAGTTTAAAATATATATATTTTTTTTAAGATTTGATATATGTGTGTATATGTGTATGTTTGAAAGAAAAAAAAGAAAACTCCATAAAAATGACAAAATTTAAAAGTTTGAGGTAAAAATGACAAAATTAAGAAGTTTCAGGCAAAATTGACAAATTCTGAAAGTTCCAGGAGCATTTGGCAGTTTGTCACATAAAATTTTGAGCCTGCCGACGTTTTTGGCTCAAATTGACAGAAAACGACAAAATTGTCAAAATCAGAAGCTTCAGGAACTTATCCAGAGGCTGAGAGACGTAAAGGACTAAAATTGTCATTTTACCAATTTAAGAGATAAGTTTGAAATTTTTTATTAATTTATCCATCAACAGTTCAGCTAAACTTCCTCTATAAATAGCCCCCCAAATTTTGTGCTGAAGACAGAAAAAAATAGCAAAAAAACTTAGAGCTCCGTTTCAAAAAAAAGAGAAAATTACAGCCCTTAGCCCCAGCCCTCTTCCCTTCTTCCCCAGAAAGCCAAAATTTTTTTTCACTGCTGTTCCCTCTCTCTCTCTCTCTCTCTCTCTCTCTCTCTCTCTGCCGTGCCTCTCTCCTCACCGTCGCCGCCTCCGCCGTGCCCGTGCCGCCGTCGCCCCGCCGTCGCCCCGCCGTCCCGCCTCCGCCGTGCCCGTGCCGCCGTCGCCCCGCCGGCCCGCCGCCGCGTCCCCTTTTCTTTTCCCTCCTTTTCCTTCCTTCTCCTCGGACCTCCGCCCCTCGCCGGCCGCTGTCTCCGCCGTGCCGTCGCTCGCCGTCCCGTGGCCGTGCCGCCGCGCCATCCCCGCCGTCCCCCCCTGCCCCTGGCCCAGCCGCCGCCGGCCGCCAGCCCCTTTCCCCCCTCGCGCTCGCGTCGCGCCTGTACCCAGCAAAATTCAAAAATTTCAACTTTTAGGTAAAATTCTACTTTAATACTTCATCTTTTCAATTCTTTTCATTTTGGTCACTAATCTTTTTATTTTGTTTTTTTTTCAGAATTAATTACTAACTTTATTTTTTTTACTTGTGTATTTATTTGTTTATTATTGTTATTGTTACTAACCTTTTTTTTTTTTGTTATTATTAACTTTTTAACTAACTTACTAACAACTAACTTTTAACATTATTATTGTTACTAACCTTTTAATTTTTGCATTATTACTAACTTTTATTATTGTTAATTAATTTAATCAACTTGGTTAATTAACAATTAATTAATTTGGCTAAATTTTATTATTGTTGTTAATTAATTAATTTAATTAACTTGACTAACTTTTTATTATTGTTGTTAACAATTAATTTAATTAAACTTGGCTAATTTTTATTATTGTTGTTAATTAATTTAATCTAACTTTTACTAACCTTTTTTATTGTTATTAACTAACTAATCCAACTAATCTAACTATATTAATTGTGCTAACTTTTATTATTATTGTGTTATTAAAGTGGATGGCCAAAAAGCCCCACTTTATTAATTGAATTTTTTTTATGATTAAAAGATAAAAAAAGGAATTTTACGTGAATAATTTTCTAAAGGCTAATAAAAATTACTTTTTTTATTTTGAAACAAAGTTTTTATTCCTTTTAATAAACAAACATAATGAAATAATTCAAAAATAAAATAAATAAATAAATAAACATAAAATCATTCTTTTAATACATCTTTAAAATTAATAATTAATGAAATAAAAAAAATTAAAACTCCATGACCAAATGATCCGCCAGGATTCATGGCTCGGAAATATTTTTAAATAAAATATATAAATAAATTTTTTCTTTATAAAAAATAAAAAAAAAACTTTAGACTAATATATTAATTATCTATTAATATATAATTTTTTTTAGTTTTCTTTATTAATAAAAAGAATAAAAAGCGTAAAAATTTTGGGTTAATATTTTATTCAGTAATATTTTACTTATTAAATTATATAACTTTTTGTTTCTTTTATAAAAATCTTAATCAAATAATTTCAAAATAATACAAAATAAAACAAAAATAATTGAATTTTCTCTTAAATATTTTTGACTTATTGATTAGATATATTTTCAGAAATATAAATTAAAATTAAAAAAAAATCTTTCATCAAACAAAGAAGAATATAAAAATAAAAATATCAAGACTTTTGTTTTAAAATACATATAAGTTTTCGGTTAAATAATCTTTTATTCCAAAATAAATTAAATAAATATCAAAACTTTTCTTCTTTTGTTTAAAATTTTTGGTTCTCTTAATAAAAAAAAATAATAAAAAAATAATAAAAAATAATAAAATAAAAATAAAAATTTTTAGTTCATGGTATATTGGCTGGAAACTGTCTCGTGCCCGCTTTTGAGCTGCTTCACCTGGTGAAGAGGGTCTGGCTGAGTAACAACGCCCCGTACCATGATCAAAATTTTTATTTTTAAACTCTTTTAAATTAACTTCTTATTAAATAAAAATTAATTATTATTTTTTTTAATTCTTTTATAAATTGAGTAATCCTTTAAAATAATAAATATCTTTCATTAAACAAGAAAACAAAAAAAGTAAACAAGAAAAAAAAAGAAAGATAAGAAAAATAAAAGAAAGATAAGAAAGAAAAATAAAAGAAAGATAAGAAAGAAAAGAAAGATAAAAAAAATAAAAGAAAAGATAATAAAAAGAAAAGAAAGAAAGAAAAGACAAGAAAAATAAAAGAAAGATAAGAAAGAAAAATAAAAGAAAGATAAGATAAAGAAAAGAAAGGAAAGATAAGAAAAAGAAAAGAAAGATAAAAGAAAGAAAAAGAAAAAGAAAAGAAAGAAAGAAAAGAATAAAAAAAGAAAGAAAAGAAAAGAAATTAAAAGAAATTTAAAAAAAAAGTAAAAAAAGTAAAAAAAAGAAGAAAAAGAAAGAAAGTAAAAAAAGAAGTAAAAATATAAAGATAAATTTTTTTTAGTTAGTATTAAAAATCATTCATAAATAAAAAGAATTACCATTTAAAAATTAATTTCATAATAATAAGAATTAAATAATTACGATAAATCAATTTCCATATCCGGATGATCCGGCAGGATCTACGGTTTGGAAAATATCAAACTTTTTAAAATAAATAAATTAAATAAATACAAAGATAAAAATCCATGTTTACAATATGGATTAAATTATTTAAAATTTCACCAAATTCCGTGTCCAAATGACTCGGCAGAGTCCATGGTTCGGAATCAAATCTTCCGTGTCCAAATGACTCGGCAGAGTCCATGGTTCGGAAGTATAAAATTTCATACAAATTAATTAATTTAAAAATCCACATTTCGACTAATCCAGTTAAAATTTCTAATTTTGAAAATTAACTGAGAATTATTTAAAAGCAAAGCAAAACAAAATTAAAATCAACTAAGGTGCCAATTTTTGGGCGTTTTAACAAAGTTGTTTTAACGTAACCGTACTCCCGATCCCCGAACTCTCGCAGACCAATTTTAAGGTGACCAATCGATCTAGGTGAAACCGATTGGTGGCGACTCCAGAACACCCGACGTTGCCACAGCCTGGCGACTCCGCTGGGGACTCGACGTTAGTGAGTCGAGCCTAAAGTTGATTTGTTTTAATTTACTTTGCTTATTATGTGGATTTTTATATGCTATATTTACTTAGCGAAAACATGCATTATGGATTCACAATATGAAGCTCTATACCCGAGCTTACTTAAATCGAACACGATTCTTTCTAAGCGGAATTGGTTTTGTTGTCCTTGTGAGGCCATGGTCTCCAAGCCTTCACCGGTTTCAAAGTAGCAAAGTAGTGTATTGCCTTCTGAGACGGTTAGTCTCTGCATGGGCCCACGAAAAGCTACGACTCGAATTAATCCATTCCTTACATTAACCCTAGAGGGTAAGGAATCGGGCCGTCACTATAATTTAGTGACGGGATTCGGGAACTATCTCTTGCCTTTTTGATAAGCCACCTTATGCATATAGAACTCCCCACTTAACCATAGAACTAACCATAGTATTCCTCCCATTTACCAACGCCATAAGCATATCCTTGTTATGCTGTGTTGTTGCTCTACACTTTTATTTTCGTATTTATGGTTTTAACTCATTTTTCCATAATAGTTCATGAGTTGTTAATTGCTATTTAAGTTATTAATAAACTTATCTTTCTTTTGTTATACTTCTGTTTTGTGCAAATATTCTTCATGCATCAAAACCACGCATCAAACTATGCTAACTTTTTGGTCTTTTTAATAACAACTAAAAGTCTTGAAGTTCCATGATATTGGATAAGCAAACTCACTCATTGCATGCATTCCATTACATTAATCACGTGCATATAAAGTCTGATAAAAATAATCTCATTGCATGCATTTCATTACATCAATCACACGCATATAAAACCTGATAAAAACATAATCTCATTGCATACATCCATTACATTAATCACGTGCATATAAAGTCTGATAAAAACATAATCTCGTTGCATACATCCATTACATCAATCACGTGTATACAAAGTCTGATAAAAACATAATCTCATTTTTCCTACATGCATCCATTGCATCAATCACATACACATAGGATCTAATAAAATATACCTTACTTTTAAAAGGATAAAATTGGACCTCGACACCGATATTCAATTCGGCTCCAAATAAGATTAATGGCAGAACAAATCGAAGGACGTCTCATAAAGATAGAGTCCAAGATAGAAAGTATGGCCGAACAAATGAGACAATTAATCGAGCTAATCAAGGCGAAAGCAATTCAAGAAGCACAAGTTCAGCCACCCATGACAGAAAGAGAAATGGTCACTTTGTTTGTCCAGACATTGAAGTACCTATATTATGACGAACTCATTGGCAATTCGGCAACTAATTTTTCTAACATTGTCATGTCTGGAGAAAGAATCGAGCATGAGATTAGGACTGGGAATATTGCTGAATCCTTTAATAATCCTATAAAAAGAGGAGGACCATCCAGAAGAAAAGATGACGAAGTACAACAAATAGGACGCGGAAGAAGGATTCCCCTCGTGGATACGGTGGCTATCGGACCTCGCCTATCCTATTTTGCCAATGGGCCCGATAATTACCTTCCAAATAGGCCCAATGATTATCCTCTAAATAGGCCCAATGATTATCCTCTGAATAGGCCCAATAATTATCCTCCAAATAGGCCCAATGATTATCCTTCCAATAGGCCCAACAATTATCCTTTTAACAGACCTAATCAGTCATGGCCACCTGCTCCTACTCCTCCAGTACCTGCACCAAGACCAAGAGAAGTTTTCACACCAATTTCCATGACTTATACTGAGTTATACCCAAAACTCATCAAAAGACAATTTATCCGTCCAATTCCTACAAAGCCATTCAAACCCCCATATCCAAGGTGGTATGACCCTAACATTACCTGCCCATATCATGATGGCGTTCCAGGCCATGGCTTGGAAAACTGCATGGCATTGAAGCGTATAGTTCAACAATTAATCGAGTCAAAGTGGTTGGACTTTTCCGATGAACCAAACGTCACTCACAATCCATTGCCGCCTCATCAAGCAAAACCAGTCAATATGATAGAAGAACACCAGCCGATAAAGAAGTCAGTCAACGATATCATAACCCCTCTTAAGCATGTATATTCATGCCTTCTAAAAGAAGGGGTTATCATCCGGAAGTCTTCTTTTAAACATGAAGAAGTCAAAGATGAGGACTGGTGTGACTTTCATGACAGTAAAAGTCATTCTATCCAAGAATGCTCAGAATTCCGTGAAAGTCTACAAAGGCTCATGGACTCATCCCAACTCATCATTTCTACGTCGGATAAAGATGATGATGTAAATGTGATCACTAAAAAACGGGAAGTCAATGCTACGCCAAAACCACTAGTTATACCAATTTCAAAATCTATTGTCAAGCCTTTAAGAACTCGAGTCCCGAGGTCATTCCTCTACAAATCAGACAAGGCTGTTCCATGGAGCCATGATTACACTTCCAACATCACATCAACTCCGTTAGAAGTTAGGAGTATGACTAGAAGTGGTCCATGTTACTCTCCAGAACAAATGTACAAGCTTCGACAAGATAAGAACGTCACAGACCCAACAAGTGAGCCTCTAGATACAGATACATCTAAAGAGCAAAAGATGTCTCAAGAGGTAACAGATGAACAAGCTACTGAGTTTCTCAAACTCATAAAGCAAAGTGAATACAGTATCGTGGAGCAGTTGAACCGTCTGCCAGCAAAGATCTCCATACTTTCATTACTCTTAAGTTCTGATGCCCATCGAGAAGCTCTTCTCAAAGTCCTGAATAAGGCTTATGTTGAACAAGATATCTCCGTGAACAACTTTGACCACCTTGTCAACAACATCACGGCACAAAATCTCATCACATTCACTGACGATGAGATACCAGCAGAAGGAAGGGGTCACTCTAAGGCTCTGCATATTTCGATTAAATACAAAGATCGGATTATGGCCAGAGTTCTTATCGACAATGGGTCAGCTCTAAATGTAATGCCACTCGAAACCTTACATAAGATTGGTTTAGACCCATCATACCTCAACAACAGTCATATTGTTGTTCGAGCATTTGACGGAACGAAGAGAGATGTCGTCGGAAAAATAGAGCTGCCAATAGAGATCGGCCCTTGTGTCTTTCATATCACATTCCAAGTTATGGACATTAATCCTTCTTATACTTGTCTGTTGGGAAGACCATGGATTCATATGGCCGGAGCAATTCCCTCCTCATTACACCAAAAAATGAAATTCATTTTTGAAGGAAAGTTAATCACAGTCTTTGCTGAAGAAGGCATTCTGCTATCATCTATATCAATAGTAGCAAAGGCCAAGTGACCTTCTCTTCCAAGTTGGTGTGACCCAAATCCCAAATGTAACTGAAAAGTCTGTGGTGCTGAAACTCAAGGTCCAACAGTTGGTCGAGTCTAAGTTGCTAGGCCATGATGTGATTGATAATTGAAAGTGAAGATTTTGAGCTGGAATTACATAGATTTTGGAAGGGCTCCAAGTCAGATCTGACCTAACAGTCCGCATACATTTTCGAATGACAGGGAATCCTTTGAATAAACTTGTATCTTTGAAAGCTTGCAAAAGTAATCTAATAGTAAAAATCTCCTAGATTTAGTCCAGAATCTAGGGTGTAGTCTTTGTTAGATGGACACCTGGTATTCTTTCTGGTACAACAAAAAGATGTAATGCGTGCATTCTACTACTTTCCATTTTTACACTCTTTGCCATTATACTATCTATTATTGCCATCACACTTTACTTTTTGACAACTGGTAATTCTTTTTGTTCTCTAACAAAAAGATGTTACGTGTACATTATACCACTTTTTAATTCCATTATTACATCTACATATTGTACCAATTTTTACCAAAAATTCAATTATTACACCTACACATTCTATCACTTCTTACCAAAAATTCTGTTTTTACATCCATCTCTCACTCCTTTCCATTATACTATCCATTATTGCTATCATACTTTGCTTTCTAAATGATACTACTCGTGGGTGAAAATAAAAAGTTAAGGAAAATTTGATAGTAATGATCTTGAAAGTGCTGCCAAATCTAGTAAGAAGGATTTCATATGTTGCACCTCAACCCTCAAAAAGAATTCACAGTGGTTATCAACATCCTTGCAAGGAGTCCGGGATTAACTTCCAAAGAAGTTAGCTCTCATATTAAATGACTTCAGTGGCCTCCCAATTCTCACAAATGCTCAATACAAAAAAAAATTCTCAGTTTTCCACAACACAAATTCCAACAAAGGAAAGAAGTTCCTCCCTTCCATCAAAAGCCATTAAAGAGAAAATCCAAACAAGAAAAAAAAAATCCAAAAAAAAAAAGAGACTGAGAAGCAAATAAAGCCACTTGAGTCATCTTACTTCAAGAAGGCTATGATCTCGGTTCTCCATAACACAAACTCCAAAAAAAAAGGAAAAAGTTCATCCCTTCCATCAAAAAGCCAACAAGGGAAAATTCAAAACCAAAAAAGCGAGACTGAGAGCAAACACAAGCAAGTAAGGCCACTTGAATCATCTCATTTCAAGAAGGCTATGATCTCGGTTCTCTGTAACAAAAACTCCGAAAAGGAAAAAGTTCATCCCTTCCACCAAAAAGCCAACAAGGGAAAATTCAAAACCAAAAAGAACTGAGAACAAGCACGAGCAAGCAAGGCCACTTGAGTCATCTCACTTCAAGAGAGTTATCAAATATGTTATCACCATAGCTCACACAAAAAAAACAAAAAAAAAAAAAAAAAAGAGGAAAAAGGGCTCAAACTAGAAAAAAAAAAAAAGAAAGAAAAAAAGTGAGCTATGGATTCTAGACTGAAAACCTGCAAAGGCGGTTTAGAACACAAAAGCAACCCTCAAACCAAGCATGCATAAAGATCACAATAGTTGGGGGGCAACAGATGAGGTCTAACTTTCTGGAAAAGTGGCAAGTTTGAGGTCATCACTATTGAGTTTTTCACCATAATCAAATTTGCTCACGAGTAGTATTAAAAGACCCTTCTTTCACACCACTCAAACTTAACTTTATTCAGACCTAATATTTACCTCTTAATATCATTCTCATTCAGCTAAAAGACTGCCACAAAAAAAAAAAAAACATTCAAACTTAACTTTCCTCACACCTAACATTTACCTCTCGATATCATCCTCATTCAGTTAAAAGGCTATTATTGTGAATCACGTTTCTACCTTATTGCCTTGCACAGTTTATGTCTTCGAGTTGGAAAGGGAAGAATGGCAGGACATTTTAATTGAAAACAAAGACCGTAAATTACTTTGTCAAGCTTTGAAAATTGATGAAAGTTTTTCTTTAAGGCCAAACCATTATTCATTAATGTATGTAGACTTAAAAGTAAGGAGATAGCTTGAGTCTTTCTTTAATAAGATGTGGTTCTTGTAAGAGAAATTTACGATCAAGTGCCATCACAAAGGTCTAAAAATTCTCAACCTTCTATTAAATCAAAGGCGAGATGATATCTCTTTCCACATAAACACCATAATCAAGGGGGCAAAGTAGTCTCTACTAAGCGCAAGAAAAGTACTGCCAAGAAAGAAGCTCAATAGACAAGAGGGCAAGTCTTATGAATCAGAACCTGAGTCTAAGGAAGAGCAATCATTCGGACTGTAACATGGGGGTAAACAAGTGTCGGCACGGCCAGAAGAAAATGGGCAAAGCAGACATTGAAAGTAAAGCCTTTGATGGTATCAAATCCATGACAATGGATGAGTACCCGAAAGAGATATAAATTATGAGGCGGGCCAACTTTAAAGAAATTGAGGCCAAAATTCAAGAACAAGTCAAAGAAAGGGGATTTTGAAAAGAGTTGGGCTTTTGAGGCAGTGAACAAAAGCTGGAAAGCATAAAGAGATTCAATGATAGTCCAAGAAGGCAATTATAAAGAGGATCCAGTAAAGCAAAGATATGAAGAACTAGATCAATCCAAAAAAAATAAAAAATAAAAAAATAAATATAAATAAAAATAAAAAAAAAAAAAAAAGAACCATCAATTACACATGCTTTGCATTCATGCATTTCACATCATGCATGCATGATTTTTACACGATAGGAATCAAATGGGAAACACATCCACCGCACCGTTACAGCAGTATAAGCTGAGATCTCAATAATATCAGCTCTTACCAATCTATCACTGGATACACAGCTAATATGCGGGACCAACCCGCATCAGGAATTCAAGGATAAGGTAGACAATATGTCAAAAGCCTGGCAATTGATTCAATAATCGAGACTACACCTGGAAGGACAGGATTGACATCAGCTAGTAGTATCCAAAATAGGAGATAGCTATAGCCAAGGATAAGGCAGATATCAAAAAGGATAAAGTAGACAATATTGTCAAAAGCTTGGCAATTGATTCAATAATCGAGGCTACACCTGGAAGGACAGGATTGATGCCAGCTTAGCAGCATCCAAGATAAGAGATAGCTGTGGTCAAAGATAAGGCAGACATCAAGAAATATTGTCGTTGAAACTTTGTCAAAAGCGGACAATGGATTCAATAATCGAGGACTGGATCAACGGATAAAAAAAAATATCTATCAAAATGAAGTAGGATATACTTTTCCGGTTAAACGGCGGATACGGTACTCCGTGACTCTCAAGTCAGTTCTCTCAGTTGCCCATAATAACTGATTCCTTCACCCCTTCTTTCTTTTACTTCCTCCTAGAAAATGGATCCTACTTTTTCCGCCTTGCGAAAGTATTTCCCTTCTCTCCCAATGAACATCCTCAAAAAGATCTACCAAGTTCGCTGTGAACGATTAAGAGTTCTGATGCACAAAGGAATCCCTGAAGATGTGCGGTGGTTAATCGAAGCCAAGGTTCGTCTAGCAGGTGAAATCCCAGAGGCATTTGTGTCTCACATGCCTGGTATAGGCAAAAGCTCTTATGCCAAAAAGCGAAGAGCGAAAAGGTTACAAGTCTGCCATAAATGTGGACGGTGGACTTGTAATACTAAATGTCGTTCTTTAGGGATGATCTCTGATAATCGAGAAGATAAAATACGATTCATTAAGAATGGCCTGAGTAAAGACTCGTTGGATGATATCCAATTGACTCTTGAGACGCATTCTTGTGGATCCGTGCAACGTGAACTTCTCGATTTATGGAGCATTTTTCATGAAGAACGAGAACGATACAGTCCCGGGAATCTGACGTTAAACGACCCTATTTGTCAGCTTGTAAGAAAACTGGATGGGAAGCAAATCCTCGACTCATAGAAGCCATTAATCCCGTTACTGGACGTAAAACCAGTGGAAGATGTGAGCCACAGTCACAATCACTGTACATACAATTTATCATATTTAAAATTTTCCATTTTTCTTTTAATAATGTATTTGCTCCCGTAAGTGTAATCGACACGTTATCCATTTCATCGCTATAAATGCATGTTCTTCCAGTCGGTTATCTAAGTTTCCTTCAATAACTGATTCATTTCCCTCTTCTCTCAAATTCTTCTCTCATCAATGGATTCTACTCTTTCTGCACTGCGAAAATACTTTCCTTCCTTTCCAATAAAAGTCCTTAAAAAGATCTACCTTGCTAGATGTGAAAGAATCAGAGTTTTTACACGCAAAGGCATTCCCGATAATGTGCAGTGGATAATTGAAGCTAAGGTCCGTCTGGCGGGTGAAGTTCCAGATGCATTTATGCCCCGCATGCCCGGTTTAGGTAAAAGCCGTTATGCCAAAAGGCGAAGAGCAAAGAGACTAGGCGTGTGTTATAAATGTGGGCGATGGAATTGTATTACTAAATGTCGCTCTTTAGGATACATCTCCATAAATCGTGAAGATAAAAGAAAATTCATTAAGAATGGCCTGCGTAAGGAATCTCTGGAAGATATCCGAGAGACTCTTGAAACGCATTCTTGTGGAAAAGTGCAAGGTGAAATTATCAGTTTATGGAGGACTTACCATAAAGAACGAAACCGTTACAGTCTTGGGAATGTGACTTTAAACGATCCTGTTTGTCAGTTTGTAAGAAAACTGGATGGGAAGCAAATCCCCGACTTATAGATGGCATTGAAGCCATTACTGGACATAAATCAGGGGAAGATGAGAGCCACGGTCATGATTCCTGTACATATAAGCTGTCATTTGTCTTTTCTTTTAATATACTTGTTCCTGTAAGCGTAATTAACACGTTATCCTTTCATCGCTATAAATGCGTGTTCTTCTTTCCGGTTAAGTAGCGGATGCAATACTCTCTGACTCTCAGTTTCCTACAATAACTGATTTCTTCATCTCTTCTCTCAAATTCTTCTTTTATCAATGGATTCTACTCTTTCCGCCATGCGAAAATACTTTCCTTCCATCCCAATAAATGTTCTTAAAATGATTTACCAAGCTAGATGTGAAAGGATTAGAGTCTTTATGCACAAAGGCATTCCTGACAATGTGCGGTGGCTAATTGAAGCTAAGGTTCGTTCAGCTGGTGAAGTTCCAGAAGCGTTCTTTCCCCGTATGCCCGGCTTTGGTAAAAGCGCTTATGCCAAAAAGCGAAGAGCAAAGAGGCTTGGTGTCTGTCATAAATGTGGACGATGGAATTGTAATACTAAATGTCGCTTTTTAGGATACATCTCCAGAAATCATGAAGATAAAAGAAAATTCATCAAGAATGGCCTGCGTAAGGAATCTTTGGATGATATCCTATTAACTTTTGAAACACATTCTTGTGAAATAGTGCAATGGGAAATTATGGATTTATGGTGGACTTTCCGTAAAGAACAGGATCGTTACAGTCTTGGAAATCTAACTTTTAATGACCCTGTTTGCCAGTTTGTGAGAAAACTGGATGGGAAGCAAATCCCCGACTTATAGAAGGCATTGAAGCCGTTACTAGACATAAATCAGTGGAAGATGAGAGCCACAGTCATGATTGCTGTACATATAAGCTGTCATTTGTCTTTTCTTTTGACAATAATGTACTTGCTTCTGTAAGTGTAATAAACGCATTATCCCTTTCATCACTATAAATATGTGTTAGTTATGTTCGTTTCCTACAATCACTAATTTCTTTCTTTGCCTCCTTCATCAATGGAGTCTTCTCTTTCCGCCCTACGAAAATATTTTCCTTCCTTCCCAATAAATGTTCTTAAAAAGATTTATCAAGCTAGATGTGAACGGTTCAGAGTATTTATGCACAAAGGCATTCCTGATAATGTGCGGTGGCTAATTGAAGCTAAGGTTCGTTCAGCTGGTGAAGTTCCCGAAGCGTTCTTTCCCCGTATGCCCGGCTTTGGTAAAAGCGCTTATGCCAAAAAAAGAAGAGCAAAGAGGCTAGGCGTTTGTCATAATTGTGGATGGTGGATTTGCGGCAATAAATGTCGTGCTCCAGGAGTGATCACCAGAAATCGTAATGATAGAATAAGATTCATTAAGAATGGCTTGCGTAAGGAATCTCTAGAAGATATTCGAGAGGTTCTTGAAGCGCATTCTTGTGGAATAGTGCAATTTGAGGTTGTTGGATTATGGATAATTTTCCAAAAAGAACGAGATCGTTACAGTCTTGGGAATCTGACCCTAAACGACCCTGTTTGCCAGTTTGTGAGAAAGCTAGATGAGATGCAAATCACCGATTCATAGAAAGCATTGAAGCCATTACTGGACGCAAAGCCAGTGGAAGACGAGGATCAAAGTCACGATTACTGTACGTACTAGCTGTCGCTTTTAAAATTTTCCTCCCCTTTTGGTAATAATGCATCCACTCCTGACGTGAACCAAAGTCACGATTACTGTACGTATTAGCTGTCGCTTTTGAAATTTTCCTCCCCTTTCAGCGATAATGTATCCACTCCTGACATGAGCCATAGTTACGATTACTGTACGTGCTAGCTGTCGCTTTTGAAATTTTCCTCCCCTTTGGCAATAATGTACCCACTCCTGACACGGACTACTGTATATAGCTGCCACTTTTGAAATTTTCCTTCCCTTCCAACAATCACATACCTACTCCTGACGTAAGCTACAGTAGTGACTACTGTACATGCTAGCAGCTATTTTGAAAATTTTCCTCCTCTTTTAACGATAGTGTACCCATACCTGACCAGAGTCATACTCGTGACTACTGTGTATAGCTGGCAATAATGTATCCACTCTTGAAAATAAAATTATTGCCTTATCTCTTCATCTCTATAAATATATCCTCTTTTCTCACAAGGGTAAGGATAGGAATGGAGAAAACCCCAACTCGTAAATCCCGAAGTATTTGTGTATTTTCTGGGGCTTTTCCTGGAAAAGATGAAGAGTATTTAAAAGCAGCCAACCATTTGGGAAGAGTATTAGCTGAGCGAAAAATACATTTAGTTTATGGAGGAGGTAGTGTCGGATTAATGGGAGGTGTAGCATCAGCAGCATCTCTAGGAGGAAGTCAAGTTCTGGGTATTATCCCTGGACCTCTGAAATTTATTTCTGGGGGCACGATTGGAGAAGAATTAGTGGTTAAAAATTTGCAAGAGCGTGTGTTACAAATGCTTTTATATGCTGATGCTTTTATCGCTCTACCAGGTGGTTTTGGCACATTGGGAGAAGTCTTTCAAATTGCTTCCATGGCCCAACTTAATTTGCATAAGAAACCCATTGGGCTTTTGAATGTTAACAATTTCTTTACAGGTCTGATAGCTTTTATGGATTATGCTATGCAGAATGAATTTCATATCAAGAGTGGCACGGCGAATCATAATATCCGCAACAACTGCTGAAGAATTGCTAGATAAAATACAAGCTTTTGTTCCTGAACCAGATCCAGCAATGATTCAGATAGACTGGACACGACAGTCTTTCCCGACTAGTTCACTCCCATAATGGTCCTCTACTCACCCTGTTGAAGTATTGTGGAAGAAAGAAGCGATCTGATCCGTTTTTCTTGTCCTTTAGTTTTAATTATCAGCATTTTCTTTCGTATTTCAGTTTTTATTTTCAGGGAATTACGTTATCTTATAAGATAGTTTCGTCCATGCTGATATTAAAACCATGGGACAATGCCTTTAGGTTGGAATGGCTGAGTAAAGAGTAATTTTTATTACTCTTGAGACGCATCCTATTAGGTCTACTAGGCATAACATTTTGGGGTAGTTAAGCTTTAACCTTATTTGGATGACATATCTCACAAGGGAATCTATATTTACTGAAAAAAATATTAGATGAACCTTGGATATTGATTCCAAACATCCGTTCCCTTTACATAATTTGTCAGTGTTATTGTCATCATCAAGATTCACTCGTTTTATCGAAGCCTAATTCTTTGCGCTCGCCTATTATGAAAATTCACACTTTCGAAGAAAATTATTCCAATTTCAATTGCTTTCATATAAATTTCACTCGAGGTCCTAAGGAAAGCTCCTTAGTCTCAAAATCAATTTTCATCATCGGGGTTTTAAGGATGGAACCTTTGCCTCAAAAATAATCAATTTTCATCATCGGGGTTTTAAGGATGGAACCTTTGCCTCGAAAATAATCAATTTTCATCATCGGGGTTTTAAGGATGGAACCTTTGCCTCGAAAACAATCAATTTTCATCATCGGGGTTTTAAGGATAGAACCTTTGCCTCGAAAATAATCAATTTTCATCATCGGGGTTTTAAGGATGGAACCTTTGCCTCGAAAACAATCAATTTTCATCATCGGGGTTTTAAGGATGGAACCTTTGCCTCGAAAACAATCATTTTTCATCATCGGGGTTTTAAGGATGGAACCTTTACCTCGAAAATAATCAATTTTCATCATCGGGGTTTTAAGGATGGAACCTTTGTCTCGAAAACAATCAACGGTAGGACTGCTCCTATCGTCGGGGTTTTAAGGATGGAACCTTTGCCTCGAAAACAATCAATTTTCATCATCGGGGTTTTAAGGATGGAACCTTTGCCTCGAAAACAATCATTTTTCATCATCGGGGTTTTAAGGATGGAACCTTTGCCTCGAAAATAATCAATTTTCATCATCGGGGTTTTAAGGATGGAACATTTGCCTCGAAAACAATCAATTTTCATCATCGGGGTTTTAAGGATGGAACCTTTGCCTCGAAAACAATCATTTTTCATCATCGGGGTTTTAAGGATGGAACCTTTGCCTCGAAAATAATCAATTTTCATCATCGGGGTTTTAAGGATGGAACCTTTGCCTCGACATCAATCAATCAATTCGAGGTTTTAAGGATGGAACCTTTGCCTCGAGATCAATCAATCAATCCGAGGTTTTAAGGATAGAACCTTTGCCTCGAGATCAATCAATCAATCCGGGGTTTTAAGGATGGAACCTTTGCCTCGACATCAATCAATCAATCCGGGGTTTTAAGGATGGAACCTTTGCCTTGAGATCAATTAATCAATCCGGGGTTTTAAGGATAGAACCTTTGCCTCGAGATCAATCAATCAATCTGGGGTTTTAAGGATGGAACCTTTGCCTCGACATCAATCAATCAATTCGAGGTTTTAAGGATGGAACCTTTGCCTCGACATCAATCAATCAATCCGGGGTTTTAAGGATGGAGCCTTTGCCTCGAGATCAATCAATCAATCCGAGGTTTTAAGGATAGAACCTTTGCCTCCAGATCAATCAATCAATCCGAGGTTTTAAGGATGGAACCTTTGCCTCGACATCAATCAATCAATCCGAGGTTTTAAGGATAGAACCTTTGCCTCGAGATCAATCATTCAGTCCATCTTACAACGATAGAACCTTTCCTATCGTTAGAGGTTCTAAGGACCTTTCCTTAACCTCAAACAAACAATCAATCATTCAGTCCATCTTACAACGATAGAACCTTTCCTATCGTTAGAGGTTCCAAGGACCTTTCCTTAAACCTCAAATAAACAATCAATCATTCAGTCCATCTTACAACGATAGAACCTTTCCTATCGTTAGAGGTTCTAAGGACCTTTCCTTAAACCTCAAACAAACAATCAATCATTCAGTCCATCTTACAACGATAGAACCTTTCCTATCGTTAGAGGTTCCAAGGACCTTTCCTTAAACCTCAAACAAACAATCAATCATTCAGTCCATCTTACAACGATAGAACCTTTCCTATCGTTAGAGGTTCCAAGGACCTTTCCTTAAACCTCAAACAAACAATCAATCATTCAGTCCATCTTACAACGATAGAACCTTTCCTATCGTTAGAGGTTCTAAGGACCTTTCCTTAAACCTCAAACAAACAATCAATCATTCAGTCCATCTTACAACGATAGAACCTTTCCTATCGTTAGAGGTTCTAAGGACCTTTCCTTAACCTCAAACAAACAATCAATCATTCAGTCCATCTTACAACGATAGAACCTTTCCTATCGTTAGAGGTTCTAAGGACCTTTCCTTAACCTCAAACAAACAATCAATCATTCAGTCCATCTTACAACGATAGAACCTTTCCTATCGTTAGAGGTTCTAAGGATCTTTCCTTAACCTCAAACAAACAATCAATCATTCAGTCCATCTTACAACGATAGAACCTTTCCTATCGTTAGAGGTTCTAAGGACCTTTCCTTAAACCTCAAACAAACAATCAATCATTCAGTCCATCTTACAACGATAGAACCTTTCCTATCGTTAGAGGTTCGAAGGACCTTTCCTTAAACCTCAAACAAACAATCAATCATTCAGTCCATCTTACAACGATAGAACCTTTCCTATCGTTAGAGGTTCCAAGGACCTTTCCTTAAACCTCAAACAAACAATCAATCATTCAGTCCATCTTACAACGATAGAACCTTTCCTATCGTTAGAGGTTCCAAGGACCTTTCCTTAAACCTCAAACAAACAATCAATCATTCAGTCCATCTTACAACGATAGAACCTTTCCTATCGTTAGAGGTTCTAAGGACCTTTCCTTAACCTCAAACAAACAATCAATCATTCAGTCCATCTTACAACGATAGAACCTTTCCTATCGTTAGAGGTTCTAAGGACCTTTCCTTAAACCTCAAACAAACAATCAATCATTCAGTCCATCTTACAACGATAGAACCTTTCCTATCGTTAGAGGTTCTAAGGACCTTTCCTTAAACCTCAAACAAACAATCAATCATTCAGTCCATCTTACAACGATAGAACCTTTCCTATCGTTAGAGGTTCCAAGGACCTTTCCTTAAACCTCAAACAAACAATCAATCATTCAGTCCATCTTACAACGATAGAACCTTTCCTATCGTTAGAGGTTCTAAGGACCTTTCCTTAAACCTCAAACAAACAATCAATCATTCAGTCCATCTTACAACGATAGAACCTTTCCTATCGTTAGAGGTTCTAAGGACCTTTCCTTAACCTCAAACAAACAATCAATCATTCAGTCCATCTTACAACGATAGAACCTTTCCTATCGTTAGAGGTTCTAAGGACCTTTCCTTAAACCTCAAACAAACAATCAATCATTCAGTCCATCTTACAACGATAGAACATTTCCTATCGTTAGAGGTTCCAAGGACCTTTCCTTAAACCTCAAACAAACAATCAATCATTCAGTCCATCTTACAACGATAGAACCTTTCCTATCGTTAGAGGTTCTAAGGACCTTTCCTTAAACCTCAAACAAACAATCAATCATTCAGTCCATCTTACAACGATAGAACCTTTCGTATCGTTAGAGGTTCTAAGGACCTTTCCTTAACCTCAAACAAACAATCAATCATTCAGTCCATCTTACAACGATAGAACCTTTCCTATCGTTAGAGGTTCTAAGGATCTTTCCTTAAACCTCAAACAAACAATCAATCATTCAGTCCATCTTACAACGATAGAACCTTTCCTATCGTTAGAGGTTCTAAGGACCTTTCCTTAAACCTCAAACAAACAATCAATCATTCAGTCCATCTTACAACGATAGAACCTTTCCTATCGTTAGAGGTTCTAAGGATCTTTCCTTAAACCTCAAACAAACAATCAATCATTCAGTCCATCTTACAACGATAGAACCTTTCCTATCGTTAGGGGTTCTAAGGACCTTTCCTTAACCTCAAACAAACAATCAATCATTCAGTCCATCTTACAACGATAGAACCTTTCCTATCGTTAGGGGTTCTAAGGACCTTTCCTTAAACCTCAAACAAACAATCAATCATTCAGTCCATCTTACAACGATAGAACCTTTCCTATCGTTAGGGGTTCTAAGGACCTTTCCTTAAACCTCAAACAAACAATCAATCATTCAGTCCATCTTACAACGATAGAACCTTTCCTATCGTTAGAGGTTCTAAGGACCTTTCCTTAAACCTCAAACAAACAATCAATCATTCAGTCCATCTTACAACGATAGAACCTTTCCTATCGTTAGAGGTTCTAAGGACCTTTCCTTAAACCTCAGAGTTTAGGCGGCGAGAAGGTTTTCAATGCCTAGCTAAGCTGGACGAAATTTGGTAACTAACTTTGCATACATCATGTCCCATGAAGCATGCAAAGGGGGGCAGCTGTTGACACCCAATTTCGTCCGGCCATTAAAATAATTTTAAAAAAAAATTAAATAAAAAAAATTAAATAAAAAAATGTATTATTATTATTATTGTTATTATTATTACTAAATTTTTTTTAATTAGTTTAAAATATATATATTTTTTTTAAGATTTGATATATGTGTGTATATGTGTATGTTTGAAAGAAAAAAAAGAAAACTCCATAAAAATGACAAAATTTAAAAGTTTGAGGTAAAAATGACAAAATTAAGAAGTTTCAGGCAAAATTGACAAATTCTGAAAGTTCCAGGAGCATTTGGCAGTTTGTCACATAAAATTTTGAGCCTGCCGACGTTTTTGGCTCAAATTGACAGAAAACGACAAAATTGTCAAAATCAGAAGCTTCAGGAACTTATCCAGAGGCTGAGAGACGTAAAGGACTAAAATTGTCATTTTACCAATTTAAGAGATAAGTTTGAAATTTTTTATTAATTTATCCATCAACAGTTCAGCTAAACTTCCTCTATAAATAGCCCCCCAAATTTTGTGCTGAAGACAGAAAAAAATAGCAAAAAAACTTAGAGCTCCGTTTCAAAAAAAAGAGAAAATTACAGCCCTTAGCCCCAGCCCTCTTCCCTTCTTCCCCAGAAAGCCAAAATTTTTTTTCACTGCTGTTCCCTCTCTCTCTCTCTCTCTCTCTCTCTCTCTCTCTCTGCCGTGCCTCTCTCCTCACCGTCGCCGCCTCCGCCGTGCCCGTGCCGCCGTCGCCCCGCCGTCGCCCCGCCGTCCCGCCTCCGCCGTGCCCGTGCCGCCGTCGCCCCGCCGGCCCGCCGCCGCGTCCCCTTTTCTTTTCCCTCCTTTTCCTTCCTTCTCCTCGGACCTCCGCCCCTCGCCGGCCGCTGTCTCCGCCGTGCCGTCGCTCGCCGTCCCGTGGCCGTGCCGCCGCGCCATCCCCGCCGTCCCCCCCTGCCCCTGGCCCAGCCGCCGCCGGCCGCCAGCCCCTTTCCCCCCTCGCGCTCGCGTCGCGCCTGTACCCAGCAAAATTCAAAAATTTCAACTTTTAGGTAAAATTCTACTTTAATACTTCATCTTTTCAATTCTTTTCATTTTGGTCACTAATCTTTTTATTTTGTTTTTTTTTCAGAATTAATTACTAACTTTATTTTTTTTACTTGTGTATTTATTTGTTTATTATTGTTATTGTTACTAACCTTTTTTTTTTTTGTTATTATTAACTTTTTAACTAACTTACTAACAACTAACTTTTAACATTATTATTGTTACTAACCTTTTAATTTTTGCATTATTACTAACTTTTATTATTGTTAATTAATTTAATCAACTTGGTTAATTAACAATTAATTAATTTGGCTAAATTTTATTATTGTTGTTAATTAATTAATTTAATTAACTTGACTAACTTTTTATTATTGTTGTTAACAATTAATTTAATTAAACTTGGCTAATTTTTATTATTGTTGTTAATTAATTTAATCTAACTTTTACTAACCTTTTTTATTGTTATTAACTAACTAATCCAACTAATCTAACTATATTAATTGTGCTAACTTTTATTATTATTGTGTTATTAAAGTGGATGGCCAAAAAGCCCCACTTTATTAATTGAATTTTTTTTATGATTAAAAGATAAAAAAAGGAATTTTACGTGAATAATTTTCTAAAGGCTAATAAAAATTACTTTTTTTATTTTGAAACAAAGTTTTTATTCCTTTTAATAAACAAACATAATGAAATAATTCAAAAATAAAATAAATAAATAAATAAACATAAAATCATTCTTTTAATACATCTTTAAAATTAATAATTAATGAAATAAAAAAAATTAAAACTCCATGACCAAATGATCCGCCAGGATTCATGGCTCGGAAATATTTTTAAATAAAATATATAAATAAATTTTTTCTTTATAAAAAATAAAAAAAAAACTTTAGACTAATATATTAATTATCTATTAATATATAATTTTTTTTAGTTTTCTTTATTAATAAAAAGAATAAAAAGCGTAAAAATTTTGGGTTAATATTTTATTCAGTAATATTTTACTTATTAAATTATATAACTTTTTGTTTCTTTTATAAAAATCTTAATCAAATAATTTCAAAATAATACAAAATAAAACAAAAATAATTGAATTTTCTCTTAAATATTTTTGACTTATTGATTAGATATATTTTCAGAAATATAAATTAAAATTAAAAAAAAATCTTTCATCAAACAAAGAAGAATATAAAAATAAAAATATCAAGACTTTTGTTTTAAAATACATATAAGTTTTCGGTTAAATAATCTTTTATTCCAAAATAAATTAAATAAATATCAAAACTTTTCTTCTTTTGTTTAAAATTTTTGGTTCTCTTAATAAAAAAAAATAATAAAAAAATAATAAAAAATAATAAAATAAAAATAAAAATTTTTAGTTCATGGTATATTGGCTGGAAACTGTCTCGTGCCCGCTTTTGAGCTGCTTCACCTGGTGAAGAGGGTCTGGCTGAGTAACAACGCCCCGTACCATGATCAAAATTTTTATTTTTAAACTCTTTTAAATTAACTTCTTATTAAATAAAAATTAATTATTATTTTTTTTAATTCTTTTATAAATTGAGTAATCCTTTAAAATAATAAATATCTTTCATTAAACAAGAAAACAAAAAAAGTAAACAAGAAAAAAAAAGAAAGATAAGAAAAATAAAAGAAAGATAAGAAAGAAAAATAAAAGAAAGATAAGAAAGAAAAGAAAGATAAAAAAAATAAAAGAAAAGATAATAAAAAGAAAAGAAAGAAAGAAAAGACAAGAAAAATAAAAGAAAGATAAGAAAGAAAAATAAAAGAAAGATAAGATAAAGAAAAGAAAGGAAAGATAAGAAAAAGAAAAGAAAGATAAAAGAAAGAAAAAGAAAAAGAAAAGAAAGAAAGAAAAGAATAAAAAAAGAAAGAAAAGAAAAGAAATTAAAAGAAATTTAAAAAAAAAGTAAAAAAAGTAAAAAAAAGAAGAAAAAGAAAGAAAGTAAAAAAAGAAGTAAAAATATAAAGATAAATTTTTTTTAGTTAGTATTAAAAATCATTCATAAATAAAAAGAATTACCATTTAAAAATTAATTTCATAATAATAAGAATTAAATAATTACGATAAATCAATTTCCATATCCGGATGATCCGGCAGGATCTACGGTTTGGAAAATATCAAACTTTTTAAAATAAATAAATTAAATAAATACAAAGATAAAAATCCATGTTTACAATATGGATTAAATTATTTAAAATTTCACCAAATTCCGTGTCCAAATGACTCGGCAGAGTCCATGGTTCGGAATCAAATCTTCCGTGTCCAAATGACTCGGCAGAGTCCATGGTTCGGAAGTATAAAATTTCATACAAATTAATTAATTTAAAAATCCACATTTCGACTAATCCAGTTAAAATTTCTAATTTTGAAAATTAACTGAGAATTATTTAAAAGCAAAGCAAAACAAAATTAAAATCAACTAAGGTGCCAATTTTTGGGCGTTTTAACAAAGTTGTTTTAACGTAACCGTACTCCCGATCCCCGAACTCTCGCAGACCAATTTTAAGGTGACCAATCGATCTAGGTGAAACCGATTGGTGGCGACTCCAGAACACCCGACGTTGCCACAGCCTGGCGACTCCGCTGGGGACTCGACGTTAGTGAGTCGAGCCTAAAGTTGATTTGTTTTAATTTACTTTGCTTATTATGTGGATTTTTATATGCTATATTTACTTAGCGAAAACATGCATTATGGATTCACAATATGAAGCTCTATACCCGAGCTTACTTAAATCGAACACGATTCTTTCTAAGCGGAATTGGTGTTGTTGTCCTTGTGAGGCCATGGTCTCCAAGCCTTCACCGGTTTCAAAGTAGCAAAGTAGTGTATTGCCTTCTGAGACGGTTAGTCTCTGCATGGGCCCACGAAAAGCTACGACTCGAATTAATCCATTCCTTACATTAACCCTAGAGGGTAAGGAATCGGGCCGTCACTATAATTTAGTGACGGGATTCGGGAACTATCTCTTGCCTTTTTGATAAGCCACCTTATGCATATAGAACTCCCCACTTAACCATAGAACTAACCATAGTATTCCTCCCATTTACCAACGCCATAAGCATATCCTTGTTATGCTGTGTTGTTGCTCTACACTTTTATTTTCGTATTTATGGTTTTAACTCATTTTTCCATAATAGTTCATGAGTTGTTAATTGCTATTTAAGTTATTAATAAACTTATCTTTCTTTTGTTATACTTCTGTTTTGTGCAAATATTCTTCATGCATCAAAACCACGCATCAAACTATGCTAACTTTTTGGTCTTTTTAATAACAACTAAAAGTCTTGAAGTTCCATGATATTGGATAAGCAAACTCACTCATTGCATGCATTCCATTACATTAATCACGTGCATATAAAGTCTGATAAAAATAATCTCATTGCATGCATTTCATTACATCAATCACACGCATATAAAACCTGATAAAAACATAATCTCATTGCATACATCCATTACATTAATCACGTGCATATAAAGTCTGATAAAAACATAATCTCGTTGCATACATCCATTACATCAATCACGTGTATACAAAGTCTGATAAAAACATAATCTCATTTTTCCTACATGCATCCATTGCATCAATCACATACACATAGGATCTAATAAAATATACCTTACTTTTAAAAGGATAAAATTGGACCTCGACACCGATATTCAATTCGGCTCCAAATAAGATTAATGGCAGAACAAATCGAAGGACGTCTCATAAAGATAGAGTCCAAGATAGAAAGTATGGCCGAACAAATGAGACAATTAATCGAGCTAATCAAGGCGAAAGCAATTCAAGAAGCACAAGTTCAGCCACCCATGACAGAAAGAGAAATGGTCACTTTGTTTGTCCAGACATTGAAGTACCTATATTATGACGAACTCATTGGCAATTCGGCAACTAATTTTTCTAACATTGTCATGTCTGGAGAAAGAATCGAGCATGAGATTAGGACTGGGAATATTGCTGAATCCTTTAATAATCCTATAAAAAGAGGAGGACCATCCAGAAGAAAAGATGACGAAGTACAACAAATAGGACGCGGAAGAAGGATTCCCCTCGTGGATACGGTGGCTATCGGACCTCGCCTATCCTATTTTGCCAATGGGCCCGATAATTACCTTCCAAATAGGCCCAATGATTATCCTCTAAATAGGCCCAATGATTATCCTCTGAATAGGCCCAATAATTATCCTCCAAATAGGCCCAATGATTATCCTTCCAATAGGCCCAACAATTATCCTTTTAACAGACCTAATCAGTCATGGCCACCTGCTCCTACTCCTCCAGTACCTGCACCAAGACCAAGAGAAGTTTTCACACCAATTTCCATGACTTATACTGAGTTATACCCAAAACTCATCAAAAGACAATTTATCCGTCCAATTCCTACAAAGCCATTCAAACCCCCATATCCAAGGTGGTATGACCCTAACATTACCTGCCCATATCATGATGGCGTTCCAGGCCATGGCTTGGAAAACTGCATGGCATTGAAGCGTATAGTTCAACAATTAATCGAGTCAAAGTGGTTGGACTTTTCCGATGAACCAAACGTCACTCACAATCCATTGCCGCCTCATCAAGCAAAACCAGTCAATATGATAGAAGAACACCAGCCGATAAAGAAGTCAGTCAACGATATCATAACCCCTCTTAAGCATGTATATTCATGCCTTCTAAAAGAAGGGGTTATCATCCGGAAGTCTTCTTTTAAACATGAAGAAGTCAAAGATGAGGACTGGTGTGACTTTCATGACAGTAAAAGTCATTCTATCCAAGAATGCTCAGAATTCCGTGAAAGTCTACAAAGGCTCATGGACTCATCCCAACTCATCATTTCTACGTCGGATAAAGATGATGATGTAAATGTGATCACTAAAAAACGGGAAGTCAATGCTACGCCAAAACCACTAGTTATACCAATTTCAAAATCTATTGTCAAGCCTTTAAGAACTCGAGTCCCGAGGTCATTCCTCTACAAATCAGACAAGGCTGTTCCATGGAGCCATGATTACACTTCCAACATCACATCAACTCCGTTAGAAGTTAGGAGTATGACTAGAAGTGGTCCATGTTACTCTCCAGAACAAATGTACAAGCTTCGACAAGATAAGAACGTCACAGACCCAACAAGTGAGCCTCTAGATACAGATACATCTAAAGAGCAAAAGATGTCTCAAGAGGTAACAGATGAACAAGCTACTGAGTTTCTCAAACTCATAAAGCAAAGTGAATACAGTATCGTGGAGCAGTTGAACCGTCTGCCAGCAAAGATCTCCATACTTTCATTACTCTTAAGTTCTGATGCCCATCGAGAAGCTCTTCTCAAAGTCCTGAATAAGGCTTATGTTGAACAAGATATCTCCGTGAACAACTTTGACCACCTTGTCAACAACATCACGGCACAAAATCTCATCACATTCACTGACGATGAGATACCAGCAGAAGGAAGGGGTCACTCTAAGGCTCTGCATATTTCGATTAAATACAAAGATCGGATTATGGCCAGAGTTCTTATCGACAATGGGTCAGCTCTAAATGTAATGCCACTCGAAACCTTACATAAGATTGGTTTAGACCCATCATACCTCAACAACAGTCATATTGTTGTTCGAGCATTTGACGGAACGAAGAGAGATGTCGTCGGAAAAATAGAGCTGCCAATAGAGATCGGCCCTTGTGTCTTTCATATCACATTCCAAGTTATGGACATTAATCCTTCTTATACTTGTCTGTTGGGAAGACCATGGATTCATATGGCCGGAGCAATTCCCTCCTCATTACACCAAAAAATGAAATTCATTTTTGAAGGAAAGTTAATCACAGTCTTTGCTGAAGAAGGCATTCTGCTATCATCTATATCAATAGTAGCAAAGGCCAAGTGACCTTCTCTTCCAAGTTGGTGTGACCCAAATCCCAAATGTAACTGAAAAGTCTGTGGTGCTGAAACTCAAGGTCCAACAGTTGGTCGAGTCTAAGTTGCTAGGCCATGATGTGATTGATAATTGAAAGTGAAGATTTTGAGCTGGAATTACATAGATTTTGGAAGGGCTCCAAGTCAGATCTGACCTAACAGTCCGCATACATTTTCGAATGACAGGGAATCCTTTGAATAAACTTGTATCTTTGAAAGCTTGCAAAAGTAATCTAATAGTAAAAATCTCCTAGATTTAGTCCAGAATCTAGGGTGTAGTCTTTGTTAGATGGACACCTGGTATTCTTTCTGGTACAACAAAAAGATGTAATGCGTGCATTCTACTACTTTCCATTTTTACACTCTTTGCCATTATACTATCTATTATTGCCATCACACTTTACTTTTTGACAACTGGTAATTCTTTTTGTTCTCTAACAAAAAGATGTTACGTGTACATTATACCACTTTTTAATTCCATTATTACATCTACATATTGTACCAATTTTTACCAAAAATTCAATTATTACACCTACACATTCTATCACTTCTTACCAAAAATTCTGTTTTTACATCCATCTCTCACTCCTTTCCATTATACTATCCATTATTGCTATCATACTTTGCTTTCTAAATGATACTACTCGTGGGTGAAAATAAAAAGTTAAGGAAAATTTGATAGTAATGATCTTGAAAGTGCTGCCAAATCTAGTAAGAAGGATTTCATATGTTGCACCTCAACCCTCAAAAAGAATTCACAGTGGTTATCAACATCCTTGCAAGGAGTCCGGGATTAACTTCCAAAGAAGTTAGCTCTCATATTAAATGACTTCAGTGGCCTCCCAATTCTCACAAATGCTCAATACAAAAAAAAATTCTCAGTTTTCCACAACACAAATTCCAACAAAGGAAAGAAGTTCCTCCCTTCCATCAAAAGCCATTAAAGAGAAAATCCAAACAAGAAAAAAAAAATCCAAAAAAAAAAAGAGACTGAGAAGCAAATAAAGCCACTTGAGTCATCTTACTTCAAGAAGGCTATGATCTCGGTTCTCCATAACACAAACTCCAAAAAAAAAGGAAAAAGTTCATCCCTTCCATCAAAAAGCCAACAAGGGAAAATTCAAAACCAAAAAAGCGAGACTGAGAGCAAACACAAGCAAGTAAGGCCACTTGAATCATCTCATTTCAAGAAGGCTATGATCTCGGTTCTCTGTAACAAAAACTCCGAAAAGGAAAAAGTTCATCCCTTCCACCAAAAAGCCAACAAGGGAAAATTCAAAACCAAAAAGAACTGAGAACAAGCACGAGCAAGCAAGGCCACTTGAGTCATCTCACTTCAAGAGAGTTATCAAATATGTTATCACCATAGCTCACACAAAAAAAACAAAAAAAAAAAAAAAAAAGAGGAAAAAGGGCTCAAACTAGAAAAAAAAAAAAAGAAAGAAAAAAAGTGAGCTATGGATTCTAGACTGAAAACCTGCAAAGGCGGTTTAGAACACAAAAGCAACCCTCAAACCAAGCATGCATAAAGATCACAATAGTTGGGGGGCAACAGATGAGGTCTAACTTTCTGGAAAAGTGGCAAGTTTGAGGTCATCACTATTGAGTTTTTCACCATAATCAAATTTGCTCACGAGTAGTATTAAAAGACCCTTCTTTCACACCACTCAAACTTAACTTTATTCAGACCTAATATTTACCTCTTAATATCATTCTCATTCAGCTAAAAGACTGCCACAAAAAAAAAAAAAACATTCAAACTTAACTTTCCTCACACCTAACATTTACCTCTCGATATCATCCTCATTCAGTTAAAAGGCTATTATTGTGAATCACGTTTCTACCTTATTGCCTTGCACAGTTTATGTCTTCGAGTTGGAAAGGGAAGAATGGCAGGACATTTTAATTGAAAACAAAGACCGTAAATTACTTTGTCAAGCTTTGAAAATTGATGAAAGTTTTTCTTTAAGGCCAAACCATTATTCATTAATGTATGTAGACTTAAAAGTAAGGAGATAGCTTGAGTCTTTCTTTAATAAGATGTGGTTCTTGTAAGAGAAATTTACGATCAAGTGCCATCACAAAGGTCTAAAAATTCTCAACCTTCTATTAAATCAAAGGCGAGATGATATCTCTTTCCACATAAACACCATAATCAAGGGGGCAAAGTAGTCTCTACTAAGCGCAAGAAAAGTACTGCCAAGAAAGAAGCTCAATAGACAAGAGGGCAAGTCTTATGAATCAGAACCTGAGTCTAAGGAAGAGCAATCATTCGGACTGTAACATGGGGGTAAACAAGTGTCGGCACGGCCAGAAGAAAATGGGCAAAGCAGACATTGAAAGTAAAGCCTTTGATGGTATCAAATCCATGACAATGGATGAGTACCCGAAAGAGATATAAATTATGAGGCGGGCCAACTTTAAAGAAATTGAGGCCAAAATTCAAGAACAAGTCAAAGAAAGGGGATTTTGAAAAGAGTTGGGCTTTTGAGGCAGTGAACAAAAGCTGGAAAGCATAAAGAGATTCAATGATAGTCCAAGAAGGCAATTATAAAGAGGATCCAGTAAAGCAAAGATATGAAGAACTAGATCAATCCAAAAAAAATAAAAAATAAAAAAATAAATATAAATAAAAATAAAAAAAAAAAAAAAGAACCATCAATTACACATGCTTTGCATTCATGCATTTCACATCATGCATGCATGATTTTTACACGATAGGAATCAAATGGGAAACACATCCACCGCACCGTTACAGCAGTATAAGCTGAGATCTCAATAATATCAGCTCTTACCAATCTATCACTGGATACACAGCTAATATGCGGGACCAACCCGCATCAGGAATTCAAGGATAAGGTAGACAATATGTCAAAAGCCTGGCAATTGATTCAATAATCGAGACTACACCTGGAAGGACAGGATTGACATCAGCTAGTAGTATCCAAAATAGGAGATAGCTATAGCCAAGGATAAGGCAGATATCAAAAAGGATAAAGTAGACAATATTGTCAAAAGCTTGGCAATTGATTCAATAATCGAGGCTACACCTGGAAGGACAGGATTGATGCCAGCTTAGCAGCATCCAAGATAAGAGATAGCTGTGGTCAAAGATAAGGCAGACATCAAGAAATATTGTCGTTGAAACTTTGTCAAAAGCGGACAATGGATTCAATAATCGAGGACTGGATCAACGGATAAAAAAAAATATCTATCAAAATGAAGTAGGATATACTTTTCCGGTTAAACGGCGGATACGGTACTCCGTGACTCTCAAGTCAGTTCTCTCAGTTGCCCATAATAACTGATTCCTTCACCCCTTCTTTCTTTTACTTCCTCCTAGAAAATGGATCCTACTTTTTCCGCCTTGCGAAAGTATTTCCCTTCTCTCCCAATGAACATCCTCAAAAAGATCTACCAAGTTCGCTGTGAACGATTAAGAGTTCTGATGCACAAAGGAATCCCTGAAGATGTGCGGTGGTTAATCGAAGCCAAGGTTCGTCTAGCAGGTGAAATCCCAGAGGCATTTGTGTCTCACATGCCTGGTATAGGCAAAAGCTCTTATGCCAAAAAGCGAAGAGCGAAAAGGTTACAAGTCTGCCATAAATGTGGACGGTGGACTTGTAATACTAAATGTCGTTCTTTAGGGATGATCTCTGATAATCGAGAAGATAAAATACGATTCATTAAGAATGGCCTGAGTAAAGACTCGTTGGATGATATCCAATTGACTCTTGAGACGCATTCTTGTGGATCCGTGCAACGTGAACTTCTCGATTTATGGAGCATTTTTCATGAAGAACGAGAACGATACAGTCCCGGGAATCTGACGTTAAACGACCCTATTTGTCAGCTTGTAAGAAAACTGGATGGGAAGCAAATCCTCGACTCATAGAAGCCATTAATCCCGTTACTGGACGTAAAACCAGTGGAAGATGTGAGCCACAGTCACAATCACTGTACATACAATTTATCATATTTAAAATTTTCCATTTTTCTTTTAATAATGTATTTGCTCCCGTAAGTGTAATCGACACGTTATCCATTTCATCGCTATAAATGCATGTTCTTCCAGTCGGTTATCTAAGTTTCCTTCAATAACTGATTCATTTCCCTCTTCTCTCAAATTCTTCTCTCATCAATGGATTCTACTCTTTCTGCACTGCGAAAATACTTTCCTTCCTTTCCAATAAAAGTCCTTAAAAAGATCTACCTTGCTAGATGTGAAAGAATCAGAGTTTTTACACGCAAAGGCATTCCCGATAATGTGCAGTGGATAATTGAAGCTAAGGTCCGTCTGGCGGGTGAAGTTCCAGATGCATTTATGCCCCGCATGCCCGGTTTAGGTAAAAGCCGTTATGCCAAAAGGCGAAGAGCAAAGAGACTAGGCGTGTGTTATAAATGTGGGCGATGGAATTGTATTACTAAATGTCGCTCTTTAGGATACATCTCCATAAATCGTGAAGATAAAAGAAAATTCATTAAGAATGGCCTGCGTAAGGAATCTCTGGAAGATATCCGAGAGACTCTTGAAACGCATTCTTGTGGAAAAGTGCAAGGTGAAATTATCAGTTTATGGAGGACTTACCATAAAGAACGAAACCGTTACAGTCTTGGGAATGTGACTTTAAACGATCCTGTTTGTCAGTTTGTAAGAAAACTGGATGGGAAGCAAATCCCCGACTTATAGATGGCATTGAAGCCATTACTGGACATAAATCAGGGGAAGATGAGAGCCACGGTCATGATTCCTGTACATATAAGCTGTCATTTGTCTTTTCTTTTAATATACTTGTTCCTGTAAGCGTAATTAACACGTTATCCTTTCATCGCTATAAATGCGTGTTCTTCTTTCCGGTTAAGTAGCGGATGCAATACTCTCTGACTCTCAGTTTCCTACAATAACTGATTTCTTCATCTCTTCTCTCAAATTCTTCTTTTATCAATGGATTCTACTCTTTCCGCCATGCGAAAATACTTTCCTTCCATCCCAATAAATGTTCTTAAAATGATTTACCAAGCTAGATGTGAAAGGATTAGAGTCTTTATGCACAAAGGCATTCCTGACAATGTGCGGTGGCTAATTGAAGCTAAGGTTCGTTCAGCTGGTGAAGTTCCAGAAGCGTTCTTTCCCCGTATGCCCGGCTTTGGTAAAAGCGCTTATGCCAAAAAGCGAAGAGCAAAGAGGCTTGGTGTCTGTCATAAATGTGGACGATGGAATTGTAATACTAAATGTCGCTTTTTAGGATACATCTCCAGAAATCATGAAGATAAAAGAAAATTCATCAAGAATGGCCTGCGTAAGGAATCTTTGGATGATATCCTATTAACTTTTGAAACACATTCTTGTGAAATAGTGCAATGGGAAATTATGGATTTATGGTGGACTTTCCGTAAAGAACAGGATCGTTACAGTCTTGGAAATCTAACTTTTAATGACCCTGTTTGCCAGTTTGTGAGAAAACTGGATGGGAAGCAAATCCCCGACTTATAGAAGGCATTGAAGCCGTTACTAGACATAAATCAGTGGAAGATGAGAGCCACAGTCATGATTGCTGTACATATAAGCTGTCATTTGTCTTTTCTTTTGACAATAATGTACTTGCTTCTGTAAGTGTAATAAACGCATTATCCCTTTCATCACTATAAATATGTGTTAGTTATGTTCGTTTCCTACAATCACTAATTTCTTTCTTTGCCTCCTTCATCAATGGAGTCTTCTCTTTCCGCCCTACGAAAATATTTTCCTTCCTTCCCAATAAATGTTCTTAAAAAGATTTATCAAGCTAGATGTGAACGGTTCAGAGTATTTATGCACAAAGGCATTCCTGATAATGTGCGGTGGCTAATTGAAGCTAAGGTTCGTTCAGCTGGTGAAGTTCCCGAAGCGTTCTTTCCCCGTATGCCCGGCTTTGGTAAAAGCGCTTATGCCAAAAAAAGAAGAGCAAAGAGGCTAGGCGTTTGTCATAATTGTGGATGGTGGATTTGCGGCAATAAATGTCGTGCTCCAGGAGTGATCACCAGAAATCGTAATGATAGAATAAGATTCATTAAGAATGGCTTGCGTAAGGAATCTCTAGAAGATATTCGAGAGGTTCTTGAAACGCATTCTTGTGGAATAGTGCAATTTGAGGTTGTTGGATTATGGATAATTTTCCAAAAAGAACGAGATCGTTACAGTCTTGGGAATCTGACCCTAAACGACCCTGTTTGCCAGTTTGTGAGAAAGCTAGATGAGATGCAAATCACCGATTCATAGAAAGCATTGAAGCCATTACTGGACGCAAAGCCAGTGGAAGACGAGGATCAAAGTCACGATTACTGTACGTACTAGCTGTCGCTTTTAAAATTTTCCTCCCCTTTTGGTAATAATGCATCCACTCCTGACGTGAACCAAAGTCACGATTACTGTACGTATTAGCTGTCGCTTTTGAAATTTTCCTCCCCTTTCAGCGATAATGTATCCACTCCTGACATGAGCCATAGTTACGATTACTGTACGTGCTAGCTGTCGCTTTTGAAATTTTCCTCCCCTTTGGCAATAATGTACCCACTCCTGACACGGACTACTGTATATAGCTGCCACTTTTGAAATTTTCCTTCCCTTCCAACAATCACATACCTACTCCTGACGTAAGCTACAGTAGTGACTACTGTACATGCTAGCAGCTATTTTGAAAATTTTCCTCCTCTTTTAACGATAGTGTACCCATACCTGACCAGAGTCATACTCGTGACTACTGTGTATAGCTGGCAATAATGTATCCACTCTTGAAAATAAAATTATTGCCTTATCTCTTCATCTCTATAAATATATCCTCTTTTCTCACAAGGGTAAGGATAGGAATGGAGAAAACCCCAACTCGTAAATCCCGAAGTATTTGTGTATTTTCTGGGGCTTTTCCTGGAAAAGATGAAGAGTATTTAAAAGCAGCCAACCATTTGGGAAGAGTATTAGCTGAGCGAAAAATACATTTAGTTTATGGAGGAGGTAGTGTCGGATTAATGGGAGGTGTAGCATCAGCAGCATCTCTAGGAGGAAGTCAAGTTCTGGGTATTATCCCTGGACCTCTGAAATTTATTTCTGGGGGCACGATTGGAGAAGAATTAGTGGTTAAAAATTTGCAAGAGCGTGTGTTACAAATGCTTTTATATGCTGATGCTTTTATCGCTCTACCAGGTGGTTTTGGCACATTGGGAGAAGTCTTTCAAATTGCTTCCATGGCCCAACTTAATTTGCATAAGAAACCCATTGGGCTTTTGAATGTTAACAATTTCTTTACAGGTCTGATAGCTTTTATGGATTATGCTATGCAGAATGAATTTCATATCAAGAGTGGCACGGCGAATCATAATATCCGCAACAACTGCTGAAGAATTGCTAGATAAAATACAAGCTTTTGTTCCTGAACCAGATCCAGCAATGATTCAGATAGACTGGACACGACAGTCTTTCCCGACTAGTTCACTCCCATAATGGTCCTCTACTCACCCTGTTGAAGTATTGTGGAAGAAAGAAGCGATCTGATCCGTTTTTCTTGTCCTTTAGTTTTAATTATCAGCATTTTCTTTCGTATTTCAGTTTTTATTTTCAGGGAATTACGTTATCTTATAAGATAGTTTCGTCCATGCTGATATTAAAACCATGGGACAATGCCTTTAGGTTGGAATGGCTGAGTAAAGAGTAATTTTTATTACTCTTGAGACGCATCCTATTAGGTCTACTAGGCATAACATTTTGGGGTAGTTAAGCTTTAACCTTATTTGGATGACATATCTCACAAGGGAATCTATATTTACTGAAAAAAATATTAGATGAACCTTGGATATTGATTCCAAACATCCGTTCCCTTTACATAATTTGTCAGTGTTATTGTCATCATCAAGATTCACTCGTTTTATCGAAGCCTAATTCTTTGCGCTCGCCTATTATGAAAATTCACACTTTCGAAGAAAATTATTCCAATTTCAATTGCTTTCATATAAATTTCACTCGAGGTCCTAAGGAAAGCTCCTTAGTCTCAAAATCAATTTTCATCATCGGGGTTTTAAGGATGGAACCTTTGCCTCAAAAATAATCAATTTTCATCATCGGGGTTTTAAGGATGGAACCTTTGCCTCGAAAATAATCAATTTTCATCATCGGGGTTTTAAGGATGGAACCTTTGCCTCGAAAACAATCAATTTTCATCATCGGGGTTTTAAGGATAGAACCTTTGCCTCGAAAATAATCAATTTTCATCATCGGGGTTTTAAGGATGGAACCTTTGCCTCGAAAACAATCAATTTTCATCATCGGGGTTTTAAGGATGGAACCTTTGCCTCGAAAACAATCATTTTTCATCATCGGGGTTTTAAGGATGGAACCTTTACCTCGAAAATAATCAATTTTCATCATCGGGGTTTTAAGGATGGAACCTTTGTCTCGAAAACAATCAACGGTAGGACTGCTCCTATCGTCGGGGTTTTAAGGATGGAACCTTTGCCTCGAAAACAATCAATTTTCATCATCGGGGTTTTAAGGATGGAACCTTTGCCTCGAAAACAATCATTTTTCATCATCGGGGTTTTAAGGATGGAACCTTTGCCTCGAAAATAATCAATTTTCATCATCGGGGTTTTAAGGATGGAACATTTGCCTCGAAAACAATCAATTTTCATCATCGGGGTTTTAAGGATGGAACCTTTGCCTCGAAAACAATCATTTTTCATCATCGGGGTTTTAAGGATGGAACCTTTGCCTCGAAAATAATCAATTTTCATCATCGGGGTTTTAAGGATGGAACCTTTGCCTCGACATCAATCAATCAATTCGAGGTTTTAAGGATGGAACCTTTGCCTCGAGATCAATCAATCAATCCGAGGTTTTAAGGATAGAACCTTTGCCTCGAGATCAATCAATCAATCCGGGGTTTTAAGGATGGAACCTTTGCCTCGACATCAATCAATCAATCCGGGGTTTTAAGGATGGAACCTTTGCCTTGAGATCAATTAATCAATCCGGGGTTTTAAGGATAGAACCTTTGCCTCGAGATCAATCAATCAATCTGGGGTTTTAAGGATGGAACCTTTGCCTCGACATCAATCAATCAATTCGAGGTTTTAAGGATGGAACCTTTGCCTCGACATCAATCAATCAATCCGGGGTTTTAAGGATGGAGCCTTTGCCTCGAGATCAATCAATCAATCCGAGGTTTTAAGGATAGAACCTTTGCCTCCAGATCAATCAATCAATCCGAGGTTTTAAGGATGGAACCTTTGCCTCGACATCAATCAATCAATCCGAGGTTTTAAGGATAGAACCTTTGCCTCGAGATCAATCATTCAGTCCATCTTACAACGATAGAACCTTTCCTATCGTTAGAGGTTCTAAGGACCTTTCCTTAACCTCAAACAAACAATCAATCATTCAGTCCATCTTACAACGATAGAACCTTTCCTATCGTTAGAGGTTCCAAGGACCTTTCCTTAAACCTCAAATAAACAATCAATCATTCAGTCCATCTTACAACGATAGAACCTTTCCTATCGTTAGAGGTTCTAAGGACCTTTCCTTAAACCTCAAACAAACAATCAATCATTCAGTCCATCTTACAACGATAGAACCTTTCCTATCGTTAGAGGTTCCAAGGACCTTTCCTTAAACCTCAAACAAACAATCAATCATTCAGTCCATCTTACAACGATAGAACCTTTCCTATCGTTAGAGGTTCCAAGGACCTTTCCTTAAACCTCAAACAAACAATCAATCATTCAGTCCATCTTACAACGATAGAACCTTTCCTATCGTTAGAGGTTCTAAGGACCTTTCCTTAAACCTCAAACAAACAATCAATCATTCAGTCCATCTTACAACGATAGAACCTTTCCTATCGTTAGAGGTTCTAAGGACCTTTCCTTAACCTCAAACAAACAATCAATCATTCAGTCCATCTTACAACGATAGAACCTTTCCTATCGTTAGAGGTTCTAAGGACCTTTCCTTAACCTCAAACAAACAATCAATCATTCAGTCCATCTTACAACGATAGAACCTTTCCTATCGTTAGAGGTTCTAAGGATCTTTCCTTAACCTCAAACAAACAATCAATCATTCAGTCCATCTTACAACGATAGAACCTTTCCTATCGTTAGAGGTTCTAAGGACCTTTCCTTAAACCTCAAACAAACAATCAATCATTCAGTCCATCTTACAACGATAGAACCTTTCCTATCGTTAGAGGTTCGAAGGACCTTTCCTTAAACCTCAAACAAACAATCAATCATTCAGTCCATCTTACAACGATAGAACCTTTCCTATCGTTAGAGGTTCCAAGGACCTTTCCTTAAACCTCAAACAAACAATCAATCATTCAGTCCATCTTACAACGATAGAACCTTTCCTATCGTTAGAGGTTCCAAGGACCTTTCCTTAAACCTCAAACAAACAATCAATCATTCAGTCCATCTTACAACGATAGAACCTTTCCTATCGTTAGAGGTTCTAAGGACCTTTCCTTAACCTCAAACAAACAATCAATCATTCAGTCCATCTTACAACGATAGAACCTTTCCTATCGTTAGAGGTTCTAAGGACCTTTCCTTAAACCTCAAACAAACAATCAATCATTCAGTCCATCTTACAACGATAGAACCTTTCCTATCGTTAGAGGTTCTAAGGACCTTTCCTTAAACCTCAAACAAACAATCAATCATTCAGTCCATCTTACAACGATAGAACCTTTCCTATCGTTAGAGGTTCCAAGGACCTTTCCTTAAACCTCAAACAAACAATCAATCATTCAGTCCATCTTACAACGATAGAACCTTTCCTATCGTTAGAGGTTCTAAGGACCTTTCCTTAAACCTCAAACAAACAATCAATCATTCAGTCCATCTTACAACGATAGAACCTTTCCTATCGTTAGAGGTTCTAAGGACCTTTCCTTAACCTCAAACAAACAATCAATCATTCAGTCCATCTTACAACGATAGAACCTTTCCTATCGTTAGAGGTTCTAAGGACCTTTCCTTAAACCTCAAACAAACAATCAATCATTCAGTCCATCTTACAACGATAGAACATTTCCTATCGTTAGAGGTTCCAAGGACCTTTCCTTAAACCTCAAACAAACAATCAATCATTCAGTCCATCTTACAACGATAGAACCTTTCCTATCGTTAGAGGTTCTAAGGACCTTTCCTTAAACCTCAAACCAACAATCAATCATTCAGTCCATCTTACAACGATAGAACCTTTCGTATCGTTAGAGGTTCTAAGGACCTTTCCTTAACCTCAAACAAACAATCAATCATTCAGTCCATCTTACAACGATAGAACCTTTCCTATCGTTAGAGGTTCTAAGGATCTTTCCTTAAACCTCAAACAAACAATCAATCATTCAGTCCATCTTACAACGATAGAACCTTTCCTATCGTTAGAGGTTCTAAGGACCTTTCCTTAAACCTCAAACAAACAATCAATCATTCAGTCCATCTTACAACGATAGAACCTTTCCTATCGTTAGAGGTTCTAAGGATCTTTCCTTAAACCTCAAACAAACAATCAATCATTCAGTCCATCTTACAACGATAGAACCTTTCCTATCGTTAGGGGTTCTAAGGACCTTTCCTTAACCTCAAACAAACAATCAATCATTCAGTCCATCTTACAACGATAGAACCTTTCCTATCGTTAGGGGTTCTAAGGACCTTTCCTTAAACCTCAAACAAACAATCAATCATTCAGTCCATCTTACAACGATAGAACCTTTCCTATCGTTAGGGGTTCTAAGGACCTTTCCTTAAACCTCAAACAAACAATCAATCATTCAGTCCATCTTACAACGATAGAACCTTTCCTATCGTTAGAGGTTCTAAGGACCTTTCCTTAAACCTCAAACAAACAATCAATCATTCAGTCCATCTTACAACGATAGAACCTTTCCTATCGTTAGAGGTTCTAAGGACCTTTCCTTAAACCTCAGAGTTTAGGCGGCGAGAAGGTTTTCAATGCCTAGCTAAGCTGGACGAAATTTGGTAACTAACTTTGCATACATCATGTCCCATGAAGCATGCAAAGGGGGGCAGCTGTTGACACCCAATTTCGTCCGGCCATTAAAATAATTTTAAAAAAAAATTAAATAAAAAAAATTAAATAAAAAAATGTATTATTATTATTATTGTTATTATTATTACTAAATTTTTTTTAATTAGTTTAAAATATATATATTTTTTTTAAGATTTGATATATGTGTGTATATGTGTATGTTTGAAAGAAAAAAAAGAAAACTCCATAAAAATGACAAAATTTAAAAGTTTGAGGTAAAAATGACAAAATTAAGAAGTTTCAGGCAAAATTGACAAATTCTGAAAGTTCCAGGAGCATTTGGCAGTTTGTCACATAAAATTTTGAGCCTGCCGACGTTTTTGGCTCAAATTGACAGAAAACGACAAAATTGTCAAAATCAGAAGCTTCAGGAACTTATCCAGAGGCTGAGAGACGTAAAGGACTAAAATTGTCATTTTACCAATTTAAGAGATAAGTTTGAAATTTTTTATTAATTTATCCATCAACAGTTCAGCTAAACTTCCTCTATAAATAGCCCCCCAAATTTTGTGCTGAAGACAGAAAAAAATAGCAAAAAAACTTAGAGCTCCGTTTCAAAAAAAAGAGAAAATTACAGCCCTTAGCCCCAGCCCTCTTCCCTTCTTCCCCAGAAAGCCAAAATTTTTTTTCACTGCTGTTCCCTCTCTCTCTCTCTCTCTCTCTCTCTCTCTCTCTCTGCCGTGCCTCTCTCCTCACCGTCGCCGCCTCCGCCGTGCCCGTGCCGCCGTCGCCCCGCCGTCGCCCCGCCGTCCCGCCTCCGCCGTGCCCGTGCCGCCGTCGCCCCGCCGGCCCGCCGCCGCGTCCCCTTTTCTTTTCCCTCCTTTTCCTTCCTTCTCCTCGGACCTCCGCCCCTCGCCGGCCGCTGTCTCCGCCGTGCCGTCGCTCGCCGTCCCGTGGCCGTGCCGCCGCGCCATCCCCGCCGTCCCCCCCTGCCCCTGGCCCAGCCGCCGCCGGCCGCCAGCCCCTTTCCCCCCTCGCGCTCGCGTCGCGCCTGTACCCAGCAAAATTCAAAAATTTCAACTTTTAGGTAAAATTCTACTTTAATACTTCATCTTTTCAATTCTTTTCATTTTGGTCACTAATCTTTTTATTTTGTTTTTTTTTCAGAATTAATTACTAACTTTATTTTTTTTACTTGTGTATTTATTTGTTTATTATTGTTATTGTTACTAACCTTTTTTTTTTTGTTATTATTAACTTTTTAACTAACTTACTAACAACTAACTTTTAACATTATTATTGTTACTAACCTTTTAATTTTTGCATTATTACTAACTTTTATTATTGTTAATTAATTTAATCAACTTGGTTAATTAACAATTAATTAATTTGGCTAAATTTTATTATTGTTGTTAATTAATTAATTTAATTAACTTGACTAACTTTTTATTATTGTTGTTAACAATTAATTTAATTAAACTTGGCTAATTTTTATTATTGTTGTTAATTAATTTAATCTAACTTTTACTAACCTTTTTTATTGTTATTAACTAACTAATCCAACTAATCTAACTATATTAATTGTGCTAACTTTTATTATTATTGTGTTATTAAAGTGGATGGCCAAAAAGCCCCACTTTATTAATTGAATTTTTTTTATGATTAAAAGATAAAAAAAGGAATTTTACGTGAATAATTTTCTAAAGGCTAATAAAAATTACTTTTTTTTATTTTGAAACAAAGTTTTTATTCCTTTTAATAAACAAACATAATGAAATAATTCAAAAATAAAATAAATAAATAAATAAACATAAAATCATTCTTTTAATACATCTTTAAAATTAATAATTAATGAAATAAAAAAAATTAAAACTCCATGACCAAATGATCCGCCAGGATTCATGGCTCGGAAATATTTTTAAATAAAATATATAAATAAATTTTTTCTTTATAAAAAATAAAAAAAAAACTTTAGACTAATATATTAATTATCTATTAATATATAATTTTTTTTAGTTTTCTTTATTAATAAAAAGAATAAAAAGCGTAAAAATTTTGGGTTAATATTTTATTCAGTAATATTTTACTTATTAAATTATATAACTTTTTGTTTCTTTTATAAAAATCTTAATCAAATAATTTCAAAATAATACAAAATAAAACAAAAATAATTGAATTTTCTCTTAAATATTTTTGACTTATTGATTAGATATATTTTCAGAAATATAAATTAAAATTAAAAAAAAATCTTTCATCAAACAAAGAAGAATATAAAAATAAAAATATCAAGACTTTTGTTTTAAAATACATATAAGTTTTCGGTTAAATAATCTTTTATTCCAAAATAAATTAAATAAATATCAAAACTTTTCTTCTTTTGTTTAAAATTTTTGGTTCTCTTAATAAAAAAAAATAATAAAAAAATAATAAAAAATAATAAAATAAAAATAAAAATTTTTAGTTCATGGTATATTGGCTGGAAACTGTCTCGTGCCCGCTTTTGAGCTGCTTCACCTGGTGAAGAGGGTCTGGCTGAGTAACAACGCCCCGTACCATGATCAAAATTTTTATTTTTAAACTCTTTTAAATTAACTTCTTATTAAATAAAAATTAATTATTATTTTTTTTAATTCTTTTATAAATTGAGTAATCCTTTAAAATAATAAATATCTTTCATTAAACAAGAAAACAAAAAAAGTAAACAAGAAAAAAAAAGAAAGATAAGAAAAATAAAAGAAAGATAAGAAAGAAAAATAAAAGAAAGATAAGAAAGAAAAGAAAGATAAAAAAAATAAAAGAAAAGATAATAAAAAGAAAAGAAAGAAAGAAAAGACAAGAAAAATAAAAGAAAGATAAGAAAGAAAAATAAAAGAAAGATAAGATAAAGAAAAGAAAGGAAAGATAAGAAAAAGAAAAGAAAGATAAAAGAAAGAAAAAGAAAAAGAAAAGAAAGAAAGAAAAGAATAAAAAAAGAAAGAAAAGAAAAGAAATTAAAAGAAATTTAAAAAAAAAAGTAAAAAAAGTAAAAAAAAGAAGAAAAAGAAAGAAAGTAAAAAAAGAAGTAAAAATATAAAGATAAATTTTTTTTAGTTAGTATTAAAAATCATTCATAAATAAAAAGAATTACCATTTAAAAATTAATTTCATAATAATAAGAATTAAATAATTACGATAAATCAATTTCCATATCCGGATGATCCGGCAGGATCTACGGTTTGGAAAATATCAAACTTTTTAAAATAAATAAATTAAATAAATACAAAGATAAAAATCCATGTTTACAATATGGATTAAATTATTTAAAATTTCACCAAATTCCGTGTCCAAATGACTCGGCAGAGTCCATGGTTCGGAATCAAATCTTCCGTGTCCAAATGACTCGGCAGAGTCCATGGTTCGGAAGTATAAAATTTCATACAAATTAATTAATTTAAAAATCCACATTTCGACTAATCCAGTTAAAATTTCTAATTTTGAAAATTAACTGAGAATTATTTAAAAGCAAAGCAAAACAAAATTAAAATCAACTAAGGTGCCAATTTTTGGGCGTTTTAACAAAGTTGTTTTAACGTAACCGTACTCCCGATCCCCGAACTCTCGCAGACCAATTTTAAGGTGACCAATCGATCTAGGTGAAACCGATTGGTGGCGACTCCAGAACACCCGACGTTGCCACAATATGTAAGGTGTTTTATTAAAAAAAACATGATAGGGGAAAAGAAGTACATTTCATGGGTTGTAATGATTTGGTACATAGAGGCATGAAGTAAAGTATGACGACGACATGTGATGGGCTATCTTTCAATTTCAACCTGTTTTGCATTAACAATGAAAAGGAAAAAATGAGTTTAGTTTCGTAGCGAGAATAGTAACTGTTGTTAACATCATGCTTATAGAGAATAAACAACTTCAAATTCAATTGGTGATAAGGTGTAGAGATAAAATGCGTGATGAGGAGAATGGGAAGAACCAGGGCCACTGCAAAACAACATTGAATGTAAGAGAATAAAGAAGTATGTTAAAATTATGGGCCAATAACACAAAGTAGGCATGGGGCATACACAGAGTTAGATTGAGGGGGTGAAATTGGTAAATGAGTTATATGAAGGTACCGATCTTATGGCTGAGAATAAGATATCTGTATCGTCAGCGTTGGTCTTTGAAACATGTAGAAAATGGTTATTGTATTGGAAAGAGGTAACAACTGGGATATAAGTGAACCAAAAGGTGTTAAGAGCTTACACATTATTCCTTTAGTTGGAATGCAAGCAACTCCTCATGAGAGTTAATCATGTGAAACTTCCTCAAAATGAAAGGGGAAGAAAGGTTTTCAAAGTTAAACGAAGAAAGTTCAAACTCAAGAAAAAGTTCTCGATTTAGTGATTGTTGAAACAGCTGCTCAAGTTTTGATGGGCCATCATTCTTTAAAATTTGTAAGAGGATGCAAATATGTTATTGAGTATGCTGAAGTTGAATCAAAAGGCAGATATTTAATATTGGTGTGTAATATGTCAGGGGAATAGGTTAACAATAGTGGTAAAAACTGATTGTTCAAGCAAACGGAGAACTGAAGCGGGAGAGCCAAAGAACTTTACAGTAACTGAGTCAAACGTTATGAAGAAGATGTTGCCCATAAAGTCAAGCACTCGAACAATAGCCTTATACCTGTAATGTAAGGTAAGAGAGTCACATATAATATGTTGTTAGAATTGAAAGAAACAGTGAATATGGAATGGTTGAAATTGAGTGAAGGAGAAATTAATACCGCATAGGTGGTGTGCGACTGACAATGTTGCATTGGTCACATAAATAAGTTCACCCAATCAGTTCAACTTTTCTGCAACATATTTTGCAAGCTAAGTACCACCACCCGTTATCAATAAACAAGTTGGAAACTATGGCGCAAATAAAGTAAATATTGTCCTGGGTAAAAATATTGGTTGTGGTGTTGACACCCAATTTCGTCCGGCTTAAAAATAAAAAAAAATTAATTATATTAAAAATTAAAACTTAAAAAAAAAATTTGTTGAATTACTTAATTAAAAAATAATAATGGTAATAATGGCAATATTATTTTAGGGGCATTCTTTTTTAGTTTTTATGTTAAAGAAAAAAAAAAAGGGGGAAGAAGAAGAAAAAATAATAATAATAATAAATTAAATCTAAATTAATTAAAATTAAAAATTATTAATTAATTAATTAATTAAAAAAAAAAGAATAAAAAAACAAAAATAATAATAAAAAATGGGGAGGGTGGCCGACAGAGGCTCCCCCTCCCCTTATCCCTTATCTTCTCTCGCACTCTCTAATCTTATCTTCTTTCCCTCTCACGAACTCTTATCTCTCTTTCTCTGGCAACAAGAGAGAACAAAGAGAGCTTCTACGCTCTCTCTCTCTCTCGCTCAAAAACTCTGAGCTTACTCTCCTCTCCGACTGACTATCTTCTCTCCTTCACGCTCTCCCTCTCTCATCCTCTCTCTCATTCACGCTCTCCCTCTCTCTCCCGGCCTACAGCTGAGTTCTCTTCTCTCCTTCTCCCTCTCTGTTTCTATCTTTCTCTCTCTCTCCCTCTCTGTTTCTATCTTTCTTTCTCTCTCCCTCAGCTCGATCTCCCCTCTCTCTCCGCTCAACCTCCCCGTCGCGTCCCCTCTCGCTGCACCGCTGCCTCCTGTCCGAGTCACCGTCCAGCTCGCGCTCTCCGTCCACGCCGTTGCCAAACGCCAAGCTGCACGTCGCTACGCCGTTCTACCCCTCCGCTCGCCGGGCCTCAGCTCCAGCTCTACCGCTAAAAATGGAGATTCGCCCCCTCTGCCGTCTTCTCTATCTCGAGCACTTGGCTCTCTCGCCACCGACGCCCTCTGCTTCTTCTCCCTCTGTTGTTCGCCTGCCGCGTCTCGCCTTGCGTCCTGCCTCCCTCGCTGCGACGCCCTCTGCAACTCCTCCGCCGGTGCTCGCCCGCCGAGCCTCGCCTAGTCCCCTCCGGCCGCTGCTCCCCCTCGCTGTCTCCAGCTTCTCCCCGCCTGATCCGCATCGCTGCCACCTCCTCCTCGGTGCTGCTTTTCTCTCCTCGCCCCCCCCTCCCCCCGGTCACGCCGTCGCGCCCAACACCCTGCTCCAAGCCGCCGTGTCGCCTCTCCAGATACAGCCCGATGCCCGAAGGAAGAAGGAGAAGTTAAAAAACGTCAGACGCGTTTTTAATTGTTGACCAAAGTCAAAGACTTTTTATTTTTTATTTTTTATTTTTTGGTAAAATCCTTGTTTAGTCCTTAGCTTTCTTTGTTTTGTTCGTTTAAGTCACTAACATATTCTATGTTGCAGATTTACCCCCATCAGCAAGATTTTCATTATTCATACTTTTCTTTGTTTTCTTTATTAATATTGGTTTGACCTTACATAAAATTTGATCATTGAATTGACATGGAAAATAATATAGGATTTTGATTTGATATGTATATTCATGTATATTTATTGGATTTTAGAATAGTTTAATTTTTATTTTTGTAATATATTAATCTGTATCAAATTATTGGTTAATTAATATTTAAATTTATTAGAAATCCGTCCTAAGATGGATCATCTATCCATGTCCAGATGATTCGGTTAGAATCCATGGCTTGGATATTAATTGAAATTATTTAAAATAAAATTAAATAAAATTAAATAGCAAAAAAATCCAATCGTGCACCGCCAATTACCTCAAAATCAAGGACCTTCTCGAGCTGCTCAACCAAACGATCGCCAAGAGGATCGAGAACAAGAGCGTCGAGTACATCAGGAAATTCTTCACTGTCGAGAATGATTATACGCCGGAGAAGAAGGCCCGCCAGTCGCGACTCGCGTTTGTTTCTTGACTCAATCAAATTTTTGGGTAAAATTCTCATTTAGCCCTTGATTCTCTTTGTTTTTATTCATTTAAGTCACTAATGTTCTCCTGTTTTGCATATTCATCACTGACAGTATTGTTTTATGTTTTTATTTATTTTTTTTTTGTTGTTGGTTTATTATTTCGAGAATCATGAATTAGTCTGTGATCAATATTACATAAAATTGCAATTTTAGGTTAGGTCAGATTTTTATCTATTTATTTGATTTTTAATTTTAATAGTTAGCATAAATTTAAAACTCATGCTTACATAACGTATTAAAAAAAATGGTCATATTTACGAGATTCAATTCTGAGCAGATTTTAATGAAAATTCAAGGATGAATTTAGGATATTAATAAATTACAAAATCCATATCCAGATGATTCGGTTAGAATCTATGGTTTGGATTTTATTTAAAATTGTTTAAAGTAAACAAAAATTAAAATTAAATAATGAATCCCAGCTCGCAAATCGATCTGTTGTTGATCCGAATCTAACCCGAAAGTCTATAATTTTGGCTTAATCCTAGTTAAATCCCTAAATTTATTTGATTTATCTGAGACTTTAAGTTTGTTTTGACTTACAATTTAGTCACTGTTGTTTATTTTCCTTTTTTATGTTTTTGTTTATTCAGTTAATTAAAGGTGTAAAATTCACTTAGCAATTAACATTAAGTTTAACTATATGATTAGCTTATATAAATAATTTAAATAAATAATTTGTCTTCGGATTTATCTGATTTGCTCATTTGAAACTTTAAGTTTGTTTTGATGTACAACTTGATCTCTGATTTACTTATGTTCTTTATTTTGTGTGTTGTTTGTTCGAATGATTAAACGCATAAACTAACTTAGAAATTGTCATTAAGCTTAATTATATGATTAAGTTAAATAGGTAATTTTAATAAATAATTTGTCCTTGGATTTATTTGATTTATTCATCTGAACTTTGGGTTTGTTTTGATTTACAATTCGCGCATTGATTTCCTTTTATTGTCTTTTCGTTTGCTCAAATAATTAAATGTGTAAATTAACTGAAGAATTAATGTTAAGCATAATTATATGATTAGATTAGATAAACCTTTTTTTAATTAATCTAAAATTAGTTTGACATAATAAAAATCACACCTAGGAAATATTCAGTCTACCTGTGCCATTTAATAATTAATTAAATAGCTAATAATAAATTAAATTTAAATTAAATTCCATGACCAGATGATTCGGTTAGAATCTATGGCTTGGATATTAATTGAAATTATTTTAAAAAAATAATAATAAAATAATAAAAAATTTAGATCATTAACAAAAATCCAAAATTTCATAAAAAATTTTAAATTATCAATTAAACTAATAATTAATTCCATAAAAATAAGAATTAAATAATTAACTATAAATTAAATTAACTTCCATATCCGGATGATCCGTCAGGATCTACGGTTTGGAAAATATCAACCTTTTTTTTAACTAAATAAATTAAATAAATATAAAGATAAAATCCATATTCACAATATGGATAAAATTGTTTAAAATTTTACCAAATTCCGTGTCCAAATGACTCGGCAGAGTCCATGGTTCGGAATCAAATCTTCCGTGTCCAAATGACTCGGCAGAGTCCATGGTTCGGAAGTATAAAATTCTATACAAATTAATTACCAAAAATCCACATCCGATTAATTCAGTTAAAAATTCTAAATTGAAAATTAACTGAAATTTATCTAAAAGCAAAGCAAAACAAAATTAAAATCAACTAAGGTGCCAATTTTGGGCGCTATAACAAAGTTGTTTAAGCGTAACCGTACTCCCGATCCCCAAACTCTCGCAGACCAATTTTAAGGTGTCCAATCGACCTAGGTAAACAGATTGGTGGCGACTCCCGAAAACCCGACGTTGCCACATGTGGTGTTAAGGACATAGTATGTACTAATGCTGTCTAAGTATAAGTAAGAATAGAGTAGTGTATCTACCTAATGGGAAGGAGTAAAGATTTGTGAGTGAAAATGAAAAATAAGGTATGTAAGGTTGTAGTTAGAGGAAGGCAAAGATAATTAAAGTACGAAGTATAAGTGTGATATGAGTGCAAGAATCGCTAGACCTCATCGATTTCAATATTAACATGGGCTTTAGTAACCAATGTTAAATCGAGGTTATACTGGCCTACAAGTTGAGAAAAAGGATACACCATGAAAAAATAGTAAAGAAAGAAAATAAGAAAGTGATCACAGGTTGATATAGTGCATACCCTGACATAACCTAATAGATGTTAAAGTGATAACTAGAATATAAGTTATTTGGGCACTCTTCAATGTGTTGAAAGCAACCAAATTTGCTTGATCTTTTCATAAAGTTATATTAATGATAGAGCCACTACATAATAACTCCACATGTAAGCAACAATGACGTAAAAGGGACACAGAGACACATTGGAGATAAACTAAATGTAGTATAAGGTAGAAAGGAGAACCTCAAATTTTGAAGCGTTATGATGTGCATCTTTGTTACTATGCCATTAGATCTGATAGTCTCAATGATATCACCGATGACAATGATTTTCCTGATGACATCTATGATTCATAAGTGGGTTATAATTGTTTTGTAAATGGAATGAAAGCTTTAACTGTAATTTGATGAGTGTAGAAAGTCATACCACATAATTGAATATTATTAGGGTAATGTAAATAGACCTGATCAAAAACAACAAACTCAAACTTGTAGGGGTTAGTTTATGGTACAGAGCTAGGGACCAAAGTCACTTTTGTCCATCCATTGAAATGAATAAGATAGTCATTAGTCACTACCTTGTAACCTTTATTGACCCTTTGAATGGTAAAGTTTGAGATCACATAACATTCCCTTTCTCAAGCAAAGACTTGAACTTAGGTGCAATGGATGTAGAAGTCATTGCTTGGATGTGATCATCCTAAAGAAAGAAATGAAAGCAACAAGGGGGAATAAAGCAAAGCAGAGTTAGATATAACATAACAAGCAACCAATTGTGTAAACATTTGATTCAATGCCATAGATTTTTGTAGAAGTTGAAAGTATAGAAGGAATGACTATTTTTTGATCAAGCAATGTCATACCAATGCCATACGACTTTAATGTGGTAACATTAATAGCATCCCAAAAACGTGTAAGATAGACCCTGATTATCCATTGATAACTTAAGGGAGTTAAATACCTGACTAGTGTGAATTGTGAATTCATTTCCAACTGTAGCTAAGAGAAACAGATGTGAAATTGAGTAACATAGTAAAAAGGAAGGAAGAACAAATAGTAAATGAATAATTACATGTATTGTCTATGATCTTGTGAAGATATGAGGAAGAGTGGTATAAATGTTGGAATGTTTCACGGTAGATGACATTTTGTGTGACTGAGCTATTAAGATCATCTGATTCAAGTAGAATACGAAAACTTGAAGACCTGGTGACACATGAAGTAGCAACATAGAGTTGACCATGGCTGAAAACTGGCTGTGGGAGATTAAGGCCAATATGGTTGAAAGTTTTTCTTTAACTCATATTTATTGTCATAGCAAAACAAACCTTTAATAGGAATTGCTTTCTATTAAACATGAATGGTAGGGCGATGTCAAAAGGGGACCATTTTAACACGTGGTATAAAAAACCTATGTCTGGAGTTCAGGCCTGTGATAATTTCAGCTTTGATGACAGTCTACGTGAACCTTGTCACAACCATGCTCCATTGCTATGCCGTTGCATAACCCTAGAGATTGGGTCAAGTTCCACAACAACATTATTAGAACACCGATTTTTAATTGCAACTCATGGATAGGGAAACCAAAGAACTTGAACATATGAAGGTATTCAGGCGGATACAACAATGCTTGAGCTTCAAAATTATCTGAGGTTGGAGAAACCTTATCAACACTGAGAAAAGTCTGGGTATCCCCGGGCAGAACACTAATGATATGTTTATTCATTGTGTCAACAATGTTATTAGTTGATGAAAGAATAGCCTATTGCTTTAGGTAGTTGACATCTTGAAAGTTAACAATCAAATTTGTGTAAGTTGAAGTTATAATGTTAGTAATTGGATTAGCAGATAAAGGGATTAAGAATTTAGCAGGGACTGTAATCCAGGATGGTTCATCCTTATCCTTTGATAACTAACATGCATCTAGTATACCATCCCCAAATTTCATGATCCAATCAATAAAGGCAGCAACTTTAGACATTGTAGAATTAAGCAGCCTTATGCTCTGTGTAAGGGAACACAATGTATAATGCTGTCAAAATGGGGATGATAATATAGATGCTCCAACAACATCTACTCAACTACCACGAGGAATAACCAGTAAGATCTATCTAAAATCATCGTCAAGAGTAACTATGATACCCCTAAATACCTTAGAGCCAGTAATAAGGTTAACAACAAAAAATATAATGTGAAAAATTTGATCAATAACCTTGAACGTATAATGATGTGCCATGGCAACTTCATCCTATATGACCAAGCTTGTACGGCAAAGGAGTTTCACCATAATAGTGGATCTTTTAATATTGCAAATAGACATATTTTCCACAGGGATTAGGATCTTGAACGGGGAATAAGTAGTTGTCCTTCTAGGCAATAAAACTGTTGCAATACCAGAGAATGTTACTACAAGTATGATTTGACCTACAACATGTAGTTTTGAAATTATTGTTTGCCAAAGAAACATCTTACCAGTACCACCACTTCCTTGGACAAAAAAGAAATGACCATCACAAGATTTAATGAATAGAAGCAAGGAGTTGTAAATGTGACGTTATTCATCATTCAGCTGATGAACCAAATAAGCATGTTTCAACGCTAAAGCAGGCCTATTGTAGTTTAACTCCATTATAAGCAAAGAGTTGTGGAGCATCATTCTGTGCTCAACTCGAGGGAATGGAAGAGTAGAGAATTCTCTCAAACTCTTACCAGCTTTATTCAGCACCAATTGAATCTCGCATAAGGCCTGATTTTGCTATTCATCTTCAATCATATTCCACTAGGAGTTGTTTAAGATCCTACGCTTGTGGTGTGATATGTGTTTAGATAAGGAATTGGCATTACGGGTCCATAGAGCAAAAGGACATCAACCTTGCAAATAAGTAAGAATATGGCAAACAACTACTTCAATTGGTTTGTAAATTCCCACTCAGCTGCCTCGCGCAAGCACTGATGCCATTCACCATCATCATCCAGAAGACCTGGAGTAGAACACACTTCCTTATATGTCCCATACATGACTCTATGTACACTTTGAATATCCTCATATGTTGTGGTCCCTTAACAATGTTTAGTAACATGCAAAGGTAAAATTTTTCACTTGCAGTTGGGTAACAAAGTGAATCTTATCGACACTACATTTCTTGAGGCAACGCATCCATATTTTGACTTGCTTGTTGCTGACAAAATGTTGTGGGAGTTGAACGTATATCAATGTATGAGCAAAATCATCATGGGAATTACAGTATAGTGCATCCAAGCCTCAAACTTTGTCATGTTTTCGTCTTATGCATGGATGACATCACATTGGTCATCACCGTCATTGTACACAACATTTTGCTGCCCGGGTAAATGAAAAGACAACTGTTCAACTAATGGATGATGCTCATGAATGAAGAAACCAAAGATGTACAAAATCATTTATGAGGCTGCAATAAACCAACAATCTATATACTGTTTGATCTTGTCATATTGGTTACTATCAAATCGATTAAAGCCATTACCAGCTGATCGATCATGTTCAACAACAGTTATTGACATGCCAGGCCTTTTGGTAACATATTTGTATAGGTACTTAACACATATATCAAGATTTATCAACTCAACATTGACACGGCAATCGTGCTTGAAACAAACGGCCACCTAAAAGGATTAACGAGTAAACATTGCAGCACTGTTGGAGCTGATATGCATAGAACTCCTTTAGAGTTACAATCCCAATGGAGTGAAGCTGCCCATCCTCTGCAACATAGCTTATTTCCAAACGGTAATGGTTCTTTCCATACACCAGGAATAGGGAAAAATGTAAAGCACATCGTTTGGGTGAAAAAAGTCAATAGTACAGGGTTCTAAATTCTACGGGCACACCAATATGTCCCGATAATTGTTGTTCTCCTCATTAATACCATCAAACAAACCAACAACCTTATTTGAAATAGGCAAATTGTACTGTCTATATTTTCCCTTAGAACTGAGAAGCCTAATTTGCATAGGGGTGAGTATGGTGTCATTTAACCTATCTCAAGCCATCCGAAAGAATCTAACTAGTTGATTATGCTCATCAAACACATGTATTAAACCATCTACGATCTATCGATCATACTTCATATATCTTCCATGTCCAAAACTCATAATTCGATTGTAAGTCTCATGGTCTGTGTTGTACATATACAACTGAACAAAGTAAGGGCAATCTCCACTGTTTGGATATAATGATCCAATCTGATGGTAGTTCATCTTACAAGATCTGAACGCCAATGGACCATGCCCTGCCCATCATGTGTACTGGAATCCACACACACCCCAGTAGAAGTGAAAGAGAATCTAGAATTAATTTCCAATATATACCTCTGAAAGTATTGTGATAACTAGTTTTCATTATCGTCAAATAGTTGACGTATGAATTCTGGTGGGGGTGGAGATTGAGGAATAGAAACTTTGCCTTTTATGATAGTATAAAGAGAATTTAGGGTTGGAAGTACGTTGTCCCTTATTACTTCTTTCTTGGTACCACATAATAGCTGGGGGACAGACACAAGTAGGAGGGCCCACATCTTCATATTTAGAACATGACCCTACATTGGCTTATAACATTAGGGAAAAAGTATAGAGGATGAAAGAGCATGTGTGGAAGAGAGGTTATGAAGCATACACTAATGGCCCTCTGATTGTAGTTCTTCATTTTGATGTCGAGGCTAGTTGGTGTCATTAAAAGGAACTATAGAAGAACATCAAAACAATTAAGTACGTAATTTCATACATGTTTTTGTACCTTGAAGGTCTACTGTAACATCATTGAATGCCAAGGTTAGGATTTCTTCAATGTGGGGAAGCAACCTCGTTCGGGTTCTAGATTGTTTGACTGTAGTAGAAGAGGATTCATCTACTTCGAATGATCTACGAGTTAGCAGGAGTCATAAAGTCTGAGGTAGAACAGGAATGGCACAGGGAGAGTGATCCTGGGTAGGAAGGAGAATAGGATGAACAAAGTGGTCAATGGAGTGCACTTTGTTAGATATATCAGCAAGTGGAATTCTCCATGGTTCGAGAGATGCCGGAGGAACGATATTGGGAATTGAAAAAGGGGAAGACCTATTTCCTGTAATGGAAGAGTTACAATTACGGTTCATGGCAAGTCCATTTGAATAGCGAACGTTTCTATGAACACACCATAATTGAATGTAATGAGTTATTCACGCATGACTATCCATATCCTTATAAGCGTAAGGCTATACAATTGAATGAATTGAGAGTGAAAGGTGTGGGAATAAATTACTATAGAAGGTTTATTTTTTAGATAGTCACTATGTGTAAAATGTGTAGGTTTTTTTTTATAGTCACGTTGTGTAAAATGCAGTTACTAACTCTGTATTGTGTTACTTAATACAGGTAAGTTTAGATTAATCAGGTAAATAATGGGTTAATTAATCGAGCTTTAACTATAGTTCATGGATGACTGTTCCCTACATAACCTTAAATTTCGGCTGCCGATTTTCCTTAGTGGGTAGGCATAAGGAACTGTGAAAAGCGACTTGTGAAAAGGTCATTTTTTTATTAACCATCACCAAATTTAAACCGAAACAAACTAAAAAATTTAGGCACGTTATGTACATGCGTTCATTTCACAAATTTTCAACCAGTCTGGTAAAAGTGAAAGGTCTCGTACGAAGTAATACAGACATCGAATCAATTAACCGAGTAGCAGTGGTATAAATAAAATATTTTACAAACGAATTCGACCAATAGCTTTCAGATACGTGCAAGAATCTGTGGGGAATCTGGAATTCATCACATGCCACTTTATGGACAATTGTAACTTACACATGGCACCACCGAAAAAATTCCTGAAGTATAAAATAATGTAAGCAGATTAATTTGCCACAAATCCTGCTTTCATATCTACTTATGGATTGAAGTAGTCGAGAGGTTGAAGAAAGGGGGAGAAGAAATGATCACAATTCCTTATTTGACCGCCCTATACACTCACTTCAGCTATGGCTTGCTCTTCGCCTTCGGACAATTGCGTGATTTCTTCAGCAAAATCTTCGATTGGTATCACGCCGCCAATCTCCAGGTCTCTTCTTTTTCCTGCTTTAGAATTTAGATTACCAGGTTTTGTTCATAGACCCTTTTTTATTTTTCGATAATTGTTCATAGACCTTTAGTTCTGATAAGCTGTAGTACTTTTGATTTTGATCCTTCAGGGTTATGCACCCATCTGTCTGGGTCATGAGGATTTCTATATTCGCCGCTTGTATCTCCGCATTCAGGTTTGGCTGCTGAAATTTACTTGGACTTGTTCTTTTTCATGCCTGTCTTAGTAGGCCAGCAGTTTTATGTGTGTTGCATCTAGAGTTATGGCTTCCTGTAGCAAGAAATTTGTTGTGTTCTCATATTTCTTATAGCTTGATCTTGCGTAGGATTGCTTTGGGCGGCCAATATCCAGTCCTCCTGATGCCTGGATTGATGTAGTTGAGCGCTACTCCAATGACAACAACAAAACACTGAAGTGGGTATTCAGCAAATTGTGTCTTCTTGTAGGCTCGTTTTGCTTTTCCAGTGCCGTTATTGTTTGATTTTACTGACGAATTATCCTGGGGACATTCTATTGCAGACGAACTGAAAAGAAATCAAGATGTCTCAACTTAGGATCATACAATTATCTCGGCTTTGCGGCAGCTGATGAATATTGCACTCCACGTGTTATTGACACGTTGAAGAGCTTTTCACCTAGTACTTGTAGTGCTCGGGTTGATGGTGGTACACTTCTCCGCCTGGTTTTTGTTCCTTGTGCAATTTTTCAATACCAACATCTAAAATGCTATTTCTTCGCTGTTCCCACCTTTCAGGGAGTACAACAATTCATCAGGAGTTGGAAGTGTGTGTTGCAGACTTTGTGGGAAAGCCAGCTGCTATTGTCTTCGGTATGGGCTATGTGACAAATTCTGCCATCCTCCCTGTCCTGATTGGAAAGGTATGCGCATACATTTTCCATGGAGTTTGTGAATGTAGATTCGTGATCATATTTCTTTGTTTATAGTTTCCGCAATTCAACTAATATCAGTGCCTTTTTTCCCTTGGTACATGCAGAGAGGGTTAATAATTAGTGATTCATTGAACCATAACTCAATTGTCAATGGTGCTCGAGGATCTGGAGCTACAATTCGAGTGTTTCAAAATAATAGTAAGTTTACTTTCTGTCCAGAATTTAATTTACTTGAAAACTCATTACTCCTTTTAAGTTAATGATGTTATTCTTTTAGCCCCATCCCACTTGGAGAAAGTTCTGAGAGAACAAATTGCTGAGGGACAACCCCGGACTCATAGGCCGTGGAAAAAGATAATAGTTATTGTGGAGGGTATCTACAGTATGGAGGGTGATCTTTGTAAACTCCCTGAGATTGTTGCAATTTGCAAAAAGTACAAGGTAATAATGTGAATGGTTGATACTGCATGATAGGAATAGTTATTATAGATCTTAAAGGGTCTCTTGGTAGTGTGATTAAACAACAGTTAAATTGTTGAACATATATAGACGTTTCTTCCTGCATTTCATGCTATTTCAGTTTTTATTTGAACCAGGAACCACTTACCTGTTCCCAGTGCATTTTATGGCGCTTTGATTAACTGGAAATCAAGCTGCATCTTAGGTGATTTATTCTCGGATACTTTTGTAGGCATATGTTTATTTGGATGAGGCTCATAGTATTGGGGCAGTTGGAAAAACAGGAAGGGGTGTTTGTGAGCTCTTAGGAGTTGACACTGCTGATGTGGACATAATGATGGGAACTTTTACAAAATCTTTTGGCTCATGTGGTGGTTATATTGCTGGATCCAAGGTCTGTCTTTTTTTTTTTCTTCTTTTTTTGCATATTTTCTGGAAACTCCGATTTTGTTGAGTCTTTGTTTTTCTAATTTGTGTTTCGTTGGAGAAATACCTGAGCTTGGTCTCCTGGTTTTCTGCATTGGTTCCATAGACGCTGCATCTTACTGTCTGCCCTTTCAAATTGCTTTCTCAGGAGCTTATACAATATCTCAAGTACACTTGTCCAGCTCATATCTATGCCACATCAATATCCCCTCCAGCAGCCCAACAGATCATATCTTCCATTGAGGTTATCCTAGGAAAGGATGGTTCTAATCGAGGTATAAACAGCTGGTTTTTCTTCTATCTTGCATTTGATACTATTGAAATGGTTTTCTTCATTGCTGGCATCAAGTTTGCTTGTCAAAGTCCTTTTACTTACTACATTTGCACATTTCAGGGGCCCAAAAACTCACAAGAATACGTGAGAATAGCAACTTCTTCAGGTCAGAGCTTCAAAAGATGGGTTTTGAGGTCCTTGGGGATAATGATTCTCCTGTGATACCTATTATGCTATATAATCCAGGAAAAATCCCAGCATTTTCGCGGGAGTGTCTCAGACAGAATGTTAGTAATATTTTGCTTTTCCGTGTTCGTGTAGAGACATTCTGCTCTAGGCTTGGTCTCAAATTGAGAAGGTGTTTCTTAGCTATTTCTTTGATGATGTTGTTACAGGTTGCTGTTGTCATGGTTGCTTTCCCTGCTACTCCTTTACTTTTAGCGAGGGCACGTATCTGCGTATCAGCATCTCATACAAAGGATGACCTTGTTAAAGCCCTAGAGGTAAGCCAATGTCAGCAGTTGAGCATTGTGCTCCGCTGGCCAGCTCTTTCTGACATTCCTTAGCCATTTTGTGTATTGTGAAGGGCAGAGCACAATCAAACATGCTTGTGGACTCTGTGGTTTGTCATTGTGGCACAGATAACGAAGTAATCATGTTCTACTTTCCTTTGAACAGGTGATCAGTGAAGTTGGTGACCTAGTCGGCATAAAATACTTCCCTGCAGAGCCCCAGATGCAGGTGCAAGAGAAATGTGCAATTAAGTCAGAGTAAGGGTTTTCAATGGTTTAGGGGGATTTCTATAGTTTTGGTGTGCTTCAGATTTATCATGCTCTTGATTAAGTTATCTTCTAGTCTTAAGGTATTAAGTACTGTTACCGTTAGGCATACCGCACTCTATATTTTTAAGGTATATCATATGATATACTGCTCTGCATACCATTATCCTTTTTGTAATAAAAAAATGTTAGAATATTAATTTAAGATAAAATAAATTAAATAAACTTTTTTGCACCTTTGCATATGTATTTTAATTTTTCTTATCATAATTTTTCAAATATAAATAAAATATATATGAAAGAAGATGTTTTTTTATACAAAAAAAAAACATAAAAATATATAGATCAAAGTAAATATTTCTCAGCAAAAAAACTAATTTCTTGATACATGAGAAAAAAAAATATTTTAATAATAACAATACATTTTCTAATGTGTATGAATTGTATTTTACTATTTTATATATTTATGTATGATATTTTGATTTAAAATAACAAAGAAAATCTTGCGCATGTCCTGTAAAAAAAAGAATATTACGGTATGTACTACGATGTATTTTTACAAAATGCACATTAAAAAAAGTCAGTGTATGAAATATCATGATATACTGTGGTATTACATGTGAACAAAATAATAAAGTGTAAAAATATTTTTACTGCATATGGCTTACTTGCAGTAAATAGTATACTTCACAATATACAACGATATTAAATAGCATGTCTAAGCTTTATTCGTGCTCTCTGAAGACCAAAGAAGGTTGTCATGCAAGTGTGAGGTCCATACCTGTCTCTCATGTGTACTTGAGTTTGTATTTTTCTTGGAAGGGCTTTTGTACTTTGATGTGATTCATGTAAATTAGCCATCCTTGAAGTGCAAAGTTTTTAGAGAAGCAGCCAAAACTTCGGAAGTCTAATTCCCTTAAATTCTTGGAAGGGGAAATGGGCAGATTTATCACTAATATTCGGTTGTTAAGGTAGATTGGGGACTGGAGTATTTTTGTGGGCAAATTTGTCACCAATTTCATAAATAATGGAAATCATACCACTCAAGTAACAATTTTGAATGTAATATGTCATTTAACAAGTTAACATTCTCCTCTTCCAAATGGCCCTCAGACCACACGGGCCCCTCCACCGGGGACAAGGACATCTCAGTGAACTCTTACATCTCTTAGTTTCCATTACCACAAGATTTGCTCCATTTGACTGCTGGTTCTGATTCTAAATTCTTTTTCCTTGTTTATCAAATGATTTTTTGCTACCGGTTTCAGTCATTTGAGTCACTAGTTCAAGTTAAAGATCAACCTCACTTTATCATTGAGCAAGCTCGGAATGCATTCTCTAGACAATAAAAGCGCTCAACAAATTTTTTAGCCAAGGACAGTGAATGCCGTGAATGTGACAATCCCTGGAAGGTTTGATGACGGGCTCAATTGCAATTTGAGTAGTGCCTGGAAAGTGGAAGACAGATTTGTGCAACGGCAGATAATGGTGCGAGAACAAATGATGTTGAAAAATGGTCTAGTATCCAAACCTGACTTCAACCGGAGAGATTTTCTTATTGGTGATATTGGTAGTTTGCCCAAAACGGGCTAGCCTCTAACCGTAGTGGCAACAACATATGCTAAATTCTCAATTGAAGATAGACCCGGAAGAATTAAAGAATTATATATGAACGCACAAGAAAATAATTTAGGAAGGAAATACACTACCTTCTGTTATTTAGCTCAAAACTAGGTGAATGGCCGCATGTTACAGCAGCAATCAGTTGTTTGGGCCTAGATCCTGACAAGCAAAGTATGAGGACAAATAAGATAAAGAGCAATATTTTATGAACTTGAATACAATGAATATGGAGGTCAATTATCAGCTTGGAAAGTTTGAGGGCCAAATAAGTAAAAAAAAAAATTATATCTTTAGGGACGTATTTTGGAATTCCATCATTTTCTTTTTGGACGTTTTCATGGACTATTCTGTTACTGTTCATTAGTGGCTCGATTTTTTTCCTATTAGATTTACATTAACTTTAAAATGTAATTAGTATATATATTACGTGGATTGACAGTCTTGTGTCAAGCTGTTGTTGGGGTACCTAATAATAAATAAGCAAAGTTTGTGAACAATGAAGAGAGAATAATATTTTAGTTACCCAAATACTACAAACTGGGGGTTCATTGTTCGAGAGATCAGTATGTGGGCCAATTTGATAAATCACCACATTTTGGGGATCTTTTTGGACATTTTTCTATATTTTGTTTTGGGCGTATCCTGGAGTCCTGGACAGTAGGGGTGAGCATGGGTTGGGTTGGTTCGGTTTTATGGTAGAACTGAACCAACCCCAAATGGCCTCGGTTCCAAAATTTTTCTACCCAACCCAAAACCGAATAGAACCAGAACCATGGTTCTGGGTTTCTCGGTTCTGGTTCTCGGGTTTTTCGGTTTATACCATATACCTATAACAACACCAAAATTCAATAAATTTACATCCATAATAAGTTTTATGACATATTCAACATAATATACAATTAAATTAATATTTAAATATAAGTACTTAGATATATTCAAAAGAGTTTAAAATGTTGTTCTTACAAAATTGGTTCAAAAAATTTGCTTGTGGGGCATCTTTTATCTCAACTAGTTTACTTCATTCCAGTAATTCTAATATTGGTATGACATTCAATATAGAAAACTGAGCCTTTAAGACCATCTTCTTCAGTATCAAAACCTAAAATATATCGATGTCATAAATTTTTAATTTTGCATGACTCAAATGAAAAAAAAATCATAATTGTGTCATAAAGAGCAGTCTGGAATAAAAAATCGAAAGCAAAATGACTTAGGAGTGGTGGGTCTATGAAACAAAGTGATTTAAGTAAATATAGAGAAATTTTGTAAATGATCCCACAACTTCCATACTGTTTCAATTTGGAACATCAATTTAAGAGTTTAATATAAAAATAAAAAATAACCATCATAATACTTCAAAGAAATATATGTGTGTGTGTGTGTATAGATATATTAGTAATACTGTAATTTTTATTATATATATATATATATCGGGTTCGGTTCTACCTCGAGTTGGTTCCATATGGAACCAGAACCAACCCAAAAACCATCGATTCTCCTATATGTGGAACCAACCCGAGAACCATGATCAATTTTTACCCAACCCAACCCAACCCAATGAGGGTGGTTCGGTTTCGGTTTCGGGTTTACCCAACCCATGCTCACCCCTACTGGACAGTCTGGGTATTATTAACAGTTAAACCAAAACCGTAGTTATTGTACATGTACAACAACTTCTGCTCATAATTATATGTATGTATGGATATGTCTATATATATATATCCACGAAATAGGAAAAGAAAACAGTTGCCATAAATTTTTTAGGCTAATTGGCGTCAAGCGTGGCCTGTCTCTATTTGTGTTGAAACAAAAGCAATAGATATGTGGATCATTCAACTCTCAGTATTGCTGTTGTTTAAGAGAATCTTTCGTTTTATTTCATTTTTTTGGTATTTATATCAGATTAGAAGGGGAAAAAAAGCTATAATGCACATAAGAGAAATCGAAATGCTATTTGGCTGTGGACAGGTCCAAGTAAAGACAACATCAAAGCATTTAAAGTCCCAAGCAATCAAGTTGCAAAAGTTAAAATTAAAAAAAAATCTGGAATGAGCCAAAAAAACATGTAAGACAAAACAAAAAGAGCAACGAGGGTTAGTTTTTTTTTTTATCCAATGAGCCTCCAAAGAAAAGACGGCATAAGCCTATCATGCCTCAAAACCCACCCTAAAAAATTTGGGACAATGACACGCCTAACACTTGAAGAAATAAAATTTTCTCAAACATGCATGACTAAAAATATTTCAAATAAATTCAAATAACCATAACTTAAAATCCAAACTTATTACTTGACATTTGGCATCACGTGGCAGAGTAACTACAATTTACAATCTCATACATAATATATTTAACCTAAAAGTGTCTATTACATCTCATTTTACTACTATCTTAAATCTTAAGCTCTTGTAGTCACTTCCCATATAGTTAATTTTTTATTTCTTGTTATCTGCGTGAGTGAGAAAAGAGAGGATAAACACGAATACCTAGTAAGTAGTGGGATGTCCACCATCTATAAAACATGAAAACAATTTATATAATATATATAACATAGAGATCAAGTAGAAAACAATCTTATTGAAAATATTATAGATCTAATATTAATTAAAAAATATAATAAACATATAAATATGTTAGAATATTCATTTGTAGGAAAGTCATACTCATAAAAATTAAAAGAAAAAATCACATAAGTGTAAAAAAAAAATAGAATTTACTTTATCATAAAACATGACAAAATAAATGTGAAATTTATACTGGAAGTCATTAGTCAAAACAAAACAATTCAAAACAGATAACAAAAAATAATATTTCTTAACATAGTAAGTAGGGCAATCACTGTGACTATACTTAACTGCTGTAGTACATTATGTCATAAGAATTATACTTAACTGCTATAGTATGTCATGTCATAATAATTACACTTAACCGCTATAGTACGTCATGTCATAATAACTATACTTAACTACTACAATATGTCATAGACCGACTAAGAATTGGCATCGGTGAAGCGCCCAGAAAGACATCTCCTAAAAATAGTACATTGTGAATTATGCTTATATAATACCCTATAAAAAAGGCCATGAACAACGTTTCCCAGTAGCTGAACACAAAACCAATACCTACTAAAATAGAGTGAAAACATACAAATTTGTATTCATATTCATGAATTTTCAGAATCTAAAGATCCATAAAAATTATAAAATCATATTGCTGTAAAAACATAAGTAAAATATGCTTGATCCCATAATCATTAAAAACACAACTTACATACTTGGAAATATAAATAATGGATATATAATAATTTTCAAAACATTTAAACAACAAAACTTTAGAATAAAATTTTAAATAATAAAGGTGAACTCAAGAGAGTAAGTCCAAAGATCAAATTATTCATACTTTAAAACCCAAGCTTCATAAAGCTAACATTATATGTAATTCAAAACTTCAAAATCAATAAAGTGAATAAGAAAATAATAATTTAAATTTAGAATGATGGATGGTCACTTACCTCAAATTGCAATTTTTCAAATCCCAAAACAATGGTTTAGTCACCTAAAATAATTGTATAAAAGTCCATGTCAAAATCAAACAAAATTAAGAAATAATCTAAAATTATTCTCTGTCAATGACATAACTGAATATTTATGGGGCATAAGGACTCTCTAAACCCGTGTTCAATGCTCAGGGATCAATACTGTCAATAACCTGATTCTTCTTTTCAGTCTTAGTCGTAAACTTGCAGTGACTAAAATTGTAACATTTTTAACTATAGGAACTCGATTCACTTGTATCCAAAAACTAGGGACTGCATCGTTATTAAGTCAATTTTTACCCATGTCATGAAATCTTCGTCTCCTACCTTCGCAACCTGCTGTAAGTCACCGGACTCCACCATTAACCAGCCAAAACCTCCCAAACTTTTCCCTAATTCATTCTAAATAATCCCAATCATCAATTATCTCTTCCAATCTCTAAAACCTACCAAAATCTTGCCAAAATAATTTTATTATTTTTTTTTGAATTACTTGAACATCTTTAATATAGATGTATAAGAAAATTCTAAAATGAAACTCACCAAAATTACTCATTTTGAAGAAGAAACTTCTAAACTTCATATTGATCTCTAATCCTTGTTTCTTCTCCTTATTTGAAAAGAACCACAACACCGTAAGAATAAAAAGCCAAACCCTATTTTTTTTCCACAAAGGTATATATATATACACTAACAAAGCATTTTCCTATTATGTTTATAACTCTATTTTTTCTTTTTTTTTTTCTTATAACTGAGCCAAATGAACTACTGGCTTTTTTCCTTTGTTTACTTTTTTTATTTTTCACTCTTCAATTACTTCTACATTGGCACCTCTCTTTTTTCTCACTTATTTTTTTTTACCTATTTATTTGTTCTTCTTGATCTTTTTTTCTTTTTTCTTTTTAACAGAACTACCAAAGTTATTCACAAACCTACAATAGTGAAAATTTGGGATATTACATTTTATGATGATCCAAGTCCAGAACCGGTTTACGGAACACATACTCATATCATATGAGTTATCTTTTGAAAAAGGATGAGTGTTAGGTGATCAAGCTCTAAAACTTGGAGTTATATATACACATAAAAAATTATAGACTTCGCATGTGGGATATGAGGTGTTAGAACCTCCTTCATTTATATGCCCAATGTCTTCATTGGGTCATAAATAGATCCAAAATCATGAGCCCAGTATATGATGGATATGAACTGTATATGGAACAAACAGAACAGAATCAGGCCTCAGCTTGTATAGAATTAGAAGTACGACTCACACCATCATGGAACCAGGTTGGCTCTGATACCATTTGTGATGACCTAAATCCAGAACCTATTCATAGAACACTTATCCACACCATATGAACTATCATTTGTAAAATGATAAATGCTAAGTAATCAAGCTCTAAGACTTGAAATCATATATACAAATCAGAAATTACATAGACTTCTTATGTAGGATATGGGGTGTCACAAAGCCCAAGCCTAAAGAAAGTCTGCTGTTAAAGCTTATAATAGAGTTTTAAGTCACATGCCTTGGCTAGGGATGTAAATAGAAAGGGTTTAAAGTGAGTTTAAGGTTATTTTTTTTGGTACACCATGGTAGGTGCACAACAGTACTTAGACAACGAGTTTAAGTTTAACTAAACCTATAGTTTCCTCTTTTCTAGGAAAAAAAAAAAGAAAGGAAATAAGGCTTCTAGTGTTATATGCTTAATTTATGGGTATAATATGGGTGCAAAAGACCAACCTATTTGAGATTTACATGTTCATGTATTTGTTTTATTTTTCTTTGTTTATAGGCATATTTTCTCTAAAAAAAACATGTGCACTGAAAAATATTTAGATTATAAGCTTGCTTGGTTTATAAAGAGAGAAACTATGGCTTCTTTCTATAACTAGGGTTTTCTGATTAAAAAATTAGAAGCAGGGTGGATCAAGCAGCATTGACATAGGCCACCCTGCGGATGTGGAAAAGTAGGTTATAAGCAGGTTTAGACTGGAGTTGACATTCTCGGGAAGGATCTACATCCGAGATTTGATTGTGAAGTGTCGGAGGCTGGTGAAGGCTTGGAAGGTGAGACATCGCATGTTGCTGAGTCTACTACAAGGAATCAGGAAAGAACAGCGAAAACCTGGGCTCAAATGGTAGAAGAAGATACAGGTTTTAGGTATATTAGGGTTCAATTACCGCCAAATTTTGAACTGTAATACCGTGAATGGGACTCCAATTTGGATGCTATTGAGTTGAATGATGAAGAAATCAAGGAAGGTTGCAGTGAATGGCGATTGACGCTTGTTGGTACAGTGGTCGATATAGAAGTCTCTTCAGATAATATGAGGAAGTTTATGAGATCTTAATGGAAACAAGTAATGCTCCCTATTGTTACCAAGATTTAATCGAGGCTCATTTTTTTTTTCTTTCACTCAGTATTAGATATGTTGAAAACTTTAAAAGGTCAAATAAACTTTGTGTTTGGGAAGCCTTTATTGCTTAGAAGATAAGAGATGGATATGAAACTTGATAGAAAGTTGTTTAATTTCATTCTTGTCTGGGTAGGATTACCAGGCTTGAAACTTCAATATTAGAACCCTAGGATTATAAGTCCTATTGTGAGTAAGATTAATAGGCATATATTGGCTAATACTACTACTATTTAGTGTATTCATCTATATTTTGCTTGAGTCTTGGTGGATGTTTGACGTATGGATGTAGTTCTTAATCATGCGATGTTGAAGAAATCTATTGGATATGAGGAGCAGAAGGTAATGTATGAATGGTGACCTAGTTAAAGTGCATAATGTAAGAAGTAGGGGCCCAGAGAGGAGGAGTGCAATCTTAGTGTAAAAAAGCATCGTGCTCCTAATACAAAGGTGGAGTTTACTGAGCAGGTTAAGAAGTTATGGCCCTGTCTCAGTTTTCCAAGGTTGTTGTCCTTTATACTAGTGATCTCAGTTCCAGTGGTTTAAAAAATGAAAATTTTCAAATGGTCCAGTCTTAGAAAGCTAAGACAAATGCTAATCTGCACAGAAGTCAGCCTTTAGGGTAGACAAATTAGAATGCTAGTGAGCCCCATTAGTGAGAGGATAAAATAATGCTTTTTAATGCCTTTGAAAACTTTTAAATGGATATGCAAATTGAGCTTATAACCAGGTATGACATAGAACATGTCTATATTCCTGTTTAATGAAGTGGTACTATTGGAATATTAGAGGGCTCAATTTGAGACTCAAGTAGAAAGAAGTAAGAAAATTGATTTATAAAAACAATATTAGTATGACTGCTTTGTTGGAAACTCGTATTAAAAGTAGGAAATTCACTGGTGTTCAAAACAATATTATTTTTTTTTAACAGCAAAAATTATTTTTATTAAATAATGAATATCAGATACATCCAATCATTAACTACTTCATCTGATATTGTTTGCATAGCATCCAACAACACTTAAGAAATTATACTAATTTGGCTTAGCATTATTGGAGTCGTCCTCCTTCATATCATACCCATGATATTAAAGGTTTTATTCTGTGTGTCCTCTACCTCTAAATTTGCTTGCCTTCTAGCATGGGCAACACTGCATCCACTTAATTCCTTTTTCAAGCCATTTATTTGTCTGAGTATGTCAATGAACCTCTATGGTCTCGTAGCAGTCTCTAAGATCCACTTTATAGTCATCAATGAGTCATTCTCAATCATAACAAAGATGTTGCTCAAATCTTTGTTTGATATCAATATTATCATAGCTTTCTTGACTGTTAAGATTTCAGCTTCTTCTGCACTTGTTGCCACTATAGAAGTATAGAACACACATAAATTCTCACCATTATGGTTTCTTAATAGACCTCCTGTACCAACAAAATTGTAAGAAAAAGATGCATCCATATCAAATTTCAAACTTCTTTCATTGGGGGGCTGACATATGACATTATCCTTCATGCCATTTTTTTCTTATTTAACACAATATTTGCTGGAGAAATGAAAACCTCTGGCATTGATATTTCAAACTTATGCCATTTTTCTTTTATCCACAAACCAACTCTTTTTCTTATAACATCCCATGCAATTTATGGATCCATCTTTTTATTATTGATTATTCAATCATTTCTTACCTGCCAAATGGTCTAACAAGTTGCAAAGAAGAAAAACATCTATATCTCCTTAAATAAGACTTTGCTGCTATCATCCTTCCATCTTCAAAACAATTCTTTAATTAAAGGAAAAATTTGCCACTTGTAACTCCACTCCTTTAAAACTGCCTCTCACATGCTGCAAGCAAACTTGCAGTGAACGAACAAGTGATCTGATGTTTCCTCCTTAGTACAGCAAATGGGGCATTTGGCATTGTCCTTTTCAAAAACTCTCCTTTTAGGTAACAATCCTCTAGTTGGTAATCTGGTCAACAGCAACTGCCAAGTAAATACTATGATTTTTTTTCAGGCACCCACTAGTGCCACACATTAGCTACATTAGGTGGTGCTTGTGACAACTAATTTTTTGCTGCATTCTCAAAATATTTTATTGAGTATGCACCTGATCTTTCAAAGTCCAGATTAGTCAATATTTTCCTCTGCACACAACACTTTCAACTCAACAATCCTCATAAAAAAATCGAGGATTTTCTTTTCCCAATCAAAAACTGGTCTTCATTGCTTTATATTCCACATCCATATTCTGTTCTCCTAAGAACTAAATTCATTTATAACTCCAGTTTTATTGAGAGCAATGGCATTAATCCTTGGAAATTTATCTTTTAGAATTATGCTATCCGCCCAATGGTAAAAAAAACAGTATGTTGCTTCCATTACCGATTGCAAGTAACAGACATTTCTTCAATAAAGTATTGTATCCACTTTTCCCATCCAGTGAACTTGTTATTTTCCTCCATACAGTCGATACTTTATTCCTCCTTCGTTCTATAGGTAGCAGCCCTGATCCTTGACCTTAATACTTTGACAATTTTTCTTCATGCTGTTTCATACTCATTTCTAAATCTCCAAATCCATTTGGTTAGTAAAGCATAATTTTTTAAGCGAATATCTCCCAGCCCCAGGCTACATTTATATTTCATCATGACTATATTACTCCAGCTTATTGGCATCACTTTTTTCTCCTTCATCTTCACTATCCCAAAAGAAATTTTTGCTAATTTCCTCCAGCTCCTTTATTACACCTGCAGGTGTAGAGAATAATGAAAAATAATAGAGGGGTCGGCTATTTAAAACTGATTTTATAATTGTGGCCCTCCCCACTCTCAACATAAATCTTTTTTTCCATTCACACAATCTAGACTTGAATTTTTCTAAGATTGATTCCTAAGTTTTCAATGAGAGAGGATTGACACAGATTGGTAAACCTAGATATGAAAAAGCAATCGACCTGTGGGGGTAACCTACCTTCTTACCCCATTATTCCAACAAACTTTCCTCCAAATTTACTCCATAAAGCATGCTCTTCTTCACATTAATTTTTAGCACAAGTGATAACTGAAAGTAATGCATAATTCTCGTTAAATTCTTTAAATCTTCCAACTGCCCATTACAGAATAACAGTGTGTCATCTGCAAATCACAAATGTGTTATTTCAAACATTTCCTGAAAACCAGCATTGATCCCTGAGAACATGCCTAATTTTTTTGCCTTTTGAATTAACATATTCAAGCCCTCACTTGCCAAGTTGAATAAAAAGAGGGAGATCAGATCTCCTTACTACAGACCTCTTTTCATTCGAAAGTGATGAGATTGAGATCCCTTCACCAATACCGACACTTATGTTGTACTTAGGCATTTTATCATTCATGTTCTCCACAACTTACCAAAACCCATATCCTCTACCACTTTATCAAGATAACTCCACTTGATTGAATTATACGCCTTTTCGAATTCAATTTTAAAAATCAGACCATTCTCCATTGATATTTTAGACTGTGTATCACTTCATTTGCAATGAAAGCACAATCTAAAATAGCCTTGCCTTTGGTAAAAGCGAACTAAGACTCACCCATGACATCTCCTATGATGTTTTACAGCCTTGATGCCAAGACTTTAGAAAGTACTTTATAAATATTTCTAATTAGTGAAATAGGTCTGAAATTACTTAAAAATTCTGTACACACCATCTTTGGTATGAAGGCTATGAACAAGTTGTTTACTGCCTTTGGAAGCTTTCCTATTGCATAAAAATCTCCCCAAAACTTCATTATGTCATCCTTCACAACGTTCCAATTTTACTTAAAAAATTTGAAGTTTCAATCGTCCGGGCTAGGCATTTTATCTCTATCACAGCACTACATTGCTTTTTTAATTTCTTCTAATGAAGAAATTCTTTCACTGCTTTCTGCCTTCTCCTTACTTAAACAACAAAAGGCTCCACTCTAAGGTTTTAACAAACGGCCATCCAATTCTTTAAAATATTGCTCAAAAAAATCAGCCACCATGTTCTTCACTTTTAATGGATTTTCAAAGCTTCTTCCATTTATCATATGAATGACACACAATTTGATTGTATTTTGTTGCTCATTATTAGATGAAAATACTTTAAATTACAGTTCTTTATTTCCAATTGTTTGCATCTTGACTTCTGAAATGTTGAAGTCGTCTCCTTTCTCCATATAAGCCACACCTTCTTACTGCATACATTCTACTTTTCTCATATATGTTTGTCATTTGGTTGCAATTCTCTCAAATCCTCCAACTAAAATAATTTTTTTTTAGCTGGTTTTAAGCTCGTCCCTGTTACTTTCCCATAAAGGCCCACATTTCTGTTTCAGGCTTTTGTTTTACTGCCTTCAGTTTTGCTAATATACCACAAATATAAGTGTTATTCTCTGATATGCTTTTCCAAAGGTCTTTAAACCATTCTTCAAAGCCATCCTGTTCAAGCCACCAATTAAAAATTTTAAATGGAGTTGGTCCCCAATCCACCTTCTTATACCCAAAACATACTGCATTATGATTTGAGAAAGAAGACTTGACTACTCATTGTTGAATTTTTGGAAATCTACAAAGCATCAATGCATCAATGAGGAATTTATCCAATTTGTTATGTACCAACTTTCATACCCGGAAAGGACTAAATGACTAAGTCCCGGGTTAAGTGGAGTAAAGACAGAAAAAGTTTCCAAATTTGGAAACTTAGCAAATAAATTGTGGAGACTTGAAATTAATTAAGGAATGGGCATTAATGAGTGTTGGACACTCCAAGAATTATGCTTGGCTTAGGCCATGAGTTGTGGTGATGAAAATGGCAAAATATGAAGTTGAGGGACTCAATTGCACAAAGAAAAGTTGGGTGGGAGGACTCAATTACAAAGTTGGAGAAAGATGGAGGACCAAGTGAGTAATCTGGCCATTTTGCATGAAAAATATATGCATGGCCAGCCACCCCATTTACCAATTTAAAATTGGCCTCCACTTTGCATTTTTAATTACCCTACTACAATTCCCACTCACCATTTAATAATGATTCCACTATTCTTGTCCCCCACTTCCCATTAAACTATTATTGTTTGACTACCCTTGTCTCCCACCCACATTAAACAATTATTCTTTGGCCCATACTTGTCTTCACCATCATTGTTTATTCCCCTCCACTCACACTTGTTTATTACTTGTTTAATGGCAATTTTAAACTATTCTCCCCCTCCACTAGCACACATGGCCGGCCATCCATTTGAAATTATGCATTTCATATGCATTTGGCTTGCATTTCTTCTAATTGCAAGCACTAAATTCGGCCATGCTCCTCTTTGGCTCTCATTTTCAACATCTCACACACTCTCTAGCACCAAAAGCTCTCCCTTCTCTCTAAAACCGGCCATGGATGTTTCTTTCAAGCTTCATCTTCTTCCTCCCTCATTACATTCAGCCATGACCAAAATCCAACCTTCTCCCACATGCAAATATGTTTTCTTGAAGATTTCAACCTCCTAAACACATATAGACCAAAATCAAAGAGAGATGTCAAGAAAAACCCATGGAGAAATGCTTGTGAATATTCGGCCATGGTGAGAAAATGGTGTTCTTGAGCTCATCTCAAGAGCTCATGAGCATGCTTGGCATTTCTAAGCCATGAGAAGCAAGAAAGTGAAGAAGAACGTCAAGAAACATGGAGTTGAAATTTCGGCCATGGAGGAACTTAGTGTTCTTGACCTTCACACATGAGCTCATGAACATGCATGGCATTTCTAAGCCATGAGGAGCAAGAGAAACAAGGAAAACGTCAAGAAAGAAAAAGTGAAGATTTGGCCAAAACAAGGTTGTATGTGAATCATGTTTTTCATTGTTGATTTCTTGTGTTTTGAGCTAGATATTACTTTTTAATGCTTTGTATTTGCTGGATTTTTGCAAGGAAAAGCTCTTGAAGATTCGGCCATGGAGGAATTATAGTGCTCTTGAACTCAACTTGAGAGTTCAAGGCATGCATGGCACTTTTAAGCCATCAAAAGCAAGGAAATGGAGGAGAACTCCAAGAAAAGCATGGATGGAGTTTCGGCCATGAATGTCCATGGTATTTTGAGGCTTGAAACCAAGTGTTCTTGGTGCCTCGAGGCTTGTATAGCCTTTCCAAGCAAGGAATCAAGCAAAGGATGCAAAGAAAAGCAAGGAACAAATTTGGCCAAATGGGTATTTTGGCTTGCATGTGCACTTTTCCAAGTGTTCTTGGTAGTGAAGATGTTCTTGTGAGTGTGCATGATAATGGCCAAAAGTTGGATGCAAAAAGAGAAGTTTTATGAGCAAAAATCAAGCTTGAAAGATTCGGCCATATGTTGGTTTTAATGTCTTGGCATGTTAGCCATGTGGAGCCAAGTGTTCTTGGCATGTTTTTGAGTCCTAGATGACTTGTACAAGCAAAAATCACAAAGAAGAAATGAAGCATGCATTCGGCCATGGTGCCAATTTTTGGTGGATGTGTGTTAACCAAGTATTTTGGTGGTAAAAGTGTTCACAAGGAAAATTTGGGACTAAAGTGGCAAAGAAGAATTCAAGGACAATTCTGTCAACAATTGTTCTTGAGGTACTTGAGTGGAAAACCCAGAGTTTTGGGTAATATTGGCCAAATAGACCATAATGGCATTATTGGCAAGTGGGCTACTTTGACTCAAGGCTTGGGCTAAATCCTGAAAAGGTTAATATAGGCCCAAGTCCTGAAGATGTATATTGGGCCTAAAGGCTGAATTGGGCTAAATCCTGAAAAGGTTAATATAGGCCCAAGTCCAGAAGAGAATTAAAAGGCCAAGTGGGCCTGAGAAGATAAAAGGCCAAGTGGGCCTGAGTTCCTGGAAAGCCCAAGTTGGGCCAAAATTCCAGAAAAGGCCAATTGGGCCTAAACTTTCAGAAAAGGCCAAGTTGGGCCTCAATTCACAGCAAGGCGAAAATGGGCTACAATTCACTACATGGGCTACATAGGCAAACTTGGGCTAAATTGGCAGCAATGGCTACATTGGCCATCTTGGCTATAATGCCAACATTGGCTACAATTGGAATTGGACTTTAATCAAGAAGGGTAATTATGGGGCCTTTCCTCTTTTAGTAAGGTTGAGTAAGATAAACCAAGAGTCCTTGGTAAATTATGGTTCTCATGGTTAATGAAAAGTAGGAAATTAACTTGCTAGTGTATTGGGCTTTATAGGTCCATTAAGGCAAAGGGCAAAGTTACAACAACAAACAAAGCAAAGCAAGGCAAAGACAATGAGCAAAAAGGTTACACAAATGGTGGTAAGAATCCCAATACTCACTCTCATGGTATATTTTCCATATAGAATGAGTATTAGTGCCCCTATGTGATGGTCAAAGCACCAAGTGACCATAGGTGTGCATTTCAGGGCTACGTGGATGTTACTTTTGTGAGGTATCATGTACTTTCTTAGTTGGATAATTGGGCACATAAGTGCGTATTGGACGGGGATCGTTGCTTCGGCAACTATGGATAATTGGGCACATAAGTGCGTAATGGGCGAGGTGGTGTTGCTTTGGCAACGATGGTATACTCATGAGTAGAATAGCAAGCATTTGGGTCTTGGCATCGAGTTTGGCCAACTCGGTCCCAAGATAATGAGCTCGGATAAAATAAATAAAATGGTCGACCGGGAATAGTGTTATGCAAATGCGAATGCTTGCGATGCCCACGGGTTACGAGGAACAGTGGTGTGTGCGTTGAGTTGTGTGCTTCTCTGAAATTGTTTGCGCATGCTGACCCTGATTATTATTATTATTATTGCTATTATGCCATACCGTGTGTTTTCTTTGTTTTAGTGTTTTCCTTTGCAGGAATATGGAAAATGCCATTACGTTCTTGGCACACTTTGGCTTTAAAAGCCGGATATGACACTCACCCGCCCTGCTCAACATTTTTCAGGAAATGGATGGCTTGATAGATCAAGCGAGGAGTACCAGAGTACTCGTTATAATATACTAAAGGGTTGGGTATGTGTATAGTGCTACTCAATAGATTCATTTGCTCAAAGTGACTTATGTGGTATAGATTGCTTGTGGAACAAGCTAATGTTGTGGACTTACCTGTGCAGGATATGAAGTCTAGAAGTTGTGGGAACAAGGTCTATAAGGTGGATTATGTTCCATGTCTATATGAGTTACAGGTTGAGTAGTTATGAGAAATTGGTCTGTAAAACTTGAACCCAGATAAACTTAGACATAAAGCATTCCTTGGTATGTTTTCCAAGTAGGTGATGCTTGTTTGCTGTGCTATGGATAGGCATAGTTCTGGTTGACTTATGATGATGAACTTTGCCTTGGATGGATGACTATGATGAATAATGCCATGATGGATATTCATGTTATGTGTACTAGACTTGGCTGATGCTCATGGACATGCAAATATGTTTTCAAACTTGAAAAAGAGATGGGCTTCTTTGTTGCCATGCATTGGACTAGTACACTTGATGGGCACACATTCTATGCACTTACTGGACTAAGTGATTGTTTTGCTTGAATTGCAAGATTGATTGGCTGAATATGTGTACCTAAGGAGGGATCTTCAGTTAACCTGGTTTTGTATGGAGTTGGTTGCTGTTTGATAAGATGGCATCTAAGGGCATTATGTGCATGAAAATCTGTTAAGTTGAGAAAGCTCATAATTGGTACACTAAAATTCCACATAGGTGCTAGCTTGATCTTAAAGAGCACCCTGAAACATATTGAAGGTAATTAATCAATCAAGCTAGAACTGTAATAGATCCTGGACTCTCACACTGTAGGTGCTCGTATTGAATAATAAAGCCCCTTAAATGTGAGTAACTTCCGCTGCAAGCTTTGATATTTGGGCCCATGTGGGCCAGGGGCAGTACGGGGCGTGACACCAACGTTTCTTGCCTATTTGACCATGTAAAGGATCCTCCCACCATAGGTAAATCCATAAGTTCTGCCCTAATCACAAAGTCTTAAAAATCTTTCATACTTGTATCCACTTTTGCTGTAGATGATCTTTCTTTGACCAATAATACTTTATTCCAATCTCATCATATTATCCAACAATCACATGACTATTGCTTCATTGCAATTATCTTTTCCTATAGTATTCTCCTACCTAAGCAGTCATTGGGCGCATAAACAGTAGCTATAACACATTTATATTTTGTGTCCACCAATTCACCCTGCAAACAAATTACCCTCTGATCCCTCACTACTAAATTCATGCTGAAAAAGTTTTTCTTCTAAATCACCATCATGCCACCAAAAGCACCTTCTGTATCTACCCACGATGCTCCTAAACCTTTATGACTCTACAATTTGATAAGTTTCTAACTTCAAAATTCTACAATTTTGCCTATTGAATAAGAACTATGTCTGATTTTTCCTTATTAAAAAACAAGGCTAATGACTTATTTTTTATTTCACTACAAAATCCCCTACCATTTAACGTTAGCTATTTTATAATAATTTTTAAAACATTAGCTTTCTCTATGCCTCTGCTTCCTCCAAATCCATCACCTCCAATCGTATAATTTTTTAGCGAAGGTAATCCAAGCTTCCATTAAACGTTAAACCCATGTTTTAAATCATCTGAAAAATCATCTCAGCTTCCACTCTGGATTTCCTTTCTAATGATGCTAAAACATCATACTTAGCCAATCCTTCCTAGAATTGATCTCCCTTGTTTTTAAGCTCAATTTGTTGCGCCTTGGCCTGTTTGCCTTTTTGACCCATTATCTTTTTCTTCTCCTTTTGACCAGATATTTTCAATTTCTCCTATTTTTTTTGTCTTTCTTTTTATTCTTCCTCTTACAACAATATTATACAAATTCTCACCATCTTCATTGATTTCTTCTTCCAACTCATTGTACATAGCTGCCGCTTTGATTTTTTTAAAATCTGCTCTTGTTACTTCAATGAGCCATGTTTTATTTCCACCGGGCCCATTATTCCTTGTATCTGAATCTTGTTGAATACTAATGCTTATTAGCTTATTTGAGTTAATAGGCCCACCTGGCCAACTCTCCATCCATTTTGCAATGTTTATTCCTTCTTGATTCTTATATCCTTCATTTGTTTGGTCTTCGACATCTTAAATGATGTTACATTCATCATACTTATCATCCAGCTTGTTAATTTTAACTGCATTCTGACAAACTTCCGTAACACCATTTAGATCCCCCAAAAAATTCTCTTTAGGAGTCACAAAAACTGTTTTCGATACAACAATCTCCTTGTTTGAATCCACATCATTTACATCACCCAAACCATCATCCCTATTATCTCCGACATTGCTTTGTTGTTGAATCCTTAGATTTTCCATCAATACCTCATCCGCCTGATTATCTTCATTCATTGTTTTTGTTGAACATGAACTTAAATAAGGAACTGATAGCATGTTGCAAACTGCCTCTTCTTGCACATGAATTTTGAAAACTTCCCCATCAATCATAATGTTGACAAAAGTTGGAATGCTCGATTGGGATGTTTGGATCAATGCTCTCCAACATCCAATCTATTCTTTAATAATGTATCATCATCAACAGCTACATACGAACCTTATAAATTTCCAATTAATTGAAAAAATCTTCCTGTAAATGCATGCAAAAAATCACTTAGATATGCAACCATTTAATGACTCTATTATCTACTTCTTCTGGCTTTCATGGACATAAACCGTCAAACCATTCACCAACCCAATCTTCATTATACATGTCAAGGAAGAAGTTCATGCTTTCATTATCTTTGAAAGTATGTCGCACCATACTCTCACCCATTATTCATAACTGACAATCAAACCTTTGCTCATTGAAAACATTCTCTGCCAAGATGTTAATGCATTTCAGATATCTTATGAAGCCTATAATAACATAGTATAGTCTTGTTTTCTCCTCTGCGTCCAATGAAAACTCTATGTTTACAGCTTTGCTATATTTCTTTTCAGTATATGGCTTTGCTCGATATCTATTTTTCCCCATTTGTTTCTCAAATATTGATTTTGACACACCTCCTCCCTCTTTTTCTTTTTGTTGTTCTGCCTTCTCCTCCCTTGGGCTTTTGAACTTGTTACTCGTTCCCTTAACAATCTATTTATAGCTTCTCTCAATTTTCATTCGTACCTCATCTTTTTTGGTGTCAAACTCTACCATTCTGCCATCACTTCTTATCATCATATCCTTATTTGTTCAATTTCTAAATTTTTTCTTTGCATAGTTTACCCTGATTTTAAAGTCTTCTATCTACATTTTCTCCAGGTTTTCTTCCAGTCTTGTCTTTTCTAGTGGTTACCAAAATCTCACAAAACCAAATCTTCTCCCTATTAGGTTTTTCCTCTTCACTACGTATATGTCCACCACCACGCCAAACTTTGAAAACTCCCTCCATAGATCTCTTCGGCTGCACTCCTCCATAAAGTTTGTGAAATAGTATGATAAGCAGAAAGTTGCCTCACACTAATCCCTATTTTCATGCCTAAAGATTCTTCTCGAATGTTTAATTCTCTGGAAAACTGACACTCCTCTCTCATTTACTTTCTCTCACTCGCTCCCTATCCCCATTTTTTCAGTTTCGTTCAATGAGTAATGTTCAAAATAGTATTGTTCTTGGCATAAGAGGATCTAGATTCTTTGGGATCTTAACATTTTGAAGATTACATATATCCCTACTCCTGATCAAGTTATTCATTGTAATGTCATTTATAAATTGAAGAATTAGAAGTGTGTGTTTTCAGTTATCTATACTTCAAATGACCTTTAAGATAAAAGAGTCTTATGGTAGAATCTTGAATAGTTTTCTGAGAATGTGATGGTTCCTTAGTTAGTTTGTGGTGATTTTAATGAGATTTTGCATTCTGAGGAGAAAATCAGTGTTTCTAGTGTGATTAACTGGCAAAATTCTGGTTTAAATGATTGTTGCAACTTAATGAGGATTACTGATCTTCATAGTATTGGTAATTTTTTTCTTGGAGTAATAATTATGCTTTTAAGGATCAAATTCTTTGTAAATTAGACAGAGTGATGGGTAACAACTTTTGGTTAGATGTTTTTCCTTATGCCTTTATTGAGTGTAAAAGGAAATTGTGCTTTGATCACTTCTTGGCCCTGATTAAGATGGAAGAATGTCATCTTCAAAGAAAACCTCTTTTTAAATTTCTAAAAATGTGGCAGAGTCATCCTAATTATGGTCAAATTGTTAGGAATGTTTGACAGATTGCAAGGTTTAGCCATGTTTATCCTTGGAAAAATATTCTGAGTAAGTTAAGGAGTCTTAATGAAGATTTTAGAAGATTAAATGCTAATTATTTCTCTGACATCTCCAATAGAATTAGAAACAAAGAGCAAGAATTCGACTCTCTTAGCATTATAATGAATCAGAGTCCGGGGGATAAGAATCTTTATATTGATTGGCAAAGAACTAAACTTGAAGTGTTTAATTTGAAAAGACAAAAGAAGAATTGTATTCCCAGAAAACTGCCATTGATTGTTTAAAGCTTGGTGATGATAACTATAAGTTTTTTTTTCACTCAAAATTGAAGGAGAGACTTGCTTGGACAAATATTGCTTGTCTATTTGCTAGGAATTGGAGAAAGCTCTACTTGCAATATAAGATTAGAGATGAGTTCCTTGGCTTTTTCTCTAGTCTTCTTGGTGTTACTTCTGTTTGTTTAGATGTTAATCCTAATATTGTGCTAAATGGTCCTAGGTTGACTGTTAACCAGAGAAGCATGCTAAAAAGGGACATTACTACAGCTGAGATCGTTTAAGTTGTTCAAGGTTGCCATGCTACAAAAAGCCCTAGTCTTAATGGGTACACAGCTGGATTTTACCAGTATAATTGGGAGATTGTGGGTGCTGATATTCCCGTTGCCATATATTCTTTCTTTGAATAATGTAATTTGCCTTCTACCCTCTCTGCAACTACTATACATCTTATTCCTAAGTCTGCTTATGCATCTGATGCTAATGATTTTAGACCAAACTCTTGTTATGATGTGATTTACAAGTTTATTTTAAAAATTTTGGCTAGTAGGTTACAAAGGATTTTTCCTTATATTATTCATAAAAGTCAAAGGGCTTTCATCAAAGGGAGATTTATTGCTAATAATGTTCTACTTTGTCATGAGACTATGAGGGGTTATGGTAAAGGAAGCAGTAAACATAAGATGTGTTTGAAGATTGACCTCAAGAAGACTTATGATATGCTAAATTAGGATTTTCTACAAAAGTTTATGCTTAGTCTTGAGTTTCCTGTGAAATGAGTGAATTAGATCATCCGCTGTGTTAAATCTCCCTATTTTTCTATTGTGCTAAATGAAAATCTTTGTGGTTATTTTAATGGTAGAAGAGGGGTGAGGTAATGAAACCTTTTTTCTCCCTTTTTGTTTGTTCCAGCCATAGGTTACTTATCTAGGGCCTTGGGGAAAATTTATGATAAGAAGTATGTTGCATACTACCAGAAGCGCAAAAAGATTCATTTGACTCATCTTATGTTTATGGATCATATTATGAATTTTACAAAAGCTTATATTAAATCTGCTCTAGCTATTAAATGTTGTTTGGATATATTTTCTGAGACTATTGGTCCAGTTACTAATTATGATAAGAGCCAGGTTATTCTTGTGGGTGTTGAAGAAAGTTTTTAGCATGAGATTTTGATGGCCTTTTATATGCCTAAAGGTTGTCTGCCTGTTAAGTATTTAGGGGTTCTTCTTGTTGATAAAAGAATGCAAGTCAGTCATTATAAGTCACTTGAGGAAACAAATTTTGCATAATTTGAACAGCTGGGCTAATAAGCTCATTTCTTATGCCAGTAAAGCTCAATTGATTAAATCAATTATTTTTAGCATGCAAGCTTATTGATCTGCTTGCTTCCTATTTCTAAAACTGTTTTTGGCCATATTGAGCAAGGTTATTGAGCCTTTTTCTGGGCTGGATCTATCAAGGGCATCACAATACCCTGTAGCTTGGAAATTTGTTTGTGTTTCAAATGAATAAAAGTCTTTGTATTTTCAAAGTATTTAGTTGGAATGGTGCTACCAATGGAAAAAAGTTATGGCACATGATTGCAGGTGAGGAAAGTTTGTGGATTAAACAGGTCTATACTTATTATATTAAGGAGCAAGACATTTGGCAGGTAAGGCCTTCTATTGAGTCCTCTATTAACTATAAGCATATTCTTAAATCTCGGATGTTGATTGCTAAATATGTTTTTCATCAAGTGTGGGACTGTATGAAGAATGGCAAATTCATCATGAAATTGGCTTATCTATAAGTTGTGGACAATTTTGAAAATGTTTTGTGGTATTCTTTGGTTTGGAGTTCTATGCCCAAATTTTCTATGACCTATTGGTTTACAATGTTAAACATATTGCCAACTCTTGATTAGATCTGCTCTTATTTGGATCTTGTTTCTTTGTTATGCCCTTTGTGTTTGACTGAGAATGAATTAAGAGACCATCTATTTTTCAAATGCTCTTATTGTTTGTTAGTTTGGCATGAGGTAATGTGTTCATTGAAACTTAGAGAAGCCCCTAGACAATGGTCTCGGTGCTGATAGTGGTTAAAGAGAGTTGTGAAAGGTAATAGCCTTAAATCTAAATTAAGAAGAGCTTGCTTTTCTGGTTTTGTTTATTTCATTTAGCAAGAAAAGGACAGAAGGCTTCATCACCAAGGTCCTTAGTAGTATGACAAAGTGGTTAGGTTAATTGTTGAAGTTGTCCAAGTTAGATTACGTTGTGTGATTAGTGAAATCTTTGCTTAGTATGTATTAGCTTGATTATGTTGTACAACACAGATTTTGGGTTTTATTTTTTTGTTTCTTTTTGAGTCAAGCTTTGTCAATTTAATATGTAGGTTCCTCGTTCAAATGTAAATGTCGTTGGACTTTTATGGAATGAAATAAAGTAATAATTGTATTTGGATTGTACCCTATGGGCCTATGTGTAATAGTTTTAGAGTTTTCTCTTTTTGTTTTCGAAATAGACATTTTGCCCCGCAAACATGACATTTTGTTAAATGTGACATTATTTTTCCAAATTTAATTTAAATACAATATTTTTATTTTTAAAATTAAAATTATTAAATAATAATTTTACAATTCTTAGTTAATAGTTTAAATTGTCAATTTCTCATCTATCTAAATATAAAATAGTCATTCTTCTCTCAATTCCACAGAGAAAGTGTATATTTTTTAAGATAAAAAAAATAATTGAGTTAATTTTACATAAACCTCAGTAGGTGAATTGTAGTTAGCTCATCTTTAAAAATAATTAAGTATCTATAAACGCATGTACCTGTAAATACACGTTGAACCAATGAACTTCAACCGAACGTAATAGATTAGTTCCACTAATATTCAATTCAAGGTACATGTAATCTGAGATGAGCACTAGCTGTTCCGAGGGAAACATAACTGAGTATTTTCGGTCCCACGTTTTTATTCGACTTGTCTTTATTCGACTCCATTAATCTCTTGCAGCCTTGCTCCTGCTCATAGGGATCGAGTTCAAAATAATTGAATAGAAGTCATAAGTACTAGCTCGATCGGCAAAGTTAAGTTTAATATATTTCCAGTTTCTCAGGCTGTCGGTCATGCTCATGGAAATTGAAATAAACCCTCGCTAGCTGCTGTCACCTCTTGCTTCATTTTCATACCAATTACTGTGGATATACCTTCGTATGCCCAAGTTGCCAACTTGCACTGCGTCAAGTGTCCAATATCCACCAGACACTAATGCTCATATATATTGCAAACCTGTGAAACGATATTTTCTTTGCTATATGAATTATCTACCAAAAATTTGAAAGAGAAAAGAAAGAACCTAGCTACTTGGGAGACACAGAGATTTGAATTGAATGGGACCGGTCCGGAGATGTTGAAGGAAAATTAACCGAGAGGCTTATTAATTGGTTGCTACAGACAATTTCCCAGCAAGCTTACGAGATGAAAGGATGGGGGCAGATATCGAAAGAATAAAAATATATACATGTGGGTCAGATTGAAAAAAACAGGAGGAGTTCCAAGTTCCTGAAGCACATGGAGTGTCTCAGTTTCTGCCTTGAAGCGGTTTTCTTGACTTCCCAACATACATTCCAATTCTTAATTTCTTGACCGTCCAATCCGAATTGCTAATAATTGGCAACACCTTCTATTTTTTATTTTTTGGGAACCACGTTCAACAAGCATACAAGGAAAGAGAAATTAGTATTCTAGATAAGATAAGGAGAATGTCAGTTTTTTTAGGATTTAAAAAGCAACTAAACAAACTTTGTATTGTATTTTTTAAGAGAAAGTGTGAAAGTTAAAGTTAAACTCTAGCCCTTCTCATAATGTCCCAAACACTTTAATCATTATGCTAAAATTTCCGGAATCACTTAGATATATAGTTAGTTCCACATCCAACCCATCGCCAAACCCCAATGTGCGATGACCTTGTCAGACATGAATAAATGTTTTTCTTTTTTCCTTCATATACAAATTAAATATGAGATCTTTTACACGTTTATTGGCTATTTACAGAAAAGGAATTCCCAAACCCAAGTCAAGATTCAATCCTTGGTCGGCATATATATCTGTGTGTGTGTGTGTGGTGATTTTAATTTCAATGAGTTAAGACTAATTATCAGAAACAGTAAATTAACATATGTATATTGTACATCATTTTTTAGAAGGGAAAATTACTAGGACACCCCCTAGGTTAGGTCGAATCTTCTTTCCTTCATATTCCTTCATATACAAATTACTAACCCCATATAAACTTAACTCAGTTATTCACCATTAGATAGAAAAAAACAAAAAACAGAAAAATTTGATTTTTACCCTCCTAACCTTCTTTTACAAAAACTTTGCCCCACAAACTTCTTCATCTTGCAACCTAACCCTTACACCCTCAATCTCAGATTTGTCTTCCCATACCCCGTATTCAATCGACCGTCGGGGTCCCTCCATGCCTCTCCTCCGACCAACCACAACCGCCTTCCTCTGCCTCCTTCCTGTGAATCACCTGTAAATCACCAGCCACAATAGCGGCGCCCCCTCCTCCTCCGCCTCTTCCTCCACCCCTCGTCGGTCCGGATTCGAGGCGTTGGATTTGAAGCGTCGGGGTCAAGGTTTCCTCGTGTTCGTTGATCTTCGCACGCGATTTAATTGGGCTTCTTCACTGCCATCAATTCACATGGACGACAACCATCGATTCACTTTGCCAATCTAATGTCCTCCAACGATGACAGAGGCTGAGTTGCCTTAATCAAGCGATATATCTTCTCTATTTCACGGAGTCACGACAGGAGTGGGTGACGATCAGGACGTTCGAGACTCTGCTGTGTCATGAAATGCAGTGGCAGGAGACTTAGGCAGTTACGTGCATGCTACGTCTGACGTGGATGAATGCCCGCAATCCTAGTTATCTTTTACTTTTACTTTTTTAATTACGAGTCGGTTAAGCCTATATGAGCTGAGATGTAGCTCATTGTTAGGGAGCGAAGAATTGTGATCCCTTTCCCCTCGTCTGTTCTCTTCCCTCTGTGAGTCGCTATTCGTTGTAAGTCTTCCCCCATCTCGGAACGTGCTCCGGCTAGTCCCCTGATTGGAAGCAGCATTCGTCCATTAATTGAGAAATAGCTTGATTCATTGATACTGAATTCATCTCTGTCGTTATTGATTTTGTGGTTGTTAATGATAGTGGTATCAGAGCACGATCTGGGCTTGAAAATGGCTGAAGGTACTAGGCTCCAAGAATTTCGAAGAGGATTGGAAGAACAGATCACCAAGAGCCTTAACGAGCAAGCAAGCAGACACGAGCAGGAGCTTGCTCGATTTGAGTAAAAACATGACGATCTGGTATCCCGGCAAGAACAACAGTTTGACGTTCTTCGTCAGTTTATGGTGAATCTTCAAAGAGCTCAGGAGGTAGGGACCCATTATCGAGAGGCCAGCTCCAGCAACAATGGATCTAGCTACCTAAACCCCGGAGGTGGAGCGAACCTAACTAGGGTGGGCCGAATCGATTTTCCCCGTTTCCTGGAAGAAGATGTTGAGGGGTGGCTCTTCCGTTGTAACCAGATTTTCGACTTGGATGGCATTCCCGAAGAAGTCAAAATCCAGATGGCTTCCATACATATGGAAGGACTTGCTCTTCAGTGGCATCAACGGTTCCTTCGGGACTGGCCAGCGGCACTAAGGTTGTCCTGGAGCCAATATTCAATGGCGATCAGAGAAAGATTCGGAGAAGGGCACCATGATCCTTCAACTGAGCTGAAGAACCTTAAACAGACGGGAATAGTCCGAGAGTACCAGAATCGATTTGATACACTCTTGAACCAAGTAAGCCATCTTCCTGATGAATTCTTGGTAGGGCAGTTTCTGGGTGGTTTGCAAGATGAGATACAGGGTGCCATTCGAATCCTTCGACCCAAAACATTGCATGAGGCTCAATGTCTGGCGAAGTTGCAGGAATCTATGAATAGTTTAAACAAGAAGAGTAAACGTGCAGGGGATGAGAAAAACAAGGGAATATTACCCTTGCCTAAATATTCGCAACCCACATTACCAGCTCTCATGCGTCCAATCAGGCGTTTGACAGAGAAAGAGTTCAATGAAAGAAGGCAGAATAATCAATGCTTTTGGTGTGATGAGAAATTCTTTCCAGGGCACAAGTGCAAAAAAGGGCAAGTCAACAAGATGAAGCTATTAGTTGAACCGGAATGGGATGAGTGGGTTGAAGAGGAACATACAGAATCAAGCGAAGAACCAAGGGTTGCCATTGACTCTCCTTGTCTTTCTTTAAATGTATTAACAGGTCTACCCAACTACACCACTATGAGGGTTACAGGGTATATTGGAAAGAACTCTGTCAGCATGCTCATTGACTCTGGCAGCACCCACATTTTCCTGGACGAATTGGTGGCTAAAAGGATGAAATGCACGGTGGAACAGATGAGGCCCTTGGGAGTCTCAGTAGCTAACGGTCATGTGTTAGAAGCAGGAAGCGTATGTAAGGGTCTGGCCTGGAAAATTCAGGGAGTTGAATTCTTCTCGGATGTACTCCTATTACCATTAGGAGGGTGTGAGATGGTATTAGGAGTACAATGGCTGAGATTGTTAGGAGACATCAAGTGGAATTTTGAAACATTGACAATGTCATTCAAGTATTAAGGGCAGAAAATGCATTTGAGAGGCTCACCTAAGTACACCCTTATTCCCAGCAAGGCTACTACAACATGGACCTCAATAAAACAAGCAGGCAAGGTGGAAGGGGGACAAGCTTTTGCTATCCAATTACTGGGGTATTACCGAACTCCAGTAGCATGCAATCAGTCCGAAGTGATTCCCAGGGACTTGAAGATCATTGAATTGCTTACTGAATTTGAAGGCCTGTTTCAGGAACCTAACACGCTGCCACCTACGAGGGATCATGATCATCGGATAGTACTGGTGCTAGGCATCTCTCCGGTCAATGTGAGGCCCTACAGATATCCTTCGATTCAAAAGGATGTGCTGGAAAAGTTAGTAAGGGAAATGCTTAGCACAGGTATCATCAGGGCCAGCCAAAGCCCTTTCTCTTCCCCCGTAGTCCTAGTGAGAAAGAAGATGGAAGCTGGCGGATGTGTGTGGATTTTCGAGAGCTGAACAAGGCTACCATAAAAGATAAGTTCCCTATCCCAGTCATTGAAGAATTGCTGGATAAGCTTCATGGTGCCAAATATTTCTCCAAGTTGGACTTGAGGGCAGGATACCACCAACTTAGAATGTGTGAAGAAGACATTCCCAAGACGGCTTTTAGAACTCACCATGGCCATTTCGAGTTCTTAGTTATGCCTTTCGGCCTCACTAATGCACCTTCCACATTCCAGAGTTTGATGAACCATATTTTTCAGCCATACCTCAGAAGGTTCGTTCTAGTATTTTTCGATGACATTCTCATTTATAGCACCTCTTGGGAAGAGCACTTGAAACACTTAAGGAGGGTGTTTGAGACCTTATTAGAGCACACCTTGTTTCTAAAGAAGAATAAGTGTCTTTTTGGTGTCACACAAATGGATTACTTGGTCCATATCATCTCTCAGCAAGGACTGTCGACTGATCCCCGTCAAGCAACTCCGAGGGTTTTTGGGGCTAACTGGGTATTATCGACGCTTTGTGAGGCATTATGGAGTTATTAGCCGCCCACTGACCAAACTCTTGAAGAAGAACTAGTTTGAATGGGATGCGGCAACAAAGGAAGCGTTTGACATCTTGAAACAAGCAATGGTAACAACTCCAGTCTTGGCGTTTCCTAACTTTAATGATCCCTTCCTCATAGAAACTGATGCATGCAAAGATGGAATTGGAGCTGTTCTGCAGCAAGATGGACATCCGATTGCTTTTATAAGTAAGGTGCTATCCTTCAAACACTCGAGCCTTTCTACCTATGAAAAGAAGTTCCTCGCCGTGGTGTTCGCAGTGGATAAATGGCGTGCATATTTACTGGGGCGGCACTTCATCATCAAAACAGATCAACAAAGTTTGAAGTATCTCCTAGAGCAGAGAATAACAACTCCACTACAACAAAGGTTCATTATATTAAGCTCCTGCCATATGATTTTGAGATCCAGTATCGTAAGGGAAAGGAAAATGTAGTAGCTGATGCGCTGTCTCGAATGCATAGTTCTGAGTTGTTCATGCTGGCCATTACTACATTTACCATGCCTTTGATGCTAGAAATCAAAGACAGTGGGGACAAGGATCCAGAGTTACAAAGGATTATTTCGGAATTGCGAGCTGATCCTCACTGCCATCCTCAATATATGGTTGATAGTCAAGGACTTAAGAAGAAGGAAAGACTGGTGGTCGGACATGACCAAGGTTTGCGCCACAAAATGATTGAAATGGTTCATTGTGGGGCTACAGGTGGGCATTCTGGAGCACAGGTCACCAGGAAGAAACTCTTGAGTTTCTGTTGCTGGAAGGGTTTGGCAAAGGATGTGAGAAATTATGTGAGACAATGTCACATTTGCCAGTTGTTTAAGCATGAGAACTCGGCGTCGCCAAGACTCTTGCAACCTTTGCCTATACCCGAGAAAGTTTGGGAGCACATCACAATGGATTTTATTACAGCTATCCCTAAGTCTGAGAGGTTCGACACCATCTTGGTAGTAGTCGATAGACTCAGTAAATATGCACATTTTGTTCCCCTATCTCACCCTTATACGGCTGCCAGTGTCGCCAGGGTGTTCCTCGACCACGTTTTTAAATTGTTTGGGATGCCCCTTACTATCACTTTAGATCGTGATGCCATCTTTATGAGCACATTTTGGCAACAATTGATGAAGGTTCAAGGGGTTAAGTTGCAGTTGTCGACTGCCTATCATCCGTAAACTGATGGTCAAATGGAACGTGTGAATCAATGCTTGGAAGCTTACCTAAGGTGCATGACAGGAGAGAGACCCAGGGAGTGGTCTAAATGGCTTTCTCTAGCTGAATGGTGGTATAACACTAATTACCACACCTCTACTACTCTCACCCCATTTGAGGTTTTATACGGGCAACCACCTCCTCTTCATGTCCCGTATATAGCTGGCGACTCCAAGGTTGAATCAGTCGACGGGAGTCTAACGTCTCAGGAATCAATGATCAGACAACTTAAACAGAAGTTGGAACGAGCTCAGCACAGAATGAAGATGTTGGCAGATAGGCGTCGGACAGATAGACAATTCAAAGCGGGAGACTGGGTCTATTTGAAGTTACAACCTTATAAGCAGCAGTCGGTAAGGCTTCTTGGTTCACACAAATTGAGTCCTAAGTACTGCGGACCCTTCGAGATAGTAGAAGTTGTGGGAGCAGTGGCTTATCGACTCAGACTTCCTCCAGAGGCACGCATACATGATGTCTTTCATGTATCCTTGCTGAAGAAAAAAGTTGGTGACGCTGTAATTCAACCCACCTTGCCGGATGAAGAAGCTACTGTCGTCAAGAAACCAATGGCTATCTTGGATCGCAAAATAGAGAAGAAAGGCCACACAGCTGTTACCAAAGTTTTGGTTCATTGGTCTAACTCAGCACCGGAAGATGCAACTTGGGAGAGCTACTCAGAAATTCGAAGGAAGTTCCCGGAAATTCTTGATTCTTGAGGTCAAGAATTCTGTTAAGGAGAGAGGATTGTCATGAAATGCAGTGGCAGGAGACTTAGGCAGTTACGTGCATGCTACGTCTGACGTGGATGAATGCCCGCAATCCCAGTTATCTTTTACTTTTACTTTTTTAATTACGAGTCGGTTAAGCCTTTATGAGTTGGGATGTAGCTCATTGTTAGGGAGCGAAGAATTGTTATCCCTTTCCCCTCGTCTGTTCTCTTCCCTCTGTGAGTCGCTATTCGTTGTAAGTCTTCCCCCATCTCGGAACGTGCTCCGGCTAGTCCCCTGATTGGAAGCAGCGTTCGTCCATTAATTGAGAAATAGCTTGATTCATTGATACTGAATTCATCTCTGCCGTTATTGATTCTGTGGTTGTTAATGACACGCTGGCCATCACTTTGATTTCTGGTAGAACCAGACGTTCAAGGAGATTGATGACCCACACTCTTGTCGATCCACACTCACCGCTACCTGCAATCTTGTCTTCGCGCACCAGTTGTTCGTATTAGTCTGCCAATCGCGAACATCGCTAGAGCAGATTCGAACGGAGAGGGAGAAGGAGCTCGTTGTGGAGAAGAACCAGGGAAGTCTGGCTTGGTTCCGGCTACAACCTGACCGCGACTAGGACGACGGTGTGGTGGCAAAGAGAAGACAAACGGTGGGGCCGAGGAGGAGGAAGGATTTGTAACTTGATTTGTCGTAATCTGAATGTTGGGGGGTAAAATTTCCAAGGAAGAATATTAGGATGGAAAAATCAAAAAATTTACCTTTTTCAGTCTAACGGTGAGTGACAGTATTAATTTTTTAAGGCGGTAACTGTATGTATTTGAAAAATGGGGGACACAAGTGTAGGTTTGACCTAACCTCAAGGGGGTCTCGTTAATTTTCCCTTTTTAGAATGTACTCGGAACTTTAATTTTTAATATTTAGAAAACTCTTCTCGTATTATGGAAAAAGGACTTGACTAACTTGCTAGTGCTTGGATTTCTTAAAGCGAAAACATCTAAACTTTGAAAAATTTTAGGGTTAATTACAATTTGCTCTTGAGTTTTAGCTGAAATTACACTTTGACCCCTTCAATTTAAAAAATATACACTTTACCCCTCCTTTTTTAATATAGTCCAAACAGCAACTTTTGAAATCCTAATTTAGACTATATGATTATCATCTTCAAACAATTTCAATTTGTATAGTATTTTTTTAATAATTAATTGACATTTAAACAATACTATTTTCAAAAATGGAAGAAATGCAGAAAGAAAAAAATTGATAATTTAAAATATCCATTAACTATAAAAAAAATATCATATAGATTAAAATTACTAGAAGATGACTACTGTAATATCTAAATTAAGATTTTAGAAGTTATTGATGGACTATATTAAAAAGGAAAAAGACAAAGTGTATATTTTTAAAACAAGAGGGGCAAGGTGTAATTTCACCTAAATCACAAAAGGTAAATTGTAATTATCCCAAAAATTTATGTGTTAAAGTAAAAGCATCTTAAATTAAGTTTTCCATATATTTTAGATAAACTAGGGACTCAAAATTTTATCAAAAAAATTTAAAAAATAAAAATAAGAAAATTGTCTATATCTATACACTATGTAAACATTATCTAAGCATGTTTTATTGAAGACAAATTAGAAAAGAAATTGTAAAAAGAAAAATAAATAAAAATTTACAGCTAAAGCGTTGGCAAGATCGATCTCTCTCTCTCCCTTTTTAGGGGTGGTGAGGAAATCATCTATAATAGTAAGTGTTTTGCTTTCGTAGAGGATTGAAACCTAAACCTCAGCCTAGTGAACTTATAGCAGACATTAAAACAAACACTCCACCTAGTGTAACCTTATTATTTATAAATGTTTTTTAGAATTTTTTTAAACAATAAATGATAATTAGCTTTGGGGTATAAGGCAAATTGAATATAAAATAAATTTAGAAAATTTTAAAAAATGATATTAATGATGAAGTTACTTGCATTTTTTTCAGGAAAAAAAAACAAGCAAACAAATTTCGAGTTCAAAAGCCACAGAAGGAAATTGAAAGTTTTGCATTGACCAAAAATCTAACAAAGTTAAACAAAGATTGAGTAAATTTCATGAATGGTCCCTAACCTTTACTCATTATTTTCTTTTAATCCTTAACCTATTGAATATTTTGTTTTAGTCCTAAATCTATTAAAAATGTTTCATTTTAGTCCTAAATCTATTGCAAATATTTTATTTTGGTCCAAATTTGATAAATTTTGTTAACTCAAAGTATTTTTCTAATAACAATTTTTTATATTATAATTTAAACTATTCAGTAACTATCTTATAAAAAATTTGAACTGTATAATAATTTTTTATAGTTAATGAAAAATTCAAATCACTTTTTTTTCTCTTTGTAAATCAAATTTATTTCTTTCAAAAAGAAAAAATTACTAATTTAAATTGTTTATTTATTGTAAGAAAAATATTAAACTGTTTAAATTTACTAAAAGACAATTACTGAATATTTAAATTAGAATTTTAAAAATTTCTATCAAACAATTATTTTAAGTTAATGAATTTCATCTGCTCAAGGACCAAAATGAAACAATTTTAATAGGTTTAGGATCAAAATAAAATATTTAATAAGTTAGGGACTAAAATGAAACAATGAGTAAAAGTTAAGGACCATTTTATACAATTTACTCAACAAAGATTTAAAGTTGAAACCTTTTGGACTGCTTTCGGTTCTTCTCGGATCCAGCTAACGATAAGCTCCGACCATGGAAATCCCTATGGCTTTTCCAATCAATAATTTAATTTAAGGGACCTACTATATCCTAGTAATGACTTTGCCTCTCCCTCCATCTTTTTTCTTAATTAGAAAGAAAAAGTCTCTTTCTTGTGTTTAATTTAGTGAAAGTTGTTGGTTAAGATACTTAATAACATCCGGAAACTGCTAATCATGCTACTTGGAGCGTCGAGGGACTGGGCTAATCGCCCAATCACATGCAATGATTTGATAATTAGATCATGTTTCATTTGTCCTCTTTTATCTAATCTTAAGTTGATCTGACTAAATTTATCAAATCATGCAATCATTAGAGGATCTTATTCTTAATACTACTCTGATTAGCTTTTCTGCTTCATACCCATTTTTCCCATAAAATGAAAATATTTTGCATGTAAGACAGTCAAGTAACCACACATTGAGCCTCGACGAATTCAAATAGAATTGCCTCAAATAGAATTGCCTCATATCCTCCTGAGGAGCAGCTCTTCCCAAGCATGTTTCTTTATTCACATAACCCAATAGAGCACTTGAATGCTTCATTTGTCTCAAAATTATTTCAACATGTTTTATTTAGAACGGTTTTAAATCTTTGTAATATTTTTATAATTAATAAATTATTTTACCATATTATCCTTCAAATTATCATTTTAATATTCACTTCTTCCAACTTTTTTAACTTACATGAAAAAATTACTAAAAATAAAAGTGGAACAAAACACAAACTTTTCAATTTCATAATCTCCATGCTAAACTAGCTAAATAGTTCAATAGATTGAGCGGAAGGTAGCATTAATGTAGTGATTAAAACTTTTGATTTTGAAGTTTTTGTTATTCTGTGAGACAAAAGTCATCTTTAATTTTCATTTATGCTGTCAATTCTCTATGTTCCCAAACTGATGCTTGAGGATATCTTCGATATAGGACATGTTGGATCTCCAGTAGAAGTTCGCCTGAACGATATCTGCAACACTTGAAGAACGTGGGTTAAGAGCTCCCCAGAGTGTTTTTTTGGGGAGGGACCTCCGACGCCGAAATCAGTATGTGAGGAAGAGGTTACCAAGAGTAGAGAGCATATAAAAGGTGTCTCTCCTATGTATTACCTGGGAGCCTCCCAAGTATTTATAGGAGGCTTGGAGGAGAAGGCCGTTGTACCTAAGTCCAGCAGATTAGGACACGTGATTGGCCATATTTGCTAGACATTCAGTCCGTACCTCGAGGAGAGGTGTGTCGTGCTGTCTGTAGGCAATTATGCTTAAGAGAGTTAGGGCGTATGTGAGGTTCTTGTCAGTAACCTCTCAAAATTGTGTGTTTGTCGTCTTTCCTTAGGATCCCTCAGGGGCTTATAAACCTCTACGGGGGTTGTGTTTATACCCAAAGGTGGTTTAAGGAGCCTTTTGGAGGCATAAACCATGTTCGGGAGGCATCTCTCTTACCGAGGGTGGTAAGGTTTCATCTCCAAGTTTGGTCAAGCTACTACCTGAGGGTGATGATTCACCTTTTTTTAGGTTAGTCATGTGACCGTCTGAGGGTGGTGCCGAACCCTCTTCCGAGGTTGGTCATTATGGAGTTTCCCAAGGGTGGTGCTATGGCTATCACAAACTTTCCTACTTTAACTGAAACAAGAATATGAGTAATAATTGGCGGATCCATCTGCTAGCTCAGCTGGGATGATAGTTACAATAGGACTAACTTTGAGTGGCGGTCAAATTTTTAAGACTTCATTTGATATTTACATGGACTTATGACGCACATGTTAAAAGTTAAAACATACCAACATGTTAAAAACAGTATTTAACATCCACAATCAAACTAGCTTGAATACTTGGCATTACCATGAGATCAAAAAAAATAAAAGTGCAAAACATATTAATAAAGAAGTTACTTATGAATAAGACATGAAAAGTAATAAGTAAAAAATATTAAAAATAGAAGTCTAGTTTGTCTAAAGTGGTTCCCATAAATTGGTAATTCATGAAATAAGATGCAATGTGAACCAAATAGAACTGCTAAATGTGAAATTAAATAAACAATATAAAAGTTTTGTGAGTATTTTTAGTATTATTTTCTGTCAATATATCAGCCACAAAATACATGTCAATGAAAAAGAACACATCACTTACAATATTAGATTTGTTTAAAAAATAAAGAAAAAAAATAACATGATAAATGCTTTTAACCCTGATAAAAGATATTCTCTAAGATAAGTGTTGTCAAAAATTAAATGATAATGTGGATTAATAATTTTTCAATTAAAACAAACATCTCTATATTGAGGTATTCTTTCTCTAGCATTCATTTTCTACTAAAAAGTAGTCTTATTTTCTAAGAAAAAAACACTCCAACTTAGACTTTGAATATATTTATAGGAAAGTTAAAAATAACACAATTGCAATAATAATAATAATCATGATGATGATGATGATGATGATGATGATGATAAAACTAATGCATTAGATTTTAATATAATTATATTAGACATTTCAAGATTTTTAAAATATAATTACAATTGAGTACATGCTTAACGAATATGCCTATCTTTCATTAGATTTTTAAAATAAAATTTAGTTATTGGAAAAGTAACCGATTGTGAAACCTTTTACCACATTCACCAAGTGTAAGATTCAATTATAATCGAAATTTATAGTTAAATAACTGAAATTAGTTGTTAACATGTTTTGTTAAAATTTTTTATTAATATATATATGATAATACATATTAGGTTGAGCCTAATTGGGATATTTAATAGGCTTGCAGTGCTCAAGTTTATGACTTTATTGTTTTTTGGTATATACATAAAAAAAATAGTTAATTAAGTAGGTCAAAATTGTCAAACATAATACATTAGCCCTAAGTTATACAATAATTTTATTTTTGGTCATCGTTCCCACTCTAATTTTTACAATTTTTTCACTTAGATTTTAAAAGTAACGCTTTCATACTCTTTCTCCCACTCCCAACTCCTGCTTTTACAACCCCTTGTGCAACTTAGATTGCGATCAAATGGGCAATCAATTAATTTATTAGGTCCGATTATCAACCATAATGTATTGAGCCCTAATAAGTTACATAATTGTTTTATTTTATGTTGCCCCTCATGCTCTCATTTTTACAATATTTTTACTTGCGTAAATTTTAAAAGTGACTGTTTTCCTACTCTAGTTTTGACTCCTATTTTTGAGATACTTTATGTAACGTAGATTGCCCCAAATGGATAACTAATTAATTAGTTAAGCTCAATTGTCTAACATAATGCATTGGACCCTAAGTTACATAACCTTTCTTTGTTGAGTCATCTCTTCTACTCTCATATTTACAAACTTTTCTTTAAATTTTAAAAAGTGATGATTTTCTACTCTCGCTCTCGTTCCCCACTCTTGCTATCACAATGCTTATATAACTTAGATAGAGCCTAAATGGACAACCAATTTATTTGTTGGCCCCAATCGTCAAACATAATGCATTGAGCATAAGTTATGTAATCTTTCTCTTATGGGTTGCTGTTTTCGCTCTTATTTTTACAACTTTTTTATGTACTTAAATTTTAAAAGTGACATTTTCTTATTCTCACTCCTTCTCTTTGCTATTGCTTTTGGGACGCTTTGTGTAACTTAAATTGATCCTAAATGAGTAACCAATTAATTTGTTAAGCCCAATTTTCAAACATAATACATTGGGCACTAAGTTACGAGATTGTTCCTTTTTAGGTCACTGTTTTCGCTTTTCATTGCTGTTTGTGCTCTTATTTTTGCAACATTTTACTTTTATTTTAAAAGTGACACTTTCCTATTTTGGCTCTCTTTCCCTTCTCCTGCTTTCAAAATGCTTTGTGTAACTTAGATTGGGTCCAAATGGGTAACCAATTAATTTATTAGGTCCGATTGTCAAACCTAATGCATTGCCCCTAAGTTCTAAACTCATCTGTTATCTATTTAAGTCAATAACAATGTTTGAGGAAGTAGATTTTATCGCCATAAAATTAAGTTCTGTTCTTTGAAATTACTGCAACTTAACCCACAACACAGGGCGAATTCAAGGATTAATTTAAAAAAAATAAAAAAATAACATAAATTTTCAAAAATATAAATATATATTTTAGATTAAACAGCCAAACTTAAGAAAATTCAAATAATCATGAAAGACAAACAATAATCATGACCAACAAACACACAATCTTAATACATAAGATATTGAAATTATAGGAAAAAAGAACACAAAAATGATAGGAGGAAAAAGTAATGATACAAAAAAATGGAGAATCTAAATTTTATTAAAAAGAAATGGAGAGGTAACCTAAGTGTAGAGTTTTGTCAAGTTGAGATATGTTAGTATATATAGAAAAAAAATTAAAAGGAAAAGACATTAGTTTCTAAAATACATTAGGCATAATATGGGTAATTAAATAAAATATTTGTAATACTTGTTTGATTTTTTGTCTAATATTATTGAATATATGGTCAAAATGTTAAAAAATATATTTGTTAGGATAATATATGCTCCAAATCGACCCGTGGCTTATTTTTTGTTAAAACATAAAGTAATTGGTTTACTGTCAAAATTTTAGATTAGAAGCCAGATTTGGGTTAAAATTGGGGAAAACATTTATTGGATATTTTAGGGATTATATTACGAATTTGAGGTCATTTTACCTTTTTGGAAGGCAATTTTGATGTGGCATTCAATTAAACTCTAATAAAGTGCACAACTACCAAAATCTTATTTCTTCCCTTTATGATAATATAATAGATTTCATGCTTATTCATCTATTGATTTATAGCAAACCCTAGGATCAAAGATATTTTTTTTTCATGATTTTTTATACTAATTTTCCTTTGTCTCTGTTTCTTTAACATGTGATGCGTGTTTCTTTTTTCATTTTCCCTTTTATTTGTTTTGTTTTATACTGTTAATTGGTTATTTAATTGTTTCATGTATTATTATTATTTTCATTCTTCATAACTTTATTAAAACTTAACTAAAACCATTGATTTGAATTATTTATTTTATTATCAATTTTTTATATACCTTTATTTTTTAGCATGTAGAATATTTTTATCCTATAATTTATGCAATTCATTTTACTGACATATGTTTACTTTTCAAGATTAACCATTATATTCATACAATAAAAAAATTATAAAATACAGTTAAAAATGTATTAAAAAATTAAATTAGTTAATTGTTCTTTTTATTTGGACAGAGTTAAAAACAAAAAAAGAAACAAAAGTCACAATTTATGTGGTTGTAATTTTTATTCCCTTTAATGTATTTTCTAATCACCATAAAAGTTAATGTTTCTAACAATAATATAAATTGGAATTAAGTAATATTTTAATATAATATTTAACCCAAAACTAATTGGTGCTAAAATTTTAAATAATTTCCATGAACTTTGCAGTTTAATTCTGAGGAAGTAATATGGGAAAGGGGAAGTTTTATCTTTTGAAAAAGATTGAAATTATATATTAGAGAACATACTAAGCTAAAATTTTCGGAAATTGGTTCCAAATTTTATGGTTTTGTAGTAAAAGTAAAAGCATGAATTTTTAAATTAAACTAAAAGATTTTGGATTGAATGGCAAATATGGTCAAAATTGATAAGAACATTCCATGGATATTGTTTGGATTACACTAATAATATAAGGATAATTTTGCCATTTATGAACATAAATTTGGCGTGGTTCTCAATTAGGCTCCAGTAAATTAGATAATTACATAAAACTCATTTGCTTCCTCTTTATAATAATATAATATATAGATTTCCTTTTTTTTTTTTTTTTTTTGTAATCTAGTTCAATTGATTTCAATTTATGGTAAACCTGGGGTGCAAAAGCTTAATTATTACGGTTTAAACTAATATTAATATAATACTAAAGCAAATCAATTGAAAAAGTCAAATTCAGATTTTAATTCACCTTGAAACATAAGAAATATAAGGAAAAAATAACATATCTACAACCATGAAAACAAGCTCCCAATTATTGTAAATAAGGATGTTGTAGAAGAAAAAGTAAAACAATTGTGATCATACTAAATTTTAATGGTCAGAAAAATACATAGATTCATAATAAGAAATATTCATATTGATATAGTTAATAGGACTTTTCAGAAGTTGCATCACATAATTTATCATTATTTTAATTCCTCTAATGGTGGCATCAACTGGATAGATTGGCATAGTGGAAATGCATCTTCTTTTTGCATCAATTGGAATCCTGAATTCACCATCATTTTGGTAATCTTCATGTGTATTAATGTCATCCATAGTGTATTTCCTACAAATAAAATTTAACACATAAAAACATTTATGTCATAAAATAAAAATTTTGAAGAAGAAATATATAAGGCGATACAAAATGTAATAGAAGAATAAAAGGAATCAAAGTTTTGAAGGGAGAAAATAAACATAGGTTATCTTTGTGTGGGTTTTATGTGTTTAACATGTGTTATATATAGAGGTAAATTTTAAAGGAAATTTTTAATTTCCAAAACACATTAATCATAATATGGTCACTTTTAATTACAATTATACCATAATTTGGAGCATACCAAGTTTATATGAAACTACGATAGAAAAGAGAAAGTTGAATTTTGACTAACAAAAAAAAAAGAAATAAAAACCAAACATTATTTTGGGACTAATGACTAATTGATCTAAAGTTAATTTTGGAAAAAAGCCCTATAAAAGGTTAAATAGAAGTACTTAATGGTGTTAAGAGTTCCGTTAGTTTTAATGAACGCTAATTTTGGATTTTATGTTTTCATCTAACAATACATAGTTTATTTAAAAAAAAACCAAAAAGTGGACATGTGGCAATCAAGGAGGGTGCCAACTAAGGAAAAGACCAAAACCTCCCAAGAGATTGTCTTGCTTTATATATATATATATAACTAGTTTTAATACCCGGTGTTGACTCGGGATTAAATTGTGAAGAAAATATGGTTGAATTTAAAATGCAAAGTGTATGAATATCAAAAAAATAATTTAAATATTTGGTATTTCCATGAGAATAAAAAAAATTAGAAATAATAAATAATATGATGGCAATTTTAAATAAAATAAGAGGTAAAAATATTATTCACCAACATGAACACTTTACAAGTAAAATAAAGTGGTAGTAATACGTATTTTGATAGTATACGCAATAGTTTAAATAAAAATGCATGATTATACAATTAATAATCATGTGTTATTAGGTAAATTAGTAAGAAATCACATTCAAATTGAATACAATATTCTACTAATATTGCATATTATTTTAATTTTTATATAGTTCATAGTAGTAATAGAACATATATCAAACAAGAAATTATATAATGTCTAGATTAAGATAATTATGTAAGATATTACAGTTAACAAATCCTTGAGTATGTTTTAGACATTAGTATAAGGTAATACAAAATTTTATCTTTATGCACTATTTACAAAATTTTAAATTTAAGAGTGAGAAAAATATATATGTAAGAAAAATAGATTTACTATAGTGTGTTAGGCTACTAAAATATGTATAAGAAAAATAAAAAAAAAAATAAGTGTGAGTATTTTAAATATTAGTTATAAGAGCATAGTCCCGGTTCCCTAGTGTTGTTAGGGGACACTGACTTTCGCTGCACTCCCCTAAACTATCAATTGTATATCATATTCTTATAGGTTTTGAGAAACAAACAAATTATCCCACATACTTATAACAATTTATTAAAAGAAGGAACATAGCCACATCGAGGTATTCAAAAAAATAGATTTTGGTATAAGATAAATCATATATAAGACTAAGTACAATAGGCCTAGCTTGCCTTTACCAATAAAGATGTCAAAAAAATTTCTACTGCCCTTACCCTACCCAAACCAAGCATCCTGAACTTGACCTTATCCACAAAGTTCTAGAAAGGTTATAAGTTTAACTAATTTTACCCAAAACACAAGAAAACATAATTACTATGGCGTATTAAGCTACTAAAACATGTATGGGAAAAATAAGAAAAATCAAAAAATGAGTATGAGTATTTTAAGTATTAGCTCTAGGATAATGTCAACCTTCTAGTGCAACTACTACCAAGAAACATGGACCCAATTGTCACACTCCCGAATTGCCAATTTTGTCTCGTATACCCTTTAGGTTTTGAGAAACTAGTAAATTACCCCTTGTACTTTACAACAACCTATTAAGAAAATGAACATAACTCCATCCAGACGCTTAAATGGTAGGCTTTGATATAAGATAAATCAAATATAAGATTACGTGTAATTGGTTGAGCTTGGCTATCAATAAGGATGATAAATTTACTCTGTTGCCCCTACCCTTCCTAAACAAGACTACTCTAACTCGACCCTACCTACAAAGCTTAGGGGAGGTTACAAATTTAACTAATTCTATTGCATCCAACCCTTCTCAAATTAGTATATTTATTTCTAAATTTTTTTATTTTATTTAAAAAAAATTCATAATACGGTGTAAATTTTTCTGTGTTACTTTATTTTACAAATTTTTATTTATTAATTATTTGTAGACATACATATTTTTTTTAAAAGATGCATAAAATATATAGAAAAATAAAGTGTAGTGTGTGTTTAAAGGGGAAGTTGATTTCCAACTCTACAATTAAGAGTACAAATACTTAGTTAAGCATTTAATATTAATAATAAAATTGTAAACTAATATTATTTAAAATTAACAAATAGAAACAAAAAATTTGGCCTGCTCACCAAAGAAAATGACTTAACCTAAAAACCTTTACCTGACCTTAATTTTTTATTACATTTTATATTTGACAATCTTCTTGATATAGTGTTAGCCCAAATTAATTAACCCTTAATATAGTGCTAGCTTATTCCTTTAATTATTAATTTTTGAGAAAAATTTTTAAAGAAAAAATAATGAAGGTAATGGAGGAAAGTTATAATTTGAAGTTAAAATAGAAAAGCTCCAATCAAGTGTCATGTATTTTCAGTAAATAAATTTGATTGAGAGACGAAAATAATAATAATACGATCTAATGTAAAATATATTTATAAATTAAAAATGAAAAATGTAATAACACTTAACAAAATAAATGATAAGAAAAAGTATTAATAGTAACCAAACACACCACAAAATAAAAATAAAAATATTGAATGGAAAGAAAAAAAAAATGGAACAAAGACCATGTCTATTATTGTCTATTAGGTTATATTTTTTTTTCAATATGTTCTCATATATATGAAAAAATTTATAATAGGAATGAGAGAAGTCTAAGATATAATAAAGGTAATAATATTAACATACATCATAATGCAGCTTACTTTTTTTTTTCTTAATGCATAGTTGACCAAATGAATTTTTAAAAAAATTTCCAACATTAGTTTGATACGTTGGTTCAACAAAAAAAAGACACAATTTTAAAAATCATACAAGAATTTTACATTGAATTCAAGCCTTTACAATTGAATAAATAACTAATGCATTTTACCATTGAAAAGAATAAAAGTATTTTTTGTAAGTGTTTAAAGGATTTTATATTTTTTTAAATGAATTAAATGTTAATAAATTTCAATTTGATTTTATTTTGGAAACAATTAATGTTGATTTTTCCATTTATTTTAAAAATTTATTTATATTTATAATTATTTGAAAATTTAATTGTTTCCTTTTTATGAAATAAGTTTTAATTGAAGTTGATGGCGTAAAGGGGGGCCATCATCATCTCCACTGTGTGTCGTGGAGAATGCAGCAGGAGCTTCCGGAGGTGTAGGCGAGCCCTGAAAGAATGTGCTCTATGTGGATTACCTGTGATGGCCGGCAGCTTCTTCGCGTGGCAAGCACGGTGGGGTCGAGAAGGACTTCCGGTATGAGGGAGAGGTCCGAAACGGGGATTCCTCAGGAGGATTGGCCTGAAACACTTAGAAAATAGGGGTTAGGAGGTCCCCGGAGTCTTTTTTCCGGAGAGGAGCCTCCGACGCCCAAGTCAGTGCTTTGGGAGAAGAGAGAGGGACAGAGAGAGTGTGAGAGTCCTCCCGTCTGTGTCCATTCCCCTGGCATATATAGGAGGGGGTGAGCCCTTCAGATTGTAGCACGTGTATGGACGAACACCATCCGTACTTCTGGGTGTGGGGGGCCCCTAGCCGCCTGCAGGCTCTTCGGGCCGCGAGCTGCGATAATCATAGCCCTTCATGACAGGACGTAGGCAGTGGCAACGCGTCAGAGTGCCTGCGAGGACAGCGTGTAGGGCGTACGGGCGTAATGTCAGAGGCTCCTTGACAGCTCCTGCCGTACCTCCGAGGTCCCCTTGGTTGATCTCTCACTTTGGAGTAAGGGACCTTTTCCCGGAGTCGCAGTGGTATTTCGGGACATTCCCTGGCTTCGAAGTTAGCCCTTCAGAGGACTTTCACCTGCAGAAGGTGGCTGGCCCTTCTCCCCAAAGCTAACTCGGTCGTCCTCCCGATGGAGGCGATACGGTAGTTTTCCGAGGTTGGTATTGGCGGGCTGCCGAGGTCGCGTGCCTCAACTGTTTGGCTCCCTCTTTTCCGGGGTCCTTAGGTGTTCGGGGCGATAGTACTTTGGCTATCACATGCCCCCCCTCGGGAAGCCGGAGTGGAGACTTCGGCTAGTGGTCCTTTTGTGGGCGTTTTTCAGGACTTGGGGTGTGCTGTTCACAGGGGAGGCACTTCGCCATCTAGGGGATATGCCTTGTTCGGACAGATGTCCCCTGTCTGCCCTTTGGTGTTTTCGAGATACCCAACCTCTTTAGTTTTCCTGCCCTTTGGACCGTCACATCTTGAAACTAGGAGTGTCAGTATGGAGCAGCGCGCCCGTGTTTTCAAGATGTCAAAAAATGTGTCCTAGTTTCTCGTGACGGGCGACACGTGGCAGGTGCTGGTTGGGATGGGTACGTCTTTTCGCGAGTGAGGGGCAATTATGGCGACGTTTCGCCTTCGTGCAGCAATTATGACGCCCTTTCGGCTTCCTTTCTTCGATCTATATAAGCCTCCTCTTGTCATTCTCCTCATTTGTTTTTCTTTGCTCTTACTTTGCTCTTGTTTACTCTTGTGTCATCTCTTGCCTTTTTCCTTTTTCCGGCGACAGTTTTTACGGCGGAGCGATTCCCGGCATTTTGCACTACGACGTCCAGGAATCCTGATTTCGGCAAGACTTTTGGTGGGTTCTTCCTTCAGTTTCTGCTTTTCTTTTAGCTTCCCGAAGTCATTTTTCTTCTTTCCGAAGTCTCTCTTTTGGTCAACCATGTCTTCGACTATTCCCGAGAGCTGGCAATCTCTTATGTCGCACCCTTGTTGCTTCACTTCTGAGAAATTAGAGAAGTGGACAGCCAAATTTTTTCTTCCTTCTTACGCCACCATGAGGTTACCCCACCTCGGTCATTTTAGCTTTATGAATTGGGACGACGAGATTACCATTTTCTGAGCCCAACTGAAGGCCGGACTTTAGTATCCTCCAGCAATGATGATTTGCGACTTTTGCCAATTTCATGGCATAGCCGTAAATCAGCTTCCTCCCAACTCATACTGCTATTTCAACGCCTTTCTCTGTACGTGCAGGGTATTCGGGGTAAAACCCCATTTTATCCTGTTCATGCAGTATTATAAGCTCTATCCGGTCCCGAAGGGTGGCTTTTATTTCATGCTACCTCGGGGATCTGGGAGCAAGAAATTTATGTTCACCTTCCCTACCAAGGATAGCTGGCGAGGGTGGCAAAGGAAGTTCTTCTTCTTAAAAGTGGCGGAGGCCTGGTCGTATGTTCTGACTAAGTGGGCTAGGGGAAAGCTGGAGACGGATGTCGTGGATCCCAAGAAGTTGCTAACTCCCGAGTTGGCGGCGAGGTTTGGGGACTTTGACAGACGTATCCGTGCTGTCGCTGACTGGGATGCCGAGGTCCCTCTACGCTCTCTTTACCCATTCCCCATCATGTGGAAACTCATGACCGAGGATGTTCTTCGGGAGTTGGGGGTGGTTAAGGAGCACAAGACGGATCTTGGCATGCCAGCTCCTACTACCGAGGGGAAGGACTCTTGGCTAGTAAAGCTCCTTTGGAGCGAGCTCACTTATGAAGCCCTCTTTGAAAGTAAGTTCCTTTTAAAGTTTTTCAGCATAAGTGCTTGTCCGGACTCACACTGATGTTTTCCCTCTTTTTCAGAGATGGGCGACGAGTCTTCTGCCTACTATAAGTCTCTTTTCCTTGGTCAGGCCGAGAAGAGAGATCAAGCGAAGAAAGGCGTCTCCAAGAGGCGCAAGACTACTGGGAGCGGACCGTCTTCGGCCAAGAAATCAAAAAAGAATACCCTTCTTCCACCTTCGAAGGATGTGACGGAGGCCGGAGGTGTCATTGCAACTTCCACGGAGGTTGGTGGTGTCATTGCAACTTCCACCAAGGTTGCAACTTCCACCAAGGTTGCGACTCTCGCCGAACCTGAAACTCCAGCAGCGATTCCTGCCAGGGTGGTCGCTGTTACTGCTTCTCTGAGTCCCACCACGTCGACGGATCTTTTGGGCTCTTTGGCAGGGAGTCCCTCTGCTGAGGAGTTAGAAAAACGCCAAAGGGACAAAGGCAAACATGTTCCTGCTGACGTGGAAGAGGTCTCCGACAGCGACGTTGCTGAGGTTGCGCCAGGTTTGTCTCTTATCTCTTTTTTGGTTTTCGCAATCTCATGGGTTTCTCAGTCAATGAGCTTTGCCTGATGAGACGCATGTTTTCTATTTTACAGAGGATTTGGAGCCCTCAGCTTGGATGGTTGAGCATGCCCGAAGACGAGCTCTTCGGGATTCCCACGTCCCAAAAGACAAAGTTCCGAGGGAGCCGTTTTGGTCTTTCACGGAGGACATGAATCCGTTCTCCGAGGATTGCCGGGAAATGGCTCCCCAGATGGCGAGGGGCGTACTCACTCAGGCTTCCTTCAAGGCAGTTGCCGAGGAGTGTGCCTCCAAGAATTCCCTTGCCGCCAGAGTTTCCGAGCATGCTGCTCAGGTAATTCTTCAGGCTCCTTCATTTTTCCTCCCACTTTTTTGCCTAAGTGTTTTGGCTTTTCCTTGTGTAAATTTCACTAAGTACCTTCTTTCTTTGTAGCTTCTAGGGTATAGTGGATACCTTCGAGCTTGGGCGGCAAAACAGTCTTCGGTCCGAGCCTGGGCCGAAGATAAATTGGAGAAGGCCAAAGTCTTCTGCACTAACTCGGTTGTGACGAACACTGAGTTGAGCCGTATAGCCAAGCAGAAGGTTGCCCAGCTTCGGGAGGAGTTCTTGAAGGGCCAAGAGGATCTCTTGAATGACTTCTTCAAGAAGATGTCCGACCTTGGTGAGAAGGTTGTGAACTTAACCTCAGCCAACGAGGCCATTCAGAAGGAGAGAGAAGGAGAAGCTGCTCTTCTGACGAAGGTTCTTGCCGACAAGGCCGAACTTCAAGCCAAGGTTGACTTGTTGAAGAAGAATTCAAAGAAGAAGAATAAGATAAAGGAGCTGGAGAAGGAGGTTGCCAATCTTCAGAAGGAGGTTTTGAATCTTCAGAATGAGGCGGACGAATTGGACATAGAAAAAGACAAAGCTGTCCAGGCGACGAAGGTTGCCTTTCAGGACGGCTTCTGCCTAGCTCGTCACCAATTTCTGAAGAAATATCCAGACCTCAACCCTTCCTTCTTGGCTGCCCTGGATATTCCCGAGGGTCCTCAGTGGACTTGGTCGAAAGTTGAGTTCCTCAACCTGCCACTTGCTCCTCCTCCTGCACCAAAGGCGGCAGCCAAAAACATAGGAGTTGAAACTTCCCATGACGCCGAGGTCCCTTAGATATTTTAGGGCCTTTGCCTTCTTCTTGTTCTTTGTATTTTCTTCTTGTAACCTTCTCCTTGTACTAAGACCTTCTTCAATGGATTTTCCTTCATAATTTGGTTAAGTCTTTTGAGTGATTTTTCCTTGTTGTCCTGACCATTTTCAGTCAAGGGATTTTGGAAAGGTACGAGCAATTTTTTGTTTCCCAATTGTCCAGACCTCTTTCGGTCAAGGGACTTCAGAAAGGTACATTTTGCTCATTTCACCGGCCAACCTTCGGGTAAACTTTCTTTGTTTTCGAAGTTTACTTAGGCAAGTTTTAGCCTGTCTTTGTCAGCCGTACTTGATGGACTTCACCTTTTTTGGGCATATAACCCAACTATCTTTGGAAGGAAAATAGGACTTTCGGGAGCGTGTGCTTCAGCTTTGTTCGGCGAGTACTTTCAGATAGGGGAAATTTTCTGTACTTAGAGAAATTTCTCATCTAAAATTCTAAGTATAGAATTTCTTTAAGGCATTTGAGTGCCATGCATTTTCCAGTTTTCTTTCTTCGGTGTCGCCAAGCATGTACACTCCCTTTCAGACCTCATCTAGGACTAAATAAGGCCCCTTCCCGTTTGGCCGAAATACCCCATGGGATGGTTTTCGAGGTTCAGACTCGGCCTTTCGGAGGATGAGGTCTTCCTCCGTTATTCTTTTTGGCCTATCATGCAGGTTTGCACTTATGGCCACCTTTTACTGAAAGGCCTTTCTTCCGAGCTCGACCATTTCTCAGTGTTCGTCAACTAGGTCGAGCTTAGTCCTCAACTCGAGGTCGTTTCCTCTTTCGCCGAACACCTGTATTTTCGCCGGACACCTGTATTCTAACTGATGGCCATACTACTCCGATGGGGATAATGGCCTCTGTACTAGAGATTAAGTGAGAAAGGTGTCTCCCCCATGGCCCCTCGGGGAGTTGTCTGAAGACTCCTCAGTACAGTAGGAAGTTTTCCTGGCCTTTTCCCCTTGCTTCCCCCAACCTCTTTTGTAGTCCCTTTTTTATAGTTGTGTTGGCTACCTCCTCTTGTTTGTTGCTCTGGGGCTGAGCTAGTGGGTCGAAATGCGTTTTTATTCCGAAGTCGGTGACAAATTCTTGGAATCGTCCATAGACTGGGAACCATTATAAGCCATTATCACCGTCGGCATGCCAAATCTGCATATCATGTTCTTCCAGACGAACTTTCGTATATCTCTTGCCGGAATAATTGCCAGGGGCTCTGCCTCCACCCACTTAGTGAAGTAGCTTGCTGCTACTACGCAGAACTTCACTCCTTTGGGTGTTATCGTGAGTGGCCCGGTGAGGTCTATGCCCCATACTGCCAAGGGGGAAGGGTGTTCTTCCGGGGTTATCCACTCCGAAGGCAACTTTTGGGTGCTGGTGTGTCCCTTGGCGATTTTCACACCTCCTGGACGAATTGTCCTGCACCCTTTTTACCGATACATCTTTGTAGCGGACTTGCATACCCCTACCGGTATAATTCCTCCTCAATTAGGGAATATCGTCCGGAACGTCTTCGCACTTTCTGCCACTTCGTGAAGATTTTCGGGACTCTTTGGTTGTGAGACACCTCCTTGTAAGGTCTTTCCACCCTTTGTCCTAGGTTGCTATACTTAGCGTTACCATGCTCGGGTGGCCCAGCACTTTGGTTTGGTAACCACATTTGATTGCTCCGATGGCCTCTCTGCCCTCGGGCTCCCAAGGGGCTCCTCAAGCGCCCTGATGTTCTGCGCTCGAGGTTCCAAGGAGTTTCCACTCTAGATCTAGCTTCGCTTGGTTTCCCTCGTTGGTTTCAGCATTTTCTACTCCTGGGACTTTGGCAACGAAGTCTGCCAGTGCCTAGGCCTTTATTGCCTACAAAGAGGTTGTGGGTTCGATTCCCACAGACGGCGCCAAATGATGGCGTAAAGGGGGGCCATCATCATCTCCACTGTGTGTCGTGGAGAATGCAGCAGGAGCTTCCGGAGGTGTAGGCGAGCCCTGAAAGAAGGTGCTCTATGTGGATTACCTGTGATGGCCGGCAGCTTCTTCGCGTGGCAAGCACGGTGGGGCCGAGAAGGACTTCCGGTATGAGGGAGACGTTCGAAACGGGGATTCCTCAGGAGGACTGGCCTGAAACACTCAGAAAACAGGGGTTAGGAGGTCCCTGGAGTTTTTTTCCGGGGAGGAGCCTCCGACGCCCAAGTCAGTGCTTTGGGAGGAGAGAAAGGGAGAGAAAGAAAGTGAGAGTCCCCCGGCCTGTGTCCATTCCCCTGGCATATATAGGAGGGGGTGAGCCCTTCAAATTGCAGCACGTGTATGGACGAACACCATCCGTACTTCTGGGCGTAGGGGGCCCCTAGCCGCCTGCAGGTTCCTCGGGTCGCGAGCTGCGATAATCATAGCCCTTCATGATAGGACGTAGGCAGTGGCGACGCATCAGAGTGCCTACGAGGACGGCGTGTAGGGCGTACGGGCGTAATGTCAGAGGCTCCTTGACAACTCCTGCTGTACCTCCGAGGTCCCCTTGGTTGATCTCTCACTTCGGAGTGAGGGACCTTTTCCCGGAGTCGCAGTGGTATTTCGGGGCATTCCCTGGCTTCGAAGTTAGCCATTCGAGGGACTTTCACCTGCAGAAGATGGCTGGCCCTTCTCCCCGAAGCTGACTCGGTCGCCCTCCCGATGGAGGCAATACGGTAGTTTTCCGAGGTTGGTATTGGCGGGCTGCCGAGGTCGCGTGCCTCAGGCGTTTGGCTCCCTCATTTCCGGGGTCCTTAGGTGTTCGGGGCGATAGCACTTTAGCTATCAGAAGTGTACTTTTTATTTTAGATAATAAAATGTTTCCTTATGAACAAATTATTCTTCTTACATTAAAAATCTTACCTATTAAATTTTATAATAGAGTAGTGGTATGAAGGTTTTAGAATAAATATTAAATATTATAATATTGTTGTTGAAATTAATGTTTCCTTACTAATTGCATTATATGTATAGAATTTTGAAGAGTTTTCTTTTTTGTGTGAAGTTAATATACAAATTTATGTGAGAAAATATGCTATAAAATTTATTTTAAATATGTTAATATGTGCAAGGGATCACAAGGAAGGCAAATGAATAATGAAAATTTTGTTCCTAAAAGTATTAAGATATTGAATAGTAAAAGAAAAATGTGGAAGGAAAGTCATCTAAATTTCAAATTAGGTTACATAATAGTGATATGTACGGGCTGAAATTATGGAATGACAATTGGAATTGGGTGTCATTATTTCTTAATTTATGCTATTTAGGCTATAATTGTGGATCAATGAATGTCTAAAGGCCTAATTACCACTTCGGCACCTGAACTCGGTTGACCAGGACACTTATCCCCTGAACTTTAACTCGGTCCAACTCACCCCTAAACTTTGTTAAGTGGATCAGTCAACCCCTTTGACTGTAATGTGATGCACTTCTCATTGATGTCGTTAGTCTCCGTCTGCCCAGCCATAAGAAATGACAAGACACGTGGTTTGATGACACATATAAATATTTGAGGTTATAGTTACAACTTCAGAAGAACTATAGGGAGTAAATGTGTAACTATTTTACAATATAACGGCATAAGGAAAAATAACAAAAAAATCCTAGTATTCCTAATATTTTACTGATTTATCTGAATCTTATAAACATTACAAACAAGCTACCATCTCCGTCAGACCTCTCTATCTTCTAATACATTCTCTAATTCATGCTCCTGATACATCTAATGGAACCGATCCCAAGTCTCATAATGACATTAATTTTAAAATTATGTGATCGAATCAACCACTCTTTTGCGAAGAAACAGAAATAGAGCCGAGAGCATGTTCACCGAATGTTGAGTGTTGAAGCGAGCCAGCTGGTGAAAAAATTACCCAAACCGAGGTTGCCCTGCACCACATAACGGCCGTTCTTGAACACGTTTCCGATTCCGACTGCGTGCTGGCCACATCAAAGTAGCCTTCAGCAAGGCGCCATCGCGACCTTTGACAGCATCGAGGTTTGGGATGACCTCATCAGCACCCCAATGACGAGATCAATTTTTGGGTGGAATCGTTGAGGCCGAGGGTCGAGAGAGGGATGCCCAGAGATTGGGTAAACGGCGCCTCTTTCCATCATATGACGCATATGGTGAGTCAAAGGCCCACTTAAGCAAATTCAAGGACTGAGTTAGACCGAATTGAAGTTCAAGAGGAAAAGTGTCCTAATTTGCCGAGTTCAGGGGCTGAAGGGATATTTAGGCTAATGTCTAAATCTGTAATATATGGTATATTAATTAGTCAAAGGCTAAATATGAGGCCCGGCATAAAGTGTAATTTAACGCCACATATGCGGATAAAGTTGGTACATTAGTGTAAATGTTGGGAAGTTACACCATGAGAAGGATTACACGTCAGCCATGGTTAAGGAAAAGACCATTCTAGGCGTGAAAATGATCATGGATTAGTATATAATGGTATAGTAGATTCCCTACTGCTTCAAGTATGGACTTAGTTGTAGGACTAGTAAATAGCACTGTTATTTTCTAACCTTTAATTAAAAGTGTAAATTGGTTCTTAATCTCCATTTAATTGCAAAATCATCTCAAAGTTTTATAATTTGTTATATATTGATTCCTAACCCTAATTAAGGCTGAGTTTGCACAGAAACTCCAATTTACAGAGAGATTAAAAAAAAAGCTCATACTTTTAAAAAACTGATAGTCCAAGTATCTACCATTTAATTATTTTGGTTTTATGTTTTTTCTTAGTGAGTGGCATTGGTACTTTAGATTCAACTAGGTCAAAATGACTGTTTAGTGAAAGTTAATGGACTGCATGCACATTTATGCACATTTTTACAAAAATTGTGTGGTGGCAGCTGCTTAGTGGTCAAGGTTTTGACATGCAAAGATCTCCCCACTCTTCTCGAGTTATTCAAATGCACAAGAAAAGAAGAGAGAGAGGACTAAAGTTTCCCTTATAGGTGTGGTCGAAACTATACTTCCCCATTGTCTCCAAAGTCATACTTTCCCTTCGTTCTCTAAAACCACTAATCAACCATTGGCCTCCCAAAATATAGCAAAAAAACTCGAAAATCTGAATTTAAACTCTTCATTTAAAACCAATTAGTAAAATTAAACTATTCAATAATAGATTATTTATTATACACGTATGTCTAAAAGCACATTTTTTTATGGGAAAAATAATTTTAGGTAAAAAAGTCAGATTCGAACATAAAAATAATATATTGGAGTCAATTCAGGCCAAAACCCTTCAGGCTAAACCTGTTAGTATTTTCCCTACCTCCCTCTTCCTTCTGTGTTTGATTTAGGGATTTCTGATTCAGTGAAATATCCTTTTCAGTGCACAGAAGTTTCAAATTGACATTAATTCTGATTCAGTGAAATATCCTTTTCATAAAATTAGTAAGTTTTAGGGATAAAACTGTAATGAATTCCAAATTTTAGGTGTGAAATTATTATTATTATTATTATTGGTACAGGTGAAAGTGTTACTGATCCTAGTATACGAAATTATTTTCCCTTAGAATTAGTAAATAATAATAATAATAATAATAATAATAATAATAATAATATCCAATATAGTGTGGACTTGGAGAACCTCTAAGTCATCATGGTCTTAGAAATAGAAATAGTAAAATCTCAGGAAAAATGCTACAAGAAGAGAAGATTCCATTTCACACAAAGGCCAAGAAACCCAACAGGAGCAGAAGTTATGTCAACAACAGGATCAACAGTATCCTCATTTACCACATCTTCCCAACACAGCCACATGGTCCCATACAAACAAGAGAGGCCTAGAGAGAACAGTAACTCATAATAATGTAACTGAAATAACAGAATAACTGAAGCCATTAAATTCAATTTTGTACATCACCTTCACCACCAATCATAGTCAATCTATTTGAAAAATTATTAGAAAAGGTTCAACACTAGTACTAGCACATTCTTGTATCATCTCAACCTGGTAAAAATTTCAACTCTACTAACAGAATAGGCAGGGCCTAGTGGGGAATTGGTGTTGAGGGGTAGTCAAATTGGACAGGAACAAGGGATCTACAAAAAGATATGGTCTTGTTTGGTTGGTTGCATCTTGTCCTTTGCCTTGCTTCTCCATTAATTTTTGCTGCTGCCCTTTATTCAGCTTCACATCAACTCAAGTTGAGCAATTTGAAATGGGAACCAAAGCAGTTCCCCACCCTTTCCTTAAAAAAAGTTCTACTAGTATTTTCTTGAGTTGATTTATCTGTGAATCCAAATTTTGAGAGAATTCAAGAAAGGTCAGGAAAAATAGTGTTAAGGCCATATAGGTACTGCTATTTAATGCATGAGGGACAGGACATGAGGGGCTTACACCAAGTATTTGTAGGGCAGATCTGTAGCACAAATATTAATGGAAAGAACACAGGTTGTCACTGAAACCAGCTGAATTAAGGAGCTTTTGTCTGTGGTTGTCCACATCCCACAATTGACTGCCATTATGCTGAAAATGATACATGCATTTGTCAATAATTTCACAATTTTAAGATCTTTATTTCTATCCTATAGTTTAGTTTTCACATTAATCTTCTCTAATATATTGATCAATGTTTCTTCTTCTTTTATTTTTAAATAAAATAGCACCTTTTCAAAAATAAAGAAAGCAAGTAGTAGTAGCAGTAACTTGCCTGGGGAAAGACATTGGGGCTTCGGCCTGGGTGAAGCAAAACTGAAGCATCCAAAAGCTGTGGGCTGATATGGGCTAAGCCTGTTGAATCAGTAAAAGCTGTGGACTGATTTGGGTTGCTTTGCTGCAGAGATGGCAGAGGAAATGCCAGACCATTCAAACCCTTTTTTTTTTTTTGGGTCAGAGACAGAGATTTCATCAGCTTTTTGTATACAAAAGTCTACTACAAAGTGACTACCAATAATAGCAGGTTTAACCCTTCCCACCCCTGTGATTACCTCAGGTCTGATCATGAAAGCATCCAGCCCAAAGTCATAGAACATGGGATTCAGAGCAGCAAGCTTCAGTGACAGAAACTAAAACATGAAAAACCAAAAATTTTTGCATTAAACAGGTGCTTTTTTGAGGTAATAGGAGGAAAAGGAGAGCAAAGTGGTTGCTGTAAAGAGCTGTCTAATGCAAGTACCTCTACTTGATTTTGAAGAGATTGTACATAATTGATTATTTCATCCAACATGAGGGCCTTTCCTGTGACCTGATGTTAAGCCACAACGCATGAATAAATTTGTCACAAGCTTGTTTCACCATGCCAAAAAACTCAAGTTTAATCTAGGGATCAAATCTATAAAGTTGTTACTTGGAACCCAAGTCAAACGCAAACCAAGAAGGAACCAGAATAGAATTAAGATTTTTTTTTTTTTCTGATTATTAAGAAAAAATGGAAGACAGATGGAGGAGGAGCAACTGATCCAACTAAACCTTGTCACAGCCAGGAACAAGTTTCTGCAATATTTTCATCCTCTCACTGATTCTCTCTCTTCTGACCTGAATTTCAATTCAAAACAAGTGTAGAGATATTAATTACTACCAGTTAACAGGATTGAAGGATAACAGCCCTGGGCCCAAAAAGAAAAGGGGAAGCTGGTAAATTTATCTAGAGGGCATAAAAGTAAATTCACCCTTTCAGCAAGGCTGTGGCTATCTGTGGCTTGGCCCCTTCTTGCTCTAACATGGATGTAGCCTTTTGGAGGTTCTTCAGCAACTTTCTTCTGATCTTTCTTGTCAGCTTTACTCTCTTTCTCTTCATCCTTCCTCACACCATTGCACTTCTTCTGCTTCTTATTGCCTGCTACTTCTTTAACCCCCTTCAATCAACAAATTAAGAAACCAATCAGCAAAATAATACTCCTAAAACCAAAATGTGGACAGGGATAATTTTCTGATAAATTCTACAGTAATATTCTGGTGTAGCTGGCTAGCTCTACCTTAGAAACTTGAGCAGAATCAGTAATGTTCTTAATCTTCCTCTTCTTGTCCATGGAGCCCAACTTCTGACTAACTTGCTGTCCACTCTCAAGCTTATAATCCACCACAGACAGAGTTGAAGAGTCGGTGCTGTGTCTCCTCGTAACAGAATTCGCGTTCTCATTATCACTAAGAGTAAGACAGCTACTTTCTTGGAACTTAGAGCCCACAGAGGTGATGAGGTCAGGACTCTGGTCAGTTGGGTGGAAGTCGGGATGCAGAGAAGGGTTGGGGCCCTGGAAGAAACCAGAGTCCAGAAGAAAAGAGTTGGGGAGTTGGTAGGAAAAGGCTGCCATGAGAGCTTTGGAATTGAGGAATTGAAATTTGGATGATGGAAGTTTTGAAGGTAGAGACTGAAAAGAAATAAGTTCAAGTAGCAGTTTTGTGTTTGCGTGACAAAGAAAGAGGCAGAGAAAGGGCTATATAAAGATTAGACACCAGGGGAGAAATTGGATGAAAATAAAGTTACACACTAAAATCCTCGGTAAACTCCTTCCCATGCATGTTTCTGTACATTTGACTGGTCTTCTCTCTCTCTCTCCCTCTTTCTTACACACACGCGTCGGTTAGAGGAAATTACAAATACAAACTGTACCTAAACTAAACGGTCGCATATGTCATGTTCCTCCCCAAATAACCAATCACTTTTCCATCTTTATAAAATAAATCTGAATAATTCGAATTATTCTGATTATCCAAATTAAATCTTAATTTATCTTATCTTTTAAGCTTGTATTCTCTTCATTAGACCGAAGCTTGTAGTAAATTATAAAATAAGAAAAATATTCAAAGTTTTACATTCTATAACCAAAACTGAATAACGATCAACAGTATATAACCAAGGGAAATGCTTATATTTGTAAGATAAATAGGTCCAACTGTTAGGTACATACTATCATTAAATTTATTCCGATTTTATACAAAAATAATAATAATCAATCCAACAACTGATCATTAAATTCGATTTGGTTTGAATTAAACCAAATATGAATAAATGAACCATTTTATCTAGATAAATCAATATGTTTAGCATTTTTAGCTCAATCCGAATTATGTTTACCCATATACTAATCATAATAAGGGTAGTTATATGCTGCACCTGGTGCATCACTCTACTTCCTCAATTTTGTCTTATTTACAAAAATATCAATGTGTTTTGGAAAACACATTTTATGAAATAAATAACATTTTCTACAAGATTGTCATCTTATCTGACATAATACATATTACAAAATGAACAATATATCTTACAAAATAAATACATCTTATAAAATAAACAATACATTGTATAAGACTATCACCGCATCTGAACAACATTTCTTAGGAAATAAACTACATTTGATGGAACAACAAATCTATATTAATAAAACAATACTTTTTACTGAAAGTAACAGCATTACTTACAAAAGAACATTTTTTATGAAGTGAACAATATATTACAAAACAATACATTTGGATGAATGAAACATCATATTTTACTAAAGAGGACAATATTATTTAGGAATCAGCATTTTTTATGTAGTAAATAACATATTATAAAAAAACACATTTGTATGAATAAAATAACATTTTCTATAAAAATAAACAATATTATTGATGGGATAACATTTTTTACAAAGTAAACAATAAATTATAGAGTATCACATTTTTATAAATAAAACAACACTTATTACGAAAAGAAAAAAATTATTTACAAAACATCATTTCTTATTAAGTGAACAACATATTACAAAATATCACATTTGTATAAATAAAATAACACTACTTACTGAATGAAATAATTTTATTTATAGAACAACATTTCTTTTCTGAGTTTATCTTGTATTATTTATACAATTTCTAAATGTCATTTCATGTTATTTAAATTAGTGACTTATATACTCCATATATGCCATTGCAACGTGTGGCATGAAATGTAGCAAAGTTAGGTGCTCATGCTGTGTGTCTGTCACTGTCACTGGACTTGAGTGCGTTACATGTTTTTAGGCAAAGATGGAAGCTGGCTTCCTTGCTTTTGAACCCCAAGATTGGCTGTATTAAAGGGGGAGGGGTGATCTAGAGGGTGCTGTTATATTTTTGTATCCATTTAGCATCTGTGTATGAAGGAAACTTGGACAATTCATAAGACAGAAGACTAGCAACTTGTTAGTTGTTCTGTTATGGGTATTATATCAGCCTATTAATAGAAGTATCATTTTTGTTGCTGTTCCAAAAAAAAAAATTCCAACTGCCTCTTGCTCAGGATTATATATACAGAAGATTTGATGGTGGGCAAATCCTTGGCAGTTCTTTGCTTTTCATGTAGTTTCTCAAGTAGTCCGGATTCATATCCTCTCTTTCACAGAATAGTGAATGATGGTGTTACTTATTGGTGGAGTAAATTTCTTAAATAGTCCCTAACCTTTAGTCATTGTTTTCTTTTAGTCCCTAACCTATTAAATATTCTATTTTAGTCATAAATCTATTAGCATGTTTCATTTTAGTCTTAAATTCATTGAGAACGTTTCATTTTGGTCCCAATTTGATGAATTTGTTAACTCAAATCATTTAGCTAATAACAACTTTTTATATCATAATTTAAACTATCTGGTAGCTATCTTATACTAATAAATTTAATCTGTATAATAATTTTTTATAGTTAATAAAAAATTGAAATCATTTTTTTTTCCCTATAAATTAAACTTATTTCATTAAGAAAGAAAAAATTATTAATTTAAATTTTTTATTTACTATTAAAAAATATTAAACTGTTTAAATTTAATGAAAGACAGTTACCGAATAATTAAATTAGAATTTCAAAATTTTCTGTCAAATAATTATTCTGTGTTAATGAATTTCATTTGAAGATGGACCAAAATGAAATAATTTTAATAGGTTTAAGACCAAAATAGAATATTCAATAGATTAAGGACTAAAAGAAAATAATTACTAAAGATTAGGGACCATTTATGCAATTTACTCCTTATTGTTGCCTATGGCTCGTCGGACGGAGTTCCATCCACATGCCGTTCTTACTACCAACGTCACCCTACAGACAATCTGGTACGGAAACTGGCAGAGAGCCCTGAAGAAGATCAGCTACGAGTTCATTAGCCCGATCTCCGCCGGTGGTACCCAGTAACCCTCCGTCTCCGGCTGGTGGAACACCGTCCTCCTCTACACCTCCGGAGGAGAAGAACGATCGATTCTACTCCCACGGGAAATCGCTCACCCGATTGTCGATTCAATCGGTGATCAAGAGCGGCAAGAATGAAGCCGCTTCGTTCTGAAAAATCCAAAGAACGGCCTCTACCTGCTGTTCGCCTGGTTCTCGAATTCGGCGAAACTTTTTGCCCCGGGAATTTGCGCGTAGCCGTTCGCCGTGTCGGACTATATCCTGACGAAGCGGTTGAAGTCGCCGAACGACGACGTCGGGGTCGACGAAATGATCAGCGTAATTGGGCACGAGATCCTCGAGCTAGCCACGAATCAGGTGGTGAACGCGTGGTACGCCAGGATTCCTGGAGGTTTCGGAGACGAGAAGGCCGGAGCGAAAATGCGTGGAAGATGAAGAAGATATAGTGATAACCTTGTAAACAATAACGAGGTGTGGATGTACCCACAGGCCACATGTAGATTATCTTTCGGCTAGTAGCAAGCAATACTATTTGCTTTTTGACAAAAATATTTTACATTTTGATCACTCCTGTCGTGTGCCAAAACATGGTCCTTATATGTTCGGTTGGAGAAACGATGAAAATATCTCAATAGGAGACGTTGATACGAACCATATAAGGTTAAAGTTTAGGAACCAATTTGGCAGGATAAAAAAGTCCATATATAGACTAAACCAGGTCTCTTGCAAGCATTAGTCCAGATGAGGGCGAGCTTAATGAATGAACCACATATCGGGCCAAGAGAGAAGCAAAGAAATGGGACGCTAAAGCATTATTAACGAGGTAACTGCAGCACAAATGCTGGTAGCTATAATGTTGAAACAAATATAAACAATAAAAAAATGTAAACTTGTAAATCAATGGTAATCAATTAAATTTCCATTTTATTTTAGTTTTTGGTGTGGCACTCTTCATACCATGTTCACAATAATTAAAATGATTATTAAAAAAAATATGGCAAAGCATAAAATTACGCATATTTCAAAATGAACAAATAATCTTTGATTGTGGCTTTAAGTTTTAAAATGTTTCAAATTTCAAGGATAAATGTATACTATTAGCCAAAGATATATGACCTTTTAAGTAATTTAGGTTTTTCAGTTGTGTCATCTCAGTTAGGGGTGAGCATGGGTTGAGTAAACCCGAAACCGAAACCGAACCACCCTCATTGGGTTGGGTTGGGTTGGGTAAAAATTGATTATGGTTCTCGGGTTGGTTCCACATATAGGAGAACCGATGGTTTTTGGGTTGGTTCTGGTTCCATATGGAACCAACTCGAGGTAGAACCGAACCCGATATATATATATATATAATAAAAATTATAGTATTACTAATATATCTATACACACACACACACACACATATATTTCTTTGAAGTATTATGATGGTTATTTTTTATTTTTATATTAAACTCTTAAATTGATGTTCCAAATTGAAACAGTATGGAAGTTGTGGGATCATTTAAAAAATTTCTCTATATTTACTTAAATCACTTTGTTTCATAGACCCACCACTCCTAAGTCATTTTGCTTTCGATTTTTTATTCCAGACTGCTCTTTATGACACAATTATGATTTTTTTTTCATTTGAGTCATGCAAAATTAAAAATTTATGACATCGATATATTCTAGGTTTTGATACTGAAGAAGATGGTCTTAAAGGCTCAGTTTTCTATATTGAATGTCATACCAATATTAGAATTACTGGAATGAAGTAAACTAGTTGAGATAAAAGATGCCTCACAAGCAAATTTTTTGAACCAATTTTGTAAGAACAACATTTTAAACTCTTTTGAATGTATCTAAGTACTTATATTTAAATATTAATTTAATTGTATATTATGTTGAATATGTCATAAAACTGATTATGGATTTAAATTTATTGAATTTTGGTGTTGTTATAGGTATATGGTATAAACCGAAAAATTCGAAAACTAGAACCGAGAAACCCAGAACCATGGTTCTGGTTCTGTTCGGTTCTCGGTTCTGGGTTGGGTAGAAAAATTTTGGAACCAAGGCCATTTGGGGTTGGTTCAGTTCTACCATAAAACCGAACCAACCCAACCCATGCTCACCCCTAATCTCAGTTGCATTTTCGAACTTAGTGTCAATTGTGAAACTTCCAAATGTTTGAGGGTGAAAGTGAAGTATCATCGAAAGGTGGGCAATATCTACAGTTCGGTCTTTCCACAAACCTTTTTCTCGGCCGAATTCCCAATGCGCCAAAAGTTTGGGAAAAGAAAAAGAAAAGGAAAAATTGCTGTAACTGTGTTATTAGTATTACTACCCATAACGTCAAATCAACTCTTGCTCTTTGAGTTAATAGGATATACATTATCCCTGTGCATGTTGCAGTGGTTCAATACATGTCAATATTAAATATAAATATAAATAATAGTGATCATTGACAAAGGTAAAAATTTTTATAAAAATAAGAAAAACAAAGTAAGAATTGAGATTAAAAAAAAATTAAGATAAAGTTTTGGTACAAAAAAGAAGCAACAAAAAGATTGTAAGTATCAAGAGATAAACCTTAGTAGTTAAAATTTTCTTTTAGAAAAGAGAAATAATATGAAAAAGTTGATAAAATAAGACAAAGAGGGAGATTTTAGTGATAAAAAATGAGATTTAATGATTGATACAAAAAAATGGCAAAAAAAATGGTCTTTAGACCAAGAGAACAAATGTAAAGATTTCATAAATTAAAGGCTTAATCATCAACTTAATAAAGAAAAAATAAATACAAACATTAACTAAAAAAAATTAGCTCAAACCATATCAAAAAATAGATAACTCTTATATAGTGATTAAAGTTTTGTTTTAAAAAACAATAATAAAAAAAACAACAAAAAGGATTAAATGAAGTCATTATGGTTGATTAGAAAAAGAAAAGAAACAAACAATTGTTTCTAAGGTTTTGCTTTAGCAGACAATAAATAAAAAAGAACAAAAAAAATTAGTGGCCAAAAGAACAAATGGAAAATTCCTAGTTATTAAGTTTTGGGATTAAAATGACCAACAAATAGAAATTAAGGACTACAATAAGAAAATGTATAAATTCATATACTAAAAATGCGTTTGATAAAAAAAATATGAAACAGACTGAAATTATTAAAAATAATGTCACAAGCCCTCATGAAAGTGATTTCTATATGAAAAAAAAATCGAGTTTAAAAAAAATCAATCACATAAAGAAATAATAAAACACAAAAGAAAAAAAAACACAATTTTCATACACAGTGATTTTCGTTATTGATGAACAATAAAAAATACATCATATTATAGAATATAGTGAAGTTTTGATAACCATACCTTGTATATTTTTTTCAATAAATTTAGCATGAAAATAATTTTTAATAATAAGAAATTAAAAATTTCTCACCAATAAATTCATAATAACCAATTAAAATTTTGGTTTATTTCAATTTTTGACTTGGGCTCTATTTATATTATGTTATTATCATTAAAATGATTAGTTATGATTGAAATATAATACTGTGAAACAAAATATTGTATGGGTTTTGAAATTGATACATATTTCTAATGTTATAAAAAATAATTTACTAAAATTTTTCATGCCTTATTAACTCAAAATCCAATTTTCAATATCAATGAAAAATTTATCTAGAAAAATTCACTTTTAATTTCAACAATGATGGACTAAATTATTTTAGTAAACCATAGACCTTAAAGTAAATTATTGGTACTATAAAACTTAATCATCAATAATAAAAAAAATGACCAAAACATGAAAATGTTTTTAATTTATGTTAGTCAATTAATGATTTAACCATTAACTTAATAAAAAAAATTGACTCTAAAATCAAATAAACCATAACCATAGTCAAAAGTTGGTAAACTATAATGATTAGGGTTTCATTTTAGAAAACAATAATAAAGAAAGATAACAGAAAAAAGTTTAGGCCAAGCCAAAAAATAGAAAACTTTAGGTATTAAGGGTTTAATAATTTTCTTAATAAAGTTAAAAAATAATTCTGGCATTTATAATGTAGGATAACATTGCATAATATACACGCAATCAGTTTTTTCAAAATTTTATATATTAAAGAATAAGTGGTAAAATAGAACATTTTAAGAACCAAACACCTATATATAATATAAATTGTGCACTATTTTAACTAATCAAAACTCAGAATAAAACTTATGTAAAGCACTTGTACATTATGTAAATTGTGTATATGTTTCAATTCATCAAAACTTTGAATGTAACCTATCTAACTAAACCTTTGAATAATCCATGTAAAAGAAAAAGCTTTTGGTATTTAATATGATTAATGAAAGCATGTCTCTCATTTTCTTTTAAGAATCTATCATTTTAAATTTAAACAAACCATATTTTATTTTTGTCTAAAAATTTTCAACAAATTGAAAAAGTTGGGGACTATTATGATAGAATTGTTATATTGAGGAGCAAAGGGGGGATTTGACCATTCAGCCTATAAGTAAAAAAATATAAAATAAAAAAAGGAAACCGCGTGGGGTATTGTCATAAATTGGACAAATATACTCGTAGTCCCTATATTATTGGTCCTGGAAAGTAGTTGTCCCCAAGCGTTATTATCTGGTGATCTTACCACCGTCGAATAAATAGTCTTTAACCTATCTCGTGACAGAATGTGAAAGTTGGTGATCATTTTGTCAGACCTGAAATATTCAATAATTAAAATAGAGGTTTTACCATAAAACCTGAAAAACGCAAAAACAAAAAAGGTGGCAAAAAGAGTTACTGTGGATGAACAGTAAAACCCATTTCATCTTTAAAATATAATATAATGATGACCTTACACACACAAATAATAGAAATTAGATTGCTATGCAATAGTTTATAATTGTATTTTATAATGACAAACACATCTCATATCATTTATTTAAATGGGCTTCTTGGATCTTAAATGAACCACATTTACATAAATGGAAAATTTGTTTATAATTTCAAAATGTAATATTAGTTTATCATATATCATGAAGAACCTCTGGCACTAATAGGTAAAGGAAAGGTGAAGGTGGATCATCTTGTCTTACGCCTTTCTCCAAAGAGAATTCCGTGGTTGGATAGCCATTAAGTAAAATTGATATTCTTTAAGAGCTAAGGTAGGATTTAACCCAATTCTTTTGCTACTAAAATTTCCTCAATTCTCAAAAGGTACTTTTCCAACGGCTTACTGTTGTAAGAAATTTCCAATTGATAGCCATAAAAAATTGTCCGGTGAGATTTTCTAACAACTAGCCGTCAAACATTTTTTTGACAAACTTGTCTCTACCTAAAATTGTCTACAAAAATGAAATTTTTAGAACATAGTTTTTTGGATAGACTTTTTCAATGGACATCCATAAAAAAAAAATTCTAACAGCTAGTTATCAAAAAATTTTCTTGACACATTCCCACTGAGTGAAAGAAAATTTTGCTCAAAATTGGCCACCAAAATAAAATTTCTGAATTCAAATGAAAAAATTCCCTCCAAATTATCCTCTAAAAGCTTTAATTTTTTCCTCCTCTTTCACCAATAAAACCATCATCTTTCATCAAAACCTCATTTTTTTTTCTCTCCCATCTTTGCTTTTTTTCCCCACAAAATTTCCCCCACCTTCTTGTCCTCCTTCTCCTCCTCCTCCTTCCACCTCTCTTCATCTCTTCCTTATCATTACCTTTTTTTTTTTTCTTCTTCTTCTTCTTTTTCTTATTTCTTCATTAATATTACATTCTTCCTTTTCTTTTTCCGTTTCTTTTCTTCTTCTTCTTCTTCTTTTTCTTCCTCCCTCCTCTTTCTCACCATCTTCTACTTCCTTTTATTATTTTTCTTTTTCTTCCTTCCAATTTTTCACACCAATTTTATGTCTGGGGGTGGTTTAAATGTAACTCATACAGATCTTGGGACCAAACTACACATTTCTAGGAGCCAAAGGCTATGTGTGTAAAAATGACTATTTGAGTCCAAAACTTCTAGCATGTTGCAAACTGGAGACAAAGCTTTGAATTAGGCCATTTAAGGGACTACCATTTGCAAACTTAGAGAAAAAAAATTTCTGGGAAAAAAATTATGATGGCTGTCCGTCTAATTTTCAGATGGATAGTGGCTGTCAGATTTTCTGACAGACGGATGGTGGCCATCAGAAAAGCTATCGGAAACCTCTTTCCGATGTATTAGCAGCCGACTAACATGTTTGTGACGATTGTACTCTAGAAACAGCATTTTCGGATGGCTAATCATCGGAAATTTCCGTCGGAAATCACTTTTTCTAATAGCACTCCATCTACAACTAAAATTCATTTGCTCCATGACTGAACTTAAGAAGTCCCAATTAATTGAGTCAAAAGCCTTCTCAAAGTTTGTCTCAATGGTCATTGCTTTTTCCTTATAAAGCTTTAAGAAATTCACCATTTCATTTGCTATCAAAACACCATCTAGAATTTGCCTCCGTTGTAGAAAAGCATATTGATTCTCACCAATCAAATGATTCATGACTTTCTTCAATCTTTCCACAAGCACCATGAAATTAAATACAACTGTATACCGCACAATTATCTCAGGTAAGTTGTATATTGTACAAATATTTTCATATTTTGTAAAAAAAAAAATACAGTATACTGTAAATACTGCGATGTACATATCATGATATTTTATTTTTTGTGGATATATGTGGAATATTTTTTTGGGTAATTTTACATCAAAATATCATACATAAATATATAAAATAGTAAAATATAATTAATACACATATTTGAACATAAATATTTACTTTTATTTTTTAGTTACTTTTTCTTTTACTTTTTGATTTTTTTTAATATTAGAAAAATGTATTGTTAATATTAAATTATTATATCTTTTTTTTATCTTATATCAATAAATTAGTTTTTTTTACTGAGTAATATTTATTTTGCCCCATATATAACATTTTTTATGTTTTTTTCTATAAAAGAATATCTTCTATCATATATATTTAATTTATTTTTAATAAATTATAATAAGAAAATTAGAATACATATAAGAATGTGAAAAAATTATTTACTTTATTTCATCCTAAAATAATATTCTAACATTAATTTTTTATGAAAATGGTAATAGTATGTGGCGTGATATACCATGCAATGTATCTTAAAAATATGAGATGTAGTATATCTAATGATAATGGTATTTAACACTTTATCTAGACTTTTGAGATAATCTTGTACATGCTCCCGACCAAGCTTATAGGTCTGTAGTCTTTAAAATTCAGTGGATTATTGTTCTTGGCCACCAAAGTAATGAAGGAATTAAAGAGTTGTAACCCCTCACTACATCTTTCCTGTTGCTTCAAATTTCTTCGCCATGTCCAGCACATCTAACTTGATAGTTTCCTAGTTGGATTTTAAGAAGTTCAGAGTGAAGCCATCCGGCCTCCACACATCCAGACTGCTTCTTTTATTTCTTCCTCTGAAAAGCCCCTCTTTAGTCTCTAGTTCAGCTTTCATTTGAAAATTCAGACTCTTAAATTTGATGCTTTTAAAGATTGGTCTATAGGGCAGGGCTCCTTGTACAAAGCTTCAAAGAACTTGAATGCTTCATCTTTAACGCAATTCGGATCTTCAATCCACTGACCATTTATAGACACTCCCCTAACATTATTTTTTCTGCATCTTCCTCTTATCATCGAGTGAAAAATTTTGGAGTTGTCGTCTACTTCCCTGACCCAATTTTCCTTTGCTTTTATCTTAAGCATAGGCTCTTTAATCTTTTCTTTCTCATAGAGTAATTTGCTAGCCATAATTCTCTGATGAATTTCGTCTTCATTCAGTTCCTTTGATTCGGTCAGGACGTCCTTGTTTTCCATATCTGATTTGGCTGCTCCTATTTGTGCATTAAGATTTCCATATTCCTCTTTGCACCATTAATCAATTCTTCAGCGCGACTTTGAGGGATTTCAACTTCATCCTAAAATCACGCTTTTGATCAACATTTTCACCATTCCAAATTTCCTTAGTCTGAGAAGGAATTGCTTGTATGTATATATGGGCTGGGCCCTATACATACTGTAGTAGTTATCGTGAAGAAGACGACAGAATTGGCACGTAATCTTTGAACGTATGTATATACATCCCATCATTTGAATCACGCTTGTAATTTTTCAATCTTCAGGCGCAGATCATCATGCATACACAATAAAAAGTGTACTGAAATTAATTAAAGTGCTCTATATATAATCTTCTTTGAGTTAGACAAATCCTAGCTAAGTTTTCGAGCCCGCAACGAACTTTTAGGAGTTTCACTGCGAGGAATTGGTGGACGCGGTCTGGTCTAGTGGAAGATGAACATTTTCAATTTAAGAAACTTACATATATATTATTGTTTTAACTTGGGTGTGTTTCCTTCTAATTAAAAGGGAGGATAAATATTCCGCTGGAGAAATAAAGGACCCCGGCACAGGCTGGTACAGAAACAGCGATGGAAGCTGCAGGCTTGGTTTCCACAGGATAGTACTGTTGAGTGGCGACGACGACTGTGCGCGTGAGTCCCTAATTTCTCTGCTAGTACTTTTCGTCTACTGTGTTTTTTTTCTACTGGGTTAGTTGTAGTTGTTCCCTAATGTTCGACACAAATAACTTCTGTATCCCAAGCCTTAGAACCACCCACTCTTATCCCCCTTTGCTCTTTTGGGATAGTATCTAATATATATCAACATTTCAAATTATATTTTATATTGCCTTGTAGGTATCTTTAGTATAAATCTTTTAATCTGTCAAATAATTTTTCTAACATTTTTTTGGTAAGCTGGATAAATAGAATGAATTACAAAGTATTAGAGATGATGACACTCGATTAAGTTATGTGCCTCCTAAACCACCTTCCATTGGACAACAACAATAAAAATGCTACTATAACTTGCAAGAAGACACTTTATCGCCATGCAGCCTCCATTTTTTATGTTGAGGAAATTAAGCTTACACAACATGTTAAGATGGTAATCTTCCTCATCCGCTCAAAGCAAGTAAAAAGTAGAGCATCATAGATGGCTACCTTGCAACTCAATAGCAAAGGAGAAGACTGGTAAATAGATCTATGGCTGGAAAGGTGTTTCAAGCTTCTTTTTAGGAGTTAATATTTGTTTTAACTTAAGTCAACTTAATTTAAAATGATTTATTTTTATTTTTCACATACTTTTTTGCTCAAAACCAATTTCATTTAAGAGTCAATATTATATATGTGCAGTAATATATTTAAATATAATTTTTATAATCTTATTAAATTTTTATAAATTTTTTCTTTTTAATACCTTAGAAATTCATAAAATTTTAACAGCATCACAAAAAATTATTTTTAAATGAATTATTATATTTACTTAATATTAACTTTCAAATGAAATTGATTCTAAGCAAAAAATTTATATATTAAAATAAAAATAAAATTTTTTTAGAATAAATTGACCTGTGTTAAAATGAATTTGTACTTGCACAACCAAGCTGACGCACTTCTATTGCTATGATAGCCTTCCAAGCTCCATCGATTAGAAAACTCATAGGCTTGCCTCTACTTTTTCTAGAACCCTATGTGTAACTGACATTTTATTTGATAACATTTCCTTTGCTGATTAAAAAAACTGACATTTTATTGATAGTCTAAGTTTTTCATTTCTGTAGATTTAACTCATGCAAGACATTATTTTTATCTTTTTTTTTTTTTTTGTACATAGAAACAGGTATTACAAGTTAAAGATTTGAAGTTAAGGAAAAAGGGGGTGGGGAGGTTCGATCCTAGGTCCATAGATAAGTATAGTATTAAATACCGTGGTATATCGCGCGATATATCATTTGTGAGTATCGGTATGCTGTACAAATATTTTCATGTTTTGTCATTTTATCTCATGATATACTGCGGTATGTTGCAGTATTTACAGTATACTGTATACCGTTCACTTTTTGTATATATTTTATCAAAAAATCATAGTATACTGTAAATACCATGTAGTACGTACTACGGCATTTTATTTTTTCACGGCTTATTTTTTTTCATGTTACATAAAAAATATCATAAATATATAAAATATTAAAATATAAACAATACACATATCATAAAATAAACATTTACTTTTATTTTTTTGTTACTTTTCTTAATTAATATAACAATTTAATGAATGGTAGTAGCTTGAAGGTCCCTATGATATTGAATAATATCCCCCAATTGAATTTCTGGTGTATGCTACCCCCACTGAATATCTTCTATCATATATATTTTATTTATATTTGACAAATTATGATGAGAAAAATTAGAATATATATAACATGTATAAAAATAAATTATTTAACAAATTACGTCATCTTAAAATAATATTCTAATATTTATTTTTTTATGAAAATGGTAATAGTATATAGTACGGTATACCATATGATATATCTTAAAAATTTAAGATGCAGTATACCTAGCGGTAACAATATTTAACATCTTTGAGATAAAAAGTCATCTCTCTTGCGCTGGACTTATTTTTATCCAATGAAGTTGCAAAAAGTAAGAGATAAAGTATGTCTCTCAACGTATATATAAATCAGATTATCATCAATAACTCGTCTCCAAATATGAAACTTCATTTGTCTCATCATCTCATCTGACACATATTCTATTTTTTAAGTGTCGTCCCAAATTTATTAATCTTAAACGCCAAAAAAATTACCACCATTCACTTTTTTATCTTCCCTAATATTGCACTCAAAATAAAACATCTTCCTGTATCGCTAAAGGGCCATCGAATGAGAGAGGTAGAACTAGAAGTACCTAATAATTTCTTTTATTTATTTATTTCCTTTGATACTTTAGGTTTTTTTTTATAGACAAAAGCAGAATAAAGATAATTAAGTAAGGAAAAAAATGGTATGATGATATGCTGAAGTGACATGCTAATCAGAGGTGACGATCAAAACATAGCAATCCATAAGATCCATGATCAGATGCTTTAGGCCTTGATGCGGAGACTATACCGTCTTTCGCGCTTGGTTCGAGCGGCCAGCTATAGTAAAACAAAGCAGTACGTATAGTATTAAGTGCTATGAAGCCTCGGGGTTCTTAAGAGAAAACGATGGATCGGACATGGAATGATGGAAACTGGCTGCACCACAAAGTATCATACTCTTGTAGTATGAAAATTACAAAAGAAATTATTCATTCTGAATTTTGGGTGGGTAGAGTTTAAATGAGGGTAATAGAATAAATTAAATTTTAAAAAAAATTTAGAAAAAAATGTTTTAATTCTTTTTGGCAGGTAAAAAAAGAATACTTTTCTTCCTTTTTAGGATGGATAAAGTATTTTATAATTTGAGTATGGTATTAGAAGGGAGGATGGATAACGTTATTTGGCCTTTGGTTATAATGGATTATAAAATGGATCAATTCATAAAATGGTATCTTGATCCTCAAAGAAATTTCAAATGTCTATACCACCGTTTTTGAATAAGTTCATCCTTTACTTAATTAGCTGTTATGAAACAACCATGTGGAGACAAAATTCATGCCAAACTGTGTAAACGTGTGGAGGAGGAAAGAAGATTGATGATATGATATATATGGGATGATTAGAATTAGAAGAGATCAAGTTGGTCAGTGCTACTCATCTCATGGCTTTTAGTTAGCAGGAGAGGACAAAGGAACTGGGGATCAATAGTTGTGACGCGAAAAAAGATTTGTTGATAAGTAAAAATTGTCGTTTATTTCTGTAAAACGCGTAAAAAGATAGCTCAAATTTTGGTTGCATGCCGCCCCGAAAGATTCACTTTTCTTTCGCTTTTGGTCCCATCCATTACATTACGGACGCTGTACTTGGACCCTCTCCTTCCGCCCGTCCCAATTCCGTTTCCAGTTGTATGTATGAAATCCTCACACATGAATTAAGTAAATTCCATAAGCGGTCCATAACCTTTAATTGTTTTTTTTAGTCTCTATTCTATTAAATGTTTTATTTTAGTTTTAAATTTATTAAAAATATTTTATATTAGTCCTAAATCTATTAAAAAAAAATTTTCATTTTGCTTCCCATTTGATGAAAATTTTTAAAATTATTTCATTCGAAAAGAAAAACTACTACTTTAGACTATCTATTTACCATCAAAAAAATTTAACTAATTAAATTTACTAGAAAATTGTTACTAAATATTTAAATTAGAATTTTAAAAGTTTGTTTCATATAATTATTTAGAGTTAATGAATTTCATCTAATGAAGAACTAAAATGAAATAATTTTAATAGATTGAAGACTAAAACAAAATATTTAAAAAATTAGGAACTAAAATGAAATGATAATTAAATGTTAGGGACCATTTACGCAATCTACTTGTACATGAAATGAAACCAACACAATCGAAAAGAATTTAGGAGTAATTTATCGGAAAATATTTTAGACCAACACACACACACACACACACATATGCATGTTTTATGATTTTATTAACAAACAAAATTTTAATCTAATAATTAAAGGTTCCAAATATTTTTAAAAGGTTCAAGTTTTAATCCCCCTATCCCCTTCCTCTAGATCAAGGTATTCAATACAGTTACCGTTAGGTATACTGTATCATCTAAATTATTGATATACCACATGATATAATGCAGTGCATATTTTTACCATTTTCACATAAAAATATTAAATATTATTTTAAGGTGAAAAATATTAAATATATATTTTGTACATTTTTATATGTATTCTAATTATTTTTAACATAATTTTACTAATATAAATAAAAAAACATATAAAGATGATATCTTTAACACGAAAACAAAAAAATGGAATATATAGAATAAAATAAATATTAATTTAGTAAAAAAAACTTATTTAGAGATGTAAGTAATATTAAGAGATATTGGAGACGTACCACCTTCAAGTTTTTTTATCTCATAATTATTTTAAAGAAAATTACAAAAACCCTACTTGTAGTTTGGTCTAACATACACTTTACCCCCTCTATTTTCAAAAATCTACACTTTACCCTCTCTTTCTTTTACAGTGTCTAATAATAACTTCTGAAACCTTAATTTAAACTGGATAATATTCATGTTCCAATAATTTCAAGATTTTTTATATTTTTTTTCATAGCCAACTAACCTTTAAAAAATATTGATATGCATTTACAGGAAAAAAAATACATTTACAGAAAGGAAAAAATGATAATTGATCATGTTTATTAACTATAGAAAAATATTATAAAGATTAAAATTACTAAAAGATAACTATCATATAGTTTAAAATACAATTTTAGAAGTTGTTGTCAGATAATGAAAAAGAAACAGTAGGCAAAGTGTAGGTTTAAAAAAAAAAGGGCAAACCTCAAAGGATAATTGAAAGTTTTTTTCCTTTTTTTTTTTTATGTATATTGAACAGAGAAAATTAAAATGAAAGAAAAGAATTAATATTAATTATAGGAAAAATTACAAAAAACCCTATGTGGTTTGGTCTAACTTATACTTTACCCCCTCTATTTTTAAAAACCTACACTTTGCCCCATGTTCATTTATAATGTCCAATAATAACTTCTAAAACTTTACTTTAAATTATCTGATAATCATGTTTAAGTAATTTCTAGATTTTTCACATTTTTTTCATAGCTAACCAGCCTTTAAAAGATATTGATATGCATTTATAAGGAGAAAAATGCATTTACAGAAAGAAAAAATTGATAAATTAAAATATTTATTAATTATAAAAAAATATTGGAGAGATTAAAATTATTAGAAGTTAACTATTGTATAGTTTAAATACAATTTTTGAAATTGTTATCAGACAGTGTAAAAAATATAAAGGGCAAAGTGTAAGTCTTTAAAAATAGAGGGACAAACTGTAAGTTAGAGCATATTTTAGGGGGGTAATTGTAAGCTTCCCATTAATTATATTTTGTAATTTTATATAAGTCTATTAATTATATTTTGGTATTTCATAATATATATGTGTGTGTGTGTGTGTGTGTACGTACGTGCATGCGAGAGTTATGTTTATGTAAAAAAAATTCTAACTGACAGCATGTGGCTATGGCACATTATATTGCAGTAAATTATTCAACATAGTTTAAAAATTAGTTGTAAGTATATCTGCAGCAAGCATGATATATCATAGTATATTGTGCAATATTCTATGGCTGTATTTAATGCTATCCTATGAGGTACCGAAATAAATATATTAGACCATAGGTGTGGGTAAGTTGTGGTGATGGTGAGTGAATTGATTAGCCACTAAAAACCATAGAAGTACGACCCATGGTGCCATCATGTAGGGAAGGTGGCTGAGTAGACTGTACGGTCCTTTGCTGGAGAGGAAACTGCCTCCAGAATACCCATGAAAACGATACTCAAGGATTTTGCTAGCCGTGGTGGCTAAAACTGCTTGTTCTTCTTCATTTTTACTAATATTTTTTTTATTCTAGAAATACATTGTCTCTACACTACAAATTAAAGGTTTTAAAAGAGATCAAAGGTTGGGCGACTTAAACTTGAGACTAGGGAATACGGGAGTTCTATATTACTTGCATTTGTCAGTTGATCAGATACTACGAGTTTTTATGTTTATTTTTTTTCTCTTTGAATAGAAAGAAAGATATTCTATTTACCTCAATTTTTTGATAGCTTTCTAGGAAAATGTGTGGTGCATTTGGCCATCAAATATATAAGGCAGCTGAATATGTTACCTATATTGTGAACACGACAAAATTTCTTTATACACAAGTGTACCAGTACCAGTTGTCCTTGGCATGGGTTAGGGTCCAAGGCAATAAGGCTAAAAGAACTCAGACTCTAGGCTAGCTGTCTCAAAAATTGACCCTTCCTTCCCCTTCTCTTCTCTCAGCTGTCTAGAACTTGATCGAGATCGAGATCCAGACTCAGTCACTCAGAGGCATAAAAGAGCTGGCTCAGGATTATGGTACATTGTTAGTTGCAGCGTTGCTCGATTTCTTTCTATTGGGTCAAATAATGGAGCCTAGTCCAAAGTTTAGTGGGTTTGTCGAAAACAGACCGAAAGAAGATGTCGGCCCAAACAGAGCGAACCCTTCATATCTCATCTTCTTTGACACATTTGAGATTAAAAAAGAAAAATATATATTTGTGTTGTTTTCATTTTTTTCTCTTTACTTTTTACATGTAAACTAGGAAAGATAGAGAATTGAAATGAATTTTGCACATGCACAAGGGCCTAAACAGAGAACCGTAACTGCTTTTGAGCTTAGGTAGCATGAGAAACATGTCTTAACTTAGGTCAGGGTTCATCTGCAATATAAGGAAAAGTTCTGATGCATGGACTTCAACAGCCCCTTTTTTGGTGATATAGAGTAAAACATAAAATTGATTTGGAACACTACGCTAATCCTAGTTTTTCCATTAGAGGGTATGCTTGCCCCTATAAATGGTAAAGCTAACAATCTATCCAAGTTTATTCATGAACATAACATATATTGGTATTTAAGCTCGTTTATTTGCCAAAATAAACAAAGATAAATATATATCAAATGATAAAAGTGAAAAATATATCCTAACTTGTTCATAAATATAAATAAGCCCAACATGGGTATTTTTGGGCTTGGTCCGTTTAGTACTAATGAACATAAACCCGTGTCCAAGGCTTCAAGCTCATTCTTTTCCAAAATAAATAAACATAGACGAGTTCCTACCAAAAGCATGTTTATAAATTGCTTAACGAATGTAGCCATTATCATTTAACAGCTATTAAAGCAATTCGAATTATGCGACACCAGGTCCCTTTGCTCTACACATGCATAAAATGAAACATAAACATATTTCCAAACAGAAAACCTCAGCACCCCTTTTATTCTAATTAGACGCTTTGAAAGAATAATTCACTAGTACTTGATTCGTTTGCTTTGCTAGTTGGAAAAGAAAAAAAAGAAAACTCTTTTCAAATGCCTTCATAATTTTGTCAATACAAAATTCCAGGCTAGAAAGAAGAAGAATTGTGTGACACACAAAATAATTACAAGGCTAAAAGAATGGCGAAGCTAAATGCAGCTACTTTGTGGTTAAGTACCACATCAAGCCCTAGTATTGATCCTCTACAACAGACAAAAAAAAAAAAAAAGATCTCATTCTCAAATTCCTATGGAGGACGAAATAATGCAGTTGCAGTTTTTGCCTAACAACAGCTAGAAGCTCAAATTAAGTTCACTCCTTTGATACCGGTACTGGAGCAGGAGCACCGCCAGTGGTTGGCCTGCAGAGAAGGACAATATTCAGGCCAGGTCACAAATTGATCAGGCTACTACAGTAGTACTAAACGAAAAGGGTACGTGGAGGAGCAACTCACAGCCCAACAAAGACTTTAAAGGTATCGTAGATGGCCCACTGTGATCCGGTAAGGGTTCCGATCATCAGAATACGCAGAGGAAGGCCGCGGGTGAAGAGACCCCACAAGCCTAGCTTCTTCACAGCCTGCACGGGACAGTAACATCGATTATGAGCTAATATGTTACAGGAAGAAATCGAAAGGATGTGTACTAACATATGCATGGCGGTGGATATATATATATATATAGAATTCGCTAGCTTACATCACCAACAGTTGCTCCTTTGGCATTGTTGAGGAAAGAAACCAAGTTATCAGCAGGGTGGGATACAGTGGCACATAACACACCAGCTACATATCCACCACCAAAGCTCACCCCCAGCTGCAAAGTGTTGCTGCACTTGTCTTTTGGGGTGGGGATGGCATACTTGTAGATTTGCTCCACGATGGTTTCAAACGATGCAAATTTCATCATTGTGTCTGAAAATATGATCAACTCCATTAATCATCAATATTTACGCTTTTAGTAGTCAAGTGTATCTAAAACTAAAATTTAGTAACATGTCTGCTTACATGGAATCTGACGCCCCCACAGTGGGACGAGCCCTTTGTACAGTCTGCAAATGTTCAAAGAATTAATACAAGGTCAGATATCATTCTCCCCTGCGAGAAAGATTGATGGAAATTGAAAGAAACAATTACTACATTGTGGTTCATCGGTGCAAGTGACATACCCAGCTGCACCTTCGGCTCTTATCAACTTGGGAAGACCATCTGACAAGCCCCTAGCAAATCCAGGTTGGGTTTGAACACGAACCTTCACTGCCTCCATGGGACAGAGGGCAGCAGCCGCAATCAGCTCAGCAGATGCTGAACCAGCGACATAAATCAAGGTCTTGTACTTGGCTGCATACTCAGGCCCAACAATGTCCGAATAATATTTCTTAAAGAACTCATAAAAGCCGTATTTAAAGGCTCCCTGAGCACTGTAACCAAGCAAGGTTGGCACCCAGCCCCTGAACAAACCCTTCGCCCCTTGCTCCTTGAGCATAACTCCAAACCCAGATGAAACGCTTTTGTATTTCGCTGGGTCAATCTGCATTTTCGGTCACCATGTTAAATTTTGAATTTTCACTTTTCCCCTTCCCTGAGGGATTAATAGAGTGGGGGAGCAAGTGATGCCAGACAGGACACTAATTTTACCAACTTGTTTCATTTATGTCTAATGATACAGTTAGATTTACGGGCAGGAATTACCAACTTGTTAATTTTATGTCTCAGTTGAGCTAGCTGGGACTAATCGAAAAGTTGACTTTTCCCATTCAGACTTGTCAAAGCAGTACGATCAAAGTCGAGACTCTGGAAAAGAAAGGCTAGTCTGACACGTAAATCAGAAGTACCAAGAATTGTTCCAAACTTCCAGGAGCCGGTCAAGGAATATGAAATGATAATTAATTAATAGTTAAGAGATTAATCAAGCTAAATTACTAATCACCTTTCCAAAAACCTAGATATCGGATTAAAAGTAAAAGAAAAGTACCTGCATATTGCACTTGACGACATCAAGAGGAGTGACAGCCGTGTGAGTAAGGCCGCAGGCCAGCATCCCGCCGACGTTACACGCGGCGTAGAACGCCGGAGAATACATCTCAATCTTCTCCGTAGGAGCTGGAGCGAGGACACGCCCTGCCGCTGGACCGCCTCCGTTCAACACGGACGGTGATCGAGCAAATACATGACGATTCGCCGTTCCAAGGGAGTCAGAGTCGAAGATCGACTTCGCCGGAGCAGGGGAGTTGTAGAGGAAGCTGGGGATGAGAGCTTGGCGCGCTGTGTCGGAACTTGCCATCCGATCAATAAGCTAATTTTCCTTCCGGCGCACAAAAATGGGAACTTGGGACGTCGGAGAGGGAGGGAGAGACTTGTTTGGGCGCGAGGAATGATTCTAGTATGCGTTTTGAAAGGGGGGCTATCTGGTTTCGCGCGGGTTTTATTGGGTTCCCTGGGGGGCTGGTTAAAATGTAATAATCCTGAAACATGTGGCTATTTGTTTACGGTTTTAGGTGAGCATCAGCATATACGTGATTAATAGCCGGCGTCGGAGTCGGAGGTCAGCAAAGGCGTAACGCCTTTGCGTTGTGGACTTGGCATTGTGAAGCATGAAAGAAGAGAATCTTCAACACGTTTAAAAATTTGCGAAGCTTCTCTCGTTCCTAACCTCTCTTATGTATATAATTATACATTTGGGGCCCTTCAATTATACTTATATCAGTAGTTAGATATGATAAAGTGATGGCTCGTAATTAAAAAAGAAAAAAAAAGATGTTTGTATAAAAACAATTTGTCTTTTAAACTTTCAAGACAGTAATTCCTGTGTTTTCTCCACGAAGCTTCCATACATCTCCCCTTAGGCATTAGGATAGGTCTGGTCATCAAGACAGTTGTTTCTTTTGGTAGAAAGTATGTATTTTTGGGCTGGCAAAATGAGGATTCTACTATTGAAGATGTCATATCAATGTGGGTGATGATGGCCCAAAAGCATAATGGTTAATCAAACAAAATGGTGCTTGCAACCCATGAGCTAAGTTATTGTCTCCGTCATAAACTCACCTATGTCTTCAGAATATTAAATTAATTAATTCTTTTGCCCGTAAGATATATGAGTTTATTTTTTATTATATAATTTTAATGTATATATAGTTACCTAATTATTTATTATAATAATAATAATAATATGTAAGATATTAAAAATAAATATATATTTCATACATTTAATAAAATTTAGCTATTTTTATTTTTTTATAAAGAAATGAATGTAATAATTAAAGAATAATGATCTGTTTAAAATTAAAAAAAAAAGTGAGTTCGATCTTCAACATTTTTATTTGTTAAGTTATCCCAAAATCAAATAAAGAATAGGGTATCAAACTTAGAGAGAGGATAAAATATGTACAGTTGAGATCATATTTTATATTTTATATTTTTATATTAATAAGCATTTAATTGAATAATTATGTAAATTAGTTGTTAGTAGGCAAAAAGAATTAAAAGGAGAATGAACATTGTACAAATAAATTAACTTTTTTTTTAGCTAAACAAAGGAGAAAAGAATAGTGTAGTAAAATTAAAAATAACACAATTAATTGCATCTAATCATATCTCAAACTATTTTATAAAATGATTGAAACCATTGTGTGGAAAAAGTATAAATTCATCACCACTAATGCAAAAAATATAAAAGTATTAGATAGTATGAGAATTTATTTTTCAATTAAAAAAAATAAAATAAGAGAAACAAATGATTGAAATGATTGTGGACAGACTTGGAATTACCTAAAGTTATATATCCAAAGCATAACCATTTTGGCATCACATGTACTTAAAAGTTTTTTATTCCTTCCTCTAACTCACAAGGTTAGGCTAATTTATACTAATTATTTTTATTTAATTACTATGTAATTAATTATGGTTTAAAGAATCAAATTACACATTCAATATATAAATTTGGCATAATTAATGTATCAAAATTATTACCTAATAACTTTTTTTAATTAAAACATCAAATAAAATAATAGATAGTTATAATATATTTACTGCCATAATACTCTAGTTGGTAACAATAATTCTAGAAAAAAAATCCCCCATAAAGAGTATAATTATATCAATCATTAAATTGACATGTCATGTAAGTAAATGATTAACTATAAATCCATTGATGTATTTTAATAAGTGAAAATATGTTTAAGATGGGTAGAAATAGAAGATCAGATCAAATTATAGCTTAACAAATATTCATGAGGATGTCAATGCAATAAAAATTCAAATAATAAAGTGTAGTTAAACAGTTCCTAAAATATTTTGCTGTTGAAGAGTGGGCTAAAAAACTTTAAAAAGACCATGGAAGCTCCATAATTAATGATTCCAATCTATTGTCTAGGTTTTTCCCTTATATATATATATATATGATCAATTTCTTTACATTTCACTTTAATTCAAACTAAATTAATTTAAAAATATTATCATCACTTTTTTTTATTCAAAACTAATGTCATTTAAAATTTAACACAAAATAGGCATAATGATACATCAAAAAATATTCTTCCATAGTGTAATTGAATTTTTACTAATTTTTATTTAGGCCGACTAAGTGAAAAATTCATAAAATTTTAATTAGATTATGAAATAATATTATTCAATGGATTATTATCACTATATAGTATTAGCTTTCAAATGACATAAATTCTGGATTAAAATCATAAAATAAAAATAAATTATTTTAAATTAATATAACTTAAAAAAAATTGAACCTTAGTATATTTATGCTAATTACGCTCTTACCTTTAGGTTTAGGAATATAGTTTGAGTCCCTTATTTTTTTTCAACCATAGTAGATAAAAGACTATTTTACATTTTCTAAAAGGAAATTATTATTATTATTATTATTTTGTAATCAGAAGCAGCCAATACTAAATTCAAGAGTTTAGAGAATATTTATATGTATGAAAGAGGGGAAGTGTGTACTTATTTGGGACTCATAAGACACCCAAACTAATATAAGTGGCAATATACCCATTTTGGAGGAAATGAGATCTTTTCCACTCCATGTCCTTTGTCACTTTACTAGTGACATAGGCAAAAACTTATAAACTTATAATTTAAATTCTTTGGTAACTCTAAAAAAATTACTACTCTATCTGTATCATATTTATTAAACAATTTGGTTTGACATGAAAATTAAGAAGGTGAAAAAAATTTATATGTTGTTTCACTTTTGCCCTTAATTTTTTTCACATAAAACAAAAAATTGAAAGAAATGAATTTTGAAATGATAGTTTAAAGTGTAGTACAGTAAAATAATTTATTAAATGTAAAAATGGTGCAATGATTTGGGACTCTCCAAAATAGAATATGTTGTAACAATTTTGGGGACAGAGAGAATATATAGTTAAAATTTTTAGAAAAGGAATTAATAAATACTAGATTAAATTAATTATTTTTAAAAAATAGTAGGTAGTATGGGAAAATGGGTTGTAAGTGTAAATATTTGAAACAAGAAGGTCTAATTGTATTTCATATCTAGGACTGTATGTTTTGGGTTTTTGGTTGGCTACTGAATCTTTTGAGCCGATAAATAGCTACCATCTCCAGCTTGAACCCGAATTAAAATAGACATCCAACTTAAACCGATTCTAACCTAAAAATATTATATTAGGGTCAAGTTAGGTCAATTTCAACCTCGACACCCACCAACATTCGTATCAAATACTTTTATTCACCCTTTTATATATGCACTTAGTTTCTAAGTGTATAATATTTTGATTTAACATATTTAAAAATAGGAAAATTACCAAGACTCCCATGAGGTTAGATCAAACCTACACTTGTGTCCTTCATTTCTCAAATAAAAAATTAACACTGTTATTCTCTATTAAAAAATAAAAGAGAAAATGTCTATTTTTGTCCTCCTAAGCTTCCCCCTTAGAATCTTTGACCCCAACTTATGCATTAATACAATTTCATATCCAAATCCTTTGTTCAATACATAATTTTGACCCAAACTTTGTACCTGTTTCACTTTCATCGATTTATCATGACACAAAAACACATAATCCAAATTCATCCCAACTTAACACAAATCGGTGCACTAGCAGGACCAAATCAGTGCACCAGTAGGACCACGCGATCGCCGATTAAGCCGGCTGTCCGATTCAAAGCAGCTCGTTGGCGGAACATTGCTGGTTGTAGATTCGGTTAAAGATTGCCACTAGGTTGCAGATTCAGTCTCAAATCACCGTTGGGTTGCAGCTTCGGTCTCGGAGAAAAAAGGAACGAAATTGCCATCTTCTCCTTTACCTACCAAATCCACCACTCATTGATGTCGGAGGAACGAAATCAGATGGACGGAGACCACGGCGCTCGGAATCTAAGGAGCTACCTTTTCTCCAATGTCACGATAGGGGACTTGGTGGCGGCTAACGGTCTCCCTCCGACAACCTTCGCCTCATCTCTGCTTCCTTTGCCTCCGTATTCACCAAGTTCGATCACTGCAGATTGATGAATGCACGCTATCGGTCGTTGGGTTCTTCGATTCTTCAATCCGTCCCAGGTTTTTTCTATGCTTCATTCGATTCATCTGCCTTATCGTTCGTCGCTTTGATCTGTCAGCCAAATATGGATAAATGGACGATTGACTCTATAGATCCAATGGGCCACCATCATCACAGTGCCGCGCCGCCTCATTGTCCCACGACTGAAACTGGCAGCGGCGGTATGTCGCGAGCTAAGAGGCAAGGAAAGACAATTTTCGGATGCCATGACGATTGAGACTTGGACGAATCGAAGCCTCGTGCTTATATGTTGTATGGGGAAGAAATTTATAGGAAATGTGATTATGTGTTTTCTGAGGAAGAAATCAGTCGGTTTGCAAAGAGAAAGAAAGATTCCGACGGCGATGTATGTGGGGCAAGCGACTGTGTTCTGGGATTGGGATTCGATTATGTGATTTGCATTGCTTTGAGAGTTGAGGAGGTAAAGTTTTCCGTGGAAGAATATTAGAAAAGTAAAATAGAATTTTTTTATCATTCCTTGTTGTCGTGAGACAGAAGTTTATAAAAAACTTTCTTAACCTTAACTTCAATCTTACCTGCAAGTATACGGTATCAATTATAATAATGGTGAGTCAAGTATCAATTCCACAAAGAATTGTATGGCAAAAAATTCTATCAAATACCAAGTATAATGACACCACTTTAACTAGAGCAAACAAACCGTAGAAAATAAGGAATAATAAACGAAACTATCAAAATTGTAGATCACCAAACCACCAAACCAAATAAACACAACAACTATCCTAAACATATATTTATAAAGTTTTTATAGAATTCAAACCAATTGGGCTGCTACATATACATAACTTTGACATTTATACCTATCTAACCCAAATGATGCTTCTTAAAAGTTGCAAGCCGGAAAACTCTACAGTATCAATCATTCTCTTTCAAGACAAGGCCAATTTGTTCCTTAGAACTTCATTAGACATTCTCATGCTAACCAGTTGTTCTAGAAACCATTAAGCTCAAGTTCTTTTTTAAGGCTTCATAGGAATGATAATTCTCTTGAATCTATACATTACTCACACTCTATTAACACACTTCCAACCTTAAAAACCTTTCTCGAGCCTTTCCTAAGTCTAGCAAGTTATCCAACATAAGAGACCAACAAATAAAGAACACATTTAAATATATGCTGAAAGAGCCAATAAATCATGAAAATAATCAATAAATTATGTATTTACAAGCATCCAATCATCCTAAATGGTTCACAACATTTATAGGAACAATAAATCTACACATATTTACAAGAATCTCAAACTAAAGAAAAAAAAAGTTCGAGTTAGAAGAACCAAATCCAAGTAGAAATCCTTGTTGTATAAGAATTCCCACTCCAATTATAACACCCTCAATTTTATGAATCTTAATTTTGAAAAATATCTTAAATTCCCAAAATTATAAAGCATTTAATTTAAAATAATTTAATAAATATGAGGTAAAACATTTTTTTTTAATCAATTTTCCAAATAATAAGAGTATTAAAGGAAATTAAAGTAATTAAGTGACAATCCCAGGAAAACTAACATACGAGTAATCTGCAAATTTTAAATAAACCATATGCTTCTTTTAAAAATGAAATAATACAAAATAGAAATCCAGTCCCGGCCAGTTTTATTTTCGATGGGTTACAACGTACCCTCACTTAATGTGCTTCATATCATGAACCTCATCATACGGTTCAGTATACTCTGTCTTCTCATATCATAATATTCCCGTAACAAATAAAAATGAATAATAAGCTTTAAGTTATAACAACTTAATTAAAGAACAATTTCATATAACATTATAACAACAATATTAAAGTCCTACTAGTATGCTTAAACTAATATGCATATGCATAATTCCTTTTACTGATTAAATTATATCTTATTGATCAATCATTTAAACCAATACTTGAATGCCGTTGGATGAACCTAGGGAGGTGAGTGTGTACATCACCCACTCTCGAGATGCTACCACATTAGAGCCTCTTGGATACCTACGCCAAGGTAGAGCCTCTCGTGATGTCATCCATAAGCATGGTCCCTCACTAACTATGGTCCAGCAGCACACAAATCATATTTTCATACTCCATATCACTATTGGCTCAAGACTATAGATGGTCCGCCGCCACCCTAACAGGCTTTTCAAGTTCAAATCGTCTGTTCCGAACCTCTTTTTTAAATTTATGGCTCATCAAGTCATGCAGATATGGTCCATCGCCAACCATGCATACCTCGTGTTTTATCTTACTAAAATCCTTTATTTAATGTAGTATTGTGTATGACAACATCAATCATATGCAACAGCCAATTAATGCATGACTATAGCTCATTTTATTTTAGCTCATTTTAGTATAATGCCATGATTCTAGTGCATCATATTTCTTTTATCTTGTTATTTTAGCTTAATGTTACATAATGTCATGACAATCGGTAATATCTTTGTAAGTGTATTTATGATCAATGTTCATCTCATCTCTTATGAATTCTTTCTAAGTTGATTATTTAGTATTTACGCTCCTAATCCGTTATCTACCAGCTTATAGTAATTTATGACGGCCCAAACATGCCACTAACAATTGCTTTCAACCTATCATGCTGCTAGTGAGCTTGTCGGCCTTAAACAAGGTACTAGCGGTGTTTGTCTTACCAGCCCTAAACTTGATACTAACGGGTTATTTAAACGATCCTAGCATACTTCTAATTTAATTTTATTACAAACGGTCATAGTATGATACTAGTGCCAAATATACATCATATATTACATCATTATAACCATGCAACCAACCAATCAAAATTACATCTCAATGGAAGAGAACTAAAATAAAATAAAATAAAATAAAATTCTATAAAAACTAATTAACTACCTTACCCATGTTGCCCATGCATTTAAAGATTTTATTTAGCCCAATTGTTTACTTAAAATTATTCAGGTTGATACTTATTTTGGGCCTAAGAGGACCCACGAGAACTTCTCCGTTCTTCCCCCTTGTCTAGTACGGAATAATACAGCGAAATGAGACAATTTCTTAGGATGATCCTACAAAATGTTAGTAAGGTAGAAAACTAGAAAATATGCTAAAATTTGAAAATTTCCTAAATGGTACTTGGAAGGTTCATGTTCTTGGCATCTAGGCCGAAATTTTATCTAGTGAGTAAAAAGGATCTTGGGGTGTCTCCAGTGGCCTCGTGCCTATTCGAGATCATGTCGAGAGCCTTTTTTATTTTGATTTTAAAAATTACAACGGCCACACACTGAGTTTATATACTCATTTAATGGCTGTAAAAACTGATATTGGAAGAAAAAAAATTTTATTTCGATTACCGATATATTTTCGAGATCTCTGGCGCTCCAAGAGTCCAAAGAAGTGTCAAACCTTCAAGTAAGGATTTTCTAATCATTTGTAACATGGACTACAAGGAAAGAAGACTTATTAGGGCCATAAGATTTGAAATTGTCAGCCAAAAAAATTTAAAAAAAAGGCTATGGTGGCTTACTGGGGCTTAGAAGCAAGTAGGGACCCGATTACACAAAAAATGTGTGCAAACACCCAGAACTTGGATTAACGATAATCTACCAAAGATTTACAGCAAAAATATAAGGCCTTTAGGTGTTGGGAAAAAAAAAATAAAGAGTGATATAGAAGGATTTAGATTTACATAAACGAATTTGGAATCATTGGTACACGTAGGATCACTTTTTGGTATCCAAATGGGGTTTTCCATCAACTTAATGAACTTAGGCAATAATATAGAATTAAATAAAATACAAAATTGCTTGGATGATGGTGAATCGGTTAAATGGTTATTTAGATTGAGTAAGAGAATGAAGGAGAGAAATATAGCCAAAACTATTTGCAAATAATGCATTTGGCAAGACTTAGATTAATGGTCATGGCATCGGCCTTATGTGGTATGGCTTGGTGGCGAGGGAATTGTTACGGAAGAAACGAGAAAAGAGCAGCCTATGTGAATTCAGTCACTTGGAACAATTAGAGTCCTGGTTAGATAGGATCACTGGGAAAACAAAAGGGAAAGTAAAATAAATAATACTAATCGGAGGATAACAAGCAGGATCTGGATAAGTGTGATTAGAATAAAAATATAGGTAAGTAGATTAAATAATTTGAATTTGAATAAAAAAAACACAACATTTTAGGAGGGCATGCAGCTGGATGTTTTATAAAGTAAATATTAAGGTTAGTTGGGAAATTATCTTATGCAATAAAAGCATGGACTCGGAATAAATCATGCACATGCGTAGGCTAAATTTTGAAAACCAAAGCAAACAGATTCAAAATTAAGTGGGATAAATTTTTTTAACTCAATTTTGTGAGAAGAATCCAACGGTGCTCCCAGATTTTTCATTCGATGCTTGGTTGGAAATGACAAAAAAAACCCTTAGCCTAAAGAAAATAACTTTGAGCTTCTGACTTGGAATTTTGACTTAATAACCACTAAAGGAATTATCTAAATATCAAAAATTTTAGTTTTACACTGGTTTTCTAAATTGATAGGTAAAGTTACTAAAATACTCTTGAAGATAAAATGGTAACTTTTGCGTTTAGGGGTAATTTGGTAATTTTTTTTCTTAATTTCTATATTACACCAATCAAAGCAATAATATCCATCAAATTAGCCTCCAAGCTCTCTAATCCATGAAAACCTTAAGAAAACTAGCCAAAAAATGAGTTTGGGGGGGTTGGGGTCGAAGGAGATCCTCCCTCGCAAGTTTTTGCAGATGATTTTTATAAATAGAGCAGCTCTTGGTGACGAGGCACTACTCTTGGTAACTCTGCGCCGAAACTCGACAACACGGATACTCTTCAGTATTTTGACCATAACTTTATGCATATGTGTCTAATTGAAGTGATTCAATAGCCTTCTCGAAGCTAGGAAGAAGAGCTACAACTTTTATGCTTTCACCCAGGCCTAAATCTGATAACAAAAGGTTCAAAAATTGCTTGCAAGTTATCACTCTTTTGCTCCAATCATTTTCACCTACAAAAACATAAGAATAATAGTAGAAGGATACTAAATTCTAATAATTATTGCTATAAAGTACACAAATAAGAGTTAAATTATAAACATAGCATGCACTTAATATCTATCTAATGGAGAATGACAGTGTTAATTTTTTAAGGGGGTAACTATGGGTATTTGAAAAATGTGGGACACAAATGTAAATTTGATATAACCTAAAGGGGGTCCTAGTGATTTTTTTGAAAAAAAATTGATGCACCATGTTATACAGCAAGCTTATTGAAATTTAAAGATTTATAAAAAATGATTTATGTAAGCTATACCGTTATAAACAATGATTTTATTTACCATAATTAAAAAAAAAACAAAAGAATGATTCTATGGAGTAAAATTAAAAAATGGTTCCTTTTTTTTAAGCGTTGTTCCAAAGTGGCTTCTTATATGACTATTTATTTTATTTAAAGATACTACCACATGATAATATGGATACTCTATAGGTAAATTTTATCTGAAATAATGACACAATTAATATAATAGACTGAAATAAGATAAGCTAAGGGAGGCAAAAGATTTTAAAAGGTATTTATAGACCCATACAACTATATTTTGATTTTACTCTGATTCGATGTATGGTGCCGTAAGTAATCATGACTTTACTAAAGCTAAGCAACGCGCTAATCATAAGCTGCGCTGCCATGCGCCAAGTCATTTGACACGTAAACAGTTTTCTCCTCAAGTCTCTCGCGCGAAACTCGCTGCCAATTGAAACGGCGTCGTGGACTTCAATCCACTGTTTTCCTTAGTTTCAACTCCGCTTCCATCTCCGTCTTACTTGGCGAGACCAAATTCCCTCGATTTGCTCAGAAAATTCTCTTGAAGGTAATCCGTCCGACTACAGGGAAACTCACGGATTCATAATCTTTCCATGGATCGGCGAAGAACGGGAAGTCCGGTCTACGGCCGGCAGTGGAGCGGTGGATCCAGCAGCTCCGGCTCCTCCTCGCCGGCTCATCCGCACTCTCGGTTGAACTCCGCTACGGGCGGTGGGATCTCCACCATCAAGCGGACGCAGAACGTAGCTGCGAAAGCCGCAGCTCAGCGGCTTGCTCAAGTTATGGCTTCGCAGACGCCGGACGAGGACGAGGACGACGATGATTCAGGATTCCGATTTGGCGGCCCTCCGGTGTCTACTAGCTTCTCCAGTAACGGTGGCACCAACGGTGCTTTTCCAGCGATTTCGATCACGAGGACTAACAGATCTCCCTCGCCTGCAGTAAGAAGCTGAAATTGAAGTCAACCAGTTGGTTTCCTTAGTATATTGTTGCCGAACAGGATTCGGGCTTGATCTGATGATTATTATTTGGTGCATTTGATTAGTTAGGACGGAATTTTGTAGAACATGCAACTTCGGTGAGGTCCACCTCCGCTGGTAGACCAGCTGTGTCTATGCGTTCGACGGCTCCAACTTTGATGCCATCGAGTAGGCCCTCTGTCAGGACTCCGGTTGCAATACCTCCGATTGATCAATCCAGTAGGAGAGATAAAAGGTTAGTATTGATGAGGTGTTGCTACCTTTCGATTGTGTGTGTGTGTGGAATGAGGGCGGTGCCAATGTCATTGATGGAAAAGAGGCAATGCTTGCAACTAAGCTGCAATCTCAAGTGCTGTTTCTAGATAGACCTGAATTGAACTAGTTTAAGAGACCGTTGCTGGCAATAAGGGTCTTGGAAGTGAAAATATAATTCGTGAATGACTTTTACTTCTTTGCTGTAGTAGTATACATTATCATCCGCATCTCTATACTGCACTTTTAATCACAGCAAGGTTATGGTTAGTGCCATACAATTTATATTGGCAACTTAATGGTAAAATACCATATCATAATTCTAAATCCATGCACAAGAACAAAGTGGCAAGGTTTTATTTTGCACCCATCCTAGAGCAATTTGGAAGTTACGAAAAAAATCAGATGTATGTGTTACTACCATTCAGTAATTTTTAACAAGAAACCAATAACTTGTATTTTTGTATTCATGATTCCTTCAAAATTTATACTTTTCTCTTTGAACAAATTATTTACCTTGTAAATTCAAAATTTTACTTGACATCTGAGATTTGGAATACCATCTTCTCATAATTAAGAATGCTGCTTCACCTTACTGCATGCTTTCAAGTGGCTTGTTTTAGGTGTAAGTTTTTGTATTTTCATTTAAGGATCTGTTCACGTACAAGTGATGAAGACACAATGAGCCATGTTTAGCACAAAATATGCAGCAAGTGATCAGTTACATGAATTTGCTAGGTTCACAACAGATGTGGGACAATTCAAAGGAAAAGATTCAGGAAACCAGCGTGAAGCTTCAGCACTTCGTGATGAAGTATGGCACTGTTTTTGGTTTTTGCTTTTGTCTATTAGCTGGTTGTACAGTGAACCTCAAGTTTACAGCAGTTGCTTCATGACTTTGAGCTTATGCTGTATGAAATTTATAGTTCCCCCATTTAAGTAGACTATAGAAAGCAAGCACATCATGGTTTATTTGATGTGGGTCCTTTAATATTGTTTTATCATAGTTTTTTCATCTGTAACAACTATTCTGGTTTCAGTGTTGATTCATGGTATAAAGCTTCAAAATTTACTTAGCAAACTATCAATATTTATTACTTCATTCATGCATTGTTTTAAAAAGATTTGATTACTGTTACAGCATAATTTAGCATCCAAGTCTGTTTATTCTTATTCATGGGCTTAAGGTTGAGTTGCACTCCCTATGCCAGTCACAAATGCTGATATATCTTGCATTTTCATGCTGCAGCTTGATATGCTACAAGAAGAAAATGAGACTATACATGAAAAGGTGTGGCATCCCAATTGAAAAAAATACATAATAATAGTGGTCATGGTCATGCTCTTCCAGATGTATGATTTGTTCAAATATGCATGATGTACAGCTTCATCAAGCAGAGGAAAGGCGGGAGGAAGCAGAGGCAAGGGCCAGGGAACTAGAGAAACAGGTTCATGAATATCTGTTTTCCTGTTTTCAGTTATGTTGCATTTTAAGGTTTTTTCATGAAAAGATGCCTATCTTTGCTGTAAATGACTCAGCTAATTTTTGCACGACCTTTTAAAGGCTTTGCCTTGCATACAGAAGAAAATCATGTGAATTTAGAGTGCATGAGGATCACTGAAATCCTTTTGGTGTAAAAGAAGCATTGCTTCAATAATTATGACCTACGAAGCATGCATATATATGTCCTGGAATTATTGAAACATCCTGTACACCACCACCACCACCATCATACTACACCTTAATCCCTACACGGGTGTTTGTGAGGTGAAGTTGATGATTTCCATTAGCTGCTAAAAGTCATGTTCATGCTAAAAGTCATATTTCCACCATCATAATTTGTCCATAAGTTAAGTGACAGTATTTTATGCCAGATGCTATTCCTGACACAACTTTCTTGTGAGGGAACATGAGACAACATTCCAAAACTGTCATCAAAAGAGAAGCCGTGTATTACTCTTTCTCTTTTGAACCTCATAAGTCCCTGCATCAATTTGAAAGCTTTGCATGCATTTACTGTTATAAACCATCTCCTAGTTAGAAAGTCTATCAAGTATCATTTTGGTTCAGGCAGGTTGTACTTGTTTAGGAATAATGTTCATGGTTAACTTTAGCACTTAATAGAAATAATCAGTTGTTGTGATGTGTGAACTCCAATATCGTGACGTGTAATCTCCATTGTTTATCACTTAGCTAACAATTGATGTTACTTGATAAAAGTCAAAATCGCTTCCAAACTAGACCTACTTCTAGTGCCCTGGTACTCTAGGTGGTTATTGCTTGCTCCCAAGAACCCAGTACAACTTACGACTACTTTTTTTTTTTCCTTTCAGAGTCTGAGTGCTTGTCAAAGAAGAATTTGATACGTGTTCTGTTTTTTTTTTCTCCTTTCTCTTCATAAATTTGAAGGAATTTGATTGTTGTCTGGGATTATGTGTCATCTGTTGTATTATTAAGAACTTTTCCAATTTTATCTCAAAATTAGACATTTATGAAATTATAGAACATGGCAAACTGATATTATATGCTTCTTGGGTTTGACTCGCTAGTATTTGGTCATGCATACAGGTTGCTACTCTTGGTGAAGGTGTATCACTGGAAGCTAAATTATTAAGTAGGTAAGTTTCAGTTGTGTTCCTTGTGTTATTTTTCTAACATATATACATTATCTGGGCTAAACTTTCATGATTAATTTGCAGAAAGGAAGCGGCATTGCGTCAAAGAGAGGTAGATATGTGTCTTTGTAATTTATGTTCTGAGAGTTCTAGATTCAGGCATGAGTGGTGTAAATGTTTATCCTTAATTGGTTCTCATCCTCTTCGAGCCAAAAAAGGATACTGATGCAATATTTCATTACTTTTACCTAAGTGGAAATAATACCAATTGACATATGGCATGAGTCACCCTCACTCTTTCCCAATTTCCTTTCTAGTCCAGGTTAGTTTGTTCTTTTATGTGTATATCTGAACTGTTAAAATGCTGGTCATAGGCTGCTCTAAAAGCTGCAAAACAAACAAAGGAAGGGCGGGATGAGGAAATTGCAGGCCTTAAGTTGGAAATTGAGGTATAGCAAGGCAGTCATGCTGGTTCTGGACTAGTATGCATTCTATCGTGTCATGTAATTTAATAAATTGCTTTTCTATTGTCAGAACATGAAAGAGGAAGCTGTAACTGCTTCGGAGCAGCTACACGAAGCTGAGTCGGAAGCAAAATCACTTCGCACAATGACACAAAGGATGATTCTGACTCAAGAAGAAATGGTTTGTCTACTCAAATTGTAAGTTGGACTTGTTATCCGTTTTCATGTACTAATTCTATTTAACATCACTTTTTTAGGAAGAGGTTGTCCTGAAGAGATGTTGGCTCGCTCGTTATTGGGGATTGGCTGTTCAACACGGTAACTATTTTGCAACCGTTATACCCTAATTACTGGTTATTGGGAAAATGAAAATGGGAACTTATTGATAAATACATCTTGATGAGTGAGGCTAATGTAAATGTGAGGCCCTAACACGTATCTCCAGTTTTTTAAATGTTTTCAAGGAATTGAATTATTTGATTTATGTGTAGTAAATTAGTATCGTGTTCATTTCTTTTATGATAAACTATGGGAGATGGGTGTTCTTTTTTTCTTTCATGTTGGAGAAGTTCCCTCTTTGACTTCTAGAGTCTGGTTCTAATGTGCTTCTATCTGTGTACTTTTTCCTTGAATTCCCTTGTGCTGTGTAGGCATTTGCACGGATATTGCTGTATCTAAGCATGAATATTGGTCAGCTCTAGCACCGCTTCCATTTGAAGTTGTTATTTCAGCTGGACAGAAGGCTAAGGAGGATGGTTGGGAAAAAGGCTAGTCTACTGTTTAACCATCTGTCCTCTAAGAACTATTCATTTGAGATATTTGTAGGTGTGCTTTCTTCACGTTCTCTTCACATTGCCTGAATGTTGCATTTTTAATTTTTAACAGGCGGTGATTTAGATAAGAGTAAAAATGCGAGAGATTTGGGTGATTTAACAGGAGAAGGAAACATTGAAACAATGCTTTCTGTTGAAATGGGTCTGAGAGAACTGGCTTCTCTGAAGGTTAACATTTTTCCTCAAAACAGCAAGCTGTGCCTGCTGACTTGCATTCATTTGAATCTACGTGCTGCATGTTTCCTGGAAGTTTACTGTACATTTGGCCCTACCGTTTCCTGTAATTGCAATTATCAGAACAAATGATAAAATAGGATATACCATATTCTGCAGATAAGTTCCTTTGCTATAAAGATCAAGAAAATCAATGTCTTCTATGCCTTGCAGATTATGATCTATATAAAATTGTGTTTTCGAATTGAACTTGTTTGCCTTAATATTGGAATGACCCATTTGTTTGTTAACTGTTAGACAATCCTCCAATTGCTTATCTGCTTTGTCAGATTGAAGATGCTGTTGTTCTTGCACTTGGTCGTCATCGACGGCAAGGTTTTCTTCCTCGATCCATTTCAGGTTTGTCCCTCATTCACAATACTTTTAACTCTTATGAGGAGAATGCTATGTAGTTGGATGAAGAAGTTTAGCTTGGAGATAGGATCCACTTGTAACCAGTTATTATTGTTGAAAAGGTTTGGAGGCCAGTTCTGTTACCACTAGCCTTCTTATAAATTACCCAACACTTTGGTCACCTCTTGATTAAAAGATGAAGAAAAACAAAATTCACTACAACCAAATGACCTGAATGTATTGTAAAGGAAACATTCTGGTCTTGCTTGATAGAGTGGAAAATGGAAGAATGGATAGATGGAAAAGAGAAGGAAAAAAAAATCTCTCTTTTTTTTTTTTATCTTTGTTCAGTAGTGTGAATGACTTTTGAGTGGATAGAAAAATTGAGTAAATGTTTCTGTTCATTTTTCATCAAACCAGTCACCCAGAATCGGATTAAAATTACGAGATTCTAAGTTTTTCTGTTTAAGAACTATTGTTGTTATTACCCAGCTGTGAGAAATAAGCCAATAGCTGACTACCTATAGAAATTAGAAACTGTCAACAAGTTGGATAGTTATTTACAAGCATTTAATTAGGACTTCAAAAAAGTTGGATAGAGTTTTTAAAATCATTGAATTATCTAATTTCATTAAGTAACAAAGGCTTTAAATACTAAGAAAACCAATGTAAGAGCATATTCCATGGGTCAAACATATCCTTTTTAATGTACATCTGTTAATATTTATTTATATTTTTGGGGGGAGTGGTGGAGGTTGATGTACCTCTTTATGATGCTGCTGTCCTCATTATCTCTATATTACTTCAATGCCAGTCATAAACTAAATAAAGTACTTTTATTGGAATGTAAATTCATTGATAACACATATTTGTTTGAGGAATTATCTATGAGCTTATGCAAGTAGGTAAATAAAAATAGAAAGAAATATTATTATAGTGGTCAAAGTGCGTAAAAATACTCCCAGGCCAGGGGCAGCATCAAACTGCTGGCAGGGATTAGTTTAGACTATTGGGCTGGGACACCTTGTGGTTGTACAAAAAGAAACAGTGCATAATATGAAGATCTCTTGCTCCTTTTTATTTTGTCTTTTAAATGCTAAGAAGTAGTAAAGAACATATTTCCTTTTGTCCTTCCTTTTTCATCTTTTTTACCAAGCAACTTGAAGAAACAGTTTTCATCATTCCACTTTCCATCCTCACTACAGTTTTCCAGTATTCTATTTTCCACCTTCTGAGGTTATTTTTTACTTCCAATACAAATCTTCCCCTTCAACACTAACTTGTACAATGGAAACAATAATTTGGCTTTGTAGATGGGGAGACTGTCCATGCTATTCTTTTTTAACCTCCAAAATTAATTATTTGTTTGGATAAATTTTTTGTAATTTTGGATTTCAGATTCCAAATCGCCACGGGACCCCAAGTTTACAGAAGCATATGGTAACTGCAGTTGCCTTGACACATAAACATTCCAACTTCTTTGTCATTCTCTCATCCTCATTTTCCTTTGTTATAACAAGGAATTTCTTTCCCACTGCAGAATTAAGTGAAGATGAGGCAGAAGATGTGGTGTTTAAAGAGGTCAGTTATTTTCCAAGTTTATGTGCTTGGTTGCTTTGGACCTCTATCAAAATGAAACTTTTCTGTCTGCTGTTTATTTTTTCTTTTCTGCAAATTTTTCATGACCTCAACTCTCTTCTTTTTCTTAGCCTATTCTTCTCGTATTCTTCTCAACTCTGTAAGAAGAGTCCATGCAGCTCATTCTGATTAGTTTGGTGTTAAGAGTTCTTCACTAATTAGTTGATTGGTGAGTTGTAATTTTAACAGATCTTGCTTTATCCCTGACTCTTTTTTCTTGCTTGTGACACCAATGATGGTGTTTCGATTAGTTAAAGATTAGATTGGGGAAATGCGAAACAAGACTATGCATCCGTTGGTCTATTTATTATTGGTGTACTTGTTACTGTTATGGTATTCTTGTTACTGTTTTTATGATGTCAGTATTTCAAAGATTATGCACACGCTCACACACGTATGGTTGTTTAGTTATGGAAGGAAAAGGAAGGATTCTTATCATCCCTCCTAAGAGAAGAATACAGCCTGCAACACTCTGTCCCCTTTTAAGTCAGGGACACACGGAGATTTGATTCAATCAGACAAAAAAAGAAAAGCATAAATGTATAGGATTTACTGCCACTTCTGCCCTTAACTGCATGTTGGCTGGCATGTTAAGATGTAGAACTTCATAAGAACTCCTGACATCCATGCTAGTGCATTGAATATTTAGGATTCCACTGACATCAGCATGCATGCAGCAGAAAATCTTGTTGCCTTATCATTGGATTAAGAATAAAACGTGGAGCTTCTGTTAAGTTGCACTTCACTGAGTCTGCTCCTATTTAACATCTTTGTGCATTATGACCACAGTAAGCATAAATATATCAGTATCTCTATCTGGGAATTGGGAGTAGTTGACTTACTTAGGTGGCATGGCTCTCCCTTGTAAACCTTGGATATTGTTAAGAGTGGCTATGAGATGGAACAAGAAAGGCTTCTGTCATAATTATTTCTTATCGGCAATATGTTAATGCCGCCAGGCATGGCTAACATATTTCTGGAGAAGAGCCGTTGTACATGGTGTTGAGGAGGATATTGCAGAAGAACGGCTTCAGCGTTGGATCAGCCGGAGTGGCCAGTCACCTACTTCGCATGATGCCGTGGATGGTAAGAGTGCATTATTTTTTTCATATATCCGCTACGGGAACACTGAGATTGCATTGCATAGTGGCTTCTGGTTTCTGGCTACCTTAATAGAAATCTTCGTCTTAGTGATTGATCATCAGCAAAACCCGGCATATGGTTTCCAATGCAACTTGTGTATGATAACTAATCAAATTTTGGCTTGGAGAAGGAGAATAGATATGTTGTAATGTAATGAGATGTGTGGTATGTCTCACAGTTGATCGAGGTTTGTTAGAGTTGAGGAAGCTCGGGATAGAGCAGCAACTTTGGGAAGCATCACGGAAGGAAATTGATCAGCCGCCTGCCTCGGCGCCCAACCAAAAGGCTGCAACAGATTCAGATGCATCTTCATGATAAGTTTTTCGTCCCTCCATCGGATTTTTTTCTCTCGTTATATTACATCTTTGCATTTGTAAATCTCCTTTTTAGTTTCCTTTGTGGGCTCGTTTTTTTTTTTTTTTTTTTTTTGTGATATTTTATGTTTTTGTTTTACTAATAGTATATTTTTTAGCTCACATTCGGGTTCATTCCCTTGGGTGCGCCACAGAACTCGGGGGTTTTATTTGGTTACGGTGCTGCCTGTGCATGTTATAGTCAAGAGAAAGATCATTATATTTAAGGGTAAAATCCACCGGGGCATCTTAACTTATTTTTTTTTGTCATAAATGAGTATTATATCTTAAGGTTACTTTATTGAAGTCCCTTATCTCATATTGTATATCATAACTTGGTATTTTTTGTCAATTTCACCATCAAGTTGGATGAAAAATATTGACACGAATTTGTTTAATACTAAAAGATATGTAAAATAATAAATTTAGTCCCTAAATTTTTTCAATCAACAATTTTAACATTTATACTCAGGCATTTACTGTTTACACCTTCTCGTTCAAACCCTTGCCGCTCTCTAACTCCGTGCCTCTGCCGATCTCAACGCCATGAACCAAGAATGAAGAAAAACGAAGAAAAAATCTTCTTGTTGCCATGAACCAAGAAGATGAAGCAAGATCTCGACGACCTCAAAACTGTTATCGTCGTCTCCACCATTTCCATCACTGTCGATGCATCACTCTCCACCTCCATGCCTATGTCATTAATGATGGGTTGTGTCTTCTCCTGTACATTTCCAACCTCCAAACTCGCTGGAACCATCTAGTATGTCCACGTTGTTTATCTCGTCACCACGTTGACCTCTTGCAAGTAGATCTAGCGCCATCATCGGGACATTCACAATTGCTTAAGCTTGGCTAGACTTTGAAGTTAAGCAGATTGGCCTTTCTTCCACATGCTTTTGCCGTCTTTTCAATGCCAAAAATCATGAATAGAATAGCAAAGTCAATAGTTGATGAATCGGGTAGACGAATCAAATAGGAAATCTGGGCAAATCAGATGGTTGATGAATCAGGTAGGACATCTCGAGTATTGTTTCTTCTTGAAAAACAATGGCAAATCCAAATGTTTTGAATATGAAACACCCAATCTAAATCAATGGTTGATGAATCAATTAGATGAATTAGGTAGGAGATCTAGGCAAATCTGATGGTTGATGAATCGGGTAGGAGATTTCGAGTATTATTTCTTCTTGAAAAATATGAGAAGATTATAAATTGAGGAAAGAGGATAAAATGTAAAGAAAGTTCTTGTGACAAAGCTTAGGTATTTGAGATATGGGTTTGGATCTGATAGATTGAGGAACAATTCAAATCAAGGAGTAAAATTGTGTGTAAACAGTTAATATAGAAATTTAAGGTTAAAACTGGGTGTAAACAATTAATATAGAAATTTAAGGTTTAAAATTATTAATTAAAAATTTTGTGCACCAAAGTTGTTATATTACATTTGTTTTACTATTAATTAATGTCATGTCAACATTTTCATATCCAACTTAATGATGTAATTGACAGAAAATGACCTAATTGAAACGCCCAATATGAGTTAAAGGACTTTGATAGGGCAGCTTTAATGTAGATATTTTGTTTGGGACAAAAAAATAAGTTAATGGACTCCCAGTGGATTTTATCCTTATATTTAGTATTTATTGTAGAGTAAAAGGTATAATCAATCCCAAAACATTTAGTTGTCATTGTAAATTAGTTCACAACCTTTATTTCATTGCAAATTGATCTCACGTATGAAGTATTATAATTCATTGTATATTGGTCCCTAAGCATTAGAAATCTGATTTACAGAAAGAAAAATTTGATAGTTTAAATGGTTTGTTAATGTTAAAAAAAATTATACAATTTGAGTTTATTAGAAAATGGTTACCGAGCCATTTGAATTTACTAATTTGCAAGTGACTATTTGGCATCAATTTTTCAAATTTTAATTTAAATAATTTGGTAACTATTTTTGTGTAAATTGAAGCGGTAACAAAATTTTCTAACAGTTAAATAGACATTCAAATTATCAACTTTTTCTCTTTTTGCATCATGTTTTTATACCAACTTTGTTTCGACTAGTGTTAGGGGCAAATGTATAATGAATTATAAAGATTTGTGATTATTTTGCAACAAAATAAAAGTTGAGGACTAATTCACAATTATAATTAAATGTGGTCAGACCAATTGTGTTATTACCGAATTACTGTAACAGGTCTAGCAAGTGATACATATCTTTTTGTACGATTGAGCTGAACTTGAGGTTGAGGAATTCATATATTTCTATCTACTGTTAAAAAAAAGAAAAAGAAGTCATGTAGTCTTTTCCAATACGCAATAATTCGATTGGTGACCGCCCCTACAAGAATATTGTCACTTCACATGGACCCGAGACTCGTGGGATTATTTTGGAGGCAGCAATTGCAACGGCCAACGGGGAAATCATGTGACGAATTCGTCATAACCTTTTATCATGAGGTTGTTTCATCATTTGTGCTTTGTTTGGACGGGGTCTCTTGCAAGAAGGGAAGTATTTTTCTTGAGACCACAAACAATGAACCTTGTGAGGAAACATAAGCAGACACGTATATTTGGTTTACCGCTTGTGAAAGAAGAGCACTGGTCTGGTAGATAAATGAGTTGAAAGTGATTGATGTCACAAACTCAGCGACTGTGGAGCAGAGCCAGGCTGCCCTTCCAGATGCTTGGAGACAAAATGGAATCATTGGCCAATTTGCACTACTCTCCAATCTCCATGCCAAATCGCTATTTGTTTATCAACTCCTAAATTAGCCATGCTACGTTCTCCCGGATCTCTGGTTAATTTGTTGGCTGTATTGTTATCGACAATGCCACAACCTGTTAGAAGTTTACAATCCTTGTTTTTTTTTTTCCCTAAATTACCTTTCAGACAGTTGGTTGGAAGTTGAATTCGGCGGTTCCGCTCACAATTTTGCATTCTTCCACGTTACTATTTAACAAGTGAAAAATAAAAATAAAAAAATACCCCTTCCATTTCATATATTTTTGTATTATTTTTCATTTTGGGTTGTATTTTTCTTTTAATAACTTTTAATAGGTTAAATGACCATTTTACCCTTCTGTCTCATTGGTCTTTCTTCCTCCAATGCGTTTAACGTTAACCTACGCAAACTCATCCCAGTTGACGCCTCTCTTCCTCCCCTCTTCCGGGTTCTTTGTCTGATTCGCCGTCGCCCTGTCCTGGTCTATCTGCTTCGCTCGTTTGCCGAGTGCCGATGGAAGCAAGCCAACAAGTTAGCGCTGAGAAATGGTTAACGGTGATCGGGATCGGCGAATCCTCGAGGCCAAGGCGGTTGAGCTCGAGAGAAGACAATCGGTGCTAGAATCCCTCGTCTACGGAGCTACCGAACGGTGAGAATTGGACGATCGATGAGGAGGTTGGAGGGTTTGCAATCACGGTGGACGATGGAGGTAATCGCGATTGAGCTTCCTGGGATTGTGCGCAATAGCGGATTCTACCAGAGAAGATAATGTGGAGATTAGTGGGGAAGTAAGTCAAGGGTCGGCCGATTTCATGCAGAAAACTCCCCAGTAATCATGAATGGATTTCCCCTTGACTGGCCGAGTCAGTACTCAAGCTCTGGAGTCAAAGAAGAGTTCCTTCACCCCTGCTTGCCAATCCCCTATTCGCTCGAAATCAGGCTAAATTGTGAGGTACGCTTTGTTTTACAGCGGGGTCTGATGAGGTATGGGGTTGATTGTGATTTTGGCCATTATTGGGCCAATGCAGGTTTTTTCTGTGTTGTGATTAGAGCTGTTGATCATTAGTTTTCAGGGCTTGCGTTCTGGAGGCTAGTGCTGGTTTTAGTACTAGTGTTGTTCGCTTACCGTTTGTGTTGGTGTTTGCAGTGGCTGTATTTTTTCTTTTAGCTTCGATTAATAAAATCATCTCTTATTTATGGGTTAAAAGTTCAAAGCTCTGGTCTGCACGATTCTTCTCCGGCGGTGGCTCTGGTATGTACAAAGAGCTCTGCCTTTGCCTGGGCCGATGAGAAATCTGACACTAGGGTTAAAGGACGGATAGAAAATAAAGGTGATTCAAGAGAAATCTAATGGCAGAGTTAATTCAGAATCTCTGGTTCATGTTCCAAGAAAAGCTTCGGATGTTTTATAATCTGTCGAGCTGGGATGGATAGTGTTGCAGTCGAGAGCATGAAAGGAAAGGGCAATGTTGGAAAGAATGGAAAACATTAACAGTCCTTAGTGCGCGTGCTAAATTGAAATGTTGCAAATAATGTGAGATGATACACAATTTTCATAATAGTTTTTCAAAAGAAAATTCAAAAGTGACATAGAAATTATTTCTATGTTGAACATTTCCCTATTGATGTTACTATGTTAGATCCTAATTCTTCTTTGTTTTTTCTTTTTAGAAAACAAACAAAAAAAATAGAAAGTAAATTGACCATTTTCAGCTATTTATACTGTAAATTGTATTCACTACCCCTAATCTTTAATTGTTGTTTCACTTCTAACCCTAACATTTACTTTGCACGTTGCATGTTCCTAACTTGATTAAAACGTTTCACTTCAACCCCTGAGTAGACGGAACTCGTTAAAATTGACGGAAAATATCACGGAACGCTTAGCTGGCACCAAATTGTCTACATAGGCCCAAAAAATTGAATTTTTAAAATTAAAAAAAAAACCTTCTTGCCATCTCAGCTCTTTCCCAGTCCCAGCCCATCCCTCTTGCCGCCGCCGTCTCTCCACCTCCCACGCCCCGCCGCCGTCTCTCCCCCTCTCTCTCGCCTTTCCTCTCGGCTCCCTCTCGGCCCTCTCACCTTCTCTCCCTGCCACCCTCTCGCCACCCCTCCTTGCGTCCCTCCTTTCCTTCCCTCTCTACCACTCTCACCACAATCGCGATCGGCCATACTTTCGGTCGTCGCTCACCCGAACCCACAATCGATTTGCCACAAAGATCGTGACAGGCTCACCCGATTTATGGAAAGATGGCAACAGCCACTCCCAATTGCCGCATCCCCTCCCTCATCATCGTGATCTCCGTTGCATCCCGTCCCTCATCATTGCGATCTCTGTCGCGATTCTCGCCGCAATCTCCGTTCACGATTCTCATTGTGATCTCCGTTCGCGATTCTCATCCCGATCTCCGTTCGTGATTCTCATCCCGATCTCCGTCGCAATTCTTGCCATAGCCAATTCGGGAGGCACTCTGACTTGGGCTCCGATTCACAAGATCGAACGATCTCCGTCGAACGAGAGGGAGGTCAAGAGAGAAGGCAGTAGGGAGGGGACGCGAGACCGCGAGAGGGCCGAGAGGGAGAGCCGAAAGGAAGGGCGAGAGAGAGGGGGAGACACGGCGGCGGGGCGTGGGAGGTGGAGAGACGGTGGCGGCAAGAGGGATGGGCTGGGACTGAGAGAGAGCTGAGATGATAGGGAGGTTTTTTTTTATTTTAAAAATTAAATTTTTTGGGCCTACGTGGACAGTCCGGTGTCAGCTAAGCGTTCCGTGGCATTTCCCGTCAATTTTAACGAGTTCCGTCCGCTCAGGGGTTGAAGTGAAACGTTTTAATCGGGTTGGGGACACACAACGTGCAAAGTGAAGGTTAGGGTTAGAAGTGAAATAACAATTAAAGGTTGGGGGTAGCGCATGTAATTTACCCGTCTAGCGTCATGCTACTGTGTACACGACACGAGTCGCGGCACGCTCAGAAAATAACAACCGTCGTGTATGGATTGTTTCCGTTCAAGATCTTCGTCTTTTTCTGTTTTAACAAAAGAACGTCATTTTTAAAAATTTTTTTTTTGTTAAATTATGATACACGCACACACCTTTAACACATTCGTCGAATGCAAATAAAGTGTATGTAATTAGTGCAAATTTATCTAATATTTTAACTATTAAAAGTATATTAAAAATTTTTATTAATTAAATAAATAATATTTAATAATATATTTAAAAATTAAAAAATTTTAGTAAATTTATCAAAAAAATAAAATAGACAAACAGAAAAAAGAAAAAAAACACACACCATAAGTATAAAAAAGCATAACTTAATGTTAAATATAATCTTCATTTTTATTTGAAACAAAATATATAGTATTATATTTTATCCAAGTTAAAAAAAATTGCTAACATAAATAATAAAGTAAATTTTTTAGATAGTCCTTAACCATTAATTTATATCTCCTTTTCATTCTTAACCTATTAACCTATTAGAATTCCATTTTTGTTCTAATTTTTTAAAATATTCAATATTAGTCTCCAATTGGATGAAATTAATTAACCTCGAGTAACTATGTCTATATAACATCATTTTTTTAAAATTATGTTAAATTGTCTAATAATTTCCCTCTAAAAAATTTGAACAAGGAAATTTTTTTTTACAATTAAATAAACTTTTGTATTATCAAATTTTTTTGCAAAATGAAATTATTATCATGTACAGTGTATGTACTTATTACATAACAAATTGAACCAACTAGAACAAATTAAGATGTTTTTAATTTTTTTAGAATGAAACAGAAATAAGTTTATGATAAAATTTAACTTACATAAATCTTATATATTGGAGGAGATTAATTTTCCAGTAATTTAGTTGTATATTTTATCTAAGTTAAAAAGCAAACAAATTAAAGATTATATTTGAGGTAATTTTTATGGGGGCACCTTACATCCAATTTCTTTTTGGGTTTCAGCTTGAATGTACTCATTAATTTAAATAGACAAATAAAAAAATTATCCATAAATGTACTTTTAAGTTTTAGTAAAAATATTTCATTAAATTTAAAAGGTAATGAAATTGATAAAGTCTTTTTCTTAAGGTCTTTTTTAATAATAATATGAAATAAAGGGCAAGTTTGTTGTAAAATTAAACTTTAACACCTCAATGATGGATAAAAATGTAATTTAATAGTTTAATAAAAAACTTTAAACCTTAAAAGAGGCTAGTATTTAATGTGTAAAAAAATAATTTTTCAATGGTTAAATGTGGTATGTCATTGGCTAGTGTGGATGAACTTTTTCCAGTGATCTTATATTGCAAAATGCAATAAAATAAAATATGATTTCTTAAATGAAAAAGAATTCAAATTTGGAAATATTTTAAAGAATTTGGCCCTTGTCCTAAAATAGTTAAATTACAAAAATAGACTTATATAAATATGTTAAACTTTAAGGACAAAGCACCATTTAATATTTGTGCACTTTTATATTTTTTATAATATATAAGATAAGGTTTAAGACAGGATATATTAATAAACGAATGACATAGAAGATAAAATTTTCACAGAATTATGAGAAGATAAAGGTTTGGTTCGATTGTCCACAAAATATAAGATTCTCAGCACTCCCATTATATCACGTCCAAGAGTATAGCGAACAAAATATTATAAAGGTTTGGTTCGATTGTCCGCAAAATATAAGCTTGCCTTGCCAGGACAGTTGAAAGGGCCTTTACTGCTTCGCCTTTTCGTCTTTTTATTTTATTTATTTTCCCCTTGGCTTTCTTCTAGTCCGTTTGACACAATTTCCGATCTTGATTTTATCGACTCCCATCTTTTTTTTATTTGTTTGAATACTCTTTTAATCTTTCTGTTTGCTTCTTTAAATCCTGTTGTTGTGTGGCGTCCTATTCAAGAACAAGCAAACAATGTCTGGAAAATACCATTCAAATGATATATTTTAACTTTAGCAATTTTAAATTGGTTTTCACCATTACAAAACTGCTCCAAACAAAGTCTAAGAGCTTTTTAACAACTTTTGGTGAGCAGGGGTCACAACATCGATCTGAGAAATGCCCATCTAATTTTGGTCCTCACCGTCATCAATTAAATTCAATTTGAAGGGTGAACAAGAGGATTAAAGGTCTTCCAATCCTAATGGAGTGCTTATCAACAACAACTTCTCGTGGCTCTAATTGGAAATGATGAAAGCGGATTCTTGCATATGAAAATAACAGTCCCAACACCTGAGCTAATAATAATGAAAATAGCAAGGCATTATTATTATTGGGTCCATATTTTTCTCCCATCTTTGCAAGCTGGACAGCAGAAACAATCCACCTGCACCAAGATTCTAGCAAGAATTGCTATTTGTCACCTTGTAACTTGTAATCTTTGCTTGTTCACATCCACATAAATTATTTCTTTTTCTTTAGGCTGGTCCTAGATCCTAATACTAATGAATGAACAAAATTGGATAATTTGGTTTTGGTTAATTGATAAGTTGATAACTGTAGGAATAGGGTCATGGGTAGAAAGAGAGAGGAGAGGGCCCAGACGTGGGAAGGCATCATGGGATGTAGTGAAGGTGTACATGATGGGGAACATGTGGTGCATAGGTGGACCAAAGGGCCACAAATTGAACAGCTAAAGATGGAGAATTGATTATTATAAGAACCCCAAACAGAACATTTCCAAGCCATGTAAGTACAAGCTCGAAGGCTGTCCCTTTTGCCTTATCCTTTTTTCTCGGTAAAAATATCAAATTTCTCACTAAAGTTTTGAGTTTGGAGTAGATATGTTATTATGGTTTTTTTTACCCAATATCTCACTAATATTTTAAAGTGGACCGGATATGCTTCAAAAGTTTTAAATTAAGAGTGAATATGCTACTAACCGTTAAAAATCTAACGGCAAACGTTAAAAATAACATGTTTTGAAAGTATATGGTGATAATGTAAGTTTTAACAAACTTTAAAAACTTTTTATAATTAAATTCTATCTTTCTCTCTCTCTCTCTCTCTCTCTTTGAAGAATGCCAGGAAAGAGATTAGACAGTAGAGATAAATAGAGGGTGGCGATGAGGTTAGGGCACTGGAGACAAAGACAGCGACAGAACTGAAGTGTTGATGACAAAGATCAGACTCTTTTTTGGCAAAAAGCTCAAAGGTCTTAATATTTTTTGAAAGATGCATAATAACTCCAAGATTTCAAAATCTATTATTTTTACCATTTTTCGTTATTTTTCTAACCGGCAGTGGCATATTCGGCTCATTTTAAAAAATTAGTGAGAGATTGGGAAAAAAAAAACTAGGCCAAAATGCGCATATGGTCCTTTAACTTGGCAAACTCGAGCGAGTTAGTCCTTTTTGTTTGACTCAGGGTGAGTTAGTTCTCTAACTTTCCAGATTAAGCGTGTTAGTCCCTAAAGTCTGCTAAACTAAACAATTTAGTCCATGTCTGACGGAAATGGTCCAACTTGAAACCTTGTGACTTGACGCCATTTGTTCGAGCAGCTTAAAAACATAGGCTAGCGCTAGGGGCTGGACACTCATCGACAAAGATGCAAATCGACTTCAACTCTCGGTCAATCAACAAAATCGACCTCGATGCTCCCACTCTCGGCTAGAGAATCGATTGATTCGGCGAAGATGTGACCCATGGTCTCGCTCCTCCTCTAGCAATTCTCGTAGCTTCAACCCACGTTCTTTCCTCCGTTCACAAAATCGAGCCTGATGCTCCCACTTCCAGTGCTCTACTCAGCTCCTACTTCTGGCATTCACATCAGCTCCCACTCCGCCGAGCTAATTGGCAAATCGGTTCCAACTCCTGGTGAAACGGCTGCTCGAGAGGCAAGGGACTAATGGGAGGAGATGCAAGACCAATGGGAGATAAGAGCTAGACCGATGCGATGAAAGAAAAGGCGAGGCTGATGGGAAAGGGAAGAAGGAGACTGATAGGAGAAGGAAGTCAACGCCGGCGGGGAAGAAATCAGGCGATGTTGGAGCGATAAGTTAATTGTGAGGAGACAAAAGAAACGTCATTTGTCATTTCGTATACCGAGGGACTAACTCGCTCAATTTTTTAAAATTGAGGGACTAAGTTGCACTGAGTTGAAATTAAAGAACTAACTCACTTGAGTCAACAAAGTTGGAGGACCATATGTGCATTTTGGCTAAAAAAATTATAATGACATATCCCCAGACAAAACATTAATAGTAAATTTGATATTTCTACATTTTTCTCCCTAAAAAAGAAAAAAGACTTTTTACGTTTCAAGTATTTTTCTTCTCAAAACTTGAGGATTTCAAGTACAATCTCAACTGCTCCAGATGGATTTGGCATCTTTGTATTGTGGATTCAAAAGAAATCGAAATCTTGCATCTTGAAGATTTCCCTACCTACCCACGAATATAATGAAGTGCATCTCTGTCAATTTCCAGATCTTATCAGACGTGCAGAAACAAACCCAAAAAAAAAATTGAAAAGAAAAGAAAAGGAAGTTGAATTCTCTGATTACTGATGGTTCCTGCAAAATCCCTTCATTAAAACTGCTGGCCATTGTCATGTTTTTTCAGGAATATTAAGCAGACAACAATCTCCGTATTTGCTACCAGTAATTCAGTTCACTTTTGTTTAATTTTCTCTTCTGCTCAGGAGAAATGGAAACTAGTCCCATAAAGCTACTTTTCCTACAACATGCTTTCTCGTGTCCCTTGTCTAAAAGTGAAATCATGAAGTTGTAAATTGCGCTTGCCTAATTTCCCCAGCACCAGTGAAAAAAAAATCGTTTAAAACCTAATAAAACAAAAGCAACATTACTGTGGTCCTGAGGACAAATTTCAGGGACCTTAGAAAAACAGAGGAGGCCCCAAACTCCATTCTCTCTTCTCATTTTCAAACACCCAAACATTTCTGCTGAGTCAGCAGAAGCAGGTCTCTCACATCTCTTTCAACACCAATCTCATGCCTGCAGCCAAAAAGCTAAAACCGTAATCATATTCGTAGCAGAGTAGCTACAGAGGTCCAGCTATTTTTTTAGTAGTATTTAGTTACTGCTCCTATCCTCACTTCTCTGTCCTCCATCAGTGAGCAATCCTGTTCCTAGTAGAGTTGCCCGACGCACCCTTTCCTTCTTTTCTACCGTGACCATGAACTCTCTGACATTGGAAGCCATGGCAATGGCTGCCTTTTGGCTCTTGTTTTGCTCTTCCATGGAGGTTGTTGAATCTTCTCCATTTCACCCTGACAAGATTGTGCAACTCCCTGGACAGCCTCATGTTGGGTTCCAGCAATTCTCAGGCTATGTTACTGTGGATGATCACAAGCATAAGTCTCTCTTTTACTACTTCGTTGAAGCAGAAGTAGACCCAGATTCAAAGCCCTTGGTTCTTTGGTTGAATGGAGGTCAGCCCACCAAAAAGAATAAAGGAAAAAAAAAAAGGACAAAACTCAGTTCCTCTAGAATTCTGGGTTTTCTAAAAATGGACTCTGGTCCTGATAATGTGTTTTACGCAGGGCCCGGTTGTTCTTCTCTAGGAGTAGGGGCATTCTCTGAGAATGGCCCTTTCAGACCAGACGGGGAGGGTCTTGTTAGAAATGAGTTCAGTTGGAACAGAGGTAACGTACTCTTCTATCTCTCTTCCATTTTGATTGATTATATGTTTCAAACATGATAGCCTCATTTGATATTTGCAGAAGCCAATATGCTATACTTGGAGTCACCAATTGGAGTGGGGTTCTCATATTCCTCTAACACCACCTCTTATGCAGCAGTTAATGATGAGACCACAGGTATGTCTGATTCAGGAAGAGAAGAAGAAGAATGTATTCTTGTCTTTGATGATTCTCCAACATTATCTGTATTCAAACAAACCAGTTCTCCTATGTCTTCTAAATTTATCTTGGTTTTCCCCTGACAAGCCAGAGACAATCTAGAATTCTTGCTTAGATGGTTCAACAAGTTCCCTCACTACAGGCACAGAGATTTGTACCTGACAGGAGAAAGCTATGCAGGTTCAACTTCTTACTCCCTCAGTCATTTCTGCTAGTCCTTAAGTTCATCATTTCCATCCATCCATCCATGATGATCTTGACACAAATGGCAACCTCATCTTAACTTTCAGGCCATTACATTCCTCAGCTAGCAAAGCTAATGGTCGAAATCAACGAGAAGAAGAAGATTTTCAATTTAAAAGGGGTTGCGGTGAGTATATTCACTGGCTAGCTGCTTCTTTCTTTCATGATATTGGTTCCTAAGCTAATATATCAGAACAAATCCTCCACTGCTTGCAGCTGGGAAATCCAGTGATGGAATTTGCTACAGATTTCAATTCGAGGGCAGAATATTTCTGGTCCCATGGATTGATATCGGACACAACCTACAAAATGTTCACAAAAATGTGCAACTATTCAAGATATGTCGGGGAGTACTATAGAGACTCGGTTTCCACTATTTGTTCGAAAGTGATGAGCCAAGTGAGCAGGGAAAGTAGTAGGTTTGTGGACAAATATGATGTTACGTTGGATGTCTGTATCTCCTCAGTTCTCTCACAATCTAAGATATTAAATCCCCAGCCCCAGGTAAATATGCAAATATAGTAAGTACTTAATAATTAATACAAGAAAAAGAGTTCATTTGACAAATATTTTCTAACATCTGCTTTTTTGTTCATTTTTTGTGTTGGACTTGTGCTACAGCAAGTGTCTGAAAGGATAGACGTATGTGTGGAACAGAAGATTGTGAGTTATCTGAACAGGAAAGATGTCCAGAAGGCTCTCCACGCCAGGCTTGTTGGGCTCCACAGATGGACAGTCTGCAGCAAGTAAAGCTTCTTGACCAAGCTCATGCACTTTCCTCTCCCTTTTCATAAATGAGTTTTTATTTGATTCAAATGTCATCAAGACTCTAACTTGCCTTGGAAGGCAAACAATTTTGTTAAATCACTAGTCCTACTAACCTTTGACATTTGAATAGTCTATCTTGTTAGCTGGCACATAGCACATGCACTTAATTTAAAATTTATAGCTGTTGAATACCAAATCAGTTCACCATTTTCCCATTTTTTCAATTGCAGTATATTGGATTATGAGCTGCTAAACCTAGAGATACCTACCATATCCATAGTAGGTTCACTAATCAAGGCTGGAATTCCGGTCTTAGTATACAGGTAAGTAACTCTAAACAAATACTAATATGGTGGCGATAAGAAATTAGGCGGCCCTCGTGAAGCATAAAAATCACATAACTTATGCAGTGGAGATCAAGATTCTGTGATTCCATTGACCGGGAGCCGAACCCTAGTTCATAGACTTGCAATACAATTAAAGTTGAACACTACCGTGCCTTACAGAGTTTGGTTCCAAGGAAAGCAGGTAACTTTCTTGACCTAAAAGCTAGATTGTGAATTTCATGCCGTCATAGGTTGGGAGTTGGAGCCATTTGAAATTGATGGCTTAAATGAGCTCTTTTGGTTTGCTGATTGCAGGTTGGCGGGTGGACACAAGTTTATGGTGGAATGTTATCATTTGCCACCATCAGAGGGGCTTCTCATGAAGCTCCCTTCTCACAGCCAGAGAGATCCCTCATGTTATTTGAGTCATTTTTACAGGGGAAGCCTCTTCCTGCAATTTTCTGAGATCCAAAAGATGGTTCACTTCATTCATTTTTACCACCGACCAACTACTAGGCCAATCTTTGGTTCCCTTCCCAGGAGACCAACACTTCAAAAAGAAAGCAGATAAAAACAAAAACTCTTTTTCCTGTTCTGGTGAGTGCAATGTAAATAGATGTTTCCGGAAGGGTTGCTGTTTTCTTTCTTTTCCTTTTTTTTTTTTTTTGCTTTCCATTTTTTAATCTTGATAAGAAGAGAAAAAAAAAAAAAGGGGGGTAAGCATGGTGTTCAAAATTTATGATGGATCTGGGGACGTGTTTTATGTGGACAATGCAAGTATATAAAGTGATTTAGTCGAGATGTTTGTAACACAATTCACAAGAAGCCAAAGCTTGCATTTTTGCTCAATTTGGCCATTGATCCTTTTTTTCTGGTCGAATAACCCACTAATGTTTCAAGTATGGCTAGATGCCTTACATATATATATATATTAAGAAATAGGTCACAGAACCACCTAATGAGAAATGTGTAGAACATTTCGTCAAATATCCCATTACAGTAACATGGCTTTATTTAGTGAATGCTATAATCAACCGATTTTTCACAAAACCCATGGTCCGGGTCCAAGTCCAACGACCAGAGAAAGGGTATAACCCTGGCCAAGGTGACCTTAGGAGCGTCACTGGTTACCTTGCAAAATATAGATGGATCATGGCATAGGTTCCTCACCCACCGCAGATCAAAAGCAAAATTGGTCACTGGCGCACCAACAGTAGCTCCAGATAAAACATGGATTATTTTTCCTACGCGTGCTTAGTATTTTAACTTGATTGCCCATAGTGAGTGACAAGTGAAAGAACAGAACAGGTTCAAGTGGTAAAGAAGCTAGAGAGAGACATCCACTCTGCCAACTCTGTCAAATTACTTGGCTTCCGTTAATGAGAATGCTAAACGTTTCTAAAAAATTACTGTACCAGAAAGATCCTCACAAAAATTGTGTTTCAGACTTTCAAGTTAAAACTTACTACTTTCTTGATTTCTACAGTCAATTGAATTAAACTGTGAAATCACAAATGTTTTATTTTATTTTATAGTCCAAATATGTCTAGCACTTTCCCTTTAATACTGTTAATGGTACAATAGTTTATTTGAGACCCTCTGGGCAAATAACTCGCGTGCAGTGGCCACCAGCCAGTAGCAGTAGGCACGTTCCCAGCATTATAGATATTCATCGGCATATATATTCCCAAATCACGTCGGCATGTACATTCATCGGTGGCCTAACCCAAGCCCATGCTGGCCGCAGAATCGCCATCTTCAATGACAGGTAGAATTGAATTAAGTTACACTTGCATGCTCTGAATCAATATATCTTTCAACTGTTAATACAAAAACATGTAAATATCTTATTACGAACCAACTCCGGGTCCGACCTTAACGCTATCACCAACCTACAAGGGCAGTCTCAGAACCAAGTACCTACCTATAGAAGCTATCTCCAATCACATGGACTGCCGCTGTGTTGTGCAGTTCAGATCCAACAGGTACAAACAACATCCTTTAAATAGACAGCCGCCTGACCTGACTAAACAAGGGCCAGTGGGTCTGCCACGGATCCCGGAGCACCACTGGTACCGTTGAGCACCGTCACATTTCCATCAGAGTCAACATCAGCAATCACCGAATCTCCCTCCTTGATTTCCCCTGAAAGCATCTTCTCAGCCATGCTGTCTTCTAGAAGTCTCATAATTGCTCTTCTCAGAGGCCTAGCACCGTAGCTTGGATTGTAACCTTCGTCAACCACTCTATCTCTAAATCTCTCTGTGACTTGCAGCTCTATTTCTTTGGTCTTAAGCCTTTCAAACACCTCCTTGAGCATAATGTCGGCAATTTCCTTCACCTCTAGCTTGGTCAGCTGCCTGAACACAATCATCTCGTCCAATCTATTTAAAAACTCAGGCCTGAAGTAATGCTTCAGCTCCTCTGTGACCAGGCTCTTGATTCTATTGTAACTGCTATCCTTCTCATCAAAATCAAGATTAAATCCAATTCGTCGTCCGCCCTTCTCAATAACACTGCTTCCGACATTTGATGTCATTATCAAAAGGGTATTCTTGAAGTCCACAGTTCTTCCTTTGCTGTCTGTAAGTCTACCATCCTCCAGTATCTGAAGCATCATGTTAAAGACATCAGGATGGGCCTTCTCAATCTCATCAAAGAGAACCACAGTATAAGGGCGCCGCCTGACAGCTTCTGTTAGCTGGCCACCCTCTGTGTAACCAACATAGCCAGGGGGTGAGCCTATAAGCTTGGACACAGTGTGCCTTTCCATGAATTCACTCATGTCAAGTCTGATCATAGCTTCTTCAGATCCAAAATAGTAAGCTGCAAGTGCCTTCGCAAGTTCTGACTTCCCTACACCAGTAGGACCAGAAAAGATGAAGCTAGCAATTGGCCTGTTTGGGTTCTTCAGACCAACACGAGCCCGTCGTATAGCACGACTAATAGCCTCAACAGCTTCATCCTGACCAATGACTCGCTGATGAAGTGTCTCTTCCATCTTGAGGAGCCGATCAGATTCATCAGATGACACTTTCTCCACAGGGATGCCAGTCCATGCGGATACAATATGTTGAATATCTACTTCAGTTACAATAGGACCTCCATCTCCTGCTTCAGCCTCAGCCTTGTTCATCTCCTTGTCCTTATTCTGAATGGCATTGATCTGAGCCTTAAGTTCAAGCTCTCGGTCACGTAATTCACCAGCCTGTTGTAAGAACATAAATTTCACAAACCTTGCATAAGTTGAATGAAAATAGCACTAAAATAACAAACAGGAAATTTTGTTCAATTTGGCATAAAAAGTAATTTTGAATCTTCCCAGCTCCAAAATATCCAATAGCCCGTGTCTTACAAGTTAATTTAACTGTGCAAAGAATCAATGTTCAAACTACCTTTTCAAAGTCCTGATTGCGAACAGCTTCTTGCTTTGATTTGTTTAACTGCCTCAACTCCTTTTCCAGCTCCCTAGCTTCCTCGGGAAGCTTCAATAGAAATGAAATGGTGAACAATAAGAATATACAATGCGACCAAACAGTATGAAGTACATGCCATTTGCTTTATATAAATTCAGACCTGAGCGTGACGAAGTCTAACTCTAGAACCAGCTTCATCAATCAAATCAATGGCCTTGTCTGGCAGAAAACGGTCACTGCAGCATAAAGTAGCATTGTCAACAACATGCAGTAATTATATATTTCATGTGTGAATCCTACAATCAGAACAAAATTTGTCCAAGCAATTAGCAGAATAACAAGTAAGCATAGATCCAAGAGACACCAGCACTATTGACAAAAACACCCTCAGAGTAAATAAAAGCAAACTCATTCCCAGCAAAAGAAAACCTCAAGAAGGAAAATAAATGTGATAAAGGAAGAGGTGAAACCAAGTCTTCTCTTCAAAAAGGAAACTACTACCAGCTAACAACCATGGACTATTATGCAATGCCTGAAATCCCTCGAGGATCAAGACAAAATTCATATAAGAATGTAGCAAAAGGGGGGAGGAGGGGAGAGAGAGAGAGAGAGCAGCCCCCTTACTATCCTTTTGCTGTTAAATTATAATTACAATTAAGGGTGAGACCTTTTTGCACTAATTTTAATGCATTATACTGTATTATTATTATTATTATTATAGAAAGTGATTAAATTTGCCAGAATTGTCAACTTATTGAAATTTTACATTTTAAGAAGTCTGAAAAGTAACTGTGAGGTATTTTCTGTAAAAATTGAAATGTATTTCTATTAGTTTTTAACTTAACCAACCTAATAAAAGAAAAATTAATAAGAAATGTTCACTTTTCACAAAAAATATTGAAAAATTGCTTTTTGAACTTCTTAAAGTGTAGAGCTTCAATAAATTGATAATTTTGACAAATGATCACTTTATTTCTATAATGTACAAAAACCATTACAATTAATGCAAAATGAACTGGCCCTAAACTGTTCCAAAGTGCCTTGACAACCTGAAACTATTATAATTCACACACCTGATGTACTGATATGACAACTGCGCAGCAGATACCAAGGCATCATCTGTATAGCGGAGTTTATGGTGGATCTCATAACGTTCTCGCAAACCTTTCAAAATTTGTATAGTCTCGTCTACAGATGGCTCCGGGACTCTGACTGGTTGGAACCGCCGTTCCAAAGCTGGATCTTTCTCAATGTGCTTCCTGTATTCGTCGAGTGTTGTAGCTCCAATACACTGCATAACCCCAAAAAATACAGCACAAACATATTGGCTAACCACTAAGGATGGAGAATACATCAACAAAACAAATGCTCTATGACAGCAACCACCAACTAATAATAGGAAGTAGCTTACTCAGACCAAAAAACATTTGAAACCTCACAAAACCCAGTGACAAACCTATCAAGTGATTTCATAAATCAAATACAATATTTGAAATGATTGTCACAATATCTCAATCTCAGGAAAAGAAAAACTACTAGATAGTCCATTATATTACTCTGCCAATGGCAGCTCAAGTAAGTCTGAAGGGACATGATAATAAAAAATCTCTCCCAATTTGTCAAGCACTTGGAACATAATCGTTACCAACATGTGCAGCAACACCATACCTGAAGTTCACCTCTTGCAAGAGCTGGCTTGAGAATGTTAGCAGCATCAATTGCACCTTCAGCCGCTCCCGCTCCAATTAAAGTATGCACCTCATCTATAAACAAAATGATTTCATCACTCTGTTTGATTTCCTCCATCAGCTTCTTCAACCTTTCCTCAAACTCTCCACGGTATTTTGTTCCAGCAACAAGAAGGCCCATATCAAGTGTTATGACCTATTAGAAAATAAACATAGAATTCAACAAAAGCCCTTTCCAAACAGGCCTTCCAAATAGTGAAAGTAGGAAAACGGAAAACATAAGAACCAACGAGAAGAAGGAAAACAACAGTGGCATTGCCATAATGAGAGAGATAATGCCGACAACAAGAAATGTTCCTCTCTCTCTCTCTCTCTCTCATATTTTGGAGGCTTCTATTTAATCCCATCCTCAAGGTGATGAGGTCTGAATCAAACTCTCAAGGTTGCAAACAATCAAACTCACATTCTTAAATTGAAAGCATGCTTGAACACCAAGCAGTAGATTGATCAAACCCATACCCATAACCAAATGAGTAGAATGCTGTATCTTGGAAATCATGTTGAGATAAGTAAAATCAGAATAAGATAAACAGCACAAGCCCAATCCATCTTATATAAAAAGCTGAATAGATTTGATATGGAAGCAAGACATCAGCTCACCTTCTTTCCCTCAATTGTATCTGGAACATCACCACTAGCAATACGTTGAGCAAGACCTTCCGCAATTGCTGTTTTCCCAACACCAGGTTCTCCAATAAGACAAGGATTATTTTTCGTTCGTCTGCCCAATATTTGGACAACACGCTCTATTTGTGTTTGCCTTCCAACAACTGGATCAAGTTTACCCTACAAAGCAAAGTGAAGCTGTTCAACAACAGTTGCAAACAGAGACACTACTAAAGAAAATGAATTGAAAAGCTTGACACCTCCTCAGCCATTTTAGTCAAATTGGTACCAAACTCTTCAAGCGTTGGCATTTTATTGGTTCCAGTTTGATTACCAGAAATAACACCAGCCATGTTATCACCCTCACCAACCATACGGATGACCTACTCAATCCCAAAAAAGAAAAACAATATCAATTAACATCGCATATCTCAGGTGGAATATTACACCACCACAAAATAAAGCTCATCATAAGACATGAACAATCACCAACCTGTGTACGGATATTACTAGGATCAGCACCTAGATTCTCAAGAACCCTAGCTGCTACACCTTCACCTTCTCGGAGCAGCCCAAGAAGAAGATGCTCTGATCCAATATAATTATGCCCTAAAATTATACCGATCAAAATATTTAGGTTACAACAGGTTTGGGACATTTAAAAAAAATAATGAATCAATAAATAACTTCAAAAGGCCAATTTCTATAGATGGTTTGGCAGAAAATACATCGTCAAATAGTTTTAAGAGACTTATCAATCTAATGCATGAGGTTCCAATTAAATGAAATTATTGGAAAAGAACACAGTATTACCAAGTTGGCGTGCTTCCTCCAGTGACAATTCCAGGACACGTTTTGCACGAGGGGTGAACGGAATCTCCACAGCAACAAAGCCACTACCTCTTCCAATTATCTTCTCTACCTCCACACGTGCATCTTTGAGATTAATTCCCATAGATTTAAGCACCTTTGCAGCAATGCCAGTACCTTCACCAATAAGACCCAATAGAATTTGCTCTGTGCCAACAAAATTGTGGCCAAGCCTTCTGGCTTCCTCTTGTGCAAGCATAATTACTTTAATTGCTTTCTCTGTGAAGCGCTCAAACATGGCTTTGACCACAAAACGGTTTCGCCTTGCTCGGCGGGAAGACGGCGCAAGAGCAACACGAACCCTAGAATGAAAATCTTGCCTAGGCATGAACATGCTATTTAAAGCATTGCCACTCCTTAACCCAGCAACAGTTGTAAATCTTACACCACTAGCATTAACCATGCTTGCCATCCTGACTGACCTCCTTGATCCCCCAGATTCCCAGGAAGGACGACGGCCTCGACTTGAAGCCAGGAAAGGGACAAGTGTAGACTGAGCTAGAACCTTAGCCATCACTGCTTAGCACACTGAACAAGGAAAGATGATATCAGGATAGAATCATACCCTATAAGTTACTCGTATGGTTTTGAATAATCATCGGATATACCGAAAAGAGTCTGACATGCCCGTCACTAACAACTGAACTGCAATAACGCTAATGAAATCGAATTAAGAACTGAGGCTCATAGCTAATCCAATTCGGTGGATAATAAATGAAGCCAAAATAAACGTCTACGGTGCAACCAATCCAAATGCACTAGCATGCCAACACCTAAAATCAAGGTTAGGCCGAATAACAAAACATTTAAACACTAAAATCCAAGCATTACATGGCACGAAACAAGCTAACGATAACACAAATGAGGGAAAAATGAAAACAATCAATAAACAAAAGGTCAACAGCCTTAAAGACTAAACATACCACGGAAAGGAACAAAACGAAACCAATCAACTATCACCCATTACCCATCACCGACACAATACATTAAGATGACCAAACAAAAACCCTAGAGCTGCGGCATTCAAAATCATCGAATTTCAACGCCCAGAGGAGCCGGCTGTGATACTCACCCAAATCGATTCGCCGAAAACCCCAACTTCGATTAATAAGCAAAAAGGATACAGGAGACGGAATATAAGGGGGAGTCCTCCTCACGACAGAGCACAAGAAGAAAGAATAAAAACCGAAAAGCAGCGAGAGAGGCTTTTATTTCTGTGTGGTCGGCCGAGAGAGCTAGCGAAGACGGATATGGTTTATAACACTTCTATCACCTCCTCCGCTTTACCCTCCCTGCTCGTAATCCCGTACGGCGACCTCCACTGTTTCTCGTGCTCTCTCCGCCTATACGCCGTCGTATCAAAAAAATATTATACAGCGTGGCATGTTTGTATTGGGCATGTGAAACTTTGTTCCTGTTTTGTGCTTGATATTTTACATGATCTGTCGATAATGCCCTTGTAGGTGGGCGCTTATTGGCTGGCCACACGATACACGTGGTCTCCAGGCGGTGGATGAACGAGTAGGCCCAATACGTCGCTGTAGCACAGGCGTGCACGAGACCGTACGTGGAGTGATATTTTGGGGAGTTTTTGGAGGGGTAAAATGTAATCTTGTGAGGACGGAACTCTATGGAGAAACTTTACTTGAGGTCCTTATAAGTGGTAAACTTGTCAAGAAGAGGGCCTCACATTTTGGCAGTTTTCATGATTGATATGTTTTGGCAACTAGAAATATCTAATGGTTAGGTCGGCAATTTTTCCTCTTCTGCGTTTGTTGTCAACTCTAATGATAATGACAAGACAATTTTCTCTCGGAGGCTTCGAGAGTATTTGGGGATATTTTAAGAAAATACTACTCCTGTCCCACTCTTTTTTGTTTCGTTAGACTTTTTAACTATTTTAATTTAAATTTATTCATATTATTATTTATTTAAAAAAAAATTATAAGTCTTAATTTATTATTCATATATAAAATTTATTTATTTATATATTAAAAAATAAAAAATAATTATTAAAAAATAAATTGTACAAAAAATTTATGACAAAGGGAATAATTGTTTTATATATAATGATCATTCACTAAAATTTATATAATATTAGTTGAAAGTGTTTACATTTTAATGATCTAAAAATTACTTTAAAAATTCCAAAAAAAAATTCATTAATTTTTATTTTTTAAGTTAACTAAATAAAAAATCCATCAAAATTAATTACTTTATAAAAAAAGATTTTACCCCGCCAAATTAAAGCCTGAAGCTTTCAAAGCACAGTTATAAGATGAACCATGATTGATTTATTATCCGTGGAATTAAGCCGGCACTAAGGCAATTTCAAACCTCATAACTTTGCAATCTCATCGATTTTGTGGTCAATATTGATCATTAACAATTGGTGTGCGGAGTAGGAAAAACAAACGTCATCTTCAATCCAAACAATCATATATAATGCGTACACATTCAACAACTTCTTTACTCAAATTTTTAGCAGTTTATTGGCGTTTTAGTTTTAAATAATTAATTACTACTTTTCATAAAAAAAATTACCATTAATTTTCTTTTCTTTTTTAACATTTAATTATACTATAGTTACCAACAAAAAATTACAGTTGCACCGAAATTTTAAGATACCGGCCATGTTCATGGATAGGTCTGCTTGGTTCTCATCCTTTCCCTGCTAACAATTTGCTCCTAAATTCGCTTTGGGCTAAAATAATCTCATCTAAGACTAATTATGAACGATATATGTTGACGTAGCTGGGTGTTTTAAATGTTGGGTCAGCTTTGCAAGTTAAACTGGCATCTTTGGACTGGTCTAGCTAGCCTGAATTGGCGAAACCCCAATATTGAGTTCACATGAATCGACTGAGAAAGTATCTCAACAATTTCTTTTTTTTTTAGTTTTTGATGGAGCCCTAAACGTTAATGCACCTAAAAATGAAAATTTATATACTACTATATTATAGAACTCGTGAAAAGGTACATTGTTCCCAATTTTAGATGATTTCATGTGTCATTTTAGTTACAATGTATTTTCAATTCTTAAATTTCTACGCTTTCAATTTTAGTCCATGAGTCCAATCCATAAGGCTTTTTTGTTCCTGAACTTAATAACTACTTAATTTTAGATTTTCTATTTATTCTCTTTGTCTATTTTTTTCTTTATTATTTTTTATACACTTTATTCTAATGAAAAACATTGGTTACTGTAATATATTTATTTTTAGCTAAATTATTTCTTTTTTTATGTTACCGTTTTTAAGTTAATTGTTAAATATTTAATATCTAAAGTTTTTCTATTTTCTTTCTTGGTGTCCAAACTTTTTAGCTAATTTTTTTCTTTTATTTTCTTTTAATCTCTATTTAGTTAATGGTTAAACCCTAAATTGAGTAACATAAATGAAACATAATACAATATTTCAGTCATATTTTTTCATTATCGATGACTGAGTTTTACAGCCCGAGTTATTTCCTTAAAAAGATATATGTTCTAATAAATTAACATGGTCCATAATTACTAAAATTCAATGTGAAATTTTCTATATAAATCTCTCATTGGTATTAGAATTGGAATTTGAGTTTATAAAATATGAAATTTTCTAGTGAATTATTTTTTAATAACAAAAAAATGTTCATTGTTTCTGTTTTGCCCATAACAAATCATTTTAGTGAAGAACATAACATAAAGAAAGCCCAGCTTACAATTAAAATAACAAAAAAAATTTGTAAATTGCATGAGCTGGTTTCTATTAATGTGCTACATTTTGTTTCTGAAAGAAAAATAAGAGATCAAATAGGAATTTTATGTATGATGTTTATATCAAAGTATTACACTATACATATGTTGATGGGTAATTTGGTTAATAAACACTCAAGAAAATATTCTCATGCCAAATTCAATTATGTAATTATTCATGATAAATATGGATACAATGACTATTCTAAGAATTTATCTTTGCTTGGGGATTATTATGGGTTTTTTTTTATGGTTTTGGTGTTACAGTTATAAGGATCATGATTCTTTTGTCTTCCATACATCAAGCAGGAAGCTTTGCATGGTTAACTAGAACAAGCTCATGACCTCCTACTGTAGCTATATTACCCAATGACCTATACTGTTGAATTCATGCAAAACGAATATGCATATAAAAAATGCATATTGCATATGCATGATACATTACAACAAACTTTTGTATCCAAACCAAATTGCTCATATTTTTCATTTATAATAATAGCATGCATGTTACAAGTATTCCACAACTTACACAATGCTCAACGAATTCGACCGCATGTGAAGTAACATCATGCAGGTGCCAAAGAACATAGTATATACTAAAATAAAGTTGAAAACGCTACAGATGGACATTGCACTTCAGTTGGGCCGAAAATAAATAGTACTGACTCAACCCAATCCAAGAAAATGCCCAAAAAAGAAAATTGATAAATTATGAAAAATGTCATCAATTTTGACACTTTACTGTACCGGTTTTCAGGTTTTACTACCTGTCATTTAATCCCCAAATTGCTGAATTTAAATCCTTAAGCTATTATTTTTTATTATATTGATCTCCAAACTTCTGTTTTTTTATGATTGGTCACTCGAACAACAAGTTATCACAATAAAGTGTGAACCATTCACCTAGAAAAACATATTTTCAATAGATGGAATAGTATATTAAATCCTAATAGATGCCATGGAGAGTAATACATGAATTTGTTTGTAGAAGTTGCAAAGCAACGACTTTCAATTTTCGAAAGAAAGAAAACTATAATAATGATCATTATCATTTTCTTTTTCTTGTATTTAGATCTTTGAGTTTGGGGGGTTGAGTCGGTTTGTGGTGGAAAGGGCTCTGAAGCCATTTCAAGGCCCAATTATGCTGCAAAACGGAACCCCTATGTTCATGAGCACGAGGCTCAAAACTCGGGAGAATTCGTTCTCCAGAGCCCAAGAGGCCTAGTTAGTCTATGCCGGAAAAGCAAAATGGCCTCCACCCCATTCGTTAACAGCCAGGAAAGGAAGGCTCAGCCCAGAATTGCCCCAATTTAAGAAGCCCATATATAGTTTTATTTATTGCATTATTGGTCCCTGAACTATATGTAAGGCTAACGTGTCAGACTTGAACAGAGAATATTGCAATTACATCCTTAAAGTGCAAGCAACGCTGGTCCGTCCTTTTTCCGAATTATTATAGAGACGATGTTCATTTCCAATGTCCGAAGCTCACGGGGTAAAACAAGCAGCAGTAATGGTAATGGAATGGATGCCAATTGCCCGATATTACCAGGCATTTTAACTTTGGGCATTCGTTCAAACATGTATGTTTCCTCGTAAATGCAATTTTTTTTCTTTTTATTTCTTAAAATAAATGAAAGAATAAATAAACTAATCCTGCCGAGGTCTCACATTTTGCCCACTTTTCAAGTATTTTGAGAATTATTTTTTTTGCCTAAGAGAAAAACCATTTGTTTTTTCTGGTCCAAGTTAAAAAGAAAAATGTTCAAAAAAGCTAGTTGGCTTACCACATAATACCCACTAAACATTTTTTTTTAAGTATTCAGAAGCATTTACGAAATAGAGTATTGAGAGAGTACTTAGAGAAAGTAAAAGTTGATTTACTTGTTTCTTAAAATTTAGAGAACCTCAGACTCAGACCATAATTGACACAAGAAACTTGTATCGCAATGTAAGTGGGGGGAAGGAGTTTCGAACCCCGGCAAGCATCATTGGCTCCATTACGTTGGATGCCTAGTACAACAACCACTAAACTTTTTTAAATATGTCCAATTCATTAAAAAAAATGAATTTCATGCATTATGTCATTAATAAGTGTTTGATGTATAGCATGAAATTTTTTTTTTAAAGAGTTGAACATATTTATAAAAATTTAGTGGGAATTTTGAGGCAAGCCATCTAGCTTTTTTGAACACTTTTCTCTTTACAATTATTAAAATTGTGTGCATTAATTCATTAAGTGTTTGATGCGAGGCATGAAAATTTTTTTGATGAACTGAACATATTTATAAAAGTTTAATGGAAATTTGCCGTAAGCCAGCTAGCTTTTTTGAACATTTTTCTCTTTACAATGACTTAATGCACACAATGACTTAATTAATGCACACAATGACGTAATGCACAAAATTTTCATGCCATCCAACAAACACTTAAAAATTATGTGCACTAAGTCTTAAGTGTTTGATGAGTGGCATGATTTTTTTTTTTTTTTTGATGAACTGAACATATTTATAAAAGTTTAGTGGGAATTTTGTGCTAAGCCAGCAAGCTTTTTTGAACATTTTTCTCTAAAATAATGACTTAATGCACAAAATTTTCATGCCACCCATCAAACTCTTATTAAAAGACAATTCGTTTTACTTTAAAATAATTTCAAATGACTTATTTTTATTTTTAAATCTTTTTCACCCAAATCAACTTTATTTAAAAGTTAATATTATTTAGATGTAATAATTTTTATTTTTAAATCTTTTTCACCCAAATCAACTTTATTTAAAAGTTAATATTATTTAGATGTAATAACTCATTCAAAATAAATTTTTTATGATGTTATTAAATATCAATGAAATTTTGGTTTTTTTTTTTGTTTGAAAGGAGAGAATTTATTGAAACACGAAAAAACGAACAGAGAGGCCAAAGCCTCTGAGCAGACCCCTGCAATGAGCCGCCCAAACAGAGAACCAACCAAAAAACACAAAGCTTAACGAAAACCTCACTTTACAGAAACAACCTACCCAAAGACCTTAACAAGCAGACTAGTCTCCAAAATGAAATTTTAGTTTTTAATGCCTAAAAAAAAATTCATAAAAATTTAATAGTATTGCACAAATTTTGAAATCAATGGATTATTACATCTAAATAATATTAGTTTTCAAATGAAATTAGTTATAGATAAAAAAATATAAAAATAAAAATAAATTATTTTAAATTAAATTGATTTAAGTTAAAACAAATTGACTCTTAGTTAAAACTATAGGATCTTAGCCTTAAAAAACAAGTGTGATTCAAAACATGTTTACAAATGCTTATAAAGTCCATAAATATGGCATAATCACATGATATAATCATGTAAGATGTTAACTCTAGTAAAAAACAAACATAAGCACTTTTCCAGAAGCTTTGCCAAACATAGATTTTTTTTTCTTTCTTTTTGAGAATCGGAAATTCATTTACTTAAAAGTTGGTTAAAATTACAGCCAAGTACATCTTATGATTTTAAAGCACATTTTTTTATTTCTCCCCGTTGCTCACTGCCCAAGTGAAACCGTTTCTTTTATTATTGAAGTATGAGGAGTCCATATGGAATAAAATTTGTCTGTTGGTTCCACGGTTTTAGTTTAATGGCTAAAGTATTAGAGATATTATGATGAGATTCCAGATTTAAATTTGACCTCCTCATCCCATTGAAAAAAAAAAATCCCTCAGTTAATTAATTGGCATATTGTGTATAAATGTGTGTATGAGAAATGATCAAATTGAACTGAATTGTCCACATTGATTTGAGGGGAGAGGACGTAAAGAAGGGGGTTTAGGGCTTTGATTGGTGGTGCGGTGAAACTCTGAATCTAAAATCAAAGGTATCACGAGACTCTCGGGCGGCAGCAGGGACCCCAACCCCAACTCCATCATCATCATCTCATAAAAGCTACGACCTTTCGATTTTTTCTCAATAAAAGCTGCCTACATATTGTTCAATTAATTCCTTCAATTCATTTTACATACGTAGCCGGCCCCTTCAAGTTTAAATTTGAACATTCAATGTGAGAAACATGTTTTTGGACTACATAATAACTCATTTCTGCTCGGTATATAATCGAATATTATTCAAAAATTAAGAAATTGGAGGTTTAATGGTCCGGTTTTCACGTTTATGACTCCCAATATATAGTATGCAATGTTGTCAGACTCAGCCTGAAGCAACTCAAAATTGTAAATAGGTGGTGGGTCAATCGGTTCAATCGGTTTAACCAGGCATGCAAATTGTAATGCACAACAGCCTTTGCATATAAGCATGCTCGTACACTGTCAAGCATATCTTGTTGTTGCTGCCCAAAATACAACATGTTTCCATGTTTTTTCTATACATATATCATATAGTAAGATTTTACTATTTTATATCTCATAACAAAACAACACATAATTTTTAATGTCCAATGAGCTAAGTGTATAGTCAACCATTCAATTTTTAAAGTTAAATTCCTAAATATTCCAAAAAATATACAAACAATTAACTGTTTTGTCTTGAAGATAAATCCTATAAAGTATAATAATATAAAAAATATAATATTTTCTCTTAAAACTTTGCCTTGATATAGTCATCTATGTCCTTTTAACTTATAATTTTTGTTTAACTTTTTTTTTTTAAAATTTGTTTTAACTTTGGACCAACTAAACATCAACCCAACATAATTAAGTAATCTATGTTACAAAGCCCACAATACAACAAAAAAAAAAAACCGAAGAAGAAGAGCAAAGCCCAAAACTAACATAAATACGGTCTAACCCAGGTTAATTGAGTTGCTCGGGTCATCGGATCAAACGGATCTAGCGGGTTTCACTTGGTTTTGACCTAGGTGGGTTCAAGGGTGTAACCCAGCCTGTTGTGCTCCCCGAATCATGGTTGAACTGGTACGACCGACTAGGCTAAGCTGAGTTTGATAACAATGATAATATGTGGGGGTTACGATTTGTGGTTGAGAGAGGCAAAATTTTTAATATAAAATTTATATAAAAAATATTATTTAAATTTCAAAACAAGATATACTAAAATTATAATTAGACCTTTGTAACTAAAACATTGAAACTTACTAGTTTCAATCTCCATAACTATATAGCAATTTTAGCATGAAATCCACTGAATCAATAGAAAAAATAAAAGATAAAAAAATAAAAATTGAAAAAGTAACTCATGGAAATTGGGCGGTGGGCAGCGTAGATAATGGAGAAGTTGCAATTATAAGTTCTAATTTCTAAAAGTTGTTACAGCTATGGTGGCACTTTTCTTTGTTGAACAAAATAGTAGAGATTCTGTACTATTTGAATAAATCAAAGACTCATCATCAAACTCATTAAATAAAATCGATAAACATACAAGTAAAAAATTATATAAAAAAAAGTAAAAATTGCTATATGATATTTTATAACTCTCTGTTACCACAAGTTCTTATGCCTTAAAAAAATAATCCAATTATGTCACTTTTATAAGTAAGCCAATATGAGCATTTATCTTTTCTTTTCATCCTAAGTCAATTCCAATTTAGTTTCAACATGCCAACTTGACTAACATGGTGATGAGAGAATCCAAAAACTAATTAAAATTTCAATTGTAAGTAAAAAACTGCAACTAATGCATTAAAATGGGTATAATTTTGACATAAAAAAGGTTTAAATCATTTTTTTTATTACTTTCTTTACTATTTATATTGTTATGTGTATTTTAAAATATTTAATTTTATAAAATAATTCATAAAATATATATGATATATATAATTAATAAAAATATTGGGGACAAGACACCTAAATCCACATCAGCGCTCCACATTAGCTCCGCCTCTAAATAGTATTTGAGCATTGATAGAGCCAAAGCAATGGTGGAGCTAAGTTTTTAGGCTTGGTGGGCTAGGCGGATGCAAGACTAGCAACGGTCAAAACTTAGGAGAAAAAAATTATTTAAATAATTATTTATAAAATTAAATTTTATAAAAAATTATTTAAAACATTTACTTTTTGTTGTAAATTCATCTCTAAGTTCTTAACTGCTGTATAAGTGTCTTAATTTGGTTATTAACAATGTTAACTGTTTGTGAAAGGGCAAATTTGCAATGCCAATCAATAATTTTGGATGAATATGCAATAGTTGAGAGGTTTATGACATAACTTGTAATAAAAGTAAAGATTTATGACTGCTGATGCAATTTACCCTTTTAATATTCTTAACCAGTTTGCAAGGCAAATATTGCACTTGGTCCTTAACTCATCACAAAATAACCAAACTAGTATATAATATTTATAGACTTCCAAAATTCTCAAGAGGTAGCACACCCACCTATACGTGGTTCCGCCATTAAGCCAAAGCCTATAAGTTCTAAATTCTCATTCATTTTTGTCAATAAATGTACTAATTAATTAAGAAATTACAAATTAGAATACAATCTTTAAGAGAAAAAAAAAGGCAAAATGTGGCTATTTAATAGACGGTTAGTTAACTATGAGTCTATGACTGACTCAAGATTTAATTCTGTAGACAAACCAAATCAACTATTCCAATGTCATAGAGTCCGGAACAAACTATAATACCCACCCCCGAAAAGGGGGTACCGATGCCCCCCGATCTTAAACGTTCATCTCGGTTTTGCGGAGAAATGAGAAACCGTATGACTAGGGTAACAGGTGAGGGAGGGGAAAAAAAAGTGATAAAAAATTTTAAAATGTAATAAATATTTTTAAAAAGTAAAAAAAAATTTAAAAAGTGAAATTTCTTTAAAAAAATGATTAACTGTAAAAAAAAGTGATAAAATTTAAAAAAGTGAGAAATGTTAAAAAATTGGTAATTTTTTTTAAAAAGCTATTAAAAACAAAAAAAGTGATAAATAATTATAAAATGAAATAAATAATTTTTTATTTGCCTTTTAAACATATTTGCCAATTTTTTAACATTTATCACATTTTCTTTATTTTATCGCTTTTTTATACATTTAATCGCCTTTTTTAAAATTTTATCGCTTTTTTTTTACATTTAATCGCTTTTCTTACATTTTATGGCTGAAGTTACCTTCGTTGTGACCGGCTCACGTTGAAGGTGACTTAGATATGACCAGGCCACTTTTAAGGTAACCTAAAAATGTAACCGGGTAATATCGAAGGTACCTTCGTTGTGACCCGGTTACATTTTTAGGTTACCTTCAATGTGACCCGGTCACATTTTTAGGTTACCTTCAATGTGACCCGGTCACAACGAAGGTACCTTCGATGTGACCTGGTCACTTTTTAGGTTACCTTAAATGTGACCCGGTCACAATAAAGGTACCTTTGAGGTGACCCGGTCACATTTTTAGGTTACCTTCAAAGTGACCCGGCAACAACGAAGGTACCTTCGAGGTGACCCGGTTACATTTTTAGGTTACCTTAAACGTGACCCGGTCACAACGAAGGTACCTTCAACGTGACCTGATCATATTTTTAGATTACCTTCAAAGTGACCCGGTCACAACGAAGGTACCTTCGAGGTGACCCGGTCACATTTTTAGGTTACCTTAAACGTGACCCGGTCACAACGAAAGTATCTTCGAGGTGACCCGGTCACATTTTTAGGTTACCTTAAACGTGACCCGGCCACAACGAAGATACCTTCGAGGTGACCCGGTCACATTTTATTCTATAATTTTTATAATTGTTATCAGATTTTAGGTTTTTTTTGATATTTTAAAAATCAGTATCATTTTTTGTAAATATTATACCCTTTTGTAAATTAATAGTCACATATTAATAATTATTATCGCGTATTTAAAATTTATAATTACTTATCATTTTTTTAATTATTTATCACTTTCTATATATGATCAGTTTTTCCGAATACTTTTCCCTATTTTGTACGTTATTATCACTTTACTTTATTTAATGGTTTTATTAAAATATTTATTATATTTTACGGTTTTAAAAAATATTTATACAAATTTCTTTTCCACTGTTATTGCTTTTCTATATTTAGTCGTTTGTTTTGATAATGAATCGGTTTTGTATCAAGATTTTCATTTTTTACTGCCATTTTTAAATATTTATTGCATTTTGTACGTTTTGTATCAATTTTCTGTTGTCAATCGTAATAAAAAAATATTTTAACTTTTTTCAAGATTGCAATTTTTTTTTATTATTTTACCACTTTTTCTATATTTAATCACTCTTTTTTATATTTCCTAACTTTTTCAAGAATTATTTCCCCTATTTCCAATTTTACTCACTTTTTTTTTATCACTTTTTTATTATATTTTTCAACTTTTTTTTTATTTCGGTCCTAATTTTTTTACTCACATTTTTTAATATTTCAGGTATTTAATAGGTTTGGTATGAATTTTTAAACATTGACCAATTTTTTTATTTATATTTTATCACTTTTTGTACATTTAATCACTTTTTTTTATATTTTTTCGCTTCTTTTAATTTTTTTTACACTTTCCCTATTACTAATCGCTTTGATCCTATTTTTACTCATTTTTATCAATTTCTTATTTTTAATCACTTTTTTTAATTTTTAAACGCCTTCTTCTTGTTTCCAATTGCTTTTGTTTTCTTTTCATCGCTTTTTTTATTTTTTTCATATTTAATAAAATTTTTTATATTTGATCGCTTTTCAAAATTTTTTTTTTCACTTTCCCCATTAATAATCGCTTTGTTTCTATTTTTAATCACATTTTTTAATTTTTTATCATTTTTTTCATTTTTAATCACCTTTTTAAATTTTTAATCGCTTTTTTTCATTTTTAATCGCCTTTTCAAATTTTCAATCTCTTTTTTATATTTTTAATCGCCTTTTTTAATTTTTAATTGCTTTTTTTTTATTTTTAATCACTTTTTTAATTTTTAATCATTTTTTTTTTATTTTTAATCACATTTTTTAAATTTTTATCATTTTCTTAATTTTTATCTTTTTTTTATTTTTATCTCTTTTTCTAATTTTTAAACATTTTTTCCTAAACGCTTTTTATTTTTTTCAAACGCTTTTTCTTTTTTCCTAACGCTTTTTCCTCATTTTCATCGCTTTTTTTAATTTTTTTCATATTTAATAATTTTTTTTATATTTTATCGCTTTTCGAATTTTATTTTTTTCACTTTTCCCATTAGTAATAGATTTCTTTATATTTTTATTCACTTTTTTAATTTTTTTTATCATTTTCTTCTTTTTAATCGTTTTCTTTAATTTTTTATCTTCTAATTTCTAATCGTTTTTTTTTTTAATTTTCAATAGCTTTTTAAAATTTTTATCATTTTCTATTTTTTTCACTTTTTTCTAATTTTTAAACATTTTTCCCTGAACGCTTTTTATTTTTTCCAAATGCTTTTTCTTATTTTTCTAACACTTTTTTCCCGTTTTCATCGCTTTTTTAATTTTTAATTTTTAACCTCAATTTGTATTACATTAACCTAACATACTTTTTCTTTCTCTCACTTCATACATATAGATTTCCTTAAGTATAAACTATCCAATATATTTACCAGTAAATTTATCAATTAAAATGAAAACATGAAAATAAATTTAACTAACATCACAGCAAATTTAGCACAGCAAAATTAGCAGTTAAATTCGAAATAATAAAATTACAGTAAAATATAAACTCACTGGATGTGCTGGATGAGAAACGTGAGACTCTGGTTCAAAGTAGATGGTTGTGGAAGGAAGAAATTTTTTGCGAGGAGTTAGTCGCTTGATCATTGATTTACTGAAATCGCATGGTAATTGCTTAATATAATCGCACGTACCACTGTGAGACATTGTTTGTTTCTATATGAAACGTAGGAATAAGGAAATTGAGGAGAGGGAAGAGATGTAAGTTGCGGTAATTGTAAGAAATGAGGAAGATTAAATAGTGTAGTTATAGTATAGATAATAAATGATGAAGTTATTGAGGTAGATGGTTAAATTTAAAAGAGTGGTTGGGGAGGTGAAATTATGGGTAAAATTTAAAACGGTGGTTGAAGAAGTAAAATTAATGTTGCTGGTAAGGGGAACAAAGTTAAAATATAGTTCCAGAAAAATTTAATACGTGGGACACATATTAATGGGATAATTACAATATTTTTCTAATATTTTATTTAACTTGACAACTTTACCTATATGTTTAAAAACTTATACATAACTCATTTTTATTCTATAATATTGTTATTATTCGCTTCAATAACGTTTTTTATTCCAACATATTTTAAAAAAAATAGGGAAAATAACTAGGTTACTTTGAAGGTAACCTAAAAATAGTACCGGGTCATATAGAAGGTACCTTCGTTTTGATCGGGTCACTTTTAAGGTAACCGAAAAATATAACCAGGTCACCTCGAAGGTAACTTCATAGTGACCAGGTCACTTTGAAGGTAACCAAAAAATGTGACCGGGTCACATAGAAGGTACCTTCGTTGTAATCGGGTCAGTCTGAAGGTAACAAAAAAATGTGACCGGGTAACATTGAAGGTACCTTCGTTGTGACCGGGTCACTTTGAAGGTAACCTAAATATGTGACCGAGTCACGTGGAAGGTTCCTTCAATGTGACCGGGTAACGTTGAAGGTACCTTCAATGTGACCGGGTCATGTTTAAGGTAACCTAAAAATGTGACCGGGTTACCTCGAAGGTACCTTCGTTGTGACCGGGTCACTTTGAAGGTAACCTAAAAATGTGACCAGGTCACGTTGAAGGTACCTTCGTTGTGACCGGGTCACGTTTAAGGTAACCTAAAAATGTGACCGGGTCACCTCGAAGGTACCTTCGTTGTGACCGGGTCACTTTGAAGGTAACCTAAAAATGTGACCGGGTCACGTTGAAAGTACCTTCGTTGTGACCAGGTCACGTTTAAGGTAACCTAAAAATGTGACCGGGTCACCTCGAAGGTACCTTCGTTGTGACCGGGTCACTTTGAAGGTAACCTAAAAATGTGACCGGGTCACCTCGAAGGTACCTTCGTTGTGACCGGGTCACTTTGAAGGTAACCTAACAATGTGACCAGGTCACGTTGAAGGTACCTTCGTTGTGACCGGGTCACGTTTAAGGTAACCTAAAAAAGTTACCGGGTCACCTCGAAGGTACCTTCGTTATGACCGGGTCACATTGAAGGTAACCTAAAAATGTAACCGGGTCATATTGAAGGTTACCTTAAACGTGACCCGGTCATAACGAAGGTACTTTCGAGGTGACCCGGTAACTTTTTTAGGTTACCTTCAAAGTGACCTGGTCACAACGAAGGTACCTTCGATATTACCCGGTTACATTTTTAGGTTACCTTAAAAGTGGCCCGGTCATATCTAAGTTACCTTCAACGTGACCCGGTCACAACGAAGGTAACTTCAGCCATAAAATGTAAGAAAAGCGATTAAATGTAAAAAAAAAAGCGATAAAATTTTTAAAAAGGCGATTAAATGTATAAAAAAGCGATAAAATAAAGAAAATGTGATAAATGTTAAAAAATTGGCAAATATGTTTAAAAGGCAAATAAAAAATTATTTATTTCATTTTATAATTATTTATCACTTTTTTTGTTTTTAATAGCTTTTTAAAAAAAATTACCAATTTTTTAACATTTCTCACTTTTTTAAATTTTATCACTTTTTTTTTACAGTTAATCATTTTTTTAAAGAAATTTCACTTTTTAATTTTTTTTTTACTTTTTAAAAATATTTATTACATTTTAAAATTTTTTATCACTTTTTTTTCCCCCTCCCTCACCTGTTACCCCAGTCATACGGTTTCTCGTTTCTCTGCAAAACCGAGATGAACGGTTAAGATCGGGGGGGATCGGTACCCCTTTTTGGGGGTGGGTATTATAGTTTGTTCCATAGAGTCCAATGGTTCTTTCTAGGCTAGACGTGAAGTGATTGGCTTTGATTAGTATGGGAATGGAAAGTGAAAGAAAAGGTGACTACACTAAATGTCATGCGCAGAGAAGTTGCTCTAATATATCAAGTTGCAAAGCGAGGCTATGCTAACCCCTCTTTCCCTGCCTAAATATGGGAATTGGCCACTTTATCTTCTCGGCTTCTTTCATCTTTGGTTTGGACCGTTTGGTTTAATGATTCCCAAATCATTAAAAAGAAGATTAAATAAAAGTATTATTTTAAAAATAAGATTAAATAAAAGTATCATTTTTCAAAAATAACAACTTGCCAACTTTTAAAGTTTTTTTTATACTTATAATACAATACAATACAAAATATTACCCAGTTAAGGGAGGAAAATTAGGTATTGGGTGAGTTTTTTTCTTTTTAGAGGCTTGAGCCACGATCCTCTTGTCAGAGGCAACCCTAATGCATCTTGAAGTAGTTATTGAGTCAAATCTTCAAGTACTACTTTTAAAGTTGAAACATAATTGAAAATCTATGTGGGAAAGAGAATCCAAACAATATTGTGTTTGGTTTGGTTGAGAAAATGACTTTTTTTTATCATCACTTTATTGTAAATGTAATCCATTCACATTTTCTTTTTTTTACTCAAAATAAGAAAAGAAGATTAAGGGAAAAGGGGCATTCATAATTTTTGAAAAGTAATTTTTCCAGGTTCACAACTAGTAAACTGATAATTTAACTAACTAGGAATGCAATATTTCATTTGAAAAATAATAATCCAGAAAATCATCTTCTTAGTCCAACCAAACACAATACTGATTCAATTCTTTTTTCTATAGTTGATATAGTCATTCATTTTATGTTTTAAAAGTTTTGGGTTGTTACTCTCTTACAATCTTAATTTACGAAGATTTGGAAAAAATTTTAATCAAATGCTCCCGTAACATAAATTGCACCATCATCTTAATTAAATCATGTAACACACATCTTATGAATTTGTAGCTAAGGTATTCATTATTTAGATAAAATTGAAAAAATAAAACTTGTTAATTTGCTAGAATTGGATAAGGTAAAAAAAATAAAAAAAACCACTAATTTTACTTGCTTAGCCATAATTGGTCACTAATATTTTTGTTTGCCAAATAAACCACTTACTTATAAAAAACAAGACAAATAGCCAACTGGTCATTAACTGAGTAAATATTCCATTAGAAATATGGCATATTCCATCAATAGAAGGCTGATGTGGCTTTAAAAAAGGTCAAATAGATGTTTGTCGTGGACAAACTTTAAATTTGGGGAAAAGATAGTTGAAGACCAAGTCAAAATCGAGTAGAAGGCTGATGTAGCTTTCAATCATAATCGAAACATTACTAGAGATAACCGAAGAAACCATCAACTCAAGCCCGTGCCACCATCCCTTCCCTACTCTCCTCTAGTGCTCTCAATCTATGACCTTATGGCCATAAGCCCGTCGCTGGCTTTGGCCTCTCTTTACTCTCATTTGGCATTCTCAGTCTAAGACGCCATGTTGTCAACCTCTGATAGCCTTCGAAGTTCACTAGAGATCATTGCTGGAAGGTTGCATTACTCAGATCTTCTCCTTCACCTCTCCCATGGGTGTTTGGTGTTCGGCTGCTGTCTGTCCCTTGTTCTAATTCACCACCGAATCCAACTCCGTCTGGCAAACTTATCTTCCATCTAATTATTGGCAAATTATCTCTAAATCCTACCTGATTTTGCCTCCCCCTTCACCAATAAGAAGGATATCTTCTTTCACCTCTCTAAAACCCCCACCATCTTCATTCACCATTGATTTGTCTTTGGTGGAAGACCATAAGACTAGTAAGCAACATCATCGTCAACAGACCAAAAACCTTCTTTCTTGGTATCAATTGCCGCTTCATCTCTGCCAGGCTCAACGGTCAATCAATTCAAGAATTAAACTACATTAAATATTTTCATTTTTGTACTATTTTGAATAGTACAATTTTGAACACCAATTCAAGCTTATTATTATTAGTGAGAATGTAGAGAATGTGTTCGATGAAATGTTTCATAAAGGAAAAATGTTTGCTATTCAAGGGAACTTAAAATTTGGTTGGCTGACTCATGGAAGAAAGAAATGTGCAAAAGAAGATGTCACGTCAACCTCATTTTAACTGCAGTGGTCAATTAGGTTTGAACCAGAAATGTTAATGGTTTATTTGGTCCTAAAAAAACATTTATGGGTGATTTGGGCCAACTCTAAACATTAGTGTTTTTTTTTTCCATTTGGATAAAATAGTTCAATTGCTTAGTTGTTTAGTTTGAATCAGTCTAACATGTGAACAAATTTAATATTTTAATTAATATTTGATTATTGTATCAGTTAATGGTTTCTAAATTTGAAACTGAATTAACCAAATAAATTAAACAACAACATCCATTTTACAAAGAGGAAGAACTAATAGTTTTTGAATTGCTCACTAAATTTAAAAAATTATGACATGATTTGAATTTATTGAAGGATAATTACAAATAATTTTAATTTTAGCTCTTTTGTAGCCATTTGACTTCAATTTTTAAACTATAATTTAAACATTTCAGTAATCATCTTCACATAAATTCAACGCATGTCATAATTCTGTAATAGTTAATGGACTTTTTAGACTATCATTTTTTTCTCACTTTGTAATCAATCCTTGACTTTCATTTCGTTGCAAATTGGTCCCAAATCTTTATGATTTATTAAATATTAGTTTCTTATCCTAGGTAAACACAAAAACTTGATTTACAGAGAAGAAAAATGATAATTTAAATTGTCAATTAACAGTGAGGAAATTATGACACAATTTGAATTTATTGAAAGATATATACCAAACAGTTTGAATTTGTTAACTATCACAAATTATCTAACATTAACTCTTTAAATCTAATTTAAATTGTTCAGTAATTGTTATTTTATAAATCAAACCGTGTCATAATTTTCTAACTATTAATAGAAAATTTAAACTATTAGTTTTTATTCTTTGTAAATCGAGTTTCTATACTTGTCTATGACTAAAACCAATATCAATGAATTGTAAAAATTTGTGACGAATTTGCAATAATATGAAAGTTGGGACCAATTTGTAACTGGAATTAAAGATTTGGGATCAATGATGTTTTTTACCCCCAATATATAGAGGTTTGGGACTAATGATACATGTTACCCAAACTCAAAACTCAAGGAAAAAATGTTCCCCTAATATTTATTTTTTTTGTTATCAAGAAAAATAAATCAAGTGTATAAGAGGATAGAGAAAAAAAAAATCTATTTTGTTATTATTTTTAATGGTCTTATAATAGTTTGAGAATAAAAATAAACACAGAAGTGTACTGTTAGGTACTAGGCATCCCAATGGGCAAGTTAGAGTGGGGTTTGGAAAATTAGTCCCATAACCCAAAACTATATGGTAAAAAGAAAAAGGCTAAACTGGTCGTTCATAATAACTATGACTCATTATAATTATCAAATAACAAGAGGCATTTCATTCTAATCAGTAGTTGAAAGTAACATACATTAGCGACGGTGGGCCAATAATAGCCCATAGGTAAATGAGTTTTATAGTATATGTTATAGTTTAGTTTCTTATAATTTTATTGCCAAATATATACGTTGCTCAATAAATGTTTATTTATATCTTGTTTAAAAAAAAGGGTTTATTTATACATCCGTTAAATTTTTCATATAAATATTCTAAACATTTCATATAAATAGGGTTCAAAAACCTGCAAAGGTTTGGTCAAAATACACTATTTTCTAGTTTAAGAAAATGTAACAATGAAAAAAAATACTGTCAAAATACCAATGAAAAAAAAATCATTTCATATTCTTGTTTAAGAAACCCACACTTTGTCTCTAAATTGTACTATCATGTATACCAATGAAAAAAAATGCTGGTCTATATTTAAATTAAAAAATTGATAAATTTAAATGATTTAATAACTGCCAAATTATTTTTAGGCAATTTAAATTTAATCAAAGAGATGTGCTCACCAGTTTAATTTGGTTGGAAAAGTTTGTGTTAGAACCTAACAGGATACCGTGAAAAATGTAACCAAATTTTGGGACTAGGAGGTTTTTTTTTATTTCCCAATATGGTCCCATGAGGTCTGGTCAAACTCACAATTGCCCCCTCTATTTTGGAAAACATGTTATAACCCTTTTGAGGTTTTCTTTGAAGCGTACAGTTAAAGCCTCGCCATTTACTTTGGATAAAAAAACATAAAAACACTATCGATAAAAAAATAGTCTAGCCAGCTAAAAAAGATTAAATATAATGTTACCAAACACATAGACTAAATAAGAAAATTTCCTAGAGATGATTTTGTTTTCTAATTCTTGAAAAACAACATATCTAGTCATATGAATGGCGAGATATTTTTTCTTAGAATCACCAATATTTTTCATTTAAAATTTCAGTTTCTAGTTAATAGAATATTCAAAATTAATGAATGTGTAATTGTTAATTTTAAAAAAACCTGAGAGAAAGTAATATATATTTCCAAAAATAGAGGGCGTAGCTGTAACTTAACTAAAGAAGGGGGGAATTTTGCTAATTATTTGTTTTTTTGTGCATCAGAAAGGCGGTAAAAGGAACAGTTACTAGTTGAACAGAAAATGGGCTTTCTTTTACCATGGAAGCAGGGGAGGGGAGTTTAAAGGCTGTGCCTATCCGAAACGGCAAATACAGCCAACCAAGTTGCAGTGATTAATGTAACGTTCCTGCGCTGCGCTTTGCTTAGGTTACCCCTTCAGCCCTGCCTTCCCTTGCGTGTCGCAATCCTTTCCCCCCACTCCAGATTTGTCCTCCGTTTTCCTCTGCCCTTTTCTCTCTGCAACTCTCCCCTCTTCTCCTCCGCTTTCACCAACCTTCCTTCTCTCCCCTTCGCTCTCTCCCTTTTCATGCTCTCCAGGATGAACGGCGTCGTCTGGATGGACGACAAGGACGAGGAGGACGCCTCCTCTCGTCCCAAAACCAACACTTGCTCCGCCGTGGACAACAGAGACGAGATGGGTCCTCTCTCCACCTTCAAGTCCCTGCTTGACGTCGACGATGAGTGGTGCATGCACAACACTGCCTTCCACACCCACCCCGATATCAGAGACATAGCATTTCCCCCCAGTCTCGCCGACCCAGAAAATCTGCTCCTTCACCAGGTCGATTCTTCTTCCTCCTGCTCCCCCTCCTCCTCTGTTTTCAACAACCTTGACCCGTCTCAGGTGCACTACTTTCTGGCCCCCAATAAACCCAACTTCTCTTCCTTTCTCAATGTCGTCCCCAACAACGGTTTCGATTTGGGGGAAGTTGGGTTTCTTGAGAACCAGACGACAAATGCTGCTCCGTCTTCGTTGAACAGGGGAGCTGTTGCGGGTTTGAGTAGTTTTGCTGATTTGGGGGCTTGCAATCAGATAAGCTCTTCCAATCTTTGCACCGATGCCCAATTTTCTTCTGCTCGCCTGCTTCAACCTCCCGAGAACGGTTCTGGGTTCGGGGGTGCTAGGGGCTTTGATGAGAATCCTGGGAGAACTCTGCTTCTGAACAGGTCTAAACTGCTGCGACCTCTCGAGACTTTTCCTTCAGTTGGAGAACAGCCCACTCTGTTCCAGAAAAGAGCCGCTTTGAGAAAGAATTTGTCTGATAATGGCGGCAGTCTCGGAGCTCTGGGCGCTGGAATCGCGAATCAGTCTCTGATCGGAGCAGAGGGAGATAAGGGGAAGAGCGAAATGGGAGCAGAAAGCGAGAGGAAGAGGAACGCCAGTTGTGGAGATGATGTTGAAGATGTGAGCATTGATGGGTCGGCCTTGAACTACGATTCGGATGACTTCACAGAGAACACTAAGGTGGAGGATGCTGTTAAAAATGGCGGAAATAGCTCCAACGCAAACAGTACTGTTACTTGTGGAGATCAGAAGGGGAAGAAGAAGGGGCTGCCGGCGAAGAATTTAATGGCGGAGAGGCGCCGCCGGAAGAAGCTCAATGATAGGCTCTACATGCTTCGGTCTGTTGTTCCAAAGATCAGCAAGGTGAGTAAGAATTTCTTTCACAAATTTTTCTCGTGAATTTTAGTAGTTTGAATTATGCTATGGTGACATCAAGCTTCACAAGAACATCCAAATGTTTTTCTCTTCTAGCTGGCTGCTTTTTCTTTTTCTCTTTCTTCTTCTACTTCCTTTTTTTTTTTTTTTTGTTGGTTGTTTTGGTATTTTCTTTGAAATGCTGCTAGAGAGTTGCATTAACCCTTATCACATGGAGTTTGTTGAAGTGTTCTGTATCCTACCGTATGTCTCTGGAGTCTGGACCACTTGCACGGAAGTAGGTTCTAATAAGGAATAAATTTCCCTGGTCCAGCCATTTTGTAAAGTAGATACAGTTTTCACTGGGAAGAAAAGTTCTTCTGCATCAAAGATTCATTTTAAATTCTTTCCATTTGGGTTATTGTCTCTGGCCTCTTGTCTTCTTTCAAACGACCTGCCATGGTTCTACGGGATGCTCTCTTTGTTTGGTTTTTCTGGTTTTATCTGTTCTCTTCATGGCAAAAAGGATAAAGCATTCATTATTAGGTGAATTTGCAAGGTTTATAGGTTTCTCCGCTACTGAGATTCTAGTGACTCAGGTGGAGCAAGCAAGCTGGAATTGATACTTTCCAATAATGTTTGTAGGCCTGCAGCTTTAGTAAAACTTCTGAAGCTGCCTTCCATATTTCAAGAGAAAGTTTATCCTTTTTGTCAAAATCTAAACCAATTCTTGGAAGGACTTAACAAGTACTTTACATTGTCTGGAGCTCAGTGAACAGATTCACGCAACAATTTCTTTTTCTTCTCTTTCACGAGTCAGCATCTTGTGATATCATTTACCTTCTTGTGTGACAGATGGACAGGGCTTCAATTCTGGGTGATGCAATTGAATATCTCAAAGAACTTCTGCAAAGGATCAATGATCTCCATACTGAACTGGAGTCGGTCCCTCCCGGCAGTTCATTAGCACCAACTCCAAGTTTCCATCCATTGACGCCCACCCCTCTGACCTTACCTAACCGAATCAAGGATGAAATCTGTCCCAGTTCATTACTGAGTCCAAATGGCCAGCCTGCAAGGGTAAGATAATGCCACCTATCTGCATTTTTTGGTCAAGTTGAAATGCCACCTCTTTGCTAGGAAGATTATCAAGATGGGACACATTATGAAGAAAGCAACGAACACTTCAACAACCATTTGTTTTTATGATGTTAGCCTCCACTCCATGGTGTGGCAAAACTTTTAGAAGTTCTGTTGATGGGTTGAGTCTTTGTGAGGAAATTGCGATACAAATAACAGAATTAGAAAATGTGATTGTAGAATTCTAAACATTTTGGTTTTCCTCTGCTGTGTTGTAGGTTGAAGTTAGGATGAGAGAAGGAAGAGCAGTAAACATCCACATGTTTTGTGCCCGAAGACCAGGCCTTTTGTTGTCAACAATGAGGGCATTAGATAACCTTGGGCTCGACATCCAGCAAGCAGTCATCAGCTGTTTTAATGGTTTTGCCATGGACATTTTCCGTGCTGAGGTATCCCTCCAACCCCTGATATGTTTTTCCATCTTCACTTTTAGGCTGCTCTCGAGGTTTGGCTGCTGATACCATGCCATGAGGAACTAGACTAGTGTAGTTGCAGTGCTCGAAATGCGGTGTGGTACTGACTCTGTGTGTGTGTGGGGGGGTTTCAGCAATGCAAGCAAGGGCAGGATGTTCATCCGGAGCAAATCAAAGCGATACTTCTGGATTCAGCTGGCTTCCAGGGCATGATGTAGCAAGTAGACCACATTTATCGTTCCCAATCTCAAGCTTAAACTGATCATCTGTTCATCTAAAAACACTTATTTGTAGCACCCTTTTTCACAGCTTTAACTGGACGCTTCTCTTTTGGTTTTGATCTCCTCTCTGCTTTTCCATACATGTGTGTGTGTGCGTGTGCGTGTGGGTGCCTTAAGCGACGTGGGGTCTCGTCTCAGGTGGGCTTGGCTTTTCCTTTGCGCGTAAGTGTAACGACCTTGCCCATAATCTGATGGGCACAAATACGATAAAGTAACGAAACCAGACTTCAGACATCCTACTCTTGCTCATTATGACTTTAATTCGGACTGTTTACTATTTAGTGCTGTATCACTATCAGTGATCATATATATCATTATCTTTATTTGAATGATATTTCATGTATGCTACTACTATTTTTTTTCTTGGGTATTAAACAACCAATTATTTTATTGTTGGGGGAGAATGGGATTAATTTTCAGCACTTATTTTTACTCTTGTTTCTGTCAATATCATAAATAGTACTTGAAAGCGAAACTCCCATGCACCTCATGAGCACCTGGAGAACATATTTTTTTTATAAAAAGTATACATTCTTTTAATTTTATGTTTTCCCGAGCTGGAGAGAAAACTCTAATGAGTCTAGTGTTTGAAAAATAAAATGATCTCCAAGAGCCTTTGAAACATACGAGTAATATATTTCTTAATTATTCCATTCGTTATACATTCACTTCACTTTTTATTTTGAGGCGTTTTAAAGCATGGTTAGGGATGGCAGTTGGGTGGATCGGGTCAGGTCATTCAGGTTCGGGTCTAGTCGGATTAGCATGAATTCGGGTTCAGGTCAGATCATTTGGGTTCAGGTTGATTTCAGGTTGAGTTGATTTCGGGTTCGGGTTGGGTTGGGCTGGGTTTATTTGGGTTCGGGTTCACTTTAGGTTGGGTCAATTTTAGTCTCGGGTAATTTCAGGCCAACTTTCGGGTCAAATTTGGGCCAACCTTTGTGTTCACTTAAGTTATTAGTGTGAAGTCAAAATGATTGAATTTATTCAATTTTTTTAATTTAAATCAAATAATTTGATTTTTTGTGTGATTTAATTTAAATTAAATTCTCATTTTTTAGTATATTTAATTAAAATATTCATAAAAATCTTCTTGATTATAGTTTAGTACATATTTAAGTAATTTAACATTATTAGTAATATTTGGTTGTTTTTCTAAACCTATACTCTTTAACTATCATTGTACAGATTATTCAGATCTTCACTCAGCCATCACTCAGACATACACAATGACAATTTTGTTATGCTTATGTTTCAATGAATTTTCTTTGAAATTACAATGAAATGCAAACCAAGTTCATTATCAGTGACTAAATTGTAAAATTTAAAAAAATTTGGGTGAAAGTGCAAAGATTTCAAAAATTTTAGAATTGATGTTGTAATTATTATGGGTGATTAAAGTAAAATTTTTTAAAATTTAGGTACTTTATTGCACTATACTTAAAAGTATAAGGATGAATGTTGTAATTTTAATAATTACTTATTAAGATCGTTAAATTTTCTAAATATAAAAATTACTTCTGTTGGAAAAATCCAAATATGGGATTCACTAAATATGAATGTTTCTTCCTCAAATAAAATACTTACAATATATAAAAGTCCTAAAAAAAATAGAAGTTACTAAATATGGAAATCCTTTCTCAAAATATGAAAATTATTAAACATGAATATCTTAAAAAAAGAAATGAAACTACTAAATATGAAAGTCTCATATTCAAATATGAGACTTACTAAATATGAAAGTACCAAAAAACGGAAGTTACTAATAACGGAAGTCACCATTCCTAAATATAAGACATACTGAATATGAAAGTCTAAAAAAATGGAAGTTACTAAACATGGAAACCTTCATATTTAGGACTGAGTTAATATGGAAAATAATGAAAGAGGAAAGTTAAGGTTTAGGGTGAGGGTTAAAATTGGGTATTATCGGGTTTAGTTATCGGGTTATTTAGGGTTCAGGTCAGGTTAGTCTTGGGTTTGGGTCAATTCAGGCTTGGGTCATTTCGGGTTCAGGTATTTCAGGTTTGGGTCATTTGGGTTCGGGTTTCCTCGGGTTCCCCTTTAATCGGTTCAAGTTCAGGTCGGGTTGGGCACAGTCGGGTTCAGGTCATTAACTTTTTTAATTAAATCGGGTCAGGTCAGGCTTGGGTTTGGGTGGATTGGGCCAGGTCATCGGGTCGAGTCCGATTTTGCCATCCCTAAGCATGGTAACATTTCATTTTATTAAATAATACCACTTTTAATTATGTTTACTTAACAAACAATTGACAAAAAAGTATCATATACTAATGATGTAAATAAAGTGTTTCATATCATTCAAAATTAAAATAATGTGTTCCAATTTTAAAAGAAAAAGGGGATGGCTTTAAAGTGCATTAAAAAAAAATAAAATAAAGGAGTGGGTGATAACAGGAGGAAGGTAGCATATAGGATGTTAGGATATAAAAAAGAACATTTTCAGAAAGCTGAACAGTGCAATTATCTCACCCTCATCATCTACATAAATTATCAGCCAATTCACCTCCCAGTTCAAACAACTCATCTAATTTGATTAATCTTGGTCTTACGCAGATCTAATTTAATTGATTGGCTTATTCACTGAGCTTCTTGGTGGGGCAGCTGATGAATCCAACAGAACCACTCACAAGAGAAATGCCAAATAGCTTACAGTTTCCTTCTCCGGCCGGTTTTGTCCTCAAGTTCTTGAACAAGAGCCACGTTTTCTGTCGAATCTCTTGAATGAGATTTTTCTAGTCTTGATTGAGCTGCAATTTGATCTTGTGCATGAGCTGGATTCTCGAACTGATAACACGCTGGAGAAGGAATCAAACTAATACCAGATGACTGCTCAGCTCTAAGGCCACAAGGCATAGGATAGCAAAAGTCCAATATCTAACATTCGTCTGTTGCTTTATAAGGCACAGAATTGCCATGTACAACTGCTTGTCTCCCAACTTCTGCCAACTTCAGAGAGAAATTGGAGGGCACAAGGGGTTGCAGCAATGTTGAACTTCCCCATGGGAGGTCCAGTAACTGCGGTCTACCAGATGCTGGATATTGCTGATCAACATGAGAATAACCATGGGAGGAATTGCCATTCATGCCAAAGCCTGAAAGCAGGTCCATGTAGGTTGCTTCATGGCATGTTTAAGACATCCAGCTTTCAGGCAAATATCTTCTTGATGCAGAACCGGCATCAACTTTTCAGCAGCATCAAGCTCATTGCCATCCACAAAATTGCCTCTTAAGGTCGAGAATTCTTGACCTTGCAAAGACCCTTCAAAGCACACCGGTACGTGCAGGGTCTGCAGTTACTTTTGATGGACCTACTGAAACAAAAGTAAGGGAATAGGAAGGAAGGGCTTACATCAATATCTACAGACCATAGGTAATGGGCTCTATCTTCCAGGAGAAACTCTCTCCGGACAAGGTATCGCAACAATCAAAATCTTTCCCACTTTCTCCCTCCAGTCGCTTTCGCAGAAGAGCTCGCACACTCTCAGTCCTTCCCTGACGAATCTGAACTTAACCTGGATGGTTAAAACAACGCCCCATCATTTCGACCGCGGGGACCGCCATTTACGGAACCGGTAGACCCATGTTTGAAGGAGGCCGGAGGAGTAGCGGCGTGGGTTCTGATGTTGGCTTGGCAAGAATCGAGGAAAAGTGCAGAACCCAACCTAAAATTCAAAGTGAAATTTTCTATATAAATCTCTCATTGATGTTGTTTATGCAATGTTCAAATGAGCACCTGAGTTATTTTACAGGACAGCGGACCTGGCTCTGGCTGTGACCCACTGCTAGGCAGCAACGAGCTCCAACCGATCAACGCAAATAAGTACTGCTGGAAGAATATGCATATGGGCGGCTCCACAACGGGGAAATGGGGGCACTTGCCCCAACTGTATTCTCAGAAATCTTAGGTTATACAACAGCCGGTAAGTAGAGGTCTTTATTTATGATGTTTTTCTCAAATTTTCTAGATTTTTTTGTAACCATCTGATGTTAACACAAATATACACAAAATTTGGGTCTTTAATATATTATTTTAGTTCTTTTATAATTAACTAATATACAGTGGACATTACTCATAATTTGACCATAAATATTGCATTGTTGTCCAATGCATAGAGGTGGGACATAGGCCGGTTCAACCCGGCTTAAAAGTCAAACCCACCCTTAACCAGGTCAGACCCACTCTGGCACGGCCCGTAAAAAACCCGGACAAATATGGATATGAAGGAAAAGGAATACGTAAATCAAACTACCCCACCCCCGGACCGCGACCCGACCTAGCCCAGCACTGGCCGGTCCTGTCTGGGTCTGGAGCCTTGAACGTCTCTTTTGTGATAGAAACTTATAGAAAAAATTTTAAAAAATGGTTTAATTACAAAGGAATCTCTCCAACGGTTTTTTGCTTCATTTTAGCCCCCAAAATTCCATTTTCACCCCTCTCAACAACTAATTTTTAAGGACTTTTTGTCCAAACAATTTTTGACCCTCCCCTATAAATACCAATATCATTTCTACTTTATCCTCACACCAACACTCAATCTCTTTTTTTCCTCTATTATATTCTCTCAAGCATTTGAGTTTTTTTTCTTAATCTCTTCCAAAGTTCTTACTAATCTCTGTCTAATATCTTTATAATCTCCTCTTAATTTTGCATTAATTACTACTATTAGCTCGTGACTCATGGCTTCAAGAGGAAAAGGGCAAGTCAACGGAGACTTTATCTTCTTGCACTATCGGCCTCCGAGGCTTGTTCCGTCGCCGTTTTTGGCCGGTCGATAAAGGCATCTTAATCGAAGAGTTGCACTACGACGATGTCAGAATCGATATGATGAATTATGATTTGGGACTTGACGATCAATTATCAAATGATGAAGTTGAAGAGTTCGATGCGACAACGGCCAGGGATCCATCAACACAACCGACGCCAAGAAATCGTGGACCCGCTATAGAGAAAACCCAAGGACAAGGTAAATCCTTGAGATTAATTGCTTAGGTTTGGGAGTATTATGAGCTCATACATGAAGGGGAGTCAAGGTACGGGAAATGCAAACATTGTGGAAAAAATTTGGTGCATAAAAAGAATCCCGGCACCGGAACGCTGAAGTACCACATTGAAAATCGACATCTTAATATCCTCCCCAATGCCACAACTAGTTCTGAATGACAAACACAACTTGGATCTATAATCGGCACCGGCGGGCCAGGGATATTTCATTTTAACCAATAATCTTATAGAGAATGTATGATAAATTAGATGATTCTTACTAAAAAACCTTTTGCACAAGCTAAAGATGTGCACCTAGGATCTTGGATAAAATCACAATTAAATCCTGCATTTAAAAAAGTGTCTAGGAAAATCGCTAGGAAGGAAAGCTTTAGATTATTTGAAGTTAAAAAATCAGATTTGCATGCCTATTTTTCCGCTTTTGATCATTATGTGACATTCACTTCTGATATATAGACATCACCTGTAGGTCAATCATTTTATTGTGTTATTTTTTATTGGATTGATTTTGATTGAGTTATGCAAAAATAAATTTTGTCATTTATAGTTATTGAAACAGATCATATTGGTTATCACATATTCAATTACATCTTAGAAACTTTACACGATTATTTTTGTGTTGATAAAGTCTTGTACATTTCATTTGATAATGCTTCAAACAATTATGTTGTCGCTCACCTTTTGAGTTAAGCATTGAAACTACCTCTAAACGGTGCAGCATTTCAAGTTAGATGCATGTGTTATATTTTGAACATTTGTGTGCAAAAGGGTTTAGAAATTCTCCAAAATGAAATTGTGCTTATTTGGAACTATTTGGCGTTTTTGAAATTAAGACCTGCTATATGTCATGAATTCAAAAGGTTTTGTTTTGAAAATTAAAAAAAAAATCTTGGAAACGGTTTAAATTGGATTACCCAACACGCTGAAACTTCATATATTTGATGTTGCAAGATGCATATTAGTATGCAAATTTGTTGATGTATTTCATGAAGTTAAAAATGGGTTGTAAATTTCTTACAGCTGAAGTTTGGGAAAAATGTTCTAAAACTGATGAATTGCTTAAGTTTTTTTACGAGGTTACTGAATTTTTCTCTGGTATTTACTACTCAACCATTCATCAAGTTTTATTTCATTTAGTGAATATTACATATGTTTTATATCAGTTTAAAGATGCTGAGTTGTTAAAACTGACTGTCGAAGCCATGTGGGCTAAGTGGCTTCAGTATTTCGAAAACATTCCACCTATTTTTTTAGTTCTTTCTTTGCTTGACTCATATGTCAAATTAACGGATACAACAACATTGCTTGAAAGAATTTTTAATACTTATTTACAAATGTCTCATATAACTGTTTTGGTTATATCTACTACTGTTTCCAAGTACTTCAATTCTTTGTACAAGTTATATTGTGAGTGACATTTGGATAAGGTAAGATCTGAAGCTCCTCAAACTGAGCCTCCAAGGAGATCAATCTCATTAAGATTCAATCGGACCATCCAAATGCTCAAATGCCATCGACCGATGACATCGGGATTAGCTGAGGTCGATGATTATTTCAACACATCGTTCAAGCCAAGCGACGTTGATATATTGGAGCGGTGGAAACAAAAGAGATCAAGATTTCCGATCTTGTCGATAATCATAGAGGAGATTCTTGCCGTTCCAGTTTCTACCGTAGTATTCGAGGCAGTGTTTAGTACAGGAAAATAGGTGATATCAGAGAAACAATCACGATTGACACCCAAAAGGTGGTGGAAGTATGCGTGTATAACAGAGATTATGGTTTCGCAGCACTTCGGTAGCAAAACCAAAAGAGTTCGGATGACGATGTAATATCCGATACCGAGACTTAATTTTTTTTTTTCAATCATACATGTAATTTATATTTGATCTAACTATATTGTTAAGCACAAATAATAGGTTTATATTTTTCATCATTTTCAGAACCCATTTGACATTTCAAAATGTAAGGCATGTTCCGATTATTTGTAAGTGTCGTTTTGGCTTTTTTACTTAATAAAACTTACACCGGATATGATGTTTTTTCTTAAAAATATTTATTACATATATAATTAATTATATTTCTATTTTTTTAAAAAAAAATACCTCTAAACTGCCCCGGGATTGGCTTGGGACCGCCCCACTTGAGACCAGTCTGAGCCCGGTACTACTTGACGCAAACCCAAGCCCAGCCAGTCTGGGCTGACTCGACACCCATCCTGCCCATGCATTCATTGCTTCTCATAAATTCATTTGCTTTGTGTCTTCTTACCTCGCCTCTTCCCCTCATAGTTTTTTAGCTTTTTTGATAGATTAGTTATATTGTTTTTTGTTTACTTGTACAAGCTATAATTTTATTTTTATTTAATTTTTATCTGATATTAAATTTTTTAATGTTACTTCATCAATTCATTCATATGTTTTCTTAACTTAAAATTATATTATAAGAGATAGTCAGATAGTTACAAGAAAATCATATTGTAAGTATACCATATATCCCACTTCATCCTACCTAAACTAATCCTTTTGACTGCATAGAGAAGAATGTGCTTGCATTTAATATATGTAAATCCTATTACACTTGATCTTTTTTTTTTTAATTTCATAATTAATTTTCAAAGAAGACATATTTCCATTATAGAACTCCAACCACTAAAATATTCAACATCACTATCATAATTATTAGGTCGCAAGTTATACAATACAATTTTCTATTTCTTTTACTCCTTAAAAAATAAAAAGATACCAATTAATTGATTTTATCTCACATTGAAATATGTGAACAATTGATAAGTATATCACAAAATACAAAATTTTAGAACATATATCAAATGCAAAAGGAAAAAATTCCAATGATATTGAAAAAAAAACTTGAAAAAGAACCAACAAGCTTGTTGAATATGAGTCAATGCATTTTCATGCCAAAAAAATTATCTATGCTATCAAAAAAAAGTAATTTCGATATTGATTGAGACAAAAATCAACCTCAATACCAACTATGTTAAAAATATGAAATTTTTTTAAATAGATGAAACATCAAACTTGCTCCCAAATAATGTTATTACTGGAGTCGTTATTGAATATGCGTAAACCAAATTATCCTTTCCATAAGAGGAGACACCACCCCAAAGTCAATTAGAAGTGCTTTGTACTTCATAGTTAAAAATAGAATAAAGTAAAAGTGTGATTCTTCATGTAAGAAGTTAAAATTGATGACTATAATCTAATTTATATAACTTTTGGAGTAGAAAAAAAGACCAAAATTTATAAAATCCATTAATCCTCACATGTTTTCCTACAGCTAAATTATATAAACCTCACCAAAGTTCTGATGAAGTTATAATTTGTATATTCTATTAAAAATGCATTTCGCATTAAAATAATGAAAAAAATTTTTATATTATTTTTGTTTTTTTATTGTACAGTCTATTGGATATTTTTATATGGGTTAATTTATGAATAAATTGTATATGCTGTTATAAAGTTTGACTCAACTAAAAGTGATCTAATAAAGTTCAAGTTTGGGCTATAGAAATATTGTAAAATATAAGTATGAACAACTTTAATGTAAAGGCATCAAAGTATAACTTTTATTTATATGATGGTTGAAATAAAAGATATATAAAATTGATATGGTCAATCTTATATAAAAAGGTTATGGTGCCAAAATCATACATATTATGATTTTCTCTTTTTAATTTTCCGTCTTATTCGAGTCCTTATCGTTAGAGAGAACAAACAAGAATTCATACATATTGGTTTGGAATACAATGAGTCATAAGATCTTCACTTAAGAATACTTCAATGAATCCTGATATGTTTCTAACTCAACTTTTGGTTTTGGCCTCAATGATTTAATATGAATGATTTTTTATTTTATTATTGATTAGTTTAATTCAAAGAATCAAACTTCTGACATAGTCGTCTTGATACTATATATTGACTTTTGACTTCAAAAAAATGTTTACAAAGTTTCATCATTGATTGTCCTTTGGACATATTAGTCTTGCATAATTAGATACACATACTATTTTATGGTAATTAAATTCTAATAGGTTATGACGTATTGTGAAATTTTAAAGATTCAAAAAGTTCAAAATTATGACATTAATTTTTTTTTTTCTTGTTGTAGATATTTGATGAAAGTAAAACTGTGACTATTATCAAATCATTTTCATGATGAAGATGAACAACAAAGAATCAGAGTAATTGCTTGATGATTGTGTTGTAGTAGAAAAAACATGTACCAAGTAGAGTATCTTGAAAACTTAACAAAAGTGCATTTTTGGTTTAAAAAAGTGATATGTGACAGTCATTAGATAAAGTATGAGCCTTTTAAATTTCAAGTCGCATGTGTTTGATGATTTTTACACTTGCGTGACTCATAAAATAGCAGGTGGTGACTTAGGCCCCAAACTTTCAGAAGTTACAATTAATGTCCTAGATTGTATTGAAATCTCAAATTTATTATAGGCTTAAATACAAAATTTACCATTGTAAATATTCTAGAGGAGCATTTTTACCATCAAACTTCAAAAGTACTAAATAACATACTAAATTTTTAAATTTTAAGCAATATTACAACGAATGTTTCTTTTGGGGGTGATAAATGTTAACTTTGTGGTCAAATATGTTGACTTTTTGTTAACTTTGATCATAATTTTCTACCTTATCACTCAATATTTTTGGCCGATTCTTACTTTGATCTTTCATTTTGTAGGTTGGAGAAGCGGACCATAGCATTGGAATGACACCGGGTCAAGCGGAACGAAAAAACTGGAACGCAAAAGTTAACGGAGATTATAACTGTGGCGCCTAGGCGCTAGGAGCGAGGCCTAGGCGCCACAGTACAAAGCCCTATGCCTGAAAAAAAAATGCACTCTGGCGCCTAGGCGCCCAGCCACCCCATTCTGGCGCCTAGGCGCCAGGTACCCTCGAGCTCTGGCGCCTAGGGGCCCAAGCACCCTCTCCTGAGGCCTAGGCGCCAATCACCCGAGAAAGTGATCCCCTACTTGAAATTTGAACTCAAGCTTGCTATTGGCCAAAGATTCCTATCCAATGAGTTTGGTGAGTGAAAGGGATATCCTCAAGAGTAGAAGAACCTGGAACCTAGTAAGAGATGGAGGATCTTCTTCATCTTCATCTTGGCTTCCTAGAACTAGTTTTGGGTTTTTTCCATCATAGTTAGTATTTCTAGCTTTTCTTAGTTTCTTCTTGGTGACCATTGGAGCTAACTTGGAGATTGCTTTGAGTGCTCAAGGAGACTAGCTTGGAGACTTTGGATTCAAGAGCTTCTAGCCATCTTGAGTTTACTCTTTCATCTTCATTGTAGTTCTTCATGGATGTTATTATGTTTACTTTTATGATTATGTTTTATTTAGTTATGGCGTAGTCTTCTTTTGCACTTTCTATGGATGTAGCTACTTGGATTGATTATGTTGGATGAATTCATGGTTATGTGATGTTAGTTTTCTACCAAATGCATGTTTATTCTTCTCTTGAGCTTAATGTTGTGTTAGCTAGTTGATGGCCATAATTGGTTGCACTAAAAATTACCTCTAAACTCTTGGAAAAGATTAGAAGTAATTGGACCTAGGAGAAGAATTTAAGGGCTATGGACTTGTTGGAAAATTAGTCTATGTCCTTAGGTAAAGGTCAATTGAGCTCTAATGCCTCTTTCTAAACTTGTAATCGGGTGGAAATCCTTATTAAGTTTAGATTAGAGAGATTAATTCTTTCACTTAGAAAAGTAAGAATTTAGTTGAATAACTTTATCAACATACATTGGAAATTAACCCACTTACCTAAGTTCACCAACAAATCAAGACAAGTAGTGAACCCATAGAAAATGTTCTTTCATGATTTGATAAAAACTACAATTTTTACATTGCATACTTGCATTCTAGGTTAATAGCATTCCATTTAGCTAAGGTTAGTCACTTGTTTAAGTTGCCTAGATTTTCATCCAACTTTGGTTGTTTAGCTAAAGTTTACTTTGAGTAGTGGTACTTGGCAATCAATTTAATCAATCTTCGTGGGAATGATACCAACTCACCCCATCTATACGTCTACCGTGCACTTGCGGAATAGTGGTTTCAAAATTTCACAACAAGTTTTTGGCGCCGTTGCCGGGGATTGATTGTATTGATTTGTTCAATATCATTGCTAAAAGATTGACTCTAGACTAAATCTTTATTTCTTTGCTTATTTGTTGCCTTTGTGTTTGGATATTTCTTTGATAGGTACCATTGGTGTATGACCCGTTCCCAACACTCTACTTTGTTGCCATTCATTCCAGAGATTGAAAGACATCTTAGAGAGCTTAGAGCAATATCACACTTGGGAGAATCAAGCTCCACCCCTACATCCATGGAAGGTGGAGGTGATAATCTTAATGGTAATGGGTATAATGGTGGAAATGGAGGAAATGGAGGGATGGATCATCAAGATGGAGTCTATCCAAGAAATCCACAAAGGCCTATTAGGGAGTACATCCGACCCTTGGTGACGGAGAATTATTCGGGTATTGTGAGGCCACCGGTTCAAGCCAACAACTTTGAGTTGAAGCCATCCTTGATTTCTCTTATCCAACAAAACCAATTTGGAGGCTTGGCTTCGGAGGATCCCAACACTCACATAGCAGATTTTTTGGAAGCTTGTGACACATTCAAGGCTAATGGAGTCTCCACCGATGCTATTAGACTCCGATTGTTTCCTTTCTCACTCCGGGACAAAACTAAAGGGTGGTATCAATCACTTCAACCGGGAAGCATTGCTACATGGAATGAAATGGCCGAAAAATTCTTGAGCAAGTTTTTTCCTCCATCCAAGGCCGCCCACTTGAGAGCTTCAATTGTGACATTCAAGCAACATGAGATGAAGTCCATTTCGAAGGCTTGGGAAAGATTCAAGGAGTTACTTAGGAAGTTCCCACAACATGGATTCTTGGATTGGCAACAAATTCAACTTTTCTATGAAGGCTTAGTACCCACTTCAAGATTTATGATTGATGCTTCGGCCGGAGGATCTTTGATGTCAAAGACGGTCGGTGATGCTTTCCAAATTCTAGAGCAATTGGCACTAAATGGAAAGCAATGGCCGGGAGAAAGAGCTCAACCACGAAGAGGGGTACTTGAAGTTGATCAATTGATTGCCTTGTCGACACAAATGGCTTTTCTCATGAATCAAGTGTCAAAGTTGACCAATAAAAAGGAGCCAACTATTGAGCAAGTCGCCGCCTCTACCTCTAATACATATGGTGGACATATGGATATGGAGCTTGAAGAAGCAAATTTCATGGGCAACCGGAATTTTGGGTTTAGAGGCAACCAAATGGGAAATCAATATAACCCAAGTTGAAGGAACCATGAAAATTTCTCTTATGATAACACAAGGAATGTGCAACAATCGCCACTACCTCCCGGTTTCAACCAAGTCTCAATGGAGAAGAAGCCCTCTATGGAAGAAATTATGTTGCAATTCATGAAGGAGACAAGAGATAGAATGGAGAAGAATGAAGCCAAGACGGCTAGCTTGAGTGCTAACTTAGCTAGTATGGAGGTAAATGTGAGTGCAAGCATAAAAAACATGGAGAACCAAATTGGGCAATTGGCTTTGGCGGTGAAGACATCTCAAAAAGGGAAATTTCCTAGTGACACCGAGATAAATCCAAGAGAACATTGTCAAGTCATCAAACTTGGAGGAGGTAAGCAACTTGAAGATCCTTACAAAAATAGACCTTCTCAAGTCACTCCTATGGTTGAGAATGAAGAGCAATTGGAAAAGGAACAAGTGGTGGAGTTGCCTCAAGAGCTACCATCTAAGGTTCAACAAGCCCCACCTAACCCACCTTTGCCTTTCCCACAAAGATTTCAAAAGAAGAAGCTTGAAGAACAATATGGAAAATTCTTGGAGAATTTTAAGAAGCTTCATATAAATATTCCTCTCTTGGAAGCTTTAACTCAAATGCCCAACTATGCCAAATTCTTGAAGGACATCATTTCAAAGAAGAGAAAATTTGAAGATTATGAGACTGTCAAGCTTAGTGAAGAGTGTAGTGCGGTGCTACAAAGGAAACTTCCTCAAAAGCTCAAAGACCCAGGAAGTTTCGTAGTACCTTGTTCTATTGGCCCATCTTCTCATAATATGGCATTATGTGATCTTGGTGCAAGCATTAATCTTATGCCATTGTCATTTTTTAGGAAATTAGAGTTGGGTGAAGTTAAGCCATCCACCATATGTCTTCAACTCGCCGATCGATCATTGACATATCCAAGAGGAGTGGTGGAGGATGTGCTTGTAAAGGTTGGAAAATTTGTATTTCCGGTGGATTTTGTGGTACTTGATATGGAGGAGGACCGAGACATTCCTTTAATCATTGGAAGACCTTTCTTGGCTACCGGCAAGGCATTGATTAATGTTGAGTAAGGCAAGCTAACATTGAGGGTTAATGAAGAGAGCATGGACTTCAATATCTCTCAAGCTATTAAAGCTCTGGATGAGGTTAGTGCTTGTTTCCTCCTTGATGTGGTGGATACTTGCATTGGTGAAGTGAAAAAAGAAATTCTATATGATGATTCACTCTTGATGACTTTGTTGAGTTATGATGATGTTATTGGGAATAATGTTGATGATATGTCTATTGCTTTGAATGCATTAGTGGATGATAAGACTTTGGTGAATACATGTGAGAATTTATGCATGCTTGATGTGAATGAGAAAGGTGCACCAAAGTTGGATTTGAAAGTGTTGCCTAGTGATTTGAAATATGTGTTCTTGGGTCCTAGTAATTCTTATCCGGTGATTATCTCTTCATGCTTAACCTTGTTGGAGGAAGAAAAGTTGTTAAGGGTACTAAGGGAGCATAAAGATGCACTTGCATGGTCTATAAGTGATATCAAGGGTATTAGCCCTTCCATTTGCATGCATAAGATTAGAATGGAGGACACATACACACCATCGGTTGAACACCAAAGAAGGTTAAATCCTGTCATGAAAGAAGTGGTGAGGGCGGAGATTTTGAAACTCTTGAATGCCGATATAATTTATCCCATCTCCGATAGCCAATAGGTTAGCCCCGTTCAACTAGTACCTAAGAAAGGAGGGATAACCATAGTGGCGGATAAAAACTTGGATATCATTGCCACTAGAACCGTCACCGGTTGGAGAGTGTGTATGGATTACCGGAAGCTCAACAAGGCCACAAGAAAGGACCATTTCCCTTTACCTTTCATTGATCAAATGTTGGATAGGTTAGCCGGTCATGAATTCTATTGTTTTCTTGATGGATATTCCGGGTATAACCAAATAGCCATTGCACCGGAGGACCAAGAAAGGACAACCTTCACTTGTCCTTATGGCACTTATGCATTTAGAAGGATGTCATTTGGGTTGTGCAATGCATCGACCACATTTCAAAGGTGCATGATGGCCATCTTTGCCGATATGGTAGAGAAGATTATGGAGGTATTCATGGATGACTTCTCGGTTTTTGGCTCTTCCTTTGATGATTGTTTGGGAAATTTAGTGAAGGTATTGAAGAGATGTGGAGAGACCAACCTTGCTCTTAATTGGGAGAAATGCCATTTTATGGTAAAATCCGGCATAGTTCTTGGACACAAAATTGTATTGAGGTAGACAAAGCAAAAATTGTGGTCATAGAAAAATTGCCTCCACCAAAGAATGTGAAAGGTGTGAGAAGCTTCCTTGGACATGCGGGTTTTTATAGAAGATTTATTAAGGATTTCTCCAAGATTGTGAATCCTCTTTGTTCATTATTGGAGAAGGATGCCGAGTTTGAGTTTGATAATTGTTGCTTGGAGGCATTTGAGTTGATTAAAAAGAAGCTTGTGGAAGCACCCATTGTTGTCTCACCGGATTGGAGTCAACCATTCGAGATTATGAGTGATGCAAGTGACTTTGCGGTGGGAGCGGTACTTGGCCAAAGAAGAGAGAAGATTTTTCGGGCCATCTACTATGCAAGCAAGACCTTGGACCCGGCACAACAAAACAATACCACCACGGAGAAAGAGATGTTGACGGTGGTGTTTTCTCTTGATAAATTCCGGCAATACATCCTTGGCACAAAAGTGGTAGTGTTCACCGACCATGCGGCTATTCGGTATCTCTTCACCAAGAAGGACGCTAAACCAAGGTTGATTCGGTGGATTTTGCTTCTACAAGAGTTTGATGTTGAGATTAGAGACAAGAAAGGAAGCGAGAATGTAGTAGCGGATCACCTTTCAAGACTTAAGTTGGAGAATGAGCAACATTCATTGCCCATTAAGGAGTCATTCCCAAATGAACATCTTTTAGAGGTAAAAGTAAGCACTCTTTGGTTTGCCGATTATATGAATTATTTGGTATGTGGAGTGTTACCTCCGGAGTTGAGTTCCCAACAAAAGAAGAAGTTCTTAGTGGATGTGAAATACTATTTGTGGGATAAGCCCTTGCTATTCAAGAGATGTGCCGATCAAGTTATTAAGAGGTGTGTTCCTAAGGAGAAAGTGCTGGATATTATCCGCCATTGCCATTCATCTCCTTATGGTGGGCATTTTGGACCAACAAGAACCGCCGCTAAGGTACTCCAATCGGGTTTCTATTGGCCTTCTATTTTCAAGGATTGCTATGCTTTCGTGAAGACTTGTGATAATTGTCAAAGAGTGGGAAATATCTCTAGAAGACATGAGTTGCCACTTACTAATATTTTGGAGGTTGAGATATTTGATGTGTGGGGTATCGATTTTATGGGACAGTTCTCACCTTCTTTTGGTTGCTCCTACATATTATTGGTGGTAGATTATGTCTCTAAGTGGGTTGAAGTCATTGCCACACCTACAAATGATGCCAAGGTAGTGGTCAAATTTCTCCAAAAGAACATATTATCCCACTTTGGTACTCCAAAAGCCATAGTGAGTGATGGAGGGTTTTATTTTTGCAACAAGATCTTTGCACACTCCCACTTGCATATCTTACATTGGTAGAAGAAATGGAGGGAATATTTCGGTGGATTTAGTATGGGGATGGCACAGTGGCAGGTGTTAGCGAAACGATAGAACAAGTAAGTAAAACGACATTGAAAATAAATGTAGGGAGATTGGGATTGAGGGTAAAATAGTCAAAGAACTTTAGAAATCTATTAGGAACAAAATTTGGGGGATTGTCAGGTTTACGATCAATTGACAAAATTGGGTGAGGGCATTGATAAATTAGGATGAACTATTCATCATGTAATCTAGATTTAGTCACATTTTGGTCAGCTCGATTTAGAGAAGAGAGGATGACAGACTTTGTGTGCAAATGTGGCAAAAGGGCAATTAGAAACACATCGTGGACACTTTGGAATCCAGGTAGATGATTTGTTGGATGTTGAAGATGGAATGTGAGTATTTATCTATAGTTTAAACCATGAAATGATAGTTTGTGATTAATGTTTGGATCAGTAGACGGGCGGCTGCTTGTTTAATTGTAATGTGTTAAGTAAGCTAATTTTTTCCATTTTTAAAGGGCAGATGGATGCAAGTTTTTCAGTGGGAGGACCTTGAATTCTCATATCAGGCAACAAGAGTAATAAATGGGTTGCTGGCATCAAAGAGCAAATTGGTGGTGGTGAATACTACTTTGATTGCTGAGGTTGGGAAAGGGAAATAGTAGTTGGTGGCTATAAAGTTAGAGGCATAGATGATGGTCAAATGTGCAGAAGAAGAGAAAATGAATATAGAGGAGGAGCTTTGTTGTGTGGAGATAGAAGTTGAGCTGAAGGTAAAAACTGCAGAAGACGAGAGAAGAAAACTGGAGGAGGAGCTATACTAGGGCTGAAAATGGGCTGGGCCGAGCCTGAGCGCCAGGCTCGAGCTCGGCCTTATCACAATTCGGCACTACTTAAGCTCGAGCTCGAGCTGCTCGAGCCCTTTTTTTTGGGCTCGAGCTCGGCTCAAGTCAGGCTCAAGCTCGGCTCGAAAATGCTCGAGGCTCGAATACAAATATGAATTAAAAAAAAATCTGAAATATATCCTGAATTTTGATAAAAAAATCTGAAATATATTCTCAATTTTGACCTTATAGCTATCACTAAGATGAGAAAACTTGCTCTTCAGAGTCTTCAAAATTGTATATTCCCACTCAGTTGATGAAACAGCAGGAATCGACAACAATATGATTAAGCAAGCAAAATATATGTACCTTTGAGTTTGATTTTGATTTATTGCCACTATGATTTGAAGCTAGCTTCTCTTTTGTTTGTTTCTTTGCAGCCCCAGTTACAACCTCAAATATTGTGGGCAGATCATTTATCATATTGAAAAGTCTTTTCCTGCATTCATCCAGCACAATATATCAATGAAATGATGAAGCTCAAACACCATGCCATTTTCATCCAACATGCAATGTATGCAAGCTTTTGAGTCCTTGCACTAAGGCCTAGAACAACCAATTGAACTACTTTTGAAATGAACCTAGTAGGGAGACTTCCTGCAACAATCAACCTAAAAAATGTAACAGGAATAATATAATAACCAAGGACTTCCTAACTGATGTGGTAATTAGTGTTTTCCAGGCAAAACTCAAATGTTTGTCATGCACAAAATCTGTAAAATGCAAATCAAAACTGGTTATTATATGTAAGCAAATAAATTATGTCCAATCTTAAGCAAACATCATTCTGAACCTGAACCTTGTTTACCAAATGTATCCCAAAAAGTAGACATCAGACATTGTAGACATGCCAATTGATGCTAACAGCACTTCAAATTATACCAAAAATCTCTTTAAGTTTTCAAGGGAAAAATCGCAAGTTCAAAGTTCAGATGGGTCCATGCTCGACCCTGGCATAACGGCAAAGAAAGGCAGCATATAACAAAATACTACCATCATGCAAAGTGGAAGCGTCAGTCCGTTGGAGGGGAGAGGGAATCGGAATGAATCCACTGCGAAGTGCAAAGGTGAGAGACAGGAATTACCAAGGCCGAGCCGCTGAAGGGAGTAGCTGACCCCGAGTAGGTGACTGGGTGCGGGTGGGGAGTCAAGGCAGCAGGGGAGAGCCGGGATGGGGTCATGGGAGTCGGGACTCGAGAGGGAGGGACTTGGGACTCGGGAGACCGAAGACTGCCGACGGGGAGAGTGACGGACTGATTTGAACTTTGAATCTGCGATTCTGATCGGAAGCCGCTGATCTGAAATTATGAATCCGACAGAGAGACTGAGAGAGTTGAGACTCGAGAGACTGGGAGTAGTCTGGGACTTTGGTCTGGAGGGAGAGGCCGAGAGGGACTGAGCGTGTGGGGAGTCTGGGAGTGGGGACTAAGGGGAAGGGGCCAAAGATGAGTGGGTTGGGACTAAGGGGAAGGCCCAAGAAGGTAAATATCGAGCCTGTTAAGCTCGAGAGTCTAAAGCGCCGAATATGTGTGGGCTCGAGCTCGGCTCGAAAATAATTCGAGCCCAATTTTCGGCTTGAGCTTGAAAATACCCGACTCAAAAATCTCTTACTCGAGCTCGAGCTACCTGAATAAAGCTCGGCCCATTTTCAGCCCTAAGCTATACTGTGCGAAGATAGAAGATGAGGTAAAGGTGAAAGCTATGGAAAATGAGATAAAGAAGTTAGAGGAGCAGTTGTGTGTTACTAAGAAGGAAGCGGAGACAAAGATGAACCTCTTGGAAAATGAGAAATGGTTGGTAGAGGAAAAGATAAGATTGGAAATTAGGAATGTTAAGGTAAAAGCATTTGCTTGTTTAAGCATCATTGTGTTATTGATTTCATGTGTTTTTGTTGGTGTATTACTTGTATAATCTAGTTTAGAAATGTTCATGTGTGGGGTACTTTGTGTATTTTACAGTGGTATGTTTGAGGCTTGCCGGTGTACCTTTTTGGTAATGTGAATATGAATTGCCAAGTTGTGTTGTCATATATGTGTTGTACACATATAATGTAAATTAACCATTAAATAAAGAGAACATAAGTGCCAAACAAGGCATTACAAAAGCCCAAAACAAACACAAGAACAAGCCCGATCAAACTCCTGCAAACGACGCCGTTTAATCATCTGATTCTCTTCCCCCTTGAGGCGAGCCAATCCACTACCCTCGCCCGTAGAAGCAAAGGAGTAGAAATTAGCAGGGCAATGGAAGACTGGGACTAATGTCGAATCAGAAACTGCGTCTTCTGAAATGCAGGAGCCGATTCACCTTCACAGAATCGGGAACTTTCCGGCCGAGATACGCAGAATTTTCCAATTCATCCATTTCCTACCCAACCGAAGATGTAGTGAAAGCAATCAACGTTATTCTAGAGCAGACGAACTGGGCTCGCCTCTTGGAATCATCCCAAGTCTCCGAGAAACTAGACCCAGATGTTGTTTACTCTGTTCTTCGCCAAAACCAGGTTCGTGACCCGAAACGCTTGCTTAAATTCTTCCACTGGGCAAATGGGCAGATGGGAATTCCTCAGAGTTTACATTCATTGTCTGTTCTGGCAATCTATTTGTGTAATTCAGGCCTTTTCCGTGAGGCCAATGGCGTGTTGGCTAAAATGCTTGAAACCCGGAAACCGGTTTCGGAAATTTTGGGTTCCATAAGTAGGTGTTACCGGGAGTGCCACGGGAGGGGCGGCGAGGTCTTCGAGATATTGATAGACGGTTATAAAAATAAGGGTTTGTGGAATGATGTTGTTACCGTGTTCCTAGGTGCTAGAGATGATGGATTTGTGCCTAAGTTGTTTTGGTGTAATTCATTATTGAGAGATTTGTTGAAGTGTGATAGGTTGGAGGTTTTCTGGAAGGTGTATGGTCGCATGACAATGGACTATCAGATTAGTCCAGATGTTTATACGTATACCAATGTGATTAATGCTCATTGCATGGTGGGAAACATCGAAATGGCTAAAAGGGTCATCCTTGAAATGGAGCAGAGGAAATGTAGCCCGAGTTTGGTAACATACAATGTTATCATCAAAGGGTTGTGCAAAACTGGTGCTCTTGATGAAGCTTTGAAGTTGAAAAAGGCTATCAGTAGTAAAGGTCTAGTACCAGATAGCTATACTTATAGCATACTTGTTGACGGGTTCTGCAAACACAAAAGAATAGGAGAAGCAAAAATGCTTATGAGAGAGATGCATGGTGCGGGTATGAATCCTGATCATGTTGCCTACACTGCTTTGATTGACGGGTTGATGAAACAAGGTGACATTGATGGTGCCTTTCAAGCAAAGGGTGAAATGGTTGCTCACGGGATCAGGTTGAACCTCTTTACATATAATGCACTTATTAGTGGTGTTTGTAAAGCTGGTGACATGGAAAAAGCAAAGGCTCTGTTTGATGAGATGATAAGTGCAGGAACAAGACCTGATACACAAACTTTCAATATGTTGATCAATGGGTACTGCCAAGAAAAAAATATAAAGATGGTTCACAAGGTAGTGGCTGACATGAAAGAGAAGAACCTGTTGCCCTCTATGCACACATACCATAGTATAATTAATGGCCTATGCCATTGTGGAGATCTCCAGTTTGCTGATAGAATGTTGAATTCAATGATTGCTAGTGGTTTGAGGCCAAACTCTGTCATATATACATACCTGATAAAGGGTCATCTACAAGAAGGTAAACACAAGGAGGCAATTGACATTTTAGAAGCAATGAATGTGAAAGGAGTTCAGCCTGATGTGGTTTGTTATAACACTCTTATAATTGGCCTTTGCAAAGCCAAACTGATGGAAGAAGCAAGGAGCTGCTTGACTAAGATGGCTGAGAGTGGACTAAAGCCCAATGTATACACATATGGGGCTCTCATTGATGGATATGCCAAGACAGGGGAGATGGTGGCTGCAGAGAAGTGTTTTAAAGAGTTGCAGAGTAGAGGCTTACCTCCCAACAATTTTGTTTTCTCATCCCTGATTGATGGTCACTGCAAGAAGGGAAGTACAGCTGAGGCTCTTTCAACCTTTAGAGGCTTGTATAGTTCTGGCTTGCTTCCAGATTTGAAGACCTACACCCTGCTAATCCATGGTCTATGTGCAAATCGAAAGGTTAAAGATGCAATGGCAATTTTTTTTCAACTTCAAGGTGAAGGTATTGTGCCTGATGTTTTTACGTACAACTGTCTCATTGCCGGCTTCTCTAAGTTGGGTGATATGGAGGAAGCTTTTAATCTTCATGACAAAATGTGTCAGAAGGGCATCGCTCCAAATATTGTTACATATAATTCATTAGTTGATGGTCTATGCAAGTCAGGTGACTTCGAGAGAGCTAGGGAAGTTTTTGATCATATTTCGGCGAAGGGTTTGGCTCCTAACAGGATTACTTACGCTACCATTATAGATGGATATTGCAAATCTGGAAGTCTAGATGAGGCATTTAGGTTGCTGGATGAAATGCTTTCCAAGGGTATTCCACCTGATAGCTTCCATTACTGCACGCTTATTGATGGATGCTGTAAAACAGGAAACATGGAGAAGGCTCTTTCTTTATTTGATGAAATGGTGCAGAAAGGCATCGCTTCTACTTCCTCACTTAATGCATTGCTTGACGGGTTATGCAAGTTGGGAAAACCAAATATGGTTTATCAAGTCCTTGAAGATGTAATTGATAAGCACATTAAACCAAATCATGTAACATACAGTATCCTAATTGATTACCAATCAAAGGCTGGAAATCTAGAAGAAGCAGAAAATCTTCTCCTTGAGATGAAAAACAGGGATCTAATACCTAATGTTGTAACTTACACTTCAATATTACATGGTTACAACAAACTTGGATGCACATCTAGGATGGTCGATATTTTGGGTGAGATGATGAGCAAAGGGATTGAACCTGATGAAGCAATTTACGGCTTTGTGGTTGATGTGTATCTGAAAGGAGGGACCTTGACAAAAATGCTGTTTAAGCTGCTCGATGAAGTATTAGGTAAGAAACCAGTCCCATATGATAATGTGTATCTTCTGCTGATAGATGTACTATGCAAAAGGGAAGAGTTCTCTGAAGTATTGACAGTGCTGGATGAAATGGGAGAGCAAGGTCAAAAGCTCAGCCCTATCACATGTGACATGCTAATTTCTGGTTTTCATGAAACAGGAGCTCCAGGAAAAGCGGATAAGGTTTTGGAGAAGATGGTTCAATTTGGATGGATTCAGCATTCTGCTAGAACTAGTGGCAATATGTTTGGCTGTCAGGATAGTGCAAGATCTGTGAGTGGTAGCAATTTTTTGAGCTAGCTACTCTTATAGTTGGACATCAGGCTTCGGCATAGATTCTGAGGAAGTAAGATTTCATGCTCTTTATTTCTCTTGCTGGTGGCAATACCCTGAATTGCTGATGATTCGATTAGAGGGCTTTAAGAATGCAGCTTCTACAATGGGAGTAATGATGTTCAATGCTACTGGACATATTTGAGATATGAGGTCTCTGCAATTCCAAATCTTGATCTCAGTTTGAACTGGTACTAATGGAGAAATGGAAGAGTGAAGTGGTTTAGAAGAAGAGCAACATTGGCGGAGGAGAAGAAGCGGCAAGTTCTTAACACTCTTAACCAATGTCTTGGGTGTTGGTTGTCCTCTGGCACTCGTAGATTTTCTCCATCATCCGATACTAGCCTTTCCACCTGATACAGAACACTGGGGCAAAGGTACCTTTCTTTCATAGTGTAGCATCCGTGTACACATTCTTTTACCGATTGTGTTTTCTTTGCTTCTTCTTCTTTCCCGAGGTTGTGCTTTTCAGCATTTTGTTCATTTTAAAAGGCAAACGGCATTTATTTTTACCAATTGTCTTGCTAATGTCTGTTTTCTTGATGCTGGTCCAGGGAAGAAAATAAAAAGTAATTCTGGCAGTACATGGATTGCCTTCAAACTTTCGTGTCGAGGTGCAATACTTATGACGTCCATTCACTTGGGAAATCTATCACTCCACCGCCCCATATTATTTGTTTCTAATATTGTTTTCCAAAATATGTCATATTTTCATCTTTACACATTTTTCAAATTTACCATTTCCATTGTATAAATCCAGTGAATGTCTGTTGTTGTAATTGTGCTGTTTCGTTAATTGTAACTTTCAAGAAATATATTTAGTATGGTTATGGTGTACAAACCTAATAATTCTTATTAAAAAAGGTGCAAGTGATAAATATTATAGAATGTAGTACTAACGGTGCACATTTTTTTATTTTTTATTTTTCATTTGCTTTTGACTACTGTTCCTGCATTGGCCTTAATCAAATACATTCAGACAAATACTTCGACCAAACGGACTGTCTTTTTTTCTTGGTCTTTTCTTTTCTTGTAGGCATATATGAATTAATCACATGTATTATTTGATTACAAATTAACAAAGTCAACTTTTAAGCCAAAGAATGTCGAGAATCAAATGTCTTTTATCGCCAGGCATCTGTTATAAATAGACTACCTCCTTCACGCTGTTAAAAGGCACCAAACGAATCCTACTGTAAATTTTCGGATGACCAATTATCCGAAGCTCTAGAGATGTTCCCTTCTAAAACTACTAGAAGTGTAGAACAATCGAAAATCATACTACTAGTTTCCCCCATGGACAGGCAGGAAGCATCAAAATACACCCGGCTCCACAATTCAAAATGTTGAATTCATATTCTTGAATTAGCCAAAAACATCCTCATCCACATATTGTCAAAAAACCAAATGTAGTTGCCAGACCTCCAACTTTTGAAAGAGTCAAAATCCCAAATCAGCTCAAATCAAAATCTCATTTCATGAAAATCCTTACCCTGCAATATCTTAGCTTGTGAAACTCTTTAACGCCACAATCTACTAATGAAGCCCTTCTTGTCTTTCTTCATTCTGTTTTCAAGAGATGGGAAATCGATGACATTGTAGGCAAGGTCTAGCACAATGGGATTGCGTGGTATTGACTGCAAAGCTGGAGGGAAGGCAGCTATACGAGCAGCAGATTTCACGTTGGTGTCTCCTAATGCAGATTCATATTCATCAAGTTTCTCAAGGAGGAACTTCACCTGAAACAATTCCCTGAACTTGTCACACAACGGAAATCAAACTTGAAGCAATCTTTTAATCCTCTTTCACAAGCAAATCTTCAAAATCTGTGAATGTGTCGTGCTATACATGTAATAATAGCTTGTGCGTGCACATGATGGGCTCAAGTGAACCACAAAGACCTTTGAAAGGAAAATGTATGTGATACCTTCTTGTCAGCACCACTGATTGAGATGCTAGATATTTTCTTAGAGAGATTCTCTGGAGCTTTCTCCACCTCTATAATTCCAGTTGCATGCTCTATGCAACTACTAGATCTGCATTCACTGTATAATGTCTTTACTTCTTTGACCATCATCTGTAGAGAACGAAAATTTATAATTTAGTTTGGAACAGCAGTTACCTAAATAATTTAGAGATTTTTTTTTTCAGCGAGAATTTAGAGATGATTCTCCACAAGGATTTCTCCAAAATCGTATGCTTTTGGAAGAATACACTTGAATGTAAAGAACCTTCTTCAAGATGCAAGGAACATTGCTCACATAAGTTGAAACACAAGAAATGCATGCATTCACCAGTTCTCACTAGTGAAAACATCAGCAACAGTGTAATGGAGAATACCAGCTAATAAGTGTTAAAGAATAGAATACACCAAATCAAACATACCTGATATTTTTTTTTCTTGAAAAAAGGTATTTTCAATTTTCTGGCAGGAAAATTCTAAAATCATACCTGGTCATTTCTAGGATGACTTTGAAACTTCACCAATGCATCTTCAGCAAGAGAGCATGCACGACTAAATAAAGCATATGCTTCAGCTCTCTTTCCAGCCAAACTATAAGATCTTGCCAAATAGAAACACCTGCAAAAAGTCATACGCACATGCGTTAGATTTGACAAGGGCACATGCGCTTATATACTCTAAATTCAATTTCACATAAATGCAATCACATATCTTCACAAAGATGCATGTGTAGTATGGAAAGACTATGACCTAAAACTGTAGTGCACACTCACTCAAGCATCCACAGATATGCCTTTTGAAGTACTACATATGTACAGAGTACAGTGCAAAAGTTTTCATAGGAAATAACTGTCAGTGAAATGAAATGTGAAAACAGACTAGAAAAGCAACCACTACGAACAGATATAATTTATCCCAAATCTAGCGTAACATCAAATCCTCATGAATAGAGCAGTAAATCAGCAGCCACAGTAAAAATTTGTGTTAGAATGGACAGACAACATAAAGCTTAAAGAAACTAAACCTTTCTGCTCGGAAAGCCAGACTCTTAAGGTGACATTCTTCGAGAAATGCAACCTCTTCTGGTGTTCTATCTCTTCCTGAACCAACTAAATCAGATAAATCAGTTGTATTCTGCAAAAATGCAAAATATAACATCAGTTGGACAGGATACATTAAATTATATAGAGTTGATCCAGCAAGATTTTTTTTTAAAAAAAAACTCTCTTAAAGATGGCTAACCTGCAATAAAAGATCATACAAGCGAACAAGCTCTTCAGGCTTGGTAACTTTTTCACTTTTGTCGTCACGGCGTCTGGTAAGTTTACTCTTTGCGAGGCTGACCAGTAGCTGGTTTCGCTCAATTGTTCTTTGTCCTAAGACAGCACTTACTGCTTTATCAAGACCATTCAACTCATCCTTCACATTTTCAGCATTACCTGCATTGGCCTAGAAAGAGCAAAACATCACAAAATTAGCTGAATGAAATGGAAGAAAAACAGACCTGGCTTAGAAGGAGAGGATTTAAAGGCAATCCATATCATTTGAATAAAATAAAAGACATAAAAACTCCACTCTAGCACAATAACATCAAGCAGACATGCATGCATACCAAGTCACTGCGGATACAACTCCTTGCTTCATGGTATGCAGTAAAAATTTTATCAAAAATTGCCAACTTTTTGTCAGCTGCAGCTGAACCAGTAGTTGGACCATGTATATCCTTCTCCAGTTCCTGAGCTGTAGGGTTTCCAAACATAAAAAATCTGGATCATAATCGGATTATTAAACAAACTGAAGAAGCAGGGAAAAAATAAAAAAAAAATCACTCAAGCTAATTTAGAAACAAGTTTTATTATTAGAGAATCCTCCATATGATCCATTTTGTTAGAAACAAAATTAATTAAAAGGCATTAAGGAAATGCCAAGCCATCATTTACAAGACAAAAGAACTAAACCTCAACTATCTTTGTATCTGAATCTCCAAAATATGATCTTAAATCTCTGATCAATTGAAAACAAAATAAACCACGTTCTCAATTGAACTCTTGTTAATTCCTCCATTACCGGTTATAGATGTGGTTTCTCCCACATTTCTCAACTGTGGTACACATGATTTATGAAAAGCACAGTAAAAAAATGATTAAGTTGTTCACTTTTCATCTAGCAACCAAAATTCAAATTTCCACTATGGTTTTGCTCCTCACCAATAATTAAAACTTACACACATGATTTGTTTTAGAAGCAAAACTGGGAAAAATGAACAAGTACCCACTGAATGCTTAATTTTGGTTGTTAGGGCGTTTCTTTTCTTTCTGTCTCCAGGGGGGTTATGCTGGAGCTAGAGATGTAGATTGGGAAGACACTAGAATGATCATGCTAATGCACCACTTTGGTGACTTTAGACCATCAGCTCATACCAAAGACACAGCAGTATTACAGTAAGGTTGATAATCTACCCTTCAAAATGGAAACTCGGGTTTTTGCATTTGCTATGGGGAACCTATGACCAAGCCAGTGAAACTCTGTCAGGGATGCAGCCTGCTGAGTCCTTGCCTCCGCCATAACAGCCTAAAAACAAAGATGGTTCATTAAAAAGGCCCAAGCGTTTAGCCAAAAAAAAGAAAAAAAGTAAAGAAAGGGACAAGAAAAATGGATTCTGATATTTCCTTCTTCCTATTTTGCTTTTCATAATTTTAAGAGGGGGAAGGGGGGAGGGTTGAGACTAGGCAGACAACCACCCTAAGAGTAAATTGAATGGTAATTTGGAACAATCTCTTGTCATTCATACATCTAAAGAATAAAATCTCCCTAGACAAAAGAAGTCACACAAATGAAGCAAAATTACCTCCAGTTTTGCTTTGAAAAGGTCTGATGCTGGACCTTCCATTTCACTGATATGTCGGAGTTCAGAGGTTTGCAGATTTGAGTTGCCAATTTTGTGCATGCAGTATTGGATATTGGGTTCAAGCTCTTCAACACGTCCACGGCATAAGACCTGATTCTCCACATCTCCATATTTTCCAAGTTCCTCATAAACAGCACTTTAAGAAGAGAATGGTTTAAGCCTCATGTGCTCTAACCAATATAGCTAAAATACTGAAAGACCCATTTGATAATGCTTACTGTCATCACTGCATGGAAGTATGCATATAAAAAAAGGTGCAAGCATGATATGCTAATCAACAAAGTTCAAACCTGGCAGCCTTGAAATGCATCAATGCAGTGTCCCAATTGCGGTCTTGCTCAAACAACAAAGCTCCTTTCATATAAGATGCATACGCCTGCCCATGGACAAAGCAAATCAAATGAACCACTGAATTAAATAGAGGCTATAGTGCCATAATTTCACAGAGAACAATATGCACTGCTGCAAAAGATGCTGTGAAATTTAATGAAACGTTAGCTGCACAAAATATCCAGGGATATAATGCATCTTTGGTGGCTAACACTTAGATAAATGCACTAGAATATAAACTATAGGAGCAACCAAGCCATGCCTTGATTCATATTTTTTTCCTCTCTGACCAGCCAGTCCACAAAGAACCTATTGCTGGGAATGGATTCATTTGCCTTTTTTATTTTATTTTATTTTCTTTTTTATTGAAAACCATCTGGGTTCTATCAATCATGGCATATGTTCTCCTCCACTTCTAAAACAGCCAGCAACAAACAATTATATTGAAGAAAAAAATATAATGATGGCCTATATATGGGCTGGTTTAGAGAAAATAAAGAATATAACATTATGGGAATAGACAGCAACAGGGTGGCAGGAATATGATTACATTGTTCCCACCCTGTGGTTGCTATGTTCATAATAGTTGAAAAGAAAAATGGGAAAAAAAAAAAGAAAGCTAAAGTTTATTCAGTAATCTTCTACAAGCATGGTTACACGATAAAGTAGGTGAATGTAATCTCTGCATCTAGATGAAGGTCAAAAATCATTTAAGAAAAAAAAAAAGCAAATTCAAAGGAAGTTAGCCACACAGTTTTCTCTCTAATACAAAGGAAAATACTGTTACAGCATAGCCATAACAGGGACAAGAGAAAACATATTGCAAGCACACCTCAGCTTCTAAAGATGTTCTGGAATCTCCTTTCACAGCACACAAGTGTGAAAATAGATTTGCCCACTTTACTGCTTTTCTTAGTCTTCCAATAAGATAGATTCGCCGTCTTGCATTTGGATGATCTGGAAGAAGCTGTCTTTTCTCCATATAATGGCTCCAAGCTCTCTCAGCCATATAAAGAACCATATGGAGGAATCTATTTAAGATACAAGAAAAAATATGTCAAGGAACTTTCGGAAGGTTATTATTGGATGACTCCTTATTGCCCACAAATTATGGCTGAGATAGAAGTTCTCTAGACAAGAAATTAAAAAGACTCTGAAATAGTAAAGAAATGAGGCAAGGGCATTCCTATGCAGCTCTGCCTCCTATACTGTCTTAAAACTTACAAGCCAAAAAGTAGCTAATGATTGCTTCTGCATTAATTATAATGCTAGAACGTCAAATCTTTGTAGGTGAGGAAACAATAAAATGGAAGAAGCTGATCCTAAGAAACAGAAGCCTCAAGCATAACCACCAAAAAATAAAAAGAACAAGAAACAACATCTAAAACACTGTCACATACAAGAAAGCTTTACCAAGAAAAACATTTACACCAGGCATCCCCTGAACCTATAAACCTTTATCTTGACTTGTCAATTTTTGAGGTAAGGTTATGAAGTCAAATTGCAAATAAATTACGTTCTAAAGTGCTAATCACTTGAACAAGTCCTCGCCACCCTAGGTGGGCTGGCACTTGAGTTTGACTCATCTCCTTGACCCGCCAAGGAAAAGTATAAAAATTACCAGTATGTAGCTCAACGCCCTTCAAGATTCAAGATTTACCCCTATCCTTCACAGACACACACTAATACCTTTACTACTTGTAAAATGCTTCCAAATACAGAAAAGAAAAATCCTTTGAACAAAAAAATATACAGTAGAGTAGGATCACAGCAGCCGATGCATGTCTCTATACTTGCTACAAACACAATTTTTAAGCTCTTCTAAAAAACACCAAGGACTTGTGTACTTGATTGCTTGCATTCAATTCATTGAATCTAATTCTATGGTATAGTTTTGGAATTCAATGCAAAACCAAGTAAACATAGTCTAAGAATATGAATGATACACGATGAGCATACCTCACTTCTGTGACAGTAGATTCAGTAATAGCCTTTCGCATGTATTTGCCACGGCCATGTTTGAACTTCAACGATTTGTACAACCTCCTCAACCTAGCAGTACAATACCTCCTACATTCCACATCAACAAAATCATCTCACCAACACTTGCAGAATTTGTCACCAAAAAGAAAAACAAGATGGACCAATGCCCTCCAATAAACCCTAACATGCATAAACGAAGAAACTGTTTCACGATGAAAAGAATAACTAATGTACCGATAGCGAGTGTAATTGCTTTGCCGCAGTCCATGCTGCATCTGGGCAGACTTAAGAAGCTGCAAAACTGAAAGTCAGAATAGAGTCAGAAAATCCGATTCCGCAAATTACTTAACCATCCTAGACACATCAAGAATTGGAACCAGATACGATTCCAACTAATTACCATTGATCGAGAACTTGGAAATGATCTGATCGGAACTATTTGAGTTCGGATCGTCTATCTCCATAGAGGACATTTCGGTATGCTTCTAATCCGACGACCTTGAATTTCAAAGTGAAGGGACAAGGAAAATGAGAAAATAACTATGGAACTGAAAAAACAGAGGTCTCTAGCCTCTAGGTTATACATTGCAGCAGAGAAGAAACACCTCAAGCTTACCCAGCAGAAGAATTGCAGAATGGTTTGGTTTGGCTCTCGCCTCCTTGGGTTCAACTTCTTCCTGTAGTCATTTTTGGCAGCCCAACCCCCAACATCAAAAGAACGATTATGGATCGGGTATATGAAGAGCCCATTTTCTGATCCGATTTGGTCCAAGAAAGAACAGTTATTTTGAAAAGTGTCTTCTTTTTCTTCTATAGACTACTCTAGGGACTTGGGGAATGGCGCGTGCAACGCAGGCAAGCCCCTATGTCCTTTTTTTTTTTTTTATTGTATATTCTTCGTCCGTTAAATTTCACATGACGTTATAATAGAATTTATCTTTTTATATTTTGTTGAATGAATAAATTGTATTCGTTTTGGATTAATAACAACAATAAACAATTAAAACATTGTCACAATAATAATCTATAAATGCATGTAATGTGGGTAAGCCTGGATCTTAATCCAATGACTAATAGAAGCATATTATATCAAACTTGCTGCTGTGTTTGTTTTCTATATTAGATGGTCTTTCTTCTTTCTACAAAATCAATATCTTACCTGTTATCTCTATCACAATTTCTTTGATTCATATGCTATTTATATTAATTAATTTATAATTTTTTTTTATTTTGAGGACTTTGGTATATAAATGTAATATTTATATTTACAAATTCTTCCTATATATAAAATACTTTGTGCTGATTTACTGTTCATTGAATAATAAATAAAAAGGTAACATTTTACTTCTTTTTTTTTTAACGTTTCACGACACTTTTTAGAGAGGAGGATGATTTAGGAATTAAACTATAAAAGTTTTTTAATTTAAAGAATTTATAAATTTTAATTCCAAATGTAGGATATAAAATACCTATAATTGGGAATTAAGAGTTCTACATATATTAAATTTAAAAACTCTTATATAATTTTTTAAGTTTTAAAATATTTATGAATCTTAATTTCCAATTTATGATATAAAACCAATAACGGGGAATAAGATTTCTATATACCTTAAAATTTAAAAAATTCTTATATAGTTTTTAAAATTTTAAGGATTTTATTAATCTTTATTCTATTTATTTTTTTAATAATTTTTAGTTAGTTTATATGTTTTTTTTTTGTGGTTACATTGTTTGTATCTTAGGATTGTTTATCACATGGTGTAAACTACTATATTGTTGTAGGTTACTATTATAATAATGTAGATTACTACTACGTAATCAAACTCACCACATAGCATGAGAGCCTTAACTAGTACTCCTGCTCTCTTAGAGAATCTACACAATTTCCTTTTACAAGAAAACTAAGAAATTATCACAGTTTTTCTTGTTGTTCCAATTCTACCTTTCTTTTATCATTGCTCTCTACGTCTCCAACTCCAGTCAGTCCATCTCTGCCACTATGCTCAGTTACCTCCTTCCCCAACTCACTGCCTTGCTTTGTCGCTTCCTTCCCTGACTCACCCTTTGCTTCGTTGATTGCTCGCCTACTTCGTCGCAAATGTTACTCATCCACCCATGATCTCTAGTATTAGCACTTGATCTTCAGCACCACCACCTCTGCATCTCCCTCGTCATCACCATCAGCTATCATCTTGTCATTCTCAGCTTTCATAACTACTTGGCCTTGCCTCCTTTCCCGACTCACCACCTTGCTTTGTCGCCTACTTGCGTACATTGTCGTTGTCCCTTGATTCCAACTGAGACATAATGGTGCTTCGTGAGCAAACGACGGCCGCCTGTCCCTGATGAATTAGCTTGATATCTTGCCAATCGGGCGAATAACTCACACCCGATCGTTCTCAACCAATTGTTCTTACCTACATCTTGCCAATCGTTCTTAGCCATCACCTTCCTCGATCAAGCATATCCGGCTGCCTACCCCACACCTAAAATCGTTGGATTAAAAAACCTACGGCCTTCCTAGCAGTAATTGAATGTTGTTGGAGGAAGAAGAGGGGAGATAGCAAACGGTGCTCGGATGGCAACAAGTGAAAGTAGGAAAAGAGAGGGTATAAAAGTCATTTTGATTGATAAAATTTGATAAAAGAGAAAATGGTACATAAAATTTGGGATGAACCAAAATTACAAATAGATTAGAAAACATGGGACGGAGAGAATAGTAAATAAAAGCTTGTAGTTTTGGAATATATTTTTTTAAAAATAATAATATAATAAGTTTAAGTCAAATTTAAGTTTAAAAAAAACAAAAACTAAATCTATATGGACAAAGCGAGTAATTCAAAAGTAAAGAACAGTGGAACACTTCTAAAAAAAAAAAACCCTCTCGCTATATATACAATTGCATGCATGCATACATACATTACAAAATATTTTTTTTAAGGAAAAAATTGTCATATAGGTGTTTCCACATTTGAAGCGTTGACTGTCAAATCCACCATTTAAAAAGTGGTAAAAAGTAAAATTAATTTCTTTATTGTTAATCTGGATTAAGCGACAATGACTTGTCATTTTTACAGAATTTTTCCAGAATTAATGTCATTGATAATTAATACTATAATAATCCATTAAATAATTTCTTTATAATGTAATGATAAGTTTTATTAACTTTTTACTTAAACCTAAAAAAGAAAAATTAATAAAAATTTAATTCCATTACAAATAAGTTTTGTTCGTGGAATTATTAACTTCATAATATTAGCAATTAACGTCTAGAGCTTTCACCCAATAGGTAAAGTATTGTGACATCATAAGGAGTTTCAAAGTTTGAATTTATCCTCCTCATCCCTTCCCCAAATAAATGTCACACAAAACTGATTAATTACGTTCGAGTCTAAAAAAAATTAACATTCTCCTCACATTATCTGGAATACTAATATTTTCTTTTAATATATACTTGTAAGCATGTTTCTAAATACAATATATATATATTACAGATAACATGGCATTAGTTAAAAAAAAGCAGTAAAAAGCATTTTTGACTTAATCCAAATTAATCATACACGAGTTCGACCTGAGAAAACATCATAGTGATCACTTGTTTGTAAAATCTCCTCTAGATAATGGTCATAAAATACGGATGAGAATCTGTTGAGCAGAAGTAAGAAACAAAGATAAAGGTGGGCTTCATCATGCAAACAGGAATTAATGAACTGTACCGATGCAGCATGTGTTACGCCCAGGGAAAAATCATCGACGTCTCGAGCTTGAACGCTTTAAGGAAACAAGAGGATTGATCGCTCGAGGGCGGTGCCTGCGTCGTATGCATGAAGAGGAATTGCATTGCCTGATCATTTCGACATGTCTCTTGTTAAGACATGGAAATGTGGCGGCACAAGTATCGTTCGGCAAACAACCGAAGGGAGCAAAACCAAAACCCAAAACCACAGAAGTCTTCAGTTACATTCAGTAATATGGTTTCCAGCTTTCCAGCTTAAGCAGCTGAAGAAATTAATCATACAGGAATGAGGATTGCAGGATAGGCCCAAGTCCCTGACACCTCACAAATTAACAGTATAGGGCTCCCAGGTCCTGAGACTTAAGCAACCTGCTTGCGAGCAGCTTTACCTGCACACAGATCCACTTTGAAGATAACACAAAATTTTTGTTGGACAACAATCATGTTAAGCAACTATATTAACTTCATTTCCAGAAAAGAGAGGACACATATAATCCTTTCAAGTGATCAAGAATGAATATGGTATCGTGCATGGTGACTTCAGAGTTGTACTATCAAAAGTGTTATATCTTTCTCAGATTACAACAATAAAACCACTTTAGAGTATGGAGTGTCCAATATGGTACCTTTATGGGAATATCTTTTTGTGAGCAAAGTTGATGAGGAAGGTTCGGATTTCCATTGGAGCTAGTTCAACCACTGGAGTTTTCGGATCAATAGGTCTTCCCCTCACCACCTTCTCACCTCCTCCAGTGGGTCCCTCAACTTTCCAGACTAGTCTCTTCCTTTCCATTTCAGTTCTTTCTTGGTTACCAGATAAGCTCATCTCTGTTATTCGGCTAATCTGGACACCAAACCAAAGAATTCACTAGCATAGGAACAATAAACAGCCCAAAGACAACCACAGCTCCAAACTAAGGTTTTTAAGCACTCCTTTGCGTTTACCTTTTTGTTTGCAAACAATTTGTCTAGATACACACTTGCCATGACTGACAGATCTGCTTCCTCCCCAACCTTGAATTTGGACCACAAAAAGTCTTCATGCATTAGAAGATGTAGATGAATTTTGTTGATTTTCGTTTGCTCAAACAATGTCTATTAATCCCAGCTCATAGCTTTGCAGTTAATAGTATAATTTAATTACTTTCATGCAACAGAAAAATTCACAACCATGAGCAGTTGTCTGCCAAAAATGACGGGGAGAATGCATAATGCCGATGAGTTAGCAATAGATCGATGGTGCAAGTACCATCAAATCCTAAATGACTTCATAACAGTGTTGTTGCATTAAAGGGATAAGTCCCAACCTCATATAAGTGGGCCAATCGAAGTAAAACAGTTTGATCATGTAGCTCCTACAAATGATTAAGAAAAGAATTTGTCAGTGTCATATTCAGAAACCATCTGATAGTTGATCAAAGGCACATAACAGTAATACCCAGGATCTGAGGTTTCATGAAGGTAACTTCTGTAATGAATATCCCTGGGCTAAGCACGCTGTTTCCCTTTCCAAACAGATATAACAAGGGAGATGAATAGGATAAACTAAGAAGAGACTAACCTGAAGGGTTATCATTGCAACATTATCTGGTAAAACATAAGATGAGTCCATCACTGAGAAAGACGGTGTATGAGAATTGAACCATCCATCCCCATCCTGTAATTTGCGTTGTGTTCTACCAATCATTTATCACCATGTATGTCTTACTGCATCAACAAAAATGATGCTAAAAATGTTTACCTGCTCTGTGAAGGCCAAGAGAAGAGGGGAGTATATCTCTTGACCCAAAGTTCGCCGCCACTTAGCACCCTTTCCTAGAGGGTCTACTCTGAAGTAATACCTCCCAACAATCTAAAGTTAACCCAAAGAGTTTTATGAACATACTGGAAACGCAACAAAAAAAGGAAAAAAAGAAGTTTTTAGCTGATGCATTTACAGTTAATCCAGAGCATTTATCATGATCGCAAACTTGCTCATCTAAAGCTTCATTAACGCCTTTACCATCATCATTAAGCAACCTCCTGCACAAAACAATGCACCCATGTCACAGTGTTCCATCAACCCATACCTAATTGTTATGATAGAAACACATTGAAAGTTCATGACATATACACATGAAGAGTGAGAAGAGATAGAAAAAAGACATAGAACCTATGCAGCATGAGTTCCAATTGCCCATCTTCAATGCTCGATCCACCAACAGATCGGTCCACTAAAACTGAAAACTCCTTTCTGTCATCCTTCATGTACATTCCGAGGTTCATCTGAAAAAAACAGTGAAAATAAAGACTGCGACAATGAAGATTTCACACTAACAAGAAGATGATGCATTAACAAGCAGGTTATAAGCCACAATACTGAACACGTACAGATTTCATAATGAAGAATATGGAGAGAAGATGCAAAAAATGAGCATCTTAACAAGACAGAATAAGCAATTAGACAACACATATTCTTCACCTAAGAAGAATAAAAATTTCAAACTTTGATTTACTCTCACTTTTTCTTCAAACTAGGTGATAACATGATTTCTATAAAATCACAATGTTGAAGGCATGGAAGCAATTTTGGCCCATGAGACAGTAAATATGGAAAAAGAAAATATTCACATACGGGGTAATAGTTCCCTGCAACTGGTTCATTTACTTCCAGATTCCAGTCTTTCCTATAGTCCCGAATCTGCAAAAGAACATTTTTCCAGTGACTCAGACAAGCTCCCATCCAAACATTCTCCTTCCAACATGCTACTTGTTGAATCAAGGAAGTAACAAACCCTTTCAAGGAAATCTCGCCCATTGGAATCTGTGTAGAACTTTTGGTTGGTTTTCATATTTGTTGTAATCTGAGTAACAACTTCTTTGCCAACATTATCATCAGTTGGTACAGGGCCAACCTACAATCAATAAATTTCCTTGTTCCAAGTTCCCAAGAAGCTTCGATTTGTCTCTTGTTCACTAATAATGTTAAGGAAGAAATTAACGTCTACATACATGACAGGGGCAACTTACAATGAACTCAACCTCAGCATGCTCTTTTCCCTTGTAGACTCTTGTGATCTGCTCGTACATTTAATGGATATTCAAAGCTAACATATAAGATTTTGGACATAGCTAAATTGCTTTAGTGAAATAGATTTTGTGGATCGATAATTTTAGTTTACAGACCATAAACATGAAGCCATTCCTTAACATATAACACACCTATTATGTATTTGAAGCCAATCAAACTTCTGATTGCCATTTAACATATATGCACACATATGTGCAAATGCATGTAGACCCTCATTCAAGTGCCGATGCGTTTGTGTTTTACAAGTTCATGGTTGTGAGACGGCATGCATTTGAACCTACTGAATATAATTTTTGCAACTCATAATCATTTATAAACATAAGATGAATAAATGAAAGTAATTATGTTATTACAATTTTGAAACATCTCTAGAAACTTGTGACATTGAATATGAATTCGACTTTAGTTGCATTACGCATCCTCATTTTAAGTATCTCTGTTTTTACTTCAAGATATCCTAAGCAATTATGGCTCACTAGTTGATAAAATTGATCAACCTCAAAAATAATAAAATATACTAAGGCTTATGTATGTCGACAAATGACAGACCTCATATATCCATGAATTGATTCTCTGGTGCACTTCATCCACCAATGGTCCTTGTAGAATAGTAGCCTGAAATGTCAGCCAATCCCTCTAGTATTGTTAGTTATTGCTGTAAACATAATCTGATTATTGGTTTATGTGTTTTGGGCATTATATACCTTGCCTTCAGGCTTGATTGTCTTTGCATGGGTGCCATTGGGACGGAATATGTATGCTCCAGAGGGCTTCAACATTTTAAATCAAAAGCAGAATTTCCGAATATAAAGTTGAAAAACAAAGGTTGAGGCCAAAATAAGTAAAAGGTGTGCTTTTAAATGTAATTGATTACCTGATCATATCCATCATATGCAAAATAATAAGCATATGAACGGGCACAGTATTCTTTTACCTTCAATCACAGTAGAAATGTTAGCTCTAGGATATTTGTAAGGAAAAATAAGTTACAGGGGGCTTCACGAAGTCTGAAAGATCTATTATCCCTTGTCTTAAAATCAAGAAAAACATCCATGACACATACATGGGAGAAAAATGGATCTAAAATAGAAGGTTAACTATTAACCAAACAGCATTACCATTGTTTTGCTGTTAACATAGCTAATGAGTTTTCCTTCATTCCTAGAGTAAACAAGTTTCGTATCTCCATGCCCAACATCAACTGTATCTTTCCTACTTCTATGAGTTCTCTCTAAAAGCAGTACATTGCTCTTTGCGGTGGAAGCTGTCATTACCAAAGGAAAACAACATTACATTTAAAGCAACACAACGCAAAAGCAACAGGTCTAATATTTGGGGAAGGAATTAGTAGCCTCTGAATGTGAATCACATATCTTAACCTGGTTTTTGAGCTCCTGAGATCGTGTAAGTATTGAAACCAAGTGGTGGTACTGATGCAGGAAATGCAAGCCAATATTTTGGAGTCACCTTTGGAGATTTACCCAAATATGCCTTGATGTAATCATTTCTTAAGGCCAAAGAGGCATTCTGAAGAGGTAGAAGCTGAGATTCAATTTCTTTTCCACTAGAATCCTTAACGATGACCTTGTCATTAATAACCTAGCAAGGAAAATGGAAAGAATGCTTCACACTATTGGCAAGTAAATGAGGATTGACGGCCACCCGTCAACCCAAATCTCAAAAAAAGGGAAGGTAGGGATGAAATGGAGGAGCAGCAAAAAGAAAGAAAAGGCAACTTAAAATTTTTTATAGGAAATGAATGTTGTGATCCCCTAACGTGTATAATTATTGTACCTCTGTTAATGCATGCATCACAGACATCGTTACAGTTTTCTTGTACTAAAAGTGCAAAAGCGACATCTACATCTAATATAAGGTGACATAGCAAGCGAAGAGGAGCTACTTACAGGAATTCGTATGATATCCTCTCTTTTCCAACCCAAAGGGTTGTAGACAAGAACCACCTATGAGAATGAAATCTATCAGAATAAAATTTTAAAACTTTAATCATCCAAAACTTTCACAGTGAAATTCTATCTATCCTTTTACCAGGTTTTTGCTGGCTGACAGATCAACTTCTGATGCAGGACAATAAGTTATGTTTAGTAGGGGACACTGAAAGAGCCCAAAAAACAAGGTCAGACGGAAGGAATATGAGTAACATAGAGCTTATACACCCACATAAGCCAATTCATTATATGCCCCTATCATTGCGTAGTGCATAAAAATTTGTTTGATGAGCACAAAATCGATGCTCAGACCAAAATATTTACTCATCTTTTCCCCATTGAAAAAACTGCTATTAAGACATCAAAGAAATGGCATGAAGTAGTTACAGTATTAAGTACTCAAAAGAGTCGCTAGGTTCAAAATCAGTAAAATAAAGCCTCCTTTGTAACTCAAAAAGATTATTCAACCAACTAAATCTCACATAAATGATCATTTCCCTATCAATTGCACTTTAATGCCTGTTGTCCAATTATCCAAAATTTGTTACGAGTCAAAGCAAGCAAATCTTCAAAGTCTGACATGATTCTCTTGCCAAAGGACAGGGTACAGGGAGACGAGAAAGGGAACTAGACCTCCATCTTGCAAGCGAACATCTGTTGACGAAAACCATACCTCTTTCTCAGTGCTCTATCTACTTGACTAATGCCATACATCTAAGCTTAACATAGAACTATAAAAAATTCCTCTTCCTTCCCCTCTGGAACATAAGATAACCACCTAGGTATGCACATCTAGGAAGTCATGAGGAAAGTTCCATTGCCACAGGAAAGGGTAGAGGAAGCTGAAAAGTGAACTCGAGTTGTTTAGGGAAGCAAAGGAAAAGTTTTACCTCTGTTGCACACACTGATATGATAGTTGCCACTGTTAATTTGGGAACTCAGAAGTATTTATTGACTCTTGTGACGTTATGTTGGTTCTTGCGTGGCTTTAAGTGGAAGGACAGAAGTGTAACTTGGGCACCATTCTTGGGTTACTACATGGTTTGAAGGAGAGTAGAACTCTTGTGCTCTCTCCTTATCTAGCGCTCACTCTATTCCTTTGATTTCCACTCAAGAAGAAGGCCACCAAAAACCTGCTTCCTCACCAAAATTAGAATCCCAACAAACCCCTAAGGAAATTTCTAAGTTCCTTCACTGAAAAACCGAGTATTCTGCCGCTGCTCTCCTGAATTTTCTGGTTATTGCTATGACAGATTCTAATTTATTGGAGTTTGATTCAGTGCTCAATGGAGGCTGGAGGCAGTTTTACTTCCAGAAATTAGAGTAATGGAGAATGCTGCTCAATCAAGAGCTTTGTAAACCAGAAATTTGGTCTTTGAAGCTCGGCAAGTACAGGTTTGCAGCTTTATGCTTTGATTACTCAGGTTATGTAAAACTTAAGCTCTCTCCTGGTAATCGAGTTTGAAATTGAGGATTTGTGCTGGCATGCAATGATTAATCATTGTCCCTGATCTATATTGCCTAAATTGAGTTACAACTTAGTTCCAGCCTTCTGGGTTCAGCGTTTCTCTCTCTAGCATGGATTGTGTATCATGAATTACTGAAAATCTGAACCTTTTTATGTTACTTTCTTCTCTACGGAGGAGTTCAAGTGTATGTGGATTTGCGGTAGCCTACCCGTCTAGGCCTAGTCTTGCATGTATCTGCCTCCCATCTCATCTTATGTTAGTTTTGGCTTATTGAGAAAATAGGTTGTCATTTCTAATGTGAATTCATGTCTGAGAAACCAGGAAACATGATTATGAATGATGGTTTTTGGCTATGCATATACATGGAATTTGTGAATGTTTCAAGTGCATAAATTAGTTGTGACCTGTGATGGAATTCTTGATTAAGTGGATAAGTGTTTAATAGGGATCATCTTGGTTTTCTCTTGTGGGTTTGTTGAGAGCATATAATTGCATGTTATCTTTTTGTTGCTGAGACTTAGTGATACCGATTTGGATACTGATTCATTGAGAATTTAGCTACCAATTTGCTTACTTGGCATGCTTATATCACCAAACTATATGGAACTTGTAGGGGGAGCATGCTAGAATGAACTTATGCAGTTGTGTGCTTTGGTTATATTGCTAGGTTCTAAACCATATTATGTAGAACAAGAAATGAAGCTGAATAACTGGCTAATGTATCCTCATCACACCAGCTTCAGCTAGACTGAATTAGATGTCATAAAGAACAATCTCACAATATATTACTGAACAAAACTGAAATGGTTAACTACTACTATGATGAGATTTAGGCCTTACTGCTAAGCTAGTTTATTGTAGAACTGGGGCTGCTAAGGTTATCCTGTAAACTGATGTCATTAGCAATACTATAATAACACTCAACTTGAGTATCAGACTATAAAAATCTTCTTGAGTAACTGACTGATATACTCTACAAGTATATTATTCTACACTTCTAAGAGCACACTTGAATGTACTTCAACGGATGTGCTGGACCACTGTAACTGTAGATTGACTAATACTCTAAGAATACACCGAATACATTCCTTCAGGTATATTGATTGGCTCTTAAAGTACTGTCCAAGAACTACATAAGGGCTTTGTTTCCTCTTTGGTGATACACAGCCATCACCAAGGGTTGTGAGCAAGTCAACCAATTGCTCAAAACGAGTAAGTTACAGATAGAGCTACTATTGAAACTGAGTGATATAATTACTTATCCGACATGTTCTTGGAGATGTGCTAGAACTAGACTGAAGATAGATCCTAGACTTCCTTGCAGGACTATGTTACTGGTGTTAGGAATCAGAACGTAAGCACAAAGAAAAGAGACACGAGAATTTACGAGGAAAACCCCAAATCGGGAAAAAACCTCGGGCGGCAAGCCGGAAGAAAGAATTCACTAAGAAAGAAGAAGAATACAATCTAAGTGACTACTAAATTGTGGGACGAATTCTAATTGTCACAACTAAGCTCCTTACATAAGGAGTTGAAGGTACCAAGGCCCTTTCTATGGCCAATGTGGGATGAAGGGTGAAATATGGAGCTAAGGCATTAAGCCTTTGTTTCCTCGAATCAGAACGTAAGCACAAAGAAAAGAGACACGAGAATTTACGAGGAAAACCCCAAATCGGGGAAAAACCTCGGGCGGCAAGCCGGAAGAAAGAATTCACTAAGAAAGAAGAAGAATACAATCTAAGTGACTACTAGATTGTGGGACGAATTCTAATTGTCACAACTAAGCTCCTTATATAAGGAGTTGAAGGTACCAAGGCCCTTTCTATGGCCAATGTGGGATGAAGGGTGAAATATGGAGCTAAGGCATTAAGCCTTTGTTTCCTAGTCCATGTGGGATGAAGGTTAAGAATAAAGTTGAGGCAATCTTTAACAATCTCCACCTTGCATCAATTTTGTTGTACATGAACAAAACTCCACCTTCATACCAAATTGATCTGTAACCTTCTTCTCTGATCTTCACAGCCACCTCCAAATAAGTGATAATCAACAAATAAGATTTACTAAGTCCAAACAATGTTTGAACTTAGATCCAGGAAGAGTCTTCGTCATCATATCAGCAGCATTATCCAGCGTACTAACCTTCATGATCACAATATCACCTTTATCAACAATTTCACGAACAAAGTGATATTTGACCCCAATATGTTTAGTACGCTCATGGAACATGCTATCTTTTGTCAAGAAAATAGCACTTTGGCTATCACAATATATCTTCAGTCTGCGATCATCTTGAGTAAGCTCTGTATAAATATTTCTAAGCCAAATTGCTTCCTTTATTGCTTCAGTGATTGCCATATACTCTGCTTCTGCAGTTGAAAGAGCAACTGTTGCTTGTAGGCAAGCCTTCCAGCTCACAGCACAACCACCGAATGTAAAAATGTAACCTGATGTGGATCGTCGAGTGTCAAGATTACCCGCGTAGTCAGAATCCACGTATCCAATCAATCCAGCTTTAGAACTGCCAAACTCAAGATAAGCCGTAATTGTACCTTTTAGATACCTTAATATCCATTTTACTGCTTGCCAATGCTTTTGTCCTGGATTAGCCATGTAACTGCTCACAACGCTAACTGCATGTGCTAAGTCGGGACGCGTGCAAACCATTGCATACATAATGCTCCCAACAGCACTTGCATATGGTATTTTCTCCATCTTCTTAATTTCTTCATTTGTTGTCGGACATTGATGCGATGATAACTTGAAGTGTGCAGCAAGAGGTGTAGAAACTGATTTGGCTTTGCTCATGTCAAACCTCTCCAGAACTTTGCGTACATAACCCTCCTGTGAAAGATAAAGCTTCCTAGCCTTACGATCACACCTGATCTCCATGCCTAGGATGCGTTTTGTTGCACCTAAATCCTTCATATCAAATTCTGCACTTAATTGCGCCTTAATCTTGGCAATTTCTGACTTGCTCCTTGCTGCGATAAGCATGTCATCCACATATATATAATAAGATTTGTTATTAATAAGATTTGTTCTGACTACGCGGGTAAATTGTTAAAGATTGCCTCAACTTTGTTCTTAACCTTCATCCCACATGGACTAGGAAACAAAGGCTTAATGCCTTAGCTCCATATTTCACCATTCATCCCACATTGGCCATAGAAAGGGCCTTGGTACCTTCAACTCCTTATATAAGGAGCTTAGTTGTGACAATTAGAATTTGTCCCACAATCTAGTAGTCACTTAGATTGTATTGTTCTTCTTTCTTAGTGAATTCTTTCTTCCGGCTTGCCGCCTGAGGTTTTTCCCCGATTTGGGTTTTTCCTCGTAAATTCTCGTGTCTCTTTTCTTTGTGCTTACGTTTTGATTCCTAACAAACTGGTATCAGAGCCAAGGTTAGGTTACTGATAGCTGCTTGTAGTATGCTCTGTGGTTGCCCCTAATAGGCGGATCCTCCACATCAGAAATAAGTAGTTTATCAATTCATCTTGTGGTGTTGGGTACTATTCTCATATACAGTTACTATTCCCGTATACGATCACTATTCCTGTATACGGTTACTATTCATATATTGTTTATGTATACGAGTATTATTTCTGTATACGATCACTATTCCCGTATACGGATACTGTTCCCATATACAGTCACTATTCACGTGTACGGTTACTATTCACGTGAAATTGTCAGAGCTTATTTTTGTTCAGAAAGCTCGTTGCAGAGCTGTGATGGCTTCGACATCGACAAAGCTTGATATAGCACCACTCATGTATGGCACAAAGTTTTCAATTTGGAAAATCAAGATGAAAGCAATTCTCATAAGTCTTGATTTGGATGAGGCACTACTCGGGATGGAGAATATGTGTGGAACAGAGCAGGAGAAGGAGAGAAAGAATATGAAGGCACTCGCTCAAATTCAGTTGCACTTATCAACGGAGATTCTTCAAGAAGTCAGTAAGGAGACAACTGCTGCCAGCTTATGGTTGAAGCTTGAATCGCTTCTTATGACAAAAAGTCCAACAAGTCGCTTGTACGCTAAATCCAGGCTGTACTCGCATAAGCTGTCAGAAGGTAAGTCTATTAAATCATATCTTGAAGAATTCAGAGCGATCATCAATGGTTTAGAAAATCTTGATGTTAAGACCGATGGTGAGGATTTGGCTATGCTTTTATTATATCATCTGCCAACATCATACAATAGTTTCCGTGATACCATACTTTATGGAAAAGATACAATAACTTTAGATGAAGTTTGTTCAAGTTTATTGTCAAGAGATAGAATGGACACTTCAAAGCGTGAGGAAAGCGGAGAAGGCTTGTATTCAAGAGGCAGATCAGTTGAAAGAAAGAATGATAGAGGATCATCTTCAAGGTCCAAGTCAAAACATCGGAATCTTTATTGCAACTATTGTAAGAAGAAAGGTCACATTAAGGATGATTGTCACAAATTAAAGAAAAAGAATCAAAATGCTGGAAATGGAGACAAGAACAAGCAAAGGCCACCAGATGAGGCTAGTATTGCCACCAATGAAGATGATTTTGCTTTAGTTGCTGAAAACTCATCTATAAACAGCACAGAAGCTTATATAGCTGCACAAGCAGAAAGTAGCAGGAGTGGCGAATGGACCATGGATTCTGCTTGCTCATTCCATTTGAATCCCCATAAGGACTGGTTTTACACATATGAACCGGTCAATCGAGGAGTAGTCATGATGGGGAATGACAATGCATGTAGAATTGCAGGCATCGGTGACATCAAAATTCGAATGCATGACGGGATAGTGAGAACACTATCAAATGTTCGCCATGTCCCTGATATGAGAAGAAATTTAATTTCTTTGAGTACATTGGAAGAAAATGGTTGTTCCTTTATTGGCAGGGATGGTTCGCTGAAAATCGTCAAAGGATCATTGGTAGTCATGAAAGGCCAGCGGAAAGGAAAGCTCTACATTTTGGATGGCAAGACCATGGAAGGCCAATCTGCAGTTGCTGAATCATCTATGTCTGATGAGGAGGTGACAAAATTGTGGCACATGAGGCTAGGCTTTGTTGGGTTTGGAATTCTGTTCTGGAGAATTCAAACAATACTGCAAGGATCAAGGTATTGTTCGCCATCTGACCGTTCCAGGGACTCTACAACAAAATGGTGTAGCAGAACGGATGAACAGAACCTTGTTGGAAAAGGCAAGATGCATGCTTTCAAACTCTAGATTGGGGAAGAAATTTTGGGCAGAGGCAGTCTCTACAGCTTGTTTTCTGGTAAACAGATCTCCTCATACTTTTATTGGTTTAAAGACACCTGAAGAAGTTTGGTCGGGCAATCCGGCTAACTATAATGATCTTAAGATATTTGGATGTCCTGCTTATGCATATGTGAATGAAGGGAAGTTAGATCCTAGATCGATTAAATGTGTCTTTCTAGGATACACTACAGGAGTTAAAGGGTATAAATTATGGAATCCTCATACTTCCAAAGTTTTCACAGCCAGGAATGTTATATTTGACGAGACATCCATGTTGCATCAAAAGGAGGAGTTGACTGTCGCTGATCCAAGCATTGAGAAGGAAAAGATTGGAAGCAAGGTGGAGCTCCAAATACATCCTGAAAGTCATGATCAGGATGTCAAGGATACACAAGTTGAGGTGGAGCAACAAGTTTCAACTGATGACATTCAGCCTTCTCATTCTATTGCTATCAATCGTCCCCGTCGTAGCAATCAAGGTATGCCTCGAAAGAGGTTAATTGAGGAAGCAGACTTTGTTGGGTTTGCTTTTGCAGCTGCTGAAGAGACAGAGAGTTGTTTTGAACCTGCAAATTATAAAGATGCAACTAACTGTCCAGATTCTTTTAAGTGGGTTGTAGCTATGCAAGAAGAGATGGAATTGCTTCAAAAGAATGACACTTGGACACTGGCTAAACTACCCAAAGGTAAAAGAACTGTCAAGTGCAAGTGGGTGTTCAAGAAGAAAGAAGGAATTCATGGAGTTGAAGAACCAAGGTATAAAGCTAGACTAGTTGCAAAAGGCTTTAGCCAGGTACCGGGAGTTGACTTTAATGATATTTATTCTCCTGTTGTGAAGCATAGTTCTATCCGACTGTTTCTTGGTCTTGTTGCGTTAGATGATCTTGAGTTGGAGCAACTTGATGTTAAAACAGCTTTTCTGCATGGTGATTTAAAGGAAGAAATCTACATCGAGCAACCCGAAGGTTTTAAGGTCGAGGGGAAGGAGGACCATGTCTGCAAACTCCAGAAGTCATTATATGGCCTCAAACAATCACCTCGACAATGCAAGGAGCAAGTCAGAAATTGCCAAGATTAAGGCGCAATTAAGTGCAGAATTTGATATGAAGGATTTAGGTGCAGCAAAACGCATCCTAGGCATGGAGATCAGGCGTGATCGTAAGGCTAGGAAGCTTTATCTTTCACAGGAGGTTTATGTACGCAAAGTTCTGGAGAGGTTTGACATGAGCAAAGCCAAATCAGTTTCTACACCTCTTGCTGCACACTTCAAGTTATCATCGCATCAATGTCCGACAACAAATGAAGAAATTAAGAAGATGGAGAAAATACCATATGCAAGTGCTGTTGGGAGCATTATGTATGCAATGGTTTGCACGCGTCCCGACTTAGCACATGCAGTTAGCGTTGTGAGCCGTTACATGGCTAATCCAGGACAAAAGCATTGACAAGCAGTAAAATGGATATTAAGGTATCTAAAAGGTACAACTACTGCTTATCTTGAGTTTGGCGGTTCTAAAGCTGGATTGATTGGATATGTGGATTCTGACTACGCGGGTAATCTTGACACTCGACGATCCACATCAGGTTACATTTTTACATTCGGTGGTTGTGCTGTGAGCTGGAAGGCTTGCCTACAAGCAACAGTTGCTCTTTCAACTGCAGAAGCAGAGTATATGGCAATCACTGAAGCAATAAAGGAAGCAATTTGGCTTAGAAATATTTATACAGAGCTTACTCAAGATGATCGCAGACTGAAGATATATTGTGATAGCCAAAGTGCTATTTTCTTGACAAAAGATAGCATGTTCCATGAGCGTACTAAACATATTGGGGTCAAATATCACTTTGTTCGTGAAATTGTTGATAAAGGTGATATTGTGATCATGAAGGTTAGTACGCTGGATAATGCTGCTGATATGATGACGAAGACTCTTCCTGGATCTAAGTTCAAACATTGTTTGGACTTAGTAAATCTTATTTGTTGATTATCACTTATTTGGAGGTGGCTGTGAAGATCAAAGAAGAAGGTTACAGATCAATTTGGTATGAAGGTGGAGTTTTGTTCATGTACAACAAAATTGATGCAAGGTGGAGATTGTTAAAGATTGCCTCAACTTTATTCTTAACCTTCATCCCACATGGACTAGGAAACAAAGGCTTAATGCCTTAGCTCCATATTTCACCCTTCATCCCACATTGGCCATAGAAAGGGCCTTGGTACCTTCAACTCCTTATATAAGGAGCTTAGTTGTGACAATTAGAATTTGTCCCACAATCTAGTAGTCACTTAGATTGTATTCTTCTTCTTTCTTAGTGAATTTTTTCTTCCGGCTTGCCGCCCGAGGTTTTTTCCCTGATTTGGGGTTTTCCTCGTAAATTCTTGTGTCTCTTTTCTTTGTGCTTTCGTTCTGATTCCTAACAAACTGTCTTTTTTTACGAGGAAATCTTATTATATAAGGAGTTGAAGGTACCAAGGCCCTTTCTATGGCCAATGTGGGATGAAGGGTGAAATATGGAGCTAAGACATTAAGCCTTTGTTTCCTAGTCCATGTGGGATAAAGATTAAGAACAAAGTTGAGGCAATCTTCAACAATCTCCACCTTGCATCAATTTTGTTGTACATGAACAAAACTCCACCTTCATACCAAATTGATCTGTAACCTTCTTCTCTGATCTTCACAGCCACCTCCAAATAAGTGATAATCAACAAATAAGATTTACTAAGTCCAAACAATGTTTGAACTTAGATCTAGGAAGAGTCTTCGTCATCATATCAGCAGCATTATCCAGCGTACTAACCTTCATGATCACAATGTTACCTTTATCAACAATTTCACGAACAAAGTGATATTTGACCCCAATATGTTTAGTACGCTCATGGAACATGCTATCTTTTGTCAAGAAAATAGCACTTTGGCTATCACAATATATCTTCAGTCTGCGATCATCTTGAGTAAGCTCTGTATAAATATTTCTAAGCCAAATTGCTTCCTTTATTGCTTCAGTGATTGCCATATACTCTGCTTCTGCAGTTGAAAGAGCAACTGTTGCTTGTAGGCAAGCCTTCCAGCTCACAGCACAACCACCGAATGTAAAAATGTAACCTGATGTGGATCGTCGAGTGTCAAGATTACCCGCGTAGTCAGAATCCACATATCCAATCAATCCAGCTTTAGAACCGCCAAACTCAAGATAAGCCGTAGTTGTACCTTTTAGGTACCTTAGTATCCATTTTACTGCTTGCCAATGCTTTTGTCCTGGATTAGCCATGTAACGGCTCACAACGCTAACTGCATGTGCTAAGTCGGGACGCGTGCAAACCATTGCATACATAATGCTCCCAACAGCACTTGCATATGGTATTTTCTCCATCTTCTTAATTTCTTCATTTGTTGTCGGACATTGATGCGATTATAACTTGAAGTGTGCAGCAAGAGGTGTAGAAACTGATTTGGCTTTGCTCATGTCAAACCTCTCCAGAACTTTGCGTACATAACCCTCCTGTGAAAGATAAAGCTTCCTAGCCTTACGATCACGCCTGATCTCCATGCCTAGGATACGTTTTGTTGCACCTAAATCCTTCATATCAAATTCTGCACTTAATTGTGCCTTAATCTTCAATTTCTGACTTGCTCCTTGCTGCGATAAGCATGTCATCCACATAAAGCAGTAAGTATGTGAATGAACCATCTCCAACTGGTCTCATGTAGACACATGAATCATAACTGCTTCTCCTGAAACCAAGATTCAAAGCAAACATATCAAAGCATTTATACCATTGTCGAGGTGATTGTTTGAGGCCATATAATGACTTTTGGAGTTTGCAGACATGGTCCTCCTTCCCCTCGACCTTAAAACCTTCGGGTTGCTCGATGTAGATTTCTTCCTTTAAATCACCATGCAGAAAAGCTGTTTTAACATCAAGTTGCTCCAACTCAAGATCATCTAACGCAACAAGACCAAGAAACAGTCGGATAGAACTATGCTTCACAACAGGAGAATAAATATCATTAAAGTCAACTCCCGGTACCTGGCTAAAGCCTTTTGCAACTAGTCTAGCTTTATACCTTGGTTCTTCAACTCCATGAATTCCTTCTTTCTTCTTGAACACCCACTTGCACTTGACAGTTCTTTTACCTTTGGGTAGTTTAGCCAGTGTCCAAGTGTCATTCTTTTGAAGCAATTCCATCTCTTCTTGCATAGCTACAACCCACTTAAAAGAATCTGGACAGTTAGTTACATCTTTATAATTTGCAGGTTCAAAACAACTCTCTGTCTCTTCAGCAGCTGCAAAAGCAAACCCAACAAAGTCTGCTTCCTCAATTAACCTTTTTCGAGGCATACCTTGATTGCTACGACGGGGACGATTGATAGCAATAGAATGAGAAGGCTGAATGTCATCAGTTGAAACTTGTTGCTCCACCTCAACTTGTGTATCCTTGACATCCTGATCATGACTTTCAGGATGTATTTGGAGCTCCACCTTGCTTCCAATCTTTTCCTTCTCAATGCTTGGATCAGCGACAGTCAACTCCTCCTTTTGATGCAACATGGATGTCTCGTCAAATATAACATTCCTGGCTGTGAAAACTTTGGAAGTATGAGGATTCCATAATTTATACCCTTTAACTCCTGTAGTGTATCCTAGAAAGACACATTTAATCGATCTAGGATCTAACTTCCCTTCATTCACATATGCATAAGCAGGACATCCAAATATCTTAAGATCATTATAGTTAGCCGGATTGCCCGACCAAACTTCTTCAGGTGTCTTTAAAACAATAAAAGTATGAGGAGATCTGTTTACCAGAAAACAAGTTGTAGAGACTGCCTCTGCCCAAAATTTCTTCCCCAATCTAGAGTTTGAAAGCATGCATCTTGCCTTTTCCAACAAGGTTCTGTTCATCCGTTCTGCTACACCATTTTGTTGTGGAGTCCCTGGAACGGTCAGATGGCGAACAATACCTTGATCCTTGCAGTATTGTTTGAATTCTCCCGAACAGAATTCCAAACCATTATCTGTCCTTAGCTGTTTCACCTGCTTCCCGATCTGCTTCTTGATCAGAGTCTTCCACTGCTTAAATGCGACAAAGGTTTCATTCTTATGCTTCAAGAAATATGCCCAAACCTTCCTTGAAAAATCATCAATGAAGGTAACCATGTAACGAGCTCCACCAAGAGATGCCTCACGAGACGGTCCCCACACATCAGCATGAATATAATCAAGAGTTCCTTTAGTGTTATGTTTTGTAGGAGTAGTAAAAGAGATTCTCTTTTGCTTTCCAAATAAGCAATGTTCGCATAAATCTAACTTACTGACCTTTTGTTCTCCGAGTAGTCCTCTTTTGCTCAGCTCAGAAATGCCTCTTTCACTCATATGGCCTAGCCTCATGTGCCACAATTTTGTCACCTCCTCATCAGACATAGATGATTCAGCAACTGCAGATTGGCCTTCCACGGTCTTGCCATCCAAAATGTAGAGCTTTACTTTCCGCTGGCCTTTCATGACTACCAATGATCCTTTGACGATTTTCAGCGAACCATCCCTGCCAATAAAGGAACAACCATTTTCTTCCAATGTACTCAAAGAAATTAAATTTCTTCTCATATCAGGGACATGGCGAACATTTGATAGTGTTCTCACTATCCCGTCATGCATTCGAATTTTGATGTCACCGATGCCTGCAATTCTACATGCATTGTCATTCCCCATCATGACTACTCCTCGATTGACCGGTTCATATGTGTAAAACCAGTCCTTATGGGGATTCAAATGGAATGAGCAAGCAGAATCCATGGTCCATTCGCCACTCCTGCTACTTTCTGCTTGTGCAGCTATATAAACTTCTGTGCTGTTTATAGATGAGTTTTCAGCAACTAAAGCAAAATCATCTTCATTGGTGGCAATACTAGCCTCATCTGGTGGCCTTTGCTTGTTCTTGTCTCCATTTCCAGCATTTTGATTCTTCTTCTTTAATTTGTGACAATCATCCTTAATGTGACCTTTCTTCTTACAATAGTTGCAATAAAGATTCCGATGTTTTGACTTGGACCTTGAAGATGATCCTCTATCATTCTTTCTTTCAACTGATCTGCCTCTTGAATACAAGCCTTCTCCGCTTTCCTCACGCTTTGAAGTGTCCATTCTATCTCTTGACAATAAACTGGAACAAACTTCATCTAAAGTTATTGTATCTTTTCCATAAAGCATGGTATCATGGAAACTATTGTATGATGTTGGCAGATGATATAATAAAAGCATAGCCAAATCCTCACCATCGGTCTTAACATCAAGATTTTTTAAATCATTGATGATCTCTCTGAATTCTTCAAGATATGATTTAATAGACTTACCTTCTGACAGCTTATGCGAGTACAGCCTGAATTTAGCGTACAAGCGACTTGCTGGAATTTTTGTCATAAAAAGCGATTGAAGCTTCAACCATAAGCTGGCAGCAGTTGTCTCGTTACTGACCTCTTGAAGAATCTCCGTTGATAAGTGCAACTGAATTTGAGCGAGTGCCTTCAGATTCTTTCTCTCCTTCTCCTGCTCTGTTCCAGACATATTCTCCATCCCGAGTAGTGCCTCATCCAAATCAAGACTTATGAGAATTGCTTTCATCTTGATTTTCCAAATTGAAAACTTTGTGCTATACGTGAGTGGTGCTATATCAAGCTTTGTCGATGTCGAAGCCATCACAGCTCTGCAACGAGCTTTCTGAGCAAAAATAAGCTCTGACAATTTCACGTGAATAGTAACCGTACACGTGAATAGTGACCGTATATGGGAATAGTATCCGTATATGGGAATAGTGATCGTATACGGAAATAATTCTCATATACAGAAACAATACGGGAATAGTAACCGTATACGGGAATAGTGATCATATACGGGAATAGTAACTGTATATGAGAATAGTACCCAACACCACAAGATGAATTAATAAACTACTTATTTCTGATGTGGAGGATCCGCCTATTAGGGGCAACCACAGAGCATACTACAAGCAGCTATCAGTAACTTAACCTTGGCTCTGATACCAGTTTGTTAGGAATCAGAACGTAAGCACAAAGAAAAGAGACACGAGAATTTACGAGGAAAACCCCAAATCGGGGAAAAAACCTCGGGCGGCAAGCCGGAAGAAAGAATTCACTAAGAAAGAAGAAGAATACAATCTAAGTGACTACTAGATTGTGGGACGAATTCTAATTGTCACAACTAAGCTCCTTATATAAGGAGTTGAAGGTACCAAGGCCCTTTCTATGGCCAATGTGGGATGAAGGGTGAAATATGGAGCTAAGGCATTAAGCCTTTGTTTCCTAGTCCATGTGGGATAAAGGTTAAGAACAAAGTTGAGGCAATCTTCAACAACTGGCCCAAGCTTGTTTATTTTCACGAATTAGCTTTGTTTATTTTCAAATAATAAAGTAGTTGTTCAGACCTATATGTTGAATTTCAGCTTACTAAACCTCGTAACTGAATTCTTTCAGAGAATTTTTCTTTATAAATTAAATGATATGATCTCTTTGGAATTTTAGTTCCTAATTTTGCATTTTGTTTTAATATTAAACTCTTTTCCCTTGTTCTGTAGTTGCCCCCACATGCACTTTAGTATTTTCTCAGCTTAAACACCTCCTATTTTATAGCCCAAGTAGACCCATTAGTGTCAATCATAATCACAATCATCATCATACCGCACCTTAATCCCAACTTGCTGAGGTTGCTGGCATGAACTTCATAGTGTTAATTAACTATTTATGGTTACTATTTAATACTAAAAATTCATGTAAAGCTCATAGCGGTAAAGCTTTGCACTGTGCCTCCACCTTGGACAAAAACTACTGTCAACTAGAATCATAGCTCATTCGTAACTTCTACCTACTTGACTAAACTAATACATCTTTCCACATGGTCTATCTACTCTTCTAAACAAAGGACAAAAATAAAGGCAAACAAATGAGTGAATGAATTCAAAAGAATCCTAAAAGCTTCCTGATAAATTCCTTTTCCTAGTGAATAAATGCTAATTTATCTATAGTAATATGATACCACACTCAACAGTCAGACCATGGTTTTTGAATAGCTTACCAATATAACTAAGCAAATGAGATGCATAAGCTTTATGTTTTGTATCATCCTGCATACCAGGCATATTGGCTGTAACACCTGCCATGGCCATTTCAGTGGGCTTGGGTTCCGACTTACTAACATTGGTTTGTTTTATAATATTTTAACTCTTTTCTTTGACATTGCTATCTTTAGATATGTTTTTTGAATTATTACTTGTTTGAATTTTAGTTTTTATTAATTTAATAGTTTCTATGAATTGAAGTTATGTTGCTCACGTCAATTTTTCTTTATATATAATGCTTATGTACATCATAGAATAATATACATTGAAATATGTTTTTTGCACAAAAAAATCTTTTCTTTTCCTCTATATTTGATCAGAGCCACAAGATTTGAACACTTTTTCTATGAATTCCATGTGTCAGAATTTTATTTTACATCACTAGAGTTGCAAGAAATGATAATCCATCTGAGAAATGCTTTTCATCAGTTCTTATATGCGTAGAAATATATACAACAGTAAATCCATTACATATATTTGTAACAATGCCAATACTCGTAGGGTACTTTGTTACTGAAAACGCAGTATGATCTCAGTAAAACAAAACTTTTGAGTCAGATATCAATTTTTCATTGAGACAAATGTTTTTTTATCCCTCTAATTTTTTATTGATACAATCATGTTTTTTCTTTTCTTTTTTTTTTTTTTGGGGGGGGGGGGGGGGGGTGAGACCATCCAAAGTCAGCCAGTACTCACTGACACAAACAACATGAGAACTGTTTGCCCACTGTAATTATTTCTCATTGAATTAAATTACCTATTCAAGGGCAAAATAGAAGCCAAGCACAAGCAAGCAACCTTAACAATCTCAACATAATTAAAATGTAGTGCCTGGTCATTCACATATACGATTTTGACACACCATTGCAGATATGAAGTTGAACCTTTTATTATATCAGAGTATAATCAGGAGCATAGAGCAGGACCCAAAACAAGATGTGGAGCTAAACAAACAAAAAAAAAAAAAAGAGAGAGAGCTAGAGCCTTCACCTGCTGAAACTTGGTTTCTGGGCTTCCACAGTCACTCTTTTTTAATGGCCACTCCACCATGCAGGCAAGTGATGCTGCAACTACTTCTGAAGCCTACAAGAAATTATTACATGTGAACTAGATATCTCATGTAATGTCATTAAGCACATAAAGCACCAGACTAGTTGTTACCTCATCATAGCCAACTGATAGCCGTTTTGCATAATCGTCAGCAACATCCTGCTTCGAAGTACCACTGACAGCATCATGGTGTTGAGCAACTGCTAAAGCATCAGCCAAAGAGTCTGTTGTGGGACCTGCTTTACTTCTTCCTTTCAAAAACTCCAACTGCCTTGCTGTCTGTTCAAGCATTTACAGTAAGAAAACATCAAAGTTTTGGATGGTGCAAACATCCTATCTGTGAATGATTGTGTATGGTGTGGTGCATACCAAGTAGTAGGCACTCATTTTTCTAACATAACCCTTCAAGGCTGGCCTACTTGTAAAATATCCAGTCCAATAGGCATTTTCGCTGTCTGCATATCTGAAAAGTAATTGTACCAAAAGATAAGATTAATACGTATTTGCAATCAAATTGTATCCAAAAAAGTTTATAGGAAAACAAACTTTTGCTGTTAAATCCAAAAAAAATATCTTACGGAAAGTAATCATCGGTCTTCAGTGGCCATGTTTTATTTGAAGCATATTTGGCATCAGTGTATATTGATGGGGTTGAGTATAGGGCATTGACACGACCATCCTATAAACATCATTAATCGATAGTCCATCACAAAGTTAATTACCATTTCCTATCAAAACGACCACTCCATAAGGTGAAGACAAAATGCATTGAATAGATTGAAGCAAAAACATGACCTATTCCTCGTTAGAAAGTAAAAAATCTAGGCTGGATCTAACTGGATACTTACTTGATTGACATAATGTATAAACTTGTCCATCTGTCGGAACCATGTCTGTGCATACTGGTACTTGAAATCTGTTCCCATTGTCCACATTATGTGATTTGTACGAGTTAGATTAGCCTGAAGGAAAGGAAAGAACCTCTTTATGCTGTGATAATATGAAGAAAGATTTGTGGGACATTATTAATATGGACAAAAGGTTACGATAGAGATCAAACTCCAGTTATTGTCTTAGATTGCTGAGAAACTATCACCAAATTGAGTATGTTCATTAGCAAAAATCATGGAAATGTTGATTACTTGCCTACCGGAGATCAAGAAATACAAAATTTGGACAGAAAGCATTCCAATTAACAGAGGAGCCGCTGCAAAAGTCCCTTGACATGCCAATACTATCTTCATTGTTCTAGGGTGTGAAAAACATTCGGCCTATTTTACCTGTGCTACAGAAGCTGTGATAAACTGTTCCACACGCACAGCAACATTGTAGTCAGGCAAATTCAAGTTATCCTTCGAGAAATAAAAACTAAAATTAGATGCTGAACAAGTTTTAGTGGTACCCGGTGAAAGCCAATTTACATTCTAACAAAGAGTTTACCTGTATAATTGGATGATCAACATTTTCATTAACTTCAAAGTAAAGGTTACTGGGAGGTTCATAATTCTCAGGAAATGCACCAGCAAGTATCTACAATATAACGAAAAACTTGTTGAGAAAAATTAACCACCAAATGACTAAACCGACATGATAGCCATTGACATGGCATTGCTCAAAGAAAGTAAGAATAGTTCCCAACCTGCGCAGTTGAACCGAGACTCTTAGACCCCTGCCAAACAACTTCAAGAGTCTTCTCATTCTTCCTTTTAGCTCTATCTTGGTAATCAATTCGACTGAAGAACAGTGCATCAAATCCAACCTATGCCGAAAAGTGAGCTTGCTTTAGTAGATTGAGTCAAACAATCTGTTAATAGCTATTTTTAGCTAATAGAAACAACATGTTTAATTTAAGCAAAGCCATACCTCTGCCCCCAAAAGATAGGCCTGCACTGCAGAATGCCCAAAAGGATCAATCTGCCAACCGATTCTTGGGGTTACGTTGAACTCCTGTTTGATAAATCGATGTCCTAGAGTTGTCTGATCAATCATATCTATGTAATGTGTGGCTGCCTCGTCATGCATACACATGCCTCCATTTCTGCCAAGCAAACACCAATTGCTCAAAACTTCAATGACATATTATGGCACAGCTTAAAACAAAAGCAACACCCCTTACTAGAATGTCTCCTAGCTATTAATCCATAGCACAACTAACACTGAGACAGCAAACATGTTGAGGATTTTAAATAGACTAGAAACCAGACTGAGAGAGTCTACTACATTAACTCTAGCTGGCCAGAGCTAACAAGCTTTTTCACCAGCTCTTGAATGGCTGGACTCTGATCCCTCCACCACATCTGAAAAAATGCCTGTATAATCATCAAATTGTCACTATCAGTGGCAGATGCAGAAATCTTTGGCAGTTGATTCCATATAAATATAATAAAATGTTGCACGCCTAACCAGAATTTCACTCAAAAATAGAATTAAGGAAGGGAATAGAGAAGAAATGACCGAACTGGAAGAGAGAAACAAAGCAGAAGGTGAGACATGAGAGAAAGAGCATAATAGGAATTCAGCAGAAAAAGAAAGAGAGAGAGGGAAAAAGAAAATATGCAGAGAAAAGAGTCTCAATTCATCATTCAACATTGACTCTCAATACAACATAAGAGTATCTATAATCCACTAATACTTGTTCCCTAAGCAACATAGTAAATCATTCCTAGACTTCTCTTCATATTGGGTTTACATCATTCCTAATGTTCACGTAGCTGCTGACTTGGCCCTCGAACTAATCTTTGCTCCAGGTAGCTCTAATCGCACTGTCTCAATTGTGCTTGGAACATTGCCTTCCCCTCGAAATGATCCTTGCCCTCAAGGATCAGGAACCAAACTTCTATCTTGAATTTTCTAGACTTCCTACTTTGCTGAGAACTTCGGCCGTCTTTCTTTTTATAAAAAAGAAGAAAAAAAGAAAAGAAAAATTTTCAAGCATCCGCTGAAAATGTAGCTATTATTACTGAAGAATTCTGCTGCTTGAGAGGCTTTCGTCATATGCATCACCCTTGCCCTCTACTTGGAAACATAGAGACTACAACTATGTATACACGTAGTTCAGCAACTTTCTGCATCCCAAACGAGTTACCAATTCCTCCATTTTGCCTTGCTTCTGCTCCAAAATTCTTGCTCCTCTTGACAGCAACTCTCATAGAACAGCTCCAAAATTTCTTATCTTCGCTCCATAAAAATCCAAAAGGAATCGCACTTGTTGCTTCATGACCTTGTTCGCTTTTGAGCTTTTGCTGGCCCCTTCTTCTTCCAACTTAATGTCATTATGATAGGACACACTTGCATTTCTAACCATAAGCCGGCGCATTGCTTCTTCCTCATTTGTTTCGTCATCAAAATATGAACCTTTCTGAATTCTGATATTGAGAAGCACCCAGCCGGCCCCTAGAGAAACCTCAGGTTCACCAGTAGTAGCTACTGTTGTAATAACCAGGTTTTCACCCATAAAGGTTACACCCTGATCAACTTCAGTTCTGATGTCTGCTGGAGGTTCTTCTTCAAGATAAATAGCCGTTGAGTCTTCCTCTGTGCTAGAAATAGAAACACAACTCTCTGCTGTTTTTGAATTACTGTAGGTGTTGAATCCTCGTGTCGCGTAGTGCTTTCTACAGTTACATGTGGAAATCCTTCTACTGCTGCATCCTTCTATCTGTTCCAGATTCACAGGTACAGTTCTTGAAGTTTGGCAAGACCTTGAGCTGTATACAAAGTTTGAGGCTTATGTAATCTAACACAACCCCGTAATTCTTCCTTTAACCCCATAATGAACAAATAGACAACAGACTCCTCGTGCTCATTTGCCTCACTAAGTACAGCTTCAAACTTAACTCAGCATTCACGTACAGAACCTACATGTTAGAGCTCAAGAAATTCTCTTTTTCTTGATTCAGCCTGGCCATACTCTTCAAATTTCGTGGATCCATCAGGGATAGTCTCGGTAAACTCATTCCGTTTCTGTTCTTCCTCACCCTTGTTGCACCAGAATCGAAGCTTGGTTCAGTCACTCTGTCAAACATCTCGGAGCCACACGAAACAAAGACAATTAGACAAATAACTAGCCGTTGCTGAGCTACCGCTCTTGTGATAACCATCGGCCGACTGAGGGTAAACACCTTGGAATCGTGATCACGAATTCTGGCCAGGATAATGGCTCTAATAAATTGAACCAGAAGCAGAAGTGGCATGGCGAAAGAGGGAACGGAGAAAAAATGGTTAGTCGAGAAGCGGAAGATGAGAGATGAGAATAAAAATAGGTGCAGCTTATTTTTTATTTTATTGTTTTTTTAGTATTAGTGTTATGAAAGTTAATACCAGTATAACAATTGATTGAATAAAATTTTTCATGATATAATAAATTTTTATGAGTTTTTTCTCACTAAACTTAAAAAATTTAAAAAATTTAATACTTCCTCTACTCAAAAAAATGAAATGCATTCTTTTTTAGGTTATGCCAAAAAAATTGAAACATTTTTTTAGAAAGTTTTTAATATCTAATTTAACTTAATACTAACATTTACTTTCTCATTGGACAAAACTGAATAACGAATTTTTTTTAATCTTAATTTAAGCTCGTAGTACACAAAATTCAAAAGAAATTTTTTTAATCATCTTTTCAACCTTTATTATACAAAACTTAAAAGGAAATCTTTTTTTAATTTTAGTTCCATAGTAATTTTCACACCCAAAAAATATTTCATCATTTATGAAATGGATAAAGTGTATTATATAAAAATATTATTTAATGAATTATTATAAATATATAGTATTAACTCTCAAATGAGACTAAAATTTAATTAAAAAATATAAAAATAAAAATGAGCTATTTTATATTAATTTAATGCTAGACAAAGTGCACGTAATATTCAGTTTGTGAAGAAATAGAGATGAGGGAGGCCGTTCATACAGCAACTCGACTCGTCTTTGAACTAACTCAACCGAGTGTAATAATCTAGAACTTCAAAGTTAAAATGTGAAATTCAAGCCAATTGAAAACCAAGTTGTTCCAACTCCAGCAAGATCATAGCTGAAGGCTCGTAGGCCAATTATGTGATCTCAGACGTAAGAAATCAAAATTCAAGTATTTTGCAACAATTGACTAAAACCAAGAAGGAGATGGCAAGCCAACTCATGTTCAAGCTTCACAAGGGAAACTTAAAGTGTTGGAATCTACTAATGGCATCCTTCTTCAAGAAATAAAGTCCCTTGATCATGGCATTCTGGTACTACTAAGCAGAAAGTCTAAGCAAATAGCACACACACACACACACACACACAACATAGTTGTGAGAATGCCATGATCTTGTGTGCCTCCTATATGATTTGTCATGTTTCTTTCCACAAGATTGGAGCAGAGATGTTTGGCCATATACCATGTGTACAAATGTGTCACATCCACCTCATGTCATGTCATTCCAACAATATAAAATAAATGATTATTTTTCATATGTATTTTTTTTCCTAACAATGGTATGGGTATCTTCCATTTTATATTATATATATGATATATTTAAACTTATTTGGTTATATTATAAAGGGTAAAATGGGTAAATTTGCAACTAAAGTTTATAGGTAGAGTAATTTTGCAATTGAACTTTTCTGTGAGCAAATTTGCCATTAACATTTTTGTTTGAGCAATCTTGCTATTAGTCGTTAAATATTGATAATATTCCATTTATTTAGATAATATTCCATGATACAACTCTTAAATTAATTCATGAAAGTTTTTTTCTTAACCCCCAGCTATCCAAATCTCTCGTAACACCTAAATAAGTCAAAATTCTATGTTTCAATACCTCTCTTGCTGAGTCTTCTTGTTTTCACCTTTATCATTGTTGTTGAGCAACCATTCGGCACTATTTTCATTGATCATTTATTCTAGAACTGTAACTCCTCTGAGTTTAGTCTCACTTGCATTAATCAAACCCTATTTGATTGAGGTTTGTTCTTAGCAATGTTGATTGGATGTGTGGAATAGTAAAAATAGTATCGGTGGCAGAAAGGGTGGAGGGTGGAAAAGAGTAGTGGGAATTGCTAGAGCAAATACGATGATGAAAAATGATAGATTCAAAAACTTAAGGACTAAAGGTTAGGCATAAAACACTTAAATTGAAAATTGCAGTTTTTTTCTCTCTCTCTGTTTTTTTTTTACACATATGCCACGTAAACAATTTTAGTGGTCACCGGCAGATTTACTCCTAATATAAAACATCGATGATAAATTTGCACCTTTTAAAAAAATTAATGTCAAATTTGCACATAAAAAAACTCAATAGTAAAATTACTCTGTATATAAACTTTAGAGGCAAATGTGTCCATTTTACCTATTACAAACCCTATTACTCTAATTTTTTTAAAGGAAAAATACTTTTCAAATTTTAGGACATATTGTTATGTGCTCTTACACATTTTCTTGGTAAAAAATGATACAGCTTGAAGTATCGTGCACTTGTTATGCACTTACACATGGACCTCTATAAACACCCACACCCATATACGTGGCATTAAGTTATTGACTTCTATTAAAATTTAATTTAGTTAAAGTCTAAAAACACTACTAAAATTTCTTAAATTTTTTATGAAGACTTTCCTGATTGCAAACCACTGTCAGAAATTTCTGATAGACGACTGTCAGAAACTGTCTGACAAGATTTTTCGACGGCTTTTCCTTTAAACTTATCTCTGCCCAAAATTATCCGTGAAAATGAAATTTTTTGAATTTAATTTTTTTGACAGACAAATTTCAAAAGTTCGCCGTTAGAAATTTTGATAGCTAGTTGTCAGAAAAATTTTCCAGTCACATTCTTGCTTGTTGAAAGAAAATTTTGCTCAAAATTTGCCACCAAAATAAAATTTTATGAATTCAAAATTTACAATGTTCAATTTTTTTTACTATTTGTTGAAAGTTGACAAATTTTCTTCTAAATTATCTTGCTAAAAATTACAATTTTTGCTTTTGAATTTAATTCACCCCCCTCTTCCACCATTATTAAACTATCCTCTCCTTTTCCATGAAAACCTCATTTTTTTTCTCTCCCATCTTCCTTCTCTTTCTCACAAAATTTTCTCCTCCTTCTCCTTCTTCCTCTTCTTCTTCTTCCTTTTATCTTCATATCTTCCTTATCATTATATACCTTCTTGTTGTTATTTCTTCCTTATCATTATCCTCTTCTTTCTCTTTTTCTTTTCTTCTTCTTCTTCTTCTTCTTCCTTTTCTTCATTTTCTTTGTCTCTCCTCTTTCTCACCATCTTCTACTTCCTTTTATTATTTTTCTCTTTCTTCCTTCCTATCTTTCTCACCAACTTTATGCTCAAGGGAAGATCTGACCTGACCTACCCGAACCCAAGCCTAACCTGACCCAATTTGACCAGAAAAGTTAACGACCTGAACCCGACTGTACCCAACCTGACTTGAACTTGAACCTGATTGAAGTAAAACCCGAGAAAACCTAATTTGACCCGATGATTAAACCTGACAAGACCCGATTTTAAATTAAATTAACATAAAATATATGATCGGCAAAGACTTTAGAAAAATTATGATTTAATATATGCAAATGAGTTTCTTCTATTTTGTTGATCTATTTTACATTGTAGAGCGAGTGAGGAAGCACTATGAGAAATGATTAGTGAAACGGTGATAGAGAGATAAGAATAATTAGGTTTTAGAAATTATAGTACTTTTTCCATCCCATATTCTTTGAAATATTTGACTTTTTCTAATAGTTTGAATTGAATTTATTTATATTACTCCCTCTGTCTCAAATTCTTTGTATCATTCATATTTTAACAATTAATCTATAATTTTTTATTTTCAAAAATTTAATAAATAAATAAATAAATTTATACATGATTTTTAAATATATATTTTTTAAATTTTTCAATAAACAATAATATAAATAAATTCAAGTCAAATTAGTCAGAAATGTTAAATGGAGCAAAAAAATGGGAAGGGGGGAGATTATTTTTAGAAAAAATTTAAAAAGTATATATTTAAAAACTATATGCCTTTATTTATTATTTAATATAATCATTTTTTATTTATATACTAAAATGTTAAAAATAAAAAACTATAGATTAATTATTGTATAGTGAATGTTACAAAGAACTTGGCATAGAGGTGGTATTTTATTAAAGAAATTATATATTCATATATCTTCATAAATTTTATATTATTTTTTATACCTAGTTAAATTAAATTTTAATCAAAATTAAAAAAAAATTGATGTGATTCAACCATTCCGGCTTATGCATTAGTGAACCAAACAAATCTGACAATTAAGTTGAATTTGGTTTAAGACCCGATAACCCAACCTGATTGGATCTGAACTCAAATAAACCTGGATTGACACAACCCGAACCTGAAATCTACTCAACCCAAACCTAAATAACCCGACCTGGACTCGAATACATGTTGACCCGATTAAATCTGAACCTGAATGACCTGACTTGAACTTAACCCGACTTACCCAATTGTCATCCCTACCCAATGGTGGTTTAAGTGTAATCCATACAGACCACGGGACCAAACTACACATTTCTGGGAGTTGGAAGCTCTGTGTAGTTGATTCTATGAACAAGAGCTGAAAAATGGCAGTTTGAGTCCAAAACTTCTAGCACTTTGCAAACTAGAGACAAATCTTTGAATTAGACTATTTAAGGAACTACCATTTGCAACCTTGGAAAAACAATTTTTTTTTTAAGGAAAAAATTTTCAATGGCTATCCACCGGATTAGGAGCCTTTTTCCAATGTGTTAGGAGCTGGCAGATGTGTTTCAAATGACTGTCCACTAGAAATGGTCATTTCTAACGGCTAATAGTCGGAAATTTCTATTAAAAAGCATCATTTTTCTAGTAGTGATAGGTTCTATATTTTCTAGATTAAGCATGTTAAACATTATCATACAAAACTTGAACCTTTTGGCAAGTCAAACTTGAGCTAAGATATTCTGAAGGTTGCCAAGCTCAAGCCACCCTAACAAATCTAGTTGAGCTTAAAGTTGGGGATGGTTCGAGCTCAGATTGATACCACCCCAGGCGAGGCTAAGTAGGGGTGATTATTCGGTTTAAACAGAACAGAATTAGTCGGTTTATTTAGTTTTTGGTTTTGGATGCTAAGAAACTGAAATAACCGAATTAGTCAATAAAACTGAATTCAAACCGAACCAAAATATTTTGGTTCGGTTCGGTTTAAACAGAATTAACCGAAAAAAATGGTAATTAAATTCTATAAGAGATGAAATAAGACAAATATATCATTTTTCTTTTCAAATTCCATTCAATATAGAAGATTCATTATCCATGGAAAGAAAGAAAATAAGAATCCAAGCTAATTTGAGTTACTTGGTAGCATTATTGTTCATGAAACAAATAAAAAAAATTGTATAAAAAATTTCAGTTATTTCGGTTACCGAATTCTAAAACCGAAACCGAACCGAAATTGATTTTTTTGTCATTCGGTTTCAACCGAAACCGAACCGAATTACCGAATTAACCGAACCGAATTTAAAATATTTTTCAATTTTTCAGTTTTTTCGATTTAAACCAAATACTGATCACCCCTAAGGCTAAGTGGGGAAAAGGAGGAGCATGGGAAGCTAGAGTTGCATTGGACTCGTTTTATATTTGATCTACTACCTTTTGTTATAGTATCAAATTTCTAATTATTGACATTTCTTTTTCTGAGACAATACAACTGAGTCAGTGTCTATACAATTATTGTTTGGTTAACACTAACACACTACTGTTTCATTATCGCCAAAATAACAGAAATCAGATTAAGAGTGAGTCAGAAAATGAAAGATTGGAAAATAACAAAAAATTGAAAGGATCGGAATGAGGAGGTAAGATCTCATACTTGTTCAACGTAAATGAACTTTCTATTCTTGTCAGCCAGTAATGCCGTGAGAATAGAATCCAGTACATCTTGAACACAAGCTGTCTGTAAATATCGAGATTATTTTAGAAGCAAACAAAAGAAAAAAAATACAAAAAACGAAAGAAAGAAACATAGGATAGCAAATTAATTAGTCTCTAGTCTCGGGGACATGACCTGAATAGAATTCTTGGAGCCAACATAATACTGATCAATGGTTTTCAACCATCCAACATCGTCATGGGTGTGAGGAACCAAATGAACGTTGAGCTTCCCCGGAACTGTCTTCGACGTCGTATCGTACGCTATGTACTTGGGCTCTGCACGCAGAAGACCGCAAAGCAGCAGAAGCCAAAGAAACGACTGATCCCGAACCGCCGCCATGAGAGACAAAACAGGATTATGATTGAGGTCGCATTGGGGCGGTGGGTCGGGGGAGAAAAGACGAAAAGAAGTAACGAAGAAAGGGAATTTCCGGGCCGGGAATTAAAATGGATGGGATTTGATCGGATTTCTTTGGATTTTGTCTGCAGTAAAAGTAAGAGATCAGAGGAGATCAGAGAGAGACTGTGACTGAATCATCCGTTTTGCTTTCTAAATTTACGCAGATTTTGAATTCCGTAAAATTAATTGCTTTCGCCCATCTGGCGCGATTTCTGTGGGAAGTCCATGTCCACCACCAAGCTCTGCTCATCCATCCAACTAGCTGCGAAACGCCCGCTTCCCGCGCGGTTAAATTTTGTGAAATTAGGACATTTCTTTTTTTCGATGAAATTAAATATTTTTATAATAACACTTTCTCCATCCAATAAAAAATGAATCATTTCTCTTAACTTAGAGATTAAGGTTTATATAATTTATGAATTTTTTTTCAATTTTTCCCATGAAACTAAAGTTTAAAAAAATTTTAAATTTTTTTCAATGAAAGTCTAAATAATGATTAAAAAATAAAAATGTTCCTTTGTAAGTTTTGTGAAATGAAAATTTAAATTAGGATAGTAACATAAATTGGAAGTTAAAATTTTTTCAAAAATTAAAATGTTTTAATATTTTTGGGACAACAAAAAAAATATATGTTTAATCTTTTTTTAGATGAGAAAGTATTAAATACATATGAAATAATATCAAACACTGATTAAGAATTATTAAGTATTAGAGAGAGTATTTAATTTTTATTCTTAGCTATACCCGTTATATCATTCTAGCTAGCTAATTGGTGAAATTAAATGTCACCGAAATATGTAACCTTAAATTGTCATATTTCACCAAATAAAATACTAATTTTATCCTATACTGTTTGATATATTTAGATTTGATACAGAGATTAAAAAAGAATGAAAAGTCAATGTTTTTTTCAGTTTAGCTTTATACTTTTACATGTAATAAATTAAGAAAAATGGAAAAACAATGAACGTTAAAATGTTAGTTTTAAAACTAATATGATAAAATAACTTACTAAATATGGAAAACAAGTAAAGATCTTGGATAACTCAAAATAGTAAAATAATCCAAAGATTTAGAACGAATAGAGTATATTATTAAATGTTAGAGAATTTAGCATTACTTTATAAATGTTTCACTTTATTTTGAAATAGCAAAATTAATTAAGAGTTGGGAATTGAGAGACCATTCAAATTGGTTGAATTGCATTTTATTGCATTGCCATCAATTTGTAACCCAATTACTAGCTAACATATAGTAACTGATTTCCCAACTTCTTTGTTGTAATAGGCCATAATTAAGGAAGTTAATATACATCCGGTCTGATGGGAATCCGATTTGTATCCTATTTAATGGGTTTTTTTTTTTCAATTGAACAAATTTTGATCAAATGTAGTTCTTTTCATTTTTTTTTCACCTGATGGGTTCAGTAAGATGAAGTTTGAGGTACACCCGCCCCACATCCAACTTAAATATATATGGCTAATTAAAAAAGATGGATATAATGTTCTAGTTTTACCATACCTAAGGCTACCATATAGTTTTAAAAAATTCTTATTCATTTTTATGCCTTGACCTATTGGCTTCACACAACCATCTTGATTGTCCTTTCATCGTCTTGTAAAATGATAATGTCTCTAGCTAGAGATTTGTGGAGAGTGCTTTGTCAATTACATGTCATTTTTTGGTAGTTGCAAGCAATAACTCCAGGATTTGTTTGTTTCAGGAAAAAGAAGATGTCTCTCCTTTAATTCCTCTTTCAAGTTTCTGGATACTAAGATGTGGAGACTACTCAGATTATTTTTCCTATAGATGATCTTCATCACATTTTCTTAATGCCTATTGATAAAAAATTTTCCTTATAAAAACTCATGATGTGCTATTTTCCATTCAATTATTTTCCTAATACTTGTGGTTGTGAAAGTGTAATAAGTGGATGAGTTTTACCTGACTCAACCTACCTAAAAATTGGTAGGATATAGATGTAAAAAGTGTCCATGTCCATCCACTAGATGATGGGTATACTAAAAGAGAAATGAGGTGAAAGCCAATGAAAATCAATGGCAAGCTTACTCAATCGCATGCCTATGGCAAATATGTGGGCTAGTGACTGATATGCGATTGAATGTGTTAGTTGCTTCACATTCAGTCACACATTTTAAAATATTTTTTTTTGTTAATTGCATCTTAGTCGCACAACATAAAATATTATTCCATTGATTATGTATTGTTCATTGATTTTATTGTATCAAATTATTTCACAGTTTTAACTATAATCATACAATTATGTTAATATATAAGTGTTTATGTGTATGTGTGTGTGTCTATTTCTAGAAATATCTGAAGAACATGTAACTAAATTTATTGTATCAAGTGACTGAATTATTTCGTTATACGATTGAATTATTTCATTGTGCAATTAAATTTTAGTCGCTTATTTTGAGTTTGAATTTCAAAGATTTGCAATTGAATGAATCAGTCGCACATAACTTGTGCAATTGACTTTCAGTCTCATGACAAGCCGATGCGACTGATTTTCAATCGCATGTTAGTGACTTTTCTCATGTGCAACTGAAAATCAATGCAACTTAGTCGCCTTAATTCTAATCCTCTATAAACCCTACCACTTTCTCATTCAGCAGACCCCCATATCTTAACAATTTTCTTTCTCCCCTTTATTTGTGTTTTTTGCTCATTTTTGTTCGTTCTTCTTATTGGTGTTCAGGTTCGTGTTACTTTTCTAGCCATACATCATATTCTGGTATGTGTTCCTCTTTTTCCTTTGAATTTTTCCTTTTTTTTGTATGTTAAACTTGTTAATCGGGTTTATATTTTATTATAGTGTGATGGATGACCATCAAGCTCAGAGGCTCCTAAGACATCCAAGGACCAATTAAGGACAAGCACAAGACCTCTTACAAGGAAAAAGGCCAAAGAAACACTAGAGGCACTCCAAGTGCTCATCAAGGCACACTTAGAGCCCACCATGAAGCCCTCCCATGCCATTTCAAATTCTAGCCAAACACTTCATGTCTAGGAATTCAAGAACTTTAAATCATACACTATAATGAAGATTCAAGTGGAAGAAACCTTGGAAAGCTCATTAGACCTAGAAGGCCCAAGCACAAACCCCATGTGACACTTAAGGTGTACGTGAGAGCATATTTGGGGGGTTTTTGTGCTAGTTTGTTTTCTATGCTTGATTTTTGTTATTTTCTTCTTTAGTTCAATTATTTAGCATGATTTTGGGGTTGGAAACCAGTTTGTAGCACATGGGAAATATGTTACGAAAATTTCCCACAAGTTTGTGTTCAAACTATGTTTTCAAACCCTAGTTTGGCTATGATTACTTATAGTACTAGGTTTAGGGTTCTTATCCCTTCTAAATTTTTTATGGCGGTTGCCTTAGCTTATAATACTATAAATAAGGTTTGTATTTCATGGTTTAGGTACAAAATAATAAGAATACAAGTTGCTTTAAGCAATACTCTTCTTTTGTATTTCATGGTTTAGGTACAAAATAATAAGAATACAAGTTGCTTTAAGCAATACTCTTCTCTTTTGTTCTTTTTTAACTCTTTGGTGTATTTGTGCAACAAGTTCTTTTCTTCCAATCAAATTTCTTCTAATTTCTTTTCTGTAATTCTTCTTCTCACCTTTGCATTTATTTCTAACTTCTTTTCTGTCTCCCTCAATCAATTTTTTATTCTTGGACAAAGTTGGTGGAGCATCAATTTGGGTACTCTTTGGAACTAAGATCCATGGGCAGCAAGCAATACATCAAGAGGGATTAGAACCATAGTTCCACAAATAGGACCTATTTATCCTATCTTTTGTTTTATTTTCCTTTATTTCATTCTATTTTTGCATTATTTCATCCATCCTAATTAGTTTTGTTCTTGTCTTTTTCAAATTTCTTTCAAAGTGTGTCTAAAGTACCTTCATCCGAGCTCTTCTTTGTTCTTCTTCATTTAAGTCATCCAAGCATCATTTTCATTTGTTGTTCTTTGTGTTTTGCATATCTAGAAAATTTTAAAAATAATTTTTTTAGTTTGTATCCTTATTCCTTAAGTTACTTTCTTTCAATACAAGTTATATTTTCTTTCTTGTTATAAGTTTTGATTCCATCATTTTTCTCTTGCAGTAAAAGGTAGTTCAACATTTTGGAAAGCCCTGTCCAGGAAGAAAATCAATAAATATCAATCTAGCAAAGGCTGGAAAAGAATTTGAAAGAAGGAAAAGTTTAAATTTTCAACAACAAAAAATCCTAATTACCCAAAACACTAATCTCCAAAACCTTAATTTTCTCTCTCTTGTTCTTTTAATCTTTCATTGGAAGAAGATCCTGTTATTGCCTTATCCTATCCTTTAAAAATGTTTTGTAAGCTATTTTCCTTTATTTCAAGAAGGATTTTGAAAAAGTTTGAAGGATTTAAAGTGCTTGTGTGATTTGAGTGGGTTGCTTTAGAACTTTAGAGTTTTGATTGTTTGAGCAACTTTCCAGTAACAAACTTGAGAGAAAATAAAATATTTGTGAAGGTCTTTGATTACAGATACCATGTCCAAGAAAGTTAGTTGAGACATAAAGAAGGGGTCGAAGGCTTTACTAATGAAAGTCATCCCTGACATAAGTGCCAAACTTCAAGCCATGATGGAAAGGATGGAGGAATCCAACAAAAGGTTGGAGAGATTGGAGCAAGGTGCTTCCAAGGCACCATAAAAAAGCATCTTAGGTTGCCTACCTGAGGTGCCCTTAAGGAGAGACCCATCTACAAGCCATCAAGTCACTAACTATGATAAGGATGACTTTGAAAGTGTGCCACCACCACCACCACCACCTAGGAGACCTGTGAGGAGCCAGCCAAGGGAGGACCCCAACCTTAATACAATCAAGTTACAAATGCCCCCATTCAAGAGGAAGAGTGATCCAGAGGCATTTCTTGAATGGTTGCCCAAAGTGGAGATAATATTTAAGTGTTATACTTACCTCGAGGAGAATAAGGTAAAGATTGTCATTTTGGAGTTTACTAGTTATGCTCTTGCTTGATAGACTCATATTGTGAACTCTAAACAAAGAAACCATAAAGAGCCCATGTAAACATGGCAAGAGTTGAAGTCCATGATGAATTGGAGGTTTGTCTTGAGCTACTACCAAAGAGAGCTACACCAAAGGCTTCAAAGGCTCACCGAGGGAACTAAGTATGTGGAAAACTATTTCAAGGAGTTAGAGGTAACCATGTTGAGAGCCAACCTAGAGAAAGATCAAGAGGTAATAATGGCAAGATTCTTGCATGGCCTTAACCTAAATATTACCCCTTTAATGGAGTTGCACCATTGTGTAAAACTTGAAGATATGTTGCACTCAGCCATTCTAGTAGAAAGACAACTCAAGAGGAAAAGGGCAACAAGGTTTTCCACAAAATCTAATCCTAATCTGAAGCTATCTTAGAGCCATGATGGGAGGAAAAAGAGTTTAAGGAATAGGGACTTTAAGTTTATGCTTGAGGTACCCTTCAAAGGCCAACCTCAAAGGTCTCAAGAAGGTAGTTTCAATTCTAAAGTTGAATTTAACACCATGACCAAGTTTGTTTTAAGTGCTAAGGGAGGGGACATCTAGCAAGAAATTGTTTGAATAAAAAAACTATGGTACTCAATGATGTGGGAGAGATAGTCATGGATAAAAGTAATGAAGAGGAGCATGAAGAGCCAATCATGGAGGATGAACCTAAAATAGACTTTATGGAGGAAAAAGTTACACTTGTAGCTAAGAGAGCCTTGAATGTTCACATCAAGGAAGATCATAATTAAAGGCAGAATATCTTTTACACTCGGTGCTATATTGGAGAAAAAGTATATAGCATGATTATAAATTGAAGGAGTTGTACTAATGTTACTAGTACTACTTTGGTTGAGAAAATGTAGCTACCTACCATAAGACACCCAAGACCTAACAAACTTTAATGGCTTAACAATGAAGATGAAGTTAAAGTGACCAAGTAAGCTATCATAACCTTCAAAATTGAGAGATATGAAGATGAGGTACTTTATGATGTTGTTCCCAATTAGGCAAGCCGCATTCTTTTAGGGAGGGCATGGTAATATGATAATATGATAATAAAGTCATACATGATGGTTTCAAGAATGGATATCCCTTCCAATTCAAAGACAAGACCATCATATTGGTGCCACTTTCACCATAACAAGTCATGGAGGATCAAAGGAAGATTCATTATGAGGCTGAGAAAAAAATCAATGAAAGAAAAAAGAGAGATAGGGCCCTAAGTGAAGGAGGGCAAGTTAAGAGACTAAAAGAAAGATGATAGGTGAATGACCATAAGGGGAAGAAGAGTGTTAAGAGTTCCCAAGGTAAAAATAGAGAAAATAAAGTTGAGAGAAGAGAAAAGAGTTTGATAGTCAAAATGAGTAATGTGAGGAAAACCCTTCAAGCATAAAAGCCAGTGCTTTTTTAACTTAACAAATAAAATTTGTTCTTATCTAGTAACCTAACTAACAAGTTTCTTAGTGTTGTTGTTTCTTTGTTGAAGGACTTTGAAGATGTGTTTCTTGATGAGCTAAGAGGACTACTGCCATTGAAAAGCATTAAACATCAAATTGATCTTATTCCTGAAGCTCCCATTCCAAACAAGCCAAACTATGGAAATAACCCCAATAAGACTAAAGAGATTCAAAGATAAGTTGAAGACCTACTTTTAAAGGGCTATGTGAGGGAGAATTTAAGTCCTTACGCTGTACCTATGATCTTGGCGCCTAAGAAAAATTGCTGTAAAATATATACATCTCATTCCTAAACTAGATGATATGTTTGATAAGTTGCATATACCCATTTTATTTTCTAAAGTTGATTTTAAAAGTGGTTATCATTGAATCAAGAAGAAAGAGATGGATCAATGAAAGACTGCCTTTATGACAAAATTTGGGTTATATGAATAGTTAGTCATGTCATTTGGCTTATCTAATACCCTTAGTACTTTTATGAGACTTATGAATCATGTCCTAAAGGAATTTATTGGAAAGTTTGTGGTTGTTTACTTTGATGACATTCTAGTCTATAATAAGAGTTTGCATGAACATGTTGATCATCTAAGGCATGTGTTAGGAACTTTAAGAGCACAAAATTTGTATGTCAACCTTAAGAAGTATTCTTTTTATATTAACCAAGTTACCTTTCTTAGTTTTTTTATGAGCTCAAAAGGTGTAAAGGTTGATCAAGAAAAGGTAAGGGTCATTCAAGAATGGCGCACCCTTAAACCAGTTTTGAATGTTAGACCTTTTCATGGCCTTTCTAGCTTTTATAGGTGGTTTGTAAAAGATTTCTAAAGCATTGTTACACCTTTAAATGAAGTGATAAAGAAGAACAATTAAGCACTTAAGCACAAGTTGAGTAATGTACCTGTCTTAGTTTTGCTTGATTTTTCTAAGACTTTTGAGATTAAATGTGATGCAAGTGGACTTGATATTTAACCTATTTTGACATAGGAAAAAAAGCCCATAGCCTACTTTAGTGAAAAGCTAAGTTGAGTTATATTGAATTACCTTATCTATGACAAGGAGATGTATACTTTAGTAAGAGCTCTTGAAACTTGGCAACATTACTTGTAGCCAAAGGTGGACCATTAATCTTTGAAGTACTTAAAAAGGCTAAGGAAAGTTGAATAGAATGCATGCAAAGAAGGTAGAATTCATAGAAACCTTCTCATACCATATCAAATATAAACAAGGTAAAGAAAACATTGTGGCCAATGCATTATCAAGGAGATATGTTCTTCTTTCTTCTTTAGATGCTAATGTTTTAGGTTTTGAATACTGAAAAGACTTATATGAGAATGATTCTGGCTTTGGTGAGCTATATGCTAAATGTGCATAATCAAGTTTTGACAAGTATTATAGAAATGATGGCTTTCTTTTTAAGCAAGATAAGTTGTGTTTTCCTAAGCATTCTTTAAAATCTTTGTTAGTCTAAGAAGCTTATGGAGAAGGATTAATGGGACACTTTGGTGTTGAAAATACCTTAAGTGTGTTCAAAGAGAAGTTCTATTGGCCAAATATGCAAAGAGATATTGAAAGACTATGTGCTAGTTGTCTTGAATGTAAAAGGGCTAAGTCAAAACTAAACCCTTATGGACTCTATACTTCATTGCCTATTCCTACTCATCCTTAGAATAATATTTTTATGGTTTTTGTTGTAGGATTTTCTCGGATAAAGAATTGAAAAGACTCAATCTTTATGATTGTGGATAATTCTCAAAGATGACACATTTTGTTCTATGCCACAAAATAGATGATGCCATGCATATTGTCAATCTTTTCTTCAAAAAGGTTATGAGATTGCATGGAATCCCAAAAAAAATTGTAAGTAATCAAGATGTGAAGTTCCTTAGTCATTTTTAGAGAGTTTTGTAGGGCAAATTAGATACAAAACTCATGTTCTCTCCTACTTGTCATCCACAAATTGATGGAAAAACTAAGGTAACAAATAAAAATTTGATTACTATATCAAAAGCCATCATTCAAAGGAATTTGAAAACTTGGGAAGAAAGTTTTGCCTCATGTTGAGTTTGCTTATAGGGTAGTGCATAAAACAATCGAGTATTCACTTTTTGAAGTTGTTTATGGTTTTAATCCACTAACCTCTATGGATTTAATTCCTTTGCCTTTAAGTCAACTTTCTAATGTAGATGGAGCTTAGAAGGCTGAGATGGTTAAAGCATTGCATAAAAATGTAAGGTTACAAATTGAAAAGAAGACTCAACAATATGCCACCTAAACCAACTAAGGAAAGAAGGAAGTGACCTTTGAGCCAGAAGATTGGGTTTAGCTTCATGTGAGGAAAGAGAAATTTCCTAACCAAAGGATGTCTACGCTTCAACCTTGAGAAGATGGACCATTCCAAGTGCTAGAAAAGATCAATAACAATGTCTACAAATTGCACTTCAAAGGTGAGTACAATGTTAATGCAACTTTCAATGTTTTTAACCTATCTTTATTTGATATAGGTGATGATTTAAGGGCAAATCTCTTTAAGAAATGAGGAGATGATGGAAGGCCATTAAGCTCTAAGGCTCATAAGGCATCCAAGGACCAATTAAGGGTAAACACAAGACCTCTCATAAGGAAAAGGATAAAGAAACAGTAGAGGCACTCTAACTGTTTATCAATTCACACATAGAGCTTGTTATAGAGCCTTCTCATGCCCTCTCAAATTCTAGATAAGCATTTCGTGACCAGGACTTTAAGAACTTCAAATCATACATTATAATGAAGATTCAAGGGGATGAGACCCTGGAAAGCTCATTGGACCTAACAGGCCCAAGCATAAGCCCTAAGTGACACTTAGGGTGCACCCAAGAACACTTGTGGGGGTTTTGGGGGATAGTTTGTTTTCTGGGCTTTAATTTTATAATTTGCTTATTTGGTTTGATTATTCAGCATGATTTTAGGCTTGGAAACTAGTTTATGGGATGGGGACATGGGAAATATGTTACCCGAATTTCCCATAAATTTGTGTTCAAACTATGTTTTCAAACCCTAGTTTGACTAGGATTATTTCTATTACTAGGTTTAAGGTTTTTATCCTTTCTAAAATTTGTATGGTCAGTTGCCTTAGCTTAGAATACTATAAATAAAGTCTGTATTTCATGGTTTAAACATAGAATAATAAGAATATAAGTTGCTTTGAGCAATACTCTTTTTTCTTGTTTTTTCTCAACTCTTTGGGGCACTTGTGCAGCAAGTTCTTCTCTTCCAATCAAATTTTTTCTAATTTCCTTTCTACAATTCTTCTTCTCACCTTTACTTTTGTTTCTAACTTATTTTCTTTCTTCCTCAATCAATTTTTTGTTCTTGGATCAAGTTGGTGGAGCATTCATTCAGGTACTCTTTTAGAACTAGGATTCATAGGCAACAAACAACAGATCATAGTGTTTATTTGCAGCACACTCAGGATCATGAAGCGCATTAAAGTCATGCTCAGTCTGATCAAGACACCTAGGATATGTTTTTCTAATGGGTTTGGTTGTGTCATTATCCAGGTTTTATGATAATTGTTGTTCTTAATATTAATAATTACCAATCTTAAAAATTATGATTATTATTATACCAATCATCATAATAATTACAATAATTAAATATTTTAAACTATTATATTCATCATAAACTACTTTTTATAATTATAACAATTATTCTTAATCTAATATAACCAATTTTAAATAAAATTAAAAAAATTAAAATATAAAGTGACTAACTTTTAATCAACATGCGACTGTTTATTTGAGTTGTTTTGTATATACATGTCAGAGACCCAATGCCTACCATTTTTAGTCACATGCGCTAGTCGCATCTCAGTTGCTCCAAGTGGTGCAACTATATATTTTGTGGTTGACTAATTCAGTGGCTTGTCAGTTGCTCCATAGATTAATTGCCACTATTTATTTAGTTGTTAAAGATCTTCCGCCTTGTAGTGGTGGGATGCTGGTAAGGCATCCAACATAGTGTATTGGATGTGGGAATATCATTATCTGACCCATCAACATCCCTAGCAAGGATGTGGTGAACATGGAAGGAGTTTTAAGTTCAATACAAAATGAACATTAAAGGTGGATGGATTTTACTGTACCCAATTCACTCAAAACTGAGTAGGATATGAATGTGAAAATTGTCTGCTCAGCAAGTGATGAATATTGGGTAATATATGGGTAAGGCATCCAGCATAGCAAGTTGGACCAATTGGTTAATTCGATCAATGTCTATAGGGAAAAGTACCAAAATTCCCACCAATGTTTGGCTCGTGGATTAGATTTCCAACTAAAATTTTCTTTGGTATCGATATTGCCACCAAAGTTATAGTTTAGAACCGGGTATGCCACTAATCTTACAGTTTTGAATTTGGTATGCCATTAATATTACAGTTTGAAACTGAATATGTTACTAATGTTATAGTTTATGATTGAATATATCACTAACTGTTAAAAACCTAACAATATACAAGAAGTTGTTGGTTTTAAAATTGTATAGTACTAATGTAACTTTTAATAAAATTCAAGAACTTTATCTAATTTACGTCTTTCAGTTTTTTGTCCACGAATCCAAGCCATTGCATTTGTCATCGAGTGACAGAGGTAAAGGTAATGTTGAACATCAGTATTTGTGACAAAACAAGCATCATATGTTGAAGCAAATCTGAACCTAATTGTGCAAAAAAGTATACTCCGTTTATGGTGGGGTGAGAAATTAAGAGTCATAAGGGAATAATAGGGGATCACAAAAGTTGCTTGAACTATGTGGTGACACATGTAATCAAGAAATTGGGTTCAATGGGTAAGGAATCATATTTGAATATTCTCCAACCCATGAAATTGGTTGAAAAGTGGTGGGTGGTGGTGAATTTTGGGTGATCGAAAGACCATGTGAAGAGACTTAGAAACACCTCGAAATTAGATAAGTAGGTTTTGTTTGATCAAAATTCAGGTAATCAAAAACACATCACAATATGACATACGAATTTAAATTTTATTTTTTTGTGATTAGCGGTGAATCCAATGATAGATGAGGTGCCTAATACATAAAAATTTAAAATGCTAAATTACATAAAGTTCCTAAAGTTTGTTAAAAGTTACATTTATATTATAGGATTTCAAAACCTATAATCTCTCCCTTTTTATGTTATGTTTTTAACAGTAAACTGTAATATTAATAGCATATCCAGTCCTAAACCATAACATTAGGGCAATATCTGTACCAGAAAAAACGTTAGTGGGAATCCCGCTCAAGAGCCAAACGTTTATAGCAAACTTGGGACTTTTCCCAACGTCCGTACAAGGTCACTCCTTCCTCCAGTGTCCAGCCCCGCGATTCGGCGACGGCCACTTCAAAGCTCCAGCAACGCCTCTGTCGGCCCATGGCAGCCCAACCGTCGTTTGCCATAATTATGTCGCCGTCGTTCAAACCGAGAGAATGGAGGATATTGAACCCGACATCTCGACCCATTGAAGGCGAAGACATTACCTAACTACACAAACTCCTTGGAGGCTTTGTAACAATTACGCTGATTCCATGGTACTTAAGTTTCTCCCACAAGTTTTGAAAAATAAGGCTGAAATCGACGATTTCAAGGAGCTTTTGCCAGATCCTTTTTTGTTTTTTATCCTTCTTTTCAGGAGGAAGATGAAGACTAATAATTCATTTCAAGAAAATAAGAACCTAAAGCACAGATTTTTCAGTTGGATTCAGTATCATCAAAATGGTACTACATTATGCCAATGCCCACATGACTTATTGTACACACAAACTCAACTTTGACGCCTGAACTGGCATGAATCGAACTTCATCTAACTCGGAATTTTCACCTGAGCTAGGTTATCCATTTATTATGCTCAAGTTCAGCTTTCAAACTTGAGCAGCGCTCAAGAATTTGGTTATACATGAAGGGGAATTAACGGATATATTTATCAGATAGGCTGCTCCATGACAGGAGCCTATGTCCCTGACTCTTGATAAATCAACATTGTAGCTTGCTTCCCTCCTGAAACTTTGTGCAGCCTGCTTGCAAGCAGCTTACCTGCACATTAACCCAGTTTGAAGTTGATCAAGAATCAACAAGTTATCATGGTGACAGTAGAAATATATTGTGAAATCTTTCTCAGATTGGTATAATAAAACCACTTCAGAGTCCAAAGTGTTCAATATAGTACCTTCTTGTGAATTTCTTTTTATAAGCGAAGTTGACGAGGAAAGTTCGGACTTCCATCGGAGCTAGTTCAACAACTGGAGTTTTTGGATCAACCGATCTTCCCCTCACCACCTTCTTGACCTCTCCAGTGGATCCCTCAACTTTCCAGACTAGTCTCTTCCTTTCCATTTCAGTTCTTTCTTGGTTAGCAGATAAGCTCATCTCCGTTACTTTTCTAATCTGGATACAAAACAAAGGAATTCATTAACACGGGAACAAAGAAATAGCACCACAATAACCAACCTAAGGTTTTTGAGCACTCCTTTGCTTTACCTTTTTATTTGCAAACAATTTGTTTAGATACACAGTTGCCGTGACTGAGAGATCTGAGTCCTCCCCAACCTTGCATTAATTTGGAAGAAAAAACTTATTCAAACATTAGAAGATGCAGATGAATTCTATTGATCCTATTCAGTTTATGGTGTTTTAGTTCATCTCATGATGGAAAATTTCAATAACCATGAGTGGTAGTTTGCCTAAAAACATGATGCTAATAGGGACTTTCTCATTTTCTCTCCAAGTTAGTGAAAGACCAATCAGGCATGTACCATCAATCAAAACTGAAGTGACTGCAAAGTAAGGTTGTTGCACTAAATGAATATGCCCCAACCTCATATAAGTGGGCCAGTCGCAATAGAACATTTCCATCATCCAGCTCCTAAGATGATTAAGAGAAGTTTGTTAGTGTCTGCATCAGAATCCATCTTGAAGGTTGATTAAAGGCGCAAAATAGTGTACTGTGGAGCCAAGGTTTCATGAAGTTAACTTCTGTAATGAAATATGCTTGGAAGACCCTGTAAGCCTTTTGTGTCCCTTTCTGAACAGACAGACACAGAAGAATAGGATAAACTAAAGAGAGACTAACCTGTAGGGTTATTATTGCAACATTATCCGGTAAAATGTAAGATGAATCCATTGCTGAGAAAGACGGTGCATGAGAATTCGACCATCCATCTCCATCCTGTAATGTGCATTGTGTTCTACCAATCATGCATCACCCTGTATGTCTTACGGCATCAACACAAATGGTGCTCAAAATGTCATGTTTACCTGTTCTGTGAAGGCTAAGAGAATAGGGGAGTATATCTCTTGACCAAAAGTCCGGCGCCACCTAGCACCCTTTCCTATAGGGTCTATTCTGAAGTAATACTTCCCAACGATCTGCGGAAGTTATATTTGTTAACCGAAACAGTTTTGAAAAGTTTGATAACACAAAAAGTAAAGAGCATGGGTTCAGCAGTGCACTTACAGTTAATCCACTGCATTTATTAAGAACACAAACCGTCTCATTTAATGCTTCAGCAACGCCTCTACCATCATCGTGAAGCAACCTCCTGCAGCAAACAAGGCACAAGGCACTCATGTTATCCAGTGTTCAATCAGCCAGTACCTAACCGTTAAAATTAACATACTGACAAGTTTACAACATATAAGAATGAAGAGTAAGGAGTCATAAGAAAAGGTACAGAACCTATGAAGCATGAGTTCCAATTGGCCGTCCTCAATGCTTGATCCAGCAACAGGTCGGTCCACTAAAACTGAAAACTCCTTACTGTCATCCTTCATGTACATCCCGAGATTAATCTGAAAGCAAATCAAGTGAAAATGAAGATCAAAGACAAGGAAGATTTCATGCTAACAAGGAGATGATGCAGAAATAACCAATTATGATTCAAACTACAATACTGAACACTAGCACATTTTGTAATGAACTAAAAAAATGCAAAAAGCGACTTAATGAGGCAGAAGACACGATTCGGCAAGACATTCTTAATCAAAGAAGGAAAAGAACGCAAATTTTGCTCTCATTTTTTCTTAAACTAGGTGATGATGTAACGTGTACAAAAATTACAAAGACAAAGGCATAGAAGCAATTAGGGGACCATCAGTCCCATATACAAAATTGACATACTGGGTAATAATTCCCTGCAACAGGTTCATTCACTTCCAGATTCCAATCTTTCCTGTAGTCCCGAATCTGCAAAAGAATATTTGTATATGGACTAAGACAAAAAGCAATTCAAATAGTCTCCTTCCAATATGTTAGTTTGTTAGATCACAGGAGCAACAAACCCTCTCAAGGAAATCTCGCCCACTGGAATCTGTGTAGAACGTTTTGTCCGTTTTCATGTGTGTTGTAATCCGAGCAACAACTTCTTTGCCAATACCATCGTCAATTGGTACAGGGCCAACCTGCAATCAATAACTTTCTCTTGTTCCAAGAAGCTTTTGATTTGTCTCTTGTTAATGCTGTTAAGGAAGAAATTAACATCTAAATATGTGACAAGAGCAACTTACAATGAACTCAACCTCAGCATGCTCTTTTCCCCTGTAGACTCTGGTGATCTGTTCTTACATTTAATAGTTGTTAAAAATTTACTCGCAATAACTAAGGGATAGCTAAATTACTTTCTTGGAGGATTATGATTTATATTTCGTGGACTATAGACATGAAGTCATCCCTTAACGTACAACAAATCTGTTATGTACTTAAATCCAATCAAACTTCTTATTGCATGAAACATAGTAAAATGCAAGCTCTTTTTCAAGGACGGATGAGATCGTGTTTTATGTGTGCATGGTAGTGAGATAGATTTGAACCAAATCCTTATAATTTTGGTATTTCAGCACCATTTACCAACTCAAAATGAATAAATTTCAGTGGTTCTGGTGTATAATTATTTAATGTTTCAGAACTTTGGGTGACTAGTTGACATGGAATTTGAATTCAACTTTAGTTACACAACGGATCCTCATTTCAACTTTATCTCCATTTTTTCTTAAAAAATATTCCCAGCAATTATGTCTTGTCTGTGACTGTAATGACACTTGATTGAACTCAAAACTAATAAAATAAATTAAGGCTTATGTACATTGACAGATGACTGACCTGATATATCCATGAATTGATTCTTTGGTGTACTTCATCTACCAATGGTCCTTGTAGAAAAGTAGCCTGAAATAGCAGCCAATCCCCTACCCTTGTCAGTTATTGCTGTTAAACATAATTTGATTATTTGTCCAAGTGGTTCGTGAAATCCTATACCTGCTCTTCAGGCTTGATTACATATGTGCCATTGGGACGGAATATGTAAGCACCAGAGGCCTTCAACATTTTGAATCAAAAGAATAATTTCAGGATATAACTTTGAAAACATAATAATTTCCTTGTTCTCTTACAACCAATTACCTGACCATCCTTTTTTCCATCGTTCCCTGAATAATAGGCATGTGATTGGGCTAAAGATTCCTTTACCTTCAATTACAGTATAAATGTTAACTCTATTATATCTGTAAGGAAAACATAAGTTCACAAGGAGCTTCAGGAGCTAAATGAATCTAGAAGAGAAATTTAACTGTTGACCAATAACTTACCATAGTTTTGCTGTTAACGTAGCTAATGAGGTTTCCTTCACTTCTAGAGTAAACAAGTTTCGTATCTCCTGGCCCAACCTCAACTGTATCTTTCTGACTTTTATGAGTTTTCCCTGAAAGCAGTACATAGCTCTTTGTGGTGGAACCTGTCATTACCATAGGAAAATAACAGTACATATAAAGTGCAGCAATCCAAAAAAAAGGTGTTATACTTGGAGAAGGTATTTGTAGCCAATGGTATGTCAATCTCATGTCTAACCTGGCTTTCCAGCTTCTGAGATTGTGTAAGTATTGAAACCAAGAGGTGGTAATGACACAGGAAACGCAAGCCAATATTTTGGAGCCACCTTAGGAGATTTACCCAAATATGCCATGGCATGATATTTCCTTAGGGCCAAAGAGGCTTTCTGGATGGGAAGAATCTGTGATTCAATTTCTTTTCCTCTGGAATCCTTAACAACGACCTGATCACTAATAACCTGAACCAAGTTGATCAAGTAAGATCCTCACAAAGAAGATGGAAAGAATGCTTCCCTGGTATTGGCGAGGATATGAGAATTCGTCTACCAACCCAAATCTCAAAAGAAGGGAGAAAGCAGAGATGAAATGGAGTGAAAAGAAAGATAAGGCAACTAAGTACTTCTATTAGGAATTGACTACTATGATCCTCAAGCATAAAGTCCTATACGTGTGTTATAAATTCCTATACGTGTGTGAACATTTGCAGATAAAACATATTGTCAGAGTTATTTTGGTATTTATAGGAAAAGAGCAACATCTGATGTAAGATGATTTAGAAAGTGAAGAGTAGCCGACTCACAGGAATTCGTACGATATCCTCTCTTTTCCAACCCAAAGGATTGTAGACAAGAACCACCTATAACAAAGAAATTCATCAAAATTGTTGAAGTATTTAATCATCTAAAACTGTCACGGTGAAATACTATCTACATCTGTTTACCAGGTTTTTGCTGCCTGATAGATCAACTTCTGATGGAGGACAATAAGTTATGTTTAGAAGGGGACACTGAAAGAGCCCAAAGACAAAGTCAGATGCAAGAAAGGGTAGAAAATCAGCATATTGCAAATTGCAATCAACCTATAGAAAGGGTAGAAAATCAGCATATTGCAAATTGCAATCAACCTATCTCTTAAAGAAGGAATATGAATACAAAGAGTTCATACACCAGCATGAGCACTCATTATATGCCTCACACATTATGGTCTGGGTGAGGAGACCATGGAAGAGAAGAACCAAAAATTTTGCTCATCTTTTCCCCGTATCTTTTCTGGGAAAAAACTTCTATTAAAGGTATCAAATAAATGCGATAGAGTATTTAAAATATTAAATGCTCGAAAGTCAACAGGCTTAGTATCAGCAAAAGAAGTCTCCTTAGTAACTCAAAAGAGTGTTCAGCCACCTCTATCTTAAATAAAGGATCAGTTCTCTGGGCTCTCAAGATGCACTTCTAATGCTCCTTATCCAACTTATCCAGAACTTCTTAAGGGAAATAAAGCAAGAAAATTCCTCTTCACATTCAAATCAGCACTTCACGCAACCACCTTGGTACAACCCACCATTAAGAAAGTGACCTTGCATGATCCTCTTTCCAAAGGGAAGGGTAGAGGAAAAAAAAAAGGAGACCTTTTGTTGCATAATCCAACTAGACCTCCATCTGAGCAACCAAAAAAAAAAAAAAAGAAAGAAGAAGAAGAAGAGGAGAAGAAAGGGGATTATACCTGTGCCTTGCACAGGAACATATGTTGACTAAATTTCCATATTTCAATTTGACTAAAGTAATACATCCCTCATAATGTTTTTATCTGCTCATTTAAGTTTAGGACGAAAATGAAACTAAAAGCAGATAAAAAAGGGCAGGAATTAAAAAGAATCTTAAAAAGCTTGCTGATCACGCCTTAGCATGAAATCTTTTACTCTAAAAAATTAATGTTAATTTATCAACAGTCAGCAGATATCCTATGATTCCAGGTTCAGATATCGGACCTCAAAATTTTCATTTAGACTTTGAATGTTTTACCCCTCTGCTCTTCACTGCTATGATCATGTTAGGGAAAAAGACTCAAATGAGCTGCAAGAATCTAACTATATTTATGTTGAGAGAATGTAAAGTCAGGCAGTCCTCATTTACACAAACACCAAAAGGACCCTTTTGTTCACTGCAATTTTCTACTTATTGAATTTCAGTTCATGAATTGGGAAGAGAATAAACGATTTGCAGATCCCAACACCCACTACATATAGAATAATTTTTTGGGGGAAAAAAAAGAAGAAAAAACAAGAAGTATGTAGTGGCTGGTCATTCACATACATGCTTTTAGAAAACACCAATGTAGATTTGAGGCTGAATCAAGAGCACAAAGCAAACCATAAACAAGACATGCAGCTAACTAGAGAAGCCTAAAGTTAGCTCTATTCACCTGCTGAAACTTGATATTTGGACTTCCACAGCTCTTCTTTGATGAAGACTCCACCATGCAGGCAAGTGATGCTGCAACTACCTCGGAAGCCTGCATGAAATTATTACACAAACCAAATTTTATGTGATCTTATTAGACCTATAGGCTATAGTAGCATTGAACTAGTTGTTACCTCAAGATAGCCAATTGATATCCTTTTTGCATAATCATTTGCAACGTGCTGCTTTGAGGTACCACTGACTGCATCATGATGTTGAGCAATTGCTAAAGCATCAGCCAAGGAATCTGTTGTAGGCCCTGCTTTATTTCTTCCTTTAAAAAACTCCAACTGCCTCGCTGCCTGTTCAAACATTTGCAGCAGCAAAACATCAAAGATTTGGATGGTTCAGAAATCTTATTTCTGAATGATTTTCTATGGTATAATGTGCACACCAAGTAGTAGGCACTCATTGTTCTAACATAGCCCTTCAAGGCTGGCCTACTTGTAAAATATCCAGTCCAATAGGCATGTTTGCTGTCTGCATATCTAGAAAGTAATTGCAATTTAACCCAAAATGCAAGTCAAAAAGAAAAGGTAGGTAATATTTGCACTGAAATTGAATCCAAAGAAGTTTCTAGTTTTACAAACTTTTGCTGTGGAATCCAAAATATTTTCTTACGGAAAGTAATCGTCAGTCTTCAGTGGCCATGCTTCTTTTGAAGCATATTTGGCATCAGTGTATATTGATGGGGTTGAGTATAGGGCATTGACTTGGCCATCCTACAAACATCACCAATCAATTATCCACTACCTTATAAAAATGACCAGTAAAAAAGATGAAGCCTGAACGAATGAAAACGGGTTTAACCAAAAACATGACTACTTCCTGATCAAACTTATATGAAACGTGCAGAATGGATCTAAATGGATACTTACTTGGTTGACATAATGTATAAACTTGTCCATCTGTCGGAACCATGTGTGTGCATATTGGTACTGGAAATCTGTTCCCATTGTCCACATTACATGATTCGTGCGAGTTATGTTAGCCTGAAAGAAAGAAAAGAACCTCCTTTGATGGTTATATTAAAAAGATTGTGATACACTACTCCTAGGGAAAAAAGTTTAGGATAGAGATCAAACTTCTGTTATCGTCTTAGAGCCAATTCGTTTTAACTTAAGTCAACTTAACCCAAAATGATTTATTCTTATTTTTGCATCTTTTTTTCCTAGAACCAATTTCATTTAAAAGCCAGTATTATTTATATATAATAATTCATTTGAAAGTAAATTTTCAATATGCTATTAAATTTTTATGAATTTTTCTTTTTTAGGAATTAAAAAAAGAAAAATTCGTAAAAATTTAATAAGATTATAGAAATTGTATTTTAAATGGATTATTACATCTATATAATATTGTCTTTCAAATGAAATTCGTCCCATGTCAAAAAATATAAAACTAAAAATAAGTCATTTTAGATTAAGTTGACTTAAGTTAAAATGAATCGGCTCTTAGTTTGCCAAGAAACTATCACCAAATTGGGTACTTTCATTAACAAAATCATGCAAATGGTGATTACTTGTCTGAGATTTGGAAATAGAGAGTTCAGACAAAGCAATCAGTCTAAGTGACAGAGGAGCTGCTGAAAAGGTCTCATGGACAAGCCTATGCTGCCTTTATTGTCCAGGGGTGTGAAAACAAGAGCCTGTTGTACCTGTGATATAGCAGCTGAGATGAACAGTTCCACACGCTCGGGGACATTGTAGTCAAACAGATTCAAGTTATCCTTCAAGACAGAACCATAAAGTTAGACGACACACAAATTTAATAGTTCTGCTTTAGTGTCAATTTGCAGTCTGACCAAGAGTTCACCTGTATAATTGGATCATCAGAATCATCATTAACTTCAAAGTAAAGGTTAGCGGGAGGTTCATAATTCTCCGGAAATGCACCTGCAAATATCTACAACGTAACAAGCAACTTGTTGAGAAAAATCCACAATAACTAAACTGACGAGACTGCCAATGAAACTGTTTTGCCTAAAGAAATTTAAAACTCCAGTCTCCAACCTGTGCAGTTGAACCGAGACTCTTAGATCCCTGCCAAACAACTTCAAGAGCTTTATCATCCTTCCTTTTAGCTCTATCTTGGTAATCAATTCGACCGAAGAACAGTGAATCAAATCCAACCTATGCCAACAAGCGAGCTTGCTTTAGTAGATTGACTTAAATAATCTATTAGCAGCTGTTGTTTGCTAATAAAAACTACGTGGTCAACTTGTAAAATTTGAGAAAAACCATACCTCCGCCCCCAGTAAGTATGCCTGCACTGCAGAATGCCCGAAAGGATCGATCTGCCAACCGATTCTTGGGGTTACATTGAACTCTTGTTTGATAAACCGATGTCCTAGAGTCGTCTGATCTATCATATCTATGTAATGTGTGGCTGCCTCATCATGCATACACATGCCCCCATTTCTGCCAAACAAACAACAGTTGGCCACAACTTCAGTGGCATGTCACAACACAGCTTAAAAGAAAAGCAATACCGTAACTAGAATGTTTAATTTCTCCTAACTATGTATCCATGGGGCAACTAATATAGACACAAACCAAGCACATTTATAGATTTTAGTTTAAATAGACATGCACTTCGCGGGGAGAGTGCATATAGTACATTAACTCCAGCTGGCCAGAGCTGACAAGCTTTTGCACAGTCTCTTGAACAGCTGGACTCTGATCCCTCCACCACCTCTGAAAAAATGCCTGTACAGCCATCAAGTAGTCACCGTTCATTATCTTAACAATAGCAAAATTCAAAAAAATGAACAACCAGAATAAGGGGGGGAGACAAGAAGATTTCTTACTTGTTCAACGTAAATGAACTTTCTATTCTTGTCAGCCACTAATGCTGGCACAATAGAATCCAGTACATTTTGAACGCAAGCTCCCTGTACATATCAAGAATCAGAATTAAATAGGAATATAGAAAGCACGGAAATTCAGAAGGAAGAAGAAGGACCTGAATAGAATTATTGGAGCCAACATAATACTGATCAACGGTTTTCAACCATCCAACGTCGTCGTGGGTGTGAGGAACCAAATGCACATTGAGCTTCCCCGGTACGATCTTGGACGTCGTATCGTACGCTATATACTTCGACTCAACACTCAAAACGCAGAGCAGCAGAAGCCAAAACGAGTGATCCCGAAAAGCCACCATGAGACCAGATTATCGCCAAAACGAGCTCGGAAATGTAAGAAACACTGTAAGTTAGCAAGAAAAGTTAGCAGCGGAGCTTAACTAGAAGAAGCATTTGGAGTCTAGTTGTTGTTTGATGGCGAAGACGAAGAATTCTTGCAGAACAAGCTCAGATTCGTTTTGGAGAGGGGGGTCACCGGGGAGGACAAAAGAACGAGGAAAATGAATAGGATTTTTTGGGATTTTCCTCGAAAAGCAGGGCGAGTACGACAGAGAGAGGAAGACAGTGGTTTTGGAGTTATCTGGCGAGCGCGCTCGAGCTTATTATATGCGGAGAGCGAGTGAGACTGCGACTGGGTCTTGGACATTAAATTTTACTTTCCAAATTTACACAGATCTCGAACTGTAGATTTGATTCGTTTGGATAATACCGTTGGGTTTTCGCCCCTTTGGCGCGATTTCTATTCCTTGTGTGGAAATGAAACTCCATGTCCTCCAACCAGTCCACACCCATCAAACTACCTGGGAACGCCCGTTTCGCTTACCGGACCGGACCTCTTCTTAATTTGATAAGCAACATTCTTTAAATTTCTATTACTTCAAATATTTCTTTAAAGAAAATCTTACTAAAATCTGCTACGCACGCATTAATTTTTAGCAGGAATAACAAATTTTTTGCTGTAAGGTTTTTGAAGGGATAAATTTTCCGCGATTGTGGCATTAAAATTACTATGACACGTGAGATAGTAAAGTGCCAAAATAGTGGTACAGGGATAAAGACAAACCGCAACTCCGCCCCTCCAACTAGCTATTATTACACACACTCGCTTGCCACAATAGTTATTTAATTTTAAATAATTATTTTACCATATTTAATTGATCTTTTTTTTGGTAGCCTAATGTCTCTACCACTAAGCTAGGGACATTTTATTATTTATTGGTTTGAACGTAGATGTCACTCTTGCTCGTCTCAGCTTTGATCCACAAACATGTTCTCACATTAAGCAACCAATTGGCCACCCAATGTCTTCATGAGGAAGTAGTGTTATATTTACACAATTTTACATAAAAATGATTTCTAGTTAATTGACAGCTTAAATTTTAACATTCTATATATAATTCTGTATATCACTAAATATTTTTATAAGAAAATTACCTTGGAGTCTGGTCAAATAGCAAACACGCGATGGAACTCATGCAACCTTGATCACTTGTGTATAAAAATAAAAGAAATGCTCAATAAGACCCCTTGGGGTAATAGCCGGGAATGCCCTTCTGATGCTCAAATTAATAAATAACAGCAGTATTCAATTTAGAGGAGTGTGAAGAAATACTTCTTATATATATAATCAAACGGTAGGCTTCTTGATATAGATTTATAAAATACAAATGCATCTACAGGAACCTACAAGCTCCAAAAATTGAAAAAATGATTCCATTCACCTTTCAGGCTTTAACTATGGCAAAGGGGAAAAAACCTAGAGCTTCTCTATATCAACTAAAATCTGCCAATGTATCGACAACTAGCTACTTGCCAAGCTCCAAGTACGAAATTTGCATTAACCAAGCCCACCTTGGAATTCAGGGAGCACACTTTGTTTCAAAACACAGGAAACTTCTTCCCAGTAGCATTTTCTCGACTTCACTCGAGGAAATGAAGGCAAGAAAAGTGAGATACATGATGCAACCAAACCATTTTAACGATTACACACGCTAACAAAAATTAATTATAAAGGAAATAGATCCTCACAAAGAAGTACTCTAGTCCAGCCTAGTATGTCTTTAGTTTGCAATTTTTGTTTCATATGAAGAATTATGTACCTTTTTTTCAAGAAGGATATGTAGAATTATAATAATAACACTTCAAAGGTTGTGGAAGAGAATACTAAAAGAGTTTGTTGAAATTTTTCATTGAGATAGTATGTCAAATGGAGGATTCGTAATTATTTGGTGTAAGTTAAATTAAAGCACGTGTCAATCACTATAGTTTTGATCAGCTTCCATTTATGTCACTTATTTAATTAGTTACATCATTAAACTCAATAAGATTCACAATTGAACTAATTTGTCTTCTAGGATCGTTAGAAATAGTAATCGAATTAATATTTTTGCTAATTGCTTTTTCTATGTTTCTAAGCCCCAACCCCAACCCCAACCCTACCCCCCACCACAAAGAGAGAGAGAGAGAGAGAGAGAGAGAGAGAGAGGAATACAGCAGTCCAATTTATAAGGTTATGTGGCTGGATGATCAAAGTAGCCAGAGGAATGTCCCCAAAATCCAAGGTTAGGAGAGCTTTTTTTGCAACTTTTGTTTACTACTTGTGGCAAGAAAGGATTGATAGATTACATCAGAAGCAAGCGAAGACTGAAGTCGTGAACAAATTGATATCTTGCATGCCAAAGAGGATTATTAATAATATAATTACTCCTCACATCTCAAACTGGAATTTTTTTTTATTTTGAGATATTCCAAAATGATAGATCATTTTTTTCTAAAGAAGCAATAAACAGTCAATTAATTTTCAATATTGTCCTAAAAATGTTGATATTTTTTTAAGGAAAACATCATGGTGGATGCAGATTTTATTATATAAAAAGTCAAGTGGTGCTTACAATTAAAAGAATTAGGGGCATATAGAAGGAAATGGCAAAACCTGGAAAAAAAAAAATAAAAGAAACATAAAACCTACACTTGTGTTGAATAGCAAAATCAAGTGATAATAAATGCTATCCAAAAACCTCACTAACATTAATACTATGCCTAATATTAATAGATTTAACAGTCATACCAATAAGCACATCAGGATACCTGCAACCATGATAATGAAATTCTCCATTGTGCTTCTGCCAAATATAGTGTACCACAAGGTATATTTTGACCCATACATAGCGTATATTTTTTTTCCAGATAAATTTTAGTATTAAAACAAATATCAACAATAAATAATTAAAAAATTCTCATTCATAAATTTATGTTCATTAATTAAAATTTTATTTTATTTTAATTTTGAGCTGAGCTTCTTTTATTTTATGTTCTTATCATTAAAATGATTAGTTATGAAAACATAATGCTGTGAAACATAAGAATGCCCATGTTCAAAATGATGAATATTTTTTTTTCCATTGAAAAATAATTCACAAAAAATTTACATCTTTTATTAACTTAAATTCCAATTTTTAATGTCTATGAGAAATTTATTTGGAAAAAATTATTTTTCATTTTAGCAAATATGGACCCAACTACTTCATTAAACCATAAAGCTTGCAAAGTAAATAAGTCATGCTACAAATCTTATTCATCAATAATAAAAATATATAACTAAAATCTAAAATTTTATTTAATTTATGCTAACTAATTAATGGTTTAACCATTAACTTAGTAAACGTAAAAAGAAATGAAAAGAAAAAATTTAGCCAAAGCCAAATCCACCAGAAGTATAGCCAAGAGTAAGCAAACTAAAATGACTAAAGTTTTATTGTTTAGAAAATAATAATATACAAAAGTAAAAAAAAAAATTTGGGGACCAATACGGGATATGGAAAAACTTTAGTTATTATAAGGATTTAACAATTGAATTTATAAATAAATAAATAACAAACTAATCATGATGACCAAATTTTTACTTTAGAAGATAGTACAAAAAAAATAATAAAAAATTTTAGGGAGCAAAGGATCAAATAAAAAAATTTAGTTGAGTAGTTATTAGGCTTTGGGACTTAAACGCCGTGGATGTCACACCTAGGGACTGAAATGGGGAAACTTATAAATTCAGAGACTAAATCGCATTCTATCCAACGTGAAACGGACCGAAAATGGTTAACTAACAATAAAGACCCCCAGGAATATGATTACCTTGCAGAAAGAGGAGCAAACTTAAAAACTATTTGATTGTGTCTGAGGAAAAGAAAAGAAAAAAACAGACTGTTCATGAACAGTGATTATTGCACTATTCATAAACAGTAACATTCCACACCTTTTAGAGGTAAATAGTAATACCCAAAAAACAAGCTTTCCCCGCTCTAGCTTTTAGAGATGAGCATGGGTCCGGTTGGTTCGGTTTTATGGTGGAGCCGAACCAACCCAAAGTGGCCTCGGTTCTAAAATTTTTCTACCCAACCCAGAACCGAGAACCGAATAGAACCAGAGCCATGGTTCTGGGTTTCTCAGTTCTGGTTCTCGGGTTCTTCGGTTTATACCATATACCTATAACAATACCAAAATTCAATAAATCTACATCCATAATCAGTTTTATGATATATTCAACATAATATATATACAATTAAATTAATATTTAAATATATATACTTAGATACATTCAAAAGACTTTAAAATGTTGTTCTTACAAAAATGGTTCAAAAGAGTTGCTTGTGGGATATCTTTTATTTCAACTAGTTTACTTCATTCCAGTAATTCTAATATTGGTATGACATTCAATATGGAAAATTAAGCCTTTAAAACCATCTTCTTCAGTATCAAAACCTAAAATATGTTGATGTCATAAATTTTTAATTTTGCATCACTCAAATGAAAAAAATATCATAATTGTGTCGTAAAGAGTAGTCTGGAATGAAAGATCGAAAGCAAAATGACTTAGGAGTGGTGGGTCTATGAAGCAAAGTGATTTAAGTAAATATGGAGAAATTTTGTAAATGATCCAATAACTTCTATACTGTTTCAATTTGGAACATCAGTTTAAAAGTTTAATATAAAAACACAAAATAACCATCATAATACTTCAAAGAAATATGTGTGTGTGTGTGTGTGTGTGTGTATGGATATATTAGTAATGCTATAATTTTTATTATATAATTATATATATATATATATATATATATATATATATATATATATATCTTGGGTTCAGTTCCACCTCGGGTTGGTTCCATATGGAACCAGAACCAACCCAAAAATCGTCGGTTCTCTTATATGTGGAACCAACCCGAGAACCATGATCAATTTTTACCCAACCCAACCCAACCTAATAGGGGTGGTTCGGTTTCGGTTTCGGGTTTACCCAACCCATACTCACCTCTACTAGCTTTAGTGCTCTTCCCCTTCACCATCTTACTAAACCATCCACAAATCTAAGATCACTGTCTATGAGCATCCATAAGTTTAACTTTGAACATAATATCTCTCTAAACAAATAGAGAATAAGCACATTCAAAGAATAGATGATCCCTAGACTCATCCTTAACCAATCATAACGGGTAGACCATTGATAACCAAACATAAAGGACAAAGCATTGAATGCAACGTAGTGCATTGCTTCAGTATATTTAAAGTGTGCAACTTATTCAACATAGCAAACCTGCAAATCAAAGAGAACTTGGGAGAGGAATCCCAAACTAAATAATACCAAGGGAGCACATTAAAGTTTTCCACAACATGAAGATATACTAATTTCATAAAGAATTTTCCATTTTTTACACATTCCCAATCTTGACAATGCACACAATCAACAAACATAGCTCTTTTGGAGACTATGCTATGTAGTCTACATATTTCCTTTAATTTTATCTATATTTCATTTTGAAAAAAACAAACAAACAAACAAATAAACAAATGTAGCCCTAGGCTTTAGAATATGTTTCCAAACCACAAATGAATCAAAAAGTGTAGTTACCTGCCATATTAAAGTCAATGTTTAATATGCAATAAATGATTTTTTGTAAAGATAAAGTTTGAGATGTATTAAAAAGTAAAAAATTTCCTACATAATAATATTTTTCATTAGCTTGTATATTTTATTTGATTTTGCTATCGAGTACAGATGGTAGGTTTTCTTTCTTTGAATTTATTATCTATTTTTTTGTCAAGCTTTGTTGTTTCTTGATATATGCTCCTGACCTACATATATGTAAGTGTCGTTGGACTTTTATTAGCAATGAAAATGTGCATCAATGTTTCAAAAAGTTAAAAACTGTGGTCTAATTGTAAAATTAGAGAAATCAGTTAGTGAAAGGAAGGTCGAGAACCCAATCGAAAACTGACTTGAACTTTAGTGGTATATAACACACTTTGCCCTTCTTCTAATTTCTAAAGTCTATCTTATCCGGGAAATCATAACTTTTTGGATTTCTGGAGGACACGTAATCATCGCTTTCAGGCCCTAGTCGCGGCTGTCCGGTGACTGAAAGAAAACCGAAAGACCAGTCCAGTAAAGAAAAAGAAAATAGAAAATGGTGTGTTCAGCCTCTTTATCTTCCCACATCCCCTTCCCCACCCACCAAGTATACTCTTCGCCCTTTTCTAATGTTACCTCTAGACCCAAAATGGCATCGTTCAGGTCGACTACCATCGCCGCCATCCCCCCTCTCTCCACCGCCGCCTCGGCTGCCGACCTTCCAGTAGTCGACAGCACCGCGATAGCCGTAATTGGCGGCGGGTCCGTTGCAGCCCTCGCTGCCGTTCTGTCCCTAGCCGACCCTGAGCGTCGTCGCCGTCTCCAGGCCGAGGAAGTCGGCGGCGGTGACAAGGAAGTCGTGAAGGAGTACTTCAACAACTCGGGGTTCCAGAGGTGGAAGAAGATTTACGGCGAGACGGACGACGTTAACAAAGTGCAGCTGGATATTAGACTCGGCCACTCGAAGACTGTAAAAAATGTGATGAAGATGTTGACCGAAGACGGCTCGCTGAAGGGAGTCACCGTCTGCGACGCCGGTTGTGGGACTGGTTGCCTTGCGATTCCGCTGGCGAAGGAGGGCGCCGTTGTCTCCGCTAGCGATATCTCCGCCGCCATGGTCGCCGAGGCCGAGAAGCAGGTCAGTTGATGCATTTCTTACACAATCTGATTGGGGCATTTTAATTTATTGCTCTAATTAACCGATTTTCGTTTCTCTGAGGTGGAATTGACTCGAAATAAAGTGCTAAAAGATCGAATGCTGGATTCTATTTCTATGGACTTAGGCCTTATGATTCTAAAGTGAAGTGGGCTATTCAAGTGACTTAGAAAGGAAGTCTTAAATGATACTACTTCATAATCCATAAGTGTTGATAAAAGAGATTAGCTGAACCATGCCCATCTTGTGTATGATTACGATTGTGAAGCTGAAGCTGATGTTGATTTGGTCAGGCAAAAGAGCAGCTATCCATGGTGGATGGTGCCACAGAGCCTGTAATGCCGAAATTTGAAGTGAAGGATTTGGAGAGCTTGGATGGGAAGTATGATACCGTGGTGTGTCTAGATGTTTTGATACATTACCCGCAGAATAAGGCAGATGGGATGATCGCTCACCTTGCTTCCTTAGCCGAGAAGCGATTGTTTCTGAGCTTTGCTCCAAAGACCTTGTATTATGATCTACTGAAGAGGGTAGGAGAGTTATTCCCGGGGCCGTCGAAGGCAACAAGGGCATATCTTCATGCGGAGGCAGACGTGGAGAGGGCATTGGACAAAGTTGGGTGGAAAATAAGGAAGAGAGGCCTTATCACAACGCAGTTCTACTTTGCAAGACTCGTAGAGGCTGTTCCTGTATAGAACTGGGCAAGGTTAGATCAATTTTTTGCTTCTTCTTGCGCAAGTAATCATTTTGCTTTATTTTAGTTACTTGGAATCTAGCATGAGTATATATGAAATCCCCCTATGTAAACTACTGATTTTTCCTTGTATGCTTTCCTGTATTCACTCTGTTACTGAAGTTAATGCTTTTGAATGCTAGAGTATCTAAGTCTTGATCTCATTAACAGAAGGCCCTTTTTTTTTTGTTTAGATCAAGCATCATTCAATTACAACAGCACTTTACGCAAATGCGTCTATTATAATTTTATTTTTCCTTGGTTTAGCCAGATTAGGCCCCATGAAATGCCTACAATTTATATGGTGAAGGCATCAATATGATAGAGGATAAGGAGGAATGGGCTTTCATATTTCATTTGCAAACCCGGGATAAGAAGAAAGAGGGAAGTGCAAAGGCGAGTGTGGGAGGAAGCATGGAGTGGCAACTGGAGGATCTGGTCACTGATGGTCTGTTTTGAGCTATAGATTCACATACTTGTTTGTCAATCATTGCTTAGGCAATGGGCATAAGAAATGTTCGGTGACCTAAAGGCAGCAAGTCTTAAAATGTTGGGATGCAATTGAACGGCTAACTAAAAGATTCTAGGAACTTTAATTCTTGTTAGGAAATGCACGATGCTGCAAGGTAATTAGGCCTAAGTACCCATCCGGTCCCTGAACTTGACCAACTCGAACAAGTTGGTCCCTCAACCAGAAAACAGCTTAAGTTAGTCCTTGAACTTGGTAAAACATAATGACTTAGTCCTTGAAGTGAGTTGGAGCACCAAGTGTCCCTACGAGGATAACACCATTAAAAAGCAAATTCATCTTCTTGCCGGACCTTGCCTCTGTTTTGTCAGTGTGCAAGAACACCAGAATTGCCCTTCAAAATCTAGCAAAACCATTGAGCTTTCCCAAATTGAGTCATGTTTTCCACCTCTTCCCGCATTCTCTCTGCCTTATTTACGCCATGAAGCTGATTTGGAAGCTCAATCCCAAGAACTTGTTTGGCTCTAAGAGGGACTGGCCATCCATATCAAGATTCGACCTGGAATCATTTAGCTTTTGCGCTTCATCCTCAATCGCCTTCGACACATCATTATCCACCCACAACCCTCGTTCTGGGTTTGGTGTCACAGATCTTGAGACTCCCACTAGCATCCTCCCTAAGACATCTTAGGACTGGACCAATATGCATGTGGAGCTTTACAAAGCTTTCAAAATGATATACAAGGATGGCAACGGTTTTATCTTTGGATGTTAATGAAAAGGGATAGTAGATAGTAGTTTCATTGATCAGATGGCTTGGGTTGGTCTATCTGAAGTGGAGAAAGATCTATTTCCTTGAATTTGCAGTATATAAGAAAGAAGAGAGCAAGTTTTTGGATTATCGCAGATGATTGTGGCAATTGCGAGACGATTGGGGCGAGACGATTGCACACAAGCACAATATCCATTAGCATGATATCGCTGTCAAGTTTTCCTCAGTTGAACACCTACTGCTGGCGGTGGCGAGTGACCTATAGCAGAGATAAAATGATGCAAATGACGGTGTTAGTCACGTGCTGCTTCAAATGGCTTGAAGGACTAACTCGGGATAACTTGCTAAGTTGGAGAACTAACTTAAACCGATTTCTAGTTGAGGGACTAACTCGTGTGAGTTGGTTAAGGTAAGGGACCCCTATGGTACTTTGGCCTTATTAAAAGCGTTCAACTTGTGATATTTGGATGCTCTTGCTTAGTTGAGCAAATTTGTCCTGCCTTTGATCCTTTCTTTAAAGCTCCCATCTACGAAGCTTTTATGAATAGTCTTAAAATTTTAGATAATTTTTTTATCAAATTCATTTTTAAAATATTTTTCATAAAAATAAGTATTTTTATTAATTTTTCAAATCTAAATAGGAAAAAAATTCACAAAAATAATACCCCCTCCATCCTGATTTGTTTGCTCCATTTCATTTTGGCACAAAGTTTTAGGAGCTCCCTTTTCTTGCAACTGTTCTCTTTTTACCTCTGAATCCTTCTGATCAATGTCTCCATTTGTTCCCGTCTTGGCCTTTGTCCTCTGATTCCATCTGGTCAACCTCTAAGCCTTTGCCTTCATCCCTACCTTATGCCACCTTTATCCTACCTCGATTCGTTGCCTCCATCCCCGCCTTGATTTGTACTTGCTCAAGAATACCATCAAGGGCATCATGAAAAAAACGTCTTTCCAGATCTGGTCTCTGTCCAACCCATGGCATGAGAACTCACAGTGACTCATCGCTTGATCGGAGCAACAGGAAGCAAGGAGGACAACTATCAAGAGTCCATGGTGTGAACAATTGAGAACCCACGACACGAACGGTCGAGAACCCACAGTGAACGATCAAGAACCTATAGCGAATCGGTCAACAGCCCATGGCGAACGATCGAGAACACCCTCATCCCTATCAAATTAATTGGCACTTAGCACAATTCTTGGCCTAAACCCCTTCAATCGCGCTCCAATCTTGGCCCTATCGTGAACCCAGATGAACCCACAATAAACCCAGATGATCCTAGATGAACCCACGTTGAGAACAAAATTTGCAAGGAGAAGAACACGATCATTATCTCTTATGAGAATTTTGCTAGATTTTGGGTTGATTGATGTAAAATTTGAATGGGTGCTCAGGGAATCTATTAATAGATATGAAAATAGTAAGAATGGTAATATATGAAATTCATGTTCTTATATTTTTTATTCCAATTATCAGATGCTTGCCAAGTGTACTTTCAAATGTTTTCTGCTCATTTCACCCCTATGTATGCCACATGTCTTCTCCATATTTATTGCCTTCTTAATTTTTTTTTCCTACAATGTCATTATTATTTTCTTCACAGGCGTGGTCAATGTTAGTTACTAATGAAAAGGATGGGTAATTGATAATTTTAACTTAAAATTTCTAAGTTTTAAATTTTAACTTCCTGTTTTTAACCGTTATCACTTTATCCCCGTGTATATCCATACAACCCACTTTCAATTTAACTTCCCCTACACGCCTCACTCAATACTTTACCTACAGTTACATGATACATATAGCAACCATTTATGCTGATCCTTTTCAGAAATTTATTTCCTAGTTGAATTTGGAGTACGGCGGCAGATTTTGAAGCTAGCCTAAGAACCCTACTGGTATAACTCCTTTATTTGCAGCAAGAATCTTGACTGTTTAACTCGGTTTGCAGTTGTGTTTGCTACACCTCACCTCACCTTCAGGGTAATATCCTGTAAATTTTTACAAGCATTTAATATTACTTATAAGAGAATGCGTGTCCTTTTTATTTAACTTTCTACCACGCAAACAATTGTTGTAGGAAAGATAAACAACACCTAGAGTCTACATCCATCACTTGCCAGGGCTATTATTGTCACCAACTCTGTTGAAGCCATCACGTTTGTTATTGTTTATCCCATGAAAAATCCTCTTCTGTCTCTAATGCACATTCTACTCATTCAATTTACTACTTTTTGTTGCAGGAGAGGAAAAAAATGAACTCATTCCATTCCTTAATTCTCCAACACCATTCCACATCAGCTCTAACAAAGTAAACAGGTTCTATATTTTTATTAAGATGCAACTTATTATTAGCGTAAAAATGTTTGTATGCTTATAACCAATTCGTTTTAATTTAAGTCAACTAATTTAGTTTTACTTTTATAGTTTTTTTTACCTAAAACTAATTTTATTTGAAAGCTAATGTTATGGTAAATGCAATAATCCATTTGAAAGTAAATTTTCATAATGTTGTTAAATTTTTATGATTCTCTTTTTTAAGGCTTTAAACTAGAAAAATTTATAAAAATTTAGTTGGATTATAAAAATTGTATTTTCAATGCATTATTATAACCACATAATATTGGCTTTTAATTAAAATTAGTTTTGAGTAAAAAAATGTAAGAATAAAAATAAATCATTTTGTAGTCAATTGGCTTGAGTCAAAATAAATTGGTTGTTAGCTGTTGAATGTTTTTTTACAATTTTAGGAAATAAAGAATAGTTAACTTTGTTAAGGCTGTCTAATAAAGAATTTAAATAATCAATCATCCATAATTTAAATAGATGAATCCGTTCACATGGTCTAACAAAAAATTCAAATAATTGGGGAAAATGTAATGTGGTCTTATTTTGCTTTGTTGTGATGCATATTTTTTTTTTCAAAATTACTAATATTTTTAATAAGAACAAATTTTATCATTTAAAAGTCCAAATATTTTTAAATAGCAATGCACCCTATCATTTTGATTTGTAAACAGAATTTGCGTAACACTTACTTTATTTTTCCAGTTTGAATGGTCATGAACATTATAAAGGTTGTTCCAATTCTTTTGTAAAAACTCTTGAAATTTTATATCCCAAGTTTAAAAAGGATCACCCAGTTTACACCAATACCCTTTATGTTATGCACCGTATTGTCATTTTTTTCCTTCCTAAATATCTCCTCTTCTAGGCCGTCATTTACAGTCATTTTGGACCCATATGTTAAGTTCTCAATCCTGGACCTGGGCCATATGGTTAGTCATTATACTATATTTTAGAAGAGAAGAAGATTTTAGTGTTAATCAATAATGATTATTGTTGCTACACATTTTTTTTTTACTTTTGTCTTTTTTTTTTTTTTTTTTGGCTTTTTTGGAATGTGAGTTGCTCTTTTTTGAATTTGATCCTCTTTTCGCAAGGCATTCACTTTTCTAAGGGTCTATGTTGCAATTTTCTTGGTTTTAATCTATTTCATGTCTGTTTATGTTAAAATGCGATTTCAGTCCCTATCTTTCTAATTTTTCCATTTTAGGCTCTTAGTTATATCTGTGTTACATTTTCGTATTTCAATCATTTTTTATCATTATTAATGAATAACATTTTTGTAGCATCAATTATTTACTTCAACCTTTATAATTTAAATAAAGCAATTTGGCTTATAATTGTTAAAATTAAAATTCAATTTTTCTAGACAAGTTTTCCATCAATATTAAAAATTAGAGTTTGAGTTAATAAGAGATGAAAATCTTAGTAAGTATGGTTTGTTTCTTTTATTTTTTTTAATCAACCATAATAATTTCATTTAACCTTTTTTTTTGTTTTTTTATTATTGTCTTTTAAAACAAAAATTTAATCACTATAAGTTATCTACTTTTTGGTATGGTTCGAGCTAATTCATTTTAGCTAATATTTTTATTTATTTTATTTTTACCTTTATCAAGTTAATGGTTAAGCTTTTAATTCCTAAAATCTTTGCATTGCTCTCTTGGTTTGAAGACCATTTTTTTTGTTATTAATCATTAAACCCCACTTTTTCTTACTAAAATTACACTCTTTATCTTATGTTATTAACTTTTTTATACTATTTCTCTTTTCTAAAATAAAATTTTAGCCGTTACAGTTTATTTTTTGATACTTAGAATATTTTTTTACTGCATGTAATTTGTTTTTACCTTCATAATTAAACTTCTAACAATTTGGAACTGAAAAATTACCCTTCCTCTTCTCATGGTACACCTCATGAGTTTGTATACTTTATGATTGCAGCACATAAATGGTACTCCTTTCTCTATCGTCTTTCTATTTACTTAGGTCCAGCTACATAGACTATAATTTTGTTTTACCTAGACATCTAATTTCTTGCACATCTAACTTATAATTCCTATGTTAACAAGATTGAATTGTTAAAGAACTTTGATGTTGCTGCAGAGTTTTTGAAGATAGAAGATCCTTCTAAAATATGACTTCTCCAATCTCACACCTCCTCTAGCATCTCTTCAAGATGAATAGTAAATGTGTTTTCCATATGACAATTGTAGTACACGTTCTTATATGAAGTGTTGTTTAATGGGCGCACATATCCTTATATGAATTATTATTCCGCCCGTTAGATGAGTTATGAAACTAGTTGGAAAGAATCGAGCAACTAAACTAATGAGAAATGAAGAGAATGGTTTTCAAAAGTAAGAGTGATGAGAGGTATAATGGTAAACTGACTTGGTAAAACGTTCTAAAAGAGAAAATAGTACAAAAAATTTGAGATAGAAAAAAAAATATAAAAAATATGAGACGGGGGAAGTAGTAATTATGGGTTCAACATAAAAAAACATGCTTATATAATACTTTTTGTTTGAAAAATTAGAAAATTAAAAAGCCCGTATTGGATTAGCTCCAATACCCCATGAGTCCACCAAGTTCATCTTAAAGCCCGTATTGAAAGGAGTCCAAAACGTCTTCGCTGTGACACTGCCGAAAGCCACCGCCTCATTTTCCCGCCCATTTTCCGCTTTACCCCTGGCACTGCCACACTACAACTGCATCGCTCTCTCGAGGAAAAGAAGAGCAGAAATCCAGAGGCTAACTGCGATGGAAATCGACGGCTATCAAAGCGACGTAGAGAAAGAGGAAGAAGAAGAAGAAGAAGAAGAAGATTCGGTCCCCGATCTACTGAGAGACCGTTTTCGACTCTCCGCCATCTCTATCGCCGAAGCAGAAGGTCCCATTTTCTCTCTATCTTTCCTCACCGTTTTTTTATTCGGTTCAATCTCGGAAACTCTCAGTTCTTCTGCTTATCGAACTCATCTCTTTCGATTATTTTGGGCAGCAAAAAAAAATTCGATGGAAATATCTCCCGTTGTAGTCGCCTGCATCACCGATTTGGCCTTCAAGTACACTGGTAAATTGAATTACAATTTTCATACTACTTCCTGCTTTTGCTTTTGCATTTATTTTTTTATTTTTTCTTGCATAATATTGGTTCGTATATGTTTTTTCGTCCTCAGAAGGACATAGCCAACGCGAAAATCATAGCAGTGACAATTTTTTAGTTTCATTTCTAATCGTGCTTTGTAAATTTTTATTGGATGCTTAGTTATGCTTGTTCAGTGAAAAGTCCAGCTCATTTGAAATCTCCGTTCATGATTTTTTTTGGGGGGGCAAATTCCCATTGATGAATTAAGCACCTACAAATATAATTGCCTAGTGTCTAGAGTTAATTCGGGAATAAATTAACGCCAAGTACAATTCCCCGTGGTTATTCTCTAAATCCCATCCAACTGGATATCACAATTTATACAATGTAATGAGTTCTGTGTTTTTTGCAAGAAACTTTGACACTGCAAATTTGCATATGCAAGGAACTCATGTTTGTTCTTTATCTTATTGTGCAAATGGCACTTTTGCAATTCAGAAAATCTAGCTAAGGACCTTGAACTATTTGCCCAACATGCTGGCCGTAAATGTGTGAACATGGAGGATGTGATACTTTCAGGTAACCTGTGCTGTCCCTTGAAGATGTTGTTGGCCCGATGTCATTAATCATATAAAGTTGCTGTCTTCAACCTTTTACTTGAAGTTGTTTTATGTTTGTTTCTTAGTGGTTAGCTGAGTTCATTGATAATGATTATTGTTTTGCTACCTAGTTTCGTGGTTTACTGTTTCACAGCCAACCCGTAATGATCCTGTATCTGGCAAATAGCTAGAAACTATGGATCTTAGTAAACCTCAAAAGAACAATTGGGCTTAAATCGTTAAAACAAAAGCATAAAACTCTAGTTGCTTTTCAGCGCACAGAAACGAACATTTGGCTGCTGCATTGCGGTCCTTCTGCAATGAGCTGAAAGCGAAAGAGCCTCCATCTGAGAGGAAGCGGAAAAAGGGCCCAAAGAAGGATGAGAAAGCGACTGCCAGTGAAGTGCTAGTTTTGGACTGAGTGGGTTGATAGGTAGTTACAGTCTCACCATTTCATCTTCGGTATGAGTTCTATTGTCGATAAATTTTGGTTTGTCAAAAGTTCTTATTGTGATGTATGCATGCTATACTATACCAATTGCCATACTATATGAACCTGCTGAAAAGGAAAAAACAAACAGAAATTTCGTTAGCTATAGTTACTTGCAGTTGCACATCTGTCCTGCTCTACATTTGAGTTGCTTGTCAGGACTGACAGAATTTGAGCTCGGAGTTAGTTCATAGCTTGTTTTCATGTCCGGGGACAGTGCCTATTGCATCAGGTTGCAACTTGCAACTGCCCAGCGAAGCAACATGATTAAACTTTCTATCATGCTCTTATCATCTGTTGCTTGGTGCTTGGGAAATTTCCGAGGGGGGATAAATAAGAAAATTCAACCTATTAATTTAAGAAACTGAAACGGCTTATTCTGAGCTCTGACAATAGTATCTCGTCTTAGGGATGCTATTTATTTAGCTTAGACCGCCAAATGATGTTGGAGCTTCACGGACTTGGATAAACTTAAAATAAGAGTATTATGTTTACCGAAACTTTGTGTTTAATTTACTACCGGTTCGGCATAAGTTAATAGAACTTTGTTAATACGTTTTTTAGGATCGGCCAAAGGGATGAGTGTGGGGCCAGAGAGTTGCTTACTTATTTGCCCCTCAACATCACCCATTTAACCTAATTCCAATTAAGGCATGGCAAATTGTAATTTTATGTTCCTTTGATGGTAATTATTTTGGGTCTCACAACTCAGTCTCCCCACCCACAAAAAACGCATTAAATTGGTCCCATTAAATTAAAACGATCTGGCCTAGCTAGCTAAGAGTGCTCAGTATTCATGTTGTTCTCTAAATCCAAAATCTTCGTGCAAAAATTTTCAAATTTTTGCTTTCCATTGTTTGATGATTGTAGACTTATGGGCAAGTATCAAATATCTTGGAGATGTCGACTTCTTTGTTTTTGACTTCTGTGCAAAAATAAGGAAATCATCTGTCTGTTTACAAAGAAAAGGCAAAAATTCTAGAAGGGAAAATTACAAAAAAAACCCCTGAGGTTTGAAAAAATTTTCAGTTTTTCTTTTCACTGTTTCAAATACCTACAACTACCCTTAAAAAGTTAACATATCTACACTTATCCCCTTCAACCTTAACTCCGTCAAGGACTTGTTAAAACAAAAAAGGTAAAAACTCGTTTTCTACCCCTAGCCTTCTTATTTCGATAATTTGACCCCCCAAACTTATGCATCTAACTCTGTGATGCTCCTCTTTCCTCTTCCCTCCTTTGCGGTGCTTTTCCAACAACTAAGTCTCCGCCGCGACCTCTGCCACGATCTCCTCCAACCATCTCACTTCTCCTTTCCTCTCCTGATTCTCACGGCGAGCTGCCACCTCTGCTCTGCTGGCCAGATCCCTTCGATTTCTCGCCACTTTCGCGTCCGATAGGATCCCTCATCGAATCGTCGTCCGTTCGACACCACCAGGCTGCTGAAGCCTCTGAGGTTTTAGAATCGGGCCTCGCTGAACAAGAGCAAGGAGCTCTGCTTCAAATAGGATGGAATCGCGAACGGTGGCCAACAAATAGAGGACGACTGACGAGAACGGCTGGCGGCTGGGATCGCCAACGGGGCCCGGCTAGAATCGCGAACAGCGGACGGGGAAGGCGATGGAGATCGCGGCGGACGACTAGGCAACGACTGAGATTCGATGGTGGAGATTTGGAATCGCAGCGGTGGTGGAGATTCGGAATCGCGACAACGGAGATTCAGCGATAGAGATTCGGAATCGCGGCGGTGGAGGTGCTTCATCTCCGACGGTGGTGACAGTGCTAGAGGTGAGTCCACGGATTTGGGTCAATCCGTTCTCCATCGCTGCCTCTTCTTCCACCCGGACCACTCCTCATCTGTCGTCGATTGTTTCGGAAACGTCGGTTCGTTCGATTATTCACAAAGCGTTCACAAAGCCACCCTCGCCGGAAACGTCGATTTGTTCGCAGCCCACCCTCACCGGTAACCCTTGAATCTGCCATGATCAGATTTTTTTTTTTGCCCTTTTTGCAATTTTAATTGAAACTTCTAATTTGTTCACTAGATTAATTTGTATTGATACAGAGGTTGGGGGTAAAGTTTATAAGAAAGGAAGCTAGGAGGACAAAGTTAAGCATTTTCTCTATCTTTGGTAATGGTGAGTAACGGTGTTTACATTAGAGGCAGTAAATGTAGGTATTTGAAACATGGGGGACAAAACGCGAGGTTTGAGCAAACCTCATGTGGTTTTTTTTGTAATTTTTCCATTCTAGAAAGTAGAGTTTGTCCACCACAGGAAGGGAAAGATCAAATTCATGCCTGAAATTTTTACATTTTTTAGTTTAGTCCTAAAACTTTCTAATTATCCATTGAAGTCCTATAACTTTCCTAACACCTAACATGTTAGTTCTAATTTGGATGCCTGCCACATGACTCAAAGAAATTCCATTGTGACACTTAGCTTCTGTCAACTCTCCTAGTTGGATATGATGTGGCACATGTAGGGCATACAATAGACTTAGTTGTAAGAAATTAAACTTTTACAGATCGTTATTTGCAAAGACAAAATCATGAACCCATAGCGTGGAATTAAAGAAAGTCGTAATTTTTTTCTCAAAAGAACAAAATATTTACCTAGACTATCAGCTTCAAACAAGAATGCTTAGATACCCTAATTTGTTCCACCCACAACCCGGAGCCGTCTTCGGTCAATCATTTTCGCTCTCCCACATGATTTCCAACAATGAAGGCTTGAATTTAATGGGAACTGTTAATCTCTTATCTCTCTCCTGAATTGGGATCTTATGTCAAATGATTGGGATCTTTTTTTTTTTTTTTGGGGGTTGGTGAAGGAAGCGGCCATTAAGAAACAGTGCTTGGGTTTCGAGATATTGGGCAAGTCATGTGGATTGGTTGATTGGAACCGTGAGATCATCCAACAAGCGATACAAGGTAGATTGGTGGGGAACAAGAGTAATTTATGGATTTTGCTGCTTCTACTGCTTATAAGAATGATAAATCCGACTTCGTAACTGCTATTGTTGGTCGAGAGAAGATAACCTTGGGTGGTAAAGTTGGGCTGCAAAAGCTCAGTTAGCCGGGCCTGCATTTGGACTGGGATTCTCTTCGGATTTGCAATTTTGCTGTTTTTTGTGATAAAAATATTTCAAGTTTAAAAGTTTTGTTTTGTTTTGGATACAAGAAGCTTTAGAAGAGAGAGGCAGCGACAACTGTGCTCTTCTCTGCGCAGTAGAGGAACCAATGTTAAACATGTTGAGAAATGAGGTGGAGATGGAGAAGGTAGCGCGCTGCCAGGAGGAGCTGGATGCGAAGGTGACGAAATTGATGATAAAGGGCTGGGCGGAGTAAGTGGCGACGGTGTCTTTGCAGGTGCAGCTATAGCAGGCTACAACAGCGAATCAGAGGCGACCGCCACACAAGATAGCAATACCGGTGAAGATGGGTTGAAGAGCGCAGGCCATTATAGCCCTAAACTTTCAAGGATTTCAGCAGTTAATTTAGTTGATTTTCAGACCATAATTCTAGGGTTTATGTTTGGTTCTTCATTGCTGAGGAGGAGGAAGAAGAATATACTCTTTGTCTAATTACATACAAAGGAGCCATGATTTTATGTTTGTGAAGAAAGTCTAAATGAATTAGTTTTGTGCAAATAAGTCTGTGATTTCAGATCCTAGATGTGCCATGTTAGTTCTACTGCAGTTAGATGCCCTGTTGGAACTTCTGTTAGACATGTGGTAGGACATCCAAAGTTATAGGACTGGATATAGGACTAACGTGTTAGGAAACTTAGATAAAAGTTTTAGAACTTCCATGGAAAATTAGTAAATTTTAGCTGTGAACTAGAAAAGGTGGAAAAGTTCTAGGATTGAGTATGACGTTTCCCACCTAAAGATGTAGGCTTAGCTATTAAAATATTGATGTGGTGTTTAGATGTGAAAATTTTTCTTATTTTTCTTTTCTAAATTTTCTTTGGTAGAAGTTTAAGTGCATAGCTAGATTTAAGAATGTAGAAAAACTTGTTTTCTAAATTTTGAAAAACTCATGTTATAAAGTAGAAAACATTGTTTTAGATGTTTTCCATTTTAACACATGAGTTTTTTAAAGTTTAGAAAACAAAGTTTTCCACATTCTTGAAACATGTCATACACTCAAACTTTCATCAAAGAAAATTTGGAAAAGAAAAATGGAAAAATTTTCTACAACTAAACGCCACCTGAGTTTTTTACAATTATTCATGAACTTTAGATCATATTACACTTGTCCTAAAATAAAGTTGAAAATTTACATATATCCTCTTATTTTTTTAATGTCGTCAGTCAAAATTATAGTCAACTACCTTAAATTTAGTCTGATTTATGATTATACTCAAAACTTTTGAAATCTATAATTTTTCAAGAATGTCCTTCCTTTTCTCATATTTTACTTCTATTCTTTGTTACCGCCACTTTGACCTCATCCATCTCTACCGCCTCCCTACCTCTTTATCTAACCTTGCCCTCTTGCTCCACTGCCTCCTTCCCGGACCTCATACTCAAAATCACCTATTCTACTCACCTCAACCTATTTAGACTCATCTAAATTTGCCTCAATTGTTCTTGCGTAGATTGATGGAAATTGAATGAAAGAAAAGGAAGGTCAACGTTTCAATGCCTCCAACCGCTTCAATTGATTTTTTTTTATCTAGAACTATATTATTTAAATATCTAATTAATAATCACTTGAATAATGTTTTTAAAAAATAAATTTTTTGTAGCTAACTAAGAAAAATAAAAATCAAGAGAAAATACCAAGATTTTTCAATAACCATTAAAAAATATTTTTCAACCTTTTTAAATATAAAAATTTAATCGATATTATTCAAGTTGAGTGAAAAATCTTTATATATCAAAATAATTACTAATAATTCATTTTTTAGGATCATTGTCAAACATGTAGCAATTTTTTTTTACCATGTATTTTCAAATTAAATTAGTTTTCAACATTTATTGTTTTATTTTATTTTATTTTATTCTGAATTCACTACATGAGGAACTAACTTTTTAGACAAATGTAATGAGGCAAATAGCACATTTGTCTCCAATCCTATATTCGAAATTTGAGGCTAAAACTTAGAAGTATATATTATATTTTTCACTAATTAATATACATTGGTGAAAAATAAAATGAATCAAATTAAATATTTAACTGCATAAACTCTATTCAAAATTGGATGCAAAACTAAATATTATATTGTTAACAATTAGAATATGATGGGACACATAAAAAAATTATTTCTCATAATTAAATTCAAATAATTAGAGGCTCATATTGTATTTTCCACTAATATGGGCACGAGCATTTTGCAAACTTCTAGAAAATTTGATGAGCTTTATAATTTTTTATATTAATATCATTATTACGTGTTTGTTTTATTACTTCTATATGTGAACAGATTTGTTTTATTACTTTTATATGTGAATAGATCTCTTTTCTAGTAAGACTTACATAGATCACTTATATATCTCTTAATCAAAAAGCAAATTCAAATTTTTGAGACCGAAAAACTTAGCAGAAACACTGCAAATTCCACAAAACTTGAGAAAGCAAAGTTGAGCTCAACTCAGGCTGACCCTAATGCATCATATTTTCATTTCCAGGTGACATTGGTCACGGCATTGACATCCTCCACGGCGGCGTCATAAAAATCGGAGTTAAATTCATTGTTGGCGGCCAAAAGTTAGGAAACAGTGTAACTGTTGCAGTCTCGACATGTTTGAAGCATCCTACGATTGCCAGCATAGTTGGCATTAGTGAGAAGAGTGGAGATGAAGGACCCCCGAGTCAGTGGCCTTGGTCTGGGCAAATCCCAATGCAGCAACCCAAGGTTGTCATCTAGAGCCTAAGAAGCGCCAACAAGGGGGTCGAAGGAAAAAGATTGGAGTATAAGGAAAAGTCACATAAAGATGCGAGGAAGGGCAGAGATGGATGGGTTGAAGTGGAAGTGGAGGAGAATGGAAATGGAGAGACGATGAGGGGAAAGGGCAATATTAAAAAATTGTAGATTTCTAAAGTTTTGGGTTTAATTGTAAACCAAACTAAGTTCACGGTGGTTGGCTGTAATTTTGACTGAAGGCATTAAAAAAAGCATGGGATAAGTGTAAATTTTCAAATCTAAGTGAGGTAAATGTAATATCACTTAAAGTTTAAGGATAACTATAAAAAACCCTAAATAATTTGAAATTGAAACTTGAAACTAAGGTGCTATCAGCCATGATAAGACCTTGCTTTAATCAGGGTGACAAGTTTTAAAGGATGGAAGAAGGTTAAGCCCAATTAGGTTCATTACATGTGATGAATTGATAAACATATTTCTTTTAGAAACTAGTGGTTTTTATCCAAACCCATGTTTATCATATGATTGATACTCTTAGAATAGAAATTTTAAATAACAGAAAGCATTCATCTAAATGAAACATTATTAATCTTTGGTTAAAGCAACATATGTTATCAAACAAATTTAAAGCGCACACGTTTTTGGTGCATGGGTTTGATGCCAACAGTCTCTAGAATGAGTAAGAGGTTGAATTTTTGTCCAACCCAAAACCAAACCACTATTTTGGCCGGAAACAATCCTCACTTGATGCCGCTAATTTATCAACTTCAAATGGCCACGCAAAACTTACACCTTTGTTCGCTACTGCCTACTCTACTGGTACGTTTAAGTTATATTTAGCCATTTTCGTTTGTGTGTTCAGTTTTGTTCAATATTGTTTCTGGTAATTCAGAGTAATTGCACTCCTCTTCTTTAGTACAGACTTTTGCTTTTTTCGTATAAGCTCTACATCGCTGTAATTATTGTTTTGTCCTCTTCTTTTTATTTTGGATTTACTGGGATTTAAGGGTGATAGTACTTGACATGCTATCTAGTTTTTTTGTTTAAATGACGTGGCATTTTGGATTCCCGAAATTCACTATCCCATCCGTCTCAATTTTTTGCTCAATTTGATTTTTTTTTTAGTGTTTTGCCTTAAATTTATTTATATTATTATTTATTAAAAAAATTAATATATATATATATATATATGAAAACTACATGTTTTAATCTATTATTTATATATAAATTTTTTTATTTATATATTAAAATATTAAAAATAAAAAATTTTAAATTAATTACTGAAAATAAATTGAGCAAAAATTTTGGGACCGAAAAAGTATTATAAAGAGAAAAACTAATCTATGAATCATGATCCTTGTTGCATTTGAGTTGGAATTATCATATTGTTTATGTTAAATCTTTCAACTTTTGGTGGGTTTCCCAAAGCATACAAAACTTAAACGATCCCAGGCTCCCAACAAAATGGTGGCAAAGTCATTTGTCTTGGCTTGGTTTGGGTTTGAAACTCGGCCTAAATGCACCAATGGCCCATAAACTATATAAACTCGATCAAGTTAGTACTTAAAGTAAAACTCATATAGCAACAACCTTTTAACCTTTAAACTTGGTATGACTTGGTCTAGGAAGAATGCAAAGGTATCCGCTGAAAAAGGATCCAAGGCATCCACCTTGTTCACCTCCTCATGGCTGCCATTTGTTCACTTGAGAGTAGCCATCATCGGGACTAACACCGGTACCATCCTAGAAGCCATTGGCTGCAGATCGGGCCATCCAATGGTGACAGATTGGGCCATCCTAGAAGCCATTGCTGGCAAATTAGGCTATCCTAGAAGCCATCACCAGCAGCCAGAGGATCCATATCTCCAATTACGACATCATGGAGGGGATTCAATTAGCCTCGTTGTCGTTGATGCAAGCTTTCGTCTCAATTAAGGATGGCTTTCCTTCATTGCACCTCCGAATCACGGCACTAGCACATAAAGGTGGCTAGTGGAGGTCCTTTGCGATGGTGCATAAAATTGGCCATTATCTTGTATCTCAGGCACCTCAATCGGTCGTTGACTTAACCTACTTATTTAAGGATTGGACCAAGTTGATCTCATGTTGAAAGTTTAAGGGCTACTACTGTTTGAGTTATACTTAAAGGACTAACTCATCAAGTTTGCAAAGATCAAGGGCTACTAGTGCATTTAGGCCTTAAAACTCCTTCCTCCACTTGCATTATAGCAAAAAAATTTTGTGCCAATTATGGTCCAACACTTTTAAAATTTTAAAAAACAAATAAATTAATCAATGTCTTTCCTAAGCATTCTCATACCATATCTTGTAGTCATTGTACATTTGGCGTAATGTTTAAGGTGTTTGGGACATTGTGGGAAGGTCAGAGGTTCAACTCTAGTCTTTCCATTTATTCTCTCAAAATGTCAAATAAAACTAATTTGATTACCTTTTGGATTCAAAAAAAGTTGACATTTCCCTTCCTTTATATAGAATATTAATACTTATTGCCCTGTATAGTCGTAAAACATGCTTTTGAATACAAATTACCATATCTTGTAAATGCTTCAAATTATATTTAAAAACAAAAAAACTTAAACGTGCATGGTTGGATTTTCAGAGTTTCAGCGCTCCTATGAGCCAACCCAAGAAAGATTGGACAAGCATCCGCATCACTATATTTAAAACAGCAACATCAGCAAATAATAAAAAAAATATTATTATTTGTCACTCATAAATAAAGAAACAAAAAAAAAACACATAATAGTTGTAACATGGGCCTTGATCTAGTAACAATTCGTCAAATTGATTTTTTCCAATAGTCATTGAAATTCATGGATTCTATTTGGATGAAAAATCTAGAGTTATCCGTAACTCGATCAACAAATTAATATTGTTTTCTTAAACATTTCTAAAATTTTACCAAAATATTTTTTTATGAATGGAAAAACTCCATTAACTTCCGATAAACATAGCTACCAACATATTGCAAATTTAGGTTTTGAGATTTTCGGTTAACAAATTCAAGTGATGCAAATGATGGTTTATTCTTTTTTACACTAACTAGATTTATAACCCTTTAGACAAAATCGCTGTTTCAAAATGAAATATTTTTACACATCTCAAGGGATGAGGTCAGATAGTAAAATAATATATATATATTTTTTTGAACTGAGTTGTAATGTTACAATCTTTCAGAGAGTTACAGTATGTTAGAGTAGCAACTAACAAATATTTATATTTTGGGTAAAATTCAAATTTAGTCTATTAACTATTCAATTTATCCTAAAATGGTCTTCTAACTCTATAAGTGACTATTAAGGTCCCATAACTCACCTAGCATGTCCTATTTGAGTCCCGTTGGTTATTTTGGCCATTATTTCTAACAGAAAATGCATACGTGACACTTAATACCTGCTGCATGGTCTCATAAAGCTACGCGGTATCTTCTTTCATAACAATAAGTGCAACACTAGGAGAACAATAAATTTTAGGCTAAAATTGATAAAAAAAAAAACATAATTTTAGGCACTTAAAATGTTAATTAACTCAATCTTCCCAATCTTCTATCCTGAATTAGTGCCGCTGCCACCATGTCGCCACCACCACTAGCAAGCCTCTCTCCATTTCCCACGAAATCCCCATCCCTGCGATTTTCCAATTTTGTCTTTTCCCATTCCTTTAAGACCCAAATCTTCTCTCACCGTTGCCACCACCTTATTCCCGCCCCGCCAACTACAGTCATTTTCAAATGAGACGTTGCTCGCATTGCCCCTGTTTATTTTGAGAACCAAACTCCAAAGATTGATGGAGACGGAGATGGAAAGAGAACAACTGACAGAGACAGAGAACATCTGACAAGGATGGAGATTTGAACACCAACAATTGATAGAGATGGAGAGAGTTGGATTTGAATGCAAGCAATCAACAGATAATGAGGATGGATGCACTCAACCAAGTCAAAGAAGGCAAGCAACCAAATTGAAGCATGGAGAATGAGGACTAAGGTGGGTGGCATCGGAGAAGGAGTCAGGTGATGAAATTGAATAAGGCATGCGACTAAATTGAATGATCGAGAAGGAGGATTACGGCAGGTGATGTCGGGCAACGCTGAACAAATCTTCTCTTTATTGGCAAATGAAATATTCTCTCCATCGGCCAATGGATCTCCTATTCACCAACAACATCAAGCAATGCCGAAAACATGGAATGTTTGAAAGAGAGAGAAAGTTTAAGAGAAGAAGAAAATGTTGGACTATTTACAATTAAAGTCCTATGTTTACTTATTTGTGTCAGTTTGTGTTCAATATTTCATTTCTATACAAAATGGTTACCCATTTTAGTTAAATAGGAAACCACTTGGCATTATGAATGTCAAGTAGACAAGTTTCATCCCAATTAACAACACAACTCACAGAAAAAACTCAAATTGAATACACTACTTGAGTTAGGAAACCTTAATATTCACTTTTAGAGTTAGGGGACCATTTAATGACAAACTGAATAGTTAAGGGGCCACATTTGGATTTTATCCTTTATATTTTACAATTTTCATGCAATTTGCTATACTGATGGCTATAACAAGGTATTCAATATTGCTATTGTTAAGTATATTGCATAATATAAGTTACAAGTATACCGCATGATATACCCTGTGCATACCATTATTTTTTTCTCTAAAAAATAAAATAAAATATTAGTTTGAGGTGAAAAACATCAAATAAAATTTTTATTTTGCACATTTTTATATGTATTCTAATTACTTTTAACATAATTGTCGTGATATAAATAAAAAATATATAAAAGATGATAATTTTTTAATACAAAAACACAAAAAAATGGAATATATAAAACAAAATAAATATTATTTAATAAATAACTAATTTACTAGTACATGATAAAAAAATAAATAATACTCAAGTAATAACAATGTGCTTTTTAATACCATATTAAGTCTTAGGTGGCTTAAAATATGATGCTTTTGTCATATCTTGTTCTGCAAAAGCAACATACTCATCTGATGTCATGAAACTCTGGTTTTAAATCAAGAAATTTTGAAAGTAAAAATAATATTTAGTTAGAATAACATGAATAAAAAATCAAGCTGGGAGATATTGATAATATTTTGATATTATGTGTATGTGTTGGGGGGGAGTTGCATTAATATAAACTAAAAAAAAGAAAATATTTCTAACTCGTAATAAGCGTGATATGCCATGGTATACCGTGGTAACTGTTTAAAACAATTTAAAAATTAGCATTAAGTGGTATACGTGGAAAGTACAGTATATCGCAATAAACCGTGCAATATTTCAACATATCATGATAACTTGTATATAGCATACCATATGCCCATGGTAAGTAGTATACTATAGTATTTGATTCAATGGCTATACCTTCTTAAATGTTATAGCCGAGTTCTTAAAGATATATTTCCCTCATACTATATGATCTAGTTCCTACATACATCATATAAAATGATTTTTTTAGAAGCAACTTGTTCATTTCACGAATTATTAAACTAGTTAGGGGAAAAGACATTTTTCAATCCTAAAACCTTTTGTATTTTATCAAGTTAGTCTTAAGTCCCTTTGATTTTTTTTTTTAAAAAAAAACCTAAAACGTCTAAGCCATCAATCTTATTTGTCCTAAAACTTTCTATTTTGCCATCTAGCAAACGAAAATGCATACTTGACCTTAAATGGCATTTTATTGTTAAACATGTGCAAAAAAGGACTAATAGAGTTGATAGTTTAAAGGTTTTAGGGTTTCTTTGGTAAATCAACTAATTTTAGGATTAACTTGGTAAAATTCAAAAAGTTTGAATCTCATTAATGATAAGGAAAAATAATCCTTGATGATTGTTTTTTTAGAAGAAGGAATAGAGGCTGGGATCTAGTCATATAGGATGATCAAAACTATGTGAAGAATAAAGAAACTTCGAAGGTTATTCTGACACGAGTTTAATTGAATTGCCTGACTTACCATTATATTTTGACAATTATGTGTGAATTAAATTTCTTAAGAATTGTAAATCAAGATACATTTTTCTGCACTTCTTCTTAAGAATTGCATCATTCTAAAAAATTCAAAATGATTCTATTTTAGTTTATCAACTATTTGAAAAAAAAAAAGAGAATTTAATATGAAATTATATCAATGTTTTATGGTATTTTCCTCGAACAACATTCAAACACTTGGATTACATTTGGAAATTTGATCACAAATAACTGCTAAAATATGATAGTAATCATGCAATTTAATTAGACTCATGTTAGAATAACCTTTAAAGTCTCTTTATTCTTTACATAGTTTTGACAGTCCCACATAACTGGATCCTTAATCCCTATTCCCCATCCTTAAAAAATAACCATCGATAATTTTTTTTACTTGTCATCAATGAAATTTAATTTTTTTAAGTTTTACCAAGTTAGTTTTAAAATTACTCAATTTACTAAAAAAATCCTAAAATTACTTGACTTGCCAAAAAAGTCCTAAATGATTTAAGCTGCCAACTTTGTTAGTCTTCTTTTTTGTTGATATGTTTAGAGAGAAAACACTATTTACAGCCATGTGAACATTTCGCCTGCCACATGGCAAAATTGAAAGTTTTTGGATTAGCATGGTTGATGACTTAAACATTTTGGGACTTGTTTGACTAATCATGGAGTATTGGGACTAACTTGGAAAACCATGAAAAGTATTAAGACTGAAAATGTTATTTCCCCAACTAGTGCAGCAAAAAAAAGTGATCGGGTTTTAAGGAACGGGTCCATCTAATTTACTGCCCCGCTTCATCCACGCGGCAGTCAACACACGGCCAGCAAAAACTTGCTTCCTCGGCTTTTTTCTCACGCCTTTTTGTCCTCTTTCACCATCTGAAGTCACTTGTGACCACCACCCTCACCTTCTTTCATCCCATTTTCTCTCTTTTTCAGGCGACGAAATTCTCGCCCGCCGACCGACGACAGAATACGAGTTCACTTGTGTTTTGGACTTCCTTTTATGTTGAATTTTTTGCTGTTCGACACTGCGAGAGGGGGAAAAAGTTGAACAAACAAGTACTCAAAGTAAACTGAAAGAAAAATAAGAAAAGACTCTCTGTGTTGTACTTGTGGTGAGCGATAGCTTGCAATGCAGGAAAAAAGATTCTGAGATCCCTTCCTCTATCTTCTTCCTTTATGCTTTGACTGTATCTGTTTCTCTCTCTTCTCAGTGCCTCCTTTTGTTCCAATGCGTCTTCCTTTCTCTCTCTATCGGTTCCTTTAAAGTCGAGAGGGAAAAAAGTTGCGACATTTTGGAGACGGAAAGCGGAATTGGCGATTTTGGCCGAGCATTTCGGTTCAAAGGTATGCTTTCTTCTGTTTCATAGGGTCAAAATTCTTTCTTTCTCTTTTAAAAATTTAAAGCGCAAATTTCAAATTTCCTGTTTTGCAGCTGAAATTTAGTCAGGCTTTCATTACCAACAATTATAATTTTTGATCTGATATTGCGCTAAAATAGTATAGTACAGATTTTAGCTTTTCTAAATGATCAGGCGGTGGCAGTTTTCTTCTTTTCGAGCTGAAACTCCATAATCGACAGTTTTGGCTGCTTTTACAAGTACGAAGCGAACAATGTTTTAAGGGGCCTTATTTTATTTTATGTTTGGAGAATTCTTTTATCTGGCTCAAACTTTTTATTCCCACAGTTAATTCGTTTTTTTTTTAATAAAAAAAAATCAGAAGACCGCCTTTTTCTCCTTTCCGAAATACCTGTTTTTCTCTCAATTTTATGCGAAAGTGGCTTTCTTTATGTTGATAATGTTAGTACCAAACGGTCAGTGACGAATTAATGTATAAGATGTTGTTCTCCGGAATTTCGTTTGTTGAGTTTTGGACTTCTGATTACTTTTCTTTGTGCTGAAAACGCATAATATAAAGGGGTAAATGACTATTGAGTGCTCTCCACTCTCCAGGGTAGGCTATTCGCTCTGGATGAGTCCACAATGAAGTTTGAATATTGTTTCCATTCTGAGACTTCTGCTTAGAAGTTTGACAATGCCATATGAGATCGTAGATGGAAGGAGTGCTTCTTCATCGTTCCCCTTGTTTGAGGAATCAAGGTTTTCGGTAGAGGTGGGGTTTTTAACTATGTTCCTATTTTTACTGTTGCTGTCTTTTGTTGGTGCTGCCATTTCCTACTGTAAGTTGAAGTCGTAGAAGTTGTAGTTTGTTAACACTTCTGTCGGAGATAGACAGGATTTATAAGCCACATATCATGTCGGATGGTCATCATAAAAATCATGCTTCTACCAACTAGCTGGTGCTTTTGCATACTAAAATAGAACCCAGAGTCTATCTGAATGCGTCAGCAGCATTTTATAGGTGCTTTCTTCTGTCTGACATTTCAACTTTTGTATATCCATGTCTTAATAAGATAAATGGTACTAGTGATCTGTATCTTGTGGCGATTTAAAGACATGATTGGGTGATGATCAGGAACATCAATCCCCTACTTTGGGGGATTCTTTTGTGTCTAAAGAAGTATGTTCGACACCAATATATCCAGTAGCAAAATGGAAAAGATTTTGGAGTAATTCCAAACCATAATGTACTGGTGCCGTTGCATATTATTTGGATGGTTCAATGCTGGAGTACAGGGTAGAACTTGATTTATGCATTGACTTGACCCTGTGAGTTCCATGTTTAATAGCTTTGACACAACTTGAGCGTATTAATGGAGGTTTCAATCCAGTATTAATTTCTTCTAGGCCCCCTCAAACAAGGAAGGAATAACTGGAACTTAATAGGTTTTTGGAAATCATTTTTGCCTCATACGTTATGAAGTATGGTTTATGAGCTGACCTCTGCTGAAATAGGGTCTCTCAGTCTGTTATTTAGGTAGAGTGGGTTGCTTTTTTTTTTTTTTAATTCTATCTTACTTGTTTTTTACATGGATGTTCAGGATTATTTTCGTTCAAGGTTCAAGCATGGTCATTCTTTCCTTTGAAATGTTAATCAAAATTTCTGATTCTTTCAGCTAACTTGATCGCTTCACCACTATTTGGAAGATTTTCATCAGGCTGAATGGATGTACCTCTCCTTTCTCCTGCAGGTAGACGGGAAGAAAAGCCCAGAGTTGGTGTAAGGTATTGTATTCATTTATCTGAGATCTCAAGGAATTCTGTGGATGACAATAAGCAATCATGGTCAAGTTTGAATAAGCAGATAGACACAAGTAATTTGATTGAGAATAGAACAAGTGTCAGCATGATCCAGCATGAAAGCAGTCAGTTCTCTAGCTCCTTATCAGACATATTCAGCCGAAAATGTAAGCTCTTTTATGTAAGCTGACATATGTTGTAACCTCTTCCTGTTTTTAGTTAATGCCATTTGTCCATATCCAACAACTTACCCCTGTGATGGGTTCACTTTATTGTTGGTAAACTTATTCAGTTTGATTTGCTTTAATGTTTTTCCTCGTAATGCAGTGAGATTGGAGAATAACCTACAGCATGCATGTAAAGTTGCTGCACATCATGAAGAAGAACCATTTGCACATCTGGAAGATCTTGGGAGGCAGACAATTGGGAATCTACTTCCTGATGAAGATGATTTCTTTTGTGGAGCAACTGATGGGTTGGGTCTCAACACTAAGGCCAACAAGGGAGATGAAATGGAAGATTTTGATTTGTTTAGCAGTGTTGGAGGCATGGAATTGGAGGGGGATGATCACTTATGTGCTGACCAAAGAAATGCAAATCCTCTTGATGTAGTATCTGATATTGAAGGGGTTTTCAATAGTTCAACTGATGGCCAGCATCCCTGTAGTGGGCATCCATCTAGAACGCTTTTTGTTAGAAACATTGATAGCCATGTTAAAGATTCTGAATTAAAGGATCTTTTTGAGGTTTGTAATCCCCCCTTTGTTATAATCTAGGTGAGATGATGCCTTCCATTCCCTTTTATTTTGGTGACTTTCAAGCTAGTTAACATTGCTTTTGCCCTTGTGTTAGAAATATGGTGATATTAGAAGTCTATACACGACCTGCAAGCATCGTGGGTTTGTTATGATATCTTATTATGACATAAGAGCTGCTCAAAATGCTATGCGAGCTCTCCAAAATGAGCCATTGAGGTGTAGGAAGCTTGGCATACATTATTCTATCCCGAAGGTTTGGCTTCAACTGTACTCATGATTATGTTTATCTATGGTTGTTGCTCGTCCTAGCACCTTTGTTCTGTCTAATTCTTTCTTGTTTATTAACGTGACATTTTATGGCTTGGTAATACCTTAGGGCAATCCATCTGAGAAAGATATCAACCATGGGACTCTTCTAGTTTCAAACCTTGATCATTCCGTTTCGACAGATGAACTTCAACAGATTTTTTGTGTTTTTGGTGAAATTAAAGAAGTAAGAACCAACTACTGAGTGCAGCTTCATAACTTACTTCCTGAAGGACCTGATCATGTTTCTGAGAAAAAAGTTGATTATGTGCACAGATCTACAGGATCCCACAAAAGGATAATGACATACGTGTTGAGTACTATGATGTTAGAGCTACAGAAGCAGCACTTTGCGCACTGAAACAAATTGATATTTCAGGGAAGCAGATCAAGCTTGAACTGAGCCATCCGGGGGTGGTGAGGTGGTAATTCATCCGCTTGTTGATGATTTTACAGATTCTTTTGTTGTCCTCAGTTAACTTTTCAAGCTTCTGAAGAAGTGTTGAAGCATTCCTTTAGCAGATTTGGTAGTTGTGGCCATGCGAGCTAGCAGTTGCAAGAATGTCCTGTCTTGCCGCTCTTTTCATATTTCTCTTGTTAGTTGTTACTCACTTTTCATTTCACTTCTGGGGGTAGTGAAAAATAATTGAAACTTTGTATTGCAGTCTTGTGTCACCAATGGGGCAGGAGGAAGATGAAACTACTATCTTTGAAAGCACTATGACTGGAATTACTCCAGGACATAAGGGTATTGCCTCATCTGTTATTTATGTCCTGTCCATGTTTTGCAAGTTATTTTACCCGTTACCAACTGGGAGAAAATTGGTTTGACTAACACATCACAGTTTGCTTCGGTTTATTCTGGGACAGTTGCATCAGCTTGCATGGACAATGGGTATCCCAGGCATTTTAATACAGTTGTAGGATCTCCTATGAGTTCAGTCATTGAACCTCATCGAAGTTCTAGTGCCCCAATAAGCTTACTCCCTCAAGCAACTGCTTCACCTGTTAGTATACAAAGTAGCCTTAATGAGCAAAACCAATGTTTAGATTGTACAAAACTAGGTAACCAACCTTTTCCAAGCCTGCATCCTCACTCCATTCAAGAGTGTCCTGATATGTTAACCTATGGCTTCCCATGCAATTCCTTAAGCACTATAACGGATATAGCTGGCAGTATTGGCATTAGAATGACTGAGGGCAGTTCCCACATTTGGGAAGTGAAACCAAACACAAACCTTATGGAAGCTACATGTGGAGGTAAGTCTGTTTAATTGATATTTTCCTTTTTTTTTATTTAAAAATACCCATGCCTCAGAGCAATTTATTGCAGCAATAGATTTGCCACTTATCAATGCGTGGCATGAGGAATCCACGCTTAATAAATGTTAGCATCAGATAGTCATTATTCTAAGATTTGTTTTCAAGGATGTTTTTGTTAGTACAATTTTAAAAAAATGTGATATTACAGTTTCAAATTCTTGGTATTGAGTACTTTTGAGCATATCAGGCATACATATGGTTATTAAGTGAAGAAAGTTTCACACTATGGTTTTAGAAATTGTGGAAACAATAGTTTGCACACTTTGGTCCTGCAAACTCTCTAAATCAAAAGCTATCATCTACTGCACTCTTAACCATGAAAAGTGCACCTTTCATCTTCACTTTTAAACACATTTTCCTTTGTGCAAATTTAACTGCTGTTTCTAGGTTCTCTGCAGATTTATCTTTTCCTGACTTCATGTTTAGAAGTTTGAATTATATCACATTAAGTTACTAGATCTTGTTACTTCTATTGCTGATTAATATGCATGTCAGTCATTTTACATCTGGTATCTTCTGATTTGTAGAAGGCATCAGATGAAACAGAATCACTATAAATAAACTTGAACTCCTCTTGGTTTATTTGTCTTTCTTGTTCTTGTTTGCTTTTAGAATAAGTTGATGTAGGCAATTCCTTATTTTGTGGGCTTTTTCCTGCACCTTGCTGCTACACCTCATTACTTTATGCCAATCCTAGCTGTATTCTGCTGCTTCTTTATAGAGGAGAATTGCACAAGTGTTCCTCTGTACCAAGTGTTTCTCAAAGCATTTATTTCCTGCGTATATTGGATAGTTGAAAAGGTTGAAGGACTATATTGCAAGTTATATAATAAGTCTTGGGTGGAAGTGTTTCAGATGTCACTGTGTTAATAGAAGTTACAAATCTCTATTAGGCCTCATCACATCTGCTTCCCTCTTGTGTACTTTATCTTTTGATTTTTTTACTTTGTGTGCTAATTTCATGTCTCTCCAGTTTTGGGACCATTTGGGAATGGAAGCCGCCCAATGCAACCAAATACTTGTATTTGGAGTAACTCCAGTCCATGCCAGCAGCATCCCTCAAATACCATGCTTTGGCGAAGTTCATCCTCATTTGTTAACAGAACTCTTGCTGATCATCTGATGCATATGAATGCATTTCCAAGTGCATCTGCTATTCTGCATGCAAGATCAGGGATTCACCATATTGGCTCTGCACCACTAGTTAGTTCCCCATTCTGGGATGGCCAACATACTTATGCAGGAGGATCTCGTGATGTTTCTAGTTTTGACCTGGGCTCCCTTGGAAGCATGGTGTTTCCTGGTAGTTCGCCCTTACATTCTGCGGAACTTGCTTCACGAAATTTCTTTTCTCATCTTAGAGGAAATTGCATGGATATGGCAAAAAATGGTGTTGTACATGCTCCTCAGCAGATCTGCCATCTCTTCCCTGTGAGGAATCCTATGATTTCAGTGCCTGCATCTTTTGATTCTCCTAATGATCGCCTGAGAAACTTTTCACATCGAAGAAATGAAGTAAATTTAAACAGTGCGGATAAGAAGCAGTTTGAACTCAACATTGACCGCATAATAAGAGAAGAAGACATCAGAACAACACTGATGATAAAGAACATACCAAATAAGTATGTGAATTAATTCTTGCATTAATGCTGGCCGTTTCTTTTTCCATTATTGTTCTCTTTTGGCTTTTTGAAATTGAGTCATCGTTCAAGAGTGAGGACAACAAACTAGTTATTCTTCACATGCCTTAGAAATCTGTAGCACCAATAATTTAGTTACTGGGAGATGCATTGCTGGAATTAATTCTAAATGCTTTTGCAATTGTTAATGTAATCCGACTTTCATCACTCTTTACATTGTTAAAGAAAATTGATTAATGCTGCAAAGATGTTAAAACTGAAAGCTATTCTAATATGGTAATTTGTTGATCTACCAGTCCTGGGTAATAAATCATTCATTTCCTTTTATCGTGTATTATTTGTTCTATTCACCACTTACGTGTGTGTTAACAGATATCGTAGTGATCATTTGCAGGTATACCTCAAAGATGCTTCTGGCAGCCATTGACGAGCACTGTCGAGGAACTTATGATTTTATATATTTGCCCATTGACTTTAAGGTAAGTGAAATAAATTGGTTGAAAGTAAAATTTCTTTCCATCCTTTTTGTTCATAGGCAGGGGGTTGCTGAGGGAAAGATTCTCAGATACAGCGTTGTTTACATTGTATGTGTCACTAAGATTTGCAAATATGATCAACAGAACAAATGCAATGTGGGATATGCTTTCATCAACATGATTGATCCGCAACAGATTATTCCCTTCTATAAGGTTTGATGCATGATCCAAAACAGTTATTATCTTATGTACATGCTTACAATCATGCATGTATCTGTACATGTGTGTTTTCTTTGGGTGCTGGCTGATAACTATGGACAAAGAAAATATGATGCCTGTGTACATCTTTGCAGGCATTCAATGGCAAAAGATGGGAAAAGTTCAACAGCGAAAAGGTGGCATCTCTTGCATATGCTAGGATTCAGGGAAAAGCTGCACTTATTGCACATTTCCAGAATTCAAGTTTGATGAATGAAGATAAACGATGTCGCCCTATTCTCTTTCACACTGATGGCCCTAATGCTGGTGATCAGGTAATTTTTAATTGTATTGTTTATGCTATTAACAATTTTTTCTTCCCAAATGAAATATAACATCTTTTGCTAAGTATATATACACATAATCCTAACATCAGAACATTTCTGTTTGTAGTTTAGAATTTTCCATTGTTTAATTGTGGATTTGTAGTGTTATCTTTTTTATTTCTCTGGGTACTCAACTCCAAAATAACATACGGTCTTTTCTTCTCTAGGAGCCATTTCCAATGAGCACCAACATTCGAACTCGACCAGGGAGATCCCAAACAAATCTTGATGAAGTGAACCACCAAACTGGATTTTCAACTTCAGCAAATGGGCTAGAATGCTTTGCTGGGACCGAGTCTTCATTGGGTACTGCCAACGATACTAATTAAGTATTGTGCTCTACCAACTAGTAACTCAAAAACACGACTCTAGTCTAAGAAGCTATATCATTATGTTTTAGCTGTAACTTGTTTTCGATAGAGGAGCAGTTTTGGGAGTTAGAGGTGGCAAACCCCAACTAAATGGGTTGATTTGACTAAATTTTTTGTTGTAGATAATATTTTCTTTTCTTGTCAGGGTCATTTTGCGTATAAAGAACCGCAGAATAGAAGTCTGAAGTTTTGGACTTTTGGGACTCCTGAACAAGACGTTGATGTTGTACAGATGTTCCTGGGCTCCTGCATGAATCAAGAGCCCTGTAATTTTTTTCATTTTTGTATCCCAGTATCTATGTATTATGGAGGATTTTGCCGCGAGGTTTCTTGCAGGCTTGTCCGTCCTGCTGTGTCTTCTTTTGCGGTGTTGTGATTGCTACAGCAGTAGCTTTCATTTTGTTCCACCGCTCATCCTTTTGTGAATGCTTGTCTTTTAGTTGTACTAAATTACAGTTTTGGAGCTTGTGTGCCCAGGTTTCGTATTTTCCTCATGTTCTTGACTAAATATCATTGTGTTTTAGGCAAGTAATCCAAACAAAAATCTTTGCACATGAATTTGAAATGACTGTAGATGGTTCTTCCGAGGGCTGTTAAAACAAATTGTAGACTTGAATTCCGTCACAAGTTTTACTGGTATTAAACTATAGTGGTCAGGTCAGTATATGGAGCTCCTGGCTGGGGGCTGGAGTTGCTCTTGAGGCAAAATTAGTGGGTAACTAGAGGCAAGCCCGCGCCTTGTTGAGGGGTATGCATTATTTTACTACAATAAAGGAAAATATTTTATAATTAATTTAATTTTCAGACTTATGTGTTGATCAATTTCAAAGGAATATTGATGGTAAAAATATATGGAATGATTGATTTTAATATACATAAAATATGTGTGGATATATGAGTGAATGTTGCATAAAGTCTGTGTTTTTTTTTCTGGTTGATTAACAAAAATATAAAATTTTCATACCAAATACATCTATAGTCTATAGTGAAAAAAGTATTAAAAAATTATGAATTCAAAATTAAGTCACAATCAATTTAAAGATTTTGGAAAACTTAAAACATTTCATGTTACTAGTAACTAATTTGTAGTCTGGGGTCCGAAAAAATAAAATTGAAAGTTTAGAATATCTTTTGTGTTTATTAGACTTAGAGTAGAGTAATAAAAATACCTGATTTTAAAATTTGAGGACCAAAAGATATTATTATATATAAATAGGATATCTATTATGTGGTATTACCTTTTTTTTTTATTTTATAACTTTGGACATATTTTGGCCCAACAAAAAACAGCCCAACGGGCCTAACAAAAAAAATGCTTTAGGAAACGTAATACTGGCGGGATGATTGGTGAATGTACAACTTTTCATGTCCATTTAATTTTTGGAAGAAAATGCTAAAAAATTATGAATTCAAAAATGAGATATGATCAATTGAAAAGAGATAAAAAATTAAATGAGTGGATGGTGTTGTAAATAAATTTGGTAAATAGAAAGAAATAATTTTAGGCAAAAAGCCCAAATACAAAAAAAAATAAAGGGAAAAAAACAATCCAAATGTAGAAAACGGGCTTTAACCCAAAAAAAGAAAACAGAAAAACCAGCCCAAATGTAAAAAAACCAAAATAAAATGGGCTTCAGCCCAACAAAAAAAAAACCAACGGTAGGAGCAAGTTGGGGAGAAAAACAATCCACATGTAAAAAAAAAAACGCTTCAACCCAAATAAAAAAGGACAAAAATAAAGAATAAACCACTAATATTTTGGACCCAGCTGGAATCAGCTACTAATATTTTTTTTCTAAATAAACAACTAGCGTTATTCAAAATAGCCAAATTAACTACTAACGTTATTCAAATAAGCCAATTTACTCACTCGACTCTTAAAATATTACAAAACTCCATCATAACTTTTTAAAATTAATAAAATAACTCTACTTGATTTAAAACAATTCAAATAGACTATCTTCACCATTTATAAAATTTTATACTCACCTTCCACAATTACATTTTTTAGGTACGGTCTATTCGTTACCGCTTCTAACTCCTTCAAAGTGTACTATCTTCATTGCTCAACATGAGATGTCTTCAGCTCCACATTGTCACTCCCAAACAATGTTTCGCTCATATTAATGCTTAACACAAAGTTATGGTGCAATATGAGACAGAGTAAGAAGAGGGACATCATGGCCACTATTAGCAAGTTTTGGAGAATTTCAATTACTACTCATAAATGGAGTTCAAAGATTAATGTCGGCTTTAAGAAGGTGGTTCAAATGTTAATTAATAAACTTCAGATGCACTGAGAGCAAAGGTATAAAATGTAGGGACTAAACTTAGTATTTTATACTAAGATTCCATCAGATTTAATGGAAAAAGTTATAAGAGTGACTAATTTGAGCCTACTAAAAAAGTTAGCAATTTATTTGACAAAAAAAAATATTAATAGGTGAATTAGGCCGATGCAAAAACATAGAACTTCAGCAAAAAAAACAAAAGCAAAAGGAGTAAAAGACAAAATTCAGCAAAAAAGAAAAAAAAATATACTGTAGGAGAGGATGGCACTGTTACTTACGTCGCTTTCAAGCCTATTAATTTAGTATATATAATTTGGTCAAAATTATTGACATTAGTGTCGAATACAGCCATAAATTTAGTGGTATGGGTTACTTGGCAGAAACATAGGACTTTAATGAGTGATTTGAGGTTTTACCCTTTCACAAATGATCTGATTTTTGGGAATTCGAATTTCGTTTCGTTTCAGTTCTCCCAGCGGCCGCTCTGCGCTAAATGCCGAGACGAAAACTAGTATCAGAAATCTGTCGCCTGACGAGGCTCCATGAACGGTTTGATCAAAGCTTCCGCTTCTCAGCTTGGAATTTCGATAATCTAAGTCCTCTCACTGAGGCGAATGATCCTTTGTACGTCGACGTGCCCCAGCCCGCCAGGGGCAAGTCGGAGAGGAAATCATATCAGACGCCGATGAAAGAACTGATTAGGAGAGCGAAGAAAGAGAAGGAATTGAGGAAAATGCACCCTTGTAGATTACTCGAAGATACGCCTTCCAACGGGTTGTTGGTCCCTGAACTCGTCAGCGTTGCTCACCAAGTCTACGAAGCCCACGAGTCGCTTCTCTCCGGTCTTTCGAAACTCGTACGGCTCATTCCTGTTCAACGCTGCAGGTGACCCAACAACTATTCTCTATCGCTCTTTGTTCTTTTCCTCTCTCTTTTTTGTCTATGAAGCTTGAATTAGCAAAATGGGTCGTCCCCCTCGACTTCTGATTGGAGAAGGAAAATTTTATTAGATTTGGGACCAAAGCTAATGTTTTGTTTGAGGCCTTTTGAAGTAAATACAAAATGCCGCCTTGTCTTTAATTCTGCTTATCCATTTTGGACCGTAATGTTGGATTCCTCTTACTGGCTTTTTTTCCCAGTTTCTGCGCTGAAGTTCATATTGGTCATGTGGGTCATGAAATCCGAAGCTGCACAGGTCCAAAGAGTGGGTTTCGGAGTGCCACTCATGTTTGGAGGAAGGGGGGAGTGCGTGATGTCATCTTCTTCCCTAAGTGTTTCCATCTTGATGATCGTGTTGGAAAGCCAAGGGTTACCCATGATGAGATGCACATAGTCAGGCGCATTCTTGCAATCGTGGAGCTCTGTATACAAGCTGGTGTAGACCTTGAAAGATACCCTACAAAGAGAAGAACAAAGCCTGTGTACTCTATCGAGGGAAGAATAGTGGGTTTCGAATCTATGGAGCCACAGAGTGATGTAGAACATGATTCACCTGTGGAGAAAGTTGATAATGGCTCTACAATTGTTGAGCAGATGAAAAATTTGGTCCCGAAGATGAAAAATGAGGATTTGGATCAGACGAATGATTGGGAAAAAGGAAGGGAGATTGGTGTCAGGACCTTGGATTCTTGGTTCAAAATGATATCAGGAGCAAAGAAGATAATGGAGAAGTATAGTGTGTGGACCTGTGGATATTGTCCTGAGGTGCAGGTAGGTCCAAAGGGACATAAAGTCCGCATGTGCAAAGCTTCAAAACATCAGTCACGGAATGGCATGCATGCATGGCAAGAAGCAACAATTGATGATCTTGTTGGTCCCAATTATGCTTGGCATGTTCAAGATCCGAATGGCCCTGCTCTGCAGAATGATTTGAAGAGATATTATGGCAAGGCTCCAGCTGTGGTGGAGCTGTGTGTTCAGGCTGGTGCACCTGTTCCAGATCAATATAGGAGCATGATGAGATTGGATGTTGTTTCTCCTGAACGTGATGAAGTTGATCTTGTGGCTTAATAGTATAATTCTTCTGAATCTTTTCTGTTGGTGCCTGCTATGCATTGACCAGGCAATAAGAGCTTCTGATACAAAAGTTGTTCTTCTGAATATTTATCGAGTTTGGTATTGAGGAGTCTTCTACTAGTCTCTGGGTGGGTTATCTTTGGTGTTTTCCAGACATTCAGTTCCTAGATTTACAGTATCACCCCTCTTTAGTAAGTTTGAGCAGGTTAAGTTATGACAGGAAATACTTGGAAAAGGGATTGATGTGATTGTGCTGGTTGAGTGCGAGATTCTCTTTGTGAAGTGGCCAGTGAAGTATCAGAGAAAGGTGCAGTTATAATGATCATGAGGCAATGTTATGGCCTGTTCAGTTAGGAATGTTTTAGATCCCTTTCTGATGTCAAATGACTTGTAAGTTTTCTCTTTATTCAAGTGCTACAAATTCAAGAGGAAAAAGTAAATGCTATGTAAATGGAGAAGTGAAATTATAAGAGCCGAATGAATCAAGGTTTTCCTGGAGTGTTCTGATCAACACTCAAAATTTCTGTTTATCTGGAAAACATAACACATTGCTTTGCTTATGTGTTGGAAAGATTCTCCATGCAGTGCTAAATTGGTTGGATCAGTTGCCTCAACCTTGACAAGCAACAGTTCCGTTATGCCGCAATCAGGACAAGCTGATAGATCACAATATATTGGTTATGTTAAGGCAGCCTTTGATTGGAACAGGGAAAGTAGCAAACTATGGCTGGTTCCGGGAGCAAAGCACTAAGCATGGCTTGGTCTCCTAATGTCTGTAGCAACTGCCGTAGAATGAGAAGTATAGAGATGATGAATGTTGAATCTAGTTGGTGCTCCTGGAGAACACGATGGCATGGCATATTCGCTTGATCCCTTGAGCAAAAAGATAGGAGATGTGTGGCAAGTGTTAGTGAAAGGAGCTTTGGAGGACATGTTAGATGCGTTCAGATTCGTAGCCACAGTAATTTCAGAACAGGTGATGCTTTGAACTTGTTGGACGTCCTCCAATATTTCCTTATCTTCATGCCAACTTCTGTTTGATTATTGTTTCGTTCATTTCTTTTCTGTCGGAAGATGAATGAACGTTGTATGTGATGGTCAAAATTTTTATTAATAATGAATTATGTTCGGTACATAAAAGAGGCGAACAAAAAGGGAAGTGGGTAACAAAAACATGAACAAAAATCATCGGGCCTGCAAATCTGTTCGGTTTGTGTAGACCTTGATGCAATTTTAGTTACAACCACCGTGGTTCAACGCGTCCTTTTTTTTTTTTTTTTTTTTTGTGATATAATCAACTTGTATTAAACACAATCAGATGCAAGATCAACGTCTCTAAACGCAAATGAATGAATATCAGGTGGAAAACTATCCTGTTAAAGCTTGAAGTTAGAGACATTAAGGCCCCTGAGTAAGAAAGATTTAGCATCCTAAATACAACTGGGAGCCTCAGATCTTACTGGTAAAGAACCTCACAATGCCTCAGCCACCATACTAGAATCCGGTTCAATAATAATATTGTTGATACCTGGCTCCTTGCAGGGTTGCAAAGCCTCTCGAATCACAAAACTCTCGGCAAAGAAAGCATCAGCAGGCCTTGTCTTATGGATAGCTAGCCGCATCTGAATTGACTTTAAACAATCCCACACTCGGCTTCTTCAACCTTTCAATCTCGATGACCCCACCAAATTATCCTGGACTGAGGTTAAGTCACTCAAGTGAACCTAGACTCGCCAAGCCAAATCCCTCACCGTACTCCCCAGCTCCCCATGCACAACTCGGTCCCAATGGTTCCACAAGGTCCATGGAGGTGCCTGTTGCAAACCCTTGAGATGCACAAACCACCCCACTACCGAAGAGCCCTGGACCAAGCTGACATAGGTTAAGCTTAATTCATTCCAAACTCCCCTTGCCACTGCACGATGCTTCACTGTGTACAAGTTTGACTCCGCCACTCCCATACAAAGCAGACATCGAACATACTCCTAACATATAAGGCTATCCCGGGTAAGGATCAAGTTCTGGCATAAACGCCAAGCCAAAACTTTTACCTTATTGAAAAAAAGAAGCTTTCTACATTTGTATCCCAACATGCCTCTGTTGAGGACGAAACATGAGAGCGTTGAGAGGTAGCTTGACACAACGCCTCATGGCCACTGTTAACAGAGTACACCCCATTGCTGCTGAAGTGCTATGTTAACATGTCCGTTCCCGCCCCCTGAACCACTAGTATCTTCAGAACCTTCTCCACTTTACCCGAGTTGGAAAACCTGTGCTACCAGTGTGCGGTCCCAACCTCCTCTATCAGAGTTGCTTCCTCGGGCACGCACGAAGGAACCGCAGCCTAAAGCAGCTAGGCCTAGGGATCCATGCATCGCGCACCTTAACAAAAGCACCATCCCCCATCCTCTATCTCCCTCCTTTCTCCAGAAACTTACAGCTTGCATAAATACTTTGTCATGTGTACAACGCGTTTTCCCCCTTCTTGGTCTCCAAAAAAGAGCAGTTCGTATAATACTCCGCTCTAAGCACATTGGCGGTGTCCACACTTGCTTAGCTAACGTGACCAGATTAAAATTAGCTAAATTACAAACCCTAGACCACCCTTTCCTTTGATAAACGGCAAACATCGATGGTGAGATGTTTTTGTGTAATGGATCAATTAATGATGTTAGAATTTTTTTATCTTTATATTATATTATAATTTATGTTGGTTGATCTATTATTAGGGGGTTCATCCACCTTTTATTTGATTGGATTATTTATTGTTCAATTTGACTATTTTGTAATTATTTATTCCCAATTTATTCTGGTTTATAGTCTTTTTAATTGTTAGTTTCATATTCTATTGTTTATTAGAGTTTTATGTTGTTGATTCATGATTAATTGTTAATTCATTTTAATTTAAGTTAACTAACTTATTTTTGCTTTTATATCTTTTTTATCTAAAACTAATTTCATTTAAAAGTCAATATTATATAGATACAATAATCTATTTGAAAGAAAATTTTTATGGTGTTGTTAAATTTTTATGAATTTTTTCAATGCCTTAAATTAGAAAAATTTATAAAAAATTTAGTAAGATTATAAAAATTATATTTTCAATATATTATTGTAACTATATAATATTGACTTTTAATTAAAATTAGGTTTAGATAAAAAGATATAAAAAAAATAAATTTTTTTTTGGAGTCAATTAACTTAAAGTTAAAAGCTGGTTGTAATTTTATGAAGCATTTTTTGTTAAAGTAAATGAAGTGTTACAGTAAGAAAAGTAGTTTTGAGTCTTGATATCATCGTTTCATAAACCCCCAATGGGCACACTGTTCCCACTGCCTGGGGTTTCAGCTTTATGTAACGGGCGGCAACCGCAAAATCTTTCTGGGTATCTTCTCTCTTAGCCTGCGTTCTGGTTCTCCTGGCCTTCGCCGAATTTACATTTACGTTTATCTGATTACAGTTAATTATCTTGGTCATTGACTTTAGGGTTTTAATCTCTTCTTCTCTACTGTTTGAAGAAACGAGAATTTTCGCACTGACTATTAATTTTTTTTTCCCTTTTGGTGATACCTAAAGTCGGGCTGTAAATGGCAGCAGATCCCTGATATGTTCTTGATCACTACTTTGTGCTCTTGCTCCTTATTTGGTAGCAATATTATTATTATTATTATTATTGCAGGTGCTGCTGCTGCTGCTTTTGATTTTTACGGAAAAGATAAAAAGGAGGCATTTTTCTGCTTTGCAAGGAAATGCCAAGTATTGTCTTGGAGAGGAGAACATGTGAGATGATAATGATTTTATTTAAATTTGGTATGCATTTCCCATGTTAATGATATCGCCCCTTTGCATGCAGACGCACAAAAATTGCATTCTTTATCACCTTTCTTGAAGCTAGTTAATAATTTGATAATTTTGAGATGAAATGATATTCGGGTAAGTTAACCAATCCCAGGTTGTCATATTGCTGGAGCATTCAGTACTCTGAGAGGTTTGCAAGTCAAATTATCATGGCTTCTGCTACGGGGGTCCTTGAATTACGACACTTACTGCAACTTTATTCATACTTGATAGGTGTTCCATTTTCATGATTTTGACATCCGTCCCACCTTTACTAGGGAATATCCTAGGTGCTACATTGGTTAAAATCACCAAGTGACCCCTGGTTTTGCAATTCTGTCACCCTTAAGCAAGCAAGAATGACAGTAGTGCAATCTGTTAGAGGAGATTCAAACAGCCACTGCAGTTTACTTTGACTGTGATTTTTCATTCAGTGAGGCCCCTGTTGCTCATTTATGTGGTTCAGCAATGCAGGAAGAAGTGCAGAATGGTGAAAACTTGGAAAAACTTGCTGGTTTTATATTCATGTGTGATGGAAAAACAAAACCAAAATGCGACATGTACCGTGTATTTGGGATGCCTCAATACCAGGGTGCAGTTGTTGAGAAAATTCAGCCTGGCATGAAACTGTTTTTGTTCGACTTTGAAGTGAAGCTTCTCTATGGCATATATGAGGCAACCTCTTGTGGAAAGCTGAACCTAGAACCAGCTGCTTTTGGTGGAAGTTTTCCTGCACAGGCAAGTAACTGCTGCTTTTAGATAATATTTGTAGCATCGACCTGCCTAAAATTGATGGTGAATACATGGAAAGGTTTATGCTTTTTTCTGCTTCTTGAACCTGCTGACTGCATCTCGATGTCACACTTCAGAAAGTAAGATGCAATCTTATGATTCAACAAGTCTTATCATGAGAATGAAAGACTGGTGACATATTTCTATGATATGGAGTTCAGATAGACTTAGTTATTATTCTGTGGCTACAATTGAAGTGAATTCTGCTTTTAGCATTCATTGTCATCTATGTTGTACTATTTTTTTTATTGTGTTTTTGAATGTTTTTGCTGGTTAATGTTACATAAAGCATTTCATATTTGTCTATGGATCTGAAAACAAAACCAAACATTGATAATTCTATTTGACCCTCAACCCACATGATGTCATTTCCAAATGATTTCGTGACTTTTGTAATCTTCAGGTGAAGTTCAAAATTTATAAGGATTGTTTGCCTATGCCAGAGAGTTCTTTCAGATATTCCATTCAAGATAATTCCCAGAAGGGCAAGTTCCAACAAGAACTGAATGAGCAACAAGTTAGTTGAATTCCAATAACTTTTACGTTTTCTGTCTCTTATTACAGTCTGTATCTTTCTGAATGCTGTATATGATGGATGTTACAGGTAAGGAGTCTATTATTATTGTTTCGACCATTATCAATTCCAGGCCAGAAAGTTCCACATCCAATTGCACTTCATACACCACAGGAACATAATTCAGGACTAACTTTTTCACATAATACTCATCTAGTTGAGGGACACCTTGGTCATCACAGAAGGCATTTGGAGCCTCAACATGTTAAGCAGTCTGGATTACCTGTGCAGTTTGAAGGTGACAGAACTCATTTGAACAGAGGCAGTGATTTTCTTGCAATGTCTCCAGACTTGCGAACAAATAGGCCTCTTTTTCAGCCATATTCAAATTTCCCAGCATCATACTGTTCACATACCCAGCCAAGCATAGAGCCTCAAAATATAGCGAAGTTCCTGGTTCTAAATGATACTTCCCATTCGCCTGCTTCAAACTTCAGTCATTCTTATCCAGCAATTCAACCCCAAACTTTGCCAACACCCAGTCAGCAGTATTACTGTGCAGAAGCTCAGCAACCATCTTTGGTTGTCCGACCTGTGGTTGATCCAGCAATTCGGTCACAGATTTTTCCAGCACTGAATGGTCAATATCACTCTGCAGAAGGTCAGCAGCCATCTTTGGTTCTCCAACACGTGGCTGGTCCCGCATTTAAGTCGCAAACTTTGTCAGCACAGAATGGTCAATATTACCGTGCAGAGGTTCAGCAGACATCTTTGCTTCTCCAGCCCGTGGCTGATCAAGCAATTCAATCACAAACTTTGCCAACACCCAATTGTCAGTATTACCCTCCAAAAGTTCAGCAGCCGCCTTTTGTTTTCCAACATGTGGCTTATCCATATAACAGGTATGAGTAGTATTTTGTTGTATTGTTTTAACCCTGGTCGGAATTCAGGAGTTCAAGCTTGAAGCCGATGTTTAGTTACTGGTAAAAATTGAGAGTGCAGTTCTGTCATTTTCGTTATTCAAGAAAAAGAAGCCACTTCATTTCCTCCTCGCATTTTGAGCACATAGAGCAACATCTATTGCTTTTGAAAATTTTTTCGAGTAAGAATGTTATGCTCCAAATTCTGCTAGCATCAAAAGCTTGTCATCTGTTTGTTAGTAGAAATGTTATTCCCTCCATCTCAAAAGAATGGCATTTTTTAATTTTTTTTAATAAAAAAATGACATGAATACATATTTGTCACATGGCTTTCCAGTTTTACAAGGTACCAATCATATACCAATCAACTGATATCTTCGTAATTTGAATGCAAGTCTTGGAAATATGTTGATTCCTTTCTCAATTGTTAATTACAGGTATGCAGCTACCATGAACACTGTTTCTTTGAACAAACAATTGCTGATTGGTGGGTATTCTCCTCTACTACCGCACCAGCAGCAGGCGGATTCTACCGTTTATCACAATGCTAACCCCTTGCCTGCAGCACCCTATGCTGCTGCATCTGCTCAGTTATATGCACCAACAGCTGCTGCGAATAGCTACTTTCCCTTTCCGGTTTCATATTTCTCTGGCCGGACATTTCCAACTCAGCAATGAGGTATAATTGACAGGTGAACCACCTAGATGCTCTCATGTACATGAGCAGTAAGGATGCTGACCATTTTAACAACTAGAATAGTGCTATCACTTTATCTTGGTAGATAGCAAATACACTTACTCTTTTTTGGTAATGAGATTGTAAATGTCAGCTGTTCCTTCTCCATGGTAATCTATGCCCACGACATCATTATTTGCGGCTGATTCTACTTCTTGCAACAGGCAAATAGTTGTTTCCAAGTTGCATTAACCTGCTGGGACAGTGATTGAAGTATGAATTTTTTAGTCAGTTTCTGGCAAGGAATACCAAAACCCATATAACCAGATGTGTTCATCTTACGAGTTGCAGCCACCGATCTTTTTCTTAGACTTGTTCACCTGAACAGCTCTAAACAATTTCTTACCAGCATGTTAGTATTTGTTACAACTTGGCAATCGCATCATCAGCAGCTCTGCAATTTGACAATGTTTAGCCTCTGTTCAGGCATCATATGGCGCATCAGAATCATTCAACCGTTTGAAAAATAATCGCTCGATTCTAAGTTTGGCTGTGGCTTCGGTCTACACCTATTGCTAAGTTGGCACCAATTTTCTTGTTTGGTGGTAGCGACTTGACTTTGACCAAATGCGCTCGTCTCGTTGATGTATTGGCTTTAATGTCTTAATCTATGTATCTAACACTCATAGGGGACGATTAGGTTTGGTACGTCTTAGTAAGTGGGTCGGCTTGGTCAATCCCAAGCTCCCAATAACTGGTGCTTGTAAATTCTGGTCAGTTTGCTGTAGCTTTTAGAAAGTGAAGATATGACACGGATGCAATTCTCAAATTATTTTGTCAGCAGTTGAAAGCAACGTCGATTCGAATTTCAATTTCAACAACCAAAAGGATAAAATATTAAAGGCGCTCATTTCTGATCACCTAAAGGCTGAAATACCCTTTCAGGCCAACTCAATAGGAGTGTAATTTTTGGGTTAGGGTCGAGCTCCGAAAATTACAACCAAGATGTCCATATGAAATTCAAAACCTGAATTGACCCGATTTACCTTCCTAACCCGAACTGATCCAAACCTGAAAAAAAGGGATTGGGTCAGGTCTGAAACTTGAGAAAATGTAAAAATAAAAATAAAAATGCAGACACATATCAGGATTCAAAAAATGCATATTTTGTAACTAAATGCAACTTCATAACACATAATAGTCAACAATCCAACACATACACATTACATTTGCCAAGTGCCAACATTGTTATTAGCTAATTCTAAGTGCCAACATTTTCAGTAGTAGTAGAAGTTGCCGTTTGGGCTATGCTTGTTCCGTCACCAACATCAATATCTTCCCCATCAACATTACTCGCCATCTGAAAATAAAACCAACATAATTTGATTAACATTCTGGATTTCCAATAATTAGTGTCTAGCGCATTTAACTTAATCAATTAAACAAACAAGTAGGCAGACTCAACACTCAACCAATTAATCAAACAAATAAGCAGACAGGTTCGGCCATTTGGCCATCACTCTCAATTCTCAATAAAACTAATATCCAATCAATTAATCAAATTCAACCTAAGCTAATATTCATCAATCATCAAACGAAACATTGCTACTGAAATTGAAAGAGAACTTCTATAGGATAATTTACCCTAAACCTAATTTGCAATTGAAAATCAATGAAGACTTATGGTAACCGAGTTTCGCTTAGCTTGAGTAGCACTAGCAACCGGCAAGACTTAGGAGAGGGCTGAGAATAACTGAGATGATGAAAGCCGCAACAGCCACAGGTCCGTTGTAACTGAGTCCGACTGGTGTGTGTGACGGGCTGAGGAGTGAGGCTGACGTTAAGCTCAAGTTGGCGAGAGAAGACGAGCAGCACTGCAGCGGTTGGGGTCACAAAGCTCTGCCTACATCTGGAGTCTGGCCCTTTCTTGACAATGTCGATGCTCGCTGGTCTGCTCATTGCTGCGCGATTTCATTTGGCTGGAAGGACTTCTTACTTCAAACTTGGGATAATTGGGGATTTGGGACTTAGTGGGCTGGGCTGGTTGAACTTATGGGGTATATTATATAGAAGCCTGGTGTGGTCAATGTTGGGCTGGTGGCGACTTGGCCTTTTTTCAGGTTGGATTTGGGTTATAATCAAACCAATTTGATTTCAGGCCTTCAAAACGAGTCGGGTTTGGGTCGACCTGAATCCTCTTAATTCATCTATTCAACCTGACCCTAACCTATAAAATAGGGTTGGATTTCGGGTTAGGGCCAACTTCTTTCACCTCTACAACTTAGCTCCTGAACTTACTAAAGTGGGTCAAACTACCCTTTTGATTGACCCATGTCCATCACATGACTAATGTTGTTCACCCTTGTTCAGCCTTTCTCCTCCGCCCTCATGTATCCCATCGTATGCCTCATTCACTGCTAGACATTTTCTCATCTGCGCCGATGTACCTAACCTTGCTCAATCTTTGGCACCACAAGCTCCTTTCAAGCTTCAAAATGGCAAAAATACAGAAGTATATCACAAAACCATATTGCTTCGGTCTCAAAATCTAGAGATTCAAGCATGTAACATGTTGGAAACCCAATCAAAATGAGCTAACTCTCAGACTTCGCATAATTCAAGACAACAAACTGATGAAGCCAAAACCTAGCAACATGGAACAAAGGTTACACTTCATACGACGAAAATATGGCAAATTAAGCCCACATAAATAAGGATCAGTGAGAGATTCCAGATTTTACAACCTAAAATTAAGCGATTGTGTTGGAGAGGAAGGGGAGATGAGCAATTACGACGTTGTTTTAAAGCTATGCACAATAGTGAACCTCACAACCTCTTGTGGCCTCTCTAGACTCAGGATTTATAATGGGGTTTGTCTATAGTTTCTAGGGCCGGCGAGGGTGGAAGGCACGAGAAGATGGAGCTATATGCATTAGTTTTGGTCATGTGACATTTTGAATTGGGGAGAAACAACTGGAGATGTATAAGTTATTAGATCCGTTACTTTGATTTCTATATTGATTTTATCATTGGGTGGAGTTGGCGGCAGCTGAGTAGTGGAAAAGGGAGGCAGTGATGGGGGAGGGGAGGGAGATTGAGGAGGAAGGCTAGAAGAAAATGGCTTGATTGTTAAATAAAAAAGTTTAAGGTTTCTAAGGTAAAGGGAAATTTTTTAGGGGTTCAAGCTAGTTTTTCACTTTTGTTCGGTCTAACTTAACACCTCTAGTTAACGGAATGTTAAAAACAGAACACTTAAACGAGAATAGGGACTTTTTATGCAATAAATCGAGATTAGGGTCTAAAATGGTACAATAATAAGAGGTTAGGGGCCATGAATGCAATTAACCCGGCTGTGGTCTTTACCTCCTCCGGGCTTTCCTCGTCCGTGGTCGTTGATGCGGCGTTGACTCCAGTCCTTGTAGCGTAGGATTCCAGCTCTGGGGACTGAAGCCTCGGAGTAGAAAATGGGGAACTGCTGCTCCGACGTCGTCGGCGGCATGGCTGCTGTCGGAGGAACCGCCGCCTCTGCTGCCTCTGGCGCTGGCGGTGACAACGACGCCGCCGAAATATTTTTCAAGTCTCGTGGATTCCAGCCTCTCTTCTCTCAAATGGAGGTTCTCTTTAAAACATTTTTAATCCTTCATTCTTTCGTGTTATACCTCATTGGCCACGCACAGAACTGGAAATTCGTTTTAGGCTTTTAGTTCTTCTATAGTGAATCCTTTTTGGAACAACTCGAGCTTCAGCTTGCTAGAATTTTTTATTTTCTTTTTCCTCTTCTTTTGCTCAAGAGAAAAAGCTGCGTTTTCTAGAAGCTCCTACTGATTTCAGAAGAGAGGAGCCGCGTCTACTGTGCTATTTCGATTGTTAGCAGCTCGAGCGATGCTCGAGTATTACTAGTGAAATTTGTTATTTATCTGTGGAGTTTTTAGCTTGAGTTATATTTCAACGTGTTCTCGACTGTATTTTCGCACATTTGAATCACGAATTTGAGCAAGAATAGATGACTTGGTCACTAGTTCTTTGACATTTGAACTTCAATCCTTGTAGGCCTTTTTTCTGTTACTCCTTCATATTTTGCACACTCTGCTCTATTTTGCTAACTATATGTAAATTAACTTCTATGCAGCTATCTTTTTCTGCTACAAATCTCCGAGACAGGGACGTGTTTTCCAAGGTTTAATGCATCATAAGTGTTGTACAATTACAGTTCCCTTTTCTTTCTCCGTTCTATTCTACTTGCCTTTTTGAATATCATCTTTATATATGCAGCAATCACGCTAATGCTCGATTAATGAACTTGTTTTTGGGGGAAGAGGGGGGGGGGGGGGGGGGTGTTTTAAGATAATAAAAATAAAAGGCAGGAGTGAGTATTGAGAAAAAAGTCACAACTTTGGATGTTCCTAATTTTTGTACTATCAGGTCGCATGTTGCTGCAGTGTTAGGTAGTGCCTTTAGCAGATCAAAACAGCCAATGAAATTCCCAGACTACAGCCTATGGTCCTACCTTAACCTTTTGAGGTTATTATCTGAAATTGCGCACCGTTATTGCTATATATAAAAGCTTGGCCTCCTATGTTAGAAGCAGAACGGGAATATCTTGGGACTCAGAAATCAGACCATAGGGTTCCTGCTCTTTTATATTTTTAAATTCTTTCAAATTTTGCATTGCTTGCTATATTTCTTTCATAGTTGTCTCTGTTGTTTGACTGCATCGCTCAAAACTTTAGCATCATCATTTAAATAAGGATGCCCCCTGGAATATATATAGAAGACAATTGGAGAAACTAATATTATAACAGCACAAAATTCAACCGTTGGCATATTTTTTTTCATTAAAAAAAAACATTGCATTATAGTATTCAGATGAATTTAGCATGGTCTAGAGGTGGTGACATGAAAAATATTTCCTATATTACTCAATTTTGTTCAACATGGTACCTTTTTTGGTAGACCTTATGTTATGTTATAGTAACTGCAAAGAAACATATGTAGTGCTTGTTGTACCACCCAACTCAAACAAAAGGTGCTGATGCAAATTAATTTCTAAATAACCCTCAAATTTCTCATTGTAATCAACCAATCAATCAATCAACCAAGCCTTAATCCCAACTAGTTGGGCTCAGCTACATGAATTCTGTGTCTCCAAACAGCTCAGTTGGTTGTGAGCTCCTCTAATAGTTCTAGCAAGGTAAGGTCTTTTTGTACCGAATATGCCCAAAAAGTTTAGATGTTCTCTCACCTTTGGTACTGCCACCTACATCTATCCTATTACTCTTATGCACTGACACATCTAAGGAGGAGTTGGTCTCCTTTGAATGTGACCAAACCATCTAAGGCGACGTCCCCTGATTTTATCCTCAATTGGGGCTACATTTACCTTGCTTCTGCTGTCTTTGTTTCTAATTCTATCCCTAAGTGTATGCTCACTCATCCACCGCAACATTCTCTTCTCCCCAACATTCATTTTGTTTGCATGCTGCTTTTTCATAGCCCAACATTCAATACTGTAAAGCATGGTTGGTTGGATAACTGTCCTATAATATTTTTCTCCTTCAGCTTGATAGGCACATTTTTATCATGTATAACTCCAGTGGCACTTACCCATTTTGTCCAGCCTGCTTTGATTTGGTGATTGACATCTTGTTCAAGGTCTCCCTCCTTATGAATAATTGAACGTAGTCTTTCTTGGTTATTTGAGGTTCTATGAATGTTGAGTTTCTGTGTCACTTTTGTTGGATTGAGAAATCTCTTTTCTATTAGATGATGTGGGGTCACGTTCTTTTGTCACAGTGATATTTTGATTTTTTCCAGAAACCTAGTCTGATGTTTATATGTCCTATTTGCTTTAGAGTGATCCAATGCTGGTGGTTTATAACAGAGGAAGAGATGGAACGCTGGCAGAACTGTGTCGCACTGAAGTAGTTCTTAATTCATTGAATCCCTCTTGGATCACAAAATGTTCAATTACTTACCAATTTGAGTTTGTTCAAACTTTACTGTAAGTTCTACTGCTTCCTGTCTTTAGCTTCTGTTTAAGATGATCTTTATCTCTGGCCAAAAGGTGGAGCATCAATAACATCATTACAGGTTCCGTGTTTATGATGTGGACACCCAATTTCATAATATGGATGTGAAGGTATACCGAAAATTGTGCTTTCAGTACTCTCTTTTGTTTGTTCTGGATGTAAGATATGAGTGATGGGTTGAGGAATAGTAGAAATATAGTATTTATTTTCTGTTGTGTTGCTCTTCTATCTCATGCGAGCATATGATTCAGCTATTGAGCATTCACTTGTCTAGATGCTTAAGCTGGAGGAGCAGCAATTCCTTGGTGAGGCTACTTGTAAATTATCAGAGGTATTGCACTGGTCTATCTTGATATTTTGCTGTTTGTTTTTTTGGGTCTGCGTTGATTGCATTACTGTGATGAAAATCTCTGAAATACTTTTGACACATAATTTAAGACAGCGGCCAGTTAGATTTAGCGATATTGGGCCTGGAAGGCTTCACCAAGCTGCTGTGGCTAATTTTGCTAAAAGTAGAAGTTTCTAAGTGATATTGGCCTTGGAAGGCTTCACCAAACTGCTGTGGCTAATTTTGCTGAAAGTAGAAGTTTCTAACGTCTTATTTTCCTCCATTCTCAATATCTTTACAGATCATTACAAAATCAGCCAGGTCATTGACCTTGGGTCTTGTACATGGAAAAGATAGTATCCCATTAGCTCATTCCCGAGACCTTGGAGCACTTATTGTCCGTGGTGAAGAGTCCATTAGTTCTAAGACAATGACAGAGATTGTAATAAGATGTTCAGATTTGAAATCAAAGGATCTCTTCTCAAAGAGTGTATGAATCATTCAAGTTGTTTTCCTACCTTCAAGTAAATGAGCAATGCTCATGCTTCAGTGCCTCTTGGAACTCATTTTGCAGGATCCTTTTTTGGTGATATCAAAAATGATTGAGACTGGGGCCAACATACCTGTGTGTAAAACTGAAGTCATAAAGAACAATCTCAATCCGATATGGAAGCCTGTGTTTTTAAATGGCCAACAAGTTACGAGCAAGATATAAGTCTTTGCATTTCATTTTCGGCAGAAAGCACTCCTAAAACATTTATGGCTACTTTTACTCATTTCATTTACCTGAATAAACTTGCAGGACAGTCCATTATTGATCGAATGCTTTAACTTCAATAGCAATGGCAGGCATGATTTGATTGGGTAATCCCAATATTTAGTCTGTGTTTCTTTTTTCCTTTGTTGTTGTTTTTGTCATCATCATTATCATCGTCTTGATCTCAAAGCCAACATAATCTTATTAGCTCCTCTTCTTCTGGTTGAACAGGAAAGTTCAGAAATCATTAGCTGATATGGAGAAGCTTCATCTAAGTAGGGAGGGCGAGAACTTATTCTTACCTGCTCAGGTTGGGCAAAACTACCAGAACAAGGTTTGAATGATTGAACTGAATACTTTAAGTCTTTGGCTCCCAACTCAAGTGTTCTCAGCTGAACTAGGAGCCCCAAAAGCTTCCACGTGTTTATAGTCTGCCAAAATTGGTGCAGGTATTGAAGAGCAAGCTTTACGTGGATAAATTCTCTGAGACTGCCCAGTATACTTTCCTTGATTACCTGAACAGCGGTTTTGAGTTGTGCTTTATGGTGGCTGTTGATTTTACTGGTACCTGTCCTTTGCATTTGGTTATATTATGTAGTCAGGATATTGTTTCTTTCGAGTCAACCTTTTCATAGTACTGTATGAATGCAGGCATGCCAGTAAGTCGTGGCTATCTTTACTACCATCTGTACTTGTCTTGTGTGCTCATCATTTTCTTAACAATCATAAGTCTAAAAAAGGTGTATGTTCTTTTAATCATCTATGTGGACATTTTCTGGAGAGTTCACCCATGGGCACATACATATGCTCATACTCAACTGTATGCAGTCCAAGTATATAACATATTCAATTATTTATCCTCTTATTATTGTCTGATCATTTTTCTTTATACTTTACCATTTCATTTTATTTTCATCATGAAAAATCATGTGCCTGTCATCTTTCCCTCACTTTTCCTTCAATTTTTTTCATGTTCACAAGGCTGATATGAACTGTTTTGGTAAATGTTGTATCTTCTGCTATTGTTGATTCCATCCTCTTCTTTCAGCTTCAAATGGAAATCCACGCCTCCCTGATTCATTACATCATATTGATCCCTCAGGACAGCCTAATGCCTATCAGAGAGTGAGAACTGGTCCTTTAACTGAACTTTTGGGAAGCTAATGTGTTGGATTGATGGGAACATTATGCATGTGTCCAGGCAATTCTTGAGATTGGGGAGGTACTTCAGTTTTATGATACTGACAAACGTTTTCCTGCCTGGGGTTTTGGGGCACGACCCATTGACGGCTCAGTATCTCATTGTTTCAACCTGAATGGAAGCAGGGACAGTGATAACTATGAGGTATATGTGTACTTTGAATAAAACCCCGGTTTCTGTACCTTGCCATCTGATACTCGATGTGTCCTGTATGACAGCGTCATTTCAAATGTTTTAGGTGGAAGGGGTCCAAGGCATCATGATGGCATACATTAGTGCCCTTCATAATGTTTCTCTTGCTGGGCCCACACTCTTTGGACCTGTGATTACCAAAGCTGCACTTATTGCCAGTGATTCTTTTGCTTCTTGTGCTAAAAAATACTACGTTCTGTTGATTATCACTGTAAGTTAAGATATTCCTCATCATCATCATCATACTGCAGCTTAACCCCAACCATTTTGGGGTCGTTGGCAAGAAAGTCATAGTGTTAATTAACTGTTTATAGTTATTTAACACGACAAATGCATGCAAAGTTGTTGCCAAGTTTTATGTTGGACGCCCTTTCTGTTGCAACCTCTACGGGGGGTTAATGAGATAAAATTTCAGAACAATCATCATCATTGGTTTTTTCCACCTCCATGGAAAAATATCATGAGACGGTAATGAGTTGAGATAGCTGCTATAGTCATGTTTCATTACAAGATTGATTATATAAGATCAACATGCATATCATGGAACATGACTACTGTAAGTTAAGACGATGACATTAGAAATGATTTTGTGAAAACAGATTTTAAACCCTCTAAACTGTAAAAAGTGGTCATGTTTTCTTCCTGATCATGTTGAGTTACCTTTTATAGTGCGAGCAATAATTGTTCTCCAGTGAAGAGGAGAACTTGTACCAGGTTATACTGCCTCTGATATTTATTGAAGTTGCTGTAGGATGGTGTGTTGACAGATACTCAAGAAACTAAAGATGCCCTAGTTAAAGCATCTGACCTCCCCTTGTCAATCCTTATTGTTGGAGTTGGAGGAGCAGACTTTAAAGAAATGGAGGTACCCTTTTTCTTTTTGTTTTGTTGTTCATCGAAAAGATGAGCGTTTGATCTCAACTAAAACAGCTCCTCTTTCAGCTTCCGTGACTCTGTTTTTTTTTTTTTTACTTGTGGTTGATTCTCATTCCACAGATTCTAGATGCTGACAAAGGAGAAAGACTTGAAAGTTCGACCGGGCGTGTTGCTTCACGTGATATTGTCCAATTCATTCCACTGAGAGATGTACCAAGTAAGCCATCTTTACAGCGTCATGGAAATAACCTAGAAATGAATCGTTTTGCAATGCCGAATGTTGATGTCTATTTACAGGTGGAGGAATATCTGTTGTTCAAGAGCTTCTGGCAGAACTACCAACTCAATTTTTATCCTTCATGCGAAGTAGAAAAATTTACCCGAGCACTTGACCCTACGAAGGATGTAAATACGTACATAATGTGTTGAGTTCATCTCGGCTGCCATTCAGGCCAGGCCACCGTCATGGAGTTTCTTTGCTCACCACTTTTTCAGTCCGAAAAGCAAGGCCTGCTCTTCTTTATTCATGCCTATGCTTAGAATATAAGCGTATGTCCAGTTTTATGTGCTCAGATGAAAAAGCTCACCTGGTCATTCTTTTAGATTCCACCAGGGGTGGCGAAGAATTTTATGGAATGGGTCCTAGTTGTTATGCTTCTCACCTGAGAGCTGGTCATATGTACATGTGAAGCCATCAAGAACCACCCTCTATAGAATAGCTGGCAGTTGTGTTGCTTCTCACCTGAGAGTTGGTAAGCGGCAACTGCAGTGAGTCTATCAAACTACATCGTACCCTTTTGAGAGACTATATATTTACATGTCAATTTCATCCTATGAGATGACAAAAACACAGGTGTGATATTTATGAATGAGTCAAAACACTCTTTCCGCCAAAATCAGAGCTATATGTAAGTCAAATAATAGATGTGAATAAATCTAGTATACAAAATTTTGAGAAATACGTATAAATCGTGTGATATATATCTACAAATAATATTATAGGAACTGTTATAGATATACCATATCATATGTATAAATTCAATTGTTCAAATATTTAAACTAATAAGTTTAAATATATACTTCCTTTGTCTCAAATTTTCTGCAACATATTATATTTTAGGTTATCTCAAATTTTAGCAACATTTATATATTTAGTAAATTGTTTTACTATATTGCTCTTTAAATTATCATTTCAATATTAACTTTGTCCATCTTTCTTGATTTACATGTAAAGAGTGAATAATAATATGAAAATATTATATAAACTTTTTTTCTTTTTCTTAATCTCTCTGCCAAACCTAAACGTTTGGAAGTAAAAATTAAATTAAAAAGAGAGATAAAATTAAAGTAAAAAATGTTTAGAAAAATAATTTCAACCATAAAAATACAAAATATTTTTTATATCTGTTTATTAAAATTTTTTTTTATTAAGCTAGTGAAATTTCTCGATTTTTTTATTAAATTAATGAATGAGGTTCTTTATGACTTTTGAGGAATTGACTATCTGGGTATTTTGCACATGGGTGTGACGAGAACTGCTTTGTCAAAGTTATTTGAGTCAGTGAAATGGACCAGGAGACAGATTGCACCGCCCTCGGATTCCTGGACCAGGAAGTAGGGGGAGGCCGGGAGGGCCTGAAACAAAGGCTCCTGCTTAATGAAGTTGAAGAACAATAAGCATTTAAAAAATAAAAATTTATAAAAATTTAATAACATTATAAAAAATTTATTTTTAATAGATTATTGCACCTTGTATAATATTAAATTTTAAATAAAATTAGTTTTATGTAAAAAATGTAAAAATAAAATACGTCATTTTAAATTAAGTTAATTAAACTTAAATTAAAATAAATTGAGTATAACACTTTTGGCAAATTAAAAGATTAAAGTCTAGGAACCAATATTGGAAAGTGATTATTAGTGATTTTTTGCTGTTGTTTTTTTGGTTCATAGCATTTAAAGGAAATTATTGGAAAGTGATCATTAGTAATTATTTTTAAATGTAATGATTATATGCTTCACTTGTATATCAATTGAAAGCCTATGATTTAAGAAATGTGAAATCAATTTAAAACTCTGTTATAAAATGCAAGAATTTTTTATTATTTTCATTCTTTAATCAGAAAATTACTCATAAAATAATTAATTTATAAAAAATATTATTCAAGTGGTTATTACTAGTTTCAATAAGATTGATTTTATAAAAGACAAAATAACAAGTAAGTTATAACTTGGGCTGGGGAAAAAATGCATCCAACTGTAAAATTTTAATCACCTTTTTATTTAAGTCATAAAACTTTGCAAGTTTTTATTTTGAATCTTAAAACTTTTAAATTGTGTAAACAGTTAGTTTTAAACTGTTACACACCTATTTTGGGGTTAATTTTAAGACTAATTGTCATACATTTCGCAAGTTTTAGGATTCAAGCGAAAATTCACAAAGTTTTAGTATTTAAATATTTAGTTGCAAAAGATTTAGGACTGAAAGTGCTTTTTCCTACTCCAACTTAAAAAAATATATTTTTTAGAATTAAAATTTTCTAATAATCTTTTAATTTTCATTTTAGTAGCTTTTTATATTTTTCAAATTTAGAAAACAAATGAAAGCTAAAACATATATGGTTTTGGAAAAAGAAAAATTAAAAAAAAATGAAGATTTTAAAGGATGATTAAAAGTTTTAAAGAACAAAAGATATCTCAAGATAAAGGTTTTTAATCATTAAAAAGTAATCTTCATCAAACTCATATAGAAATAAGAAACTTATTAATTACTTTCTCTGACACATATTTTTTTGAAATATTTGACATTTTTGAATAGTTTGACTTAAATTTATTTATATTATTGTCTATTAGAAAAAAAATTAAAAAATATATATTTAGAAACTATAAGTCATTATTTATCATTTATACATTGATATTTTTCATTTATATACTAAAATATTGAAAATAAAAAAATGATAAATTAATTGCTAAATAGTGAATTTCGTAAAGAATTTGGGATGGATGGAGTAGTATTTTCCTAAAATTTTTAAAATACCAATAGAACAAAATTGAGAAAAGACCAATTTCAGTTCTAGATCTTTTACAACTTTTCTATTTAAGTTCTAAAACTTCACAATTTTTTTTTTAAATCCTAAAATTTTGTAAATTTTTATTTGAATTCTAAAACTTGCAAAATATGTAAAAAGTTGGTCCTAAATTTAATCCCAGAAACAGGTGACTAATGCAATTGTAATGCAATTATTGTTTAGGAATGTGAGAACAAACCCAATAATAGCATTGATCTGCTCAGGGCAATAATTGCATTACCAAGACAATTCCAGGAAGTGGAGAGGGGGCTTCGTCTAGTGGTCTTTCTAGTTCTATTTCTTTAATTCGGCCGAACAATATCAGCCTTTTGACAAAGCGAAAAACATTTTCATGCAGTTCCTGTTTTGTTAATCTATTGCCCTTTTCACCAAAAAAAAATAATCTAATATAATTTGACTAATAGTTAATTTCTTTAAGTATTTGTAAGTATTAGTAAAAGTATATAAGAAAAAATAACTGTCAACCATTCAAGACCTGGGAGGTAATCAAACGAGCTTAATGTGGCTTGTATAGGGAAGTATAGGAAGGCCCGAGTGAAACTGTAAACCTTCTTATAATATTCATTACGTCTTAACCACTATGCCAAATCTGTGAGCAGATGAGGACTTGACATCTTACATTTAATAAAATTTTGTCATATAAAATTTCTGTATAAGTTTTAATATGTTTTTTAATATATATTTAGAAATATTTGTTAATCATTTAGGAAGAGTACTTGTCCTTACGAAATGTGGCAACGTCGGGTTTTCGGAAGTCGCCACCAATCAGTTTTCTTAGGTCGATTGGTCACCTTAAAATTGGTCTGCGAGAGTTCGGGGATCGGGAGTACGGTTACGCTACAACAATATTGTTATAGCGCCCAAAATTGGCACCTTAGTTGATTTTAATTTTGTTTTACTTTGCTTTTAAATAAATTTCAGTTAATTTTCAATCTAGAATTTTTAACTAAATTAATCGGATGTGGATTTTTGGTAATTAATTTGTATAGAATTTTATACTTCCGAACCATGGACTCTGCCGAGTCATTTGGACACAGAAGATTTGATTCCGAACCATGGACTCTGCCGAGTCATTTGGACACGGAATTTGGTGAAATTTTAAACAATTTTATCCATATTGTGAATATGGATTTTTATCTTTATATTTATTTAATTTATTTATTTAAAAAAAGGTTGATATTTTCCAAACCGTAGATCCTGACAGATCATCCGGATATGGAAGTTAATATCCAAGCCATGGATTCTAACCGAATCATCTGGACATGGATTTTATGATCCGTCTTAAGACGGATTTCTAATAATTTGATACACATTTAATGCATTACAACAATTAAAATTAAACTATTCTAACAAAAAAAAAATCCTAAATTACATCTTTAAGTGAATTTAACGATTAAATCTAATACATGGTTAAATAATCAAAGAAAGAAAGAAAACAAAAAGAGAACAAAGAAATAAATCTGCTGTCAGGGACTGATCTGCAACCAAAGAGAAATAGTTAGTGGCTCATAGGAACAAAATAGAAAGTTTGATAACTAAGATGAAGTTATACCCAAAAGGAACTGATTAATTGGATGTCAATAATAAGCATTCAGAAAATAGGATTAGCAGACTATATCAAAAGGCATAAGTAGATCTACAATATATACATTACTCCAGTAAAACCATAGTATCAGAACTGAAGTGGGAGATAAACCTTCCAGTTGTATATCTGCTGCCCAGAATTTCAAACTGACCTATCTTCATTCGCAAATTTATATATAAAAAGAATTGAGTTATCCAAACCACTATATAAAACTATATATATACATAACTTAGGCACATACATAAATTCACAAATGCAATATCAATTTGTGATTGACAGCACATAAATTATAAAAAAATATGCATGGTGAGTTAGCCCATTAGACAAGACCTCAGGTAGAATCACAGATAAGTACTCTTCACTCCAGAAATTAGATAAAATCATTTCTAAGTGCAAATGGAAGTCCATGAACCGGTACTGACACTAGACATCCATATGAACATTTTATTAAATTCACCAAAATTCAAACATGCAACACACAAATTACTATAAATTTTGAAATCAAGGACTCCTGTTAAACTTAAAGAAACAATTGTGAGACAAACTAGTCTCCACTTCAACAATTATATAAAATAAAAGAAACATCCAATTTTTGCGTTTTTTGTAAAAAAGTAGAAATAGATTAGACACAAATGGCTATTAGCACAAGAAATGACATCCTTAGATACAGAGCATACAATTTATCATAGATTTTATAACAAGTAACAAAGACAAGCCTACTGATGCCTATTCCATATTCAATGGAGTTCAGTAAAAATGCATATAAATTCAAACACGGCTCGAAATCCAATCCTATAAAAATTTTGTGTAAACTAGACTCATAGGGATATTACCATAAAAATTGGTTTGTTCAGCAACAAAACACATAATTTATGATGCAATTTCAAAATCCACGGATCAATAGAACTAACAGCAAACTCAAGGGTTGAGACACTTGTACCTTTTTATCTCGTTGTAATCTAGCTCGCATATCAGTCCATGGACAGCAGCATAGGCGTGTAGATGGTTCATATTACTACACAAGTATGTATGTTTCATAGCAATATAATTATTTATGTATTTTATTATTCTGAATCACTCAAGTTTATAAGGAGAGATATTATTTATTTATATCAATGTTGATAGCACTCTAGTCGGGCGTTAAAACTATAAAAATAATTCCGATTAATGGAGGGGCCGAAACAAACTAAACAAACAAAGGAAAGACAAACAATAAATATAAACAAAAACTTGCTATCCGTGCTCAATCTGCAAAGAAAATAAAATTAGTGACTTGGATGGATAAAATAAGGGAATCTAGGGATTAACAAGGAGTTTACCCAAATTTTTTTAATTTTGACTTGGTCAGAAATTTAAAACGGAAAAACGCGTCTTCTTCTTCTCTGTTGCACAACAGCAAAAGAGCTCAGGGGAAAGTGGCTGGAGGCGAAGCGGTGGCGTCATGGCGAGGGCGTCATGGCGGGAGAAGCAGGAGTGGCGGCAGAGGGGGAGCAGCGGCGAAGCGTTGGCGCGACGGAGCTTGAAGGGTCGCTGATCGCGTCGATGGCGTCGAGAGAGAGAGGGAAACGTTGGACAACGGCGTGACGGAGGCGAACTTCGTGGAGGATGAAGCTGTCGGACGCGCGGAGGAGTGGTGTGTCGAGGTGCGACGGGCGTGACGGAGCGAGGGGGTGCGTCGAGGGGATGCTAGGCCAGCAGGAAAGGGGTGATGATCGGGAAGGAGGTATGCCGGCGGCGGGTGCGAGAGAAATTGGATGATCGGAAGGGAGAGCGTGGAGAATTAAAGATAAGTCAGAGAGATCAGTGAGTGCCGTCTGTGAATGAATTTCAGAGAGAGAGATGTCCGCCCTGTTAAATAGAAAACAGAAGAACAATGGAGAAGGCTCCAGAGAGCCTCGAAGTCTCTGGAGAGAAAGATTTTTATTTTTTTTTTTTACTTTATTATTATTATTTTAATTAACTAATAATAAATCTTTTTAACTTTAATTAACACACACAAACAGATACATATGTATACATATATATATTTTAACTAACACTATAAAAAAATGTCCCCTTAAACTAATAATATATATATTTTTAATTAATAATTTAATTTTTTATTTTTTTAATTAATTAATTTATTTATTTTTAATTTTTTTAATTTTAATTTTTAAAGGTCGGACGAAATTGGGTGTCAACAGCTGCCCCCCTTTGCATGCTTCATGGGACATGATGCAAGCAAAGTCGTTACCAAATTTCATCCGGCTTAGCTAGGTATTGAGAACCTTCTCGCCGCCTAAACTCTGAGGAGAAAACCTTTTCTTCCTCGCTTTTTGAGGTTAAGGAACTTTCCTTAGAACCTCTTCGACAGGAAAGCTCCTATCGTTGAAAGATGGACTGATTGATTGATTGTGAGGTTAAGGAAATGTCCTTTGAACCTCTACGATAGGAAAGCTCCTATCGTTGTAAGATGGACTGATTGATTGATTGTTTGAGGTTAAGGAAAGGTCCTTAGAACCTCTAACGATAGGAAAGGTTCTATCGTTGTAAGATGGACTGAATGATTGATTGTTTGTTTGAGGTTAAGGAAAGGTCCTTAGAACCTCTAATGATAGGAAAGGTTCTATCGTTGTAAGATGGACTGAATGATTGATTGTTTGTTTGAGGTTTAAGGAAAGGTCCTTAGAACCTCTAACGATAGGAAAGGTTCTATCGTTGTAAGATGGACTGAATGATTGATTGTTTGTTTGAGGTTAAGGAAAGGTCCTTAGAACCTCTAACGATAGGAAAGGTTCTATCGTCGTAAGATGGACTGAATGATTGATTGTTTGTTTGAGGTTTAAGGAAAGGTCCTTAGAACCTCTAACGATAGGAAAGGTTCTATCGTTGTAAGATGGACTGAATGATTGATTGTTTGTTTGAGGTTAAGGAAAGGTCCTTAGAACCTCTAACGATAGGAAAGGTTCTATCGTTGTAAGATGGACTGAATGATTGATTGTTTTTTTTTTAGGTTTAAGGAAAGGTCCTTAGAACCTCTAACGATAGGAAAGGTTCTATCGTTGTAAGATGGACTGAATGATTGATTGTTTGTTTGAGGTTTAAGGAAAGGTCCTTAGAACCTCTAACGATAGGAAAGGTTCTATCGTTGTAAGATGGACTGAATGATTGATTGTTTGTTTGAGGTTAAGGAAAGGTCCTTAGAACCTCTAACGATAGGAAAGGTTCTATCGTTGTAAGATGGACTGAATGATTGATTGTTTGTTTGAGGTTTAAGGAAAGGTCCTTAGAACCTCTAACGATAGGAAAGGTTCTATCGTTGTAAGATGGACTGAATGATTGATTGTTTGTTTGAGGTTTAAGGAAAGGTCCTTAGAACCTCTAACGATAGGAAAGGTTCTATCGTTGTAAGATGGACTGAATGATTGATTGTTTGTTTGAGGTTAAGGAAAGGTCCTTAGAACCTCTAACGATAGGAAAGGTTCTATCGTTGTAAGATGGACTGAATGATTGATTGTTTGTTTGAGGTTTAAGGAAAGGTCCTTAGAACCTCTAACGATAGGAAAGGTTCTATCGTTGTAAGATGGACTGAATGATTGATTGTTTGTTTGAGGTTTAAGGAAAGGTCCTTAGAACCTCTAACAATAGGAAAGGTTCTATCGTTGTAAGATGGACTGAATGATTGATTGTTTGTTTGAGGTTTAAGGAAAGGTCCTTAGAACCTCTAACGATAGGAAAGGTTCTATCGTTGTAAGATGGACTGAATGATTGATTGTTTTTTTGAGGTTTAAGGAAAGGTCCTTAGAACCTCTAACGATATGAAAGGTTCTATCGTTGTAAGATGGACTGAATGATTGATTGTTTTTTTGAGGTTTAAGGAAAGGTCCTTAGAACCTCTAACGATAGGAAAGGTTCTATCGTTGTACGATGGACTGAATGATTGATTGTTTGTTTGAGGTTTAAGGAAAGGTCCTTAGAACCTCTAACGATAGGAAAGGTTCTATCGTTGTAAGATGGACTGAATGATTGATTGTTTGTTTGAGGTTAAGGAAAGGTCCTTAGAACCTCTAACGATAGGAAAGGTTCTATCGTTGTAAGATGGACTGAATGATTGATTGTTTGTTTGAGGTTTAAGGAAAGGTCCTTAGAACCTCTAACGATAGGAAAGGTTCTATCGTTGTAAGATGGACTGAATGATTGATTGTTTGTTTGAGGTTTAAGGAAAGGTCCTTAGAACCTCTAACGATAGGAAAGGTTCTATCGTTGTAAGATGGACTGAATGATTGATTGTTTGTTTGAGGTTTAAGGAAAGGTCCTTAGAACCTCTAACGATAGGAAAGGTTCTATCGTTGTAAGATGGACTGAATGATTGATTGTTTTTTTTTTAGGTTTAAGGAAAGGTCCTTAGAACCTCTAACGATAGGAAAGGTTCTATCGTTGTAAGATGGACTGAATGATTGATTGTTTGTTTGAGGTTTAAGGAAAGGTCCTTAGAACCTCTAACGATAGGAAAGGTTCTATCGTTGTAAGATGGACTGAATGATTGATTGTTTGTTTGAGGTTAAGGAAAGGTCCTTAGAACCTCTAACGATAGGAAAGGTTCTATCGTTGTAAGATGGACTGAATGATTGATTGTTTGTTTGAGGTTTAAGGAAAGGTCCTTAGAACCTCTAACGATAGGAAAGGTTCTATCGTTGTAAGATGGACTGAATGATTGATTGTTTGTTTGAGGTTTAAGGAAAGGTCCTTAGAACCTCTAACGATAGGAAAGGTTCTATCGTTGTAAGATGGACTGAATGATTGATTGTTTGTTTGATGTTGAAGGAAAGGTCCTTAGAACCTCTAACGATAGGAAAGGTTCTATCGTTGTAAGATGGACTGAATGATTGATTGTTTGTTTGAGGTTAAGGAAATGTCTTTAGAACCTCTAACGATAGGAAATGTTCTATCGTTGTAAGATGGACTGAATGATTGATTGTTTGTTTGAGGTTTAAGGAAAGGTCCTTAGAACCTCTAACGATAGGAAAGGTTCTATCGTTGTAAGATGGACTGAATGATTGATTGTTTTGAGGCTAAGGGTCCTACCTTAGAACCTCGACGATAGGAACTCTCCTATCGTTTGAAGGAAAATTGATTGTTTTGAGGTTAAGGGTCCTACCTTAGAACCTCGGATTGATAATTGATTGTTTTCGAGGCAAAGGTTCCATCCTTAAAACCTCGGATTGATGAAAATTGATTTTGAGGCTAAGGAGCTTTCCTTAGGACCTCGAGCGAAATTTATATGAAAGCAATTGAAATTGAAATAATTTTCTTCGAAAGTGTGAATTTTCATAATAGGCGAGCGCAAAGAATTAGGCTTCGATAAAACGAGTGAATCTTGATGATGACAATAACACTGACAAATTATGTAAAGGGAACGGATGTTTGGAATCAATATTCAAGGTTCATCTAATATTTTCTTCAGTAAATATAGATTCCTTTGTGAGATATGTCATCCGAATAAGGTTAAAGCTTAACTACCCCAAAATGTTATGCCTAGTAGACCTAATAGGATGCGTCTCAAGAGTAATAAAAATTACTCTTTACTCAGCCATTCCATCCTAAAGGCGTTGTCCTATGGTTTTAATATCAGCATGGACGAAGCTATATTATAAAAAAAGAAATTCCCTGAAAAGAAAAACTGAAACGCGAAAGAAAATGCTGATAATAAAACTAAAGGACAAGAAAAACGGATCAGATCGCTTCTTTCTTCCACAATACTTCAACAGGGTGAGTAGAGGACCATTATGGGAGTGAACTGGTCGGGAAAGACTGTCGTGTCCAGTCTATCTGAATCATTGCTGGATCTGGTTCAGGAACAAAAGCTTGTATTTTATCTAGCAATTCTTCAGCAGTTGTTGCGGATATTATGATTCGCCGTGCCACTCTTGATATGAAATTCTTCTGCATAGCATAATCCATAAAAGCTATCAGACCTGTAAAGAAATTGTTAACATTTAAAAGCCCAATGGGTTTCTTATGCAAATTAAGTTGGGCCATGGAAGCAATTTGAAAGACTTCTCCCAATGTGCCAAAACCACCTGGTAGAGCGATAAAAGCATCAGCATTTAAAAGCATTTGTAACACACGCTCTTGCAAATTTTTAACCACTAATTCTTCTCCAATCGTGCCCCCAGAAATAAATTTCAGAGGTCCAGGGATAATGCCGAGAACTTGACTTCCTCCTAGAGATGCTGCTGATGCTACACCTCCCATTAATTCGACACTACCTCCTCCATAAACTAAATGTATTTTTCGCTCAGCTAATACTCTACCCAAATGGTTGGCTGCTTTTAAATACTCTTCATCTTTTCCAGGAAAAGCCCCAGAAAATACACAAATACTTCGAGATTTACGAGTTAGGGTTTTCTCCATTCCTATCCTTACCCTTGTGAGAAAAGAGGATATATTTATAGAGATGAAGAGATAAGGCAATAATTTTATTTTCAAGAATGGATATATTATTGCCAGCTATTCACAGTAGTCACGAGTATGACTTTGGTCAGGTATGGGTACACTATCGTTAAAAGAGGAGGAAGATTTTCAAAATAGCTGCTAGCATGTACAGTAGTCACTACTGTAGCTTACGTCAGGAGTAGGTACGTGATTGTTGGAAGAGAAGAAAAATTTTAAAAAGTGGCAGCTATATACAGTAATCATAACTGTATCTCATGTCAGGAGTGGGTACATTATTGGGAGGATAATTTCAAAAGCGACAGCTAGCACGTACAGTAATCGTGACTTTGGTTCACGTCAGGAGTGAATACATTATTACCAAAAAGGGAGGAAAATTTCAAAAGCGACAGCTAGCACGTACAGTAATCGTGACTTTGATCCTCGTCTTCCACTGGCTTTGCGTCCAGTAATGGCTTTAATGCTTTCTATGAATCGGTGATTTGCATCTCATCTAGCTTTCTCACAAACTGGCAAACAGGGTCGTTTAGGGTTAGATTCCCAAGACTGTAACGTTCTCGTTCTTTTTGGAGAATTATCCATAATCCAACAACCACAAATTGCACTATTCCGCAAGAATGCGCTTCAAGAACCTCTCGAATATCTTCTAGAGATTCCTTACGCAAGCCATTCTTAATGAATCTTATTCTATCATTACGATTTCTGGTGATCACTCTTGGAGAACGACATTTATTGCCGCAAATCCACCATCCACAATTATGACAAACGCCTAGCCTCTTTGCTCTTCTTTTTTTGGCATAAGCGCTTTTACCAAAGCCGGGCATACGGGGAAAGAACGCTTCGGGAACTTCACCAGCTGAACGAACCTTAGCTTCAATTAGCCACCGCACATTATCAGGAATGCCTTTGTGCATAAATACTCTGAATCGTTCACATCTAGCTTGATAAATCTTTTTAAGAACATTTATTGGGAAGGAAGGAAAATACTTTCGTAGGGCGGAAAGAGAAGACTCCATTGATGAAGGAGGCAAAGAAAGAAATTAGTGATTGTAGGAAACGAACATAACTAACACATATTTATAGTGATGAAAGGGATAATGCGTTTATTACACTTACAGAAACAAGTACATTATTGTCAAAAGAAAAGACAAATGACAGCTTATATGTACAGCAATCATGACTGTGGCTCTCATCTTCCACTGATTTATGTCTAGTAACGGCTTCAATGCCTTCTATAAGTCGGGGATTTGCTTCCCATCCAGTTTTCTCACAAATTGGCAAACAGGGTCATTAAAAGTTAGATTTCCAAGACTGTAACGATCCTGTTCTTTACGGAAAGTCCACCATAAATCCATAATTTCCCATTGCACTATTTCACAAGAATGTGTTTCAAAAGTTAATAGGATATCATCCAAAGATTCCTTACGCAGGCCATTCTTGATGAATTTTCTTTTATCTTCATGATTTCTGGAGATGTATCCTAAAAAGCGACATTTAGTATTACAATTCCATCGTCCACATTTATGACAGACACCTAGCCTCTTTGCTCTTCGCTTTTTGGCATAAGCGCTTTTACCAAAGCCGGGCATACGGGGAAAGAACGCTTCTGGAACTTCACCAGCTGAACGAACCTTAGCTTCAATTAGCCACCGCACATTATCAGGAATGCCTTTGTGCATAAAAACTCTGATTCTTTCACATCTAGCAAGGTAGATCTTTTTAAGGACTTTTATTGGAAGAGAAGGAAAGTATTTTCGCAGGGTAGAAAGAGTAGAATCCATTGATGAGAGAAGAATTTGAGAGATGATGGAAAGGAATTAGTTATTGAAGGAAACTTAGATAACCGACTGGAAGAACATGCATTTATAGCGATGAAATGGATAACGTGTCGATTACACTTAGGAGAGCATGTACATCTGTCAAAAGAAAATGCAAACTTTTCCAAATATAACAAATTGTATGTACAGTAATTGTGACTGTGGCTCACATCTTCCACTGGTTTTACATCCAATAACGGCATTAACGGCTTCTATGAGTCGAGGATTTGCTTCCCATCCAGTTTTCTTACAAGCTGGCAAACAGGGTCATTTACAGTCAGATTCCCGGGACTGTAACGGTTTCGTTCTTCATGAAAAATGCTCCATAAACCAAGAAGTTCACGTTGCACAGATCCACAAGAATGCGTCTCAAGAGTCAATTGGATATCATCCAACGAGTCCTTACTCAGGCCATTCTTAATGAATCGTATTTTATCTTCTCGATTATCAGAGATCATCCCTAAAGAACGACATTTAGTATTACAAGTCCACCGTCCACATTTATGGCAGACTTGTAACCTTTTCGCTCTTCGCTTTTTGGCATAAGAGCTTTTGCCTATACCAGGCATGTGAGACACAAATGCCTCTGGGATTTCACTTACCAGACGAACCTTGGCTTCGATTAACCACCGCACATCTTCAGGAATTCCTTTGTGCATCAGAACTCTTAATCGTTCACAGCGAACTTGGTAGATCTTTTTGAGAATGTTCATTGGGAGAGAAGGGAAATACTTTCGCAAGGCGGAAAAAGTAGGATCCATTTTCTAGGAGGAGGTAAAAGAAAGAAGGGGTGAATGAATCAGTTATTATGGGCAACTGAGAGAACCGACTTGAGAGTCACGGAGTACTGTATCCGCCGTTTAACCGGAAAAGTGGATCCTACTTTATTTTGATGTCATAGATATTTCTTATTTTTTATATCCCATCGGGCTGACGTTGATCCAGTCCTTGATTATTGAATCTATTGGCAGCTTTTGCCAAATTGTCAACGACAATATTTCATGATGTATACCTTATCCTTGACTATGGCTATCTCTTATCTTGGATACCATTACACTGACGTCAATGCTGTCCCTCCAGGTGTAGCAGCTTTTGCCAAATTGTCTACCTTATCGTTAAATTCCTGACGCGGCTTGGTCCAGCGTATTAGCTGTACATCCAGTGATAGGCTGGTAAGAGCTGATGTCATTGAGATGTCAGCTTATACTGTGCCGTGGATGTGATCCCACCTGATCCCTATTATGTAAAAGCCATGTATACATGATGTGAAATGCATGAATGTAATGCATGCGTAACTGATGGTATTCTTTTATTTTGGATCTAGTTTTTCATGTCTTTGCTTTATTGGATCCCCTTTGTAATTGCCTTCTTGGACTATCATTAAATCCCTTTATGCTTCCCAGCTTTTGTCCATTGCCTCAAAAGCCCAACTCTTTTCAAATTTTTTTTTTTTTTGACTTGTTCTTGAATTTTGGCTTCAATTTCTTTAAAGTTGGCCCACCTCATAATTTATATCTCTTTCGGGTACTCATCCATTGTCATGGATTTGATACCATCAAAGGCTTTACTTTCAATGTCTGTTTTGCCCCTTTTCTTGTGACCGTGCCGACACTTACTTATCCTCATGTTATAATCTGAATGATTGCTCTTCTTATGTTTTGATGCATAAGACTTGCCCCCTTGTCTATTGAACTTCTTTGTTAGCAGTACTCCTCTTACGCTTTGTAGAGACTACTTTGCCCTCCTGGATATGGTATTTATGTGGAGAAAAGGTATCATATCGCCTTTGATTTAACAGAAGGTCGAGCATTTCTAGACCTTTGTGATGGCACTTGATCGTAAATTTCTCTTACAAGAACCACATCTTATTAAAGAAAGACTCAAGTTATCTCCTCACTTTTAAGTCTACATACATTAATGAATAATGGTTTGGCCTTAAAGAAAAACTTTCATCAATTTGCAAAGCTTGACAAAGTAATTTACGGTCTTTGTTTTTAATTAAAATATCCTGCCATTCTTCCCTTTTCCAACTCGAAGACATAAACTGTGTAAGGCAATAAGGTAGAAACATGATTCACAATAATAGCCTTTTAACTGAATGAGGATGATATCGAGAGGTAAATGTTAGGTGTGAGGAAAGTTAAGTTTGAATGTTTTTTTTTTTTGTGGCAGTCTTTTAGCTGAATGAGAATAATATTAAGAGGTAAATATTAGGTCTGAGTAAAGTTAAGTTTGAGTGGTGTGAAAGAAGGGTCTTTTAATACTACTCGTGAGCAAATTTGATTATGGTGAAAAACTCAATAGTGATGACCTCAATTTGCCACTCTTTCCAGAAAGTTAGACCTCATCTATTGCCCCCCAACTATTGTGATCTTTATGCATGCTTGGTTTGAGGGTTGCTTTTGTGTTCTAAACCGCCTTTGCAGGTTTTCAGTCTAGAATCCATAGCTCACTTTTTTTGTTTTCTTTCTTTTGCTCTAGTTTGGGCCCTTTTTCCTTTTTTTTTTTTTTGTTTTTTTTTTGTTTCCCCCTTTTTTTTTTTGTGAGCTATGGTGATGACATACTTGATAACTCTCTTGAAGTGAGATGACTCAAGTGGCCTTGCTTGCTCGTGCTTGTTCTCAGTCCTTTTTGGTTTTGAATTTTCCCTTGTTGTCTTTTTGATGGAAGGGATGAATTTCTCTTTTCGGAGTTTGTGTTGCAAAGAACTGAGGTCATAGCCCTCTTAAAATGAGATGATTCAAGTGGCCTTACTTGCTTGTGTTTGCTCTCAATCTCTTTTTTTTTTTTGTTTTGGATTTTCCCTTTAATGGCTTTTGATGAAAGGGATGAACTTCTTTCCTTTGTTGGAATTTGTGTTGTGGAAAACTGATAATCTTTTTTTTTGTATTGAGCGTTTGTGAGAATTGGGAGGCCATTGAAGTCATTTAATATGAGAGCTACCTTGTTTGGAAGCTAACCCCAAACTTCTTGCAAGGATGTTGATAACCACTATGAATTCTTTTTTTTGAGAGTTGGGGTGCAACATATGAAATCCTTCTTACTAGATTTGACAGCACTTTCAAGATCGCTACTATTAAATCTCCCTTAACTTTTTATTTTCACCCACGAGTAGTATCGTTTTCAAAGTAAAGTGTGATAGCAATAATGGATAGTATAATGGAAAGGAGTGAGAGATGGATATAAAAATGAAATTTTTGGTAAGAAGTGGTAGAATGTGTAGGTGTAATAATTGAATTTTTGGTAAAAATTGGTAGAATGTGTAGATGTAATAATGGAATTAAAAAGTGGTGGAATGCACACATAACATCTTTTTGTTGGAGAACAAAAAGAATTACCGGTTGTCAAAAAGTAAAGTGTGATAGCAATAATGGATAGTATAATGGCTAAGAGTGTAAAAATGGAAAGTAGTAGAATGCACGCATTACATCTTTTTGTTGTACCAGAAAAAGAATACCAGGTGTCCATCTAACAAAGACTACACCCTAGATTCTGGACTATATCTAGGAGATTTTTACTATTAAATTACTTTTGTAAGCTTTCAAAGATACAAGTTTATTCAAAGGATTCCCAGTCATTCAAAAGTGTGTGCGGACTGTTAGGTCAGATCTGACTTGGAGCCCTTCCAAAATCAATGTAATTCCAGCTCAAAATCTTCACTTTCAATTACCAATCACATCGGGCCTAGCAACTTGGACTCGGCCAACTGTTGGACCTTGAGTTTCAGTATGACAGAATTTTCAGTTACATTTGGGATTTGGGTCACACCAACTTGGAAGAGAAGGTCACTTGGTCTTTACTACTATTGATATAGATGATAGCAGAATGCCTTCTTCAGCAAAGACTGTGATTAACTTTCCTTTAAAAAAGAATTTCATTTTTTTTTTGTGTAATGAGGTGGGCATTGCTCCGGCCATATTTTCTATCTTGGACTCTATATCTATGAAACGTCCTTCGGTTTGTTCTGCCATTAGTCTTGTTTGGAGCCGAGTTGGATATCGGTGTTGAGGTCCAATTTTACCCTTTTTTTTAAAGTGAGATTCATTTTATTAGATTTTACATGTATGTGATTGATGCAATGAATGCATGCATGCAATGTGAGATTATGTTTTTATCAGACTTTATATGTACGTGATTAATGTAATGCATGCATGCGATGAGTGAGTTTGTTTATCCATTATCGTGGAACTTCAAAACTTTTAGTTGTCATTATAAAGACCAAAAAGTTAGCATAATTTGATGCGTGGTTTTGATGCATGAAGAATAATTGCACAGAACGGAAGTATAACAAAAGAAAAATAAGGTTATTAACAAGTTAAATAGTAATTAACAACTCATGAAGTATTATGGATAAACAAGTTAAAACCATACGAAGAAAAGTGTAGAGTAACAACACAGCATAACAAGGATATGCTTATGGCGTTGGTAAAATGGTAGAAATTCTATGGTCAGTTCTATGGTTAAGTGGGGAGTTCTATATGCATAAGGTGGTTTATCAAAAAGGCAAGGGATAGTTCCCGAATCCCGTCACTAAATCATAGTGACGGCCCGATTCCTTACCCTCTAGGGTTAATGTAAGGAATGGATTAATTCGAGTCGTAGCTTTTCGTGGGCCCATGCAGAGACTAACCGTCTCAGGAGGCAATACACTACTTTGCTACTTTGAAACCGGTGAAGGCTTGGAGACCATGGCCTCACAAGGACAACAACACCAATTCCGCTTAGAAAGAATTGTGTTTGATTTGAGGAAGCTCGGGTATAGAGCTTCATATTGTGAATGCATTATGCATGTTTAGAATAAGTAAATATAACATATAAATTCACGTAAAAATAAACAAAACAGAACAAAATAAATCAACTTTTAGGCTTGACTCACTAACCAGGTTCCCCAGTGGAGTCGCCAAGCTGTGGCAACGTCGGGTTTTCGGGAGTCGCCACCAATCAGTTTTCTTAGGTCGATTGGTCACCTTAAAATTGGTCTGCGAGAGTTCGGGGATCGGGAGTACGGTTACGCTACAACAATATTGTTATAGCGCCCAAAATTGGCACCTTAGTTGATTTTAATTTTGTTTTACTTTGCTTTTAAATAAATTTCAGTTAATTTTCAATCTAGAATTTTTAACTGAATTAATCGGATGTGGATTTTTGGTAATTAATTTGTATAGAATTTTATACTTCCGAACCATGGACTCTGCCGAGTCATTTGGACACGGAAGATTTGATTCCGAACCATGGACTCTGCCGAGTCATTTGGACATGGAATTTGGTGAAATTTTAAACAATTTTATCCATATTGTGAATATGGATTTTTATCTTTATATTTATTTAATTTATTTATTTAAAAAAATGTTGATATTTTCCAAACCGTAGATCCTGACAGATCATCCGGATATGGAAGTTAATATCCAAGCCATGGATTCTAACCGAATCATCTGGACATGGATTTTATGATCCGTCTTAAGACGGATTTCTAATAATTTGATACACATTTAATGCATTACAACAATTAAAATTAAACTATTCTAACAAAAAAAAAATCCTAAATTACATCTTTAAGTGAATTTAACGATTAAATCTAATACATGGTTAAATAATCAAAGAAAGAAAGAAAACAAAAAGAGAACAAAGAAATAAATCTGCTGTCAGGGACTGATCTGCAACCAAAGAGAAATAGTTAGTGGCTCATAGGAACAAAATAGAAAGTTTGATAACTAAGATGAAGTTATACCCAAAAGGAACTGATTAATTGGATGTCAATAATAAGCATTCAGAAAATAGGATTAGCAGACTATATCAAAAGGCATAAGTAGATCTACAATATATACATTACTCCAGTAAAACCATAGTATCAGAACTGAAGTGGGAGATAAACCTTCCAGTTGTATATCTGCTGCCCAGAATTTCAAACTGACCTATCTTCATTCGCAAATTTATATATAAAAAGAATTGAGTTATCCAAACCACTATATAAAACTATATATATACATAACTTAGGCACATACATAAATTCACAAATGCAATATCAATTTGTGATTGACAGCACATAAATTATAAAAAAATATGCATGGTGAGTTAGCCCATTAGACAAGACCTCAGGTAGAATCACAGATAAGTACTCTTCACTCCAGAAATTAGATAAAATCATTTCTAAGTGCAAATGGAAGTCCATGAACCGGTACTGACACTAGACATCCATATGAACATTTTATTAAATTCACCAAAATTCAAACATGCAACACACAAATTACTATAAATTTTGAAATCAAGGACTCCTGTTAAACTTAAAGAAACAATTGTGAGACAAACTAGTCTCCACTTCAACAATTATATAAAATAAAAGAAACATCCAATTTTTGCGTTTTTTGTAAAAAAGTAGAAATAGATTAGACACAAATGGCTATTAGCACAAGAAATGACATCCTTAGATACAGAGCATACAATTTATCATAGATTTTATAACAAGTAACAAAGACAAGCCTACTGATGCCTATTCCATATTCAATGGAGTTCAGTAAAAATGCATATAAATTCAAACACGGCTCGAAATCCAATCCTATAAAAATTTTGTGTAAACTAGACTCATAGGGATATTACCATAAAAATTGGTTTGTTCAGCAACAAAACACATAATTTATGATGCAATTTCAAAATCCACGGATCAATAGAACTAACAGCAAACTCAAGGGTTGAGACACTTGTACCTTTTTATCTCGTTGTAATCTAGCTCGCATATCAGTCCATGGACAGCAGCATAGGCGTGTAGATGGTTCATATTACTACACAAGTATGTATGTTTCATAGCAATATAATTATTTATGTATTTTATTATTCTGAATCACTCAAGTTTATAAGGAGAGATATTATTTATTTATATCAATGTTGATAGCACTCTAGTCGGGCGTTAAAACTATAAAAATAATTCCGATTAATGGAGGGGCCGAAACAAACTAAACAAACAAAGGAAAGACAAACAATAAATATAAACAAAAACTTGCTATCCGTGCTCAATCTGCAAAGAAAATAAAATTAGTGACTTGGATGGATAAAATAAGGGAATCTAGGGATTAACAAGGAGTTTACCCAAATTTTTTTAATTTTGACTTGGTCAGAAATTTAAAACGGAAAAACGCGTCTTCTTCTTCTCTGTTGCACAACAGCAAAAGAGCTCAGGGGAAAGTGGCTGGAGGCGAAGCGGTGGCGTCATGGCGAGGGCGTCATGGCGGGAGAAGCAGGAGTGGCGGCAGAGGGGGAGCAGCGGCGAAGCGTTGGCGCGACGGAGCTTGAAGGGTCGCTGATCGCGTCGATGGCGTCGAGAGAGAGAGGGAAACGTTGGACAACGGCGTGACGGAGGCGAACTTCGTGGAGGATGAAGCTGTCGGACGCGCGGAGGAGTGGTGTGTCGAGGTGCGACGGGCGTGACGGAGCGAGGGGATGCTAGGCCAGCAGGAAAGGGGTGATGATCGGGAAGGAAGTATGCCGGCGGCGGGTGCGAGAGAAATTGGATGATCGGAAGGGAGAGCGTGGAGAATTAAAGATAAGTCAGAGAGATCAGTGAGTGCCGTCTGTAAATGAATTTCAGAGAGAGAGATGTCCGCCCTGTTAAATAGAAAACAGAAGAACAATGGAGAAGGCTCCAGAGAGCCTCGAAGTCTCTGGAGAGAAAGATTTTTATTTTTTTTTTTACTTTATTATTATTATTTTAATTAACTAATAATAAATCTTTTTAATTTTAATTAACACACACAAACAGATACATATGTATACATATATATATTTTAACTAACACTATAAAAAAATGTCCCCTTAAACTAATAATATATATTTTTTTAATTAATAATTTAATTTTTTATTTTTTTAATTAATTAATTTATTTATTTTTAATTTTTTTAATTTTAATTTTTAAAGGTCGGACGAAATTGGGTGTCAACACGAAACTTGATGACCGTTGAGCTACATTTAATTAACTTATTAATGAATTTGTGTGTGAAAGTGCCTCTAAACACACCTGAAACCTGAGTCTTGATTGAGACAATGTTTTGCCTTTAACAATTGAATTGGGCATGCGTAGGCGAGACAAGTTTTAAAAAATTGGCGAGTATAGAAACTTTAAAGGCTGGTATTGGCCAGTCAACCGGAAGATCACCAATTTGTAATTTTTTTACTGTTCTCTTGTCAGGCCTAACCTAACACTGGTCGGTGGAATTGGATAGATAGTCGGATTTCCCAACATTTGATTATTAGTTGGTGGTTTACTCGTTGACTCCCAGTATTTGGTTTCAGGTTTTTTTAATTGACCGATGACCAGTATCTGGACAGGACAGGATATGCCAAGACTTTCTTAATTGGCGCTTCCAACATCACAAGTATATACTTCCTTGTTCCCAAAAATTTTACTCAATTTATTTTTAATAATTAATTTAAAATTTAAAATTTTTAATATTTTAATATATAAATAAAAATTTTTGTATATAAATAGTAATTCAAAATATATAATTTTTAAATATAAATTTTTTTAATAAATAATAATATGAATAAAATTAAATTAAAATACATAAAAGGTCAAATATATCTAAACCTTTAAGATGGAGAAAGTATATGTAGACTAATAGTAATCAAGTCTTACCCAAAATGACTGAAATAAAATCTATAAATTTCCATGACGTAATAATGAAATCTTGAATATCGACGGTTATGAAGACAAATTGTTCACGTAACATATTTAGGTAAAAATTGAAAAAATGTTGTATTATTCAGTCTTAATTGTTTTATTAATCTTTTTGATCCACAAAATCATGATTGAGATTGTTGAAAATTAAGGTAAAGTTGTCATCGGCTAAAATAGCAACGTGATAAGTCTGGGCATTTAATTTTTTGCTTTTTTTCTTAACAAATATTCAACTCTAGCTATGATGACTCTCTTTGAATTTGGACGCCCTCAAAATTGAGATTTGGAAAGTCCCACCAGACCTTCTATCATCTCAACTGAGCTTCACATGAACACAAGAACGACCAGCTTGATCCATGCTTTTCCTTGAGTCTCAGTAAATTGTTTCAGGGTAAGTATTAAGTAATACTCCCTCTGTCTCATAAAGCTTAGTTCATTTATTATTCACAGTAATTAATTTATTATTTTATTTTTAAAAAAATTTCTTATAGAAATATAAGCTTTTTATATCAAAATGGTATCTTAAAAACTCTAGTTTATAAATATAATTTTTTAAAATTTTTTATATTGCAAATTCATATGAATGTATTTAAGTTAAACTTTAGTAAAAAAAAGGTTAAAAGATCATCAGGTAAAAAGCACCGGTTGTCCTCAAAGTATCAATCATGTTTCAAATTTGTCCTTAAAGAACAAAATGTTATGCCGTTTGTACCGAAAATCTTTAAAGTGTTGCAATTACATCATGATGTTACCTTGGGATGTTAACTTGTAACATAATGTGTATGTGGCATCTAATGTGGCGAATATGGGTACAATTTTAATTTGTTATTCACATTTTGTTTAGACAAGGTAGCCTGAAGTTGGGGGGAAAATTTCAAATTGGGATTTTAGGGTTAGGTGATAATGTTGATGAAGTAGCATGTTTTGTAGGGTGCCTTGTTATCTGATTGAAACGTAAAAGTTTTCATTGTGTTTTTCACATGAATGAAATTATGAGGTATTTGGAGTGAATAAGAATATGACATACTTTGTGTAAGTAGGTGTGTGTGGAGATTTGAGTCTTGCATAACTTATAGCAGAACACCAGGAAATAAGAAATAGAGGCAATGAACATAAATAAGCCAATGTCTTTCATTTCAGAATCTTGTTCATCGGGCAGCAGCAGACACATAAGTTCCTAACATAACTTGCACAAAAACAGCAGCAATTCTTAAAAGAACTCAGACTAAATAAGCTACTAGTTTACTAAACAAAATAACAGATAGTGGCTAATGCACTCACCTTTCAAAAAATGAGTTCTTTCCACTATCCTTTCTGCCAGTCTATGATGAAAAAATATGCAAAAAACTGCATCAAATATACAAAACTCAATATGCATATGCATGTGTAGCTCTTATTGCATCAGCTTTACTCTAAGTGGGTTGAAGACTTGAAGGTTGATCAGCAATAAGTATGCTACATTTAACATGCAATAGTTAAGGTATTAGTGTGTGTTGACCTACTTAGAAAGAGACAAAAATTGGAAGAACATTTACAGTGAGTTTCCTCTTCTTGGACATGTTAATTGAGCCAATAGCAATTGAAGCAATGCTCTGTATGGCCTAAAACACAAGTATGGAAATAGTTACTTAGAACTAGGATAACAAAAAAGAACAAAACAAACATATAGTAACAGAAAATGCACCATCTTTTGACTTGTTGATTGCTCTGATTTGAACCAACAATTGAGGTTCCATCATTTTGCTTCTTGTGGAACTTTGCATTATGCTCAACACTGTGACATAAACTGCAGTGCATCTTAACTCATTTCTTAGACAATTTCCTATTAGTTTTTATTTTTTCAATCTCATATTTATCCTTTTTTCTTGCCTTTTTTGGTATTCCAGGCTTAGGGCAACTAGCTGGGGGAAGGAACACCTCATTCCCAAGATCTTGTGGCCACAAAGCAATTCTATTTGTGGGGTTTAGGGCATGTTCATATATCTTCATGTAGGTGTCAATTTTGTAACAATCTTCCACAAAATTTTCTGTTCTAGATTTAAATTCCTCATACAAACAATTGCATGGATACATGGAATCCCACACAGATCCCACTTTCTACAAGCATATGAATGGGCATTCATATCCACTACAAACATGTCTTTGGAACTAGAAACTTGGAACTTATCAGTACCATACCAAACAATAGTACTAAACATAGAATCATGTTTAATTTTCTTTAATTTTTTTCTGAATCTTAGGACATATGGAATTGGTATTCCCGTTCAAACAGTCCCTCTTAGTCTATATCCTTTTCATTACCTTAACCCTTATCATTTTTATAAATGTCAGGATGGGTTTATCCCTGGCATCTAAAATCACCCTGTTGAAACACTCAGACAAGTTATTCAGAAGCATATCACACTTCACACTCATATCAAAATGAGACCTAGACAAGTTATGTGGGTCTTTTCCATTTAACCAATCATAAGCATTTTTGCTCTCATTATGAATCACATTTTTCCATTTCTGATACTCTTGTAAGTAAGTTGACCTTGCTGCATTCTAGACCAAGTCTTTCAAGGTCTTACCAGTGTGTCTAACACCTTTAAAATTCTGGTACATGTGCTTGACACAAAAACGATGTTTAGCTCCAGAGAACAACTCTTCTAAAATAGGAACTAAGCCCTACGAACAAAGAAAAAAGAAATGTGTTAATCACAAGTGATAAATGAGAATAAGTTATTTTAAAACATTAAAACTCATAGAGCAAAAAAAATATTTTGCCTATCAAACATGAAGGTCCAGTGATATCCTAAGTTAATGCCTAAGTATTCAGTAAGCAAGGTAAAGAACCAACCCCATGAGTCCTTGCATTTTAATTCCACAACAGCCTTGGCTATTGGGTAAATGCAATAATTGGTGTCAATTCCCATTGCTGCCAAAAGTTGAACACCACACTTGTTCTTCAAAAAGCACCCATCTATGCGAATTATAGACCTACATCCTGACAAAAATCCCTTCTTTGCTGGCTCCAAATAGTAGTAAAGCCTGTTGATTATTTGCATATTTAATTGGAGCACAAAAGTGGTTCTAGGGTTTTGTTTTTCAACCTCAAACCCATATCTTCTCACATTCCTGTACTGTTCTTTTTCATCACCATCTAATGTCTTCTTTGCAAGTTTTTTCAATTCCAAGCTTTTTGTCTACTTATCTCAACTCTGTAATCCTTCTTAATAGTGGCTGCAACTCTTGAAATAGACTAGGATGGATCTTCTCTAAATTGGTCCATGTATAAATTGTTCAGCCATTTATAGGTAGCAAAATGATTAAAATGCCCCTTGATGTAGTTATGCTCCAAATTCAATGTCATAATTTGCCAAGTTTGTCCATCTTACATGGGAGAACAGTATATGAAAATGGACAACCTTCCCTATAAATTGCCTTCACTTTGGCCTTATCATTTTTCTGAAACCAAATCTTGTCATAATTGTTCAAGACTGAATACATCTTCACAACTTCTTTGAACTGAACCCTTGACTGAAATTTTAAACCAGACATGAATTATGGGTTTTTAAAGTCATGTGATGCATTAAATTCAGGAAACATCACAGACTTCTCTTCCTCATCACTGTCAAACAAGCTCTAAAGGTCATTTGAAGTTGCAAAGTCACTACCATTTCCTTTAAAAACACCAATCCTTGCTTCTATTCCCCCATCTGCATGTTGTCCTTTTTTACTTTTCTTCTTTCCACTATCAACCCTAAATGCATCATCCACACGTCTATATTAAACTTATCATCATTCATATCATAGTTACTCTCATTGTAGGTTGAGTCCTCTGTTGAAACACTAATATAGTCATCACTTTTTCCTCCTCACTTCTTATTTCCCCCATATTTCTTTGACTCCCCAACCTCTTCTAACACTGATCTGCGTACACATTTTCCACATCTTCACCAGTGCTCGATGATCCCATCCACACCACTTGTTCTCGTATGTTAAACATGAACTTCGACATGATTCACACTACTAGTAGACATTTTGTAGATGAAATGTTTTACATTTCCTAACAAACACACTAAATCAAGCTAAATCAAACAAAATCAAGCACAGAGATTAGCTTGTTTGGCAGCTCCCTTCTTTATTTCCTTCATAAATAACACGATCGCTGACAAATTTGTGACAGTAGATAACGTTCTTCCTCTCCAAATTCACAAGATCCCTAAACTCAAGCCAAATCCCCAATTTCAAGGCTTCACCATCCTTCCGCCAAAAGTAGTATAACCCACTATCACTAGCCTCAATATTTAAGTCCACCAACTTCTGCTTAATTTCCAACATAGACAACTTATCCCCATCACACCAATCCACATGGGTCACTCTATTCCCACAATACTCATGTTCTGGACTCTCATTTGATGGGTAAAACATGTATCCTCCATGATGAAATTTAATTAAGAAGAACTTCAAATTCTCACCTACAAAAAAACCACAAGTTGCACTAGGAGTCAAGAATCACTCTCAACACTATCTACACACAATAATACATACATTCACTACAGCCCCGCCATTTCTTTATTCTAACCCTTTTTTTTTAATTCATGTACACTCTGCTATGCAATATATAATATTACCCCTCTAATTATCTCTGAATGTCATCTAACACCTCTTTTTGTCCTCCATAACTCAAATAAAAATGAACATGTAACTAACACGATTAGAACTTACCATAGTCAAGATTCACCCAATCCATCGCCATCCTTTCCTCTATTGTTCTAAAGCTTATTTGTCAAGATTCATAAACGGACGATAATTTGTTCTAGCATCAAATGCCAAAACTAACACACCTCTTAAATCTCTTACTAATTGACCTCTACCGAATGCAAATTAGAGTTAGGGTTTCTAATTTCCTTAAATGAGATGCTAAATCACTTCTCATCCCTAAATATTCCCGCCAAAAGCCACATCATATGCCACATACACATTCCATCACTAATTAACGTCCCTGGGTAACATCGGGATGTAATTGTAACACTTTAAAGACTTTCGGTACAAATGGTGTAATGTTTTGTTCTTTAAGGATGAATCAAAAACATGATTGATACTTTAAGGACGATGAGTGCTTTTTACACATAGATAATCTTTTATAAAACAGAATGAGTATATTTTTTTCAAATGACCTTACCGAAATTTGTTAAATAACACTACTAATTTAATAAAATAAGCAAAATGAATAATAAAATTATTATTTTCATAAATACATTAAAATTCAAATCCAATTAACAATTTATTAATAAAACCCTCAAAAATTATTTTAATATTTTATTATTTTATTTTAGAATTTTTTTATGCATAAAAGTCCAATTATAAGGAACCCCAATTTATTAAAAAAATTTTTTAGATCTTTCGCTATCTAATGAGTCACATAACGGGAAGCAACTCTGCTATTTGCTAACCCTCTTCCTTCCTGAACCTTAAAGTTTCGCAATAAAAAATTTAATTTTATTAGCTAGCTACATCAGTATCATGAAGTTTTTACACGGGGGGCAAGATATATGTATGTGTATAGAATAAATACTTTGATGTGCGCCTGCAATAATTGTCACAATTTAACTTTTTTGAATTTAAATTCAATTTAATAAATCCCTCAGCAACCGATTAATTATTTGCAACTGACCTACAAATGTATAAATGAATAATAAGAAAAAATAGAGTGAGACTGAAATTAATTGAGAAAAATTAAAAAAAATTGACGGTGGGAGTTTTGGAAAATGTGTAATGATGTGATCACAGAGAGATTAGCCAGTTTATTGGGGAAGCTTGGTAAGGACCGTAACGTGTCAAATGCGCAAGCCGCCGCGTAGATGTGAAAGGACGCGGACGCCGAAGGTAAGTTTGACCAAGAAATGAAAGGACCGCCGGGTCAGACCAGCCATCTGCCATCATCATCATCATTATTATTATTATTATTATTATTATTATTATGTTACTATAAATTTTTGTACATTAGAAATTAAGGTTATCAAGAAAAGGGGAAAATATGATATTTCGAATTTTGGTTGGCGATGTGGCAGGGCAAATCTCTCACTACTCTAGGTTAAAGTTTAGATACAAACCGGCCATCATGTGTTAATTTGTACATAGAATATGTGCGCTGGTATTACCTGTATTTGATCATCAGTCATTTTAGTTCTGATAAAAAAAAAATCCCTCATGTGTAAGTTCCCCTATTTTGTAAGCTACACACACGTATACCCTTAATTACTTGTTCTGGTGTATATATATGTTTCAACATTTTCGACTCATTTGCTCAAATTGTTGAAATTGTCTAGATCATCCAAAATACTCAATTGATCATCATGTTTGGTTTGATAAGTTAATAATATAAACACATTTTAAATGCTAAACTATATACGTTTCGTGTGATTAAGAAAGATCAATGTATTATGATTTGTACTTTATAGCGTTCTTTCAAACGTATTAAAGCCATAATCAAAACTCCAATACGTGATTTAATGTAGATTAACGGTGTTCGGGTATTTTACATAGGGAATCTAGCTATATTTTGGGGGTCAGTGTCCATAAACCTTATTGTTTTAAGAAAAGCCATAATTATAGTACTGTTTTTTTAGGGATGTGATCTTACTATTTATAATTCTTGTAATACAAAATAAAAAAGACACCTCTTTCTAGAGACGCCGGGGGATATTATAAATACCAACTAAAATATAAGAGAAACTTACAAATATTCCTTGTGCTTGTTCTAATCTATAATTTATTCATTTTATTTTTAAAAACTTACATTTTACTCTCTATTTATTTTATACTGTATGATAACAATTTATAAAATTATAATTTAAACTATATGATAGTAATTTTTCAATAATTTGAATTTCTTCAATATTTTTTTATACTAAATAGACATTACAAATTATTAATTAGCTTTTTCTTTATGTAAATGCATTTTTCTTCCTATAAATACATATTAGTATTTTTAAAAATGTTAGTTAGTTGTGAAAAAATATAAAAAATATTAAAATTATTGGAACATAAATATTAGCCAGTCTAAATTAAGGTTTCGGAAATTTTTATTAGACACTGTAAAAAAATGAGGAAGCAATGTGTATGTTTTTAAAAATAAAGAGGATAAAGTGTGGATTAGATCAAATCTTAGGGGGGGCTTTGTAATTTTCCCAAAATACAAACTTTTCTTTTCGATTAAAATATCTTATAGCTTGAGGGACCCGATTGGAGAGTTTTGAATATCTTAGCTGAGGGCCACAAATATATTAACAGATACTCTTTATGTATAAATTAAATTGTTCTCCAGAAGGAGACAACGGCCGATACAAAGCTGAAACAAGCTAGGATCAAATGCTTGCTTGCATGCATTAGCCAATTAAAAAGGTCAGCTCTATATCGAATTCGCATTGCAGGCTACTAGCTAAATATATAGTAATTAAAATTAAATTTGGTCAAAATACACAATTCTTTAAATAATATCAAACCGAAAGTTGCTGATAACAACTAACGTTAAGTCACCAAACAATCCAGAAACAAATATCATAAGGGATGACAAACGTACACGAAAGGGATAAGCTTCTCAATTTGTTCTAGCGAGGGCACCGTTCAACTACATCATTATTCTTTCCATATATATTGATCGGACCTGGGGCTTTTGGTAGGGGTGTACCAAAGAAAAAGGAAAAATATATAGCTAGAAAATGAAGAGAAAACCCTTGGAAAAAACAAACCTGGAAATTAAAGGACGAGGTACGTAGCTAGCAGTGGCAGCTTGATGGAGCTGCTGGCTTGTGTTAATAGCCCCCATAGTCTCTGGTATTCCAAGGAGGACGAGGATCCGAAGTGGAAGAAGAAGAAGAAGAATCGCTAAAGTTCAAGTAAAAGCTCCCACTGTTCGTCATCTGGTCAGCTTCAGAATTGAACATAGAGGCCGAAGACGAAGAGCTTGTCATGTTCCCATAGCTCGTCAGGAACTGGCGTTCCTGCTGCTGGTACACACCTTGATCTGCCGGGTAGTACTGAGCCTGAGACGCCGCCGGATTCATATTCAGAATTAGCGGCTGGTTTGGGTTTGGCCCTTGGCGGTTGGTGAGATAACCGGAGGGTGCGAGTCCTTGGACTCGTTCCGGGAAGTTGAGCTTGGCTTTGCTGCCCTTGAACCTGAGGGCTGCCTCGTCGTAGGCCAGCGCCGCTGCCTCTGCGGTGTCGAACGTTCCAAGCCACACCCGAGCCGCCTTGTTAGGGTCGCGTATCTCCGCCGCCCACTTTCCCCATGGCCTTTGCCTCACTCCTCTATAGTGTCTCTTCCTCTCCTTTCCTGCATCACCATCCTCAATTATCATATGTGAAAATACGTGTTTGTGTGTGTGAGAGAGAGAGAGAGTGGTGTTTTTATGCATTTTCCTTTTCCTTTTTCACGTTTGTAGGTTACGTTCGTGGCAAGGTGCAAGTACTGGTCTCAAGATCAAGAACCATCCAATAACTTGTTGGTATATGTTTTGTATATTCTTTAATTACATACAAAATAATACATTTATAAATGTAGTCTTATGTTACAGAATAATATTGCTAATTCTAAAATTTCATCTGCAAAATCTTTTATGCCACATTCTACTTGGTTCATGAAATAGCAAGTGAGATACCAATTAATTATTTTTTCTGCATGTCTCTGGTTAATTATATATATATATATATATATATATATATAAACCTAGGGTTTAGTAATGTGTTTGTACACTATTTTTACTGCTTTGAGTATTTTTCTTTGTGTTATCGCACTCATCAATATTTACTTTGAGCCATGGTAGATCTATATTGTTAATTAGCTAGCTAGCTAGCTAGCTTCAAAAAAAAAAAAAAAAAGTATTGTCAATACAATTAGTCTTCCCATACCAACATGATATAATAACTGGTTTCACTTGTATTTTCAAAAAATTACAATTAATACACCCAAAATGAATGAGTTTATGGAAATGAAACTACATACGATCGATGCACCTCGCACCAATTATATATATTCTCCAAGGTTGATCGCTTTCTATATAATTAAATAGCTCCCTAAATGTACTCACAAAAAAAAAAAAGGTCATCTGAGCCATAAAAAAAAAAAAAAAAGACACGCGCTTTTTTCCCTGACTAATCAATTGGTTTCAGACTCATCTATCAATACTGTATGTGTGTGTGTGTGTTCAAACACGTAATCTAATTACTTTAGGGCATAAGATAAAGCATATAATAAGAATCCATTTGTGTGTGTGTGTGTGTGTGTGTAGTGTATATACCATGGTCTTGAAGTTGTTGAGGCATGGGTGATGGGTTGGATTGAGAATCGAGTAAATGAGCTGGGAAATTTGGATGCTGGAGAGCATTATTATTGGAGTTGTTATTGCTTGCAATAACTTGAGAGAGGGCAGCAACCATGGCTGAATTGTCTTGTTGGGACCGAGCTGAATACACCGGAAAAGCCAGATCTTCTTCCTCCATCTCCGACGACGACTCGCAGCCCCGAAGCGACCTTCTCCCACTTTGTTCCCGGCCCACTTCTTAATATTCTATATAAGTGATGATCTGGTAGCTAGTTTGTTGTCTTGTGTTGTGAGGATCTGGCTAGCTAGCTAGCTAGGGCTTCCAAATCTACAACATGATGAGACACAGAAGAGAAGGAAGACGGTGGTTGTTGGCGAGGGTTAGGGTTTATAGATAGCATGTGAGGATCCACTTCTGGTTTTCAACACATCTGATCCTAATCTGCCTAAACAATGTGGAAAATACATATATATATATAATATACTAATATAATATTGCTCAGTTGGTCAATAATTAAGTACCTTTATTAATTAATTTGTTCTCTCTAATAATCTAGCCATGCGCTTTGAAAAATTTTAATCTCTATCTAGCCAAAAAAACAAAACATCCTCTTCGATCCGATGATTTAATATTTAATATATATATATATATAATTTTCTGTCTAATGAGACGTAATTGATATATACTATGACAAGAACTAGAATTCCCCAACTGTGTACTAGTGTAAAAGGCTTCGTCATTGAGTGGATATGTAGGAGGTCAAAAGTTCGAATTTTACCCTCTCCATCCCTATATCATGTCATAATAAAGCTGGACGTTTGGTTGTTATCTTGTACACTTCTATAATGCTTTTGATGAGTACATAAAAAAAAACAAGAATTATAGTTGCAGAAACTCATTTTTGGGCCAAAAACCTACTGTTACATTCTTACACCTCATATAAAAAGTAATGTTAGTATTATTTCATTGACATGAGAACTATTAAATCACTTGACTGGTAAAGGTCCAAACCCCAACTTCTACTTGGGGATTTAAAGCGTGGCTTTAGGTAATTAATATGTTAATTTTCTTTTTACTCAAAAGTATCATTACAAAAATTAAAGGAAAAAATGTACTATTATACTAATTAAAGGGAAAAGACATACCAGCTTTTTTAGGACTTGAAAGACAATTAAACTAGCTATTAGTGATATGATGTCAAGAGTGTAGAAACAGAGGTTGAAGTTTAGACCTTCCTAATATCCTACCACACCTTTAGCCATTTCACCAATTCATTAGGACGATATATTAACTTTTGTACCTTACTCTTATAAACACTACAAAGATTAATTTGTGTAAAACGTTTGTTGCAAAAAATTAATTCGTAGACTATTTATACAGTTTTTTTTGACGTTATAAACAAGAAGATAAAACAAAGTATACTAGCTTCTCGACATTAGCAATTTTTGTTTTGCCACATAATGTCGGTTCATATTGTGAACGCGAATTGGAAATTCTTTCTCTGATCAGCTTTGCCCCTTTAGGATCTTAATTCATGTGCTTTCCTTCAGTCATCTATCTGCTTTTATGCTAAAAAAGGCCTATATTGAAAAAAAGAAAGAAAAATGGAAACTGTGCTTTTGTCCATTTTCACATATGAGCTCAAAGTTTCGACTTTGAAAATCTATAACTACTCTGATCCGGTCTTATGAACACCACCACAAACTCATGTTTTTTAAATGAAAGATTAAAAATTTCAAATAAAAAGCATAGAATTCAAAACAATTTCACAAAACTGAGGGAATTCAATTTATTAGTCAAGGAGAGCCCCCTCATCAAAAAAATTATAAAAAAAAAAACAGTTGCCACCAATTAATAAAGGTGGGAATTAATTAGATCTTTCGAAGTGGAAATGAAAAAAATTAAATATGGCAGCATGCACCTAGCTACACTCTCGATATATCACTTTTGTCCGCTTTCATTAATCGAGATCTCATGCGATGTACAAAGAATGTTTGAGATAGACGACGACTAAAATTAAAAGACGAAAAGGGATCGATCAGCAAGTGGTGTTACTGTTTCGTCATAAGATTTTGTACACATTAACCTTTTTCTTGGGACCAGCTTCAAATATTATGGAGTATTTCAAATTAACACGTTCGCTATCCAAGTCATACCTGTGGGCCTTTCTTCTTTTGTTTTTTTTTTTTTAAATAATAATAATATTGCATTATTAAGCAATAAGTTAGTCAAAACAGAATGCATCTATTAAAAAAATTAGGATAAAAATAGATCGATTTGAAGAAGAAACTTCGGAGGAGTCGGATCCGCATATTTCTTAAGGCGCTGTTCAGATGCTGGGAGGTGCACGTACGTGCTGCGATCTCAATATGTTTATCGATCTAAAAGTTAATTAACGAAAGAGCCCTGGCTCACGTGCGTATGAACGGCAGATGTAAAAAGTTCAAAAGCAGGGACAAGGCTATGCCAGCCCAGAAAGGCAGACAGGGGCAGCAACGGATGGCAAGTTAATTTTAACTTTAAAGATTAGTTTGTGTTCAAATGGAACCACATTCATACTTAGCTTGTCGCAATGTTCACCATCTGGTCCTTCAATTGTAATTTTGTTTTTCTTTTCTGTCCTTTAAGTCCTTTCCACCGTGATGGGAAGCAGTCAGTTACATCAGATCATGTGAACTCCTAAGTCAAAGTTTGAGGAGTTAGGTGTTCAAGTATAGCAAAGTTTGAAGGGCAATTATATTAATAGTTTTTACCCATTTATTTTATTTTTCTTCATAATTTGGGACTACGTACTGAGAAATAAATAATTTGCTGGTAATGAAATTCTTTTCTCACTTAAATTTATGGTAGCGTTATCTTGACATTGAAATTTCATTTCCCATCTTGTTGATCTAGGTGAGAGAAGTTTAGACATCTTAAATAAGAGAATCTAGAATATTTTATCTAGAACTATGTATATATATATATATATATGAAAGACTCAACTCAGACAGATTCCAACTTTGCACCAGATTGTATCCAAGAGATTAATCTTCACTTACTTATTGGATAAAATCTACCGGAGGTGCCTTAGCTTTTATTTTTGTCCCAAATAGGTATCCTACCTTTACATTTGTGCCAGCAAGATACTTAATCTCTTGATGCGTGTTCCATTAAGATACTTTCTGTAGATTTTGCCGTTAAATTGGATGAAAATTGATAATGTAGCATTAAATACATTAAAATAAAATTTTAATAACATTTTTTGTCTCAAACATTTTCAATCAATAATTCTAAACCTTAAGCTTCTAAATCTACTCTTCCTCCTCTCCCTAGCCTCACCCGCACACCTTCGGCAGCCCTCACCAACATCATCAAGCAAGCCCATTTGAAACACCATCAAATATGAAGTCAAAGATCAGCACCGTGAATGTCGTGATAGTTCGTGTAAAAAATTCCTATGATTCTCGTTCATATCTTCGGTGACGGAGCTGATCGTATCTATGGCTAATATCAACAACCATGATTGCTTCATGTGCTATAAACCCATAAACTTTATGCACAACAGTAGCGGTGCCGGCCTAGAAACTGCTTCCTCCAGTAGCGATGATGCTCAAATCTAGTGTTTTCTTTTGCAGCAATGACGATCGAATTTAGTACAAGCGTTGCTTCCTCTGCTACGGACCCAGAAACTTCATCGAGAAAGTCGACGAGGCATACGAGATTTAATACGTCGATCCGGAGAATGTCACAAACCTAGAAAAATTCAAAGACAAAATTGAAGGAATTGTTTGCTAAAATGAGGGTCTCAGTCAATAAGCCAAAAAATAGAGGGCTAGAGGCAAGTCAAACAGGTATTTTGGGAAATACTGTGAGAATTGAAAGAGGAGGGGCGGGCGGAGGATGCTAGGGACGGGGAGGAAGAGTAGATTTAAGCTAGGAAATGTAGGTTTAGAAGTTTAGGGTTTATAATTATTGATTGGAAAAGTTTGAGGACAAAAAATATTATTAAACTTTATTTTAATGTTATTTAATGTCATATCATCAATTTCGATCTAATTTAATGGCAAAATCGATGAAAAGTATCTTGGTAGAACACGCATCAAAAGATTATGTATCTCTCCAAAACAAATGTAAAGATATGGTACCCATTTGATATAAAAATAAAAGTTACGGTACCCTGGTTGACTTTGCCCCTTACTTCTTAGATAGGGGATACTATAGGTAAAAAAATGTTTTCATTCTAAATAGAATTTGTAAATGAACATGTCATTGGCAGCAAAATAAGTGGTAAATTGGGTCAAACCAAGTAAATACATATGGGTTTGTATACAAGGATTATAACGGTTGAATCCTTAAAGTGATCAATAGAATACGAAAACATTGGTATATTAAAAATATGAGCAACGTCGTGCTTAGTATTTGGAGTATGTGTTCTCACGTTAAACGTAAGTAGAAATTTATGAGCTCCAACACTACATGAAATATACCAAATATTGAATGTATATTAAAAGGAGTGAAGTTCACGTTAAGTCATCTAGCTTATTTTTTGTATCTTAAATGGGTATCTAACCTTAAGTTTGGCCCATTGACTTACCTAGATTCATATAATGTGTCATAATTCGATACTTTTTGTCAATTTTACCGTTAAATTGGTCCTCAAACTTTTTCGATCAATAATTATAAATCTACTGTTTGTTCTAACTTCTAAACCGTAAGTAATTTCAGGTCCAATTCTATTTTGGTCTGGGCATAAAATTGGCATTTGTATAAGAAACTGGCTGGTCATGGTCCTTTTCAACCTTTAAAGACAGCCATTGTTGTCGGTCATTGGGTAGGTTTTGCTCGTCTTTGAATGGGCAACCATAGCCCTATGGTTTATGAAACTGAATTTGCCTTGTTTGCAGCAAATTAAAGTTAAAAACTTTTAAGGTCTTTGGAATTAGTCAAGAACCATAGACTTGATTTAATCAACTTGAAGGCTTTATTTGCAAAAATTGACTTAATCTAAGAACATTGTAGAGCTTGGCGGTGGAGTAACGCAAAGTTAAAGAAGGAACATGCAGTAGCTGTAAGAAGAACAATAGGAGTAGTAAGGTGAGCTTGGTCGGGGGAGTTCGAGGTCCAAGTTGCTATGCTTGAGATTTGGGAATTTGAACAAGTACATTAGAGCATGTCATCGCCAGCTAGCCCACATGGCTCAATGCTATCGCTGGAAAGGCAATCCACGAATGGGCGCCTTTCCAGACTGATGCCTTTGAGAGGGTGACCACAACCTCAATCTATACTATCGCCTGAATCATCTGTAGTGACTACATGCTTGACTAAGATGGTGATGGAAACATCCTGGCATGCAAGTGATGGTTGTTCAGGGGGAAATCAACCATTGTCAATGGCTCTATCTCCACATTAGGCTTCAAATCGATGATCTTCATGACATCATCAGACTTGAAATCAACCAATCTCACAAGTTTAGAATCTTTAGATTGGGGTTTCTAGGTGGGGAGGAAGATCTTGGTAAGAGTGGATTTTGGGCCAGATTTGGGCAATTGGTCAGGGGCATTGCTGCCAAGCATCATTATTAAACTTAAATCTTTAGCTTTCTTAAAATTCACTCATTTTGTGAAATCTCTAAGTTTCAAAATTCACTTATTTTATGGAATTTCTAATTTTTGAAATTCACTTATTCTGTAGAATTTTGCTTTATTGAAATTCACACATTTCATGTAATTTCAAGTTTCAGATTCACCCATTTTGAGATTTACACTTTTGATGGAATTATTTTAAGTTCAGTTGTATTTTTGGAAATTTTTACTTAAGATAACAAATAAGGTTCTTTACACCTAGTTTGTTGCAACTTAAGTTAATTGACTTCAAAATTACTTATTTTTATTCTTATGTCTTTTTTACCCATAACTAATTTTAATTAAAAGCTAATGTTATGTAGTTGCAATAATCTGTTGAAAATATAATTTTTGTAATCTCACTAAATTTTTATGAATTTTTCTAGTTTAAGGAATTAAAAAATAAAAATTTATAAAAATTTAACAACACCATGAAAATTTACTTTCAAATGGATTATTGTATCTACATAATATTGATTTCAAATAAAATTGGTTTCAGGCTAAAAAAAATGTAAAAGTAAAAATAAGTTAGTTGACTTAAGTTAAAATAAATTGGCTTTTAATCTCACTATAAGGCAAAACCAAGATTTTAAATGGAAAATGTTTCTCTATCTTATCACATCTAATGGAAGCCTAAACCAAGGTTCCAAAGAGATGGTAATTCTCTTCTGTATCACTTGGGTTAAACTGAGGTTTTAAATGAGAAAATTTTTTCTACCTCATCATATTTAAAGAAAAGCTAAACCAGGGTTTCAAAGAGAATGTAATTCTCTTTTTTGTAATTTAGGTCAAACTAAGGTTTAAATGAGAAATGTTTTTCTACCTCGTATATTTAAATAAAGACTAAATCGAGGTTTCAAAGAGAAGATAATTCTCTTCTTCATAATTTGAGCAAACCAAGGTTTTAGATGATAAAATTTTCTCTATCTCGTCATATCTAAAGGCAAAACAGTATGAGAAAGTTGTCTACCTACAAAACAAGACAATTAGGGGGAGTTCTCTACCTAAAAAGGGAAACGGTATGAGAGGGTTTTTTGCCTGTAAAAGGAAACAGCTAGAGAGAGTTCTCGACCTAGAAAGAAAAATGGTATGAGAGAGTTCTTCACCTATAAAGGTAAACAGAATGAGAGAAGAGTTTCTTTCTTCCTTACAACAATAGGAAGGTTCCTATGCAAGAAAGGTTCCCTAGCTTTGATAAGAAGAAGGAAAGAGTTTTTCTCCTTGGTTTCTTAAACAATATGTGAGTTTTTATTGCTGAGGTAATGAAGAGGGTTCCTTAACCTCACAAAAAAAAAAAAAGAGAAAGTTTTTTCGTCCTAGAATATTTGACAGTATGAAGGTTCTTATTGTTCAAATGAGGTGATAAAGAAACAAAGTTCTTTACCTAAAAGGCAATAAGAGGTGACAAAGAAAGGGTTCTCTACCTCTTACCTCATGGTTAAAGGGTTCTTTACCAAAGGTAAGTAGAATAAGAGAAGGGTTTCTCTTTTGTATGCCATAATAAAAATGTTCATATTAAAAAAGACTAGAAGATTTTGTAGGCTTGATAGACAATGAGGGAGGAGTTTTTCTTCTTGGATTCTTAGAAGATAGTAAGATTTCTATCATAGAGGTAAAAAAGAGGAAGAGAGCAAGATTTTTCTTCTTAAGATTTTTGACAATGGGAAGGTTCTGATTGTTCCAATAAAAGGCTAAAAAAATTTTGGTAATGACTTTGCATGCATTGTGTTCTATGAAACATGCAAAGTGGGGCAGCTATTGACACTCAATTTCGTTTAGGCAGTAATTTTTGTTTAGTTCTAGGTTAGAATAAAATTAGTTTAGAGGCATTTTTGTTTTTAGGGGTAATTTGGTCATTTTATAGGACATGTGGGTCAATTTGGTAAATTTATAGCTTAGGAAGTTGGTAAGATTAGGTGCATTTAGATTATGTTGACATTTTGTGTTATAAATTTTTAGAATTTGGTCATCTTGGGTAGAAACAAAAATTAATCCATTTTAGTAACTAATTTATGGCTTGAAAGGTCTTTTAGGGTAATTTTAGGAAAAATGGAATAATTTAGATGTGAACTGAGGTTTTTTAGAATTGTTTGGTCAAAAAATGCAAATTCTAGAGCAAAATTGCAAACTCCTAAGAGTTTGGGAAAATTTTCATGAATTTATAAAATTTTGGGAAAATCTAGAAATTTTAAAAAGTTATGGACTAATTTGAAAAACCCTAAAAGTCTTAGGTTGAATTGGAATTTCACCTAAAATCTAGGGCCATATTAGTAGCTTAAGAGTTTTTTTAGACCTAAACTATAATTTTGGCTAGATAATATCCTAAGAGATTTAGATCGTATCAAATCTAATTTTAATGAGATTTAATCTCTCAAAATTTGTTAATCACGCCTCTGATTCCCCTACTATAAATAAGGGGTTAATATTCGAAAGAAACACAAGAGGAAAAAAAAAGCTAGAACATTAAAGAAAACTTGAGCTTTTCAAGAAAAGGTGAAACTTACCTTTTGGGCCTAGACCCTGGTTTTTCACAACCCTTCACATCAAAACCCTAAATTTTCCCTTAAGCTGCCGGAAACCCTGAAAGCTTCGTTCCCCTACTTGAAGCACAACTGCTAGCCCAACTATTGCCTGTCATCCATGCTCGCCAACACCACTCCTTCTCAATCCGTGCCACCACTTCCAAGCCCTTCCTGCCGACAACAACACTAGACTAAGGAGGGAGATAGATCATGAAAAACATCCCCCGCACCCTGCCTTGTTCCCTTCGCATCCTAGGTAGGGGTGTAAGTAAATACCCGAAACCCGACCCGAAACCGAACCAATATATCGGGTTAGGGTCGGGTCATAAGGTAAAAAAAGTTCACTTCGGGTTAACCCGAACCCGACCCGATATAAAAATAAAAAATTGGGTTGGTTCGGGTCCAACCCGAATTAACCCGAATGACCCGAAATTCATCCTAAATAACTAACTCCCTACCAAATAACTTGAACCCAAGCCCACTACCTAAGCCCAACTCTCATAAGCCCTAACCTTAGCATCCCCCAACCATCCTTTTATGCCCTCCTATTGACTATTATGTGTTATGAAGTTGCATTTAGGTGTAAAATGTGCATTTTTTTAATACATTTTTATTTTGCATTTTTCAAAGTTTCAGACCCGACCCAACCCGATCCGATCCGTTTTTTTCGGGTTATGGTCGGTTCGGGTTGATGATGTAAATCGGGTCGGTTCGGGTCCTAAATTTCGGATGACTATCTTAGTTGATTTTTTCGGGACCCGACCCTAACCCGACCCTAACCCGAAAATTACACCCCTAATCCTAGGCCACTACTCTTACTTCTCCTACTGCCGATCATGCGAATTGAAGAAAATCTAGTTCTTTAACCCTGTGTACCCGTTTCATCCAAATTTGATTGATTCAATTTTCTTTCTTTTTGGTATAACTACTCTTTAGTTCCTAACCTTTTTTATTTTAATTCATCTAAATCAATAATTTTTTTTTACTTTGCAGATTGGTCACTAATTACAAGCTTTTTTTATCATCTTTTTATTTATTCTTTGTTTATTTGTTTGTTTGGTCATGCATCAAATTTAGCTATTAAATTGCTGATGAAATGTAATGTAGGATATTCATTTGTTCATCTCTTTTTTTATTATTTTAGAATAGTTTAATTTTTATTTAAATTTCATAACACATATATCAATAATAATACATAAAAATTATTTGTTACGCTAGTTTCTTAGTTGTTTAGATAGTTTAACTTACCTCATCTTCTAGAAATTAGAAACAAACTAAATTAAGGTATTTGTAAAATACTTAACAAAATTTGAAGGATCCATTCTTGGTGGATTGGATAAAATCCCAAGGTAGATTATTTGTTCAAAATTTGATTGGTCTAATAAGACAAACGGTTTGAACAAGATGATCATTTTCAAATTTTTGATGGATTTGGTAAAATCCCTAGATTTCAATGACATCCAAAATTCTATATCCGGTTGATATGATAAAATTTACGGTTTAGAATTAAGAGAAAAAATCTAAAAATTAAACATAATTAAACAAAAATTCATTGTAATTATTTTCATCAATGGTTAGGTAAAGAAACAAAAATTTAGGAACAAGAAGAAATTGAACCCCAATGATACCAATTTTTTGGGTGCTAGAATAAGATTATTTTAGCGTAACCAACTCATAATCTTATAATCATTCGTAAACCATAACAGCTATTCAATACACCTAGGCGAACCTAGTTGGAGATGACTCTTAAACCACTGCTATAGAAGTACTAATTTTAACCATCTTATAGCTAGTAACATTTTTCTAGTAAATTCAAATGGTATGATATTTTGTGTGTGGAAAATCTTACCACATTTCTTCTTTTACGAATAATATTTTTAAGTTGTTTAGAAATTAATTAATGCTCAACATTTCTATTTTTTAAATTATTAAGTTCGTCAACAAATTTTTATTGGAAAAATTATTAGAAACCCCCTGAGATTTAGTCAAACCTATATTTATGTCTTCTCTGTTTCAAATAACTATACATACCCCTTGAAAAATTAACATCGTGATTCACCATTACAACAGAAAAGACAAAATACCTAATTTTTCCATCCTAGCCTTTTTCTTTAGAAATTTTACCTCCAACTTGTGCATCAACCTCCACTCTGTCTCTCATACGTTCTTCATGAAGCCCAGAATCAATTTCCCCAATTCAAGATTCTAGTTAGCTAGGATCACAAAACCTTCACAACTTTTCTCTCAAAAACCAGTTTCCCCTCCTTCAATTTTTTCTTCTTTTTCTTCTTCCTCACTTTTTTCTTCTTGTGGATTGATCTTTGATTTGGGTCCGCTTAATTCTTGGGATGATCCGATTTAGTCTTCTCCCTCTAATTCTATTTCAATTACTAATGTTTTTGTTTGCAGATAGTGTGGGCTAGACGGTGGATTCAAAGTCTCACTGCTTGTGCCCCATCACCTCACAATCGAGAAAGAGCTCGGGAGGACAAGGATGTTTCGTGGTGGAAGTTGGTGAGCAACAAGGGCATCAAATATTTGGGTATTTGTGACGGTGGTTGGAGAGGAAAATCATGGATGCGGATCACGAAATCGATCTAACCACCGACAGTGGCTCCGATTGGAGGCCATCTCTGCCACCATCATCTTGTTGATGGTTGGCAGTAGGGTTGGGTTGGTCTTAAAAGCATCTTCATGTGATCCGTTACATTGTCTTGAAAGTAGAGAATGGAAATGAATTGTTAGCAATTTTGATGAAGAGAGTGTAGATCGAAAGAAGGGAAAGAGTGAGGCCATGATAGAAAGGAGATGGAGGCGAGGGTGAAGGACACAATAGAGGCAAGGGTGAAGGACATAACGGAGGTGAGGGTGAAGAAGCAGGGTCGGGGAAGAGACGAAGAGCAGGGAGGAGGGACTGGAGAAGGGCAGCGGGAAGAGACCGAAAGGAGTAAGAATGGGCTAGAGAATGGTGGTAGAGAGGAAATGGAGAGGAGAGAGGATGGCATGGAAAAAAGCGATGGGGAGGAGGAGTACTAAATGGAAGGGAGAAAAAAGATGGGTCTGGAGTTTTGATAGATTTGGTATTAAAGATCAAACCAGGTGGAAGAGTACAATCAAGATCATTAGAAACTAAGGGGACAAAGTTTCAAAGAAAGAAAATAATGAGGGCAAAGTCAAACATTTTCTCTTTCCTTTAATAATGGTTATTAGCGGTGTTAATGTTAGAGGGGGTAAGTGTAGGTATTTGAAACATGGATGACAAACTATGAGTTCAACCAAGACTCAGGGGCTTTTTGTAATTTTTCCCAGTTTTATTTTTGTGAGATAAAGATATATTGATGTGAGATGGGAAAGGAGGTGCAGTGATGGATAAAATTGTATCCCTCACTAGCCTTTTGATGGAAACATTACGAATTATAAAGTTCAATTTTTTCTACTATACTTCAAGATTTGTCCCAATTGCCATGTATTAGAGTTTGTGAGTTACCCCTATCCTGAGGGCTAGAATTCAAGTATCCATAGAGGCAAAAACCTACTACTTATTAAGTTGTCCTTGTTAAAGAACAACCGGAGCTAGATGATCCTGTTGGCTTATCAGAAAAGTAGAATATCAATAGCTTCAAGACTGCTTCTATTTTTTAGGTGGGCCCTGGGCTTAAGATGAAGTGTAAAGCCTTTTGGAAAGAACAATCAAGGGTAATAAAGCTTTACTTCTTGACCTAAATTGGTATCAGGGCCCGAGGTTCTCTGATATTCAAGTCATTGTTAGTTAGCTTTTGGTTGGACACGTTAAAATGCCCAATTTCCCTATTTAAAACGGCTTCTGCTAATTGACTTTTAATTCAAGAGCCAACTCCACCGATTTTGTAAGGTTCAAGGGATCTAGTCGTATTTTGGCCTGACATTCCTTGTCCACATCTTCAGTACTCAGGAGTATAATAGAATGCCTGACAAGTTATTGATGGTGAACAATGTCTTGTTTTAGAAGATAGTCATAACAAACAACAAAAAAAGTTTGGGAACTAAGAGAACAAATAGAAAGAATTTAGTTAAGTATTCCCTCTATCTCAAAACTTTTGCTAAATTTATTTTCAGCAATTAATCTAGAATTTTTTATTTTTAAAATTTTAATATATAAATGAAAAATTTTTATATATGAATGTTAAATCAAGATATGTAGTTTCTAAATATATATTTTTAAATTTTTTTAACAAATAATAATATGAATAAATTCAAGTCAAAATACAACAAAAAGTCAAATGGAGCAAAAGTTTTAGAATAGATAGAGTAGTTATTAAGTTTAGGGACTAAAACACAAGACGGGTTGAACTTAGTGACTAAAATAGGAACGGGTAGAACTTTGGGACTGAAAATATATTTTAACGACACGCTAACTGACAAAATAATAACACAGGTCCTCAAAGCATGATCACCTTGTGAAAAAGGAATAAAGTTAAAAAAGAGTCGATTGTATCTAGCAAAAAGCAAAAAATTAAAAAAGAAATGACAGTGTTCACAAATAGTGCAAAACCCACAACTTTAAGAATATAGGTATAATATTATTGTTACGATAAAATAGGTCAGTTTAGTGGAAGCCAAATTGGGGTCATGAAATACGAATCTAGTTCAATTGAAGATAAATCTAGCGACTCTCTGGCGTGGCACTGATCGTCTAACTAGAGGCCTTCCAACGCACATGATCTCCAAAATGAGCCTTGGATTTAATTTTAGTGCTGTTCAAGTTTACTAGCGAAAACTATAATTTAGATTAGACAATTTTGTAACATGTGTGGTTCATTCGGTCATTAGAATAGAAGAAAAAAGGAAAAAGACAAGTGGCAAAATAGGTTAGTCTGTCCCTATATGTACCATTTGTTTTATTTCTTAGTCAATTGTTTTACCCTTTGCTAATTGATGTAATTTGGTTAAGAAATACTCCTTGAGTCGCTACGTCCAAAGTTCTCTATTTTATTTTAGTTTTTTTACTTAAGTTTGGGTTAAATTTATTTATATTACTATATGATAAAAAATTTTAAAAAGTTACAGTTAAAAACTGTGGTCTTCTAGTTATTTGGTATAAATTTTTCTAAAATTTTTTAATAAATAATAATAATAATAATAACAATAACCGTAATAAAAAATTAAATTTAAATTTAAGTTCAAAAAGCGAAATGAAGCAGGAAATCTGAGTGGAGGTAGACGGTGTTAAGAAAAATGTAGAAATGTAATCCAAAGTCTCGGGGAGGGGAAGGGAAGGCGGTGGGAATGGTAGGGAAGGAAAGGATCGACTTCAAAAGGTTGGGAATTGGAACGATGAGATGAGAGCGGGCAGGGTGACTTAGTTACGAGTTTCTTAAAAGGCACGCACTGGGACAGGTCCTTTCGGCGCCGAAACCTTCAAACTTTACGGCGTCGTTCCAATATTCGTACGTTTCGGCGCCTGATCCGCCTTATTGTTCCTCGTCTTCTCCCTCGCTGACTTACAGCTGATCATATAATATACCCATCACGTTTTGTAACCTTCTCTTCTCCTTCCTATAATCAATCTCTTTCCTCCCAACAAAACAACAAAACATGTTTTTATGCAGACTTACTTGGCTTCCAAGTAATTATGGTAATATCGTATCTAAACCGTCGGTGGCAGGTGTAAAACTAATTACCAGACCGAACTTCATTTGTTATGTGCGTATATATGTCAGTTTGCTCTCTACTTCCCCAGCATCCACAAGGAAATTATCAATATTTTTCCAGGAAAATTCCAGAGGCGGCTTTCGGTTGTTGTCACTGGTTTGCAAGACAGTGACATTTTCGCTTTTGCCAAACTGTTTTAGTTTTTTCCCATAACATACTAAATACAAATTTGCGTTGTTCTTCTTTAGATGTTGGGATCCCGAGATGTATTCTGTCGGGAAATATAAAAATCCTTCCGTCATCTCTCACATTGATTATACAATGAAAGCGAAAATACAAAAGGCCAAACTATGAATTTTGCCCTGAACTTGCTTGGCTCACACGAGTTGGTTTACAACTCAATACATAGTAAATTTCATTCCATCCATCTCAAATCGTTTGCTTCATTTTGATTTTATTACTTAAGTTTGACTTGAATTCATTTATAATGTTATTTTCTAATTTTTTTAAAAAATTGTACTTAGAAACTACAAGAATTGAACTTTGTAAATATAACTTTTAAAATTTTTTAATCAAAATATAATATAAATATATTTAAGTTAAACTTCAATAAAAAAAATAAAAATGGAGCAAAGATTTTGACACTGAGGTTGTAGTTCTTAAACTTTGAAAAACTATGTAAGTTAATCACTTAACTCAAACATGTTAATGGAAAAATTACAAAAGCCATCATGATCTCTTTTAGTCTGAAGCAAGAAGTATTCTTAGTTCAAAACCATTCAAATAAATTACCTTCATCAATCTTTAGACCTCCTCATCCAACCACAGCTTTTACTTACCTTTATTTGACTTGTTTAAAATCAATGTTTTTGCAACCAGCAACCCTTAGAAGATCAACTACACTTGAAACAACCATTGCCTCCTCTAATGGACCCACCTCACCTCCTGTTCTTCTTCATTGCCACTATCATCCACTTAAACTATCTAAATTCCATCAACTCCTTCTCATGCTCCCGCACCGCCATCGAGCTTCACCTCACGTGCAGCTACGACGGCCACATAATGTTATACCTTCATAACAAGTCTCTTGCTACATCTGAGGTGAGGCCTATACAGTCGCCACTCTTAGCTTTTCCTTACTGCCTCTCTCGATCGCTTCTTGACAAGTGCATATTGTGACAGTTAAAATGGTTGACCTTTTTGGTAACTTTGACCATCAATTTCTATCACTTTGTGCCACATTTCTTAGTATTTCTTGCTTTGTTCCTTCATTATGCAGGTTGGAGAACATTGTGGATGTGTCGAAATGAAGCAAGATCAAGCAGAGAAAAAGTTGGTCATGCAAGGGTCAAAGTGGGAAGAAGCTTATGGTGACACATCACCTACATTGTCAACTCCTTGCCAATTTTTGCAACCCTCGGCGATGCATCCCCAAGGCACGGTGATGCAACACCATCATTCAACGCCATGGCAACGCAGCGTCGCCATTTCCCCTATTTTGGTGACGTGTTGACACGGTTTCCGGATCTTTATGGTCCCCTACTTCATTTTTTAATCCAAGTTCTCTATTGGCTAGGGGATTCTATCTCTTAAGTTAGGTGAAGCATAAGACAAGGTTTAAAGGGGCTTTTGGACAACAACTTCTCCAACAAGGGTTTTGTTTTTCATTCATACACAATACTCTTCTTCTTATATTTTCTTAGGAGCCACCATTGGAGACTATGTGGGAGGTTGCTTGAAGGGCTAGAAGGCTTCTTGGAGGCTAAGGATCACTTGGACTTCTAGGAGTTCCCTTTGGTTCTTTCATTCCTTCCCTTTTATTGCATTTCCTTCTTTATTTTTAGATTGAATCTTAGAAAGTTGTTCATGGGTAATTTGGACATGTTGACACCCAATTTCGTCCGACCATAAAAATTTTTAAAAGAAATTAAATAAAAGAAATTAAAAAAATTATTATTTTTATTATTATTATTATTACTAAAAATTTTAATTAGTTTAAAATACATTTTTGTTTTGTGAAGATTTGATTTAAAATGATATATGTGTGTATTTGAAAGAAAAAAAGAAAACTCCAAAAAAAATGGCAAAATTTAAAAGTTTGAGGTAAAAATGACAAAATTAAGAAGTTTCAGGCAAAATTGACAAATTCTGAAAGTTCCAGGAGCATTTAGTAGTTTGTCACATAAAATTTTGAGCCTGCCGACGTTTCTGGCCTAAATTGACAGAAAACGACAAAATTGTCAAAATCAGAAGCTTCAGGAACTTATCCAGAGGCTGAGAGACGTAAAGGACTAAAATTGTCATTTTACCAATTTAAAAGATAAGTTTGAAATTTTTTATTAATTTATCCATCAACAGTTCAGCCAAACTTCCTCTATAAATAGCCCCCCAAATTTTGTGTTGAACACAGAGAAAAATAGAAAGAAAAGCTTAGAGCTCCGTTTTTAAAATAGAAAAAATTACAGCCTTAGTCCCTAGCTCTCCTTCCTTTCCTCAGAAAATCTCAAAACTTTTCATTTTGACGATTAAGCCATCTTCGTCCCCCCGTCGCGCGTCCTCTGTTTCCATTTCTCAGAATTCAGAATTTAAAATCAAGGGTACAACTCTCATTTAATCCTTCATCTTTTCAATTTCTTTCACTTTGGTCACTAACTTTGTATTTTATTCTTGCAGAATTAATTACTAACCCTTTTAATTTTTACTTGTTTGTTTATTATTTGTTTATTACTAACCCCTTTTTTTATTGTTGTTATTAACTTACTAACAACTAACTTTTAATACTATTATTGTTACTAACCTTTTAATTTTTGCATTATTACTAACTTTTATAATTGTTGTTAACAATTAATTAACTTTTATTATTGTTGTTAATTAATTAATTTAATTAACTTGGCTAACTTTTATTATTGTTGTTAATTAATTAATTTAATTAACTTGGCTAGCTTTTTATTATTGTTGTTAATTAATTAATTTAATTAATTTGGCTAACTTTTTATTATTGTTGTTAATTAATTAATTTAATTAACTTGGCTAACTTTTTACTAATTAATTTAATTAACTTGGCTAACTTTTTATTATTTTTGTTAATTAATTAATTTAATTAACTTGACTAACTTTTTATTATTGTTGTTTAACAATTAATTTAATTAACTTTGCTAACATTTATTATTATTTTTAAAGTGGATGGCCAAAAAGCCCCACTTTATTATTATTAATTTTTTTTTTCTTTATATAATTTTTTTATTTAATTCACCTTTACCCTTTACTAATTAATAAATAAATGAAAATTAAAAGAAGATTATTTTGTAATTAATTATTAAGGCTAATAAAAATCATTTTTAAAAAAAGCCAATTATTTTTATTTTTATATACATGTTTTTAATTCTTTAAAGATAACAAAAAGTTAAAATTAATTTTAATAGTTATTTTTATCCAGTAAAAATAATAAAAAAATAAAAATAAAACCTGTTTAAAAAAAATACATGAAAATTAAGACTTTATATTTTACTGATTTATTTAAAATATAACTTTTAAATCCACTAAAATAATAAATATTTTTCATTAAACAAGAAAACAAAAAGAAAACTAAAACAAGATAAGAAAAAGATAAGAAAGACAAGAAAAAAAAAAGAAAAGAAAGATAAGAAAAAGATAAGAAAGAAAAGAAAGAAAAGAAAGGAAAGATTAAATCAAAAAGAAAAGAAAAATATAAGAAAGAAAAGAGAGAAAAGAAAAGAAAGAAAATAAAAAATAAAATTTTTTTATCTAAAAATTCTATAACAAAAAGAATTACGAATTAGTAATTAAACTAATAATTAATTCCATAAAAGTAATAATTATATAACTAACAATAAATTAAATTTAATTTCCATATCCGGATGATCCGGCAGGATCTACGGTTTGGAAAATATCAAACTTTTTTAAAATAAATAAATTAAATAAAAAGATAAAAAAATCCATATTTTTACAATATGGATAAAATTGTTTAAAATTTCACCAAATTCCGTGTCCAAATGACTCGGCAGAGTCCATGGTTCGGAATCAAAATCTTCCATGTCCAAATGACTCGGCAGAGTCCATGGTTCGGAAGTATAAAATTTTATACAAATTAACTTAAAAATCCACATTTCGACTAATTCAGTTAAAATCTCTAAATTAACTGAAAATTATTTAAAAGCAAAGTAAAACAAAATTAAAATCAACTAAGGTGCCAATTTTGGGCGCTATAACAATATTGTTTTAGCGTAACCGTACTCCCGATCCCCGAACTCTCGCAGACCAATTTTAAGGTGACCAATCGACCTAAGAAAAAAATTGATTGGTGGCGACTCCAGAAAACCCGACGTTGCCACAGCTTGGCGACTCCATTGGGGAGTCCACGTTAGTGAGTCGAGCCTAAAGTTGATTTGTTTTGATTTACTTTGCTTTACTATTATGTGGATTTATATATTATATTTACTTAAGTAAACATGCATAATGCATTCACAAAATGAAGCTCTATACCCGAGCTTCCTTAAATCAAACACGATTCTTTCTAAGCGAAATTGGTGTTGCTGTCCTTGTGAGGCCATGGTCTCCAAGCCTTCACCGGTTTCAAAGTAGCAAAGTAGTGTATTGCCTTCTGAGACGGTTAGTCTCTGCATGGGCCCACGAAAAGCTACGACTCGAATTAATCCATTCCTTACATTAACCCTAGAGGGTAAGGAATCGGGCCGTCACTATGATTTAGTGACGGGATTCGGGAACTATCCCTTGCCTTTTTGATAAGCCACCTTATGCATATAGAACTCCCCACTTGACCATAGAACTGACCATAGAATTTCTACCATTTTACCAACGCCATAAGCATATCCTTGTTATGTTGTGTTGTTACTCTACACTTTTCTTCGTATGGTTTTAACTTGTTTATCCATAATAGTTCATGAGTTGTTAATTGCTATTTAACTTATTAATAACCTTATCTTTCTTGTGCAATTATTCTTCATGCATCAAAACCACGTATCAAATTATGTTAACTTTTTTGTCTTTATAATGACAACTAAAAGTTTTGAAGTTCCACGATAATGGATAAGCAAACTCACTCATCGCATGCATGCATTACATTAATCACGTGCATATAAAGTCTGATAAAAACATAATCTCACTTTATGTTGCATGCATCTATTACATCAATCACGTGCATACAAAGTCTGATAAAAACATAATCTCACATTGCATACATGCATTCATCACATCAATCATATACGCATAGAATCTAATAAAATAAATATTCCTTTAAAAAGGTAAAATTGGACCTCAACACTGATATTCAACTCGGCTTCAAACAAGATTAATGGCAGAACAAGCCGAAGGACGTCTTATAGAGATGGAGTCCAAGATAGAAAGTATGGCAGAACAGATGAGACAATTCATGGAACTAATCAAGGAGAAAGTAACTCAAGTTCCCATCAAAGAAGCACAAGATCCCACTTATCCTCCGGGATTCACTCCGCAACGAGTCTCAGTCCAAGAAAACCTGTTTCAGGAATCAGGACAGTTTGCTAGTGTTCACCTGAAACAAGACACTGTGTATGAAGAGAAGAAGACACCACCAAAGGAAGAAGGAGAATCTCAAAAACTCGAAACAATAGAGAAGAAACTGCGAGCCATTGAAGGAGGTAATATATTCGGATCTCTCTCAGTGGATGACCTCTGCTTAGTGCCAGACGTCATAATCCCTACGGACTTTAAAGTACCGGATTTCGTAAAATACGACGGAACGAGTGATCCCATCACTCACATCACACTGTTCCTAAGGAGACTACAACCACTCACAAAAGATGAAAAGGTGTGGATTGCACTTTTTCAGGAAAGTCTCACAAAATCAGCATTGCAGTGGTATCTAAGTCAAGGACCAAGAAACATCAAAACTTGGAATGACCTTGCTCAGGCCTTCATCGGCAACTATAAACATGTTATGGACTTGGCTCCGGATCGCCAAACTCTCCAAAACATGGAGAAGAAAAAGCCAGAAACTTTCAAGGAATATGCCCAACGGTGGAGGGACTTAGCTGCACAAGTTCAGCCACCCATGACAGAAAAAGAAATGGTCACTTTGTTTGTCCAGACACTGAAATACCCATATTATGACAAACTCATTGGCAATTCGGCAACTAATTTCTCCGATGTTGTCATGTCTGGAGAAAGGATCGAGCATGGGATTAGGACTGGGAAGATTGCTGAGTCCTTTAGTGATCCTATGAAAAGAGGAGGACCATCCAGAACAAAAGATGAAGAAGTACAACAAATAGGACGCGAAAGAGGGATTCCCCTCGTAGGTACTGTGGCTACCGGTCCTCGCCTATCCTATTCTGCCAAAAGGCCCAATTATTATCCTACCAATAGGCCCAATGACTATCCTCCCAATATGCCCAATGATTATCCTTCCAATAGGCCTAATGATTATCCTCCCAATAGGCCCAACAATTATCCTCTCAACAGGCCTAATCAGTTACGGCCACCTGTTCCGACTCCTCCAGTACCCACACGAAGACCAAAAGAAGTTTTTGCACCAATTCCCATGACTTACACTGAGTTGTATCCAAAACTCATTGAAAGTCAACTTATCCGTCCAATTCCTACAAATCCATTTGGACCCCCATATCCAACGTGGTATGACCCCAACATAACTTGCCCATATCATGATGGCGTTCCAGGCCATGGCTTGGAAAATTGCACAGCATTGAAACGTATAGTCCAACAATTAATCGAATCAAAGTGGTTGGACTTTTCCGATGAACCGAACGTCACTCACAATCCATTGCCGCCTCATCAAGAAAAACCAATCAATATGATAGAAGAACACCGGCTGATGAAAAAGTCAGTCAATGATATCATAACCCCTCTTAAGCATGTATATTCATGCCTTGTGAAAGAAGAGATTATCATGGGAAAGCCTTCTTTTGGACATGAAGAAGTTGAAGATGAGGAATGGTGCAACTTTCATGACAGTAAGAGTCATTCTATCCAAGAATGCTCAGAATTCCGTAAGAATCTGCAAAGACTCATAGACTCATCCCAACTTATCGTTTTTATGATGATGTGAATGTGATCATTAAAGAACAAGAAGTCAATGCTATACCGATCTCAAAACCTACTCTTAAGCCGTCAAGTCCCGAGGCCATTCCTCTACAAATCAAACAAAACCAAGGTCAAGCTGCTAGGCCCGATGTGATTGGTAATTGAAAGTGAAGATTTTGAGCTGGAATTACATTGATTTCGGAAGGGCTCCAAGTCAAATCTGACCTAACAGTCCGCATACATTTTCGAATGACAGGGAATCCTTTGAATAACTTGTATCTTTGAAAGCTTGCAAAAGTAATCTAATAGTAAAAATTTCCTAGATTTAGTCCAGAATCTAGGGTGTAGTCTTTGTTAGATGGACACCTGGTATTCTTTTTCTGGTACAACAAAAAGATGTAATGCGTGCATTCTACTACTTTCCATTTTTACACTATTTGCCATTATACTATCTATTATTGCCATCACACTTTACTTTTTGATAACTGGTAATTCTTTTTGTTCTCTAACAAAAAGATGTTACGTGTACATTATACCACTTTTTAATTCCATTATTACATCTACATATTGTACCAATTTTTACCAAAAATTCAATTATTACACCTACACATTCTACTACTTCTTACCAAAAATTTTGTTTTTACATCCATCTTTCACTCCTTTCCATTATACTATCCATTATTGCTATCATACTTTGCTTTCTAAATGATACTACTCGTGGGTGAAAATAAAAAGTTAAGGAAAATTTGATAGTAATGATCTTGAAAGTGCTGCCAAATCTAGTAAGAAGGATTTCATATGTTGCACCTCAACCCTAAAAAAGAATTCACAGTGATTATCAACATCCTTGCAAGAAGTTTGGGGTTAGCTTCCAAAAAAAGTTAGCTCTCATATTAAATGACTTCAGTGGCCTCCCAATTCTCACAAATGCTCAATACAAAAAAAAATTCTCAGTTTTCCACAACACAAATTCCAACAAAGGAAAGAAGTTCCTCCCTTCCATCAAAAGCCATTAAAGGGAAAATCCAAAACAAAAAAAAGAGACTGAGAGCAAACACAAGCAACTAAGGCCACTTGAATCATTTCACTTCAAGAGGGCTATGATCTCAGTTCTTTGCAACACAAACTCCGAAAAGAGAAATTCATCCATTCCATCAAAAGACAACAAGGGAAAATTCAAAACCAAAAATGACTAAGAACAAGCACGAGCAAGCAAGGCCACTTGAGTCATCTCACTTCAAGAGAGTTATCAAGTATATCATCACCATAGCTCACAAAAAAAAAAAAAAGAAAGGGAAACAAAAAAAAAAAACAAAAAAAAAAAGAAAAGAAAAAAGGGCTCAAGTTAGAGCAAAAGAAAGAAAACAAAAAAAGTGAGCTATGGATTCTAGACTGAAAACCTGCAAAGACGGTTTAGAAGACAAAAGCAACCCTCAACCCAAGTGTACATAAAGATTACGATAGTTGGGGGGCAACAGATGGGGTTTAACTTTCTGGAAAGAGTGGCAAGTTTGAGGTCATCACTATTGAGTTTTTCATCATAATCAAATTTACTCACGAGTAGTATTAAAAGACCCTTCTTTCAAACCACTTAAACTTAACTTTCCTCAGACTTATCATCCTCATTCAGCTAAAAGACTATCATTGTGAAACATGTTTCTACCTTATTTAATACTGCTCACGAGTAGTATTAAAAGACCATTCTTTCACACCACTTAAACTTAACTTTCCTCAGACCTAACATCCTCATTCAGTCAAAAGACTATCATTGTGAATCATGTTTCTACCTTATTTAATGCTGCTCACGAGTAGTATTAAAAGACCCTTTTTTTCACACCACTCAAACTTAACTTTACTTAGACCTAATATTTACCTCTTAATATTATTCTCATTCAGCTAAAAGACTGCCACAAAAAAAAAAAAACATTCAAACTTAACTTTTCTCACACCTAACATTTACCTCTCGATATCATCCTCAGTCAGTTAAAAGGCTATTATTGTAAATTATGTTTCTACCTTATTGCCTTGCACAGTTTATGTCTTCGAGTTGGAAAGGGAAGAATGGCAGGATATTTTAATTAAAAACAAAGACCGTAAATTACTTTGTCAAGCTTTGCAAATTGATGAAAGTTTTTCTTTAAGGCCAAACCATTATTCATTAATGTATGTAGACTTAAAAGTGAGGGCATAACTTGAGTCTTTCTTTAATAAGATGTGGTTCTTGTAAGAGAAATTTACGATCAAGTGCCATCACAAAGGTCTAGAAATGCTCGACCTTCTGTTAAATCAAAGGCGAGATGATATCTCTTTCCACATAAACACCATATTCAGGGGGGCAAAGTAGTCTCTACGAAGCGTAAGAGGAGTACCGCCAACAAAGAAGTTCAATAGACAAGGGGGCAAGTCTTATGGATCAAAACATGAGTTCAAGGAAGAGCAATCATTCAGATTATAACATGGGAATAAGTAAGTGTCGGCACGGTCACAAGAAAAGGGGCAAAGCAGACATTGAAAGTAAAGCCTTTGATGGTATCAAATCCATGACAATGGATGAGTACCCGAAAGAGATATAAATTATGAGGCGGGCCAACTTTAAAGAAATTGAGGCCAAAATTCAAAGAACAAGTCAAAAAAAGAGGATTTTGAAAAGAGTTGGGCTTTTGAGGCAGCGAACAAAAGCTGGAAAGCATAAAGAGATTCAATGATAGTCCAAGAAGGCCATCACAAAGAGGATCCAGTAAAACAAAGACATAAAGAACTAGATCCATAAAAAAAAAAAAAAGCCATTAGTTACACATGCTCTGCATTCATGCATTTCATATCATGCATACATAGCCTTTACATAACAAGGACCAAACGGGAAGCACATCTACGGCACAGCTACAGCAATATAAGCTCAATGTCATCAGCTTTTACCAATCTATCACTGGATACACAGCTAATATACGGGACCAACCCGCATCAGGAATTCAAGAATAAAGTAGACAATATTGTCAAAAGCTTGGCTACCGATTCAATAATCGAGGCTACACCTGAAAGGATCGGATTGACGCCAGCTAGTAGTATCCAAGATAAGAGATAGCTATAACCAAGGATAAGGCAGATATAAAAAAAAATATAAAATAGACAATATTGTCAAAAGCCTGGCAATTGATTCAATAATCGAGGCTACACCTGGAAGGACAGGATTGATGCCAGCTTAGCAGCATCCAAGACAAGAGATAGTCAAAGATAAGGCAGACATCAAGAAATATTGTCGTTGAAAATTTGTCAAAAGCGGACAATGGATTCAATAATCGAGGACTGGATCGACGTCAGCTCGATAGAATATAAAAAAATGAAGTAGGATCCACTTTTCCGGTTAAACGGCGGATATGGTACTCCGTGACTCTCAAGTCGGTTCTCTCAGTTGCCCATAATAACTGATTCCTTCACCCCTTCTTTCTTTTACTTCCTCCTAGAAAATGGATCCTACTTTTTCCGCCTTGCGAAAGTATTTCCCTTCTCTCCCAATGAACATTCTCAAAAAGATCTACCAAGTTCGCTGTGAACGATTAAGAGTTCTGATGCACAAAGGAATCCCTGAAGATGTGCGGTGGTTAATCGAAGCTAAGGTTCGTCTGGCAGGTGAAATCCCAGAGGCATTTGTGTCTCACATGCCTGGTATAGGCAAAAGCTCTTATGCCAAAAAGCGAAGAGCGAAAAGGTTACAAGTCTGCCATAAATGTGGACGGTGGACTTGTAATACTAAATGTCGTTCTTTAGGGATGATCTCTGATAATCGAGAAGATAAAATACGATTCATTAAGAATGGCCTGAGTAAAGACTCGTTGGATGATATCCAATTGACTCTTGAGACGCATTCTTGTGGATCTGTGCAACGTGAACTACTTGGTTTGTGGAGCATTTTTCATGAAGAACAAAACCGTTACAGTCCCGGGAATCTGACTGTAAATGACCCTGTTTGCCAGCTTGTAAGAAAACTGGATGGGAAGCAAATCCTCGACTCATAGAAGCCGTTAATGCCGTTACTGGACGAAAAACCAGTGGAAGATGTGAGCCACAGTCACAATTACTGTACATACAGTTTGTTATATTTGGAAAAGTTTGCATTTTCTTTTGACAGATGTACACGCTCCCCTAAGTGTAATCGACACGTTATCCCTTTTCATCACTATAAATGCGTGTTCTTCCTTCTGATTAAGCAGCGGATAAGATACCCCGTGACTTCTAAAGTCGGTTATTCCAGTCTCCTACAATAACTGATTCATTTCCCTCTTCTCTCAAATTCTTCTCTCATTAATGGATTCTACTCTTTCTGCACTGCGAAAATACTTTCCTTTCCTTCCAATAAATGTTCTTAAAAAGATTTATCAAGCTAGATGTGAACGATTCAGAGTATTTATGCACAAAGGCATTCCTGATAATGTGCGGTGGCTAATTGAAGCTAAGGTTCGTTCAGCTGGTGAAGTTCCAGAAGCGTTCTTTCCCCGTATGCCCGGCTTTGGTAAAAGCGCTTATGCCAAAAAGCGAAGAGCAAAGAGGCTAGGTGTCTGTCATAAATGTGGACGATGGAATTGTAATACTAAATGTCGCTTTTTAGGATACATCTCCAGAAATCATGAAGATAAAAGAAAATTCATCAAGAATGGCCTGCGTAAGGAATCTTTGGATGATATCCTATTAACTTTTGAAACACATTCTTGTGAAATAGTGCAATGGGAAATTATGGATTTATGGTCGACTTTCCGTAAAGAACAGGATCGTTACAGTCTTGGAAATCTAACTTTTAATGACCCTGTTTGCCAGTTTGTGAGAAAACTGGATGGGAAGCAAATCCCCGACTTATAGAAGGCATTGAAGCCGTTACTAGACATAAACTAGTGGAAGATGGGAGCCACAGTCATGATTGCTGTACATATAAGCTGTCATTTGTCTTTTCTTTTGACAATAATGTACTTGCTTCTGCAAGTGTAATTAACGCATTATCCCTTTCATCACTATAAATATGTGTTAGTTATTTTCATTTCCTACAATCACTAATTTCTTTCTTTGCCTCCTTCATCAATGGAGTCTTCTCTTTCCGCCCTACGAAAGTATTTTCCTTCCTTCCCAATAAATGTTCTTAAAAAGATTTATCAAGCTAGATGTGAACGATTCAGAGTATTTATGCACAAAGGCATTCCTGATAATGTGCGGTGGCTAATTGAAGCTAAGGTTCGTTCAGCTGGTGAAGTTCCAGAAGCGTTCTTTCCCCGTATGCCCGGCTTTGGTAAAAGCGCTTATGCCAAAAAAAGAAGAGCAAATAGGCTAGGCGTTTGTCATAATTGTGGATGGTGGATTTGCGGCAATAAATGTCGTTCTCCAGGAGTGATCACCAGAAATCGTAATGATAGAATAAAATTCATCAAGAATGGCTTGCGTAAGGAATCTCTGGAAGATATTCGAGAGGTTCTTGAAGCGCATTCTTGCGGAATAGTGCAATTTGAGGTTGTTGGATTATGGATAATTTTCCAAAAAGAACGAGATCGTTATAGTCTTGGGAATCTGACTTTAAACGACCCAGTTTGCCAGTTTGTGAGAAAACTGGATGGGATGCAAATCACCGATTCATAGAAAGCATTAAAGCCATTACTGGACGCAAAGCCAGTGGAAGACGAGGATCAAAGTCACGATTACTGTACGTGCTAGCTGTCGCTTTTGAAATTTTCCTCCCCTTTTGGTAATAATGTATTCACTCCTGACGTGAACCAAAGTCACGATTACTGTACATGCTAGCTGTCGCTTTTGAAATTATCCTCCCAATAATGTACCCACTCCTGACATGAGATACAGTTATGATTACTGTATATAGCTGCCACTTTTTAAAATTTTCCTTCTCTTCCAACAATCACGTACCTACTCCTGATGTAAGCTACAGTAGTGACTACTGTACATGCTAGCAGCTATTTTGAAAATTTTCTTCCTCTTTTAACGATAGTGTACCCATACCTGACCAAAGTCATACTTGTGACTACTGTGAATAGCTGGCAATAATGTATCCATTCTTGAAAATAAAATTATTGCCTTATCTCTTCATCTCTATAAATATATCCTCTTTTCTCACAAGAGTAAGGATAGGAATGGAGAAAACCCCAACTCGTAAATCCCGAAGTATTTGTGTATTTTCTGGGGCTTTTCCTGGAAAAGATGAAGAGTATTTAAAAGCAGTCAACCATTTGGGTAGAGTATTAGCTGAGCGAAAAATACATTTAGTTTATGGAGGAGGTAGTGTCGGATTAATGGGAGGTGTAGCATCAGCAGCATCTCTAGGAGGAAGTCAAGTTCTGGGCATTATCCCTGGACCTCTGAAATTTATTTCTGGGGGCACGATTGAAGAAGAATTAGTGGTTAAAAATTTGCAAGAGCGTGTGTTACAAATGCTTTTATCACTTTACCAGGTGGTTTTGGCACATTGGGAGAAGTCTTTCAAATTGCTTCCATGACCCAACTTAATTTGCATAAGAAACCCATTGGGCTTTTAAATGTTAGCAATTTCTTTACAGGTCTGATAGCTTTTATGGATTATGCTATGCAGAAGAATTTCATATCAAGAGTGGCACGGCGAATCATAATATCCGCAACAACTGCTGAAGAATTGCTAGATAAAATACAAGCTTTTGTTCCTGAACCAGATCCAGCAATGATTCAGATAGACTGGACACGACAGTCTTTCCCGACCAGTTCACTCCCATAATGGTCCTCTACTCACCCTGTTGAAGTATTGTGGAAGAAAGAAGCGATCTGATCCGTTTTTCTTGTCCTTTAGTTTCATTATCAGCATTTTCTTTCGCGTTTCAGTTTTTCCTTTCAGGGAATTTCTTTTTTTTATAATATAGTTTCGTCCATGCTGATATTAAAACCATAGGACAATGCCTTTAGGTTGGAATGGCTGAGTAAAGAGTAATTTTTGTTACTCTTGAGACGCATCCTATTAGGTCTACTAGGCATAACATTTTGGGGTAGTTAAGCTTTAACCTTATTCGGATGACATATCTCACAAGGGAATCTATATTTACTGAAGAAAATATTAGATGAACCTTGAATATTGATTCCAAACATCCGTTCCCTTTACATAATTTTTCAGTGTTATTGTCATCATCAAGATTCACTTGTTTTATCGAAGCCTAATTCTTTGCGCTCGCCTATTATGAAAATTCACACTTTCGAAGAAAATTATTCCAATTTCAATTGCTTTCATATAAATTTCGCTCGAGGTCCTAAGTTAAGCTCCTTAGCCTCAAAATCAATTTTCATCATCAGGGTTTTAAGGATGGAACCTTTGCCTAAAAAATAATCAATTTTCATCATCGGGGTTTTAAGGATGGAACCTTTGCCTCGAAAATAATCAATTTTCATCATCGGGGTTTTAAGGATGGAACCTTTGCCTCGAAAACAATCAATTTTCATCATCAGGGTTTTAAGGATGGAACCTTTGCCTCGAAAATAATCAATTTTCATCATCGGGGTTTTAAGGATGGAACCTTTGCCTCGAAAATAATCAATTTTCATCGCCGGGGTTTTAAGGATGGAACCTTTGCCTCAAAAACAATCAATTTTCATCAATCCGAGGTTTTAAGGATGGAACCTTTGCCTCGAAATCAATCAATCAATCCGAGGTTTTAAGGATGGAACCTTTGCCTCGAGATCAATCAATCAATTCGAGGTTTTAAGGATGGAACCTTTACCTCGACATCAATCAATCAATCCGAGGTTTTAAGGATGGAACCTTTGCCTCGAGATCAATCAATCAATTCGAGGTTTTAAGGATGGAACCTTTACCTCGACATCAATCAATCAATCCGAGGTTTTAAGGATGGAACCTTTGCCTCGAAATCAATCAATCAATCTGAGGTTTTAAGGATGAAATCTTTGCCTCGAGATCAATCAATCAATTCAAGGTTTTAAGGATGGAACCTTTGCCTCGAAATCAATCAATCAATCTGAGGTTTTAAGGATGAAATCTTTGCCTCGAGATCAATCAATCAATTCAAGGTTTTAAGGATGGAACCTTTGCCTCGAAATCAATCAATCAATCTGAGGTTTTAAGGATGAAATCTTTGCCTCGAGATCAATCAATCAATTCGAGGTTTTAAGGATGGAACCTTTACCTCGACATCAATCAATCAATCCGAGGTTTTAAGGATGGAACCTTTGCCTCGAAATCAATCAATCAATCTGAGGTTTTAAAGATGGAACCTTTGCCTCGAGATCAATCAATCAATTCGAGGTTTTAAGGATGGAACCTTTACCTCGACATCAATCAATCAATCCGAGGTTTTAAGGATGGAACCTTTGCCTCGAAATCAATCAATCAATCTGAGGTTTTAAGGATGAAATCTTTGCCTCGAGATCAATCAATCAATTCAAGGTTTTAAGGATGGAACCTTTGCCTCGAAATCAATCAATCAATCTGAGGTTTTAAGGATGAAATCTTTGCCTCGAGATCAATCAATCAATTCAAGGTTTTAAGGATGGAACCTTTGCCTCGAAATCAATCAATCAATTCGAGGTTTTAAGGATGGAACCTTTGCTTCGAAATCAATCAATCAATCCGAGGTTTTAAGGATGGAACCTTTGCCTCAGAAACAATCAATTTTCCTTCAACGATAGGAGAGCTCCTGTCGCCGGGGTTCTAAGGAGAGTTCCTTAACCTCAGGATTTAGGCGGCGAAAAGGTTTTCAATGCCTAGCTAAGCCGGACGAAATTTGGTAACTAACTTTGCATACATCATGTCCCATGAAGCATGCAAAGGGGGGCAGCTGTTGACACCCAATTTCGTCCGACCATAAAAATTTTTAAAAGAAATTAAATAAAAGAAATTAAAAAAATTATTATTTTTATTATTATTATTATTACTAAAAATTTTAATTAGTTTAAAATACATTTTTGTTTTGTGAAGATTTGATTTAAAATGATATATGTGTGTATTTGAAAGAAAAAAAGAAAACTCCAAAAAAAATGGCAAAATTTAAAAGTTTGAGGTAAAAATGACAAAATTAAGAAGTTTCAGGCAAAATTGACAAATTCTGAAAGTTCCAGGAGCATTTAGTAGTTTGTCACATAAAATTTTGAGCCTGCCGACGTTTCTGGCCCAAATTGACAGAAAACGACAAAATTGTCAAAATCAGAAGCTTCAGGAACTTATCCAGAGGCTGAGAGACGTAAAGGACTAAAATTGTCATTTTACCAATTTAAAAGATAAGTTTGAAATTTTTTATTAATTTATCCATCAACAGTTCAGCCAAACTTCCTCTATAAATAGCCCCCCAAATTTTGTGTTGAACACAGTGAAAAATAGAAAGAAAAGCTTAGAGCTCCGTTTTTAAAATAGAAAAAATTACAGCCTTAGTCCCTAGCTCTCCTTCCTTTCCTCAGAAAATCTCAAAACTTTTCATTTTGACGATTAAGCCATCTTCGTCCCCCCGTCGCGCGTCCTCTGTTTCCATTTCTCAGAATTCAGAATTTAAAATCAAGGGTACAACTCTCATTTAATCCTTCATCTTTTCAATTTCTTTCACTTTGGTCACTAACTTTGTATTTTATTCTTGCAGAATTAATTACTAACCCTTTTAATTTTTACTTGTTTGTTTATTATTTGTTTATTACTAACCCCTTTTTTTATTGTTGTTATTAACTTACTAACAACTAACTTTTAATACTATTATTGTTACTAACCTTTTAATTTTTGCATTATTACTAACTTTTATAATTGTTGTTAACAATTAATTAACTTTTATTATTGTTGTTAATTAATTAATTTAATTAACTTGGCTAACTTTTATTATTGTTGTTAATTAATTAATTTAATTAACTTGGCTAGCTTTTTATTATTGTTGTTAATTAATTAATTTAATTAATTTGGCTAACTTTTTATTATTGTTGTTAATTAATTAATTTAATTAACTTGGCTAACTTTTTACTAATTAATTTAATTAACTTGGCTAACTTTTTATTATTTTTGTTAATTAATTAATTTAATTAACTTGACTAACTTTTTATTATTGTTGTTTAACAATTAATTTAATTAACTTTGCTAACATTTATTATTATTTTTAAAGTGGATGGCCAAAAAGCCCCACTTTATTATTATTAATTTTTTTTTTCTTTATATAATTTTTTTATTTAATTCACCTTTACCCTTTACTAATTAATAAATAAATGAAAATTAAAAGAAGATTATTTTGTAATTAATTATTAAGGCTAATAAAAATCATTTTTAAAAAAAGCCAATTATTTTTATTTTTATATACATGTTTTTAATTCTTTAAAGATAACAAAAAGTTAAAATTAATTTTAATAGTTATTTTTATCCAGTAAAAATAATAAAAAAATAAAAATAAAACCTGTTTAAAAAAAATACATGAAAATTAAGACTTTATATTTTACTGATTTATTTAAAATATAACTTTTAAATCCACTAAAATAATAAATATTTTTCATTAAACAAGAAAACAAAAAGAAAACTAAAACAAGATAAGAAAAAGATAAGAAAGACAAGAAAAAAAAAAGAAAAGAAAGATAAGAAAAAGATAAGAAAGATAAGAAAAAGAAAAGAAAGAAAAGAAAGAAAAGAAAGGAAAGATTAAATCAAAAAGAAAAGAAAAATATAAGAAAGAAAAGAGAGAAAAGAAAAGAAAGAAAATAAAAAATAAAATTTTTTTATCTAAAAATTCTATAACAAAAAGAATTACGAATTAGTAATTAAACTAATAATTAATTCCATAAAAGTAATAATTATATAACTAACAATAAATTAAATTTAATTTCCATATCCGGATGATCCGGCAGGATCTACGGTTTGGAAAATATCAAACTTTTTTAAAATAAATAAATTAAATAAAAAGATAAAAAAATCCATATTTTTACAATATGGATAAAATTGTTTAAAATTTCACCAAATTCCGTGTCCAAATGACTCGGCAGAGTCCATGGTTCGGAATCAAAATCTTCCATGTCCAAATGACTCGGCAGAGTCCATGGTTCGGAAGTATAAAATTTTATACAAATTAACTTAAAAATCCACATTTCGACTAATTCAGTTAAAATCTCTAAATTAACTGAAAATTATTTAAAAGCAAAGTAAAACAAAATTAAAATCAACTAAGGTGCCAATTTTGGGCGCTATAACAATATTGTTTTAGCGTAACCGTACTCCCGATCCCCGAACTCTCGCAGACCAATTTTAAGGTGACCAATCGACCTAAGAAAAAAACTGATTGGTGGCGACTCCAGAAAACCCGACGTTGCCACAGGACATAGAGTATATTTTTGCATCTTTCTAGGATAAAATTCTTGATACTTGTTATCTAATGTTTATTTGAATTTTTTTATGGGTGTTGATTCTCTTGTGTTACATATTTTTGAGCTTAATGGATGTTTGTTGATTAGCCACTACGCACAATTCAAAATCTTACTTTATTCTTGAGAAAGAAAGAAGAGATGTAGAAATGAAGAGTAGAGCATGATGAGTCTTGTGGATTAAAGATAATATAATCTAGAAACCCATTAGGTGATTAAGATGAGGTTAGGTCTTAATCTATCTTAGATTAATGTATGAGATAGAGAAATGCCATATTTAATCTTAGGTGAGTAAAATTTGGTATTGAGAAAAAGGGTTTTGATGGTTGAATCCTCATGTCACATAGGAAGTTTTTGAAACTTCATTTGACTTAGGTAACAAGTAAAAGAGTGGAATCCTAGAAAGATGATCTTCATAATTAAGTCACTTTCATTGTAGTTAAATTAGCTAGTTCTAGTTAGCTTATTTGCTTTTCGATACTTCATTCTTACTTGTGATATTTGCATTCATATAATGCTTAGAATTCACTTAGTTTAGATTTAAAATTAACATTAATCCCTTTGTAACCTAATGTTGTTAGTACATAGCTAGGACTTGATTCTAGGTAACATCTTTTCTATCCCTTGGGACAATATCCCATATTCACCACTCGCACACAACAACACTATACTCTTGCGAGTGAATATGAGTTATAAATTTAAAACTCTTGTGTTTACAGTACTCCTTAACAGTCAGTACATCATGATCAAGTACTAGCTTCTCAATAAAGACATGGACTCTCTGGTCTACGTCTACATCGATTAAGATCTCAAGCACATGAATGAAGAACACAATCAATTAGCTTCTTCCAAGTCCTCTGTTTGAATCTATTTGTCCCTTTTTTTTAGCAAGCCTGAAACTGCTACTTCAATTGGTGTTTTTCTTGCTGATTAGTTTTCAGCTTGGAGTTGCTTGGAACGCTGAAGCTGCTACCGTGAACCTGCACAACATAGAAAGGAAGAGTGGGGGAGGGATTCTCAAGGTATTGTATCTAGAGAATCTCTAACGCTCAAATTAGTTTTCCGTTGAATTTTATGTAAGCCCAGTATGTGGCATTGTGAGTGTACGTTAACGGGAGTCTAGTGAGCTTCTTTATATAGTCTTCCTCGGATGGATCATAAGCATCAGTTAACTTGGTCACGTGTACTCCATCATGGTATACATGCTGGCACAACAGTGTGGCATGGGAAATTACCAAGTTTTCCCCAACTATGAATATGGAAGCTTGGATGAGGAGGTGTAGATGCTCGGGATAGGAAAGGGAAGGAACAAGCCTATACGGGTGAGCATAATAGACAATTTGCTTGGCTGGTGTACCTCGAGCCTAGGTGGCTCCTAAGATGTATGCCTTCTTGGGTTGCCAAGGAGATTTTCTAGGAGCCTCACAGGCTACCTAAGATGTACTTATAGAAACCAGGTTTGTTGAACGTTTTTGGATTAATGCCTAGAAATCTGTCAAATTCAGTCACCATTGACACCTTGTTTAATGTTGAAACCAGGTTTGTTGAACATTTTCGGATTAATGCCTAGGAATCTGTCAGCTTCAGTCGCCATTGACACCTTGTTTAATGTTGATAATGGTGTGGAGGCTCATGCAAGGGAAACGGAGGAAGACCAACACAGTGATGCATGAAGTGGAGACTGCAATTTTGAAGTTGCCAGTGTGGAAGAAAACATGACCTCCTCTTTTAGGCCTTCGCTGTCTTCTTCAATCGCAAATTTGCCACCGACTTTGGTTCCGGTGGAGGAAAACAGAGCATACAGTGTAGACACATAGGAGGTTTGAATTATACCATGTAATAAATATTATTACTATTATCCAAATTGACCATATATATAAAGCTATTCCCTTTCATGCTTGGATTATCTGTTGTTGATCTTTTATTAATTTTGGATATGAGATGTAAAATTTTTTAATATTTATCGTATTTTTCATTCACTTTAAATCTTAAAAAGAGAAATAAAATAAATCGATATATAATTTAGATGCCGCTGGGATATGTAAATTCGAACAAGTTGGATATATTTTGTTAAAAATAAAAACCAATCATATCATTGTGATCAAATCGGTTTTGAAGCAAACCAACCAAATGCTTACCCATACTACTAGTTATGCACAATAACGTGTCAAACAATTACTAACTACTTTATGTGAACTCGGCACACAACTCTCTTTCGAATCACTATAGACTACTTCAGCAGTTTGTAAGATCTGCTTTTACGAATATCTCTGTGAGCTCAAGATTATTGCTGTCAAAATTTGCCACATAAGCTGGGCCTGGCTCTACTCAGTACTCAATTTTAGTAAATTAAACTACCCACACTAGGCCATTAGGAGTACGTACATATTCCTTCAATAAACACCATATGATGTTTGTCATACGACCAAACAACTTCATGAAAAAGCAAGTTATTAGATGGCCGACCAAGAAGACATTTTGGCACGAGAACAAGACCTAAATGCGACCTGACCATATGAACCCAACAAAAAGGCAATACGATTGGACGCCCTGTTTGCAGAAGGGGAACAAGCATACAGCTGTTGACGCCGACCAGTCTTCGAAATGGAAAAAATCGTGGCTTCTCTAGTCAGCAAATTCCTTCTTAATCGGGGAGTTTATAGGGTCAACAGCCACACACACACACACACAACAAATAATTCTACAGATAAATAAAGGGTCGGATATGCGCTTGTTTAACAACTTGAGTGAAACCATACAGTTGGAAACATTTCATATGATCCATGACAGCCTTAATCCTGACAAGCATTCACATAGTATATAACCTGTGCTAAGCTCAGAAAATTGAAGAATTCTGATCTAGTAAGCTCCCTTTAAAAGTAATTTCAGTTGCTGCACAATGAATGCAAGAAAACGTTCAGTTATGAGCTGGAAATCCCTTCACCTTCCTTTCGGTAGATTGGTTCTAAACATTCTTTTGCTTTATGAACTTTCGACTGGAGGTAAAAGCTTCCGTTTTTAGCGTTTTGCTCAAACAAGTTGTCGTATTTCTGCATAAAGATATTATCCATGTGACTGACTTAGTGTGGTGCAAATGGATAGCATAAAGAATCACAAAGAGCTAGAACTACTCAAACCATTCAGCAAACCTGCACAATCTCCTCCCATGTTGAATGCTCTGTGACCCCTAGAATCTGCCTTGCCTCAGGTTCAGCCATGATTTTACTTGCTCTCCTGATGTTCTGCACTGCTTCTTCAGCAACACCAGTTCTGGAAGCATCTGCATCGCACCACAATTTTAAAGGCCATTTTCAGCTTACAAATCAAGTTTTTCTCTTTATCAGCCAATAACAAATAATTATTAAGAAGGAAAGCAAAACAAAGGCATAGTTAAAAAATGTGACAATGCCACTCCTGAAGGAAAATAAAGAAAGCTCATCAGAACTGAAAACCCTAAAATCTAACTCCAGAAAAATGAACACCTGTAAAACTGAATATAGAAAGAGTGCACGAACCTAATGGCAATGGGACATTCAACACCAATTATGGAATATCCCAATTGCCACCAAGTCTAACTCTTATAGAACCAAGCAGTCCCGCTTACAAGTCAGTGACAAAGGCTTAAAACTTCCTATTCCTAGTGCAAGGAACTCACATAGATCATATAAAAGGAATCTGAAAGCCCACTTGCTTGATAGCCAAACCAAATTGGTCAGAACAAGCAGCATCGGGGAACAAAACCTGAGCCTTAATCAGAAGGCAACGCATGTGAAGCCGAAAGTATCATATATAAACACAAAATGGACACTTTAGAGAGAATAATCTGAAACAGAAAAGACATACTTGTGAGAGCTTGACGGTATGCTTGGAATACAGCCCTCCCCACTACTGCAGATCCCATCACAATTAAGTTTGCCAGAAGCTTTGCAGCCTGTAAAAATTCATGACACCAATTTAAAATGAAACTTGATCTCCTTTAATTTAATGGTGCATAAAAAAGTAGCCAAATGTCATCACAACCACACTATCAACAAAAAATGCTCCCTCACTCCATCCAACAAAAGAATGAAACTGCATTATTTTTCATGGAGATTAAACATGCTTGCCCACACAGAGATACTCACAGGGAAAGCAATGAAATGAACACCTTAACTCTCAGAGCGATAGGGAAACATCAAAGCAATCCCCATCACTGAATCGAAAAGAAGTCAACTGAATATTGATAAAATCTCTCTCATACGTGACTCATCAGCGTAAACTCAAATGCCTTTCTTATGCATGGTTGCTGGCACTCAATTGTGCCCAGGACACCTATCATGCATGCAAACGGATTGGCCTTTATACAGAATTAAATATCTTGGTCCAAGTTTAGTTGTCTGAGATGTTTTAGAAAAAGGCTGTCCAGGAATAGGCACCAGAATCAGGGATTTTGTTAGTCACTTTTGCACATATAATCCCTCGGCAATAAGCCGTAGCAAGCATTGATGTACAAGCCATAGCTTCCGCCGCTCCTGGCACATGACTAAATACCAGCTTCAAGAGAGTCGAATCAGGATTTACAATTCAAAACGCTCTTTAAAATCTAGAGGAAATATTCACACCCATAAATCCTAATGGGAAAACCCCAACGCTTGAACACTAAGAAGCAACAGGATCACATGAACACTTCCTCCAACGAAGAGCTATAGAACACAGGAGTACCCAAAAAGTTTCCTAAATGAAACCATAAACCTGTTGCTAATTGACCTGAATTACACGAAAGCTATGAACCTGACAAACTACGATCCAGAAAACACAGAAAAGCTAAGAATAAGGAACAGAAACGCTATTTTCAAATAAAAAAAAGCGTACCATTGCTGAAAATTAATCGAATAAGTTTCGGGCTGGAATAACAACTCTTGCAAATGGACGGAAATTAAACTCAGTTTTAGCTGTGTCGGCGAGGGTTTCACAGAATCATCGAGAATAGTTTTCGACGAACGAGGAAGCGAAAACAAAGAAGTTGGCGTCGACGGCTTGCTAACCGACCTGAACTATTTTGTTTTTGTTTTTGTTTTTTTTTTTGTAATGGGCCTGAGATGGGCCGAGATCGATACAATTCTAAACCGGCTAGGACTCGATTTACGCGTTCCTAATTTTCTATAAATTTCATGCTAGGTTTCTACGTTAAACTACTATAAGATCGTTTACTTGAGTTCGTTCTTCCAGTAAATCTTTGCCCCCTCCTCCGGTAAGTCATAGCCGCTCCTCCTCCGTTGTTTGCTGTCCACTGTCTCGCCATCGATCATCTTCTTTCTCGCTTCTCAGATATGGACTCTCAGGTACTAGAGAGCACGTTACTTGAATGTGGCAATGATATCGACATTGCCATCAAGAGGCTAGAGCAGCTTTGCTTGGGGCCTCCCGAGGAAAAGCTTGCGGGTGTAGAACAAGGAGCAATATCGGCTGCTGGGCACGATGTTGCTGCAGCAGATAGGCACAGCCTTGCTGTTGATGGGGCTGTTTGGGTTGATTTGTTTGTGGGGGAAATGCTGAGCGCTATTAGTCTCGATGATGCTAAATTGCGTGCCAAGATGCTGCTAGATAATCTGGAAAAATCAATCACCGAACGTGCAGGTGAAGAGGTGAAGCGAAATTTTTACATGGAAAATATATCGCTCAAAGAACAAATTGGAGTATTGACCCGACAAAATTCTATACTTAAACATGCTGTGGTCATCCAACATGAACGCCAAAAGAAGTGGAAAGAGAGAGACCACGAGATGCAACAACTGAAGCAGCTAATTAGTCAATATCAGGAGCAGGTGAGAACCCTGGAGAAAAACAATTATTCGTTGGCTATGCATTTGAAACAGGCCCAGAAAAGCAACTCCATCGTAGTGCCCTTGCATCCCGATGTCTTTTAAGGAGCTTGGGCTTAAATGAGCATACCGCTTTAGCTGGGGATAAAATTATTCCTCGAAACAGTTCTTTTCGCATGGATTGATTTGTAAACTGTCACGGTAAATTCTTTGTAGATACTCTCAATAAATTGCAGCAAATTCGTTCTACTACAAATTAGCTATAGAAAATTTTCCTAATGTCATAAACATATTGTATAACTTATGAACTGGTCATCACTTCTAAAAGCAAGATTAGCAAATGGAAGATATGAAATTATAATGTCTAAAATAAGTACCATGTCTTTGGAAACTCCACCAAACACAGTTTCCGTCGTAATAGGTACGCATGACGCACAATATAATAATATGCCAAGAAAATAAGTACTATGTCTTCCGAAACTTCAAGAAATGAGTTTTTATGGTAATGCACATGACGCAACATATAATAATATGACGAGAAAATAAGTAGCACGTCTTTAGAAACTCCAACAAAACAAGTTCCTATGTTAATCAGACATGGCATGGTATGATAATATGCCAAGGGACATAAAGGATCACTGTTTTTCTAGCTTTAGTTGTACATTAGCATAACTATGAATAAGATTGCTTTCCATCTAGAGTCTGTTGCTGCGTTTTGATTATAACTTTTGATCTAACCTATAGTAGCTTGAAAAGAAAACATGCACTGATGCGTTTATGACACCACAAATGGTAACCATTAGGAGAGCACCCTTTCATCCTTGGCAATAAAGTTCCCACTTCCAGACAATCGAACAGAACAAAAGCACATATATATGATTTATTGGCGGCAAGTCCCTCTGGTACTGAAATTTACCTGCAGTGAGACTTGACCAAAGCCACCGTACCTAGAGCAAAGCAAATTTCTGCAATGCCACTGTGGGTGAAGAGCCCAAGAGGCCACGGGCATCAAAAAGTGGTGTTTGTGGACTAAAGCCTCGGTTGCAAGTCCCAGTCCTAGTCACTGGACCCTGAACCTGATCCAGTGTAGAGCTGATTCTGTATGATCTGCGATTCTTGCCATGTGGCTCGAAGAACACAAGTTGTTGAGGTCCAGTGGGAGACTCTGGAACTCGATACTTCCTCTTGTTTCTCTTTAGTTCCCATGGTTGAATGTTGAGGCTCGTTTGGTTTTCCTCCATGCCCAAGAACTTCTACAAACAAATGCCCAATATAGTGTGTCAGTCTCCAACATGTTATATCCATGTTATGCATCCTTTCCAATATTAAGGAATTCAACTTTATTTTATCAGTAGGACAAATAGATAATAACAATAAAACAAATTATCATTCTGAAAAACTGGCTTAACTCTTCTACTTTACATCCAGAATCAGTTCATTCAGCCAAAACAATGACATACAGAACAAAGATAGCTGGCACTTAAACGACAATTATCATCTTTGAGATTGTTTCAAGTGCATGATGGAGCTGATGGACTCATCCATTGGTCATAACAGCATGTGATGGTAGAGGAGGAGAATATAAATGTAGTAATATAATCTCAAGTAAATTATTAGCACGGTATTATGTTTCATTGATCTATCTCTAATTGTTCACTCAAGGTCAAGCTGTGCAACTGTTAGACAAGAGAGAACCTTCTCGATCATTTGATGGTTTCAGTGTTTCATATGTGGTTCCAAAGAAATTGCTGTGAGGCAGGAGATACCTTATTGTGCACTAATCGCTTGGTTTGCCCATTTTGTTTATCACAGAGATAGCCCAGATATCCACTCATCCTCCTCATTCTTTCTTCCATCTGCTTTAACTTACACAGTGCCTCAAACTTCCCTTCTTCTGCTACTCTGATCCTCTTCTGTGCTTCCTCTAATTCAACCTGCCCATCCACCACCTCTCTTTCCATCTCTTCCACAAAGGCTACAAATTGAGCACTTGTGCCAATGCTCATATCAGATTTCTGGCCCATGACATACCGTACCATTGGACTGCACATTTGCACCGCCAAACTTTCCATTAGGTCCTGCACTCCATCCTCGACAGAGCTAAGGATAGTAGTTGTGGTGGAAAAAATGGCTTGAAGAAGCTTCAGTGTAATGCCAGACGTATCGTGGCTTTGACCATGATAAGCTGAGATACGGCAAACAGCTTCTTGGAAGAGTCTGACAAGGAAAGTCCGCTGATGAGCAAGGTTCTGAAGGATGTTATCCTGGTGAGAATTAACTTGATTTTCTATGTTCTTAAGGAGGCATACAAGTTGTAGCAACTGCTTCTGTTGCCTATCCAAGAATTTCCTGCGTGCTATGCTTGCTTTAGCTGCATAGCTTTTTGCCTAATCACATGAAGGATTTTAACCCAAATGTAACAGTTAATCAAAATCCGACAAATGATAACTAAGCTGGTGCACGATTGGTCACTTCAAAATCGTAACAGTATCTCCTACTGCTACTGCTTTGTTAGTACAATTCCAGGCATCAGCACAATCTCAAACAACTAATCCTGATTTGGTTGTTAAATTGCTGATACACAACGATTCCAGATAAAAATTCTAGATGGATACTGTCTCTTGAGCACTTCAACATGCATTGAAGATTCCTATTTGGCCGTAAATTAATACCTCTGCTTTACGAATCTGATCGCCTCGATCTCCTCCTCTAGCACCAGAAATCTGCAATTCCATACGCGATGCAGTCAGAGCGACCGCGGCAGCCAAAAGAAAGCACATATCGAATTTGATATTCCAAACACTAAAAATGTGCACACTTACAGGAAACGAATCTGCATCAAATATGAAAGTATTGGACCGTCCTTCTCCAGCCATTTCCTCCGTTTTCAATCCGACGAGCTTCATCAACGGAACCGCCAAAGAAGTGAAAACCTCTTTCGCCTGAGAAACGCAAACGATCCGATTTCCGACTTTTGAACAATTCAAACTGTGGCAAGATGCGAAGAGAAGAGATGCTAACAAAAGCACCATTAAATTAGAAAGCGAGAAATACTTCGGCCAAACCGAATTTGATCTGAGATTGTAGCCGGTGGTAAGCGATCTTCATCTCCTCGTGCCTCGAGAAGAGTCTTGCTAGCTTCACCTCGATTTCGGCCTTCGATGGAGAAGCAGCATCGCTCTGCGATCTCGTCTCCCTGACCTTAATCATTTTGGCGCGAGGGCATGAGAACTGTTTGAGTCGAATAAAGTTAGAGCGGGGTTTTATTTGAAACTGTGTACAACTTCAACAGTTCAACCGGCTGTTTTTGTGATTACCTTGGAGTTTTCAGGTAGTCTGTTTAACCAGGATCAGAGTATTAGGAGTCAATTAAACTCTATTAGAGATTTGGTACTAATCATACTTTTATTCTCTAGGTCTGGAAGTTTGCAATTTTCTCACACTTGCAGATAGGAAAAATGGATAATTTATTCTCCATTAACAATTACTCCTAGAAAATTTTTAAAAACTTAAATTGATTAAAAAATGATTAATTTAATTAGAATTTTAAAATTTGATAGTAAAAAACTTAAAAAGAGTAAGGGCAACTGTAGGTTTCTGAACTTGGCATATAATTGTAATTAGTACCAAAATTTAGCAAAAAAAAAAAAAAACTTAGTGCTAGGGGTGATCAATTGGTTATTTCAATTTAAACCGAACTGAATAAGTTGGTTTTTTTGGTTTTTAGTTTCGGATGATAACAAACCAAAATGAGTGTGGAAACCGAATAAGAACCGAACCGAAATATTTCAGTTTGGTTCAGTTCCAATGAAATTAACCAAATGTTGTGAATCGTGATAACTGACAGGAGTAGAACGCTAAGAAGGAGAAACGAATAGCAGAATCAAACCAAGTGAAGGCGTTGTCGTGAGAAGGTATGATTGCCGCCGGACTCCAGGAGGACCAGGACCAGCAGAGCTGCAAAGCAGAGGGAGAACAGCAGAACGCAGCCCTTAGCTACGGCATAGATGAACCACTGGCACTAAACAGCGACTGGGGGCTAGGGTGAATCCGATCTGAATTTGAGGGCAGGGCCAAGGAGTGGGAGATGAGATAGAGGTCACAGGCAAAATGGCAAATGAAAAGGGGCTAACCGAGTAGATAAGGGGGTAAGGGTTGTTGTTGGGTCTGGGTAATTGGGTTAGCAAGTTAGGGATTAGCCCAACAATAAACAATAAACGAAAAGGTGGGCTAAAACCCAAAAATCTAATTCAGTTATTTCAGTAACCGAAATAACCGACTCACACAACCGAAACCGAACCAAAACCAAAATTACATCTATTCGGTTTTAACTGATACCGAACCAAAATATTGAACAAACTGAACCGAATTTCTGAAATTTTTTGATTTTTCGATTTAGCCCTAATAGTGATCACTCTTACTTAGCGATAGCATTAAAAATAATAAACCAAAAAAAAAAAAAAAAAACAGGATTGAAACAGGTTGTTGGGATTACAAAGGATCTGGTGGAAGGTAAATATATGGGAACACTTAATTCTGGGTCATAAGTGTCTAGAGTTCTTTGACTACTTGTGCGATAAGGTACGAAGCAAACTTAAATTATGGAAATCATGCTTACTCCTTTAGGTAGGGCAAGAAGTGCTCCCAAAGTCTTTTCTTCAAGCAATCCTACTTTTGCCATGAGTTGTCTTATTGTGGCAAAGATAATTGTCCAAAAATTGCACACACTGATGGCTAATTAAATGGTGGTCGAGGCTTTAAGGATCTTAAAGCTTTTAGTGTAACACTTTTGGCCAAACAATGTTACCATTTATTGCAGGATCCAAACTCATTAGTTTCTCAGGTTATGGAAGAAAAGTATCATCTCAATTCATCTTTGTTATATAGTGGGGATGTTCTAGGCTCATCTCATATTTGGCAAGCTATGCTCATAGGTTGCGGTCTCTTATGTGCAGGGGGCTATAGTGAGTAGGAGATGGAACCTCAATTAGTGTATCGTATGACAAATGGAACCCCAATCATATGTAAATTAAAAATGGAGACTTACAGTTTCTAAATAATTTTTTAAAAAGAAATCTAAAAAAAATTTGGTGCCAAATTGACCACTGCACTGTTAGTGGTGCTGAACTGTAAACGAAATGCTGATTATGCATATTAACATGACACTAAGCTATAAATAGAATGTTGACCATGCATACTGACGTAGCAAAGAAATTGGTCCCTTTCACTCCTCATCCTCTTCATCATTGTCATCCTCCTCCTTCTACATCACTGTCGCTCTTTCTGCATGAGGCATCTTCCTCCAAGCCCACCAACCTCCCCATCACCAGCTCCATCCATTGCCAAGGTCACCATCCTAACCACTTTTTTTTTTCGAGCTGGCCTCATTTCAATCTTCAACTTTGGCAATATTATTATTGTTGACTAGTTCAAGCTTGTTTTGGTTGTGATGCTTCATTTTTGTCTCACTCAAAATAGTCGCAATAGTTCATCGCAAAAAAAATTGGTCATATTTATCTATTATTACCCTTTACTAACTAGTACAATTATGGAGTTTTACATAGTGAAAATAGTATATTTAAAAGAATAAACATAATTAAGGAAAAGTGACAAGGATTATGTGACATAAAAAAAATGAAAACTAATAAATTACATTAGTATAAACTTGATTTTACTAGTAAAGTGGAAACAGTATATACATACATACATACATACATACATACATATATATATATATATATATATATATAAAGGTGTGAGGAGATATTGTTGACTCCCACCTCTCCATTCCATACATTATGACACAGATAGTTGGTCTGGTTGTCCTTTAAAACATAAGAAAGTTGACATGCTCCTCCATTATTAGTGTAATAGTTCATCTTTTTCTTACATTTGTAATAATGCTTTTGAAATTTAGAAAAAAGGTCTAGCTTGTCATTTTTGTTTCGATAAACTGGAACGTGCCCTAAACCCTAAACGTGCCTAAAAGCACTTCAAGGAAAAAGAAAAATGGCTCGAGGACACAACCCAGGAAGCATAATTAGAAAATGCCCTAAATACACAATTAGTCCTTTAACTTTTCCAAGTCACATAAGTTGATCCCTTAACTTTGAATCAGTGTGACTTAGTCCTCAAACTTTACAAAATCATGAGACTTAGTCCTCAAACTTTTAAATGGTGTGACTTAGTCCTTCAGCCATTATGATAAACTACAACTTGAAGTCCTAACATCCAATATTTCAACAAATGACCCTTCTATTTAGGAACTTCCATTATCACCAAACTTGTGGATTAATAAACTTTACTAAATTGTTAAATACATAATTAACTAATTAATAACTTACAGAATGATAATTCAAAAAAATATATACAATAATTTATAATTATCTAATCATTTAATAATTTATATTTTTCATTTTCTAAAAAAACTACTTTGATTGACTTATTGGAAAGAAAAAAATATTTTTTTATGCACTCCATTATTATGTTGATCAATTATTTTTTCTAAATATTTCTTCTCACATTTTTTTGTACAAAATATGCAATTAGGGACTTATGAATTTAGAGTTCATTTTTAGAGGAGTTTTTCTTAAAGTAGATTTACAGTTCAAATAATTTTTCAAATTAATCTTCTTGGTTTTAATATTTTATTATTTAGAATTAGTATATCATATCATCTTGACACTAATTTATCTTTTTTAATTCTTATGTTAATGAAGATGGTATTTACTATAACTCTCTTGGCTTTTTATTATTTGTTTTTGAAGAAAAATTTGGGGAAAAATAAAAAAATAAAAAGCCAATGAAGATGGTACGTACTATCATTTGTTATCTACTCTAGCTAGATATAAATAAGAGTAAGGAATTTGGGGGAAAATAAGAAAAAGTTAACTTAAACAATTAATTAGAATATTGACTACTTTTTTTCTTTTGATGGATTCCAACTAATATTTATATTTGAAAAAAAGATTCAATAAACATAAAGAAGCCATTAATATGAAAGAAAGTGAAGAAACAAGTATCGTAAAGAAAAACTGATAAAGAATATAAGGGAAAAATCATCTCGAAGTTCAAGGTTGGATTATTTTTTTATATATTTTCCCCAAAATTTTCTTCAAAAACACATGATAAAAAGCTAAATAAGTTATAGTATATACCATCTTCATTAGCATAAGAATTCCAAGGGATGAATTAATTTCAAGATGATGTCGTATACTAATTCTAAATCACAAAATATTAATACTAAAAAATTAATTTGAAAATTTGTTTGAAAACTAAATCTACTTAAAGCAAAACTCCTCTAAAAATGATCTCTAAATTCATAAGTCCCTAATATTTCATATTTTGTACAAATGAAAAGTGAGAAAAAATATATTTAGAAAAAATAATTGATCAACGTAATAGTGGAGTGCATAAAAAATATATTTTTTTTCTTTTTAATAAGTCAACCAAAGTACTATTTTAGAAAAAAAATTAAGCAAAATATAAATTGTTAAATAATTAGATATTTTTTAAATTATTGTATATAATTTTTTAAATTATCATTTTGTAAGCTATTAATTAGTTAATTATGTATTTAACAATTTAGTAAAGTTTATTAATCCACAAGTTTGGTGATACTGAAAGTTCTTAATAGAAGGGTCATTTTGCTGAAAGATTGGATGTTAGATCTTAAAGTTGTAGTTTATCTTAATAGCTGAAAGACTAAATCGCACCATTTAAAATGTTTGAGGACTAAGTCACATGGTTTTACAAAGTTTGAGGACAAGTCATATTGAGTCAAAGTTAAGGGACTAAGTCGTGTGAGTTAGCAAAGTTGGAGGACTAATGGTGCAGTTAGGCCTTAGAAAATCGATACCAAATTACCAATTCATTAATCAGATTTTATAAAAAAGAAAATCATTAATCAGATTTGGGCTGGGTAAGCCGGCATAGACATTTTGAGCCTGTTTTCGCCATTAACCTAAGGCCTGCTACGGCCCAACAGAACACGTCTTCTTCGCAAACTCTGACAGGCAGCAATTCTTTCACTGTATGGGCATAAGCGGAAGCCCGGCAAACAGAAGCAGAAACGCAGATGTTCCGGAGACTAATCCTTGATGCAAGGGAACTCACCGTTTGGGCGAGCTCAAAATTCTGCTGTTCCTCAGCTCGATGCTCACTCTCCTCTTGGAGTATTGCTAATTCCCTTGATTTTCGAGGTACCATTTCCTCTTCTTCTTCTTTCCCCGTTTCGTTATCTCGTATGTATATTTGAGTAGAGAGTTTAAACCGACAAGAAATTTCTAGTGCTTTTTTCAAAGCTTCTGATTTTGGTCTAGTCATTAAGTGTTTGAATCAAAAGGGTAGTGTCAAAAATACTTCTTTCAGAATGCCATCTGATTGTGTTAACTCATGCTTGTAGACCATCGTGTCGTCTATGGTGTTCTTGGAGCCGTCAAGGATTTGAATGCTGCAACATCCAGTCATTGCACAATCATTAAACTTGGGTATGAAGTTTGTCCATCGTTTATAGCTTTACTGGTATCAACTTATGTAAATTGTCATAGAGTCAACCTTGCTCGCCGAGTTATTGATGATGTTTTCCATTGGGATTGTGATTTGATCATTCTAAACATGTTGGTTCAACAACTTATGAAGCTTGGACAGTGTGATTTCGCGAAGAAGGTGTTTGGCAGAATGGCTAACCAGGATGTGGTGACATGGAACTCGATGATTGGAGGTTATGTTAGAAATGGACGTGAAATGGAGGCACTGGAGTTTTTCCGAAATATGCTCAGCTTAAATGTTGACCCAGATAAGTACACGTTTGCTTCCATTATGAGGGGTTGTGCGCAGCTTGGAGCTCTTAATCATGCTCTATGGGTGCACAGTTTGATGAATGAGAAAGGAACTGAACTTAACCCGATACTTGGTGCTGCAATGATAGACATGTACTCAAAATGTGGTAGAATCGAAAAGGCTAAAGAAATATTTAAGACTGTCTGTCGGAATGATGTGTCTGTATGGAATGCAATGCTTAGTGGCTTAGCAATTCATGGCCTTGCTTTAGATGCTATTTCAGTATTTTCCCAGATGGAGGTGGAAAAGGTCCCACCCGATTCAATAACCTTTGTTGCCATCTTGACAGCTTGTAGTCACTCTGGGTTGGTTGAAGAGGGTAACAAATACTTCAACTTGATGAGCAGCCTTTACTCAGTTCAGCCTCAAATTGAGCATTATGGGGCAATTGTTGACCTATTTGGACGAGCTGGAAAGGTAGAAGAGGCTTATGCTATAATTCAAGCAATGCCTATGGAGCCAGATGGTATTATATGGAGGGCACTTCTCAGTGCTTGTCGGAGTCATAGAAAATCATTACTTGGTGAAGTTGCATTTAAACATATATCTCATCTTAAGGGTGAGGATTATGTATTGCTGTCAAATATTTATAGTTCTCAGAGGAACTGGGGAAGTGCACAAAGTGTGCGAGAAAAAATGAGAAAGAAGGGCCTACGGAAAAAGGTTAAAGGGAAGAGTTGGTTTGAATGGCAAGGTGTTGTTCATTGCTTTAAGGCAGGTGATACATCACATCCAGAAACAGAGTCAATATACAAAGTTTTGGAACGTTTGGTTCAGCGGGTAAGATTGGATGGATTTCTGCCTCAAACTGAATTGGTTTTGATGGATGTCTCTGAAGAAGAAAAGGAGGTAAATCTATACCATCATAGTGAAAAGTTAGCTCTGGCTTACGGAATCCTAAAAACTAGCCCTGGAAGTGAAATTATGATCTCAAAAAACCTACGGATTTGTCAGGATTGTCACTGTTGGATGAAAATTGTCTCAAAGCTGCTGAATAGAATGATTATCGTAAGGGATCGAATCCGTTTCCACCAATTTGAAGGTGGTTTATGTTCTTGTGGTGATTTTTGGTAGTTACAACTCTTTTCCTCTTTGGTCCACTTTTAGAGGCTTTGCAAATGATTTGGGACATCTTCCCTCAGCAAATTGTTGTCAACCACTGGAGCCGATAGGCAAACACTCAGCATATAACCATGAAGCAAGAAGACATTTACCAGCTTGTATTGCAGAATGTAACCAAATTGCTGGCACCGGAAACCTTGAACAACAAAATTAAGTGCTGGCTCATGAAACATTGAATGTAGTGCAAGATTGAATATGTAAAGTGGACTTCTTGGCCATTCTTATGAGTTGTACTACTCACCGAGGCTCAAGGATTCTGCACCATGTCATAGCTGTTTGCTTTGCTTGTTGGTTTTCCCTGCCTTCCATCCTCACATAATCCTTATGATGATGCCAAGCATGTACTCAGCTAGTCTATTCTTCCCTATTGGTGCAACTTTTTTAGCGGAAATGAAGCTCTTACTGTAATTCCCATTCGCTCTGCATTTCACGAAAAATGCTGTGCATCAAACTGAGTTTAAGTGAAGCCAGGATGGATTCCTTGAGCTTCAGTTTCACCAGAGGTAAAGGTGAACAGAAGAATGCAAATATTTGCTGTGGAGGATCCCATTTCGTGGGCTATCACAATGTGTCCAAAATCTCAGCATCTCAGTCTCTGAGGTAAAGGTTTCTTTGGGTAATTTGTTGAACGTAGTGAAACAAGCAAGACTTAACCTAGGGGTTAATTCAAGGTTCCCCCTTCCCCTTTAAGCTATTCATCATCTGGGTTTTAGCAGTAACACAGATGCTGAATTTTGGAGGATTGAGTACATAATGTTATTGATGCTCAGCCATCCTGGATATGACTAATTGCAAGTTATATGTTGCAGCTGGCTCTCTTCTACTTCTTCAAACGTGAAAGGATCCCCAAAGAGTAAGGAGTAGGGGGCCTTTCAATATGACCCCCAATGGTTGAAAAGCAAAATCAAAGCTATTGCGAGGACTAACATTTCGTGAAATGTAGAACTCCTCATCAGCTTTAGGAATTAGGACTGTGGTTATCCCTTTTGCCCAACATTTTATTTTGTTTTATCCGATGATCAATACCTAATTTTTTATTCAGGGATGGATTATGACAGTGACAATTTGCATACCTATTTATTTATTTATTTATTATTATTATTAGGGAGGCAGTTGAAATTTTCTAATATAGTAGTTGGAGGCTTGCTAACCAGTTATTCTTGATCACTTCACTTTAATTTGACCTTTTCATAAGAATTCAAATTTATTTATTTATTTTTCAGTAGTCTCAAATTTATCAAGTGCTTGCTACTTGGTTCTCCGGATAAAAATTATAGAAAAGTTTTAAGCTCGTGATCCATTATTATGGTGGCCGGTTGATGGGATTGGTTTGTCATAATGATATATTGTGTGTTATATTGAGTTCCTTAGTTTATTTTCTTATCCTATTCAAGTCATTAGCAAATTCCCTTATTTCATATAGTGTGTTATATTGAGTTCCTCACTGTCATCTAAACTGTTAGTTTTGATGAAATTTTAGTGGAAATTCTAGGAAAGCTTCCAATGGATGAAGCTTGTCTGTGAAGCTTCTCCTAGAAGATATTGCTTGATGAAATGAAGAGCTTCTCATTCTAGAATCAGCCTCTCGGCGATCGTCAACCTCTTTTCCATCTCTCTTCATCTTGCTCGCTGAAGAATTGGGGGGAGAGATTGGGGTTTCTGCTTTGTGCTATATCTAATAGGCCAAACTATACATTTACTCCTTGAATTTACCCAACTCATGCAAGTTGGTTCACAACTCAGTAATCAGTGAATATTAGTCCACAAACTTTGGAAAATTATGCAAGTTAGTCCATTATCTTAGAAATGTTGATGGAAAAATTATAATATCCCTCATTATTTTTTTGAGTCTGTACAAAAAGAATTTTTAGTTTAAAATCATTCAAATAAACTATTTCCGCTATCATTAAAATGAAATTTGGAGTTAATGAGGATGAACACGAGGAGTTGAGTTTTCAAAGCAAGTATACAAATTGCTTCAATTGCCCCACATTTTTTTTTTGTTGTTCTATACTGGCTCCATCCAGTTTATTATTTTTTATGCTAATTCAATTCATTAGTAACTTCATTCCTTTGATATCTTGATTTAAGCGTGACATACAATGTTTATGGGTGGTCTTCTCAAGGTTTAAAAGCATTTGACTCTCTTGTAATTCAGTGCTTCTTTCTTAGTAACTGTTCAATTGACAAGTGTGACTTCAAATTAGCATTTAATAAGCTTAGATAAAAAATATTAATTATACAAAAATCTTAGTACAAATTTTTATGTAGTACTTTATTGGATGATAAAGTATGGATGTCACGCTTATTTATTCAGCTACAATAAAATTATGACATTGAGGATTTGTGGGATTTTTTAAATATCTTTAATTTAGTAAGTGAGAAATGGAGCAGGATCACACTTTCCCTTAACTTCTTGGAAATGTTAGGTCAACGTGGCTCTAACCTAATATAAATCGGGTTAAGATCAGTTTGGGTTATGACTAGAATAGGGTCAGGTGAGGGTTAGAGACATGCTATAAAAATCAAGTTTTAATCCAAACCCGTTCCTATAACCTGAACTTTCATCTCCAGGAGGCTAGGTGGATGAGCTAGTTTATTTGAATGATTTTAAACTAAGAGTACTTCTTGCGCCAAAATAAAAGAGATTAAGAGAGCTTTGCAATTTTCCCATCAACATGTCTGAGCTAATGGTATGAACTAACTTGCATAGTTTTTTGAAGTTCCGGGGTTTATATTTACTAAGTATTGAGTTGTAGACCAACTCGTGCGAGTTGGGTAAGTTCAGAGGCCAAATTTATAGTTTGGCCTATCTAATATACTAATGGCAGAAATATCAAATTTGCCACTAATGTTTTGGCTGAAAGCGAATATGCTATTATAGTTTTTTTTTCCAAACTCTCACTAATTTTTAAAAATTGGCTAGATATGCAACGAGAGTTTCAAATTAAAAGTAGATATGCTACTGTCAGTTAAAAAACGTTACAAAACTAGCAAATAATGTTAAAAATAATAAATTTTAAAATTTTAGGGTGATAACGTAAGTTTTGACAAACTTGAAAGGCTTTTTATAATTAGACACTCTCTCCCTCTCAAATGCGGGTGAGAAGATTATACAATAAAGACAGAGAGAGGGCGGCGATGAGGTTGGGGCATTGGTAACGGAGACAATGACAAAGTTGAAGCGCTGATGGTGGAAATCAGACTTTTTTTTGTAAAAAATCTCAAAAGTCATGATATTTTTTGAAAAATGCATCATAATCACAAGATTTCAAAATTTATTTTTTTTATCATTTTTCGTTATTTTCTAACCAACAGTGACATATTTTACCCATTTTAAAATATTAGTGGTAAATTGGATAAAAAAAAACTATAGTTACATATCCCATCTCTGTCCAAAACATTAAAGACATATTTGATATTTCTACCTCTACTAATATGGAGTCCTTGAATCCACGTCAGCTAAATTTAACTAAAGTGGTTGAATCGGGCCGAACCGGATATGTTATTGGTTTATTTGGTACAAATAAAATATTCGTCCTTAGTCGATTATTCGTCATTTTTGCCTCAAGCAGTGCCAATAAAATAACTATGCTTTTCAATCGTAGTGTACAGACATAGACAGGCTGAACTGAACATTAAAAAAGGAATCTTCTTGAAGCAAATTAAAAATTTTGCTTGCCCTTCTCTTTCTAATCCCTTCTGCTTTCTCTGTCAAACTAGAGAGAGCGAGAGAGAGAGAGAGAGAGAGAGAACGAGCGAGTAGGAGATTGTCGTCCTCCCAGTCAATACCTAAAATTCGAAGAAATCCACCTATCAACAGCTCCTGCTTGTGACACAACAACTGTACTCTCCCAATTGCTAATATCCTTCCCTCCTTTCTCATTGCCTGCGTTCGTCTCTTCCTATTCTGAGCTGGTTCTTCGCCAAATTTCCACTATTCGCTTGATCTGCAAGTTAGGAACCACTGAAATGAAGTTTCGGAGCTGGGTTTTATTCAGCCTTTTCTTTAGTTTTCTGGTGCTCAGAATTGGTGCCTTCAAGCTGGGTCGAAGTCGACCAACCGAAAGAATTGCAGGTCAGATTTGTTTTCTTCTATCAGCTGTTATAAGTTCAGCTAAGAAAAAGAAATCAAAAGATCTCGCGCCTTTTTGTTGTTCTTTCATGACTTCTGCTGCAATTCCGTAGTTCAATAACCTGAAATTAAGGGTTTGTTGGAACTTCCGGGCTGACAGTAAATGATGTAGCTTGTCAACATTCTTTAGCCTTGGAACTTTTTTTTTCTTTTTTTCCCTAATTGTTTTTCCTGCCTGCGTATCAACAAGGTGATTGATACAATTGAGATGTTATTGATGGCTGGACAGGTTGGGTAATTTTGGTTAGTATATTACTTTCTATTTGTAAGATTTTGGATTCTTCTGGTCTCTCTCTGTAGATTTTCTCCCAAGCATCAATTTGAGATTATACTGCTTCTAGGATCTAGAAGCTGGTTTTCTTTAATATTATTAGGAAATGTCAAAACTAAAGGCTTATGGATTTAATCCTAAGATGCGGTATGAATTGTTAATCTTCAATTCCAAGTCATGTAACACATGTGCATGATTAGCTGAAACTTTCATGTTGCTTCGATGTTGTTGATGTGTTGGATAGATGACTAGAGCCCATAACGTACAGCAGTAATGTGATATACAGTTGGAATACATAGATACGGAACTATCAACTGATTTTAGGTTAGTTCAGGTGGAAGACATGAAGGGGAATAGTTACAACTTCAAACCTGTGAGTGGTTTCTTTTTGCGGGATCTGCATCTGGCAATTGAGGATTTATATAGTCTTCCAAGCTAAATGGAAATAGGGTCACTTCTTGAGGATTGATACTAAATGAAGCTTTTTCGATATTTGGCGTGATCTGTGGGGGACAATAAATGGACCGGATGATTAAGAATGAAGGAAGCTGAAGAGACAAATTTCATAAACTGTTAATGTCATTGTTATGTGGTGACATGGCTATTATATGAAAGACTGTAGAATATTGGTACAGGTGGATTGCAGTTTTGAGTCTATACATGGACAACACATAGTATTGTCACTACCGCCATAAATGCCCAGTCTTACATATTTCGTTCTCAATGCAATTTCATAGATTCCTGATGTTGTATAAGATTATTCTCCAAATGTGGAAATTATGGTGGAATCTAATTGTTGTTAAGTGTATGAATGAAACTGTTTCATTTTCTGTGGAAATGAATATGTAATTTAATTGGATTGTACTAATGCAGGTAGTGCTGGTGATGTTTTGGAAGATGATCCTGTGGGAAGGTTGAAGGTTTTTGTTTATGAGCTTCCTAGCAAATATAACAAAAAGATTTTACAAAAGGATCCAAGATGCCTTACCCACATGTTTGCTGCTGAGATCTTTATGCATAGGTTTCTTTTATCCAGCCCTGTTCGAACACTTAATCCTGAGGAAGCTGATTGGTTTTATACACCCGTATACACTACTTGTGACCTGACACCTAATGGCCTACCTTTGCCTTTCAAGTCACCTCGAATGATGAGAAGTGCAATTCAACTTATTTCTTCAAATTGGCCATATTGGAATCGAACAGAAGGAGCAGATCACTTTTTTGTGGTGCCTCATGACTTTGGAGCATGTTTTCATTACCAGGTAAATACCATCCAATTTTCTTTCTTTCCTCATTTGCGTGTGCATTTCTTTCTTTAAATTTTGTGCTTGATTAGGCGATTCGCATGTTTCTTTTCTTGTGTTGGATGTCTTGAGTGTTAATATGCTCTAGATCCTTTATATGGTCTCTCTACCAAACTTTGGCTCACAATCATTTGCTCCTGTTGTGTGATACTGTACAGGAGGAGAAGGCCATTGAAAGAGGTATTCTTACCTTGCTCCAGCGTGCTTCATTGGTTCAGACTTTTGGACAGAGGAACCATGTTTGCCTGAAAGATGGTTCAATCACAATTCCACCTTATGCTCCACCCCAGAAAATGCAAGCACACCTTATTCCTGAGAAAACTCCAAGGTCCATCTTTGTATACTTCCGGGGACTGTTTTATGATGTTGGAAATGACCCAGAAGGTGGTTACTATGCAAGGTATGTCTAGCTGAATAATGAGAAGCAAAGCATATGCTTGAATCAAAGAAATTAGGTGAACCGAAGTGTGTACCCTTTGTAAGTTCCCCTAGATATGATGTTTCACCTCTTGACTTGATTTCAATGACATATTTGCAGAGGGGCTAGAGCTGCAGTTTGGGAAAACTTCAAGGACAATCCACTCTTTGACATCTCGACTGAGCACCCTACAACATACTATGAGGACATGCAACGAGCTGTCTTTTGCCTGTGTCCTCTAGGCTGGGCGCCGTGGAGTCCAAGATTAGTTGAAGCCGTGATATTTGGCTGTATTCCTGTCATTATAGCAGACGATATCGTTCTGCCCTTTGCAGATGCGATACCCTGGGAAGAAATTGGGGTGTTCGTTGATGAGAAAGATGTTCCAAACTTGGACACCATACTGACATCAATACCGCCAGAAGTGATCTTGAGAAAGCAGAGATTGCTTGCAAATCCTTCGATGAAGCAAGCGATGTTGTTCCCACAACCTGCCCAACCAGGAGATGCTTTTCATCAAGTTCTAAACGGACTTGCTCGGAAACTGCCACATGACAAAAGTGTCTACTTGAAGGCTGGTGAGAGAGTCTTGAATTGGACTGCAGGTCCTGTAGGCGACTTAAAACCCTGGTAACATCCGAGACTCGGGTTCACATTTCGTAGCATCTTACTTCATAGTGAAGGACCTTATTCAGTGACTTGATGTAATTGAGAAACACTTGGTTACATAGAGAAAATTGTAAATTTTGTTCCCTTCCGTGGTGCAATGGAGTTCTTGCTCTCCCTCTATCACGCCCACACAGCTATAACGCCACCCCACCCAATACATCCACACCGATGCCTGAATTTCGTAGTGCCAAATGATTGTGTCAAATGGTTTTTAGAAGTGGTGCCTTCGCATTTCTCCATAACGGCTCCCCTTTTCTTTGCTCCTCCAGACCCATCTTCATACCCATACGCGATTATTATATTGTATTTTCATGTAATAGCTGCTTGCCACGTGGTTAGTTGCCCTTTCTTTTTTGATCCTGCCAACAAAGGACACGTGGCTATATGGGCGTACAGCGTAGTGAAGGAGCTTACCATGGCATTCCAGAGCAGGCTGGAGCATTGAAGAAGCTTGTAGATTGAACAACCAAATTGTTCCTGAAGCTTTATTAAGGATGTGAAGCTCTCACCTGTCAAGGACGAGGGAGGGGTGTGAAGGAAGATTTCAGAGGTTTGAAAATAGTGCAACGGCAATGGAGTGAGGTGCGGTAGCAGTTGGAAGATGGTGGAGGGCTGTGGGTCATTGTCGAGCGGGCCATGGCCACTTGCAGCTGCGCTTTGGGGTGACAAAGGGGCCAACAGAGCGGCGGTTCATGGCGTTAAGCCTCCCCTCAAAGACACCATCAGAGTCGACGTATGTTTACACATATATTCCTTACCATTATTAGATTGTGATCCTTCTTCCCAATAAAGTTGCTGATGATATCCATGAAATCAAATTGACGTTTGAATTTGTAGGAAGAGGTGGAGAAAGAGATCGAGAAAGGGAAGGAAGAGAAGGAGAAGAAGAGGCGAGAGGTGGAGAAAGCTGTCAATTCCCAAGCCAAAACCTCGAAAGAATGAACCACTCTTGTAATTGATCACCACTGCCTCACAATTTAAGTCTTCAAAATGTCATGAAACGTTGTTTGTTCTGTTTAATTCAAGAGGTTTAGAATCTCGAACAGTCAAAAATTTATTTGCAGTGTTGTGGTCACTACAATTTTGCATGCTATAATATCCACGAGAAACAGAGATGAGCCATCAAGCTCGACTTATTCATGGAGGAGATGAACATGAGAACTCTAATAACCAGAAAATAATCCAGAAAACATACAGGACGCGTTATTGTTATTAGTAGCATGGACAGCCAGTCGTGGATTCAAGGGTCAATGTAGGTCAATATATGGATGCATCCACAGTCATAGGACCTCTCATGAGTCTCCCCGTTGGATCTCCGGCGGTCACCATAGAATGGAATTCCCATCTTGTGCTTTCCCCGGCGGCTTCCACCTCCGCCTCCCTGAAACAGTAAGGTGGTGCCTGCCACTCCGCATCCTCCAGAACCGCGCCCACCTCGAATGTCATCACATGAGCCGTATAACCTAAAAAGTGACTTTAGTTTTTAAAGTAAGACTTAGAGTATTAAATATTAGCGCTAACTTATCACTTACCAGTATAGAAGACCCAATGCACAGGTCTCTTGGTAGCCACATCTTCGTAGTACCAAATGAAGTCGACTTTCTCCCAGACGTTGCAGAGAAACCCATCGACATGTGCCTGGCCAAGGTAATTGGCACCGTCGAGCCAGTTGGGTCGGAGGATTCCGACCGGGAAATGCAGGACCCGACATTCGCGGTCTGCGTCGAGGGTGTAGAAGTAAGAAGTGCCGTTGTCCCACTCGAGATCGTAAAGGAGCTTGCCCAGCTGGTTCTGGATAATGTTGAGGTTGCGGCCGTTGGGCCAGTCGTACCACAGGTCCACCTTCTGCAGGGTTCCGCTGTTGTTCATGAACAGGATCGCGTGGAATTGGTGCGGCCAGACTGCCGGCGTCGGCTCTCCAGACTCAGAATTCACCCAAGAGAAACGGAACAACAAAACAGTGAAGAAAAAGACGAGCAGGGTGATGGGTTTGATTGTCGGAGCCATCGCCTTTCTTGTACTGTCGTACTTTTATTAAGAGCCAGAGACTTGAAGTTGAGCAGACCAAGATAAGGTGAACAGTGGAGCGTATACGTTAACAGTTAATTGGCGCATTCCACGTTTTAGTGGTGTGCATGGATTAGGTTGGTTCGGTTTCACCATAAAATTAAATAAAAAATTAATCTAAAATGATCTCAATTCTAAAATTTTTCTACTTACTCTGAGAATCAAGAATCAAACAGAATTAGAACCATGGTTCTGGGTTTTTCGATTCTAATTCTCGAGTTTTTAATTTATACCATATACCTATAATAATACCAAAAGTCAATAAAACTGCATCTATAACCAGTTTTATAAAATATTCAACATAATATAAAATTAAATTAATATTTAAATATATATACTTAGACATATTTAAGAGAGTTTAAAATATTATTTTTACCAAAATGATTCAAAAGAATTGCTTGTGGAGTATCTTTCATCTCAACCAGTTTACTTTACTTCCTTCCTGTAATTCCAACATTGTAATGATATTCAATATAAAAAGCTAAGCCTTTAAGACTATCTTCTTTAGTATCAAAACCTAAAATGTATAAATGTCATGAATTTTTAGTTTCACAAGGCTCATAAATGAAAAAAAAAAATTAATGATTGCATCATAAAGAGTAGCCAAAAATGAAAGATAGAAAGCAAAATGACCTCGGAGTAATCAATTTAGAAAACAAAGTGATTTAAGTGAATATGAAAAAATTTTGTAAATGATCCTATGACTTTCATAATATTTCAATTTAAGACATCAGTTTAAGAGTTTAATATAAAAACACAAAATGACCATTATATATATATATATATATATATATATATAAGAATTATAGTATTACTTATATATATATAGGGTAAAATCCATTTGTAGTCCCTTAACTTTTAGGTTCTTCCTAATGTGGTCCCTTAACTGTTTTTTTGTATATTAAAGTCCCATAACTTAAGAATCGTGTCCTATTGTAGTCCCAATCGTCAGATGAGACGTTATCTCTCACGGATTTTGCTGATGTGGCTTATGCTAACCCTGTTTTGGGTCCCACAATGTCTAGGTGGCTCACATATGGGTTATGTATGTTGCCACGTTGGTTTGCTTGGCGGGATTAAGCAGGTAGAGGGCGGGAAAGGTTCTGGTAAGGGGGGGAGGGGAAAACGCTATTTTAGGGAGAAAAGTGGTTTAAAGAAAGAATAAAAGGAGGAGGGAAGGTAGAAATCTGAGGTTGAATCGTTTAAAGGAAGAAGAAAAGGAGGAGGAAAGGTAGAAATCTGAGATTGAATCGTTTAAAGGAAGAAGAAAAGGAGGAGGAAAGGTAGAAATCTGAGGTTGAATCGAAGAGGACTTACTGTTTGGCTACATGGCGAGGTCTTCTAGTAATTTTTCCAGTATTGATGACAATGTTGTGGTGCCTTACTGCGCTTGCGGACTACCGTCGGAGCTAAAGATGGCGTGGACGAACCATAACGCTGGAAGAAGGTTCTTTGGCTGCAAAAACTATGGGGTAAGGCATTCACTGTTCTAATGATTGGTATACTGGAGAAACAAAAGATTAGCTTACTTGTTTTGAAATGTTTTTTTCCGTAGGTGCAGAGTAACGTGTATTGCCGATATAGGCAATGGTATGATGATCCTACTCCAGAACATTGTAGAGTTGTGATTAGGGGGCTATTAAGAAGAGTTGATGCAGCTGAGACAGAACTGAGGAAAGCTTTGGAACTGGTGGAAGCGAAGAAAGAGGCAGAGATACAGCTAGTATGCGGGAAGAAGCTGAGAATGAAGAAGAAACTGGAAGTGAAAGAAGTTGAGTTGAATAAACTTAGAGGAAGGAACAAAATAGTTCAGGGGCTTTTGTTTATCTCGTGGGTGTTGTTTTACTGCTATATATATTTGCTGAGGGTGTGAAGTATGTGGATAATGTAATGAAGATGGTGGAGCGTAAATGTCAGGTTAGGGGAGTAAGTGAGAAGGGTTTAAGGAGTTGGTGATATGCATTTGTAGTTGCGAAGGGGCAGGGGCAACTATAGTGTGGCATTGTATGGGTTAGAGGTGCAAAAACCTCAGTTGTATAAATGCATATTTTGGTGGCCATGTATAATTTGACTCCCTTATATCCGTAGGCAACTTGGGGTTGGACTAATACCAAAAGAAAAATCGTAGAGAAGACTTGAAGTTATTATTTCATTGTAAATTGTAAAAGAAAAATCATACTAGCTTGATGAATTCCAAAATGGGCAAATGTTATAAGTTCATCTGGTAGTCTCCATAACAAACAAACAGCCAATAATATCAACAGGACATGTTCATACATCATCCACCCCAAATGGACACTGTTTTCAACAAAAAAACATCTGTGCTTTCATCCTCTAAACTGAATTAGTATACCCCATCTACAGAAAACAACACTTTTCCTGCACAAAAAGCAAAGCCATGTCCACAAAATATATCCACTTTTAGACTTCTAGCTGCCTACAACACACTGGAGTGAAGTCCCCCTCTTGAGAATGAGTTGCCCATTCCTGTTGAACCTCTTCTTTCACTTCTTCCACTGCCAGAGTGTGAACCTGCCTCCATAGAAGTCTGTGATTGTCTTGTGTCAATGAATGAAGATGTCTGGCGCATTGTTCTAGACTTCCCAACAAATGCATTACTCATCCAGCTACCCTGACTTGGTGTATTATGAACCTGTTGGAAGAGTTAGTAAGTCAGTAAGTATAATTAAAAATGCAAAACTGATACAAACAACATACTCTTACAGTTTGAGGCTGTTCTTTAGGCTGCCCTGCTTTTGCCTTCTTTTGCTTGACTGTTTTTGTATTAGAACTTGGCCTTGACTTGCATGTGCTTTTGTTGTGGCCCTTCTGTTTGCATATTGAGCAATGGATGGAATTCCCAGTTCTCCTCATCTTGGTGACCCCCTCAGGTTCCCCTGGCTCTCTTCTACGTTTTTTTTTTACTTCTACCTCTACGAACTTGAACTCTATTTGGCGGTTGAATGGGATTATGGTTAGTGTCTTCCCATTGTTCTAGACTTCTCACTGGACTAATTACATGCTCATAGATTTGTTGGTGAGTCTGAACCCAATAGCACCGATAAACAAAATCTTCAATGTTGTTGTGATTTAGAGAAAAAGCTGAACATGCATGGTTGCATGGAATTCCAGTTAGTTGCCATTTCCTACAACTGCAACTTTTCTCATCAATGTCCACTACATGTTGTGCAGTGGGAGTTGCAACTTGGAACTTTGTTCCCCCTGATTCCATTGGCCAACAATTCCTAGAGTTGTCAATATTCTTGTTTAGTTTCTTTGTGATTTTAGGACACAACTTCCCTGTCCATTTACTCTGGGCTTCCCTTTTCCTAGCAATTCGAACTTGCATCTAATAATCTCAAGCATAGTCAGAATGGGCTTATCTCTAGCTTCAAGTATAAACCTATTGAAGCATTCACACATATTGCTCAACAATATATCACACTTTGAGAATTCCCTAAATGCAGATCTACTCCAATGTGAGGGTCGTATTGCATTTAACCATGCCCAAGCATCTACATCTAATGCCTTAATTACCTCCATGTGTCTTTTAAATTCCCCTTCATAAGAGCTCCTGGCAGCTGCCCATACATGGTTCCTCAGACTATATCCTGGGAAACTTCCTTTGAAGTTTGTATATAGGTGCCTGATACAAAATCTATACTCTGCCTCTGGAAAGATCTGCTGAACTGTTGGAATCAACCCCTGTGTCAAAAGAAAACCATGAATATTGTTATAAGTGCCTAAATATTGTTATAAGCACACTAGCACAACAACAATAAGCTAACCTTTTGTCTGTCTGACATAAAGGTCCAGTACTGTGACCCATCAATTCCAAGTTCTTCAGCCAAGTGAACCAAAAACCAACTCCATGTCTGAAAAGACTCCACTTCAACAACTGCATAAGCAATAGGCCATATGCAGTCATTGGCATCTATTCCAATTGCTGCCAGAAGTTGTCCTCCATACCTCCCCTTCAAAAAACAGCCGTCCAAACTGATGATTGGCCTGCAACCACTCAAGAAACCTTGTTTACAACCAGCCAAGCAGATGAAGACTCTTTCAAACATAAGATTGTCCAACCCAAGCAGAAACTGTGTACCAGGGTTTGTGTATCTCAATTCTCCACCATAGTCTGCTAACTTCTTATATTGCTCTTCCTCATCACCCCTTAACATCTGTAATGCCAATGTCTTCCCTCTCCCAGCCTTAGATGTATGGATTTTAATGTTGAAATCTCGTCTGATCAAATTAACAAGTGCAGCTAGTAGAATATCAGGATTTGATCTTATAACCTCTAGGTACTCATCTGCAATCCACTGGTAGTTGGCAAACTTGTTACGAACTTGCCTTGCACATGTATGTTTGTCCTCGAATCTCCTAATCTGCACTCTTGGCCCAACTTTGTACTTTCCAGCAACCAACAGCCATGGGCATCCATTCCTGCAGACCACTCTAACCCTTCTCTTGTCATTTTTCTTGAAGTCCACTGGCTGTCTGTTTTTAACAGAGTATGTCCTTACTGCTTTCTTCAGCATATCAAACAATTGGAAAACCATTTTTAACTTGAACTTCGGATCCTTCATGTCTGCCCTTGGGTTAAACACAGGAACCCTCTCACCCTCATCATCACTAGATTCATGAACACTAGCCAACTTACAATCTGAACTTTCATACTCACTGCCATCATCCTTGAATGTGTAGCCCATAACCCTACTACCACTTGACCCTCCAGCATTTTTACCCTTCTGGTCATCCTCATCTCTACCTTCCTTCTCCTTCCTCAAGTTCTCTATATGAGCATCAACTTGAACATTGACATTAATTCCCTCATCATCAACAGCAATCTCATTATCACTCTCCTCAAACTCGGTATGACAACTGCCACTATCACTCTCAAACTCTACCCTATAGTCTGCATCCTCACTATTGTCAGACTCTGAACTACCTTGCTCAGCCTCATTGTTAGTACCTCCCAACTGCTCTGCCTCAGGGGGAGTACCAGCCAACTGTTCTGCCTCAGGGGGAGTACCAGCCAATTGCTTTGCCTCATAACCACCTTCATGAACTTTATGTCTAACTTCCCCATGCTTTTCCCCATGTTCCATCCCTTCTTCACATCCCAACTCTTCTGTCATATCACCCATAACACTTCCACCTATTCTTTCACCTTCACCAAAAGTGCTAGGCAAACATAACCTTCTCACTGTTCTATTTCTGATCCCTTGTTTCATGCCTCTACTAGAAGTACCAGCTGCCCTGTTCTTTAGCTCCTCACCCCCCTCTTCGTCTTCAATTTCGACCAACTTACACTTTGGAGGTGTTAGTGATGCTTTTATCTGCTCAACATATTCCATCTCTCGTGCAACAATTTCTTCACGACTCAATTTAACAATGTAAATAACAATTTTGTGCTCATGGGGGAGATTGGTATACACAATGTCCATTACATCTTTATCACTCCTCAAATCCCTAAGAATCTCCTCAAGCGGTAGAGAATGGTATGGTAGCGTCCAATAGTAATTCATCCACCCACTGAACCCAACTCCTTAACCATTTCATCTATGTCCACCATACTAATTTTATCCATGTGACATATATTAAAATAATATTCTATCCCTCCCACATATGCCTTCCATGGCAAATTTGCAAAGTGCCCGCCATGATGTATATTGATGGTGAACCAGAGATCATGTTTGACTGCAACAGAGAGACAAAAATGTAAACAACAAAAAGGTCAGACATTATCAATAATAACCCCCAAGCCTACCCACATTGTCATTCTTATATACCCTTCCTCCACTGGTCCCCCACCCCACCAACACACATGACCCAACTGCCTTGAAACCTAAAAAAAGATAAAGAAAAACATATACATGCTTGGGCGACGACAACACCATTTAGTTTGTTGACAAAAATGAAAATTTTTTAATTGGGTCTTGCACTTACGATAATGCCAGTCACCCTCGTCCCCTTTTCTTCGTCTCTAATCCTTCGAACGCATTTTCTGATCCTCGATCGTCTTCCCTTTCCGTTTCATTGTTCTCGCACTCTCTGGCAAACCAAAATTTCACAGCAATTTGATTCAGATTATCGCTGGGGTTAGGGTTAATCAATCAAACGGGAAGGACATAGACTAAAGAGCAGAGTTTTGGAACCAGAGACGAACTGAGAAGTGAGGAGTTGGCACTTGGCGCTAATTAACGTGCGTCGCTTCATTACGCCAAGCAAACCAACGTGGCAACATACGTAACCCATATGTGAGCCACCTAGACATTGTGGGACCCAAAACAGGGTTAGCATAAGCCACATCAGCAAAATCCATGAGAGATAACGTCTTATCTGACGATTGGGACTACAATAGGACACGATTCTTAAGTTAGGGGACTTTAATATACAAAAAAACAGTTAAGGGACCACATTAGGAAGAACCTAAAAGTTAAGGGACTACAAATGGATTTCACCCTATATATATATATATATATATTAGTGATTAGAAAAGTTTAGGGTCCAAAGTTATTATTTTAAGTTTATTGTAGCATTAATTAATGCCACGTCAGTAATTTCCGTGAGACTTAACGACGGAATCAACGGAAAGTACCCAAACAGGACACGCGATAAAAGGTAAGGTACCTCGGTAGGACAATTTGAAGGTAAGGTACCCGTTTAGGACAAAAAAATAAGCTAGGTAACCCCCGGTGGATTTTACCCTATATATATATATATAAGTAATACTATAATTCTTATTATACAATTACATATATATCTCAGTTCAGTTCCACTTCGGGTTAGTTCTATATGAAATCAAAACCAACCCAAAAATCATCAATTCTGCTATATGTAAAACCAACCCATTAACCCTGATTAATTTTCACTCAACCTAACTCAATGGAGGTAATTCAGGTTAGATTTCATATTTACCTAACCTATGTTCACCACTATAATCCACATCATTTCAGACACGACACAAGATTTTCTTTTCAACCCTACAACTTCGTTTTGTCGGGCAATTAGATCCATCATCTTCTATTCCCTCAATATCTCGGCACACAACACTACGACACCCAAATACGTCAAAATCACGGATTCAAGTCACTGAATGGGAAAAATACAAGAAAGAGTGTTCTAAATATACATAATCCTTCTCCTACCAGGGTTCATTCTCTTTATCTGTGACCATTCTCCATATCACGCAATTTCAACCGGCGATCCTCACACCAGACTTAATCTACCAAACTGAAGACTCCATGTCTTTACTCTTATTCGCAATATGATGTCTTCTGAAATGAAATGGGACATTATATACTCCGCAGTTTCACAGATCCATAAGATCGGAGCAGACTTCATAGCTTTGTGCTGGGAAAATATGGTAGCTTTTTTTTTACTGATTACCAGCTATAGGGGCATTGTGGCCCTTCTTGAAATCATCCCAACCTCTTACCCATGGTTGGCCTGGAATTGCTCGTGTTTCAGGTGAAGCATAGCTGTTGAGGTTTTTCATTACCTTATCTTTAACAGCAGAAAAGACCTGTATGAGTACCATGCATAAAGACCGAGTTAGAAGACTTCATTGATGCACTTTAGCTTCAAGCAGTAATTTCCTGATGTACTTTGTATCATATATCTCACCGGATTAACGCTAACTGCCTCTGGTGGCTGCTCCTGACCAGTCAACCATTTCCAAAGGTCTGGGTTTTCCTGCAAGACAGAAACAGATATCAGATTATAATCAGAAGCTTGAACTGGAAAACATGATCCTCAACCTTTTTTCATCTTTTCCAATTTTCACCATGCATCACGGAAAGTTCAGAACGATTTCAATGGCTCACTATACATTGTTAACAGCAAGAGAACTATCTGTCCTGTGTGTCCCAGTATAAACCTCGAAAATTGCCTTGACAGGAGCTAATGCATATCTAAGTTCAGCCACTATAAAAGATCTCTCACTCTCAGGGTCATCATCTCGAGTAGAAGCTTCTCCCTCAATGCAACTCAATATAGTCAACATAACTCAGGAGCAGATGAACTATAAATACCAACACAGATAACCATATAAACTACAAGCATGGCACAGCCAAACATAATTCCCAACAAATGTCCTTTTGTTAGGAGGATTAAAATAACTGACTTAAAACAGGATACTTGGTGATGAGTAACTGATCATGCGATAAGACGATGTGCTGATACAACCGTCTGACAAAAACTCTTCAAGATCAAACAACCGCTTGATTCAATAAGCTAAAGATTTTCCATGAAATTGTTGGTATCATGCTATACATGATATGTAGAACACATTAAAGCGCTATTTTTATGTACATATATCAGCAGGAGAACAATCACCGAGTATCTCACTCTCCCCAGAATAAATCCCAAACAATACTGAAACCGTTCAATTCATCAGCAAAACTGGGCGGTAAGCAAGCCACTACCAGGTGAGCTTGGAGTATACAAAGCGAAGCATACCAAATCAAGGACATGAACAAGGGCTTTAATCCCATTCTGATCCATAGAGTGAATGTTGTCTTCCACCCACTTCCCCAGAACCAAATCCAGTTCCAGAAAGCCCCTCTGTTTGCTTCTATACAACAACCTACCAGACATGGAAAAATAAGACAAGCGGGGAGAAATGAGAAACTAAATGAAACCCAAACAAGAAAGAGTGTAATAACAAACCTATTAAATAGCCGCCTTTTGCTTTCCTCATCGGAGAAATCGACATCAACAGGTTGAGAAGTGCCAGAACAAAATCGTGAAACGAAACCGTACTGAGGCCTGAGAAGGAACAAGAAAAAGAGTAAAATCAAGTGGGTGGAAATAAGAAGAGAGGAAGAGGAGGAGGATCGAGAGAAGAGAGCTGGAGAGGTGATGGGTATACCGGAAAAGCGAGACCGGCCGGTAGGTCGCGAGGTCGGAATTGAGGATTCTGTGGACGTTGATCAGTGCCCTTCTTAGGCTGCCCATCTCCTCGGGAATTTTTTTTATTCCTGAATTTTCCAACAACAGAACAGATACTAGATCATCGTCAACCTGTCCTGTCGGCTCTGCTGATTAGTTGTTTCTGTCACGGCTCCGTCTCCGTGGCCTTATCTGGTCCACAAACAAGGGTGTACTTTTCGGGTTTGGAGTCGGGACCCGAAATTCACAAATAATCTCTCCGTCTGAAATCTAAAACCCGACCGGACCATATTTACCGTCCCAGTCCAAGCCGACCCTAACCGAAAAAACAAAAAAAGGGTTAGATTGGATTGGGTATAGTTTTCAAACTTGAGAATGTGTAAAAAAAAATGCTGGCTATTTACATATTGTAGACACATATCAAGATTTAGAAAATGTACATTCTTTAACCTAAAAGCAATTTCATAACACATATAATAGTCATAAATTAATCCAACATATATACATTACATTTGCCAAGTGCCAACATTGTCATTAGCTAATTTATAAGTCAATTAACTTGCTGTAAACTCATGAGGCATAAGTGCATAACAATAGGCCAATAGCAACAAAAATAGTTCCCAACTATAAGTCCATAAACAACAAACCACAAATATAAAGCCAAAAAAACTAACAGTAGCAAGCGCTAAGGAAAAACCAACAGCAAAAGCCAATATTCGGCAATCCTCCACAACAACAACAACAGCAACCACCATTAGCAAGCTAGTAAAATAAGTAGAAGATTATACTAGTGTAATTAGTATAATTGACAAGGTAAAGTGTGAAATCAATTTAAATTTAAACATACCAATTTAAGGTAATTACTATAAACATAAACTAACCATCAAGCAACATCAACAATGAGTGGTGTGGATGGAATGGACTCCAAATCTTGGAAAAAGGAAACAAATCAAATAAAGAAATTAGGCACTTAATAAGTTAATAAATCCAAATGTTACATGTTAATATCAAGGAAAATAAAATAAAGTTTACCTTGATCGAGCTTTTCAATTTCATCCGACTGTTCTTCAATATTAATAGGTTTCTTCCCCAATGCAGCTCTCATCTAGTCTTGTGCATAAATAAACGTCTCTTTTTTTCTTTAAGACACTGAACTTTTAAAGAGATCAAGCACACGACCTTTGATATTAAAAGTTGATTTAGATGCAATAGTAGACACGAGAATAGCCAAAATATAATGGACAATCAAGGAAAGTACAGGAAACCTAAGGCTATTGACCCTCCACTAAGTAAAAACACTAAAGTCCTTATTATCATCTTCGTAGTTCTCATCCAGATATTTATCCTATTTTTAGCCTTAACACCACTAATGGCTTCCATTTGCTTCCACTGATGGACTAAGGCTGCATTTACCGTACTCATTGGATGGTCATCTAAATTTATTACACTGACATTTGAACTCCTAACTTGTTACTTTCTACTTGAATAGTCACTTTGGGTAGAGTACATTGACTTGTACTCATTAAACCCACTTTCACCTTTACAATGAGCTTATCTGCCATAGGCTTAGGATACATCTTTGCCACAACAAAATTTAAGTACTCCATTTTATATTGTGGATCAAGCACAACAGCAAAGAAGATCATCATATTAATCTTCTCAGGATTACCCCAATATTTATTACATTTCTCCTTCATTTTCAAAGCCATATAAAAAAAGCTCTTATCATTATATACAGTCCCAACTTAGTCACGTAACAAGATATCAACAAAAGAAATCTCATGGTAGTAAGTATTTCTAGTGACATAAACAGAACTAGAGACATGTAAAGTAAAATTATAAAAGGCTTTAAGCAACTAAGTAACATATCTCACTTTGTCCCAATTCTCTTTCTCAAGTTCCCCTAAACATTCTCTAAAAATTCACAAACATAAAAAGGATCCTAATCCTCATATGCAACAAATGTCTTTTCAAATTTCAAGGTTGTTTCAAGCATTAAATCTATTGAATTTCATCTAGTCATGGACATCAAGACAAAGTGAATTCTTGGATTGAATTTTCTCATCCTAATACAAATATTGAACTTCAACAAATGTGTTGGAAATTGCCTAACATATCTCACAGCATTGCAGACACGAATAATAAAATCAGAAGCTAGCTTAACTTCATCATTCACAACCAAATTTATTATATAAGCCACACACCTCATATGAAGATAGTTCCCATTTTGAATACTTCTCAACCTAGGACTATTAATCATTTTCCTCTTCAAATAGACAACAGTTGTGTCATTTAAACTTGCATTATCTACAGTTATGGTCATTATATTCTTAATGCCCTAAGTACCAAGGCTTTTTCAACTACCTTACCAATTGTTTTACCCTTATATCCAGAAATTAGGCAGAAGTTCAATATTTTTTTTGCAATGTCCATTTGTTATCGATGAAATTAGCAGTGACACACATGCAGTTAATTTTTTGAATTGAAGTTCATGTGTCAATAGTTATGGACACTCGTTTGGAATTGGACACTAAAAACTTTTTCAAGTTTTCTCTTTCATCAACAAAGAACTAATAACAATATTTTGCAATAGTTATTCTAAATGGTATTTGAAGCCTAAGTTGGATAACATTACAAAACCTTATAAATCCCTTTACCTTAACAAATCAAAAGGGAAGTTCATCCATTATAACCATACAAGCTAAGGCCTTCCTACAAGTATCCAAATCAAACCTCCAATTATTCAAAACAGCATCCCCACCAATTCCTTTTGTCAAATTAATAGTTGCTTGATTTTTCTTTTCATTTCTCTTGCACTTAAACTTAATGTGATTTTTCAAATTAGTGGTGTCATGCTTCTTACCATCACAACTATAAACAAAATCACAATAGATACATTCACACTTCTTTTGGTTGCTGATTTCAAGAAACTTGAAGTAAGCCTTATAATTAGCTCTCTTTCTACGCCATTCCCACTCTGCTTTATCTTCTTCTTGCATGAATCAATAACATCATCATCATTACCAACAATTTCAGCAGTAGTAGAAGCTAGAGTTTGGGTCATGCTTGTTCTGTCACTATCAATATTTTCCCCACCAACATTATTTGCCATCTGAAAATAAAACCAACAGAATTTGAGTAACATTGTGGAGATTAATAGAGAAGTTATTAATACAGAAATAATCATAAACAAAACAAAGAAGTGCTTAATTTTCCATATTCTAGAATTTGCAATAATTGTTGCATTGAACCCAATCAATTAAATAAAAAATTAGGTAGACTCAAGCAATTAATCAAACATAGCAATTTGGTTTGGCCTCCATCAGGCATCACTCTCAAATAAGCTAAAGTTCAATCAATTAATCAAATTCATCCTAAGCTAATATTCATCAATCATCAAACAAAACATTGCTATTGAAATTGAGAACTTCCCTGAGATGATTTGCCCTAAACTTAATTTAGAATTTAAAAATTTGAAACTTACGGTAACTGAATTCGTTTCGCTCGACTTGAGCAGTGCTGGTAGGAAAGGGCTGAGAGTCTGAAATTGAGATGATGAACACTGCGATGATGACGAGAAGTTCTGGCAATTGGGAGAACATTGAAGTTTTGGCAGGCACATGCAACAGACCAACAGTGGCAGGCTAAAAGCAATGTCGAGCTCGAGTTATGCAAAAGAAGACGAGTAGGAGTAGTGGTTAGGGAACTCTGCCTGCCTCTAAAGTATGGCCCTTACTAGCTGCTACTCGCTAGTCTACTGTCATATTGCTGCGTGATCTGCATCTCCACTCTCCAACGTTTGGTTGGGACTTGGGATAATTGGGAATTTGGGACTTAGTTAGGGTTTGGTTGGGACTTAGTGGGCTTGGTTAGCCGAATGGGAATAAGGAATTAAGAATAGGTATATAGTAACCTGGTGTGGTGGGCTGGTGCCTGGGCCTAATTTTTCGGGTTAGTTTCAGGTGGATTCGGGTTGCAATCGAGCCAACCCGATTTCTAGCCATTAGAACGGATCAATTTCGGGTCGACCCAAATACCCCTTATTCATCTTTTTAACCTGACTTTAACCCACAAAATAAGGTCATGTTTCAGGTTAGGGCCCACTACTTTCATCCCTATCCATAAAGGCGTTCTCATAGTCTCGCTGGATAAATTGGCTGCAATCCTCCACTACGATCACATAATTGACAAAAAGCTTTTTCTAATGGCCTAACTACACAAGTAGCCCCCAAAATTTTCCAACTCGAACGAGTTGGTCCAAAACTTACAGCTCACTAAAACTTGCCTCCTGAACTTTGAAAATCTATATGCGTTAGTCCAATTGATACAGTAATTAACTGATGGCATTTAAGGGAGGTTGATGTGGCAATGCATGGCTAAAGTGGAGTTGAAAATGAAAAATAACAACCACCCCACCCTCAGTGCAACCGCTCCAAGAGGCGGCAAAGAAACAAAAAAGACTTCTGACAAGGTTAAAATCTTAAACCTCTTATGCAAAACCGATGATTGCCAGATAGTAATGTTTGCAACAATCAATATGCCTCAATGATGGCTCTGTATGAAAATAGCAATGCATTCTTGGATTCTGGGTTCGTAGCAGAAACATGGAGCTAATTCATCGTGGATTCTGGGTTTGTCACAGAGACATGGATTCTTGGATTTTGTGTGAAAATGGTGATGCTTAATGAAGCTTTTCTGTCCGAGACATGGAACTAATTCATCATTTATGCCTTACCTCCAACCAAAGCTAGTTTGCTCAATGTGAAACTTGTGCAATCTTCAGATTTACTTGGGTTTTTTTTCGGATAATAATGGATGTTGATTGTTCAACAGTAGCTGAAGACAAAACTTTAAAGAGTAGACTAAGGAGGAGTTAGAGCATACCATATATGATTCATGAAGAGGATAAAGAATAGCTTCAGGTTGAGCAATGACGGAGCAACATGGTGGTGGTAATGGCAAATCTGGTGGCTGATTGTTCATGGAACAGGTCAAAAAATAAAACAATGTAGCTGATTGTTTGAGTTGAGCTAAGGATGAAACATCAGAAAGTAGACCATGAAAGAGCTGAAGTGTCCAAGAAAATGATTAGCTGAGTTGGCTGTAAAGCAATCGAATTAGTTGATGATTGTTGCCTATGATTTCTCAACCTCAACCATCCACTACAACACCACCTTCTCCTAAATGCCATAAAATAATCATTGTAGCAATTGGACAAACTCGCATAGTTTTTCGAAGTTCATGGGCTAAGTTTTAAGGAGTGGTGGGTTTTGAACCAACTTGCTCGAGTTGACAAAGTTGGGGGGTTAATTGTGCAGTTAGGCCTTTTCTAATAATGTTGTGCTCAATATTTTATTTGTTTATTTATTTGTTTATTATTATTATTATTATTTGTTAACATAGCTTTTCAAAGTTCAAGGGCTAAGTTTTAGGGAGTGGTAAGTTTTGAACTAACTTGCTCAAGTTGGCAAAGTTGGGGGGTTAATTGTACAATTAGGCCTTTTCTAATCATGTTGTGCTTAATATTTTATTTATTTATTTTTTTGTTTATTATTATTATTATTTGTTAATGTTTTTATTTTTTGTGTCAACATCTCCGTATCTTTTGTATTTGGAAATCGTAAGCTTCCTCCGGTTTTTTATGGAGAAGTTATGGAGCGCACCTTAGGTCTATGTTATTAATGGAGTCAGGGAGTCATTGCCTAATTTTTACAGAGCAAGTTGATGCTCTCAAGTCCTAATTGTACATTTGGTGGTATTCATGTAATTGTCTTATTGCCTTAATTATTGAATTGATAACAATATTTGAAGCCTTCAACCTTATTAAATCGACTAATGGTTCTTACTGCACAATTTTATTAAATTGTGTGCAAGCATTCTCAATAGTTACTTGTCCTTCAAGTGCCAGGATGAGTGCTTCAGTTTTGTTGCAAGACATCCATGCCACAATTAGAAGGTTTGATGGAGTTTTTTAGTGGTGCTTCTTCAATCATCCATTGCTACAACCTATCATCAAGCTAAAAATTGGACTTCATTAATTTGTTCATTAAGATGTGTCCAATATCTATATCATTTATCTTTTTTTGTTTAGCCTATCAAAAAATTAAAAAAGAAAAGAAAAAAGAAAAAAAGAAATTGCAATCAGGTTGGGTAATCTAAATTGAGCTGGATACCCACACTAGGGATAAAACTCTTTTAGTGCATACATATTCTATTCACAAGAGTTCAAACCAAGTCCCAAGCAGGGACGGAGCTGCCTTGAAGTGAGGAGGGGCTGTCACCCCCTAGATTTTTTTTAAAATTTTATTAGTAGTATGTAATAGGATAAAAATTGTAACAATATTAAAGTTAGGTACTTGTTTGTAAATTATACAATTAATTAGGGACTTTTTCTGATTTTATACTTTTTTAAAAGTTTTAATTGGAACAGAATTAGAACCATGGAGATTGCGACTCTGCAAGTGGCAAACGAACCACGCCCAAGCCCAGGCACCTAGCCCCTCTTGCCTCCTGGCTCCGACGGTGACACAGTAACACTCTGCCCCTCTCAACAACAACGAGTCGACGAGTGGCGGACAAGTGCCTAGCGGCCCCAGCCCCTCCTCCTCCTAGCTCCGACGCAATGACACAGACGCTTCGTCCCTCTCCTCTCAGTTCGATTTAGCTCGCCAGCGGCAGCGGTGACCCAGCCAACTTGAGCTTGTTCTCCCCATCACCGACATTCCTTCTGTCCATCTCCACCTTCGACTTTGAGTGGAGTCTAACTGTCTGAGTTTTTGGAGAAAGCCCTCGCTGCCCTGCCCCACACGTCCCGCTTCTAGTAGTTAAGTCGGAGTCGCGATAGAGGTCGGGCATTTTCTCAACTTTCCTTTCTTTTCTTTTAATTCTTTATTTCTTTATCAATTGCTCACTTAGTCACTTGAATTTGTAAATAAAGTGTACTAAATCAGTCAATAATGAAACTAAAATGTAAGGTCTTAGTTCCTATGTTTACAGTTTCGGGTTTATAACTCTGTTCTTGTTTCTTGAAATTGAATATTCATACTACTTTGATTGAAAAATGAGAATTAATGTAATGGAATATTGCGTATTGTGCTTAATATTTATGTGATTAACTTGTTTGAATATATTATTGGAGAACATGTAAAGAAACATAGACAAAAGTTAGTATTAATTACAAACAAATTTATCAATTATCATTATAATTTTTTTAGCATAATTTTAGGATGATTTAAATCCAATTGCCTTGTAATTTTCTTTTCATTGTTGTTTTTGTCCAATTTTTCATAATAAATAAAAGAGTAAATTTGAGAATATTACATTATTTGATATTTTGCACTACTGGTCAGAAATTTATACTTGTTAACAACTCACTCACACTCATGTTTTTCGTCCCACCCCTTACCGAGAATTCTGGTTAGATCCTTGGTCCCAAGCATTCCTCACATCAATAAAGGATTACTTCTCACATCATTGCGTATTTGAAAAAAAATAAATTCAGCTAATTTATTTATTTCTCTTAAAAGCTTTCTAAAAGGTGATATTCAAAATGCTTATAGCATAAAAGAGCTATTCATCCATAATTTAAATTGCTATAAAGACATAAGATACATAAAAGGCTGAATTTTAGCTTTTTTCTACATTCTGAATAGGCTATGATGAGAGAAGAATTCTCAAAGACTCCACCAAGCTTAAATAAGCAGGACCGCCAGCTCTTGTTGTGCACCCCGCAGAATGCCGAGTAGGAGAAACCTTCACTGGAATGAACTCCTTCACAATTTTAGCCTAGGAAGCGTCAACGGGGTATGGCACGGGACTTCAGTAAACAAGAGCTTAAAAGTTTATCTCACGTCTTTCAGCAAAAAAATTTCCTGTTACAGCCTCATCTGGAAGAAGTGCGAGCCAGACACCGGTGTCAGCAGCATCCTCGGCTGAAACGTTGCCGGCCCAGCCTGTCATTGCAGTCTTCACCCATCCAGGACAATAACAGTTGACATAAACTTTCTCACCTTCTGGGCGGTCAGATAGTTCTTTGCCTATCAGCCTTGTGTAAGCATTAACAGCAAGTTTTGACAATGAGTAATCAGTGAATGTCTTGGGCCAGCCACCTGATTCCCATGTGCCTTCTTGGACTTGTTGTAAGAAAGTAGAGAGTGTCCTGTCTATCAACTCCTCAGAAAGTGTATCCAGACTGCTTAGTTTCTCTCTCAAATGTACATCTGCAATTCTCTGCAACAGAAACCTAAGTAGGCTTAAATCAATGGAATGCTTGCATTAATTATTTGGACACCAAAGAAAAACGACAGCTAAAGAAATTAGATGTCTCGATATTAGATGTGAATAAAAACATCCAACCAAAAGAATTCAGTCACTGAAACAATTCCATGCGCATATTATTTGTAAAGTAGAAAATGCTTCCCATTTGACAGGTAATAAAGACTTGAAAACAATTCCATGCGCATATTTGTAAAGTCGAAAATGCTTCCCATTTGACAGGTAATAAAGACTTGATGATTAGACAAAAGCAAAAGAAACTGCCAGTGAATAGAATACTATGGCAAGAACGCAGCAACAGAAATCTCATTGAGAATAGCATATGGTTTGCTCTAAGTTCCAGATTAAGAGAGAAGAAGGAAAAGAGACCCACAGCCCTATATACAATTTTGAGCTATTGCCTCAATCGGGAACACTTTTTCTTTTATACGTTACCATGGCGAGAGGAACTGGGATCTGAACCTAGGCCATTCGCCTGGCACCATACACCTTTAGAGAGGCAGACTTAACTGCTGGCACATTTCCATGGGGAATATGCGGGAAATAATAGGAAATACATGACTGGGAAAAGTTTTATGCACAGAGGATACAAGACAGAAACTGTGCTTAGTTCATCAGAGAACAAAGACACACCTTTATATGTACAAAACGAGAAGGTGATGCGTACCTCCCTTACAATTGTGAAAGAGAAACTTAGATAATCAGGAAAAGAACACACATAAAGGGATTATTCAAAATAACAACAAGAGAATGGTTAACTTACATTGCGCCGACCATTTAGTTTTCCAAGCCGTGAGCTCACATTAACAATTCGAGCACCAGCAGAAGAACGTCTCATTAGTGGTATCATAGCTTTAACCATATTTTTTGTGCCATAATAGTTGGTGGCAACCACCTGCTGAGCAAACTCTACACTATTGTCAAATCCAAGATTGTAGTTAACACCAGCATTATTTATCTGCAGTTAAGTTTATGTAAATGCCCAAAAGGTTAGAGGCCCGTATGAGTAGCAACGAAACTAAAAACAGAAATCTGTTGCTGATAGGAAATTAACTGAAGAATTGATTTCTGTGAAGGCAGGGGTGGAACTGATTTGGCTCTCAGAATCTAGATAGCTTACCAGAATATCTATGCCTCCATAGAGTTCTTTTATCCACTCAACAAACTGTAAAATTGATTCAGAATCCACGACATCAAGTTGATGGACATCAACATTGAAACCTGCTTCTTGTAAGACTTTAGCTGCCTCAACACCAATGCTCAAGTTCCTTGATGTTAGCACAACCGTCAGTCCATGTCCTGCAAGTTGCTTTGCAATTTCAAACCCAATTCCTCGGTTAGCACCAGTTACAACTGCGACTGTTTCTTGAGACCACCACCTATGAAGATGGAACCATGCGTGCTTTTTTAATCAAAAAATGAAGCATACAGATTATTGGCCCTTCTAAGAAAGCATTAACCAACTAACAGGAAGAACATTGTTCTGTATGTGCATGCATGAGGATGATATTTCGAAGAAGCTGAACTGAGAGATGAGAAGCAAGCATCTCTATTCTTTTCAAATTCATAGACATTATTATCCGTATGTATCATAATGCGAGTACAAAAATGCCACCGTTCAGATAAGGTGACATATACATGATGTATACGTGCTGGCCGAACAACTAATAGCCTAGTCTTTCACAGGCATCCTATTTCCAGGATCCTAAAAACTGTAGATTTCTGCTCATATTTCCTTCTCTTTTTTTTTTCCTTTCTGGCCCTGAATATTTGTCACTCCTTCATTTTGATGGTTCTGCCTAGGCATATCCCCCCAACCCCACACAGTATTTCAAGTGCAAAAGCGACCGTCATCATCGTCTATAAATGCTATTGGCATACCAAATGCCATTTAAGTAGAGAATGAGATCACCAAAAGGCAAAAGCAATAAACAAGAAAAAGAAAAAGAAGGGAAAGAAGAGAAAAAAGAACAAAGAAAAAGAACACAACTTCCATCACCCGAAGAGAAAGAAGAGACCCAGATAAGGAAATGTTCTCATTTTAGAAGCATTAAACAAGAAAACCAACGGAACAACTAGAAAGCAAATAAGAAAGCGATAGATCAAATGGGTCGGAAAGTGAGAGTACCGCTGATTATCAGAATATGGAATAGTTCTAAGGTGAGAAATTTCTTGAAGCCTCTTTTCTCTCCTCTCTTTCGCTCTCTCCTTTTTTCCCGTCATATCCTCTCCGGTTCCTGGGTTGACCGACTGTTCGAGACACAGCAAGTGAGGAGGAGAAGACGAACACGACCATAGGGATGTTGGTGGGTCGGGTGAAAACCACCACCGGTGAATACCCAACCCATGAATTGCAAGTATTTGATGAAATCTTCATCTTTTGGCAGATACAGATTTTAATTTTGATCCGTGAGTAAACCTGCACCTGTAACCCGCCACAATTTTCTTTATTTATGAATAACTTATTTGTAACTTGTCAAAATAATAGGACTAACATGAAACAAATATGTAACTTAAGTGATTAAAGTGTGAATTAGCAAAAACCCTACATAGCTGCCTGCCTCTCGTCTTCTTCTTTCTTTGGCCGAGCCTGGTCTACTCTTCATCTTATCTTCTTTTTCTACTCCTCGTTGCCGTCCCAAAATCTTTCCAACCACTGGCTGCTGACCTTCTGCCGTTGTTTAGACAAGGTGAAAAACAAGGTTGGAAGTGTCACCGAGGCCAGTGAATGCGTAGTGGAAGCCGAAGTCGTGCAATTTGAGTAAGGGTTTGGGATTGGATGGATTTTTATGAGGGAAAAACAGTGTTGGAAACGGAGGAGGTAGTCGACTAAGATGATTCTGGGGACCTAAGAGCGGCAAAAGTACTCCAGCGCACTTTTGCGGCAGTTTCGTGGGTAATCCGCAAGGTGCCTGTGATCCATCAGTGATGGGAACGGGTTTTTTTTTTTGCCCGTTAGGTCTGGCAGGCGGGTGGTGGAAGTGGTGGCTCTGTGCCCGATTTATCCATTTACCATCCCTACGAACAATCAGTCGGCTCAATTCCATCAATAGTCGTTGACTGCATAGGCCTGACGAGCCAAATAGGTGAGGCCCAATTCTTTCACCCTCCCCAAAGAAACCATTTTTCGATTGTTTTTGTAGGCTTCGGGCTTACTAAAAGTACTGGGATTGTTTATAAACTAAAAGATACAAAAGACACTTGGAAAATATTCAAATTTCTAAGCAGTGAAGTAAGTGAAGGAATTTTAATGGTGTACATTCACTAACTAACAAAGTTGATGATTATTGGCTTTTTAAATAAGTATGAGTTAGTTGATTTTAGCAAAGATTAAAGGGAGTTCAAAATAAAAATGTCAAAAACAATATTTTTAATTAAGGAATTTGAATTTATTTAAAAAGATAATATTAAGAAAAACAAATAAAGAAAATATGATAAATATGGTAATTATTAAAGACAGTATTATCCATATATTTTTTTTCCTCAAAAACTATGTGAACAAAGAACTTCATATATTTAGCTATCAGTTTCGTGTAAATAGATTTCCAATTTAATTAATAAAGAAATCAGTTTCATGTTGGGAAAAATTTTGCTAGATTTTATGGGAAAAATTCAATTTTGTAATCAGTTTCATACAATAAGATACCAATTTAATACATTAAAAATTTAGGGTCATTTTAGAAGAGTTTTCGCTAAACTTTATAAGGAAGATTCAATTTTGGTATAATAAAAACTCATTTTTGTATAATATGAACTAAATTTCCTTCGGTATGAGACTTTTTTTATTCAATAGATATTTAAATTCATGAACCAACATTTTAATTTCATATAACATGAAACTTTGTGTATAAAAATCTCAATTCCCATACTTATACAATATGAAGTTAGTTTTCCTACTAACTGAAATGCCAGGTGTATTCATATGATAGACTATTAGTTTTATACAATCGAAACTCAATTTTCTATATAATATATCATTTTTGTACAATAGGAACTTGGGTGTAGCTACAAATTATGTTCAGGCTCAATTTTCCTACTAATTAAAATGCTTGGTATATTCTCACATTTTATTATTTTATCTGCACAATATATTCTAAAAAATTACTTAGTTCCACACAAATAATTTATAACTTCATATAAATAATTTCTGTAATGCCCGGACAATCCAAAGTGATTAGGTCCCGGGTTAAATGGATTTGGAGCATAAGAATTTTTCCTTAATTAGGAATTTAGCTCAATTAAATTGAGAAGACAATATGGCATGTGCATAATTGAGTGTTGAACATCTTAAAAATAAGCTTGGCTTAGGCCAAGAGAAATAGTAATGAAAATGGTGGTTTTTAAAGATGAGGAACTAAATTGAACAAAGGGATTTTTAGTGGTTGGGCTCAATTGCCCAAATTTAGAAAGTTGGAGGACTAAAGGGGGAATTATGCCATTTTAATGGCTTTGGATGCCTTAGCCAGCCATGCCCCTCCAATTCCCAATATTTTATGTCACCTTCCTCCAAATCCTATTATTTTAATCCACCTCCCACCCTTAATCATTACCTTGGATTCTTTCTTCACCTACTTTTGACTTTTCTACCAAACTTACACAAAAGTCTTCCAATTAGTCTTCCATCCATTAAATCTTGTCTCCCACTCATTTCAAACACATTATTAATTTCCTATTATTTTAATCCACCTCCCACCCTTAATCATTACCTTGGATTCTTTCTTCACCTACTTTTGACTTTTTCTACCAAACTTACCCAAAAGTCTTCCAATTAGTCTTCATCTCTTTTAATCTTGTCTCCCACCTTCCAAGCACATTATACACTCATTTTCCTTCCCATATGGCTGGCCATTACCTTCCCACACATTAAAACATAATCACTCCACTCATTCAAAGCCATTTGCTCTCAAACTCTCTCATTCTCTCTCCATTTTCTTCCATACCAAGTCTCATCATTCCAAACACATTTCCAACTCTTTTCTCATCCAAATATTCGTCCATAGCTAGAAATAATCATTTCCTCAAATTAAAACCAAGTATTCTTGGTTGAATTCAAGCTCTAAGACCATAAAGAGCAAGAATCAGATGAAGAATTCAAAGAAAACCAAGGAGGAAAATTTGGCCATTTCCATTTCTTGGAGGTTTTAAGCTCTACTCAAGGAACTCTTTGTGTGATTGAGTTTCTAAGTTCATTAGAAGCAAGAAATCAAGAAGAAGCTTGAAGAACATCAAGCACAAGAAAATTGGCCTTACCTCTTCTATGAGGTTCTGTAAGTGTACACCAAGTGTTCTTGGTATTTTGTGTTATTTGAGTTAATCACCAAGTGTTCTTGGTATCTTATGGTTACTAATAAAATTCGGCCCATCTTGGTTCTTATGCTAGAAAACAATTTCTAGAGTCAACAAGCAAGGAAAACGAAGGAAAATAAGCTTCTAAAGCTTTCGGTGTTGTGGGTAAGGATTCCTATACTCACTTTATTGCATGGTATAATTCCATGGCCTTTTTATGTGAGTATTCGGGCCCCTAGGTGATGGTCAAAGAACCATGTGATCCTAGGAGTGCTAAGAGGGCTTAAGTTATGTTATTGCTTCGGCAATTCTGTTTTGCTCATGAGCTAAGTTAAGTAAGCAAGCATTATGGGCTAGGAGTTAAGGCGGCCACCTTAATTCCTATGCTAAGTGAGCTCTCCGAAAACATTAAGTATATGAAATTAATGAACTAAAACTTGAGGGATGCTTGCTGCCCTTCTGTGAACAAAGTGTTAAGTGGGGTGTGTTTGTGTGCTTCTTTGATTTGTTGTGCATGCTAACCCCCGATTATGATATTATTGCTATATGCATGTATCTTTTTGTTTTCTTTGTCTTTATGTTTCCTTTGCAGGAATAAGGATTATTTTGCCATTACATTCTTGGCATATGTTAGGCCTTGGAGGCCATAAGTTAGGCATTGGATGCCACGGAATCCTTATTGAGTTTTATAACTCACCCGCCCTACTCTACTTTTGTAGGTAAAGGTTTGCTTGAAAGATCAAGCTAAGAGTCTTGAGTACTCTTTCTGTATTCTAAGGTTGGATTTGTGTATGGTATTGCTCAAAATATTCTAAGTATTCTAAGTATATAAGCTGCTTGTAAACAAGCTAAAAAAATGTGGACTTTCTGTGCAGGACTTGAAGTCTTAGAATTGTGGGAACAAGGTCTATTAAGGTGGAAATTTGTGTTCCATGGCTTTGTGAATTTATGGGTTGCTTTTAAGCATGTTTTTGTTGGTCTAACTTTAGTGACCAAATTATGGACTTAGCTAAAATTTGGCCAAAACTTGGCTTTGGGCTTGTATTATGGACTTGGACATTTTCGGGTATTTTTATTGCTTGGTGGACTTACCAAGGCCCATGCATGAATTTATGGGTTATGTTTTCATGAAATTTGAAGCATGTTGAAATTGGGCTTAAATAAGAACTTAAAAATTTTGATTTTATTCTTGGTTAATTTTGGGCCATATGCATGTTAAGTACTAAAAGGCCCATAAGCCCATGTCTATGTTAAAAGCATGCAATGTTTGGCTATGTATGCTCATTTAGTAAAGAACATGCAAGTAAACTTAGAAAAAGCATGAAATTGGATGCTTGTGTAAAGTTTGGCTAATAAGAAATTTAAATGCACGTATGTGAATTAATACATGCCTAAGCATTAGTTGCATTTAAAGGCATTAAGTGATTATGTGCACTAGTGAACTCCAAAACGCATAAGCATGCAAAGCATATGCATGAAAATAAGTTTTTAAACTTAAGTTGGTGTTTTAGTTGCCATGCATATTCTTGGCTAAGCTCGGTAAAGACCATGAAAATGAACACATGAAATCCACATAGGCACTAGCTTGTTTCTGAGAGCACATCAACTTAACCTTAATTAAAGAACTTAACGAGCTAGTACCGATAAGTATCCTGGGGTTCGTGCCCATAAGTCTTAGTGAGTTTTAAAAGCCCCTTCTGTGTAATGAAAACTTCCGCTGCATGTTTAAAAAAAAAAAAAAATCAGGCCCAAATGGGCCAGGGGCAGTTTAGGGCACGACAGCTTGGTATCAGAGCACAGTTGCTCTTAAGGACCAAAGTTTTGGTCTATGATTCTTAGTATAGACTTGTTCCCACATAGGTTAAGTCCACTAATGAATATTTATGAATATTGAGCAATTGTGTGCCTTGCTTGTTGTTAATTCCAAGATGAGAACCAGAAATACGAACCGAGGCCGGAATGAAAGTGAAACTTCCCATCAGGGGAATGAAAATGCTGGCTTTGTGCCAGAGGCCCAAGTTAGGCCTTCTGAGCTCATAAGGGCTAATGTTACTGGGCCTAGCATTGATGCCCAAGAAAGAAGGGAGGCAAGAATGGAAGCAATGATGGAAGCTATGCAGGCCAATATGGCCCAATTAGCAGCTAGCATGCAGATTCTGGCAAGGGGTCAAGCCCAAGTCCCAGAGCCTACTGGGCAACAAAGAGAGCCACCAATAAGAAGGAGGCTAGGAAAAGAACCTATACTCGATGATCAAGCCAGTGAAAATGGTGATGATGAGGATGAAGAAAGGAGAAACCCAAGAGCTAGAAGGATAAGATCTGAGATTAGACAAGAACTGAGGGAAGAAGAAGAAGAAAGTCCAGATGCAGAAGAGCTGGACATAGAAGATATTAATGGGCCTGCCCAACTCACTGTCACCACTGGAACAGTGAGGGCCCAAAGAGGGAGGCCCAATATGGATAATAGTGGAGGCCTAAGAGAAGGCCAACTAGAGGGGTTCCTTGCCCTAAGACCACCAACATTTAAAGGAAGCTGTAATCCAGATGAAGCAGAATTCTGGAAAAACCAGATCGAAAAGATCTTTGAGAGAATGGAGGTTTCCGCTTCTCAGAAGGTCTTACTGGCAACCTTCAAACTAGAAGGAAATGCTGAGTTATGGTGGAGAGCAGTCCATAGGACATATGCTAGCAAAAATGCTAGGCGGCCTGCTCAAAGTAGAAGAGCAATGAGATGGCCCGAATTCGAACAAGTGTTTCATCAACAATACATCGGTGAAGCACAGAAAGACCAAAAGCAGGTTGAGTTTGACCTGCTTGAGCAGAAAGAGCTCTCCGTACTGGAATACGAACAGAGATTCAGTAACCTCATACGGTACGCACCACAGTACGATGATCGAGAAGACCTTAAGGCCAAGAGGTTCCTTCGGGGACTTAGGCCAGAGCTGAGGCAAATACTCAGAGCAGTAGGAGCCCATAAATACTACGACATTGTACAGAGGGCTATGGCCCTAGAGCAAGAATTCAGGGAGCAAGCCATGAATGGCCCTGGAAGTACTAGTGGGATGCAAAAATTCTCTAAGAAGAGAGGCAGAGAAAGCTTGGCATATGAGCCAAGAAAGGGTAACAAAAGAGAGAAGACCGCATCCCCCTATGGGCCACAATGTGAGACATGTGGAAAATTCCATGGCCAGAAGCCATGTTATAGGCTCACTTCCAGATGCCTTAAATGTGGTGCCCAGGATCACTGGGTAAAAGACTGTCCTGTCAGGGGAGAAGATCAGAGGACCCCAGGAGGGTTTAATAACAGATGGGCACAGAGGCAATTGCCCATAAGGAGGCCCAATATGCCTCCACCCCCACAAAGAAGGGACCAAGATAAGGCCAGGAGGGGACAACCTCAGGCTACTGGAAGAATATTCCAGATTAAGACATCGATGAAAGCACGAGAGGACCCAGAGGTCAACAAAGCTGGGGAGGATGAGGAAGAAATAGACCAGGCTAAGCTGGTCAGGAAGACTCTAAAAGGTACCATTTCCATAAATGGTTATGAAGTATCAGTTTTGTTCGATACTGGAGCATCTTTATCTATAGTATCCTTTAAGTTAGTCAAAGATATAAACCTCTAAGTATGCAATACAGATAAAATGTACCTGGTTAAAACTGCCGGGAATGAGGTTATGATAACATACCATATGGTAAAAGATTGCATGCTTAAGCTAGGTGAACTAGAGCTTAGAGCCGACCTGATGGTCTTGGATACTAATGGATATGACATCATCCTAGGAATGAACTGGCTTAGTGCCAATCGGGTGGTTATAGATTGCCATGCCAGGCAACTTTATCTGTCTGGGCACAAACCTCAATCTTTGGAAAAATCTCCTGGGTTAGTCCCAGATTTTCATTTAAAGGTGGTGGAACACAAACCCTTATTACTAAAAGGTGAATACCTAGGGTTAAATGGAACAGAAGTAGAAATAGAGCTGGGTAAAATACCCATAGTAAGAGAATTCCCTGAAGTGTTCCCCACTGATCTCCCAGGACTCCCTCCTGCAAGAGAGGTTGAGTTTGAGATCAAATTAGTGCCAGGAGCTGCACCAGCATCTATTGCTCCATACAGGATGGCTATTCCTGAAATGATGGAACTAAAGAAGCAACTGGATGAGTTGCTTGAGAAAGGTTTCATAAGGCCAAGTACATCTCCTTGGGGAGCACCTGTACTTTTTGTGAAGAAGAAAGATGGAACCCTTAGGTTGTGCATTGATTACAGGAAGCTCAATGCACTGACCATTAAGAATAAGTACCCCCTCCCAAGGATCGAGGATCTATTTGATCAGTTAAAGGGAGCTAAGGTCTTTTCCAAAATAGACCTCAGATCTGGATACTTCCAGCTGAAAGTCAGGGAAGAAGATGTCCCAAAGATAGCTTTCAGGACCAGATATGGTCACTTTGAGTACACAGTGATGCCATTTGGGCTCACAAATGCACCAGCCTTTTTTATGGACCTCATGCAAAGAATGTTTAAAGCTCATTTAGACCACTTTGTTGTGGTATTTATTGATGACATATTGGTGTACTCAAAGGATGAAGAAGCCCATAAGGAGCACCTAAGAGTGGTGCTAAGCCTGTTAAAGGAACATGAATTATATGGCAAATTAAGTAAGTGCCAATTCTGGGCTAAAGAAATTGGATTTCTCGGACATGTAATCAATGAGCATGGTTTAGCTGTTGATCCCGAGAAAATTAAAGCTGTCTTGGAATGGAAGCAACCTCAGACTGTGAGGGACATAAGAAGCTTCTTGGGACTTGCTGGCTATTACAGGAGATTTGTGCCTAAATTTTCTGTACTAGCAGCTCCACTCACTCAATTGACAAGAAAGGACCAAAAGTTTGAGTGGAGTGAGCAATGCGAGGCTAGCTTCCGAGAACTTAAGGAAAGATTGACTACAGCCCCAATACTGGTTCTACCAGACCCTACTAAGGAGTATATAGTTTACACGGATGCTTCTCGAGTTGGGCTGGGCTGTGTCTTAATGCAAGGGAAGCAAGCAATAGCCTATGGATCAAGACAATTAAGGCCTCATGAGAAGAATTATCCAGTTCATGATCTGGAATTAGCGGCAGTGATCTTTGCTCTGAAGCAATGGAGGCACTACCTACTTGGAGGCAGATTCCAAGTCTTCACAGACCACAAGAGTCTAAGGTACCTGTTTACACAAAAGGACCTGAACATGAGGCAAAGAAGATGGCTTGAGTACCTAAAAAATTTTGAGTGCGTCATCGAGTATACGGCCGGAAAAGCCAATGTGGTAGCTGATGCTCTCAGTAGAAAGTACACGGGAATACTCAAAGCCACTGGAGAGCCTACCGAGGCAGAGGTACTCAGTTTATCTGGGTTGGCCCAAGATTGGGATAAGTGGGAAATGGACCAAGTAAAGGTCTTAACTATTAGGACTGAGTGGAAAGACCTAATTCAGGAAGCTCAGCTTCAAGATGAGGAGATTCCCAGGATCTCTGGGCAGAAACAAGGAAAATTGTATCAAGGATTTTCCTTTAAGGCTGGAATATTATATTTTCGGGATAGGATTTATGTGCCAAATAAGGATGGAATCAGGCAACAAATCCTAGAAGAAGCCCACTCCAGTTTGATGAGTATGCATCCTGGAGCTCAGAAAATGTATATGGATTTGAAATCCCATTTCTGGTGGCCATATATGAAGCAAGAGATTGGTGCTTCTGTGGCTAAGTGTATGACTTGTCAACAAGTCAAAGTGGAGCACCAGAGACCTGGTGGAAAATTACAGAGCTTACCTATACCAGAAAGAAAATGGGGATCCATATCCATGGACTTTGTAGTGGGTTTGCCACTGACCCGAAGAAAGTGTAATACAATCTGGGTCATAGTGGATAGATTGACTAAGGCAGCCCACTTCTTGCCCATAAACCTTACAGACTCCCTGGAGAAATTAGCCCAACTATACGTTAAGGAGATAGTAAGGCTACATGGTGTACCGGACGATATTGTCTCGGATCGGGACCCAAGATTTGTTTCCAGATTCTGGAAGTCCTTACACCATGCCTTGGGCACTAAGTTAAAGTTTAGTTCTGCATACCATCCTCAAACGGATGGACAGACTGAAAGAACCATTCAGACATTGGAAGATATGTTAAGGTGTTGTGTTATTGACTTCCAAGGAGAATGGGATAAACACTTGCCTTTAGTGGAGTTTTCATACAACAATAGCCATCACTCAGTGATTGGCATGGCACCTTATGAAGCACTCTATGGAAGAAGATGCATAACTCCACACTGCTGGCATGAGCCAGGTGATAAGTTGGAAATTGGCCCAGAACTCATAAGAGAAACTACTGGGAAGATTAAGCAAATCCAGGAAAGGATTAAAACTGCCAACAATAGGCAAGAATCATATGCCAACCTCAAGAAAAGAAGAGACCTGGAGTTCCAGGTAGGAGACCAAGTATGGTTAAAAGTATCTCCTATGAAAGGAGTAATGAGGTTTGGAAAACGGGGAAAATTAGCCCCGAGGTATGTAGGACCATACCTAATACTCGCAAGAGTAGGAAATGTAGCCTACAAGTTAGAGCTACCGCCTGAGCTGGGACATGTACATGACACATTCCATGTAAGCCTATTGAAGAAGTGTGTATTTGATCCTAAACAAGTGGTACATGTCACTAGTGTTCCCATCACCCAAGATCTCACCTATGAAGAAGAACCAATTCGGGTATTGGCAAAGGACACTAGGAAGCTCAGAAGTAAGTGGATATCGATGGTAAAAGTCCAATGGACTAACCATTCTGAGGAGGAGGCCACATGGGAGGTTGAAGCTGAAATGCTTAAGAATTATCCTGATATCTTCCCTAAACTTCTAGGAAATTTGGAGGACCAAATTTCTTAAGGAGGGGAGTGTTGTAATGCCCGGACAATCCAAAATGATTAGGTCCCGGGTTAAATGGATTTGGAGCATAAGAATTTTTCCTTAATTAGGAATTTAGCTCAATTAAATTGAGAAGACAATATGGCATGTGCATAATTGAGTGTTGAACATCTTAAAAATAAGCTTGGCTTAGGCCAAGAGAAATAGTAATGAAAATGGTGGTTTTTAAAGATGAGGAACTAAATTGAACAAAGGGATTTTTAGTGGTTGGGCTCAATTGCCCAAATTTAGAAAGTTGGAGGACTAAAGGGGGAATTATGCCATTTTAATGGCTTTGGATGCCTTAGCCAGCCATGCCCCTCCAATTCCCAATATTTTATGTCACCTTCCTCCAAATCCTATTATTTTAATCCACCTCCCACCCTTAATCATTACCTTGGATTCTTTCTTCACCTACTTTTGACTTTTCTACCAAACTTACACAAAAGTCTTCCAATTAGTCTTCCATCCATTAAATCTTGTCTCCCACTCATTTCAAACACATTATTAATTTCCTATTATTTTAATCCACCTCCCACCCTTAATCATTACCTTGGATTCTTTCTTCACCTACTTTTGACTTTTTCTACCAAACTTACCCAAAAGTCTTCCAATTAGTCTTCATCTCTTTTAATCTTGTCTCCCACCTTCCAAGCACATTATACACTCATTTTCCTTCCCATATGGCTGGCCATTACCTTCCCACACATTAAAACATAATCACTCCACTCATTCAAAGCCATTTGCTCTCAAACTCTCTCATTCTCTCTCCATTTTCTTCCATACCAAGTCTCATCATTCCAAACACATTTCCAACTCTTTTCTCATCCAAATATTCGTCCATAGCTAGAAATAATCATTTCCTCAAATTAAAACCAAGTATTCTTGGTTGAATTCAAGCTCTAAGACCATAAAGAGCAAGAATCAGATGAAGAATTCAAAGAAAACCAAGGAGGAAAATTTGGCCATTTCCATTTCTTGGAGGTTTTAAGCTCTACTCAAGGAACTCTTTGTGTGATTGAGTTTCTAAGTTCATTAGAAGCAAGAAATCAAGAAGAAGCTTGAAGAACATCAAGCACAAGAAAATTGGCCTTACCTCTTCTATGAGGTTCTGTAAGTGTACACCAAGTGTTCTTGGTATTTTGTGTTATTTGAGTTAATCACCAAGTGTTCTTGGTATCTTATGGTTACTAATAAAATTCGGCCCATCTTGGTTCTTATGCTAGAAAACAATTTCTAGAGTCAACAAGCAAGGAAAACGAAGGAAAATAAGCTTCTAAAGCTTTCGGTGTTGTGGGTAAGGATTCCTATACTCACTTTATTGCATGGTATAATTCCATGGCCTTTTTATGTGAGTATTCGGGCCCCTAGGTGATGGTCAAAGAACCATGTGATCCTAGGAGTGCTAAGAGGGCTTAAGTTATGTTATTGCTTCGGCAATTCTGTTTTGCTCATGAGCTAAGTTAAGTAAGCAAGCATTATGGGCTAGGAGTTAAGGCGGCCACCTTAATTCCTATGCTAAGTGAGCTCTCCGAAAACATTAAGTATATGAAATTAATGAACTAAAACTTGAGGGATGCTTGCTGCCCTTCTGTGAACAAAGTGTTAAGTGGGGTGTGTTTGTGTGCTTCTTTGATTTGTTGTGCATGCTAACCCCCGATTATGATATTATTGCTATATGCATGTATCTTTTTGTTTTCTTTGTCTTTATGTTTCCTTTGCAGGAATAAGGATTATTTTGCCATTACATTCTTGGCATATGTTAGGCCTTGGAGGCCATAAGTTAGGCATTGGATGCCACGGAATCCTTATTGAGTTTTATAACTCACCCGCCCTACTCTACTTTTGTAGGTAAAGGTTTGCTTGAAAGATCAAGCTAAGAGTCTTGAGTACTCTTTCTGTATTCTAAGGTTGGATTTGTGTATGGTATTGCTCAAAATATTCTAAGTATTCTAAGTATATAAGCTGCTTGTAAACAAGCTAAAAAAATGTGGACTTTCTGTGCAGGACTTGAAGTCTTAGAATTGTGGGAACAAGGTCTATTAAGGTGGAAATTTGTGTTCCATGGCTTTGTGAATTTATGGGTTGCTTTTAAGCATGTTTTTGTTGGTCTAACTTTAGTGACCAAATTATGGACTTAGCTAAAATTTGGCCAAAACTTGGCTTTGGGCTTGTATTATGGACTTGGACATTTTCGGGTATTTTTATTGCTTGGTGGACTTACCAAGGCCCATGCATGAATTTATGGGTTATGTTTTCATGAAATTTGAAGCATGTTGAAATTGGGCTTAAATAAGAACTTAAAAATTTTGATTTTATTCTTGGTTAATTTTGGGCCATATGCATGTTAAGTACTAAAAGGCCCATAAGCCCATGTCTATGTTAAAAGCATGCAATGTTTGGCTATGTATGCTCATTTAGTAAAGAACATGCAAGTAAACTTAGAAAAAGCATGAAATTGGATGCTTGTGTAAAGTTTGGCTAATAAGAAATTTAAATGCACGTATGTGAATTAATACATGCCTAAGCATTAGTTGCATTTAAAGGCATTAAGTGATTATGTGCACTAGTGAACTCCAAAACGCATAAGCATGCAAAGCATATGCATGAAAATAAGTTTTTAAACTTAAGTTGGTGTTTTAGTTGCCATGCATATTCTTGGCTAAGCTCGGTAAAGACCATGAAAATGAACACATGAAATCCACATAGGCACTAGCTTGTTTCTGAGAGCACATCAACTTAACCTTAATTAAAGAACTTAACGAGCTAGTACCGATAAGTATCCTGGGGTTCGTGCCCATAAGTCTTAGTGAGTTTTAAAAGCCCCTTCTGTGTAATGAAAACTTCCGCTGCATGTTTAAAAAAAAAAAAAAAATCAGGCCCAAATGGGCCTGGGGCAGTTTAGGGCACGACAATTTCCAATTTCATACACTATCAAATATCAAAACTCATACAATAAGAACACGGTTTCATACATATATAACCTCAATTTCATACAATATGAACAAAAAAAATCATACAATAACAGCTCAATTTCATACAGTAGCAATATAGGTTCACACACACAAAATAACAACCAATTACATATAATAGCAACCTAGTTTTATGCATTGACTTCATACTTCTAAAACTCCACAACTATACATTATCACATTAATTTCATACAATTTATTTACAATTTTATAAACTATCAAAACTCAAAACTCGTAAGATAGGAAGACAATTCTATACATATATGAACTAGTTTCATACATTAGCAACCCAAATTTTTTTATACATATATGAACTAGTTTTATACAAGGCAAAACTAACTAAAAAACCACTCATGTTTGTATGTTGGCCCGAATCAGCCACTAATGTTTTGTTTGGACCAAATAAACCACTAACACTAATGTACTAGGTTGATTGACCCATTGGCATTAAAAATAACATAACATGTCAGGATGAATGCCAAATCAGATTTAGCGGGAATAGAAACTCTAATGGTGGCATAAACAACATGCTTCCAGTCGAATCTATTCTGACACAAGAGTGAAGAATTGATTCTCCAACTATCTGAGAAAAGTAGGGATGACAGGGTAAGAGATATGAAGTCTAATAAAAAAGCAAAAGATCTATGGAATCCTAAAAAGCAATTAGAAAGGTATTGAAATATTAAACTATTAATATTGAATTGAATAGGGTTCATTGATTTATTGTTTTTACTGGTCTAGATGCATAAAAATACGAAAGTAAACATGAATGGTTTGACCATTTTAGCTGGCATGTGTGATGGGCAAATTTTTTAATGAGCAATAGGGCTTGTAGAATTAAATGTGTTGCCCTGTGTGTGTTTTTTGTGTTGCTTAGTGCACAGTGGGGCATTGAAGGCTGAATGAAAGGACCATTGTGAATCTTTAATGAATACATGTGCTAGGAAAAGAATACATTGTCAATTTGTTTTAATGGGAAGTAGTTGTGGGTGTATAAATGGGCAATGTATTGAATGTTTGTTTCATTATTTTATTTGTTGTAGTGGAGAAGATTAGCAGCAATACATGGTAGCTGATGAGGATGATCATTATACTGTTAAGTATTTTATACATTACGATGGTAGATTTGTTGACAACCCCTTTAGATATGTTGGTGGACAAGTGAATACAATTGTGGTTTATGATTATGGGTATGGGTACCATGATTTATTAAAATGGCTGCATGAAAAAAATTACAAGAATTTTAATTATGTTTATTATAAGGTATCTAGGAAAGCTTTGTTTCATGCTGATGACTTGAGGCTTGTGATAGATGACGGTGATGCTTTGGGATTATTTGAGGTGTTGTGTGAAAAAGGTAGCATTAAGTTTTATCTTGAACATAAGGGTGACTTGAAAACATTTATTGAAACTGGTGGGGTAGGTGCATCATTAAACTCATCAATAGTACAAGGAGAAGGTGAAGGTCGTGTAAATGTAAGGGACACTGAGCATCAATAAGATCTTGTCAATACTTTATACAGAATAAGGGAGAATAATGATGGGTATAAAAATGATATTTTTTATGATGAAGGCTACCCATCTAATTTCGACGAGGAAGCTAAACAAAGTAGGGAAAACTTGAAGGCATTAAAATCAAAGATAAATTGGAGAAGAAGGATTGCAAAAGTTTATGCTATTGATGATGAGGAGTTACAAGATAAAGAAGATGAAGACGTTGTTGGTGGCTTTGATGGATAAAACTTTAAGGTTGAAGGTGAAGTGAAAACAAGTAATGAGTAGCAAGAGACAGAGAAGCATATTATTACTCAAAGCCGAAGGCAGGAGCATGGTTTAAAGGAAGATGGTGGCCAAAGTGATGGAACGAAGTAATTAAGTTCAAACGAGGTTGGGTGTCTTGATTTAGATGATGGTTCAGAGGACAATGATGGTGAGCCAAACCTTAAGTTTAAGAAATGTTAGCTTCCTCACTACAACCTAAAAGCTAGGTTTCATGAGTTTGAAGTATGAATGAAATTTGATTACAATCAACAATTTTGAGATGCCTATGCTAAGTATGCTATAGAAACTCATAGAAATGTCTACTTTCGTGTTAATGAGCCGAATAGAATCCAAGTGAGATGCTCTCCAACATGTCCATTCAAGGTGTGGGCTTCATATAGTAAGAGTGAAAAATGTTTTCAGATAAAGTCTTTGAGGATAAATCATAAGTGCGGACAGAAAAACAAATTGAGGTTAGTTACAACAAAATTGATTAATAAAAGATATTGCAATGTGATTAGAGAAGAACCTTATTTAACTATAAAACACTTGAGGGGGCTTATCAGAAGGGAGCTAAAGATAAATATATCAGTGAATATGGTGAAAAGGATGAAGGAGATGGTGAAAAAAAAAATGGAAGGTAATTATAAGGATAAATATAAATTGTTTCTAGGTTATATGCAAGAGTTGCTGGACACTAATCTCAATAGCACAGTGGTACTTGATGTTGTACCAAGCGTTGATTTGTTAGTTTCGGTGTTCAACAAATTGTACATTTGCTTTGATGCATGCAAGAGAGGTTTCTTAACTGGTTATAGGCCTTTGTTTTGTGTTGACGGTTGTTTTCAAAGGGGTTAGTGAAAGGTGAAATGCTAACAGCTATAAAAATAAATAACAATGATCAAATGTTTCCAATCACTTAGGCCGTGGTTATGGTAGAAAACAAGGATTCTTGGACATGGATCCTAAAATTGCTTATTGCTGATCTTGAGGTTGAAAATTCCAAAAAAATGGACCATTATCTCTGACCAACAAAAGGTATATAAATGATTCAACACGTTTTTCATAATTTTTCTTAACCATGTTTGTTCTTCATTTTATTAACTATTTTGGATTCCTGGACTAGGGATTGTTGCCTACAATTGAAGAACTGCTGCATCATGTAGAGCACAGAAAGTGTGCTAGACACATATGTGCTAATTGGAGTCAAAAGCATCCCGGTGATGTTCTTAAAAACCTTTTCTAGCTGGCTGTAAAGAGTACTTTAGAGAGTGTGTATCTTGATACATTGGAGGTTATTGATCAATGGGAGAATGCCAAAGCCAACCTCCTTAAAGTAAACCCAAGGTATTAGTGTAAAGCCTTTTTTCAAACTTATCCTCAGTGTGATGTTAATCACAACAATCTATGTAAAGCCTTCAATAGAGTCAAAACAGTTCTTATAGCAACACAAAAACCAATATACTCAATGTTGGAGGACATTAGAAGGTATGTTATGGGACAATTTGTTGAAAAATGAGGGATGTAAGTAAATGGCCAAGGAATTATGATAACATTATTTTGAATAAGCTGGAGAGAGAGAGAGAAAGAGAGAGTAAAGAAAACAGTAAATGAGATATATCATTCAATGGTGATGATGGATATGAGATTAAGAATGGTGTTGATGCATATAGAGTAAATTTGAGACAAAAAAAATGTGCATGTGGCAGTTGGTCTCTCAGTGGTATTCCTTGCAGATATGTCATTACATGTATTGAAGAACAAGAAAAGAATCCTGGGGATTACTTAAGTGCATGGTATCATAAGAAGACTTTTATCAACACTTACAGTTATTCATTGCAGCCGATTAGTGGACAAAATACTTGGGTTGTCCCACAGTCGATCCTTATTGTTCCCCCTATAGTTAGGACAATGCCAGGAAGGCCTAAGAAGAAAAGGAAGCTTGAACAAGGTGAAAAACAAAATAAGTCCAAGTTGTAAAAAAAAAAAAGAATACCAAACAATTGCAGCATTTGCCACAACCCAAGTCATAATAAGAATACTTGTCCTAATAAGGCAACACATATACTTGAGAAGCATAAGGTAATATTTGTTAGAATTCCTAGTTGTGTTTATCCAATTTATGCTGTTTGAATGGCTAATGATCAATGAACCCAGGTGGCCATACAAGTTGAAACAATAGCTCTTAGAAGACCTAGAAGGCCCAGAAAGATTGCAACACAAACTCATAAATTAAATCAAGCATCCAGTGGCGAATATGGGATTTATGTCAACACGAACTGGATATAGCACGTACAATATAAGTAATCATAATAAAGTTCTTGTACTTGTATTAATACATGTTTCATAGGATTTAGTAATTGGCAGCCTGGTAGACGGAGTATATTGCTTTTGGATGAAATGATGATGAAGAGATCAGTCATATCAAGAACTATTGGAGAAGCTAGTAGTGGAGCTGCTCAACAAAGACCCAACTTATCTTTAAGGTACCAACAACTAGTGAAAACCATCTCGTTATCATGCCCAGCTCAGCTTACTCAGAATTTAGGATCTTAGTGGTTAAACCAAGGTGTAACTTTTAGGCAAAAATGAAATGTTGTTAGGGAAGAGTATTCTAAGCCTCCAAATTCAGCATTTGCACAACCTCCACCATTTAACCAGCAATAGCTTTAACGCATATTTCCTATGGTGTTTTTATTGTGGCCTATATATATTGTATGTTTAAAGCTGAAGACAAGATGGTTATTTTGTGCTTTGTCTTTGCTATAAACTAGTTTGAAAAGTGTATTATTGAACAGATACAAGTAATGAATAGAATGGCGTAGCATTTTGCAATGTTTAACTTGGTGTTTCACTTTGACCTACATTCATTGTCTTCACCTGAAACTGAGTTTATCAATTTAGAATTACATTTAAAAATTATTAGACTTCTAAAATTTGGTTTACAAGCTGTTTCTGTTAATTTTAGTAGTCAACTGAAATCTGAATGATCCACTAACCAGCAGCATCTACAAGGTAGATGAATCATATTGTTGTGAATGATTGAAATTTACAGGGTTGTGATTAGATGACTGTTCAAGTGAATTCCTAACATCTCAGGAGCTCTTGGCTGTGTGGATGGTTGGGAAAGAGAGATAGAGTTTTAGACATTTTCCAGTTTTAAAACTAGTGTTGTTGTAGAATTAGTTCCTAACTCTTATGATGAAGTTTAGATTGATTCTCCAAATGTTGTGTACGTGTTTCATTTGTGATACTAAAAACTTGTGTGCAAAGAGAGGCATACATTGCAACTTTTACTGTCGAAAATTTGTTTCCAACCATACTTGCAACTTTTGTTGTAAAAAAAATCTATTTCCAACTTTGAAGCATTGTTCCCAATGGACATAAAAATAGAGCAATGTCAAGTAAGCTTTTTGTAGGTTTGTTGTAGGTTTTTTTTCCACCAAATTCAAAACCAAACAATTGTAATCTAGCTGAAAATTCTCTTATATGATTCATCTTTTCAAACTCAACATTTTGGTTCCCTATTATGAGCAACATAATTAAAGGAATAGCAAAGAAAGAGCTAGCATTGGAACTTGACATAACACGCATACAAAAATGAGGCATTATTCCATTAGCTTCTATTTCACATATAACAATAACTCATTCACACATAGTGCTTATACCACATGGAAAACAAAATCATTCTATCCGCTTCCAGCAAAAAGAACATCATAGGAAAACAGAATCATTCTAACCACTTCCAACCAAAACAACATCACTAATCCTACAATGCACACAATTACTTACTCATTAACACACCAACAAATATAGCAATAACAATTATTCCCCAACTCACAAACAACATCTCTTGTACTTAGAATTAATGCCTATGCTACGAAAACCATTGTAGTACTTTCTATGCCATATACCCCTACCAACCGCTTTACCTGGTCTGCACACATTTTTTTCAACTGCTCTACCATTATCAGTTTCCCATGTTCTGCCAGCATCACCTTGGATTGCTCTGTTATAATCTATTTCTCTTGCTTTGCTATAACCTTTTTCAACACAGAGTTCTCCTTAAAGAGTGACAACTTCTCAGCCCATAACTTATTAATCATGTCCTTTGCTTATCTTAGATAATCCAAGTCATGCCAATGATGAAATTTGCATCTTCTACCCTGTTAATCAACAAAATCATTTCAGTTCAACAAAATAGTTGCTGGTCTCTATGCTTTAACTGTGTGCTTACCATCCAATTTCTACAATTGTAAAATCACCGACTTGGGTTTTCCTCCGTCCACGATGTCCACTTCGTTGTTATCCTCTTACACCAACATAGAATTTTATGATTGAAATCAGGGCTTTGAACGCTCCCCAATCCATTGTGTATCAACAGCTTCTACTCATTTTTTCCCACTGAAGATGAACTAGAAGACAAACTCTTCAATTGGGACATGGACATCATTCTCCCCAAAATCGATCTCCAACCCTAGTCCTTCACTTAATTTGGACATAATCTTCCACTCACATTCCCTGAAATGAAACGTTGGCCACAACACCCAGCTATTTGTGCATTCTTTAAGCCACATTATCCATATACTTACGGAATATGCTTCATTCTAAACAGAATATTCACTTACGTAATGACGAGTGACTTGTTTGGGTTATTTTAAAAAAATAAGTGATTTATTTAGCCCAAACAAAACATTAGTGGCCGATTTGAGGGAACATACAAACATGAGTGGTTTTTTAGTTATTTTTTCTTTTATACAATAGCATCGCAGGTTTTGCCCCCATTTTTTTTTTTTTGCCAAATCATGATTTTATTAAGAGAACAAACTTAAGGAGGATCATGTCGAAGATCTTGAATTAACAAAGCTTGCAAATGAGGTGAGGTACTAGAAGTCCACTCATAAGATCTTATCTCGTTCTTACAAAAAGATGTTATAACATCAGTGCACTAGTTAGCTGTTTTAGGAATGAATGCTATTATACAAGAAGAAAACTTCTGTTTGATCTTTCGGATGTCGGCTGCAATACCCTTTATTTCCCAAGGCTTTATTGCACAATTCAGACTTCCCACAAAGGCCTTAGAAGCTGACTCAATCTCAACCCGAGAGAGTTTAAGATGGAGAGCTTTCTTCAATGTTTCTCCTAGAGCTTCTCTTACCAACACAAATGAGGCTTCATAGAAAAAACCCCAACTATAATCACAGATCCACTATAGTTGCGCAAAATCATACCTAAGCCTGTTTTTCCTAAGGCCTTGTTAAAAGCAGCATCATTATTCACCTTAATCTATTCTAGAGCAGGTCTGATCCGATAAAGAAGAGCATAATTCCTATTATTAACATGACCAAAAAATTTTATCACTCTCCAATATTCATTGAAAGCATTTAAAATCTTAGTAATCATTTCTTATGCTGAAAAATTATCTTATTTCTAGCAATCCAAATGTTCTAGCAAACAAACATACTCTTGGGTAGAAAGATTTGCCCATCAGTCCCATGCAAACCTATGTGTTTCATTAAAGCCAGGATCTATTTGTCAAAATAGTTATCACCCTCACATCAGCCACATAATCTAAGATCTCATACCTACCTTGCTGAGTTCAATTACACATAAAAAGTGCATGCTTCATTGTTTTAGGGTAAGAACAGAATGGACACTTACTATCAGTAACTAAATGTCTTTTAACATGATCCAAGTTAGTGGCTAAATAATTCTGACATGCTCTCGACAAAAAATTGATTAGCTTAGTCAAACCTTTAAGCGTCTATAGACGTTTCTAAAGGCTTCTATCTGTAACATGAGAAGAAGATGAAGCATCAATAGAAATAGGTTGCCTCTAGAAATTGTAAGCTAAACGCACAATCAAATTACCAGATTTTTCATAGGACCAAATGATAGTATCTAGACTTTTGAACAAAGACACTGGGAGTTATCGAATGGTATTAGCATCGTGGCCAAAGATCCACTGCTGCACTTTTCTTAGATCCCATGCACATGTTGTAGGTCTTAGAATTTGCCAAACTTTCATATTTTGGAGATGCTGAGGAATAACACCCAGAGGCTAAACAAATCTTCTGTCATTGGGCAGCCAATTGACAATCTTGTCATCACCTATTTGCCAACAATATCCTTGTTGCATAATCTTCATTCCTTCCAAAATACTAGACCAACCCCAAGATGCTCAAGAACCTTTCTGTGCTTCAAGGAAAAAAGAGTAAGGGAAATATAAACCCTTTAAGATTTGAACCCAAAAACTTTCAGGATGCTATAAAATTCTCCCTGCAAGCTTGGCTAAAAGAGCATTGTTAAAGTTCTCCATATCTTTAAAGCTGCCTCTATTTGATTTAGCTGTTGTGAAAGTTGACTAATTCCTCCAACAAACTTTCATGCTTTCAAAAAAAGAACCCCACCAGAAATTAGCCACCATGGAATTTGTTTTTCTACACCATCTAGAATGAAACTTGAAACATGCCATACAATAGGTGGGAATAGCAAAAGCAACCATTTGAGTAAGATATCCTTTGGAAAGGATAAAGCTAGCCTTTCCAACTTTGCAATTTTTTGGCAATTCTATCTTTGATAAAGCCCGAGGCTTCAGACTTAGATCTACCCCATATTATAGGCAACCTCAAATATTTACCTGGGTTAGCAGTCTTAGGAATTTTAATGGTCCGACAAAACTCATTTTGTAAAGAAGAATAAGTGAAAGTGTTGGGACTAAAAAATACACAAGAATTGTCAAGATTGATAACCTATCCATATACTTTACAATAGTCACTAAGGAGTTGCTAGAACTTCACACAGTTTGCAATAGAAGCTGATAAGAAAAGTAATGAATCATCTACAAACAGTAGGTGTGAAAGTATAGGACAATGCCTTGTTAATCTGATCTATCCCTGTTTGATTGTGCATTGTTTTATACGTGTAATATATATGTGTTCTTATAAACCTAAATTAAAGTGTATATATATATATATATATATATATATATATATATATATATATATATATATCTGTACTTTTTACAAAAAATAAACATAAGCATAAGTGTAAAACCTAGAAATATACATATATATCTGTATTTCTATAAATTCAGAAGTATACATATAAAACTTAGAAGCATACATATATATTTGTGTTATTTATAAATCCAAAAGTATACATACATCAGAAAATCTCAATCAAACATGTAGGGCTTCAATTTGGAATATAAATGTCAAATTTCAAACCATTTTTTTCACATGCTCATGCTATTTTGCAATAAAAAATAAATAAAGGAAAATTATTAAAACCCCATTGAGGTTTGATCGAACCTACAATTTTGTCCCCTTATTTTCAAAAACTTACACTTACCCCCTGAGAACTTAACACCATTGATGACTGTTACCCTAAAAAAGAAAAATTACCTGATTTAGCCCCTTTGAACTTCTGCCACAAAAACTTTACCCTCAACTTTTACATCTAATGATTTTGCATATTGAGCAAGGAGGAATACGGCGCCGTCAACGTTGGAACCTGGAAAGAGTGTTTCGAGCGGCAAGCAAGACAGAGGAGGAGTTCAAGCAACAAATCGAAGACCTCAGGGCTAAAGTTTTCTTCTCTCCACTCGATCATGGCTGGCGCTTCTCCTCTTAGGCATTCGGGTCCGCCATTTGCAGCCTCGATTCACAATGATCTTCAATTTCTTGGGAATCTGAGTGATCAGGGGACGAACAGGTTGAGGGATCAATTCGGCCGGTAGTAAAACTGGTGGGCTTTCTTCGATCTTTATGCCTGCTCCAATTCGTCGCCCATTTTGTCCAGTTAGCCCAATTGTCACGCAGTTCATTCAGTTCTCCTCATTGTCACCCAGTTCGCCCGATCGTCGACCAGTTCCATCTCTCTTCACGACCATCGACAGTCGGCTTCTCTGACGGGTGAGGTTCTCACCGGATCGATAATCAACAGATCAAAGCCTGATTAGAAGGTTCAGCCATCAAGTTTATAATTTTCTTTTAGATCTATTGCATAGTTTCTGGTTTCCAGATTTTGAATACCGGATTTGAGTTTTAGTTTCGTCGACCCTGCTTGATTTTTTTTTCAGATTAATTACTTCTTCTGATTTCATTGTGTTTCTTGATTTGATTATGTTCACGATTTCAAGCCTCTCGACAAAGATATTGTTTGGTTTCTTGATGATGTGTAATGATGAAATGTTTTGCCATTCTTCTTGAGTTCAAAATGGGAGTGTATAAAAGTTTGATTTCTAGTTTAGTTTGTTGTTTTTTTTTTTTTTTTTCAGACTATTGGTTTGATTTGAACAAGTTTTAGTAGTTGGGGGGCAGTGTTTTAAAGAAAAAAAATTTAGGATCGCAAAATCTGACATGTTTTTACTTTTTTGTGGTTGCGGTCAAACGAAGTTAATTTTTGAGGGGGTAAGTGTAAGTATTTGAAAATAGGGGATAAAAATGTTGGTTCGAACAAACCTCAGGAGGGGTTTTAGTAATTGTTTTTTTTTAAAAAATTGGCATTTTGTTATAAAGGGCGCCGATCGTTGTTTTGAATGAGCGCCGATCATTGTTTGGAATGAGTGCCGATCGTCACCGGCGGTTTCAATGGAGGAAAAAAAGCAGCAAACGTTGGTTTGAGTTCGAGGAGAGATTGGGGGTTGATCGTCAAGTGGTTTCAAGGAAGATAAAAAAGTGGCAGACAGTGGTTTGGGTTAAAAGAGAGAATGCGAGCCAATAGTTTTTCTGGAGAGAATGGTCAGATAAAATCATGGGAAGAAGATTTGGACTTAGATATCCATGGAAGGGGATAAAAATCCTTGTTTTTTAACTAGATTTTTTTTTAAATTATCTTTCTTATTTATTTAAATTATGGACAGCGGATGAAAACCTTAACGTAATTAGTTGATGTATATATACCGAGAGGGGTATATAAACTTTAGTTCACCAAAAGTAAAAAAAGGATGGTATCATATTCTAAGTTGCATAAAACATTTTAAAAGTGGGAGTAGAAAGTGGGAGCGAAAGCAGAAAAATGTTATTTTTTAAAATTTATATAAATAAAAAAATTGTAAAAGTGAGAGTAAAAGCAGAAATGTAAAAGTAAGAGCAAAATAAAAGAATTGTGCAATTTAGATTAGATTCATTAATTTTCACCTATTAAGTTTAAGTGAGATATTTCAGAGTGCAAATAATAAAATGCTCAACACTGTGGTGCTGGTTACAGCCATGACCACAAGTCCATGGCCCATGTTATCCCGCCATGTGCACCGACCACTATCATTCCTCGTAGCAGTAGCAGTAGCAGCTTCAATCATCTTACACGTCAAGTGTTTTTGGTGCTCGCTCGTTATCAACACAGTTAATCTGTGGGCTTCCTCTTAGATTAGGCCACGTTTCCTTGGTCGGAGCCTCGCTTTTCTTTTCAGTTCATCATCTCCACTTATTGCTCGATCCTGCACTGCACCTTCGAGTTCACCCATAAAGGAAAATAGTTCGGATGTAATGCATCATTAGCCCCAAATTTCTGTTGTCATCGTAAATTGGTTCTCAACATATATTTTATTGCAAATCAGTCCCAACTCTTTATAATTTATTACATATTATTTCATGAGGTAAAACTGAGTTAATATAGAAATCTTATCCATAAAGAGGAAATGTGATATTTTAAATGGTCAATTAACTGTCAAAATATCATGGAACAATTTAAATTTATTTAAGGATAGCTACCAAATAATTTGAATTAGTTAACTCTTACATGATTATTTGACATCAACTTTTTAAGTTTTAATTTAAACTGTCCGACAACTATCTTCTCACAATTTCAAATTTGACCATATTTTTCTAATAGTTAATTAGACCATCTATATTATCAATTTTTTTTTTAAATCAGGTTTATGTATCAACGCAGTTTTACTTAATGCTAGGGATTAATATATAATGAATTATAAATGTTTGCAAGTAATGTGGAATAAAATGAAGGTTGAGGACCAACGTGCAACAGAAATTAAATATTTGGGAACAACAGTGCTATTTTCAATTAAAACCCAAAAAGCACAATTAGTCCCGAACATTTAGTTTCTGTTGTGAATGGGCCCTCAACCTCTATTTCATTGCAAATTAACCTCAAACCTTTATAATTTGTTATATAGTAGCATCGATTTCGTTTGTCTTCTGTCATTTAGAATTTCGTCCCTCTTTTGAGTGTTGACTCAGCGAGGGCGAAACAAACAAATAAAAGTCTCTCTTTCATCTCCTCCGATCCGAGCATTTTCCTGTCAAAATTTTTCGAACTTTCCTGTTTAATTTCTGGGTTTACCCGTCTTCCTCACCAAAAAAGAGAAAAGATGGACGGTTTTGTGCTCCTCATCTCAATTAATGCGAAATAAATTTCTTTAATGCTCACAGAACAAGGACCAGGGAGATGACATTCGACATGACAACCGGGGAAAGGTGAGCGTCTTTGAGGTTGTTTTGTCGCGATCGTTGTTGGGTTTTCGTCATTGTTATGTCCGGGGCAGCGGGGCGGGCTGTGGAGCATGTACGCCAAATGCCCAAGATGGAGGCGAAGTCCAAACCCGACCCGGCTAAGAAATCTGCCGGATCTGTTTCCTTGGATCACGTTCTCCTCGCCTCGCGGGAGACCAAGGAGGAGAGGGAATTGCGAATCAGGAGCTTGTTCAATTTCTTCGACGCCGCGAATGTCGGCTACTTGGATTACACGCAGATCGAGAGGGGCCTGTCGGCTCTGCAGATTCCGGCGGAGTACAAGTACGCTAAGGAACTGGTAAGGGTCTGCGACGCCAACCGAGATGGGCGCGTCGATTATCAGGAGTTCAAGAGGTATATGGATGCCAAGGAGGTGGAGCTGTATCGGATTTTTCAAGCCATTGATGTGGAGCATAATGGGTGCATTTTGCCTGAGGAGCTCTGGGATGCGCTAGTCAAAGCTGGTAAGCGATGCTTTTCAACTTCTAATTCTTTGACTTATGTTCATTGCGACCCTTGGTTTGATGAGTGCGGTTGTTGCGTTACACAGTGTGATAGAGAACTCTAGTGAAGCTTATCTATTGAATCGGTTGTGCCCACATCTGTACGGATGTGTGATGTTCATGAGCAACTACCGCTTGGACATTATAGGTGGTCTTGTGTATTCGGATCACATGAGTAAAAGATTATGGTTAGGCATGTCTGTTTGGCTGTATTTGCGCAAAATTAGATTCATTGTTGTTCGTTTTGGTTGCAAAATGAATTGGAGTAAATTGTGATTCCATGCAAATTCCAGCCAAATGAAATGCCGTATGGCTTCCTATGGAGGTCATTGGGGTGTGAAATATGGGGCATGAGTATTGGTCTTCCTCCACCACAAAGATGTGCTTTTAAAAAAAAATGGTTCCACAAAAAGAAAAAGAACCTTTTCTCGAGTATATGCCACATGTTCAATCTACTTGATTTTTTTAGCTATTGATTATCAGGCCACGTTCTCTTCATCTTTTTGGCCGACTGAACCCAAGAATTTTTTACACTCTCTTTTTTGCTAAAGTTTAATTGAGGTTGTTTTAGTGAGTCATTGGTTGATACACAGTCACAAGTGTTGATAATGACTATTAGCTGTGTGAATTTTATCCATGATATTTGTCACTCTTAGTGGTGTGTCTGGCGGGCATTTAGATTGTCTAGGTATTTGCAGCAGTGTTCTGCCAAAACTTCTCCAAGCATTTTGGAGTACTTGCTCGTCACCCAACTTGGTAAGGAAATGGATGTTGCATTTCATGTTCTCTGCCTCTCAATCTCTGTCTAGCATTTACTTTTTATTCCTCTTCAGCCATTTCTTAGTTGATGCTTCTACACGTATGTGTTTGTGGCAATTAGCTCAATTAATGCTGATACAGGCCTGCACTTAAATCTGTGGTTTGAAGTTGATCTGGTTAAATGTTGGTTCATCTTATAAGTCCTGGCAGGTTGTATTCTGCAGGGATTGAGATAGATGATGAAGAACTTGCCCGTTTTGTGGAGCATGTTGATAAGGACAACAATGGAATTATAACTTTTGAAGAATGGAGAGATTTCCTTCTCCTCTATCCTCATGAAGCTACTATTGAGAACATTTACCATCATTGGGAAAGGGTTTGTCTTGTAGATATCGGAGAACAAGCTGTTATACTTGAAGGTATCAGCAAACATGTTAAAAGAAGCAAATATTTCATTGCAGGAGGCATAGCAGGAGCTGCTTCTCGTACTGCAACTGCTCCTCTTGATCGCCTAAAAGTAGTTTTACAAGTTCAGACGACACATACTCCGTTTGTACCAGCTGTTAAGAAGATATGGAAGCAAGATGGTTTCTTGGGGTTTTTTCGTGGCAATGGGTTAAATGTTGTGAAGGTGGCTCCTGAAAGCGCCCTTAAATTTTATGCATATGAAATGTTCAAGAATATGATTGAAGAGGAAAATGGTGATATAGGTGCTGCTGGGAGACTGTTTTCTGGTGGTATGGCAGGTGCTGTGGCACAAACTGCTATCTATCCATTGGATCTTGTGAAAACTCGCTTACAGACATGTGCTTCAGAAGCTGGGAAGTCTCCTAACTTGGGCAAACTAGCTAAGGACATATGGGTTCATGAGGGACCCCGAGCATTCTACAAAGGTCTGGTACCATCTCTGCTAGGGATTATCCCGTATGCTGGAATTGACCTTGCTGCCTATGAGACCTTGAAAGATCTATCAAAGACATATATTGTTCACAACAGTGGTAGAGCTCCTGCAAGTTTGCTTTCTGTTTTAAGCTTCGGTTTCCTGTTCACTGATAATCTTATTATAAGAGCTTGTCTTGTTCTGCAGAGCCTGGTGCTCTTGTGCAACTAGGGTGCGGGACAATATCAGGAGCTCTTGGTGCAACATGTGTTTATCCTCTGCAGGTTGTTAGAACAAGGTACCATACTAGTGAGGCAACAGCCCTTATTTCTTCAGCTTTATTGTGTTTGTTCCATGAGTTGTTATAATGTTGGCAAGTTATGCCTTGCACATATCTTGTTCCTCGAGGTCAATCAATTTTTCTTTCCCCAGATTGCAAGCACAGCCATCGAATGTTGATTCAGCTTACAAGGGAATGTCTGATGTATTTCGGAGAACCTTCCAGAATGAAGGTTTTAGAGGGTTTTACAAAGGACTCTTCCCAAATCTTCTGAAGGTTGTCCCAGCGGCAAGCATTACATATTTGGTTTATGAATCTATGAAGAAGAGCCTAGATCTTTGATCAGGAAGCGGCGGGTGATTGTGGGAACGAAATGTCCAAAAAGTTGACGACGAAAAAGAAAACAAAATATAGCTAAACATTTAGGTTATGAGTTAGTACATCATAGGCAAAGATTTCTCCTTCTGAGAACGGGAGACAGAATTTTGTAGCCAAAATTTTCCCCCAGGCTTATTTAATAGTAGTACTTAAGATGTTGAGAGAACAATTTCAGGTACAATACATTGATGTTCCACTTAAAGATGATTTGCTCTTTCCAAAACTCATGTTTGTTTGCATGTTACGGCTTGTTTGTAATTAGCCAGAGTGAATTTAACTAGTATTTTGCCGACCTCAGAAACTAGAAATTACTTGTAGTTTCTTCGATCTTTGACCTTAATCACTAACGTTGTAACCAGACTAAAACAAGGTAAAGGTATTACATTCGCATTAAGATTCTTTATTTGTTCATCTCATTTATGCCCGTATAATGTCATAGATCCTTTTTATCTTGCCTTTTCATTTTCTGAGAAGCTTCTTGTTAACTGAATGACATAGAGATACATGATTCATAATTTCATATAATTTAGGAATCATCAATACTAGTGGCTAGCCTCATGATAGTTCTGTGAAGAAAATGGAGTGCAAATTTTACTTGCATTAAATGAAGAGGTCATCGTAGCTGAATGCCAACAGCGAACGTTCTTTTACAGAAGCTTGGAACCAAAATCCCGAACCTGAAACTGAAACAATGCAGAAACATCAAACTCCTCCACCAATTCCACGCCCATTCCATCACCACCGGCATCGCCTCTCTCCCTTCTCGCCACATTTTAACTCAAATTCTCTTTTCTCTCACGCTTCTCATCCCCACTTCACACCCCTCAGATGCTCCTTCTTTGCTCACCTACGCCCTCGCTCTTTTCAATTCTATCCCCAACCCATCAACCTTATGCTACAACTCCATCGTTCGAGCCCACATTCTCCTTTCCTCTCCCCTCTCCGCCCTACATTTCTTCGCTCAAATGCACCGCCTCTCTCTCCCGCCCGATTCCCATTCTTTCCCTTTTGCCCTCAAGGCCTGCGCGCAGCTTCGCTTTCTTTCCTTGCTACAGACGCTTCATTGTCAAGCCCTAAGACATGGGTTTAATTCGGATTTGTTCGTTTTGAACTCGCTTGTTCATGGTTACTCGATTAATGGTCGGGTGGGGGATGCCCGCCAGTTGTTTGACGAAAGTTCTGTTAGAGATGTTGTTTCGTATAATGCGTTGATTGACGGGTATGTGAAGGTGGGCGATGCACTGCAGGCACGGAAATTGTTTGACGGAATGCCAGTGCGCGATGGTGTTTCTTGGAGCACACTTGTTGCGGGATATGCTCAGTTGAATTACTGCAAGGAGGCTATCGAGCTTTTTAATCAGATGATGGATTTGGACTTGCGGCCTGACAATATTGCCTTGGTTTCTGCTCTTTCTGCTTGCGGGCAGTTGGGAAATTTAGATCAGGGTAAGATGATTTATAGTTACATTAAACGGAATAGAATAAAAATGGATTCTTTTCTGTCAACTGCGTTGATTGATATGTACGCGAAGTGTGGATGCATTGAAGTTGCAGTGGAGATTTTCGAGTCGTGCCTGGATAGGAGCTTGTTTACATGGAATGCAATTTTAGTTGGGCTGGGGATGCATGGGCATGGGCAGTTGTTGTTAAGTTATTTTTCAAGAATGGTACAGGCAGGAATGAAACCGGATGGAGTTAGCTTTTTAGGCATTTTGGTAGGTTGCAGCCATAGTGGTTTGACCAAAGAGGCTATAAAGCTTTTCGATGAAATGGAGGAAACATACAATGTCCCAAGAGAACTAAAGCATTACGGCTGTATGGCTGACCTTCTTGGTCGGGCTGGTTTAATTGACAAAGCAATGGAGATGATCAAGAAAATGCCAATTGACAGCGATATGTTTGTGTGGAGCAGTTTGCTCGGAGGATGTAGGATACACGGGAATGTCGAGATTGCAGAAATGGCAGCAGAACGTGTAATGGAGTTGAAACCCGATGATGGTGGGGTGCATTCGATAATGGCTAACGTTTATGCTGATGCAGGGAGATGGGATGATGTGATGAATGCAAGAAGATTGAAGGATTACGGGAAGGTGAACAAGAAGGCTGGTTGCAGCTTGATCCAGTTGAAAGGAGTGATTCATGAGTTTGTTGCGTTCGATGACTTGCACCCTGAAACAGATAGGATATTCTATCTTCTGCATGGAGTGAGAGAACATCTATCTGAAGCCTGCTCACTGCACAGCTCATATCAGGTAGAATAGAAGTTTGATGAGCCCAGGCAATGGATCAGGCCATTTCATACCGATCCTTTGGTTTGTCGTCTCCAGCTACATCTTGCGGAGGGATATTTTCAACCGTCATCAGTCATCACAACAAGGTCCATGGACCTGAAGTTCCTCGACAAATCCTTTGGCCGAAGACTTCTTGCGGAGACTTGCAAAAGCTCAGGCCTTCCTATGTTTCAGCCATTGGCCCAAGAGGAATTAAAAAAAAATAATGCAACTGTTCGTGTAGGGGGGAAAATGACATGCTACTTCTTGAGGCTTCGGTGGTAAAAGGTTTTGCACTTTGACTCAACAAAAATGGATGTCACTGTATATACCGATGATAGTGTTGCTTGCTACATATTCGAGGCTTTTTACCATTTTACAGTTATGATATGAATTTCAGTTTGATTCTGATTCTGATGGATCATTTTTTAGTTTCATAATGCTCTTGCGTAAGAAACTTCGTCTAAATTACTAGAAAGATAAACGACAAAAGGGAAGGTTGGAGTTGCAAGTTTTTACGCACATATAGTTAGGGATGACAATTAGATCGGTCGGGTCAGGTCATTTAGATTCAGGTTTAATTGGGTCTGCATGTATTCGGGTCCATGTCAGGTTATTTGGGTTCGGGTTGGGTCAGTTAGGGTTTATGTGGGTTCAGATTCAATCAGGTCAGGTTATCGGTGTTGGGAATCCGAACGAGTTTCACGCTATTAAATTAGCGTACACCAGGATCGGATTGCAGAAATAATCACACGGGTACCTTGTTTTCGAAATTCCACAAATGCAGAATTCTCCAAGCTTAACACGCTCGAATTCCTTCTCTTCCGGTTGCACTATATGAGTGTTTGTGCTATTATTGTTTCTTTGTTTCTGTTTCCATAATCCATCATTTTCTCAATAATACACAACCACTCATTTTATAGGCAAATAGTACAATAGCTTCTCTTGGAAGCTAAAGTACAACTTCTCTTAGAAGTCAAGTACATAGCTTCTCTCATAAGCTAAAGTACAACTTCTCTCAGAAGTTAAGTACATAGCTTCTCTCAGAAGCTAAAGTACAACTTCTCTTAGAAGTTAAACCGGGTAGAGTTCAGAATGTGGCGTGGGACCCTTGGGATCTCTTAATCCTGTCAAATTAGTCCCAACTAATTTATTGTTTACAAGTCAGTACAACATCTTGTACGATCTTGTAAAATCTCCCAGGATTTCAGAGACAATTCACAAGTACCCATTTTATTCTATTCCGTTCACCGTCCAATATTGTTGCACATAATCCGGACTAGACCAACCACATCCAAGTTGTGATACTGTCAATACGGAATTAAATATGTGCACGTCTCTTCAAGTTTATTCGGACTTTAAACAATTTAGAAAAATATTTATAAAATCTATATATACCATATATATAATTTTATATATAGAAAATAATATTTCCAAAACAATATTTTTCTAAATCGACCACGTGGATTTCTTCATCCGAAAAACCAAGAGACTTACTCCACAATATTCACTCTTATTTCAAGAGCGGTGAATTCTATGTTGAATAATCATGAACTTAACATGTTACATTTATGTGATCCAACATGTCCAAGTATATCCTATAGTAGGCATCATTGGTTGACATATCAAAATCACATAAAGTATACATTTAAATTCATATTATTCTCAAGTCTACGGAATAAATAACATTTACTCTTTCTCAACAGTTGAAGGTCTAAGAGTAATTGATTTGGTCCTGTTCAAATATTTATCTCCATAAATATCCACATACACATTAGGAATCAATATTCCAGTGATTGAGACAAATCACTCTATCTCATATAGTAATGTTATATGTGCAATCTTTTATGAGTAATCAACCCATGTATATACTCATAGATTGTGAACACCTTTTAAAGAACTACAAAGATGAATTAAGTCTCATGTGACATGATCTCCATCATCCATCAATTCATATATAATATAGTTCTTATGGGTTTATCACAGTAGGAGATAAGTTGGCTTTGATGAGCACAACAAATCTTTCAATCGGGTTTTAGACCAGATTTAACTTGATTGTCAGATTTACTTAGTTTACTGATGTATAAGCCGAAATATCTGAATTGCTTCAAAATTTTTGTTTAATTTTAATTAAAATTTAATTTAACTAGACATAAAATTTATGAAGATATATTAATATGTAATTTCTTTAATAAAATACTATCTTTATGTCAAGTTCTTTGTAACATTCACTATTCAATAATTAATCTATAATTTTTTATGTTTAACATTTTAGTATATAAATAAAAAATGATTATATTAAATAATAAATAAAGACTTATAGTTTCTAAATATATATTTTTAAATTCTTTTTTAACAAATAATCTCCCTCCGTCCCATTTTCTTTGATCCATTTAACTTTTCTTACTAGTTTGACTTGAATTTATTTATATTATTATTTATTGAAAAATTAAAAAAAATATATTTAAAAATCATGTATAACGGGTTTTATTTATATATTAAATTGTTGAAAACAAAAAATTATAGATTAATTGTTAAAATATAAATGATACAAAGAATTTGAGACAGAGGAAGTAATATAAATAAATTCAATTCAAATTATTCAAAAAAAGTCAAATATTTCAAAGAATATGGGACGGAAGAAGTATTATAATATCTAAAATCTAATTATTCTTCCCTCTATATTACCGTTTCACTAATCATTTCTTATAGCTCTCATTCGTTTGCTCTACAATGTAAAATAGATCAACAAAATAGGAAAAACTCATTCATATATATTAAATCATAATTTTTTTTGAAGTCTTTGCCGATCATATATTTTATGTTAATTTAAGTTAAAATCGGGTCTTGTTAGGTTTAGTTATCGGGCAATTTCAGATTCGGGTCAAGTAGGGTTTTAGTTCGGATTTTCTCAGGTTTCATTTCAATTAGGTTCGGGTTCAGGTCAGGTTGGATACTGTTGGGTTCAGGGTCGTTGACTTTTTTTATCAAATTGGGTTAGGTCAGACTTAGGATCGAGTGAGTTAGGTCAAATTTTTTGGTCGGTTCAAATTTTGCCATCCTTACGTCTAGGTTGTCATCATGCATCAGAGGATCTTGGTTGCGGCAACATTGTGATATTTTGGTTGGAGAAAAGTGTAGACTTTTCTAGTGCTGTTATGGCAAGAAATGATGTTTAAGAGGAAGGAGAAGTTTCCTTGTAAATTATTTTTTGGTTGCTGATACCCGTGTGAATTATATGTTTTGGTTGCTGATACAGCGTCGGATCAAATCCAAGCAAATCAAATTGGTGAGTGGTCAAACAATCACTTGTCAGCTAATTTGTTCAGTGCATAAACAAGCAGCTTCGTCAAGAGGCCTCAAGTCGTCCAATAAATCCTGCTCCTGCCTATATTTGTTGACTACCAAATTAGCAATTTCTTGTCTTCCATAGTTCCTAGGCGCTCACTTGGGTGAATAATTTAAGTTGGGTTAAGATCCGATATCCCATCATCTCCATTACCCACCATATGACCCACCCATCTCAGATCATGAGGTTTGACGAAATCCCATCCCATGGGGTGCAGGATGTAGCGGGAAGGGGATGAGACACCAAATCTCTACTATTTTAAATGTCAAATGATTGGCTTAACTCGAGTGAGTGATCGATTAGCTCTGTTGATTCCCCAAGAACTACGTTGACCTTTTGTCATTAAAAAAAAGGTTATGAATATATTTGTTGTCACGCCCCAAACTGCCCCTGGCCCATCTGGGCCCGATTATCAGATTAATGCAGCGGAAGTTATTCATACTGAAGGGGCTTTATTAGCTAGTTATGAGCACCTACGGCGTGACTCCAGGATCTATTCTGGTACTAGCTTGTTACTTAAATACTTTCAATGTGTTGTCAGGGTGCTCTCCAGGAACAAGCTAATACCTATGTGGAATTCTAGTGTTCCATTTATGGACTTTACCACTTAGCCGGTTACACACACAAGTCTTTAGATGCCATTTCAACAAAATCCAATAAATCCAGATTCACTGGAAGTCTTCCCTTAGTTACACACATAATCAGCAAATCAAACTTGCAATTCAAGCAAAGCATACACTTAATCCATTAAGTGCATAGGATGTGTGTCCATCAAGTGTACTAATCCAATGCATGGCAACAAAGAAGCCCATCTCATTTTCAACTTTGAAAACCACATTTATATATCCATGAGCATCAGCCAAGTCTAGTACACATAACATGAATATCCATCATGGCATTTCATCAAAATTCATCCTAAGATAATCATGATCACAATGTGCATCTAACAAGCATCTCCTACTTGGAAAACATACCAAGGATGCTATATGTCCATAACTAGTTAAGTTTAGGTTTTACAGACCAAGTTCTTATGTCTACCCAAACTTTAACTCATAACCTGGAACTCATTCCAGCTTAATAGACCTTGTTCCCACAACTTCTAGACTCCACAAGCCTGCACAAGGAAGTCCAAACCATTAGCTTGTTCCGCAAGTAAAATATACCACATAAGTCACTTAGAGTCAAATGAATATATTAAGCAACACTAAACTCATACCCAACCCTTTAGCAAAACATAACGAGTACTCTAGTACTCCCTACTTGATCTATCAAGCCATCCAATCCACTTCCTGAAAAAAGTAAAGAAGGGCGGGTGAGTTATAAAACTCAGTAAGGATCCAGGTGTGAGGTAAGTAACTCATGACTTTCATAGTCATATCCGGCTTAAAAAGCCAAAATTGTGCCAAGAACGTAATGGCAATGCCAAATCAGAATGAGGTAATCTCTCGTGACTTTTGTAGTCACATATGGCTTCCAAAGCCTATTCTTAAGCCAAGAATGTCATGGCAATTAAATCCAATGCCAAGAATATCATGGCAAATAATCCTGTTCCTGCAAAGGAAAACACTAAAACAAAGAAAACACAAGATACAGCACAATAGCAGCATCAACAACAATAATAATAATTTGGGTCAGCATGCACAAACAACAACGGTTCAGAGAAGCACACAACACACGCACTCAACCACAAGTTTTCCTGGGCAATCACTACTGCCACCCACTACTGGCACTCCTGGCCAGACTGGCAGTACTGGCACCAATGGCACCCCTGGCACCACTGGCACCCCTGGCAAGTGTCCAAGGCTTTAAACCTCAATTCTCCTTCTTAATCATACCACCCGTTCCCCTAGAGCTCCGAGTTACATAGTAAGTTGGCCATTCTTACTATAAACTCTAACACTTGTCTTTATATTGATTAGCTAATCAAACCATATATATATCCAGAATTGCCCATTATTCATATCCATAGTTGCCGAAGCAACAATCCACATCCAATATGCACTTACGTGCCCAAAGTTGCCGAAGCAACGATACCTCATCAATTATGCACTTACGTGCCCAATTATTAAACTAAGAAAGTAACATGAGCCCTCACACAAAGAACAACTAACCCGCTGCACACCTATGGTCACTTGATACTATGACCATCACATAGGGGCATTTATACTCACAAACAATATCATGGAAGTACACCATGCAATAAGTGAGTAAAGGATCCTTACCACCATTGGTGTAACCTTTTGCTTATTGCCTTTGCTTTGCTTTGCTTTGTTTGTTGTTGGAACTTTGTCATTTCCTTAATGGACCTCACTTAAGGAGGTAAAGGCCCACTTAGCCTTTTTGTGAACTGAGGCCCATATTAACCTTTTCAGGACTTGGGCCTATATTAACCTTTTCAGGATTTAGCCCATTTTCCAATAATGCCATTATGGCCCAAAATAGCCCATTTCATAATTTATGGACCAAGAACACTTGGTTTTTAATTTGGGTCTTCAAATTTAACTTTTGGCCCAAATAGCCCCATCATTTCTTTTTCTTGCTTTTCTTTCATCTTTTGCTTGTTTCCTTCCTTGGAATGGCCACACAAGCCTCGAGGCACCAAGAACACTTGGTTTCATGCCTCCAAATGCCATGTATACTCATGGCCGAAACCTCTATCCTTGCTTTCCATGGCTTAAAAGTGCCATGCATATAAAGAGCTCTTGAGTTGAGCTCAAGAACAACAATATCCTTCCATGGCCGAAATATCCACTTGATTTCCTTGCAAAAATCCAACATGGCCAAGTCATTAGAGAGTAGCATCTAGCTCAAAATACATGAAACTACCAAGAAAAACTTGGTTCACTTACAACCTTTAAATGGCCGAAACTTGAGCTTCACTTTCTTGGAGTTCGTCTTCATCTTCTTGCTCTTCATGGCTTAGAAATGCCATGCATGTAAGGAGCTCTTGAGGTGAGCTCAAGAACACCATTTTATCCATATGGCCGAAACTTCACAAGCATTTCTTCATGGGTTTTCTTTGATTTCTCACTTTGTTCTTGGTCTAGATGGGTTTAGGAGCTTGAAAGCTTCAAGAAAATGTGTTTGCATGTGCAAGAACATGTATTTCTAGCTATGGCCGAATCTTAGATGAAGAAAGAAGGAGATGGAGTTTGAAGAACACCATGGCTGGAACTTAGAGAGAAGGGAGAGCTTTTGGTGCTAGAGAGAGAGTGGAAATGAAAATGAAATGAAAGTAGGAGTGATGGCTGGTTATGCACTTACAAATGAAAGAGAAATGAAACTCAAATGCATTCTAAATGTGCATTAAACGTATATTCAAAGAAGGTGGGTGGTCATGGTGCTAAATGAAGTGAAATGTACCCAAAATGCATATCAAATGCATAATTTGGAGGTATGGACGAATTTTGAATGAAAAAGGTGGGAGAATAAGTCAAAAATGATGGGCCAATATTTTAATGTAAGTAGGAGACAATGTAAGTGGGTGATTAAAATATGGTGAGTGGGATTTGTAGTGGGAGACAAGGCATGGGTAATAGAATAGTCAAATTGGGAAAGTGGGGGACAAAAGTAAGTGGGGTAATATTTAATTGGTGAGTGGAGGATGTAGTGGAGGGATTAAATAATTATGAGTGGAATGTGTAGTAGGCCAATTTTAAATTGGTAACATGGGGTGGCCGGCCATGCATATATTTTTCATGAAAAATGGCCAAATTACTCACTTGGTCCTCCATCTTTCTCCAACTTTGCAATTGAGTCCCTCAACTTCCAAACTTGCCATTTTTTTTTATCATCCAAACTCTTGGCCTTAGCCAAGCATAATTCTCAGAGTGTCCAACACTCATTAATGCCCATTCCATAAATAATTCAAAGTCTCTACAAATAATTTCGCTAAGTTTCCAAATTAGGAAACTATTTATGCCACTAATCCACTTAACCCGGTAATTAATCATTCATCACTTTCCGGGTGTAACAACACTCCCCACCTTAAGAAATTTGGTCCTCCAAATTTCCTAGGAGTCCAAAATCTCATACTCAGGTAGTCTGTAGTTCATTACCAGAACACTGGTGGACTACCTTAATTATCAAGCAGCCTCCTTCTTGGCCATATAAGTACTCATCTCCCCCTTTTGTTTCAACTCTCTCTTTTAACTCCAGATTATATGCTGGATAGCTCTCCTCATAAAGTCTTACTTGCCTTGATTCACAAGTCATAGCCTGTTTCCCCTTTTTCATAAGACTCAGCCCAACCCATCAATAATTAACTGATATTTCTTAGTAACGTCTGGTGAAACCAGTATTGGGCTGCAGTCAATCTGTTCTCCAGTTCCTCATAATCAAAGGTTTCTTCCATTCCAAGATAATTTTATCTTCACAAGATCAATAGTTAAACCCTGCTTATTGATCAACTGTCCAAGGATTTCAACTTCCTTAGCCCATAATTGGCACTTAGTTTGCCATACAACTGTTATTCCTTTTCAGGCTGGGCACCACTCTTGGGTGCTCTTTCTTGATTCTCAACTGGAAATATCCAGATTTGAGGTTTAGTTTCCTCCATTATTTACCTGGCCAATGATTTCTCAAGGCCAATTTACCCTGATACTTACTTAACTCCATCACTTCAGGAATAACTATCCTGTAAGGAGTAATATGTGCTGGTGCAGCTTTTGGCACCAATGTCTGTGATTACTCTACTAGTGCTAAGCATGCCAATTTTCTCATCATCTATTATTTATAAATTTCATTCCTGATAGCTCTATCCAGGCATGCTTCATATCATATTTCCAGTTCATCCTTTAACTACCATAGATGCACTAGTATTAAAATTGGTACTTTAATACTGTCAAATAAAAAATACCTGTCAGGATTTATTTGAAAGACCCTGACCTGTCCCATTTCTTTATCAACATCTTCACATAATCTTTTTCCTTGCATTGGTCTTGGCCTCTAGCCAAGTCTTCCATGCCTTTTATCAATCAGGACATATTGCCCTGCAATATTTCCTCTTAGGCTTTCCTTGTACCCTCAATCTGGAATACTCTTCCAGTATACTAAATTTTCCTTTCCTGTTCCAGAATATACTATGGTGAATCCATAATTCATATTTTAGTCCTAATCCACCTGCTACAATCCCTCATGGGGTCTTCTGTCTTTCTAGGTAGTACAATCTTCTATCCAGTAATTCTGGATGCACTCAAGTAATTCTGGACATTGTCCTCATGAACTTCTGGACACTGTACTTAAGATTACTGCCCATGATCATATAGCATGGCCTTTGGCCAAAAAATCTTCCTCTAGTCTCGCCTGAGAATTCATAATAATTGCCTTCCTTTTCTCTGTTGCCATCTTTTTCTTGGCTCACGTGCCAAGTTTTAACCATCTATTCCTCTTGATACCTTTTTCATCTTGCTGGTACTCTCGAGGTCTCTCAGAATTTATCATGTGGACTACTTTATTACTTATTCTTGGTTCATATACCAAGTATCTTCTGCTTCATTTCTTAGATGGTTTCTGCATCTTGCTAGCCTTTCATGGCTTATTTCTGGAGTTCTTGCTCCAGGGTCATAGTCTTTAATTTCAACATGTCCAGTTCCTTTGCTTCTGAACTCTCTTCTTTCATCATCATTATCATAGTCACCAGTTCCACTGGTTTTATCTCATAGCATATATTTTCTTTCTATTCTTTTCCTCATTGTTAGCTCTCTTTATTGCCCAGCAATTTCTGGGACTCATACTTGACAAAAGGTCTGGTATGCTCAATGGTTATCATAACCATTGACACTGCTTCCAATATTCCTTTTCTTAGGGCTTCAAGGTCTGTTACTAGGCCTCAACTTGGTCCTCTGGCACAAAGCCAGTACAATCCCCTTTCCTTGGCATAAAGCCAGTGTATCCACTTTCATTGGCACAAAGCCAGTATTCTCACTTTCATTGGCACAAAGCCAGTATTCTCACTTTCATTGGCTCAAAGCCAGTATTCTCATTTTCATTGGCACAAAGCCAGTATTCTCACTTTCATTGGCACAAAGCCAGTATTCTCATTTTCATTGGCACAAAGCCAGTATTCTCATTTTCATTGGGCCTCTTGTTCACATCTTTGGTTCTCATCCTGTTCACAACAACAAAGCAAAGCACAATACACATATATGCTCAATACTCATAAGTGACTTAACCTAATGGACTTCCTATGTGGGAACAAGTCTATACTATAACCATCAATGACCAGAACACTGGTCCTCCAGAGCAAATCCATGCTCTGATACCAAAAACTGTCACGCCCCAAACTGCCCCTGGCCCATCTGGGCCCGATTATCAGATTAATGCAGCGGAAGTTATTCATACTGAAGGGGCTTTATTAGCTAGTTATGAGCACCTACGGCGTGACTCCAGGATCTATTCTGGTACTAGCTTGTTACTTAAATACTTTCAATGTGTTGTCAGGGTGCTCTCCAGGAACAAGCTAATACCTATGTGGAATTCTAGTGTTCCATTTATGGACTTTACCACTTAGCCGGTTACACACACAAGTCTTTAGATGCCATTTCAACAAAATCCAATAAATCCAGATTCACTGGAAGTCTTCCCTTAGTTACACACATAATCAGCAAATCAAACTTGCAATTCAAGCAAAGCATACACTTAATCCATTAAGTGCATAGGATGTGTGTCCATCAAGTGTACTAATCCAATGCATGGCAACAAAGAAGCCCATCTCATTTTCAACTTTGAAAACCACATTTATATATCCATGAGCATCAGCCAAGTCTAGTACACATAACATGAATATCCATCATGGCATTTCATCAAAATTCATCCTAAGATAATCATGATCACAATGTGCATCTAACAAGCATCTCCTACTTGGAAAACATACCAAGGATGCTATATGTCCATAACTAGTTAAGTTTAGGTTTTACAGACCAAGTTCTTATGTCTACCCAAACTTTAACTCATAACCTGGAACTCATTCCAGCTTAATAGACCTTGTTCCCACAACTTCTAGACTCCACAAGCCTGCACAAGGAAGTCCAAACCATTAGCTTGTTCCGCAAGTAAAATATACCACATAAGTCACTTAGAGTCAAATGAATATATTAAGCAACACTAAACTCATACCCAACCCTTTAGCAAAACATAACGAGTACTCTAGTACTCCCTACTTGATCTATCAAGCCATCCAATCCACTTCCTGAAAAAAGTAAAGAAGGGCGGGTGAGTTATAAAACTCAGTAAGGATCCAGGTGTGAGGTAAGTAACTCATGACTTTCATAGTCATATCCGGCTTAAAAAGCCAAAATTGTGCCAAGAACGTAATGGCAATGCCAAATCAGAATGAGGTAATCTCTCGTGACTTTTGTAGTCACATATGGCTTCCAAAGCCTATTCTTAAGCCAAGAATGTCATGGCAATTAAATCCAATGCCAAGAATATCATGGCAAATAATCCTGTTCCTGCAAAGGAAAACACTAAAACAAAGAAAACACAAGATACAGCACAATAGCAGCATCAACAACAATAATAATAATTTGGGTCAGCATGCACAAACAACAACGGTTCAGAGAAGCACACAACACACGCACTCAACCACAAGTTTTCCTGGGCAATCACTACTGCCACCCACTACTGGCACTCCTGGCCAGACTGGCAGTACTGGCACCAATGGCACCCCTGGCACCACTGGCACCCCTGGCAAGTGTCCAAGGCTTTAAACCTCAATTCTCCTTCTTAATCATACCACCCGTTCCCCTAGAGCTCCGAGTTACATAGTAAGTTGGCCATTCTTACTATAAACTCTAACACTTGTCTTTATATTGATTAGCTAATCAAACCATATATATATCCAGAATTGCCCATTATTCATATCCATAGTTGCCGAAGCAACAATCCACATCCAATATGCACTTACGTGCCCAAAGTTGCCGAAGCAACGATACCTCATCAATTATGCACTTACGTGCCCAATTATTAAACTAAGAAAGTAACATGAGCCCTCACACAAAGAACAACTAACCCGCTGCACACCTATGGTCACTTGATACTATGACCATCACATAGGGGCATTTATACTCACAAACAATATCATGGAAGTACACCATGCAATAAGTGAGTAAAGGATCCTTACCACCATTGGTGTAACCTTTTGCTTATTGCCTTTGCTTTGCTTTGCTTTGTTTGTTGTTGGAACTTTGTCATTTTCTTAATGGACCTCACTTAAGGAGGTAAAGGCCCACTTAGCCTTTTTGTGAACTGAGGCCCATATTAACCTTTTCAGGACTTGGGCCTATATTAACCTTTTCAGGATTTAGCCCATTTTCCAATAATGCCATTATGGCCCAAAATAGCCCATTTCATAATTTATGGACCAAGAACACTTGGTTTTTAATTTGGGTCTTCAAATTTAACTTTTGGCCCAAATAGCCCCATCATTTCTTTTTCTTGCTTTTCTTTCATCTTTTGCTTGTTTCCTTCCTTGGAATGGCCACACAAGCCTCGAGGCACCAAGAACACTTGGTTTCATGCCTCCAAATGCCATGTATACTCATGGCCGAAACCTCCATCCTTGCTTTCCATGGCTTAAAAGTGCCATGCATATAAAGAGCTCTTGAGTTGAGCTCAAGAACAACAATATCCTTCCATGGCCGAAATATCCACTTGATTTCCTTGCAAAAATCCAACATGGCCAAGTCATTAGAGAGTAGCATCTAGCTCAAAATACATGAAACTACCAAGAAAAACTTGGTTCACTTACAACCTTTAAATGGCCGAAACTTGAGCTTCACTTTCTTGGAGTTCGTCTTCATCTTCTTGCTCTTCATGGCTTAGAAATGCCATGCATGTAAGGAGCTCTTGAGGTGAGCTCAAGAACACCATTTTATCCATATGGCCGAAACTTCACAAGCATTTCTTCATGGGTTTTCTTTGATTTCTCACTTTGTTCTTGGTCTAGATGGGTTTAGGAGCTTGAAAGCTTCAAGAAAATGTGTTTGCATGTGCAAGAACATGTATTTCTAGCTATGGCCGAATCTTAGATGAAGAAAGAAGGAGATGGAGTTTGAAGAACACCATGGCTGGAACTTAGAGAGAAGGGAGAGCTTTTGGTGCTAGAGAGAGAGTGGAAATGAAAATGAAATGAAAGTAGGAGTGATGGCTGGTTATGCACTTACAAATGAAAGAGAAATGAAACTCAAATGCATTCTAAATGTGCATTAAACGTATATTCAAAGAAGGTGGGTGGTCATGGTGCTAAATGAAGTGAAATGCACCCAAAATGCATATCAAATGCATAATTTGGAGGTATGGACGAATTTTGAATGAAAAAGGTGGGAGAATAAGTCAAAAATGATGGGCCAATATTTTAATGTAAGTGGGAGACAATGTAAGTGGGTGATTAAAATATGGTGAGTGGGATTTGTAGTGGGAGACAAGGCATGGGTAATAGAATAGTCAAATTGGGAAAGTGGGGGACAAAAGTAAGTGGGGTAATATTTAATTGGTGAGTGGAGGATGTAGTGGAGGGATTAAATAATTATGAGTGGAATGTGTAGTAGGCCAATTTTAAATTGGTAACATGGGGTGGCCGGCCATGCATATATTTTTCATGAAAAATGGCCAAATTACTCACTTGGTCCTCCATCTTTCTCCAACTTTGCAATTGAGTCCCTCAACTTCCAAACTTGCCATTTTTTTTTATCATCCAAACTCTTGGCCTTAGCCAAGCATAATTCTCAGAGTGTCCAACACTCATTAATGCCCATTCCATAAATAATTCAAAGTCTCTACAAATAATTTCGCTAAGTTTCCAAATTAGGAAACTATTTATGCCACTAATCCACTTAACCCGGTAATTAATCATTCATCACTTTCCGGGTGTAACATTTGTGACTAAAAATTTATGATAAGTCATTTTTATGTGGTAATTGGGAAAAGACACCTATCCCTGATATACCTATTGGTTAAATCCTTAAATTGAATTATGTAGCATAGTAAATTAGCAACGAGGACAGTCGTTTTTGTGAATTTACAAAGTTTATTCATCTCTTGCATGCCAAAACGAGTCTATAGCTCTCAAACGTACCTAGCTATACGCAATATACTTCGTATGTCTCTGTCAAATCTTTGCGCCTATATTGAATCCCTCGTGCAATAGAATAGGACAATAAGTAGCTACATTGTGGAAGGAAAATGTTGGAATTTGGATAACGACAATTTCTTTGCAGCAAAACCGTCTCAATTTTCAAACCCATCCAGCCAATGGTGATTCAAAGCACTCAATTTTTTTTAACTCCGGACTTGTTTTGTTTCCTTGTTTTCTGCTCATTATTATGGGACTCTTGAAGTTGATATCAGCAATTATGAACGTATAGAATATCACCTTTTATATATAAAATATGTATATGTAACAAAATCTGTCAATTGTGTTCATGTCAACTGTGACCAATAAGGGGTTATTTTTCTTTATTGCATTGAGTTCACCTCCATGCTTATATACTAACTTGTTTTTATATTCCATGATCTTTTGACATTTTACCATACATCTTTGAAATGGAGTACTAAACAGTCCTCCTGCTTAAGCAAAGGTTTCAAATTCAAGTTTTGGAAGAGCTTCCACTCCCTAAATGAGAACCGATTATCCGGCGACTTTAGAGTAATTATGACTCAATATAACTATCAGAAGATAGGAGCCTTGGCTCCAAAAAGAATAATTTTATTAAATTTCAGTTTTATTTAATAAATCATTTTCCAAAATGACACATAAAGTTAAATTTATATGAAAATGTTAAATAGTATCTTACAGTGGTTTTGAAATACATATTATTTTTCAGTTATTTCAACAACAATAATTAATATAAGAGTTAGAATCAACTTTTAAAGGGTTGATTACAATTTGCTCCCTGAGATTTAAGTGAAATTATACTTTGCCCTCTTCTATTTAAAAAATATATATTTTATCCCTGTTTTTTAATACAATCTAACAGTAACTTCTGAAATCTTAATTTAGATTGTATAGCTGTTATCTTCAAGTAATTTCAATCTATATATTATTTTTTTATAATTAATTGATATTTAAAAAATAATGTTTTAAAACTTAAAGAAATACAGAAAGAAAAAAGTTAATAATTTAAAATGTTTATTAAATGTAAAAAAAATATCATATAGATTGAAATTACTGGAATATAGCTACCGTAATGTATAAATTAAGATTTTAGAAGTTGATATTGGACTGTATTAAAAAGGTAGGGGCAAAGTATATATTTTTTAAATAGAAAGAGCAAAGTTTAATTTCACATAAATCTCAAACGGTAAATTATAATTATCCCACTTTTAAAAAGGCTACGTAAATTGCTTCTATTTAAATTATTCAGTAAATAATTGACATGTAACATTGTACGCTATGCGGTGCTACAATTATTTTAATTCCATCACATCCAAAAATCAAAATTTCAAATTAGAATTTAAAGAAGTAGAATCTGTTTCTGGAGACATTCATCGTCGAAAAAATCCATTTTTTTAAGACTGAGAATTCAAAGCATGAGAAAGGTTAAGCAGAAAAAAAAATATATAAGATCGTAGGCTGAAGATATATGCTAACTGGGCACAACAATTATCGAGTAGCGGTCAACTTTCTTTACAAAAGAGAACTTGTTGGACCAAGTTTACCAGACAAACGCTGAGCTTCGACTTCCTTCGAAACACGAAAAACCCGTTCAATAATAAGTGCTCTAGCAATTGAAAAATGGCCTAATTGGCAATTACATTTCTTAACTATGTTGACTTGGACACTTTGGTTTCCAAACTCCCAATCGCCACACTTCGATCCCTAAACTATTATAACTCTGAAACTTTGCCTCTTTGACTCAATAACTCAATTACATGATAACATGGAACCTAACTTCTACTTATTTGATAAAAATTATAGTCATTTAAGTTTCTAGTTTTTATCTTTTACATCATACTCCCTCCGTCCCAAAAGTTTTGCTCCATTTATTTTTGGCAATTAATCTAGGATTTTTTATTTTCAACATTCTAATATATAAATAAAAAAATCTATATATATGAATGATAATTCAAGATATTTAGTTTTAAATATATATTTTTTATTTTTTTTCTAACAAACAATAATATGAATAAAATTAAGTCAAAATACAACAAAAAGTTAAATGTATCAAAACCTTTTGGATGGAGGGAGTAATTCTTTGTCTCAACCATTTAAGCCACTGTCTCCACTACCTTGTTTCCAAATAGAGACTAGAGTCTGTGGCCTGCGGCTAATTCAATCGCACTAAAAAAGGGCACTAAGATTTCTGCCATAATTTGCACAAAATCCATCGTCTATCAGTGTCAATCTCATCACCATTGGCACAAATGAAATAGGAGAATGAGAGATCTAATTGCAACCAATGGATAAGACAGCTGTTTGGCTCTATGAGCTTAGGGCCATCAGATGAGGCGTAAGAACCATTGGATCATGACACACATTTACCCTTGTGAGGTCTACTCGGTACCTATTTATTGAGGCATGTAAGCCCCACGTAAAGGTTATAAGGTGAATGGACTCTTGTTGTTATTGAGCAGATCAAGTTTCAATGGGCTTCATAACCACAAAAAAAGGTGAGGGAGCTCAAATTGTTGGGTATAGGTATCACCAGGTGCAAATGATTGAAATAAAAAAACTTAAATGACTATAATTAATTACAATTTAAGTTCTGATGTTATAGATTTTTGTGACTGTAGGACTAAAATTTAAATTGTAATTAGTAGATGACAATTATGTTATGTAATTGATGGAAAATGTCCCACATGACCGAATTACTGAATCAAAGGACAAAAGTGTTATGATGTTGATAGTTCAAAGGTGAAACTATACCGGTTTAACAAAGTGTTCGACTTAGCATAGCTCAGGGATGTGAGTAGATGACACAATAGGTTTGAAATTTGTGAAAATATATTTAGCTGATCTAATTGATATAAAAGGATATTATTTTTTTGGAAGAATAATTAAATCCTCCAACTCAGGAACTTGAGCCAACAAGAAGCAATGGTAAATTAATATGAAAAAGGCAAACGACAAAAGACGGATCATTGGGAAACTCCACTATATATATATATATATATATATATATATATATATATATATATATGAGTTTGCCTTACAATGGTTCTGTAACTTTGACATCATCGCCAGGTGAGAAGTGAAAAGTAGGCTTTTGGAAGATGCGGTGTTTGAGATCCGGGGAGTTCGTTCTCCGACTTGCCGAAAGCAAAGCAAAGAGCCCATCGTCTCATTGAGGGGGCAAGTAATAATGATGTGAAGGCAACTATTTACTTGTTTAGAACAAGGGGGTGACAATGGCCTTTTTTGGCTTTACCTTAGGGTTTTCAAATTAATGAATTTTGCTAAAGGTTGAGAAAACTGTAAATAACAGTTTTATTAAATTTTAAGTGTTCGTCAATTTGATGTAAAATGTAATGAACATCATTAAGGATATACATAAGTGACTTGTTCCACGTAGTTGAAAATTATCTAAAGTGAGATATATATATATAATGATGGTTTCTTGTTTAATTGATTTAAGCTTTTGAGAACATATGTGAGACCATTATTGTATGTGATATCTCAGTTGATAGATCTCTCAGTGCAGAATGTCATTATCTTGGATACAAGAAAAGTTTTAGTGTGTGTGATTACTTTTTGGAATTCAGGTTTGATCAAAAAGTTAAGAGGAGAAGAAACCAATAGGGTTGAACCACATCACAACATTTCTTTGAATATGTATTATTGGATGCGTCAAAGTTGGTGGGTGTTATATAGAATGTTTTTGTTTTGTTTTCTTGATGAGACATGCACAAGACTGGAGGACTCGCCCATGCAATTAAGTTGTGTTTCCATGGTTAAAGGACTCAGTGTTTTGGAATCGATCCCACAAATTGTTATATGGCCTCCCAAATCATTTGGGGTTTGAGAGAGTGTGCGTGTATATAAATATATAGCTTCTAACAATTGAAATTGCTTGTCCATCACCGGCCAATATTGCTCTTGTATATATTATGTATATATTCAACTACCTTGATATGGTTTTGGTGTACTTTCCTGGGATTGATGGATGAAGAAGTAGAAGAATCTGACGGAGACCCAATTAGAAGCAGTTCATGTAATGCAACTCTCTCCCTCAATGGCTCTTCTGGTCACAAACCCTAATGATTTGTCACTGTTTGTCTCCCGGAGGAGCCATTTAGGAGGGAGAGTTGCAAAATCCCCGCCAGTTGGTTCTTAGCCCTCTACTGCACAAGATTAGTGGGGACTCATCCAATCTTTGGCTATGAACATGTGTAAAACAGGTTTTTCTCTTCATCTTTAATTTCTCTGTGTTTTTAATATTCTTCTTTCATTTGTTATATCTTTTTGCACTAAGATAATATCAAACCTTTGGCTTAAACTCCCATGCACCTTTTGTATATTTAGGTGCATGCTATCACATTTTCTGCATGTCAATCGCATTTCAAGTTGCCAATTAGAAGAAAAGTTGCCATTCTAGCTAACATTTAAGGTCTACTGAACACTTGTGAAGTGTAGTGTAAGGAGCTTTTCCTCTTTTAAATAAGGTCTTAGGTTCAAGTTTTGTGAATGGAGAATGAGGTTTTAGAAAAATTCTCTCTAAATAGGGTCTAACTTGGCTTGATTCTAAAATAGTCGGAGTCCAACATGACTACTGGACATTATACAATCTTGGATAAAAAAAAAAAGAGCATGTGGGGTGACAGAGTCCACTATTCTCTAGTACATGGTTTAGTATTGGTTTTTTTTTTTTTTGTGTACTCAAAAGCTTTATTAAAGGAGAGTTATCCTAGACTCTTGGCTCCACGGACCAAAACTCATTCAATTGACTGAAAAATTCATAAATCATTATCAAGTCAAAACTTGAATTCTCATTGCCATTTATAATACTTTCTTTGTACCGAAAGGACGGAATAAATTTTATTTTGAATCATCCCAAAACTTTGCAACATTTTTATATTTATTACTATACCATATTACCCTTTAAGTCATAATTTAAACATTATTTTTTTCCATTTTTTTATTTATGTGTAAAAAGTGATGGGTAAAAGTGAAAACAATGCACAAACTTTTTTCTCTTTCTTAATTTTCATGCCAAAGCCAAATGTTTTATCCCAAATGGGATGGATGGAGTAATCTTTATGCCAATTTGTCAGTACAAAACTTTAATTAGATTTTGTTTCACACGGGGTTCAATTGAGACCATGGGATGAAGGGGAGTAGAAGATTTAGAGCAAAAGGCTACAAGAAATAACCAACTGCTTGTCTAGACTTGACAATTTTGGTGTAGGTGATGTTGATTATGATGTTGATGTTTTTACTGGGCCTTGGTGGTTCTAGGATGGCTCTGAGAGGCTAAAACATTTGGAGAAGAAGATGAGTTGGGCTAATTATGTTTTAAGTCCTTAATTTTTTTGTGTTTATGTTAATTTTAACACAAAGTTTTTTATTCTTTCAGTATAGTTATTTATTGTTAAGAAAAAGAAGGCCTCGTGGCATTCAGCATTGTTATATTGACTTAGAAGATGCCACATCATCAAGTTCTGTCAAAGATAATGAAAAAACCTAATAGACTAGACTTAGGTAGGACATGTACTACAAGGTGTAGGACTTTATGATGATATAAGTTAAGGAAATGGACCACTTTAGGACAAATATAAAAGTTAGGGGATTGCTAATAAATTTTACTCATTTTATTTACTTTCTTCTTCTCATAACTGAAATTTTCATCGTTGACATTTGAATTTTTCAATTTGGCCCATTTGAATTTCGCATGTTTACTTGGGTAATTGGCTTGCTGAATTGGGTCAATCACTTAAATTTTCCAAATTTAGGCTAAAATGGAAATATAGCCAATAAAAATCAATACCCATGCAGGATAATCTTATTGATCTTACAATTCTAGTTGCAATCCTACTACAATCCTACCATGTCTTTGATTCTAATACATTTTTACAATGTTTTATGGATTAGGATCGTAAAACCACGTGATCCTACAATATTAATTGTGATCTTGACAACCTTGGATGTAATTATTAGTAGAATTAAGACACTTGTCTTGGCTTTTGGGTAAAAATAGTGGAAATTAAGCATCTTACTTTTCCATTGGTAGAAAGGATTATATCTAATTTGGCTTGCAGAGATAGGCATAAGACTTATTTAGCAAGCTCCTATTTACTTTAATTTTATTGTTATTTATAATTCATTTTTGGGGGAAAGGCATTTTTTGTCCTTTAATTTGATCAATTTTGCCACTTCAATTCTAAAATTACTCAAGTTGCCAATAAAGTCCTTTAACGAGAGATGGCAATGAGGCGGATAAAGCACGGAGCCACCGAACTCGCCACCCACCCACCAAACTTGACAGGTGAGAAATGACACCCGTGCCACCCACCCACGGGTCACAGGCGCCCTACGGATTTATCCACTAGCGAACTGAGCCAGCTACAATGACAGATCAACAGTCGGGAGTAGCATGAGTTAGCTTGGAATGGGAACTGAGGCGCAGGTGGATCCGAGGAAAGATGAAGCAAAAGGGATGAGAAGGTAGTTGCGACAGGTGAAGAGAGGGCTAAGACAGAGGTAGGCATCAGAAGAAGTGACGGCGGCCATTAATGTCAACCTGGAAACTTGAGAGAGGGGAATGGTGGAGGAGCGAAAATGGGGGAAGTGTAATAAATAGGAAATTTGGGCGGAGGAAACAAGCAAAGAAGAAAGAACATATGCTTAAAAAATAATGAATAGGCAGGGGCAGGATAGGTTTTAGGGTTATATATTTGTTAAATTACACTTTGGTCACTTGATTTATTTATTTGTTTGTTTCATTTTAGTCTTTTGTTTTGACAAGTTACAATTAAGTCATCAACAAACAAAGGAAAATTGTGGCGGGTCTACCCATAGGCAAAAATCAAAATCTTTAACGGGTTTACAGGTGCAATTTTCACCAAATATCCGCAACCCGTGGGTTGGTTATCCACGAGTTACGGATTTTACCCTACCCACTGTCATCCCTACTTTAAAGTTTATTTCATAAGCATTATTAGTTTTGTAACTCTTGAAACCACCATGTGTCTGACAGAACAGCCAAATGACACTTGACATCGTTTAACTTACAACACATAAGAAGTGAGGCAGCGATGTGGGGCCTATCTCTAAGCCATGTTAGTTCATGCGAAAGCTAACCTTCATACCCATCACCTTCAACCTCTTCTACCACTGCATGTTGATGGGATGACTTCGAATTTCAATTCCCATTTTCTCCATCGACAAGAATCACACCCATTTTCTCCATTGTTTTCTATGTTTTCTCCATTGGCCGAACTCACCTTAATCACCAAGCTCATTGCGAAGGCTCCTTCATCTATTCGAAGTGGTTCAGGTAGGTCATCTACCTCCATGGCCGAATCTCCGAAAAACGGTTATCCCTTGGGTTTCATGAAGGAGGCAAAAAAGATCCAGTGACCGATTCGATAAGCAAAAATGATTGAGGTTGGCAACGACATTAGGGTTGATGGGTCAGGCGATTAAGGGTGGCAGCGAAGGTGATTGAGGGTGGTGGCGATTAATGGGTTAGCCGATCAAGGAGGCATCACAATAACAACAGTGGGAAGCTGACATTCTTGTGAGAGGACATAAAGAGGTTTGATCTACAAGACATGTTGAGAGCATTGGTGGAGGTGCTAAGGAGTAGTGTTTTCAGCAATGGTGAAGGCTGCAAATTTTGGTGTGGCTTAACTTACCTATATACCCACATCTTTCTCTTTGCCCTGCATTGCCCATTTGCTTCTTAAATGTCATAAAAAAAGTCCTTATATATTGTAAGTTAAATGGCGTCAAATGCCATTTGGTTGTTCTATCAAAGATATGGTAGTTTCAAGAATTATAGGACTCACAGTGCTTGCAGAATAAATGTTAAAGGACTTCATTGACAACTCAAGTAATTTTAGGACTAAAGTAGCAAAATTGACAAAATAAGAAAACCAAAAATGCCCTTTTCTTTCATTTTTTCACTAAATACATTTAGAATTCATGTAATCTTATCTGTTAAATTGACCTTAACTAATTGAACTAAAGCCAATTGATTGATGAGGGTGTTTGAACTTGATTAGAGATTTGTGGAGAAAAAGGACCGTAAGGGTAATTAAGGAATTGTTCTAGAGCTCTCAAATGCTTATTTGGTTCCAATTTCTTTTAGTTTTTGCTTTTCTAGATATTCCTTTAGTGTTTATCTATGAATAGTGGAATGATTAATGAGACGTTTCAACGGACGGGTAATGGATGATCTCTAAAAAAAGAGAATTAGAAGGTTGTGCAAATGATTTAGTTATAGTTGGTGTAAAAGCTTTGGCATGATTATGTTATTGAGTTGTTCACTATTAAGGGATCTTAACGGTGAAGTAGCAATTAATAGACTTATTATGCCTTATATGCACGTCTGCTTGTTTAGACTAAATTGAAGTGAGAAGAGTGTTGAGAGCTATTATGTTATTGAGTTGTCCACTATTATGTTTTATTATGTGGATTGGAGTGAAGAACTCATGAAAGTAGACAAAACTTATGGACTCTAAAATGGTATTGATTCGGAATTCAATTCATTTCTTGAAAAAAGTACTCCAATACTAATGGCTTATTCAAATATGCTGCAAAGTTTTGGATCTCAAATTTATGGCTGAAATGAACCAAACAAATACAAACAAGTTATGTTTGTATTTGTCCATTTAACTTTTAATGAATATAAACACGAACATAAATAATAAATGAATTTAACTTCTCCATTCATGTTCATTCATTTATTATTAAATGAACATGAACATGAACATTTAAAGCTAATGGCTATATGAATTGGAGTGAGTCTAGTAAAAGTCAATATTGCAATAGGCGATGGTAGGGGAGATTATATATTGGGGTTATGGAGCTTGATTTAGTGCAGCAATAGGTTTACTCTGTGAAGGGAATGACCAATTAGGTTTAGGAAAATAAAAACAATATATTAATTTGAGGAAAATTGAAACGTAATTATGTGTATGTAGAGTAGGTGGATACAAATAAAAGTATATGATATATAAAATATATAGTAATGAAAGTACAACTAATATATAACTAAACAAATAAATGGATTTAAGCGAACAAATAAATAAATGAACAATAACGGAATTGTTCGTAAATGTACTTGAATGAATGAGACCTTATTTATATTCGTTCATTTAACTAATTTAACAAAAAAATTTACTCATATTTGTTCATTTAACCAAATAAACTAATATAAATAAACTCTCGTCAAACGGTTCATAAACAGTTCGCTGAACGGTCTATTCATTTACACCTCTACTCAAATTGCACTTTTATTAGTTTTAATCACGTGCGGCACTATATCCGTTCATACAAATGTTTTTTTTTTTGTATGTTGTTAGGTTTTTTTTTTTTTTGTGCATTATAATGGGTTTAAGATTGAATGATTCTGATCTTTTCTTTGAGTCCCAGTTTCTTCAACAATTTCGGTATGGGCCATTCCTTATTTCTTTGGAATTAAATTAGGCTTACAGGTATTTGAACTCAAGATTTCTCAATAATCCTAAGATTTCCCCATAACTCAAGCTTGTGCTTGAAAAACGCTTGAAAAAAGCTCTTTCAATTTTAAGGTTTGCAATTGAAAATTTTGAAGAAATTGGATGAGAACTTACGTATTTGCTTTTGAAGACTCTGTGCACATTTCCTTTATGTTCCTAACCTCTAAAATATAGCATGGCAGCCCTTTAATAATCAAAACACACAGCCTTGCTTACGATGTGGCAATTTTGCATTACTAACAGAGTATAGGTGATTCTTGGTTTATTGTATGTCTTGAGAATATTTTACAATAAAAAATATGTACAAGATTTAATATGCATGTGAAATATTTTGAGAATTTCGTATACTCGTGAAATCCTACAAAAAATTAAACACTTACTTGATCGGTAAACATACGTTAAGAATTTTCTGTAACTATGTGATAGCACCTTTATGAAAGGTATACAAATGAGGCCAACAGACTCGATGAATTTGATAACAATATCTTATTAAAATCAATGTTCAAGTAATGAAAAATTTGTTTGACTATGCCCTGAGCTACCCATAAACACCAACACGAAATGATACAAAACTGTCGAGGAAGGCTACCGAGAAATTTGTTTGGCTGCAAACTTGTGCCTTCGGTTTCTTTCATTTCTTTGTGGTCTTATTTTTGTTTAAACTTTGTATAGTGATTAAAATTTACATTTACCGTCGACCAGCAGCCTTCTTAGCAGCAACAGCTGGAAGTGGATCCTCATCGTCAGAATCGACATCACCATACTGCCAAATCCCACGCCGATCAGCCTTGGCTTCATTCTGGAACTTCTCTAAATTATCAAGGGCCACTTTTCTCCCCTGGGAGTCCCATTTCCTCCTCCTCTCCATCCTGGCCAGCCCTTCCTGTCAACAGCCCCAAGCGTTACGTTCAACTTGGATCAATCACAAACAACCAACAAACGAGATGATACTTGAAAATTAAGCAAAGAGGAAGCCATGGTTGATCGATCGTTCAAACCTGCAGCATTGCGGCATTTAAGCTGACCTCAGCATCCACAGCCACAAGGGTCACCATAAGAACAGCTCCAGTTCCCTGTCCTTTGGACTTTCCTCCCGAACTGTCTCTGTCCTCTACAATGGCCCTGAATTCCTTTGAGCTGCCCAATGTCTCATCGCTCAAAAACTGAGCTGCCTCATTACCAAACTCATCTTCAAGGCATGGAACCTTAATGTATGCCAGACTGCATAATTTAGCAAGAGCAGGTGCAGTTGACACTGAGAGATCAACAGGCCGCAAGCTAGAATATGGAACCTCCTCCTGATTCCCGTAATCAATGTAGAACACTTCAAACTTGTCATCCAGGGACAGAACACCACCTCGTGGACCATTCACAATCTTCAAATGCCAAAAACATACAAATAAGCAACTATTATTACTCAAAACAGAAAGGAAACACGTCTTCACAGATTGCATCTTGTGCTTTCGACAATTAAAATTTACTTATGCTCAGCCAACCTCTCTTACAGATGAATTCGATTGAATTTACATGTTTTAATATTACAGTGCACCTTAATATTAAGAACTTACAAGTGATATTTATGTTGCAAATCCATAAAAAGAACAAACTGACAAGGTTGTAAAGTGGATGCCCTTCCACGCACAACTCTCATTTGAATCAACGATGAGAAGAAATTAAGAACTGTCGTTATCTTATATCTATGCGTGCATGTAGAGTTTCAAATCATATGTTTGAGCTAATTATCAGGCACTATTCCATCCTACCAAAGAACAAGAGAAGTTAAAAGTGTCCAAATGCAAGGGAAAAAGATCAGTGACTAGAAAGTTGATGTAGCTGCAAGCACATCTGCCGTCACTGTTTTGCTTCTGGGTACCTGAATACGCAATAACCGTAGCAGGAGAAATGAGATAAAGAGAGTACAATACAATACCTTGTGTCCATTGTCTAATTCCACACAAGTTCAACAGTTGTTATAATGAGCCTAGGGCTGAGACAGGTGACTCATTTACCAATATTAAAAATCAGCTCAAAGCCAAGTTATAAAAACCACGGACGACACGGAGAAAACAGGGATTTTGGAGTTTAAGAGAGTAATTTAAAGTGAATCTAAAATAAGAAATGTGGCTCACCATGGCTCGATTCCATGAATTATCAAGACTAAATTGCGCAAGGACAACATCGCCCTTTCTGGGGTTAAAAGTGCCAATCAAAGGAGAATCTTGAATATTTAATGATGCCAGCTGCTGCTGAACAGATGCTACTTCGTGATCTCCTACTGCCTGGACATAAAATTTCCCACTACCCAATACTTCTGTGACAACTACCTGAGAATAAACTAAGAGAAATCAGTCACATGATCTGCAGTGTGCTTAAAGAAGATTGATGGATAGTTTGTAGACGTGGCACCTTCAATACTTCTTTCTCCTTGCTCTCAGCAACCGAACCATTTGAAATCTCCTGTCCTTCTACAAAGTTTTCCCAAATCTACAAAAATAACAAGATGGAGAGAATAAGAAACAACTTATGTCAGGCTTCCAAGAAAGAAAGAAAACATTAAGAGCAGAAGCTCTCATACAAAACAAGCTCTGTATGATGAATCCACTGCTTCGTACTTTCAATTTATGCCTCTTGGCAGACGCCTCGGCCTTCTGGAGCAGATCAGCTTCAGGAATCCTGTCAGTGCCAAATGAAGTCTGTAGCCTCGCCAGGCCAGCTTCAAGAAGTAGCACTGCCATATTTGTTCTAGAATCCCACAAGGACCCCAAGAATGTTCCAGCTCGATCAACAGTTTCCACTTCAATCTGCATAAAAACATGTAAGTACTGAGAAAGAGGAAAAAATACGGGCAGGAGATTCTTCTATTCTACCTAAAAAAGGAATAGCAGTACCTGCACGTCTCTCTGCATAATCTTCCTTCTCATAAACGCAATAGCCTCATCAGAATACTGCTCCCCACGACCAGGGCATCTGACCCCTGAAAACGAGAATGCAACCGTTTTGGTTTCCTTAGGGATGAAGAGCTTGAAACGATGACCACTAAGGACATATTCCACGATGGCAGGAATTTTCCTGTTTTGAGGGAATAATTTCAAGCATTCTTTGGCTCTCTTGGCTGTTTCCTGAGACAAAACACGAAAGGATGGAAAGGAGTTAGATTCAGTACATAGCTTGGGAGAGAAGCAAACATAAAGGATGCCGTTCCAACCTTCGTGAGATCCTGGATGTGCATTACAGGCGGCTCCTTTCGAGAGTGAAATCCTTTCTTGCCAGCCTTAGCACGGGATTCAGCTTCAATAAGAGCAGCATAATGAGCAGACCTCTCTTTTAAATCCCTGTAACTTGTGACATCCGCAAATCCACATGCAACCACTAGTTCAGCGACGTTCACCCCAGGTTGCTGGCTGTCAGCTACAGGAGTGACATCACCAATATCACCCTTCATGGGCTGTAATAGGAAAACAGACCCAAAGTCCAGAATTCTTGAATTTGCTTGACCAGCAGCAACAGAAGTGCCCTCCAGCTTCCTGGAATACTCAACCTGAACTTTCACCTAAGCTCAAAACCAATGATTAGAAATTGGGATTTGTGTAGTTAGAACTTATAATTATGGAAAAGAAGTAAACATCCTAACCTGTTTCCCTATAAGGCGTCTTCTCAGAAACTCCTTTGCTACTCGACCATATTTTGACTTAACAATTTCATGTTTTTTACTCTGCTCTTCCTTTTCATCTTTATTTTGCTTTTCCTTTTCATCCTTACTTGGCTTTTCCTTTTCATCCGTCTGAGGAACCACTTTTGGACATCGAATGTTTGAAAGATTAACTCGACGCTCCGCTGAAGGATTGCCAAAGGGTACAGAATCATCCGCAATAATAAGGCAGTCACCACTAACAACCTCTACCACCTAGTGACAGAGAGAATTATGAATATATAGAACAAAAAGGAAAGGAAAAAAAAAATGGCAAGGAAAATAAGAAAATATTACTTACTTTCCCAGTGAACTCTTTGCCAATTGCCTTAGGGTTTGAGTCTGGTGAAGAGTCTTTCCACCTCTTCAACTTATTCTCCTTTGCCTGACTTTCAGCAAGTTTTAGATGATCTTTGGCAACTTTATCCAACAAACTTATGCTCCAACTGGCACATTCAGCTAAACCCTAAATATAGGAAGAGAGGAAGAAATTTATGGACCATTATTACAATCAAAAGCTTTAATATTTATGTGAGTACACGACAATTCACAGAACTGGTCTAACTACTGCATTGGCAAATAGAAGACGATCAATACGTATAGAACATGCTCAACCAGAGAAAACATATGCAAAGAAAAAAGGGCATAGCAGAGAGCGGCGCCCTGGAGCATACAAATCAAAAAACATGTTTAACTTTATAATATAGCCAGGAAAAGGAGTTCTAAATGAAGCACAACCATAAAAATGAGAACATTCAACAGAGCCTGAAGAAAGCTAAAGGGATGTAATTATTATTCTTTAGGTTAACTGCAACAGCGTAAAAACACTGATACAATAAACAGAGACAGTGTAAAAACTTCTAAACCCACAGCCAGCAAACACACAAGCTTTTGTTGAGGAATCTAAGATGATATCAAGAAAGTTTTAACTTCCTTGAAAAGATGCACCACAATAACGATCCATGCATTCTTTTTCCTATCAGGTTTCATTGCTTTTGACATATGAGGTACAACAAGATGTCAAGAGAATAGTTTTTGACAACTACATATCAAAGACAAAGTCCATGTAGAGAAACACAGGCTTGAATCAGACACAGAAACACAGGCCTGTAGAATCAATAAAAAACCAAACAATTGAAGCCCACAAATTGGAAGCAACTGGACCCTAAATGAACATCCTATCAACTATCCAAGAGAACACAATAAAGGTCCAAATAGATTCTAACAAGGCACCACGGCCTTGTAGCCTCAATCACAGTAGCTTGCCTTTTCAGCTCCAGTTTTTCTTCAACTTAAGAGAAAAAGCCTTCGGCCTCTGGAAATTCAGGCCACGCAGACTGACCTCTGCCTTGAAGCACTTGACAATCATCGAAAATCTTATATAGCCCATCGTTTGGCCATTGCTATGAACTATTCTTTGACTTGCTAGATGGTCTTCAGCGGGATTTCTTAGTAAAATAATGCGATGCGAGTCATGTGACAACCAACAATTTCTCTACATCGGAGTCAAATTTAAATTAATGATAGCCTCCCATTCTTTGCCCATGAGTCATGCCCATTGCCCTCCAAACATTTATTGAGCATTTAGATTTCACCTAATCCACTAGGTTATTCACTGGTGAAAGGTTAAAAGTATGTGCATTTCCCCAGAAGGTAGAGCAGCCTAGAATTTTATATATTGCTATGGTAAAGACATTCTTATGGCCAGAGATAACTCAAATTGCTACATGAACAAGCAAAGCAGACAATGCCATGACCAATGCTTGATGTAGAACATTAGTACCTGCCACATCTGCCCATCATTGATGCACAATATTTTAAGTGTATAAATATGCTAGAGAAACAACCAAAGAAACGTACACTTTTCAAAAGCTCCAGAGCCAGGTCTTTGGCTGTTTCACCATCAGGGTAATATACTGAACCAACCAAATTGTTGCGCTTATCTTCTTTCAGCAGGATAATACGCACCTATCAAGTCACAATTGGTTGAACTTAGTCTTAGACGGCTAAACTAGATGGACACAGATAAGAAAACCCCTGTCAGTGACTTACATCCCTGTTAAGAACACGAGCTTCTGTGAAGTACTTCGCTTCTGATGCAAATGGTTCATAAATAGTAGTTGAGGCACCGACTCTCTGTGCAGAAGTTAATGAAGATTGTGGTTCAGCAGAAACATCTCCATTAGACACTTCAGCAGGGGCGTCTGTTTGAGCAGTCATTTCAGGTGTAGCGCGTCTACTTATTCGAGGGGCCTATACTCATGGAAAAATTAAAAACTTGCAGAAATTAACCAATACGTACATTAGACTGTTTGTTTGAGGTACAAACTTTCAAGTTGTTGCCAAAAGAAAGTTACAGTTTTCACCTGGACTCCAGCAACAAGGACTTGGACAAACTGAAAATCTGGAAGCAAATAAACTCGAATGGTGCTCCCATCAAGCACCTGCTCCACAACACCTTCCATTGGTCTGCCACGATTTGCATCAACGAAACTCCTGGCGTCAAAGTTACTTGAATCTCCGACAGCTGATGGAGGTAAGTTTCTGATGGAAGCAGCAGCTGCACCAGGTACCTACAAGCACAACGACAGGTAACAAGCTACATTACAATGAAACAACATATCTGGTACGCAGCAATGCTAGTCAAGGAACAGCAGCTCAAGTCATCTTACAGTTAGAGATTTCAAGTCAGCCAAATGAAAAGACCCAAAAGCATAGAAAATATCAAATGCAATATTATTTCTCTGAGGGAAAGCAAGGGCATTTTCAAGTAAACCAAAGACATAAAAAGATTTCAGATCCAACACTTCCCCCTATGCTAGGGCTCATGGTCTGCATGGCTTGCCAGCAATAGTGGGAATCCTTCTGTTTCCCTGGCAAAAGACTAGGCCAGTTGCTGGCATGGCTCATACTTTTCTTTATCAAGCCTTTTGGAATTGAAAGGGAAGGTTAGAAATAGGAATACCTCGCTCCATATACCAAGATTTTGGAGCTTAGCTTGCTTTTCACGTTTCCGCAAGTCCTCAAGAGAGGTGCTTGATTCTCTGGTCTGCTTCCCCGGCTCCCTGACCTGTTGAAACCAGCATTAGTTGAAGCAGTTTCAGTAGATAAGTGAATAAGAGAGTACAAATATCTAAGAAAGACAAACCTTTGCCCAGCCATTTGAAACAACCAGTGAAGCAATGTCCTTGCCTCCAAGGTTAACAGTACAGAACTCCCGGCCTATGCTCGGCACACTGTAGTCTACGCTAAAAACAACATGCTGACCAATACATTATATAGATGAGAACTAGTTAGTCCAAATAATAGCGGTTGATTGCTCTGCTTCGGGCAGTGAGAATATACACAAAGAAATTGTACCTTCCCGATGCAAAGCTTTCTCAAATACTCTCTACTATCCCATGCGTATGGCTCATCAACACCTTCTCTGCCACTGCGAGCCTATAACAAAGTGAAGGAATCACAAAAGTATCGGGCATGCATTTGAGGCAATGTTCATTCATCACAATGGCCAGTGATTTTGGATAACCTTTCTAACACGTTACTTGGTTCAGCTGTCTTACCAGTTTGGGAGCCATGATAAGCGACAAAGTAGCCGTTTTCTCTAATGGAGGACCTGGTTTGTTACTGGTTGTATTCATTAACACCAGGCTGTCCCCGGATGGAACTGCCTTCACTCTCGCGTTGAACCACTCCTTTTGTTCCGATGCCATCTCAAAATAAACGCTCTGTAAGCACGCAGACAAACTGATTACATTGAATACTACGATATTATAGAGATGCACCAGAACAAATACACATAGAATTGATCCTTCTTCTTTGTATCATAATAGAAATATTCAGATCTGTGCCTATAATTTAACCAAACTACAAAACCCAAAATCGTCATCTGGTCCAACAGCCAAACCACATTCATTGATCAAACGCTTTCAATCAGAAGAAAAACAAAAGCACCAGCAAACGCATCTATATATCATACGATCGCGAAATAGAAGCAGAAACGCCAATTCGGGGAAACAACTCGACATGAAATCCAAAAACCGTGCTGGACCAATCCGATAAACGATAATGCAGCACCAAGAATGTCATGACGAAGAACAAGACTTGGACTTCAATTTACCAGGAACAGTGATGGAGCCTTATCGACTCGACAAAAAAGCAGAGACCGAGAACGAACTCAGTCTGCAGAAAGGAGGACGAAACAAAAAAAGAAAAGAGAAGCCGCCAGGACGAGAGAGCGAGCAGAGAGAAGTATAAAAATTAAAAACAGAAAGAGTCGGAAGGAGACGCGACAGGAGTTGGACAAGCTATAAATAAATTAGCTACGCATACAGATTATATATGCCCCTGTGGCCGTGGTTGGGTGAAAATTAATGATTAGACCATGCAGAAGATAGATTGGAATTTGGGTGGGGATCAAATTCTGGCGCAATGTGGGAAATTGGAATAAAAAAAAATGGATAATTAATCCTGGGGCGAATTTGGGTGGATTTTGTTTCTTTATTCCCGCGAGAGTCCCCATCCGGCGTCCGGGTCCGGGTGTATCTAAACTGCCCGCTTTTTGACGTCGTTCTCGGGATCGTCACTGACTAGGAAACCGCCAATCCTTTATTGCCAACCTTGTTGTTGGCAGTGATTGACGTTTTCGGATTTCAACTTATGGCACGTCATTTAATTGCTGCCCTTTTTCACACGTTTCTTCCCCAGAGCAGTTGTCGACTATTGGTGAAAACGATTCCCTTATCAAATAATTCAAGTTGGACCTCAAAATTTTTTAATTATTGAGCCAAAATTAATGTGCTCTTAGCTGTATTTTAAGTTCAAAATTTTTAATGAGCCAAAATTTAAGTCTATTATTATTCGACTAGAAATCCTGTCAATTCGAGACTAACAAGCTTAATATCTTTTTAATATAAAAATTATATTAGTTTTTATGTCTAATATACCTATCCTTACACTTCTAATTTCTATTTATCAAATTAAACTAGGCTTGAATCGAGTTCAAATCTTGAAGCGAACTTCAAGCCTATCGAGCCATTGAGTTGAGCATAATCCTCTTCAAGCTAAGCATTGAGCCCCATTTTTCGAACTCATTAAACTTAAGTCAAGTTAATCCACAACAAGCCGAGTTACATGTTAGATTTTGAAGTTGTATTTTACATCATGGATTATACAATTGTATCTGTACTTGAAAATTACTGTGGTTGTACTTACATTTCTTTTTTTTTTTTGCAATAAACAAAATTATTAGAAGAAAAAGAAATTGAAGCATACAAGAGATGCAACATCATCTTAGATGGAAAAAGATGATATAATAGCTCCCCAAAGCTCAAAGAACCTAAATCCAAGAAACTACAAAAAAGTAAAGTCACCCTAAGAGAACCTTCAATCCTATATTTTCAATTCACTTTTCAACATTGAACCCATTTGCCTTAAACCTAACTTGCTTCACCCATTACTCTGATTTTTGACCTTATTGATAATCTCCAAAATACCCAAAGCAAATTCATCGCAGTCATCCAAAGACTCTTCTACAAGATCGGTATCGTCCTTATTGATTGTCTGCCCATCACTAAATTACTCTTACCGTTGTTTAACCTTAAAAAGAAGCCCATACCCAAATTGCTTTCTATTTCTTGACTAAATAGATTTAGACACAAGTACAACTGATTTTAATTCAAGTTTAAGGCAACATCACTAATTTCATGGCCCACTCCTCAAACACCATCGATCTTGTTTGCTTATTTTCTTCACTGCCACTTGATTTGAAACAACACAACGATGCTTTATCTCCCACAACCACATGTCCGCCAATGCAAATGAGCTACATCAAACTATCTCACCCTATGCCATCACCTCTTTGCCATAAATCCTCATTGGCACCAGGCTACTTAAATCACCATCGCCCGATGGTGCTTTGACTCTTTCATCCTCCTACTTGCTAGCATTAGGTGCAACTTTGAATTGACTTGTCTTGGCCACCCCACCTCATCGGATATGTAATAACTTTATCATTGTGAACTTTATCATTGTGCAAAATATCACAAAACCATGCAACATTTAATAATAAATTGCACATTGCACAATCTTTCCAATGATTTTGTCATAATGTCATAAGAGACCAATCTTTGCAACATGATCTACGAAATTTACAACGATACACAAATTTTATACACACACACACACATGTGTGTGTGTGTGTGTGTGTGTGTGCGCCGATAATAATAATACTCCCTCCGTCCCACATTGACTGCAACATTTGACTTAGCTTGGTTTTTTAGGCAAGTAACAATTTTCACATTTTGGATGATTCTACCCTTTCTCTTAAGCCGTCTATGAGACTTCAACCACCAGCGTCGCCTGTGAGTTTTTTATCGCTAGTGCCGTTGTGACAATGTTTGCTCGCACGATTCCAGCAAGGCCCTATTGGCGCCATTGATGTGCCCATCTTTTTCAAACGCAGACGATTCTAGTAGCGTTGTCAAATCGCCAGTGAATCATCGGCCCCGTCCCCAATCATCCATCCTCTTCAATTTACGGCTGTCCTTGATCACTTTTCACTTCATCTCGAACTCGCTTTGTCAATTGATATGGGTGTTCAGGGTGCGGGTTTGACCAGGTTCACCCTAAACCCAAACCACACTGCATAGATGACCGGGTTAATAATATAAAACCAAACTGCGCCGTTTACCACAAAAATCCGACTGAAACTGAAACCGCATACAGTGCGGTTCAGTTTGATCGGTTTATCTTTTTTTATCTTATAAGACAATTTAAACTACTTCACAACACTTGTTTTAATATTAATACGTTGTTCTGAAAACTAAATAGTTTTATAAAATATCAACAATTTCATACTTTGGAACATCACAAGTACAAAATAGACTTATTGTTACAAAATACAAAGATATTATATGGAGTCCAAAGCTCCTGGCCACACAAGGTTGCCAAAGCTCATGCTTGATTAGAGTGCAAAATTACTTTAAAATTTTTCAACTTCTTATACATAATGATCTCGACTTCACCTGTATGAAGCCACTAAGTTTGAGTTTCAAGGCATTCAAAATGAATTAAAATTATGAACAATAAAGTCCTAAATATAAAAGCATGTTTGCATAGAAAAAATATGCAGTAGATGAGTTGCCATCAATTAACACCAACAACAAGTAATGTCTAAGTTACCCTAGAAAATTCTGTAAAGTTGTAGAATAATAAATTACAAATTAAATGTATCATTATGTGTATATTATACAATATACTAACCACAAATACAAAAAAAAAAAAAATTTTACCTTATTCAATTTGTTCAAGCTCATCAATTTTTTCCTCAACTTCAAACAAAAGTGGTGTAGGTCAACATTAATCTTGTGTGGCAACAGAGGAGAGGCCAAACTTGATATAATTGGGATTTTTTTTTTTAGACCAAAAAATGGAATGAACTTAAGTTTCTATGAGGTTATTAAGGTTGTGGTTCAATTCGGGTTTACAAGATTTCAAAATTAAAACCTGAACCACACCATATATACATTGATTTTTTATTTTTAAAATCCAAACCGTACCATAATCTGCATAAACCCACATAGCCAACCGGTCTATTCGGTTCAATCTATGTGGTTTCACGGGTTGAGCGGGTTGGATGAACACCCCTAGCAATTGCCTCTCCCATTTGAATAAAGGACGTCCAGAAGAAATCCAACAAACAAATTACTCTAGACAACGATCAATTAACCAAAAAAATAAAGAAAACACCAAAACCCAAATGATTAACCACCTTGATTCATTTCGTTGCCTTCGTCACATCGATTCGTAACCTCTACCTCCTCCACCGTGCTGATCGACGATTGCATCTGGAAGCATGAATCCAATTAGTGTCCCGAAGACACGTTCCTCCTAGTCCGTGCATCGCTGGTGGGATGTTGTTGGAAGGACGTCTTCATTGGACCTAGAATACAAGATCCTTAGACAAGAGATTGGGCAAGAAAAAAAAATAGTCAGATTTCAAAGGGTTTGTGGAGTTTAGGCAAACATTTTTATTGCTAAAATTTGCCAAAAATAGAAACGGTGTAAAGAATTTGGAACAACCCAAAAAGAAATACGGTGCAAAAAATATGGGACTGAATGAGTAATAACTAAGACGTGTCTTTTGCATTCTGATGTATATTTTATTCAATTAACTTACCAAGATCAATACTTCATTCATCATAAAACAAAGAAAAATGAAACATATTTTTTCTTGGTTTGTCTCAAAAGAGTTGAACCATTCCTATTTTTTAGAAAAAAAAATGTAAACTCTATCATAGGTTCCTTAGCACATTGTCTTATCCTATCTATGTCATGTAACTTTTTTTAGTTTGAGTGAGCTTTTTTACCTCATATAGCACATTTTATCGGGATTCTTTTCATCATTTGGGCTATCAACTTTAATAGAATCTTGGTTGAAAATGACAAATCTGGCCCCTAGATTTTTTTTCATCCTACTCCTAGCACCCTAAACTTTATTCATCATGTTTTTAACACCTTAAAAATTATAAATCTAACACCAATTCTCCATTGAACCATCAAGGGGCCAAAAAGAAATGAAAAAAAGTACAATATCAAGGACAAAGATGGATTTGCTTGAATAGAAAAGGGATCTAATGATTCACTCTCACGAGTCAAAACAAGTAATCGATCATAGACAAGTCAAGATTAGAAGGCCACGAAACGTGAATCTTGAACATCTGATCCTCATAACAGAGCTCAATTTCAACTCCATCAATCTTGCAAGCCCTCAGCTTATTCGATGCAAAGACCCACCATCTCTCTAGTGCCTTTCACCTTCATCCTCACACCCATATTCTCCATAGCCATCCAATGCACCGCCCTAACTGAATTCATCATATTCATCCACTCGATCGCCATGAACTCGACCTGTTTTCCTCCGGGTAATTCGGACAGGGTATGATCGGAGTAGAGGTAGGCAATCGGACGATGAACGATAGACAAAGATCAAATCATCAGTGGTGAGTCAACACCACTCCGGTTAGAATTCAACGTTGCTAGATCTAAAGTTACCGTCGAATTCTTCTGACAAAGAACAAGGAAGACACTAAAGCCGCGCACCGAACTCGATGGACTGGTAATTAGGGAAGTCATCGCGGGTAGAGGAGTACAATTGGAAGAAGTTGGGGTGGTCTAAGTCATCATAAGAATTGTTGTTGGTGTCGTTGGGGATGGGCTTGGGGATGTTGTCAACATAGTGGTTGTGGGGAAGGTGGTGGCGCTTTGGGGGGTGGAGCTATTAGGAGTACAACTGAATTTATTTTGGATTGTGTGAGTGATATGAAGATGGTGATTAAAAGTGTTAGATTTATAATTTTTAGGGTATTAGAAGTGGGATGAATAAAACCTAGGATATTAGAAGTATGATCAAGAAAATTTAGGGACTAGACTTATCATTTTCTACCAAGATTTCATCAAAGTTAACAACCCAAATGATGGAAAGAGTCTTGATAAGATGTGCTATATGAGTTAAAGGAACTCGTGAAGATAAAATTGAGTTATATGACCCAAATAGGACAGGAGAATAAGTTAAAATGCCTATGGTGAAATTTACTCTTTAGAAAAATTTTAACATTTAATTTATCTTACTACTATCATTTGAACTTTCACAAACCCAAAAAAAATAAAATAAAATTTTCTTTCTTAATCCTCATTTTCGCTCTCATTACATAAAGTAAAAAAAAATTATTTTATTTCCAGTGACAAAAATAAAAAAACAACACAAATTACAAACCCCTTAATTAATCTTCATATCTATAGATATCTAGAGAAATGATTTATCCATTATTTGGCAGAAGGAGTATATGAATATGTTTTAACTTGGAATGGTTGCTTAATTAGTGTAATTGTTGACACCTAATTTTTTCTAGATACTAGTTTTAGTTTAGTTTTAGGTTAGAAAAAAAAATTAGTTTAGGGGCAATTTTATTTTTATAGGGGCAATTTGGACATTCTTAGGACATTTGAGTCATTATAGTCATTTTAGAGCTTAGGTAATTAATAGAATTAGATGCATGCTATTTTGTGTTATAAATTCTCAAGAATTTAGAATGGTCAATTTGGGTCAAAATAAGAATTAATTTAGTTTAGGTACTAATTTGGGGTGGGTCCTAAAAGTTTTTCAAGATCAGTTTAGGCAAAAGTAAAGAGTTTAGATATGAATTTAGGGTTTTTATAAAGTTCTAAACAAAATTAGAAATTTTGGGGGTAAATTTGAGGGAATCTAAAAACTTTATGAAATTTTAGGCAAGATTTGACAATTTTATAAAGTTTGTGTAAATTTGACAAGTCCATGAAGTATTGAGTTAAATTGTATTTTCACATAAAATTATGGAGCAAAACAATAGCCTAAAGAGTTTTGCTAAACTTGAACTAGTATTCTAGCCAAGTTATATCCTAAGAGATTTAAACCTCTTCAAATTCGATTTGGATGACATTTAATCTCTTTAATCTTTGTTAACCATGCCTACAACTCCTTTACTATAAATAGGGATCACCATTTAAGAGAAAACATAGACAAAAAGGTAATAATTTAAGCCAATTCATTTTAACTTAAGTCAATTTAATCCAAAATAATTTATCTTTATTTTTACACTTTTTTTTCTCAAATCAATTTTATTTGAAAGTTAATATTATATATATACAATAATCCATTTGATATTAAATTTTCATGATACTATTAAGTTTTTTTGAATTTTTATTTGTTAATGCCTAAAATTAGAAAATTTAATAAAAATTAAGTAAAATTATAAAAATTATAATTTCAATGAATTACACACCTACAAAATTAATTTTGGTTAAAAAATATATAAATAAAAATAAGCTTTTCTAAGCTTTTTTTGAGAAAGGGACTACAACTTTAATACCCTATCTCGCCAACCTCACCCTCAAAAATCTTAAACTTCCTCGCTTGCAACTGCCACCTCTGGATTGTCACTTCTATTGTCTGACACTTCCAGCCTCCAGTAGCGAATCACTAGCCACTAGCGCATTAGATGCTGATGATCCAAGTCTGCCGCTCTTGCCTCACCTCAGATGTGCGCCACCTATCCTAGACACCTCCCATTGACGGCAATGCAAACCAAAGCAAGGAGCCATTTGCGAAACTATCCCTCATTGTCCTGTCATTAATCTACCACCGCCATACCATCCTACACATCATTTGCGCCAAACCACACATCGTCAGCCTTGCATGCATCGTTGGCCTAGACACCACTGCCACATTTTCCTCTTCAATCTGTCACTGTTAGCCCCTCCAATGATTGCCCTTGACATTGTAGTTCGAGCACAAGGCGCCACTCACCCAATCATTGTTGGTATAGGCAGGGGCGTAGCCAAGATTCTCGACTAAGGAGGGGTGTGGGCTGCTTCACTTACCTGGAAAATCAAATCAGTCGAAGAGTATAAGAGATCATAGACGAGCAGAGAACGAATTGGATTTGGGGGGAAGGGCTGCCGTTGAGGGGTGAAGGAAGAGAGCGAATCGGCGATTGCCCAACCGCACCGCGTCCATAGAGTAACAGAAAAAGTTTCGCAACAAATTGTAAAACTAGGGGCAAGGAAAAGACGAAGCTCTGTGAAATTGAAAAGGGCAAATAAACGTACCAGATTTTTTAAAAACATTAAAAAAGTTTAAAACATGTGAAAGTCCCCCATTAATTTTAAAACTTACACATAGGTACATAACTTTATTTTTCCTACAATTATATCACATATATTACCTATCCCATATATTTTTCCAAAATTCTACGGGGGGCGACTGCCACCTTCCGTCCCTATAATAATATACCCCTAGGTATAGGGAGAACCATGACCAAACCCAACCTGAACCTGCATCCCAACCCATTTCAAGATCTGGTTGACCCAGTCAACCAATTAACTTTAAATTTAAAAAAAAAACTATGATGAAATACAAACGGAAAATTTTCAAAAAAAAAAAAAAAAACCTGAGGTTTGGCCAAACCTCGGGTTTTGTACCCCTATTTCAAATACCTACAGTTATCGACCTACCAAGCTAACTCCGTCATTTACTATAGGGTAAGCATGGGTTGTGTTGGTTCGATTTTATGGTGGAACTGAACCAACCCGAAATAGCTTCGATTCTAAAATTTTTCTACCCAACCCGAGAACCAAGAACCGAACAGAACCAAAACCATGGTTCTGGGTTTTTCAATTCTTGTTTTCCGGTTTTTTTGTTTATAACATATACCTATAAAAACACCAAAATTCAATAAAACTACATCCGTAACTAGTTTTATGAAATATTCAACATAATATACAATTAAATTATTTAAATATATGTACTTAGACACATTCAAGAGAGTTTAAAATATTGTTTTTACCAAAATGATTCAAAAGAGTTACTTGTGGAGTATCTTTCATCTCAATTAGTTTACTTTATTTCCTTCCTGTAATTTCAATATTGATATGACATTCAATATAGAAAACTGATACTTTAAGACTATCTTCTTCAGTATCAAAACCTAAAATGTATAGATGTCATGAATTTTTTGTTTCGCATGGCTCATAAATGATTTTTTTTTTTTATGATTATGTCGTAGAGAGTAGCCTGGAATAAAAGATTGAAAACAAAATGACCTAAGAGTAATTGGTCTAGGAAACGAAGTGATTTAAGTGAATATGAAAAATTTTCATAAATGATCCCACAACTTCTATACTGTTTCAATTTGGGACATCAATTTAAGAATTTAATATAAAAATATAAAATGACTATTATAATTCCTTAAAGAAATAAATAAATAAATGCACACACACACACACAGATATATATATATCTCGAGTTCAGTTCCATCTCGGGTTAGTTCCATATGGAACCAGAACCAACCAAAAAACTGTCGTTTCTCCTATATGTGGAACCAACCCACGAACCATGATCAATTTTTACTTAACCCAACCCAACCCAATAGAGGTAGTTCAGGTTGGGATTTAGGTTTACCCGACCCATACTCATCATTAATTTACTGTTAGGGTAAATTGCACTCGTGGCCCCTAACCTTTCATTATTGTCTTATTTTAGACTCTAACCTCAAAATCTCGTATGGGCTATCTTCAACCTCAATTTGTTGTTCTATTTTAGACCTTTGGAGGACGAAAAATGTTAGAAATAATGGAACTTGACACGTGGCATGCCAGCTTGGGGCAATTGGCGATGTGGGACAATGAATTGGTTACATAAAAAATTTAGGGCCTATGTTACAAAAAATGAAGAAAATTAGGGCCTATTTGGGGTTAGCCCACATATCTCCTTCCCCCTCCCTCCCCCGCCGCCTCCAGCCTTTCCCTTCTGCCTCTGGCCTCAACTTCATCCACCACCCATCCTCCCCTCATTCCCCCGTTCCCTTATCTGTCAATCTAGTGAGATTTCGTTCTATTGCAACCGTCAATCCGATGAGTTTTTGTCAATTTGCCACCTTCTCGTCTTGTCCTATCCGTCACTCCCTTATGCTACTGATGACACAAATCGAAGGGAGGAGCAGTTCACAAATCATCCCCACTGTCAAGTCGTTGATCTGCCGTTGCTGTAGCGTCCTCTATTGGCGCCACTCCTTCTCCCCTTCTCCCCTCATCCGCCAATTTCTTGCTTTCTTCATCTCAATTGCTGCCACAAAAACACGGTCTACCCTAATGAAATCGAAGGCACGATCGAAAATGCCATCTGTGAATCTCCTAGGTGGACAGCACATTGATCGATGAATCATCAAACGTGGAGATTAGGCGGGGGAATGGTGACCAGGAAGAGGTAAAAAAAAAAAGATGGAACTGGTGGTGGTGGCCATGGAAGGCAAGCAATTGTGGTGGGAACAATGAGGCTTGTGATTTTCGTTCGCCCTCTCGCCTCCACGAATCTCCTAGGCCCATCTCTGATTTTGTTCTCCGAATTCTCATGATTTTCATGATCATCGTGGGGTCACATGAAGGGACGGCAGGCTTGCGGTGAAGCACGGAAGGCTTGCAGTGAAACTAGGAACGAGGGGAGGATGAGCGACTGTTGAGGCCAGAGGCGGTGGGGAAGGGAGGAGCAGGAGAGATTTGGACTAACTCTATACATGCCCTAAATTTCTTCATTTTTGTAACATAAGCCTTAAATTTTTGATGTGGCTAATTTCATGCATCTATAGCTGATAATTCATTGTGCCACGTGACCAATTGCCCCAAGCTGGCATACCACGTGTCAAATTCTGTTATTTTTAACACTTTCTATCCTTCAAATGTCTAAAATAGAACAAAAAATTGAGGTTAAGGACGGCCCATGCGAGATTTTGAGACTAGGGTCCAAAATAGGACAATAATAAAATGTTAGGGGTTACAGGTGCAATTTATCCTTTTCTGTTAACATAAAAGAGAAAATAACTAACTTTACCCTCTTAGCTTTCTTCCCTAGAAGTTTCGCCCCAACAACTTCTACATCCAACAAGTTAGGCCCTATCTCCATCAATCTGCTGCCATCCGCCTCCCCACAGACCGCAACAACCTCATCCCCACCTCCGACCGCCGTTGGCGCGTCTGAGTCCCAAGCCAAGCTGCCCTCTTCCAAAAGGCTGCCAATCGAGCCTGCGAATCAGATGAAAGCAATAAAAAACGAAAACAAACAGACGACTCCGACCAAGGCCTCCGATTAGCCCTCTAATTGCGCCTCCAATTAGCCCTCTGATTGACGGCCGACGGGCGATGACGGATGACTCCGACCAAGGTGACAACGGGCGACAGACGGCTGCTCTTCTAAAACGGATGACGACGAGCGACAGACAACACCTCTTCGAAAACGGACGACAACGGCTGCTATTCGAAAATGCCCTCCGATCGGTACATCCAACTGAAGTGAAAACTGGCGACAGGGCAGTGGCTCGAAGCTGCGGCGGCGATAGAGCAGCAGCGGATGAACGATGGAGGAGCCGGATGGGAGATCTGAGAGCAGAAAGCACAGAGAGCAAAGAGAAAGAGCAGGTGGGAATTGAAGAGAAGAAGCGGCTTCAAACGGCGGTATGAGGGCGAGTCAGAATCAGGCTTCAAATCGATGGTCGGTGGCTTCGAGCGATGGAACACGACGGTGATAGGCAAAGAGATCAAGGAGTGAGCAAATAGGCATTTTTTGTTAGATTCATAAGTTTGGGATTTAAAGTTTATAACAAACAAGATTAGGAGGGCAAAGTTAGTTATTTTCTCTTTTCTCTCATAACAGGGAATCACGGAGTTAAAAGGGGAGGGGGGAAAATGTACGTATTTGAAACTTCAGGGGTTTTTTTGTAATTTTTACAAATCCAAAAGCCTCTGGAGTTTTGGTGAAAAATGAATTTTCCCATCGTTTCAGAAACCAATCGTTGAAATCAACTTTCTAAATACTAAAAATTAAAATGTGCCTAAATTCTAGTAAATTAATTTATCCAACGACAGTTTAACAATTAGTGAATAATTCAAATTATATATTTCTTCTCAATTTAAATGTTAAAAGGAATTTTATATCTCACTAATATCAATCGCGGTATAGTTCTAGGTTGCAAATACCAAAAACAAAAGAGAAAAGAAAAAAGTTTATGGGCAAAAGTGTAAGACAAGGCAAACTACATTTTCACGCAAAGCTCAGAGGTCTATTCAAATTTACCTTTAAAAGTATCAATTCATTGTTTTTATACATCTTTGGGAAAATGGAGTACTTCCCCCAAAGTAAATATATAGACTTTTATTAGTTTCACTAAAAAAAAAACTAGAATCTGTGTTTTTCAGTCCCATACTACGACCAAATTCATTTACACTTCAAGTAACTTAAGTTACCGCGCCAAATGGGCCCAATCAGTTTAATGTGCGGATCATTAGTTCAGTTCGACCTTGTGTCATGGTTGATCACCTAATCTGCGCTAAATCACACCATGCCACTGATTAAGGAGCATGATGTAATTTAACAGAAATTGGAAGGGCAAACCATAAGCTAGGGTTGGGTTAGTCGTGTGACCTGCATATTTACTCGACAACTTGAGTTGCCTAAAGCCCAAACAAACTGGGTCTATGTCTTCTAGTATGGATTTTCCATTTCCTACCAGTAACAATAAGTTCTTAGTCAATGGTGTTAGCAAGTAACAGATAGATGAAGCTCAGAAAAAATAAAAAGATTAAAGGTATTCAACAATGTTCCGCAGGATTCTTACATGTTTGATAAAAAAATTGCAAAGAGGAAATAAGATCATTGTATGTTGTAGCTAGCCCTAGGCTTGTGGCAATATCCAACTTAAATAAGAGTAAGTTTTAGAATTCACGAGCTATGGAAGACCCGTGCGTTGCGGCGATCATATAATGTCACAATATTAAGTAAAATAATAATAAAGAAAAATAATAAAACTAATTTGGGGACTAAGAGAGAAAATGTAAAAACTTTAGGCATTAAGAGTTTAACAATTGACTTAGGAAAAGTTAAGAAAAAAAAATCTTATTTCACTAAAAAAATAAATAAACCATGGTGACCAATATTTTAGTTTAGAAAACAAAACATAAAAAAAAAAAAAAGAACCAAGAGATTAAACAAAAACACTATATATAAGTAGTTATTAAGTTTAAAGTTCAAAATGTCAAGATATTAAGTAAAATTTAATAAAAAATTTCATCTCTTATTAATTTAAATTTCAATTTTTAATATTGACAAAAAATTTATTTAGTAAAATTCACTCAAAAGTTTTATAGTTTAATAAAGTAATTCGATCCATTGATCCATAATTGTTAAAATTGAAAATGAATATGAAACATAATATTGTACATGTTTTGAAATGATGAATAAAATTTTTTATTAAAAATTAATTCACTATAAAAATTTTTATCTCCTATTAACTGAAATTTCAATTTTTAATATTCTTTATAAATTTATGTAGAAAAATCCATCTTCAAGTTATTTATCTTTTTTTTTAACCTTTATTAAGTCAATTATTAAAACCTTAATGTCTAAAGTTATTTCTTTAAGCTAAAGAAATAAACTATGATTACCAAGATTTTGCTTTAGAAGACAATAAATAAAAAAATAACAACAAAATTAGAGATAAAGAGAACAAATTATGCTCACCAATGTCTTTCCTTATAAAATAGTACATAAAACAACAACAAAAAAAAAGCTTAGGATCAAGAGAGCAAATAGAAGAGCTAGATTAATAGTTATAAAATTTGGGGACCAAAATATAATATTGATGTAAATTCGAGCATAAAATGGAATCATTAGAAAGTTAGGGACTGAAACCGTGTTTTCACCGAAACAACACATGAAACAGATTGAAAGCGTAAAATTGCAACACAGATCCTCATGAAATTCAGCGCCTTGCAAAAAGAGGATCAAACTCTAAAAAAAGCAAATCGTATCCGGAAAAACAAAACAAAACAACAAAAAAACTGATAAGGGGCAAAACAATAAAGGCACTATAGCGTACTGTAATTCGAACAGTAACAGCCTCACGGCTTTTAGAATATAGTTTACTTTGGTAATTAGCATAGTATTAAATACCCTCACATACTACGGGTATGCGCTATTTTCTAAAGTGTTCTGGTCAATTTACCACAATGTATCACATGATATATTACATGCCGTGAGTTAAAAATCTTTTATTATTATTTTTTTTTATATTAATGTACGACATACCATAATATTATAAAATACCATAATATAATTAATAGTCTTATATAAGATGACAAAATATAATTGATACACAATTCTTTTCTTTCATTTTAATTTTCACTATTTCAATATACATAAAAAAATATGAGATAAAATAAATTAAACGTGAAGGTGTTACATCTCTAACATCTCTGAATATTACTTTCGTCTTGAATTAGTTTTTTCACTGCATTAATATTTATTTTATTCTATATATTCCATTTTTGTTCTCTCTCTCTCTCTCTCTCTCTCTCTCTCTCTCTCTTTATATATATATATATATGTTGAAATAATTAGAATACATATAAATATGCATAAAAAAATTATATTTGATACTTTTAATCTTAAACAAATCTTTTAATATTTTTGTGCAAAAGCAGTAACAATATGTAATACGGTATACCATATGGTATACCTATTATTTACAATGTGCAATATACATATAGTGATAACAATATTGAATACATTAGTAATTAGTATCATAGAAAACAGATAAATATATAAAAGAGCCTATATGACATAACAATTCTCTGTCTGTTTCGTTTTTTTTTCTAAAGAAAAAAAAATGAAACAATTACAAGTTACTCACATAGTCACATTAGAGCTTAACCATGGAGCCGTCTAGGAGGTATCTGGACTATTGGAGGATTTAGAATTGGGTCATTCTGCCCGAGGTCATCGATTGGCGGGCGCTTCTTGTGATGGTCTGTTGCAGACTGGTAAGCCATCGCTAACGCTAGCGCCTGCGCGGAGGAACAAATGACATGACAAGAGTGCCCGACAATGAGAGTACACGAAATAAGAGTAGTGAATTTTGTGCTCACAATGTGATCATGGTCAGGAGGAGCATATATTCCAGTGTTCACAGTCGTTCTTCTTCGTGTACCGACGGCTGGTGGATTTGGTATATTGGTAAGACCTGTTGGGACAATGATAAGTGGCAGACCCACAAGATTTCCCATACAGACTTTCTCCCAATCAGTCGCGTTGCCGATGAATGCATCAACAGTAAAGCTTTCTTTAACTTCATGAATTAGCTTTCCTCGTGCCCTTTGTGCCTGTAAACATTTTGCACAACTTGGAAGTCAACTTTTCATTGTCTGAATGAAGCAAACTAATCCATCTCTGAAGTCGTAAGTATGCATACTAATCATAAAAGCAGCTAAGAACCTGCATGTAGTCCACGGCAGAAACAACACGTGCTCGTCGTAGCTCAACAGGCCACTGATCCTGAGCTTCATAAACATCGTCCAGTTCTGCCCTTTGCCATTCATCAAAGTGAGCCAACATGTCAACATCCATGGTGAAATTTAGGATACCTTGGACAGAATCCACTGTGTAATTCAGCTTGAAAGGAGCCATGTTAACACCCTTCGCTTCAAGCACATGAACAACCTGGTTTTCAGAATAGTTACCATTAAATTAGTGTGGTCTCAAATCCTAGCTTTAGTACGCAAGATGTAAGATTTCGATTAATCTGACCAGATAATACAATTTCCTAGCAGCACAAACTAATAAATGCAGGAGTATCTCTTCTACAAGAAAAGAAACTCCATACCCTCATGCATTTATTCATAGTCATGAAGCTATTTACCTCCATATCTGCGTCCTCAAGATAACCAACAGTAAGCTTTGTGATGTCAACTGAGAATGGGTCACGAAAAGCAATATCTCTTGATGAAAGATCCTCGGAATCCTTTCCTCGTATGACATCCAGAATAATAGCACAATCTGCAGCATCTCTGCAGAAGGGACCAAGCTTATCCTGTGAGACAGGGAGACATTAATTTCCACAATTATCATATTCCAACTCTTGCAAAAAAACAGACAAAATGAGAATAAAGCGAGATGAATTCCTTTGACAAAGTTACCAAGCTTTCCGATATGCTCATTACACCAGTTCGTCCCACAGTGCCAAAAGTTGGACGCAGTGCTGTCACCCCACATCGAGCTGCAGGATAACTAATGGAACCTGCTGTTTCTGAACCAATTGCAAATGGTACCATACCTGCAATGTGAAACTAAGTTTCCCAGATAAGAGGAAAATATTTCCCAATAACTGTGAACCAAGAAGAGCTACTCCAGATAACAGAATATCCGCTCAAAGTTAGAAGGCACAGAAACTTACATAAATAGAAGACAAGGAAATAAAAATGAACCAAATGCACCAAAGGGAATATACATATTACCAGCTGATGTACAGGCAGCAGGACCAGCAGATGAGCCTGTTGAGAATTCTTCTATATTCCATGGGTTCCTTGTCCTACCGCCAAACCATATATCATCATATGCCAATGATCCACTGACTAGCTTTGCAACAAGAACTGCCCCTGCAGACCTTAACCTGCAATGAGAATATTAGCAATGAAAGTAAAACAGCAACACGTAATTAAATAAGAACAAATAATGTTAAACAACACGCATACCTCTTATATACCCATGCTTCAGTGTCAAGAACTTGATTTTTAAATGTTTTTGAACCCCATGTTGTCTTGTAATCGGATACTGCTATTATATCTTTCAGGCCATAAGGTATGCCATGCAGAGGTCCTGTACAAACAATAGACACAACACAAATTCCAAAAGACAAGCTATCATTTTTATGAGTAGTTAAGATTAAATCACACATACCCGGTATCTGACCTAATTAGGGAGGTTTAAAGTCAAAAATAATGTGACAGAGCTACACTTGAAAACTCACAGGAAAACAGCAAAAAAAGATAACTTGGTAAGGCTAGATGGAGATAAAATGTATAGGACAGAAGTCTTCTGTTGATCATCCAGTCAGATGACTTGTAACTGTAACCACAAGCAGAAAGCAATAACTAGAAATTGGAATACATCAGACAGGTATTGACAGAATAGACTTGTCAGAGGTACCTAAATACACTCCTCGGGCAAACAGTTTGTCTGCTTCTTTTGCTTGTCTGAATGCTAACTCTTCTGTATACGTGACAACAGCTTCAAGAACAGGATTATACCTGGCAATGTTCAGCGATGGATGGATAAGAAACCCTCACCGGAAGCAGATAAATATGATCACTCTTATTTCTTCACATATACCTCTTTAATCTTTCCAAAAAGATTTTTGTAAGCTCCTCAGAGGTTATTTGTTTTGACTTAATGAGTTCCCCTAATTCAAGAACCTAAAGACAAATGGAAAGTCTCTAAGGGGATCATAACCAGCATGTAAACTTAGAGCAGAACAATACACCATCACCAACTGGCTTACACTCATGAAGGCAATATCTTCTTCACTCTCCGGTCTACGAATCCCAGACTTAGAAGGAACACTAAATCTTCTCACAGTGTTTTGTGATTGTTTCCTCCTCCACTCAGGATTAAAAACTAGAGGAGAATGATGGTGCAGCCCTCCATCAGCAGAAGCAACCAACTTTCTATTGGCTCTGAGTATAGGAATATTGAACTCTTTTGCACCTTTTGCAATCTCCAGAATCTAAAAGAGTATATATCATGCACACGAATGTACAACCACTGCAGGAGTTTGATGCGAGAAAAGGAGATTCTGTTAAATCAAACTAGCAAGCTCATCAATACCACCTTAGTATCATTGAAAAAGCCAGCATCAAGCAACTCCAATCCCTCCCGAAGATGTGAAGCCTTTACAACCTTTTCCGAACATTGGCAACTAGTTTTACTGTCCTGATCAAACAACATGACAACAGGTAGTATATAGATTCAACATTTCAATCAAATAAGGGGAACCATCTTTGCTTTAATATTTACTTCTTAGCGTTACCTGGGTGCAATTAGATGTACGAACTAGAAGTTTCTGACAGAACATTTCCCAGATATTTTTTTTACAAGTTCTCACATATTTAAATTTCAACACGAGCAGAGACCACTTAAATATTAAGAAAATATACTCCCGTAATGCAGTGCATTAATGTATCTGCTTCCACCAATACCAAAGAGTTCCACTTCGACTGCCATTCATTATGGAAATTCCCCTTGCGGCTCACATTCAGACAAATCAACACCACAGTGGCAACCATTGTGGAAATTTCAAAGCCAACAAAAGCTACTAAACTCCATAATCAATTATAATTTTATTTTCAAGATAATGAAGCTGCTGCAGGTAAAGAAATGGAGAGGGCGATCGAGTACCATTTTCCCTGAGTAAGTAGCTACGAGAAGCTGTGATGAAGGTAGAAGCAGCGAACTGTTAGTGTTACTGGTAAAGTTTTGGTGGACTAGGAGCTGCGGCGGCAAAGCGGCGGAGCAAAACCCAAGTGAGGAAAGGAGGATCAGAACAAGACAAGACATGACACGTGTCTCGGCTAGGCCAGCCGCAGGACACCCGTCAAAAGCTTCAGTTGCCAGGTCTGTGGAAGTTGCAGCGTTGCAAACCATAATCGCTTTTCCTCTTCCGGTCGACGATTCTAAACCATCCAAATTTGTGTGAAATTCCAAGGGGCTGACGAAAACCAGTGACCCAGAAGGTTGCGCTGACGTTGTAGTGAACCTGCAGGCGGCATACCGACCGGCCGCAAGGCCCAGTTTTGTAGCTGACAAATGGGACGAAGCACCCAATTAAGTTCTGCTTGATACCAGTCTTGGCCCAAGTCACCCAACCAATCACGTGAACATAATACCTTACTTATATGTCGAATCGAAGTAATATTATGATGCGCTAATTACAGTTAGCCTAGGTTTAGGTTAAATTACTTCAATTTCAAAAATATCTAAAACTATTTACAATAATTAATTTATAACTTTTTTATCTTTAACATTTTAATATATAAATAAAAAAAATTATATATAAATAATAAATAAAAGCCTGTAGTTTCTAATTTATTTTTCTTAAAAATTTTCTAACAAATAATGGTATGAATAAATTCAAGTTAAATTTAAGTACAAAAACTGAACTATATTAAATAATATGAGATAAATGTAGTATATTTTATCCTGTACTCTTTGAGAAAATTACGGATATATTTGTGGTTTGACATAACTTATATTTTGTTCCCTTTATTATCAAAAGGCCTAAATACTTTCCGCTATCCTGAACTATCACTAATGAGACAACTAACCTTCTCAATTATGACTTATTATGACACAGTCCCCCAACTATTAAAGATTGAACAAATGACCCCTAATGGCAGTTACATAATCTCACGTGCATCATCCAGCTGTTAATTATAACGGCAGCTCAAGTCTCCATCATCCAGCTGTTAGGTCTAAATACCTTCCATTCCCTTGAACTATAACCACTTAGAAACATAAGCCCCTTAACTATATATAAAAATATATTCATTTAATTTATTATATTTACTTTCAGTATCTTCAAAAAATAAAATTTACATAAAATAATACATTTAAGTTTTTAATTAATTCATAGTATTATTTTTATTGGATATATAAATGGTGAATTTTACTAATATTTACATACATTTTTTAGTTATTAATTATTTTTTGTTGATTTTATTTTAATTAATTGTTTTCCATATACACAATATGCATCATTGTGGCTCTGTCATGATTAAAATAAAAGAGAAAAACTTTAAAATTTATTTTTTATTTAAATTTTCATTTCATTTAATTATCAATTTATTTCAAATAATTAACATAATTTTTTATTTTAATTTTAATAAGTAAAATTAAAATAAACAAAGAAAAACAAAATGGTTGTGAGCAACTAAACTGGTAATCACTAAAGCGAGTGATTGAATGGGGTTGCAGCTTTTCAATCGCTTTTTAGTCATGACCACATAGTGACTAACATTTTTTGTCATTGAGGTAGCGACTGAGGTTTTTAGTGACATGCTACAATTAACATATGATTGGAAGCTCAGTCACTTTTTTGTTTGTCTTGTAGCGTTAATTTTTTTTTTGCTTCTAAGTTAATCATGAAAAAAGCCATAATAGTGCTTACGGTATGTACGAGAAATAATTAATTAAGATAAAATTAGTAAAAAAAATTAATAACTTAGAAATGTATATCAATATTAGTATAACTCAAATTTATATGTCTAGTAAAAATAATACTATGAATTAATTAAAAAATTAAATTTATTATTTCATATATATTTAAATTTTACGAGATGCTAAAATTAAATATAATAAAATAAAGAAATACATTTTTATAGATAGTTAACGGGGGTTATTTGTTTGAGTGGTGATAATTTCAGTGGGTGAGAAGTATTTAGGCCTATAAAGGTTTGACGACTAGGTGATGGAGACTAGAGGTGAGACATGGGCCGGTCCAACCCGGCCCAAACCGGGACCAACCTGCAAGTCAAACCTGCCCTCGGCACAGCCCGTTAAAAGCTCAAAAAATTATGGGCTGAATATGGGCCTGAGGGAAAAAGAATAGGTAAGTGGAACCGGCCCGGCCCCAGTGACTCAAACTGGCTCTGATCGGGCCCACCTAGGACCGGTTGGTTTGGTCCAGCCCTGGAGCCTGGTGACGACTCCTTCAACGGCCACTTGCAAAAAAAATTTCAAAAAAAGAGGTTAATTACACATTAAGTCCTCCAATGATTTTCTGCTCCATTTTAGCCCCCAAAATTCTATTTTCACCCTTCCTAACAACTAAATTTGAAAGATTTTTTTGTCAAAATAATTTTTGGCCCTCCCCTATAAATACCAATGCCATTTGCACTCTATCCTCACACCAAAACTCAATCTCTCTTCTTCCTTTATTATATTCTCTTAAGCATTTGAGCTTTTTTCTTAATCTCTTCCAAAATTTTTACTAATTTCCGCCTAATATCTTCATAATCTCTTCTTAATTTTTCATTAATCACTGCTATTAGTTCGTGAGTCATGGCTTCAAGAGAAAAAGACAAGTCGACAGAGACTTCATCTTCTCGCACCATCGACCTCCAAGGCTTGTTCCGTCGCCATTCTCAGCCAGCCGATAAAGGCATCTTGTTCGAAGAGTTGCACGACGATGATGCCGGAATCCATATGACAAATTACGATTTGGGACTCGACGATCAATTATTGGATGATGAAGTTGAAGAGTTGATACGATGACGGCTGGGGATCTGTTGACACAACTGACGTCGATAAGTCGTGAACCCATTATAGAAGAAACCCAAGGACAAGGTAAATCCTTGAAACTAACTGCTTAGGTTTGGGAGCATTATGAGCTCATACACAAAGAGGAGTCGAGGCATGGGGAATGCAAACATTACAGGAAAAAGTTGGTGCATAAAAAAAATTTTGGCACCAGAACACTAAAGCGCCACATTGAAAATCAACATCATAATGTCCTCCCCAGTGCCGCAGCTAGTTCTAGAGGAAAAACACAACTTGGGTCTACAACCAACACTGGCGGGCCAAGTATATTTCATTTTAACCAACAATCTTGTAGAAAAAGTATGATAAATTGAATTATGTTTACTGAAAAACTTTTTTCACAAGCTGAAGATGTACATCTAGAATCTTAGATTTAATCACAATTAAATCCTGCATTTTAAAAAACGTCTAGGAAAACCGCTAGAAATGAAAGCTTTAGATTATTTAAAGTAGGAAAATCAGATTTATAATCCTATTTTTTTACGCTTGATCATTGTGTGGCATTTACTTCTAACATGTGAGCATCACCTGGAGGTCAATCATTTTATTGTGTTATTTCTCATTGGATTGATTTTGATTGGGTTATGCAAAAAAAAAATTTATCATTTAAGGTCATTAAAACTGATCATACTGGTTATCATATATTCAATTGCATCTTAGAAACATTACGTAATTATTTTTGTGCTGATAAAGTACTGATCATTTCATTTGATAATACTTCAAACAATGATGTTGTCGCTCATCTTTTGAGCCAAGTATTGAAACCACCTATTAACGGTGCATTCTTTCACGTTAGATGCATGTGTCATATTTTGACCCTTTATGTGTAAAAGAATTTAGAAGTTCTCCAAAATGAAATTGTACTTATTCAGAACTCATTGACATTTTTTAAATCAAAACCCGCTATGTTTTATAAATTTAAAAGGTTTTATTTTCAAAATTAAAAATCATTTTCTTGGAAACAATTTAAATTAGATTGCTCAACATGTTAAAACTTCACATATTTGATGTTGCAAGATGCATACTCATATGGAAATTTGTTGACGTATTTCATGAACTTAAAAATGGGTTGTGAATTCCTTATGATTGAAGTATGAGAAAAATATTCTAAAACCGATGAATTGCTTAAGTTTTTTTACGAAGCTACTGAATTTTTCTCTGATATTTATTACCCAACTATTCATAAAATTTTGCTTTATTTAGTGAACATTATATATGTTTTGCATTAGTTTAAAGATGATGAGTGATGCCGGTCGGTATCTTCACTGTATGACATGGTGAGCCTGGAAAGGACTTCTGGTGAGGGAGGAACGTCTGAAGGAGAGGCTTGCTGGGAGAGATTCCCTAAAATACTCAAAAAATAAGGGTTAGGAGGTCCCCAGGGAGTTTTTCCAGGGGGAGGAGTCTCCGACGCCCAAGTCAATATTTAGTGAGATGGAGAATAGTAAGAATAGAAGGAATGTTTTTTCCTTAAGAGTCCACTGAATGTTTTTTCCTTAAGAGTCCACTCACCTACTGAGGCCATTTCTCAGATATTTATAGGATGATGCAAGGAGAAATTCGCCTGACATAACCTACTCAGATCATAACACGTGTTTGGTCGGATGTAGTCCGTACCTTCAGGAATGGGGACCTCTAACCGGCTATAGGCCGTCTTGTCCAAGAGCCGGGGCCGTAATAGGTCTGTGTGTCAGGGCATGTCTGAGGGCAGTGTGTCAGGACGCGTACGAGGGCAGCGGGTCAGGGGCTCCTTAACCATTTTTGTTGTATTCTCGAGATCCCTTCGGTAAAAGAAACCTTTTCGGAACAAAAGGGTTTTTCCCCGAGGTCGCTTTGATCATCCATGCGTCCCTGTCCTCGGCGTGGATGATCCCTTTCGGGGGTGTTTTCCCCTGTCGGAGGAGGTGAGTCTTACTTCTTTGAAGCCGGTTAGGTCATCATGCCAAGGATGGTATTGCACCGTATTCCCGAGGTTGGTGACCTATTCCGAGGTTAGGTCGCTCCCCGGTGATGTTGGATCACCGAGGTCTACTGTTCGAGGTATCTACCTTCCCGAGGTTGGTGCTCTATTCCTCGGGGGGTGACGCCCACCTTTACCAAGGGTGGCGCTCTGCCCGAGCTTGTGGGTTTGAAGGGCAACAACGCTTCGGCTATCAATGAGTTATTAAAACCAACGGTCAAAGCCATACGGGTTAAGTGGCTTCAGTGTTTCAAAAATATTTCACCTATCTTTTTAGTTGCTTCTTTGCTTGACCCATATATCAAATTGATGGGCACAAGCACATTGCTTGAAGCAATTTATCATACTTAAGTTAGAAATGTCTCATATAAATGTTTTGGTTATGTTTGTTACTATTTCTGAGTACTTGCATTCTTTGTATAAGTTATATTGTGAGTGACATTCAGATAAGGTAAGATCTGAAGTGTTAGGCTCACTTCCTAATTGCTTGGTTTAGGCCAAGAATAAAAAAAGAAACACCAATTTAAAACATGAGGGACTTAATTGAAAGTAAAGATGAGGATATAAATGAAATTATGAGAACTTGAAGGGTGAAAATGCACCATACAAATAAGTGCATGGACAAAGGTAGAATTAGACCAATTTTGGTTGACAAAAACACATTCGCCGGTCAAGAATTGCGGCTTCTTCCAAATTAATTTGGTCATGGGTTAATTACCATTGTGGGCCATATTAATGAAAGCTTGGCAATTTGAGCCATGAGTTAAGAATAGAGCCAAAATAATCCTACATTTTAGGGGCTAAAGTGTACACATGGAAACCTAAGGGGGGAAAGTGTCATATGTAGAGTACTTGGGGACCAATGTTGACATTGAGCCAAAATGTTAAATAGGTGTACAATTTCATTTAATGCGCCAGAAATCCTTTGCTCTCTTCGCTGGAATCGCTGCCTTCGTTTGCTGTTTGCTCATTAATGCGCCCAGAGCATTAATTCGGCTGCCTTCGTTTTCTACTTCGACCTCGTTTTGTTGTTGGCCGAAAAACAAAATCAGACAAAACACGAAACAAGCTTCAGCGTTTCTTCTGGTGCGAAAAGACGAGCTGGCCGAAAAAGAAGAGAAACAAAACAAAAGAGAAGAGAAAAGAGCTTCGGTTCGTATGAATTCAGGCGAATTGGCCGAGAGAAACAAAGACTTCAGGTTTCGTGTTGTGCGTATTTAGGCTAGTTGGCCGGGAGAAACAAAGGGGCTTCAAAGCGTGAGGGAGCAAAGTTGAAGCTTGGAGGAGAAATCAAGCTTTGATTGTGAGGTAGGGTTTTCACTTTTACTTGTTTTCTTGGTATTTTTTCATGAACAAGTAATTATGGCAGCTAAGTGATGGTTATATAATGCTATATGATCTTAGCTTTGCTAGATGGGCATATTGAGGAGATACAATTTTGTGTAAATTGGCTAGCTAGTCAAGGTAATGGCATGTTTAAAATTCCTAGTGAGGGAGGCCAACTCGCTAGTGAATTTGGAGCTCTAGTGGTATGGGAGTGAAATTGTGAAGGTGGAAGTGCCAAAGTGCACATGGACACATGCCAGTGGATATGACCAAATATATTTTGTGGTGTGTGTGTGAGTTCTGTGTGCTTGGTTGTTTGTTTGTGCATGCTAACCCGTATATTGATGATTATACGTATTGGTATATTTTTTTGTGTTTTCCTTGTTTCCATGTTTTCCTTGCAGGATAAGTAAGCTTGTGGAGGTTAAGTCATTGGACTTAACTAAATAGACCTTATATGGTCGTATGTGAAACCCTACTGAGTAATTGTTACTCATTGCCCATACATTTTGTTTCAGGAAAGGATATACAGCTTGAGTAGTTTGCTTGAGTTACTAGTTTGTGTGCTAGCTAGTACACTTTTTGCTCGAGGTATGTGCCAACTAAATCTTGGCTTGAATACTTACATTACAAGTCTTATGGCTTAAGGCTGAAACTTACGTTCTAAGTTTGCAGGCTTTTGTAGTTGTGGGATCGGTCTAGGTACAGGAAGGATGTGTGGATCTGGACTCGGGTTACGGTTACTATGTTTGGGTTGGTTTTGTGAGTGTGCTGCTGTTCTGTACACTTAGGTTTCTTTTAAGAAACTAGGGTATATGGTTTGTAACCTTAACCTTGGCTACTTTGGGTTATAGCATCCTTGGATTGTATCCAAGCTAGTGATGCTGGACATTAGGCTACTTTGAGCGTATATATATACAGCCTTGTTTGTACATGGTTTGTATGTACATATGGTGGATGTTATGTGCCAAGTTATGTTAAGATTATGAGCTTATGGTTATGTTTCATGAAGCAGTCTCTTGAGTACTTATTATTGGCTGAATGTACATGTGCATGGAAACTTGATTTTTCAAACTACAGAGATGTGGGCTTCTTGGTTGTCATTCATGAAAGTAGCACACTTGATAAGCACACATCCTAGACACTTAACAGATAAAAGTGTATGCCTTGCTCATATTGCAAGTTATTGATTTATACCCTTGCCTTGTGTTGCAAGTTAGGGGTAGGGCCTACTTAAGATGCAGGTTGCCGTTCTAAAAATTCCTAAGCCTCCTGGGACATATCCCAGCTCTCAGTTTAAGAAAATAAGGTTTAAACAATAGGGAGTTATTAACACCTGGTCTTAGGTAAAATCAATTGAATCTTGGGTAATTTTGATGAGTGTTACTGAGAGTGCACAGGCTAGGGCCTGTGTGGGATGTGACATGAAGCTTCTCAAACTGAGCCTCTAAAGAGATCACTATCATTGAGATTCAACCCGGCCTTTAAAATACTTAAGCGTTCCCGACCGACGATATCGGGATTAGCTGAGGTTGATGACTATTTTAACACATCGTTCAAGCTAACCGATGTCGATATATTTGAGTGGTGGAAACAAAAGAGATCAAGGTTCCTGATATTGTCGATAATCGCACAGGAGATTCTTGTCGTTCCAATTTCTACCGTAGCATCCGAGCAGCTTTTAGTATAGGAAAACGGGTAAAATCAGAGAAACGATCAAGATTAACACCTGAGGCGGTGGAAGTATGCATGTGCAACTAAAATTGAGACCTCGCAGCACTTCAGCAGCAAGACCAAAAGAGTTCAGATAACAAGGTAATATCCAATACCGAGACTTAAACTGTTTTTTTTTTCCAATCATACATGTAGTTTGTATTTGATCTGACTATTCTGTTAATCATAGATCATAGGTTTTGATTTTTCATCATTTTTGAAAACCTTTTTGCCATTTCAAAATTTAAGGCATATTCCGATTATCTGTAAGTGCCGTTTGACTTTTTTACCTAATAAAACTTACACCGGATGTGGTATTTTTTTCTTAAAAATATTTATTACTTATATAATTAATTGTATTTTTTATTTTTAAAAAAATAAAAAAACCCACCCCGCCTTGGACTAGTCCATGTTCGGTCCTACTCGACTCAAACCTAGGCTCAGCCGGTCCCGGGTCAGGTCGACCCGGTGCCTATCTCTGACAGAGACTTGAGCTACCATTATGATTGATAGATGGATAACACATGTGACCGCCACAAGGGGTCATCCATTCGATCTTTAATAGTTGGGCGACTGAGTCATAAAAAGTCATAATTGAGAGAATTATCTATCTGAGTGATGATAGTTTATGGGGGGGGGGAGGTATTTAGGCCATTTTAAAAAACACATACACTACAACGTACTTTCTTTATACTGTTAGGCAACAATTTTTAAAACCTTAATTTAAATTTTCTAATAACTAAGTTACAATAGTTTTAAAATTTTTGACATTTTGTTACAATTAACTGATATTTAAAAAATACTTATTTACATTTATAGGAAGGAAAATGCATTTACAAAGAAGAAAAATTGATAATTTGAGATTTTTATTAATTGTAAAAAGATGTTAAAGAGGTTAGAATTATTAGATGATGACTATAATACAGTCTTTAGGATTTTAGAAGTTATTGTCGGATAATATAAGAGAAATATGGGGCATGACATAGGTTTTAAAAAACAAAAGGGACAAAGTGTAAATTAGACTAAACCACAGAGGATCATTGTAAGATTCCTTTATATTTTTTTTTAACATGGTCCAGTAATAGCTATTGAAATATTAATTTTAACTATATGGTAGCTATTTTCACAAATACAATTTTGCATTTACAGAGAAATAAAAATGATATTTAAATTAAGGTATCAAAAGTTGCTATTAGACAGTATAACAAAAGCAGGAGGTAAAGTATATATTTATGAAACAAAAGAGAGCAAATTGTAGTTTCACTAAAACGCTAGAAAAAAAATTGTAATTATTCCTTTTTATTACTCTTTTTGGCTGTATAAAAGGAAAGTTTTTGTCACCGTGATATCCTTTGAGGATAATATTTTTTCAACCGGCCAGAGGAATACCTATCATAACTATATTCTAAAACAATAGATGGTTGTTAGTATTCATTTATGGTGAAAATAACTTTTTTTTTGGCTTTTTTTCTGGACGAGATTGATTGTTTTTAAGTTCAGTACCCTTTTGCAAAGTGGTCATTTTTTCAAGGGTCTATGTTGCTATTTTCCTAATATCAATTTGTTTCACATTTGGTTTTGGTTAAAGCATGTTTTCAGTCCCTGAATTCCTATGTTTTCCATTTTTGTCCTATGTTTAATTCATGTGGCGCTTTAGTCCTCCCATATAATAACTACTTAACTTGGGTCTTTCTATTTGCCCTCTTGGCCCCTAATGTTTTTTAATTTTTTATGTACTACCTTCTAAAACAAACATTGGTCTCCATGATATGTCTATGTTTTAGTTAAACCATCTCTCTTTTTTTAACCTTTATTTGTCAATTGTTAAACCGTCAATATCTAAAGCTTTTCCATTTCCTCTATTTGTCCCCAAATTGTACGGCCAATTTTTTTTTTTAATGGTTAAATCATTAATTGATTAATATAAATTGAACATAATCTTATGTTTTGGTTATATCTTTTCATTATTGATGATTAAGGTCTGTAGCATTTTTTATTTACTTCGAAAACTCTATGAACTAATAAAGTAATTTGGTGCATAATTATTGTAATTGAAATTAATTTTTTTTTAAATAAGTTTCTCATTGATATTAGAAATTGAAATTTGAGTTGATAAGAGATGGATTTTTTAGTGAATTATTTTTTAATGATAAAAAAATATCCATCATTTTGAAAGCATGTACAATTTTACCTTTCATAGTGCTATGTTTTGATCATAACTCAATCATTTTAATGATAAGAACATAACATAAAGAGAATCTAACTCAAAATTAAAATAAAATCAAACTTTAATTGACTAATATGAATTTATGTGTGAGAATTTTTTAATTATTTATTATTGAGATTTGTTTTAATGTTAAATTTATAAAAAAAAAAAGGTACCCATTACAAGGTGCAGATCAAATAGCCTCATGAATTCTAAAATTTTCAGATCTTTGTTTGCTTAAGTCTTGAATTTTTTGATTTTTCTAAACTGGTGCTAAAAATTTGTAACTGTCCTAAATTCTTTAAAAGCTAATTACTAAATATAAAAACAATTTATAAAGAAAAAATGGTAGATGATTTAAATGATTTATTAATTATTACATAGTTTAGATCCATTTATTGAATATTTTAAATTAAAATTTTAAAAATAATAATATTTTATTATTGTAATTCATCTTTATCCTAATGATTAATCACATAATAGAAAATTTTATGCTATGACCAACTATTTATATAATTATAAAAATTTAGGACTCATTAAAAAAAATAATTTTGAAATTGAAATTTGAAAGATATGAAACTTTTAGGATACAAATGTAGTTTCTCATAGCCAAAGGGAAAAGGGTCAATTCGTTTTAACTTAAGCTAACTTAATTCAAAACAACTTATTTTTATATTTACATCCTTTTTAGTTGAAACCAATTTTATTTGAAAGTCAATATTATTTAGGTGAAATAATCCATTGATTGTAAAATTTTTATAATACTATTAATTTTTTTATGAATTTTTATTTTTTAAACTTTAAAAAATAAAATTTCATAGAAATTTAATAGCATAATAAAATTTTTGTTTCAAATGGATTATTACACTTATATAATATTGGCTTTCAAATGAAATTGGTTCTAGGTGAAAAAGATTTAAAACCATTTTAGATTAAATTGACTTAAGTTAAAACGAATTAGGTGAAACTTTTTTTCGCATTCCATTAAATTCTAAGTTCCACGCATTTCCCGCCACTCTAGTTAAAGGGAATTAGCCAGTGGCCCGTCAAGTTGGTGGAGTGTTTGTTGCTCCTCATATTAATATTCATTTGAAAAATGCCACAATTATGTGACAGATGACAAATGCGGCAGGCACATCTTCACCGCTTGTTGTTCAGAGGTGGACTCATGTGCACCAAAGTGGTGTCTATGGACCCCATTTTTATTTGAAAAATATGAGTAAAAATTATTTAAAATTAAATATGAACCATACTTTAAGTTTTTATTGGACCCCACTATTTTAAATAAAAAATTAGGAAAAAAACATTAATATATTCATAGTAAATTATTGAAACAAAAATTTGAGTCACTTGTTACAATTTTTTTTGTCATCCTTCTTTCCTATCTTAAAATAATTGTGCAAATGTAACATTATCTCTTGTATTTTATTTAATTGGTTTACTTATCCCATAAGTTATGAGTCAACCTGTAGTCACTAAACTTCACAAATCAAAATAAGCTCAAAGTTTCAAATAAACTATGTTAATCAATAATAGAAGTGTCAGTGTTTTCAAAGAAAAAATTTATTTCCTACTTATTCTTATTGTGAAATTATAAACTTTTCTGTATTTGGATTATTTTATTCTAAAATGTAGAAATAGTATTATACGCAATCCACCTTGAAAAGTAAGAAACCACCCTTTAATTTGTTTATAAAATTAACTGAATATCTAATACTTTACTTATAAATGTAACAATACTAATTTCTCTTTGAAATTCATTTTTAAATTTTCTAAATAATTTTAAAGGCTTATTCAATTTAAAGTTAAATGTAAATCATATATATTTAGTGACTATAGAAGTATTTTGAAAATAAATAAAATTTAATAACTTACTTCAACTTAAAATTAAAGGTTGTTCAAAATAATATTTATTTCTACGTATGCTTCTAGGAATTAACTCAAAGAATTTTTGTTTAGATAGTCATGTTCTTTTTAATACTTAGAAATTTATAAGAACTTGGTTATAAGATATATATTCATTTTAAATAGTTGTATTATAGTTTAAATTTTAGCTTTTGATCAATTCAAATTTTAGGATTAATTGTAACATGGACTTATATATGGATCTCACTTTAGTAATACCCTAGATCCACCAATGCTGTGGCTATGGCTTTGTCTCTTGTCTCGTCCGTCATCCATCACATTAGGGTTTTCTTCAAAATATAATTCAATATTGATCGGCGGCGGATTGATGAGGTTATTGCTCATTGGATATGTTAAATTATTACCTGCTTCAAATCTAATCTTTCAATGGCTCAAGTTCTGACTTGTTAGAATTTATCAAAGTTTTTTTTTTTTTTTTTTGAAAGAAGACAATATATATTAATACTGCAAGAATGAACCAAGTCCAACAATACAAAGGAGCAGCCCGCAGAGCACAGACGCAGGGAATGAAACAAAAACCAGAGACTTAAAAGCAGAGCAATCTATCCACCTGCATACAAGAACAACAGGAAGAACCAAGCAACAGCATCAAAGTTAAGGCTTTTGTCACCCACAAATAGGCGCGGCTGATTCATCCTCTTTACAGATATCATCATTGTTGACATCGAATTCAAGATAAGAATGTTGCTGATTTAAAAAACTAAAATTATGTTTCAAATTGTCTCCAATATGCTGTGATCAATAATAGAAAGATTGGGGCTTTTGTTCCTTATGCTTAGATGAAGCTATTCTGCTATTTATCCCTTGCCTACCACCGTCGGCAGCGTCGAAAGCACTGGGAGAAGGTTGACGGAAGATTATTACCACTGTTTGGACCAATTTCCTACGTTTCAAGATATGGTGGGAAATTTGCATTTAATTCAAATATTTGATGATTTGCACTTGAAAAAACAATAGTAGCAAGTTGGCAAGTTCTCTCCACCCACAACTCTGAGTCTGGGCTGGAGAGCCAAATTTGCTATCTCAAACATTTTAGTATCCCCGATTAAAGAGAAACATGCGATTTCTAGCTTATCTTGCATCTTGGTTTATGTACGATATAAGTCATTGAAGTTCTGTTAGGTGTAGAATTCCCCTCTATATTACATAAATTGAAAGTCTTCATATAAATTTTGTAGAAGCTGTTATCCATAATTATCATAATTTTACCATCCATTATTAGAATCGTAAGATTTGATCGTTCCACCATTTTTCTCCATTCGAATCTTATAACAAAAAATTGGTTCCTATAGAAAGTCTTGCAAGTGATGTACGATTGTCGACTCCATTTCGGATTCAATTCATGATTCACACATGCACTTGAATACAACATTTTCCAAATAAAAAAATGTTTTAGACTTAAAAATTAAGTGTATGTTCAACGGACATTTTAAAGCATATGTTCAATAAAGATTCTTCAAAACGATTTTCTCAAATTATAGAAAAAGTATGAAATTGCTTTTTTTTTTTTTTTTGAAAGCAAGTATTTTTTATTATTTTTTTGGCCTGGCTAAAAAAATTATAAAAATTAATTATTTTATTAAAAATATAATACTTCCTTCATCGCAAAAAAGTTGCAACATTGTTTTGGGACAGAGATTAAGATGATTAAATTTTTATCAAAGTTTTGGAATCACTTGGCAAATTTTTTGAAAAATATAAATACTAGAATAAAAACTTTTAAAAAATATAAGAACAATTGTAATTTTTTAAAAATATGAACTATATAAAATTGAAATTGATAGCAAGACTTTCAAAGGGATTGGTAGGATCAGACCTCCGTATACTAACCCTAGCACATCAAAATCGGGGTGCCTACAACAAAAAACAGCGTTAGAGCCTCAAAGTGTGTATCTAGGTATCTGAACAATAGGTGAAGTAGCAATAAAAGTATGATATTTTGTGCATACTTTGGATATGACATGAGAGTATCATTTTATTGATATTGAAGCTAACCGTGGCCATTCAAAAGTCTAATTAATGAGGGATTACATTCATTGCATGAATCCCCACTTATTAAATACATTCATGCATTTTCAGATTCTTCCCTGATTAAGATTCTCTTGGAACTAATGTGTTGTGAGAACTAGATCCAATCATTAAGCTCTAACCAATTAGGCCCAATATGATATCAATATGTCTTCTCTAGAAAATGTGCTATAATTGGCTCTTACATTTTTCATGACCATGATTGAGGTAGTAGCTCATGGAGGCAAAACAACACTTATTTAATGCATGTCTCATTTTGCTAATGTGCACATAATGTTCACGCAGTTGAGGGCCACATGGCCTTCGCCATTGGCTCATTTTACACCTTTAACATGGTAGTAAGTTGACGACTACAAAGATGTAAGAGATGAAAAGAGTCTATTAGATTATAAATATATCCCTTTCACCTTTCCTTTTTTTTTTTTTTACCATTTTACTACTCTTGCTAAATTTTTCCCAAAGCTTTATATTCTTTTTTGTATTTCCTATTCATCTGCTTTTACTTTTTTTCGCTGTTTACATGCTTTGGCCACATCCTTGTAGTTCATTTTCTTGTCAATATCCTTACTTTGAAGATAATTTATCAATTTCTTGGCTTTAATATATAGTCTTCATCTTTGTTCTTTTCTCCCTCACTGTCGCCCAATGACCAAGTCGTTCCCCATACCAACTTTTAAAAGGTGGTTGTTTGTCTAGTTTCTTATTGATAGCTTGCAAATTTGTCATGAAGAAGGTAATCACTGGTGTAAAGTCATTGACAGGTGACAAGCCCGCAATGGTGACATCACAGTTAGTGGAGGTGGCATTTATCGTTAATCTGATCATCGGTGGAGGCCATGGGGATTGCTATAAAGAACAACTATTGGATAACAAAAGTCGGTGCAAGCATGTCTTTTTTTGACCCTCAAGTCCATACCCCTAAACCTAACTACATCATTATATACTTCATTTAGCTTTAAGTTGGGACGTGCTTTCTTTTTACCCCATTATTCTTCAATTGTGTGAACATTACCAATTTCCCCATTTGCAGCTCACTCCCAATTCATTCATTCATTTAAATGGCTTCATCATTGCCCTATCACATGACAGAGGTCATCTCCATACTCGAGGTCTTCCCATATTTCTACACCATCATTATAGCCTTAGGTTCATCATTTTTCTATGTGGTCTTGACCCCTTATAGAGGCGACATGTCATTTGCCCTCGTTGTTGCCAAGGACTTATGGGGGAGCTGGAAGGATCACTTATTCTTTGCCCTTAATAACCCAACGTGACAATTCTTATTCCATTGGACTGACCCTTTAGCACAAGCTTTGTGAGTATCCCCCATTGATTTAGAACTCAGAAGGCGGGAGGACATACCGAGGGCTCCTATTGTAGCTAGAAAAGATCTTAGTGAATGAGCACTACAAAAGGCTTTTCACGTTCCCATACTAGCTAGTAGCTCAACAATATGACTCTCTGGTTCCCAAACTCCCTATTTAAGTTACTCCGACATAAAAAAATCCTCCTAGTTAGGTCATGATGATGAAGAGGTCATTGATAAGGGGCTTGAAATTGTTGTGAAGGCACTAAGAGGTTTTGCATTTTTTTTTCCTTTATATACATTGTTTTTGCAAACTAACTTTTCCTTGTTTTGTTTGTAGACATGGTCATGCCACCACTTCTTTTAATAAAAGAAAGGGCTTTAAAAAGGGGCTCAACAATGCTAGGAAAGTGCAATTACTTATAATTAGTCTTTTGGGGAACTAGTTCCAATCACTGAGCTCTAACCACCTAGGCCCAATTAGAGGTGAACAACAGGTTGCCCCTGTTGGGCCTAGGTTTGGTCTGGATAGGCTAGAGCAAATGAAGGCTAAGTGTGTCATTTTTTAAATTTAATTTAATACATTTTATTAATTAAAAAAACTCAACGACACTTATAATAATTGGAACATGCTTCACATAAAATAATAGAAAAATTAAAAAAAAAACAATTAAAAACCTAGAATTTGTGCTTAACAATATAGTCAAACTAATTATAAACTAGTAATGAAAATAAAAAAAAAAATCTTTGTCTTCGGTTAGGACCTCATCATCTGAGCTCTTTAGATGTTTGTATTGCTGTCATATAGTAGCAATACCCAAATCATGATTGCAAACACAAACCTTAACTGCATTTGATGTCAGCCCCACCTATTTTTTCAAATCACTCTTTTTCCTACACTGAAAGTTGATGCGGAAGCAACGACTGAAACTGATACAGCTGAAATCTCCTGGGCAATGATGACCAATAAGGAAATTTTGTCTATCTTGTTCTTCCACAATTTTAAATTATCCACTTTATTTTGCTCAAATAAAATAATGAGGTAATCATAAATTTCAGCCAACCCAGTGGCATTGGCTCGAGGCCATTTCAAAATTTGAGAGGCAGGGTTGAAATGTGATGGTGAAGCCGATGTTAAAATAGGGCGAGGCTAAGCATGTTGTTGATCTTACCTTATCTGAATGGTGTATAGAGTATAATTTGTACATTGCATAGATAATGTAAGAACATTTATGCGGGCTTGCTCTAAGAATGTGTAATAATATACATTATATAATTAATTTATACCCAAAATACTTATATTCTGGTCAAGCACAATGCAACTAAATAGATTGGGGGGATGTCTTGGAAATATACAAGCCATTTGTTTTTCATGGCTTCAACGTTATGTTTCAAAAATTGGAAAAATTACCAAAACCCTTTGTGGCTTAGTCAAACAAACATTTTTGTCCCCATTATTTCAAATACTTACACCTACCCTTTTAAAAATTAACATACCTACACTTACCCCTTTCAATGTTAACTTCATCATTCGCCATCACCACCAAAAAAAAAAAAAAAAGCTTATTTTTTCATTTTAGCTTTTTTTTTTAATAAAATTTTTTCCCTCCCAAATTTTTGTATTTATAAAAAAAAAACCCATAAACAGAAACAAAATTATAACAAAAACCATAAATAAGAACAAGAATTAAAATATAAGATCTAAGAAACATGAAATCAAAACAAAAGAGGGAAGTATAAATAGAAGCAAAATCAAAACTCGAGAAAGAAAATCAAAACAAAAAAAAAAACCGTTAGTTGAATGTTGGAAAAGATGGACAAGCAAGCAAGGAGGGATGCAGTGTTGAGATTAGACATATAGATGCGAGATTGAACACAATTGCAGGGGCTGACATGGGGGCCAATGAGCATAGAGGTGGTGCTGGGTTGGCATGAAATGTCGAGGTTACAAACAGGCAGAGAATGAAAAAAGGTGCAAAAATCATGAAGTAGAAGCTCAATTTTAAGGCAGTGCTTGCATCAATGACGCTCTGTTGTGGCTTATGTAGTAGGAAGAGAAGGCAAATGGGCAATTATGCTGGCAATTGTGGTGGAGATAGAAGGTGGGCTCTGGGGATTGCACCAATCGTCAGATAAAGTGGCTGAGAGGTTGGCTGGCTGTAGTAGAAGGGCGGTGGTGGCATTATTGGTTTTTTAGATTTTGTCTCGATGATTTAGGATGATTTCTTCCATGTGTTTATTGTTAGAACTGAATCTGTGATTGTGTAATATAAGCTCAAAAAAGGGTTGGCTTTTTAGGCTTGTATTATGTAGCTATTGGATTTTGAGATTTAAGTTTCATTTCTGGAGTCAGTAGTGGGCAACGATGAACTTAGGTGATTAGATGTTGGTTGAGTGTAGGGTGTGGAGTGATAGCTATGGGGAGGGGCAAAGTTGAATCTAGAGTTAATCATGGTAGGAAGGACGCAAGTAGATCGTTAAATACAAAAGTTAGGAAGCAAAGTTTTTATGGAAGAATATTAGGATGCCAAAATAAACATTATCTATTTTCTGTGGAGGGGTAAGTGTAGCCTATAGGTAAGTTTAGGTACGTTAAAGTTAGAGGGGTAAGTATAAGTATGTAAGGCTTTTGAGAGGGGTAAGTGTATGTATTTGAAATAGTAGGGATAAAAGTGTAGGTTCTACTAAATCTCAAGAGGTTTGGTAATTTTCCCTTAAAAAATGCACCATTTTTATACTGATGAAAAACATAAACAATATTTACAAAGTATTCAAAATTGCTTGCACAATTGGGCAGTAAACAACAAAGAAAAAAATAGTTGTTTTGTAGAAATACTTTAGTTACTCAATTTATAACATATGCCCTACATGGCATATGTTAATGTTTTTAAACCCGTTTTCAAATTTATAAAGTATGTAAAAAGTGTTGCATACAGATATGCGTCAATCAATATTTCAAAAGTATAGTTTCACCATGTGAGACAATCTAATTTAAACATTTTCCAACTAAAACTCATGTTGTTTTCAATGCACAGTGTTTCAAACTCACGAAACATTTTGGATCTTGTTTTTTAATAAAAAGTAGTGCGTTCTAAATTGGGGTAATTTCAATTTCCAAAAGTTGCAACCCTTGTTAAATACACAAATTTAAAATATGACATAAGCAACAGAAACGGAAAAACACATGTTCTAAAAGTGGTTTCAACTTTTTTCTCAACTCATGTTCCGTGAAATCATTGTTGAAAACGTTGTCAAATGAGATGGATAAAACTTTGTCCACTCAAAAAAATTTCATGCAAAGTATCCAAAATGCATGAAAAGATGTTCTAGCCAATATGATCTGATTCCATACACTTAAATATAATTATGCATTTTTGAATTACCCAATCATTATTAATCCAATATACAATAACACAAAATCGTGGTGTATAAGAGATGTCCACATGTCACTTGTAAATGCAATATGATGATTTAGAGCAAAAAAAATATGCCTATAAATAAGATTTTCTAGATTTGAAAAGTTTAAAGCTCTTTCTTCTAACAGTTCTTGTAGGCATCTTTTATGAGTGGAGTTTAAATTTTTTATAATAAAAGTTTCTAGATGCAGATCCTCAGCTTGTTTGAATAGGTTTTCAGTTAGCATCATTTAAATTTTTGGGTTATATTGAAAAATATCTGGTCCACCAGTGCTCCCTGATCCTGTCAATTGTGTTTGTCCAGTAGAACTTTTGATTGTATTAAGACAGAGATCTTTATGGACATTTCTCATATGACATTTCAACGTTCCCATCTTGGAATTGAGTTTATGCACCAACTTTTTATTGCAATGCTTGTACTTCACATACATCACTTCACCTTCCCACGCAAGGTCGTAGTGCTCCCAAACCTAAGATGAAGTCTTCTCAGATCTAACTTGTGGATGCTCGGGAATGTTAGCTTTGTAGTGTCAATTGTGACCCATTTTATCCATCTGGTGTAGTTGCCGACACTTCATCCACGTTGATATCATTGTTGGAAACTTATTGTTCAAGTCCCACATCAATATTCACCATATTAATGCTGTCGTTATCAACATCATCTCAGAGGTGGATCCCTGAGGTTAGGGCAGTGGTAAAGACAGAAAAATCATCCCAAATTGGTGTGGGATAAGGAGCTCTCCACATCCTGCTAGCATTCTTTCTTAATGTTATTAGTGGAGATGGGTGAAAAATTAAGATGAGATTAACTAGAGATTAATAAAATAGATGAAAGCTAATAAATGATTTTGAGAGAATGTTGTAGATATAGAAGAAAAATTATAGATGTTGGTGTGAAGAAAAGCATAAATTAGGTTATTTATTTATATAAGAGCCAAAATTTTCATTTCCCCAAAATGCTAAAAAAAACTAGTTGTTTTTAACTGTAAAAGACATTTTTTGTAATTTTTAGGCTAAAAGATACATTTTTAACTGTAAAAGACATTTTTTGTAATTTTTCCCATTCTTTTTGAATTTTTTTTTTACTTTCCCACTTCTCAACGTTAGCCTAACCTTGCCCAAGCTCGAGCTTCAATTGGTTTTTAGGCCGATACGGACCCAATTTTTGTGCCAGGTTCCTTAGCTCACAAAATGGCCAGCTCCATTCCCGTCCCTTCCTTGAGTTGGGTCGGATTTGACCCTAGACTAGTCTTGGTCTAGTTGGGTCAACATGGCTTAATGTCCACCTTTAACCCAATATGGTATCAGAAATAATTCTCGGGCTTAAATGCATAATCGATCCCTTAAGTTTGCATATTCGCATGAGTTATTCATTAAAGATTGACTCATTGCGACTTAGTCTTCTAAGTTAGGCAAATGTGTAATAAGTCTTGAAAGTTTGGAAGTATGTGTGACTTAGTCCCTTGAACGATCACGAGTTATCATGTGACTATGATGTCATTAGGTCTCTTTACCTTACCAACACATGCCGCCATATTCTCTGTAAAATCCAGCCCTATGCCTCACCATTAGTCTTTTTTCCATGAGATCCGACCTCACCTCTTGCCATCGGCCTCTTCTCTTCCTTGTGCCCACACTGTTGGCCTCTTTTCCTTATCGGGCACTCTTTGTTTCTTTTATCGAAACCCATCCCCAGCCTATTGAATTTGGTTAACTGTCGGCCTCTTCTCCCCAATAGTCGGCCTTTCTTGCCCAACGTCATGCGTAGGGGTGTAAGATTTTAACCTTAACCCGAAACCTAATCCGAAACCAACCCTAATTTTTTGGTTGGGGTTGGGTCAATGGAAAAAATAAGTTGTATTTGGGTTGAATCAAACCCAAACCGATTTTAAGATGAAAAAATTAGGTTGGTTTGGGTGACAGTCGAATAACCCGATTTAACCCGAAATTACAATACATGCCCTAGCCCATTCCCATTCTTAGCCCAATCTTATCCCAGCCCAACCCACACCCTTACTATAAATACCTGACTAACATCCCTAACTCTAATCCACCATCATATCATACAGCCGCCACCCCTCTTTGTCCCTTACTATCGTCTATCGCCGTTCACCATAATTGCCGCTGCTAGCCCTTGCCGTTGCCGTCACTAGCACCGTTCCTCGTCTCTCTTCTCCTGCGCTCCGTTTGTTCGTCCATTCGTTGTCTCCCTTTCGTTCGTCTGTTTATTTGTTCCTTCTCTCCTCGTCTTCTTTTAAAATTTATTATAAAAATATAAATATTTTATATGAAAATAAAATTTTAAATATTATAATTTCTAAATATTATTTTTTTAATTTTTTAACATATATTAATATAAATATATTTAAGTTAAATTTCAGTAAAGAAACAAATAAACGGGTCAATTAATGTAAAAGGAAGCGTAATAACTTAACATATGTAGCATTGATTCTCTATTCGATTAAGTTTGCCCCGGGGCCCTACCCAAGCATATAGTCCAAGAAACCTAGCGTAGTTTCTCGTTTACATGGAAGATTCCCGTTTACATCGGTACAAGCACTTACTGCTGGCCCGCTTCGTCTTCGCGCCTGCGGGAGCAGCGGAGCAGCTGACTCTACGCCACCCGTGACGTGATACCGTCTGTTCTTCATATCTCTTCCTGCTACTCGCCAATCTCAGGAACCCGGTCATTAATCATCTCTTCCGTTGGGCGTCGGTTTCCCTTTCACAGGCCACATTACCTTCCTCACTCCGGTATTGCGCTTTTCTTTATTTCCAATACTAAATGCCTTGTTGTGTTCACGACTTACCGTAGCTATTATTCTCGCTGAAACTTCCAATTTGCTCGTTTATGATTCGATTTTGAATTCTCGGGTCTTACGACTAGACTAGTTTTTCGCCTGTCCTGACTTGCTGGCGTGATTGGGCTTCTGTAAAACATTGGGATTTGGCCACGAAATCTCAACCGGTGAAGGGGGGACTCTAAACCGAAATGATGGAACCTTCAGTTTCGTTTCAGAATTTACCAAATCAAAGGGCTTTTCTTTCTTTCTTTCTTTCTTTTTTTTTAATAAAAAACAAATATCAATTTTGACCGATTACACGCCCCCGAATACTCTCGTTCCTTCAAATTTTCATCTCTCAGTCGATCTTTTCCTTGGTAAGTTGAAGGAGGGAAAGATTTTCCTAGTGCATTGTAATGTTGGCTCAATGCTTTTCTTGCGTTACATGTACAGAACAATTTTTGTAAGCTCTCGGATCGGCTAAGCTTTTCCTTTTGTTCGCGATTGATGAGATCAATCTGTTCCGTTTCTTTCTTTTATGAAATTTCTGAGCTTCTTGTATTATTGATTCTGTGTGATGCCTTTTGTTTGTTGATCTTTGATGGACTAGAAAATGCGAAGGACGAATCTCAGATTATATAGGATTAAGAGGAGTGGGGATTGGGTTTTGCTTTAATAGTATTGGGTGAATTTATTATGCTGGCGGGGAATGGCTTGATCCATAGCGCTACGCAGAAAGTAAGCATTTAGCTTATGCTGAAGCTCTGTATCTTTACTTCCCTGGGTTATGTAGATGATTTTTAGACAAGTTTCATCTGATAGATTATTATTTATAGAAATCAAATTGGCATGTGTCGAGTCAGATTTTTGGCCCTTGCTTTGTGAGCAATTTAGCAGGATTCTAATTTTACTGCCAATATGTACTTGGTATTGCACTTGCTTGATCATTTGTTTTCTTGGTGACTTCGTTTGTATGTGCATAATGCATCTGAGGAACTGGGCCGGATGGTTGCAAAATTGCTGTGATGCATGATTGACTTAGTTCTTGTAATCATTGTAGTATTCATAGTAAAGTAAACAGAGATGTACCTCCGTGTCTTTTACATGGATTTGGTGATTCGGACATTACTAGTGTAGCTCTAGACCAGAAAATAAGTTCATACTGAATTGATGATCAACCCAGTTAACCATTTTTATATGATTCTAAATAAATTCTTCCTGCTTAATGCTTATTGTCTGAATTGAGTGAGTTTATAACATCTTATCAGGCAAGAGTTTTGTCTTATTCGAGTTTTTGCTTAAAAGGTGAAAATTTGTGAGAAATGAGAGATGGGGATTCCGCAAGTCGAAGGTTTGCCACATAGGAGGCTTTTGTATATCTGTTTTTATTTATATCCTGTTATCTGTGCTGTGTAGCTCCATGGTCGTAAAAATGATCCTATTGGAGAGAGGCAGAGGGAGGTTGTCTTGCTGCATGCTCTTGCGAGAGTATTCGATTGCATTCTTGTCAATGCTTGTAAACAATTTAAAAAACTTACAAATAAAGATTGAAAGTATGCATGGCAACAGGACATGAAAATTGTTACACGGAAACCTCTGGTTCCAATATATTTTGCTGCCTTCTGCTGGTTGGCCTGATTATCTAAATTTCTCTTCGTGAATAAGAATGTTTAAACCTCTGTCACTCTTTGCAATCTGATATTTAGATGGTCCCATTGATGTGCGTTTTGCTGTGATTGCTGGAATTCCTTAGGACTTTGCTTCTGCAGTGGTCATTCAATTTCTTCACTGTTATTGCAGCCCCGTCCTTCCTATAGTTCAAATGTGTTTTTATTGCATCAGCGGCTATCTTTTTAACAGGATTTGTTCTAAGCCCCCTAGATTTTCCAATTCCTAGCTCCTGGTATCTGAGTTTCCTTTTCTTTATTGGACAGGTAAAAAAAAAAACAGTGAAGAAATTTCCATCTCCTCTATTGAGTGCTCATACTTTGCAGACAATGCTCAAAGTACCAGATCACCAAGTTGCTGGTCATCAAGCTCAGGATGGAAAGCTTGGTCCCCTTGTGGATGAATCTGGACACTTTTACAAGCCTCTCCAGGATGCTGGAAGGGGCTCCAAAGAGGTGGCCTTCTATGATGCATTCTCCTCTGATACCCAGATTCCGGATCACATCCGTAAATACTTTCCAGCCTATTATGGCACCAAAGTTGTAGAAGCATCTGATGGTTCTGGCTTGCGTCAACACCTTGTATTGCAGGATGTTGTCTCTGGTCGCAGCAATCCATCCCTCATTGATGTCAAGATTGGTGCCAGAACATGGTACCATGAAGCATCTGAGGACTACATTGAAAAATGCCTGAAGAAGGATTTAGAAACCACCGCTTCATTGTTAGGCTTCAGAATATGTGGATTGCAGGTGTATGAAAATGAGGAATCAGGATTCTGGAAACCAGTGAAAAAGCAAGTCCAATCTTTTTCTGTTGAGGATGTTAGATCAGTTCTTAAGAAGTTCGTTTCATCTAAATCCTCTGATGGTTCTATTGTTGAGCCTGATTGCTCTTTTGCACATAGTGTATACGGTGGATCTAGTGGGATCCTGTCACAACTGTTGGAACTGAAAGCATGGTTTGAGGATCAAACTAACTACCATTTCAATTCTTGTTCAGTTCTGATGATTTATGAAAAGAAGTCTGTATTAGATGTGAAGAAGGCATGTGCTGAAGTTAAACTTGTTGATTTTGCCCATGTTGTGGATGGAAAAGGTGTTATTGATCATAACTTCTTGGGCGGGCTTTGCTCTTTAATTAAGTTTATATCTGAGGCACTCCAGGATCCCAGTAAGGTGTCAGCTGAGTAGCCCTGCATGAAAAATGTCCGCATCTGTCAAGTGTTGATCCAAATTTCATCGCTGCTGTCACTGCTCACTTGGATGGTGAGGTTTTGGACAACTGCGATTAGCAGGGTTTGCTGCACGGAGTATTTACGTTTTCTTTTTGGGGGTTGCAGACAGTTGTATTTCTTTGCTGGAGATTTGGTAAACCAATTGATGTTGTTCAAACGTAAAGCTTTTTTGGTCCCCAGAGAATCATTGCCATGGATTTCAGCTCTTCTAGTCCTAAGTACTCCAAATTGCAGTGTTCTGCTTCTCCTAATCAGTGGAGATTTTGGCTCTATGAAACTGGAGCTCCTGAAAATGGACAGTTTAACTCATTTGTGGTTATTTATCTTTCCTGTAATGGCAAGAAAAAGAAAAAAGGGACAAAATCTCCCTTTTAAGCAATGCTCTTCTTAAAATATAGTCCATTTGGAATCCAGCCGTGAACTCTAACCTTCCAAAAGATAAAAGGTACAATTCACTTCAGTTTCTTGCAAAACGTCGATGAGTCCTATACTTATAGCCAGCAATTAACCCGAATCATATGCTTCACAAAAAATTTGCTGAAAACAAGTATTCTAGAATGAGTTTTCTTCTACTTAGCACATTTTTGTTCACCTTCCTCAGCAGTTCCTTAGCAAGCAATGAGAATTTCCAAGACGCCTGTCCAGCTTCAACAGCAGCAAAGGAGGCCTTCTTCATCAATGGCTTCTCCTGCAAGAATGCCTCCAATATCATCGCCTCAGACTTCAAGTCCACCAAATTAACCCAGCCGGGAAACACCAACAATGGGCAACGCTCTGCTGTGTTGATCCTCACTGCCGCAGAGTTCCCTGGCCTGAACACGCTTGGCCTCGCTGTGGCTCGCACCGACATTGAAGTCAACGGCTTTGTGATGCCCCATTCCCACCCCAGAGCCTCTGAAATCATGTTTGTTCACACGGGATCGTTGATGGCTGGCTTTGTTGATACAAACGATAAATTGTTCCAAAAGTTGCTTCTGCCTGGGGATGTCTTCATCTTCCCAAAGGGGTTGATACATTACTGCGCCAACTTTGGTTATGAGCCTGTCACCGTGTTCTCGGTGCATAACAGCCAAAATCCCGGCGTTGTTCGCATCGCTGGCTTCATATTAGATCTTAATAAGCTTAAGGAGGAAGGGCTTCAACGATTTGATAATGCAACTATGGCTGGATTTACCGGTCTTCAAATGCATGCTTAATGTTCTTGTGATGGCTTTTCCTACATCGGAATATGGATTTTATGAAGTTTCCTTTCTGACTCTATCAGCGGGCCTGTATCTATTAGCATTATTCAGTTGAATCACATATGATTTTAGTTATGTGACAGATGAAAATATGTTTTAAGGGTAAATTCTACGGTATGTGAATCAATACATGCATCCTATCATTATAATGTCCCATGAGTGGAATATTAAAGTGCATGATGAGTTTTGTTAAATGTGTTCCACATAGCATTAGGATATGTAGAGATTAGAGAAGCAGCAGCTCGTCAGACATTTCCATTCTTCTTTTTATTTTGACTGCCCTTTTCTTTTGGGGCGGCACCGGGCACAGTTTCTCATTAGGGATAACTAGAGCAAATTATAACTCAAGCTACTTTTGAATATTACTAAAGAGCTTAAGGGTCTTATTGAGAATTTTGCAAAGTTCCTTCTTGCTCCATTTAAATTCATCAGACTCGAATAGCTCCGCGCCAAACTAGAGAGAGCTTGAAATGGTGCTCGTCTGTTTCCTGTTGGATCTGCCAAGCTTCTCTCCTCCGTTGCTCGGAGACCTAAAGCAGGTATTACAGTTCCTATTTACATCCATACTCGCAGTTTTTTTTTTCTTGAAAATTTCTGGTCGGCTGATCGGTTCATCGATTTTTCGCAGTCGCTGCTGCAGCTGGCTAATTTCTACGCTGTTTCGTCTCACTCGCGAAATCAGTCGGATCATCTCAGAGATCGTATCGGTTTATGCTACCTCCTGAAAAATCGTATTTCTTCTTCCGACGAGGTATAATTTCTTCTTCGGTGAGTTAATGGAGGTTCACTTCAATGCACGAGATGCGTTTGTATAAAGGTCTGTGTGAATCTGTGAGTCGAATTTGATATGTTAGTGGCAGCTGAAAATCGCTTATAATCCAAGAGGAAACTTCAGTTTACGTGATTTCCACCATGCCGTGAACAGTTTGCCGACTGGTGCATTCTTGCCGGAGATCAATGATTCTGTCTCTACCTGTTGCTTTGGTGCCCGTCTCTGTTTCTCTCTTGCTCTCTGATTCACATATCTTGGTGGGAAAATACTTGATTATATGTTCTTTTTTTTCTCGAATTATATTGTAGGTGTGAAACTCCCAAGTCTATTGAGCAATGAATTGTTATATTCCTGGGGAAGCAAAGATATAATGCGGAAAGTGATAGTACTAAGTTCCAGTGTGCCTGAAACGTTCAACGTGTCCATGAAAAAAATTCTTATGGTGAGACTTGTCTCACTTTGGTGGACTTTTGCTTCTTTATGAGATTGTGTTTAAGCTTTACTTCCTTGCAGGATGCGGCAGATAAGTGTGTCTCGGTTGAGTTCATTCTGCTTGAACATTTATCAAGCCATCTCAGTGATACAAGGGAAAAGATAAATGGCTTCATTAACTGCATATCAGACCTTGACAACTGCTCGTTTCAAGGGGTCCTTCCAGGTTTGGTATTACATTAGACTCTAGGGCCTATTTTGATCATCTGAGCCATCATTGTTTTTCTAAAGTTCGGTGATGTCTGGCACAAATGGAACTACTCTAACTGAAACAGTCTTACTCAAGGATCATTTCTGATTTCGTGAACAAATGGATTGTCTCTTCTGTACCACCAAGGAATCCCAGAGTAATTGTGATGGTTAACTGCTTTCTTCTGACCAGGAATATGAGCCTAACTTTTTATTTTCCATAAATTGAGAGAGATGATCAATTCTATTCATGGACGGACTATTATTTGTTTCATGTAAATGTTGACGACACATTTTTCTGAATTGATTAAATATCTTTTGCTATTGTTTAAACTATTCCATGATTAAACTCTATTCCTTAAAAGACTTGGGTACCATATATTTTATTGGCACATTCAAGTACAACATTTTGCATACTGATCAGGAAAAAGACGTAGCCTTAATATTCTGAGAATTTGCAGATGTCAAAGTACTTAATGGTTTGGTGAAACAATGGTTACAAGATCTGAAAGATGATATGGAAGAGCCACTACAGGCTCGTTTTATCTTCAAGGATAACTTGATAGGTTCTGTGAAGCAAATATCCTGCACCTTGTTGCCTACTATTAATCATATATCTGATGAATTTGACCCTTGCCAGGTAATGAGCATGACCATCTTCCGTATTGGCAGGCACCATCATGTGCATCCTTGTTATTGACTACTTGCTGTAGACATGCAGGTGCCACGGCATTCCGTTGAGTAACACTATGAAAACAAAGGCCAGAGTTTCAACTTCTACATGTTCTGTCACAGGCATTGATCTTGGGACAGCTGATGTCATTGAAAACTCAGTGAAGGTTGGAGAAAATACGGTCCTCTTTTTGCCCTCTTTCCACAATTCTTTGCAGCTACAGCAGGTGTCTACATCTGTCAACTTCCACATCATAGAGCGTACAAACTTGGGTTATCTAAGTGAAGGTATTAGACATGAAACTTGTCATACTTACACATGACCACTGACATGAACACACACTCATTGAAATGGATGCAGAACATAAAGATTAGTCATTGATACCCTTACGAATGTCAAAGAAATTTCAAGAGTTTGAAGCATAAGGAGTTCCGTTCAGTATAAAGAAACATGAAAAAAATTGTCTTTCACAACAGTTCTGAATTAAGACCAACTTTTGCACATTGATCTGTGATCAATTAACAAAAGCATATTTCTGATTATTTGATTTCCATTTATGCAATATAGTTATCTTCTAGTTTTAAGTTTAAAATAGTGTGTTTTCAATTTTCTTGTCTAGTTCTCTCAATTAAATCTACAAACTGATGCCTTTTGCCTGCAAATTTTAATCTCCTTGTGTCACAACTCAGGTGTTATATTTGGTGATTCGTATATTGCAATTCCATCAGCTTCTCTTGAGATGGAAGCAACTTCAGATGAAATGGATCAGCCAGAGCTGAATGCTCAACGTGTGTTGAATTTTACAATCAATAATAATAAGATATATAAAATTTCATCTGCACGTCCTATTTCAGACAAAAACTCACTCATATTAAATCTGTATCTTTGGACAGTTTTTCACGGACTTTGCCGTGCTCTACATTCACTGGATCAAGGTCTCATATGCTTTTCAGATTGTAATACACAAACTATGAGGAAAGCTACACTTCATTGCTACTACATTCTCCAACCTTCAGAAAATGGACCAATGCTTCTCAGGGTGAAACCACGAACTTCTATGTTTCTGACTGAAAGAAGAGATTATTTCTATAAAATTGTTCATTCAGTTGTCCGCATTCTATCACTGATTCCCTCCCTATCTAAAAGCATGCTTCAAGTTTTCAGATGTCTTTTGGTCATTAACTTGTACTTGTAAAACTCGCAGCGGCTTGCAGCATCTGAAGAAGTCTTGCCCACCACTAGTGTCAGTAAATTTGTAGAGTTTTCAGTTTCAAAGGAGATAGAAATTTCAATCCAAACCTCATTGTTGAAGGTTATTTCCTTTTCCTCTTGTTGGTTTCTTGTTTCCATAAACTTTATGCTGCTTTCATTTAATATACTCAGAATGAGGATTTTGTAAGTAGTGCATATATCAGAGGAAAGTTCCTTTTTTATTGCTAGCGCTTATGTTAAAGTAGAGGATTATTCTGTTGAAGCATGGTCTGAGAACAAGTTTAGATAGGCCTTTCTTTGCCTCCGTGTCTCTGAAAATTTCCAGTTTTTACTGCAAAAATACAATGACTGGATTTCATTTGTTTGCCTCTTACCTGGCTAGAGCTATGATTTCTTGGAAGTTCATAACCATCTCTTAAATTTCCTTTTCTGATCTGTCAGCTGGATTCCAGAGACTATAACCCAATAATGCATGAGAGAGGCTTCCATCGAAAGCTTAACTTGCTTGTAAAGGAGAGCTTACAGTTTGGGTAAATATGCTCTCTGTTTGCTTGGAACCTCTGATGGTGTGAGGATCATGTCATGAATAAGATATGTCCCGCTTTGCAAATTAAAAAACTCTTTGCATTCAGTGAAGATCGTATTGATTCAAAAATGTTCCAAACTATACGGGAGTTTACAGAAAGGTTGATGAATAGTTTATGCTTTAAAAACATAAGCATACCATGGATTTTCTCCTCATTAAAAATCAAAATGATCTTTCTCATTGAACATATCTGATTGTTGACCTCAGAAAGAAATGCTTTCACTCGCAAAGTGCTGTGTTATCCACTGGTGAAGGGAAGACAAGAGTTTGTCAGTGCCTCTATTGATTTTAAGTTCCTTTTTTTTTTTCTTTTTTGTTTTTGAACTTTTGAGTACCGCATTGCTGATTTTCACCTATAGGGATATTCATTCAATCAGATGACAGAGCCATGCACAAGGCCCATGCAGTATTGTCTATGTAAATTCAGCTGTTATGTGTGTCACTTGTTCTTTCAACAAAGGCCACTTGGCTCATCTTTGTTTGACAGTATAGAGTGGAAACTGCTTCTTGATCTTTGTCCCAAAAAACGAAGAAAGCATGATCTTACAATTCTCTTCCCTGATATTACAATTGCAGGTCTGTACCTCCTATATTGAGTGAGCCAAGTACTGATCCTGAGCCAGTGCTGCTGAATGCAGTGGTTTTGGAAGAGAGTACCCAAGAGTTAGGTCTGAGAGAAGAAAAAACCACTTCTTCCATTGCAGAAGAATGGGAACAGCTGGTTGTCACTGAGGTCCCCAGGAAATATTCTCCTAGCTGTACATCCAAAAGTAAGCTGGATCAACCAGTTGTGTCCTCTCCAGACAGCAACAAGCAATTGGATTTAAAAACTTCAAGGATATTAGAGAGGCTGGAGATTCCAAGACAGTTGAAATCAAAGATACAGTCTCCCGTTAGCTCAGGTAGCAGCATGTTGGATGCCTGCTTACCCATAAAGAAGCCTTTGATCCCTTTCCATCCGAGTCAAACTGGTGATGAAGGGTGTACGCCAACCCAGTTGATGAAACCTGAATTTCGGAAGCTCAAAAGGAAACATAGGTAATATAAAAGCTGCATTTGGCTTGGGAATGTACTTCGCATGAGCTGTTAATGGCACTATCCTGGCTTTGGTAACTCTAGCATTTCTTCTGCCACAAGCCAACCGCCAAGAATCATAGTGGAAAATTAAGCAAAACATGGGTTTCATTGGTTCAACTCTGTTTTAACCTTCTTTTCTCCTTACAAACTAGCAAGAGCTAATTTAAATGCGCATAAACCGGTTCAAGTAGACCCATAAAAACCAGAACCAATAGGGAGCAAAAAGGAATCGAGCTAACCGTTAACCTTGAACCAAACCTTGCTTAGGTTCTTACTTACTTAAGCTTGATTTCCAAGCTTCCTTTGCTTGTTTTCTCTTATCAAGCATCCAAGAACCAGGTTTAAACATCATTTTCCAGCAACTACAGGACCGAAATGAAGCTTGAAAACAGAGGAAAAATGAAATCAAATTACTTGAACACTAAGCTCAAAATTCTAGCTTAGGGTGGTTTCATACTTGATTCTCCTTGAAATCTTGGTTATTTAAGCTTGAATTTGGGTGGATTGAGCTTGGCTGCCCCTTAGCTATGGTGGTTCGGGCATGAGAAAAGAAAAGAAGAAGATTTTAATTAGTTAAGGGGAAGGGAAATGTATGTAAGCTACGTAATACTCCATGACTCACCATAAGTAGCTAGGTGTCATTCTCACACCTTTGGGGCATTTTGTAACATTTAAACAAGTTCAAGAACTCACTTTAGCATTAGGCTGGCTTCGACTCTTCACAAATTTAATTACACTTTGGTCCTCAATTATCGAGGAACATACAATCAAGTAACTAGGATTCTATAGTTAACACGTAAACCATTCCCTAAGGGCTAAAATGGTAAATTCACATTTATCTCACAAATGATAGGAGATAAGCTCGTCTAGAGAAGCCACTTTTGACGTTCTTTTGATCTCCCAGGTCTATTCATGAGATAATTTTTATCGGGTAAAAATTACCAAAATGCCCCTCGGACTCATTTTTGCCTAGATGACCATCTTACCCTTTATAAGCTACTACAGGCCTCTAAATTGAGATTTCACCTAGTTCATTTTGACTTAAGTGTCAATTTGTTTTAACTTATGCCAACTTAATCCAAAATGATTTATTGTTGTTTGTACATCTTTTTTGGCTCAAACCAATTTCATTTAAAAACTAATATTATGTAGATACAATTATTTATTTGAAAGTAAATTTTCACGATATTATTAAATTTTTTTGAATTTTTATTTTTAATAACTAAAGCTAGAAAAAATTATAGAAAATTAGTAAGATTATAAAAATTATATTTTCAATGGATTGTTACATCTACATAATATTAGCTTTTAAATAAATTTTTTTTCAGATAAAAAGTATGTAAAAATAAAAATAAGTCATTTTGAAGTAAGTTGAAACAAATTGACTCACTAGTTAATTGACTCCAAAATTACTTATTTCGACTCTTATGTTTTTTCTAAATCTGAAACTAATTTTAATTAAAAAAATTTATGTAGCAGTAATAATCCATTGAAAATACAATTTTTGTTATCTTACTAAATTTTATGAAATTTTCTAGTTTAAAGCATTAAAAAAATAAAAACTCATAAAAATTTAACAACATCATGAAAATTTACTTTCAAATGGATTATTGCATCTACATAATATTGGTTTTTAAATGAAATTGATTTTAGGTAAAAAAAATATGTAAAAGTAAAAATAAGTCAGTTGACTTAAGTTAAAGCGAATTAGTTATAACTTGCAAGAATATTCAAAAGGTATTTAATTGCTAAAATAATACCATTCCCTTAGTAATTAGGGTCTCTTATAGGCAAGGCCATCACAGAATGGGTTTATGGGTCTTGTGCATTTGTGGGCGAGGAAAACAATTGAAGATTGAAGAATTGCAACGTAAAAGGCATATCTACTGCAATGGTACAGGGATGTAATTACGGCTAAAATTAGAGATGTTTTCATACCAATCAACAGACTCCCTGTGACCCGTGAAAAATACAACCCAACCCGGCATTAATGCACATTTATTCAGATTTAAATCAAAACGAACTGCCCCAATATTGTTTATATAAATAATGGTACTGGCATACCTTAAAGAGAAAGAGAAAAATCGTAGAGTAAAATCTTGCAAGTTCTAACAAAAAATTAATGTCACAGCCAAACTAGCTATTTCAAAAAAATAAGTGAGATACATTAAATTTTTTACATCTAATTATATATGAGTTATTATGATTTATTAAATATTTTTACACGAATTTTAATATTTATAGCAAAATAAGAAGGAAAAAACAATGATATCTCTAGAGGGAGAATTACAATTTGCTCTCTATATTTATCCAAAATTACACTTTGCCTTATTTTATTTCAAAAATATCTTAAAAGTTCCATGAGTTTTAAGAATTCTACACTTACCCATGTTGTTTCTCTTGTAGATTAAAACTAAATGGATTAATTACATTTTGAGACCCCAACTTTTACTTATTGTTTAAATTTTTTGCTTAACAAATTAATTATTTTATTACTTGTATTTTTGTATGATTTAGTTTTTATTTACTTTTCATTGTTAGTACATATTTTTATCTTCATATTATCAATTTTTTAAATACATCTAGTTAAGAATATCATTTTTATTTTAAAAAAAGATTGTATTTTTTTTTGGTATTTTGTAGCTTTACAGGTGTCCTCTTGACCTTTTTTTTTTTCAAAACTTATGATAATAACTATTAAGTCTAAAATGGAAGAAATGATAAGGTTTATATTTATAAGAACACGAAAACTTTAAAATCAATTTTGTTTCAAGTAATACATCATTGGTTATTTTGTTTTGTGATAGTTTTAGTTTTACGTACGTATTCACTAATCAATTACTCCCTCCGTCCCATAAATTTTGATACATTTGACTTTTTGTTGTATTTTGACTCAATTTATTCATATTATCATTTGTTAGAAAAAATAAAAAAATATATATTTAGAAACTACATATCTTGAATTATCATTCATATACAAAGATTTTTTATTTATATATTAAAATGTTGAAAATAAAAAATCATAGATTAATTGCCAAAAATAAATGAAGCAATACTTTTGGGACGGAGGGAGTATTTTGTAAGAAGGTCTTGTTCAATAAAACGCATATTGATTCTTTATCAATTTTTAAGGTGCTCAGTTTATTTATAATCATAATTCTTTGACTTCATATTTGATGTCAAGTGAAATTGGAACCACTAAGAGGTTAGTCTTTTTGGAATTACAATTTACTTTTAAGGCAACTAATATGCTTTTCTCCTTCACATTTATATTCATTTGGAAAGTTTTCTCTGCTATAATCCCCTCTCAAAAGATGGTGCTATTCAATGAATAATACTGCTCTTTGTTATATTTCATATTTTATTCATCACCATTGCTTTAAGGATTGGTGCCTTTTTTAGTTAAGGAAATGAAAAAACATTTTTCTAAATGAAAGTTTCTTAAAAAAAGAATCTATCATTCAATCAATGTATAAAACAAAAATTACATCACAATGACCAAAGCTTTCATTAACTTGAACAAAATGCATTTTAGAGTTTCCATATTATTATAAAAATAAACCTTATCATTTCTTTGATTTTTGCTTTAATAGTTATCAATTACCATAACAAGTTTTGAAAAATGTGAGGGAGATAGAAGGTGATAACCACTTTTTAAAACCAAAAAGATGCTATTATTAGAGATTATTAAAAAATTTAAAATATAAATAAGAAAGTACATGCAAATAATGAAGAGTAAATAAAAACTAAATCATAAGCGAAAAAATAGGGCAAGTTAAAAGGAATAATATGTATAAACATATTTTTTCATTTGAAAAATACAAGTAATGAAATAATTTATGTGTTAAGAAAAAAAATTAAATGAGAACGAAAATTTAGTGTCTCAGAAATGTAATTAATCAGTAGATTTTAACCTCCAAAATAAAGAATGGAGGTAAGTATAAGTTTCTTAAAATCTTAGGAGCTTTTAAAATAAAAGGGGGCAAAGCGAAATTTCTGGAAACATCAGGAGGAAAATTGTAATTCTCCAATCTCCATAAGAAAACGGATGTTCTAATTGCCAGCGGAAATCGAAAAGCTTTTAGGGCTTCTTCTTCCTCGTCTTCTCAATCTAACTCATGGCGAAGCCTTCAATGCCCATTGTGAAGCTCAATTCTTTACATGCGCTACTACCCATCAAGGAAGAACGGCCATCGCTATTGCCGCAAGGATAAATGCCACCAATTCACTCTCACGTCAAGATGGAGACCCAACCGTCTTCGCAACCACAATTACTGCAACAAGAGCAACCAAAGGAGACCCAGTTCTTGAAATCGATCGACGAGCTCGGTGCTCTTTCCGCAGTAATCCAGGAATTCAAACTACGATTCGATGAACTCCAGAATCACCTCGATTTCATCAGCAACAGTATCGATTCCAGGATCAAAGGGTACCAAGAGCAAAAGAAGACGAAGGTCGAAACCGAATTCGTCGCTGCCAGATCGGAGAACGGAAATGAAACGGTTCCCGAGACCCAAAGTTCAGAGATCCAACTTCTCTGCAAAACGATGTGTAGTAAAAGCCTTCGCAGGTACATCGTCACGAAGTTATCCGAGCTAGGGAAGCTTCAGGAAGAAATTCCGGCAGCGTTGAAGCTGGCACCGGAGCCGGCAAAGCTGGTTTTGGAATGCATTGGGAGGTTTTACCTCCAAGGGAAGAAAGCCTACACTACGGACTCGCCAATGATTCCGGCGAGAGAGGCGTCCGTTTTGACTCTGGAGTTTTTCCTGTTAATGATGCGCTCTTGTGGCGAAGGGGAGGTTGGAATTGACAAGTCCGTGAAAGAAGAGGCAGAGACAGGAGCAGTTTCATGGCGAAAGAGGTTGGTCAATGAAGGTGGTCTGGCCAATGCTTGTGAGATTGATGCTAGGGGCTTGCTGCTTTTTATAGCTTCTTATGGGATTCCAAAAGCCTTCAGAGATGAGGACATTGCAAATTTGTTTCGCTCTGCTAATTCAAGGGAGATTTCTGATGCTTTGAAGGGGTCCCGTGTGCTTCTTTCGAGAATCCCAGGTATGCTCTGCTCATTGAGTCATGACAACTGCCTTTTGCTGCAAGTGTATTTTTCTGTTGGTTGTATTGATTTCCTGTTTGTTGTTTTCGCTCAATTTACCAACTCTCTATAACTGTAAGGTCAGTGTAGAAGATAACGTAGTACCTCTTTCGGTTTATAGAAGAGGGAAAATGAAAAGAAAATAACGCTGAAAACCAGGACATTGGGGAGGAGAAATGAAGTTGCTTATCTGTCAAACTGGCTTGATGCTTCCCTTGTGATTGATACTTGTGGCTCATGAGAGTAATAGGTTCCTGGTAGTACAGACGAGGTGGTCTGTTAGGGCCTGTAGTTCAAATCATGTAAGTAGTGAGGGATTCTCTTTGTCATTTCCATATCTTAGAATGAGCTTGATTACTAATACTTGCTCAATCAAGGTTACATGATAGTTTTTGAATTACCATGTCAGCTGCATTGTTTCCCTTCTCCTTTTAGGTCTATAATAGATTGTATTGTGTATTTTTTATTTTTAGGTTTTGGATTATTGTATTAACCAGATGTGATTGTGAAATGAATTTGCTTAATTTGTTTTTCTTTTTTTTTTGTTTTGTTTCTGGCATCTGTGATTTCTGTTTCTCCCATTAGTTTGAGGAAACAGTTGTTGATGTTTACCCTTGACAGATATCATAAATGGTCTGGTTAAGAGCGGTATGCCTGTTGAAGCTATTGATATTGCCTTGGTCATGGGAATTGAGGATAAATTCTCACCACAGACCATTTTAACTTCATTCTTACAAGACCTCAAGCAATCATTTAATAAGAAAAGGCAAGGGCACAATTCCTCAGGTGTACCGGTATGACACCTTTTTCTATCTCCTGTGGTGTTATGGCTATATTAATATATATACAACTACAGTCTGTCTTTTCTGCAGAAAGAAGGGAAAGAAAAGCAATTAGCTGCTCTTAAATCCATCGTGAAGTATGTGGAAAGTAGCAGTGGCGATCTTACAAAGATCCTTGGTGCCTGGCAAATTAAAGATAAGATAATCAAGTTAGAGAAAGAAATTGCTAATCATGACAAAAGGAAAGCAAAATTAGTCATTTCAAATAGGAGGTGCGACGAAATGGGATCTTCTGGTCAAGGAAGGTGTAGTCAGGAAATTAAGCGTCCAAAGGTTGCTGCTAAAGGATCATCCTCACTGATATCCCCTCATGTAAATGGGCTGCATGAACAGAGATTGGCTATTTTTGCAGATAACATCCGGTCATATGACGCTTTATTGCAGAATTCTTCAGATATTGCAGTTTCTGGTCATGTCAACAGTTATCGTACTGCCTCACCTTCACTGTATGCTCCAAGTGTGGCGGGTATCCATGCTGCTGCAGTTGGAGGTGGTGTAGCAATTGCAGCAGGTGCCTTAGTTGCAAATTCATATTCCTTGGCCCATAGGGAGGCTGTGCCCGGTCAGGTAGCACATATTGTTGCTAGCAGCGATCAAGCGTATGGGTGGCATGAAGTGGGAGCAAAATATGACATGTCAGTTTATGATCAAAGTTCTGTTGCACAGTCTGCTTCTGTTGGGGCCAGTAGCACATATTCAGGGTTACCTTCAGGCAGCTATGCTGCTGCCTTCCAAGATTATACCAATGTTGGTGCAGCCAGTAGGACTTCAGCTTCTGACTTATACCGCTTTGCTGATGCGGTTGTTGAAGCGGACTCTCATACCAATAGCTCCCTCAGAACTGGCCTCGTACAACCTGTTATCCATGCTCGCCATTCATCTTACATGTATCAAAAATGATTCTGGGATCAGATGACTGGACTTGGCTGTATTTTATTGACCTAAATTCATTTCAGTCTCTGGAGTTCTATTGACTCGAGACATTTTGTCTCCTGCAAGTTGATTCGGATTGACTTAACCCTCAAATTATCAAAACCGGGACACTGTGTCTCTTTGACTGGTGATTCAGTTGTTGAATCAAGGGGCAAAGTGTCCTATCTTTCATGGTTTGAGAACTGAGTTGATTTGCGTCAATTCATGCGGACTAAAGTGTGCGAGTCAATAGAATTCAAATGACCAAAATGGAGTTGGGCCTATTTTATTTGTAGATAGTTGCTTTAGCCTGTGTGTGCCGGTTCTCTTGTAGTGCTGCAACGTAGTTTTGTTTAGAATATTTCCCTAGCATCAGAGGTCCGCTCTGGTTTCCACAATTACACATCAGTGCCAGCTCAAACTGGGTGGGCTACAAGGCACGGAAAGGTCTTTCGGCCGCAGTCAGTGGGTTGATGGGTACCTAAGGCTGCAAATAGAAGGATAAGGAATAGAGTACAAGGTTTGTATGATATCCATGAAAATTCTCTTAAACTAAAAGATATAAATATATCAGTAACATCGACAACGAGAACAGCGTGATTTATTGGAATATTGGGCCATGCGAATTGCTACTAATTTTAGCAGCAGGGGCACAAAGAGCACCAGAGGCGTTAATAACTGAGCATTTTATTTTAGAATATGGTAATATCAGAAACACCCGAATGGGATGGGAGTTGAGGCTTGTTTTGAACCCAAGTCATATAATTTACCACTCCGTAACAACCCCCCTCTCTCTATCTCTCATGGCTTGAAAATTGAAGGGAGGAAAAATCATTAATTTGTCCTGCATCCAGAAGAGAGAAAGGCGCTGCTCTGTAAATAACATGCGGGTCAAGGCTGCAGCTGCAATAAAACTTTGGCTGGGCCTTATTGTTGCGACTGTGGGACTGGGAGAGGGTGCCCTAGAGATGGGGTTCTACAGAGGGAAATGTGGGCTGGACGATGTTGAGTTCATAGTGGCTGGTGTGGTGATTCAGAGATTCATTAGAGATCCCACCATTCTCGCTGCCCTTCTGCGCTTGCACTTCCATGATTGCTTTGTCACGGTCAGTTCTCTCCATCCCTCCTCTTACTCACCCTCTTCACTAGTCAGCTAAACAACAGCTTGGCTTTTTCGCCCCTTCCATGTTTTTATGCTCAGAATTTATTGCAAAACCAAAATCACAAGCTGTCATACTAAAACACCAAGAGTTTCCATTGGTTTTATTGAACAAAATCAGGAAAGCTTAGTTGTACGCCTAGCTCTAGTTGAAACATCTATAAGATAACGATATTCTTAAATTACATGTGATTTTTCAATTTTCTCGCTAAGCCTACAAAGATCTTATTTTAGTCATGATTAAACTGCTATCATGTTGCAATATCCACGTGAAAGGTTAATTTTAAGACATATTTATTTGACAATATCAAAATGAACCATTAATTTATTGTAATTGTAATGCACCTAAGTGACACAAACTTAGTGCATCATTGTCTTTAGAGACTAGACTAGATTAGTTTTATGCCTTCGGATGACTTCCAAGGAAGGAAAGGCGTGACCTTGGTCGGGTCTAAGTTGGGAAGTAGAGAGTGTAACCTATCAAGGGCAACTATCGTAATTTTTGGCAACGGTTGTTTCGGTAGGGCACGTTAGACCCGTGGAATTAAGGGAAATGAAATACAAAATAAAAGAAGAACGTGAAGATTAGAGAGTACTGGGATTAGCATAAGCTCTCTAAAAGTTGTGGCTTTATTTTATTCCGTAATCTGACGGTGCAAAGAATCTTTAGTACAACGTTCGATAATGATGGTTAACGTGGTAACGTTTTCTGATATAAACGGCGGCGGATTTATATAGACTGAAGTGATGTTTACAGACCTCCATTTTTATTTAAAAAAATATGAGTAAAAAGTGTTTAAAATTAAATATCGGTCTCACTATTTTAAATAAAAATTTAGGAAACAATAAATATATTAATGTCTTCACATGAAATTATTAAAACAAAAATTTGAGTCACTTCTTATAATTTTCTTTTGTTGTTCTTTTTCCGTGTCTTAAAATCAGAGCTTAACTAAAATATTAGCTCTTATATTTGACTTAATTGGTTCAGTTATCCCATAAATTTTGAGTTAACATATAGTCATTAAACTTCACAAAACAATTATAATCTCAAAATTTCTAGCAAATCAAATTAACCCCCAATAAAAGTGTCAATGTTGTCAAAGAAATAAGTCATTTTCTATTTATTTTTATTGTGAAATTACAAATCCTTTTATGTTTGGATTATTTTATTTTAAAAAATTAGAAATAGTATTATAGGCAATCCACATTGAAAAGTGGGAGATTACCCTTTAATTTATTTAAAAAATTAACTAAATATCTAATACTTTACCCATAAAAGTAACAACACTATTTCTCTTTGAAATTCACTTTTCAATTTTCTAAATAATTTTAAAGGCTTATTCAATTTAAAGTTAAAAGTAAAGCATATAATTTAGTGACTATAGAAGTACTTAATTTTGAAAATAAATAAAATTTAATAACTTACTTCAAATTAAAATTAAAGGTTACTAAAAAAATAATATTTATTTCTATGTATAGTTGCAAATTAATTCAAAGAACTTTTATTTATATGATCATGTTTTTTTCAGTACTAAAAAATTTACAAAAGCATGATTATATATATATATATATATATATATATATATATATATATATATTCTCTTTAGATAGTTGTATTATAGTTTTTTGATCTATTCAAAATTTAGGATTAATTATAATTTAGCTTTATATATCGACTGCACTTCAGAAATATTCTAGCTATAAATATACAAATTTGGTTTATTGTATAAATTTTGCTTCCCAGATGCCTATTTATCTGAATTTTGGTGCCAAAAGAAAAAAAAAAACTCCCCTCTTAAGGCATGAAAAAATAAAGTTAACAAACGAGTTGGAATTGAAAAAAGCAGGGCTGTGATGCATCAGTACTGTTAGATGGCAACAACAGTGAGAAAAGGGCTTCCCCGAATAAAAGCCTGAGAGGCTTTGATATCATAGATGAGGCAAAGAATGCTGTAGAGAGAGCCTGCCCTGGCACTGTTTCTTGCGCTGATCTTATTGCCCTTGCCACCAGAGATGCTGTTTTCCTGGTAATTGTTCCTGCTCAGACTTATTACTCCGCTCCCATAAAAATAATCATGACTTTATGTACTTTTCCTCGAACTTAAACCGAATGAAATCTTTCATGTGTTGGAGATCAACTCTAATCTTGTTTACCTGTTTTGCTGGCGCTGGGGCAGAGTGGCGGAGGAAGATATGAGGTGCATACTGGGAGACGGGATGGTTTGGTCTCTTCTGCACAAAATGTTACTCTTCCAAGCCCCTTTCACACGATTCCTCAGAATCTTGCCATGTTTGCTAGCAGAGGCCTCAGTCCAGCAGATATGGTTGTGCTTTTAGGTACTTCTATGCTCACATTTACATGTACCTGTTGCTTAGAATACAAGAAACAACACTGACTTGCCTATTAAGTTTAACATTCGAGGATATTTGTATTGCAGGCGCTCACTCTGTTGGAGTCACACATTGTTCCTTCATCATGGAACGCCTCTACAATTTCAGGAACACTGAGAACCCTGATCCATTCATGGATCGTTCCCTTGCTCGTTTCTTGAGATCACAGTGTCCCAGAAATGCAACAGTTGATCGCACCGTAAACTTGAATCAGATGACATTCAGTCCAACCATTCTTGATAATTCATACTACAGGCAGTTGGTGATGAGGAGGGGCATTCTCCCTATTGATCAAGGGCTTGCCTCACACCCATTAACAAGGCCAATAGTGACAAGCCTAGCCCGTGCCTTTGATTTTCAATCTAGATTTGGTGCTGCCATGGTCAAAATGGGAGCCATCGGCGTCCTCACTGGCCAGCAAGGGGAGATCAGGAGATCTTGTAGAGCTGTAAACATGCAAGGATAGATAGGATCTGGAATTCATGAACAATCAAACTTACTCTTGTTTAAGATTCAGGAACTAAATGCAAATTACTTGGCACTAATTCTTGATAGGAAAGATAGTTTTGTTTCTTTACCTAGTTCATGCTCCTAGCTCCACCTCTTTTTACAGGATAACAGCCGCAAACAAGAGCATGGACACAAGAAAACGAGTGCTAAGTTTGTGCCCAAGAGTCATGATACTCAAACTAACCTTAGCACATAGCAAGCTTTCACTGTTCATTAGAAAAATATCCTAACAAATCTCAGTCTGTGTTTGAATTGTCTGAGTCGGAATCTATGTACATTTTAACAGGTTCTCTGCCAGTCATCTCTTCCCCTTCTTCAGCGTTCTTCTCCTTCTCTTCTTCTAGTTTTCTCTCAGCAACTTCGGCCTTAGCTTTCTCAAGTCTATTAGCAACAACATCCCATGATACAAGCCTGTCCATGAACATGGATAAATAATCGGGCCGTCGATTCTGCCCAGGAAGATGGTGAGCACATAGTTAGACCAGTTTTTAGTTTCTGGAACAATAAATCACATTACAAGTGCCAACAGGTGTATAGCAATCTATGTTTCACTAAACAGAGCTCACCTGAAAGTCAAGGTAATATGCGTGCTGTAAAGAAAGGGCAAAAAATTCAAGTTTAGTACCTGTAGCTCCAATTCGTTTCTTTTTTATTTTAAATTCTGTCACAATCATTTAAGAACATCAATTACCTCCCAGACATCAATAGTTAGGAGAGGCTGCACAAGAACAACTTGCAGATTAGCTTATGTTAAAATTATAAGAATACAAAAAATCACAGGTGCATCTGAAAGGCATTCTCAGAGAAGTTAGGGTATACTCACAAAATAATCCCAAACAAGGGGATTAACAGCATTGGGACTCTTAACAATGACAAGTTTATTATCTTCCTCTGTTGCCCAAGGGTTTACTGCATTTGCTACACTGAGTCTATTTGCTTTGTCTGTATAAATGACCCATAAGTTGCATCCATGAGTTAATTATTTGAACAAGAAAAATAAGGGCAAAGAGTTAAAGATTCATATAGCTAGGAAAGGGATCACCAACATGCAAGCCATGCCCAACCAGAACCAAACTGTGCAGCTGCTGCAGACTTAAACTCTTCCACGAAATTTTTGAAAGAACCAAAATCCCTTTCCATCATATTTAAAAGTTCTCCCGTTGGCTTTCCTCCACCACCCGGTTTCATTGACTCCCAAAAGAACTTGTGGTTCCATGCCTAGAAGCATAGAGAATAAGAACTACTTGAGGCAGTTTAAAGTTGATAATCAAAGCCCTTCCCCACATATTTGAAAGCATAGAATTGTTCCACTTGCCAATTAGTAATATGGGCAAAATATTCATACCTGTGCAGCATTGTTGAAAGCAGGAAGCATATCACCCTTGTTGTACGCAACAAGAACAATTTCTTTAAGGGACATCCCATCTAATTCCGTTCCAGCAATCTGCTTGTTCAGGCCAGCCACATAATTCCTGTGGTGCTTTCCCCAGTGGTATTCCAGAGTTGCTTGGCTCATATGTGGCTCCAGTGCATTCTGAGATGAGAGCAACAAAGGAACTGAAGTTGATTTCATATCGGTTTACATCTTTTCATCACTTAATCTTCATCTCATGTGAAATAACCAAGAAGAAACCAATGCATCAGCTAAGCCTCTTATGGAGGAGTGTTAAAGAACTTGGCACTAGCAAGTAGCAACAACAATTAGAATTGGATAAAAGAACTGCAGTCCATAATGTCTGGAACATGAAATGTGGCTTGCAGTTTCAGCACAAGACCAAATAGAAGTTGAACCACTTTAAGCTAGCGTAGCAATGATCAGGTTCAGTTATTCAAATTCGAAAGGTATGCACAAATTACCAGAAAATAAAATATAATTGCGAAGAGGGTGACAGAGGGACTGAGAAAGGGGCAAGCTTCTTACTAATGGATATGGAGGAGGCTTCAGCTCAAAATTTGCAACAATTTTACTACAACCCGTTCTTCGTGAAGATCTTCTCTGCACAATATTGACATCATAAGAAATATATTACCAGTTTGAAAAATAAAACAAACGAAGGAAACAAAATGAAAAGAGCATTTCATCGAACAACTGGTGGACTCTACTCTCCAGCTTTCTAGTAGTTTTCACAGGAATCACTATTTCTAGTAGTTTTCATCCCTTCCGATCAGCTTGACTGCATTATTTTCTTAGGAACCAGACAAAGAAGAACCAGACCTCGTTCTTGGACCACAGGAAACCGCAACTTCTTGTGCTTAGAACCCCTGTTTTGAGGAATCATCACAAACAAAGTCAAAATAGTAGAGACCACAAAGAGAGAAAGAGAAACTAAAAGAAAAAAGAAACCCAGAAAAGGAGACCTTGTAGAGGAAAATTTGCTCCTGCAACCGTGAGTGAAGAAGCCATAGAAGCAGCTGCCGCCATTTCTTTATCCGGGTCCGCGGGAGTGTACGTACTTACTTTCTAATTCCTACCCGGGTATCTCTTTAGGACAGCAAAGTTGCTTGCATTACGGTGCGGGTAGCGGGGTTCGCGGGGGGTTTGACCGGGGGTTCCAGTAGAACCCGACCTGCCCCGCTATCTTTTACACATTTCAAGTTTTCAACCCTACCCGTATAAGTATAAATTTAATTGAAAGTATACATATATAAAAGATGGTTCAGGTGACTTCGGTATAACCAGGTTTTAAGAGTCATTATGTGTTATTGTTTTTTTTTTCTCTCTTTTTGGTTTTACATATCAACTTAGTGAAAATTTTATTTTATTCTTAAAAATATATCGGTGTAAAATATAAAACGTTTATCATTTTTCATCTTTCCCTTTGAATTTTAAAGTGAAATTAGATTACTAATTTACTGTTGGATCTCAAACGATCTATCTGAATGCTGTTCCCTAAAATCTTTATAGCTAATGAATTAAGAATAAGTTTTCAAGAAATAAGAAGTTAATTTTAACACAAGCACAAATTTTGTTTTAAGTTTGATTAAAAGATCTTCCATATACTTGTTTGATTAAAAGATCTTCCATATACTTGTTTTGTTATATTTTTCATGAATGCTAAAGTTTTAATGCATGTAGCATTGTTCCACTTGAATGGAGAAAATACATTACCTAGCCTCATAAGAGCAAATTGTGAGACTTTAACAACAAATTATTAACTACTAAGTAGTATTGATGTTGTAAGGATGCCATGTTATGAATTAAAATTTAAAAATTGGAGATCAGAAGTAGGTCGGTGCTGATTAACTGGGTTTTAAAATTGGAACCCGAATTGACCCGCATGTATGACCAGGTTTCACTTTTTCGCTACCTAACCCTATCTTAACTTACATAAAACTTGTATTATCACTGATTCGGTTGGTTCAGGGCAATCAATTTTGTGAGTTACCCGGGTTGGATGAATACCCCTAGCGGGGAGGACAATAAATAGGTAGCAAATGATGTCGTTTTTAAGATAGTAATAATTGCATAGATTTATTTATTTATGTTTTACATCCGTTACTAATTTAATTATACAGCACTTCAAAACATTATCAAATGGTATTAATAGCTTGTAGAAATAAGTATTTTTTATAATTGAGAGGTGAAACCGGTAAGAACTGCTATTTTAGGACAATTGAATAAAAAAATTGAGTTATCATTCAGGTGAGCGACTGAGTAATGGTTTTACAAAATTATTAAGATCCGTGTCCTTGAAATCATGGACACCATTGAAATTTGGATTCTTTGACTAATCTATGCCTATAAAAGCCCACTCCTTGTCTCTTTCTAAACAAAAACAAAAAGAGAAGAAAATAAAAAGAAAGAAATAAGTAAAAATAAAAAATGTCACGTGAAGAAAGCAGAATAAAAAATAAGGTTGCTCTTCGGGCAATCCTCCTCACCATTCTGGTCCTCTCTCCCACAGTTTTTGGCCAAGACATTAAAGCTCCAATCCCGGCGGTGATCACAGAGATCGACGCATGGTTCAACGCGGCCGTCAAGGGAGTGGAGGCCCGGAAAGCCACTCTGGACCCTGCACTTGTGTCCGCGGAAGCTGCACCCACCAAAGTAATCAGGGTGAGCAAGGACGGGAAAGGAGACTTCGACACCATCACCAAGGCCGTCAACAGCGTTCCCGCCGGGAACACCAAGCGCGTCATCATCGCGATCGCGCCGGGCGAATATGTGGAGAAGATCAAGATTGAGAGGACCAAGCCTTTCATTACCTTCATGGGCACGTCTCACAAAGACCTTCCCGTCATAAGCTTCAACGGTAACGCTAAGCAGTATGGAACGGTGGATAGCGCATCTCTCATTATAGAGTCTGATTATTTCATGGGTGTCAATCTTGTTATAAAGGTACCTGCTTTGCTTCTCAGTTCTCACTATTTAATTATTTCTGATCATTTGAATCAATTCATTAAGGAGTTCGTTTTTTTTTTTTTTGTTTGGGAAATTTTAGAATTCTTCACCAAAACCAACAGAGCTAGAAGGGCAACAAGCCGTGGCTTGCAGGGTTTCAGGAACCAAAGCAGCTTTCTACAATTGCAAGTTCATAGGTTTTCAGGACACACTTTGTGATGATGTTGGGTTTCATCTCTACATGGACTGCCACATTGAGGGAACTGTTGATTTCATTTTCGGAAGTGGCACTTCCCTGTTTTTGGTAAGCCAAATAATCCATCTCTATTAATTACTCAATATAGTTGGCTAGGTTAAATTAATAATCATTTTAATTATAACCAAGTTAGGGTTCAATCTCAGACATTGATTTTAATATCAAAGATCTTTACCAACTAAGTTAGCTGACAGCCTTATCTTTACCGTGGTTATAATAATAATAATAATAATAATAATCAACTAATACATGGAAACATGCAGAGGTCGGAAATCTTTGTGATTGGAGACAATGGTATGACAGTGATAACCGCACAAGCAAGGAACACAGAGGAAGAAAAGACAGGGTATTCTTTCGTGCACTGCAAGGTAACGGGGACAGGAACAGGGACATTCTTGGGAAGGGCATGGAAGGTGGCTCCTAGGGTTGTGTATGCCTACACAGACATGGGTAGCGTCGTCAATGACGCTGCTTGGTCTAATAACAACCATCCCGAACGCGACCAGAAAGTTTTCTACGGAGAATACAAGTGCTTCGGACCAGGTGCAGATCCTAGCGGCAGGTACGCAGCCACAAAGATTCTTAAGGATGCTGAAGCTCAGCCATTCCTCCACCTGGACTACATCAATGGCTACTCCTGGATCCTTCCTCCACCAACAATCTAAATGATTAGTGATCCTGTTCCTGCAGAGCAGCCAGCTATGTTTATCAGTTGAATGCTATTTTTCTTCTCCATTTTTAATTCTAGCTTTGCTTTTTCTTTTGATTCTTTTTGTCTTATTTTTATTATTGTAACGATCCTGGTGAAGTATATATACATATACTTCGATGAGAATTTAACCTTCCAGCTAATTGTCTGAATATTTGTTTTATTTTTTTTAAAAAAATTAAGCTATATATCGATTGAAATGTAAATTAATTAAGAACGTTAACATGATTAATACTTTGTCCGATTCTGGATTAAAATTTTAATACCAAGAATTTATGAATTTTGAGCCGCCTAATATGTATATGGGATCGCGGCTGTACTCGAGAATAAATCGCTAACTGAAATCAACTGTAACTTGGATCTTGACCAGTTTCCACTTTTTGAGCTCGACAGCATAAATAGCTAACTGAAATCAACCAAAACTTGGAAGGCCTTAAGCTTTTTAAAACTAAACATCCAACTCCCAATCTGTTGAATATTGAAAGGATTTACACTTTTTTTTTTAATTTTTTTTATCAACCACTCATTTTTGGCTTTATTTTTCTCCAATAGCAGGATATATATAGCACTCAATTGAAATTTTGATGCTTAATTTTTAATTAATTTTTTATTCTGTGCTTAATTACCCTTATTGATGAATTAATTATAGGTGAAGTGAATCCATGTTTCCCAATTTCAGTAAATTAATAATTTTCATCTTTATTATCATAAACTTGCACAACTAAAAGAAGGGATTTTAGCGACGGCTATTAACGATTGCCTGCAGTCGCTAAATTGACGTCAGTGACGGCCAGCTATCAGTAAACTTGCCATGGCTCATTTACTTGCTACTAATTTATTAACGATGACCAGCCTTTGCAAAAATGACAGTCACTAATTATCTAACACCAACCTCCTGCTGGTAAGTTAGCGACGGTTAATCATTGTTAATAAGTTAGCGAAGCTAAGCTGTGACTAAATTTAGTAAAGGCTGACTGTCACTAAGTTTGTGAAATTAGTGACGGGCAGCTGTTATTAATTTAGCACCGGTTAGCCGTTACTAATTAGTAACGGCTAACCGTTGCTAATTTAGTGAGAGTAGACCATTGCTAATTTAATGACGATTAGCTGTCGCAAGTTTATGACAGTTAGCCTTCACTAGTTTATGCAAATAATTCTCAATAGCTCGCTCTATACATTTCTTAATCCTCCTCCGTACATTCCAATATTGTCATCAATTCCACACAAGTGCAAAAAACCAGGGTGTTGAAGTAGTTTTCATTAATCCAAAATATGATTTACACAATGTAATGTCATTTGACAATTAAAACACATAAGGTTACAATTTCCTTTACAAGACAAAAACTGAGCTCAAATTCCTCATGTTGCTGGATCGAGCAAAAGATGCTTCAGGCAAGATCATGGAAACAACAATGAACCTACCCTTCCCTCAATCTACAAGAAGATAAATCTTTTAATCAACCAAAGGAACATAAATGTATTAAATAAAAAAAAGGAGATAAATACAACTCTAAGGTAAGATTTTAGGGAAGAAAAACTAATGAGCAAAGAGACTCCAAGAAACAAAGAACGCTAAATGGGGAGAACAATAATACAAAATTCACAAGTTTAGAAAAGGGATCATAAAACTAACCAAGTATGAATTTTCCGTCGAAAACAAATACACATGCTCACATACTAGTTTTAAGATTAAGCAGTCGTCTTCTATAAAATCATATAATTTAATAGGAATGCCCAATTCATAACAAAGGATTATATACATAATCTAGACACATATCAGACATCTCATACAAAGTTTCAGCTCCAGAATCATGAAACTTAAAAGCACATAAAATTTCTGAAAGTAAGCTCGATGTTCAGGTGTTCAAACAGAATTCCCAATAGATTATCTTTCAGTCCAACAATTTTATTAAATAACACAAAAGTTTAAATTGAACTCTAGAAACTTGTAGCAAAACTAGACATCCTAGAGAACAAAGGGTTAACCCACCAAGCTTAAACTCATAGCACATAATTAACCATGAATTTCGTAACAAGACACTCATTTCGATTCACTATTGAAATTCCAGGCAAACTGGTCTGTACAAAAACAAGCACATCTCATAGCACAGACATCAAAATTGCATTGCATAAAAATGTGGTTAAACTAGACATACAAGGCTATCAAAAAACCAAATACCAGCACCAGATTCGGATCCTACAATTTATGACATAATTTAGAACAACTCATTTTGTTCAGGACAGCAACAGAGTAACTCTAACATGGCCATGTTCAATCAAGGAAGGTCAGTGCAAGCACAAAAAAACATAACGATATACCTGTAATATGCGAGCAAGCACTAATTGGAATTTTTCCAAAGGGAGCTCTACAAGGCGAGGGAAAATAGGCAAGACCTGTCACACAAAATGTTAGTATTACTTTCAAACCTAAGCAAGAGGTTAGGAAATGAATTTGGGATACAAACCTCATTCTTAGAAAAAGAAGACAGCATAGGAATCAATATTGTAAGTTCAAACTAGGGGTAAAAGATAGGAAGCAAAATCCTCTGACTATTACTAATACCTGTAACTTAGTATCGTACAAACTCTTGACAGTAGATATCAGATCAGGAGAAGGCGTTGTCTCTTGGGACAATACTTGCAACAACTTGCAAGGAAAGGACTTGTCAACCAATACAGGCAAGTGTAGATGAAAGCAAGGGACTTTCCAGATTGAGACATGATTCAGCAACATGAAACAGCAAATAACTTACATGATTCAGCATGACATGTGGTCCTCCATCATTATATCTCTTGTTACAACTTCCAGCATGTCCTGGAATAGAATAACCACTCTGTCCCTGTCCTCTGGCTTATTCTCTAACTGCAAAATTAAGAAGCAGATAGTTCACAATTGCTTGTTCATAGTTGAAGAGTTAGCAAAGAAGAATATGTTAATCCTAAACAGAAACTGAATCTCACCAAAAACTTGATCAACTCAACGAAGTGGTGATAGAGACTAGGAAGCGAACTCATCTTGTATTCACTTATCAGATCTCCCGCTTCTATATGTTTGTCAACTTCAGAAAAGATGTAACTTATGACCCTGAAAACGAGGTTGAGTGGCAGTCAGACCATTTCTTTAGAAAGAGGATCCAGCTTGCTCAGGATAGTGCATAAAACAGTGCCATCAACGAAGCAGACCCTAAGATCCTCCTCTGAAGCATCTGAAGGTAAATGCAACTGAGGAACCAACCCATTCAACCACTCAACTAAGGATGAAAGCTTGTTACCTGAGAACAAATCAGGTTGAATTAGTTTCATATACACAAAAAGAATGGAGACATTTTCCAGATATGAAAGTGCATAAGAGAAATGCTTTGAACAAAGAGCATTATTGAACGCTAACAGTACCTCCAGAACTGTCCATCTGCCCAGGATTTACATTGTTGGATCCGTTTGAGGCATGAAGAACACCATTCAGTTTGAACTGAAAGTTCATCATGGAAGCCTCTGAAGAACTTATGTCTTCATTACATGTCGACAGAGAACTAGGGAAATATGATTTATGAGAAGATATGAAACCAAGAAAATGCAGCTCCATATACATGTAAGAGTAAAAGAATGAGCATTCCAGCTGCTCAGAAATGTCAAATACATATGTAATTTCCCAACCCATGCTTCATACAATCGATACCTTATACAATTAAGATTATTAACAAGTAGTCCACCCTGACTGCAGAGATCAAGATAAGTGGTTTTGGCATTTTCAAATGCAAAGGCCAGTAAAAACAATGAAATTGAACTTATTAAATGTTGGAGTATTACAAACTACCGACACATACTTTTTCTAATTTATTTTCCTTTCTTGAAGTTCTTTATCACCCAGACCATCAAAACCAGGAAAATTCGTAACAAGACATCAACTTAAGGTGGAATTTCTTAGGGTGAACTAAGCTCACAGATCAAATAAGTAACTACAATCACACAAGTAACACAGACTCTGCAAGGCATTAACCCAAATTATGATACTTGATACATTACACGGGCTCATAGTGGCCTGATATCAGACAATTGGATCATGTGACATGCAAACATGACAGTTCAAGAGAGGAGTTCGCAAATACAAAGTAAACAATCCAATATATCAGCAATTATAAAGCAAGCAAATAAATGAAAAGAACATGAAAAACAAGCAAATCTTACAAATTTTGGGGTTGATTTCGCAGTCAACCAAGAGAGGAAACTGAAGCAACTGAAATCATTCATGCCCACAAAGTGTTTGCTAAAATGCCCAACTCAGAAGAGATTGGAATTCCCTTCAAAGGCTGAAATGCCCAAGTCTGACGCTTCTTCGCCATAAGGTCCGACGAGCGCTGACGCTTCCGGCAATACCACGTTCAGGCGGGGACAAGCAGAGACGAAGTGGGCATTGGGTTGAAAGGAAAAGTGAAGACAGAGGTGGAGACGAGTAACAGTGGGCCGAGTATGGAGGAGGCGTGGAAGCAGGTGGTGGCGGACAGGCGGAGTCGCCACAACTGAACATCGGTTGCGAGCCGTCTAGATTTTTGTTTCGTAAATGTCCATGGGAGGGCAATCGAGACTTTGAAACATTTTCAATTAGCGATATTTAAGTTAGTGAAGACAAGCCGCTACAAGCACTAAGTATAAAGTAGTGGCGGTTAGTCACAACCTCTAACTATAATTTTTAAAATTTTATTTATTAATTATTTTATAAAAGTTAATTAATTTAGTTTGCTAGATTTAATAAAAACTAAAATAAAATGTGAAAAGTATAATAGCACATAAGTAATTGATAGTTTAATTATTTTTTTAGAAAAATAATTAATAAGATGAAAGAATTTTGCAAGTATAAAACAGAATTTTATCCTAAATATGTACAAATTAATGTGAATCACACATAGGATAATTGATTAATACACTTAGCGGGGAAAAACCAGCACTAAATTTGGCTATAACTTAGCGAAAACTAATCGTCGCTAAGTTTTGTAATTTTAGTAAGGACAAGCTGTCACTAAATTTAACAATGACTAACCGTTACTAAATTTATTGACGGCATTAACTTAGCAAAAGCTAGCTGTCACTAACTTAATAAAGATTAGCCATCTCTAATTAGCGAAGGCTAGCCGTCACTAACTTCATGAAGGCTAGCAATGGCTAATTAGCAAAAGCTAGCCGTCACTAATTAGCGAAGGCTAGCCTTCACTAATATATGTTCTCATTTTTACATCATTTCCTCTTTCGTCTCCCTATTCTTTTTCTACCACAGTTATGATTGGAGGGGAGGGAGGGGATGATCATTGAATTAAATACCGTGGACACGCAGTATGCTGTACAAATGTTTTCACGTTTTGTCATTTTACCGCGCAGTATATCGTGGTATTTTGCGGTATACCGCATATCATGCACTTTTTGTATATATTTTGTCAAAAAATTGCGGTATACCGCAAAAACTGTGTGGTACATACCGCAATATTTTATTTTTCACAGATTTTTTTTTACATCAAAATATCATAAAAATATAAAAAATTAAAATATAAATAATATACATATCATAAAATAAAATAAACATTTAATTTAATTTTTTTACTTTTCTTAATTAATAAAAAAATTAATGAATGGTATAATTTATATTTGTAGTATATGGAAAGTACATGCAATTATGGATGCGTGGTTGGCTGGTTAGTGGTCACAGACTCACAGGCTTGCAGCTTTTCTGTCTATCTCCATTTCCTTTGTTTTTTTTTTTTTTAATTCCTGGTTACTTTTCGTACTTCATAAGCATTATTACCTCCATTTCCTTTGTATTTTTTTTAATTCCTGTTTGCTTTTCGTACCTCACAAGCATTATTACCTCCATTTTCTTTGTTTTTTTTTTAATTTCTAGTTATTTTTCGTACCTCACAAGCATTATTACCTTGAGTAAATATTTGATCAAGTAACTTTATTTGATTCTTTCTCTCCAACTTTAATTTTTTTTTTAATTTTTTTCTTTACTTTTTTCCTAACTTTTTATACTCTTTTACAGTTTTACCTTACATGCATTATTGTTTCTTTATTTCTTTTCACGCTTTTGTTTGGTTCTATTTTTGTTTATAAACTAAAAGAAATAGTTTAGTTCTCTAAACACAATATCTCCAAGTCTCTCAAATTTCTGAGACTTTGAAGTCTCAACACACTCATTTAGCAAATAAAACCTTTGATTTTTACAACATCTGGAGCTTTTTGTTGAATAATCCAACAATATTACTTAGCTTGGAATAAAGAATTCATTCCCAAGTTAGAAGGTATGTGGAGACTTTACTCTTGACACATTTATTTATTTATTTTTTTATCCTTTCTTTTACATTTTTTTCTCAATTAAAGTTCATATTGTTGTTTAATTTTTAGGGAAATTTTTTTAAGACTTTACTCTTGACACAATTATTTATTTATTTATTTATCCTTTCTTTTACATTTTTTTCTCAATTAAAGTTTGTATTGTTGTTTAATTTTTAGGAAATTTTTTTTTTGCATATTATACAATGCCAATAGGATCGAAAGATAGGGTGGGATCATGGAGATCCTATTCCTGGCACAATAAATGACACAATTTGTAAATAATGTTGACACATTATGAAAGGGGGTTGAATTACACATTTGAAGAGACATTCAGCCGGTGTTGATGCATTTAGAAATTGTAAGCCATGTGAGCAAGTCCCGCCAGAAGTTAAAAAAGAAATGAAAGCTATATTGTTTCAATATGCTAGCAATAAAATGGCAAAATCCCAACAAATGGAGGACATTAGAGCAGAGTTGAGATCGAGCGTGATGGGGCGAACATCAGTTGAAATAGAAGATGATGATAGTGATGATGATTTTAAGTATCCTCATGATATTCCATATAATGAAAAAGCTACATATAGTGGTGGCTACTGGGCCGGGTTGACCTGGGCCTGACCCGGACCTGGCTCGGGTCAAACTCGGCCCAGAACGGTCAAATCCGGGCCCGGCCCAACATAGATTAGACTCAGAGGATGGCGGGGAGAGTTTGGGCCTAGGAGAGGAGGGGAGCCTAAAGCAGATGGATTGCCCCACGAACCCGCACAAACCTGAACTGGACCAGATTGGCCCACGACCCAGTCAAGCCCAGTAGGGCCCAAGCTGGGTTGATTGTTCAGCTTCCCGTTGGCAGATTTCAAAATTTTTGAAAAAATGGTAAAATTACACCCTGCCCCCCCAATGGCTCTAAACTTTTTTACCCTTAGTCAACAGCCATTAACGGCTAGTTTTTTAGTGCTTTTTGGGTAAAATGAATTTTTTCTTCTCCTATAAATAGGCAGCCTCCTTCCCATACTTCCTCGCACCAATCTTTTTTTCTCCAGTCTCCTATAATATTCTCTCATTCTCTATACTATCTCTCTCCAAGTTTTTTAATCTTTCACTAATATTTTTTTAATTGCCTCTTAATTATTTCTCCATCTTTTCAATTATTTTCTTCTACTAATGGCTTCATGAGGGAAGAACTCCGGCAAGGGCAAAGGTGTTGCCTTTTCCTCATTCGGCACAGGGGTCAGTTCATTTTTTCGATGACGTTTGTTCTGCAAAAATTGAGGCTCGCATTCACAAGAAATTGCCAACAATGATCCAAACATTGACATGGTGGCATACAACCTTGGCCTTGACGATCAACTAACTTGGTGCTGAGGGGTCCCAAGCGACACCACAAAGCGAACAACCCGAGCGGAGTCAAGTGAAAAGTGGGAATTTGAAGGCTTCCGTTTGGGCACATTTTGATCAAGTTTGGGAAGGCGAAACATGGTATGTCAAGTGCAAATATTACGACAACAAAATTGCACACAAATTGAACTCTGGGACGGGTACCATCATAAGGCACTTGAGCAAAGTCCATTCGGTATTTCCGGTGGACAAACATAATTGACGGGTGTTGGCTGCTCCGGTGGTCCAGGTATTTTTTGATTTAATCCAAAAACTGTTAGGCAAGGTTTAATTAATTGGATGATGATTACTAAAAAACCATTTAGACAAGCTGAGGATGAACACTTAGAAAGACTTATCCAAGAAAATCTAAATCCTGCTTATAAAAAAATGTCTAAGCAGGTTAGAAGGGAAAGCTTTAAACTGTATAAAGCTAGGAGAAGTGATTTACAAGCATATTTTTCTGCCATTGATCATTGTCTGTCATTTACATCTGATATGTGGACATCTTTAATAGGACAAAATTATTATTGTGTAACTTCTCATTGGATAGATGATGAATGAGTTATTCAAAAACGGATAATTGTTTTCAAATGTATGAAATCTGATCATATGGCTTGGAATATTTTTAACCGCATTATTAAAAGTTTGTGTGAATTTTTTGTTATCGATAAAGTTTTGTCTATTTCTTTTAACAATGCTTCAAACAATGATTTGACGGTGAGAGAATTGATAAAAGAAATAAAACCACTGTTTGATGGAAAAAAAATTCATGTTCGTTGCTTATATCACATTTTGAATTTGTGTCCAAAATGGTTTACAACTATTGCAAAACCAAATTGAGCCAATTCGGAATGCTTTACTTTTTATTAAAATAAGGAACAAATTGGCTCATGAATTTAAAATGTTTTGTATTGAAAATGGGGTGAATTATTCTTGGAAAATGTTTAAAATCGATTGCCCCACTCAATGGAACTTAACATATGATATGTTAAATTATGCTCAACCATAGGCAAATCTTTTGACTTGCTTTGTAAACTTAAAAGTGTAAGCCGACTGGCTAACGGACGAGATTTGGGAAAAATATTTTAAGTTAGTTGAGTTACTTAGATATTTTTATGAGGCAACAAACTTTTTTTATAGAGTTTATTACCTAACAGTGCAGCAAGCAATGTTATATTTTGTAAACATTGTCTATGTTTTCCACAAATATAAGGACGATGAGTTTTTGAAACCAATTGTTGAAGCAATGCAAAAGAAATGACTTAATTATTTTTAACAAATCCCATAAATTTATCTTGTTACATGTGCATTAAATCCAAATGTCAAAATCACGGGTTGTCTGCAATTGTTAGAAGTATATTATCATACATACTTAGGTCAAGCACAAGTTTTTGTATTTGCTATTTCTGCTGAAGCTGACCACAATTTGAGAAAGTTATACAAACTTTACTCTGTTAAGCATTCTGATAAGGTTAGGTCATCCGATCTAACATTCATTTGACATTCCACCTCCTCATCATCATCAAGGTTCAACCTAGCGGCGAGCATCCTCAAACGACAGAAATCCACAAACCTGAGATTGGCAAAATGAGATGATTACCTCCGCACTTCATTTGAAAACAATGAGGAATACATCCTCGAGTGGTGGAAGAATAAAAGAGGAAGATTCCCGATCTTATCCATACTGGCACAAAAGATTTTGACAGTTCCGGTCTCAACTGTTGCCTCCGAGGCCGCCTTTAGTGCAGGGAAACGAGTCATCTCGGAGAAAAGAGCAAGGCTCACACTTGAAGCCATTGAGGTTTGCGTTTGTAACCGGGATTGAGCGCTTGCTACTATAAGAAAACAAGATATTAAAAGCTCCGATGATGAGGTCTTTTCTGATGATGACCAACAAGAGTAGATTGTAGATTTTCATTATAATTTAAAGAATGTAATTGATCTGATTATGCTATTAAGCATAGATCTTAAGTTTTACCTTTTCATTTTTTTCCATGGAACGTTTTGCCATTTTCAAGTGTAAGACACGTTTCAAATCATGTAAGTGCCGTTTGCCTTTTTTATTAATAAAATTTACACTGACGATGGTGTTTCTTCTAAAATATATATATATTTCATAAAATTACTATCAAACAACGATTGAAAACATATTTTTTTTAAATCAGATTAACTCGGTCCAGCTCGGACGTGCCCTGGCCGAAGTCCGAGTCGGGTTGGCCCACTAGAAACCACTTGCTATATACAGGCAAACAGTTCGTGAATCACAGAGATCTTATTGGGAAAGATAGAAAAATACAAGTTATCAAAGTGATCATGGAAGTAGTAGTAAACAAAGCTCTAAAATTTCTTTTATGTTCAAACGTAGTCAAAGCATTAAAGGATGATCAACTCATGCTTTACCAGTGGCTTCCCATTACAAATCTTCAGGTGCAAAGCATAAAGGTGTTAGAGAATATTTCAAAAGTAAGTCCTTGAGAGAAGGCATAGGGCGCATGATTGTCAAATTTTTTATATATGACAATGTACCAGTAACAAAAGCAAAGTCACATTATTTTAAAAATATGGTGATAAGAATTCAAATGACTGGAAAAGGAATTTTACCTCTATCATCTTATGAAATCAGAACAAAATATTTTGACATGGAGATAGCTGAGATGTAGAAATATGTGAAGGAGGTAAAAGAAAAGTGGAAAACATATGGTTGTACCATTATGTGTGACAACAAAATTATCCATCATTAATTTCATGGTATACTTTAAGGGAAACACTATATTTTTAAGATTAGTTGATGCTTCTGATAGAACTAAAGATCACAAATACATTTATGGTTTGATGAAGGAGGTTGTACAAGAAGTTGGCAAAGAAAATGTTATGTAAGTGGTAACAAATAACGGGAGTGCATGCGTAAAAGCCAGCAAAAAATTGATGAAAAAATACAATATGTATTAGACCCCATGTGCAGCACATTGTATTGATATGGTGTTTGAAGCAATTGCAAGGAAAGATACCGTGAAAAAAGTCATTGAGGATGGAAGAAAAATCACAAATTTTATATACAACCATGGTTGGCTTTTATCGTAGATGAGAACATTTTGCAAATGTGATATCATTCGCCTTGGTGCCACTAGATTTGCTACAAATTACATTGCACTTGATTGCTTATTGAAGAAAAGGGCAGGATTAAAAGAACTTTTTACATCAAATCAATGGAATACTCACCAGTTAAATCAAATTCCAATTGAAAGGTATGTAGAGACTTTAATCTTGACTCACTCTTTTTGGGATCAAGTTGAAAAAGTTTGTTAGATTTATAAACCAATATATAGAGTACTCTGAATTGTTGATAGTGAAGTATGGCCAATAATGAGTTGTGTGTTTAAATCGATTCGGCTTATGAAAGAACATATAAGTTTTATTCTATCTACAAATTGGGTGCTGAAAATTGTTGAGGAATGGTGGGATAAAACATTACAGCACCCATTTCATGCAACAGGTAACTTTTATATTACTTTGTACATTTTTTAAGAGGTAATGATTATAATGTCTTATTATGAAATACTAACTAATATAATTTTATAAATGTCATTGTAGCCCATTTTTTGAATCCCAAGAATAACTATCAAAAGGGTGTTGGAGACAATCCATATTTCTTAAATGCTATTTATGAAGTTTTTTCAGTTTTAGATCCACACTCTTCAAAAATTGGGTCATTTGGAAATGAGGTACCATGGGATCTCATTTTATATAATATGTTATTTATTTTTTATATTTTTTTTGTTAATGATTCTTTCTATTAAAACAGATAATGATATTTAGAGTTGCATATGTAATATCATCAAGACAAAAGCTAAAACCAGGTTAATATAAATTAATGACATTTTATTCATAAATGTAAACAACATTTTACTAAACTTTTTTCAATCTGACTTTAATATATTGTACTAATAGGACTTTTATTATATGATTATAGTTGATTAGTGGGAATTATATGAAACTAGTACACTAACTTTGAGAAATTTGGCTTTACACGTATTATCTCAAATGACATCCTCTTCGGCTTGTGAACGAAATTGGAGCATTTTTGCATTAATTCATACCAAGCAATGAAATCGATTGGCTCATACAAGTTTACAAAATTTTTTCTTTTGCTATTACAACATGAAACTTCGTCTTAAATATATGACAGTCATGGAAGAGAAAGATGGTGAGGATGATCCGTTAAATCTTCTTGATATATTGGTTGAGCTTGGTGATGAAGATGAATATCCACTTTTTTAGTGGATACGTCCAGCACATTTGGATGATAATGAAGGAAATCCAGATCCACAAGTTAGAAAACATGCTCAAGAAATGGGTGTTGATGTTGATCGTGTAATGAATGAAGAGGTTGGTTTATTTGAATATTCTAATAAAACTAGAAGTGCTTCTCCATTTTATCCACCAGGGTTTGCTCTTCGTTCCAATGATGTTACAGGTGATGATGATGATGATGATGGTAATGACGATGATAGTGACAACAATGACAATGATGATGATGATAATGACGATGACAATGATAAAGGAGATACGGGTTATTATTGTGACAATGGAGATAAAAGTCATTTTCGAACTTCTAATGCCAAAAGAAGTTTTATATCTGAAGACATTAGAAAACAAAGTTCTATTGGTTATATGAGTCTTTTTTCATGTGGAGTTAATTTTTCACATGCTACACAAGATGAGGATCATGGATCTAGAAGATGAGGACATGGAGCAACAGCCAAAAAAGGGAAAAATTATAGAGGCTATGACTTTGTGAGTCAATTTGACTTAATGGCGATAAACAGTGAAGAAAATTCAAGTAGTCCCAATATGAATTTAATTGGTGACAGTCGCTTCATGGTGTATGAATCATATGTATATCCACTACAAATGCCATCATCTTTGAGCGAATGTTCATCATCATTAGCCCCAATATTTTTCAATAATCAATTCAGTAACAATCATTACATTTTTCAACCACAACATGGTGTTGAACAATATCCCCTAATTGAATTTCTGGTGCATGCTACTCCAACTGAATATTACTCACATTTGCAGAATTTTTTTGACTCAAAACCAAAATTTTATGACGTGAGATGAATATGTTGCTTTTGCAGAATAAGCTAGGAAAGAAGCATCATACTTTGAGCTACCTAAGAACGTAATGTGATATTAGAAAATATATTGTTATTATTAAAATATTTTTTCTCTTATATCAATAAATTATTTTATTATTATTATTCATTTTGTTCCATATATAACATTTTTTAATATTTTTTTGTATTAAAAAATATCTTCTATCATATATATTTTATTTATATTTGACAAATTATGATGAGAAAAATTAAAATACATATAAAATGTGTAAAAATAAATTATTACAAAAATTATGTCATCTAAAAATAATATTCTAACATTTATTTTTTACAGTAACGGTAACAGTATACAATGCGGTATACTATGATGTATACCTTAGAAATTCAGGGTGTGGTATACTTAGTGGTAATAGTATTTAACACATTGGGGATGATATGCAATCAACGATAAAATTAAAGTTGGTTTTTAAAATTTTTTTAATTAGTGACGGCTAACTATCGCTAAATTAGCGAAGACACGATGTTTCTAAGTTTTAGTGACTAACAACCATTGCTAATTTAGCAAAGGTAAATAGTTAGAACGTTTTCCAAAATTTTAGGTACACATTTCTACTACATTACATATATTAAAAAAAATTATCTATGTTAAGGGAGATTGCAAGTTAACATAAAAAATGATTAACATACAAGAGCTCCTACGTAGCTAGCGTAGGTAAGTCATATTTAATTAGGATATACTTTAGTAATAACTGACTGTAGATACTTCATTGACTTTTAACAAGGGCTACATGTCACAAAATTTGGAAGACATTTAGCAAAGGTTAACTGTTGATAATTTTTGGAATTTAAGTAAGGACAAAGCCGTCACTAAATTTAGCGATAATTAATCGTCACTAAATTAGCAAGGGTAAGTCGTCGCTAAATTTAGCGAAGGCTAACCGTCACTAAATTTTAGGGATAGACAATCGTCACTAAATTTTAATGACAAACAACTGTCACCGGAGTTTTAGTAACTATTTGCAGTCTCTAATTAGTGACTATTATTAGCCGTCGCTAAATCACCTTGTTCTAATAGTATTCCCCAAGGAGAATATTTAGCAATAAAATACAAAGAGTTCAAACACCAGCTGGTTTAGCTTGAATTAGATAAAAAAAGTGATCAAAAGTTCCAAAACGGAGCAACCCCATATTTTTTGTGCATATGGGTAAAATGAAAATTATATATTCAAAGTGTTCTAGTTCAACCCCTCCATTACCAAAAAGAAAATGCAACTTCAATTTTTAGATAATTGATCTATAATTTTTTATTTTCAATATTTTGATATATAATTCAGGAATTTTATATACACAAATGATAAATGAAAACTTGTAGAGTTTGTGAATTAATGTAATTTTCTAACAATTTTCGTACAAATAATGAAAAAAAATAATTAAAGTCAAATATTGATAAAAAAAAATAAATGTTTCATCCATTTTAGATTAATAAGTCAATATAGAGATTTTGGACGAGTAAACAATACCGGAAGAGGATATAAAACTTGATTGTTACTCGATCATCAAAATTGATGAAAGTAATTATCCCACTCTGTTTTTGACGTCATGATTATCAATTTGATTTTTTACTTGTTTTTCTCTCGTATATATGTACATATCAATTAAAAAAGACAAAAGGTCACATTAGCTCCTGGCTCATATATATATATAGTCATCGATATGCATTAGACCTAAGAAAAAACTATTTTAAAAAAAAAAAGAGGGGGGGGGGGGGGGGAATAAGTCTCATTTAGTATCGGCAAATATCAATATTTTCAATTACCAGAAATTAAGTCAGGAAAATCCCATGATTGTGGCTATATATGTTGATTTTCTCCAAACGATAGGCAAGATAATTGTTGTTTTTTGAGCTAGTGTGGCTTAATTGACTATACACTAACCAATATTGGCATGGCATTGCTGTGGATTTAAACTAGCTACATATGTAGTTTGTCAAGAAAATTATCAAAATTAGATGCTTTTCAAATCTGAATAACCATATATATTAACTAGGCAACTGTCTGTGCTTTATTGTGGGTGTGACTTAGTACTTATTTTAATGTAAAAGTGTGATTACAGATGTTGCTTAATAATAAATGTTAGTTAAGAGAGAGGAAAAGTAAATGACAAAAAACAAAAAAAGATAAACAATAAAATAAAATAAAACATTAAGTAAATTTGGTATAATTTTTTTAATACTTAACATAAACAAATCTTATCCCTAAAGATGTAACATATTCACGACACATATGTTGGAATTCTTGGCACACCAAGATCCCCTTAAGATAGGATTTGAGCTCATTGAGCTAACTCTAACTTGAATAGCTATCTAAGGCAGCTAGAAGTAGCTCCCTGTAGCTTAGGTCAGCTCACTTCAGCTATAAGTAGCTCAAAGTAGCTGGACTTCAGCTCAAGTTAGCTCAAGTCAGCTCAAGTCAGCTTCTGGTAGCTGAATGTAGCTAGACTTCAGCTCAAGTCAGCTTACTTCAGCTATAAGTAGCTCAAAGTAGCAGGACTTCAGCTCAAGTTAGCTCAAGTTAGCTTAAGTCAGCTCAAGTTAGCTCACTTCAGCTTTTGGTAGCTGAGTGTAGCTGGACTTCAGTTCACTTCAGCTGAGAACAGCTAACTACAGCTCTAGGTCAGCTCTAGGAGTTGGACCTCAGTTCATGGTACTTGGTTGGAGCTCAAAGGAGCTCAATGGTGCATAAGTAGTATAGTGAGCTAGCTTTGTGCCAGCTCACCTTGCTTTTAGCTCAAAACCACCAAGAGACACATCTTTTGTGTAAAGGTATGTCTCTTCATCAAAAGAGATGACTATTGGCTAAAAGAACATGTCCTTTTATCCAAAGGAAGTGTTCCTTCAGTGAATAGACGTGTATATTCGCCCATGAGGTGGTTGGGGTGGTTATTGCACAAAGAATGATGTCTTTTGACATCAAGAGACATGTATTTTCGCCCATAAGGTAGTTATGGGGTGGTTATAGGCCAAAGGAAGTGTTCCTTGGCTAAAAGACATGTATTTTCGCCCATAAGGTAGTTATGGGGTGGTTATAGGCCAAAGGAAGTGTTCCTTAGCTAAAAAACATGTATTTTCGCCACCATACATGACCCTTAGCCAAAGGAAGTGTTCTTTAGCTTAAAAGACACCTTTCTTGGTGTAAAGGTGTGCCTTTTGGTCATCTATAAATAGCTTTTAGAGGCCAGCCATTTTAAGCACGAATTTGGCACTCCATTTGCTCCATTTTCTTGAGAGAAAATTATTCTCCTCCTATTTCCTTTAGAGGCCGAAATATTAAACATTTTTTTAGAGCATTGTGGGTGGATTTACATAGAGATTGTTCATCTCTATTTCAAGCTTCAAGGTGCTCCTCTAAGATCAAGTTCTCCCTCAAGTTTTCGCCAAAGATAACCAAGAAAAAAGGTGCACATCTTTTCTTGGTTTAGTAGCATGTTAGGTTTCATTTCTTATGTATGTTCTTAGTAGCATGCTAGGATTTATTTAACACAACATGTATGTGATCTTGATATGTTATATAACATATTCTGCATACCTATATCCATGTTGAACTCAAATGAACAAATATGCATGTGGCATATACGTGGGTAGATAACATAAGAGTATGTTATCATGAGATCCTGAAATCTTCAACATATACCTTAAGAAAAATAATGTGAATAAGAAAAGAGCATCCATGGTAATGATGATTCAAGCCTAATAATTATATATTCATGGAATAAGAATTTGCCACCTAATCTTTTTTGTTCCTTATAAAACACAGTCGATGGTTTTCGCCTTACATAATTTACACACTGAGAGCCTCAACTGACAGCAGATAAATTTATGAAGGTCTTAATCTAAATTACTCCAATAAAGAGGTATCAACATCTCATCACTCCCTAAAGTTTTCTCCATTACAAAAATATCGATATCAAATAACACAGCAACAACACAATAAAGAGAAACAACTATGAACATATCTTTCGATACCACAATATTAACCCTCTACAACTCCAACACTGAGACGGATGAGAAAAAACAACCCTAAAGGTGGTGAGTTTTAATATGAGTAATATTGCAACAATTGAAGGATAAATGACTTAACTGGAAAATCAGCACAAATGGAAGGTTCCCTGGCAAATTAATTTAGCTTCATAAGAACAGATTTTCTCATTGTACTACAGGTCTAAATGTAAACTGCTAGACATTAGGTACTACTCCACCATAGCTACAAAAGATGGAGGACCAACATCGTCATTAACCCATCAACAAAGGGACACATGTCGCACCCTCCTTTTCCTCTTCCGCTTTAATGTTTATAATATGATTCCAAGGTTGAAGCTCCAGATTGAAAAGATAATCAAAGATTAGGGTGCATATACATGGTTTATCGTTAAAATAGGTGCAAAAAATGTTTAGAAAGAGGGGAAACCTATTATATATGCATATCATGATACACTTAAAGGAATAAAGAATAGACATGATAAAAAGATGGCATGTGGCAAATTTATTATTTTAGATAAGAATTTTAAAAAAATTTACACTTGAATCTTGAAATTACCCTCAATTTTATTTTCCCCATTTTGACCTTTTTAAATTTGGAAGGTTTTACATGTTGGTTCCTTTATTTAATAGAATTATCTTGCTTCAAAAACAGCACTCACAGGCCACAACCTAAAACCCTACCGCTGCCGCTTCTCTCTTTTTCTTCTTTCTTAGTTTCTATCTCATTTCAGCCACCTTGTGTAGGGAAGCTATTGTCAAATTTTGCCCAACTTCTTGCCTCCATCTACCACCAATTGGTTTGTGTCCGAAGAAACCAATGGGGAGGAAAGGAAATAAAAATTGATGTCTTAGCACCAAAAGGATCTTTGTTAGATTTAGAGGAAGATCGCTATACCATCTAATTTTAGGTTTTTTGTCTCTCCGATCTTAGGTGTTGTCATTCCATCTTGTCGAATTGTTTAATAGAATTTTGATTTTGTTGTAGGAATAGCTAGAAGTCTGGGAGTATTTCTGGTTCTAGTATTTTTCTCCCTGTAACACCCCCATATCCCACATGGGTGAATTGTGGGAAGCCTTATGTGGATATATAGGCTCAAATTCCAGAACATGTGGTGTGGGCAGGTGTTCCGTTGACCAGTTCTGGACTTGGGTCATTACAGATGGTATTAGAGCCGACCCGGGACTACGATGGTGTGGCATAGTGGGTATGCACATGCATCGTCTACCGGGACTGATCCTGGATTCAAAAGGCTACTTGGCTAGGGGCTAAGTAGTCCGATTAGAGAGGTTACTTGGTCTGAGGAACCAAGTAATCTGATTGACCCCAACGGGGACGTTGGGTACATAAGGGGGGGGGCGGAGTTTGTAACACCCCCATATCCCACATGGGTGAATTGTGGGAAGCCTTATGTGGATATATAGGCTCAAATTCTAGAACATAAGCACCTAGCGCTTATCCTTTTCTTAAGGATAGCCCATGTGGTGTGGGCAGGTGTTCCGTTGACCAGTTCTGGACTTGGATCATTACACTCCCAAAAATCTGTGAGGCTGTTTCATTGTTTGATTTGATTTATGATGACCATTAGTATGCGGCTATGGAGCTTTTCACGTTCATTGATGGCTCCTTCGTAGGTTCAATCTAAACCATTGTCTTTTCTACTTCACTCATGTAAATTTTACATTTTCTTGCTTGGAAGACAACTATGTTTACTTGTATGTAGAGGTGTAAACAAATAGAGTATTTGGTGACTGTTCGTGAATCGTTCATCTGAAGTTTGTTTATATTCGTTTATTTTGGTTAAATGAATGAACACCATATTTTTTTGTTCGACTAGTTAAATGAACAAACACAAACAAGACCTTGTTTGTTCATTTATATTTGCGAACAGTTTTGTTATTATTCATTTATGTCCATTATTTATTTGTTCGTTTATGATCATTTGGTTATTTATTTATCTATTGGCTGTACATTTATTATTGTTATATATATTTTATATATCATATATTTTTATTATTATCTACTTACTCCACACACATATGATTATATCTCAATCTCCCTCAAATTAATTTATTGTCTTTGTCTCCCAGATCTAATCAGTCATTCCCTTTACAGTGTGAATCTGTTGTTATACCAAGCCAAGCTTTATAGCCTTAACCCATAATCTTTCCCACCATCGTTTATTGGCTTGTCCGCCATTACTAGACTCGCTCCGATCAAAATTAGTGGTAGCGATCAGTTTTAATTGTTTGTGTTCATATTCGTGTTTTTTTAGTAATAAATGAACGAATAGAAATGAAGAAGTTATGTTCGTTTATTGTTTGTATTCATATTCATGTTCGTTACAAGTTAAATGAACGAATACAAATATGGTTTATTCATATTCATTCGTTTCATTTATAGTCCTATCTATATGACTGCCCTATCAATTTTTTTAATCTAAATTTTAACAAAAATTGAATCGATTCAATCATTTTAGCTTATGCACCAATAACCCTAAGTGAACCTAAAAACCAACCTGAATTTGGCTCGAAACTTGGTTTGAAGTTACCTGAGACTGAAATTGAGCTGACTTGCATTGAACCTGAACCTAAATAGACCTAACCCAACCCAACCTGAACTCGAAATCAACTCCAACCCAAATAACTTGACCTGAACCCAAATTCATGCTAATCCGATTAAATCCAAACCTGAATAACTTGACGTAAACTTTTGACCTGACTTACCCAATTACCATATCTAATTAGATTCAAAGAAGAATCTGATTCCAGACCCATGCACCAACTCGCACCTGTTTGCTTGACCTAGTCAACCAAAATAAGCGATAAGGACATGGCAAATGGCAAGGGGACACCGATGGTGGCGGCAAGCAACTTGGGTTCTGCCTATAAAAAAGAAAACCTAAAGATTTAGGATTATTTGATTTTAGTTCTCAATGTTTCTCTTTTTATCTAACTTTACCATAACTTTTATTTTTAAGCTAAAAATTGTGATTCATAGGTTCAAATGTACAAAATAATGTGAAAGAAGTCATAAAATTATTTGCAAATTACAAAAATAATAATATCATTAACAGTTTCATGATATAATTTATACATGTGTCACATATTTTGTACATATCAATTACTTATTTTATACATCAAGTTTTATATATATCAATTATAATTCTCATAATTTAATTTGTACACATATCTCATATAATTTATACAAATCTCTCATAATAAATATGTATATCGGTTGTTTGATTTGTACATATATTACTATTGCATTACAATTTATTCTAATTTTTATCTAAATTTTTATTTCATTTACAAAAATATAAATCTTGTACATAAAATTGAATATATCTATAACACATCCTTGATCTCATTTATATATATGTGACTTATGTCTTGTGCATATCTATCACTTATTTTATATATCAAGTTTCATATATATCTGTTATCCGATTTGTATATATCTCAAATTTTAGAGGGAAGTCATATTTGACATATTCACACATATTTTTTTTAAAGAAGGTCAAACCTGTAAATATATGTGATCTCATTTATTCATATGTCACATATTATTTATATATATTCCTCACTTTCTTTGTAGATCGAGTCTGTAACTCCATCCGTTTCATATTAGTTAGCATTTTTACTTTTTTTTACTAAAGTTTGACTTAAATTTATTCACATTAATATGTATTGAAAAAAAATTTAAAAAATTGAATATATCAAAACTATAATTTTTAAAGTTTCATTTTTATATAAGAAGTTTATATTTTTATTAAAATTTTTGAAAGAAATACAATCATAGATTAATTACTGTAAATAGTAAAAGAGACAATTTTTGTGAAATAGAGAAAGTATTTGATTTGTAGATATCTCTAAATTTTTTAGAACATGAATTTGATGTGTTCACACTTATTTTATGCTATGGATGATAGTGTTGAAATGTAAATATATATAGATGTAAGGGATAAAGAGCATGTATATTTGAATTGCCCAAATTGAGTGGTACATGAGGTAAAAAATTCACCATATTTATGGGCAAAAGAAGAAAAAGAAGAGAGGTGGCTCCAGTAATGGTCGTCTAAAATGTGTTAAAATTACCTTGAAATCATGCATACCACTAGAAATTTAGGTTCTTTTAACAACAATGGCCTATAAAGTCTCTTTCCTGCTCTGGTTCCCAACACAAGAAAAAAAATAAAAACAAAGCATAATAAAACATAAAAAAAAAAAAGGAAAAATGTTAGGTAAAAAAACCACAATAATAAAAAATAATGTTGCTCTACGAGCAACCATCCTCTCCCTCCTTATCCTCTCCCCGACAGTTTTCTCGTTCGACAAAGCTCCAATTCCAGCCGTATCCAAAGAGATCGACACCTGGTTAAAGGCCGCCGTGACGCCAGTTGCAGGACGAAAAGCCATTCTGGACCCTGCACTTGTGGCCGCCGAAGCTGCACCCGTCAAGGTCATCAAAGTCTCCAAGGACGGGAAGGGGGATTTCGACACCATAACAAAAGCCGTCAACAGCGTTCCGGCCGGGAACAAGAAGCGTGTCATCATCTCGATCGCGCCTGGCGAATATGTCGAGAAAGTGAAGATCGAGAGGACCAAGCCTTTCATCACCTTCATGGGCCAATCCAAAAAAAATCTCCCTGTAATCAGCTTCAACGGTGACGCCAAGACTTACGGGACGGTGGACAGCGCGTCGCTCATTATCGAGTCTGATTATTTCATGGGTGTTAATCTTATCATTAAGGTTTCTACCTAGTACTTAACTATATGCATATAAACATGCTTCCCATTGATTTAATTCTTTCAATAATCTAAATCTAAATCCTAAGCCTGCCTTTTTTTTTTTTTTGTTGTTTTGGAAATTAGAATACTTCTCCGAAACCAGACGGAAAGAGGGAAGGGGCACAAGCTGTGGCCTGTAGGGTTTCAGGAGAGAAAGCAGCTTTCTATAATTGCAAGTTCATTGGTTTCCAAGACACATTGTGTGATGATAGAGGATTCCATTTCTTCATGGATTGTTACATTGAAGGAACCGTTGATTTCATTTTCGGAAGTGGCACTTCTCTCTATTTGGTACGTAATCACTTTTATATACACAATTAAGTTGTCAGCTAATTTAGCTATACACACACACACATTACTTGCAGATCCTTATTAACGTGTTGAAATTGATCTATATATATATATATGCAGCGGTCGGAGATATACGTGATAGGGAGCCATGGAATGACGGTGATAACCGCACATGCAAGGGAGACTGAAGCAGAAAAGACCGGCTATTCCTTTGTGCACTGCAAGATAACCGGGGAAACAACTGGGGCTTTCTTGGGTAGAGCCTGGAAGACCATGCCTAGGGTTATCTACTCCTACACTAATATGGGAAAAGTTGTCAGCGATGCTGGTTGGTCCAATGATAACAAACCCGATCGTGATCGGTAAGTATATTACACACACACACACACACACATATATAAAGTTCTAGCTAGCTAACAACATATATGTAATTGGTGTTGCAGCAAAGTGTTTTATGGAGAATACAAGTGCTTCGGAGAGGGGGCGGATACTAATGGGAGGTATGAGCCTACGAAAATGCTTAGTGATGCACAAGCTGCGCCATTCCTCCACCTCGACTATATCAATGGCTACACTTGGCTCCTTCCTCCTCCTACCCTCTAAATAATTAACCAACTCGATCGATCCATCGATTGGCCTGCAGGCCGGGGACAAAAATCATGCATGGACGGCGTTAATTGTTTGTTATTTTTGTTATTTTTTTTCCTGATTAATTTTCTTTGCGTCCATTCTCTTGTCGATATCAAATTGATGATGTAATTAAAATGTGCTCAGTGGATCTTGTTGTAGCTAGTACTGAAGAAGATCATGCTAGCTAAATGTGAGTTGCAATGAAAAATAGAAAATTTTACTATAATCCTTTTAGTTTATTCCATAATTTGTTCTTTATCGTATACATATTCGTGATCTCTGCTCCTCAAATTTGTTTTAAGAAACTAAATATTGTTATTTATAGTAGAAAGTAACTCCTAGACATGTTAATATACAATAAGAGAGTAACTAATCAAATCTTTCTTTAATTATTTATATATTATAATTACGTAGTCAATTTAATCATTGGATTGAATACTCTAATGGATATTACACACAAAAGTTTTTAATTTGATTAAACTTGAATACTTTTCTAACTTTATTTTCCAAATTTAACTAAACATTGGAAACTTGTAAATAAAAATGCCTTTTTTTTTATTGAAAAGTTAGATAATTCCATTTACTCCAAAAATTAGTAAATGTCCAAATGTGACAATCAGTTTAAGGGAAACTTACAATTATCCCCTGAGGTTTGTCTTAATCTATAGTTTGCCCGGCCCCTTTATCTTTGGAAACGTATACTTTGCCTATGTTTCTTTTACACCATCCGATAACAACTTCTTAAATTATAATTTAAAATGTACAATAGTCATCTTTTAGTAATTAATCTCACCAATATTTTTTTTATAGTTAATAGACATTATAAATTATTAGTTTTTCTTTTCTGTAAATGCATTTTTCTTCATATAAATGCATATCAGTTTTTTTTAAAGGTCGGTTAGATGTGAAAAAAATATCAAAAATCTTGAAATTGTCGAAGCATGAATATTAGCTAGTTTAAATTAGGGTTTCAGAAGTTGTTGTCAGATACTGTAAAGGAAAATGGGTAAAGTATAGGTTTCTAAAAATAGAATGGGCAAAGTAAGTTAGACCAAACCACAAGGAGAGTTTTTCTTATTTTTTCATCAATTTAACATCAAATTCATTTGAAGTAAAGTCAACATCGCATCGAAATATTCTAAGATGCTTTAAATTGACTTCGGGCTGAGAATAAATTTCTCAAAGAGTTGCTTATAAATGTGGTAGACAGTGAGGTCCAAAGGTTGGTTGCATCTATTAGATGCAAGTTCGGTTCCATTCTTTTCAAAATTCAAATATTTGGGCATGTTGGTTGGTGACTTGGCATTGTTCTATGAAGAGGTCTTCAGCATGGTCAGGCGTTTCTGATAAAAAGGATATGTGGCCTAGGAAATAAAGATATGAGGCTTTTTAATTAAATTCTACTGGTTAGAATTTTCTAAAGAATATTTGCGGGGAACTCTGATAAATTAGTTATTGAGTCCTTATAGCCATGTATGGTAATTCCCAATCCATATGGTTTATGAGGAACAAGAGCAATGCAACTTCAATTTGGAGAAGTTTACTACATATGGGTGGCATCTTCTTGGTCAGGCATGTAAGGCAACAAAAGCAATGCTACTTTTCTTCGATCTAAGTATGGTAAGACCCCTGGATTCTCAGTGTATTCCTGGATTTTCTCAAAACTATCTGCCTACTTTTCACTCTAGTAAGAATATCTTAAAGTAGCATAATTATCTCTCCTACATGATCAAGGTTAGAGTAACAACCTATTTGAAACACTATTCCCTTTACAAATTAGCGATCTTATCATTTTCATGCTAGCCCCTTAACCCTTTCTAGCTTAGACTCAATTATGTGGGAGGGCTGTCATTTGGTTCATTATACATAAAAAAGGGCTATGTTTATTATCTTTTTCATCATAATATTAACCTATTAATTTGCATGATTGGAAAGACAAAGTTAAAGGCTTTCATGAGATCCTCGTTTTTTGGCATTGTTAAATGACTATGGGGTTCTTGCCTTCCTTAAAAATTTAAGACCTTCATTTAACAGTATTTTTTGAGTGCATTACCTATAGCAACAAACCTTTCCACTGATTGAGGTTTTTTGAGTTCTTGTTGCCTCAAATATAATAATTTTATGAATAATCCCTTAACTTTAAATAGCGCACTATTTAAGCCACTAACCTATTAATTGTTCTATTTTGGTTTAGATAAGTAAATTGTATAAAAAATTTCATATCTTTAATTTGGGTTGTAAATACGTCCATAACCTTTTAGTTACGTTGTTACTTAATGGTCCCAAATGTTTTCCTTTTATTACAAATTCATCCTTGGTTCTATGCTACACCAAGTTGGTATAGAAATTTGATATAAAAAAAATGATAATTTACATAGTCCATTAACCATTAATAAATTATAATAAAGTTTTAAATTTATTAAAAAATAATAATTTTCAAATTAACTCTCACATATCTATCTCACATCAACTTTTTAAGTTCTAGTTTAAAATATATGGTAACTGTATTCTCATTAATTCAAAGTGTGCAATGATTTTTTTTTATAGTTACTGAACTATATAAAATATCTGTTTTTCCTTTTGTAGATTAGTTTTTTTGTACCAACTTGGTCTCATGAAGCCACGGATAAATTTGTAATGAAGGAAAAAGGATTGAGACCATTAAGCAACAAATGAGATGTTGGGGATTGTGGCAACGTCGGGTTTTCGGGAGTCGCCACCAATCTGTTTACCTAGGTCGATTGGTCACATTAAATATTGGTCTGCGAGAGTTCGGGGGTTCGGGAGTACGGTTACGTTAAAACAACTTTGTTAAAACGCCCAAAAATTGGCACCTTAGTTGATTTTAATTTTGTTTCGCTTTGCTTTTAAATAAATTTCAGTTAATTTTCAATCTAGAATTTTTAACTGAATTAATTGGATGTGGATTTTTGGTAATTAATTTATATAGAATTTTATACTTCCGAACCATGGACTCTGCCGAGTCATTTGGACACGGAAGATTTTTATTCCGAACCATGGACTCTGTTGAGTCATTTGAACACGGAATTTGGTGAAATTTAAACAATTTAATCCATATTGTAAATATGGATTTTTTATTTTAATGGAAGTAATTGTTATTTTAATTACTATTTTTGTAAGTCTTTTAAAATTTTAGATTTTTTGTTAATGATCTTTAAAAGATCTTTCTTATTTCTTTTTATATTTTATTATTCTTTTCCTTCTTTCTTTATCTTTCTTTTTGATTTTATCTTTCTTTTAGTTTTATTTTTCCTTTCTTTTCTTTCTTTTCTTTTCTTTTTCTTTTCTTTCTTTTCTTTCTTTCTTTTCTTTTTTTATCTTTTCTTTTTCTTTTCTTTCTTTTCTTTCTTTATTTTCTTTCTTTCTTATCTTTCTTTTCTTTTCTTTTTCTTGTCTTTCTTATCTTTTTCTTATCTTGTTTTAGTTTTCTTTTTGTTTTCTTGTTTAATGAAAAATATTTATTATTTTAGTGGATTTAAAAGTTATATTTTAAATAAATCAGTAAAATATAAAGTCTTAATTTTCATGTATTTTTTTTAAACAGGTTTTATTTTTATTTTTTTATTTTTTTTACTGGATAAAAATAACTATTAAAATTAATTTTAACTTTTTGTTATCTTTAAAGAATTAAAAACATGTATATAAAAATAAAAATAATTGGCTTTTTTTAAAAATAATTTTTATTAGCCTTAATAATTAATTACAAAATAATCTTATTTTAATTTTCATTTATTTATTAATTAGTAAAGGGTAAAGGTGAATTAAATAAAAAATTATATAAAGAAAAAAAAAATTAATAATAATAAAGTGGGGCTTTTTGACCATCCACTTTAAAAATAATAATAAATGTTAGCAAAGTTAATTAAATTAATTGTTAAACAACAATAATAAAAAGTTAGTCAAGTTAATTAAATTAATTAATTAACAACAATAATAAAAAGTTAGCCAAGTTAATTAAATTAATTAATTATCAACAATAATAAAAAGTTAGCCAAATTAATTAAATTAATTAATTAACAATGATAATAAAAAGTTAGCCAAATTAATTAAATTAATTAACAACAATAAATAAAAAGTTAGCCAAATTAATTAAATTAATTAACAACAATAAAAAAGTTAGCCAAATTAATTAAATTAATTAATTAACAACAATAATAAAAAGCTAGCCAAGTTAATTAAATTAATTAATTAACAACAATAATAAAAGTTAATTAATTGTTAACAACAATTATAAAAGTTAGTAATAATGCAAAAATTAAAAGGTTAGTAACAATAATAGTATTAAAAGTTAGTTGTTAGTAAGTTAATAACAACAATAAAAAAGGGGGTTAGTAATAAACAAATAATAAACAAACAAGTAAAAATTAAAAGGGTTAGTAATTAATTCTGCAAGAATAAAATACAAAGTTAGTGACCAAAGTGAAAGAAATTGAAAAGATGAAGGATTAAATGAGAGTTGTACCCTTGATTTTAAATTCTGAATTCTGAGAAATGGAAACAGAGGGCGCGCGACAGGGGGGAAGAAGATGGCTTAATCGTCAAAATGAAAAGTTTTGAGATTTTCTGAGGAAAGGAAGGAGAGCTAGGGACTAAGGCTGTAATTTTTCTATTTTAAAAACGGAGCTCTAAGCTTTTCTTTCTATTTTTATCTGTGTTCAGCACAAAATTTGGGGGGCTATTTATAGAGGAAGTTTGGCTGAACTGTTGATGGATAAATTAATAAAAAATTTCAAACTTATCTTTTAAATTGGTAAAATGATAATTTTAGTCCTTTACGTCTCTCAGCCTCTGGATAAGTTCCTGAAGCTTCTGATTTTGACAATTTTGTCATTTTCTGTCAATTTGCGCCAGAAACGTCGGCAGGCCCAAAATTTTATGTGACAAACTACCAAATGCTCCTGGAACTTTCAGAATTTGTCAATTTTTCCCGAAACTTCTTAATGTTGTCATTTTTACCTCAAACTTTTAAATTTTGCCATTTTTTTTGGAGTTTTCTTTTTTCTTTCAAATACACACATATATCATTTTAAATCAAATCTTCACAAAAAAAAAATATTTTAAACTAATTAAAATTTTTAGTAATAATAATAATAATAAAAATAATAATTTTTTTTATTTAATTTCTTTTATTTAATTTCTTTTAAAATTTTTTATGGTCGGACGAAATTGGGTGTCAACAGGGATGGATTTGGAATCCAAAATTTAAAGGTTTGAGATTTTTTGTGCAATTGTACTTGTGTTTAAATCCATTAAAAATGTTTCACTTTGATCGCTTACCAAATGGAATCACATATCATACTTCCACAAAGTACTTGTCATAGCTTCTACTTCCCTAAAGATTATTTCCTGAATCACATATTATTCTATAAATGTCAATTAAATTTTTAGGATTATTAATTAAAGTTTTAACGGTAAATAAAGTGTATGATGTTATGGTTATATTTTTATTTATGATGTTATAGTTATCTTTTTATTTATATTTATTCTATGTTTTGTGATCAATATTTTTTAGAATTTTTTTGTCTATGCAATATGGATTGAATGATTTTTATGTATTCCCACGCACCATGTATGATGGTGAGAATGAAAATATAAGGCTATATAAGAATCCCTGATACATGTATATTTATACACATTTAATGACTAAAGAAAATTAAATTTCAAACTACAAAGATTATCTTACTATTCCATGAATGGCAAGATGAATAACTTAAATGCTATTTACAAATCCCTAAATACAAGCATATGCATAATCATCAAAAAAATTTTAAGGTGAACGTATAAAATTTTTTTTTTTATCCAACCAATTTTTCTCATTTCTAAAGTAGTATATAAGTTATTCATTATCATTTCTTACCATCTAAAAAGAGTCAAACACTTTTATTTCCTCTTACAACACTTCTTCATCTACAATTTCTTTTTTTCAGATTTTTTTTTCTCCCAAATAGAATACCTCAAAATCCTCTTACATTTAAACCAATTCTTTTATTTTTCTTCCCTTACTTTTAAAGAAATTCAAAGAAACAAGAAATTTACATTTCTCCAAACACCTGATATACATACTCTCTTTTTTAACCATGAACAACTCAAGTATTAACAATTTCTATTGATTTTGTAAAGCTGCAAAAAGTTTCTAAATTTGTATTTTCTCTATCAACAAAAGATAATTTTAATGCTAGCAAGAGCTTTTACTTTAATTCGATGCCATCTATTTTATGTCCAAAGAGGACAATTTTGTCTTCTTCCTCACTTAGTTTTAGCCTTTATATTATAAATTAGTAATCAGTAGATGACATGAAGAAAATGACTAAAAATACCAACTGACTCAAGCCTCATAACTAATTCAATAGATATGCATTTTTCATGTTTTTTTTTTCACAACACAACCTATCTTCTTTTTTATTTTTATTTTTCACAAATAAAGCTCATCTTTACCACATCTTTGTACAATGTATTAGTATATAAAATAATTGTCTTATTTTTTATGCATTGATTTCAAATGAATATAAGATTTATGTTGTTCCAAAATAGCCTTACTTTTCCTAATTTTCAAAATGTTTATAGTAATTAATAATCAAGATTAACTTTACAATTAAATACGCATAAATTCTTGAAACATTTAAAAAAAATACCAGTCCCGTACATCACATGGCATGCTTAGTACATATCTTATATTATAAAAGTATGAACATTAATGTCGAATGATTTTTTTCCCTTAAAGTTTAATATATTATAATACTTTAAATAAACTTATTATTGCAATTTAACTATTTAGGACAATAACTAAATTTTTCAAAACACATCCAACTTTCAATTTTTTTTTCTCATTTGAGACATCATATTTTAATCTATTGCACTTTTCAATGTAAGGCCACTGAAAAAGTTCATCTACAATATCCAACAGCCCAAAACATTTACTTGTTAAAAAATGATCTTTTTTTTTTTGTTATGATACTAGCCTCTTCTAAGGTTTAAAATTTTCCATTAAACTATTAAATTACATTTTTATCCATCATTTAGGTGTTAGAGTTTAATATTGAAATAATCTTCTCCTTTATTTCATATTATTATTAAACAAGACCTTAAACACAAGATTTCATCAATTTCATTACCCTTTAACTTCAATGAAATACTTTTATTAACACTTAAAAGTACATTTATGGATAAATCTTTTATTTGTCTATTTAATTAGTGCATACATTCAAGATGAAACTTGAAAGAAAATTAGATGTAAGATACCCCCATGAAAATTGTCCCAAATATAATTTCATTTTGTTGTCTTTTTAACTTAGATAAAATATACTATTAAAATATATAATCAAATTGTTGGAAAAATTAATCTCCTTCAATATATATGAGCTATGTAAGCTAAATTTCATTTTAAACTTTTTTTTGTTATTTTTTATTTCTAAAACAATTAAAAATATTTTAATTTGTCTCCCAATAGATTCAATTTGTTAACCCAACCAAAATTTGTTACATATGTAATATGTGCATATATTGCACAATAATTATTTCATATATGGAAAAAAATGAAAATGAAAAAGTTTATTTAATGGTAAAAAAAAATTGTTTCCCAATTCAATTTTTCAAGAGAAAAATTATTAGAAAATTTAAAATAATTTAAAAAATAGATGTTACATAAACACAATTACTTTGCAAGTTAATAAATTTCATCCAATTAGGGATTAATATGGAATGTTTTAAAAACTTTAGAACCAAAAAGGAATACTGATAGGTTAAGAATGAAAATGAAGCATAAATTAAAGGTTAGAGACTATCTACAAAATTTACCCTATTCTTTATGTTAGTATTTTTTTTTTTATGTTAACTTGGATAAAATACAATAGAACTATACATTTTATTTCAAATAAAAACTAATGGTATGTTTAACATCAAGTTGTGCTTTTTTTTTTTTATTTCTATGATATGTGTTTTTTTTATTTTACTGTTTATGCCTATTATGTTTTTTTAATAAATTTATTAAAAAATTTTAATTTTTGAATATATTATTAAATATTATTTATTTATTTATTTATTAAATTTGTATTAGTTGCTTACAATTTTTTTATGTTAAAAAAACATGTGAATTGTGTGTGTGTGTGTGTGTGTGTGTATGTGTGTCTTTAATTATGTACATCATTTGGTGCTATTCTAGCAGGGGATTTTTATTCAACCTTTTTTTTTTTACAAAAAATGTTTCATTCCAATTAAAAGTGAGCCAAAAGGCTTCTTATAAACCAATGATGGAATAAAACTTTAAAGGACAAATGGGAACATAAAACGGGCCACAAAAAGACTACTCATTCTTATGACATAGAATAAAGGGAATAAAATCAGATCAAGTCAAACTTTTCAAGTAAGCCAAAATAAATCTGAAGTACAAAACTCATCAATAACTAAAAGAAAGCTCATACTAAGCCAACAATAACCAATCAATGCTAGAACCAATTAGGCATTAGAGGCCTGAACAAGACTATCTATAAAAATAAAAGATTACATATAAAACTTAAAAAAATAATGACTAACTTTATTCGATACAATTGTCTTCATATCTATTACCAAGCATCAAGATACCCCGGTAGAGCCGAGATTCCGGTGAACCCAAGAGACCTAAATCCATTGTTACCCGCATTCAATTGAAGATCTACCATATAGAAGTCTTGGATTACTCTTAAACACCAAGATTTTGAGGAGATTGCATCGCCCATAAAATTTGATAGATAACATGGGATAAGGTTAGTCAAACAATTAAAAAATTGAAAGAAAAAGTTTGGATCTAGCCAGAAACAACAGAGAATGATGAGGGAAACGACGAAAATGAACGAGTTAAAATAGAGGATAGGAGGTGTGCTAGTTTGTACTAAACTTTCAAACATCTATAGATAGATAGATAGATTCATAGATTCATGGATTGTTTTCTCCATGTGATATGAATTAGGATTAGGATTAATGAATTTATTTAGGTTTAATGAGTTTTAGTTCAAGACAACTACACGCGTAGTTACATGGCTTGATTACAAGTCAGACTCTTTTAGGTTTGTAAATGCTATAACTAGCCAAATTTGTAGTTTATTCAATGATGTTATTCAAGTTTGTTTTACATTCTTGTTTTTCATTTACAACATAGTGGTATTAGAGCCTCTATTAAGTTAAAAGAGCAAGCAAGCTTAAGCGATTTCTAAAAAGATATGAGTAAAGGGAACTTTGTTCAATTAGCAGTCCCTCAATTTGATGGTCATTATGATCATTGGAGTATACTAATGGAGAATTTCTTAAGATCAAAGGAATATTGGCATCTGGTGGAGACTAGTTATGAGGAACCAACTGAATGAGTAGTTCTAAAAGAAGCTTAGCAAAGAAAACTCGATCAGTTGAAGTTAAAAGACCTGAAAATAAAAAACTATTTATTTCAGGCAATAAACAGGACAATTTTGGAGACAAAATTGGAAAAGGATACATTGAAGTAGATTTGGGACTCGATGAAAGAAAATATGCAGAGAGTACTAGAATGCAGCGATCAACTCTCCAAGCGTTGTGTAGGGATTTTGAAACCATGGAGATGAAACTAGGTGAGTCTGTTACAAACTATTTTTCTAGGGTTATGACAGTAGCAAATAAAATGCATATTAATGGTGAAAATATAAAGAATGTAGCTGTGGAGGAGAAAACCCTAAGATCATTGACTGAGAAATTCAATTCTATTGTTTCTTCAATTGAAGAGTCTAAGGATATTGATGAGCTCTTAATTGATGAGTTACAAAGCTCGTTGATAGTTTATGAACAAAAGCTTTGGAGACAAGGTAACAAGGAGCAAACGTTTAGAGGAAGGGGTAGAGGAAAAAGATGCCAAACTTTCAATAAGGCCATCGTTGAATGCTACAAGTGCCATAAATTTGGTCACTTTCAATAGGAGTGTCCTATTTGAGAAAAGAAAGCAAATTATGCTAAGATGGTTGAGTAGGAGGAGATGTTAATGATGGCTTATATTGAAGATAACAAAGCTAGATAAAAGGGAGTATGGTTCTTGGAGTCAGGTTGCAGTGCTCACATGAGTGGTAATAAGTCTTTATTCATTGACTTGGATGAGGGGTTTAAATAGTTAGTGAAGTTAGGAAAAAAATATAAAGATAAATGTTGTTGGGAAAGGAAATATCAAACTAAAATTGAATGGAGTTAACTATGTTGTTACATAAGTATTCTATGTGCCCAAAATAAAGAAAAACTTACTAAGTATGGGACAACTGCAAGAAATAAGACTAGCCATACTCATACAGTCAGGAAAGTGTAAAATAAAGCATCCATAGAAGGGATTAATCATTGAGACTGAAATGACAATGAATCAAATGTTTGTTTTGATGGCTAAACCTCAAAAACATATATCTCAGTCTAACCAAGAAAGTAGTTTTATACCACTGCCCAAGATCTTACTCACCTTTGACATTGTAAGCTTGGTTATATTAGTCATACAGGTTTGAAAGCTTTGTAACAAAAGGGCATGTTGTATGACTTACTTTAACTTTCTATTTCAGGTATCATATGTATTGATTGTTTGAAAGGCAAACAACATAGAAAACCAATGCCAAAGAAGAGTACATGGAGGGCTTCTCAAATATTAGAGCTCATCCATGCTGACCTATGTGGACCAATCTCTCCAATCTCAAATAGTTAAAAGAGATACTTGTTATGTTTCATTGATGATTTCAACAAAAAAGCTTGGTTTTACTTCTTAACTGATAAGTCAAAAACTTTCTTCCTCTTCAAGATTTTCAAGAATCATGTGAAGAAGAAATTGGTCTTGTCATCAAATGTTTACGTACATATCAAGGAAGATAATTCACTTTTGGAGATTTTGATGCTTATTAAAGAAAGAATGGAATAAGGTGACAGTTAACAACTGCATATACTCCTTAGTAGAACAGGGTTGTAGTAAGGAAAAATCAAACTGTGATGAACATGGTGCGATGTATGCTATTTTATAAACAAGTACATACAAGTTTTTGGCCCGAAGTTGTTAATTGGTCTATATATGTGTTAAACAGCCTTGAAGGGTGCAATGCCAAAAGAGGTCTGGAGTGGTATAAAACCTTCAGTTGGACACTTTAGAATATTTGGATGTGTTTTTCATGTACATGTTCCTGATGCTAGGAGAACTAAACTAGAAGACTAAAGCATCAGTTATGTTTTTCTCAAAGTGAATAATCAAAGGGCTACAAGTTGTATAATCCAAAAACAAAGAAGATGATCATTAACCGAGATGTTGTTTTTGAAGAAAAAAAGAAATGAGATTGGGAAAAAAATTATAAGCAACAAATATTGGATAACTTGGAGTGGGGAGAAAATGATGAGCTCAAAATAACTGGAGTGAATCGTAGAAAGATGAACTGATGCAGGCTCTTAAAGAGATAACAAAGCTGCACTAAGTCTAGTAAGTTTAGAACCCTTAACACCATCAAGCTCATCAACAACATCAAGCTCAAGTTCAAAAGAAGTAAGACAAAGGAAACCACTTGTTATTAATTGGATGCGAGATTATGTGAGTGGTAATGATCTGAAAGAAAAAGATATTAATGTGAATCTTTCCTTATTCACAGGTTCAGATCCTATAGCTTTAAGAAGCTATTAAAAGTGTACACTGGAGGAAAGCAATGGACTTAAAAATAAAATCCACAGAAAAGGTTAGAACCTAGTTTCTTATTGGCCTCCCTAAAGGAGCAAAAAGAATTGGAGTCAAGTGGGTTTTTAAAACAAAATTGAATGAACATGGAAAGGTAGAAAAATACAAAGCTCGTTTAGTTGCAAAAGGCTATACATAGAAACATGGCATCGATTATTTAAAGTTTTTTGCACTAGTGGCTCTGGTGGATACAGTAAGGATAATCCTTGCTTTTATAGCGCATAAGAACTAGAATGTATATCAACTTAACGTAAAGTTAGCCTTTTTCCATGGTAAGTTGGTAGAAGATGTGTTTGTTGAACAACCTAAGGGTTATGAGAACAAGCAGGAGCCTCACAAGGTTTATAAGCTGGTTAAAGCTCTATACAGTTTGAAGCAAGCTCCTCGAGCTTGGTATAGTAAGATAGAGACATACTTCTTAAACGGGGGCTTTGAAAAAAGTCTTAATGACAGACATTTTCTATTAAAACAAACAATGAAGGTAAGCTTTTGATTGTGAGTCCGTATGTTAACGATTTTATTTATACCAGTAGTGATGAGGCAATGATTGAAGACTTCAAGAATTCGATGATGAAAAAGTTTGATATGACAAATTTAAGATAGATGAGATTTTTTCTTGGGATTGAAATGTAGCAGCTAAAACAAGGAATCTTCATAAGTCAGAAGAAATATGCAATGGATGTATTGAAAAGGTTTGGAATAGAAGACAACAATGCAGTTCAAAATCCAATTGTTCCAGGCTTCAAAGTTACAAAAATGAGAATTGAAAGGAGATTGATGGAACATTTTATAAACAATTAGTTTAGACTAGATCCAATGCATATAGTAAGCTTACTGAGCAGATATATGGCATGACCCATAAAGTTGCATCTCATGGAAGCTAAAAGAGCATTAAGATATATAAAGAGAACTGTAGGCTTTGGCATTTTATACAAAAAGGAAGGCAATGGAACATTGATTAGATATGCTAATAGTGATTGTGCAGGATGCTTGGAAGATAGAAATAGAACTTTGGGGTATGCATTTATAATGAATTCAAGAGTTGTAGCTTGGTCATCAAGAAAACAACCTATTATAACTTTTTCTACAACTGAAGCCGGGTTTGGAGCTGCAACAACTTGTGCATGTCAGGCAGTGTGGATGAAAAGGATATATATTGAAAAGGAATGGTTATGAAGGAAATGATTGCATAATCATCTACTATGACAATAGCTCTGCAATCAAATTGTCAAAGAACCCTATAATGGATGGAAGGAGCAATCATATTGATGTACATTTCCATTTCTTGCGAGATTTAACGAAAGAAGGAGAAGTACGTTCGGAACATTGTGGATCACAGGAGCAAGTTGCTGATATGCTAACGAAACCACTTGGTCTTGAGATATTTCAAAAGTTGCAAGATCTCTTAAGAGTGTGTGAGTCTCCAAAAGTAAACTAAGTGTTAAAGCATTTAGTTTAAGGGAGGGAAAAGATATGAATTAGGGTTAGGAATACTGAGTTTATATTTAGGTTTAATGAGTTTTAGTTCAAGACAAGTAGACAACTACATACTTAGTTGCATGGCTTGATTACAAGTCTGATTCCTTTAGGTTTGAAAAGGCTATAAATAGATAAACGTTTAGTTTATTCAGTGAAGTTATTCAAGTTTGTTTTACGTTCTTGTTTTTTGTTTGCAACACCATGGTCATTGTTAACACAACTAATATTGTAACTGCAAGAACCGGAAAACGTGGGAGAAGAGGAGGCATCAACTTCGTTCCATAGGTCATAACCTAATAAGCTTCCTAGAAATCATCATCATCACTCAAGATTTAGAGTTTTTGACCAAAATGTGCCCTATAAATTCCCCCATATCCTGCATCTCTTGCTTTAAAAAAAAAAAAAAAGCAGAAGAAAAATAAAGAAGAAAGAACAAAAAAATAAAAAATAAAAATAAAAAAAATGTCACGGGAAAGAAACCCAATAAAAAATAAGGATGCTCTTCGTGCAATCATCTTGTCCATTCTGGTCCTCTCTCCTACGGTTTTCTCACAGGGCAAGGCGCCAATCCCCGGCGTGATCACAGAAATCGACGCATGGTTCACTGCGGCGTTGAAGCAAACCACTCTGGACCCAGCGCTAGCGGCGGCTCAGGCGGAACCTGTGAAGGTGATCAAAGTTAGCAAGGACGGAAAGGGGCAGTTCGATACCATCACGAAAGCAGTGGAGAGCGTTCCAGCCGGGAACAGGAAGCGGGTCATCATTTCCATTGCACCTGGCGAGTACGTGGAGAAGATTAAGATTGAGAGGACCAAACCCTTCATTACTTTCATGGGCGAGTCCCACAAAGATCTGCCCGTCATAAGCTTCAACGGCAACTCCAAGACCTACGGAACCGTGGACAGTGCATCTCTTATTATCGAGTCTGATTATTTCATGGGTGTCAACCTTGCTATTAAGGTACGTACCTACGTACGCCACTTCTTGCTCCACGTATACTATACCGGTGCCCGTCCCGGCCTGTCTCATAATATTTGTCACTTTTCACCGTTTTGTTGTGCTTTTAATTAGAATACTTCGCCTAAACCGGACGGAAAGATGGTTGGAGCCCAAGCTGTGGCCTGCCGGGTCTCAGGAGACAAGGCTGCTTTCTACAACTGCAAGTTCATTGGCTTCCAAGACACATTATGTGATGATAGAGGATTCCATTTGTTCATGGATTGTCACATTGAAGGAACTGTTGATTTCATTTTTGGGAGTGGCACCTCTCTCTTTTTGGTGAGATATAAATTAATTAATAAATTCATATAGTAAACTAACTCCATATAGCTGATAGAAGCGTAAGAAGTCGATATATACTTATAAGGTTAATATTAAAACTTGCATGCATGCAGAGGTCGGAACTGTTCGTGATTGGCGACAATGGAATGACGGTGATAACAGCGCAAGCAAGGGAGAGCGACACAGAAAAGACGGGTTATTCCTTCGTGCACTGCAAGGTAACGGGGACAGGAACTGGGACGTTCTTGGGCAGGGCCTGGAAGACCAGCCCTAGGGTCATCTATGCCTACACAGACATGGGAAGTGTTGTGAGCGATGCTGCTTGGTCTAACGATAACCATCCCGATCGCGACGGGTAATTAATTAATCACTTTTACGCTACCTTAACAGTAATTAATATAGTAGTTACGTGCTAATCACTTACTAATATGTGATATAAATATTGCAGCAAAGTGTTCTACGGAGAATACAAGTGCTTTGGAGTAGGAGCAGATCCCAGTGGGAGGTATCCGCCCACGAAGATGCTTACTGCTGCACAAGTTGAGCCGTTCCTCCACCTTGACTATATCAATGGCTACACTTGGCTCCTTCCTCCTCCACAGCTCTAAACAGAAAATTTTACTATATATGGGACATATATAGATCGCATGAAGATCGAGCATCATTATTATTCTCTTTTTGTTTATTTTCTGTTTTTGTTCTAGAGTGTGTTTACCGGCGGGGTACGTAGGTGAAAAATATGCCGGGTTTATTTTGTAACAAGGCATACTTATGGATTAATTTTTATGTCTCTTTAAGTTCATTTGTTATCTTATCTTTTTCATCTCCTGTAAGCGTGTTTATTTGGTGCTCAACTATAAAGCATAGTGGTAAATTGGGACAAAAAAGAACATTAGTCTTAAATTTGATCATAACTCCGAACATTAGTGATTTATTTGACATTTCAGATTAGAAGATGATAACAAAATGGGCTATAAAAGTAGCATCCACGAGTAAGATTGGTTGTTTTGGTCCGACGATGAAACGTCAGAAATTTGTTTCCTGAAAGTAAGATTAGTTGCCTCGGTTTGCCCAGAACCAGACCTTCAATGACTGCTATATTAAAGGGATGAATATGAATAGCCATGCTGATTAGGTAAGAAAAGAAATACCATCTTTTCGTTTCTTATTTGAACATGAAATTTTCTTGTGATACAAGACTCTTATTACCGGAAATTTTTTGTGGAGATATTTGACGCTCCATTGCTCCATTTCAATGTGCGCTTTACGTTTCTGGGTCAGCAACCAAGAAAATTTAATTGTTCCAAAATTTGAAATTAGAGCCAAGGAATTGACCTGTTACTTGCTATGGGCCCAGTTAGTAGTTATCTTCTGCAAAGTGAGGCATAAAGTTTGAAACTGAGAGACAGAGGGAGAGACAGTCAGACAGAAAAGTCCACAGATCTGTCTACTGACAGGAGGGATGGAGAAAGTATGGGCTTTTTGTCTACGTCCAAGTCTTATTCCCAAAATAACCAAGAAACTATAGAGGGAAGGAAGCGTTATGCAAGAGCTTGGCTTCGTTTTCCATCTCTGCCTCTCTCCAAAGGGCTTCTAGCACCCACCATGTCCCGAAGAAGCAGCAGCGTCAGGGCCCTACACCGGCTCGTGTTGCTACTTTAGATGTTGGAAGATCCAAAACAGCAGAACATCTAGAGTTGGTTGCATCTCAGAGCAAAGAGGAGGATGACAAGGGTGACCTAGAATCATCTGCCCCCAAGTTCTCCGACGAGCGTTGGAAGAAAGGAAATTGGGACTTGAATATGTTAGTTAAGAGTGGAAGAATGGACTGGGATGGGGTCATCGTTGCAGGTAGCTACTCCAAGAACTAACAGAAGTGACAGAATTTTACTTGTTTGAAAAGTTTGTGGTTTGTAGTGTTTTTAACAGTTCCATTTTGGTCTTGTAGTTGTAGAAGCTTGAAGGAGAAAGTTTCTTGAGATGAACCCAGAAGCTGCTACAAACCAGGAACCAGTGGTCTTCAGAAGCTCCATAATACCATGGTGGCCTTGGCTCGTGAGATGAAATCTCCCGGAGGCTGAGCTACCCAATGGTGTATAGGAAACACTAGTCATCACAAGTTCCTCAAATCCTTTTGCTTCTTTCTTTGTCAGCATTCTCTTAGTTACGTGATGAATTAATTGACGCAGGTAGAGCTGCGATGGTAGCATTCTTCACGGCCTATGCTGTGGATGCTTTGACAAGGCTGGATGTGGTTGGTCACACTGGTAACTTTTTCTGCAAGATAGCGTTGTTTGTGACCGTTGTCAGTGTGATAATCTTCAGGAGAAGCCGTGATTTCGGAAAACTAGAAGGGTTTGCTGATGAGGCCACTCTCTATGACAGACAATGAAAATCATCTTGGAAGAATCATCCGGACAAAGACTCTGCTTCAGGTGGTTCGTTGTGATAATTACTGGACCAGTTTTGGGACAGCCACAAAAAATATCGTATACTTTGATTGTTTGTAACTTCTGAACATGTAGATGAGATCACTCTTCCCTTCAAGACAAATTTCTCGTGATAATGACTCGATGATTGGACTATAAAATATCATTATCCCTAAACATCTCGCCCAAACTGGTACTTGCTCATCTGTTTGTAGATGAAGGGCAAAAAATAAGAGTAGTTGACCTTAATCCATTAGATAATCATTCATCCATCAGTTATTCAAAAATTCTTCAAGACCCTTTGACAAATTTTCTCCACCAATATTCACAAAGCTCACATCTAAAAGGATGTATTGAAGAGGTCAGGAACGAGGAGCAGTTTGTAGAACTGTGCTTGCATAGAGGAGTAGTTTTGATTGGTTATGTTGAAGGGCCGTAGCAGCATTGGTAGCGATATGAATCTTTTCAGCCATAGTTGAGTGATTCTGAAATATTGATTGCTCTGAAATACAGCAGTTAGCTTATGCAGAAGTACAGGACAATCACACAGAAAAGATTCCTAATATTTCTTTGCTTTTGACTTCAATTCAGGGACTTGTTTCTCTTCCAGAAGTAGATTCGTGCCCACATTTCCTTTTGCGTTGAATTTAGGTGGTGTTGAAGATTTTGAGAGAAGATAAAATAAAAAACTCTTAGTTTGTCAGAGCACAACCACTCTTACCTCAGACAGGAACTGCTTCGATAACGACTTGAGTTTTGAGAAGTCGCAAAATTTTATCACCGCTCTGCGTGTCTCATAAATAAAAGCATTTAGCTATGACCATAGCCTCAGACGGATCTTGTATTTTCAGACTAAGTCTATGAGTTCCCACTCGTTCTTCAAATCTTTGAGACTAACCTCTCCTTTCAAAAGACGTCAAGCTCAAGCTCAAACGCCGGCCTTCTGCTGTAGCAGCAAATGGATGCAAGACTTTTCGGAGCATCTGAAGCAGGCGATCTCAACTTGCTCCGCCAGCTTCTGCAAGAAAATCCCTTGATCCTCGAGTCTGTTTGGCTCAATTCTGCCACGAATCCCCTCCATGTCGCTTCCACTGCAGGGAAAGTTGAGTTTGTTAAAGAGATGATGATGCTGAAGCCTGAATTCGCCAAAGAGATGGACCAAAATGGGTATAGCCCCTTGCACGTTGCAGCCGCAAATGGACACCTAGAGGTTGTGAGGGAGCTGATAAGATCTGACCGGAAGCTCTGCTGCATCCAAGGAAGAGATGAGAAAACACCTCTCCACCTTGCATCCGTCAAAGGGAGAGTAGACACAATGGCTGAGATGCTTCTGGCTTGTCCGGAAAGCATTGGGAGCACGACAATTCAAGGGGAGACGCCCCTCCATCTTGCTGTCAAAAACAACCAGATTTCAGCTGTTAGAGTGTTAGTTGATTGGATTTTAGATGTCAACAAGGATCATGTTTTGAACATCATGGATGAGCTTGGAAACACAGCCTTGCACCTTGCAACTTGGAAAAAACAACGGCAGGCAAGTGCTCCGCTACATCTGAAGTTCAAGATTTGTTTTCTTTGCATTGGTTTAAGACTTAAGTAGTTGAATATTCTTTTCGCAGGTGATACAAATTTTAGTCCGTGACAAAACTATCAGTTCAGGCTTATTAGATGTGAATGCTATTAATCATAGCGGTCTCACTGCTCTGGATCTGCTGCTGATATTTCCTAGTGAAGCCGGAGACAGAGAAATCGGAGACATCCTTCGAAGGGCTGGAGCCATGAGAGCAAGAGAGACCAACCTCTTTTGTCCCATCACCTCCGCCAACACTGAAGGTGATTCGGATCCACCTTTTACATGTCTGTTAGAACCTGATAATCTGGTGGAATACTTCAAGTTCAAAATGGGAAGAGACTCTCCGAGTGAAGCTCGCGGGCCTCTCTTAGTCATAGCTGTTCTTGTTGCAACCGCAACCTTTCAAGTCGGGCTCAGTCCACCAAGTGGAATCTGGCAAGACAGCTATTTCCCAGACCGAACTAACAATACTTTGGTTGGCAAGAAACACCTTGCAGGGTGGTCTATCTTAGGAACATCAAGTGAAACATCGTTTCTGCTCTTTGTGCTGTTCAACACAGTTGCTTTCTCTATGTCACTTCATATGATCGGCATTATGACGGGCAAATTCCCATTCCAATTCGAGCTCGCATTGTGTATGATGGGGATGTTCTTCTCCTATAACACTGCAATGATAAACATGTCACCAGATTCTGTGAAGCTTCAAGTCATTGTGGTCACTTCGCTCCTCAATTTATTGACACTGCAGCTTTTTAGCTTGTTGAGGAAGCAACTCCTGAGAATGCTTCTAGCTCTACTACGCAGAGGACACGATTAATAGACAAGGAGTTGAACCATTGTTGTTCTTTCACTATTTCTTTTCCCAATTCATGTTGGATTTTCTAATTTCATCCCAATTCTCCAACTACGTATCATGAACTTTGAAACTAATACTCCTACCATCCCATATGATCTATTGAACCATTTGTTTTAACACAGATTAAAAAAGTAAAAATTATTTATGTGTTATTTTTATTTTTATCCTTAACTTTTTGCACATAAATGTAAAAAATTGAAAAGTTGAATATTGAAATGATAGTTTTGATTGTAGTATAGTAAATTAATTTACTAGGCATAGAAATGTTATAAAGATATGAAACTACCCAAAATAGAATATGTTGCAAGAGTTTTAGTACAGAACAAATAACTATGAAGAAAGGATCTAGTTTTCAATCATCCATGAAAAGATGTAACAAATATATGCAAGGTTAGCGCTATGTGACACTTGTCAAATTTTTATTGGACAGGGATGATTAAATGTATTGTTTCTATCACGCACAATAATTTGACTAGAGAAATAGGCGATTCTGAGGCAAGTCTAGACTCTAGGAAGATTTTTGGTGAGATTGGTATGAGAAAAGGGGCTTCAGCGGTGAAGGAGAGCGAGGTGAGCTTTGGGAAGCACTTAGGTTGAGGAGACGAGCCCACGGAATGGCTTCGAGGCGGAGGGTTAGCGCAGGAGTCATATTGGCTATGGAGTTACCAAGAGATTGAAAGGCCAATATGACTGATAAAGATTGCAAACCAAACATATCTTCTTAAAGCATTTTGCATGTTTTAGCTTTCCACGTTTGATTGAGGTATTTTGCATCTTTCTTTAAGCATTGAGTATAATGACCGAAATGTAACCTTCTAAACTTTAGTGATGTGTTTGTAAAATTTTATAAAAGTTTAGAGATGAAATGTGTAACTTTGAGTGCCCATTTCATAAATTTTTCTGAAAATCCAGGGACCAAAAGTGTAATTACTATTTCATAAATTTTTAAAAGTTGAGAGATTAATCTCTAAATATCAAAAGACTCAGGGGTTACGTTATAATTTTTCCAAACATAATTACTTTGTAAGTTTTTATTTTGCCTAAAGGTTTGGAAATTCTTAGATTGTTAGAATAATGGAGAATTACTTTCCAAATACAAACGAATAAAGGATTCTCAGGATTTTAATATTCCTAAAAATTCGGATTTTTAGAATCTAGGAAACAAAGCAAACCCATAGGCCATAGAGAGTAGAGTCAACGTCAATGGGTTGGAAAAGGTCTGGTTTTAGTGCTCGAATATGTTGTGTAGGTGGTTGATAAGGTTTAGGATTTGTATCCTTTATTATCCCATATATGTACCTGCAATTAATTAGCTAGGATTTCAATCTCCTCCAACTCTCTCTCTCTCTCTCTGTATTTGATCGGAGCAGCGAGAGATGGGCGGGATTGGTGATCTTCCGCCGGAGATACTGGTATTCGTGGCAGAGAAAATAACTTCCCTGAAAGATTGCATTGCTTTTGCAGCGACCTGCAAACCATGGAAATCAGCGGCAAGCTTGGCGAAGATGCCTCTCTATCCCGCGCCATCCCCATACCTTATGTTGGCCGACGACAACGCGGCCAGCCTATTCCACAGCGACAACTATGCCAGTGGTGATCAAATCTTCTTGAGATCTCCTAATCGTCGATTCTTTAGCCTTTTATCGTCTAAATTTTTCCAAGTCAGATTCCCCCAAGACTCAACTATAAGGAACTGCGTCGGAGCCCATCTCGGATGGATGCTTGCCGCCGAAGCCACCGGCATCGTGAATCTTTTTCATCCCTTGACAGGGCACCGTATTCCGTTACCATCGAAAGCTTCCTTCTTCCGACGTAACCCAAGCGAGTGCCCACGTCGCAGGTTCAGGAAGGCAGCTCTTTCGTCAGATCCTGGAAAGAACAACGACAGCATTGTCATGGTGATATCCAACTCAGATTCAGACACCGTAGCCTTCGCAACACTTGGGGACAAAGGATGGACCCATGTTGGACATGTCACCGAGGCTGCGCACGAAGATGTTCTCTTCTACAACGGGAAATTCTACCTCGTTAATCGCTTTTCATTGGTTTTCTGTTGTGACCTAGAAAACTGAAGAAAAGCCTGAATTGCTTCTCTATTTTGCTTACTCTTTCATACGTTAACTTGCGTACATATACACAGACTTAAGACCCAAGAAAGGTTACAGGATAATTACAAGTATAATACGTATAATACTTTAAAAACACTTATCCTTATCTATATCTATCTTTGAACATATCCTTCAAAAACCAGGTTGCTGAATTAGTAAGGGCCCCATTCCTAGAGATGGAAACGCCACTCGCCTACACTGATAAAAGGAATCTTGTTGAATTATCGGGTTATATTATACTCGTTCAACGTATTCGCAAGCAGCTGCTTTATGACAGGCTTACTGGCGAACCTCAAGACGAGTGGGACGATGGTTATATGGAACTTGAAGGCGAGGGCAATGTGCAACGACATTATGAGACTGTGCGTTTTTGTATTTGGAGGTTGGAACCATGCGAGGATCAAGAACATGCAAGGTACCACCAATATGAGTGGGTTGAATTGAATACCTTGGGGAACAAGTCTCTCTTCTTGGGGGACAATCTATCCGTAGCACTATCCCCAGAAGATCACAATGGATGTTTCAAGGCCAATTGCATCTATTTTACAGATGACTATGAAGGGAACTACCCCAGATGTGTGGGAGGCTCCTCGGACACTGGCATCTTTGACATGGAAAGCAAATCCATTGAGCCTCTATTTGATGGGTGTGGCACCTCTCTGTCGCCCTATTCCCCACCCTTGTGGTATATTTAGCTACAGTTTTCAAGCTCTGCCCACTTACCAGGCAACTAGTCCCCTAACCGTAGAAATTACAGCAGTCCATTGAGATTTTCACTTATCTTTTCTGACATCTGAGAAATTTAACCACTCACTGTCACCAAATTTACCAGCAAGATTATAATTCATAAAAGATTTAACCTTCATTCCTTGGATACGGAACCTCTTGAGAAATGCCAAGGATAGAAATATATATGAGTACGTGGTTCTTGCAGTAGAAGAGCAATACAAGATGATTACCACCTGTGAGTGCGTATAAACTAGAGATGGCAGTAGATCAGAAGATTAATGACCCAGAACTTATAAAATTCAGGAAACTCGGTGAAGATTGCAAATCTCGTTTACCACATGATTTAGGTTTGTAATCTGAAAGCAAAATAAATTCAATGTTATAATAAACGAAAGAGGAGTATGCATGAGTAGGTGTATCATACTGCCTCCGAATTTGTCACAACGTGTGTATTTATTCCAAGTTTTCAGATATCTACCTACCTCAAACGTTTCTTCAAGTGTGTACTAATTACAGAATTGATGTAGTGGCATATAAGGTGCAGACGACCGGTTTTCGCGAATAAAAACTTCCTCCGAAAATACATCACTGTTGGTGTATCAAGTCGTCGATTCAATGATTTGGTTAATTTTCGGTTCCTTGGGGCTTGTTGGTTTGTTCGGTGGAATTGAATTAGATATTGTGTGTTTGATCCTTCTTGTATTTCGGTTACCTCTATCGCAAGGATGGTGTTGGAAAGGTTTCGCCTTGGAGGAACAGGTTTAGAAAAGCCCCTCTGTGCAGCCAAGTAATGGTCAACGGCCGATGGGAAAGGCGGCCAAAATGAATGTGGGCTTTTAATTGCTGGTGTTTTGGGTATAGGTGTACTTTGGCCGCTCCGATTCAGCCCAGACCGGGATCGTCCTGAAGTCAAACCAGAGACAGACAGGCTAAGGCCAGCTATAATATGGGCCTGAAAAAGGACTTCCATTTAAAGCAACACGGCCTGGCCTTGAATCCAGAACTGGCTCAAACTAGGGCCAGCCCGCCCAGGACTGGCCAGTTCGGACTCGGCGTTAGGGCTCTATTGATAAAAAACGTCTAATTCCATTTTTTTTTAAAAGCTTAATTACAACATTAGTCCTCCAATGGTTTTCTACTACATTTTTGCCCCAAATTTCTACTCCTCTCAACAACTATATTCTAATAAGTTTTTAGTCCAAATAAATTTTGACTCTCTCCTATAAATAGAAGGTCATTTTTACTCTACACTCACACCAAAATTCAATCTCTCTTTTTTCCCTACTATGTTCTCTCAAGCATTTTAGCTTTTTTACTAATCTTTTTCAAATTTCTTCCTAATCTCCTCCTAATTTCTTCCTAATCTCCTTTTATTTTTTTTATCCATCACTACTATTATTTTATCAATCATGGCTTCAAGAGGAAAAGACAAGTCGACGGAGACTTCATTTTCCTGCACCACCAGCCTCCTAGGCTTGTTTCATAGCTGTTATCGGCCAACTGAAAAAGACATCTCAATCGAGGAATTGTACGATTATGACCAAATCGATATGATGAATTACAATTTGGGTCTCAACGATCAATTATCGGACAATAATGTTGAAGAGGTATATACCACAGCGGCCAAGGATCTGTCAACACAACCGATGCTCACAAGCTGTCAACATGATGCAGAGGATATCCAAAGACAAAGATAAAGTAAATCTTTAAGACTAATAGCTTGGGCTTGAAAGCATTATGAGCTCGTATTTAAAGGGGAGTCGAGATATGAAAAATGCAAACATTGCTGAAAAAAGTTGGTGTATAAAAAGAATTCCAGCACCAGAACCCTGTGGTGCTACATCGAAAATTAACATCCCAATATCCTTCCTAGTGCCGTGATTAGTTCCGGAGGACAAACATAACTTGGGGGTAAAACCGGTGAGCTAGGTATATTTCGTTTTAGCCAACAATCTTGTAGAGAATGCATGATAAATTGGATAATACTTACTAAAAACCTTTTTCACAACCTGAAGATGTGCACCTAAAATATTAAATTAAATCACAATTAAGCCCTGTATTTAAAAAAGTGTCCAGGAAAATAGTTAGGAATGAAAGTTTTAAACTATTTTAAGCCAAAAAATTAAATTTGCAAACCTATTTCTCTGCGTTTGATCATTGTGTGACATTTACTTCTGACATATGGATATCATATGTAGGTCAATCATATTATTGCATTACTGCTCATTGGATTGATTCTGATTGGGTCATGTAAAATTGCATTTTGTCATTTAGGGTCATTGATCATACTGGTTATTACATATGTAATTGCATCTTAGAAACTTTATGTAATTATTATTATGCTGACAAAGTCCTATGCATTTCATTTGGTAATAATTCAAACAATGATGTCGTTGCTCACCTTTTGAGCCAAGCATTGAAACCACCTCTCGACGATGCATTCTTTCACATTAGATGTATGTGCCATATTTTGAACATTTGTGTGCAAAAAAATTAAAAAATTCTCCAAAATGAAATTGTGCCTATTCAAAAGTCATTGTTATTTTTAAATCAAGACCCACTATGCTTTGTGAATTCAAAAGGTTTTGTTTTGAAAATGAAAAACCAATTTCTTGGGAATGGTTTAAATTGGACTGTCCAACACTGCTAGAACTCCACTTATTTGATGTTGTAAGATGCATACCCATATACAAATTTATTGATGCATTTCATGAACATAAAAATATGTTGTAAATTCTTTATGATTGAAAATTGGGGAAAATGTTATAAAACTGTTGAATTACTTAAGTTTTTTTATTAGGCAACTTAATTTTTCTCCAGTGTTTACTACTCAACCATTCATCAGGTTTTGCTTCATTTAATGAACATTACATATACTTAATATCAGTTTAAAGATGATGAGTTTTTTAAAACAACTGTCGAAGCCATACGGGCATGTGGGCTAAGTGGCTTCAGTATTTTGAAAACATTCATCTTATTTTTTAGTTGCTTCTTTGCTTGATCCATATGTCAAATTGACGGGCAAGACCATATTGCTTGATGGCATTTATCATACTTATTAGAAATATCTCATATAAATGTTTTGGCTATATCTGCTACTGCTTCTAAGTACTTGCATTCTTTGTACAAGTTATATTGTGAGTAGTATTCGGATAAGGTAAAATCCGAAGCTCTTTAAACCAAGTCTCATAAGAGATCAATTTCAACAAGATTCAACCCGGCCCTCTAAATGCTAAAACGTCCCTGATCGATGACTTCAGATTAGCTGAGGTCGATGACTATCTTAACACATTGTTCAAGCCAAGCGATATCGACATATTGAAGTGGTGGAAATAAAAGAGATCAAGGTTTCTGATCTTGTTGATAATTGCACAGAAGATTCTTGTTGTTCCAGTTTCCACCATAGCATTTAAGGCAACATTTAGTGTAGAGAAATGAGGTAATATCGAAGAAAAGATTAAGATTGACTCCCGAGGAGGTGGAAATATATGTGTGCAATTGAGATTGGGGCCTTGCAGCACTCCGAAAGTAAGACCAAAAGAGTTCCAATGACGAGATAGTATCCACTGAAGAGACTTGAATATTTTTTTCCTTCTTACATATAGCTTGTATTTGATCTGACTATACTATTAAGCACAGATCATGAGTTTTTATTTTTCATAATTTTTGGAGCATTTTGTCATTTGAAAATGTAAGGCTCATTCTAATTATTTGTACGTGTCTTTTGGCTTTTATACTTAATAAAAATTACACTGGATGTGGTGTTTTTCCTTAAAAATAAATATTTAATGCAAAGTTAATTATTTTTTTTAAAAAAACCCTGGAAAACCCACAACACGACCCAGAATCGGACCATCAGTGCTTGGTCCATTCCCGATCCTTCTATACCCAAGCCTGGCCGGTCCTAAGTCAAGTCAACCCACTTTTCACCTTTAGTATCGAGTGTGGGCATATATATACTATATATGAAAGGACAAGTATGCGTGAAGGGCATGCCATGTAGGGTTTGGCTAGGGAAATAATGTCACCTTTTTGGCTCCTTGTTTTTGTTTCATTTGTTGTACTCCCAAGAGTTTATAATACTTCATGTTAGTCATAGTTAGATTTGTAATACGTGGCTATTCTTTGGTGATCTAATTACAATTGTAGTCCTTGAGCTATTATTCTAAGTTGTTTAGTTACCTAAAATTAGAGATAGTTTTCAACCATGCCCTTGTAAGGGAAGTCCGTCATGTGATTTTTTTTTTTCTGCCGTTTCTCTTTGTTTTATAGACAGTGACTATAATATCTATATATAAAAGAGCTGTAAAAGGCTTAATTAGATCGCTCATTGTTGTGTGTTTTTTATCACAACCATTCATTGCCACATGTTATCTTCCTTCTTACCTTAGTTGCATGCCTGCAATTTGTCTAAGATATTTGGAAAACTTAATTATCCCTATTTATTTTTTCCTCTTGCTTCTTAGTTGACTTCATCTCTTTTCATTTCACTGGTTTTTTATGGTCATTCGCTCCCATTCAAAAACTTGAAAACTTTTAAAGTAGTACTCAAATCATCATGTTGTAGTAATGATGGCTAACAAATGACTATTGCCAAATCTTCATCACCCCCTCACTCAAATTGCTCTTTAATAGTGCTCATCCTTCCTAGTACTCCTAATTTCTTAATTCATCCAGTTTTAGCTGACTCTATAAGCTTTCATAGTCAATTAATTAAGCCTCATATGTTTTTTTTATTCCTTTTAAAAACAGTTTTCTCAAAATTTAATAAAAGATCTCCCTTCCATTTTTTCACGCATTGATGTAGAATATTTAATTTAGCAAATTAGTTAGCCTATATCATCCTACGATTTTGCAAATAGGGGTGAGTAGACTTTTCTTTTTGTTTGGCATCCTTAGCATTGTCAATTTAGCTTCACCTGATAAAAGGCCAAGCACTAATGAGTCTGGAAGCTAAACCTCCACCTTTAAATACTTGACCACTTGCCACATCCTAGGCCATGCCAGTGCCTTTGAATGCAAGTAGAGCAACTTGAGTCTTAACAAGCTCCACCACTACAAGAGAAATGGTGAGCAACAACTGAAAGGGATGACTAACTTTCAGTCACTAGTGATATTCATTTAGCCTTCAGTCACTCAAATGTGGGGCTCACATGAAGAGCGACTAAAAGAAGACTGAAATTGGTCAATTGCCACATGTTTAGTAGCCCCTCAATTGCTCATTTTAAAAACTTTTCTCCCTAAATCGCTCATTTAAAAAATATTTTCCCATCAATCACTCTTCAATAGCTCTTCAACTTTTAGTCACTCATTCAAATGCTCCTACAACCATAAAACATGCCCTATCTTCTTCTTCCTCATTCTTTATTCTTTTCATTCTTCTATTTGTTCTTCTTCTCTTCTTCTTTGGTCTATTTCTTTTTGTCTTTCTCTTCCCTCTCTTTTTCATCTCCCCCCCTCCCCCCCATTTTCTTCTCTTCCTTCTTCCTTTTCTTCTCTTCCTTCTTCCTCTCTTTTATCTCTTCTTTCACTTCTTATCCTCTTTGCCACTAACTTCACCACTCTTTTGATTCTCCATGCCATTCTATTCACTTACTTGAGCATTTTAATCCACTTTCTTGTCCAATTCATGCATCACTTCTTATTTTTTCATTGCCTTTACTGCTTCGCTCATTTAACAAGGCACCATAAATAGAGTGACTGCTTTTCTCAATCGTTACTTTTAGTCGCCTCTCAGTTACTCTCGGGGAAGCAACTATAGTTTTTGCCACTACCCTTTTCAATCTTACTTCAATCGCTCGGAGTAACTGAAAATGACTATTTTATCAATCGCTTTACAGCTTTTATTTTATAGTGCACCTCCTCCGCCACAAAATCCTCCTACAATTTCTAGTCCCTAGCCTCTAAAATCTTCCCATTTTTCCAGCAAGAGAGCACCCCAGATAACCAAGATAAAATATTCTCATCTTTGACTTCTAGCCAAAGGAGCTCGCAACAAAGTACGGCCTCCCCCTTTAGTATAGTACTCCCTCCATCCCATTTTATTTTCTTTGAAATATTTGACTATTTTAAATAGTTTGACTTAAATTTATTTATATTATTATTTTTAAAAAAAATTATATAAACTATATGTCTTTATTTATCATTTATATATAAAATTTTTTATTTATATATCAAAATATTAAAAATAAAAAATTATATATCAATTATTAAATAGTAAATTTTGCAAAGAAGTTGGGCGGCAGAAGTATATAGTTGCTTGTAACTCTTGCAATATTCATTTCCTCCTTGTTTCTCATTTGTCTGGAGTCACCATTAATGCTTTTGTTAAGCTTTTTCCCTTTTTTCTTTTCATTCGTTTGGGTTTCTGTCTATAGCTAAAATAAGTGTTAGAATAGGGTTGTTTACTAGGGCTTAGACCGCAAAGTTTGTTGGGATGCTCCCTGTCCCCAATGTTTGTTGGATGCTATTTCTCATCATATTAACTAAACTCTTTCAAGAGAAAAAAATTATATGAACAATAAATTTTTTTTCTTATTCTTTGCCATCGTTTTCTTCAAGCCAAAATACATCTATAGCTCTGAACTTGGTTGACTCAGACATTTATCTTCTCCAAACTTGAACTTAAAATAACTCAACTCCTGAATTTAGTAAAATGGGTTAATCAATTCCTTTAACGTGTTCATGTCATCACATGATCTCAAGATCTCTAACACCATTCACCAAGTTTTTTACTAAACCATTGTATTTTTAAAAAATATTTCCAAACTAATTATAATTTTCAAAATATTTTTTAATTAGTTGTGCTTTATTCCTTCGTCCGTATTTTGGCTTACTCCTAAAGGATACAACTTTGCACGCAGCTGCAAGGTTAATGCAAAAGCATGTCTTTACCACAAAAATGGCCCTGGTACCAAATAAACTCAAGTATTGATAATTAACGATTAACAAAAAGTTAATTATGTGCAAAATAAGCTCAGTTATTAATATTTAACAATTAACAAGAAAGTAATTAAGCAGTAAAAGTGGAAGCATATTGATAAACTAAAAATTCACTATATATGCATTAGCTCCATTTGCATAATTCAATAAATTGCAAGCATGGATTTTCAAAACGAAAAAAGTCTCTAACATTTTTCAGAGAACCATTTCATTTTTTCCACAAATTTAAATTTAAACAAATTTAATTTACTAAAAAAAATAAAATCGCTCGACCTAAGATACTGCATGTAATTTTTAACATATTGATTCTAATGATGTAATTTTTTTTTTCACTAATAAAAAAAACTATACTTTTTTTTTTGATAAACTAACCATGTATATTCCCAAAAGAAAAGAGGAAAAAAATAATGAAAAGAACAAATCAACACAATTATCCACTTGTCATGCATGCAAAAGCAGATTTTCTAAAATTCATGCCCGCAATTTAATGCTCTATACATGCAAAACTAATACATGTGTGAAATTGTAGTTCATCTTTGTCATGTCTTTCTTGCTATTTAATTAATTTCTTTTTAATTTTTATTTTTAAAATTCATTATTAATTGTTTATTAATTATTTTCCCTTAAAGCCATGCTTTTACAGCAACCTTAATATTGTCCGCAAAGTTTGTGCCTTAAAAGTAAACTAAAATTTAGATGAATAACTAAAGTAAAAGTTAATAGAAAATATTTTAAAAAATACAGTAAGTTGGAAAATATTTTTTAAAAGTAGAATGGTTTGGTCAAAAACTCTGTGTTCACCTTCTGTCCTGCCAGTCACGACGGTAGTTAGAGGACGAAAATGCAGCATTTTACTTTATAGGATGAATGTGTAGCATCATGTATAATTGGAGAACGGCTGTTGCAGTTTGCCCCTTGCGATTGGCACATAACCTCCCATCACCGTTAGGGCTATAAATTAACCGAACAAACACAAGTAAAATATATTTTTGTTTGTTCGTTTAAGTTTTAACAAACACGAATAATAAACTAACGTAGATTCTCTATTCATGTTTATTTGCTTATTAATAAATGAACACGAATAATTAAAACTGATGGTTGTCACTAATCTGAATTGGAGCGAGTCTAGTTATGGTTATCAGGATAATAGACGATGGTAAAAAAACTTATGGGTTAGGGCTATGAGACTCGGCTTGGTGCTGTAACAGGTTTACGCTGTAAGAGAAATAACTGATTATATTTATGAAAATAAAGACAATGGATTAATTTATGGGAGGTTGGGACTGGACATAATCATGTGTATGTGGAGTATGTGGACACTAATAAAAATGTATGATAATAAATGTACAGCTAATATATAAATAAATAAACAAATAGACATAAACGAACAAATAAATAAATAAATATAAATGAGCAATAACCGAACGGTTCGTGAACGTAAATGAACGAACGAGACCTTGTTTGTATTTATTAGTTTAACTAATCAAATAAAAAAATTTTTTCATATTCGTTCATTCAACTAAATAAACAAACATAAGTAAACTCCTGTCAAATGGTTCATGAACAGTTCAGTCTGTTCATTTTAACTCCTATTCGGCGTCACACCACACCAGCTCGTCAGCCTGTCTGAGGAGCAACATTGACACCAAGACGGTGATTATTTTTGGAGCCCTCTCTTATCGCCGCCTTGGGCCTGAACTCCATCAATCACAGTCATTACCCTTTTCCGGTGGGGGTTTTGATTTGGAGGCAATTAAGCGGCAGTTAGAATCGCGGCACGGGGCTGAGAAAAGAAGCATTTGTGGCGGATCCTGGTTGGGATCGCAATAATACAAGGAGAAGGCAAATCTCAAACATCAGAAGCTTAGCAAACAATATACCATGAATTTGATATCGCCTATACCAGATATATAGAGGATCAAATTACAGATCAGCATGTCGGCAACATTTCATCTTTGACTAGCAAATCACAAAACTTTTTATGAAAGAAACATCAATGTGGAGGTTAGCTAGCTTGTCGCGAATGACAAAAACTGATAACTAAAAGTGATATCTATTGAACTTACAAATCCACCACATATCTATTGTTGAAGGAGGCAAATCACACACCAAAAGAAGGCATATATATCTATCTATTTAATTTGCCCATAAACATATATATTACTCTATTAATTACATTATGCACTGTATTTCAAAATGTCAGAATTCAGAAGATCAAATGACCAGAAAGACCAAGGAAATACCAGGAAGCTCACCCATATCATTGTCCCGTGGGCCTGGGATAAATTCGTCAATCTAACCCACGTTTATGAGGAACCATTATCCTCAAAGAGTCAAAAACTGACACTACTCGAGTCGAGCGCAAAAACACAGAGAACGGAAGCTTTTGATTTGGGCCTTTAAAATTGCAAATAGCCCAGTAACAAGACAGGGGCAAAACTGTAAAGAAACGTTTCTCTGCGAGAGAAAGCCAATACTAAACAAAAAAAATAAATAAATAAATAATAAAAAAAAGGCCATATTAATCTCTCATATTCATAACAAAAAGCTGAAACACATACATACCTGCATTTTTGCTATTGAAATAGCAGAGTAACAGTAACAAAACTTACACCCAATTCGTTTCAACTTTAATCAATTGACTACAAAATGATTTTTTCTTATTTTTACATCTTTTTTACTTGAAACTAATTTTAATTAAAAGCCAATATTATGTAGCTACAATAATCAATTAAAAATATAATTTTTATAATCTTACTAATTTTTTATGAATTTTTCTAGTTTCAAGTCTTAAAAAAGAAAAATTCATAAAAATTTAACAACATACTAAAAATTTACTTTCAAATTGATTATTGCATCTACATAACATTAACTTTCAAATGAAATTGGTTTCACATAAAAAAGATGAAAAAGTTAAAAAAAATCAGTTAACTTTGGACGAAACGAATTGGCCCTTAGAAACTCATCTCTCTCTGGAGAAGGAAAAAGCAATAGTAAGTTGGTAGACTAATAAATAAAGTCACTTAACAACGATACCTATGAATACTCTGCTTCTTAGCCATGTAAAATCGCGTGGATATTTGGACGCTCGGCCTTGTTACCCTTGTTGACGGCCGTCCCGACCCACCCAAATCCCCTCAATATCCTGATCATTTCGGCCTCGTACTCACCGTAGATAAGAAAGACTGGCTCATTCATGGCCTCAACAGTGAGTAAATCATAGCTGTTCCTGCATCTGTTGAGGTTTTCTTCTGCATTGGGAGCTCCCCTCCTCACTTCGTCCTCCCAAACTGGGAGAATCCATCGATTGTAGGAATCCATCCTATAAAGTATCCTGTGCGAGCGTTTTTTAAGATCCTCAGCATCCATGATCGATAACAACCACCTGCAGGCAGGCAGGCAGTAGAGAAGGGAAACAGACAAAGCAGACGAAAGGAGACCACGTAGAGGTAAAAGCTGGAGGAGCACGCCGGAGAAAGAGGCAGAGCTGGAGTGAGTGAGTAAATAGCCAAACAAGGTGGGACCCGCGCCCTAAAGAATTGTGACCTTCGGATGTTCATTAACTGAATCCACACCGTAAATTAGAGAAAATGTGATTACCTAATTAGATTAACGCAACATTATATATTATAACTTACTTTTTTGTTTTATTTTTATTTTTTTTACTTTTTCCTAAGTATTGGTATAATTAGTCCTCCAGCTCATACGGATTTCTTTTTTTCTTTTTTACATTTTGGTCTCTAAAATGTTCCATCTCACCATCAGCCCCAACGTAATAAATTAGTCCCATTGTTTTAGTTTTCGTTTTCTTCTTTTCGTGGTCATGGCATACTCCTGTCAATATCATGTTATTGTGCTTCCTTCTCAAAAAAATCAAATAAAACATGCATTATTAGTACTTTTTTTCATTTGTCTGCGAAATATGACCAAATAATTCCAAAACATAAATATTGTCCGGTTTAGCGTTAGGGTCTTCGACGAAGAAAAATGGCTACAGGCTACAGCAGGGAACTTTCTACAATATCCATGGGTACCAATGCCTCCCCAATCGTAACCGTTGATCTCGGCTTCGTAGGGAAATGAGAAACCGTGTGACTGGGAGAACAGATGAGAGAGGGGAAAGAAAAAAAATGATAAAAAATTTGAAAATACAATAAATATTTTGAAAAAGTAAAAAAAAATTTAAAAAGTGAAATTTCTGTAAAAAAATTGATAAAATTTAAAAAAGTGAGAAATGTTAAAAATTTGATAAATTTTTTTAAAAAGCTATTAAAAATAAAAAAAGTGATAATAATTATAAAATGTAATAAATAATTTTTTATTTGCCTTTTAAACATATTTGTCAATTTTTTAATATTTATCACATTTTCTTGATTTTATCACTTTTTTACACATTTAATCGCTTTTCTTTTAATTTTATCGCTTTTTTGTACATTTAATCGCTTTTTCTTACGGTTTATCGCTGAAGTTACCTTCGTTGTGACCGGGTCACGTTCAAGGTACCTTAGATGTAACCCGGTCACTTTGAAGGTAACCTAGAAATGTAACCAGGTAACGTTGAAGGTACCTTCGTTGTGACCGGGTCACTTTGAATATAACTTAAAAAGGTGACCGGGTCACCTTGAAGGTACCTTCGTTGGGACCGGGTCACATTTAAGGTTACCTTCAAAGTGACCCGGTTACAACGAAGGTACCTTCCACGTGACCCGGTCACATTTTTAGGTTACCTTTAACGTGACCCGGTCACAACGAAGGTACCTTCAACGTGACCCGGTAACATTTTTAGGTTACCTTCAAAGTGACCGGGTTACAACGAAGGTACCTTTGACGTGACCCGGTAACATTTTTAGGTTACCTTCAAAGTGACCCGGTCACAATGAAGGTATCTTGGAGGTGACCCGGTCACATTTTTAGGTTATCTTCAAAGTGACCCGGTCTTAACAAAAGTACCTTCAATGTGACCCGGTCACATTTTTAGATTACCTTCAAAGTGACCCGGTCACAATGAAGGTACCTTAGAGGTGGCCCAGTCACATTTTTAGGTTACCTTCAAAGTGACCCGGTCACATTTTTAGATTACCTTCAAAGTGACCCGGTCACAAGAAAGATACCTTCAATGTGACCCGGTCACAATGAAGGTACCTTGGAGGTGACCCAGTCACATTTTTAGGTTAGCTTCAAAGTGACCCGGTCTTAACGAAGGTACCTTCGATGTGACCCGGTCACATTTTTAGCTTACCTTCAAAGTGACCCGGTCACAATGAAGGTACCTTAGAGGTGACCCAGTCACATTTTTAGGTTACCTTCAACGTGACCCGGTCACAATGAAGGTACCTTCCACGTGACCTGGTCACATTTTTAGGTTACCTTCAAAATGACCCGGTCATAACGAAGGTACCTTCCACGTGACCCGGTCACATTTTTAGGTTACCTTCAACGTGACCCGGTCACAACGAAGGTACCTTCCACGTGACCCGGTCACATTTTTAAGTTACCTTCAACGTGACCCGGTCACAACGAAGGTACCTTCCACGTGACCCGGTCACATTTTTAGGTTAGCTTCAAAGTGACCCGGTCACAATGAAGGTACCTTGGAGGTGACCCGGTCACATTTTTAGGTTATCTTCAAAGTGACCCTGTCTTAACGAAGGTATCTTCGATGTGACTTGGTCACATTTTTAGATTACCTTCAAAGTGACCCGATCACATTTTTAGGTTAACTTCAAAGTGATCCGGTAACAATGAAGGTAACTTGGAGGTGACCGGTCACATTTTTTATGTTATTTTTAATCACTTTTTATTATATTTTTTAATTTTTTTATTTTATTTCGCTCCTTCTTTTTTCAGTCCCGTTTTTTATATTTAGGGAATTGTATAGGTTTGGTATGAATGTTTAAGCATTCATAAAATTTTTTATTTATATTTTATCAATTTTTATATATGTAATCACTTTTTTAAAATTTCTTTTCACTTTCCCCATTACTAAGCGCTTTGTTTCTAATTTCATTCACTTTTTTTAATTTAAGCATTTTTTAATTTTGAATCACTTTTTTTTTTCCAAATGCTTTTTTTACTTTTTTTCTCACTTTTTTTCATTTTTAATCGCTTTTTTTCATTCCAAATCAATTTTTTTTTTGAAACGCCTTTTTTTTCTCCAAACACTTTTTTTTTTACTTTTTTTTTTTTTAAATTTTTATATATTTAATAACAATTTTAATCAATTTTTATAATTTTTAATCATTTTTTTACAATTTTTAATCACTTTTCTGAGTTTTTAATCACTTTTTAAAATTTTTAATCATTTTTTTACAATTTTTAATCGCTTTTCTTATTTTTTTAGTCACTTTTTAAAATTTTTAATGACTTTTTTGAATTTTTAATCACTTTTTTAAATTTTTAAACACTTTTTTTTAAATATTTTTTTGTAATGCTTTTTTTTTTTTTCAAACGCTTTTTCCACTTTTTAATCGCTTTTTTTTTCTTATATTTAATCCCATTTTTAATCTTTTTTTAATTTTTAATCATTTTTTTTTCCAAATCGATATAAAACTAAAAAAAAGTAAATTTTTTTTCAAAAAATTTGAAAAAAGTGATAATTTATTCAAAAAAGCTATTAAAAATAAAAAAATTGATAAATAATTCTAAAATATAATAAATAATTTAAAAAATTGATTAAAAAAAAGTTTTGACCCTTTTTAAATAATTTTGATGATATGGTGCGTTTCATTTATTTTCTCTTTTAATTTCTACTGTCCAGAGACTCCAGATCTCCCCTGAATTGTGAATTAAGGAGAGTAGGAGTACGCTGTACGCCGACTCGGAGGCGAGGCAGTCGCCGATTGAGATTTGCGAGCAAGAAGGGAACCGAACCGCCAGCGTCCACCGGCCGGCCAACCCCACCTGGCGTCTTTGAGACTTGGACTCTTCAGTCTTTGCTCTTCAGACTTCACGCAATCAGGCTGTCGGCATCTTCGAAGATCTGATTTTCTAATTACAGGATTCCACTCCAGTAAGTGAATCTGAAGGTCTAAACTAAAGTACCTTCGTGTATCTTCTACTTCTGGAGTACTAGTCGAGTCTTGACATTGTATATTTGACACTACAAATTCAAATTTAATGTATTCATTGTATTGTAAAATTATTGATTTTGTTTAATTGATTTGTTAAATTGATTTTTGTAAGAGTAAAGAGATGGATTGTTATTGCTGTTGCCTGTTGCAAGGCCCTGTTGCTGTTGCCGTGTTGGGTTTTGGGTCAGAATTCCCCCAAATTGTCTTCACTTTTTCCATTGCTCGACTGCTCGTCTTTGGTCTACAATTTATTTCGGTGCTCCGATTTTCTAGCCTTCCAGGTATGTGAAGCAGCTTGTCTCAACGGTTTTATTGTTCATTACATTGAATTGATTTAGTTAGTTGGTTTGTTGAAGAGAGAAGAGAAGAGTTGATTGTTGTTCATTGTTGATTTGTTGTTAGGTTAGACTAGAGTTCGTCAGTTAGAGCTTATGAGTAGTGACTATATTAGTTGGTACATTGTACGTGTTGAATTGTTCTAAGTGACTTAAAATTAATTTTAAGAGGAACAATTTGGGCGCTCTAGGTTGATAACAACATCATTTCATTTAATTGAAATTAAAAAATATTTACAAATAAGAAAGCAGTAGCACTAAATTTAGGACAGAAATTTGTTAGTAATTGTCTGAAAGAGCATGACGTTTATTTTTGAAGGTAGACAGAAAATTGGCCAGCTGCAAAACCGTGGGAAGCAACTCAAATACTTTTTTTTTTCATTTTTTAAAATGGAGGGAGATGACCTAAAAATGGAGTCACATGGTCAGAAAGCTTCAAATAGGCATTCTTTGAAGCGAAAAAATGCCTATAACAGGTTCATGTAAGTTTTGTTGTATATTATGTGAACTTTGATATGACCATTTAATGGATATGGTAGTGATTGAAAATATTTCCACTATTTTAATGCAGTAACAGGGAAAGGGCAAGATTTGAGGAAACTCATGGCCGTCCCATGACGCGAGATGTAAGTCTGAAGATTATACAGAATCTTTCATATGGTGTAAGTACTGTTTGAATATGGATAAGGAGATGCATTTTGATAAATTGCAGGAGTGGACGGATATGAGCAAGCGGTGGAAATCTGAAGCTGATGAGCAGAGGGAAAGATTGGCTGAGTCTAAATGTAGTATTAAGCCCACGGTGGTAGAAGATGGTTGCTGGAATATATCATGTCGGCCTAGGTGCTTTAGTAAGCATGTTAAAGGGTTGAGTGAAGAGCAGAAAAGGCTGGCTTATGAAACTGGACTGAGGAGCTTATTAGAGAACCAAGTATGGAACTTGAAGACTGATCTCATCTGTTGGCTTGTGCGATCATGTGAGTTTGAAAGCATGACCCTATGTGTTCATGGTAAGAAATTTCACATTACTGCGGCTGATGTAACGGCTGTTATGGGAGTATCTGATGGATCGACAAAATTTGATCTAAAGAAGAAATCAACTTTGGTGCATAAATATTGTAAGTATGTGAGTCAGCACTGGGTGATTGATGAGAATGGAATCTCTGAAAAGTTGACAGGATCCAGTGGTGTTGAATTCAAACGCTTTTACATACTTCTAGCCTTGGCAACAGTATTATGTCCATCTAGTCGAAAATATCTTGGATCACAGTTTGTTAATTGTGTTGAAAATGAGGAGTCATTCAATGATGGGCAGTGGGGGACACTTATTTTTCAGCAGCTTGTGCTTGGTATGAAAAAAATGTTGCAGGATGGTGTGAAATGTCTTGGTGGGTGTGCATTATTTTTACAGGTAAGTCACTTTGATCACATTAGGTACTGAAAACATATATATTATTAGTCAATTTGATAATAAAGTTATGTAATGTAAATTAAGCGAAGATAAGATGATCTTTTTATGCTTGCAATGATTCATGAGGAATAACGTTTAGGGTAGTGCTCATATATATACATTTACACGTGTGTGCGGGGGGGATGAACCTAAAACTGAAATTTTTGTCCTATATTCTTTGTTGTAATATCATTCTTTGTCCTATATTCTTTATTGTCATATCATTTTTTGTCCTATATTCTTTGTTGTAATATCATTTGTCGGTCAATTTTGGACATTGCGTTGCTGGAATGCATTTGTTTGAAGGGCTGTGATTTGAAGAAATTTTTTTTTTAATGTTATATCTTTTGTCCTTAGGAAGAATGAAGTCATCCAATTGGTTGAGTCAATTGTTGGTGACTTGTGCGGTAAAAGAATTTGTTGCTGAAATGATCTGGGTTAACATACAGTTTATATCGAATGCAACCTGTTTATTACAGACACATTTTTGTTTTCGAGTATGGAACGTGTTATTTCTGACAAGACAATTACATCCAATTGTTGATGTTAGAAACCAAAAGTTGATGTTATATGCCCTTTATTGTTTAACCTAAGACTTGCATACTATTTGGCCACTGATGTTTTAGGTTTTCTACATGCATCATGTATTACTTGGAGGACAAATGGTGGATGTAAGCATTCTTCCCATAGCTTATTTCACAAATAGCAAGTGTAAAGAGATTTGCAATGGGCGTGTATTAAATGAAGTTGATGAGGTTAGATACTAGTAAAATGTGAACATATTTTCTTCTGTTATATATTGTTCCATGGTCTGAAAAGGGGCGTTTCTTCTAATAATCGGCTGGTGCTGTAGGTATTTGGCGATAAAGGAAATGAATTGATGCAGCATAAACTTCAGTCATTGAAAGGAGAGCATAAACATAAAGATGCGGATGGTACTCATGGTGTAAAAAGTGGGTACAATAGTGATAGTGAAGAGTCAGATAGTCAATCTGAGGATAAAGGGACCTCACCAGTTTCAAGTGAGCAATTCGATAAGCTGGTGGCAGTTGTTGGTGCGTTGTATTCAAAAGTGTCAGATTTAGCATCAACAGTTGAAGATGTTAAAGCAGAACAAAAGTGGCAACGCCGTCAACTCACAGAAATTAATAGAAAGGTTGGGATATTGATTGAGGCGTTGAAGAGCAAGCGGGTGAAGGACACTCCTCAGCCACAGAAGATGCGGAGGGAGGATACTCATGCCTCAAATGCACCGTATGTTCCGACAATGTTCTTCACCCCTCAACCAGTCAATAGAGCCATTGAAAAAAATGTACCAATTGAGAGTGATGGAGTAAATGATGCAGCTGGGCAGTTTGATTTGCTTAATGAATTGGGTGATGACAAGCGTATGAACAGATCACTAGTTGAGAAGGATGATCAACCACCTGAAGAGGAGGTGATCTCACCAAGTGAAGGCAAAGTTTTACAGGGTAAGGGACATGCAGAGGTAGTAAATTTACATTTTCACAACCCCGAAGTCGCAGTTATTGATCTATTTTCTGAGTCTCAACAAAATGTTCAGGGTAAAGGCGAGGTATGTGTCCTGCGCACCTTCACCCATAGGATCTGTTAGTTTAAACAATAATTTCCTTTTCAGTTAAATTTTGTAATTGTGATTCCATGTTTTAGAGGACGCGTGTGAAACAGAAGGGTGCTGATCCAATAATGGAAGACTGGCGTCAAAGAATTCCTTTGCTGTCGAAGGTACAGACCTCACCATTCATTGTATATACAAAGTCTAAGAGAGGGCCGAAATGTCACCAGTTTGCTGCTGGACCCTATGGTATTCGCCATCCTCTTTCTCAACGTGAACTCCAAGTGCTTATGTATGTGTTTGGTGCATCAAACAATGACTAGTACGTATAGTTTACTCAAATATTATATTTCTTTAATCGATGTGTGTAATAACCTAAAATTAATTCATTTTGCCAGTGAGGTTCTTGTTCATCCAGGTGGCCCTTATCAGATTTCACGTACTGAGGTGCTAACATTGAACCCTGGTCAGTGGGTGATGAATGTTATTATCAATGTGCGTGCTATAATTGTCAGGACCACCAGTTAGCACTTGGCTATGGCCAAGAAGAGAATGATGAAGACATGAAATTAAATACAAGAGGGACTTGTTTGAACATGGTCTTAGTGATGAGAATACAAGACTATGTGAATTATGTGTTTTAATTACACATACAAAAGTTCTATGTGAACTATGCCATGAAATAAAGTTCTAGTACCAAACTGGACTGGTAACTAGTGACTAACATGGAACTATGCAATACTATGGGCCAAATTGCACATACATGAAAAAGAAACTATGTATGACTTGGCAAGAAATAAAGTTTGAAGACTCAATTGAAAACCTTGGACTAGTGCTGGAATTAAAACTACAAACCAAGGATGGACAAATTTAGCCATGCAACTTTGTGAGATGGCTAAAGTGGAGATAAGCCAATATTGTGGCTCTTGGTCAATGGGCAGCCAACTTGACTTGAATTAATTAATTGGAAGTGTTAGTGGAGCTATTAAAATATTGGAAGTTGCCTAGTGGAGCCATTAAAATAAGGTAAACCTTGGACAAAGAAATGAATTGTTTATTCATGGTGGAGTAAGAATGCATTGTTTATTGGTGATGGTGGAAGATGGAATTAATTATTGCTAAAATAGTGGTGTGTTGGCCGAATTTTATATGGAATAATAATGCATTTATATGCACTTTTAGTACACTTGGCAATGTGGGCCAAGAAGTTTAAAAGTAGTGCTGAAATTGCATTGAATTTGGTGGCCAAAGTGGAAATATGGAAACAATGAAGGTTGGAAGAGCCATGCACTTTATTTGGGTGACTTTCTTGGCATTAAGCCAACTTTGAATAAACAAATCAAGGCTGGAACGCCTTTGTCTCCCACCCAAATTGGCAGCCATGCTTTGAATTATACAATATAATATGAAGGAATAATGTTGAGTGCATGATGGGCAAGGCTTGGAAGTTGGAAATGGTTTGTTTAATGGGCATGTGAAGTGGCGGCTTTATGTGCAGCAAATATTCCATTCAATTGTCCTAATGTGGCTGCCATGCTTGTTGACCAAATAAAATAAGGTAAGGGTATTAGTGCTTGGGAGAATATGCTTGGAATATGCTTGGAATATGCTGAAAAATTGATTTGTTAATGAGCACATGATGGCCGGCCTTCCTATGCAGCCTATATTCCTTGGAGTTGTCATATTGTGGCTGTCATTTCTGGCTTTGAAGAGTGCTAAGGCCGAAACACAAAGTTCTTCCAAAGTTCATCCATGTTCTTGCTTGTTCTTCACTTGTTCATCTTGATTCTTGGCCGAAACTTGAGTGTTCTTGAGTATACATCCAAAATTCCAGCAAAACTCTTGAAGATACCTTGTTGAGCATCAAGATTTGAGCTTGTTCTTGAAGGAACAAGGCATGGCCGAATATGTTCATGCATGTTCATGAAGTTCTCTTGAAGTTTACTTGGTGTTCTTGGTGTTGCATGTTGATTTGGAGCTCGGTTGTGCAAGTCCAGAATTTTCAGCCTTGTTCTTGAGGTAAAGGCTCAAGATTACTTAAATCCATGGTATGTTTTCCATGAATAAGAGTTATATTGACTAAAGGAAGGCTGTATTGTGTTAGGAGAACCTTGGACCGAAAGTTTGAAGCTAAACCACCAAAGAACACTAGTTGGCCGAATGGTGTGCATGTTTGTTCTTGAGTGTTCTTGGTGAGTTCATGGTGTTTTGGCATGGAAATGATGATTTCATGAGTTTATGTGAATGATATGTGAAACTCATGGTGGCTGTGTTTATGGCCGAAAATGAAAGGTAACTTGGACTTGGAGATTGAAGCTTGGATTAAGACATTCAAGCTTGTGTTGGACAAATTAGCCAAAGCACCCTTGGAATTAAAGTTTCAAACTTAACTTGGAAGAAATCCAACAAGGCCGAATATACTCAAGGTAAAAAAATGAGGTAATGATTCATGAATTACTTGTGCTTGGTACATTTTTCATGATTAATGACAAGTAATTGAAGCTACTAATTGATGGTCAAGATTTGCCAAGTGATGTTAGTATGCTTGAAGGGCAATATGGAATCAATGGTTCAATGGGTTGATTAGCTAATCAATGAATGGCAAGTGTAAAGTTCTTGGTGGGTTTGGCCAATCCATCAAGCACTTGAGAGCTCGAGGGGAATGGAGATGATTTCATGAAGAAATGGTGTGCAAATTGTACATGAGCACTTGCTAGTGGCTATGGCCGAATTGAAGAAGTGGCGTGTGTGTGAGTTTGTGTGCTTTTGTTGATTGATTGTGCATGCTAACCAACTTATTATTGATATATGTTGAATATAGGCTTTGGCCAAATTGTATTTTCCTTGTCTTTGTGTCTTTGGATGTAGGTACTAGCTTGATTATGGAGGTTAAGCTTATGCTTAACAATATGAACTCCTTTGGAGTTGTGTGAATCCTTACTGAGTTTTAAACTCACTGCCCTTATTGGTTGAATTTTCAGGAAAGGGTAAAGAGCTTGAGTAATTGTGCTTCTGTTTGGACTTCTTGGTTTTTGTGTACCAAGTTTACTTATTGTCCAAGGTATGTGTGCCAACAAATTCTTGGCTTGAAATGTGCATTTTATTCCATGGTCTTATGTAGGCCGAATTTAATGGATTAAGTTTTGCAGGAGATTAGCTGTGGGACTTGAGCTAGGAGGTGTTGGTTGAGTGGGCTTTTGGCATTTGAGACTTGGTGGGCTTTGGAGACCAGTAGCTTGGTCTTTTGGACTTGTACCTATAGTGCACATTTTGTAGTACCCTTTGAGCATTATGGGTAGTTGTGTACATATGGGCTATGTGAGAATTGGGCTGTAAGTTTTGGGCCCATTTGCATCCTTGGCATGATTGCCATGTAGTTGTTGTTGAGTTGTGGACTTAAGCACTTTTGGGCCCATGTTGGACTTATGCATTTTGGGCCTTAGTGGACTTTGTATGTTGGACTTGTTGGCTGTATGTTAGCCAAGTTTCTTTGGACTTTATGATTATCAGCATGATGTTTTGATGTTGGCTTCCTTGTGTACTATACTTGGCCGAATGCTCATCATCATATATGTATGTGTTTTCAAGCTTGAAAATGGATATGGGCTTCTTTGTTGCCATGCATAAGACTAGTACACTTGATTGCACACAAGTTAAGAACTTAAAGGAAAAAGTAAAAGTATTGCTTGTTTTGCAAGTAATGGGTTGGGCTTGCTTAAGCTGCAAGGTCTTGGTCTAAAATAAGCAGGGACATCCTGGGCCACCTCCCAGGCCAATAAAAAGAATGCCCAATAATCTACTCAATGAAGGTTGGGTAACTAAACTCTGATGATAACTCTTAAAGACCCAAGTATTCTGGACCTTCAGGGTAGTGGTTGGTGAGAGGCATAGAGTGTGCATGGGCTGGGGCCTATGTGGGGTGTGACAGTAATCCTTACTCTTAGAGCTCGTGCAAAGTCATCTTCTATCAGAAATTGGTGGCTACCCATTGACTTCACTGTACGTTGCGTTAGTTTTTTTACATTTTACTGTTATATGTCAATATGAACGTGTTGCATTTTGTTTAAATTTTACTATTGCGTATGTATATGAGACGGTTTGTGCTTTTTGTGTGTTTGTTCATGTCTGAATCTAGCTATTTGGGTTCGTAGTCTAAGGACATGTTGTTTCAGTTCTGTGCGAGTTCCTAGCATGCCTACAATGGGTTTCCACCAGTTTTTGGCTATGCGGTCACGTGATGATTTGCTTCACTGGCTTAAAAACCATCATGTGGAGGAGCTGTTATTTGATGACATATCAAACTATGATAAGGTGTGTATCAAAATTTTTGCATTTTGAAATGCAAAAATACTTTTAGAAGGTTATTTATTCCAGTTACTGTAAGCTTAATGCTAGAATTGGATTAGATATTTTTACCCATTCATGAAGAAGGGCATTTTTATTTGCTGGTTGTGGATACGACGCTGTTGAGAATTTCAGTATGGGACAACCTTGGTAAAGGAAGAAGCCTTGAGTCATATATGCCTTGCATGGAGTTACAAGTACGTTCTACTCCTAGTTGGATGACTACTTATTTGTACTTATTATTGCCATTTTGATTGTGTATTAATTCATGCTTCAATGAATTTACATTGCAAACTCATTTTCATGTAGTGTGCAGCACTTGATGTTGTCCTTAAGCCTGAAAATTTTAACTTTACTGACTTCAAAAAAGTGAAATGTGAGCCGTTCCCAAAGCAGCCAAATGGTTTTAACTGTGGGATGTTTGTTTGCTACTTCATGGAAAATCCCACTAAAGTGACAATGCGGCCAACGACAGAGGTATTGATCCCGACTTCCTCTCACATTTATTTCAATGTACTTGTATGTTGTTTTTTCCCTGAAATATAGCATTCACTTTGTTTACAAGTGGGACTCGGACAAGGAAATGTGCCGACTCCTCCTGGATCTAATTATGTGTGAAGAAAACCAGTTGAGTACAGTGGTGGAGGAACGTGCAAAGGTCTGGTTTGAAGCAGAGCAAGAACAAGTCCCTAATATTGATGTCGGAAAGGATCTTACTCTATCTATGGATGAGGGGGGAATGGATACGAAGATAACTGCTACTCCAAAAAGAGGTGGAAAGCGAAATAGGAAGTGAGGAGCAGTTGGATATACAGGTTTTGGTGTTTGACTAGGAATGAGTAATTTTTTGTGTACACATGAATTTTGTTTAGCGGTCGTATATATTTTCATAGTGAGATTGTAGGCCGCTGGTTAGTGTCTGTGTTTTTCAGTAACACTCACTACGTATAGACGCTGGTTGAGTGACCAGACTTGTACATAAACTCATTTTGCAATGAAAATGTTGTTTGAAGGAATCAAGGAAAAGATATGGACCAGGTCTTGAACCAGAAAGAGAACAATTCATCAAAGTGCATTTTTTGAAGTTATTGTGTAGTTGTTACTATCAAATTTTAGCAAAGTTGGTTAAGTTTGTGTACAATTGCATTACTGATGGTAAAATAAGAAACCCAATATGTTTGTGCACGCTTGCATTAGTGATGGTACAAAGTGATTATGTGGGAAAAAAAATAATGGAAAAAAAAGTGACATTTTTTGAAAAAAAAAAAAAAAGCGATTAGAACAAAGAAAAGGTGAAAAGTTTGTCAACAAAGCGAGTAAACATATAAAAAAGTGATAAACTATAAAAAAAAGTGATAAATGTAAAAGAAATTGGTAAATATTTGTAAAAAGGTAATAAAAACCGAAAAAAGTGAGAAATAATTTTTCAATGTAATAAATAATTTTAAAAAATGCTTAAATTTAAAAAAACTGAGAAAAAACTAAAAAAAGTGAATTTTTTCAAAAAAGCGATTAAATAAATAAAAAAAGCTATAACAAGTAAAAAAAAAGCGATAATTCTTTCAAAAAAGCGATAAAATATATTGAAACAGCAATTAAATAAGAAAAAAGTGATTATATATATATATATGTGGTAAATGTCAAAAAATCGGTCAATATTTTTAAAAAGCTATTAAATACCAAAAAATTGATAAATAATTCTAAAATGTAATAAATAATTTAAACAAATGATTAAAAAAAAGTGATAAAAAACGTAAAGAAGTGGAACTTTTTTTAAAACGGTGATTAAATGAAAAAAATGATTAAAACTAAAAAACAGAGTATTAACTATTATCTGATCCTAATTTAACCTCCAAATGGATTGATTCAACTGCAAAATTATAACATCCATCTTAAACCCGCTACCAATGCAACTGACAGCATTGCGTACTCTCACGGCAATGACCATAATTTGTTGTAGAAACATTGAATTTGCAATCCGTAAAATTCTTATTAAACTAGACTTCTCAATGTATAATATATATTTTTTTCACAATTTTTGGTTCAGCTAATTGATACAGTTTATTGTTCAACGTGCTGTCTGAGTTCAATCCCTTCACTTGAACGATGCCCAGCAAGAATTAACTTAGCTCTTCACTCACGCCTCCAACTCCCATTTTTTTTCTTCCATTGTACAGTAAACTCACTGACGATTGAGATGATATATTATAAGCCTTGGTTTCAGTCACATTTTTTTTTATATGAACAACCGCATATATTATAAGCCTCCAACCTCGTCATGTAGTCTTTTAAAGTTAACACAAACAGGCATATTACACATAATTTCAAATTCAGACATTGATTTCTTTCCAAGTACCTTTAATAGATTGGTACATATACAAAATCTCCACATGGCTACACCAATTATGACATAATCTGACATAGACGTATTTTGCAGTTCATAACAGTTACAATGTACGAACCTCAAATGCAAAAATATCATACAAAAAGTCTGTATGCTTCGACAATGACTTGTCTCAACATCTTAAATATGAGAGTACTATTGCTTGCTTGATGAGTGCATTCCCCTAATGCAGGGCAATAAGCAATTATGGCCATTAATTGTCACTAAACATGTGGCTGCACTGAGGTAGGGTATGATTCAAATGGCCATGATGAAACATATGTAGTGGTTCTGTTTGTATCACACACTGAAATCGAAAGGCCAGGTATTTCCAACGGTTCCTTAAATGGCCATGCAGATGACGATGAAAAGGCCAGGGCTGTAGGCACCTCAGTCTTCGGTGACATAAAGCTACACTATCGCGAAGGGTGGGGGGGAGAGACTTTGTTATCCGGTGCATAACCCAAACCACTCATAGAATCTGCACATGGCCCTTTATCAACTAAATTTTCATCTTTTACATTGGATGTTCCTTGCTTCAATGGACATGAACGACTTGTATGGCCACTCTTCCCGCACATTCTACATTTCCTAGCCCCAGGTGCTTTCTTGCTAGACCTGACCTCAACTTTTTTACCTCTAACTCTCACAGGATCACGTACAACATTTGGATGGACTGGGTGAGCAGCACTCTGATTATTGACCTGTTTATCTCGGGCTTCGAACAACTCAGCAGCTCTCAATGTTAACTGCCCAATCTCCCCCTTCAATTCTGTGTCCCAGTCATCGTCACACCGAGATGCAAAATATGTTAACTTATGGCATATGTTCCCAATTTGTGCACGCCTCGCAGCAAATACCGCTTCCATTAGATCGGGAGTCACTCGTGCAATGTATGCTGGCTCCTGCTTAGCACTTTTTGTCCATCTTTTGAGTATCAACTTAACAGGAATTTTCATTATATTCTCAACCTTCATCACAAAGAACATATGGCTACAGGGGAGGCCTGCATTGAACCAGTGACAAAGCAAATATTAAACTGTACTATTCAATCAAATCAGTACTACACACACCAGAAACCATAGTTCCCAAACATATTTTCCTGAATTCATGCTTAAAAAGAAATTGAAAAAGTGTCAATGCCTTCTACGTTGAGTTTACCAGTGTAGGTTAGTAACGTGCATATGTATTGCATGATACTGTGGTCACCATTGAAATAAACCACGTAAGTTTCTGTGGGCGACGCATATTTGGAGACGAGATATCGATTTTCATCAGTCAGAGGATCAAATCGAACCACATTGTACAGGTGCTCATCATGAATTTGTTCCCGGACACGAACCAAGACATTTGGCGTATACACATCACCTGCATGTTTCTCTAAAAATTTTAGGTGTGTTAGCATTTGTGGTTCTGTGTGTGTAATGTTGAAGTTCTAATGCAGTTCTGCCTCACGTATACGATCAATGGTAACATCCACTCGGCGCACAAAGTCATACAACTTCATTTGGCTGCCCAGGAATCATTTTTGAAAGGAGTGCATGCCCTTTGCCCTCTGTGTACTTGTCATACCCGCGAAGAAATTGTTTTTCAAGTGCGCAATGGCCCATGACCTGCGATTATCCCATGTCTCACGCACCCACTGATTGTCCTGTAGCCCAAACTTTTCCACTGCTTCTTCCCATTTAGCTTCTAACTCATTAGGGTCTTTAACATGTAACATCATGTGTGCAAATGCACCCGCAAAATGTTCTTCCTTTTTCACATTGGTCTTGCAATTTCTCATTAGGTGCCACGAACAAATTCTATGTGTGGCACCTGGGAAGACAGACTCAATAGCTTTTTTCATACCTGGGGCTGCATCTGTTATGACTGATTTAGGCAACTTGTCATACATACAATCCATAAAACAGGTTAATAACCACTTATAGCATTCTTTAGACTCACTAGTTACAAGTGCACAACCAAATATGGAAGTCATATAATGGTTGTTGACCCCTAATATGACGACATATGGGAACCTATATCCATTACTGTTGTATGTAGCATCCATACATATGACATCACCGAAGATTGAATAATCCATGCGCATCCCACTATCGGCCCAAAACATACCCCAAAGTGTATTTGAGTTATCTACGGCGTAACGATAATAAAACTCAGGGTCACACTGTGCAGTCTTCGTCAAATGTGCCATAGCTCTCTCCGAATCTGTTGCCAGCTCAACCACTCTAGTATCAGAGTCCACCCAATTGTAAAGATCTTTTCGAAGGAAACCGACATTACTGTATCCTCCATTTACAATAACCATGAAATCCATTATGCGGGTTGTCCCAACACCTGCCCTCCTCATTGGTTCAGCTTGCTCTTTTGCAGAATCAACCACACATTTATGTGACCGTATAAAATGGACGTCAGTTTGGGAAGCTAGCTTGTGGTTATGAATATGCTGGAATTCACCCACTTGGTACATATTCGATTTTGCCTTCATATGTACCCGAAACGCAGCACGAAACCCACACCTTGAAATGCGTCGAGGTTCCCTTTTTCGTTTCTCAGGAGTCAGCTGAAGCTTCATATGACCCTATTTCGAACAAACCCACCTTCTTCGTTGTATTACATTTAACTTTGCATTCCTCCTTATATCATCTCTTCTCACACCAAATCCTATAACATATGCATATTTACGATAAAATTTTTCCGCCTCATCAATTGTCTGAAATTTTACTGTTTTGAAGTCGCTGAACACCCACTCAGTTACAGGTTTTTTAATATTCATCACTATCTCAGACCAATCATACTCTAGATCGATCTCAACACCTGTTAATGTACTGTCTGCTTTCTCACACAAAATAGCATCTCTATTCTCACTCAGCCCAATGTGGATTGCGTTCTGGCTGTCCATTTCAACCTACCCAATTCGACAAAGGAATGGGAAATGCCAATTTCCCACAACAATATGACAAACATCGAAACCCATATGAAAAAGATGACACAGTAATGGACGACTAGTACATTGATTTCTTCTAATAGAACGATTGCTATAGTTGATGTGTACTGAGAGAAATAAAAGACATTTCCACCAATTAAAACCCTTCCCCTGAAATGGAAAACGTAAACAAGAATGTACCTTCCTGCTGTACGCAGCAAGGAATGCGGATCAGAGCCTTTACACCCTACTGAACACAGCAATGCCCAGCCATTTATGCTCCTGTGCTTCTACGTTTTGTGCTCTGTTTTTCGTCACAAGCAATTTCCTTGGAAATGGGGTTCAAAGAAAACAATTTCTAATGCATAACAACGAAATTGTGTTACATCATATTTCAATGCACCACATAATTTTTTGATTATTAGTAATATCTTCAAAATATCGAAATTAGTTTTCAGTAACTTGAAATACATAAGTGTCATCTTTTAGGGTAAATATATTTTATTTAATTTATTTTTATTTTCATAACTAATTTTTACCATATCAAATAAATCAAAATATTCTACAATTGATCAACCGAACATAATATAAATAATATTGTATTTAACCAAATCAGTAATTTTTATCATTATATGATTAATTATGTACATTTATTTGTGAAATCGTAATTTCTCCTTTTCAAAGCTGATAGCCTACCCAATAAAAAAAATAAATAAGCTATACTTATTTATTTTAATAAAATCCAAAATCATTTCCTAAATTAATTTAATATAACTGAATTTATTTTACTACACTTAATAGTTTATGTATCAATGTTGTAATTGTAACATGAACCTACCAATATAATTAAACTTACTAAATATAAAAATAAACCATGAGCTGGAAAAATTTAACTTTACCCTTAAACCCCAACTCTGAGAGTAAAATGGGGAAAGGGAAAAATAAATCAAAATTTTTTTATGAGGAAAAAATTTATTTGTACTAATTTTTTTCCTTTTGGGAAAGAGTTTGAAAAATTTAAAAAAAAATTAAACGACCATGAAAACAAATATTGGACATAAAACACTACTCGATTTTATTTAAAATAAAACAAGAGTTACTGGGTTTTTAATGCATCCGATACGTGTGAACTTTGGCCTAAGTTGAAGGGGTTAACCCAGTTTTCTTCTAACTGATTATTTACAAAAAAAAATAAATATCAATTTACTGTAATTTTAGACTGAAACAATTCCAAAATCTATATACAGTTTCTTTGAAAATAAAACATTTTTTTATTACTTTCTATCATCTTAATTTATTTTACTTAACACTTTAAAAAAAATTACTTTCTATAACCCTAAATCTCATACCCTACACCTACTCACAAAACCATAAAACCAAAACATAATAAGTAGGAAAAAGATGATTTCAGCTCAAAATTTTTTATAACAGTAAAAAACAGACGCTAACATGTAAAGAAAAGGCAATATTGGTAATTAAAATGCGAGAATATGTTGATAAAACTATTTTTTTGTATACAAATACATATTAATGGAAACAAGAGGAAAGTAATAATAAGTATATCATACTTCAGTCTATATAAACATGTAGAGGAATAACATTTTAGCATCCACGATACATCGATATAATGAAATATAGTTAAAAACACGTGCATATTTTCTTCAAATAAAATTCAAAACTATCCTAGTTCCAATGACATTTACTTTCTCCTTCCCCTCTTAGATGCAGGCCTATCTTCATTGTGCTTAGTACGGCTCTCGACGCATCCATCAGATGCAAGCTCATCTGACTCTGACCCAGGTTCATAATCCGACTCTGCATCTGAGTCATCTTCCTCGATTTCCTCATCCTCGTCAATCAAACCATAAGAATGTAAACCTTCGTCACCAACAATGTCTTCATGCTGCACATCATCCTCCGCATCATCTCCTTCTGATTGGGATTCGGTACCAACTTCATCGCTCTCATCTCCATCACTGATGGAACCTTCATCCTGCACCACTTCTTTCCCACGACGACGATGTTGCATGTGTTCCAAGCCAGTGTCTCCAGTTGTTCCACCACATAACACCTGCAATTAAATGAATATATCATTAATATGTCATACATGACAACAAACTTTTATATAGACTATATACTTACACACTGTTTCAAAGAGAATTTCTTCGCATCCTTCCACATTTTGTCCGTTACAGCCTTCTTTAGACCTGCCACCAAGCGCAGTAACTTCTCCATAGTGTCCCTTTTCACCTATACATAACATTTTTCAAATCAAAAGATCAGCGTTGAATGGGATTGAGTACAACAACATATAAGATGACAAACTTACAGATTTTATCGACGGATCAAGTGGTAGACAACATCTTCATCCTCAATGCTATGAATTTTTAGGAGTTTAGCCTCTCCTGTTTCCAGATCTGGGAGCAACATAGATGTACCTGGTAGCTGTATTTCAGAACCTTCTACTGTAGTGTCTATTTCTCGTGCAACAGTTGACATAGATGTCCCACCAACCCCACTGGTAGATGCACCTGGGTCCCCACCTTTCATGGTTTCGACAAGCTCCTTCATCATGCCCTCCCACCACAACTGAAATGTACCAGAAAACAGAATTGTTGAATTATTATCCCATAATTATCTTGCAAATGCTGCTGTCAGTTCTGCACCATGCCACTTTTGGTTGAACATAGATGTTGAAGGTGGGTTCGGGATGGTCTTGTCATGTACTGGCCGATAGCTAATGTGTTGTCTGAACACCCTCTCACCTAAAAACCAGGCTCGACCACATGGGCTTTCTAATAAAATTCGACACCTTGTTGCACCTAAACTTTCACTAACGTACTGTGGTAGGTCATCCATATACTTCTCCCATGGCCACATTTTCACCGCCGCCCTATGTACTGTTTTAAATAGCTTTATATACACTTCAGTATCATATGGCATGCCCCCCAAATGTCCCTCAGCATAGTACTTTGCTCTAGGGTATGTCCCATCTCCGCTCAAATTTAGGTCAGGCCCAATATCCATGAAATGCTCGCAGGCCCATGTCTGTGATTACAAATAATTCATATTAAACATGATCATTTAATAATCATTTTTTAAATATAATTGATGTACATAATGAAATAAAGTAATTCACGTATATAATAGTTACCTGCCATGACTGCCAAAACCCACCACTCCTTTGAGCACCCATGTTCAGACCATCCATATATAAGTAAAGATTAGCCAATGCGGCACTTCCCCAATTATACTTTCCCAGTTGGGATGTATCTACTACAGCTGAAATCCACCATGTGTAAAAACTACTCGTGCTTGTATCACAGAATATAGTTGTGCCAAGAAAAGTTGCTAGGAAAACACAAACCAAATGATTCTTTCTCTCCATGGTATTTGATCTGTAACCTTTATACGTCTCAAGTACTAACTTAAAAGTCACCTTCCTTTTGTTATGGAATATCTCCTAACCATCACCAACTAATAGTTGCAGGCGGGAGGCATCTGAACATATTTCCATATCAATAGGAATTGGATCGCCACTGCAACGCAAGCCGGTTATTGCCGCAAAATCTACAGGTGTCATGGTCATCTCTCCGATAGATGGGAAGTTAAATGTGTGTGAAGTATCCCACCAAAAGTGACTAAGTGCACGAATTAAGTGTCTGTCACAGTAAGTGGACTTCAATGCTTTGACTGCATTGAACATACCCGTTGTTCTTATTGTATCTTTCACAGTTTTTGGAAACCCATCAAACCATTCCAACAATGGCTTCACACTTCCATGTCCACGGTATGCACTTAGCCTATTCTATAAATATCAAATTAAAATTAAGAATATAAGATCTTAATGTAAACTGAAATTTAACATAAAATAGCAAGCGTTTCACAGAGATATTCTTAAACAGAGTTTTGATAACATTATCTCATTTAAAATTACATATTAAAATTATATAGTTAATGTATTCGGTTACATCTAGCATTATTTGAAGTTTTTTCGCATTTTTATAATACTATCGCTTTTCATAGTTACTTCACCATTTAAAATTATTGTCACTGCAGTTATATTTTACTGCCTTGCAAAATAATTTATGTTTTCTTTTCAATTATGTTACCACTTTCATAATGAATATTATCGCATTTTCTTACCTATTTATTCTGTAATTTTTATAATTGTTATCATATTTTTAGATGTTTTATGATATTTTAAAAATCTGTATCATTTTTTGTAAATATTATACCCTTTTTTAAATTAATAGTCACATATTAATAATTATTATCGCATATTAAAAATTTATAATTACTTATCATTTTTTTAATTATTTATCACTTTCTATATATGATCAGTTTTTCGAATACTTTTCCCTTTATTGTATGTTATTATCACTTTACTTTATTTAATGGCTTTATTAAAATATTTATTACATTTTACGCTTTTCAAAAATATTTACAAATTTTTTTTCACTCTTATTGCTTTTCTATATTTAGTCGCTTGTTTTGATAATAAATCGGTTTTATATCAATATTTTCATTTTTTACTGCCATTTTTAAATATTTATTGCATTTTGTAGGTTTTGCATCAATTTTCTGTTGTCAATCGTAATAAAAAAATATTTTAAATTTTTTCAAGATTGCTACTTTTTTTATTATTTTACCATTTTTGGTATATTTAATCACTATTTTTTATATTTCATAAATTTTTCAAGAATTATTTGCCCTATTTCCAATTTTACTCACTTTTTTATTTTTTATCACTTTTTTATTACATTTTTCAACTTTTTCTTTTATTTCGGCCCCAATTTTTTTACTCACGTTTTTTAATATTTCTAGTATTTTATAGGTTTGGTATGAATTTTTAAACATTGATCAATTTTTTTATTTATATTTTATCACTTTTTGTATATTTAATTATTTTTTTTTATATTTTTTCTCTCCTTTTAAATTTTTTTTTCACTTTATCCATTAGTAATCCCTTTGTTTCTATTTTTATTCATTTTTTTAAATTTTTATCATTTTCTTGTTTTTAATCACTTTTAATTTTTTATCGCTTTTCCTTTTTTCCAAATGTCTTTAACCTTTTCACAAACGCCTTTTTCTTGTTTCGAAACGCTTTTGTTTTCTTTTCATCGCTTTTTTAATTTTTTTTCATATTTAATAAAATTTTTTATATTTGATGGCTTTTCAAAATTTTTTTTTCACTTTCCCCATTAATAATCGCTTTGTTTCTATTTTTATTCACTTTTTTGATTTTTTATCATTTTCTTATTTTTAATCACTTTTTTTTATTTTTTATCATTTTTTTATTTTTTATTTGCCTTTTTTAATTTTTAATCACTTTTTTTAATTTTTAATCGTCTTTTTTAATTTCTAATCACTTTTTTTTTTCATTTTTAATCACTTTTTTTAAATTTTTAATCACTTTTTTTCATTTCTAATCACTTTTTTTAATTTTTAATCATTTTTTTTAATTTTTAACATTTTTTATTTTTTTCACTTTTTCTAATTTTTAATCATTTTTTCCTAAACGCTTTTTATTTTTCCCTAACGCTTTTTTCTAGTTTTCATCATTTTTTTAAACTTTTTTCATTTTTAATAAAATTTTTTATATTTGATTGCTTTTCAAATTTTATTTTTTTCACTTTCCCCATTAGTAATCTCTTTCTTTCTATTTTTATTAAATTTTTTAATTTTTTATCTTTTTCTTCTTTTTAATAGCTATTTTTAATTTTTTTTATCATTTTTTCTAAATTTTAATCACTTTTTTTAATTTTTAATCTCTTTTTTTTTAAATTTTTAATCACTTTTTTTAATTTTTAATCACTTTTTTTAATTTTCAATCGCTTTTTTTAATTTTTATCATTTTCTTATTTTTTTATCATTTTTTATTTTTTTCACTTTTTCTAATTTTTAATATTTTTTCCTTAACGCTTTTTCTTTTTTCCTAATGTTTTTTCCCCTTTGCATCGCTTTTTAAATTTTTAACCTAATTTTTTATTACATTTTGGGATTGTAATCATTTTTTGAAATTAACCTAACATACTTTTTCTTTCTCTCACTTCATACATATAGATTCCCTTAAATATAAACTATCTAATATATTTACCAGTAAATTTATCAATTAAAATGAAAACATGAAAATAAATTTAACTAACATCACAGCAAATTTAGCAGTTAAATTCGAAATAATAAAATTACAGTAAAATATAAACTCACTAGATGCGCTGGATGAGAAACGTGAGACTCTGGCTCAAAGTAGACGGTTGTGGAAAGAAGAAATTTCTTGTGAGGAGTTAGTCGCTTGATCATTAATTTACTGAAATCGCATGGTAATTGCTTAATATAATCCCCGGTATCACTATGAGACATTGTTTGTTTCTATATGAAACGTAGAAATAAGAAAATTGAGGAGAGGGAAGAGATGTAAGTTGCTGTAATTGTAAAAAATGACGAAGATTAAATAGTGTAGTTATAGTATAGGTAATAAATGATGAAGTTATTGAGGTAGATGGTTAAATTTAAAAGAGTGGTTGGGGAGGTGAAATTAGGGGGTAAAATTTAAAACGGTGGTTGGAGAAGTAAAAATAATGGTGCTGGTGGGGGGAACCAAGCCAAAATATAGTTGCAGAAAAATTTAATACGTGGGACACATATTAATGGGATAATTACAATATTTCTCTAATATTTTATTTAACTTGACAACTTTACCTATATGTTTAAAAACTTATACATAACTCATGTTTATTCTATAATATTGTTATTATTCGCTTCAATAACGTTTTTTCATCCAACACATTTTAAAAAAACTGGGAAATAACCAGGTTACTTTGAAGGTAACCTAAAAATGGTACCGGGTCATATAGAAGGTACCTTGACCGGGTCACTTTTAAGGTAACCGAAAAATATGACCGGGTCACCTTGAAGGTAACTTCATAGTGACCAGGTCACTTTGAAGGTACCTTCTTGTGACCGGGTCACTTTGAAGGTAACTTAAAAATGTGACCGGGTCACATGGAAGGTACCTTCGTTGTCACCGGATCATTTTGAAGATAACCTAAAAATGTGACCGGGTCACGTTGAAGGTACCTTCGTTGTTACCGGGTCACTTTGAAGGTAACCTAAAAATATGACTGGGTCACTCGAAGGTACCTTCATTGTGACCGGGTTAAATTGAAGGTAACCTAAAAATATGACTGGGTCACATGGAAGTTACCTTCGTTGTAACCGGGTAACTTTGAAGGTAACCTAAAAATGTGACCGGATCACGTCGAAGGTACCTTCGTTGTCACCGGGTCACGTTCAAGGTAACCTAAAAAATGTGACCGGGTCACGTTGAAGGTACCTTCATCGTGACCAGGTTACTTTGAAGGTAACCTAAAAATATGACCAGGTCACATGGAAGGTAATTTCGTTGTGACCGGGTCATTTTGAAGGTAACCTAAAATTGTAACCGAGTCACGTTGAAAGTACCTTCCTTGTGACCGGGTCAATTTGAAGGTAACCTAAAAATGTGACCGGTCACCTCAAAGTTACCTTCGTTGTGACCGAGTCACATTGAAGGTAACCTGAAAAAATGACCGGGTCACCTCAAAGGTATCTTCAATATGACCGGGTCACTTTGAAGGTAACGTAAAAATGTAACTGGGTTATATGGAAGGTACCTTCATTGTGACCGGGTTACTTTGAAGATAACCTAAAAATGTGACCGGGTGACATTGAAGGTACGAAGTGACCCGGTCACAACGAATGTAACATAAAAATGTAACAGGATCACATTGAAGGTAACTTCAAAGTTACCCAATCACAACGAAGGTACCTTTGATGTTACCTGGTCACATGTTTAGGTTACCTTCAATGTGACCCGGTCACAATGAACGTATCGTCGAAGTGACCTGGTCATATTTTTAGGTTACCTTTAATGTGACCCGGTCACAATGAAGTTACCTTCGAGGTGACCCGGCCACATTTTAAGGTGACCTTGAAAGTCACCCGGTCACATTGAAGGTACCTTCGAGGTGACCCGGTCACATTTTTAGATTACCTTCAAAGTGACCCGGTTACAACGAAGTTACCTTCAAGGTGACCCGGTTACATTTTTAGGTTACCTTCAACGTGACCCGGTCACAAGAAAGGTACCTTCGACGTGATCCGGTCACATTTATACGTTACTTTCAAAGTTACCCGGTCACAACGAAGGTAACTTCAACGTGACCCGGTCACAACGAAAGTAACTTTGTGATAAAATGTAAGAAAAAGCGATTAAATGTAAAAAAAAAAGCGATCAATTTTTAAAAAAGGTGATTAAATATATAAAAAAGCGATAAAATAAAGAAAATGTAATAAATGTTAAAAAATTGCTAAATATTTTAAAAAGGTAAATAAAAAATGAAAAAGTGATAAATAATTTTAAAATGCAATAAATAATTTAAAAAATTGATTAAATAAAAAAAGTGATAACAAAACTAAAGTGATAAAATATAAACAAACGTGGTAAATGTTAAAAAATGGGAAATATTTTTAAAAAGTGATTAAAAACAAAAAAAAAGTTATAGGAATTCTAAAATGCAATAAATATTTTTTTTACTAAGTTGATCAATATACATAGATTTTATATTTTGAGAATCATTGACATATGTACAAAAAATTATTTTATTAAGTATATTATTCATTATATTATTCAGTTACACAGACAATTTTTTAAAAATTTATCATTTTATTATTGCTTTTTTTATATTTATGTTCTTTTTGTAGTTTAATTGCTTTTTTTGAAAAATATTTCAATATTTTAATTTTTTGTATCTTTTTTTTATTTAATCATTTTTTAAAATTATTTATTGCATTTTTTAATTATTTATCACTTTTTTTATATTTAATAGCTTTTTAAAAAATATTACCAATTTTTTAATATTTATTACTTTTTTAAATTTCATCACTTTTTTTTTTACATAAAAAAAATTTCATTAAATTTTTTTTTTTACTTTTTAGAAATATTTATTATATTTTTAAATTTTTTATCACTTTTTTTTCTTTCCCCTCCCTCACCTATCACCCCAGTCAGGCGGTTTGCGTTTTCTCCGCCAACTAAAGATCAACGGTTAAGATGGGGGAGGCATGATTACCCCGTTTTCGGGGTTGGGTATTATAGAAAGCTCCCTACAGCAGTAAGGCTCTCTTTGTTCAATACTATCTATTCATATTTTTACATTTTGTTTTTCATTTGGGCTATAGCAATGAGCCCTATTTAGCTAGGGAAGTAAGGCGGGTCCATCGTTTGGGCTTCTGAATTTGGGGGCATAGTAGGCCCATATATAATAAAGGCCTGCTAATTGGTAAAAAAAAAATACTTCCTCCGTCTCAAAAGTTTTGTTTCATTTGTTTTTGGCAATTAATTTATGATTTTTTATTTTTAACATTTTAATATATAAATACAAAATATTTGTATATGAATGATAGTTCAAGATATGTAGTTTCTAAATATATTTTTTTTTGAGTTTTTTAACAAACAATAATATGAATAAAATTGAGTCAAAATACAACAAAAAGTCAAATGTATCAAAATTTATGAGACGGAGGGAGTAGTATGTTAATTTGGCCACCGAAATTTTTATACATAAAATAAAAAAAACAAACTGAAAACCGATTTAAAATTTCAGTTAAAACCAAAATTGAACCGATAACTGAATTTACATGACTCCAAAACCGAAAAAGAAAGTTCAATTTTTTAAGATTTTTCGGTTAAAATCAATTAGTTGCTCACCCAAAACTTTAGCCAGGTTTTGTTTTTCTCACCGTTTTTTTTGCTTAAATACATTTCAGTCCTTGATCTATTGGTTATTTTCATTTTAGTCCCTAAACTCTATTTATTTTCAATTTAGGTCTTTTTTGTCTTCATTAAGTCAATGTTAAACCTTACCACCTATAGTATTTCCATTTACTCTATTGATCCTGAAACTTTACTTTCACTTTTATGCTAATGTTTAAACATCACTTTTTTTGGGTAGGTTTATTTGATTTTGGATATTACTTGGACTGCCCCCAAATTTTGTCTGAACTTTTCAGTTTAAACCAGCAATTTGTTACATTTTTTGTTAGTTTAATTGTTTTTTTTTGTATGTCAATAGCTAAACACTACTTTTAGTTGCTAAAATCCTGCTCTTTACATTATTAATCCAAAACTTAATTGTATAGAGATTCGACCAAGATTTTATATCAACTCCGAATCTTAGTTTTTTTATTTTCATAGGAAAGTTTTTTAGATCAATAGTTAAACCCACTTTTAATTGCAAAAACTCTAATATTGCCTCCCTTTTTCTCCAAAATTTTTTATTTAATAGTTATCTTGTTGTATTTACATTAAATCCTACTACATATTAAACCGTAGTAATATGTAGGAGAAATGAACCTCGTATATACTAAATTGGAGTGGTCAAATACTGTAAATCTACAATGCCCATCTTACAGCCTCTCTTTTGGCCTTTGTAGATTTCCTTTTTCCCTTTTAGTGTACAAAATTTTTCATCCAACGAGTAAATACTCAAAGACAGTACGAGAGCAATGGCAAGATTGAAACATTTGGAAACTATAGCTTCCAAAGGAAAAAAATTTCTCCATGGTTGGTTTCTTTGGCATATTTTTCTTAAATCCATTTCATTCCATGAGCTAACAATGTTTTTTATTTCAATCCCTAAATTCTATATATTTTTCATGTTAGTCCTTTTTCTCTTTTTTTTTTTCTTTTTATTTTTTTTATTTTTCCTGCAAAGTCAATACTAGACCCTTTTTTATTTTGGTCATCGCTTGAACTAGCCTCAGGCTTTACTCAGACCTTCTGGTCTAAACCCCCAATCCGTTCCCTTTCTTATTACTTTTTTTTTTTTTTTTTGCGTCAATGATAAAACACCAAATTTAGTTTCTAAAATCCCACTTTTTATCATATTAATCTCAAAATTTTATTGCACAGAGATTAGACCTAATTTTAGGTGAACTCCTTTCTTTTATTTTCATGAAAAAGTTTATTTTATCAATAGTTAAACCCACTTTTAATTACTAGAATTCTAAACCTTCCTTTCTTCATCCCAAAATTTATTATTTAATGATGATTATACTATATTTATATTAAATGCTACCACAAATTGAATCAATGCAACTCCAGAATTTCTCACTATCTTTTTGGTCCTTACACTTTTCATTTGGATAATTGACTCTCTAATTTATAGTATTTAAGTTCCTAAAATATATTTACTATCTTTCTAAGCCACAAATTTTACTTATTTATGATAAAATGCGGTCATTCCACCAAATGATGTGCTAAAATTAGAGAGTGAGGGTAATAAAGTCGATATGAGAGGGAGCTGCTATGGACCCAGAATAGAAGCATACCAGTCTTCTAGCTGCTGTAGATGATCTGATTAACGGATACTAACAAGGCTTCCTTTTGGAAGCTTTAAAAGAACTCATCCACATTGACTTTCTCTGTCCATACCACTTGATTTCTTGCACCTCAAACAACCTAAGAGCTCATGTCCGCTGTGCTCTATAGTTCCTTCTGGCAATTTATTTCTCTCACGGTAGTCTGAAATTCCTAATCAAGTTTGACTGGTGTTTGTTTTGGAGCTTTTCGTTGGATATAAATATATCATGATTTTGAAGTGCGCTATAAACTATAACTTCTTTCATTGAAACTCTGCTCTTGTGAATCAATTCTGTAATTGGCATACACTTTATTCAGAAACTTATGTTTAGCTAGTTACAAATTAACTTACACCCCTGCCAACTGCATTTCTTCCTTCCCGGGCAATTAGTCTAGTAATCGTAGAAATTACAGCAGTCCATTGAGAATTTTACTTATTTTATACGATTTCTGACAAATTTACCACTCATTGCACCAAATTTTACAAGCTAACTTACGATTCATAAAAGAACCTCCGATCCGAAGCCAGATGTTCTTCAACAGCGGTACCTCTTGCCGAAATCACTGATATCTCCTAGTCCTAGCTCCCAAGCCAGGGATACATGAGAACGTGGATCTTGCATTAGGCAGCCATACAAGATGACTGCCTCCAAGTGCTTGAAAATTATAAACAAGAGATGGCAATGCATCAAAAGGTTAATGGCGACCTTACAATGTGAAGCCTCTAAATGTCGTTTACCACATGTATTTGCTCTGTTATCTGAAATTCAAGTAAAATCAATGTTACAGTAAACGAGAAAAGACTACGCGTAAATAGGTTTATCATTCCCATATAACATCATACTGCCTCCAAATTTGTCACAAAGCCTGCTTCATCAAGTGTTCACTGTTGTGTACCCATTACAGAACCCATAGTTCACTTGCAAACTTACAGCGCTGGCAACTTGTCTCAATCATCCATTCAGAACTTTACATATTTTATACACCTTCTGACCAATTTTGCACTTAATGCCGCCAAATTTACAAGCAAAAATCCGATTTGTAAATGGATCTCCAGAGGCAGGCCTCTTCATTTCTTTCTCAACAACTCTCCCGAGAAATTTGCTGATATCTCCTAGCGCCCAAACCAAGGATATATGAGGGCGTGGATCCTGCATCATACAACCAATCAAGATGATTGCCTGCTCTTAAGTGTTTGAAAATTTTAAACAAGAGGCAGCAACAGATCAGAAAGGTTAATAATGCAAACCTTATAAAATTCTGGAAGATTGTGAAGCTTGTAAATCTCATTTACCACATGAATTTGCTTTGTTATCTGAAATTCAAGTACAAAGCAATATTATCATGACCACACATAGATATGGGCAACAAACGCAATCATGCTGCTCAACAAAAAATCGGGGAAACAGGGATCATAAATTGCATACTGCATACCATGCACGAATCAGGTTTTGCATACCAATAACATTATATGACAGATATCATGATTAAGACTTTATACAAACACAATGCAGAAAACCAGAAAGAGGACATGCAATTTGAATAGCTACCTCAGCCAACCCTCCAGTGACAACTTCTACAGATAGAAAGGAGCGGGTGTGATCATCATTGACAAAAACCTCCCATTTGTTAAAATCAATCCAATACCTGCTTGCCAAGGAAATTGACCAAAGGTTTCGTAACCAATGATATATAGTACAAGCCTACAATGCCAAATAAAAATTTAGGAGAAAACTCCAGGATAGAAAAACGCACGCTTTTTGATACTGGAGCTTCTGCCGAAGCATTGTTACAATAGAATCAATTTGGTGCACTCTGATAGGAACAGTTCTACCAAGACTAATATGGAATTTCCTTCCCAAAGCAACTTGTTCAAGCTTCTGCTCATCTCTGCATAATGTGTTCAAGGGAACATCGGCACCAACAACGTGAAGACCGGGAACAAGCGAGGATACCTTCATCAGAAACAGGGCCATCTCTTTCTTTGCCATTGGTGGTATACGAACTGAAGCACATGGTGAAGCAAAATGGTTAAATCCAATAGTCAAATAAAAAATGTAGCTGCTGGAAACGCACTAAAAGATGTCCTTTTTGTACTGGCACGAATTCAAGACCATATCATATCACAGTGACAGGTAAAAGGAAGACAAAAGCCTTCGTAAGCATTTCAATAATCTGTTCTTCAAGGGGAAAGAAATAGGTTGGTTCTCCATTCATGTAACGACCACATGCAAATCTCATGGATCACAAGACTACTTATTCGGCTACTTTCCTCACTAAAGGGTTGCTGAATATGCCGATGCAAGAAATCAGTGAAGATCACTTCAAGTGAAAAACTAGGGAGACCGAACAAAGAAATTACTACCTGGGATGTAGACGTGCAAAGCGTAGTTGCCTTCAACGTGCGGGAAGCTCCTGACTCTGGTGGGCTGACCAGCTTCAGTGTAACCGAAGGCACCTTCTCACGGTCAAATCAACAAACAGTTAAGAGGGAAAGCCCGCAGAGGTGTTTATGTAACCTGAAGACTAGCTGGGAATTAAACGTTGCTGGGAATATGAATTACCAGGCGAGCTGGGGGGATTTAGGAGTGAAAGAGGCGGCGGAGGCCGAGACAACACCGGTTGAGATTTTGACTTGATGGGCTTTCTAGATGAGGAAACGTCGTCATCTGACTCTGGGGAAGAGTCACCGTAGGAGGCTCTCAGTGCATCCATTTTCAATCGTTGCCAAAAGTGGGTGGTGCTTTCCCCTCTTTATTTATAGTTGCTCCGCGGCGAATTTTCGGCGCCGTCCCCGAAACACAGGGAAAGACAGACACCTACTGCTTCTTCCGGGTCTGATCGCGATGGGCCGGCCAGAATCCCCAGTGGCTGTGACCGATTTGGAAATCGCCGTACCAAAAAATTTTCGCCTGATGAAGGGCAATGTTTGAAAATCAATTCTCCTTCTTTCCTTCTCTTTTTCTAAGGAAAACTGAAAAGATTCTTCCCTCGAGAATCAGTGGATGTTGATCAGCCTTAAACTTGTACACTCTTGTGAAATGAGTCCTTCATCATACACGAAGATCAATAAAGCCCTCTATCATTGATTTTTTGTCATGGTACTTTTTTTTTAAACAAATACTCGGTCCACCTTATCGTTATTTTGTGTTTATGATCAGTAAAAGTAAATCCAATAGTCTCAAATGAACTCCGTCTTCAAATATTAATTAATCTGTGGGTGGACATACAAATTTTATTTGGTTGAGACATTTTGGCAAACGGATGGGACAAATTAGGGTTTAATGTTTTACTATGGTCTTTACCTTATACTAGTAATATTTTTTATTCCTTTGCTTTTTGAACGAGGGTTGCTTAGTAAATCTTTTTATAGATGAGACATAAATATCTTAATTTATATGCAAATATTACATGAAGTATTGTAACTATTTAAATATTATTTTTCAAAATTTTTAAATGCCGCACTCACAACTTAGTCCATTTGATTAAAGGTGCATCCTTCTAGATCCTCGACTTAAGTTTTAGGTTATTGCAGTACATTTTAGCAAACTTATTACTATTTCTTGTAATTTCAGTCATTTTTATTTGTGTATTTAAAAAAAAAAATCTAAACAGCAATGGATATATTAAAATCAAGTTTAAAAAAAAGGAGAAATATTATAAGTGTGAGGTAGTAACATTTTTTTATATAGAGGAACTATCGGTGTGAATCAAGCAAAATCTCTTTTAACTAAACTTTCAAAACTAAAAATATATTTGAGCACCCAAGGTAATGGCATGGGCTTCCGCCTGCCACACCCATGACTAAGGGTTCAAGACACCCCCTTCCATTCTCCTTGAAAATTCTAATTTCTTTGTATGTGTAAGCAGCAATAAAAAACCAAATATACAAAAGTGATAGTATTTTTTTTTCATACTCACAAATATTTAAAAGATATATTAGAATATGAGAGATTACTTAAAAAAATTAGGTGAAATTTGTTTGCTAACTTCAAAGCGCAATTTATAATATTTGGCACACAATGTAGGGCCAATTCGTTTTTCATTAAACGCTTTAATGAGGCCACATTATTCCCAGGTCAATTCCGGGTCATTCGCGAGTTATAAGACCCGCCAACTAAGAAGGCGTAAACATCCCTCAATTTTGTATTATTTACACTTTTACCAGCCTCTCCACTTTCCTTCTCCCCACTCGATCATCGCATCTCACTCTCACCCGGTGGCTCCAGCCACCGAACACTGTTCCGGATCTAAATACGCTATCACCAAATTACCGTAAAATGACAAATATCCAGGTCGCTTACACGATTACCTGGGGGCAAGCTAATGAAATGTCGAAGGTAGGAGTCGGCCGGAGTTAGTGGGCGAGAAATAGACGTGTTAGACTGTGCACGGATTTGGATCCCATTGATCCGGTACGTCGCTAAGCTATTATCGTTGCTATCATCGGCGATCTACTGCTAGATGGTGCACGATTTCGATCTACTGTAGCGTCGTCCTTTAATGACAAGTAAATGAAAATAAATCAAATACCGTGGCTGTTTCTCATTAAAAGACACGGGTCACTTCGACCCGTGAAAAGCCCGACTGAAACCCGTGAATAATTGCCTCCCATTTATCCCCTTAATCCAAAATGAACTCTCCTGTACTTGGTGGGACTCAACAACTCCATTTGAAAGTCAGAGAAATATCTGAGTTTGAAAATGATAATTTTCTTTTTTATTCCTCAGAAATTTTTACAATAAAGATGAGAGTTTTTAAGGAGAAGGAAGGGTAAATTGCACGCGCTACCCCCAACCTTTAATTATTGTTTCTGTTCTAACCCTAACCTTCACTTTGTTCGTTGCGTGTCCCTAACCCTATTAAAATGTTTCATTTCGACCCCTACGTGGACGGAACTCGTCTAAATGGACCGCAAACGCCACGTTAATGCTTATATGGCACCCGAATGTCCACGCTGGCCCATTAAATGGAGTAATGACGCCAACGTGGATCCGATGGCGCGAAATTTTCCCTCCAAAAGGAGGTTTCTGATTTTGTTGGGCAGTGAAATGCTATAATTGCAGCCATCCACTATCCACCCCCATCGACAGCAGAAATGCGAACGTAATGGGCCATAAATTAGGAAGAAGGAAGGAACTGGAGATCTAGGGATTTACCAAGCTTTTATTCTGTTGGGGTCGTTCGTAGTTTTAATTAAGCATAAATAGAGGGAAGAGGGCCGAGGATCTGTTCGTGTGGGACTCCTGCAACCCTGGCAACATCGTGGACAGAAGCTAATCCAGGACGAAGGTTCTACAGATGCAGCAATTATGGGGTAAGACATATTCCGTCAAATTTGTTCTTGTATTGCATTCTGATGGGGAAAAGATGTTCTGACACGATGTGCTCTGTTTTTTTGTTGTTTTTTGGTAAAATATGTTGCAAAAGGAGCTGAGAATTGTGGGTTTTTTGATTGGTACGATTCACCTGTGTCAAGCAGGATGAGGGACGTTGTTAGTGGATTGCTCAGGCGGATTCGGAGGACCGAAGAGCAGCTAAAAGAGCAGAAGGCAGTAACTAGACGGTTGAAGCTATGGTTGGTGGTGCTTGTAGGGGTGCTTGTAGCTGTGGTTGTAAAAGGCCAGTTGGTTGATGTGTTTTTGGGTGGGGGTGCTGTATGTAGGGGGTTTTATGTGTTTTTGGGTGGGGTTGCTGCATGTAGGGTCAGATCTTGTGGGCTGCTGCTAGATGAGAATGGTGGTGTTGGCTGGATGAACTAGTTATATGTATGTTCCATTTTGGACCTTTAGCTTTTAATGTGTTTCATTATGGACCCTAACCTTTGTATCATATAATTTAATTGCACCCAACGTTTTGAACGTGTTCCATTTCAGACCCTGTTTTTATGTGGTGGTTTCAAAATTAACACCAACTTGATATAACAAATGTAATTTGTACCCCTCAACTTCAGAGCGTTTTCATTATTTGCTTGATGATTCTGCGATGTCCCCATAGAATGAAAATTTGTGATGATAGAACAAAGTGAAAAGAAAGACATAATTTCATATAATTAGGAATGATTATAGATATATCAAGTGTTTGACTCCAACTTCGAAACAACCTCATCATCTCACAACCCAAAAAACATCAACTTGAACCTCATTGAACACTACTACTGTTACGGCCCTTCTAGAGGGAGGTAAGGACTTTAGAATTTAGTTTAGAAGTTTAATTTAAGTTTGCCTAGCAAGAATTAAGAAGTTTGCCAAAGTTCACTAAGTTCCGACAAGAATAAAGCTCTGAACTAAGTTCAGGGGCAAAATGGTAATTTTGCACCCTGAATGGCCGGGACGAGTCCCGAGTGTTTTAAAATGAATTTTTAGAACTTAACTTTTAACCTTAACTCAAACTCAACAAATAGACAAGAATTTAATCAAGAACTGTCAAGTTACAAAGATGGGGGACCTAATTGTACAAAACTTGAAACCTTGGTGGTTTGAGGGGTTAAGTGGGGTTTAAGAAGAGGGAAGAAGGGTTTGGAGCTCCATAACCCGTTTTCCAGCTTCTCAACTCCATTTCTCTCTCAAATTAAGCTTGGAATCAAAAGCTTTTGGTGCCAAAAGGTGTGGTTTGAAGTGTTCAAGCTTGGAGAAGTGATTTTCAAGCTTGAATCCATGTTTTTGAGGCGTGGAAGAGTGTTTTTCTCCATCCCCTGTTTTTGAACGAGGTATGATTCATGTTCTTGATTGAATTCATGTTATTTGATTGATTGGAAGCTTGGGTTTTGGTTGAAAGAGGTGTTTTTGATGTTTAGGAGCTTTGTTTTGGTTTGAATTTGTGTAGAACTTTGGAAGCTTGTTTGGAAGAGGAAGGGTTCGAATTCTTGCTTGTTCTTGGTGTTAAGGTAAGGGAGAAAGTGTTTTTAAGTTGTTGGATTGCTTTTGAATTGAAATGGATTGAGAAAGTTGAGTAATTTTTGGGTATGGTGTGAAGAAACGTTTTGGGAATTATGATGGACTAGCTAAATTCGAAGGGTTGGTTTGATGCTTCTAATGCATCATAGTTTGGCTTTGATAGTTGGTTTTGTTCCTTGCAACATGTACTTCATGTGTATGAAATTTGGTAACTTTTGATGCATGTTTGCTATATGTATTTGGTTGCCAAAGTTCGTAGCAGCAATCGGCCAAATTCTGCATTTCTGCAGAATTGGCGACGCGGCGCCAATTGGCCCGAAAATTGGCGACGCGTCGCCAATTCATTTTTCAAGTCACAGAGCGTTTGTTCGTCGGCGACGCGTCGCCAATTCTTTTTGCCTTTGGCGACGCGGCGCCAACACCTAAAAATGGAGGGTTTGACTTTTTGCTGCGTTGACCCGACCGAGACTACGGAAGGCTCGGAATGTGCCTAAGGGTCCGAGGATCCCGATGGTACTCCGAAACTTCCGAAAGTCCCACCGGAAGTATGAGTTTTCTTGAACTGTTTGAGGTAAGTAAGTTGCTTAGGCAACAAGTAAGGAAACAAATGTTGCAATTGAACTTAATTAGCTATCAATAGCTCAGGTGAGAGGTTTAGAACCCTCGTCGGCCTAGCCGTGCCGGAGCCACGAGGCCACGAGGCGAAACCTTGTTCATCTAGTTTACATCAAAGAGGCCCTGCGGCCTAGTCTACAAGTCCCATCATAAATTCCCCTGCATAACAACTAGGTGAGAGGTTCTATGTTTGAATGAGGCTTGCTAAGGTTCGCCCTTGAGCCATATGATAGGTTGCTAAGTGATAGCGCTTGGCCTATGTGTCAGGTTACTAAGTGATTGCACTTGGCCTGATACAGAGGACTACTTGAGGAGAGGTCTACCGGCCTAGTATATATATATATGACTAGTACCCTCATGCTGTGTGAGCTCGCAGCCAGAGTCCTAGTAATTTTTCTTGCAGGTACATCGAAGACCCTTACTGAGAATGTTGAATTCTCACTCCCTGTTTGTTATGCAGAGCCTGGAGTAGCAGGACCGGATAATCACTGAGGATTATCACGGTAGTACCTTTTTGTGTGTAAAGGTACGGTAGTTGAGAAACTTTAAGTTTCTAGCCTGCTTAAGTGTTTAATTGGTCTGTTGGTCAGGCTGTGGTACTAACTTGCTTCTTCCTTTGGCTGCAGAGCCTAGTAGCACTTGGCACAGGACTTGTGAGACTCGCCACTGGGACAGGAGTCCAAAGTGGGAGCTAGGGTAAAAGATCTCAGCAAAGTCTTGTATTTTGATACAGTACTTTATTTTGCCTCCAGTATTTATGTTATAAAGAGTCCTTGACTCAGGGGATTGTTCTCTGGGTGAGAGCATTAGTTACTTATGTATAAATGCTTTCACGAGCGGTGTATGTGTAGTTAATCACTCAAAGGTTGATTTTGCTATGCTTTGGCATTTTGTATTTATTTATATAGAATTTTACCTAGCCGGCTAAATGTCTAAATGATTAAATGTTTTATGGTTTTAATAAACCAAGTCAAAGCATAAGTGCATACATATTGCATTTCTAGGTTAATCAACTAGTAGCATTGGATTTAATCCACACACATAACCAGCTAGCCAATTACAATCCACCGTGAGACAAACGCTCACAGGGTATCCCGGGCAGGGGCACGGGGATCGTGTCAGTGTTTTTGGTATCAGAGCTAAGGGTTTTATTTCATAGATATCGGAGGGTTAGACTGAGATCTAGTAGTAAAGTCCAAGTGCTAGGAAGTTAGTACTGACCAACATCTGGGGAAATGTTGTCTGGTTGTGGTTGCAGGTTATTATGGTTGATACGAGGTCTGGAACTTCGAGGGGGACTAGGGAACCTGGTGAAGGTTCTAGTGACCCAGTTGTGGCGAGGTTGGATGAGATATCCAGAGTGCTACAGGGTTTGACTGAGACTATGTCTCAGGTGGCACAGGGTATGAACACTCTTGTAACAGAGATGTTCAGAGATTATGGGGACAGAGGTGTTGTCCAGGAGGAAGTTGAGCCACAACAAGAACAGGAAAGGCATGCTGAGCAACAGCAAGTGCCTAGAGCTCAGGAACCCAGAAATCAAGTTCTTGAGGAGGTTGAGGAACCAGAGATGATGGAGGCTCCAAGGAGGGGAGACACTCCACATCAGATGAGACTGTTAGAGAAGTTTAAGACAGTTGATCCACCTAGCTTTGATGGGACAGGAGATCCTGATAGAGCAGAGGATTGGTTGTCTGTTATGAACCGCCTCTTTACTTGTGGTGGTTATGAGACAGAGCAGAGGATGGTTCTAGTACCTTTCTTTTTGAGAGGGAGAGCCAGTCTTTGGTGGGATGATGTGATGGAGTTGCAGAGGGAGAGTAATGGCACTCGCCCAGAGCACAAGAAAAAGGTGCTCAAGTGGTCAGACTTCGAAAAGAAGTTCAGACAGGAGTATATTAGTGAAGCTGCACAGGATCAGAGGAGGATCCAGTTTGAGAATCTGACACAGGGGGAGATGTCAGTACGAGAGTATGAGCAGCGCTACAACTCACTTATCCGGTATGCTCCATACATGTTGGGTAATGATGAGCTGAAAGCCAAGAAGTTTTCCCAGGGCCTGAAGCCTATTTTCAGGAGGTATATGGCGACAGTTGACATCAGGAGTTATCGCCAGATGGTTCAGAAGGCATTGGCATTGGAAAGGGAATTCGAGGATTCCAGAGCACCTGTGAAAAAGGTGGAAGCTGGGCCATCTAACTTGGGGAAAAGTGCTGGAAAGCGACCAATGGTAGGGAACCAGGATCCATCTAAGAGGAGGAGGACAGGTGTGTGTCCTAGGTGCAGACGGTTCCATGGTGGAAGACCATGTACACTGGGCACAGATATTTGTAATGTCTGTGGTCAGAGAGGGCATTGGGCCAGGGACTGCCCAAGAGTTCGATCAGTTACAGGTCCATCTCGGGCTTTACCTCCAGTACCGCTTGCTATTGGGAACCGGCCTGGAGTAGTTGCTGCAGCAGTGAACCCAAGAGTCTTCGCTTTGACGAACCAGGCGGCTAGAGAACCGCCAGCTGTACGAGGTAATTTTACTTTTCTGAGCAGTAGTGTTAGAGTGCTTTTCGATACGGGAGCTACTCTTTCAGTGATATCTTCTGCCTTGGTAGATAAGCATAGTTTACAGCGTGAAATTGCGGGTGAGTTGAGACTCATCAGGACTGCAGGGAGAGGTTTTATTGTGACCAATGAAGTGGTTACTAGGTATCCTTTGCAGTTAGGTGATCATGATTTTTGTTGTGAGTTGTGGGTGATTGAGTTGAAATCATATGACCTGGTGCTGGGAATGGATTGGTTGAGTAAGCACAAGGCACAAATTAACTGTGCGAATCACTCAGTTGACATCATTGATGCTCATGGAGCTAGAGTGACTTGCACAGGAGGGTTGGCATCTAGTGCTAAGAGTTTACATCTTCGACTTGTAGATACCATCCCTGTAGTGGGTGAAGAGGAGTATTATTCGTTGAATGGAGTAGCTATAGAAGAAGAGTTGGGAAGCATTCCTGTAGCTAATCAGTTTCCTGAGGTGTTTCCAGTGGAGTTACCTGGGTTACCACCTAGGAGGGATACTGAGTTTGCTATCCATCTGCAACCAGGGGTTGAGCCTATTTCAGTACCACCTTATAGGATGTCGGCTCCTGAGATGGATGAGTTGAAGAAGCAGTTGGAGGAACTGCTAGGGAAAGGTTTCATAAGACCGAGTGTATCACCGTGGGGAGCTCCAGTGTTATTTGTGAAGAAGAAGGATGGAACTTTCAGGTTGTGCATCGATTACAGGAAGTTGAATGCAGTGACAGTTAAGAATAAGTATCCACTTCCTAGAATTGATGATTTGTTTGACAGACTCAGAGGAGCGAGAGTGTTTTCCAGGATTGATCTTCGGTCTGGATATTTTCAGATCAGAGTTAAGGAGGAAGACATTCCGAAGACTGCCTTCAGGACAAGGTATGGGCATTATGAGTATACGGTTATGCCTTTTGGTGTGACTAATGCTCCAGCAGTGTTTATGGAAGCTATGAATCGGATCTTTAAGCCATTTCTGGATCAATTTGTTGAGGTCTTCATCGATGATATTCTGATCTATTCACAGTCTACAGCAGAGCATGAGGAGCACCTTAGAACGGTTTTGCAAGTGCTGAAGGATAATCAGTACTATGCAAAATTTTCTAAGTGTGAGTTTTGGTCCGAGAGGATTCAGTTTTTGGGGCATATTATCAGTGCTCAAGGTTTGTCAGTTGATCCTGAAAAGGTTCAAGCAGTGGTTGATTGGAAGAGACCGACTACAGTTACAGAGGTCAGGAGTTTCTTGGGTCTAGCAGGTTACTACAGACGCTTCATAGAGAAGTTCTCTGTGATAGCTACGCCGTTGACAGCATTGACCAAGAAAGCTCAGAAATTTGAGTGGACACCGAAGTGTGAAGAAGCCTACATGAAACTGAAGGAAAAGTTGACCAGTGCACCCATACTTGTGTTACCAGACCCGGACAGAGCCTTTACAGTTTATACTGATGCGTCAGGTTCAGGTTTGGGTTGTGTTCTACATCAGGACAGTCAGGTGATTGCTTATGGTTCGAGACAGCTGAGGCCTAATGAGTTGAACTACCCTGTTCATGATCTTGAGCTTGCAGCAGTGATCTTTGCACTGAAATTATGGAGACATTATTTGATGGGAAGATCGTTCAGAATCTTCACTGATCACAAGAGTTTGAAGTATTTGTTTACTCAGAAGGATCTGAACATGAGACAGCGGCGATGGATTGAGTACATTAAAGACTATGATTGTTCGATCGAGTATTGTGCTGGTAAAGGGAACGTTGTAGCAGATGCTTTGAGCCGGAAGTACACAGGAGTGATCTTGTCCAAGGATCAGGCTACAGATTCTTCAGAAGGAGCATTGAAGGATTGTTTCTTAGCTTTGCATGAATTATGGCAAAGTCGAGAAAAATCCTTAGTCTACGTTTTGGAGATTCAGACAGCTTGGTTAGCCAGAGTCAGAGAAGCTCAGTTGAAAGATCCATTGTTGAAGAAGATTTCAGGTGAAGCTAAGACTGGTGCTTTGAAGAAAGAGTTCAAGTACAAAGATGGAATACTGCATTATGGTGATCGACTCTATGTGTCGAATGTTGAGGGACTTAGGCAGCAAGTCCTACAGGAGGCACATAGTAGTACATTGAGTATTCACCCTGGTGTTAGTAAGATGTATCAAGATCTGAAGACACATTTTTGGTGGCCAGGACTGAAGAGAGATGTACGAGGACATGTGGCAAAGTGTTTGACATGTCAGGTGGTGAAAGCTGAACACCAGAAACCAGCAGGCACACTTCAGAGTTTATCTCTACCAGTGAGGAAGTGGGGATCCGTTACTATGGATTTCCTAGTGGGGTTACCGACCACCCGGAGTCAGCATGATGCTATTTGGGTAGTGGTTGACAGATTGACGAAGTCGGCACACTTTATACCGATCAGAGTCACCTATACATTGGAGAGGTTGGCTCAGTTATATCTCAGGGAGATTGTGAGACTCCATGGGATACCGGATCAGATCATATCAGACAGAGATCCACGATTTACATCACGGTTTTGGAATGCTTTTCAGGAAGCATTGGGCAGTAAAGTTAGCCTCAGTACTGCTTTTCATCCGCAGACTGACGGACAGTCAGAGAGGGTGATTCAGACTTTGGAGGACATGCTACGCATGTGTGTCATTGATTTCAGAGGTGATTGGGATCAGCACTTACCACTGATCGAGTTTGCCTATAATAACAGTCATCAATCTGTTATTGGAATGGCGCCCTATGAAGCTTTGTATGGGAGACGATGTATGACACCTCATTGTTGGGCAGATCCAACAGACAGAGTGGTTATTGGACCTGAGATCATAGCTGACACTACAGCTAAGATTAAGTTGATTCAGCAGAGAATCAAGACAGCTAATGACAGACAGACTAAGTATGCAAATAGAAGAAGAAGAGAATTGAGTTTTGAGGTTGGTGACAAAGTACTTCTGAAAGTGTCGCCCATGAGAGGAGTTAGTCGTTTTGGACAGAGGGGCAAGTTAGCTCCAAGGTTCATTGGACCTTATGAAGTGTTAGAGAAAGTTGGGAAAGTTGCTTATCGGTTGGCTTTACCGCCTAACCTTTCTCAAGTGCACAATGTGTTTCACGTTAGTTTACTCAGGAAGTGCACAGTTGAGCCCGGACAGGTAGTAAATCCTTCAGTGATACCCATTCAGGAGGACTTGACTTATGAGGAGAAACCAGTTCAGATTTTGGATAGGCAAGTCAAGAAACTGCGGACTAAGTGGATTCCGATGGTTAAGATCCTTTGGTCTAACCATAGTGAGGAGGAAGCTACCTGGGAGACAGAGCAGGATATGCTGAAAAGATATCCTGGTGTTTTTCCAGAGTTGCAACGGAATTTGGGGGACCAAATTCCAGAAGGAGGGGAGAATGTTACGGCCCTTCTAGAGGGAGGTAAGGACTTTAGAATTTAGTTTAGAAGTTTAATTTAAGTTTGCCTAGCAAGAATTAAGAAGTTTGCCAAAGTTCACTAAGTTCCGACAAGAATAAAGCTCTGAACTAAGTTCAGGGGCAAAATGGTAATTTTGCACCCTGAATGGCCGGGACGAGTCCCGAGTGTTTTAAAATGAATTTTTAGAACTTAACTTTTAACCTTAACTCAAACTCAACAAATAGACAAGAATTTAATCAAGAACTGTCAAGTTACAAAGATGGGGGACCTAATTGTACAAAACTTGAAACCTTGGTGGTTTGAGGGGTTAAGTGGGGTTTAAGAAGAGGGAAGAAGGGTTTGGAGCTCCATAACCCGTTTTCCAGCTTCTCAACTCCATTTCTCTCTCAAATTAAGCTTGGAATCAAAAGCTTTTGGTGCCAAAAGGTGTGGTTTGAAGTGTTCAAGCTTGGAGAAGTGATTTTCAAGCTTGAATCCATGTTTTTGAGGCGTGGAAGAGTGTTTTTCTCCATCCCCTGTTTTTGAACGAGGTATGATTCATGTTCTTGATTGAATTCATGTTATTTGATTGATTGGAAGCTTGGGTTTTGGTTGAAAGAGGTGTTTTTGATGTTTAGGAGCTTTGTTTTGGTTTGAATTTGTGTAGAACTTTGGAAGCTTGTTTGGAAGAGGAAGGGTTCGAATTCTTGCTTGTTCTTGGTGTTAAGGTAAGGGAGAAAGTGTTTTTAAGTTGTTGGATTGCTTTTGAATTGAAATGGATTGAGAAAGTTGAGTAATTTTTGGGTATGGTGTGAAGAAACGTTTTGGGAATTATGATGGACTAGCTAAATTCGAAGGGTTGGTTTGATGCTTCTAATGCATCATAGTTTGGCTTTGATAGTTGGTTTTGTTCCTTGCAACATGTACTTCATGTGTATGAAATTTGGTAACTTTTGATGCATGTTTGCTATATGTATTTGGTTGCCAAAGTTCGTAGCAGCAATCGGCCAAATTCTGCATTTCTGCAGAATTGGCGACGCGGCGCCAATTGGCCCGAAAATTGGCGACGCGTCGCCAATTCATTTTTCAAGTCACAGAGCGTTTGTTCGTCGGCGACGCGTCGCCAATTCTTTTTGCCTTTGGCGACGCGGCGCCAACACCTAAAAATGGAGGGTTTGACTTTTTGCTGCGTTGACCCGACCGAGACTACGGAAGGCTCGGAATGTGCCTAAGGGTCCGAGGATCCCGATGGTACTCCGAAACTTCCGAAAGTCCCACCGGAAGTATGAGTTTTCTTGAACTGTTTGAGGTAAGTAAGTTGCTTAGGCAACAAGTAAGGAAACAAATGTTGCAATTGAACTTAATTAGCTATCAATAGCTCAGGTGAGAGGTTTAGAACCCTCGTCGGCCTAGCCGTGCCGGAGCCACGAGGCCACGAGGCGAAACCTTGTTCATCTAGTTTACATCAAAGAGGCCCTGCGGCCTAGTCTACAAGTCCCATCATAAATTCCCCTGCATAACAACTAGGTGAGAGGTTCTATGTTTGAATGAGGCTTGCTAAGGTTCGCCCTTGAGCCATATGATAGGTTGCTAAGTGATAGCGCTTGGCCTATGTGTCAGGTTACTAAGTGATTGCACTTGGCCTGATACAGAGGACTACTTGAGGAGAGGTCTACCGGCCTAGTATATATATATATGACTAGTACCCTCATGCTGTGTGAGCTCGCAGCCAGAGTCCTAGTAATTTTTCTTGCAGGTACATCGAAGACCCTTACTGAGAATGTTGAATTCTCACTCCCTGTTTGTTATGCAGAGCCTGGAGTAGCAGGACCGGATAATCACTGAGGATTATCACGGTAGTACCTTTTTGTGTGTAAAGGTACGGTAGTTGAGAAACTTTAAGTTTCTAGCCTGCTTAAGTGTTTAATTGGTCTGTTGGTCAGGCTGTGGTACTAACTTGCTTCTTCCTTTGGCTGCAGAGCCTAGTAGCACTTGGCACAGGACTTGTGAGACTCGCCACTGGGACAGGAGTCCAAAGTGGGAGCTAGGGTAAAAGATCTCAGCAAAGTCTTGTATTTTGATACAGTACTTTATTTTGCCTCCAGTATTTATGTTATAAAGAGTCCTTGACTCAGGGGATTGTTCTCTGGGTGAGAGCATTAGTTACTTATGTATAAATGCTTTCACGAGCGGTGTATGTGTAGTTAATCACTCAAAGGTTGATTTTGCTATGCTTTGGCATTTTGTATTTATTTATATAGAATTTTACCTAGCCGGCTAAATGTCTAAATGATTAAATGTTTTATGGTTTTAATAAACCAAGTCAAAGCATAAGTGCATACATATTGCATTTCTAGGTTAATCAACTAGTAGCATTGGATTTAATCCACACACATAACCAGCTAGCCAATTACAATCCACCGTGAGACAAACGCTCACAGGGTATCCCGGGCAGGGGCACGGGGATCGTGTCAACTACATCATTCCACAACCAAAACAACGTCATCTGTACTGTACTAGAAAAACAAGTCATTAGAATTGTACTAAACAAACCACAACTTCTTCAGACAAAATAGAATTCCTAAATATGACACATTCTAAGCTGAAGAGCCCATCTTCTTCTGCTTCCTAAATATGACACATTCTAAGTTGAAGAGCCCATCCCTTTGGCTGCTGCCTCCTTTCTTGGTCGGCCCCTTGTTTGTCTCATTGAAGGGAGCACATTTTCAGAACCAGTTGACTGACCAATTGGCTGAGATTGTGCTCTAGTGTCATTCTCTTCCTGAGTAACCCCAGTGTTGCTTGTCTCTGCTGGTTGGCTGCTTGTGTTCCTTCGAGTCTACAATTCATACAAAGTGTATGTTGTGACAGTTGATATTTTTCAAACCAAAACAGTATAGGGAGTTAGATTGTACCTGGAGTTTCTTCCTTCTTTCACCTTTAGTTCCTGCTACCTTTGTTCCCTCTCCTCGTTTGCATGTCCTTTTCGTATGACCCTCCTCTCTACAAACACTATAATGCATTTTCATACCAAATCTTCGCATCTTACTTGCATTTTCACGTTCACCTTCTTCCTTCTTCCTCTTCTTCTGCTTCCTGCCTCTTTTAATCTTTCCCAATTCAGGGGCTTCGATAGGGTTATGGTGTTCATCCTGCCACTGCTCCATACTAGTTATAGGATTTATTACATGTTCATAAATCCTTACACATGCCTCTTTCTTATAGCATGAATGAACATAGTCCTCTATTCTTGCTCTGTTGTTTCCAATGGCGGAGCAAGCATGTGCACATGGAATCCCACTTAACTGCCACTTTCTACAGCTACAAGTGTGATTTGTCAGGTCAACCACAAACTGCCCATTAGGTGTGCTTACTTGGCACTGTGATCCTCCAGAACCCACAGGAATACACCAACCAGAATGTTCCATTGACTTATTTAACTTTTTCACTATCCTTGGACACACAACCCCTGTATAACTCTCTATTGCCTTCCTTCTATTTGCAATCCTCACCATTAATTTGGTTCTAACAATCTCTAGCATTGTTAAAATTGGTTTGTCCCTAGCATCTAAGATAAATCTGTTAAAACACTCACAGATATTATTTAGGAGGATATCACACTTACAATACTCTCTGAAATGTGCCCTTGACCAGTGTTTTGGAGGAACAAAAGTCAACCATTTCCAAGCATTCTCATCCGCTACCTTAATCCTCTCCATATACATGTTGAACTCTGCCACATAAGTACTTGTTGCTGCTGACCAAACCAACTCTTTTAGCACACCTCCGGGGTGGACACTCTTGAAGTTGTTATAGAGATGGCGTACACAGAATCTGTGCTCTGCTTCAGGAAACAACTCATGCACTGCTAAAAGTAATCCCTACATTAAAAAGAATGCCATAATAAATATTAAAGGAAGTGATATAAGCAATCCCTATATAAAATTACCAAGATTTTACCTTTTGTCTATCAGAAGTGATGGTCCAGTCTCTGCTATTTGCTTCGCCTATACCCAATTTCTCACCCAACAGACTAAGGAACCAATGCCATGAATCAAATGACTCAACCTCCACCCTAGCATAGGCTATTGGGAAGATGCAATCATTTGCATCCAAACCAACAGCAGCAAGAAGTTGACCCCCATAATGACCTTTGAGAAAACAGCCATCCACACCAATTATAGGCCTGCATCCAGCAAGGAACCCTTCCTTACATGCCTCCAGACATATGAACACCCTCTGAAATACTAAATTATCAAGACGCAACTTGAACATAGTTCCAGGATTAGTCCTTCTGAGCTCACCCCCATAATCAGCCAACTTGGCAAATTGTATTTTCTCATCACCTCTTATAATCTGAAGCGCCTTCTTAATCTCTCTCCATACTTTTGTCCTAGGGACATCTAAGTTGAAATCCCTCTTAATCTGATCCCTCAGTGCTGTTATGGAAATGTCAGGGTCAGACCTTACATTTTCGAGATATGTCTAAGCAATCCAGCCAAACTTGGTATGCTTAGACTTGAAGACCTTGATGCAACTGTGGTCACCAATGTATGTTTTTATTTGCACCATCCCACCCTCAACAGGTGTAGCATATAATGTCCAAGGACACCCCTCTGCACATTTGGCCCTTAGCCTACGTTTCTCACTCTTCATAACCCTTACTCCACACCTTGACTTAATTCCATAAGTCCGTATTGCTTTTCTTAACACATCAAAGGAGGTGAACTTCTGACCCAAAAGGAACTTAGGGTCACTTATGTCAGACCTCTCATTGAAACTTGGGTACCTATCACCTTCATCACTATCTGAGTATATACTTTGCAAATCATCAAAGTCCAAATCTTCCTTAGACTGTAATTCATATGTATAGCCCATACATGAATTCTTCCCTTTACTACTTTCTACCCTAGTTCCTGGAATATGGTCAGCCATGTCATTATCTTCCTGTCCGATGTCATTGTCTGACTCCTTAAACTCTATCTCACAACTTTCTGTTCCAGAATTAGGCTCATAGTCTACATCCTCTGTGGTTGCTTTACTATCATCCCCATCATCCCCTTCATCAGCCATATTGCTACTACCCACTGGGGTACTATCGGATCTTTCAATTTCCTCATCTTCAGTCTCATTATTGACTTCAACATTCTCACATCCTACCTCATGCTCATCTTCCACCTCAACATTCTCAGCTGCCACATTCACTTCAACATTTACATTACCCTCCTCAACATCTCTTCCCAACATTTGCTTTTCATTCTCCTCCACAACCCATGTCAGTGTTTTTCTTTGGCTACTTTCACATTTTTGTTTGCTTACAAATGTAGCACACTTCTTCCTTGATTGTGGACAACTTTCATCACCCTCTTCAACAATTTCTTCTATGACAGCCTTCTTAGGACTAATATGTTCTTTAATTTTCCCTATAAATGCCAACTCATCCTTAATCATCTCTGCTTTACTCTTTATCACAATGTATATTTCAATAACAGGATTCTCAGGCAAGCAAAGCATCATCATCTGCATCACATCAGCCTCATCTTTCAGAGGGATTAAACCATCATCAAGAGGCATCCCTGGATATAACCAGAAGTAATCCATGTACCCTGAGTAACCCAATTCCTCCACCATTTTGTCCAACTCTATTAGACTAAACCTATCAAATTGACAATAGTCCCAGTAGTTAACAGAACCCTCAATGTATGCTTTCCATGGTAACTTCCCAAAAAATCCCCTATGGCGCATTTTCACAATGAAATAACCATCACCACGCCCTGCAAATGGAAAATACTAATTATGTTAATCACCAATATTTTATATTCCACCCATCCATTCTCACATAATTCTATATTCTCCTATGGTCCCCATTTGGTCCCCCTTCCCCTACAGATACACACACACCACTCACACATAAGACACACACATACCACCCACTTACCCCACCATGCCTTTTACTTCCCCAACGCCCCCACACATCCACATTCAACTCTAAAATATTCTCTATCACTTAATCATAAAAGCATATAAACTTATTGTACTCTGGGCAGCCTTCATTCCCATCTCTCTTCACTTTCTCTGCAACCATTTTTTTGCGGCAATCTCTTATCTTTTTTTTCGATTATCTACTATTTTTCGTGTTCTTAGCTTCGTGATTCCAAATCTTCTCTCCGTGTGATGTTAGATTTTTTTCTCGTTCTCAAACCCTATCTCTCTTTCGTTCTCTTCTCTCTCCACTGTCTCTGGACGCTCGGTAACCGCTGAACGTCCCCCTCCTCTGTTCTCTCTCTTTTCCCATTTTTTTCATCTCCAAAATTAATGACTGGTGTGTTTACTGGGCCAGCGTGGACATTCGGGTGCCATATAAGCATTAACATGGCGTTCGCCGTCCATTTAGACAAGTTTCGTCCACGTAGGGGTCGAAATGAAACGTTTTAATCGGGTTAGGGACACGCAACGAACAAAGTGAAGATTAAGGTTAGAAAAGAAACGATAATTAAAGGTAGCGCGTGCAATTTACCCGGAGAAGGAATGTAGCATGTTTTGAACCTGAGCAATGAACATGGCAGAGCAAAGCCCTTACCACTTCACTTTGGGTTGCAAGACGAAAATGATAGTTAATCCAACAAGAAAAGAAAGCCTTCCTGAGGGCAAAAAAGAAGAGAAAAGAAAAACATGTACCAAGTCGCTAGAATTGACGAGAAATTCGCGGTTTAATTTATCAAACAGTTGACTACAACATTACAAGCGTACAACAATGGCATTACCAACTTCGCACAAACTCAAATGCATACAAGAGAACGAGATCCTTTATTGGTTGTGTGAAAAAATAAAGGAAGCCTCGTGACACGAAGTGAAGCAGGACATATGATCCCAACGCCAGAGGCAGTGGCAGCTCATATTTCACCATCCCAAAGCTCTTCAATGCTCCTGTAGACGCCATAAGTTTCGTGCACGAATTCATAACCTCTCACAAACTTCTCCTGCACAAGTCAATTCGAATCCATAGATTTATTAGTCATTGCAACACAAGCAGGCAGAGCAACTTCTTGTGGACACGAAATTTGTGGATGCAGACATGAAATGTAAGATGTACTTGCCTGCTCAATTTCAGAAAACTTTGCAAACAAATCATCAGGAATCGACCAGTCAAAAAGAGCGAGGTTCTCCTTCAACCTGGACTCAGTTTTGCTCTTAGGGATCAAGCTGTGACCCATCTGGAGCCCCCAACGGAGAACCACCTGTGCGGGGGTCTTGCCCAGCTTTTCAGAAACCAGCTTGGTAACCCGATTATCCAGCACCTTCTTCCTAGTATGTTCTCCGTATTGGGATCCCAATGGTGAATACCCCTAGGACATCATAATTAACCACACAAGTCATTACCAATGGCAGCAGGAGGAAGCACAAAAAGTAGTCACATGGGGGTAACTCACCATAAGATGAATTCCCTTGGCTTTACAGAATTCGTGCAGCTTTGGCTGCTGCCACACGGGGTGCAACTCTACCTGGTCCACGGCTGGAGGAATGCGAGCTACAGCTAGCAGATCAGCCAGCTTCTTTGAAGAGAAGTTAGCAACACCAATAGCCTTAGCCTTTCCAGCATCATAGAGGGCCTCAAATGCCTTCCATGTGGCGGGAATGTTGGGAGTTGTCAGGCTCTCAGGACTGAAGGTTATTGGCCCCTTCTTGTAGCTAACTGGCCAGTGGATCTTCATAAAGCTCACAACAATTAGCAACCACCCAATATAAATCTCACAGACAGTTCAATTCAAAATCAAATGATAATTGTTGAAACAAACATAAAGAAAGAACAAGCTAATGGTCTGAACATACTAGATAAAGATCAACATAGTCAAGCTGCAACTCCTCCAAAGTTTTATCCAATCCCGCCGGCACATCCTCTGGCAAGTGATCAGCGCCCCTGCAGATCATTTTAGAGTAACGAGATTTCAGAAGTGTTCCAGATTTCTTAATGTCTGTTTCAAGTTAGACCGCGAATGAAGTTCATCTATTACAAGCTGTAAAATAGTACCAGATCTTGGAAGTAATGAAGATTTCCTCTCTCTTCACTACACCTTCAGCAAACAATCTCTTCAAAGCTTTACCAACCTACAGAGAACACAAAGCTTTCCCTCGATTAGGTGTGATTACTGATCCAGATCAAACTAAAGATAGAGAAGAAGAAGCAAGTTATCAAAATTTTAAGGGGTTCAAGATCATCACCTCCTTCTCGTTGCCGTACAATGCAGCGCAATCGATGTGGCGATATCCAATCTGCAACAATCCAAATTCCCATCAATCGACCAAAACGAATGACCAAAAAAAAAAGAAAAACAAAGAAAGAAAGAAAATCCAGAAAAAAACAGACAGATTCTTCGGACAAGTTCAAGGAAGCCATACCTTAACAGCAGTAACGATGTCCTCCTCAACCGTGGCAAAGCTTCCCAACCCAACAGAGGGAACCTTAGCTCCGGTGTTCAACTCAAAGTATCTCAGATCCTGTGCCATTTTCTCTCGGAAAAGCTTAAGTTTTGAAGACGAAAGACGGGTTTTTTTGGCTGTTCGAATGAGTTGTGGAAATCAGAAGGGATTGAGTTCCTTATATCTGCCACCTGCTTCGCTGGATTTCAACAATGGCGGGCGCAGTTTATAATATCTTCTCCATCTAAGCGTCCACTGGGCTCTATAATTCCCAGGAAAAGTATATTTTTAGTACTAAAAATTTACATATTTTCTATTTCAGTTCTAAAAGTTTTTATTTTTCTAAATAAGTTTTAAAATTTGGACAAAAATTTTTCACTATATAAATAATTAGTCTGATAATTGATCATTTTTAAGCCATATTTTTAAATTATAATTTAAAATTATTGTAATTATTTTTTAATAAATTTAAACTGTGAAACAATTTTTTAACAATTTATAAATCATTTGAGCTATCAGTTTTATCTTCATATATGTTATTACTTCGCTTTTAAGCTCTTTGCCCAATATCAGTTTTTTAACTTAAGATTAACTTAAATTTATTTATATTAATATTTAGTAAAATTTTTTAAAAAATTAATATAAATAAATTTAATTCAAACTTAAGTGAAAAAACTAAAATTGTGTAAAGAAGTCGGAACAAATAGAGTATATTCATCTTCATTGAGTGTTTCATTAAGTATACAAATAATTATTAATGTTCTAGGACTGATTTAAAATATTAAAAATTTTAGAATTAAAAAAAAGGCCAAGACAGTTCATTTTAACTTAAGAAAATTTGATTTAAAATGACTTATTTTTTATTTTTACATATTTTTTTATCTGTAACTAATTTTATTTAAAAATAAATATTTTATAGATATAATAATCCATTGAAAATATAATTTCTATAATCATACTAAATTTTTATAAATTTTTTCAGTTTTAAGCATTAAAAATAAATTTTATAAAAATTTAATAATATCATTAAAATTTATTTTTAAATAGATTATTACATCTATATAATATTAAATTTTAAATAAAATTAATTTTTAGATAAAAAAATATAAAATAAAAATAAAATATTTTTAATTAAATTAACTTAAATTAAAATAAATTGACTCTAAAACTAAAAAACTTCCTCCAAAATAACTCCCTTGCAATTGTTCACTGGGGAGGAAACAAGGGTGCCATCATGCTACGTTGTTGACTACTTGACTTGGATCTGTTGCTTGGTTGAAGGCTTTCTCAAACAGTTGACGTAGTGAGCAAGTTGGCTAGAAAATCAACATATTTTTTTTTCTTTAAAAATATTTTTACGAGAAGTAAAGATATTTCAAAGTATTAAAAATACGCTGAAGAAAACAAAACTATAGCTCCTCCGCCTCCTCTCAACCTTTCAAATATTTTTTCTCATCTGTCTGGGTCTATTGGATTTGGCTTGTAATCCAAGTATGGTTAGTCAATCTATTATTCTATATCGTTCAGTCATTCTCATTGCTAATATTTTTTTGATAGTTTTTTCTTTTTTTTTTTCTTTTGACAATCCATTTTTTTTCAAGAATAGCTTGTTAGCGAACATTGAACATTATAATTAGTTTAGCAATGGATTGTGATTCACAGTTTTATCAAGGATAAATTAATTAAACCCGAATAAGATAACATAAAATTTATAGTAGCGGCAAACATGTCCAAACAATGAATTGGGGTTTATGTTTTATTTTTTTAACACTCATACAAGTGTCAAGCTTAGATTGTGGTAGTTAATCCAATTATATGTTGATTTCAATCAATGTATTAATATATCCAATTAATTTACTGATTTATTTATCTTTTTATTTTTTTAGTTCATTTCTTAAGATCTATAGTCATCAATATTGAATTACTCAAATATTAAAAAGTTCATGATGCATGTTCACATTTTAAATTCAAACCACAAAAAAAAACACTTTAATACTAGTTCTCATTTATGAGGCGAAAAGTACTGCAATTTATTAGGACCAAATTTCATGTCAAAATAACAATTAGGAGATTATTACGTTTTTATTACCATATATCCAAGCACCGACACCCTCTTCTGAGTCTCTTTCTAGATTCTAAATATCAATAAATAAATAAATGTTTCGGTCCTTTCCAGCTCAATTGAGTTGGCGTACATAAAAATTAACAAAATGTAGCCCGCCCCTGTTATTTCTATTTGATCTGCTTTTAGTGGACCTATCCTTTCCCAACATGTGTAGCCAAGTTTATGGTACCATAGTTCTTCCTCTCTTTAGACCTTTATAACTTAAAAACTCTTTAGTTTTAGCATAATCCTTGACCTTTATTATTGTTTTTATTTTAGTCTTTAACCTGTTTATAATTATCGCCTAAACTCACTAAAATAATTTGTTTTGATTCCACACAAAATAAAATATTTCAATAAAGCTGTAAACGAATCGAACAAATACAAACGAGAGGTGTTCATGTTCATTCATTTAGGTTTTTAACGAACACGAATAGGTCTTATTTATGTTCATTCATTCATTTAGTGTAAAATGGTTATTCATGTTCGTTCGTTTATGTTTCGTGAACAGTAATAAATGAACCAAATAAATGAATTCATTCATGAACAGTAACCTACGAACAAAAACATGTTCACGAACAATGTAGAAAATATGTCTGTGAACGATTTAAACGAACATACATGAACCAACGTAAACAAACGAACATATATATATAAATGAATAAGCAAACGAACAACGAACGAACAATAATCGAACTTTTTGTGAACATAAACGAACAAATATAGAATTGTTTGTATTCGTTCGTTTAAATAAACGAACAGAAAATTGTGTTCATATTCGTCTTCGTTCATTTAGCTTAATAAACGAATATAAACAAACTCCCGCCGAATGGTTCATAAACAGTTCACCGAATATTTTGTTCGTTTATATTCCTATTTATCAACTCACTCTATAATCGCTATTCAAAATTAGTACTTTTGTTCAAATTAAATTAGCACTGTTGTGTATGCTTTTACATTAAATTCTGAATAGTAGAAATGGATTGGATACATGGATATTAACATCTCCATATTTTTATAACTATGAAACTGTGTTACACATGATCTTATAAAGTTATAGTATGAATTATATATAGAGTTTTTTTGGCAGAAATCCGACTAGTCTGGGTTACTAGACTCGATTAAGGGAGGCAATGCCATTCCTACCTACTTGGAGGGAAGGGGAGATGAATTGACGGTTGGCCACTCGAACCAAGTTAGCTGAGAAAAAACACTTGTCCATTAAAGGAGAATCAGTTTTACATTAATTTCATGTATTTTTTAATATTATTTTTTATAAAATGATTATTTATTTTAATTATTAATTTATTGAAATATTATACTTTAAGAAGTTTAAAAATTAATTTTAAGATATTTTATAAATTTATTTTTAGTAATTTATCAACTTATGTAAACTAAAAAAAAATTAATAAGAACTATTTCTTTCTCACAAAAAAAATTATAAAATTACTTTTTAAACTTCTTGAATTTCTTAGAATCTAATATTTCGATAAATTGATAATTTAATTAAATAATTATGTTATATAAAAATAATATATGATAATTTGCAAAAAAAGTAATTTAAATGAACTCGTGCTGGATTTTAGGAGTCGGCATGATCAGGATTATTTGACAGCCACTCTTAATTTGGACAAAACGTAACTGTCCACTCACAAAAACGCAACATGTTTTGTTACAATTTGATGCCAGAAGACCTCTAAAAAGGGGGGGCCACCCACTATGCTTTCACTTATCTGATTTGGGAATTGGGAGGCGGTGGTGCAAGTTTCAGACTAATCGGCCAACCTCAACCTCAAAATACAGCTTGACACCTGCTCTAAATCGACCAAAAAATCTCTCTACCTACACCACTTTCCCACTCCCACTCACTATAAATTGCCCATAAAAATGGCAGAACTAAGCACATCTGAAACCACGATAATGTTTTTGAGGCAAGTCCGCACGATGCAACTCAACTCCTTCAAGCTTGCCCTTTTCTTGCTGCTAGGGCTACCTCTGTTCGCCGGAATTTGTTTTGGGCAAGGTACTTCAAGTACGAATGGGCCTACGGAGAGCTTTGTGGGTGATAGCGGATCGGGGCATGGGCCCAACTGGAACTACAATTGGGGATGGGGAGCTGGCCCGGGAATTGGATGGGGTTATGGGTCTGGCTCTGGTCGTTCAAACAGCGGATATGGAAGAGGCTCAGGATACGGATTTGGGTCGGGTTCTGGGTCAGGCTCCGGGTATGGGTACGGGACTGGAGGTGGTGGTGCGCATGGCAGTGGTTATGGGGCTGGAAGTGGCGGAGGGAATTCTGGTGATGTGAAGAGTGGCATAGAAGGAGGCAGTTCAATTGGGTATGAGAGTCGTGCCCCGTCGGCCTCCAGGAACTGCGACCACCGTGGTTGAGTTGAGCAAATGCAGCTGCTACCTAGTAGCTAGTAGCTGCCCCTAATTCTCTGCGAGTTAATAGTTCTAGACTTCTAGTGAGTTCGAGCATGTCTGAATAGTAAGATATATTAATACTATACAAAATGTTATTTTTCAGTGTATCAGTTATATGTATTGTTTGCTTCTTCATCATTACGGAGGGTGAGGGTGAAAAGCATTTTAGAGTCACTGTAGCTTAACTTTATGTAATGCGAGCTTATTTCAGTCAACTCTAGTTCTAATACAGAGTATACTAGGTCCTCTAGTAATTGCAGGCAAGCACACGCACTTGTCTATTATCAAGAAAATAAAGTTGCGTGATTGTAATTCATAACCCTATTTTAAGAAGTCACTTCCCTCTATGTAGGCGATCCTAACCCTATAGTAATCTATGAAGTGGCTCCATCATAACTAGTCCAGGCCTTTGGGCCTTGGACACCAAGACCCCATGGGCTTCGTTAGACCATTTATCACAATATCGATCTTGTTAAAGCACACGAAACTAGAATAACTGAAAGGATAATATGTACAGACTGCACTATATTATTATACACAAAATTATAATGTTAAATGTAGCTAAAAAGATCTACAAAAAATTTTATAAAATTGTACATATCATAGATTTGATTGATCCCACTCATTTTCTTTAGGATCTAATCAAACTATAACACATAAAATTTTATAAAAGTTTTAGTGTAGCTTTTTTCAGTACATTATAACACCGTCCTACCACACAAAATGGCGGGCTACACAGCAAGCTGCTGCTGCTGCTGCTGCTGCTTAGGGGAAGAATCATCACAACAGTGAATCTGACGGGGGCTTTCCATATGCACCGGAGACTTCACAAGACAGAGAGGAGGAGGAGGAGGAGGAGGAGATTGCATCCACAATTGCGTTTGGAGGTAAGAAGAGTAGGTGTGAAACGTTGGAAGGCTCACGTTCAATTCAAATCCCAATCCAAATAAGAAGTCCACCTCAAGAACGTTCATCTCCGCTGTGCTTACTCCCCCAATTTTAGCATAATAAGCATTGTTGTAATATCTGTAAAAATTAAAAAGAGATACTCTGTTGCTCCAAAGGTGTAAAAAAACAGAGGAGGTATATATGAGGACAAAAGAAAAAAGACAAACAAAAACTGAGCTAGTTCTCACGGGTTAAGCTAAAATGACAGGTAATAGCATTATCAACAAAATGACAGTCAAACCTCTCAATTATTGCAATGGCAATCTGAAAACAGTAAGTAGAGCCAAGTCGGTGTGACTGGTTAAAATTGGTAATAATGGTAAAAACTAAAGAGCATCTAAAAGGAAAGTTTTCAGGGGAATTTTCACAGGCATGCTTTTGAGTAGACAGCGACATGAACAGCCAAGCTTAGGTTGTGCTGTGCTGGCAAGTTATGTTCAGCTCTGTTCTGTTTCATGTTCTTCTGGAAAAAGACTCGTAAAGTAATAATTAAAAAAATTTGGAAAAATTTCTTGTGATTTTGGCTGACGTATATTTTACTTCTTTACTTTTTAATACCAACAATTTACCCCATATTTTTATTACTCTATCTAATAACAATGTATAAAATCGTAACTTAAATTATATAATAGTCATTTTTAAAAAATTTTAATCTTTTTAATGTTTTTGTTACCAACTAATGGGTAATTTAAATTATTAATTTTTTTCTTTATAAATGCAAAATAAAATTTTTTATTGTTACTTAACTACAAGAAAATATTACTGAAACATCGTTACTATTCAGTTTAAATTAAATTTTTAAAAGTTATTGTTAGACTAGATAGTGTAAATGAAGCATAGAGTAAAATGTAAGTTTTTTAAAATAATAGAGTCAAGTGTAGGTTAGGCCAAATTTTGTAATTTACACTGATAATTATAGTAATACCCAACTAAAGGAAACTAAGCAGATTTATTTTTTCTGAAAAGGTAGGAAGTTGAGAAAAAAAAAGTTGGCAGAATTAACTTACATGTCATCCATGAACTTGACAGAGACCAAAACGCTGGTAATGAGAAGTCGGTGGACATTGAAGGAGTTGATGGGCAGAGAAGGGTGGCGCTGAACAAAGCGATCGAGATAAACGTAAGCGACGACGAAGCAAGAGGGGCTGCAATTGGCGTAGTTGAAAATCCTCTCCAGGTAGCTCTGGATAGAAATGGAGGGTTGAGAGAGGCTGTGGAAGACGGAGATCCGCTGGGACAGGGGGCTGAACCGACGGCTGTGATCGTTCAGCTCCGCCACTCGCTGGAGCAGAGATGAGAGCAAGGGTATGACTTTGGGCAAGGCTGCTTGATCGAGCTGGTTGAGGTTGTTCTGATCCATTGTCGGTTGATGTTGGTTGGGTTGGTTGGAGAAAAGAAGATTGGGAGATGGGTTGGATCTTTAATTCTCTCTCTCTCTCTCTCTTTCTTTCTTTCTATCTTTCTTTCTTTCTGTCTGTTGTGTGTTCCTTGTGGCTTAGCTGTGTCTCGCAAGACACACAGCTTCAGTTTTAACCTGTCGAGGGACGGCTTCTTCTTCTTCGTTCTTATTTACAGGTGGGCGTTTTTTTGCCTACATGGGCCAGAGAAAATACTTTGTGACAACTTGTTACCTTCTTGGCTGCACAGTTTATTAGACAAGCAATTATTACAGCAAAAATATTTTCTTACAAATAACTAATTCTTACTTTTTTTTCTTACCTGATTTTAAGAAAAAGAAAACTTAATAAAAAATGGTAATTTTTTAAAATTTATTTTAAAAGTTGCTTTAGAGCTTCTTGAATCACAAGGGTTTTAATTTTATGAAAATTGAGCAGATAATCACTCTATCTAAAAGTCATCATTTGTTAATAGTCATGTTCCAATAATTTTCCTCAAAATGAACCTTTTTTAAATTTAAAACTAAGGTAATTTGAATCATGTTGTTTATAAAAAAAAAATATCGTTATAATTTTTTTCCTTACACACCGTAAAAAGAGAAAAACCAATAGAAAATACTTATTTTGTAAAAACTTATTTTAAATGTGGTTTTTTTGCCTCTTGGTGTAGAGTTTTTATTTGTTATAAATATAACCGATGAAACCGTTATATTGATAACAATCTTGGAGATCATATGCATGAATTTGTTTTATCTCAAATATAATTTTTTGTAATTCATCTAATAAAATTTAACCTGATGAAACTTTTGAACAACATATTGAAGCTATTAGACATTTCAATTAATTTAAAATTTGACAAAATCATCAATATGAGTAAAATTTAGACCCAATAATCTGTTTAATAGAATATCAATTCTATATAAAGTTATTAAAAGACGTAAGCTCTACTAATTCTTTCACCGCGTATACGAATGCTTCCTCTAGTTTCATAGTGTTTCCATCTACCTTTTATTTACTAGCCATTGAAAATTTATCCAGTTGATGATTTCATAATTATTAAAGCGGTGTAGTAAGAACACGTCAAATTCTGCAAATAACGAAATAAGAAAGCTTCCTTGATCGTATTACATGCATGAAAATGCCACCAAACCTTTTGTGTTTTGTTTACATATTTAGATGCCCCCACCGGCTAAGAGTTATAGGGCAAGCGAAGAGGGGAAAGGCGTAGCCTAAATGAGCTGGAAACATGTGATTTTTTAATCAAACTCTTATTAATATATAGATATATATAGGGATGACATCTTGTATACGCTTAAAGAATTTATCACTAAGATAAACTCATAAATGCAAGAGTACTATCACAAGTTTTGCCGTCTCTTAAACCAATTTAATCTAAAATAATTTATTTTTATTTTTTACATTTTTTTACCTAGAAGTAATTTCATTTGAAACAAAAATTTTATTATTTTATTAAATTTCTATGAAAATTTCCTTTTTAATGCCTAAAAAAGAAAAAACCTTAAATCAATGAATTGTTTCACTTAAATAATATTAACTTTTAAATGAAATTAATTTCAAATAAAAAATATAAATATAAAAATAAATTATTTTAAATTAAGATGATTTAAATTAAAATGAATTGACTCTTAATTTTTGTGATGGTAGTTATTTGTTATACTTGTTATTACATCTATCACGTGCACTATATATATGACTCGCTGACAACATATTGTAAAATTAGACATTACTTTATTTTTATGCTTTTTAGTTATTTTCAATTTATTTCTTTTAAGTTTTTCAATTTATTTTGAAATTCTTGTTTTATATTTAAGAAAATATATTTTTTAGAAAATATTTTATTAAAAAGTTACTTAATTTCAGTTAATATAGGCCCGATTGTGAACATTTGAGGGGTGGGATGGACAAATGCATATATTCCAAAACGTTTGATGGTTAATTCCACAAATATCACTTGCCTTATTTAAACGGAGACATATTTGTCGATTTTTTTTATTAAACAATTGTACTTTTAAAAAGCATTTCCCAACTAATCATAGTATTTTTTAAAGTATTTCCTAATTAATTACTTGTATGCCATCAGTCCTTTATCTACTATATTTTAGCTTATATTTTACAGACAACTCCAAGGTTAATGCAAAAACATTCCTTCAACCACAAACATGACCCTCATACCACATAAGCACAGGTATTGGTAATTAACAATTAAAAAGAAATTAATTAATTATTAAAACTAAGCTTAGGTATTGATAATTAAGAATTATCAAGGAAATTAAGTAGTAAAATGGAAGCAAATTGATAAACCGAAAATTTACACATGTATCAGTTCCATCTGTATAAGTCCATAAATTGCGTGCATGTATTTTCAAAAACACAAATTGTTTGAAAGAACACTAAGAAAAATAGGTTTTATATCTCTAAAATTGTGTTAAAAAATAGGCCATCTAAATTGAAATGAATGAAACGTGGGTATGTGGTTCCTCAATTTTTTTCTTTTTTACAAATAGGAATCAATTTATACATGTGAAGGAATAAGGATTATAAAGAATCAATTTTATATTATACAAGCGACTTTTAAAAGCAATAGAAACAAAATTTTTGAAACTTTTTTCGTAAAGTAAAGAGACATGGTCATATAGGGAAACGAAGTGAAACAAACCATCATGCTTAATTTATTTTAAAATTTTACTTTAAAATTTTGAGAAGATAATTAATAAAATATATAAATTATGTATTTTGAAAATAATTCATATTTGCAATTTATTGAACTATACACATAGAACTATTTATGTAATTCACTTAATCCCTATGCTTTTGCATTAACCGTTGGTAAAGTTTTGTGGCTTAAAAGTAAACTAAAATATAGATGAATAACTTAGGTACAAGTGATTAGGATCATACTTTTTAAACTGTAGTTAGTTGGGAAATACTTTTGCAAATATAAATAATGGTTTACTAATAAATTCCGCATTTGTCTTTAATAAATATGTGTCCTTTGTAGGCCAGCTAATATTTCTTCCATTGTCTTGTAATTGCTTCATGGCTTCAACTTCGATCATTCTTCACATACATACTAAAGACAGCTAATATCTTCAGATTTCTTGTGCCTCAATTTCTTTCATGGGTTAATGGAAAGAAAACAAGGCCGATGCTTTGGTAGGATAAAATAATTGGCTTGCTTCAAGAGTTTGTGACCTTCAATAAAAGTCCAAAAGCCTAGGGGTTTAAGTGAGGGGCATTAACTTGGCTTCTAAAAGAAGAAAAGTGCAGAGCGAAAAATTTGTTGCGTTTTTCCGTCAAGCTAGCTTTCAAGACACAAGTTTATTATTAAACAAAAAAAGCGATAAAATGATTTTTCAGGTGCCTTGTGATTCAATATTTCAATCCAACAACCAACAATGGAAAAAAGGAAAAACCGATGGCAGTAAAGGGCCTCTGCTAGGAACTATTGAAAAATCTTACAAACTTTTTTTATTAGAAATGCTAGAGAAATATCCGCCTTTTAGATCAGCCATCACATTTCGTGACTAATATAGAGGTTAAATGTAAAATATGTATTGTAATTAAATGTATTTGAAGAACCCAAATAAATGGCTGAATTTTTTTTATGTAATAGTATTTATTTACATATTTGAAATAAGATAATGATACAGTTAAATCTGAACCTTATAGCTTGTGACTGATTAGTATAATTGATGGTTAACAATAAACACTCCATTCGTCCCACTCCCACTAATTTTGCGTCACTTTTTTATTTTTTGGGTTATCCTACCAATCTTGCATCATTTTCCTTATTTGGTAAGCTTTTTCAACACAAATGACAATTATAACTCTTCCTTCACAACCCTATCAAGAGTCAAGATGCACACAACTCCTGTGCCTCTCGGTTACCCCCATCCCCAGTTTCTTCTTTCTTAGCACGTCGCTTGAACTGATGACCAGCGCCGATGATGCAAGGAGCAGCGGCGATTTGAGGGGTGGCGAGGCAAGGTAGCGGTGGCTATGCGAGAAGGTCGGGTGGCGATGGGAGAATCCGCAAGGATGAGATGAGCGACGGCGAAGCGTGGGGCGACGTGATGAGGAGGTCTGGCCGGGGGAGAAGAATCAATTACAAAACTGAAAAGAACGAAATGAGTTACAAAATCTAGATCTGACCTTACTGTGCGGAGAAGAATTGTCGAAGGAATCAATTACAAAATCGAAAAGAACGAAATCAAAAAGACGTTAGAAACGAATTTGAGAAATACGAACAAAATCAAAATAGGAATTGAGAGAGGAACGAAATTGGAGAGGAAAGAAGGACGAAATCGAAGGCGTGGAGGTGGTCGGGACAGAGAAACAAGGTGAACAGAAGGGCAAAATTGAAAAGTTGAAAAAATTCTGCACTTTTCTTAATATGTTTGCAAATGTAAATCGTGCAAATTTCACGGGAGAAAGGGTGTATGTCTCTAATTTGAGGTATTTTTTTTAACCATCGGCATTTATCCCAACATTATTACGATCAGATGGGCCTTAGTCTAGCAAATAAAAAACTAGACATTGCCGGAAAAAACGAAGTGAAGTCATTGGTGTAACATGCATGAGCAGGAGAAGCAAAAGCAAGATCACATGAAATATTCTGGTTTTTGGATCTAGATCGTTTTGTGCCCAAGAAATGTTAGTCGTAGCCTTGCGTGTATACATAGGGTTGATTACAATTTGCCCACTAAGTTGAAGTGAAATTACACTTTGACCCTTCTATTTTAAAAATATACACTTTACATCCTGTCTTTTTAATGTAGTTTAATAGCAACTTTTAATTTAAACTAGTTTAAATACCTGACGTTGTCACAGGATTCAAAAAGTTGGGAAAATGAAAACAAAGTTATAGTAATTATTTTATTTTTAAAAAAACTGTAAATAATAACATAAACCATAAGAATGTTATATTTTGAGTTCAACATTTTTAAAGTGCAAAAATACTTAAAAAGTACATGTTATAGTGAGACAGGGTTCTTATCTCACCAACCCCGTCTAAATAGCATAGATGATAATGATTTATATAAATATTTTGAAAAAAAATTGTCAATGAGTTTTTGTTTTTGTATCATTAATAATGATATACAGTAATGTAGACAAAAAAAAAATCAATATAAACTTATATTATATATCCAAAAAATTATGCAATATTATGCCATCAAATTCACTAAAATGTTTTTGTCATAATAAACCTAATAAGTGAGCCTAAATTTAAATAAAACCTGATTAACTCATTTAAAATTCTCTTGAAATGAGAAAATAACCTGACTCGTGTCAACACAAATATAACAAATAACTTAGTCCAACTAATGAAAACCCAATTGACCTAAATCTTATTGAATAAAAATAGGATAACTTTGAGTTTATTAGAATAATGGAATCATGTATAGATCGGAATTGAACTTGGCTTGCCAACAAAACCATTGTAATCATACAAATATTCTTTTTTGCCACATGTACAAGATTAGATAATTTCTATGAGCATCATCTCTACATAGTAGCAAGTAAGGAAAGATATTTATCTTGTTAATCTGTCTATAATATATTTATCAGATTGACATAAACTATGTAAAAAAGTTTTGCCAATTAATTTTTTTCCTTCATTCATGTAACTTAGCATAATTAACAACAAAAAATCCATAGAAACTTATATTCTATATTAAGAACTAATACAATATACCATAACATACTATATATATGAAATTCAATAAAAGGTTTTTGTCCATCGAATATACTATATACTACTATGATATACTTTTAGTTTGTTAAATTATACTAACTCAAGATTTTTCATCATTGTACTATCACTATAAGAGGAATAGATTTTAGCGACCAGTTATTTAGTGGCTAAAGGGTAACTAATTTACTTTTGAGTAACCGAAAAATATGGCAGCTAAATGGTAGCTGAAACCTGATCGCCAAAGGTAGCTAAAAAAAAATATGGTGACTAATATACCATTTTAGTCAATCCTAGTAACTATTTATTTTGATCGCTACACCATTTATTTATAAAATTAATTTATTTTCATTCTTTTGAGAATTTTAATTTTTATTTATAAAATATTTTTATTTTCATTTTTTTGGAAGTTTTTATTCAACCTCTTCGATTTCCTCCAACACTCAACAGCCTCCAAAAAATTAAAGAATAGCAAAAGTAAAAGCAAATCCTTCTCCCGTACTCTATTATGCTCAATCACCACTACCTCCTACTGAAAAAAAAAAAAAAACAAATAACAAACCGCAATGTTTGTTTCGCTTTGAGCTTTCTCTCTCTAATGCCAAATCTCGCTAGTTGCTTTCTTTTAGTGCACACCCAAAACTAGCAAAAGTTTTGATTCCAACTCTTCCATTGACTTAAAAATGTTGCTTCTCAAGAATCTTCCTAATGTTAACAAATTTTCTTAAGTCTGAAAAATGTCACTTTGGTGAAAAATATTTTTAAGATAATTATGGTAATAGATAAAGTCAACCTTCTCTTATTAGGGTAATAGATAATAATATTTAGTTTTCATGACATTTATATTTCTCATTTACCAAATTTAAGTAAATAAAAGTAAGTAAATAGTAAACCAAAATAAATGTAAATTGATAGTACTAATTATTTTCTAGATTTTATTATTTTTTCTAGTAAATTGATATGACATTGGTAAGAAACATTTTTAAGCTTATTAGGGTAATTGAAGATCACAAGAAAACAATAATTTGTAATTACAATTTTTTAAGTCTTATTGACCTATTGTTGAGGCATCTCATTAATATAAATATAATAATTAAGATAAATCCTTTTACTAAAAGGCCGTAGCTTCTCCTTCTTCCACATGTAAAAGTGCATAATAATTTTCTTCAAGTCTAATAATAAGACTCCATAAGTGGTTTATGCTTCGACTAACACGTATAATTTAACTACATTACATAGTATTTTAATATATTAAGAACAGTAGATATATGAAAATAATTCACAAATGAACTTTATCGCATATAATTAGGTAATAGAAAAAACAAGTAAACTCCGATAAACTAATACATCAATTCAAGTGTAGATTAATAATTGCATTTTTTTCACTATTAGCATCGTCTTCAACATCTCCAACCTTCACATCCTTTTGATTTTTCAGTGTTCATGACTCTTCGGGCACCTTGTGTCATATTGTTAAAAAAACCTAAATTTAAAATTGTTGATCATATTGTGCTTACTCCACCAACTTGAAAATTAAATATCAGACTATCAAATGCCTGTAAATTCGAGTCACCAACATCATAAAAATCATCATTATCAATATTTTTCATCCTTGAAGACTTGTTACAGTTCCTATTGTGTTGTATAATTTGCGCCAAAAAAATTCTTTAAGTAAGTTATCTTAATGGGCTTGCGACCAAATTGAATGGTTTTTTAATTTAAAAATGGACTACACTTTTTTGTGCCTCATCCATGCCTTCTGCCTTATGCAATAATTTAGGCTTTCACTCATATTATACAACCTACAACCAATAAGAGAGATAGCTTATGTTGTATATATGTAAACCAAAATCCTAAAATGTAAAGAAAGAAAATAGTTACTAAATTCGAATACATCAATTATCAATTGGAAATTCTTCTCTCTCAATATCACATTCTCTATTTCCATGTGTTTTAATTGATTACATAAAGAGTCATTGATGCTCCTTTCCATTGCCAACGTTTGTTTGACATGAACACGTGAATTAAAATTAAAATCTAAAATTTTGAAGGAATAAAAAACTTGCAAACCTTTGATTGCCTCAACAACAACATCTTGTTTACTCTTTAACTTGCATATAAAAGCTCACTATGGTGGTGCAATTTTGTACGCTTTTTCTTCTGACTATCGACCTCAATTTCTACAAAAGTCATGAATGTTGAAACATCAACTTCATCAGTGTGGAAAATTGCTCGTGACAAGTTGTAATATTTGAAAAAAAACTTTGAAGCAAGAAAACATAGCAAGCAAAAATCAAATCCATCTTGTATATGTAGGAAAGTTTTAGAAGCCAAAATATATATATGAGCAATGGCTATACACCTCTAGGGTATGACATTTATAGTAATTGTAGAGGGTATTATAATGGTATGTTTGCCCAAGTTATTTCTTATATTTAGTTAATTTCTAAATGGACATTTATTAATAATTTTTCCATTTCATCCTTTCACCAATTCAACTTAATTGGAAAATTTGAAATTAACTTGACATATTTAAAGTTTACGATTTGACTGTTGAGATTCTCTTATTCACTTTCTCAATTAACTTGAAATCCAACTGTACTTATGCGGTGATAAAGGTCAATACTTTAGTATAGAAAATCTAGTTATAAACATTTGATTGACAACCTATATAATTAAATTTGGTTTACACCTAATTATTGCCATTTTTGTTCATAAAAGGTTAACATGGCATATACTATGATATACTGTGATAGAGGTCAACATTTTAGTTTAGAAAATCTGGTTATAAACATTTGATTGGCAACCTATATAATTAAAAGGCTTTAATTACATTCAAGTTAATTGGTTCCAACTATTAATTAACTTGAAATCTACAATGGATACAATGCGCATATGTGCAATTGCACACACCGCACAAGATTACTAATTTGTCCTCATTTTTATTCAGTTAAATTATCTTCATGCCACTCAATTAAATTAAGACTTCATCTTCTTAGTCTTTAGCTAATTGCCCGGACATTCTCTCCAATCACTGGCTCTCTCAAATCTCTTCTCACAATGGTGAGCAACGGGAAGCGATGAGAGATGATGATTGCCTAAGAAGTGGACCCGACGATCGAAAAATGAGCAACGGAAGGCTACAGAAGATGATGATCGTATGAGAAGCGGAGCCGATGATTGGCAGAAATCTGAAGCAAACTGAGGCTAAGCCTTCCTCGATTCTTAGCAGCAACGGAGACCTGAGGCGTAGAGAGCCAAGTAACGGAGATTTGAACTGACGATCAGTGGAGATGATGAGCAACGGGAGATGATATGACGATCAGAAGCCGTGATCTGAGCCGACAGTCGGCAAAAATCCGATGCAATAATCTGAGGCGATGCGATGATCGACGGTGTTGCGCGATGAAAGGTGACAAGAAAGAAGACTGGAGCATGCCTTTCGTCTGCAAAGAAAAATATAAGACACTTTTATATTTTCTCTACAATATAGTCTTTAGGCATTTTTATATTTTATTTTGGATACATTTAAATATTTACTTAGACACTTGTTTTTTATTAGTTTGCACACATTCATTTAGACACTTTTAAATATTTTTATATTGCTTTAGATATTTTTAAATTTTTATTTAGACACTTTTTCACATTCATTCGGATACTTTTTTATTGTTTTAAATAGTCATTTTTTTAATAGAACAAATTGTTTTCATATTGATTCAGACAATTTTAAATATTTTTTTAGACATTTTTCAAAATTCATTCAAACACTTCTTTTTTTTTCTAATAATAATAAATTGTTTGTAAATTACTTCAAATACTTTCACATACTGCATTAAATATTTTTATATATTATTTATGACACATGTACATATTACTTCAGACACCTTGCAACGACGTATGATTCGACGGTGGGTGGCGATAAAGGAGGCGGTGGCAATAATGATCAGAAGGTCGATGGTGAGATCACAGATGTGTGTGACAATTGATGTGTGATCCAGAGCATAGAAGTGGCGGCGAGATCTGGAGAATAAATTGTGGTGGTGTTGTAATCCAAAGAAAGAACAATAACGATAATATGGTAAGGTATGACGGTTTGGCAGTCGTAGTGACACCGGAGGCGGCAACGATAGTGACGTAGGGTTTTTGTAGAGAGGGGAAGATTTTGGATAGGGGAAATTTTGTTAATTTTTGGATGGTTGGTATCTTATATATTAAGGATTAAGAGCTAGGTTAGTATATCTAATTAGACATATGTGCAAAATAAAATAACTACTTGAAATCCGGTTGTATTTGTCCGTCTGAATTGTTAATTTTATCCACCTCAATTGTAATTTTGTCTGGTTGTAATTTTTTCCCCTTATTTGACCCTCTTGATCTATGTTATTTATTACTCCAATTCCAAAATTGATAGTTGCTAAGGAAAAACTTGTACTAACGGCCTCAATGTCCTCTTGATACACTTCCTTATTTTATTATTTACTTGATTTGGAAAATTAAATTTAATTGATCCCTTTATATATATTTTTTTGCAAAAATCGGTTTAATACACTATATAAACGTCTAACAATTCCCTTTCCTGGATTGATACAAATTGGTAAGTTGGCTAATATGACTCGAATTTACTCACCGTAAAAAAATAATGGATCAATAAAAACTTCGTAGTTACCATTCCGTCAAATGTATGTGACGGTGTTACTGAAACTGTTAATTTTAATGAAGGCTAAATCTGGAATATCAATTTTTGTCTAATAGTACACACCTATGTGAAAAAAAAATTGGAGAAGAAAAAAGGAAACATGACAATCACAGAGGGTGACATTGAAAAAGACCAAAAACTCCCTAGAGATTGTATATAATTAAATATGAGTTTTTTATAGGTATAAAATTAAATATGAGTTTTTTACAGCTACCCCTCGAGCTATAGGTGAAATTACACCTACCCCTATGAGATTTGAAAACGTACACTTATCCTCTTACATTTTCAGCCAGCCATTAGTAAAACTTACAATTTACCTCTTTGAATTCCGTGTAGTCTACAATTATACCCAAAACTTCAGAAATCTACACTTTCCCATTAATGTATTTTTGGACAATTTCTTCATACTCATTTTCATACCCAAACCCTTGCCACCACCATCAGTGCCACTTCCTCCTTCACAATCAGCGCCTCTTCCTTCCTCTACCAGCTTCAGCGCCTCCCTCAACTGCTCCCTCACCACAACCATCGGCGCCTCCTTCTCCGCCCCAAAACGTGATGTCGCCTTTAGATCGAGTCGGGTAAGAAGCAATCCGTAGGGGATAAGTCTCTACCTTACACAATCCATTTCTGGTCAGGAGCAATCCGTGGGATATAAGCCCCTACCTTGCGGCGCATATGTATCCCAAATGTCTTTTGTCGCCGACGACACAAATCAAAGGAAGACAAGGAAGGCCTAATCGCATCCTCTTCTGCCGCTACAATTTCCTCTTTAATCCACCACCGTCTATAGCCAATCCGCCACGGTTAGCCCTCCCGATCGGCAGCCTGTGCTTCGTTCCACGCCCCACCACCAATGACCCAAACTGGAGGAGAGAAGATAAGGCTCCATTCACGTCTCATCCTCCACCCCCTTTTGCCCATTGCAAGTCTGTCCAAAAGCTGCCCCGCCGCGCTATAAAAGCCCAAGCCACCGCCGCCCTCCGTTTTGCCACAGTCGAGCACTGTTGTCACCACAGGTTTTTGTTTATTCTTAATCGAATCTAGTTTTGCTTGTTTAAATTTGATTTTGTTTGCCCTTGATCGCCCTTCACAGACTTGGATTTTGGTTTGCTATCTTAATTTTTGGGTTGGGTCGCTGCTGATGAAGAGAAAGATTCAATGCAAGAATCAACCAAGAATTGTAAATGATTTTGATAGGGTGTAAACATTAGTTTTAGAATTTCATGGTTTAACATTATCACCTAAATTAGTTTTGGGTGTAATTGTAAGGCAAGCTAAATTCAAGGAGGTTGGTTATAATTTTAACTGACGGCTAACTGAGAGCACTAAAAAAGGAGGGGATAACTATAGGTTTTCAAACCTCGGTTAAGTGTAATTTCACCTATAGCTCAAGGATAGTTGTAAAAATCCTTTAAACATTATTGTAACTATTTTCCATTAATTTTAATCTGTTATGATATTTTTTTACAGTTAATTGATAGTTTAAATTGTCAATTTTTTCTCCTTGTAAATGAAAAATAATATTTTTTAATGTCAATTAGCTTTTAAAAAATATTATACATATTGAAATTACTTAAGAGATGAATATTATATATTTTAAGTTAAGATTTCAGAAATTATTGTTGGACTATATTAAAAATGCATGAGATAAAATGTACATTTCTAAAATAAGAGTGGATAAAATATAATTTCACCTAAATCTCATAAATAAATTGTATTTTTCCCTATTTATATATACACACACACTCTGTAATAGATAACCCAAACATGCAAGTCACTAACATATATATACGTCTGCAACTAGTTTAAATATTGTTACGTTTAAGAATCTCTTCAGATCTGATCCAGTTCAAGTCCATTACACAATACTAACATAACTTTTGCTGGTCTGCTCGCATTAAGTTACGCCAAGGAATTAATAATAAGAAAGTAAGAATGAAAGTCAGTATAGTGTGATTTATAAATTTCAATGTTTTTAATCGGTATATATTATGCTCTTTATATGTCAACAGGAGGGTTGGAGGCCAGCCGGGCTTAGTTGGTTCGGATAATTGGATTAGATAGAAGTATGGAACTCCCTAACACTTGGCAGCCAACTTGGAAGTATCGCAACTGGAATGATCTGGTCAGTGATCACTCTTCAAAGGCAACACAGAGCCAAATCGATTGTTGATGATCTTGCTGCTGGTACGTAAATGATGATGGTCAGTTGGTTTTGCTAGGATTAAAATTGGTTAACCACCAAACTAATCATCCAAACTAGCTAGTATATTTCTTGCTTTCTTATACTAGAATACACCAACTAAACTAAAAAGCATGTAATTAAATATATTCCAATACCTGTATTATTAAGTGAAAAGCAAAAGTAAAGAAATATTCTAATCATGCTCCAGACACGTACGCAACCTCAAACAATTAACATGAAACAGACTCTGCTCCTGTACATCTTAATTGTTGATAATAATAATATAGTACTACAAATCCGATTCAAATCTTAAGTCAATCCAGATGCATGTATCAAATCTTTTAGTTTTAATTTCCTTGCGGAGGAGAGGGACGTCCCTTTTCAATGTTGCTGGGGACGGGAAAGAAGAGGGCATTATAAATAGGCTTAAATGCAAATTTGGTCCCTAATTTCGCTCACTCTAGTGAGTTAATCCTTAATCTTAACTCATCAATACTTAGTCCCTCAATTTTAGAAAATATAGTTAGTTAGTTTTTAGATGGATGTAAACGTGGATGACATTACTTTATGGGCTGATCTAGAGTGGGGATTAGACTCCGCCGCCACCAATCCCTCTTTTCTGGCGGTCACCTTCTGCCCTTAGACTCGGTTGCCACCGTTCCCTCCAATTTCCTTAAATTGCCTTCTTCAACCAACAATACTCCCCTCTCCATCACCACCACAAAGGTCAACCACAACCACCATCGCATTCTCCCTCTCCTCCGCCACTTCCTATTCCTTTGCTACTGCTATCTCCACCTCCCAACCCATCTCTGTCGATCACCTTTTCCAACACCTCACCACCCAATACTTCCACAACATCTTGCTATGGAATCATCTCCTACTGTCAAAATTTTCTAACAATCAGTCTTGATTTCTAGCATCGGTAGAGAATTCAGAAAAAGGAATTTATGAGCTAGTTGGAGATTCTGAGTCTTTGCTTTTCAAATTCAATCCACCTCCACAAATGTTTATTGATCTTTACCCTCCATTGCTTGTCACAATTGCCTTTGTCAATTTTCAAATTTGAGAGAAAACCCACATAACCTTAGTTAACATTTATTTTCTTGGCCTCCCCATCGTTGGCCCATCAATCCCAGATTTAATTCATTATTCTTGACAAGCTTCTTCTTGGGTCACAAAGTCAGACATTGACACAACTTTCCGTATTCCATTGGCCTAAACAACTTTATCAACTAGATAGCCACACCCACCTCTTCCTTAATGGCATCATAGCCACCTAACAACTTTGTTAGTGTTGTACCCAAAGCCAATCATGAGATGATTGTATTTTACACTTTGAGTTATGGTATTTTATTGAGGCATTGTTTCAATAATTGTGTTTGTTGTTTGTTTTTGCGTAACATAATCAAATATAATTATAACCTTAGAACAATGATATTCTTAAATGTCATTGGTCTAGTATTATTGTGGAGTGAGTTGTAATAATACATAAAGACTAACATATGTGGAGACTAATATAAAATATATAATTTACATATTGGTACAAGTTGGAGAACTTGTGTACTTGACCGACTCATCAAGAGAACGCTACATGGATTATTCTATGATTGTCATAAGTGCTTCTTATAGTGATCATGGTGTATGTAGCCCTTTGACCTAAGATCATTAAGATTCCTTACATGTGAGTCACATACTTTGATACTACTGTATGTTACTCGTAACTGAGTGAACATGAAAATAGTCATTAAATAAGTCATATATCATGCGGAGAGATTTATATGGTCAAGATAGAATTTATCTGTCCTATATAATAGAGTGATATCTCTGGGCCCTTTTGATAGAATGAAACTAACAAAATGCATGACCATGCTTTGATGAGTTGATATACGATATTAATATCATCAGTTTAAGTTAGTCTACTTGGGAATCAAGAAATCATAGATTAAATTATAAAAAAATGACACATTTCATGTCTCGTGTTTGATCTTGATATCTTGGACAAAGGGACAATGACATACACGAATAATGATCATATAGGCTTAGTTAAATCACTGAATATCTTGTCACTGGGTAGCAATGATATGTTACTAGACACTACTCATTGTTTATGATCATAAATATGATTTATAATTATTACCAATGTGGTAAAAGCCTATAAGGTTGCACACTTGAAGCCAATTGGATTATTTGAGTGCATGGGCCAAATTATTTGGGTTTTGGTTTCATGATAATTTTAGATTAATAATTAGCCTGAATGTTAAGCTATTATGAAGCCCGAAATTACACTTAATTGGATTAGGGTTTTGAAACCCATTAGACTTAGGAGTTAAGCCTCACTATATATACATCATATAATAAGAATTTTCGTAGCCCCAGCCCCAGCCTTTCAAAGGACAAAATTAGAAGGGTTCTGAAAAGTTCTAGCTACACTATTCTTTGGTCTTTCCTTAGATAATGCAAGCTAGCACTGTAGCCATAAGAGGAACGCATATGCCAAAACGTGATAGAGGTGTGGTGATCCAAGAGGTTTGTGTGGATACTGTAAAGAGTTTGAACATGTTAATTATTCAAGTTTGTGATTCAACTCAACAGTTGGATCAAAGATTCCAACCAACTAGGTATAAAAGTTTTGAACACCCGATTTACTCTATTTCACTTTGATTCTAGAAGATTTCGGCTAGTTTCCGCTGCGTTTATTTAGCTTTTCAAAACCTACAAACTTGTGGCCAATTAAGGGATTTAAGTCCCACATACTTCCAACTTTTAGGATTTGATCACATGTCTATATAACTTAGAAGATGAGTAAATTTTTAAGGACTAACTGGTGCAACTGTGCAAATTTGAGGGATTGAATAGGCATTTATGCCTTATTACTTTATACTTCTAATATTAATATTGGTACTGTTAGATGAACAGTAACTTGATTTTGAGCTTGTTGAGCCAGTTGGTTTTGGGTCATGGTTCAGCAAGTTTTTTTTTTTTTTTTACTTTCAACTTTTTTTTTTGTTTTTTAGGATACGATTTGCTCTTTTTTAAGTTTTATCTCATTTCGTAAGGCACTTGCCTTTATGGGGGCCTAGGTTGCAATTTTCCCGGTTTTTGTTTGTGTCATAATTTTTTTAGTTAACAAGTAATTTCATTTTCTAACTTTCTAATTTTTTATTTTTTGGACTCAAGTTATGTCTATATTATATTTTAGTCCCTAAATTTTATAACTATTTGATTAAATCTTCTATTTGTTCTCTTGGCCCCCAAGTTTTTCTTTTTGTTATTTTTTATATACTGTCTTTTAAAGTAAAATACTGGTGACCATAATTTGTTTATTTTTTAGTTAAACCATTTTTTATCTTCATTAAGTCAATTGTTAAATCCTTAATGCCTAAAGATTTTCCATTTTTTTTATCTTGATCCTAACTTTTTTTTATTGATTTTCTTTATATTTTTTTAAATGAAGTTTTAATCATTATTTCTATCATTATTTTTTCATTATTGATTATTAAGATTTTTTGCATTAATTAATTATTTCAAGCTCTATAGTTTAATAAAGCAATTTGTTCCATAATTATTAAATTTGAAAGTAAATTTTTCTAGATAAATTTTTCATCGTTATTAAAAATTAGATTTTGTGTTAATATGAGTTAAAAATTTTTATAGTATTGCTTTTAATTAATAGATCAAATATGAATTGTTTCGAAACATGTAATCTGTTTTGTGTCACACTATTATTATTACATTTTATTATAAAAAAAATATCCACTATAATGTGCAGACCACCAGACATTTTCATTTGTTATCTTGGTCTCTAATTTTTTTGTCATTTTTTTATTGTGTTCTAAAGCAAAATATTGTCAACCATGATTTGCTTCTTTTACATTTCTAGTAGTAACATTTTTTACTCCAGCTTCTACCTAGTAAGGTGTGAATATTATTTTGATCCAAAATTACAATGGCTGAAATTTGAAAGCATATTTATTTTATTATATCAAGCATTTACGTCTGTTCACGAATTTATGCAATGATCATATAAACTGCCACAACGCACAGCCTCCATGCACCTCGTAAATGCTAAATCATTAAGAGGTGATGTGATACTATAAATAGTGTTGGACCATATTTTTTCTTTTGCCCAAAATTGCTTTTTTTGTTGATTTTCTCTTGGGCCGGAAACGGTAAAATGTTGGATCTTTTTTTTTTTTTTTGCCGGAAATTAATTTTTCATGTTGATTTTTATTTTGAGTGAAAATGGTGAATTACAAAATCGGTCATCATTTGTTGGCGATAATGTCTTCTAGTTTTCAAACTTTGGAAGTATGCGTTTTTACTATATTTTTGCTGAAATTGCTTCTTTGTTGGTTTTCTTGGCCAAAAAAGGGTAAATTACATAATTGGTGCTATTTTTGTCTATAATGATCTCTTTTGGTCTTCAAATTTTGAAAGTAAGCATTTTTATTGATTTGTCCCAAAATGTTGGTTTTTGTATTTTAGGCCCCTAAACTTTCATGAGTGATACTTAAAGTTAAGGCTCCGATTTGTCTTGAAATTGTAAATTAATTACATTGGCCTTATGCTGTATGTTTTCTATTTACCAAATTTATTAGCAACACCTTTCAAATATTTCAATTTTTTTAGATCTTTTGAATTAAAAATAACTTATTTTTGAATTTATATTTTTTTTCCAAAACTAATTTCTTTTTTGGTTGATTTTTTTTGTCAAAAAAGGATAGCTTACACAATTGGTCCTCTTTTTGCTTGTGGCGGTGTCTTCAGGTCTTCAAACTTTGAAAATATGCATTTTATCACTTTATCCCAAATTTTTTGTTTTTGTGTTTTAGACCCACTAACTTTTATAAACGACACTTAAGGTCTTTATTTGTCCTAAAATCCCAAATTCACTGTATTGATCTTATGGTGTATGTTTTCTGTTTACCAAATTTATTACTAACACCTTTTAGATGTTTCAAGTTTTTTTATATCTTTTGAATTGGTCATAACTTATTTTTTAAATTTATATCTTTTTAGTACTTTTTCATTTCTAAATATAATTAACATGAAGAATTTGTATCTTAGTTGATCACCCCACAGCGAAGTGCGAGTTGTAATCTAGTAGTATATATCAAAATCAACTAAAAATTTCCCCGGCCCAGAAACAAACGACACAATATGTTTCTAATTTATTTCTAGCTCAAAATTAAGTGACATAAACATAGTACATGTTTTTATTATTCTTTGCTAGCCCTATAAGCGTGTTAATTTCAAACCATCAATATTTATGTACCTATTTCAGAAAAAAGAAATCATTTACATGTAGCGAATGAAAATAAGTAAAGATCGATAAACCGGTATTATAATTTTTTTTTTCTCCAGTTTCCTTGTTCACCGGCCCGACAGGATTGCAGATAAGTAGAGCTGTTTGTAGCAGTTACTAAAACTAACAATATTATAAATATTAATTTTCTATTGCTCTTTATATGAGCTTTTAGATTCGGAAGATATATATGTTTTCGGTCCATAATTTAAGAATATTGTCAAATTATGTATCACATTATTTCAAAGGCATAAAGTTTGACAGTTGCAAGGGGTATAAGAAGAAATTTAACGAGCTGATGAGCATAAGAGAAAAAGTTTGGTGCTCATTTTCAGGTTTCATTTTACAGACTGATTTACTTTGAAGATGTCCAAGCTTAGGGCATTTCTTCAATGCACAATGTATTGTTTGCAGACTATCTGAACTCTGAAGTCTTAACTCCAAATTCTCTGCCTCGAATTGAACATCTTGATCTGAGGGCCTCTGGAAGAAGCCCACTTATTTATTTGTCTGTGTAAAAGTAGGCCAAGCCTTTCTTCAGTTGCCAGGTCGATTATAGGAACATCATCTCCGACTGTGGTCCTGTTGTTGCCAAGGTATGGGAAGGTAAGATTTTGCTGGGGAGATCGGAAGGTTCTCTGAATGGTGGCACTACTGCAACATACTCTACTCCACTTGCACATTTTTGTAGCATCCTTTGCTTCTAATGTCATGTTTCATCAAGCAGTGGAAAGTAATTGTTTCAATGGACGACAGAAATGTAAAGGAAAACTAGGCTGACTCATGAGTCATGACCTGATCAATCAGATTATCTGAAATTGTTGGGGACCGGCTCCTCAAGTGGACAGTGGAGTGGCCAGACCCATTCTTGGAAGTGATTCAGTTGAAAGTGCGACAAAAGAGATAGCAGTGATGCAACATGAATCTATTTTGATTTCACTCACTTTTGATCAAGTGGAGATTTTTTTTGTCAGTCAGAGATTCAGAAGTCACACGGAACAGACAATGAAAGATGTACCAAGTACTACTTACCAACCTACCAGCTTTGTGGCTCCGATGAATTGCAGCAAATGGTGCAAGCTCCAAAGAATTGTAGTTCAAATTTTAACAGAATCAAATGCACCTGTGACGATGGATGAGGCCTGCAATGCCTAACATTCACTCGAAAATCTCTCATTCTCCTCTACTTGTCATGTCATTCGGCATCAAAGAAACATGGATAATTGTTCCCCATATACCTTCAGACTACTTCAAGAACCATGTAAGTATACAAGTCATTCATATTTAGTTAAACACAATGGACAATCTTATATTCATGTCACTGACAATATGAAAGACGCCTGAATGTTGGGGTAAGAAGAGCACAGAATATTAACAATTGTTACTTATTTACCATAGCAGAGGGCTTAGCCATAGCATCGGATTGGATCATTGCACCCCTTCTCAGCAGACTGTCTGAAACCAAAACGGCCTCCTTTTGCCAAGTACTGCTGATGATAGCTCTCTGCCCTGTAGAATTTCTTTGCGGGCAAAATCTCTGTAACAATCTTCCTTTTCCAATGTCTTTGTTGTTGTTCCATGGACTCCTTAGCTGCTTTCTCCTGTTCCGGTGTATAATAGTAAATTCCAGATCTGTATTGAGTTCCCACGTCGTTTCCCTGGCATCATAGTTCCCTCAGCATTAGAATTTAGAACAAAGAACAGCCAACCAACAGGGCAGATACTCCTATGAAGGTAGTAAACAAGAGGAGAGGGTTTCGCATGCTCCACACAAACACATACACCCACCACTATCATGGACTTTTGGCACTCCCGTTTCTTCTATAGGAAGCCACCTCAGCTTTGATGACCACAAACCCGGAACTTGAGTCTACAAGACTCTTTCCCTTAAAAGGGGTAGCCAGTTTCTCCCATGAAAGGTTAGACTGAAAATCAACCTGATGTTCAGCCACACCAATGAATGAAACACAAAGTTGACGAGAAATTGCACCTCCAAGCATGGTTGCATCTTTACGTCACCTTTACTTGATTGTATTGCATTCCAAATTCATTTAAACAAGGTCTTGGGATTCAACCAAAGCAGCAACATAATTACGGTTCCAGATCCACATATCTTCCCATTCTGATGGACTACTAAGATCAATCACCTTGACACAACGTTTCCCAATGTGTAAAGAGATTTTGACATAGTACTGAATCAAAAGGACACTCCAGTGACTTCAGATAAAAGGAACCAGCCAGTATTACACATCAGGATAAACACATCATACAGTATTACAATTTGCATCGTTGCCAGTCAAACGGTTTACTGAAATTACAGATACAATTTGACAATAAAGAAGTTGAAGGCTTTCACTGATCACAGGACTACAACGTAGAACAACAGAGAAAAAGCAAGAAGATTGGGAGACTAGAAATTCGTTGTTTTGCGTAGGAACAAACTTTGCGTCTGTGTGTCAATGAAATAAAATAAAACAATACCGTCTAGTTGAACTTCTGGCTCAAAACAATTCAAGATATAGCTTAACACAATTAGAAGTCCCATAAGAGCCCCGGAAATATGTTTCTTACGCGAAAGAAACAATCGCCATAAATCATGCCAAAATTAGCTCCTTGATGAAGCATTTTGTTACACAACAATGAATCAACTATTCCCCCATAGGATCAAAACCATAGTATCTATTGTGGCTTCAAAACTCAAATTTTTTAAGCAAACAGCCCTATATGAGACCTTACTGATGACTCGTCTTTTATCACTTCGCAAAGCCATCTACAGTGGACAGAGAACCCGATATCAAACTACTAAAAAGCAGGGAAGTCTATAAAATCCCAATTCTCTTGAATCGAATGAATATCAACCAACTTAGCAAACAAAGGAACACTATAATTTGGAAGAGAAATGAATCACAAAACGAGAAAAGCTACATGTAAGAAATGAAAAAATTCGCCCAAATGGAAGAGAGAGAAAACCCACCTGGCGGTTAAGCGTGGTGGGATCATGGCGAGCCCAGAACACATCCAGCAAGGCGTCGTAGCTGCATTCTTTGGGATCAAACTGAACTCTCACTACCTCATTATGGTTCGTGGTCCCAGAACACACGTCCTCGTAGCTTGGATTATGAAGAAAGCCTTGGCTGTAGCCGACCTCTGTCTTGGTGACGCCGGGGACTCTCTGGTAGGCCAATTCAACGCCCCAGAAGCAGCCAGCGCCGAACTGCACGAACTGCTGCCCAGGAGCAGGGAGGTCGTCGTCGGGGCCCTGAGCGATGGAAGAATTGTCCATGGAAGGGTTGGGTTTGTTGGAGCCAAAGCCGAGATTCTTGAGAATGTTCATGGGAGGCTTGTAGAGAGAGATGCGTCGGGTGTGGCGAGGGAAGGTGGGAGAGAGGGGTTTCGAGAGGGGAAGCTTCGTGGAGGGAGAGTGGAAGGCTTTGGAGATGAGGGAGGAAGAAGAAGTAGCTAAAGAGTTGAGCATTTGTGATAGTTGAGAATTGAAGATTCTGGTTTCCTGGGGTGTTTGGTCACACTGCCCGAATGGTGAATTGGTGCTTTGCTTCGGGAGCAGGGACGGGCATGATATTTTTAGGGAAACATAACGAAAAAAAAACCACCAATGTTTACGACGTGTCCCAATTAGCCAACACATGTTTTTTTTTTTCAAATAAAATACTGACATTTTTTAGTCAAACTGATTTATCCACTATCATTAAAATGAAGCCCATGTGGCTAAAAAAGCCACATCATATTTGGTCGGTGAAGTCAACATCCTAGTCAAAAAGCTCCTAAACTTCTTCGATGATGGCAAATCGATGCAAATTGACTCCTCAGTTTATCGATCTCTTCTTTTACCTTCTCTTCACACCTAGAGCAACCCAAAAGCTAGCATTTTGATTACTAATCCCTTGCATAGAAGCTTGGAGCCTCAAGACAGATGATCAAATGTGAGGCTTATGAGGCAGACTCATTGATCGAGTCAGCCAAAGCGAAATCCAATTCCACGATGAAAGCCAAGATCAGGGTTTACTTTGCTACTTGGTCGGCCTTGATGGTGTTCAACATCTACAACAAAAAAGTCTTGATGTGTATCCGGATCCATGGCTGACTCATACTCTATCGTTTGCTTGCAGGACTCTGGATGCCAGTCTCTTGGGCGACAAGGATATCAAAGGCCCACCCGAACCTAGTGTTGGGGCTAGAGCCAGCAAAGGGCCGACAGCCATGGCTTCATAAGTTGGGAGCACTAGAGGAAAGTAGGGCAGGGCTGGAGCTAACGTGTACTGGGAGTGCCAAAGAAAAGCAAGGCAAGGTAAGATCCAATGAAGGGTCAGTGGCCATGGTGTCATAGATAAGGAGCACAAGAGAAGAACAAGGTAAGGACAGTGGCCTGGGCTTGAGCCAATGGTTTCACTGGTTTATCTTTGGTAATGTTTAACCTGGGTTTGCTACATCATACATTTTTCATAGAATATTCTTTATTCCTAATTGAACATTCAATAATTTAACGACGGGTAGTCTTTCAGACTTGATTTTAAAATATCAGTGGTTCATTTGGGCCGAAAAAAATATTAATGACTGATTTGGGCCAACCATAAAATATATTAGATTTTTCATTATTTTTCCATATTTTTACTTGTTTTAGTGGTTTTGGCCGTCTTGCTTGCCCCCCTCTTCACTTTCCTTCTTTCTTTTTCTTTTCATTTCTTTTTTATTTTTATATAATCAGAATCATATATGATCAGGCTGTTCTATTTTATGGCAACATTAGGACTATGACATAATGTCATGGTTTGATGCCAATCATTAGATTAAGAGGAAATATTGAAGCTGCTCAATCATTTACTAGTTGCCTATTGAGTTATGTTGGCCCAAGTGCAACTAAGAGGGGGTGAATTGGTTGGGTTCTAAAAATAAAGCACAAATAAATTCTTGAACCCTCAAACTCAAATTTAATTTAAGGAACAATGATTAACTCTATTTTACTCAAAAAATGACTACCACAATCCACCTAGAATTTGCTTTGAAAGCTACCTTTGAAGTAGTTTTGAAAACAAACAAATTCAACCAAAATAAGTTGCATAAAACACCCACCAAAGCTCAAGTATGTAGAGAGAAGAAGAAGCTTGGAAAAGAGAATTTTTATAAAGGTTCGAACTCTCCTCTTGAGAGCCTATTCCTCTCCTCAAGCTCACCACTTAAGAGTTTTCTTCTCTACTATGAAACACAATGATACATAATAGCCTACAAAGGCACATAACCCTTTGGTAGTTTCTTCTACCCTCACCTCTCACTAGTTTTGCCAAAAGCTAACTAGAAACCCTTCTAACTCCCTTTCCCTTACAAGGAAATCACTCAACCACTCAAGACAAGCTCAACAATTTGTGGTTACAAGGTAAGAACTAAGGAAACAATGCTAGATAAGCCAATGAAAGCACAAGCACAAGTTCTTGGCAATTTTTCTAGTTTAAGCTCTTTGATGGAGGATTCTTTCTTCTAGTTGCCAAGTCTGGTCTACAACTTATATCTTAGTGTAATTATATTCTTTAGGAAGCTATTAGACCGTTAAAACCCTGCTGGAGATGCCTGAAAAGGTTCTTTAAAAACTGGAGAGCCATTGTTCTGTTTTTACATAAAAAAACTGATACTTCCAAACTTTGCATTAAATTCTGAGTTTAACGGGTTAAACTCAACTTCTTCCTTCAACGGTCAAAAGCAGCTGGAGACAAAGCATTTAATGCGCGGCAGGACTATACAGGTGGTGTCTTCTGATTCGTTCCAGTTCTATTTGAATTTTTGGCTGAAAAACGCGCCACTTGAAGTATTTGAAAGGAAGCCTTTAGGCTTCGACTTAACGGGTTAAAACCAACTTTAACGCATTAACTAATGTTTTTCAAAAACTCACAAAAGACTCAAACTTTGAATTAAACCAGTTTAACGTATTAAAATATAAACTTGGGAGCAAGTTAAACTTAGGTGAAAGAAATACCTGTTAAACTGTGACTTTAATGGATTAGACTTGAAACAACTCAAAAACACTTGTCATTTGGAAATCAACCTTGATTTAAACATTAACCTAAGTTAATAACCTACTAGTTTCTTTTCAAAGGCAATTTTTCCTCAATACTCTTAAAACATATTTTTTGAGAAAACACTTGACACACTTGAAAATTAAGAATAAATTCAATTAACCTTATTTTGACTAAAGAAGTGAGATTAAAAATATTAACACAAATCACTTGTTATCATCAAAATTAAAGTTTTCTTTGAAACAAATCCCATAATCTCCTCTTTTTTTATGATGAAAAAACCCTTTGGAAATAAATATTTGAGAAAGTCAAGTGTAAAGATTTTGGAAAAATTTTGCCATAGTTTCCCCTGAAAAATGAATAATCCTTCCTGTTAAAAGACAACAAAACAACCACAAATATCCAGCCTATATAGAAATCCAATCACTTCCACAAGTAACAACAAAGAAATATATTCAAGCTCCCTCTTACTCCAACATAAATCAACAACACTCCCCCTCACTTCTTACATGCTATTTTCAACAATTATTAAAGCTGAAGCACATATAGTAGCATTATTTTCTCCCTTTTTGTCGTAATCAAAAAGAGCAAAAAAGACAGAGAGTAAAAGAGCACAATCAACAATAAGTACTGCAACAAAGATACATAATCATGAACAAATCCACAGTGATAAACAGAAAACAGGTTCAAATGCATAAAGAAGTGACAACCCAAGTTTAAAAAAGAAAGTGCAACAAGTATAAGATATGTTGGTGTCACTACTAGACTCTGTCAACCAGAAATCAAAGGCTCTTGGACTGACGCAAGACAGTGGTGAAGGAGCCAGTAGGGGTGGGATGTGGAGAAGGGAAAGGACCACGAGGAAGGGAGGTCATCTGGGCAACAGGTGGTGGTGGAATGGGGGTAGCGGCAACGGCAACATGCTCAGTCATAACTAGAAGGGTATGGGCACCGCCAAGTCCAAAGTGTCGTAAGAGAAGATCCACTTGTGCTCGCAAGTTCTTGATCTCTTATTCAAGTCGTTCAAGAGCCGCTTGGTAAGTAGTAGGGATCCGCTGCCAAGAATAGCCTTTCAACTTAAGAGCATTATTCTCCAATCACTTTTTGGCCATGAGAGAAAGCAGAGCAAGGGAGGTAAGAATGTCACCTGAGCAATCAACCTTGAGATGTTCAAGGAGGTGAGAGATGAGACCGAAATAAGGAAGAGAGAGCCTCTGTTTGATGTTGTTTCGAGCCTAAATCATGTGCTTGAGGATCCGTCCACCAAAGTCAATAGGAGAACACTTTATCAGCTTATACATTAGACAGGAATCCTTTTTTGTCACAGTGCTAAAGTTGTTTCTAGGCAGGAGAACACCTCCAACAATCCAATACAACATTCGATGATTAGCAGTGAGTAAGTTGGGAGAGGGATGTGAAGGAAAAACCTTAGCTTTTTGAACTACGTCGGCAAATAAATAGTTAAGGGCTTCCGATTCAATGTTGGAATCCTTAGCTTCTGAAACATGCTCTACGCCAATAACTTGACAGATTAAAGCTAGAGTGAGTTCAATCTTTTTTCCTCACACAAAACTTGTTAACTGAAATATATCCCCAGAGTTCTTTATCCATAAATTGCAGAAAAATTCTTTCACTAAAGAGGAGTAACCCTCTTGCTTGGCCTCACTGATGTGCAATTGGCAGAGTAGCTCAATAGTTTTACATTTATAACCCCAAATCACCCGCAAGTGTACGGTTTTGACGAGTAGTACAAGGCAAATAGGGGTATCGTCCCAAGAGACTTTTGTGATTTTTATCTAAGAAAGAGAGTTAATTACTTAAACTACCGAACGACGAGTACAACGGATTCAAGTAACAAGAGGATGATATCGCAAGTGAAGCTAATAAAAAGACTAACTAGAAGGTAAAGCAATTACTAAAACGGAAACTTGTTGAGAAGGCTAAAAGAAAGAAACTATCTTCCTAGGATTCCATTACTCTAACCTTGCTACCCATGATGAACGCCTCTTTTAAGTGGACTTATAATGTGTGGTGAAGAAATTCATAACTCAAAAACGTCTTTCTCAAGATTAGTTCTTGCTTACCTAAGAATTAAACCTGACTTCCTCAAGCCCAAGTGTTAACTATAGGTAGATTACGCCCGGATCTCTGTTTGACACCTAATGAACTCAAAGATTACCTCTAATCCCAGATGTCCACTATACTTCTTTCTTTCTTCCACTCAACTATAAACCTCTCTCAAGGTCTAGATGAATTAAAATGATGTGAGAAGGCCTTACCCACATAACAAATAACACAAGAAATAAGTAACACAAGTAGTCCACAATCATCAATATAAACTCAAATCCATGAAGTAACAAGGTAGAATAATGTCATCCTAGAAAGATATTAAAGAACTACTCACGATCCATCAAGTAAATCCACAAACTAAACATGAACAAAGTATCCAATGAAATACAACTGAAGAGAAAGAGAAGAAGAAGAGAAGAAAATCAGTGAAGCCCTTAGAATACTAAGTTTCCGTGGTGGAAACCTCCTTCTCCAAGCTCCGAGCTTCCTTCAATGGAGTTCCAAGGAAGAGAAGAACTAGAATGGTTGAGAGTGTGTTGTGTTTTTTTTTCAACCCCCTGGCTCTTCTCACGAGCTCCAATTTATAGGCCAAGAGGAATGAAAGGAATCCCATGTGCTTCTTGCCGTGAGAACCGTCAATTGCTAAGATTAATGGCCCAGATTTAGTCTTGGCGACGCGTCGCCACAATTTCTTCAGTCTGGCGACGCGTCGCCAATTTGGCGACTTTCTGGCGACGCGTCGCCAGAACTAAAAAACCTTGTTTTAACGTTGGCGACGCGTCGCCAATTTGGCGTTCATTCTGGCGACGCGTCACCAGAACATAATTGAGCAAATCTTGCTCAGCACAACTCCGCTACAATTCCGCTGCGTCGCCAGATCATAATTGAGCAAATCTTGCTCAACACAACTCCGCTACAATGCAATCCAGCTTTCATCCACTTTTCACACACCAACGAATCTGCGGACAATAATAAAAACGAGAGAAAAACAAAAGATAAAAAGGAGAATTTGTAATAAACAGTAATCAAAGACGCCAAAAAATACACAACTTTGACAATGGAATTATACGCTTAACACTCACAAAAATGAATCAAATTAAGCTTTTCAAGCCAAGTGACGACCTCATCAAACTACTTAAGATGCAAAGACCATGAATTCACAACAAAGCCTGGACAGAAATTTCACTGCCTAATATCTGCTATAGTCTCCTCAGATGTGTCTATCAAGTAAAGCACAGGAGGGGATTAAGGTACCTCAGTGGTGATGTGAGACAGGTTGTCAGTCGTAGGAGTCGAGGCAGAGGAAGTGGCGCTTTTTGCAACAATTCGTTGGTTTTGCGGAGGTGCACTTTGCTTCAGTCGCTTGCCTGGTCGAGAATGAGGGTGATAATCAGTCCCTTGAGGATGCTCATGCTTTGAACCTGGCCCCCTTGTGCGTGCCATGGTCGGAGATCCAAGCAGCAGAGCGAGGCAGCATCAAAGGATAAGGGTCACGAATTTGGGGATTTCGGGACAGGGAAGGCGAAGCGACAAAGGGAAGAAGAGAATGGAGCGTCGCCTGCCGGAAAATGAGTCTCCGATCAGAGAAAAAGATGGCGATGGAGGATTTCAGAAGATGAAATGGGAGAGTATGTGAAAGCAAGGAGTCTGGTAGAGAAGCGTGACAGACAGGGAGGTAAAAAGTTTTTGCAGAATTTAAGAGAAACAGACAGAATCGAAACACTAGCTGTTAAACGAAAAAGTTAATCGATTAAACTAAAAAAGCAAGCGTTTTAAGGAAAAAAAGACATACCTTTTTAACAACGTGTTTTAGTGAACAAAGTCACTCCATTCAAATTAAACTAAAAACTAAATCGATTAAACAGAACCTAAACGATTTTTTTTAAAAGAGAATTTTGAGTACAAAATTTTGATGGCTAAATGACACACTTTACTTTATGAATAAATGAACTTTATGATCATAAAATTAATTTTCATGAACACATAGTTCCATTCGTTTGAAACAATTACTTTGGGTTGCTCATTCCAAGTTCCCTTCTAATAAAAATAAATCTTTCTTCACACAAAGGTTTGGTGAAAATACCAGCCAATTGATGTTGAGTATCTATGAATTCAAGAATAATATCACCTTTATGCAATTGATCTCTAATAAAATGATGCCTAACTTCTATATGCTTTGCTCTAGAGTGAAAAACCGGATTTTTAGCTATACTAATGGCATTTGTGTTGTCACATTTAATGGGTGTCATTTTGAAATTAAAGCCATAGTCCTTTAATTGTTGGTTCATTCACAATATTTGAGCTACACAACTCCCCGCCGTTATATATTCGGCCTTTGCAGTGGATAAAGCAACCGAATTTTGTTTCTTTGAAAACCAAAATACAAGGCAACATCCAATAAATTGACAAGAGCCACTAGTTGATGTTCGATCCACTTTACTCCCGGCATAATTGGCATCGGAATATCCCAAAAGATTAAAATTAGTGTCTCTAGAGTACCATAATCCTAGGTTTGGTGTATCAAATAAATATCTAAAAAATTTTTTAACCACTTTCAAGTGTGATTCCTTAGGACATGATTGAAAACGAGTACACAAGCACACACTAAACAATATATCCGGTCCAATAGTGGTCAAATAAAGCAAAGAACCTATCATGCTTCTATAGAGTCTTTGGTTAATAGGATTACCACCTTCATCCTCATCAAGTTTAGTTGTGGCACTCATTGGAATAATACTAGGCTTCGCATTTGTATAGCCAAACCTTTTGAGTAGCTCTCTTGTGTACTTAGCTTGGTTGATGAAAATACCTTCCTTTAATTGTTTGATTTGAAGTCCATGGAAGAAAGTAAGGTCACCCATCATGCTCATCTCAAATTCTCCTTGTATTAACTTAGAGAACTCTTCACATAAAGACTTATTAGTAGCACCAAATATGATATCATCCACATAAATTTACACAATTAACATATTGTCCTTAGAATGCTTAATAAAAAGAGTAGTATCAACCGTACCTTTAGCAAAACCTTGATCAATAAAAAATTTACTCAACCTATCATACCAAGCTCTAGGAGCTTACTTTAACCCATACAAAGCCTTTTTCAATTTAAAAACATGGTTTGGAAAATTTGGATCTTCAAAACCGGAGGGTTGTGAAACATAAACTTCTTTTTTGATAAATCCATTTAAAAAAGCACTTTTCACATCCATTTGAAATAGCTTAATCTCCATATAATAAGCAAAGGCACAAAGCAATCTTATAGCTTCTAACCTTGCAACGGGTGCAAAGGTCTCTTCAAAATCAATGCCCTCTTCTTAACTATAATCCTTTGCAACTAACCTTGCCTTATTTCTAGTGACGACACCATTTTCATTAAGCTTGTTTCTACAAACTCATTTCGTCCCTATAATGGAATGGTCTTTTGGCTTAGGCACTAGTTCCTAAACCTCATTCCTACGAAATTGGTTTAGTTCCTCTTGCATAGCCAAATTCCAATTTTCATCTCTAAGGGCTTCATTAATGGTTTTAGGTTCTATTTGAGACAAAAATGCATAGTAACTACATAAGTTTTTCAAGGAAGATCTAGTCACAATACCTCTTGAAGCATCACCTATTATGAGGTATCTTGGATGACTAGATTTATGCTTGTATTCACTAGGCAATCCTTGATAAGAGTGCTCTTCTTGTTTTAGGTATTGTTCTTTAGATTGATCTTGATTGTCATGCAAAGGCTTTTGACTTTGTGTATACTCTAGTGCATCATTAGGCTCATCTCCTTCAAAGTTGTCATCTTTTGGTGGAACATTAGAGACTTCCTTCTCATTGTGATTGATTTCCTTTTGATGAGCATCATCTACAACATCATCATCACTACAACACTCTTTTATAGTAGTATTATTAGTTTCATCAAATACAACATGAATGGATTCTTCAATCACAAGGGTTTTTCTATTAAAGACTCTAAATGTTTTGCTTTTACTAAAGTATCCAACAAATATAGCTTTATCACTCTTTGCATCAAACTTTTCAAGATTATCTTTTCCATTGTTCAAGACAAAACACTTATACCCAAATGCATGAAAATATGAAATGTTTGGCTTCTTACCTTTCCAAAGCTCATATAGAGTTTTATTGAGAATGGGTCTAATCAAAGCTCTATTAAGAATATAACATGCGGTATTTGTTACTTCGGCCCAAAAATACTTTGGTAAACTACTTTCACACAACATAGATCTAGCTATCTCCTTAAGAGTTCTATTCTTTCTTTCCACAATACCATTTTGTTGAGGAGTTCTAGGGGCCGACAAGTTATGAAAAATGCCACTAGATTCACAAAATGAAATCATATCATGATTAATGAACTCTTTACCATATTCACTATGAATTGAGCTAATATATAAACCTTTCTCTTTTTGAACCCTATGAGCAAATGAAATGAATACATCACAAGTGTCACTTTTATGAGCAAGAAAAAGCACCCAAGTAAATCTAGAATAGTCATCAACAATTACAAAACAATATTGCTTTCCATCTAAACTTCTAGTTCTAATTGGTCCAATTAAGTCCATATGAAGTAATTGAAGAGGCCTAGAAGTTGGAACATAATTTGTTGATTTAAAGGAAACCTTAGTTTGCTTTCCCTTTATGCAAGCATCACACACTTTATCTTTTTTAAACTTCATTTTAGGTAAACCTCTAACCAAATCACTTTTTACTAGTTTTGAAATTATGTGTATGCTAGCATGACCAAGTCTTCTATGCCATAACCAACTATCATCTTTGTTTGTGGTCATTAGGCACTTCATATTGAAAGAAGACAAGTCATTCAAATCAATCACATAAACATTTCTTTGTCTTCTATCAATGAATTTAGTTTGATTGAAAGCAATATTAATCACTTGACATACAAGAGTTTCAAATATAACTCTATAACCTTTATCACACAATTGACTAATACTAAGTAAGTTATACTTCAATCCATCAACAAGCAATACATTGTCAATTGAAGAAGAATTTTCCTTACCAACCTTACCTATACCAATGATGGTACTTTTGCTATTATCTCCAAATGAGACGGTTCCTTCTTATTTTTTCTTGAGGCTTATGAAATGAGACTTTTTACCGGTCATGTGTCTTAAGCATCCACTATCCAAGTACCAAGTCTCTTTTCTTACCCCCTGCAAATAAACAATCACTTGTTGGATTTTGGTACCTAAATTTTCTTGGGTCATTCAATGTTAACCACAACCTTGGTTCCCCTAGGAATCCAAATCATCTTATAGCCAATTTGTGCATTTGGTTTCTTAGTTATGCAATCATATGCATAATGACCCTTTCTACCATAAGCATGACAAGTTATGAATAGGCTATACGTAGTAGATGATACACCAATAAATCTATTCCTAAATTTTTTTTCTTTAACTAAGGGATTATAGCCTATTCCAGCCTTATCATAAACACTTTTTTATGCTCCAAGTAACAAGTCTAATTTTTCTTTTCATTTAACAAATCTACATAAAGATTGTGTGAAATCAAAATTCTCCTTTTTTAGCTCATCTCTGTCTTTGGTCAATGATGTATTCAAAGCTTTTGATTCACCTACATGTCTAGCAAGCTTTTAAAAGTCCTTGTAAAAAGCATTAAAAGCATTTTACAACTCTAAATACTCACTACCTATAGATATGCATGAGCTAGATGAATCACTTGAGTAGTTGTTTACCTCATCTTCCTCTTTTGCCATGAAACATAGGTTGGAGTGACTTTGGCTTGATGAGGAGGCTACATCATCATTTATCAACAAGCAAAGATTTTCTTGATTACTTGAGCTATTGGATGAAGATGAACTTTCACTTGAAGATGAGTCACTTGCACTCCAAGCCGCCATAGCTTTTCTGTTTTTTTTTCTTGGAGAATTGCTTGTACTTGTTTGGTTTCTTCTTCTTCTTCAATGGACAATTGAATTGAAGATGTCTAGGCTCCTTGCAATTGTAGCAAATAACTCATCCCTCCTTTTATAATGTTCTCCTTTATTCTTTTCATGCTTCTCCTTTTTGAAGTTTTTGCTTCTTGACTTCTTAAACATCTTACTAAATTTTCTTGCCAAGAGGGCTGCATCAATTTCTCCATATTTACTTGATGATGTGTGGTCCTCTTGAGTCTTCAAAGCCATTAACTTGTTTTTCTTGATGTATCTTTCCTCAACTTGTTCCTTCATCTCATAAGTTAACAACTTTCCAAAGAGCTCATCCACATGCATTGTTTTAATGCTTCATCCTTCATTGATGACTTCAACTATACTCTTCCATGATGGAGGTAAGCTCCACAAGATCTTTCTCACCAACTCCTCATTTGTATACTCCTTCCCAAATAATTTGAGTGGTGTGAGGATCTCATTGAATCTTTTAAACATTTCTTTAATGCTTTCATTTGGCTCCATGGTGAACAACTCATATGCCCTCATAAGCATGTGCATCTTGGTGTCCTTCACTTGTGTGGTTCCTTCATAAGTTACCAATAGCTTGTTCCATATATCCCTAGCATTTTCACAGGAAGAAACCAAATTGAATACATCGGGGGTTAGTGCACAATATATGATATTCATTGCCCTTACATTCATAGTGCACATGAGATCATCCTCCGGTTCATATTCCGTTCGATCTTTTGGCACTTGGTTTCCATCAACTATTTTTATAGGTATCCTAGGACCATCCTTAATAATCCTCCAAAAAGCATGATCAATAGCTTGTATATGAATTTTCATTCTAGTTTTCCACCAATTAAAGTTTGTGGAGTCAAACAAAGGTAGCTTAAAAGGATTTTGCCCCTCAAGATGCGTACTAGTGGTGGTCATGGATCTTTAGGCTTGAAAATCGTAGGATTTTATCAAAACACAGCCACTAGCTTTGATACCAATTATTGGCCCAAGTGTAACCAAGATGAGGATGAATTGGTTGGGTTCCAAAAATAAAGCACAAATGAATTCTTGAACCCCCAAACTTAAATTTAATTTAAGGAACAATGATTAATTCTATTTTACTAAAAAAATGACAACCACAATCCACCTAGAATTTGCTTTGAAAGCTACCTTTGAAGTAGTTTTGAAAACAAACAAATTCAACCAAAATAAGTTGCATAAAACACCCACCAAAACTCAAGTATGTAGAGAGAAAAAGAAGCTTGGACAAGAGAATTTTTATAGAGGTTCAAACTCTATTCTTGAGAGCCTACTCCTCTTCTCAAGCTCACCACTTGAGAGTTTTCTTCTCTACTATGAAACACAATGATACACAATAGGCAGACAACCCTTTGGTTGTTTCTTCTACCTTCACCTCTCACTAGTTTTGCCAAGGCCAACCTTCTAACTCCCTTTCCCTTACAAGGAAATCACTCAACCACTCAAGACAAGCTCAACAATTCGTGGTTACAAGGTAAGAACTAAGGAAACAATGCTAGATAAGCCAATGAAAGCACAACCACAAGTTCTTGGTAATTTTTCTAATTTAAGCTCTTTGATGGAGGATTCTTTCTTCTAGTTGCCAGGTCTGGTTTACAACTTGTATCTTAGTGTAATTATATTCTTTAGGAAGCTATTAGATCGTTGAAACCATGTTGGAGATGCCTGAAAAGGTTCCTTAAAAACTGGAGAGCCGTTCCTCTGTTTTTATGCAAAAAAACTGATACTTCCAGACTTTGCGTTAAATTCCAAGTTTAACGGGTTAAACTCAACTTCTCCCTTCAACGGTCAAAAGTAGCTGAAGACAAAGCATTTAATGCGCGACAGGACTATTGGCGTCTTCTGATTCGTTCCAGTTCTATTTGAATTCTTGGCTGAAAAATGCGCCACTTGAAGCATTTGAAAGGAAGCCTTTAGGCTTCAACTTAACGGGTTAAAACTAACTTTTAACGCGTTAACTGATGTTTTTTGAAAACTCACAAGAGACTCAAACTTTGAATTAAACCAGTTTAACGTATTAAAGTATAAACTTTGGAGCAAGTTAAACTTAGGTGAAAGAAATACCTATTAAACTGTGACTTTAATGGATTAGACTTGAAACAACTCAAAAACACTTGTCATTTGAAAATCAACTTTGATTCAAACATTAACATAAGTTAATAACCTACTAGTTTCTTTTCAAAGGCAATTTTTCCTCAATACTCTTAAAACATATTTTTTGATAAAACACTTGACACACTTAAAAATTAAGCATAAGTTCAATTAACCTTATTTTGATTAAAGAAATGAGATTAAAAATATTAACACAAATCACTTGTCATCATCAAAATTAAAGCTTCCTTTGGAACAAATCCAACAAGTTAATACCCTTGATCCTTGTTATGCACGAAAGAGAAAAAAATATATATAAAAGGCAAGAGAGAGAAAAATATAAAAGGCATTTGTGAAGCGTTAGGGAGGAAATCGCATTTATATAGTGCAAAAAACCTTTTCGATTAAAACAAAAGCTTTTGTCAGATTGTATGGGAAAAGGCGTGAAGAAGAAAAACGCCTTTTAGCAATTATTTTTCAACAAGAAAGCAATTGTGAAGAAGAAAAATAACACACAGAAAAGAAGAAGAAGAAAAAGAAAAGTAATGTTATTTGCTAAAAAAGTGACAAAAAGTTATGTAAAAGTGATGAAGAGAGAATAAATGTGATATTATTTGCATGAAAAGTGCTAACCATGACCAAAAAAGCATTTATTTAAAAGTGTTCAACTCGACAGCATAATCATGAGAATCGCCGGGTGTCGATATCTTGCAGATTCGAGCGCGATCCCGCCTAGACAGCGTCCCGTCTACGTAGGAACTGAGATACAATGGTCAACTTATTTATTTTAAGTCAACTGATTTAATTTTATTTTTATATTTTTAAATTAATTTTATTTAAAAATTAGTATTATATAAATATAATAATTTATTTAAAAGTAAATTTTTATGATCTTATTAAATTTTTATAAATTTTTTTAATATTTTAAATTAAAAAAATTTATAATAATTTAGTAAGATTATAAAATTATATTTTTAATAAATTATTATAACAATATAATATTTAGTTTTTAATTAAAATTAATTTTAGATAAAAAAAATATAAGTATAAAAATAATTCGTTAAAACGAATTAGGTGAAAATCAAATAGCAGCAATAGAAGGACGGATACATCGAAAATTAGTTCTGTCTCGTTCGATTTTATGAGCTAAGAAACAAGGAAAATATTTCTTTGTATCTTGATCGAGTTCGCCCTAACTCCTAAGTAGGCCTAAGGAGATCCGTTTCGGTCCATTTGGTGGAAATTTCAGGTGAAGGGTGCATATTATGCTTCCCCCGTTTACACAAAACGCTTTTTCTTGTGCAGAAATGTTTTTTTTGGGTTAGGTTTAAAGGTTACAGAAAAACTTGTTTTCCCAGTCAAAAACTTTATCTCTGGCGGTGATCAATCCTCTTCTTGTGCCACATATCAACCTCAGAACCAACAGCCTCCACGTACTCTCTTCCCTGGCATCGTTCTTTAATTTGTTGTTATTTGTCCGCAATTGTTTAACTGAACTTCATCATCAATCTAATTTCAAATGAGTTTGCTGGATGTCTTTGATTTGCTCATCACAGGAAAAGTTATCATGAATTGAACTTCTTAGTTAAACGAGTTGAAAAGGTGACTACAGCGGCCGAAAAAGCATTATAAAAACCATAAAAGCAATTTGTGTTTTGGAATGTATTTGTATGCAAAAATTTCACGTGTAAAAAAATTACACATTGTAGCACAAATTATAATATTAAAATTTAGAATAGAGATTTTGAAAAATCGACTATCTAGCGTGCTTCTCACGTGCACAATCCTTTGATTAACGTTTTGAGCTTTTGGTGGAGACACGAATGGTTTCTTCACAAACACAGACTTCAGATTTGTCTCGCACGAATACGAACCGAGGTCCCTGCCGCTTTTTTCGGTTTGAGATTTTCTGATGCACTCCTTGGACTTGGGGGCTTTGGGCAATGTCCGCCGCTAGAGGTGAAAAAAGGCCGGGCTTTTTTCGGGTAGCTCGAGCTCTCGAGTTAGGGCATTTCGAGTCGAGCCTAGTCGAGCTCGAGCTCGAGCTCGAGTTGAAAAACGGGCTCGAATATTTTTAGGGCTCGAGCTCGAGCTTGAGCAAACCCGACCCCAAAAGCTCGCGGGCTTATCAGGCCCCTTTTACGTTTTTTTTTTCGGGCCATCAGGCCCTAAAGGCCTAAACTCTATTCCTCTCTCTTCTGAGTTCTGCGTGTCTCTCCTTCGTTCTGCGTTCTTCGTTCTGCGTGTCCCTAAAAGCCCCCTCCTTCGTGTCTCTCCTTCGCCTCCGCCATTGCCGACGACGCCGATTCCTCCTCCCTCGACCACGGTGCCGCCACTATCAGCCACCACAACGTCGGCCACCATCGACAGCAAGAGCAGAAGATCGACGCCGTTGTCACCATCGCTGACAACAACCCCACCCGACGAGATCGTGTTGCTGGATGATGACAATCGCCGCCGATCGTGTTGCTCGATGATGACAATCGCCGCCGATTGGTTGCTCGCACCACTGCCAACGATCCGCCGATTGATTGCTCGCACCACTACAAACGATAGCCCCACTCAAGATAGATGCTGCCGCTATCAACGCTCAAAACAGACGCCGGAGACCCAGATCTGCAACTCGTGGATGGACTAAGGTCGCTCCACTGTCGAATTGAGGGAGATGATGCCTCATTTGTGAAGTTCACAAGATTAGGGTAGAACCGCAAGCAACTATAAAGTTTGGGATAAGTTCTCCATTTTCCCTTCTCTGGTTATCAATGTAAGAAAAATTACAAATTTAGTCCCAATCTTTTATCTAAGTTGTAGATAGGGTACTAAAGATTTATGTATCATTCGAGCTTCCCGGGCTTTCGAGCCGAACTCGAGCCCACCTCGAGTCGAGCTCGAGCCTAAAAAATTGGGCTCGAGCAATTCGAGCTCGAGCCCGAGTAGTACCGAACAGTGAAGGGGCCGAGCTCGAGCTTAGTGGACTCGAGCTCGGCCCGGCCCATTTTCACCCCTATCCGCCGCTTTCTTGCCGCTTTCCTTGGAGTTTGATTTGACGCCGCGTAGAAACGAATCCTTCACGTTCCTCACAGCTTTTGCCGGATTTGAACTTGAACTTGATGTAGTGTTGTCCCGCGTTCTTTCGCGTTCCTCGCTGCGTTCTTCAAATCTAGCCTTGAAACTGGGATTTAATCTTCTTTAGAGTTGATTTCTTCTTTCGCCAGACGTTTGTGCTTAATCGACTTGAAGAATAGGAGAAAACTTCTTGTAGAAAGATTTTTCTTTCTCTCTAAGTTTTTTGCCTCTCCAATTTCTTCTCTTTTTCCTCTCTCCTCTGGCTTTAGGGACCTATTTATAGGTGTAGAAATGAAGTGGTTTGGTTCAAAAGAACCATATGTGACAATTATCACATATTTATCCCTTGTATTTTTCTTAAGAAAAAATGAATATAATAATTATCTCTCATTAATTATCCAATTCATTTAATTTAAAAAGGATAATTAATAGAGTTGTTGGATTTGTTCCATTCATGGCTCACATTTATTTGATTTTGATGATAACAAAACATATTTGTTTTATATGTTTCAAAGCTTTACCTAAAGATTTATACATTGCTCTTTTATTGATAAAGTTTTGATCTTTGTAAGGAAAATTATTTCATAAGTATATTTGAAGTATTTATATTGATTCAAGCATTGCTTGTGAAGGAAGAAATCATTTTGGAGAAAAATTCATTGAAGTTTGAAAGTTTGGAAGTAAGAAAATCCTGGAACTGCATTTTCATTTGAGTGAAATGTTTTCAACCGAGTGAAACTGGAGTCAGTTTTCGAACCCGAGAGAATTTTATTTCTGGACAAGAAAATCATTCGAGTGAAATTTTTTCAACCGGGTGAAACTGGACTCAGTTTTCGCACCCGAGAGGATTTTATTTCTGGACAAGAAAATCATTCGAGTGAAATTTTTTCAACCGGGTGAAACTGGACTCAGTTTTCACACCCGAGAGGATTTTATTTCTGGACAAAAAAATCATTCGAATGAAAAAATTTTCAACCGGGTGAAACTTGGATTCCAGACCTGCGCGCAAGTTTCCGGTTTGAAAAATCTTTGAAAAATAATTATAAATTTATGCCACGTCAGATTCCACGTGTATAAAGTGCTGACAACTCATTAATTACAAATATAACCGTTGGAGGTCAAACCTTGACTTTCGTTATTAGACAGAATTTTCAACCGAGTGAAAATATTTCACCCGAGTGAAACTGGGCGACAGACGTAAAACCTGTCAAATTTGACAGCAACGGTCACCTGCTTTCATAGAGACATTTTTGACCTTCCCAACGGTTCTTCAACGTCTCTTTGGCCCCCAAATGAGCATAAATACATGGAGAAACACCTTGGAGATAACTCTTAGCCATAAGATCAAAGATTCATCATCAAATCCAAGAGAAAAGAGCTTATCTTGAGAAATTCATTATTGTAGTTGTGCTTTCACTTGTATATCTAGCTTGAGTGCTATTGTGTGAGCTTGTGAGTTTGTAAAGATTCAAAGTCTTAGAATCTCTTGAATGTAGAGTGGTTTCTAGTGAGCCTTGAAGAAAACTAGAGAATGGTTTCTAGTGAGCCTTGGAGAAAACTAGAGATTGGTTGGGTGTGAACCTTGAAAAAAACACCATTGTAATCTTGATCAAGAGATAGTGGAGGAAATCTTAAGTGGGCAAGCTTGAGGAGAGGACGTAGACTCCGGTTGGTGGAGTTGAACCTCTATAAATCCCGGTGCACTCTTTCATTTATCCTCTTTTATTTACTTGCTTTATTTGTACTTAGCATTACTTGGTTTGTTCTTGATCTTTGGTTGAGTGAATTTAGTTGTAAATTTTGATTTTGCTAAAGTTTTTAAAACAACCAATTCACCCCCCTCTTGGTTGCACTTAGGCTAACAAGAGTATTCTAGAATATTTTAGCAAAATCATGGGTTTTAATCATTTTGGATTTTAAGGCCCAATTTGACAAAAGTGGACTTTGGCCAAAATAGCATAATAAGTCTTCATTCAAGGCCTTCAATCGTGTGCTTTTGGGCTCCCAAAATTAGTTTTTTTGAATTTGTAGTTCCTAAAATTGATGGACTTTTGAATTTTGGACATCAATTTAGAAATGACCTAGACAATTTAAATTGGGTATATATTTTTTTTAACCCAATTAAATTTTGATGTCTACAAATGCCCTGTCAAGATTATTTATTTATACACATTTTTTTTGTGGTGTAATAAATAAAATAATCTTGATTGATTGATTTTTTTTTATGAGAACATTTGTTGTATCCTTCAAGCTTTGAGAAGAATTTTGCCATGGGGCATGAGTTTGGTTACACCAACTTTGATCTCCTCCATGAAGTATATTTTTAATTTGGGTAAAAAATAATATTTGAGTTGAGGTCTACCGTCAAATAAACTTGACTTGAATTTGAATTTGTCCTTTATTTTATGAAAAATGCATAGGTCAGAGTAGAACTTTAATTCTACTAGAATTTGATCTCTTGGTTAAATTAAATTTTGTAAACCCAATTGAACCAAACCAGCAGCTTGTATAAATTTGACACCGATTTACGATTTTTAACTGGTCAGGTACGCTTGTCTTTTCTCTTCGTGCTACTCTTTTTTTTCTTACCGGCTACTTTCGTTCTTCTTCAGCTTGATGTTGTTTTTTTTTTTTTTTCCTTTTAGTGCAATCAGACAAGTGTGACTGTCACTTCTTGCTTTTCAAGCTAAACCGTGTCTGCCGCCTTTTCTTTTGACCAAAATCGTTGTCTCTTGCCTTCCGTCAGCTTTGTTTTCATCCTTTTTTTATTCCCATGCCAGGTCTGCCTTGTACGTTCCTTGCTTATGCGTTTTTATTATACATGTGATTTCGCTGGAGCTAGAATTCGTCCTTTTTTTCTTTTCTTTTTTTTTTTTTGAGTTTTCCTATAGGCAAAAATTTGCCGGAACTGATTTTTTTTTTCTCTGATTTTTTTTAGGGCAAAAAATTGCTGGAACTGGCCCTTTTTTTTTTTTCATATGTAAAGGACTTGGAGATCTCTACCAGCAGCCAGCAGCCACATGTACGCACTTTTTCAAGTGTTGCTGACTTTCGCCACCATTGTTCTACTTTTTCTTTTTTTTTTTTTATTCTTCTTCTCTTTTTTTTTTTTCCGCCTTTGCTGGAGTTTGTCCTACCCTTTTTTTTTTGGCCTTTACTGGAATTCATCATTTTTTTTCCTTTTGCTGGAGTTGACTTTTTATTATTTTTTTTAGGACTCATTCGTTTGTTTGAGTTCGTGATTCCCAATTGCTATAGCGAACTGAGAGCTTAGATATAGATCGTCTCCAAACTTTGATTTTGGATTTTTTGATCTTTTTGGATCCCGATGGCGTAGACGAACCTTTTAGATTTTAAGGCGAACCTTTTCAGCCTTGTCTTTGTGCCTCTTTTTTCGATTACGGACCACCTAAGTTCTTTTGCTGTGAAGTGATCATCATTGCTATTACTGCTACGGCGAGTTTCTTTTCTAAGTCAGATATTTTGTTGCAAGATGACCACCCCGAAAATACGTTTAGAAGTTGTACCAGCTTCCAGGCCGGTGAAGATTGATTGGATTGCTGAGTCTAACAATGACAAGTATTTGATACTTCTAAAGGCTACCGTGAAGCCGTGTTCTGGAGGTGATGTTGGCCCAATTAAGCTTGTCGTTTGCTATCCGACTGTCAGTTCTTATGCCTTGGAGCACCTACACCGCGTTGAAGAACCGAGCATACCGAGGCTTAGTGAGTATCCTTTGGAGAAGGATATGATTCCTGGAGATGTTGTCTTGCTAGATCGTCGACCATCCTTGTGCTTTCCCTTGTCTCATGTGAATGTTCATGATGTTCCAAGGCCGCATGTGGCTGAGCTCATTTCCTATCATCAACTGAAGTGGGGCTCTTCCCTTGATTCAAGAGGTGAGATTCAATATTTGCGTTGGTTTCAGGGAATGGACTGTCAATACTTACGGTTTGCTGCAGGTGAATGGGCTTACTGACTTAGCTTCTGCTGTCAGAGCTGCACGTTTTGACTACCATCGACCGAATGGGATGAATCGTGCTTTGGTTGAGGCTTGGTCTCCTGGCAGAAATACTTTCATCACTTCAGAAGGTGAAATCGGCATGTCTTTCTGGGAGTTGCGTGAGATTAGCGGCTTTTCATTTCAGGGAGAGTATTACGAAGAGGTTGTGCCAAGCTACATTGAGCTCATGGATCATACTACAGGTGGCTTGCCAGAGACTTGTATATACCTCTTCAAGGCTTTCTCAGAGATTGCTTCTACCAAGAACAAAGATAGGCTTTCGCATGCTGATTGGATTGATTTTTGGTTTAAAGTGAAGGATCCTATGCCCAATCCTCGTGCCTCTAAGCAATACCAAGTGGCGACTCAAGTGAAGTATAATCGTAGCGGCCAATGCACTAAAAGTCCGCAAATCAATAGACCATTTATGATGGCTGCCCAAAATTCTGATTTTTCATTTGATTCGCCGGCTTTCCCTAAACTTGGGTGTCTTACTTCTCCAAAATTTCGTGATGAGCTCAAAATTGCTGCTTACTTGGCTTTATGGCTTTGCCGCTACGTTCTCCCTTTTAATGATGACTTACAACCTGGAACTTTTAAAGCTGCATCAAAGATGGCACAGGAAGTCACCTTTAGTTTGGTACCTCCTATCCTGGCATGCATGGCTCTCTGAGACTGGGTAGCTTGAAGGAGAGTCTCGTGATCTTGGCAGGGTGAAAGTAGCATTTCCTGGTCATTTCCTTTATGCTTGGGTTGGTTTGCATTTTCCACGAGGAGTTTATGACACCATGAGCAAAGATTTGCCTCGTCCTCTGATTCAAAAGATTCGTGGAACCTTAAATGCCTATCAACATTGGGAAGATTCTGCTGCTGACTGTAGGTCTTTACTACGTGATGGACTTTCATCTCATAATTTTTCATGGAATCCTATGCCGGCTTCAATAAATCCAGGGGAACGTGCTGATGATGGGAAAAGAGGGCAAGATACCGCAGAGTTCATGATAAGCCTACGTCCCAGGTACTTGACATATCGTCGGAACAATACCTTTATCTTGGAGCACTATAATCCTCATCGGTTTGCTTGGCAGCATGGCTTTCTTCAGAGGCTTCTTTCAGAGGCTTCTTGGCAACCCAAAGCTCACTACTCTTCCTTCTTGGCTTGACTCCTTATATAAAGCGTGGTTGTCTTTGACTCGGATTGGTACAGGTGCTAAATTCCACATCCTCAAGTTTACTTCCACCATTGGCTTGCAAGTTGACTTGAGCTATACAAAATTGGTGGAAAAGTGAGGTATTCCTTACTTTGGAGAAAATCCCAATTTCTGTATTGTTGGAGAGCGAGAAACCAAGCTTTGAGTTATCTCTTATCAAAGTTCCACCATCCTTAGTTAAGGAGCAAAGCCTAGATCCAAATAAGTGTCCAGTGACGGGAGCATTAATGGCTCCTATAAGAAAGAGGATCAAGTTGAAACCTCGTGAACAGCTTTTGCCGGAACCTAGAGTGCAAGCTTCAAGTAATAAATGTTCTTCTCCTTGTCGAAGCTTAGGGAACAGTCTTAGCATGTCCTCGAAGTCTCTTAATAAGGGTAAGTATCTTTCTTCTATTTTGATTAAAAAAAAGTTGTTTCTTCATTTTAGTTTGTTTAATCTTCTCCTTGTTACAGTCTTCCCTGATGTATTGGAATCAAAACACCTTCTCTCTGAAGAGGATTTGGAACATGGCATTGAGACGATTGGAGCTCTAGATGGTTTATCTGATCGTCCTATAGAAGATTATTCAAATGAAAAAGATGAAGCGGAAGCTGTGCCGAATGGCCAAGCCATAGCTTCTCCATGCAAGGCACCAACCATCGATGCAGTCCCGACGTCTCCTTCTCTGAAGAGAAACTCACAAATTGAGCCAATATTCTCTTGTGCTTCCAACATGCCAAAGGAGCCTCTTGCTTCAATGGATCTCATTAAAAAGATTATTTACCGTGGCCTCATAGACTACTTGAAGAAGGAACGTGATGTTGCTTTGCAAAATGGATTTTCTTCACTACAAGATTGGTGGCATTGTAAGAGGGATGAAATTTCGAATCTTTTGACAAAATGTTTCTTTGTGGATTGCTCCCCTTTATTTGAAAAGATGGATTCTCTACTTAAAGGAACTGAAGTGTCCCTTTCACAGAGGCAGGAAGCCATGCAGTCATTAGACCCAGAAGTAAATCAGAGGGAGTTTGCTTCTATTGAAGCAGAATCTAGCATTCATACTTTATGAGTGGCGACTTTTGCTGAGAAGATAGATTCACATGTTAATATCATAAATAATGCTAATGCCCAGATAGAGAAGCTTCAACAGCAAGTAGTTGATTCATCAACTGCCATTGATATGTTCCGTGATGAGAGTCAGAAATCTCTTGAAGCGCTTAGTTCCTTGGATGCAAGGCGCGAAGAAATCAAAGATTGCTTAGCTGCATGGGGATCTAGGATTGAAGCAGTAAATCAACGGAGGCAAGACCTTTAGAGAAAGCTTTTAGACATTTTTTCTGGGCATTGGGCCACCATTTCCATGTAGTTTTACTTTTCTTTCGCCTTTTTAGGATTAGGTAGGCTGTAGCAGGATTCCGAAATGCAATGAAGATATTTCTTTTATTTTTTTTTTAGTCTCATCGTCTTACTTATTCCCAATCTTTAAATAACATCCCAACCTTAATAATAAGGATGTACTTGAACTAAGTGACAAGTAAAACATAGCTCAAAAGGGAAAATTTTTTTATTTAATTTAGCAGTACACAGTTTATACTCGTGCGGGCGAAGAATATTACATTTTTTTTTGTTGAGGATTTTACCGTACACAGTTTATACTCATGCGGGCCAAGAGTATTAAATTTTTTGTTTTGAGGATTTTGCCGTACACAGTTTATACTCATGCGGGCCAGGAGTATTACATTTTTTTTTTGAAGATTTTGCCGTACACAGTTTATACTCGTGTGGGCTAGGAGTATTACATTTTTTTATGTGTTTTTTTTTTGTATTTTTTTTGTTTTGTCATACAGTTTAGGCTCTTGTGACAAAGAGCATGCCCTCGAGTCTTCATGCATAAAACTTTTTCAAGAACTTCCCATTGATGGGGCCGATTCTTAAACCGTTCTTATCCACTATCTTGTAAGCACTGTTGGTGTAGACTTCAGTCACCACGTATGGGTCATCCCATTTTGACACAAATTTTCCTCTGGCGCGCTTTGTCATGATAATTAGTCTTCTAATGGCTAACACCAAGTCCCCAACTTGAAAAATCCTCAGGCGCACCTTTTTGTTGAAAGCTTTTGCCATGCGAGCTTGATAGCACTCTAAGCGTTGTTGAGCTTCAAGTTTTCTCTCATCTAAAGCGTCCAGCTCCTCTAGCCGCAATTTGGCATTTTCTTCATTGGTCAATCCTTCTTGCAGGGCTATCCTTAAGGAAAGAATTTGATATTCCAGTGGGAGAACTGCTTCTACGCCGTAGACCAAGGAATATGGAGTTGCTTGAGTAGGGGCCCTGTGCGTTGTTCGATATGCCCAAAGGGCTTCTCCAACATTCTCATGCCAATCTCTTTTTGATCTTGAGACAACCTTTTTCAAAAGGTTGCACAGCGTTTTGTTGAAGGCTTCAGCCAAACCGTTTGCTGCAGCGTTGTACATAGATGAGTTGTGTTGCACAAACTTGAACTTGCCACAAAGTTTGTCCATCAATTTATTATAGAACGGCTTTCCATTGTCAGTGATGATGTAGCGGGGAACTCCATATCGGTAAATGATGTTTATTTTGATGAATTCCACTACATTCTCTTTCTTGATTTCTTTCAATGGGATAGCTTCTGCCCATTTTGAAAAATAATCAGTAGCGGCCAAGATGAATGAGTGCCCAGCGGATGATTTAGGAATGATTGGCCCCACAATGTCAAGGCCCCAAGCATCAAAAGACCAAGAAGCCACTGTGGGATGTAACAACTCCGGAGGTTGATGAATAAGGTTGGCATGGAATTGGCAGGCTTGACATCTCCTGGCGTAGCTGATGCAATCCTTCACCATAGTTGGCCAATAATACCCCATTCTTTTGATACGATGATAAAGTTTTGGTCTAGAGTGATGAGCTCCACAGATTCCAGAATGAGCTTCTTCTATCACTTGGCCAGCTTATTCATTATTTAAGCATATGAGGATGACTCTTTCGATGGAGCGGCGATAGAGAACTTCCTTGAAGTGGACGAACCTTGGTGCTCTTCGGTGAATATTAGCTCGATGACGAGGATCTTCAGGTAGGTTACCATGTTCCAAGTAACTAATAAACGGTTGCCGCCAATCTTCCTTTGGTTCAATGATGAAGATAGTATGACTATACCCATATTTCTTGACTAATATTTGTAGTATCATCCATCACTTGTGTACTTGGATTGAGGCTTCTTGCTCGGCTAAAGGGTCGGCATGTCGATTATGCTCTCAGGCAACATGATGGATGCTTACTTACTCTAATTGGTCCAGTAAATGCCTTGCATATTCAAATAAATGGAGTAGTTCAGTTTGCGAATATCGTATTCTTGGAGAAGTTGGTTGACCACCAGCTTAGTATCTCCAAAGATCTCCAGTTCTTGGATTTGCATGTCCATGGCTGCTTCTAATCCAATTAGCAAGGCTTGGTACTCCGCTACATTATTCGAGCACTTCTCGAGCAAGCTGAAAGAGTATGGCAAAACTTCATTGTAGGGAGAGACGAACACCACACCTGCCCCCGCTCCATATTCTCGAGATGCACCACCAAAGAACATTTTCCAGGTCGGAATGATTTGTGCAAGGAAGACTTCCTCATCTGGTAGGTCTTCTGGGAGTTCCCATTCTGCTGGTATAGGGTGATCAACCAAAAAGTCTGCCAATGCTTGTCCTTTGATTGCCTTTTGTGAGATAAACGTTATGTAAAATTCAAATAGAAGAAGAGCCCATTTAGCCAACCTTCCCAAAAGCACCGGTCTTAACATCAAGTACTTCAGTGGATCAGCCTTTCACACAAGATGGACTACATGGGCTAGCATATAATGCCTTAGCTTCTTTATAGCAAATATTAGTGTGAGGCATATCTTCTCAATGGGAGAATAGTTAGCTTCCGCCCCCACTAGCCTTCGACTCAAGTAGTAGAGTGCATTTTCCTTCCCCTCATCATTTTGTTGAGCAAGAAGTGCCCCCAATGAGTGTTCTTGGGCAACTATGTACAATATTAAAGGCTTTCCTTGAATTGGAGCAACAAGGACGGGTGGATGGAGTAGGTAGTCCTTTATACTTTGAAATGCATTCTTACAAACATCATCCCAGATAAAAGGCATATCCTTTTTTAGGAGCCTACTAAACAGGTGGCATCGTCCTGCCAGGTTGGAGATAAACCGCCTTATGTATGCTAATCTTCCTTGTAGGCTTTTAAGCTCACGAGTGTTACTTGGCTCAGGCATTTTCGGGATTGCGTCTATCTTTGATTGGTCCACCTCGATGCCACGATGATGGACGATAAATCTTAAGAACTTTCCAGAAGTAACACCGAAAGCACATTTAAGAGGATTCATCTTTAGTTGGTATTTGTGGAGTCGGTCAAAGACGTCATGCAAGTCCTTTAGGTGGTCTGACTTGTTTTTCGTCTTCACCACCAAGTCATCGACATAGCATTCTACTTTCTTGTACAACATGTCATCAAAGATTCTTTGCATCGCTTGTTGGTAAGTTGCACCGGCATTCTTGAGTCCAAATGGCATAACTTTGTAGTAATAAATCCCCTTTAGTGTACGGAAGGCTGTAAATTCCTCATCTTTCGGATCCATGCGAATTTGGTTGTAACCAGAGAACCCAACCATGAAGACAAAGCTTTGTGCCCCGTTGTTGAGTCAATCATTAATTCCATTATTGGCAAGGGACAATCATCTTTTAGGCAGGCTAGATTCAAATCTCGAAAGTTCATGCAGATTTTAATTTGGCCATTCTTCTTTCTCACGACCACAATGTTTGAAATCCAGGTGGGGTATTTAACTTCTCGAATGAAACCCACATCAATAAGTTTATCTACTTCATCCTCAATTTATGGAATAAGTTCTGGCCGAAATCTTCGTTGAACTTATTTGACGGGGCGGGATCCATGCTTCACAGCAAGGTGATGGACAACGATCTTTGGATCTAATCCGGGCATCTCCCTATAAGACTATGCAAAGACATCTTCATATTCTTTCAGTAGCTCGAAGTACCTCACCTCCTCTTTAGGACCTAGCAGGGTGCTCACAAACACCAGTTTTGGATGATCCGGCTTCCCTAAATTTAGTTCCTTCAAGTCATCAACAGTTGCTTGCCCTCCTTCCTCAAAAGCTTCAGGCGCAGGGCTTGGTTCAGTTTCCTCGACTCCTTCTTCCATGATTGAATATCTTGATCTCGTCCTTCAAGTGCCACATTATTGCAGGAGGCTACTTCCTCTTGAGGATTATCACCTTCATAAGATGTTTGGTGGCGACGCCTTTGTCTCCTTTGCCTCTGGCGTTTGGCCTTTGCTTGTGCTTTCGGATGAGCTCTATTTGGGCCGAGCCGTGCAAAAACTGAAGTCCTTTATGTATTATTAGTAGAGGCTTTTGGTCTCAAGCGTTTAAATATGGAGACTCGACCATTCTCTCGAGTTTCTTTTTCCTCTTAGTTAACCTGCAACTTTACTTGGTATTCATCATACTCATAAATCTGAATAATCACCGGGTTGCATGATGCATTCTTTGCGAGGTTAGATGGTTGATATCCTAAACCATGCTTTTCTCCAAGTTGCCTTTTTTCAAGGATTGCATCCAAATTACCAAGTTGTCAGGGTTCACCTTTACGATATCTTGTTTTTTGAAACAATTTCTTGACCTTAGGGCCAAACCATTCATTTGCTTTCAAGCTTTGAAATTCCTCCATTTTCTTTGCAGGTTCATCAGACATAGTTAATTTAGAAAGCAAAGAGATTGGTAGGATCATGTCTTCTTTTAGCACTCTAGCATCTTTTTTAGAAAGGTGAAGTTTGCTGGTCGAGGCAGAGATGTTCCTTCTAGTGCTTTTTGCTTTAGGGAGCATTATAGAGAAAGCCTTGGGCTTCATATCTTGGCAGTCTTTCAGGTAGAACTTGGCGTCGGCAAAATGGGTTTCCTTGATGTTAAAAGGGGCGGTCTCTGCCACTACATGCTTGATGCTTCCATCATTGCTAACATACTTGAAGCATTGGTGCCAAGTTGATGGTACAACTCCATTTTCATGCATCCAAGTACGCCCGAGCAGCAAGTCATATGAAGTATTTGCGTCAATAACATGGAACAAAGCAAAGGTTTTCAACTCTTCTATCTCCATTGTCAGTTGAATTTTCCCTGCAGAGCATTGCCCCTTTTGGTTGAAACCTTGGATGGTTAACTTGTTATTTGAAAGATCCTTTACAGATAGCCCGACCTTCTTCAATGTTCGAATAGGCATGATATTCACAGCGGAGCCATCATCAATTAGGATTCTCCCAATCCGGTGTTCACAAATATATCCACTTACATAAAGAGGTCGATCATGCAAACAATGGCCCAACTACAAATCTTTATCATCAAAAGATATTGTAGCCATGCAGGTGACACACTTATCATTTGCCTTTTTGTGAAACACCTTTCCTTCATAAGCTCCTGGGTCAATGAGCACTTGAAGTATAGCTAGCCGAACATCTTGTGGTAGTTTAAGAACCTCATTCATGGTTATGGTTACAGGAAGATCTTTGAGTTTGGAGATGATGCCAGCCTTTACTACATCAACCTTATCTCCAATGCTTATTTTGCCGGGTCCTTTTTGGCAACGACTTGATTCGATATCTCCATGAACGCCTGTAGCGTTTACCTCCACATTGTGTTTTATAAAATATGACTTTGGGAAGTAGTCAAGTAGTGTCACGGACCTCCTAACCATCTGTTATGATTCTGCACTTGTTGGATGTAGTGGCTTCCAAATTTTCCTAGGCATTTGAGGATGCACTCTTGTGGGGTTACACTCTTCCAGTTTTTTGTCTTTCGAAGCTTCTAGCAAAGGATAGTGTGGTGGTTGATTTCTTCTTCGTCTTTGGTCTTTCACCATTTTCCATTCACCATTTTCCATTCACCATCTTGCTCGTCTGATGAACTGGAACTTGCTAAATCTCCCCACCCAGTTAGCTTTTCTACTCGGTAGCTCATCGGGTCAAACACTCTTGAAGGACTTGGGATGCTTACTCTTCTTGTCCAAGCATATTTTTTTTTCTTACTTATGAACGTTGACCATCCATCATCGACTTCATCTTCCGACTCAGATGAGGACTCCCATGTATCTAAGTCATCGACCATGACGTCATAGAAACTTGGGGCATTTGGGTTTTTAAAGTATTTTGGCATACCAGGGTATGCATAAATGGTTGTTACCTCACCATCAACTTCAAATTTCACTGGGACAACATCTTTTGGGCCACATGTGAGTACTTCAAGTGTATTTTCCTTCTCTGAGAAGTCTTGAGTAGATACCTTGACTTCATCCTCAAGTTTTTCTATGAACTTTGGGGAAGTCGCTTCAAAGCATATCTCGACAACATTGGAAACCAATGGTTCTTCCAAATCATCGAATTTGATATGCCCTTCCTTTTCCATGTGAACTATAAGATCTTTCAACACAAAGCATTTCTCGACGGGGTGGCCAACGATACGGTGAAATCGGCAATACTTAGGGTCATCTACCCTTCCAACCTCCTTCGGTTTCTTTGGATTTGGTGATTCTATCAAGTTCCTTTCTAGCAACTGGTGCAAGATTGTCGGCACATTCGAATCTGCAAATGGGTATTGTTTTGCTTTAAGTTCCTTGAGTTTCAATCTTTTCTTTACATCCGGTTGGCCCTCACAAATTTAGTATCAAGACTTAAGCTCCATTTGGAGATCTTTGCCGGAGTAGCAGCTATAGCCATGGTTTCTTTTGCCTTCACAACCTTTTTTTCTTTGTTTTTCTTGCCATATCTCTTTTGAAAGGAATTGCTTAGAACATAGCTCCCATGCCTTGCAATCTGGATCTCTAATTCGTGAGCCCTTGTTGCGAGTTCTTCAAATGAATGTGGCATGTTTCCCTTAAAGCTATAGAGTATTCCTCAATGCATCCCTTACGCACATATATCGATGGAGGAGGCTTCACTTATCCGCTCATTGCAGTTGAGGACATTGGTTCTCCATCGCTCTATGTATTTTGTCACTGGCTCATCTTTCCTTTGTTTGATCGCTGTTAGTTCTGAGAGGCTGACCGTCCTTCTCATGCTATAGAAATGTGACAAAAACTCTCTTTCAAGTTGGTCTCATCCATCAATGGATCCTGCAGGAATATCCGTGTACCAGTCAAAAGCAGCTCCTTTCAATGACCGCACAAACTGCTTCACTATAATATCACCATAGGTCCCGGCATTGTTGTAGGTTTCAATGAAGTGAGCCACATGTTGCTTCGGATTGCCCTTGCCATCAAATTGTTGGAATTTTGGTGGTTGATAGCCTAGTGACATCCTTAACTCATCGATCCTCCTTGAGTATGGCTTTGCATACACTGGGGATGACTATGGAGCCACTTCAGATTGAGCTCGAATGGTATCCATGATCATGTATTGAAGTTTCTGCACAAACAATAAGGCCACAGACCTTTGGGCTGTGTCATTTAGGGCACTTTGCAAGACCGTACAATCATATTGATTTTGTTTTTGCTGCTTTTCCATGTTCTCGAGCTTTTCAGCAGTAGGATCAACAGCTTTCTTATTCGCACTTGTAGTTGCTTCCCCCGAAAAATGTTGAGCTTCTAATTTACTCATCAACAATGCAATTTGGGCATCTTTCTCTTCAAGTTTTGCCGTCAACCTTTCAATGGAAAATGCCATTTGCTCAAGACGATCCTCACGATTTCCAGAATCTGCTACCAAGGCTGGCAACTTCAACTCCAAGGATGAAGAGTAATCTGCTCACTTTTTCTTTAGGAAAGTCACAGATCCAGTTTTAGATTCTTCACTTGTGGTGGTATTTTTCATTGATGTCTTGGAAGATGAGCGAACCCTTATCTTCCCGGTGGAAACTTCCATTTCCTTGTCCCTACTTGAATGGTTTGAGTGGCTTGAAGGATTGGATCTTCCTTTTGTTGGTTGAATTTCTTGTTTTTCTACAGCAACTCCCTATTTTTTGCATTTGTGAGAAAATTGCTTTAGCGGAGATGCCTATTGAGATTCATCAGCATGAGCTTTTGCACGAGGGACCGGTGCAACTTCCTTTTCCTTTGCCATAGATTTCTCAGTGTTGACAACAACACTTTTTGCTTCCATGATCTTTACTTGAGTTTCTTCAAGGCTTTCTCGATGCAAGAGATGAGAGGTAGAAAATGTCCCCAATAGAGTCGCCAGAAATTTGTATGCACAAATTTCGTGTGTAAAAAATTACATCCTGAAATTAATTGTAGCACAAATTACAATATTAAAATTTAGAATAGAGATTTTGGGGAATCGACTCTCTAGCGCGCTTCTCACATGCACAATCCTCTGATTAATGCTTCGAGCTTTTGGTGGAAACACGAATGGCTTCTTCATGAACACGTACTCCGGATTTGTCTCACACGAACACGAACCGAGGTCCCCGCCGCTTCTTTCGATTTAAGATTTTCTGATGCACTCATTGGACTTGGAGGCTTTGGGCAATGTCCGCCGCTTTCTTGCCGTTTTCCTTGGAGTTTGATTTGACACCGCGTAGAAACAAATCCTTCACGTTCCTTACAACTTTTGCCGGATTTGAACTTGAACTTGATGCGGTATTGTCTCGTGTTCTTCGCTGTGTTCTTTAAATCTGGCCTTGAAACTGGGATTTGATCTTCTTTGGAGTTGATTTCTTCTTTCACTTGGCGTTTGTGCTCGATCGGCTTGAAGAACAGGAGAAAACTTCTTGTAAAGAGATTTTTCTTCCTCACTAAGTTTTTTGCCTCTCCAATTTCTTCTCTTCTTCCTCTCTCCTCTAGCTTTAGGGACTTATTTATAGGTGTAGAAAGAAAGTGATTTAGTTCAAGAGAACCACATGTGATAATTATCACATATTTATCCCTTGTATTTTTCTTAAGAGAAAATAAATATGATAATTATCTCTCATTAATTATCCAATTCATTTAATTTAAAAAGGATAATTAATAAAGTATTCTAGAATGTTCTAGAATATTTGAGCAAAATCATGGGCTTTAATCATTTTGGATTTTAAGGCCCAATTTGCCAAAAGTGAACTTTGGCCAAAATGGCATAATAAGTCTTCATTCAAGATCTCCAATTGTGTGCTTTTGGGCTCACAAAATTGGGTTTCTTGAATATGTAGTTCCCAAAATTGATGGACTTTTAAATTTTGGGCATCAATTTAGAAATGACCTAGATAATTTAAATTGGGTATATATTTTTTTTAACCTAATTAAATTTTGATGTCTACAGTATTAAAAAACCAATATGTTTTTAATCACCAATTCACAAACAAAGTTCTAATTATAAATCAGTGAAGACTGGTTTACATTCAGGGGTTCACTGATTCACTATTAGAGGCTTGAAAGTGAATTAATGACTCTCTGAGATGTTAACTAGTAGGATCGGTTCACATTTATGGAATCTCTGATTTATTATTAGGAGTTTGAAAGTGAACCATTGACCCCTCAAATATGAACCAATTTAAAAGGTTTCAAACTGATTCACATTCAAAGGGTTATTGGTTCACCATCAGAAGTTTGAATGTAAATCCATCAGCGGCTTAAATGTAAAACAATGACCTTATGAATAAGAACCAAATTGGTTCACATTCAAGCCACTAATGGTGAATCAATAATCTCCTGAATGTAAACCAATTTAAAATCTTCAAGACTTGTTCACATTTAGGGAAGCCATTAGTTCACTCTTAGGCTCCTGATAATAAACTAGTAACCCCTTAAATGTGAACTGGATTGGAACCTTCCAGATTGGTTTACATTCGGGAAGGTAACTGATTCATATTTAGGCATTGATGGTGAACCAGTGACCCCTGAATGTGAACCAGTTTAAATTCTTCAAGATCAATTCACATTTAGGGGGTTATTAGTTCAAATTCAAGCCTTTGATAGTGAAACAATGACCCCTTGAATGTGAACAAGTCTGCTCACATTTAGGCCCCCTGATGGTGAACCAGTGACCCTCAAATGTGAACTAATCTAGAATCTTTGAGATTGGTTTATATCCAAAGGGTCAATGATTCACATTCAAGCCCCTGATCATGAATAGAGATGATAAAATTTGACCCGACCCGAAGACCTGACTCAACCCACCCGAACCAAAGCCTGACCTGACCCGATTTGACTAGAAAAATCAACGACCCGAACCCAATTGTACCCAACCTGACCTGAATCCAAACCCCACTAAAGTGAAACCTGAGAAAATCCAAACCCGAACCCGACCTGACCTGAACCCGAAATAACATGATAACTAAACCCAACAAGGCCCCATTATAACTTAAATCAATATTAAATATATGATTGGAAAAGACTTTAGAAAAATTATGATTTAATATATGTGAACGCATTTCTTCTATTCTGCTGATCTGTTTTGCGTTATAGAGTGAGCGAGTAAAAACTATAAGAAACGATTAGTGAAACGGTGATAAGGAAATAAAAATAATTAGATTTTAGAAATTATAGTACTCTTTCTGCCCCATATTCTTTGAAATATTTGCTTTTTTGAATAGTTTGAATTGAATTTATTCATATTACTCCATATATTTCAAATTATTTACATCATCTGTTTTTTAACAATTAATATATAATTTTTTTTCAATATTTTAATATATAAATAAATAATTTTATACATGAATAATAAATCAAGATCTACAATTTTTAAAAATATATTTTTTAATTTTTTAATAAACAATAATATAAATAAATTCATATCAAACTAGTAAAAAAAGTTAAATGGAGCAAAGAAAATGGGATGGAGGGAGATTATTTGTTAGATAAAAATTTAGAAAGTATATATTTAGAAACTATAGGTTTTTATTTATTATTTAATATAATCATTTTCCATTTATATACTAAAATGTTGAAAAAAAAATCTTAGATTAATTGTTGAATAGATATCACCAAGAACTTGAAATAGATGAAGTATTTTAATAAATAAATTATATTTTAATATATCTTCATAAATTTTATATTATTTTTATGTCTAGTTAAATTAAATTTTAATCAAAATTCAACAAAAAAATTGAATCAATTTAGTAATTTTGACATATGCACTAGTGAACCGAATAAACTTAATAATTAAGTTGAATCTGATGTAAGACCCGATAACCCGACCTGATTGTATCTGAACCCAAATAAACCCTGCTTGACCCAACCTAAATCTGAAATCTACTCAAACAAAAATCAACTTAAGCCCAAATAACCCAATTTGAACCCGAATATATGCTAACCTTATTAAACTTGAACCTGAATGAATTGACCCAAATCGATCCAACTCACCTAATTGTCATCCCTAATATTAAACTATTGACCCTTTAATTGTATATCAATTATCTTAAAATGTGATAAGTTCAAATTCAAAGGTCAACGGTTCACAATTAGCCCCTGAGAGCTAGCCTAAATGTAAACCGCTAGGTCTCAGAAAAAATGTTTTGGTACGCAGAACAGTGATAGCCCACGTGAAAAGAAACTCACCTTTTGGGTCTCAAATGTTTTTTTTTTTTTTTAAAGTCCCTAACTCCTTGGTGTGTGCAAAAGCTTTCTTCTGGTTTGATAGGGCTTTTTGTGCCAGTCATTGCGCTTTTAATTTTCACATGAATTGAATTTGTTATGTTAAAAAGAATAATACAAAAAGTGAAATAATAATAATAATAATAATAATAATAATAATAATAATAATAATAATAAAGAGAGATAGATAGAGAGCATAAAATCATTTTAATCATTTGCTTTGTTAAAAGATCAATTTCTGCATATCTAGCTACTACTTTCCTTACCGAATTTTCAAACTTTTGCTGCCTAGCAACCTTTTTCTCTTTGAACATGAAATGATTTGTTTTCATTGTTATCGCTATTTACTCTTGAAAAACGCTTTTGTTTGATTTTTAATAACTTTCAGTTCAACAATTTTTTAAAGCCACAAATGTTTTTGTTCCATTTTTATCGTCTCTATGTATTCCTTAATGCATGTTCACAAACGTACACACTTTTTATGTACATGTTGTTCGTCATCTTCCTTAGTATTAAAACCGCAATAACCCATACCCCTATTAAGCTACTAAGTAAAATATAAATGTGATTTACTATCCACAAAAAGTCATATAACTTTAGAAAAAAGCGTTGATATGACATAAAAAGTGTTTGTAACTCCACATTCTTTTAAATCACCTTCCCTAACTTCTCATAAATAAGTATATATCAAATTCCAATATTGAACTAAACATCTCATACATTGCCTTAGTTCAACTTGTATGGCTTTTCCATCATCTATCGGATTAGAGTTGTACAATCTTTTTTAGCATTGATGAAAATGGTAACAACAAATTGATTAATATTGTATAAAAACCTAAACCTTTCTAAACACTACTTACCTTTTTCCATTACACCATCTATTTACCCTTCATTGCATTTACTTACTCTTACCAATAAATATACTTATTACTAATACATTAACTCACTTCCCATCTTTACATTAACTCACTATCTTTTTCTCATTCACTCAAAATCTTTTACATTAACTAACAAATCTTTTCCTTCCTTCCAACAGCATTTTATTTTAATTGAGTTTTTCTAATAAAATTCTTTCTCTTCAATGCCAATTGACATTACTTATCTCACAAACATCATATGCAAAAAAAGTGTTACTAAATTATTTAATAAAACATCACAACAATTACCAGGTTTTTGCCATTTTTTTTTTATCATTTATTTGACATATATTCTCCTCTTTATCTACCCTCCCAAACCCTAAAACCTCCTTAGTTAGTTAACATGTAATTTCATTTTTCTTCTCCTTTATTTTGATTTTGTCATTTTCTGCTTAGTTGCCACAGTGACAAAGCATAATTCTCCATATATATATATATATATTTGAAGAATCAATATTGGCCTAAATCCTTAAGAAATGATAATTTATCGATTGTTGGTGTTGGTGTAGTTGAATTTGATAGGTTTGAGCTATTGACTAAAGAGCTATTAAAGAATCGGATGTTGGAGTGATGTAACACGGTCACTTGGCTAAAATTTTGCGGTCATCTAATAGGATCACTTGCTCCCAAAAGGAAAAATCTTAAAAAATATCGTAAAACATTGAATCTTTTGAATTTGATAAAACATTTGATAAAATAGCACCAATAGTCTAAAACATTTAATTCAAGTTACAAATTGGTCCCTAACCTTCATTTTGTTGTAAATTGGTTTCAAATCTTTATAATTCTTTGCATATTGGTCTTTATCCCTATGAAGACACAATAACTCAATTTACAAAAAATAAAATTGATAGTTTAAATTGCCTATTTATTGTGACAAAATTATTGCACAGTTTAAATTTATTGGAAGACAACTACCAAATAGTTTAAATTCTTTAACTCTCATGAATTATATGACATTAACTTTTTAAATTTTAATTTAAACTATTTGATAATTTTTTTTCCATAAATTCAAACTATGCCATAATTTTCTAATAATTAATGAAAAATTTAAACTATAAGTTTTTCTTTTTTATTAATTGAGTTTTTATATCTACTTAGGAATAGAGACTAATATGCAATGAATTATAAAGGTTTGAGATCAATCCATATCAAAGTAAAGGTTGGGGACCGATTTGCAACAGTAATTAAAGGTTCGGGATTAATGGTGCTTTTTACCTTGGTTTAATATGTTTGACTCTTGATGAAAGAAACATCCATAAAGTCAAACAGGAGCAGTTATCATCATTTTGCTAAGGCTATAACTAAATATACACATCAACTAAATAATAATTAAATCATTTTTACTTGAAAGAACTTGTTACGTACATTGCCATATTTGGGATGATTGAAGCATGTGCCCATGATATAACCATATAATGGGTAAAGTTGTTGGCATCCACACTTTTTTTTGTTGGTGGTATTTCCATGTGTTCTTTTTATATGTGGATTGTGTTGAATGTAATGTGGCTTTTTTTTGTTGGAAGAAAGATGTTATCCCATATTATGTATTTAGTGTTTCACTATCCCACATTGTGCACCTAGTATTTATGTTGGATCAAACACTTGTATATAAACACTTGTGTGCTATAAATGAAATATGAAGAAAAAGTACTCCATATAAACACTTTTGCAAATGGTATCAGAGCAAAGATACGATCCTTACATTAGGCTTACCAACTTGAGCAACAGGGACGATAAGGGCAGTTTGATAAACAAACCCTTAATCCTAAAAGATTTTCATCTTGCCTTTGTCATTGAAAGCTCCACTTCCTTTGGTCTTACACATAAGGGATTACCCATTGCCACACCTTTGGGTACTACTCCTGACAAGATGTTAATCTTTACACAATATGTCTTTTAGCAGCTTAGTAAGCCTCAAGGGCTATAATGTTAACCTCAAATGTCAAAAGCAAAAAAGAGGTAATAAATGGACACTTTTGCATATATTAGGGGGGAAATGTAGGTTAATTAGCAGCAAAAAATAAAATTTCATCCCACAATATAGTATCCATTAATAAATTGTAGGTCTTTTAGCCAATAAAATGGAAAGAATGGAATTAAACAAAATCAAAAGTGTTTTTTTAAGTTTTTTTTAAAATAAATTATAATCATTTTTTAAGAATCATAGCCTAAAAAAACAAAAAATCTACAAAGAAAAAAAATCAAATGTTTGTTCAAATAACAACGGAAAATAGTGATTGATTGTCATGCATAAAATCACAGCTACCAACATGTTGCCAGATGGCCACAAAATGGAGAGACGTAAGAATATGAAAAATGCAAATCACGTATCCAAGAAATGAGCACTCAAAAATATTTTTATGCTATAAGCACCAAAAAATATTTTTATATTAAAAGGGCATAATAAGCAACTATAGTAATCGAGTAAATTCTCAATATAGGCAGCCTCCAATGGGAGTGAAGGCAAAAGAATGCACATGAAAGAAATCCTAGCACATATCACGAACCACTTTGAGTACTTAAATACAGTAACCAAATTTAGTGTGTTCTATAGGCCATCAGAACTTGTACTCTATATTTATCCAAGTGGCCTCTTGGCCTTTATGCAAAAATGTGTATATTGGTTTAACCATCACATGCATTTTCACATGCAATTTCAATTGGCAGCATAAACAACGATCAAAACCTCATTTCATCTCATTATAGCATTCATTCCAAAATTTCATGCACTTGCATCGTTACATGCACACTTGTTGCACTTGGTGCTCATCTCATGTGTCAAAACTCAAATTCTACCCATGTCCCTGACATGACCCCTCGTGGGCCTGCCCAGGAAGCCTATGGAAACTTGTCTCACGCTAGTCGTAATTGGCTAATTGATTACATGTGTACTAATTAAAACCTTTATGCTTATAGTTATTTAATTCTACTATGCAATCATGCATAAGTTTATACATTGACTTAATCAATAAAATAAATAAATGGTACTTGAGACATTGCCATGACATATTTTGATAAAAATAAATATCAAAACTGTCCAAGCATTCAAAGCAATTAAGTAGAATTAACTACACATAATTAATTGTGTGCAACCATCCAAACAAGAGTAGATTATGCTCGCACCCAAGACTGACTCTAGAGTAAACTACTCAACATGACCATTGGAGGCAAACTAGTGTATGAGAACTATACACTGAATGACTGTACTGATATCCAGAACCAAGCTTCCACCTTAGAGAAAACTCCCAGTGGCAAGCTTCGTAAGTCCTCCTTTGTGCTTTACTAACCTCTGTAGGCCAAAAAGATGACTGTAGCTAGTACCATAACTTAACCAACAAGTAACCCATAAACTAAAATCATAAAGATTCAAATAAACAAAATACCTGCTCACAAGCCTAGCTTAACAACCCCCAACGGTTGCTGGCTCAACAACGCCCAAAATTGCACAACAAAAAGTAAGAGAGTGAGAATCAAAGATTCTCAGTAAGGGGTCTTCAACCTGCAAGAAAAATGATGAGAACTCCACATATACAAGGATATGAAACCTGCTATGCGCACTTGCAGCCTGAGGATCTAATATATGTATATATCTAGGTCCCTTGGGACCTCTCCTCATCCTAGTCCTCCTCACGGGGCATCACTCCATACCTAGCGAGTTCTGACCACTAACTCGCTCCTAGTAAGCCTTAGCTTACTGATTGACGTAGTAACATATCCTTCCCTTAGTTGTTGTGCAAGTGAACAATGTGGATGCTCCTTGCTTGCGCTGTAAGAAATCTACTAGGTGTACTAGGCCTCCACATAGTACCTCAAGTTCTTAGACTTGACTATGTCACTTGTGTATTAAGCCTCCACCCATTTAACCTACCAAGGATGCACTAGGCTTTCACTTGTGGCTCAAGGCACTGCTTGGCTAGGCAATAAATACACTAAGCCCTCATCTATGATACTCTCTATCCACCATTACTTGGTTCACATTAGTGAAGTGACAATGGTCATGGTTGGACTCATTTACTAGGTTCTTTGGAACCCCAACTAGGTGTACTAAAGTTTTCACATCGAAGCCTCAAATCCAAAGTCTTAACTAGGCTTCTGATGGCACTAGACCTTACATTCAACTAATGGTGCTCATTGTGACCATATTTGCCTTTAAAACTTACCTTCACTTTGAGTTGACATAACTTTAAAATTGGGCCATTTCAAGTGTGGCGAAGGCATGGGGGTGATAGTACTCCCTCTTAGCTTCACATGGAATCTGGAATCACTTTAATCAGACACCCGAGTGAAAAGTTATGAAAAAAATAAAACCGGGTGTTAATGCTGTCTCGACGACCCGTTACCAACTGTGCCGACATGCTGTCTATTTTCGAGGTATTAGCAACGTGTCGTACCAGGAAACTTCCAGTTTATTGCTATGAACTTTGGACAATTTCCAAACATGTCAAACATGCATGGATAACCTTAAAACTTCACATACGTGCAGTACACATTGCAGAGACCACAACTAACTATCACAAATCTTCCTATAATGCATTTAAACATCATTCCAATCAAGCTAAATACACTAGTCCACAATGACCAAACCAGACCACTAACTAATGCTATTGCCAAAACTACTTGATTTTATTAAGGAAACTCTATCCAATAGCATTAATCAAGCTTGAAAACATAACTTCCTTACCTTAGTTTCAATTCACAAGCAAGAATCAATCCGCTATTTAAACAAAAATCAAGTTCTTCGAAGTCTACCTAAGTTCCAAGCAAACAAAGACATAAAACACCAAATTATTAACTTCTAACCAAAACCCAAGCTTCCAAGCATCTAATAAATAAGAATTCACCAAGAACTCAAGTTTTACCTCGCATAAAAAATAGGGAATAATAGAAAACTCGGTTTCAAGCTTAAAAAACTTGAAATCATGCTTGAAACAAGCCTTCCATAGCTTGTATATCCTTGGTGGCTTTAATTTCCATGAAAATCTTTTGGTTTTGAGCTTGAATTGATGGAGAATTGGTAAAGAGAAGGATGAACTTGGGTTTAGGAAGCAAATGGCAGTCATCCCTCATCTTTACCAACTTATATGCTCTTTTAAACCCCAAGCCACCAAACTATTTAAAAAGTTACAAATAAGTCCCCTTCTTTTGTAACTTTAATCAAACTTGGTCAAATCTTGTTTATTTGAATTAAACTTGAGTTAAAAGTAGAAGTTAGGTTTTAAAACTTATTTTTAACTCTCAGGACTCAGCTCGACTCTTCGGGATGCAAAATTATCATTTTACCCCTGAACCTCATTTGGTGCATTACATTTCTCGGAACTTAGTAAACTTTTCACAACATACTTATTCTTGCTATGTGAACTTGAAATAAGGTTCCAAAATTAGCTTTCCACTAGGAGAGCCATAACATTCTTCATGTTCCCTAAAGGTTTTAAGCCATTTAATATACTTAAACCTTCATAAAGAAATAGGTTTGATACGTTAAATCCATCTAAGTCTGAAGTTATGGATCTTATACACAATTAGGTAAAATTGACCTTATGAACAGTATATAACAAACTTAGCCAAATTTGACAGGCTATAACTCTGGCTACAGGGCACCAAATCCGATGATTCAAAAGCCAAATTCTTCATCTTGAAGAATACTGAATGCTATCAAAAGTTTACAATTGGATTCAAATTATATAGGAAGTTATGGCTTCTAGACTACAGGGTGTCAAAACTTAGCAATAATTTTCCATAATGCCCATACAAAATTTACAAAAAAATCTTCCACTTCACTTTTAAGTGAAAAACCACCTTGAGTAGGTTTATACATGTCTTAAACACTTGGTAAAGTCTCACTCCTAAATTTAGAGCCATTTTATAAGTATTGAACATAATTTCCTTTAAAATAGCCCATACGTAGCAAAATAGACAAAATTGCATATACAAGCTCAAACATCATTTCATTACTTCAAATATCATCCATAGAACTCCCACAGTGTATTTTCATGCATAAATGTATCATACATATGCCCTGGCTTAGTTGGGTATATACACTAGTTTTAGAGAGCCTTATAAACACAATACACTCCAGAAACTTCAAAAGGCAGCTGCTACGTATGACAGAAAGTACCATCACTAAAATTAGCAAATATGCTCCTAAAATCATGAAACATTTTAATTTAATACTAGACATATTAAAGTTCATGTAACTAAAATTTCACAAGAAAAAATCAAACTACAAGTATTAGTTTTATTTCTCTATTTCAAGATCACCTAAAATATGGAGAGAAAAAAGGGTAAGCTTCTTTGAAAAAACTTAGTAAGGGCATTTTATTAGAGATTGATTTTCCAGCAACAAACCTAAAATCCAAAATCACTAAAACAAAAAAAAACAACACATATACATAGATATAGTCATCCAAATGTACAAACAAACACAGCAACAAACATATGTTATGCTGACAACAATAACAAATTAGGGTTAGTCCATAAGCATTCATATAATCAATAGATAATCACTATGGCAGCCCTCCTCAAGCAAAAGCTTTGTTTTAGAAGATCATTAGGCCTTAATTAGTACTAACTTGGGCTCTAGAGACCCTTTTATAAGCTGCCATCTTTGTGCATGAAAAATAGTAAGGTTGAAACCTTATTCATGCACTCCTCCTTAACCTATACTTGGTTCATAGTGCTTTTGCTCTCTTCAAAAAATAGTCTTAGCTTTATGGATATTTGATCATCATCATAAAACACTAACATAACCATAAAACTTGATGATAAACCTTTACCTTTTTTATGAAATCTAAAAACCCTAATAGAACTATAATTAGGTTTTCTTGTACTTTTTTATGTCGTCTTCGCTTTCTCTTGATTTCTTAATGTATGGTGGCTATGGAGGGCTATGGAGGAATTTAATGACAAGGTTAAGGTCTGGTGAAGGCTGAAAATTAGAGAAAATGACAAGAAAATGAAGATTTTTTTTCATTTATTTATCATTTTGACCTAGGTGGCATATATGCAAATTTTTGCAACTTTTGCCTACACTTGGACCATGTTATATCCATCCATTCAAGGGTGAAAAATGACATTTTTTGACCACTTTTAACCTTGTCAAGGTCATTATAACCTTTAGTAAAAAAGGAGGACACGTGGGTCTTTTGTTGGCATTAAGCCATAAATGGCAAACTCGGCATCTTTGAGCGCTTTTGTCCCGAACAATATCTTTAATTTCTTCCATGTCCTTTCCTCATAATTCCATTCGTGTTCTTTCCATATCTATCTTTGAAAATTTGTGCAATTAAGTACCCAACTGTTGTAACATCATAATTTAGTCCATAAGTTACTTGAAAATTAGACAATGTGCCAAAGCTTTCTTAAGGACCGAACTATCGCCATGTAGGCCACTTAAGGGAGTGTATATGGAATACTTTACACTTCACAAATTATACACTATGGTAAAAATTAAAGCATATAAGTTAAAGTCCTTATGCTGTAAATTTACCGTTTTGTGAATGTGGTAACGTATTGTATAGATATTGAGTGGCAGAATTAATTAGCAAATAACTAAAAGAGATAGAACACAAACCTATAGTAGAAAAAAATAAGATAAGTAAACAACAAATATAAGAGACCAATAGTCTTGCGTTGGCTGATGTGATGGTAACACAGAGGGACACCTACAGTTAAAACTTAGGTTCAATGAGAGGCACTACACACTTCACAAACCAAGCACCCCAGAGACTGGCTAATTACAGCCGAGGTCCTTTAGATTTCATGTAGCAAACTCTTTCATTCCATAGATTTATAGTAGTTTACTCTAATGCATATTCTTACAATAAATTATAATAGATTCTAATTACAAAAAAAAAAAAGACCAATAAAGTAGAAGAAGCATGTAAAGAATCTAATAACAAAAGATGAAACAAATAACTTGTAAATAAAATATACTTAGACTAAAAGACTGGAGTATACATTGTTCACTTCATCTACAATAACAATTTAATTTTTAGGAATGACAAATTTTCATTTTGGTTCTCAATCTTTCATACATAAGCATTTTCATTAATGTATTTTACAAATGCATTCCTCAGAATTCCATTCATCAATCGATATATAAATATAACTCTTAATTTATTAAGTTGAAGGCTCGTCGATTTGTGACTTGTATTGTCTTTTTGTCATCTACCAAGCACCCATTATGAAAGTATTATTGGAATTCACTGATGCTTGAACACCAAACGCAAAACCAAGACTAAAGGAACAAAACATAAGATAAAGTGGCTTACACTGCAAAATGATGAGAATGAGAATGTTGGTGTTTAAAGTTGGAGGTTTATCTCGAAGATGGGCCCTCAATCCACAGGCAACTGAAGTCCTTAAAAGTACAATAAAGTATATGAATAACAACCTATCCATCCCACGCCAAAGAGGTAGCGAACTTGGATAAGGAAAAAGTTCGGCATACCAAATAGAAATCAAGCCTCGGTGGATGCTGAACAAAACAAATGCTGACACTATCACCAGAAATAAAAGAAAAGAACAATCACTAAAACACAAAAATTTAAATCACAAAATTAAATAAAAATAACAAATAAAAAAAAAAAGGAAATATAGCTTTGCTTATAATTACAATATTGATTACCATCAAAGGTTTACTTCATCAATGTAGTCTCTTAAATATCTTTAACATTGATGCTAGGCTAGGGTTTAAAAACCAAAATCTTTGAGGATGAAGTGAAAGATGAATTAGGGTGAATTGCACTGAATTGTAGTCTTTTTTTCACATCATGTGTCGACATCGTAGAGCCAAACTCTGCCTTTTTCCCTTGTTACATGGCATTCATCCTAGAAAAATTGGCAATAGAAACCAGAAGGTAGTAAATGCTTATGGCATTTTGTTAAATGAGATTTTGAATGGATTAAGCTTTAGCTGATCAAATAAAAAGAATTCCTAATATAAGCAAACAAATAGGCCATGAAAGTAATTAAACGGGCTAAACTTAATAAAAAAAGGGTACTATAGTGGTGAAATCACTGTTCATAAAGTTAAATCAACTCTTGTTGTTTTAGTTAATACAGGGTACAAAAGCCTCGTGCATTACAACCGAGTTCATTTTCTTATAACATTAATCTTATATGTGATGAATAAATGCTGTCAACTAAAGGTATTTATGCAAAATATAAGTGTTAAAAATTGAACAAACAAAAACCTTTTCCAAAAATCAATGTTTGTTCCACAAAAACTTATAGCCTAAATTTCAATCCATTTGCAAATAACTCCATTTGGCCATTATCTTGACCATCAAAATAACATCTAAACACATACAAAAAAGTGAAAGAAATAATTACTTGAATCCCAAAGAGTTGATGAATAGAGTAATATTAGAGAAAAAAAAAACAAAATCTTAGAGTTATATATCAAGATGAACCTTAGTTTGTTGAAGGCATCAATATGCGTACAATAGCTGAAAAATTGAAAGGTACAACAAAAACTTACTGACTACTAGACGCATTTGAAGTTAATTTTCGTTGATATTTTAGTAAGCTTCTTCCTACAAATTTTAATTAAAATTTTACTCTCAAAAGACATTAATATCTTGAACATGACTACATGCCAAAAATGGAAAGACTAGAAAGTTAAGACTAATGATTCTACCTATCTTGTTTCAACATTTTTATTTTTGAAACTAAAAAATTGTATCCAAGGGCACCAAGGGATGACAAATTATTGTTGAGTCACTAATGGATACCAAAAAATACAACCACATAAGAGGCTCATATTTAAATTTTCTATTAATGTTGCTATAAAGCCTAGAAACATCAATTTATACAATGAAGCTTATTTTAAATGTATTGGGAAAAGTGTGAAGCTTATTATTTACCAAATAAGAAAAAGTGGAACTAAAGCTTCAAGCTTAATATGTAGTCAAACTAAGGACTTAGTCCATATCCAATTCACCAAGTTGCAATAAAAAAAAAACCAGCTTACAATTCAACTCATAAAAGAAATAAAAATATTAAGAGTAATCAAGTAGATCAATTTATTTTTTGCTACAAGGACCATAATGGATTCAGTGATGCCATCATCAGGTATATGCTTAAGGACCCAATTTTGGATCAAATTAAAAATATCGTGTCCTTGTCCTGTATCATACGCAATTCTCTCCCACTCAGATAGTCTATTCATGCCAATATTTCTTTCTTGCACTCAAATTATTTCCTACGATAGTTTCAGAAATATTAGGATACTCTTGATAAACACTAAAATATTTTGGAGGGAGGTGCTTCAATACATGGGAAACTATAATTTTGTTTTTCAAGTCTACTAAGCAACAAACATCAAGCCTACATAAGTTGATCTATCAGTAACAGTTTTTAAACTCTATAAAAAAAAAATTTTCCCATTGCTTCAAAGAATAGATCACACATAACGGCAACATTGTGTTCTCTAGCATTTAATTACTACATTATTTATGAAAGAATTAACAAATATTCCTTCACATCATGAAATTTGATCTTTCTCAAGCAAAAACTTAATAATAGATGAGACTTCAAACAACAAAAAACCAAGTCACCTTTCTCATCCTATGAACAAAAATATAAGCAATGGTGTGACGTGCTTGTTATTCTCCTAATTTTTCATGCAACCTAGTTTCAAACTTTCTTCCCCACAGTTGTTTTATAGTTTTCCATAATTATAGTATAAAGTAAGTAGGTGTCAAATAGAGAGATTAGAGATTCAAGAAAAAAAATTCATCACATTTATTTATATGCTAAAGGGCAAAACATTTAATCAGTGGCTATGCATGTAACCCCTACTTTTTGTATACATATGCCTATATGCATGAGTTAAGACCCTCTATGATGTAACGTACTATAGACATAAGCAAACAAATTTTAAGCTTTTTGCTTGACCAAACATAGATAAAGTAAAAAAAAAATAACATATTGACCTTAGAAATGCATCAATTATAAAAGTTAATTGAGAAGATCATTGATTCAAATATAGGACAGAATTAATGTAAAAGAAAAATGAGTGAGCTATGGAATGATCATCGTTACCCATAACTGTATAAAAGAAATCACCTCTTTCAATCTAGGCGATAAATGAATGAAGCTGCCATTTTATCTTAGCAGAGCAGTTGGCACAAAAGCCCCTACATACTACAAAATGAGAAGTGAGGCATGAGATGAAAATAATTATCTAAAAAAACTTAGAGAGTTTAATTAAAACTCAACTTATTTTCTTACGGCTTGTCACCTTCGTTTAATCCATGGCCAGAAGCATTTCATTACTTGCATTCTTGCTTCTTTGAAATTATTCAACCATTACAACCAAGGTTATGTCTATTTCACACTACCTAATAACAATTGAGAAGTTAATGTGAATTAGAAAACTAGTTATAATAGTATTCATCTTGAACTGTAGTTTTTCAGGAGAAAATCATTGAACGAAATAGAGATAGAGACGATGCTTACCTTACATAATTGGATTTGGCTGTAATATGATAATCAAAACTGATGTCCAACATATATGGGATCATTCTATTTTCTTAGGCATCTCATTTAATAATCATAACATCGAACTAAATTAATCAACAAAAACAACATAATCTAAAAAAGAATACAACCAATTTGAGAGGATAGAAAAGCTGACTTTTAACATATGGCAATACTTACCTTGAGTTTCAATAAGCAAATGCAAATATCACTACACCTAATTGGGTTAAAAAAAAAAACAAATGAAAATGCAACTAATGAAAGTTATATATACAAAATAATTTTCTTTCATAATAAAACTAGAAAACTAATAACTACAATACTACTAAGAAAATCATTTGATCAATAATCTTAAGGTTATAACTCAAGCTGCTCATGTGGTCTTCTTTGTATATCCACCCTCAATCTACAGATGTGGCGCCATTAGGCAAATAACTCAAGGTGGCATGTTTCTTTGTCTAAGAAACAATAAAAAACCCCATAGCTCTAACATTAGGATCCTTCATCACCTTTTCCTCTTCTCTCTACATAATTTTCACTTCATTGTCTCCTTAAGATTTCTTATGGGTTTTGTAAACAAAAAAACATCCTATAGGTTGAAATCCTTTCCATCTGTGACATCCTTATTAGCATCAAACTCCCCTTATGAACTCAGGTTTGATGACCTTGGAGGAGACCAGTGGAGACATGGATCTTACCTAAGTATGGAAAATTAGGCAAGGGTTTGCTTGCTGATGAAAGATTCATGTGACATTCAAGATAGAAACTTGCTATGACACTGTAATCGGGCTATTCGACCAAGCTTTTCCACTGTATGTCAAGAAAGCAACACCAAATACAATCAATAAAAAAGCCAAATAGAGAACATCCAACATGTTAGCTTCTAAAATAGAGATGCCTTGGCTACTAGGGTTCAATTGATGTGAAAAGAAATGTGCTATTAGGTAATGGGAGTGAATCTATAAAAAAAAAAAGGTTGAGGAGTAAAATGAAAGAGAAAGGCAAAATTGTAATTACACTATACCAAAGGTATTGTTTAATGAACAGTAAATATGTTCCATATTGAAAATATCGTAGCAATAATAACATTTATAGTGCCCCGCGTGTTGTGGTGGTTCAATTCCTATTAACATTAAATATAAATATAATTAATAACAATCGTTGACTATAGAAATTTTTCATAAAAATCAAGTAGCTGAGATTTTGATTTGACTTAAAATTAGAGTCTGACCTTTATCCAATAATTAGAAATTTTGATTAAAGAAAAACAACTATGGTGACCAAATCTTTGCTTTAGAAGATAGCAACTGAAAAAAAATTTGAAGACCAAGAAAGCAAATGGAAAAACTCTAATTATTAAGTTCAGGGATTAAAATGACAAAGAGCATAAATTTGGAACTAAAAATGTGTTTTAATCAAAATGAAAAACTAGAGAAATAGTGAAATAGATCCTCAAAAAAGTGATTTTCTTACAAAATGGGGGTCAAACTTCAAAAGCAAAGTAATCACATAAAAAAAAAAAGAGGCAAAAAATGCAAAAAAAACAAAAAAAACCTGCAAATTGTTCATGAAACAGTAATATTGGCCCAGAACTCTCCGGCCGAAAGACTTGACACCATTGATAGAATAGTACCAGTTGTTGGTATTTAGAAGGCCAAAATGCGCATTTGGCCCCTCAACTTGGCCAACTCTAACGAGTTAGTCCTTTGTGTTTGACTCACTGCGTGTTAGTCCCTCAACTTTACAAAACTTAACGAGTTCGTCCAAATTGGATGAAAGGGTAAATGGAGTTAGATGTGTTGTTGACGTGGCGTGGAGCTATGCTGAGTTGGTGCTGCCATATCAGCTTTTTTTCCACGTCATCTCGTCTCATCTCTCCCGACTCCATCTCTCTTCCCCTTGCCACCATCTGCCGGTCGTTTCTCTTCCCCTTACCATCTCTGGTTCTCGCCAAATGCCAAGGACCGAATGTACAACACCTTGTCCAATTCCTTCCTCCAGCCTCTTCTCATCACTGCTAGATCCTAATGGGCACTTGCCTAGAAAAGCTCGACCTTAATTGTCCAAAATTGTCCGGAGATGGAAATGGAAATGGCCAAAATGCAGGCATCGGATGAGACGACGATGGGTGAGCGAGGAGGATAGCAGGCATCTAGTGAGACGATGGCTGGCAGACGACGATTGCAGACGAGGAGGATGGGCATCAGGTGAGAAGCTGGCCAGTGGACGAGGATTGCAAACGAGGAAGGCAGGCGAAGGCGGAGGACAAGGAAGGATGGGGGAGGCAGGTGGGCGACGAGGGAGGAGAGAGGGAGAGGAGAGATGAGGGTGATGGCTGATGGACAAGGATTGTAGACGAGGAGAGCGGCCGAGGACGGCGGATGAGGAGGGATGAGGGAGGCGGGCGAGCGACGAGGGAGGAGAGATGGCGAGGAGAGAGAGAGACGAGAGATAATGACGGCGTTAAATCCTAGGCTGAACAATTTCTTTACGTGGGACTAATTCATTTAATTTAGTGAAGTTGAGGGACTAACACGCTTAATTTGTAAAATTAAAGGACTAACTCGCACTGAGTCAAACCAAAAGGACTACCTCGCTCGAGTTTGCCAAGTTGGAGGACCATATGTGCATTTTGGCCTATTTAGAATATAGTGTAATTCTTTGCCCAAAACTCTTAGCCTAAAACTACCAAAAACTTTTGACCCAAAAACTCTTAGTCTAAAACTACCCAAAACTTTGGGCCCAAAATTTGTTTGCTATTCAGTGAAAGTATCTTTGCTCATATTGTACATACAATGATCAAGCACACCATTCTCTCCCAATTTCGTTTCCTATAATATAATATTTCTAGCTCTTACCTAAAACATGGCTCTAAGCAGAAAAAAAAGTTTTTAACAAAAAAAATAAAACGAAACGACGACGACGACGACGAAAGTCCGAACCAACCAAAATGCTGCTTGCTTCCGTTTGAGTTGGACAGTGCCCCAAGCATGCAACAATTTTTCGCCGCCAACCCCAAATTCGGCGATAGCCCATAGGTTTGCCGGCTGGAGTTGTCTTTGGCAACGAGCGGTAGAACAGCATCTACCGAAGTCGGATCATTGAGACTGCAAATTAAACATATAAAATGGTGGGAACATGCTGTATTTTGTATGAGTCTTGTCCTCGAAGTCTGTCCACGAAGACCTTGGGCATCTCTGCGATCTCCAGCTCCCGAAGGTTGGCTAGAGACTTCGTTTCCTCGGGAAGCACCTTCAGACTCCCGCAATTGGTGATCCGGAAGCACCTGAGCCTCGGCATCGCGCCTTCTTCCACATTCATTTCTTCCAGAGCTTCCAAGGTGTGCAGCTCCAGGAATTCCAGCTGTTGAAATCCGTCTGTTGACATCTCCATTCTCTCTCCGACATAAGACTGTGACCTTAGTCTCAGAATCAGTAGATTCGGGAGCTGCTTCAGAATCTCCACAGAATCTTGACGCAGATGGGTGTGTTCTAGTGTCAGCTGGGTGAGGTTTGGTGGGAACTCTTGGGACCCAGGTAGCTGCCTTATCGTTCCTCTTAGATGCAATTTCATGAGATTTTGAAGGGCTCTTAGTTGGATGAGTGACGGGAACTCGGAATCTTCTGCACGTAGGTAGAGCGAGTCAAGCTTCCTGAGCCCTGCAATGGAGTTGAATGTTTCACTTGCTCGCGAGCTGAAATTCCCTCTCATTCCCAATTTTCGCAGGCTAATGAGGTTTGCCGTGTTGTTTCGTGTCCAGTTCTCCACATGTATCTCTGAGAGAGTCTGGAGTTGCCTCAGTGTATCGATTCTCAGATGGCCCCCATACTTATGCCCGCACATATATAGATGTCTTAGTTTTGATATCTTCCACAGTACATTGGGCAGGACGCTGAGATGAAGGTTTCCAGCTACGTCTAGAGTCTTCAGGCTGACCAAAGAACTTATGGCTGATGAAAGAACCTGCAAGTTGGTCTCCTTTAAACCCAAGTACTTTAGATGAATCAGTTCCCCTATGGTGCTTGAGATGGTGGTACAGGTTATACCCTCCAAGTCGAGGGTTCTAAGAAGTTTAAAGGTTTTCCCAATGTAGTCCAGATCACTAACTTCCATCTTGTAAGGATCATTTATGTAGTAATTGATCTGGCTTTGGTGATCAACTCTGAAGAAGAGAAGTGAGCGCACCTGGGGATTGGAATACCTCTCTTGTGGCCAATGAAATGTGGAGTAGAAGGCATAGCGACGAGATTTGGTTGGAGGATACTGACTTTGACTCCCTTGGGTTTCATGAAAGTTCTCTATTTTTGCCTTTGTGATTGAGAGATCTCGGAGTAGGTCATGAAGACGGCAGTGCTTAACTCTGTTGTTGACACTAAGCTTTGCGACTTGAACCATGTTTCTCTCAATCAAGTCGTGTAGGTAATCCTCTGCTACATCCTCCATCTTTTCTTCTTGCTGTGGAATCAAACCCTCTGCTATCCAGAGTCGAAAAAGTTTATGTGTGGGTATCAAATGGTCTTCTGGGAACTGTCCCAGATAAAGAAAGCATGATTTCAGGTAGTATGGCAAATCATTATAACTCAAAGCCAGTATTGCTGAGACTCCATTTGGGTCTCGGGCAAAAAGTGAGTTCATGTTGCTTAGGACTCGTTTCCATTCAACCAGGTTTCTCTTCCTCGAGAGCAACCCTCCAATAACAACAATGGCTAATGGTAGACCAGCGCACTCCGCCACAATCTCTTTCCCAACCTCCTCCAGTTGTGGGGAACGGTGTGCATCATAGCTGGTGATAAAAGCCTTTCGGCAGAAGAGCATCCAGGCATTGTCTTTGTTTAGGAACTGCAAATCATAAGGATCTGTCAGAGCGTCAGCTTTCTGAGCAATACTCCTATTACGAGTTGTGAGCATCACTCTGCTACCGTTGCTTCTGTCTGGGAAGGCCTTTGCAAGAGAATCCCATGCTTCCACGCTCCATACATCATCTAAGACGACCAAATAACGTTTCTTCCGTAGGTTTTCATAAAGCAGTGCTTCCAATTCTTCAACCTCCATCTTTTCCAATTTCCTTCGTGTTGGGGCCACCTGTCTTATAATTGCCTGAAGTATATCCCTGGTACTGAACTGTTGTGATACATAAACCCATGCTCGTGAAGGAAAACGAGCCTGAACTTGTTCATGGCTATAAACTTTCTTTGCCAGAGTGGTCTTCCCAATGCCTCCCATTCCAACAATTGAGATGGCATGCCACTGATCCTCACTTTGGGCAAGAAGCATCACCAGCTTGGCTATGTCATTATCCAGGCCTACAGCATCCCGCTCTTCACCACAAGGAGATGATCTTCGTAACTTTCTCAGCCTCTCATTTACACTACTCATCCCTTCTCCTATGTTCTTGATACCATACACTTCTCGACTGACAGAAATGTTTCGGATTCTTGTCTGGATGGCCACAAGCTCATTCGCAATCTTTGATCGGTGTCTCCATTCATTGAGGACAGAAGCGTACCTTTTGATGGATTTCTTTCTCTTGTGAGATTCAGTTCTGGAGATGAATTTGTCGATGAGGTCTTCGGCATCATAGGCAACATTTCTGATCTCTGAGACCCAGTTCTGCACTCTCTGGTCTTCATCTTGCTTTGAATCTGCATCCCGCAGAAAACACCGCATCCGGGACAGTTCATCTTGCAGATTCTCAATTTCTGTGCGGACGTTTCTGTTGAAGTCAATTTGATTGAGAAGTTCTGCTAGTCTGTCCAAAGCAAATGAAACAGCCACCTCCGCCATCTTCCGAGCCTTTCTCTATTCGCTTTTTCGGGCACGGGAGACAACCTGCAAGCTGAACCGTGCTACTTCATATAAGAATTGATACAGCTGAGAGATAGGCCTCATTCAATTGAGTGTTCTGTACCATTTCTTGAAGGTTGAAGGGAACTTACTAGCTCATGAATTGTGAGTAAAAGGCTATCAGTCATTTCCTTTTGAAAAAAGTGATATTGGTGTTGAAGAATTTGGGTAGCTGCCAATCTTCCATATACACATGGATGTTAATGTGTTTGTATCTGATTATGTTAATCGCTGTACTTAGCCTATCTTGCTTGTGTTGTACATATAGGCAAACTCTAGTTGTAAAGCATTAAATAAATAAAGAAAATGTGCCCCACTCTGGCTTCCTATCATTCTTGATCTTTACAGGGTGTCAGAGCCAACCATTCTTGACCTCCAGCCATGTCATAAACTCCAACCTCTCTTCTTCGGCCCTACACTCAGCTCTCTCCACCAGCCTACGAACCTTGCTGCCGCCACCTTCAATGAATCTTGGATATCTTTTGAACGTCCATCTCACTAGAGGTAATTATTTCCTTTGTTCCAGATTTTTTAAAATTCTCACTTTTTAGTAATTAATTTATAATTTATAATTTATAATTTTTAGTATATAAATAAAAATAATTTATTTAAATAATAAATAAAAATCTATAATTTTTAAATATATTTTTTTTAATTTTTTTTCTAACAATCAATAATATAAATAAATTTAAGTTAAATTATACCCAAAAGTCAATTATTTTAAATAATTTGGGACGGAGGAAGTATTTAATATGGAAGGCACAGTTTTTTCATTATCTTAGAGCCCAATGTCTCATTGGTTATGTGGATAAAACCCTGGAGTGTCCGCCTCAATTCATTGTTGCTGAAGGAGATAGTCAATTTGCGTCAGGTGCTTCTCAAGTTGTAAACCTAGCATACTAAACATGGTTCTAGCAGGACTAAATGGTCCTCAGCACCCTTCTCTCATCTCTCTCAGAAGAGATCCTTAGCCATGTGGTTTTTATGGCCATAGCGAGAGAAGTATGGACTTGCCTTGAAAGGATGTTCTCCTCCCAGTCGTAGGGCCAAGTCATGCAAATTAGGCTCCAGCTGTCGACAATGCAGAAAAAACACCTCTCTGTCGCTAATTATTATCAACGCATCAAGAGTCTCGCGGACACATTGGCTACCATAGGAAAGTCACTTCAGGAGTATGAAGTCGTGTCTTCCCTCTTTGCTGGCCTTGGATTAGAATATGATCTTTTTTGACTTCAGTCACAATAATGTTTGAATCGATTTCTCTTAATGATTTATATGGCTATCTTTTAAACTATGAGCTTTGCTTGGAGCACCACAACACAATTGTCCATATCTCTGTTGGAGCTTCTGTAAATGGACCCTCGGCGAACATTGCCTTAAGAAACAATTTCAATTAGTCAGGACGTGGTGGTGGAAGGAACATCAATCAAAGAGGATGGAGAGGGCGTGGCTAAGGGAGACACAATCAACACGACTCAGGGAATATGGGTCTAAAAGTAATCTGTTAAGTATGCAAGAGACCGGGTCACTTAGTTATTTCTTGTCACCATAGGTTTGATCACTCTTATCAAGCCGAATCTAGTCATCTTGAAGCAGTAGCTTCTACATAATCCTATCAAATAGATCCAAACTGGTACATGGACTCAGGTGCCAATGATCACATAACTGCTGATCTGAACAATCTTACCATCAATGAAGAATACAATGACTCGAATAAAGTACAAGTTAGAAATGAAGCAGGTTTGCCGATTAACCATATCAATTATTCTCATATCTTAACTCCGCATTCTTCTTTAAAACTCAACAATGTCTTACATGTTCCTCAAATAAGGAAAAACCTAATATCTGTTAGCAAACTCAATCATGATAATAATGTTTTCATTGAGTTTCACCCTCATTGTTTCTTTGTCAAGGATCAATCTACGAAGACAAAACTCTTACAAGACCCATGTAAAAATGGCTTGTATCTGATGCCCAACTTCTCTTCTTCATCACAACTTTCGTTGTCATTCCTTGGTGAAAAAGTCAGTTACAACTAGTGGCATAAGAGACTTGGTCACCTGTCTTCTTCTATTGTTTCAAAAATCATTCATCTCCATAAGCTTCCTTGTGAGAAAGGAGCTTTATTTACTGTTTGTGATGCTTGCCAACAGGCTAAGAGTCATCAATTGTCATTCAATAGCTCCAATTATGTGTCAAAAAAACCTTTAGATCTTGTGTTCTTTATGTTTGGGGACCAGCTTCTATTTCAGTTAATGGTTACTTTATTACATTTGCTTTATTGATAACTTTAGTAAATTTGTTTGGTTCTATCTTTTATCTTGCAAATCTAATGTTGAGAAAATTTTCTTTCAATGACAAGCATATGTTGAACATTTGTTAAACAGGAAAATCAAGAAAATCCAAATTGATTGGGGAAGAGAATACATAAAACTTCATTCTTATTTTCTGTCTAGTGGTATTGAGCATAGGGTCTCCTATCCTCATACCCACCAACAAAATGGCACACCTAAACGCAAGCATCGTCACATAGTTGAAAATGGTATGACACTTCTTTCTCATGCTTCTATGCCTTTCAAATTTTGGGACGATGCTTTTTAAATTGCATATTGCCTCATAAATCGCTTGCCTAGTCCCGTCATTAACAATGTTTATCCTATAGAGCGATTATTTCATGTCAAACCTAACTATTCCCTTTTGAAAGTTTTTGGCTGTGCATGTTGGCCCTACCTTAGACCATATAATTCAGCCAAACTAGAATTTCTTTGAAACAATGTATATTCTTGGGTTACAACAGTAGACATAAAGGATATAAATGCCTTTTTGCACCAATTCGTCGTGTGTATATCTCTAGACATGTTGTTTTTTATGAAACTTTGTTCCCCTTTACTCAACACTCCAATGCACCTACAAGTCCCAAACTGTCCACATCATCTTATATCTACTTGCCACTAACTTCTCTTTTACTGCCTGTTGAAAAATTTACTTCACCAAGAAATGACTTCACACTGTCCTTTAATCAATCTATGCCATCTACTTCCCATTCAACCTTGGCTTCCATGCCCTCATCACTTGAACTGTCTGCTCCAATCCATCATCCCATGAGAACATGTTTGCAAGATAATATAAGAAACCTGAAACAATTCATTGATGGTACCATGGCTTATCTTGCAGCTTCTATTAATGATCATTTAGAACCTACATGTTTTTCATAGGAAGTTCAGGTTCAGCCTTGGCGGGAGGCTATGAAAGTCGAGTTTGATGCATTCATTCATAATGAAACTTGGTGACTGGTTCCACCTAATAAACAAATGAACCTTATCAATTGCAAATGGGTGTTCAAACTCAAACTGCGTGTCGATGGGAGTATTGAAAAGCGTAAAGCTCACCTTATGACAAAAGGTTTCAAATAGCAACATCGAATTGACTACATAGAAACATATAGCCTGGTGGTAAAACCAGCTACAATTTGAACTGTTCTATCTTTGGCAGTATCTCAGAACTGGCAAATCCGACAACTAGACGTCCGAAATGCCTTCTTGCATGGGTTTCTGGTTGAAGAAGTATACATGAGACAACCACCCGGTTTTGTTTACCCGAAGTAATCAAAACATGTTTGTCATCTCTAAAGAGCGATTTATGGCCTAAAACAAGCTCCTAAAGCTTGGTTCTCTCAGTTGAGCTCGTGCTTACTGGAACTTGGTTTCCTTTCCTTAAAGGTCGACATTTCACTTTTCATTTTTAAGCAAAGGGAGGTTATCATATATATGTTAATTTATGTTTATGACATTGTGCTTATAGGAAACTCTACTCCAGCAATGGATAAGCTGATTCATTCTCTTTGGCTAGACTTTCCACTTAAAGATCTTGGTTCATTAAATTACTTTCTTGGCATTGAAACTATTCATGATAAACAAGGAATCATTTTCTCACAACAAAAATACATCATTAATCTTTTGACATGGACCAAGATGACTTATGCCAAACCCGTGAATACACCTATGTCATCCATAGAGAAGCTGTCTTAACATGGAAGGGAGCCATTCTTGGATGTTACTTTTTATAATAGCACCATTGAGGCATTTCAATACATCACGCTTATAAGGCCTGATCTCACTTTTGCAGTCAACAAAGTATGCCAATTTATGCACACTCCCTCTATCACTCACTGGACAACTGTGAAATGCATACTTTGGTACCTGGTGCACACTTCTTCTTTTGGTCTTCGCATCAATCGATCATCATCATCTCTCCCTAGCGCATTTTCATATGCAGACTGGGTAAGTTGCCTAGATGATCAGCGTTCTACAAGTGGATATGCCATATTTATCGGTTCCAACCTTATTTCATGGAATTCTCACAGGCAAGCTACAGTTTCGTGATCTAGCATAGAAGCTGAATATCATGCTCTTGCCAACACGACAGCTGATCTCGTTTGGCTTCAAACATTGCTTTCTTAACTCGGTGTTTTTCTCTCTAAATCGCCCATTCTATGGTGTGATAACATTGGTGCCATATATCTTACTTGTAATCTGATATTTCATGCACGCACTAAACATATAAAAGTTGATTTTCACTTTGTGCGGGAGATGGTTGCTTGTAAGAACTTGGATGTTCGATTCGTTTCCTCAAATGACCAAGTGGCAGATATTCTTACCAAGCCTTTATCATCTTAGTCATTTGAATGCCTTTAATTAAATCTCAATGTCCTCTCTCGTCCCTTGAGATTGAAGGGGCATATTGAATAATTTGGGTAGTTGCCAATCTTTCATATACACATGGATATTAATGTGTTTGAATCTGATTATGTTGATCGCTGTACTTAACCTTATCTTGCTTGTGTTGTACATATAGTCAAACTCTAATTGTAAAGGCTCTCCCAGTATTTCCTCTACATTAAATGTTGAGCTAAGTAAATCTCAAGTTATTTCCTTAAATAAATTTAATTAAGCAAGGAAAGCAAGCTAAGTAAGGTTAAGTTGAGTTTCAAAGAGTAATTGGCACCTAAGGGGAAAAAATGGTAAAATGGTAATTTTAGCCCAAGTCAGTGGCATGACTGTAATTTTGGTAAAATTAGGTTCATGCAAGTGTTTTGAGCTAATTGATTTAAGACCATAAGTGTTTATAGCTATTTGAACAAAAAGAAAAAGTTAAGGGTGAAAAATGCACTAAGTGAAAAATTGAACTATTATGTTTTATAATGGCTTAAGTGACTTAAGGGCAAAGTGTTTGGGTAAGAAAAACCTTTCTTTGGGACCAAGAAAAGATGGTTTAGTGGAGGTTATAATGGCCTAAATGAATAAAAATTAAGTTTGAGGGCCAAAGTGTCAAATGGGAAAGAGGTTAGCTATATAAGTGGAGGAGATGACATTATTCATCTTCTCCCCCATTTCCCATTTTCGTAGCTCTCTTTTCTCCACAGCTCTCCACCTCCAAACCTCACAAATCACTCAAGTTTCCATGAAATCGAAGGTCCCGAAGCTATCCTAACAAGCCCTTAGCTCATTTTTGTGGAATTGGTGCATTTGAAGTTGTTTTTGCAAGTTTTTAGTTCAAACCTAAAGGTAAACATCTTTGATCCTTATGGGTTAGTTCTAAACTTGTTAAATGGTTAGAAATGGTCTTAACTTTGTGCTCTTGGTGTCCAATTTGGTTGATCTCAAGCTTGGAACTGAAAGGAACTCATTGGAGCTCGAATATGCTTATTGCTTGTTTCTTGCTTTCAAGATGATTTGAGGTAAGGGATTTAAGTTAATTCAGCTCCAATAATGTATAGAAATATAGTATTATGAGTGGGAATGAAGTAGAAATAAGGCCCATGTGAATTGACCTTGGGATGGAAAAGTTCAAGCAAGTTTCGTGCAAGTTCGCACGCTGTTGCGCAATACTGTAATGCATTGGCGACGCAAACTGGAGACACGTTGCCGTTGGATGTCAAGATTCCAGAGCGTTGATGCCTTTGGTGACGCGTCACTGACGGTGCCGCCAAGGCATTAGTCCCTCAAGCTCAGGCCATCCTAAGAATGTCTCAAACTTTCGGTTATCATCCTAGGCTAATTTAAGATGTTCTATAGCCTCAGTTGGGTCTAGAACTTATTCCTAAGTTGAGAATTATACATTATTTAGGTCGTAGCTAAGTGGTGTGGTTAAGGAAGGGTAAGTAATAGTGGCTAAGGGGATTAAAGTGCTTAAGTTGCCAACTGAACACTAAGGGGATTAAGGCGGGTTTTAGATTCTTTGTTGGCTCAAGTGGGAGGTTTTAGACCGTTGGGCAATGAAAATGAAACCTAAGAGGATCTCAACCAAACTTTATGGTTTGGTAAATAAGCTATTAAGGAGCCCTGAGCTAAGCTCGAAAAATTTGGTAAGTTGAACCACATAAGGCAGCTACCCTGCACAATAAGTTAAAGGAAGACGGGTAAAGAGGGAGTAAGCAGTGACTTACTCTAAGTAGCCCGTTAAGGTAGGCAAGGTTTGAGTAAGTGATAACTTACTCTAAGGTGCCCGTAAGAGGACTTCATGGGGTTAGTTAAGTGCTAGCATAGGATACGAAGGCCAATATCCAAGCACCCCAGCCGTAAGAGCTCACGGCAAGTCTATCACCTACGGGTGTAAGGAAGTCCGAGGTGCATGTGCATGCGCATATTTCATCTATCAATCCATCCATCCGTCATTTGCTTTATTTATTGTTCTTTTCTTGTTTCTGATTACGCTAGTTGCTTACTTGTTTTGTTTGCGTTTTATATATGCACATATATTTGCATGCTTGCATTGTTTTTCCCTGCAGGTACCAAATCCCTTACTGAGTACTTTAGAGTACTCACCACTTAAGTATTGTGCAGGTGTTATGTGGACTAGTTGGGCTTAACAGTTGGTAAAAGGCAGCTGTTAAAGCTTAGTTTTATTGGTTTAAAGGTATTCTTTAAGTAGGAAACTCCAAGTTTCTGAGTTACTTATGGCATAAGCTAGTATTGACCAAAGTGTTTGCCTTACAGTTTGAGGCTAAGTGAGTACAAGAAAAATGTAGCTTATCACTTGAAGCTAGCTTGCTTGGGTGAAGAGCTAAGAATGGATATTAATAGATATGATCTGCTTCTTTTATATGTATGATAATTTCATACATAGATCGCCTCTACTAGTGTCTATTGGTGTGTATAACACTAGGGTTACTTTTGGGTGCATATAAGTTTTAGATGTATGTACATAGTTGTTACTTGAAGTTAAAGCAACTAAAGTTTTATGTCTTGGCTTGTTTTGAATTATGTTTTCGTTAATTGCCATGGTACTATTTTTAATGATATTTTAATTTAATTGTTATCGCATAGCCAGGACAATGCATACATATTTCCTATGCAGGAAAGACTAAGTAACTATTTACATATAAAGATTTCAGATATTTCACGAGTAATAACTAGTCAACTATAACCTAAGTGAGATAATAATTCCCAAATAACCTATCAGTATTAACAATTTAGGGCACTAGGGCCATGTTTCGCGACACTAATTGTAAAGCATTATATAAAAAAAGTTTGCCTCTGGCTTTGTGCGGCTGCAATATTTTTGCCTATCATTGTTGATCTTTACAATTGGCACCTTAAATCATGTCGGAAGTCATGTTTGTTTTGCTGGAAGGTGGATAATTATTAATCAAAGCCCATAGTTAAGTTATCTTTTCGACTTAACTTGCAAGGAAATCAACCTGTTCACATCTTCCTTGGGACCATGCATGCACCATTAATACTTTTTATTTTATATGCCCTGCCGCAAATGATGTTTGCGCAGAACTTTCTTCTTTTTGTTTTTATTTTATTTTCTTTTTCTTCTTTAAAGTGACTAGCACTGAGCTTTTTTCGGTAAGGATGTTCATGTTACTCACTTAACTAAATCACATAGACTAAATCGAATTAATCTGTTAGCTATATGAGTTTATGTGGGTTATAGTGTAATTTGGGTTTTAAAAATTAAAAATTGATGTATATGTTTTGTGATTCAAGTTTTAATTTTGAAACCCTGTAAACCCGAACCAAAACACATCTTTAATAATATCATAGAAACTTTTGTTTGAGGTTAAGGAAAGAATTGATGAGCTTGAACAAATTGAATCAGGTAAAATAGTTTCTTTTATATTTGTTATTAGTATATTGTATAATATACACATAATAATACATCTAATTTGTAATTTATTATTCTACAACTTTACATAATATTTTTTGGTAAATCAGACATTATTTGTTATTGATGTTGATTGATGACCACTTATTTAATGCATATTTTTTTTTCTATGTAAACATGTTCTCATATTTAGAAATTTATTGTTTATAATTTTAATTTATTTAAATGTTTTATAACTCACACTTAGTGGTTCCATACAGATGAAGTTAAGATCATTACATATAAGAAGCTAAAATATTTTGAAGTAATTTTGCACTCTAATCAAGCATGAGCTTTGGCAATCTTGTGTGGCAGGAACTTTGGACTCCATATATTATCTTTGTATTTTGTAACAAAAAGTATACTTTGTGCTTGTGATATTTTAAAGTATGAAATTGTTAATATTTTATAAAATTATTTAGTTTTCAGAACAACATATTAACATTAAAATAAGTGTTTTGAAGTAGCTTAAATTATTTTACAGGATAAATAAGTTAAAATTGGTCAAACGAAATCACACCAAATTATATTATATTCAGTTTAGATTTTAATTAAAATTTATAATAAGTGGTGTGATTTGGTTTTATATTATGTAACCCAATCATTCATACGGTGCATTTGGGTTTATGATGGATCCGGCCAAACCCGCACCGTCAGTCCCTACTCTTCGGTGTCTTGGCTGTGCTAGGGGGTTATGGCCGCAGTTGTAAGGCTACGTCCAGAATGCAAAAAAGAGATTAAGTCTCCAGCTTGTTGTCCTGAACCCCAGAAGATGGAGAAATATTCCTCTCCTGGCATGTTGGTGCTCGTCGCCCTCTGGTTCCTGGCTCGTCTAGTAGCGTCGACTACTTTAATTGACAGTATAGCTATTGATCAGGCTGCACTGCTTGCCATGAGAACTCATATGAGTCCCGACAGCCAGAACAGCCTGGCCGGCAACTGGTCGGACGGAATCTCTGTCTGCAATTGGTTTGGTGTAACTTGTGGCGGCCAATCTGGCCGGGTTATAGCACTGAATCTTTCCTCCATGGATTTACATGGCACCATTGCTCCTCATATAGGAAATCTTTCTTCGCTTGAAATGCTCGACCTCGGTTTCAACATGTTTTCAGGCGGGATCCCACTTCAGCTTTGGAACTTGACTATGCTCAGAGAACTGTATCTCGGCCATAACAACTTGGAAGGTACCGAATTGTAGTACGATTTTTATTTTCATTTACTCTGGAAAACGCTTTTGTTTGATTTTTAGTAACTGTCAGTTCAACAATTTTTTAAATCCACAAATTTTTTTTTTAATTTTTATCGTCTCTATGTATTCCTTAATGCATGTTCACAAATGTACACACTTTTTATGCACATGTTGTTCGTCATCTTTCTTAGTATTAAAACCGCAATAACCCATACCCCTATTAAGCTACTAAGTAAAATATAAATGTCATTTACTATCCACAAAAAGTCATATAACTTTAGAAAAAAGCATTGATATGACATAAAAAGTGTTTATAGCTCCACATTCTTTTAAACCACCTTCTCTAACTTCTCATAAATAAGTATATATCAAATTCCAATATTGAACTAAATATCTCACACATCGGGCCTTAGTTCAACATGTATGGCTTTTCCATTATCTATGGGATTAGAGCTGTATAATCTTCTTTGGCATTGATGAATATGGTATAAAAACCTAAACCTTTCTAAACACTACTTGCCTTTTTCCATTACACCATCTATTTACGCTCCATTGCATTTACTTACTTTTACCAATATACTTATTACTAATACATTAACTCACTTCCTATCTTTACATTAACTCACTTATCTTCTTCACGTTCACTCAAAATATTTTACATTAACTAACAAAGCTTTTCCTTCCAACAACAACTTTTTATTTTAATTAAGTTTTTCTAATAAAATTCTTTCTCTTCAATGCCAATTGATATTACTTATCTCACAAACATCATGTGCAGAAAAATTGTTACTAAATTATTTAATAAAACATAACAACAACTACCAGGTTTTTTAATATTTTTTTATCATTTATTTGACATATATTCTCCTCTTTATCTACCTTCCCACAACCTAAAACCTCCCTAATCAGTTAACATGTAATTTCATTTTTCTTCTCCTTTATTTTGATTTTGCCATTTTCTGCCTAATTGCCACAGTGACAAAGCATAATTCTCCATGTATGATCACACACACACACACACACACACACACACAGATATATATATATATATATATATATATAACATAAATATTTGAAAAATCAATATTGGCCCAAATCCTTAAGAAATGATAATTTATCGATTATTGGTGTTGGTGTAGTTGAATTTGATAGGTTTGAGCCATTGACTAAAGAGCTATTAAAGAATTGGATGTTATAGTGATGTAACACTGTCACTTGGCTAAAATTTTGCGGTCATCTAATAGGATCAGTAGCTCCCAAAAGGAAAAATATTCAAAAATATCGTAAAACATTGAATCTCCTTAATTTGATAAAACATGTTACTCTCATTATGTGGTTTGATAGGGTAAATAGCACCAATAGTCTCAAACATTAAATTCAAGTTGCAAATAGGTCCCTAACCTTCATTCTATTGTAAATTGGTCTCAAATATTTATAATTCTTTGCATATTGGTCTTTAACCCTAAGAAGACACAGTAACTCGATTTACAGAAAATAAAATTGCTAGTTTAAACTGCCTATCAATTGTGAAAAAATTATTGTACAATTTAAATTTATTGGAAGACAACTATTGAACAATTTAAATTCTTTAACTCTCATGAATTATCTAACATTAACTTTTAAAAATTTAATTTATTTGGTAATTGTGTTTCCATAAATTCAAACTATACCATAATTTTCTAATAATTAATGAACAAATTAAACTAGAAATTTTTCTTCTCTGTTAATCGAGTTTTTATATCTGCTTAGGAATAGAGACTAATGTGCAATGAATTATAAAGGTTTGAGACCAATCTATATCAAGTGAAGTTTGGGGACCGATTTGCAACAATAGTTAAAGGTTTTGGGATCAATGGTGCCTTTTACCCTGGTTTGATATGTTTGACTCTTGATGAAAGCAACATCCTTAAAGTCAAACGGGAACAATTATCGTCATTTTGCTTAGGCTATAACTAAATATACACATTAACTAAAATAATAATTAAATAATTTTCACTTGAAAGAAGTTGTTACGTATATTGCCATATTTGGGATGATTGAAGCCTGTGCCCATGATAGAACCATATAATAGGTAAAGTTGTTGGCATCCACATTTTTTTTTGTTGGTGGTATTTCCGTGTTGTTCTTTTTATATGTGGATTGTATTGAATGTAATGTGACATTTTTTTTGTTGGAAGAAAGATTTTATCCCATATTATGTATTTAGTGTTTCACTATCCCACATTGTGCACCTAGTATTTATATTGGATCAAACACTTGTATTTAAATACTTGTATGCTATAAATGAAAGATGAAGAAAAAGTACTTCACATAAACACTTTTTCAAATGGTATCAGAGCAAAGATACAATCCCTAAATTAGGCTTACCAACATGAGCAACAGTGACGATAAGGACAGTGTGATAAACAAAACCTTAATCCTAAAAGATTTTCATCTTGCCTTTGTCATTGAAAACTCGACTTCCTTTGATCCTACACATTAGGGATTATTCATTGCTACACCTATGGGTACTAGTCCTGACAAGATAATAATCCTTACACAATATGTCCTTTAGCAGCTTAGTAAGCCTCAAGGGCTATGATGTTAACCTTAAGTGTCAAAAGCGAAAAAGAGGTAATAAATGGACACTTTTGCATATATTAGAGGGGAAAGGTAGGTTAAGTAGCAGCAAAATACAAAATTTCATCCCATAATAAAGTATCCATTAATAAACTGTAGGTCTCTTAGCCAATAAAATGGAAAGAATGGAATTAAACAAAATCAAAAGTGTTTTTTTTAGTTTTTTTAAAATAACTTATAATCACTTTTTAAGAATCATTGCCTAAAAAAAATCTACAAAGAAAAAAAATCAAATGTTTGTTCAAAGAACAACGGATAACAGTGATTGATTGTCATGTATGAAATCACAGCTACCAATATGCTGCCAGATGGCCACAAAATGGAGAAAAGTGAGAATATGAAAAATGCAAATCATGTATCCAAGAAACGAGCACTCAAAAATAATTTTATGCTACGAGCACTCAAAAATATTTTTATGTTAAGAGGGCATAATAAGCAACTATAGTAGTCGAGTAAATTTTAAATATAAATAACCTCCAATGGGAGTGAAGCAAAAGAACGGACATGAAAAAAATCCTAGCACATATCATGTTACCACTTTGAGGACTTTAATACGGTGACCAAATTTAGTGTGTTTGAGTCCCAGGGCAATGTATGTTCTATTGGCCATCAGAACATGTACTCTATATTTATCCAAGTGGCCTTTTGGCCTTTATGCAAATATGTGTATATTGGTCTAACCAACACACACGTTTTCACATGTACTTTTAATGAGCAGCATAAACAATTATCAAAACCTCATCTCATCTCATTATAGCATTCATTCCAAAATTTCATCCACTTGCATAGTTACATGCACACTTGTTGCACTAGGTGCCCATTTCATGTGTCAAAACTTTCACATCATGTCTAACTCAAATTGTAACCATGTCTTCCTGTTCTCTAAAGGTTTTAAACCATTTAATACACTTAAAACTTCATAGGGAAATAAGTTTGATACATTAAATCCATCTAATTTTGTAGTTATGGATCTTATACTCAATCGGGTAAAATTGACCTTATAAGCAGTATATAGCAAACTCAGCCAAATTTGGCAGGCCATAACTTTGGCTACAGGGCATTAAATCCAGTGATTCGAAAGCCAAATTCTTCATCTTGAAGAATACTAAATACTATCAAAAGTTTACAGTTGAATTCAAATTATATAGGAAGTTATGGCTTCTAGACTATAGGGTGTCAAAATTTAGCAACAATTTCCCATAATGCCCATAAAAAATTTACAAATAAATCTTCCACTTCACTTTTAAGTGAAAAACCAACTTAGGTAGGTTCATACATGTCCTAAACACTTGGTAAAGTCACCTTCCTAAATTTAGAGCCATTTCATAAGTATTGAACATAATTTCCTTTAAAATAGCCCATACGTAGAAAAATGGACAGAATTGCACATACAAGCTCAAATATCATTTCATTACTTCAAATATCATTCATACAACTCCCACAGTGTATTTCCATGTATAAATGCATCATACATATGCCCTAAATTAGTTGGGTATGTACATTAGCTTATTGGAGAGCCTTACAAACACAGTACACTCCAGAAATTTCAAAAGATAGTTGCTGTGTAAGACAAAAAGTACCACCACTAAAATTAGAAAATATGCTCCTAAAATCATGAAACATTTCAGTTTAATACTAGACATATTGAAGTTCATGTAACTAAAATTTTCACAGGAAAAATCAAACTACAAGTATTAGTTTTATTGCTCTATTTCAAGATCACCTAAAACATGGACAAAAAGGAGGGTAAGCTTATTTGAAAAAACTTACTAAAGGCATTTCATTAGAGCTTGATTTTTCAGCAACAAACTTGAAATCCAAAGGCACTAAAACATAAAAAGACAACACATTTACATAGATATAGCCATCCAAATGCACAAACAAACACATCAACAAACATATGTAATGCTGACAGCAATAACAACTTAGGGTTAGTCCATAAACATTCACATAATCAATATGTAATCATTAATGACAGCCCTCTTCAAGTTAAAACTTGGTTTTAAGAGATCGTTAGGCCTTAGTACTAACTTGGGCTCTAGAGACCCTTTCATAAACTGTCATCTTTGTGCAAGAAAAATAGTAAGGTTGAAACCTTATTCATGCACTTCCCCTTAACCTATACTTGGTTCATAGAGCTCAAAGAATAGCCTTAGCTCTATGGATGTTTGATAATCATCATAAAACACTAACACAACCATGAAACTTGATGATAAACCCTTACCTTTTCTATGAAATTTAAAAACCCTAATAGAACCAAAATTAGGTTTTCTTTCACTCTTTAATGTCTTCTTTGCTTTCTCTTGATTTCTTAAGGTATGGTGGCTATAGAGAGCTGTGGAGGAATTCAATGACAAGGCTTAGGGCTGGTGAAGGCCGAAAATGAGAGAAAATGACAAGAAAATGAAGATTTTTCTTCATTTATTAATCATTTTGACTTAGGCAGCATATATGCAAATTTTTGCAACTTTTGCCTACACTTGGACCATGTTATATCCAGCCATTCAAGGGTAGAAAATGATAGTTTTTGACCACTTTTAACCTTGTCAAGGTCATTATAATCTTTAGTAAAAAAGGTGGACACTTGAGTCCTTTGTTAGCATTAAGCCATAAATGGCAAACTTGGCATCTTTGAGCGCTTTGGTCCCCAACAATATCTTTAATTTCATCCATGTCCTTTCTTCATAATTTCATTCATGTCCTTTCTATAGTCATCTTTGAAAATTTGGGCAATTAAGTACCAATCTTTGTAACCTCACAATTTAGTCCATAAGTTACTTGAAAATTTGGCAATGTGTCAATTCTTTCTTAAGGACCAAACTATCACCATGTAGGCCACCTAAGAGAGTGTATATGAAATACTTTACACTTCACAAATCATACACTATAGCAAAAATTAAAATATATAAGTTTAAGTCCTTATACTGTAACTTTTCCATTTTGTTAAGGTGGTAACATATCGTATGGATATTGAGTGGCAGAATCAACTAGCAAATAACTAAAAAAGATAGAACTTAAACCTATAGTAGAACAGAATAAGACAAGTACACAACAAATATAAGAGACCAATAGTCCCGCGTTGGCCGATGTGATGGCAACACAAATGAACACCTACAAATAAAACTTAGGTTTAAGGAATGGCACTGCACACTTCACAAACCAAGCACCCTAGAGACGGGCTAATTGCGGCCGAGGTCCTTTAGATTTCATGTAGTAAACCCCTTCATTCCCTAGATTTATGGTAGTTCACTCTCATCTATATTCTTGCAATAGATTATAATAAATTCTGATTACAAAAAAAAAACCAATAAAGTAAAAGAAGCATGTAAAGAATCCAATAGCAAAAGATGAAACAAACAATTTCCAAATAAAATATACTTAAAATGAAAGACTAGAGTATACACTGTTCACCTCATCTACAATAATAATTTAATTTTTAGGAATGACAAATTTTCATTTTGGCTTTCAATTTTTCGTACATAAGCATTCTCATTAATGTATTTTACAAATTCATTTCTTGGAATTCCATTCATCAATCGAAATATAAATATAACTCTTAATTTATTAAGTTGAAGGCTCGTAGATTTGTGACTTACATTGTGTTTTTGTCATTTACCAAGCACCCATTATGAAAGTATTATTGGAATTCACTTACGCTTGAACACCAAACACAAAACCAATACTAAAGGAACAAAACATAGGATAAAATGGCTTACACTGCAAAATGAGGAGAATGAGAATGTTGGTGTTTAAAGTTTAAGGTTTATCTCGAAGAAGGGTCCCCAATTTACAGGCAATTAAAGTCCTTAAAAGTACAATGAAGCATATGAATAATAACCTGTCCATCCCACACCCAAGAGGTAATGAACTTGGATGAGAAAAAAGTTCAGCAGACTAAATAGAAATCAAACATCGGTGGATGCTAAACACAACAAATGTCGACATGATCACTAGAAATAAAAGAAAAGAATAATCACTAAAACATAAAGATTTAAATCACAAAATTAAATCAAAATAATAGATGAAATAAAAAATTAAAAAAAAAAAAGAAGAGGAAATATAGCGTTGCTCGTAATTGCAACATTGATTATCATCAAGGTATACTTCGTCAAATGTAGTTTTTTAAATGTCTTTAACATTGATGCTAGGCTAGGGTTTAGAAACCAAAATCTTTGAGGATGAAGTGAAAGATGAATTAAGGTGAATAACACTGAATTACAGTCTTTTTCTCACATCATATGTCGACATTGTAAAGCCAAACTTTGCCCTTTTCCCTTGTCATATGGCATTCTTCCTGGAAAAATTGGCAATAGAAACCAGAAGGCAGTAGATGCTTATGGCATTTTGTTAAATGGAATTCTAAATGGATTAAGTTTTAGCTGATCAAATAAAAAAAAATTGTAACAGAAGCAAACAAATGAGCCATGAAAGTAATTAAACAGGCTAAACTTAATCCAAAAAAAGGGTACTATAGTAGTGAAATCACTGTTCATAAAGTTAAATCAACTCTTGTTGTTTTAGTTAATACACGGTACAAAAGCCTCATGCATTACAACCGAGATCATTTTTTTTATAACATTAATCTTATATGTGGTAAATAAATGCTGTCAACCAAAAGTATTTATACAAAATATAAGTGCTAAAAAATGAACAAACAAAAATATTTTCCAAAAATCAATGTTTGTTACACAAAACTTATAGCCTAAATTTCAATCCATTTGGCCATTATCTTGACCATCAAAGTAACATCTAAACACACACAAAAAAGTGAAAGAAATAATTAGATGAATACCAAAAAGTTGATGAATAAAGTAATATTAAATAAAAAAAAAAAAAGAAATCTTAGAGTTATATATCAAGATGAACCTTAGTTTGTTGAAGGCATCAGTATGGGTACAACAGCTAAAAAATTGAAAGGTACAACAACAAATTGCTAAGTACTAGACACATTTGAAGTTAATTTTCATTGATATTTCAGTAAGCTTCTTCCTACATATTTTAATTAAAATTTTACTCTTAAAAGACATTAATATCTTGAACATGACCATATGCCAAAAATAGAAAGACCAGAAAGTTAAGACTAATGATTCTACCTATTTGCTTCAATATTTTTATTTTTGAAACTAAAAAGTTGTATCCAAAGGCACCAAGGGATGACAAATTATTGTTGAGTCATTAATGGATACCAAAAAATGCAACCACATAAGAGACTCATATTTTTATTTTTCTATTGATGCTGCTATAAAGCCTAGAAACATCAATTTATACAATGAAGCTTATTTTAAATGTATTGGGAAAAGTATGAAGCTTATTTTTTACCAAATAAGAAAAAGCGGAACAAAAGTTAAAGCTTAATCTGTAGTCAAACTAAGGACTTAGTCCATATCCAATTCATCAAGTTGCAATAAAAAAAAATAACTAGCTTACAATTCAACTCACAAAAGAAATAAAAATATTAAAAGTAATTAAGTAGATCAACTTATTTTCTGCTACAAGGACCATATTGGATTCAGTGATGCCATCATCAGGTATATGCTTAAGGACCTAATTTTGAATCAAATTAAAAATGTCGCATCCTTGTCCTATATCATACACAATTCTCTTCCACTCAGAGAGTCTATTCATGCCAATAGTTCTTTGTTGGTACTCATATTATTTCCTACGATAGTTTCAGAAATATTAGGATACTCTTGATAAATACTAAAATATTTTGGAAAGAGGTGCTTCAATACATGGAAAACTATAATTGTGTTTTTCAGTCCTACTAAGCAACAAACATCTAGCCTACAGAAGTTGAGCTATCAGTAACAATGTTTAACACTATATAAACAAAAAATTTCCCATTGTTTCAAGGAATAAATCACACATAAAGGCACCATTGTGTTCTCTAGCATTGAATTACGACCTTATTTATGAAAGAATTAACAACTATTCCTTCACATCATGAAATTTGATCTTTCTCAAGAAAAAAATTAATAATAGATAAGACTTTAAACAACAAAAAAGCCAAGTCACCTTTATCATCTTATGAACAAAAATATAAGCAATGGTGTGATGTGCTTGTTATTCTCCTAATTTTTCATGCAACCTAGTTTCAAACTTTTTTTCCCATAGTTGTCCTAGAGTTTTTCATAATTATAGTATGAAGTAAGCAGGCATCAAATAGGGAGATTAGAGATTCAAGAAAAAAAAATTCATCACATTTATTTATATGCTAAAGGCCAAAACATTTAATCAGTGGCTATACATGTAACCCTTGCTTTATGTATACATATGCCTATATGCATAAGTTAAGACCCTCTGTGATGTAACGTACTATGGACGTAAGCAAACAAATTTTAAGTTTTTTGCTAGACCAAACATAGATAAAGTAAAAAAAAAAACATATTGACCTTAGAATTGCATCAATTATAAAAGTTAAATGAGAAGATCATTGATTCAAATATGGGACAGAATTGATGCAAAAGAAAAATGAGTGAGCTATAGAATGATCATCGTTACCCATAATTGTATAAAAGAAATCAACTCTTTTAATCTAGGGGACAAATGAGTGAAACTGCCATCTTATCTTAGCAGAGCAGTTGGCACAAAAGCCCCTACATACTACAAAAGGAGAAGTGAGGTATAAGATGAAAATAGTTATCTAAAAAAACTCAAATACTTTAATTGAAACTCAACTTATTTTCTTACGGCCTATCACCTTCGTTTAATCTATGACCAGAAGCATTTCATTACTTGCATACTTGCTTCTTTGAAATTATTCAATCATTACAACCAAGGTCATGTCTATCTCATACTACCTAATAACAATTGAGAGGTTAATGTTAATTAGAAAACTAGTTATAATAGTATTCATCTTGAACTGTAGTTTTTCAGGAGAGAATCACTGAACGAAATAAAGATAGAGACAATGCTTACCTTACCTAATTGAATTTGGCCATAATATGATAATCAAAATTGATTTCCAACATATATGGGATCATTATATCTTCTTAGCCATCTTATCTAATAATCATAACATCAAACTAAATTATCAACAAAAACAACATAATCTCAAAGAGAATACAACAAATCCGAGAGGATAAAAAAAATGACTTTTAACATGTAGTAGTGCTTACCTTGAGTTTCAATGAGCAAATGCAAATATCATTGCACTTAATTAGGTTTAAAAAAACAAATGAAAATGTAGTCAATGAAAGTTATATGTACAAAATAATTTGTTTTCATAATAAGAATAGAAAACTAATAACTATAATACTACTAAAAAATCATTTGATCAATAATCTTAAGGTTATAACTCAAGCTGCTCATGTGGTCCTCTTTGTATATCCACCCTCAATCTACAAATGTGGCGCCATTAGGCAAATAATCGACGATGGCATGTTTCTCCGTCTAAGAAAAAATCAAAAACCTCATAGCTCCAACATTAGGATCCTTCATCACCTCTTCCTCTTTTCTCCACATAATTTCCACTTCATTGTCTCCTTAAGATTTCTTATGGGTTTTTGTAAAAAAAAAAAAAAAGTTATAGGTTGAAATCCTTTCCATTTATGACATCCTTATTAGCATCAAACTCCCCTATGAACTTAGGTTTGATGACCTTGGAGAAGACCAGCGAAGACATGGATTTTACCAAACTATGGAAAATTAGGTAAGGGTTTGCTTGCTGATGAGAAATTCATGTGACATTCAAGATAGAAATTTGCTATGACATTGTAATTGGGCTCTTCGACCGAGCTTTTCCGCTGCACGTCATGAAAGCAACACTAAATACAATCAATAAAAAAGCCAAACAGAGAAGATCCAACATATTTACTTCTAAAATATAGATGCTTTGGCTAGCTAGGGTTCAGTTGATGTGAAAAGAAATGTGCTATTAGGTGGTGGGAGTGAATCTATAAAAAAAAAAAGGTTGAGGAGTAATTACACTGTACCAAAGGTAATGTTTAATAAATAGTAAATATGTTCCATATTTAAAATATTGTAGCAATAATAACGTTCATAGTGCCCCACGCGTTGTAATGGTTCAATCTCTATTAGCATTAAATATAAATATAATTAATAACAATCAGTGACTATAGAAATTTTTCATAAAAATCAAGTAGTTGAGATTTTGATTTGACTTAAAATTAGAGTTTGACCTTTATTCAATAATTAGAAATTTTGATTAAAGAAAAACAAACTATGGTGACCAAATCTTTACTTTAGAAGATAGTAACTAAAAAAATTTTGAAGACCAAGAAAGTAAATGGAAAAACTCTAATTATTAAGTTTAGGGATTAAAATGACAAACAATTAGAACTTAGGTCTAAAATGACAAAGAGCAGAAATTTGGAATTGAAAATGTGTTTTAACCAAAACGAAATAGATTGAAACTAGAGAAATAGTTACATAGACCCTCAAAAAGGTGATTTTCTTGCAAAAGGAGGGTCAAACTTCAAAAGCAAAGTAATCACGTAAAAAAAAAAGAGGCAAAAAATGCAAAAAAAAAAAAAAACCTGCACATTGTTCATGAAACAGTATTTTTGGCCCAGAACTCTTCGGCCGAAAGACTTGACCCTATTGATAGAATAGTACCGGTTGTTGGTGTTCAGAATATAGTGTAATTCTTTGCCCAAAACTCTTAGCCTAAAACTACCCAACACTTTTGACCCAAAACTCCTAGTCTAAAACTACCCAAAACTTTTGGCCCAAAATTTTTTTGCTATTCAGTGAATGGTATCTTTGTTCATATTATATAAACAATGATCAAGCACACCATTCTCTCCCAATTTCCTTTCTTATAATATAATATTTCTAGCTCTTACCTAAAACATGGTTCTAAGCAGAAACTAATATTTAAAAAAAAAAAAACAAACCAAAACGACGACGCGACGACGAAAGTCCGAACCAACAAAAATTCCAAGTTGCTTCTTGCTTCCGTTTTGAGTTGGACAGTGCCCCAAGCATGCAACAATTTTTCGCCGCCAACCCCAAATTCGGCGATAGCCCATTGGTTTGCCGGCTGGAGTTGTCTCTGGCAACGGGGAGTAGAGCAGCATCTACTGAAGTCGGATCACTGAGACTGCAAATTAAACATATAAAATGGTGGGAACATGCTGTATTTTGTATGAGTCTTGTCCTCGAAGTCTGTCCACGAAGACCTTGGGCATCTCTGCGATCTCCAGCTCCCGAAGGTTGGCCAGAGACTTCGTTTCCTCGGGAAGCACCTTCAGACTCCCGCAATTGGTGATCCGGAAGCACCTGAGCCTCGGCATCGCGCCTTCTTCCACATTCATTTCTTCCAGAGCTTCCAAGGTGTGCAGCTCCAGGAATTCCAGCTGTTGAAATCCGTCTGTTGACATCTCCATTCTCTCTCCGACATAAGACTGTGACCTTAGTCTCAGAATCAGTAGATTCGGGAGCTGCTTCAGAATCTCCACAGAATCTTGACGCAGATGGGTGTGTTCTAGTGTCAGCTGGGTGAGGCTTGGTGGGAAGTCTTGGGACCCAGGTAGCTGCCTTATCCTTCCTCTTAGATGCAATTTCATGAGATTTTGAAGCGCTCTTAGTTGGATGAGTGATGGGAACTCGGAATCTTCTGCACGTAGGTAGAGCGATTCAAGCTTCCTGAGCCCTGTAATGGAGTTGAATGTTTCACTTGCTCGCGAGCTGAAATTCCCTCTCATTCCCAATTTTCTCAGGCTAATGAGGTTTGCCGTGTTATTTCGTGTCCAGTTCTCCACATGTATCTCTGAGAGAGTCTGGAGTTGCCTCAGTGTATCGATTCTCAGATGGCCCCCATACTTATGCCCGCACATATATAGATGTCTTAGTTTTGATATCTTCCACAGTACATTAGGCAGGACGCTGAGATGAAGGTTTCCAGCTACGTCTAGAGTCTTCAGGCTGCCCAAAGAACTTATGGCTGACGAAAGAACCTGCAAGTTGGTCTCCTTTAACCCCAAGTACTTTAGATGAATCAGTTCCCCTATGGTGCTTGAGATGGTGGTACAGGTTATACCCTCCAAGTCGAGGGTTCTAAGAAGTTTAAAGGTTTTCCCAATGTAGTCCAGATCACTAACTTCCATCTTGTAAGGATCATTTATGTAGTAATTGATCTGGCTTTGGTGATCAACTCTGAAGAAGAGAAGTGAGCGCACCTGGGGATTGGAATACCTCTCCTGTGGCCAATGAAATGTGGAGTAGAAGGCATAGCGACGAGATTTGGGTGGAGGATACTGACTTTGACTCCCTTGGGTTTCATGAAAGTTCTCTATTTTTGCCTTTGTGATTGAGAGATCTCGGAGTAGGTCATGAAGACGGCAGTGCTTAACTCTGTTGTTGACACTAAGCTTTGCGACTTGAACCATGTTTCTCTCAATCAACTCGTGTAGGTAATCCTCTGCTACATCCTCCATCTTTTCTTCTTGCTGTGGAATCAAACCCTCTGCTATCCAGAGTCGAAAAAGTTTATGTGTGGGTATCAAATGGTCTTCTGGGAACTGTCCCAGATAGAGAAAGCATGATTTCAGGTAGTATGGCAAATCATTATAACTCAAAGCCAGTATTGCTGAGACTCCATTTGGGTCTCGGGCAAAAAGTGAGTTCATGTTGCTTAGGACTCGTTTCCATTCAACCAGGTTTCTCTTCCTCGAGAGCAACCCTCCAATAACAACAATGGCTAATGGTAGACCAGCGCACTCCGCCACAATCTCTTTCCCAACCTCCTCCAGTTGTGGGGAACGGTGTGCATCATAGCTGGTGATAAAAGCCTTTCGGCAGAAGAGCATCCAGGCATTGTCTTTGTTTAGGAACTGCAAATCATAAGGATCTGTCAGAGCGTCAGCTTTCTGAGCAATACTCCTATTACGAGTTGTGAGCATCACTCTGCTACCGTTGCTTCTGTCTGGGAAGGCCTTTGCAAGAGAATCCCATGCTTCCACGCTCCATACATCATCTAAGACGACCAAATAACGTTTCTTCCGTAGGTTTTCATAAAGCAGTGCTTCCAATTCTTCAACCTCCATCTTTTCCAATTTCCTTCGTGTTGGGGCCACCTGTCTTATAATTGCCTGAAGTATATCCCTGGTACTGAACTGTTGTGATACATAAACCCATGCTCGTGAAGGAAAACGAGCCTGAACTTGTTCATGGCTATAAACTTTCTTTGCCAGAGTGGTCTTCCCAATGCCTCCCATTCCAACAATTGAGATGGCATGCCACTGATCCTCACTTTGGGCAAGAAGCATCACCAGCTTGGCTATGTCATTATCCAGGCCTACAGCATCCCGCTCTTCACCACAAGGAGATGATCTTCGTAACTTTCTCAGCCTCTCATTTACACTACTCATCCCTTCTCCTATGTTCTTGATACCATACACTTCTCGACTGACAGAAATGTTTCGGATTCTTGTCTGGATGGCCACAAGCTCATTCGCAATCTTTGATCGGTGTCTCCATTCATTGAGGACAGAAGCGTACCTTTTGATGGATTTCTTTCTCTTGTGAGATTCGGTTCTGGAGATGAATTTGTCGATGAGGTCTTCGGCATCATAGGCAACATTTCTGATCTCTGAGACCCAGTTCTGCACTCTCTGGTCTTCATCTTGCTTTGAATCTGCATCCCGCAGAAAACACCGCATCCGGGACAGTTCATCTTGCAGATTCTCAATTTCTTTGCAAACATTTCTGTTGAAGTCAATTTGATCGAGAAGCTCTGCTAGTCTGTCCAAAGCAAATGAAACAGCAGCCTCAGCCATCTTCAGAGCCTTTCTCTATTCCTTTTTTCAGGCACTGGAGACAACCTGCACGCTGAACCGTGCCGTGCTACTTCATATAAGAATTGATACAGCTGAGAGATGCGCCCCCATTCAATTGAGTGTACAATTTCCTGAAGTTTGGAGGAAACTTAATAGCTCATGAACTGTGAGTAAAAGACTATCACCAGTCATTTCCTTTCGAAAGAAGTGATGTTGGTACCTTAAATCATGTCGGAAGTCATGTTTGTTTTTCTGGGAAAGTTCAGGAAGTGTAGTTCATAGTTTGGACGGAAGGTGGATACTTATTAATCAAAGCCCATAGTTAAGATCTTCTGATTGACTTGACTTGCAAAGAAATCAAACTGTTCACATCTTTCTTGGGACCATGTACCATTGATACATTTTATATGCTCCACGGGCCACGGCAAGGATGTTTCGCTGAACTTTCTTTGTTTTTGTTTTTATTTTATTTTCTTCTCCTTTTTAACAGTGAGTGGCACCGAGCTGTCCTCAGTGTCTTGGTTGTGTATACGGTTATCGCCGCACTTGTGAGGCTCAGCTGGTTATGGGAGGTGGGGTTACCTTCTTCTTTGTATATCCGGCGTAAAGCTTTGTCACTTTGACTTTTGCATGAACCTGTAATGTTAACTTTAAACAATTAATCACCGGCCCAAACTAATTAAGTTGTATTATGATAATGGGTCTCACTTGTCAACTATTAGAATGGCCAAGTTTCAAACTTTCTGAGGAAATTTGTTATTTACGTCGATGAAAGGATCCTCCTCCCTGTCTTCCTCCCACGCGGTGAGTCGCTTCCCTGCTCTTTCCTGGTGATCACGATTGCAAAGCTGTCATCTACTTTTCGAAAAGGTGGGAATGTAATTAAAATCTCTGAGCTTTTTGTGGGATAAGGGTGGGTTCATTTGAACTTAAATCTCATCAAGATTCAAGAGAGTACTGCTCATTTGTCTAGGTTATGCATTCTTTCTTTTCGCCTGCTTTCACTAGAACACAAAGGTAGGAACCTGTAATGACCTAAAAACTTATTTGTGTATAAACCCGAGTAATAGATATATTTGAAGCACTGAAGGTAAGTTTTAAGAATGAAACTTATTTAGGGGGGGATGCAATAACCCTAAACTTTTATCAAGTATAGTTTGTTTAGGTTAATTATGTAAGCACCAAGTTTACCAAAAAAAAAAAATGCTAACAAGGAAGTAATGAAGGAGGCAAAGAAAATAAAAAAAAGGAAAGAAAACAAGTTAGTTAGAAGCCTAGTAGTATAAAGGCTTTGGTTATAATAAGAAAATAAAATAAGAAGAAGAATTAATAACAAGAGAAAAGATAATAAAGGGACAGGGGGAAGGATCCGAAAGAAATAAAAAAAAAAAGTTACCAAAATAGGAAAAGAAAATTTTAGAATTGAATGCAGCAATCCAACACCTTGTATTGTCGCATTGGAGCTGAAAAACTGAAACTTCCAAATTAGTTTTCTGTCCACTTCATCATCCGTTTATCAGAGATGGCCCATCATAGAGTTTGCTTGGGAAGAATAACTTAGCTTATCACGTTGTTGCTTGTAATAACGTGTATTTAATGGCTTGTAACTACTGCTGAGAAGCAAATTCAGTAACTTCTCTTAAATTTTCACTGTCTTTGAATTAGTCTTGGAGGTTTGAGTTCCTTGTTCACCTCTCAACCTGTAGCAGCATCCGTTTCTCAACATGACATGAGATGAATACTTTTCATATTTAAATTTTGATCATCTTTATCCAAGCTTCCCTTTATTTGGATTCAATTAATAAGAGAAGGTAAAGAAGCGAGAGGAAGCGAATGAGAGATGAATTAATTTGGAGGTCAAACAAACGTAGAAAAGATAAGTGGAAGATAATGACTTTCCATTCCACTTTATTTTCTCTTATCGAGGTAAGGAAGTGAGACAACGCCATTTCTTTCATTCACCAATCCAAAAGCAGGGCAGGGGAGCGCGTTAGAGGGAAACCAAAGGACATTTTCCACCTGGGGAACGACTTTTGGCTTAAATGAAATGCTACGTCCAAAATGCATAAACGAGAATAAGTCTCCAGCTTCTTGTTCAGAATCTCCAGAAGATGGGGAAAATTTCCTCTCCTGTCATGCTGGTACTCGTCGAACTCTGGTTCTTGGCTCGTTTAGCAGAGTCGACTACTTTAATTGACAGTATCACTACTGATCAGGCTGCGCTGCTTGCAGTGAGGGCTCATATGAGTCCCGACAGCCAGAACAGCCTGGCCGGCAACTGGTCGGACGGAATCTCTGTCTGCAATTGGTTCGGTGTAACTTGTGGCGGCCAATCTGGCCGGGTCATAGCACTGAATCTTTCCTTCATGGATTTACAGGGCACCATCGCTCCACATATAGGAAATCTTTCTTCGCTTGAAATGCTCGACCTCGGTTTCAACATGTTTTCAGGCGGGATCCCACTTCAGCTTTGGAACTTGACTATGCTCAGAGAACTGTATCTCGGCCATAACAACTTGGAAGGTACCGAATTGTAGTACTATTTTTATGTTCAAGATTTATCAATGTCAATAAAGCATCTTAGCTCTCTTTAAGCCTACGACACGACGTTTCTTTTTTTTCAATTTCTTAACTGGTTTTGTTTCAGGTCCAATTCCTGAGGAAATAGGTCATCTCCTCAACCTGAAGAACCTAAGCATTTCGAGCAATCACCTTACAGGTCCTATATATTTCTCGTCAGTAATCTGTTTCTCTGATTGTGACTATTTCTAGCTGTCAACTTACAGCTGGGTCTCCATTGGTGGTTTGCCGGAAAATTTAACACATTCATCTGCAAAATAACTTGGAGCTTTGCAGGTCAAATACCAAGCAGCATTGGGAACTGTACACTGCTCAGGGACATAAACCTTGGCGACAACAATGTTTCAGGTAGATGTATGCTTTTGTAGTTTTGTATCAGTAACCTCCTCTATTGCCCTATTTCATCGGCATATTGATTTTTTAGTGTAGTAAAAGTTGCCTCAGAAGTAGTGTATGGATGATACCATTGAAGAAGAGATTGGTAATCTTCCTAACCTCCAGGTGTTCAAAGTGGACAACAACATCCTCAGTGGAGCTGTGCACCTTAAACTTGCCTGTGGACACCAGAGGTCATAGACTCAAAGATAAAAGGGAAGAGAGAGAGAGAGAGAGAGAGAGAAAGAGAGAGATACTGGGAATTGTTTCTATGCCATTTCTTTGCGTATTTCTTGTGGATACCATTTACCCAAACACAAAACTTTCCCAGCTTTATGTGGTAAAAGCAACTATTGAGGCTGCCATTGTGTTTCTTTTTTATTTCAGGTACAATACCATCAGAGATTGGCAATCTTCCTATCCTCCAAGTATTCAAAGTGGACAACAACATCCTCAGTGGCCTTATTCCGCCTACAATTTTCAATATCTCAACCATACAAGTTATCAATCTGCGACTCAACCAGCTCTCAGGTAGTCTTGTTCCAAGTTTAGGCCTCTTCCTTCCAAATCTTGTGGAACTTCTTCTTCAGGGAAACAAACTCCATGGGGAGATCCCTTCCTCTATTTCTAATTCTTCGAGCCTCAGTTCCTTGGACTTGTCCAATAACTTGTTTACCGGCTCAAATCTCAACATGCTGGGTGGGCTCAGAAGCCTTCAGAAACTTGATCTGGCAAATAATTACCTAACCCATGGTCCCTCTGCTCCAGAATCAAATTTCATTACTTCATTAGCAAATTGCAGGCAGTTGAAAAGATTAGTGCTATCGGGAAATTCACTTAATACCAACCTCCCTTCCTCCATTGTAAATCTCTCTACTTCCCTGGAGCAACTTCTAGCAAAAGATTGCAAGCTTAAGGGTCATATACCCACTGAAGTTGGTAACCTAAGTAGCTTGATAGGTTTAGAACTGGGAAACAATGGGTTGATTGGCAGTATTCCAGGAACAATTGGAAAACTTGAAAAGCTGCAAGTTTTGCGCCTCCAAAACAATAGGCTGCAAGGGAACATGAGCAATAAACTTTGTAATTTGAACAGTTTGGCGGAGTTACTTTTAGGTGGTAATGAGATTTCAGGTTCCATCCCAAAGTGCCTGGGCAATCTTGGATCTCTAAGAACACTTGACCTCAGCTCAAACAGATTCACCTCCGGAATCCCCCTGGACTTGTTCCTGCTCGGAGATATTTTGGTTATTAACATGTCTTCAAATTCTCTTGATGGACCTCTACCATATGAAATTGGTGGTTTGAGGGCAAGTTTTGTCATTGATTTCTCAAACAATCAGTTATCAGGTGAGATCCCAAGCTCCATTGGGGGAACTGAGAGTCTTCTTCATCTCTCCTTAGCGAAAAACAGATTAAATGGGTCTATCCCAGAATCTTTGTCTTTAGGCCTGGAGTTCTTGGATCTTTCTAGGAACGATCTCTCGGGGAGAATCCCTGAGTCAATGGAAGGGCTCAGGGGCCTTAGATATTTTAATGTTTCTGTTAATTCACTTGAAGGGGAAGTTCCTAGTGGAGGGCCGTTCCGAAGTTTCACGGCTGAATCCTACTCAGGGAACAAAGCACTTTGTGGTGCACCGGAACTGCATTTGCTACGATGCAAAACTGTTGCCCAGAGAAGATCTGTAAGAAGTGTTCCCTACTCAAAAATTTTATTGCCATTAGCTTCGCTCTTCTGTTTTTGTCTTGTCTGTTATCTGCTGCTTAAGTGCTGGAAAACGGAGCAAGATCCACTTCTAACAACAGACAGACGAATTAGTTACCAAGAAATTATGCTCGCAACAGATGGGTTCAGTGAGAACAATCTACTTGGAGCTGGCTCATCTGCTACAGTTTACAAGGGAGCACTGAGGGAGGAGAAGAATGTGGCTATAAAAGTTTTTCATGTACAATCTGATAGAGGGTTGAGGAGTTTTGAGGTTGAATATAAAGTAATGCAAATCACTCGGCATAGGAATGTTGTCAAGCTAATCAACAGTTGCCGTACCACTGATTTCAGAGCCTTGGTACTAGAACACATGCCTAACGGAGGCCTTGATAATTGGCTGCACAGACACAACCATTTTCTAAATTTCCTGCAGAGACTTGACATTATGATAGATGTTGCAATAGCTGTGAACCATCTTCATTCTAATCACATCATTCACTGTGATTTAAAACCTGCAAATATCCTACTTGATGAAGACATGGTCGCTCGTGTAAGTGACTTCAGCATTTCTATGATTTTGGGTGAAAAGAATGCCACAGGGCAAACCAAAACTCTGGGCACGTTTGGCTACATGGCACCAGGTAATGTTCTGGAACATACTACTGTGAGAATTTTGGCTGTATTGCAATTCATAACAAATTTCTATTTCTTGCATTTGTAGAGTACGGATCAAATGGTATTGTATCTGAGAAAACCGATGTTTACAGCTTTGGGATTACGCTACTAGAAACATTCACAAGAAAGAAGCCAACGGACGAAATGTTTGATGCAGAGATGAACTTGAAGAGCTGGGTATTTGGGTCGTTGCCGGACACGGTAGACAAAGTAGTAGATGTCACATTGCTTCAGACTGATCAGGAAGAAATGGCTCCTAAGATGAAATGTCTTGTGTCCATCATGACACTTGCTTATTTTTGTACTTCAGAATTGCCTTCTCAGAGAATATCCGTAACTGAAATCCTAGAGCAACTGCACTTGATAAAGGCACGATTCCTTAGGCTGACTGGATTATAGAAGTGCGACACTTCTGTTGGTTTTTTATTCATTTAAGACGGTGGACATTGAGAACCAATGATTAATGTTGTGTACTATTATGGGTCTTCTTCATATATGCAAGAAGGTTGGGCACTCATTACAGTAACAATTCCAAAATGAAGAACTATCTAGATTTTCGTGTAGAAGAGAAATGCTCTGTTACATTCCACAAATCAAACTCTCAGCTCTGCAGTAGGAATGTCGTTATGGCAATAAAACATAGGAAGGCCATTGAAGAAGTTGCAACGTCAGCAGTGATGGAAACAGCTGAATTTGGGATGACAGTTGCAGGGTTGTTGCTCTTGGAAGAAGGCTGCGGCTTGGAGGCTGCGCCTGGCTGTCCCTGTGGGGCAGCAACTGGTGAGGAAGCCCCATCATCTTGCACATTCACCGGCAGCTTCATTCCTCCCAGACAGTAGAGCCTGTTGCCACTGGTAAAGTATCTTGTGCCTGGTTTTGACAGGGTGACTGTTGTGTTCCCATTTGTATATGTTCTCAGACAATTAGTCGTGTTGCAGCTGATGAAATTCTGTCTTGTCACCTCGCAGATGCTGTTGGATGAGGAGTACTGGAACACTGCAACAACACCAAAAATGAAGAGGAAAAACGAAAGAACGAAAGAAAGAAAGATTACCTAGAACATCTGGAGAGGCGGATTACCTAGAACATCTCCTACTTGGAATGTCTTGTCGGCGTCCCAGGAATCAAGATTGGTGCTTATGTCCCACCCAGAGGTGTCCCCAACTATGTATGTAGCCGCGTTGCATGTTAATGCGAAGCAAAAGAAGGCAACAAGAGGCAAGAATAAGCTTGGCCATAAATGGGAGATATTGGAACTATGAGAAGAATAAGCTGGTAAATATAAATATATATGCTCCGACCTGCTTAAAGGGTTGCTTATTATTAGATGACTTAACTTCAGAGGTTGGAACAACTTGGTGCCACCGTTGCATTTTACTTGTTAGCTTTGAAGACAAAAATTCATGACTGATTGGGATCCCAGAAATGTCCCCCTGGATCAAGAACTTTCCTCCCTAATTTACTGTGGCGTTTTGGTAGTTCAAAAGAGAAGACATGGTTCATACATTTAATGGATGCCCTTTTTGACTGGGCAGGCAACCTGCCTTGAAAAGGATTGGAATTCATGTATATTATATTTTGACGCACACAAATATCAGACAAGGTGGTTCAGAAGGCAATCTACTCAGCATAACCAGCTCCCCAAGTAACCAGCTTGTTGAATCTTGTCACATCATCTGTTCACCTGTTAAAGTATGGATCCAGAATGATTGGAACAGTACCCTTCAAACAGGGACAAAACCGGATTTCCGTTGCTTAATTAGGGATTAGTTTTGTCCCAATTGACGTTGTTTAAGAGAATTTTTATGTGCTTGCTTGGATAAGTTAAATTTCTTTTATGGGTTCGAAAAGTACAACCTGATGTGCCCTAATTGGTACACTTGGAAAGATTGTGGAGCTGGAGGTGTTCATCTGCCTCACCAGTCACCTACAAACTGTGCTCTCCAGGTCGCACCCACCCACTCTTACTGGCTTATCCGATTTGATCTGTGCAACTAACAAGTCATTTTAAGTCGTGAAAATAAATCTTCAAGTGGGCTCTCCATGGAAGCTATGGCCCATCGCCTTTCGCCAACAATATCATAGGCCCAAAGAACAATAAGTTGGTTTTTTCTTTTTTTTTTGGGTTACCGCTTACCGGTTTTTGTATATTCGTTTTCAGTAATTATTCCTTCTGTTGTCACAATTAAGCTTTGAAAATAGGGAAAAATTACTAAAAACCCCCCTGAGGTTTGATGAACCTACATATTTATCCCCCTATTTTCAAATACCTGCACTTACCCCCCTCTAACATTAACACCATTAATGACTGTTATTAAAGAAAAGAGAAACTACTTGATTTTGCCCTCCTTTCTTTCTCTATTTGAAACTTTGCCCCCTTAGTTTGTAATGATTTTAATTGCACTCCTCCCACTTGTTTGGTTTCTTTGAAACCCTAGTTGTTTCCGTGCACCTTCCCACCCGCCGCCGCCGTCCTCCCTCCTTCCCTCCTCCACCCCGCGGCCCTCCTCCTCCCTCCACGCTCTTCCTCCTCGGCATATCTCCGTTTTCTCGGTTCTCCATCCCTCCTCGGCTCCGTTTTCTCGTCGGCGCCCCCTCTCCGTTCTCTCGTCCGTCTCGCTAGACAAGATATCTTCGGCTCCTAATCAAGTGGCGGATCTCGGCAACCTAATCGGATTCAATCGCACAACCCTACCATCTGTCGCGACCCTCGCCAATCGGACCCTCACCGGATCTCCGTTCGTCATCTCCATTTCTTAGACAATCGGCTCCACTCCCGCCGAGCGAATCGGCCGAAGCAACGAAGAGAAAGGCGAGAGAAGGGTGTCGATTGGGACCGTCGCTGGAAGAGAGAGGCGCGCGACCAGGAGGAATTGGGATCTCCGACGCCCCTCGATCTCGCTGCTGTGGCGATGCTGGAGAGCAGAGAAGGGAGCAGAGGGATGGAGGGAGATGAGGGCACGCGAGGAGGACTGGGGGAGAAAGGGATCAGAGGGAGATGAGAGCACGCGGGGGAGATGAGAGCACGCCGGAGGAAATAGCGAAAGGCCGCCACTGGGGGCGGCGGCGATGAACTTGGTTGGATTTGGGTTTGGTTTAGTTAGGACTTAGGAAAGGATGGAGTAAATTATTAAATGTAGAAGTTGGGGTACCAAATTTTTCATGGGAGAAGGTCAGAGGGGCTAAGTTAGGTGTTTTTCCTTTTTATTGAAACAGTCATTAACGAAGTTAATGTTAGAGGGGTAAGTGTGGGTATTTAAAAATAGAGGGATAAAACTATAGATTCGAGCAAATCTCATTAGAGTTTTAGTAATTTTTGCTTGAAAATATTACATATATATTTTATGTGCATTTGCTACATAATTTGCTTACGTTAGAACCTGTGTGACAACTTCAAATTAGCAGTTTAATCTTTTTCTGTCGTTTTTCAAAACCTGACAGACGCTTAGCCGGGCCAAGACAATGAAAAGTCTTAATTTATCAGACCTAAATTATTAGCAACAACTTCAAAATATGGCCTTCAAAACTATCTGATGACTAATTAAATTTACAGGTATCTTTGTATTCTTCTCTATCTTCCTCTTCTTGCTCACGCTCCTTTCATAAATCTTAGCTGACTATTCATGCCAAAATCCCATTTAATCGATCCACACTCATTTACCAAATTTTGCAGGCTCCATTCTTGCCTTCCTAGTGGGTCTCCATTCCTGCCTTCCTAGTGGGTTAAACCTATTTTGTTTCTGTCCCACCCAGTTTCCTCTAAATATTCGAATTCTTCCTCTGGTGGCGGTCAAATTTTGAGAGATAGATGATAGTTTTTACGTACATTTTCTGCTCCAGATGAAGTCTCTATGGGGCAGATCCAGGTGGGATCACATATACATGCGCGATTAAGGATGATAAAATTTGACCTGGTTCATTTAAACTCAAGCTTGACCTGATTTGATTTAATTAGAAAAATCAATAGCCCAAACTTAATTAAAGTGAAACTAGAGAAAACCCAAACCTGAACTTGAAATGACGCGATAACTAAATCTGTCAAGACTCGATTTTAACTTAAATTAACATAAAATATATTGTCGGCAAAGACTTTAGAAAAATTATAATTTAATATATGTGAATAAATTTCTTTTATTATATTAATCTTTTTTACATTGTAGAGCCAGTGATTGAGAATTATGAGGAATGATTAGTGAAATGGTGATAGAGAGATAAGAATAATTAGATTTTAGAAATTATAGTATTCCTATCATCCTATATTTTTTGAAATATTTGATTTTTTTGAATTGTTTGAATTGAATTTATTTATATTACTCCACCTATCCTAAATTGTTTACATCATTCATATTTTAATAATTAATCTATAATTTTTTGTTTTTAATAATTTAATATATAAATAAAAAATTACACATTATTTTTAACTATATATATTTTTTAACTTTTTTAATAAAAAATAATATAAATAAATTTGAATAAATGAACCTATATACTAATGATTTTTTATTTTCAATAAAATTAAAGTTAGGGGATTTATTTTTGTTAATCTGAAAATTGTAGAAAGTTTTAGTAAAAACGTACTCAGGCCCCGGGGAGCGCGTCAAAGTATTCGACCATCTTTTAAAAAATATATATAAAAATTGCTATTCATGATTTGTTTTATATAAAAGGTCAAAGTACACCAAAGTCCTTTGAACTTTTCCAACTCATATGAGTTGGTCTATGGACTTTAATTTAGTTAGCAGAAGCCCTCTAATTTCACAACTTAAAATGTTTTAGTTCATCTCGTTGACTTGGCTATTTTTTTAATGGATTAAACACATGAAGAGCCTTTGAACTTTTAGAACTCATTTAAGTTGGTTACCAACTAGAACTCAAAGTGCAATAGACCCTAAATGCTAGAATAAACAATGAGCATAATAAGCATTTAGTAAATTAATTAAAAATCATTAAATTAATTAAAATTAATTTTTTAGGTTGGGTGAAGAAAAAAATTCTTGAAAATTAATTACTTCATAAAAATTACTACCTCCATCCCACATTGTTCGAAACAGTTGACTTTTGACCATAGTTTGATTTGAATTTATTTATATTATTGGTTGTTAGAAAAAAATTTCAAAAAAATATATTTGAAAACTATAGGTTTTTATTTATCATTTATATAATTTTTTTTATTTATATACTAAAAATTGAAAATAAAAAATCATAGACTAATTGCTAAAAAGTAAGTGTTTCAAATAATATGGGATGGAGGGAGTATTATTTAAGTATTTGTTAGGTAAATATAGGATTAGCTATAAAATGATCTTGATCCTAAATAAAAAAAAGGTAAAAATAAAAAATGTATAAAAACATAATATAAAAATAATATATGTTTAATGAAAATATGAAACAATTGATGTGAAACAAAATTCCATCAATAACCACCTTTTATTTATGAGTGATTAGCATCAGAATTTTTATATTATTAGCATTAGAGTTTTTATTTATGAGTAATTAGTATTAGAGTATTAAAAAAGCTATCAAATGGTAGCATTTAGCTTTTAGCTTCAACATTTTTATAGCAATTGTTAAATAAATTATCTAAAACTCTAATACTAATTATAAAAGTTGTTCCCAAACGGAGCCTATTTTTTTTATTTTTTTATCATTAACCAAAATAAAATATTATACAAAAATTGCAAAAATCTCCACTTGGTTCTATCTTACACTTCACCTTTATTTTCGAAAACCTACACTGTATCTTTACTTCTTTTATATTGTCCTATAACAACTCCTAAAACTATAATTTAAATTGTATTATAATTATCTTCCAATAATTTCAACCTTTATAATATCTTTTTAGAATTAACATAAAATTTAAATTATAAATTTATATACAATGTAAATGGAAAATAATATTTTTTAAATATGAATTAACTATAAAAAATATAATACAACTTGAAGTTATTGGAATATAGTTACCAAATAGTTTAAGTTAGACTTTCATAAATTGGTGTTAGATAGTATAAAAGAATGAGAGCATAAATATAAGATTTTATAAATAAATAAGGTAAAGTATAAATTAGGTTAAGCCAAAAGCAATTTTTTAATATCCCTATATGTTATAGGCAGAGTATTACAAAGGGGGCTAACAAAAAGCTTAGACTCACGTAGACATGTACCTCCTTAAACCTTAACAAGCATTGTCGTCACCACTTCTACATTTCTTTGCACCTAAACTAGGATTTTAAACCCATTTCGACCACGTATAATAAAGTTTAGAGTGTCTATTTGTGATCTAAAAATAAGACAATACTTGAATCTAACCAAACAAGTTCGTTTGATGACTTTAACATTCATCGAAACATAATCTTCTTCCTACTTCCTCAAACTAGCCATGAAACAGACAGTCTCCCTTATCTTCTTTTGGCCAAATTTAAGGGAATCCTTTTGAGTATCTCCCGCATATCAATGGGACTGGTTATTTCCCCTTATTTAGAGCAATGAGAAACACATATTAAGGAGGAAACTAAAGAGTTAACTGTTGCCATTCCTCATAGTTATCTACGTCTATTTATCCAAATACAGAAATCATACTTTATTATCTCTTTTCTCGCCTCAATCCATATAAACTCTTAAAATCTATCGTTTCAATCCACAACTTTTTTATTAGAATCATATTGTTTTTCATTTTTTGGACGGAGTCAAGATAATCGACCCTGCTATGTTACAGTTGAATATGGCATAATCAACAAGTTGGGCACCAATAAATGTTTTTTTTGTCATAAAAAAAAAAGAATTAAAAGTAAATTCAAATAAATTAAAAAAATTATTGACGGTTGGAGATAGCCCACACGACAAAGTTAAATTTTGTCATAAGGAAAAATTATCAAAAGCCTTTTACAGCTTTGCCTAACCTACACTTTGTCTTCTAATTTTCTGAAATCTACACTTAACCCCTAATTAACTAGAACCATCACTCGATCAGTTTTGATGGTGGGCCCCATGGTAAGTTTAAATTTTGTCAACGTGCCTTTATCGGATGGACACAATGAATTTTCTGTGAAAATGTTTACTTTGTCCATGATCTCCTGGTTTTTGATTGTCATATTGTGCTTCAACTATTATAGAGTCAATTGGGTCATGCCCTATTTACTAATAAGTTCTCCTAAAGCCTGCTTCTTCATTTCACAAATTTCAAACTTGAAAACTTGTTGAAGGGACTAGCAATTTTATACTTCCTTCATCCTAAAAGTTTTACTTTATTTTTTTTTCATAATTAATTTAGGATTTTTTATTTTTAATATTCTAATATATAAATAAAAAAATTTTGTATATGAATGATAATTCTATGTAGTTTTTAAATATATATATAATTTTATTTTTTCTAACAAATAATAATATAAATAAAATTAAGTCAAAATACAACAAAAAGCCAAATATATCAAAACTTCTAGGATGGAGAGAGTAAAAACTAGATTGGACTAACTGTTTGACCGATTCGACCTTGAAACATTGCCTTTGATAGTCTGACTATTGACTCATTAAATATTTGGTCAACCACTAAAAAACTAGTTAACCTAAAACAATATTCAAATCAGTACATCGTAAGCTGAAAAGATTTTTTTGAATGATAATGGGTAGCAATTATAATTTTTCTTTAGAATGATAAGGTGAAAATGGATGTAAATGAACAAAGTATTCGGTAAACCATTCATGAATCATTTAGTATGAATTCGTTTATTTTCATTTATTTAGTTAAATAAAAGAACATGAACAAATTTTTCTGTTCAATTAGTTAAACAAACAAATATGAACAAGGTCTCATTTGTTATTTACTTTTACAAATTATTCAATTATTGTTCGTTTATATTTATTTATTTATTTATTTATTTATTTATTTATTTATATCTATTTGTTTTTTTATTTATATATTAGTTGTACATTTATTATTATGATAAATCCATATTTAGTCCCATAACTTTAAAAGTTATCCTAATGTGGCCCATGAACTCTAAAAGTGACTATTAAAGTCCTTTAACTCAACTCACGTGTCCTATTTTTATCCCTATTATCAGTTTAGGCATTATTTCAAATGAAAATTGCCTATGCAGCACCCAAATTGCCACATGACGTCATCTTATGTGGCAATGAGTAACAAGATTGGGAGAATAATAAGTCTTAGGCTAAAATTGACAAAGACAAATAATTTTAAGAACTTAAAAGGTTTAACCCTAATTTTTTCCTCTCCCTTAATTTTATTCTCTCCGTCTCCCTGCTACCACCATCTCTCCGTCTTTATGTCTCCCCGTCTATGTTGCACCCATCTCTCCATTTCCCATAATACCCCTACAATCCTTCTCACTGGTTACCGCTACCAATCGCTGACGACCTTAATTTCTGCCATGCCTGTCCTCTATCTTTCTGTGAAGTGCTCCTCATAGAGCTCCAACGCCATGAACTCGAAAAAAGAGTGTTGGGTAACTTGGTTCATTGCTTAAATTTGAAATGAAGGCAGTTGTGTTCATCTTCCTAAATCTTGATTTTAACCTGCAACCTGTATCCATCTGCACGATCTTCGGACTCCCAATTTTGGCGGTCGGGTTAAAAGAGGCCGAAAATATTCTCTGCCATGAAATTTCCTAAAAATCAAAGAAGAAAATAACCAAAAATCAAAAGAATGCCTTGATTGGAGAAGTTTGGTTGGTGATTTTTTTTTCTATTGGAGAAACGGTGATGTGTTCGGTTGGAAATGGAGTCGGAGGCCTGAAAAGCAGGTGGAGATTTGAACTGTTGGCTAATATATGTTTAAATCCCTAATATTATTAATTTGTGTCAATTTTAACCTAAAATTTTTTATTCTTTCAATATAGTCATTCATTGTTATGAAATAGGATGCCACGTATCAATTTGAGTGCCATGTAGGCCTTTTCCGTTAGAAATAATGACCGAACTAAGGGTAGAGACTAAAATAAGACACGAAAGTTAAGTTAAGGACTTTAATAGTCACTTTTAGAGTTAAGGGATCACATTAGGACGACTCTTAAAGTTAGGGAACCTAATATGGGCTTTACCTTTTATTATTATATATAATATATGTTTATTAGTGTTCACTAACTCCATACACACATGTTTATTGTTTGTGTTCATGTTAATGTTTGTTAAAAGTTAAATGAATAAATATGAATATGATTTGTTCGTATTCATTCGATTAATTTACAGTCCTACAGATGAACTAGCGGTCCAACTAGTTGAATCATGTGGATCGTGAATCAGAGCTTTCTCATGTTTCTTTCACTAGTTGGTTTTTACAACATTGGAGAGGAGGTGCTCATTATCACTATACTTCACAAATATTTGGTTTTTTTGTTAAAATATATGGATTCATAGGAACTTTCAATTAGGGATAAAAATTTTAGGTTTTGGGTCAAATTTAGGCTTAAACCCAAAATTTTAAGACCCATTTCATAACCTTCAAATGATGGCGCAAAGCCAACCAAATTTAAGGTTTCAACTCGGACTGACCCTAACCCGAAAAAAGAATTGAAAAAAAGGAATAAGGTCAGGTTGGATCGATTTCAACCCGAAATGACTGCGCATCTCCTCATTTCCAATTGATGGCAGCAAAAAGGGAGGGACTAGGAAAGGAGCCCGGGAGGCGAGGGAGGCCGAGGCTGAAAGATGAGGTTGACGGCGAGGCTAACGAGTAAGGAATGAGGTTGAAAGCGAGGGCGAGCCTGAGTAGTCTTAAGATTTAGTGATGGAAGGCAAGGCTGAGGAGTGAGGTCGACAGTAAGGGCAGAGCTAGGGATGGAGGCTTCTCGGCAAGGGCGGGGCTAGGGATAGTGGCATCTCAATCAGTGAGGGTCGGCGAGGGAGAGCCGTGTCTTGAAGAGGTTCAGTGAGGAAGGGCGACGTTTCAGCAAGGGTTGGACTTGGCAAGGAAGGAATGGATGTGCCTCCCAACTCCCAATGCTCGAATGTCCTCATATCTATATAAATACTATAAAGGACGTGAGAGAAGTAGATGTGCCTCCTGTCCTTGAGAAATAATGCCATTTTGTTGTGAGAAGAAGAGCACCTAGCTTCATGTGTAAGGTGTTTCTTCTTTGTTAAGAGGATGACATCTGCCTGTGTAAAAAAATAGTTGAGGAAACGTGGAAGCTTAAGAGCAATAGTTCCATGCATTATTCTCTGACACATGGGATCATTGATCATCATGGCTATAGAGACCTGGAATGTCGCATGCAAATTGGATAGGTTTGTGATGATGGTGGAACAATTTTGCGCGGCCAAAAGCAATGATGATCAAAGATGATTCCATGATAGAAACCAGTGATGAACTATAAAAATCCCACGTATGGGAGATGGAAAAACAGGGGTTGATAGAATGGTGGTATGACGGGGAAGTTTCCTGTTTAGCATTTGTTGGCCCAAGTGCAACCAAGAGGGGGGTTAATTGGTTGTATTCCAAATGGCCACAAATTGGTTGTATTTATACAAAATATAAGTGCTAAAAAATGAACAAACAAAAATCTTCTCCAAAAATCAATGTTTGTTACACAAAAACTTATAGCTTAAATTTCAATCCATTTGCAAATAACTCCATTTGGCCATTACATTGACCATCAAAATAACATCTAAACACACACAAAAAAAAGTGAAAGAAATAATTACATGAATCCCAAAAAATTGATGGATAGAGTAATATTAAAGAAAAAAAAAAAAAGAAATCTTAGAGTTATATATCAAGATGAACCATAGTTTGTTGAAGGCATCAGTATGGGTACAACAACTAAAAATTGAAAGGTACAACAAAAACTTGCTAAGTACTAGACACATTTGAAGTTAATTTTCATTGATATTTCAGTAAGCTTCTTCATACAAATTTTAATTAAAATTTTACTCTCAAAAGACATTAATATCTTAAACATGACCATATGCGAAAAATAGAAAGACCAAAAAGTTAAGACTAATGATTCTACCTATTTTGCTTCAATATTTTTATTTTTGAAACTAAAAAGTTGTATCCAAGGGCACCAAGGGATGACAAATTATTGTTGAGTCATGAATGGATACCAAAAAATACAACCACATAAAATACTCATATTTTTATTTTTCTATTGATGCTACTATAAAGCCTAGAAACATCAATTTATACAATGAAGTTTATTTTAAATGTATTGGGAAAAGTATGGAGCTCATTATTTACCAAATAAGAAAAAGTGGAACTAAAGCTAAAGCTTAATCTGTAGTCAAACTAAGGACTTAGTCCATATCCAATTCATCAAGTTGCAATAAAAAAAAACAACTAGCTTACAATTCAACTCACAAAAGAAATAAAAATATTAAAAGTAATCAAGTAGATCAACTTATTTTCTGCTACAAGGACCATATTGGATTTAGTGATGCCATCATCAGGTATATGCTTAAGGACCTAATTTTGGATCAAATTAAAAATGTCGCATCCTTGTCCTATATCATATGCAATTCTCTCCCACTCAAAAAGTCTATTCATGCCAACATTTCTTTGTTGGCACTCAAATTATTTCCTATGATAGTTTCCAAAATATTAGGATACTTTTGATAAATATTAAAATATTTGGGAGAAAGGTGCTTCAATACATGGGAAACTATAATTGTGTTTTTCAGTCCTACTAAGCAACAAACATCTAGCCTACATAAGTTGATCTATCAGTAACAGTTTTTAACACTATATAAACAAAAATTTTCCCATTGTTTCAAGGAATAGATCACACATAAAGGCACCATCGTGTTCTCTAGCGTTGAATCACTACCTTATTTATGAAAGAATTAACAACTATTCTTTCACATCATGAAATTTGATCTTTCTCAAGCAAAAATTAATAATAGTTGAGACTTTACACAACAAAAAAGCCAAGTCACCTTTCTCATCCTATGAACAAAAATATAAACAATGGTGTGATGTGCTTGTTATTCTCCTAATTTTTCATGCAACCTAGTTTCAAACTTTTTTCCCTATAGTTGTCCTAGAGTTTCGCATAATTATAGTATGAAGTAAGCAGGCATCAAATAGGGAGATTAGAGATTCAAGAAAAAAAGATTCATCACATTTATTTATATGCTAAAGGGCAAACATTTAATCAGTGGCTATACATGTAACCCTTGCTTTATGTATACATATGCCTATATGCATGAGTTAAGACCCTTTGTGATGTAATGTACCATGGACGTAAGCAAACAAATTTTAAGTTTTTTGCTAGACCAAACATAGATAAAGTAAAAAAAAAACATATTGACCTTAGAAATGCATCAATTATAAAAGTTAAATGAGAAGATCATTGATTCAAATATGGGACAAAATTGATATAAAAGAAAAATGAGTGAGCTATAGAATGATCATCGTTACCCATAACTATATAAAAGAAATCAACTCTTTCAATCTAGGGGACAAATGAGTGAAACTGCCATCTTATCTTAGCAGAGTAGTTGGCACAAAAGCCCCTACATAGTACAAAAGGAGAAGTGGAGTATGAGATGAAAATAATTATCTAAAAAAACTCAGAGACTTTAATTGAAACTCAACTTATTTTCTTACGGCTTGTCACCTTCGTTTAATCTATGGCCAGAAGCATTTTATTACTTGTATATTTGCTTCTTTGAAATTATTCAACCATTACAACCAAGGTCATGTCTATCTCATAGTACCTAATAACAATTGAGAAGTTAATGTTAATTAGAAAACTAGTTATAATAGTATTCATCTTGAACTGTAGTTTTTCAGGAGAGAATCACTGAACGAAATAAAGATAGAGACAATGTTTACCTTACCTAATTGGATTTGGCCATAATATGATAATCAAAATTGATGTCCAACATATATGGGATCATTATATCTTCTTAGCCATCTTATCTAATAATCATAACATCGAACTCAATTAATCAACAAAAACAACTTAATCTCAAAGAGAATACAACCAAACCGAAAGGATAGAAAAGATGACTTTTAACATATAGTAGTACTTACCTTGAGTTTCAATGAGCAAATGCAAATATCATTACACCTAATTAGGTTTAAAAAAAAAATGAAAATGTAGTCAATGAAAGTTATATATACAAAATAATTTGTTTTCATAATAAGAATAGAAAACTAATAACTACAATACTACTAAGAAATCATTTGATCAATAATCTTAAGGTTATAACTCAAGCTGCTTATGTGGTCCTCTTTGTATATCCACCTTCAATCTACAGATATGGCGCCATTAGGCAAATAACCCATAGTGTCATGTTTCTCCGTCTAAGAAAAAATCAAAAACCCCATAGCTTCAACATTATGGTCTTTCATCACTTCTTCCCTTTTTCTCCACATAATTTCCACTTCATTGTCTCCTTAAGATTTCTTATGGGTTTTTATAAAAAAAAAAAAAATCTTATAGGTTGAAATCCTTTCCATCTATGACATCCTTATTAACATCAAATTCTCCTATGAACTTAGGTTTGATGTCCTTGGAGGAGACCAGCAAAGACATGGATCTTACCTAACTATGGAAAATTAGCTAAGGGTTGCTTGCTGATGAGAGATTCATGTGACATTCAAGATAGAAACTTGCTATGACACTGTAATCAGGCTCTTCGACCAAGCTTTTCCGCTGTACGTCATGAAAGCAACACTAAATACAATCAATAAAAAAGCTAAACAAAGAGATCCAACATATTTACTTCTAAAATATAGATGCTTGGGCTAGCTCAGTTGATGTGAAAAGAAATGTGCTATTAGTTGGTGGGAGTGAATCTATTAAAAAAAAAAGGTTGAGGAGTAATTACACTGTACTAAAGGTAATGTTTAATGAATAGTAAATATGTTTCATATTTAAAATATCGTAGCAATAATAACGTTCATAGTGCCCCACGCGTTGTAATGGTTCAATCTCTATTAACATTAAATATAAATATAATTAATAACAATCATTGACTATAGAAATTTTTCATAAAAATCAAGTAGCTAAGATTTTGATTTGACTTAAAATTAGAGTTTGATCTTTATTCAATAATTAGAAATTTTGATTAAAGAAAAACAAACTATGGTGACCAAATCTTTACTTTAGAAGATAGTAACTCAAAAAATTTTGAAGACCAAGAAAGTAAATGAAAAAACTCTAATTATTAAGTTTAGGGATTAAAATGACAAACAATTAGAACTTAGGTCTAAAATGACAAAGAGCAGAAATTTGGAACTGAAAATGTGTTTTAACCAAAACGAAATAGATTGAAACTAGAGAAATAGTTACATAGACCCTCAAAAAAGTGATTTTCTTTCAAAAGGGGGATCAAATTCAAAAGCAAAGTAATTACGTAAAAAAAAAAAAGAGGCAAAAAATGCCAAAAAAAAAAAAAAACCTGCACATTGTTCATGAAACAGTAATTTTGGCCCAGAACTCTTCGCCCAAAAGACTTGACCCTATTGATAGAATAGTACCAGTTATTGGTGTTCAGAATATAGTGTAATTCTTAGCCCAAAACTCTTAGCCTAAAACTACCCAAAACTTTTGACCCAAAACTCCTAGTCTAAAACTACCCAAAACTTTTGGCCCAAAATTTTTTTGCTATTCAGTGAATGGTATCTTTGTTCATATTATATAAACAATGATCAAGCACACCATTCTCTCCCAATTTCCTTTCTTATAATATAATATTTCTAGCTCTCACCTAAAACATGGTTCTAAGCAGAAACAAATTTTTTTTTATAAAAAAAAAAAAAAAACGAAACGACGACGCGACGACGAAAGTCCGAACCAACAAAAATTCCAAGTTGCTGCTTGCTTCCGTTTGAGTTGGACAGTGCCCCAAGCATGCAACAATTTTTCGCCGCCAACCCCAAATTCGGCGATAGCCCATAGGTTTGCCGGCTGGAGTTGTCTTTGGCAACGAGGAGTAGAATAGCATCTACTGAAGTCGGATCATTGAGACTGCAAATTAAACATATAAAATGGTGGGAACATGCTGTATTTTGTATGAGTCTTGTCCTCGAAGTCTGTCCACGAAGACCTTGGGCATCTCTGCGATCTCCAGCTCCCGAAGGTTGGCCAGAGACTTCGTTTCCTCGGGAAGCACCTTCAGACTCCCGCAATTGGTGATCCGGAAGCAACTGAGCCTCGGCATCGCGCCTTCTTCCACATTCATTTCTTCCACAGCTTCCAAGGTGTGCAGCTCCAGGAATTCCAGCTGTTGAAATCCGTCTGTTGACATCTCCATTCGCTCTCCGACATAAGACTGTGACCTTAGTCTCAGAATCAGTAGATTCGGGAGCTGCTTCAGAATCTCCACAGAATCTTGACGCAGATGGGTGTGTTCTAGTGTCAGCTGGGTGAGGTTTGGTGGGAACTCTTGGGACCCAGGTAGCTGCCTTATCCTTCCTCTTAGATGCAATTTCATGAGATTTTGAAGGGCTCTTAGTTGGATGAGTGACGGGAACTCGGAATCTTCTGCACGTAGGTAGAGCGATTCAAGCTTCCTGAGCCCTGCAATGGAGTTGAATGTTTCACTTGCTCGCGAGCTGAAATTTCCTCTCATTCCCAATTTTCGCAGGCTAATGAGGTTTGCCGTGTTATTTCGTGTCCAGTTCTCCACATGTATCTCTGAGAGAGTCTGGAGTTGCCTCAGTGTATCGATTCTCAGATGGCCCCCATACTCATGCCCGCACATATATAGATGTCTTAGTTTTGATATCTTCCACAGTACATTGGGCAGGACGCTGAGATGAAGGTTTCCAGCTACGTCTAGAGTCTTCAGGCTGCCCAAAGAACTTATGGCTGATGAAAGAACCTGCAAGTTGGTCTCCTTTAAACCCAAGTACTTTAGATGAATCAGTTCCCCTATGGTGCTTGAGATGGTGGTACAGGTTATACCCTCCAAGTCGAGGGTTCTAAGAAGTTTAAAGGTTTTCCCAATGTAGTCCAGATCACTAACTTCCATCTTGTAAGGATCATTTATGTAGTAATTGATCTGGCTTTGGTGATCAACTCTGAAGAAGAGAAGTGAGCGCACCTGGGGATTGGAATACCTCTCTTGTGGCCAATGAAATGTGGAGTAGAAGGCATAGCGACGAGATTTGGTTGGAGGATACTGACTTTGACTCCCTTGGGTTTCATGAAAGTTCTCTATTTTTGCCTTTGTGATTGAGAGATCTCGGAGTAGGTCATGAAGACGGCAGTGCTTAACTCTGTTGTTGACACTAAGCTTTGCGACTTGAACCATGTTTCTCTCAATCAAGTCGTGTAGGTAATCCTCTGCTACATCCTCCATCTTTTCTTCTTGCTGTGGAATCAAACCCTCTGCTATCCAGAGTCGAAAAAGTTTATGTGTGGGTATCAAATGGTCTTCTGGGAACTGTCCCAGATAAAGAAAGCATGATTTCAGGTAGTATGGCAAATCATTATAACTCAAAGCCAGTATTGCTGAGACTCCATTTGGGTCTCGGGCAAAAAGTGAGTTCATGTTGCTTAGGACTCGTTTCCATTCAACCAGGTTTCTCTTCCTCGAGAGCAACCCTCCAATAACAACAATGGCTAATGGTAGACCAGCGCACTCCGCCACAATCTCTTTCCCAACCTCCTCCAGTTGTGGGGAACGGTGTGCATCATAGCTGGTGATAAAAGCCTTTCGGCAGAAGAGCATCCAGGCATTGTCTTTGTTTAGGAACTGCAAATCATAAGGATCTGTCAGAGCGTCAGCTTTCTGAGCAATACTCCTATTACGAGTTGTGAGCATCACTCTGCTACCGTTGCTTCTGTCTGGGAAGGCCTTTGCAAGAGAATCCCATGCTTCCACGCTCCATACATCATCTAAGACGACCAAATAACGTTTCTTCCGTAGGTTTTCATAAAGCAGTGCTTCCAATTCTTCAACCTCCATCTTTTCCAATTTCCTTCGTGTTGGGGCCACCTGTCTTATAATTGCCTGAAGTATATCCCTGGTACTGAACTGTTGTGATACATAAACCCATGCTCGTGAAGGAAAACGAGCCTGAACTTGTTCATGGCTATAAACTTTCTTTGCCAGAGTGGTCTTCCCAATGCCTCCCATTCCAACAATTGAGATGGCATGCCACTGATCCTCACTTTGGGCAAGAAGCATCACCAGCTTGGCTATGTCATTATCCAGGCCTACAGCATCCCGCTCTTCACCACAAGGAGATGATCTTCGTAACTTTCTCAGCCTCTCATTTACACTACTCATCCCTTCTCCTATGTTCTTGATACCATACACTTCTCGACTGACAGAAATGTTTCGGATTCTTGTCTGGATGGCCACAAGCTCATTCGCAATCTTTGATCGGTGTCTCCATTCATTGAGGACAGAAGCGTACCTTTTGATGGATTTCTTTCTCTTGTGAGATTCAGTTCTGGAGATGAATTTGTCGATGAGGTCTTCGGCATCATAGGCAACATTTCTGATCTCTGAGACCCAGTTCTGCACTCTCTGGTCTTCATCTTGCTTTGAATCTGCATCCCGCAGAAAACACCGCATCCGGGACAGTTCATCTTGCAGATTCTCAATTTCTGTGCGGACGTTTCTGTTGAAGTCAATTTGATTGAGAAGTTCTGCTAGTCTGTCCAAAGCAAATGAAACAGCCACCTCCGCCATCTTCCGAGCCTTTCTCTATTCGCTTTTTCGGGCACGGGAGACAACCTGCAAGCTGAACCGTGCTACTTCATATAAGAATTGATACAGCTGAGAGATAGGCCTCATTCAATTGAGTGTTCTGTACCATTTCTTGAAGTTTGAAGGGAACTTGCTAGCTCATGAATTGTGAGTAAAAGGCCATCAGTCATTTCCTTTCGAAAAAAGTGATATTGGTGTTGAAGAATTTGGGTAGCTGCCAATCTTCCATATACACATGGATATTAATGTGTTTGTATCTGATTATGTTGATCGCTGTACTTAGCCTTATCTTGCTTGTGTTGTACATATACTCAAATTCTAGTTGTAAAGTATTAAATAAATAAAAAAAGTTTGCCCCACTCTGGCTTTGTGCGGCTGCAATATTTCTGCCTATCATTCTTGATCTTTACAGGGTGTCAGAGCCAACCATTCTTGACCTCCAGCCATGTCAGACATAAACTCCAACCTCACTTCTTCGGTCTTATCCTCAGCCCTCTCCACCAGCCTACCATCCTTGCCGTCACCTTCAATGAATCTTGGACATCTTTTGAACGTCCATCTCACTAAACATAATTGTTTCCTTTGTCCCATATTTTTTAAAATATTTATTTTTTAGTAATTAATTTATAATTTATAATTTTTAGTATATAAATAAAAAAAATTATATAAATAATAAATAAAAATTTATAGTTTTTAAATATATATTTTTTAATTTTTTTCTAACAATCAATAATATAAATAAATTTAAGTTAAATTATACAAAAAAATTAACTGTTTCAAATAATATAGGACGGAGAGAGTATTCAATATGGAAGACACAGTTTCTTCATTATCTCAGAGCCCAATGTCTCATTGGTTATGTGGATGAAACCTTGGAGTGCCCGCCTCAATTCATTGCTGCTGAAGGAGATAGTCAATCGGTGTCAGGTGCTTCTCAAGTTGCAAACCTAGCATACTAAACATGGTTCTAGCAGGACTAAATGGTCTTTAGCACCATTCTCTCATCTCTCTCAGAAGAGATCCTCAACCATGTGGTTTTTATGGCTATAGCGAGAGAAGTATGGACTTGCTTTGAAAGGATGTTCTTCTCCCAGTCGTAGGCCCAAGTTATGCAAATTAGGCTCCAGCTGTCGACAATGTAGAAGAAGGACCTCTCTGTCGCTGTTTATTATCAACGCATCAAGAGTCTCGTGGACACATTGGCTACCATAAGAAAGCCACTTCAGGACTATGAAGTCGTGCCTTACCTCCTTGCTGGCCTTGGATTAGAATATGATCTTTTTTGACTTCGGTCACAACAATGTTTGAATCGATTTCTCTTAATGATTTATATGGCTATCTTTTAAACTATGAGCTTTGCTTGGAGCACCACAACACAATTGTCCAGATCTCTGTTGGAGCTTCTGTAAATAGACCCTCAGCGAACATTGCCTTAAGAAACAATTTCAATTAGTCAGGACGTGGTGGTGGAAAGAGCATCAATCAGAGAGGATGGAGAGGGTGTGGCTGAGGGAGACACAATCAACACGACTCAGGGAATATGGGTCCAAAAGTAATCTGTTAAGTATACAAGAGACCGGGTCACTTAGCTATCTCCTGTCACCATAGGTTTGATCACTCTTATCAACCCGAATCTAGTCATCTTACAACTGTAGCTTCTACATCATCCTATCAAATAGATCCAAACTGGTACATGGACTCAGGTGCCGATGATCACATAACTGCTGATTTGAACAATCTTACCATCAGTGAAGAATACAATGAGATGGATCAAGTACAAGTTGGAAATGAATCAGGTTTGCTGATTAACCATATCAGTTATTCTCATATCTTAACTCTGCATTCTTCTTTAAAACTCAACAATGTCTTACATGTTCCTCAAATAAGGAAAAACCTAATATCTGTTAGCAAACTCAATCATGATAATAATGTTTTCATTAAGTTTCACCCTCATTGTTTCTTTGTCAATGATCAATCTACGAAGACAAAACTCTTACAAGACCCATGTAAAAATGACTTGTATTTGATGCCCAACTTCTCTTCTTCATCACAACCTTCGTTGTCATTCCTTGGTGAAAAAGTCAGTTATAACCAGTGGCACAAGAGACTTGGTCACCCGTCTTCTTCTATTGTTTCAAAAATCATTCATCTCCATAAGCTTCCTTGTGAGAAATGAGCTTTATTTATTGTTTGTGATGCTTGCCAACAAGCTAAGAGTCATCAATTGTCATTCAATAACTCTAATTATGTGTCAAAAAAACTTTTAGATCTTGTGTTCTTTGATGTTTGGGGACCAGCTTCTATTTCAGTTAATGGTTACTTTATTACATTTACTTTATCGATAACTTTAGTAAATTTGTTTGGTTCTATGTTTTATCTTGGAAATCTAATGTTGAGAAAATTTTCTTTCAATGACAAGCATATGTTGAACATTTGTTAAACAGGAAAATCAAGAAAATCCAAATTGATTGGGGAGGAGAATACATAAAACTTCATTTTTATTTTCTATCTAGTGGTATTGAGCATAGGGTCTCCTATCCTCATACCCACCAACAAAATGGCACAGCCAAACGCAAGCATCGTCACATAGTTGAAACTGTTATGACACTTCTTTCTCATGCTTCTATGCCTTTCAAATTTTGGGACAACTCTTTTCAAATTGCATGTTACCTCATAAATCGCTTGCCTAGTCCCATCATTAACAATGTTTATCCTATAGAGTGATTATTTCATGTCAAACCTAACTATTCCCTTTTGAAAGTTTTCGGCTGTGCATGCTGGCCCTACCTTAGACCTAAAATTCAGCCAAACTAGAATTTCTTTGAAATAATGTATATTCTTAGGTTACAACAGTAGACATAAAGGATATAAATGCCTTTTTGCACCAATTGGTCTTGTGTATATCTCTAGACATGTTGTTCTTTATGAAACTTTGTTCCCCTTTACTCAATACTCCAATGCACCTACAAGTCCCAAACTATCCACATCATCTTATATCTACTTGCCACCAACTTCTCTTTTACTGCCTGTTGAAAAACTTACTTCACCAAGGAATGACTTCACACTTTCCTTTAATCAATCTATGTTATCTACTTCCTATTCAACCTTGGCTTCCATGCCCTCATCACTTGAACTGTTTGCTCCAATCCATCATCCCATGAGAACATGTTTGCAAGATAATATAAGAAACCTAAAACGATTCACTAACGGTACTGTGGCTTATTTTGCAGCTTCTATTAATGATCATTTAGAACCTACATGTTTTTCACAGGCAATTCAGGTTCAGCCTTGGCGGGAGGCTATGAAAGTCGAGTTTGATGCATTCATTCATAATGAAACTTGGTGATTGGTTCCACTTGATAAACGGATGAACCTTATTGATTGCAAATGAGTGTTCAAACTCAAACGGCGTGTCGATGGAAGTATTGAAAAGCATAAAGCTCACCTTATGGCAAAAGGTTTCAAATAGCAACATGGAATCAACTACACAGAAACATATAGCATGGTGGTAAAACCAGCTACAATTCGAACTGTTCTCTCCTTGGCAGTATCTCAGAACTGGCAAATCCGACAACTAGACGTCTAAAATGCCTTATTGCATGGGTTTCTATTTGAAGAAGTATATATGAGACAACCACCCGATTTTGTTCACCCGAAGTAGTCGAAACATGTTTGTCATCTCCAAAGAGCGATTTATGGCGTAAAACAAGCTCCTAGAGCTTGGTTCTCTCAGTTGAGCTCGTGCTTACTGGAACTTCTTTCCTTTCCTTAAAGGTAGACACTTCACTTTTCATTTTTAAGCAAAAGGAAGTTATCATATATATGTTAATTTATGTTTATGACATTGTGCTTATAGGAAACTCTACTTCAGCAATGGATAAGCTGATTCATTCTCTTTGGCTAGACTTTCCACTCAAAGATCTTGGTTCATTAAATTACTTTCTTGGCATCGAAGCTATTCATGATAAACAAGGAATCATTTCTTCACAACAAAAATACATCCTTAATCTTTTGACACGGACCAAGATGACTCATGCCAAATTCGTGAATACACCTATGTCATCCATAGAGAAGCTGTCTCAACATGGAAGGGAGCCATTCTTAGATGTTACTTTTTATTAGAGCACCATTGAGGCATTTCAATACATCACACTTATAAGGCCTGATCTCACCTTTGCAGTCAACAAAGTATGCCAATTTATGCACACTCCCTCTATCGCTCACTGGACAACTGTGAAATGCATACTTCGATACCTGGTGCACACTTCTTCTTTTGGTCTTCACGTCAATCGATCATCATCATCTCTCCTTAGCGCATTTTCAGATGCAGACTAGGCAGGTTGCCCAGATGATCAGCGTTCTACAAGTGGATATGCTATATTTATCAGTTCCAAACTCATTTCATGGAACTCTCACAGGCAAGCTACAGTTTCTTGATCTAGCACAGAAGTTGAATATCGTGCTCTTGCCAACACGACAGCTGATCTCGTTTGGCTTCAAACATTGCTTTCTTAACTCAGTGTTTTTCTCTTTAAACCGCCCATTTTATGGTATGATAACATTGGTGCCATATATCTTACTTCCAATCCAGTATTTCATGCACGCACTAAACATATAAAATTTGATTTTCACTTTGTGCGGGAGATGGTATCTCGTAAGAACTTGGATGTTCGATTCATTTCCTCAAATGACCAAGTGGCAGATATTCTTACCAAGCCTTTATCATCTCAGTCATTTGAATGCCTTTGATTAAATCTCAATGTCCTCTCTCGTCCCTTGAGATTGAAGGGGCATATTGAAAAATTTGGGTAGTTTCCAATCTTTCATATACACATGGATATTAATGTGTTTGTATTTGATTATGTTGATCGCTGTACTTAGCCTTATCTTGCTTGTGTTGTTCATATAGTCAAACTCTAATTGTAAAGGCTCTCCCAATATTTCCTTTACATTAAATGTTGAGCTAAGTAAATCCCAAGTTATTTCCTCAAATAAATTTAATTAAGTAAGGAAAATAAGCTAAGTAAAGTTAAATTGAGTTCCAAAGAGTAATTGGCACCTAAGGGGGAAAAAGGGTAAAATGGTAATTTTAGCCCAAATCAGTGGCATGACTGTAATTTTGGTAAAATTAGGTTCATGCAAGTGTTTTGAGCTAATTGATTTAAGACCATAAGTGTTTATAGCTATTGAATAAAAAGCAAAAGTTAAGGGTGAAAAATGCACTAAGTGAAAAATTGAGCTATTATGTTTTATAATGGCTTAAGTGACTTAAGGGCAAAGTATTTAGATAAGAAAAACCTTTCTTTGGGATCAAGGAAAGATGGTTTAGTGGAGGTTATAATGGCCTAAGTGAATAAAAATTAAGTTTGGGGGCCAAAGAGTCAAATGGAAAAGAGGTTAGCTATATAAGTGGAGGAGATGACATTATTCATCTTCTCCCCCATTTCCCATTTTCGTAGCTCTCTTTCCTCCACAGTTCTCCACCTCCAAACCTCCCAAATCACTCAAATTTCCATGAAATCAAAGGTCCCGAAGCTATCCCAACAAGCCCTTAGCTCATTTTTGTGGAATTGGTGCATTTGGAGTTGTTTTTGCAAGTTTTTGGTTCAAACCTAAAGGTAAACATCTTTGATCCTTATGGGTTAGTTCTAAACTTGTTAAATGGTTAGAAATGGTCTTAACTTTGTGCTCTTGGTGTCCAATTTGGTTGATTTCAAGCTTGGAACTGAAAGGAATTTGTTGGAGCTCGAATATGCTCATTGCTTATTTCTTACTTTCAAGATGATTTGAGGTAAGGGATTTAAGTTAATTTAGCTCCAATAATGCATAGAAATGTAGTATTATGAGTAGGAATGAAGTAGAAACAAGGCCCATGTGAATTGGCCTTGGGATGGAAAAGTTCGAGCAAGTTTCATGCAAGTTCGCACGCTGTTGTGCAATACTATAATGCATTGGCGACGCAAACTGAAGACACGTCGCCGTTGGATGTCAGGATTCCAAAGCGTTGATGCCTTTGGCGACGCGTCACTAACGGTGCCACCAAGGCATTAGTCCCTCAAGCTCAGGCCATCTTAAGGATGTCTCAAACTCTCGGTTATCATCCCTAGGCTAATTTAAGATGTTCTATAGCCTCAGTTAGGTTTAGAACTCATTCCTAAATTGGGAATTATACATTATTTAAGTGGTAGCTAAGTGGTGTGGTTATGGAAGGGTAAGTAATAGTGGCTAAGAGGATTAAAGTGCTTAAGTTGCCAAGTGAGTACTAAGGGGATTAAGGCAGGTTTCAGATTCTTTGTTGGCCCAAGTGGGAGGTCTTAGACCTTTGGGCAATGAAAATGAAACCTAAGAGAATCTTAACCAAACTTTATGGTTTGGTAAATAAGCTACTAAGGAGTCCTGAGCTAAGCTCAAAAAATTTGGTAAGTTGAACCACATAAGGCAACTACCCTGCACAATAAGTTAAGGGAAGACGAGTAAAGAAGGAGTAAGCAGTGACTTACTCTAAGTAGCCCGTCAAGGCGAGCAAGGTTTGAGTAAGTGATAACTTACTCTACGGTGCCCGTAAGAAAACTTCATGGGGTTAGTTAAGTGCTAGCATAGGATACGAGGGCCAATATCTAAGTACCCCAACCGTAAGAGCTCACGGCAAGTCTATCACCTACGGGTGTAAGGAAGTCCGAGGTGCATGTGCATGCGCATATTTCATCTATCAATCAATCCATCATTTGCTTTATTTATTGTTCCTTTCTTATTTCTGATTACGTCAGTTGCTTACTTGTTTTGCTTGCGTTTTATATATGTGCATATATTTGCATGCTTGCATTGTTTTTCCCTGTAGGTACAAAATCCCTTACTGAGTACTTTAGAGTACTCACCACTTAGGTATTGTGCAGGTGTTATGTGGACTAGTCGGGCTTAATAGTTGGTAAAAGGCAACTGTTAAAGCTTAGTTTTATTGGCTTTAAGGTATTCTTTATGTAGGAAACTTCAAGTTTCTGAGTTACTTATGGCATAAGCTAGTATTGACCAAAGTGTTCGCCTTATAGTTTGAGGTTAAGTGAGTACAAGGAAAGTGTGGCTTATCACTTGAAGCTAGATTGCTTAGGTGAAGAGCTAAGGATGGATCTTAGTAGATATGATCTGCTTCTTTTATATGTATGGTAATTTCATACATAGATCGCCTCTACTAGTATCTATTGGTGTGTATAACACTAGGGTTACTTTTGGATGCATATAAGTTTTAGATGTATGTACATAGTTGTTACTTGAAGTTAAAGCAACTAAAGTTTTATGTCTTGGCTTGTTTTGAATTATGTTTTCATTAATTGCCGCGGCACTATTTTCAATGATATTTTAATTTAATTGTTATCACATAGCAGGACAATGCATGCATATTTCCTATGCAGAATAGGCTAAGTAACGATTTACATGTAAAGATTTAAGATATTTCACAAGTAATAACTAGTTAACTATAACCTAAGTGAGATCATAGTTTCCAAAAAGCCTACCAGTATTAGCAATTTAGGGCACTGGGCCATGTTCCGCGACACTAATTTAAAGCATTATATAAAAAAAGTTTGCAGCTTTATGCGGCTGCAATATTTTTGCCTATCATTGTTGATCTTTACAATTGGTACCTTAAATCATGTCCGAAGTCATGTTTGTTTTGCTGGGAAAGTTCAGGAAGTGTAATTTGTATCTTTGCTGGGAGGTGGATAATTATTAATCAAAGCCCATAGATAAGTTATCTTTTCGACTTAACTCGCAAAGAAATCAACCTGTTCGCATCTTCCTTGGGACCATGCATGCACCATTAATACTTTTTATTTTATATGCCCTGCTGCAAATGATGTTTGCGCAGAACTTTCTTCTTTTTGTTTTTATTTTCTTTTCTTTTTCTTCTTTAAAGTGACTAGCACTTAGTTTTTTTGGGTAGGGGTGTTCATCTAACTCACATAACTCATGAAATCATATAGACTGAATCTAATTAACCTGTTAGCTATATGAGTTTATGCGGGTTATGGTGTGATTTAAATTTTAAAAATTAAAAACTAATGTATATGTAGTGTGATTTAGATTTTAATTTTGAAACCCTATAAACCTGAATCTAAACACATCTTTAATAATATCATAGAAACTTTTGTTTGAGGTTGAGGAAAGAATTGATGAGTTTGAACAAATTGAATAAGGTAAAATAGTTTCTTTTATATTTGCTATTAGTATATTGTATAATATACACATAATAATACATCTAATTTGTAATTTATTATTCTACAACTTTACATAATATTTTTTGGTAAATCAGACATTACTTGTTATTGACGTTGATTGATGACTACTCATTTAACGCATATTTTTTTTTCTATGTAAGCATATTCTCATATTTAAAAATTTATTATTCATAATTTTAATTTATTTCAATGTCTTATAACTCACACTTAGTGGTTCCATACAAATGAAGTTAAGATCATTACAGATAAGAAGCTAAAATATTTTGAAGTAATTTTACACTCTAATCAACCATGAGTTTTGGCAATCTTGTGTGACAGGAGCTTTGGACTCCATATATTATCTTTGTATTTTGTAACAAAAAATATACTTTGTGCTTGTGATATTTTAAAGTATGAAATTGTTGATATTTTATAAAATTATTTAGTTTTCAGAACAATATATTAACATTAATATAAGTGTTTTGAAATAACTCAAATTATTTTACAGGATAAACAAATTAAAACCGGTCAAACTAAATCACGCCAAATTATATTCTATTCAGTTTAGATTTTAATTAAAATTTATGATAAGTGGTGTGATTTGATTTTATATTATATAACTCAATCATTCATATTGGTGCATTTGGGTTTATGATGAATCCGGTCAAACCCGCACCGTCAGCCGCTACTCTTCGGTGTCTTGGCTGTGCTAGGGGGTTATGGCCGCAGTTGTAAGGCTACGTCCAGAATGCAAAAAAGAGATTAAGTCTCCAGCTTGTTGTCCTGAACCCCAGAAGATGGAGAAATATTCCTCTCCTGGCATGTTGGTGCTCGTCGCCCTCTGGTTCCTGGCTCGTCTAGTAGCGTCGACTACTTTAATTGACAGTATAGCTATTGATCAGGCTGCACTGCTTGCCATGAGAACTCATATGAGTCCCGACAGCCAGAACAGCCTGGCCGGCAACTGGTCGGACGGAATCTCTGTCTGCAATTGGTTTGGTATAACTTGTGGCGGCCAATCTGGCCGGGTCATAGCACTGAATCTTTCCTCCATGGATTTACATGGCACCATTGCTCCTCATATAGGAAATCTTTCTTCGCTTGAAATGCTCGACCTCGGTTTCAACATGTTTTCAGGCGGGATCCCACTTCAGCTTTGGAACTTGACTATGCTCAGAGAAGTGTATCTCGGCCATAACAACTTGGAAGGTACCGAATTTTAGTACGATTTTTATTTTCAAGATTTATCAATGTCAATTAAGCATCTTAGCTCTCTTTAAGCCTACGACACGAGTTTTTTTTTTTTTTTTCAATTTCTTAACCGGTTTTGTTTCAGGTCCAATTCCTGAGGAAATAGGTCATCTCCTCAACCTGAAGAACCTAAGCATTTCGAGCAATCACCTTACAGGTCCTATATATTTCTCGTCAGTAATCTGTTTCTCTGATTGTGACTATTTCTAGCTGCCAACTTACAGTTGGCTCTCCATTGGTGGTTTGCTGGAAAATTTAACACATTCATCTGCAAAATAACTTGGAGCTTTGCAGGTCAAATACCAAGCAGCATTGGGAACTGTACACTGCTCAGGGACATAAACCTTGGCGACAACAATTTTTCAGGTAGATATATGCTTTTGTAGTTTTGTATCAATAACCTCCTCTAATGCCTTATTTCATCGGCATATTGATTTCCTAGTGTAGTAAAAGTTGCCTCAGAAGTAGTGTATGGATGATACCATTGAAGAAGAGATTGGTAATCTTCCTAACCTCCAGGTGTTCAAAGTGGATAGCAATATCCTCAATGGAGCTTTGCACCCTAAAGTTGCCTGTGGACACCAGAGGTCATACATGGACTCATAGATAAAAGGGAAGAGAGAGAGAGAGAGAGAGAGAGAGAGAGAGAGTAAGCATTGTTTGTAGGCCATTTCTTTGCTTACCCAAACACACAAACTTTCCCAGCTTTTTGCGGTAAAGGCAACTATTGAGGCTGCCACTGTGTTTCTTTTCTGTTTCAGGTCCAATACCATCAGAGATTGGCAATCTTCCTAACCTCCAAGTATTCAAAGTGGACAACAACATCCTCAATGGCCTTATTCCACCTACAATTTTCAATATCTCAACTATTCAAGTTATCAATCTGCGACTCAACCACCTCTCAGGTAGTCTTGTTCCAAGCTTAGGCCTCTTCCTTCCAAATCTTGTGGAACTTCTTCTTCAGGGAAACGAACTCCATGGGGAGATCCCTATCTCTATTTCTAATTCTTCTAGCCTCAGTTCCTTGGACTTGTCCAATAACTTGTTTACCGGTTCAAATCTCAACATGTTGGGTGGGCTCAGAGGCCTTCAGAAACTTGATCTGGCAAATAATTACTTAACCAATGGTCCCCCTGCTCCAGAATCAAATTTCATTTCTTCATTAGCAAACTGCAGGCAGTTGAAAAGATTAGTGCTATCGGGAAATTCACTTAATACCAACCTACCTTCCTCCATTGTAAATCTCTCCACTTCCCTGGAGCAACTTATAGCCAAAGATTGCAAGCTTAAGGGTCATATACCCACTGAAGTTGGCAACCTAAGCAGCTTGATAGGATTAGAACTGGGAAACAATGGGTTGATTGGCAGTATTCCAGGAACAATTGGAAAACTTGAAAAGCTGCAAGTTTTGCGCCTCCAAAACAATAGGCTGCAAGGGAACATGAGCAATAACCTTTGTAATTTGAACAGTTTGGCGGAGTTACTTTTAGGTGGTAATGAGATTTCAGGTTCCGTCCCAGAGTGCCTGGGCAATCTTGGATCTCTAAGAATACTTGACCTCAGCTCAAACAGATTCACTTCCGGAATCCCCTTGGACTTGTTCCTGCTCCGAGGTATTATGGTTATTAACATGTCTTCAAATTCTCTAGATGGACCTCTCCCAGAAGAAATTGGTGGTTTGAGAGCAAGTGAGATTGATTTCTCAAACAATCAGTTATCAGGTGAGATCCCAGCCTCCATTGGGAATCTTTGGAGTCTTCTTCATCTCTCCTTAGCGAAAAACAGATTAAATGGGTCTATCCCATTATCTTTGTCTAACTGTTCTGGCCTGGAGTTCTTGGATCTTTCTAGGAACAATCTCTCAGGGGCAATCCCAAAGTCATTGGAAAGGCTCAGGGGCCTTGTATATTTTAATGTGTCTGTTAATTCATTTGAAGGGGAAGTTCCTAGTGGAGGGCCGTTCCAAAATTTCACAGCTGAATCTTACTTAAGGAACAAAGCACTTTGTGGTGCACCGGAACTGCATTTTCCACGATGCAAAACTGTTGCCCAGAGAAGATCTGTAAGAAGTGTTCCCTACTTAAAAATTTTATTGCCATTAGCTTCGCCCTTCTATTTGTTTCTTGTCTGTTATCTGCTGCTTAAGTGCTGGAAAACGGAGCAAGATCCACTTGTAACAACAGACAGACAAATTAGTTACCAAGAAATTATGCTCGCAACAGATGGGTTCAGTGAGAACAATCTACTTGGAGCTGGCTCATCTGCTACAGTTTACAAGGGAGCACTGAGGGAGGAGAAGAATGTGGCTATAAAAGTTTTTCATGTACAATCTGATAGAGGGTTGAGGAGTTTTGAGGTTGAATATAAAGTAATGCAAATCACTCGGCATAGGAATGTTGTCAAGCTAATCAACAGTTGCCGTACCACTGATTTCAGAGCCTTGGTACTAGAACACGTGCCTAACGGAGGCCTTGATAATTGGCTGCACAGACACAACCATTTTCTAAATTTCCTGCAGAGACTTGACATTATGATAGATGTTGCAATAGCTGTGAACCATCTTCATTCTAAGCTCATCATTCACTGTGATTTAAAACCTGCAAATATCCTAGTTGATGAAGGCATGGTCGCTCGTGTAAGTGACTTCAGCATTTCTATGATTTTGGGTGAAAAGAATGCCACAGGGCAAACCACAACTCTGGGCACGTTTGGCTACATGGCACCAGGTAATGTTCTGGAACATACTACTGTGAGAATTTTGGCTGTATTGCAATTCATAACAAATTTCTATTTATTGCATTTGTAGAGTACGGATCAAATGGTATTGTATCTGCGAAAACCGATGTTTACAGCTTTGGGATTACGCTACTAGAAACATTCACAAGAAAGAAGCCAACGGACGAAATGTTTGATGCAGAGACGAACTTGAAGAGCTGGGTATTTGGGTCGTTGCCAGATGCGGTAGACAAAGTAGTAGATGTCACATTGCTTCAGACTGATCAGGAAGAAATGGCTCCTAAGATGAAATGTCTTTTGTCCATCATGAAACTTGCTTATTTTTGTACTTCAGAATTGCCTTCTGAGAGAATATCCGTGACTGGAATCCTAGACCAACTGCGCACGATAAAGGCACGATTCGTTAGGCTGACTGGATTATAGAAGTGCGACACTTCTGTTGGTTTTTAATTCATTTAAAACGGTGAACATTGAGAACCAATGACCATTATGGGTCTTCTTTATACATGCAAAAAGGTTGGGCATTCGTTACAGTAACAATTCCAAAATGAAGAACTATCTCGATTTTCGTGTAGAAGAGAAATGCGCAGTTACATTCTACAAATCAAACTCTCAGCTCTGCAGTAGGAACGTCGTTATGGCAGTAAAACATAGGAAGGCCATTGAAGAAGTTGCAATGCCAGCAGTGATGGGAACAGCTGAATTTGGGATGACAGTTGCAGGGTTGTTGCTCTTGGAAGAAGGCTGCGGGTTGGAGGCTGCGCCTGGCTGTCCCTGTGGGGCAGCAACTGGTGAGGAAGCCCCATCATCTTGCACATTCACCGGCAGCTTCATTCCTCCCAGACAGTAGAGCCTGTTGCCACTGGTAAAGTATCTTGTGCCTGGTTTTGACAGGGTGACTGTTGTGTTCCCATTTGTATATGTTCTCAGACAATTCGTCGTGTTGCAGCTGATGAAATTCTGTCTTGTCACCTCGCAGATGCTGTTGGATGAGGAGTACTGGAACACTGCAACAACACCAAAAATGAAGAGGAAAAACGAAAGAACGAAAGAAAGAAAGATTACCTAGAACATCTGGAGAGGCGGATTACCTAGAACATCTCCTACTTGGAATGTCTTGTCGGCGTCCCAGGAATCAAGATTGGTGCTTATGTCCCACCCAGAGGTGTCCCCAACTATGTATGTCGCCGCGTTGCATGTTAATGCGAAGCAAAAGAAGGCAACAAGAGAAGCAAGAATAAGCTTGGCCATGAATGGGAGATATTGGAACTATGAGAAGAATAAGCTAGTAAATATAAATATATATATGCTCCGACGTGCTTAAAGGGTTGCTTATTATTAGATGACCTAACTTCAGAGGTTGGAACAACTTGGTGCCACCGTTGCATTTTACTTGTGAGCTTTGAAGACAAAAATTCATGACTGATTGGGATCCCAGAAATGTCCCCCTGGATCAAGAACTTTCCTCCCTAATTTACTGTGGCGTTTTGGTAATTCAAAAGAGAAGACACGGTTCATACATTTAATGGATGCCCTTTTTGACTGGGCAGGCAATCTGCCGTGAAAAGGATTGGAATACATGTATATTATATTTTGACGCACACAAATATCAGACAAGGTGGTTCAGAAGGCAATCTACTCAGCATAACCAGCTCCCCAAGTAACCAGCTTGTTGAATCTTGTCACATCATCTGTTCACCTGTTAAAGTATGGATCCAGAATGATTGGAACAGTACCCTTCAAACTGGGACAAAACCGGATTTCCGTTGCTTAATTAGGGATTAGTTTTGTCCCAATTGACGTTGTTTAAGAGAATTTTTATGTGCTTGCTTGGATAAGTTAAATTTCTTTTATGGGTTCGAAAAGTACAACCTGATGTGCCCTAATTGGTAAACTTGGAAAGATTGTGGAGCTGGAGGTGTTCATCTGCCTCACCAGTCACCTACAAACTGTGCTCTCCAGGTCGCACCCACCCACTCTTACTGGCTTATCCGATTTGATCTGTGCAACTAACAAGTCATTTTAAGCCGTGAAAATAAATCTTCAAGTGGGCTCTCCATGGAAGCTATGGCCCATCGCCTTTCGCCAACAATATCATAGGCCCAAAGAACAATAAGTTGGTTTTTTCTTTTTTTTTTGGGTTACCGCTTACCGGTTTTTGTATATTCGTTTTCAGTAATTATTCCTTCTGTTGTCACAATTAAGCTTTGAAAATAGGGAAAAATTACTAAAAACGCCCCTGAGGTTTGGTCGAACTTACATATTTATCCCTCTATTTTCAAATACCTACACTTGCCCCCCTCTAACAGTAACACCATTAATGATTGTCATTAAAGAAAAGAGAAAATACTTGACTTTGCCCTCATTTCTTTCTCTATTTGAAACTTTGCCCCGTCAGTTTGTAATGATATTAATTGCACTCCTCCCACTTGTTTGGTTTCTTTGAAACCCTAGTTGTTTCCGTTCACGTTCCCACCCGCCGCCCTCCTCCTCCCTCCGCGCTCTTCCTCCTCGCCGTATCTCCGTTTTCTCTGTTCTCCGTCACTCCTTGGCTCCGTTTTCTCGTCAGGCCACCCTCTCTGTTCTCTCGTCCGTCTCGCTAGACAAGATATCTTCGGCTCCTAATCAAGCAGCGGATCTGGGCAACCTAACCGGACTCAATCGCACAACCCTACCATCTGTCGCGACCCTCGCCAATCGGACCCTCACCGGATCTCCGTTCGCCATCTCCATTTCTTAGACAATCGCCTCCACTCCCGCAGAGCGAATCGGCCGAAGCAACGAAGAGAAAGGCGAGAGAAGGGTGTCGATTGGGACCGTCGCTGGAAGAGAGAGGCCCGCGACCAGGAGGAATTGGGCTCTCCGATGCCCCTCGATCTCGCTGCTGTGGCGATGGTGGAGAGCAGAGAAGGGAGCAGAGGGATGGAGGAGATGAGGGCACGCGAGGGGGACTGGGGGAGAAAGGGATCAGAGGGAGATGAGAGCACGCCGGAGGAAATAGCGAAAGGCCGCCACTGGGGGCGGCGGCGATGAACTTGTTTGGATTTGGTGGTTTAGTACTTCGGAAAGGATGGAGTAAATTATTAAATGTAGAAGTTGGGGTACCAAATTTTTCATGGAAAGAGGTCCGAGGGGCTAAGTTAGCTGTTTTTCCTTTTTGTGGTAACAGCCATTAATGAAGTTAATGTTAGAGGGGGTAATTGTGGGTATTTAAAAATACGGGGATAAAATTGTAGGTTTGAGCAAGTTTTATTGGAGTTTTAGTAATTTTTGCTTGAAAATATTACATATATATTTTATGTGCATTTGCTACATAGTTTGGTTACGTTAGAACCTGTGTGACAACTTCAAATCAGCAGTTTAACCTTGTTCTGTCGTTTATCAAAACCTGAGATACGCTTAGCCGGGCCAAGACAATGGAAAGTCTTAATTTATCAGACCTAAATTATTAGCTACACCTTCAAAATATGGCCTTCAAAACTGTGTGATGACTAATTAAATTTACAGGTATCTTTGTATTCTTCTCTATCTTCCTCTTCTTGCTTATGCTCCTTTCATAAATCTTAGTTGACTACTCATGTCAAAATCCCATTTAATCGATCCACACTCATTCACCAAATTTTGCATCGGCTCCATTCCTGCCTTCCTAGTGGGTCAAACCTATTTTGTTTCTGTCCTATTCAATTTCCTCTAAATATTCGAATCCTTCCTCTGGTGGCGGTCAAATTTTGAGAGATAGAAAATAGTTTTTACGTACATTTTCTGCTCCAGATGAAGTCTCTATGGGGCAGGTCCAGGTGGGATCACAAATATATACGCCGACTAAGAATGAAGATATGATTTTACCTATTTGAACCCAAACCCGACATGATCTAATTTGATTAGAAAAATTAATAACTTAAATCTGATTGAAGTAAAATCAGAAAAAACCTGAATGTTAACTTGAAATGTCCGATGACTAAACCTGATAAGATTCGATTTTAACTTAAATTATCATAAAATATATGATCGGTAAAGACTTTAGAAAAATTATAATTTAATATATGTGAATGAGTTTCTTCTATTCTGTTGATCTGTATTACATTGTAGTGTGAGTGAGTAAGAATTATGAGAAATGATTAGTGAAACGGTGATAGAGAGATATAAATAATTAGGTTTTAGAAATTATAGTACTCTTTCCGTCCTATATATTTGAAATATTTGACTTTTTCAAATAGTTTGAATTGAATTTATTTATATTACTCTCTCTATCTCAAATTTTTTGTATCATTCATATTTTAACAATCAATCTATAATTTTTTGTTTTCAATAATTTAATATATAAATAAAAAAATTTATACATTATTTTTAAATATACATTTTTTTAATTTTTTAATAAATAATAATATAAATAAATTCAAGTCAAACTAGTCAGAAAAATTAAATGAAGCAAAGAAAATGGGACAGAGGGAGATTATTTGTTAGAAAAGAATTTAAAAAGTACTCCCTCCGTCCCAGTTTACTTGAAACATATTCCTTTTTGGGATGTCTAAAAAGATTGAAACGTTTCCTCTTTTGGAAAAGTTTAAACAATTAAATAATTCTTTTACAAAAAACCCAATAAAGACTTTTTTTTTAATATCCACTCAATCTCTCACTGCACAAAACCTAAAAAAAAAATATTTTCTTTTTAATCATTATTTAAAATTTTACTACATAAAAAATTAACACAAATTACATACACCTTAATCTCTGTACCCAGTCAAATCTTTCAACTTATTTGGGACGGAGGTAGTATATATTCAGAGATTATAGGTGTTTATTTATTATTTAATATAATCATTTTTATTTATATACTAAAATGTTAAAAATAAAAAATTATAGATTAATTATTGAATAGTGAATATTATAAAGCACTTGCCATTGAGGCAGTATTTTATTAAAAAAATTATATATTAATATATCTTCATAAATTTTATATTATTTTTTATATCTAGTTAAATTAAATTTTAATCAAAATTAAACAAAAAAATTGAAGTGATTCAGTCATTTCAGTTTATGCATCAGTGAAACAAGTAAATATGATAATCAAGTTAAATATAGTCTAAGACCTAATAACCTAATCTAAATCTGATCCAACCCACCCAATTACTATCCCTACAGATGACTAAAGAGTTTGAATAAATGAACCTATACACTAATGGTTTTTTATTCTCAATAAAATCAAAGCTAGGGGATTTATTTTTGTTAATCCGAAAATTGGAGAACGTTTTAGTAAAAAACGCGTAACATACATTATCCAGGGGAAAACTTCCCTTATGAGCGCGCCAAAGTATACGACCATCTTTTAAAATATACTCCCTCTGTCCCATAAATTTTGATACATTTGACTTTTTGTTGTATTTTGACTCAATTTTATTTATATTATTGTTTGTTAAAAAAATTAAAAAAATATATTTAAAAACTACATATATTGAATTATCATTCATATACAAAGATTTTGTATTTATATATTAAAATGTTAAAATAAAAAATCTTAGATTAATTACCAAAAACAAATGGAGCAAAACTTTTGGGCGGAGGGAGTACATATAAAGAAAATATTGCTATATTTGTTTTATATGAAAGGTCAAAGTATACTAAAGTCCTCTGAATTTTTTCAACTCACATGAGTTGGTATTTGGACTTTAATTTAGTCAGCAGAAGCCCTACAACTTCACAACTTAGAATGTTTTAGTTCATTTCGTTGACTCGACTTTTTTTTATTTATGGCTTAAACACATGAAGAGCCTTTGAACTTTTAGAACTCATTTAAGTTGGTTACCAAACTAGAACTCAGAGTGCAATAGACCCTAAATTTTAGAATAAACAATGAGCATAATAAGCATTTAGTAAAATTAATTAAAAATTATTAAATTAATTAAAATTAATTTTTTAGGTTGGGTAAAGAAAAAAATTCTTGAAAATTAATTACTTCATAAAAATTATTATTCAAGTGCTTGTTAGATAAATATAGGGTTAGGTAAAATGATCTTCATCCTAAATAAAAAAAGGTAAAAATAAAAAATGTATTATCCATAATGAGAAAAAAAACATAATATAAAAATAATATGTGTTTAATGAAAATATGAAACAACTGATGTGTAACAAAATTCCATTAATAACCATCTTTTATTTATGAGTACTTTTAATAGACAACAAAATAAAAATAGGGAGAAGAAGTGGAAACGTGTTCCATATGAAAAGAGAGCCCACAAAATTGAAAAGAGAGCTGGAAAATAAAAATAAAGCAAAACTGACTGAAGTAAAAATAAAAAATATATTTGATAATATAGATGGTCATTTGTATTTTTTTAGGTACACCATTATGATGGATAGAATAAAATGCAGTTATTGGCAAAGCTTTGTTACAAATTAGTTGTTTCATATTTTTTATATTAAACATTTTTTATTTTCTCATTATAAATAGCACATTCTTTTTGTTTTTATTTTTTTATCGAGGACCAAGACCATTTTTATAGCTAATTTTATATTTACTAGATAAGAACTTGAATAACTTTCTTATGAATTAACTAATTTTAATTAAAATTTTCTTTACTCAACCTAAAAATCAATTTTAATTAATTTATAATGAATTTAATTAAGTTTTATAATGTTCATTATTTACTGTAAAGTTTAGGATCTAGTGCAAACCAAGTTCTAGTTTGATGACCAACTTAAATGAGTTATCAAAGTTTGAGAACTCTTCATTTATTTAAGCCATAAAAAAAAAAAAAAAGAGAGAGAGAGAGGTAGATCAACAAAATTGGACTAAAACATACCAAACTGCAATGTTAGAGGACTTTTGCAAACTGAGTTGAAGCTTGAGGTCAAACTTGTGTGAGTTTGGAAAGTTCAGGGGCCTCTAGTGTACTTTGGCCTATATAAAAATGCACTAAAAGATGGAACCTCTTTCAAAGTTCAAACTGCGTAAAAAGTCAGAGAAGTTAACTAAATTGGAGCGGAGGAACTAGTAGTTAATTATAAGGGAATAAAGGAGGGATTAATGCCCAGTTTGGCATTAGCATCAGTGATTAGTATTAGAGTTTTTAAAAAGCTATTTAATAGTAGTTTTTAGCTTTTAGTTTCAATATTTTCATCCCAACTTTTAAATAAATTATCTAAAACTTTAATGCTAATTATAAAAGTTGTTCCTAAACGGAGTCTAATTTTTTTAATTTTTTATCATTAACCAAAATAAAATATTATACAAAAATTTGCACAAATCTCCACATGGTTCTATGTAACTTACACTTCACATTTATTTTCGAAAACCTAAACTGAATCCTTGCTTTTTCTATATTGTCTAATAACAACTCCTAAAACTATAATTTAAATTGTATTATAATTATCTTCCAATAATTTCAACCTTTATAATATCTTTTTAGAATTAACATAAAATTTAAATTATCAATTTATATACAATGTAAATGTAAAATAATATTTTTTAAATATCAATTAACTATTAAAAAATATAAAACAACTTGAAGTTATTAGAACATAGTTACCAAATAGTTTAAGTTAGAGTTTCATATGTTGGTGTTAGATAGTATAAAAGAAGGAGAGCGTAAATATAATATTTTGTAAATAAATGAGGTAAAGTATAATTTAGGTTAAGCCAAAAGCAATTTTTTAATATCCCTATATGTTGCAGGCAGAGTGTTACAAAGGGGGGTAACAAGAAGCTTAGACTCACGTATACATGTACCTCCTTAAACCTTAACAAGTATTGTCGCCACCACTTCTACCATTTCTTTGCACCTAAACTAAGTTTTTAAACCCATTCCGACCACGTATAATAAAGTTTAGAGTGCCTATTTGTGATCTACAAATAAGACAATACTTGAATCTAACCAAACAAGTTCGTTTGATGACTTTAACATTCACAATCTTCTTCCTACTTCCTCAAACTGGCCATGAAACAGACAGTCACCCTTATCTTCTTTTGGCCATATTTAAGGGAATCCTTTTGAGTATCTCCCGCATATCGAGAGAGACTGATTACTTCCCCTAATTTAGAGAAATGAGAAACACATATTAAGGAGGAAACTGAAGAGTTAACTGTTGCTATTCCTCATAGTCATCTACATCTATTTATCCAAATAAAGAAATCATATTTTATTATCTCTTTTCTCGCCTCAATCCATATAAACTCTTAAAATCTATTGTTTCGATCCGCAACTTTTTAATTAGAATCATATTGTTTTTTCTTTTTTGGACGTAGTCAAGATAATCGACCCTGCCATGTTACAATTGAATATGGCATAATCAAGTTGGGCACCAACAAATGTTTTTTTCATAAAAAAAATAAATAGTAAATTCAAATAAATTAAAAAAAATTATTGACGGTTGGAGATAGCTCACATGACAAAGTTAAATTTTTTCATAAGAAAAAATTATCAAAAGGCCCTTAAAGTTTTGCCTAACCTACACTTTGTTTTCTAATTTTCTGAAATCTACACTTAATCCCTAATTAACTAGAACCATCACTCTATCAGTTTTGATGGTGGGCCCCATGGTAAGTTTAAATTTTGTCAACTTGTGCCTCTATCGGATGGACACAATGAATTTTCTGTTAAAATGTTTACCTTGTCCATGATCTCCTGGTATTCGATTGTCATATTGTGCTTCAACTATTCTATAGTCAATTGGGTCGTGCCCCATTTACTAATAAGTTCTCCTAAAGCCTGCTTCTTCACTTCACAAATTTCAAACTTGAAAACTTGCTGAAGGAAGTAGCAATTTTATACTCCCTTCATCCTAAAAGTTCTACTTTATTTGTTTTTCATAATTAGTCTAGGATTTTTTATTTTTAATATTCTAATATATAAATAAAAAATTTTTGTATATAAATGATAATTCAAGATATGTAGTTTTTATATATATATATATATATATATATATATATATATATATATATATATATATATATATTATTTTTTCTAACAAATAATAATATGAATAAAATTAAGTCAAAATACAACAAAAAGCCAAATATATCAAAACTTTTGGGATTGAGAGATTAAGAACTAGACTGTACTAACTGTTTGACCGATTCGACCTTGAAACATTGCCTTTACAGTCCATTAAAAAACTAGTTAACCCAAAACAATATTCAAACCAGTACATCATGAGCTGAAAAGATTTTTCTGAACGATAATGGATAGCAATTATAATTTTTCTTTAGAATGATAAGGTGAATATGGATGTAAATGAACAAAGTATTCGGTAAACCATTCATGAATCGTTTGGTATGAATTTGTTTATGTTCATTTATTTAGTTAAATAAAATAACTTGAAATTTTTTTTCTATTCAATTAGTTAAACAAACGAATATGAACAAGGTCCCGTTTGTTCATTTACTTTCACAAATTATTTAATTATTGTTCATTTTTATTTATATATTTATTTGTTCATTTATATCTATTTGTTTGTTTATTTATATATTAGTTGTATATTTATTATTAGGGCAAATTCATATTTAGTCCCATAACTTTAAAAATTGTCCTAATGTGGTCCATGAATTCTAAAAGTAATTATTAAAGTCCTCTAACTCAACTTACGTGTTCTATTTTTATCCCTATTGTCAGTTTAGGCATTATTTCAAATGAAAATTGCCTATGCAACACCCAAATCGCCACATGACGTCATCTTATATGGCAATGAATGACAAGATTGGAAGAATAATAAGTCTCATGCTAAAATTGACAAAGACAAATAATTTAAAGAACTTAAAAGGTTTAACCCTAATTTTATTCTCTCCGTCTCCCTGATAAAACCATCTCACCGTCTCTATGTCCCCCCGTCTATGTTGCCACCCATCTTTCCATTTCCCATAATACCCCTGCAATCCTCCTCATTGGTAATCGCTATCAATCATTAATGACCCTAATTTCTGCCATGCCCGTCCTCTGTCTTTTTATGAAGTGCTCCTCATAGAGCTCCAACACCATGAACTCGAAAAAGAGAGTGTTGGGTAACTTGGTTCATTGCTTGAATTCGAAATGAAGGCAGTTGTGTTCGTCTTCCTAAATCTCGATTTTGACCTACAACTTGTATCCATCTGCACGATCTTCAGACTCCCAATTTTGGCGGTCAGGTCAAGAGAGGTCGAAAATCTTCTCCGCTATGAAATTTCCTAAAAATCAAAGAAGGAAGTAACCAGAAATCAAAAGAATGCCTTGATTGGAGAAGTTTGGCTGGTGATTTTCATTTCTATTGGAGAAGCGGTGATGTATTTGGTTGGAAATGGAGTCGGAGACTTGAAAAGCAGGTGGAGATTTGAACTATTGGCTAATATATGTTTAAGTCCCTAATATTATTAATTTGCGTCAATTTTAACCTAAAATTTTTTGTTCTTTTAATATAATTATTTATTGTTATGAAATAGGATGCCACGTGTCAGTTTGAGTGCCACGTAGGCCTTTTCCATTAGAAATAATGACCGAACTAAGGGTAGAGACTAAAATAAGACACGAAAGTTAAGTTAGGGACTTTAATAGTCACTTTTAGAGTTAAGGGATCACATTATAACGACCGTTAAAGTTAGGGGACCTAATATGAATTTTACCTTTTATTATTATTGTTGGCCCAAGTGCAACCAAAAGGGGGGTGAATTGGTTGAATTCAAAAAATCACCGAAAATGAGTTTTTAATCTCTTAAACCAAAATGCAATTCAAGAAGCTCAAATAAAATTATTCTAACCAGAAAAAAAAACTACCACAATGATCCTAAATTTTGCATTGAAAACTTGCTTTGAAGTATTTTTGAAAACAAACAACTTCAACTAATGAATGAAGACAAATCACCAAGCAATAATCAAGCAAGTAGGAGAAAAGAAGCTTGCACACAAGAATTTATAGAGATTTGGTCTCTCCTCTTGAGAGCCTACTCCTCTCCTCAAGTTCACCACTTGAGAGTTTTTTTCTCCACTATAAATCACAAGTGTACACACTTCCTTGGTAGTTTTCTCTACCACAATCGCTCATTAGTTTTCCTAAAGGCTAACTAGAAACCTTACCAACACCCTTTCTCTCACTAGTTTTCCTAGAGGCTAACTAGAAACCTCACAAACTCAATCTCACAAAATGGTGTCTACAAGGTTACAAAGTGGTAAGAACAATAAAAGCTCTTAAAGCTAGATAAACAAGTGATAGCTAAATTTCTTAGCATTTCTCAAACTCAAGCTCTTTGTAGATGAAATCTCTTTTCTAGTTGCCAAGAGTTATTTTTAAAGTGTTTCTCCATGTTTTTATGCTCATATGGGGGCCAAAAAGACGTTGGAAACCTGCTGGGGAAGTTTGGAAAAGTTCCTGAAATTTTGGTGACCGTTGCTCTGTTTTTTGTGCAAGTTCCAGATTTCGCATTAAGTTTCGAGTTTAATGGGTTAAACTCGACTTCTCTCTTTAACGGTCAAAAGCACTTTGAGACAACGCATTTATTGCACGGCAGAACTATCAAGGTAACGTCGTCTGATTCATCCGTGTTCTATTTCAAATCTGGGCTGAAAATGCGCCATTTGAAGTATTTGAAAGGGATCCTTCAGACTTCGATTTTAACAGGTTAAGACTAGCTTTTAACGCCTTACCTGATGTTCTTCGAAAAGTCACAGGAAACTTAACTTTCGGATTAAACTAGTTTAACGTGTTAAAGTATAACCTTTGGGAGCAAGTTAAACTTGGATGAACAAAACACCTGTTAAACTGTGACTTTAATAGATTAAACTTAAAACAACTCAAAAACACTTGTCATTTGAAAATCAAACTTAATTCAAACTAGTTTCTTTTCAAAAGCAATTTTTCCTCAATATTCTTAGAACACATATTTTTGAGATAATTAATTGACACACTTGGAAATTAAGCATAAATTCAATTAACCTTATTTTGACCCAATAAAATGATATTAAGCACACTAAAACAATTCACTTGTCATCATCAAAATTAAATATTTGCTTTGAACAAATCCAACAATCTCCCCATTTTTTATGATGACAAAACAACATTTCAAAAAACACATATAACATCCAAACAACAATGATTCACCTTTCAAAAAATACATATAAACTCCAAATAATAGACATAAATAATAATTCTCCCCCTTCATTAAATATTCTTGAATTTTATCTTTCCCCCTTTTTGTCATAATAAAAAAGACATATATATCATCAAAATAAATCATGAAAAATTCTTAAACAAGATTACCACAACATACAACAAACTCCCTCTTAATCAAGGCATACAAACTTTAATGAATTTTTTCAAGAAAGCATGCTCCCTCTTTATCCAAACATAAAAAATTTCTCCCCCTTTTTAGATCAAGCCAAATATCAATTAATAGACTAGCAACATAATATTTTTCATACAAAATCATATCATCAAAATATTGGAACAAATCCACAATCATCATGATGCTCATAAAACATATCACATATCTTTCAAGAATAATGAATAACTCATATATACTCATCAAGCAACGTACCAAAATCAAATAACACAATGTATCAATAGTCACCATTAACTAATAAAATCAACAATGTTATCATAAATGAACTTTGTGTCAAGCATTTGCTATTGAACTTCAAATCCTCAATCTCTTGGTGCATAGAGTTTCATGTGTATGCTTCTAATTTTTGCTCCATACTCTAGCACCCTATAACAAATCTCAAATTTTGATCTTAGGTACCCAAATCTCTTTGGGTTCATGAGAGTTAGCTCCAACAATGTTGGTTCCTTTAGGAACCCATACCAATTTATATCCCAAAAGAACTTTTTCTCTTCTAGCTATGCATTCATAAGAATAATGTCCTTTTCTACCACAAGCATAGCATGTTACAAAAGAACTAGATGAGGATATAGATGTATCAATAAATCTATTTCCAAATTTTCTTTCCTTCATCATGGATTAAAACCAATTCCCGCTTTGTCATAAACTCTTTTTTGAGCACCAAGTAACAAGTCTAATTTTTCTTTTCCCTTGACAAATCTAGATAAAGATTGTGTAAGATCAAAGTTTTCCTTTTTTAACTCATCTATTTCTTTAGTCAATGATGCATTCAAAGCTTTCAATTCACCTACTTGTTTGGCAAGTTTTTGAGAATCCTTATAAAGAGCATTGAAAGCATTTTGCAATTCTAAGTATTCACTACCTATAGATATGTATGAGCTAGAAGAGTCACTTGAATAACTTATTACCTCATTTTCCTCCTTTGCCATGAGACATAGGTAGGGTTGGCTTTGATTTGTTGAGGAGGCTTCATCTTCATCTATCATCAAGCACAAGTTGACATCCTCACTTGAATCACTTGAAGTTGAACTTTCACTTGAGGATTGATCACTATCACTCCATGTTCTCATGGCTTTGCCATTTTTCTTATTGCTTATTTTCTTTTGCTTCTTGTGCTTCTTTTTCTTCTTCAATGGACAATCAAATTATAGATGCCCATGCTCCTTACAATTGTAGCAAATTATATCATCCTTCTTCTTCTCATACCTTTCTCTTTTGAAGTTTTTGCTTCTTGATTTCTTAAACATCTTGCTAAACTTCTTTGCTAAGAGAGCCTCATCAATGTCTCCATCTTCACTTGATGATGAGTTTTCCTTTTGGGCCTTCAAAGCCATTGACTTATTTTTCTTGATGTATCTTTCCTCAACTTGTTCCTTCATCTCATAAGTCAACAACTTTCCAAAGAGCTCATCCACATGCATGGTTTTGATGCTTCCTCCTTCATTGATGGCTTCAACTATGCTCTTCCATGGTGGAGGTAAGCTCCACAAGATCTTCCTCACCAACTCCTCTTTTGTGTACTCCTTCCCAAGTGATTTGAATGGTGTGAGGATCTCATTGAATCTTCTAAACATTTCTTGAATGCTTTCATTTGGCTCCATGGTAAACAACTCATATGCCCTCACAAACATGTGCATTTTGGTGTTCTTCACTTGTGTGGTTCCTTCATAAGTCACCAATAGCTTGTTCCATATATCCCTAGCATTTCCATAAGAAGAAACCAAATTGAATACATTGGGGGTTAGTGCACAATATATAATATTCATAGCTTTTGCATTCATGGTGCACATAAGATCATCCCCCTGTTCATATTTCGTTCGATCTTTTAGTACTTGTTTACCATCAACTACTTTTATAGGAATTTTAGGACCATCCCTAATGATCTTCCATAAAGCATAATCAATTGCTTGAATGTGAATTTTCATCCTAATTTTTCACCAATTAAAATTTGTAGAATCAAACAATGGTGGCCTAGATGGACTTTGACCCTTAAGATGCATAAAACTAGTGGTTGCCATGGATCTTTTGATTTTAGAACCGTAAGGTTTTAAAAAAAAAATCACTAAGCTCTGATACCAATTGTTGGCCCAAATGCAACCAAGAGGGGGGGGTGAATTGGTTGAATTCAAAAATCACCGAAAATGAGTTTTTAATCTCTTAAACCAAAATATAATTCAAGGAGCTCAAATAAAATTATTCTAATCAGAAAAAAACTACCACAATGATCCTAAATTTTGCATTGAAAACTTGCTTTGAAGTGTTTTTGAAAACAAACAACTTCAACCAATGAATGAAGACAAATCACCAAGCAAGTAGGAGAAGAGAAGCTTGTACACAAGAATTTATAGAGGTTCGGTCTCTCCTCTTGAGAGCTTACTCCTCTCCTCAAGTTCACCACTTGAGAGTTTTCTTCTCTACTATAAATCACAAGTGTACACACTTCCTTCGTAGTTTTCTCTACCATAATCACTCACTAGTTTTCCTAAAGGCTAACTAGAAACCTTACCAACACCCTTTCTCTCACTAGTTTTCCTAGAGGCTAACTAGAAACCTCACCAACTCAATCTCACAAAATGGTGTTTACAAGGTTACAAAGTGGTAAGAACAATAAAAGCTCTTAAAGCTAGATAAACAAGTGATAGTTCAATTTCTTAGCATTTCTCAAACTCAAGCTCTTTGAAGATGAAATCTCTTTTCTAGTTGCCAAGAGTTATTTTTAAAGTGTTTCTCCATGTTTTTATGCTCATATAGGGGCCAAAGAGACGTTGGAAACCTGCTAGGGAAGTTTGGAAAAGTTCCTAAAATTCTGGTGACCGTTGCTCTGTTTTTTGTGCAAGTTCCAGACTTCGCATTACGTTAAACTCGACTTCTCTTTCTAATGGTCAAGAGCACCTGGAGACAACGCATTTAATGCGCGGCAGAACTGTCCAGGTAGCGTCGTCTGATTCGTCTGTGTTTTATTTCAAATCTGGGCTGAAAATGCGCCATTTGAAGTATTTGAAAGGGACCCTTCAGACTTCGATTTTAACAGGTTAAGACCAGCTTTTAACGCCTTACCTGATGTTCTTCGAAAAGTCACAGGAAACTTAACTTTTGGATTAAACCAATTTAACGTGTTAAAGTATAACCTTTGGGAGTAAGTTAAACTTGGATGAACGAAACACCTGTTAAACTGTGACTTTAATGGATTAAACTTAAAACAACTAAAAAACACTTGTCATTTGAAAATCAAACTTGATGCAAACTAGTTTCTTTTCAAACGCAATTTTTCCTCAATATTCTTAGAACACATATTTTTGAGATAATTAATTGACACACTTGGAAATTAAGCATAAATTCAATTAACCTTATTTTGACCCAATAAAATGATATTAAGCACACTAAAATAATTCATTTGTCATCATCAAAATTAAATATTTTCTTTGAACAAATCCAATAATTATATAAAATAGTATATGTTTATTAGTGTTCACAGACTCCATACACACATGATTATTGTGTTCGTTTATTGTTTGTGTTCGTGTTCATGTTCATTAAAAGTTAAATGAATAAATATGAATATGATTTGTTTGTATTCATTCGATTTATTTACAGTCCTATAGAAGAACTAGCGGTCCAACTAGTTGAATCATTTGGACCGTGAAACAGAGCTTTCTCAGGTTTCTTTCATTAGTTGGTTTTTATAACATTGGAGAGGAGGAGCTCATTATCACTCTACTTCACAAATATTTGGTTTTTTGTTAAAATATATGGATTCATAGGAACTCTCAATTAGGGATAAAAATTTTAGGTTTCGGCTCAAATTTGGACCTAAACCCAAAATTTTAAAACCATTTCATAGCCTCCAAATGATGGGACAAACCCGACCAGATTTAAGGTTCTAAACCGGACTGACCTTAACCCGAAAAAAGAATTGAAAAAAAGGATTAAGGTTAGGTTGGATCGGTTTCAACCCGAATTGACTGTGCATCTCCTCCTTTCCAATTGATGGTAGCAGAGAGGGAGGGACTAGGGAAGGAGCCCGGGAGGCGAGGGAGGCCGAGGCTGAAGGATGAGGTTGACGGCGAGGCTAACGAGTAAGGAGTGAGGTTGAAAGCGAGGGCGAGCCTAAGTAGTCTTAAGATTCAGCGATGGAAGGCAAGGCTGAGGAGTGAGGTCGACAGCAAGGGCAGAGCTAGGGATGGAGGCTTCTCGGCAAGGGGCGGGCTAGGGATAGTGGCATCTCGATCGGTGAGGGTCGGCGAGGGAGAGCCGTGTCTTGAAGAGGTTCGGTGAGGGAGGGCGACGTCTCAGCAAGGGTTGGACTTGGCAAGGAAGGAGTGGATGCGCCTCCCAACTCCCAATTCCCGAACGTCCTCATATCTATATAAATACTATAAAGGACGTGAGAGAAGTGGATGCGCCTCCTGTCCTTGAGAAACAATGCCATTTTGTTGTGAGGAGGAGCGTCTAACTTCATGTGTAAGGTGTTTCTTCTTTTGTTAAGAGGATGACATCTGCCTGTGTAAAGGAGTAGTTGAGGAAACGTGGAAGCTTAAGAGCAATAGTTCCATGCATTATTCTCTGACACACGGGATCTTTGATCATCGCGGCTATAGAGACGTGGAATGTTGCATGCAAATTGGACAGGTTTGTGATGATGGTGGAACAATTTGTGCGGCAAAAAGCAATGATGATCAAAGATGATTCCACGATAGAAACCATTGATGAACTATAAAAATCCCACGTATGGGAGACGGAAAAACAGGGGTTGATAGAGTGGTGGTGCGACGGGGAAGTTTCCTGTTTAGCATTGGCATTATTTATCTCAGAAATAGCGATGGATGATAGAGCCGTCATGATAGCTGAGTGAAATCCACGGCGAGGATATGTGCGAATTGGCATGTGAATGAATCAAAAAAAGGGGCCGATGGGGTGTTTTCTACCTGTACAGAGGGCTGGTGTTTTGTTGATCTGCATGCAGAGGTGCCAGCGAGAGAAGAGGAAGACTGTTAAGGGCGATAGCCTAATCTGGGCGAAGAGAGCGCTCGGTTTCGAGGACTACCTTGAGCCACTTAAGTTTTATCTTCAGGCAGGGAGCGGAGTCCGAGAAGAGCTTGATAGCTAGGCAAAGGGGACAAGGATTGGAGGTGCTGGTGCCGGATGGAGCGCGGGTGGCGGCGGAGTGGGTTCCGGAGGTTGAGGCGTCAATGGTGGTGGGGTGATGTACGGGGGAATGATGATGATGGGCCATCACCAGGCACTATATGTCGTGATTCTTGGTGGGAGCAGCAAACCAGTCTAATCCTGATTTTTTTTTCCCACAACCATCCTAATCATAAATCATTTTTTATTAACCAAAAACATTCTTCATAATGCAGTGTCAGAGTTGGCTTTAAACCTAAAGACCACCAAAATACATTTTCACGAAGCCCATAAACCATCTGTGATCTTTTAACCTTTTAACCCTTTTGTTTTCTAGACCAACTCGGAGATTTGATTTATGGTTTATTCACCTATGCATTTATCTACGTTTATATACTATGTATGGTTATATAGTTATATATGTACTATTAGACTATTTTTTGATGTATAGCGCTTCAAAATGTTAACTGCTAAAATACCTGCTTGGCAATGTTCTAGTCTACATATGCAGTACGTAGCTAATTTCTTCGAAGCTTCCTCGCTATAATTAAGGAACCGGTTGGAGCGAAATCAAGGTTGCCTTTAATTCTGGCTAGCATAGATATCTAACTTTCATGTGAGCGAACAAATCAAGAAAAAGAAATATAACAATTACTAGTATTTACTAAAATGTAAAATAAGAAAACGTGTAGGATCTAAATTAAGGAGGAGGCAAATTATAGAATGCCCGGTTGATTATCCCATAAATGGCAGAATTAAAAAATTATAGAATGCCCATATCGAGTTGATGATTATCCCAATCTCAATCTGCTGCGTCGATAATACAATCTTTATTAAAGAAAGAAAAAAAAAGCATGCCAAAAACAAATCGATCCGGCTTACCTTCCCATGAAGTCGCATTGCTATTACATTCATTATAAAAAGAATTGGTCTGGTGAGGTATTTTTCTGTCTTTGTGTAAATTTGTATTAGTGATCGTAAATTTGGGAGCGAAATATTAATAAAAAAAGATGCACCGATCGGCGAGCTGGAGCCGGGCGTCAGAGTACTACATGTCGGCGAACGCGGGGTCGTCGCCGGCGATGAGGCTGTCGACGTCGTTCGAGGAGGAGGAGGAGCGGCTGCCGCTGTACGATCCGGCGATGGAGAAGGAGAAAGATCAGAAGTCGCGAGGGGATAAGTTCGCCGAGAAGGCCGTCCACGTCATCCCTCTCGTCTTGATCGCTTGCGCTCTCGTTCTTTGGTTCTTCTCTAATCCTGGTCTGCTCATCATCTTTAATTTTCCTCTAATTATATATCTACCCATTACATAATAATGTTCTACTATTCATTTCCAGCTAATCATATTTATAATAATGTTGTAGAAAAGATTTAACCATATATTTACCACGAAAACATCACAACTAGTACCCAATTTAGAGAGAAAATACAAGACGTTCATAATTATTACACATAGGTGACATATGTTTCTCCTCATAATCTCTCTAACATTAATGGGAATTGTAAACGTTATTCTCGATAAATGAAATGATTTCATACATGAAATAGTTTTAAGGATCGATGCAGGAATTGATGAATGTATGTATGTATGGATGGATGCAGATGTAGAAGTGGGATTGAAGAATGGTGCAGCGGCAAGGGTGGAAGGGCTGACGCTGGCGGGGGACATCGAGCACGACAGCGATGGAACACAAACTTTGCCCATCCCATTGGATCAGACCAAAGCCCTCAAACTCAGAGGGAAACAAAGTTATACCATAACCAGAAGCTAGCTTGTCCTCTTTTATATTCTGACTCCCACATACAACTGCATTCTTGTACGTTAGTGTATTATATTATTAATCTCCTACATTTTCTTAAAATAATATAAACCTATTACCTTTCTTTTCGTGTCCTAATTTTCAAGAACTTGTTTGTTCCACTAGCTGGAAGCCTGGAACCAGTCTACGCTAGCTACAACGTGTAGTTTCATTATGTTGTTCTTTGTGTATAATGAAGAGGAAAACAAAGATGTATATTTTGTGTTCTAATTAAGAGGGAACTGAAGCACATGGTTAAAGGATTTGGAGTATTTTGTTTACGAATTACGACTAATGATTTTATTTTCACAAACTTACATTGGTTTTCAATTCAATTATTGTCAACGATCTGTTGCACTTCATGAACTCCCTCACGTATTATTGTATATCTTCATGTATATAGCCAACTAATGGAAAGGCCTAAATATATATAGTTCTTTAATCATATATTAACTATATTTGCCAGTTGGAGGTATAAGAAATTTGCAGGCAGAAGGGTAATAATCAGGCAACGTATTACGCATAGCTAACTAGCCTAACTTCAAAGATAAATTTGCTATTTTTACTAATTTAGGGACAATTTTTAAACATGACGTATAGTTCAGGGACAAATTTAGCCATTGGATGTAGAGAAATGACACTTCAGTCCTAAAACTTATCATGTTTTCTTATTTTAATCTTAAAACTTTTCAATTCTCAATTTAGTTAGTCTTAATTTACTGAAAATAATTATCGAATAGAAATATAATTTACAACGTTAAAAAAAAATTATAATCTAATGATATATTAATTGTCAAAAAGATTGTTACATAATTTAAATTTATTGAAAAAAATTTACTGAATAGTTAAGTTAAAATTTTTAAAAAAATTAAGAGTCATTCGTTTTAACTTAAATAAACTAATTTTATTTTTAATTTTTATATCTTTTTTATCTAAAATCAGTTTTATTTGAAAATTAATATTATGTAGAAGCCATAATTCATTTGAAAGTAAAATTTCATGATGTTATTAAATTTTTATAAAGTTTTATTTTTTAATGTCTTAAACTAGAAAAATTCATAAAAATTTAATAAGATTATAAAAATTATATTTTCAATGGATTTTGGCAACTATATAATATTAAATTTTAATTAAAATTAAATTTGGATAAAAAATGTATAAGAATAAAAATAAGTTATTTTAAAATCAATTGACTTAAGTTAAAATAAATTAGATACAAGTTAAACTGGTAATCTAATTCAACTTTGTCTCTCAATTAATTACATAACTAGAAGTGTCAGATTATGCTTCTAGGCAATTACGAAGTTTTAAGAATTTTAGGATTTCAGTAATAGGACAAAAAAATGTCATTTACCATTACCGGCGTGATGTTTGTCATCGTATCCCGTCTTCGTCATTTTCTACTTCTTAAATAAAGCAACTCCTGGATGCATATCGACTCCCAACAGAAACCACTCAACTTCTTCGCTGTCGGTACCCTGTCCCTTCACCAGGTTGGACTAGTTCGACTCGCCTTCAAAGCAACAGTCATGAATCCTAAGCAGTGAGTCTTCCATCTATCTCCAGGAATTGTTTTCTTTCTGTTTTTCTAATGCTTGCCAATTTACAGGGTGGTATAGTATTCTCATAATCTTTGATTGCTTTTACTTGTATGGTGACGGGTTATCTGTGATACGTTTCGGTGTTTGCTGGGGATTTTCTTCCAATGGAGATTAGCATGTCATGCTTTTAGAGTTTGAATTTAGACTGTTCTGCGGTTAGTCGAGCTAAGTTTTGTGAAATTGCTAATTGCAGCAAAAAACTGGTTTGTATTCAGTCAAGAGAAGTTTTAAATATAGGAGGGAGGTCGAATAAGACCAGGAGTCCTAGCAGGACTCTGATACATAACTTGCGGAAGAAGGAAAACAAGGCAAGGAAAAACGTAAATGTCATTAACACTCCTCCTTAAGTTGGAGCGTGCAGGTTGAGCATGCCCAACTTGCTCACCAAAAAATCAAACTGAGTTCCTCCTAGTGCATTTGTTAACACATTTGCAAGTTGGCACTTGCTAGGAATGTAGCGAGGTATGATATCCTTTGATGCTATCTTATCACGCACAAAGTGGCAGTCAATTTCAATGTACTTTGTACGCTCATGAAATACTAGGTTTGTTGCAATATGGACAGCTGCTTGGTTATCACAATAAAGTGTCATCGGTTCAGTTTGATCAACAGTGAGATCTTTAAGCAATACTTTAAGCCAAGTCAACTCACTTATAGCTGCCGCTATTGATCAGTATTCGGCTTCTGCTGAAGATCGCGACACGGTGGACTGTTTCTTCGACTTCCATGAGATTAACGCATTGCCAAGCTTGACAATGAATCCAGTAGTAGATCGTCGTGTCTTAGGACACGCTGCCCAATCAGCATCACAGAAGGCGTGCAACGTAAGAGAACCTTTAGCTGGAAAGAAGATACCTTGCCCGGGAGCTTGCTTCAAGTACCGCAAAACTTGTATGGCTGCATTATGATGTTGTTCACAAGGCTCTTTCATAAACTGGCTTAGGAGATTCACCGCATATGTGATATCCGGCCAGGTAATGGTAAGATAAATAAGTTTGCCAATAAGTCTTCTGAACTGTCCTGGATCTTGTAAACTCGAACCTTTAACAGAACCGAGTCGATGATGTTGTTGAAGAGGGAGGCGACTTGGTTTGGCACCTATCATCCCTGTATCCTTCAACAAGTCGACAGTATATTTCCTTTGAGAGAGAAAGATCCCTTCAGGGGTCCGGGCTAGCTCCAAACCGAGAAAGTATTTCAACTTCCCCAAGTCCTTTAAGTGAAATTTATCATGTAAATAGCTTTTCAACTCGTTGATCGGAGTGGCATCACTTCCGGCAATAATCATGTCATCAACATAAACCAAGACAGCAGTGAAGTGCCTCTTATATTTCCGGGTGAACAAGGAGTAGTATGCCTTGGATTGAACAAAACCGTATTGAACAAGTGCACCTGATAGCTTTTCGAACCACTGTCGAGGGGCCTGTTTTAAGCCATAGAGGGACTTCTAAAGTTTACATACTCGATTGCCTTCTTGTTTGATCATTCCTGGTGGCGGCACCATATATATATCTTCATTCAAATCACCTTGAAGAAAGGCATTGTGGACATCAAGTTGGTGCAAGTGCCAGTTTTTCGTTGCTGCGATGGCCAATACACACCGAACGGTGGTGAGTTTTATTACAGGAGCAAAGGTCTCAGTGTAGTCAATTCCTTCAACCTGACTAAACTCCTTCGCTACTAATCGAGCTTTGTACCTCTCAATGGTGCCATCTGCCCTGTATTTGATTTTATAAACCCACTTACAGTCAATAGGTTTCTTCCCAAGTGGCAGCCTTTCCATAGTCCATGTCTTATTTTTCTCAAGAGCCTGTATCTCCTGCCACATAGCATCACGCCATTTCGGGTCTGCATTTGCTTCAACAAAATTTTTGGGTTCTAAGCCAGAGGATATTGCTGCAAGAAAAACCTTGTGTTCCATGACAAAACGTGTATTCGACAGATATGAGGCCAAAGCGTAAGGCTTACCTGACGATGAAGAGGCTTGACTGACTGTTGAATGAGGTGATGGATTGTTTTCTCCATGCAACTTATGCACATAGTCTTGAAGATAGGAAGGAGGCCGACGGTTGCGTTGAGGTCGTGTTTCAAGTCGAGGTTCAGGACTCTCATTGTGATTAGGTGTAGGTGAGTTTTCGGCCTCTAAACGTTGTGGTGTGGGTTGCATCATTTCAATTATGAGTTCATCTTCATGGTGGGTAAGGTTGGGGACAACCTGAGATTGGCTATCAGGCTCATTAGTAGTTTGGAAAGGAAAACAGTCCTCATAAAAGGTTACATCACGAAAAACAAAGGTTTTACGTGATTCTTGGTCAAACATTTTGTAACCTTTTTGGCCAACAGGATACCCAACAAACACACAAGGTTTAGCCCTGGCCTGAAATTTATCAGGGGTTTTTGAATGAACATAGCCTAAACAACCAAACATCCGTAAGTGGTCAAGAGAAGGGATTTTAGAAAACAACACCTGATATGGGCTTTTTCCTCCAAGCTTTGATGATGGCATGTGATTGATGAGGTAGGTAGCTGTAAGAACACACTCACCCCAGAAGTTTATAGGAAGGCTGGCTTAAAACCGGAGGGCTCGGGCAACTTCAAGCAAGTGACGATGTTTCCTTTGAACTACTCCATTTTGTTGGGAAGTGTTGACATATGAAGTTTGAAGAATGATGCCATTTTGTCTAAGGAATGAGAAGAATGGGCCAGCAACAAATTCTTGGCCATTGTCACTTCTCACTTGAAGTATGGTTTTCTCAAATTGTGTTTTAATCATGGCGTAGTATGTGGCAAAGTGAACAGCAGCTTCTGATTTGTGTTTCATCAGATACACCCACGTACAACGACTGTAATCGTCAACAATGGTAAGAAAATAATGAGCACCAGACAATGAAGGTGTTTTGTATGGTCCCCAAATATCAATATGTATTAAATCAAAGCATGAATTACTGGTACTCAAGCTTCTCGGAAAAGCTTTTCGGGTTTGCTTGGCCCGATGACAAGAGTCACAGCATTTATCTAAATTTCTAAGAGATAGGTTGCTAAGATGAGGAATTTGCAACAATTTTTCAAAGGGTAAATGACCAAATCGTCTATGCCAGGTAACTGTGGTTTTTTCAGCTGACTTTGGGACTGCTGCATGTGCCCTGAATTCCTTGAAGAAGTACAATCCATCACACTCTTCACCTTTACCAATCAACCTCTTCGACTTCAGGTCCTGCATCACATAGAAATTTGGGAAAAAGGTCATGGAGTAGTTCAACGCCTTTGTAATCTGGCTGACAGACAACAGATTACAAGTGAACGAAGGCACACATAGAACATTATTCAATTTAAAAGTAGGAGTCAACGACAGCTGGCCACAAGAATGCACTTTCATGCAACTCCCATTTGGTAATTTTACTGGCGAGTGAGATGTGGCCGGTTGGCAGTCTGTAAGCAAGGCTGGCTGCGACGTCATATGCTCAGAAGCTTCAGAGTCAATAATACATCTTGAGGAAAGTTTAGAGACCTTACCAACAAAATTAGCAGTTGTGTTCTGAGTAGATAGGAGAGTCATGAACTGGTTGAATTGCTCTTGTGTGATATTTAAGTTGCCATCCTCCTTCTTTAGAGAGTCGACACCACTACTTGTACTTGCTTTATTCACTGTAGTCCTGCCAGGCTTCCCCGTCATTTTGTTCTGTGTCTTCTTCCCTGGGTTCTCCCACCAGTCTGGGTAACCAATAAGTTCGAAGCAACCTTCTGAGAGATGCCCTGTCTTCCCATAATGGGAGCAATGCAGCTTGCTTTTGTCCATGTTCTTGTTCGAGGCAGCAACGCGACCCTTCGGTTGCTTAGCTGCAAATGCAGCTGCCTCTCTTGGAGCATTCCGAGAAATAACGACTCCCTATTGCTTCTCCTCATTAGCTACGAGGGCGTAAGCTTTGTTGAGGCTTGGCAGTGGATCCATATTAAGAATTTGCGCTCTAATGACCCCATATTTGTTGTTTAACCCCATAAGGAAGTAAAACAGTTTTTCACTTTCTTTTTCGGTTACTAGTTCCTTCATGGCACCGCAGGTGCATTGCGGCACATTTGAGTAAGTGGCTAATTCATCCCATAATGCTTTAAGTTTGGAGTAATATGCGACAACTGACAAATCTTGTTGCTGCATCAAGGTAATATCTCTATTCAACTCATAAATCCTTGGGGCATTGCCTTGCGAGAAGCGTTCATGGAGGTCCAGCCATACTTCATGGGCTGTTTCTGCATAGGTGACGCTACTATGCAGTTCTGGTGACAGCTAATTGATCAGCCATGCCATAACCATTGAGTTGTTCTTCTCCCAGACGGGTTTGATCGGATCATCTTCTCCAGGCTTCTCAAGAGTTCCATCGATAAAACTGAGTTTGTTCTTTGCGCGTAAGGCATTTTTCATGGCCCTATGCCAAGTTGGATAATTGTCTCCTTGAAGGAGACAGGTGACTAAGGTTGCGCCGGGGCTGTCCGACGAGTTTAGATAAAACGGAGACAAGGGATCCAAAGCAAAGGGCATTGTGCTTGATCCAGTCCCGTAGGTGTGCCTTCTGCCGTCATCCGCCATTGAAGATTGAACAAGGAAGACTCGGCTGCTGTTTGGATTTAAAGATTTACGGATTTAGGGGTTTGGGATCGAGCCCTACTCTGATACCATGTGAAATTGTTAATTGCAGCAAAAAACTGGTTTGTATTCAGTCAAGAGAAGTTTTAAATACAGGAGGGAGGTCGAATAAGACCAGGAGTCCTAGAAGGACTCTGATACATAACTTGCGGAAGAAGGAAAACAAGGCAAGGAAAAACGTAAACGTCATTAACAAGTTTAAGCTTCTCTTGAGATGGATCTGTGAGTTCCATATTGAAAGGTTTGTGGGTTGAGATTTCTGTTTGTTACTAAATTCAGCTTAATTGTCATGGTTTAGTATAGTTCCTGCAGATTTTGGAGGAGCTTTATTATTATTATTAATTATTATTATTATTATTATCATTTGTTTAAGTTTCATTGATGCTCCTAAAAAATAGAAGGCCTAAGCCCCTTCTGCCCCCTGAACTTTATCAACTCGGACCTTTTACCTCTTGGACTTTGACTCGGTTCAACTTGCTCTTCAAACTTTGCAAACTAGGACTTTTACCCTCTTGATCTAATTAAATGATGACTGTGTACTAAAATGAAAATAAAAAAAATTGAAAAGCTAACTAAATTATTTGTCCAATAGTTGACTTTTATGAGCAAATAATAAGAAATCTTAAAACAAACTTATAAGTGAAGATAAGGGAAAGATGAACAATCTCAAATGTGAAACTAAAGTCTTTATGCTTATTGTTTACTCATAAGAATTAACTATTGGACAAATGATTTAGTTAGACATTCAGTTTTTATTTTAATACACATTCTCAATTTAACTAAGATGAGGGGGTAAAAAGTCCCTGTTTGCAAAGTTTGAGAGACAAGTCGAATCGAGTAGAAATCCAAGCTAGGGGTAAAAGGTCCGAGTTGAAAAAGTTCAAGGGGGGCAAAAGGGGCTTTAGGCCAAAATAAAACGTTTAAGGAAGAGAGCTTATTTTGATTTTTGGGTTTTTTTTAATAATTGCATCCTAGGTAATATATTTATTTTATTTTAGGTTGTTGCTCCTACTCTCAACTATCTCTCCCGCTCTCATTTTTATAATACTTTTATTTGCTTAAGTTTTAAAAGGTAACGATTTCATGCTCTTGCTTATGCTTTTGAGATGCTTTGTGTGACTTAGTTTGTATCTTTCCAGTGATTATCTAGAACTTCAAATTAGTAGTAAGTTGGTGATTGTAGAGTTTTAGAGTTAAAAGAGATGGAGTTGGTCTACGCTGAGCGATATGGAAGGGAATTGGCATTATAGGTTTGGCTATTGGATGACTGGACGTGGTAGTCATTTTGCTTGTCTTTTGGAGTATAAGATGACCTATACGGATCTAGAACTTCGGTGTAATTTGGTTTTGCTTATGTTCTTCTAGAATGGATTTTCTTCAATCTTCGGACAGTATTGGTTTATGTACTACTTTCTCGTTTTCTTGTGCAGTGATTACTTGTTCAAGCTCCTGCTAATTGGAGATTCTGGAGTTGGCAAATCATGCCTTCTGCTAAGATTTTCTGTACTCTTGCAAATGCTTATTTACGCTCTCCTTGTTTCCTTTTGTTGTAATGATTTCTTCACTTAAAATTGTGAGAAGTACTTTTATCAGTCTGGCAACTTGACTTTTGTGTAGTTTCCACCTTCTATTTTACTTTTATTTTTCTGAAACTGCCTGAAAGCCTCTATTTTGAACAGTTTAAATAGACCACTAATTGGTTCTGTTTTCCTATTAATGTCTTTAGACTTGTTGCACTTAAGAGCATTCTGTACCTCAGCACGTTATAGTTGGGTTTCTAGCTTGATTTTACTTTTATATGTTCAGTTGTTGCTCATATGCAGGATGATTCATATCTGGATAGTTACATTGGCACAATTGGTGTGGATTTTGTGAGTATATCTGTCCTGTTGGTTGCATAATATGGTCTTGGCACAAATAATTGGTGTGGATTTTGTGAGTATATTGCGTTTAATAGAATTGATTTAATGTGTTTTAGGAGATGGCCCCACTAGCCGAATGTGGGGTCCAATTTTTGTCCCAAATCTGCCCTTTTTCACCTACACTCTTTCACCTACACTCATCTGTCCCCCCTCTTTCAGCTAATTCCCTTTTCACCCATGCCCATCTGTCATCTGTCCCTCTCTTTTTCATCTACACTCCTACACTATTGAAATTGTTGTTCTAGATCATTGCAAGAGTCGCAATTGAAGAAAGATTATTGCTTGATTTTTTATTTGTTTCTTTATATTTCTTGCTCTATTCGTCTATCTCTCTTCCCCATATGTGTTTCTCTGTTTCTCTCTCATCTCTGTTTGTTTGTCTCTCTCCCATCTCAGTTTCACTTCCATCTTCGGTGAAGCGATTAGCTTTGACCAATTAAGGTGCCATGACGACTTTTGCTTGCGTCACTCTATGCGCCGCCGGAGAGCGCGAGTTCATGCTCTACCAAAACCCTTGCTCCCGAGGCCCTTTGTCTCACTCCCCCACCAACAAGCCCTCCACTAATGGAAGGTAGCAGACTACAAACCAAATTCGGCTCATCCAGAGTCTGGGCAATCAAACTATGGCCTAGTGCACAAACTCCAGGTACTTGCACCACTCGATTGCTGATGATGCATTGGCCTCCACCGTTTGGCTCCTCGGTTGTATCCCTGCCGCCAACTTCGAATAATATAAAAGGAGTTTTCGAATTGCAAGAATAGAGTAGAATTGAATCAACAAGGCAAGGAACTGAATTTGGGGATTGGGTTAATGAAATTGGGGATTTTGCCAGGACGAAGGGTGAAGAATGGCTACTCCAGCAGATACATTGCCATTTGACGAAGGGCAAACTGTAAATATTGTTAATGTTAGGGTGAAATCCAGTGAAAGTTGGGGTGGGCCTAATAAATACAATAACCCATTAATGCCCTTCAATTAATTGCAGCCAAACAGCCATGTCGAATGCATTTAATAGAACCGATTTAATGTGTTTTATGAAATGGCTCCACTAGCTGAATGTGGGGTTCAATTTTTGTCCCAAATCTGTCCTTTTTCACCTACACTTATTTTTCCTCCCTCTTTCAGCTAAACCTTTTTTCACATATGCTTGTCCATCATTTGTCCCTTTCTCTCTCATCTACACTCCTACACTGCCAAAATTGTTGCTCTAGATCATTGCAAATTGCTCGATTTTTTATTTATTCTTTCTATTTCTCGCTCTCTCTCTCTCTCATCTGTGTTTCTCTGTTTCTCTCTCATATTTGTTTATTTGTCTCTCTCCCGTTTCTGTTTCTCTTCCATCTCTGGTGAAGTGATTAGCTTCGACCAAGGTGCCATGACGACTCTTGCTTGCGTCACTCTACGCGTTGCCGAAGAGCGCAAGTTCATGTTCTGCCAGAACCCTTGCTCCCTAGGCCCCTTGTCTCACTCCCCCCACCAACAGGCCCTCCCCTAATGGAAGGTAGCAGAGCGCAAACCAGATTCAGCTCATCCGGAGTCTGGGCAATCAAACTACAGCCTGGTGCACAAACTCCAAGTACTTGCACCGCTCGGCTGCCGATGATGCATCAGCCTCCACCGTCTGGCTCCCCGGTTGTATCCTCGCCACCAATTTCGAAGAATATAAAATGAGGTTACAAATTGCAAGAATGGAGTAGAATTGAATTAACAAGGCGAGGAATTGAATTTGGGGATTGAGTTAATGAAATTGGTGATTTTGCCGGGACGAAGGGTGGGGAACAGCTACTCCAGCAGATACATTGCCATTTGACCAAGGGCGAACTGTAAATATTGTTAACGTTAAGGTGAAATCCAGTTAAAGTTGGAGTGGGCCCCTGGAATAGATACAATAACCCCTTAACACCTTTTCATTAATACGGACTATCGAGTTGGATGGAAAGAGTATTAAACTTCAAATTGTAAGAATGGTTTCTTGTTTGTTTATATTCCTGTAGGTGGAAAATCTTTTGGTTTTCAACTGCAGTCTAATTGAACTTGCCATGGTTTCTTGTGTTTCGAATCTTTTTTATTTCTTGAATCTATCGATTATGTTATAGTTGGAGTCCCACTCATGGTGATTTGGTTGAATTGGGACAATCTGTAGGTATTATTGCGGGCAATCTATTAAGGAGCCTGGGACTTAACTAACATCAAGAACTTTTCATACTGGTGGAGTATTTATAGGGGTACTGCAGAACATGTAAGGGCTCCTTCTATTGGAAAAATCAAGTTCAATGAGGATTTGCTTCAGCCCATACACATCTTATTTAGATCTCTCTATCAGGCAGCTGGCTTTTTTTTTTTTTTTTTTCTTGTACCGGTATATGAGCTATTCTCTTGATGTAGTGAACTCCCTTTTTCTTATTACTGCATAAGTGTCTGATTCTCTTTCTTGTTGATTTGCTGGCAGTGGTGTGTGCTGTTGTTCATAAAACTCTTTTGCAGAAATGATGGCTCTGTTTTTTCTAATCTGTAGCTTATCTTATTGTAGGTTCATTGGGTTCTATGTTGGATTTTCTTCTCTCTGTCTGAAATCATGTATCTAACCTGTGTTCCTTATTCCTATTTGCAGCGGATTTTCTTTTCTGATTTATATGTCTCCCATGTCTCTTGATGCCAATTCACAGGTAGTATATGGTGTGACTGACCACCAGAGCTTCAACAACAATAAGCAGTGGCTAAGTGAAATTTATCGTCATGCAAGTGAGAATGTGAGCAAGCTTCTTGTGAGAAACAAGTGTGACCTTTCTGCTGACGAAGTGGTATCTTATGAAACGGCCAAGGTAAACTCGTTGAATCTACAAATAGTGACAGTGCTAGCATTAAGTTAGTCAATCTTTTTTTTTTTTTTTTTTTAATTTTGTTTTTATTTCTTCTTTCTGAAACTATTGGAAACTAGAACAACCATGCTTCTGTCAAAAGGCATTTGCAGATCAAATTTGCATCCCATTTATGGCGACAAGTACAAAAAATTCTACTAACACTAAGAAAGCATTTATAGCAATGGTGGCTGACATTAAGAACAGGTATTTGAACACGAAAACATGCATGCGGAAACTATTTTTTCACATCTTATATGTTTGCTTACTCCCAAAGCATAAATTTAATGCGCATTGGACAAATTTAAAGGTTTGAATGAAAATAACTGTTTTCCTAGTATATTCGAAATGATAAGTTCAACATAGAGTTAGACTTTGGCATGTACATTCTCTGTCTTTCGTCCCAAAGTAAGAGTGCCAATGAAGGCATCAACTATGTAATATATGTGCACATGAGATTACAGAATGGGAAAGAAAGCTATCTTGAAGATATAAAGTGGCATTGCATCTTTAAATTTAAAAACTCGAGAAAGAAAAGATGGGGTGGTGGGTGTGAGTTGGTTAGTATAAACTATAAAGTAGTGAAGAAGTAGACAACACAGAGAAGTTTCCTGCTTCAGCTAAGGATGGCAAGCCAGCCAGTGAACAATGTAAGGACACGAAGGGTGAAGATCCGTGGGCAACCTGTTAACCAGAAGGCTGGTTGCTGCTCTTCTTAAACAACGTAATGTAAGTGCAGAATGTTTGCCTGCCACAAATACATTTCCTGGTTTTCTTGATGGAAACTAGTTTACCACATTAAACCGTATGTATCATAGTGTAAGCGTATATGAAATTCCATTCTTTTGCAGTTAAACCTCATTTGTACAAATGTACCAACACGTTTGATTATAGTAGTGATGATGTTCACTTATGGAAGATATGACTTCCACAAGGATTGAAAGAATAGATGCCCTATAACTTCATTCAGAAACATGTCACGTACGCCTCAGCATGCGAGGCACATAATAACTAGCTGTTACAAAAATGACTGCATATATGCCATTGCTTTTTACTCATTATATATACTCTAGTTTTACTCCGCAGCAGTAAAAAAAAAACCAAACAAAAATGCAGGACCCAGATGTATTAGCTGTTCAGGTGACGCTAATTGCACCAGATCCTTGAGAAGATAGATTTCTAGGTTTTGGGGTTGATTGTATTTGAGGGGGTCCAATTTGAAGCTGAAGAGGATCTGTTTGAGCAGATGGAGAAATTGGTGGACTGAATTGAAACATTCGGAGCGGACTTGACCTCGGCGAGGGTATCCCAGATGGATGAGGAACAGGGACGCCGGGAACCAGGTGGTCTAATGTCTTGGGCACTTCAACATAATAAGCTGCCTTTGTGTATGGAGGCGTTTGATGAGGCCCATACAAAACTGCTGCTGGCCTTACGTAGCCCCGCCAGTCTGGAGTCCCTACCTAAACGAACATACATGCACAAGTTTTTCTTATAAATGACAGAGAATTAGTATGGAAACAAGGGAAAGAGAAGGATTGGACCCAAGTTTCTTACAAAATATTGAAATGAATAGTGAGTTGGAGGCAGTGATTTGGTAAACGGACGATCTTCCAAGCAAAGATGGGGAAATTGGAAGGCAATCTGATCATGAGCTGTTGCTTCAGCCTATGTTTTTTTTTTTTTTTGAAAAAAAAATAGATAAATATAATCAATATTAATCTCACTACAGCATTTTGCTCCTTCGAGCATACCCAAGAAAAAAAGAAAAAGGGTAACTGCAGAACCCGCAGCTTTACCTGAGCTGTAATTCCTGTAATGTTCTCTGACCCTTTAGATGTGCCTCCCTGCACATGCAAAAATAGGACAGTTTACAATCTCAGCTCATAAAGGTCCAATATTTACAAAGATTTTCTCAACCAAGTTTCATCTTTTTAAGGTAAACACTAACTATTATAAACAATCATCATCAATCACGAATACTTGCCTGTGACAATTTGCCAAGGGTTTGATCAGTTTCTTTCAGGGGGGAAACTGCAGAATCTGGAGCATTCTGAAAATAATGAATTAAGCCAATTAAGACATATATAGTAATACGGTATAGAGAAGCAAACAAAAGAGAGATACTAACCGCAGATTGGTCAAGAGACATATCGAAAAGGCTAGCTCTCCGCTTCTTCTTAGAATCAGAAGAAGCCTGACGGCGGAGGAAGTACTTCTGGGCGTGGCTTGCCACCTGCGTCGGCGTCCTCGTCGTCACGTACTTCTTTGCAATCCCTCTCCAATCTCCCTTCCCAAGCTTCTTCAGCCCCGCCAGAAACACCCTATGCTCCTCCTCCGTCCACGGCTTCCCTGTCATCATCGTCATGTATATTTAAGATCATCAACCTCTCGTTATAATATTTAACAAGAATATTAATTAATGAACCACATATATACGTACAATATTAGGGTAATTATTAATCAATGTTTGCTATGTACCTTTTCTTCTCTCATGGCCTGCTGTTTTGCTTCTCTTTGAATCATAGCGATCAATATGGCCGTCTGAGAGGTATCCGGTGTCGTCGACGCCGGCGCTGGCGTGGTTGTCTGCATGGGAGAGGAGGTTTCCGACGCTAAAGCTCTTCTTCAGGGATTGGTCTTGTTCAAGGATTGGCCTTTGATCGGAGTTGGATATATTGACACCGAAAAGCTTGACGGTCTGATGATGAACAGACCCTGATGATTTCCCATTGTAATTGCCATTAATAATATTATTACTTCGGGAGCAATTATTATGGCCACCCACACACTTTCTCGCGCTTTCCTTCACCATCTCTGTCTTTAGAGAGAAAGGCAGAGAAAGACGAGAAAGAGAGAGAGAGAGAGAGAGAAATATGTGTGTGTGTGTGTGTATATATATATAGTATGCAAGTAAATATCCTGACGCAAAGCAAATTTTTGAGCACCTGTTTTTAATTATGGTAACAAATTCTTCTTTTCTGGGTGTTATTTATAGGATTTTGTTTCACTTGCAAATAGCTAGCTAGCTTGATTTTCCTCATTACGCATGTATCTCTCATTAATTGCTTGCTGTTTTTATTCATTAATTACATATATGGGAGATTGGCTGGGAAAGTGACCTTTTTGTTTTGCAATCTGGCAAGCTAGTAAGGGAAAAAAATATTATTATATATCCCAATTTTAGTAAGTAAGCTGTTTCAAACAATAATTTAATTGCGATTAAAAAAAAAATTAATTGCTTGCGGATTAAGCTAAAAGTAATTTGGATTGAAGTAGCCTGGAATTTGAAGTTGTTATGTTCTGTTTCATCATAATCTTGCGGGCTTTAATCTCGGACGCGCCTTCTTTTGTTGTGGTTCATAATCTTCTCAGCCAGCTGCATGGCGATTTTTCTGTTTTTTTCTTTTTAATATATTCGATAAACACCTGTTTGTTTGTAGTAATTGTGTACTACATATTCACTTCTTATAGTATGCGAGCAGGGCACCCAAATTATTTAATTAGTTTCTCTTTTAATTAGTTAAAAGGATCGATCAATATATATTTTGATGATAGGTCAAATATAATTTTTCTATCAACATTACATTAGTCAAATGGTAGTAATTGATCTGATAACCAAATAAATCTAGCAAATTAAACAGCGGGTTTTCTTTGATTTCTGTCAATATTTTTTTCTGATGTAGAGATTATTATGCATATATATATATGTCTAATTAGATAGTGTTGGATTTGTTCCAAGCTAATATTTAATTTTGATGATAACAAATTCATTGTTTTAATGTGTTTAATCTCATTTTATTGGGTCAAAATAGATTTGTTAAAGTTTTATTTAATTTCCAAATATTTCAATTGTTAGTTCAAAAAATTGGTCTTAAGAAAACTTATTTTTGAAGAGAAGTTAGTAGGTTATTAATTTATATTAGTGTTTGAATTAAGTTTGATTTTCAAATGATAAGTTTTTATAAGTTGTTTCGAGTTTAATCCATTAAAGAAACAGTTTAACATGTCTTTTCATTACCTAAGTTACTCAACTCCCAAGTTTATGTTTTAATGCATTAAAATGTTTAATTCGAAGTTTGGAGTAGCTGGTTAGTTTTGACTTTTGAGATATTAGGTAATTTGTTAAATTTTGGTTTTAACTTATTTAACTAAAAGTCTAAAAGCTTTCACCCAAATTTTTCAACAGGCGCAATTTCAGCCAAAATTTGAAGTATGAGTTAATCGAATTAGAAGACACCACCTGGACAGTCTAGCAGAGTATTTAATGGTGTTTCTCTAGCCGTTTTTGATTGTTGAAGAACGAAATCAAGTTTAACGTGTTAAACTCAGAACTTAACACAAAATCTATAGTTTTTTATTACATAAAAAACAGAGTAACTGTCATCAGTTTTTCAAAAGCTTTTCTAGATACTTCCAACAGATATGTAACGGTCTTCTTGCCCCCAAATAAGTATAAATTCATGAATAAACACTTTGGAAAGAACTCTTGGCTATTAGAAATAAGAACCCATCATCTAAATCAAATCAAATGTGCTAAATTTGAGATTTACCAAGAGAGTTTGTGCTTTCACTTGTATATCTAGTAAGAGTGCTATTATTTGAGCTCATAACCTTGTAAACACCATTTGGTGAGATTGAGTTGGTAAGGTTTCTAGTTAGCCTTTAAAAAAACTAGTGAGGGAAATAGTGTTGGTAAAGTTTTTAGTTAATCTATAGGAAAACTGGTACGTGTTGGTGGTAAAAAAAAGCTACCAAATGAGTGTGTGTCTTTGTGTACTCTTGACATTTATAGTAGAGAAAAAAACTCTCAAGTAATTAACTTGAGAAGAAGAGTATGCTATCAAGAAATAGACTGAACCTCTATAAAAAATCATTGTGTGCAAGCTTCTCTCCTTCTACTTGTTTGATCATTGCTTGGTGATTTGTCTTCTTTCATTGGTTGAAGTTGTTTGTTTTAAACAACACTTCAAAGCAAAATTCAAGATCATTGTGGTAGTCATTTTCTAGTTAGAATAAGTTTATTTGAGCTCCTTAAATTACATTTTGATTTAAAAGATTAAAATCTCATTTTTGGTGATTTTTAGAATTTAACCAATTCACCTCCTCTTGGTTGCACTTGCGCAAACAATTAGTACCAAAGCTAGTGGCTATGTTTTTGACAAAATCTAGTGATTTAAAAGCTTAAAGATCCATGACAACCACTAGTTTTATACATCTTGAAGGGATAAATCCATCTAGGCCACTATTGATTGATTCTATAAATTTAAATTGGTAGAAAATTAGGATAGAAATTCACATTCAAGCAATTGATTATACTTTTTGGAGGATCATTAGGGATGATCCTAAAATTCCTATAAAAGTAATTGATGGTAAACAAGTGTCAAAAGATCAAACAAAATATGAACCGAGGGATAATCTTATGTACACCATAAATGTAAAAGCTATGAATATTATATATTGTGCACTAACCTCAGAAATGTTCAATTTGGTTTCATATTGTGGAAAAACTAAAGATATATGGAACAAGCTATTGGTCACAATGAAGGAACCACATAAGTGAAGGACACCAAGATGCATATGCTTGTGAGGGCATATGAGTTGTTCACCATAGAGCCAAAGGAAAACATTTAAGACATATTTAGGAAATTCAATGAAATCCTCACACCACTCAAGTTGCTCAGGAAAGAATATACAAACAAATAGTTGGTTAGGAAAATCTTGTGAAGTTTACCTCAATCATGAAAAAGCATAATTGAAGCCATCAAAGAAGGAGGAAGCATCAAAACCATACATGTAGATGAGTTATTTGGAAAGTTGACTTATGAAATGAATGAGCAGGTTGAAGAAAGATATATCAAGAAAAATAAGTCAATGGCTTTGAAGACTCAAGAAGACCATACATCATCAAGTGAAGAAGGAGAGATTGATGAGGTTCTTTTAGCAAATAAGTTTAAGAAATCAAGAAACAAGAAATTCAAGAGAGAAAAACAATTTTGTTGCATAAATGTACAATTTGCCCTAGCTTAAATTAACTTTACCATAAAAAAAACCAGCTTACATTTATAGATTAAAAAATTGATAATTTAAAATATCCATTAACTCTAAAAATGAGACACACAGATTAAAATTACTAAAACATGATTACCATATAGTCTAAATTTACCATCAGATGTTACTAGTAGACAATGTAAAAAAGACAAGGACAAAGTAAATATTTGTTACTTAAACTTCAGGGGGCAAATTGTACTTATTTTCATAGTAGTTAAAATATCTATGCACTATATGTGTAAAAAATGTGATACAATTAAGGAGTATAAATGTGATTTCAATAAATGCTAAGGAAGTAACATATGACATTTTTTTACTTGGACAAATTATTACTTATTTTTCCACTTTTTTTTATATGTCCCATTTAGCCCAAAATAATTTTAGTCAAATTTAGTAACAATCCAATTTTGAAGATTGTGAAATATATATATTTTTTAATTGTACCATTAATTAAGTTAAAATTTCTATCTTCCACATATTTTGATTAGATACATCCTCAACAATTTTAAGCTAAGTCAACCACGAATTTGAACTATATAGGCACTTTACATACATCAAATAAAGAGAGTGAAATAGTGATACATATGTCGTTAATCATAAAAAAAGTATACTAACTAAAGTTTTGGGCTTGTGATCTTCATAAATATACTATTTGTCAAAAACTTTGAGTAATCAATTTAATTCAAATAAGTGGGGATGAATGTGAATCTCTACAAGATAGAATTTCTCTAGAAATCCTTAATCTTTACAATATAGAATTTATATAGAAATCCCTACTTTTATTTTCCCTATTAGTACCTTTTTGTTTGTGTGTCAAACATTTCAAGTCAGTTTTACAATGTGTGTGATACTGTTTCATACTCTATAGTTTCGTTTGCTTTGAAGACTCAGCTAAATTATAGTGTTTATCCATTTTCTTACTTTGTGTTAGGTAGGTTAAAAGGATAAATACATTTCCCTACTTGCTACCATATGGGGTTGGTATGCATAGAAATTACCTAATATTGTATAGGTGGTAGAAAACATTTGTACGGTTACAATGGTTATGTGGACAAGCCAAGTTCAATTTCAATCCATAGATGGTTCTATTATTTTAATACACTTAATGTTACCTCATTTTTATTCAAGATGATTTATGTAAACTAGATTTTCATCAATTTGACCAAGTTATTTATGGTTTGTCAACACAAGTGAGGTTATTTACTTATTTCAAGAGAATTTTAAATGGATTAATTAGGTTTTATCTAAATTTAAGTTAACTTAATAGGCTTATTATAATAAAAATATTTCAGTGAATTTGATAGTGTAATATTGTAGAATTTTTTTCCAATATAGAATATAAGTATAAGTTTGTATTGATTGTTTTTTTTTAATCTAGATTATTGTATATCATTATTAGTGATAGAAAAAAAAAGCCATTAATAACTTTTTAATAGATTTACATCAATCCTAATAATTTATATTGTTAAGGTGGGTTAACAGATGAAAACCTTTTTATTCCAACTATTTTAGTGCATATATTTTTTAAAGTTTCTTTCCAGATTAAAAAATTTAAACTCAAAATATAATATTCTTATAATTCATGTTATTTTTTTACCAATTTTTTTAAAATAAAAAAATTAATATAACCATTTTTTTATGTTTCAGACTTTTTGGATCTTGTAGCAATGTCAAATATTTAAACTAGTTAGGTTTACTTTTCAAATGGTTGATATTGATCCATTTGCCTATAATAATAATAATAATAATAATAATAATAATAACCATGATTATAGTAGTAATAATGTCATAGCAACTTTGTGTGTAAGTTAATCCTTTCATTCAACACTTTTAGTTAATAATTGGACTTTGAAAAATTAAAATAAATGTGAATTAGAGGAAGAAGGAAAAGAAAAAAAATACTCTCTTTTTCTCTTTTTTTTTTTTTTTTGCATGGGAGCTAAGAAGTTAGGATAAGTAGCATTAAAGGTCAACGTTTAGGGTAAGTAACATTAACGGTCAACGTGTTTGTTTGGTTTTAATTCAATTAGTTTATTGCATTTTATGCATTCCTATACTAATTAGATATGTGGCCTTGTATCAGCTGGCTAGAATGCCCCTTAAGTTAGACATAATTATGTTGTCATGCCACTTTTTACCATATATCACCTGTCATTCAACCAATGGCCAACCATTTTCATCTACCTACCTCTATATAAAGTGTTATAGTCCTCCTAGCAGAATGTTTAGTGAGTAAGGTAAGTTTATAAATCCCTAGTTTAAATTTATTAATTAGAGGTGAATTAGCAAGATTAAGTAAGTCATTAAAGGTTTAGTTGGTTCTAAGTGGTTTATGGCACTAGGTTCGCCCGTGGATAAAATGGTCATTTTGCACCTTAAAAGGTCAAGACAAGTCCCTAGGGTAAAAATGATGTTTTTAAAACCTAAAACTCAAGTTAACAAAATTTGCTTAACTGTTTAATTACCTAGTTACTATTTTGGAAAGAAGTATTTTTGCAAAAACTTAAAAAGCTTGTGGAAAGGGGAAGCTTTATCTTTTAAACATTTTGAGGGTGGATTTCTTGCCATTAATCGTCCCATTTCCAACTCAAATTCGTAGCTCCTCTTATTCCTCTCAATTTCTTGCCCAATACCCTTCAATTTCTTGGTTTCTTGGCAAAATTGGAAGATTTTGTTGGTGCCCAAGTGGATTAAAGCTTGCCTTGCTCATGTTTTGCGATTTTAAAGCTTCAAGAGGCATTTTCTTGCTTGGGCCCCATTTGTGCATGTGGTAAGCTTCACAACCTTTGATGGTTTCATGTTTCTTGAGCTTAATCAAGCTTGGGTTTTGTTGGGTTAGTGTTAATTTGGTGCCATATCTTGTTTATGCCTTGGAACCTAGGAAACCTAGAGGAGCTTTTGGAATTGAAAATTCTTTTCTTGTGATGCTTGATGCTTACTAGTTCTTGTGTAATTTAGGTAATAAATTTATGATTCATGCATATTTGACGTCATTCATAGCTTGCTTATGATAGAGTTCAGGTAGTTTTGTTAATGATGTTAGTTGGTAGATGATGATGAACAAGGTGAGATAGTGAGATTTTGATGGTTTGTGTGGTGTTTGAACACCATAGGATTGGTTTAAATGGTACATTATAGCCTAATGCATGTATACATACAAGTTTGAGGCAATTTGAGGTGTCCTTAGGGCCATTGGGAGGCATTGGAAGGCCCCAAAGTGCCTATGGTGCATAATCTGGAATTTTTGGGCACGAAATGCCAAAGACACATCGCCAAGGGATAAGGATGTGTCACCAAGCCCTTGTGTCAAAAACCAGAAAGTTTTGTACAGTGGTGACCCACAGGCAAAATGCTTGGACTTGCCATCTTTGACACTCTTATAGTATTTCGATTATAACTTTTACTTGGGTGTCCGATTAAGGCGATTCAAAATTCCACACAAAGCTAAAAGGAAGGGATACCATTTCCATGCTTTTTCCTAAGTTGAATTGGACCATATTTAGCTGCATTTTTGTTCAAAGTGAGGAAATATTTGGCCACAATAAAATATCATTAATCAGGTGTAAGGTTTAGTACCATTGGGAGCCTAGCTGGGCCTTTGGGTTTGAGGTCCCAATGTGGGAACCTTAGTGCACCTAGTTGGGTGCCAAAGATCTAGTGAATGAGTCTAATCATGGTCATTACCGGTCAACTAGGGTAAACCAAGTAATGGTGAATAAGTTTGTGCCTTGAGTGAAGGTTTAGTATACTTGTAGCCTAAGCGAGGTTACTTGAGCTACAAGTTCTAGTGCACTATTGGTAAGGTTTTGAGGTAGAAGCTTAGCACACAAGTAACCTAGGTAAGTCTAAAGACTTGAGGTACTATGTGGAGACTTAGTACACTTAGTCAGTTCCTTGGAACTCAAGTGATGTGCATTCACTATGTTCACCTGCACAACAATCAAGGGAAGGTTTTTTAATGAGCTTAGCTTACTAGGACATCAGCAAGCCAAGGCTTGCTAGGAGTAAATTAGGGGTCAATACTTGCTAGGCACGAGGTGGCATCCGTGCGAGGACTAGTAAAAAGAGGAGTCCCAAGGGGCTTGAATATATATGTATATGTTAGCTGTCAGACTGCAAATGCGCACAGTATACTTCATATATTATGTGTATATGTGTGTCCTTAGGATTTTTCTTACAAGTTGAAGGATCCTTTACTAAGAATCTTTGATTCACGCTTCTTAGTCTTCATTGTGCAAATATGTTCCATAAGGCTGGTAAACATTAGAGGTTATTGAGCTAGGCTCATGAGCGGGTATACTATTTATTTGAATATTTATGATTTTAGTTTGTGTTTTGCTTACTGGATAAGCTATGGTACTAACTACAGTTGTTTTATTTGGCCGCTAGAGACTAGTGAAGCACAAGGGAAGGCTTATGCAGCTTGCCATCGGGAACTTACTCTAAGGTAGGAGCTTAGTTGTGGATGTCAATAGTGTAATTTTAGTGTAAAGTTTTCATACACTAGTTGCCTTAAATGTTCATGTTGAGCAGGTTACTCTAAAGTTGCTCTTAGGTGTGAGCATAGTATATTTTGTAAGGATGTTTGCACACAATTGATTATATGTAGTTAAATTCAGACATACTTTATATGCTTTGACTGCTTTGAAACTTAGATTTTAGTTGAAAGCCCGGGCAATATTTTATGATTTAAGTTTATATTTTATAACTTATTTTATTGCTTAAGTCAAAGCATTACTCAAGCATGGTTGCATGGTTGCATGGTAGGGGGTAGGTTAATTAACTAAAAGCATGAAACTGTAACTAACGCACACATAATCAATTACCGATTGCAACTAGTATGGGACAAGTACAAGTTCCCATAGGCTCCCTGGGCAAACCCATGAGGGCCCGTGTCACAAGGTGTGAACATGTCAGATGGCAAAGTTGCAACACTAGCTTGCTCTCCCTTAACTTATATATAACTCGCCATACTTTTTCCTGATTTCTTAGTTGTGGTTGATTAGAAGGTTGACTGTCCTTTGATAGACAAAGCCCATACACTGCATTTGCCTAGTAATTTCTCAGCAATATGGCTTTCTAATTACGCACACCGATTGCATCATTAGCTACATTGGTGACCGTTGCCTTTAGTTATTTGACGTATCCTGCAAGCCACGATGCTTGATTCCATTTTAGCCTTTATCCTTACTGTGACATGGCTGGCTAGTCACTACGCGGAGTTACAATGTTGATGAATAGACTAGGGCAAGGGAGAAGAGCTAGCTAGATGAACTGAAATTATATGATAGAGAAATCGTTGATCGAGTGCCGTTATCACTTGATGCAGTTATCGATGAGAAAAATCAGAAAGGCTTTAAAGGGTTATGGTACTTATCCAGCATTAAGAGGCCATAATATACACCAAGCTGGTAGCTCTACTGTAGGGACACTGGTGGCCGACAAGTGCGAAGCGAGAAGCGTGAGAGAAGAAAAAGTGGTCAACACATTTGTTTCTCGAGCAAACTAACAAGAAAGCACGAAACGTAATATTCTGCAACTTGATGGGCAATTTTTTTATGAAAAGTGAAGAGTTTGAACCATGTAAAAAAAACCACACATTAAGTTGGGTCAGTTAAATGCAACTAGATTGGGCCTTACTTTTCATTGCAATTACATCCCTAACCTATCAGTCGTTGCTTAGAACAGGTCAAAATTGATGATTTGAATGACATGCACCATTACCCAACTCAAGGCCCAGGTTACGAACTAACTCCAAATTCCTGTTAACAACCGGGCCCTCTTCACCAACACCAAGATCACCTCTAACCTACTCTGTTTCACTCACATTGCCAACCATTCCAAACCCATCTTCGCCCCCAACGTTTCACATGGTTCCATCTCGTTTCTTCATTACGAGGGCGAGTGCACCATCCTCGGTGGCCCCATTGTCAACCTTGGTAGATTTGTCCTAGATATCTCCATCTATATTCTATAGCAAGATCTGGCAGCATCTGGAAACCTTAGCTGGGCAACACTACGGTAAAGTTGCCATACTTAGAGATAGTGGTAGATCTAGAACATTTTTAAAGTGGGTCTATATATAAGTCTAAGTTACAATCAATCTTAAAATTTGAATTGTTCAAAAGCTAAACTTTAAACTATAATACAACTATTGAAAAAGAATATATCTCCTACAACCATACTCTTGTAAATTTTTTAGTGTTAAAAAGAATATGACCATATAAATAAATAATTCTTTGAATTAATTCCTAATTGTATACGTAGAAATAAATATTATTTTGAGCAACATTTAGTCTTAATTTGTAATTAAATTTTATTTATTTTCAAAATAAAGTACTTCTATAGTCATTAATATATATGTTTTACAATTAAATTTAAATTGAATAAGTCTTTAAAATTATTTAGAAACTTTAAAAATGAATTTTAATGAGAAATAGTTTTCTTACTTTTATGGGTAAAGTATTAGATATTTAGTTAATTTTTTAAACAAATTAAAGGGTGGCCTCCCACTTTTCAAGGTGTATTGTCTATAATACTATTTCTATTTCTTTAGATTAAAATAATTCAAACGTAGAAGGTTTATAATTTTACAAAAAAAAAATAGAAAATGACTTATTTCTTTGACGATACTGACATTCTATTAGGAATTAACATGGTTTGTTTGAAATTTTGAGCTTATCATGATTTATGAAGTTTAATGACTATAAGTTAATTCGTAATTTATGGGATAACTAAACCAATTAAGTATAAAAGTTAATGTTGCATTTAAACCATGATTTTAAAATAAGAACAAAAAATGACCCAAAAAAAAACCTTTTAACAAGTGACGTAAATTTTTGTTTCAACAATTTCCTATAAAGATATTAACATATTTTTTTTATTCCTAGATTTTATTTAGAATACTGGCGTCCAATAGAAAATTGAAATGGGGTCCACACTTAATTTTATATACCTTTTACTCATATTTTTAGGGAAAATTACAAACCCCCGGTTTGATATAACCCATACTTTGCCCCCTATATTTTAAAAAACCTACACTTTACCTACTATTTTCTTTATAGTGTCCGACTACAACATCTGAAATCCTAATTTAAACTATCTGATAACCATGTTCCAGTTATTTGACGATTTTTTATATTTTTTTCATAGCTAACCAACCTTTAAAAAATATTGATATGTGTTTATAGAGAGAGAAAATGCATTTATAGAGAAAGAAAATGTATTTATAGAAAATATAAATAGATAATTTAAAATATTTGTTAACTATAAAAAAATATTAGAGGGATCAAAATTACTAAAAGATGATTATCGTATAAGAAAATGTATTTATAGAAAATATAAATAGATAATTTAAAATATTTGTTAACTATAAAAAAATATTAGAGGGATCAAAATTACTAAAAGATGATTATCGTATAATTTAAATTATAATTTCAAAAGTTATTATTGGACAATGTAAAAAAAATAGGGAGATAAAGTGTAGGTTTTTAAAAATAAAGAGGGTAAATCTCATAAGAAAATTGTAAATTTCTCTATTTTTTAAATAAAAATAGAGTCCATAGACACCACTTTGTTGAACATAAATCCGCCCTGCTTGAAGGTGGAGAAGTGCGTGGGCAAGTATCAATATTTGGAGCTTTAACATCAACTTCAATCTTGGCTAACATTATTGTTGGTCAATGGACAAATTTGTAATGCGAGACAAAAGTTTGGGATAGATAAGCAATGACTGATTGTTTAGGGATAAATTTGTAAAAAAAAATTAAGGGTTTGGGACTACTGGCGCTATTCGCCCTAATAAGTTGGTTCACTTATTTTGTCATTTTGCCACCAAACCGTCAGAAACGCCCACTGGGGAGTGAGGGAGCTCGAGAACACGTGTATTTAGGAATATCCGGCAGTTTTTGTCCCGATTATAAGTCGTCTTACTTTTCTCCAACACGTGTGGTGCGCCATGCAATTTTTACGTTTTTTTTTCCTTTTTAATTACCTTAACTAGGTAAATTTGCTTTGATTTTTTTCCGTCCATGTCCGTTAAGTGGACCGAAACGTTTCTGCTCAAGCTGCTTTAGAAACAGAAAACAAATATTGCGAAGTTTTGCTCCCCGGCTGCGTGCCATCCATTCCGAAAATTAAAGCATGCGTCACAAATTTTGATACCAATCTGAAATAAACTCCGGGATTAGCTCTGTTTTTATTCAAAGATGAGCTTCCTTTTAATTAATTAATTAGATGTCTTGTTGATTTTCGCGTATAGATACAGACACTTTCCTCAGTCTTAATCACGTATCAAGCTATAGGAATTATCATGGTCTTTAATTTTATTATATTTTGTGAAATTTCGTATGAAATTGTGCTTATCGTATATAAGCGGTATGCTAGTACAAATCTTTTCTTAATCTTTTATTTTTTTTTTGCACTATATATCATGTTGTTTCACGTACCGTTGAGTTTTTATGTACATTTTATCAACTTACAGTGATATTTCACACAGTATATATCAAGGTATTCGTTTTACTATGATGCAAGTGTGATATATTTTTTTTGTCATTTTTACATTAAAGTAGTATGCATATGCATGTAAAATAATAAATTATAGTAATTAATGCATATGCTTTGATATAGATATTAATTTTATTTTTTATTTACAAGCAAAATAATTTACAATTGTATATATTGACATAGTTGAGATTTGCAAATTATTGTAATATGTTGCATAGTTTCATCATCTAGCTTCTGCGGCATGCATAAGAACATGGTATTAAATACATAACGGTATATCATTTATCGTGAGTAAGCAGTATACGGCAAAAATATTTTCACACTTTATCATTTTATTGTGTCAGTGGTATGCAAAATACCGTAGAATATTTGCATATCGTAGAATACTGCAGTATTCTATGGTATTTTGCATGCCACTGACTTTTTGTGTGCATTTTGTCAAAGAACCGAGGTATACCGTAACTAACGTAAGGTACATACAATAGTATTTTATTTTTCATGGATGTGTGTGAGATTTTTTTTTTGTCATTTTACATCAAAATATTATAAATATATAAAAAATTAAAATATAATTAATACACATATCATAAAATAAATATTTATTTTTATTCTTTTGGTCATTTTTCTTAATTAATATAAAAATTTAATGGTTACTTTGAGCTATGTAGGAAATAATGTGGTATTAGAAAATGTATTGTTATTATTAAATTATTACTTTTTTTTCTCTTATATCAATAAATTAGTTTCTTTCTAAGTATTATTTATTTTTCTCTATATATAATATTTTTTTATGTTTTTTGTATTAAAGGAATATCTTCTATCATATATAGTTTATTTATATTTGACAAATTATAATAAGAAAAATTAGAATACATATAAAATATGTAAAAAAATATTAAATTTATGTCATCTTAAAATAATGTTTTAACATTTATTTTATTGTGAAAACGGTAACGGCATGCAGCGCAGTATATTATGCGGTATACCTTAAAATTTTGAGGTGCGGTATACGTAACAGTAATAGTATTTAACACCTTGCATAAAAATAAAATTTATATTTTTTTGTATAACAAATATTTTCTCACATATATATTTTATTTATATTTAGAAAACTATAATGCAAAAGTTTGGATACATATAAAAAGGTGCAAAAAGATTATATTAAATGTATTTCATTTTAAAATAATACCCTAACTTTTTTTCTTTTTGTGTAAACAGTAACAGTATGGTATAGCTTCATACCATGCAGTACACTTAAGATTTATGAGTAGCGGTATTTAATATCTTAAAAGGATCGAACCAACAACTTTAAAAGTTGAAAAAGCAATTTATCATTTGTTATTCTCACAAAATCTGAAAAAGTTACTCCCTCCGTCCTAGGTTTTTTGCTCCATTTGCCATTTTGGGTCGTCCCACATTCTCTACACCATTTTCTTTTTAGGAAAGTTTTATCATGCATAATGACCATATTACCCTCATCTACTTTTACTTAAAAAAATGAAAATACAGAGCTGGGGCAAATCAATCGATGGCTATCAGCAATAGAATGCGGAGCTGGTTGATTGACGTCATTGACGGCAGAGCTGGTCCACTGACGTCGCTGATGGCAGCCAAGCCAGCAATGTTGATGACGGCAACCAGGCAAGAAGATTTAGGTCGAGGATGAGAGAGATGGGCGGGGCAGATGTAGGCAACGAGGCAAGGAGATTTAGGTCAAGGAGGAGACGGCAACTAGATGAGGAGATTTAGGTCGAGGAGGGGACGGTGGCCGAGTTAGAGGTAGGCGATGAGGCGAGGAAATCGGAGGCATTAGGCGAGAGTCGACAAGGCAAAGGAGAAAGTGTGTGAAAGGCGATGAGGCGAGGAGATTAGAGGACAAAATTAGAGACGATGTGAGAGGACCTGAATCGAAAAGATGGCCGAGGCAGGGAGAGGCCGATTCAATGAGACGCAATGTCACTGAAGGCAGAGCGGACGGGGAGGTAGAAATCGCGAAAGGTAGTAGTGGAGAAACAGTAACAATTCCAAATCCGGCGTGTAGCAGTGGGGAGGGGAAACGTGAGACCAAGGGTAAAATTGAAAAAAATATACACATATTTTTATCATTTCTTAAGCTCCGTGCTAAACACAAATGGAACAGAAAACTCAGGACGAAGGGAGTATATCACATTTTTTTTTTTTTTGGGTAGGTTGAGTCTTCTGTCTCACCTATACATTAGTGTCATTCATTGTGGGATGGTACGAAGAATTTTGAAAACGAAAATTTACAATTACTCCCCTGAGATTTGCCGTAACCTATAGTTTACCCTCTTTATTTTAAAAAGTTACACTTTGCCCCTTATTTCTTTTATATTGTTTAATAAAATTTTCTAAAATTATAATTTAAACTATGCAATAGTCATTTTTCAATAATTTCAACCTCTCCAATATTTTTTTCATAGTTGATAAACATTGTAAATTATCAGTTTTCCTTTCTATACATGTATTTTTTTTCTATAAATATATTTTTTTCTATAAATGCATATCAATACTTTTTAAAGGTCAGTCAGCTGTGAAAAAAAAATATCAAAAATCATGAAATTATTAGAACATGAATATTAGCTTATTTAAATTAGGGTTCAGAAGTTATTATTAGACACTATAAAGGCATGAGAGCATAAAGTGTGCAATTCTGAAAATAGAGGGTCAAAGTGTAGGTCAGACCAAACCATTGAGAATTTTTGTAATTTTCCCTTTCAAAAATTACTGGCTGTTTAAACAGAACAAGACAAAGGAATGACAGAGTGAAAAAAGAAAAAAGAGAAAGAAAAAGAAAAAGAAAAAAACAAACAAGCATAAAAAAAGGTTTGTAGAGAATATAAACACCATTTATCATCATTTAGTTGTGTGAAAACAAAGTTTTTACTAATAAAAAAACATTTAGCCTAGTTGTTAAGTTATTGGCTCTATTGCGAAACGATACAGGCCGCTATTCTTTTCAAGATTAGAATAATTAGCCAATTGTAAGAGCTCAATTACCACTCTTCTTTTTGTTGTGTTACCTATAAGTTTCTACTCTTTCAAGTTAAAGATGATGCAATATAGATTAAAACAAAAAGGATAAAGTGTAATTACTAATTAGCGAGTATGAGTAATTAAAGACTCGATCGACTAATTAATTAAACTATGATCGTGAAAACTAGTGTAGTATAGTTATGGCGTAATGTTTGGATTCCAGTTTATAAACATGCATCAGTAGTTAACTTGCTTGCATCAAAAACAAAAAGCAGCACAGTAATTGGATGGAGGGAGCTAGAAGACGAAGAGGAGAGAAAACAAGATGACACGAAGGTAGAGAAGACGGCCAACCACGGAGAGGCACACAGTTTCTCAGACGACCCAATCTTCAAACATCTGGCTATGGCCAAGCTGACCAGTGTCTTCCCCACAGCCTCTGCCTTCTCGGCTCCGCCCCCAAAACTGCCGTTACCGTTAATTCCCCGACGCCTCACCACAACACCTCCAAATGTAACCCATCAAAATGCTCACCTATTCACTACCCCTCGCCTCTATAAATCCACCCCCTTCGTCACCACAATTTTTAGCCTAAACCCACAATCCTTAGATGGGTTTTACGGTTGCTAACTCCGATTTCTGTTGTGGTTTTCTTGATCAGATTTCCGGCGACGGAATCGATGGCTCCGATGAGTTCCGGATGTACTCGTACAAGATCAAACGGTGCCCGAGGACACGGAGCCACGACTGGACGGAGTGCCCCTACGCCCACCGAGGCGAAAAGGCGCAGCGGCGGGACCCGCGGAAGTTCCATTACTCCGCCATCGCCTGCTCCGCCTTCCGCAACGGCCATTGCTTGAAGGGTGATGCCTGCGAGTTCGCCCACGGCGTCTTCGAGTACTGGCTCCACCCTGCCAGATACCGGACCCGGGCCTGCAATGCTGGCCCGGCCTGCCAGCGCAAGGTCTGCTTCTTTGCCCACTCGCCAGAGCAGCTCCGGCCGGAGACCAAATACAAGTGCCACATGGCGTACAAGGCCCGCATGAAGACCATAGGCGAAGAACGGAAGGTGGGGGTCGGTGCCTGCGGGGAAATAGCTGCGGCGGCGACAGTGGAGCAGCTGAATAAGTTGAACAGTTTGAAGAGTGAGAATTTGAAATGCTGGGACGATTTTTTGGCGAGTTTGAGGAAGTTGACGATTCGGGAGTTTGAAGAGATCGACAAGAACAATTGCTGTGGTGGATTTGAGGCGCTAGACTCGGATTTGCCCAATATCGATTGGATTTCGGAGTTGGTGAAGTGAGATAATCGGACCTAACTAATTACTTAAAATATTATTAAATCTATATATATATATAATAATGGCAGTAATTTAAATTTAGTGCTATAACTATGATTTAATAACCTGAGTGCTCTTAAATGCGGTGCTTATTTCGTAGAGTTGTAAGGTATTTCGGTAGTTTGGTCAAATAGTTTTCAATTCTGTTCGAGCTGGGCGTGCATGTGTTCTGATGCGGAAGAGCTGAGGTAATGTCTGCAAAAGATCAATCGTCATGACATGTACAAGCATAACTGGTGCTTACAATCAATCTCATTTCTTCAAGTACCTTCTCTCTTTTAAAAAAAAAAATATTCAGAAATTAACTTATTGGCCATATGCGGCAACAGGGTTTAATTGGTTAATTTGTAAGTTTTAACAAAATAAAATTTTAAGCAAAAATATCAAATTTGCTGCTAATGTTTTGGGTTAGGAGTGAATATGCTATTATAAATTATTATTTTTTTGCTCAATATCCCAATAATGTTTTAAAATATGTTGGATATGTCACTGAAGTTTCAAATTAAAAGTGGATATGCCACTGACCGTTAAAAAGTTAATGAAAAATATTAAAAAACTAATGAAAAAAGTTAAAAATAACAAGTTTTGAAATTTTAGAGTAATAATGTAAGTATTGACAAACTTCAAAAAAATTTTGTAATTAGACTTTATCTCTCTCTCTCGAATGCTGGTGAAAAAATTAGACAACAGAGACAGAGAAAACTGAAAGTGTGATGACGAGGTTGGGCCGTTGGTAATAGAGACAACAACAACACTGAAGTGCTAATGAAAAAAATTATATCTTTTTTTGAAAAAAAAAACTCAAATATCTTGATATTTTTAAAAATATATATAATAACTCAAAGATTTTAAAAACTATCATTTTTATTATTTTTTATTATTTTTTAATTGACAGTGACATATTCAGTATACAAATGAACCAGGTAGCTAAAAGAGAATGAAAGAGATATTAAATACTACTCCCTCCGTCCCAAAAATTTTGATACATTTGACTTTTTGTTGTATTTTGACTCAATTTTATTTATATTATTGTTTGTTAAAAAAAATCAAAAAAAATATATTTAAAAACTACATATCTTAAATTATCATTTATATACAAAGATTTTATATTTATATATTAAAATATTTAAAATAAAAAATTATAAATTAATTACAAAAAATAAATGAAGTAAAATTTTTGGGACGGAGGGAGTAGTTGTTAATATGCATTAGTCAAATGTTCTTTCAACTTCATTCATGGTATACGGTAAACATCACAACACCACTTACGTGTCATACATACTTGCCATGCGGACTGAAAGAACCAATTAAGAAAATGGCTGGGCCACCCACACTGGCAGAAATTCTGAAGGCCTACAATTTTTTTTAACTTAGAAGCATTATTACAAATATATTATAGCGTTAGAGATTACCTAAAAAAGTTATGAGAAAATGTCTATTTTATGAAACTTGAAGGACATCAATTTGTAATTTAATAATATTGACGTACAATATATTTGATGGGATTTGATCATTGGTCGGAGGGCATGGAACTCTTATTCGTTAGGCCCTCTGTTGTGGACTCCTACATTACTTTTGTACACTCAAATTATGTTTATTCGGCCATTTTATTTAGTTTTTGAAGTCTGAACAATAACTTAGGTCAACCCCGCCCTCGAACTATAAACAGTATGCCACTCTCTACCCATTTGAGCAATTAACTCAGTCTACGTGACAATAACTCTATCAGTTTTGTAATGATTGAGTCATTTAATTGTAATAATTTAAAGTTGTAAGCCCTAAATTATTAAAAAATGTATAACTTTGAGTACTTAATGGTAATTAAGCATAAAATTATTAGGGATTTAAATAATTATAATGTAGCCCCTAAAATTTTAAAAATTTATAACTTAGTCTATAAAATTTATAGAGTTCACAAAATAGTCCCCAAAATTACAAAATTAGTCCCTAATTTTTTTAAAAAATTACAAATATACCACTAATATTTGAAAAGTCAGATTTTAGTAATTGTAGTGAAACTTTATAGAAACCCGCAAATTTAAAAACAAATAAAACTATTTTTAAAAGTTTACAACTTAGTCCATAAAACTTTATAAAATTCACAAAATAATCCCTAAAAATTACACAATTAGTCCCTAAAAATTTACAAATATATCACCAATGTTTGAAAGGTCAGATTTCAGTCATTGTATTGAAACTTTATAGAAACGCACAATTTAAAAATGAATAAAACTAAAACATCAAAATTTCCCCAATTAAGCCTATATTGCTTCTGTGGTTGCCCACCTCCATCAACATTGCCGATCTCCACCTCCAAGGCCTAGCGCCCGCTATGTCATCACCATTTCTCATCTTGAGGTCGCCAGTCACTGAACCCAAGCCTACAAACTGTTGATGAATCTAAATTGCCATTGCTCGACTGAAGAGTGAAAGAAAATGGATAAGACAATAGGTCTCTTCAACAGGGTACATCACAATTATTCGAGAAGGCCTTTGACAATGCCTACGTGTTATTCACTGACTTGGGATGAAATTGGAGGGACCCATGGTGGTAAAAATTGTTGGCCAAGATAGGGGAAGAAGATGGTGGAGAGTTGCACCAAAGCAGGCATGGTTCAGGTGGTTGTAGCACTAGGAGCAGCTAATGAGAAAGAGATAGGCAACATAGACATGGGAGATATAGAGGCGAGCTGGGTGACAAGGGCTTGGATGGTAGATGCTAAAGTATAGGGTATAAAAAGAGAAATAAAGATTGTGTGGTTGAAAACATAGTTTCTTTTATTATTGATTAGTCAATTAACCTAGGAAAATTTTGAAAAATGTTCTATCACCCATAGTCAGGGACCAAGTTGCTATGAGTCATAGTTCAATGGCGAAAATGATCTAGTTAACAAAGTTTGAGAGAGTAAAAGAGTTTTAGGTCAATTTTAAATGCACTTTACCTTTTGCAATTCCCTTATTATGACTTTTTTTTAGGAAAGAGATAATTACAAAAACTTTTGAGATTCACCCTAACCTATGGTTGCCCCTAATATTTTTAGAAAAATATTTTTATTTCCCTTAGGTTTTTTAAATCCTATAGTTACGATATCACTACTCATTTTTTACATTGAAAACCTAATAAATAGTTCATCGATTGTCAAATAGAAACTACTTTCAGTTGGAATGAACGTCTAGCCAAACATAGAAAACTGAATCTGGCCTTTTCAAAGTAAAAAAAAAAATGTAATCAACTTTAGAAAATCAACATATAGATTACCTATGTTTGACTTAATACTCATTTTGCTCAATAGTATTTTCTGTTTGACATTCCAGAAATTCGATAACAAGTTTCTAATGTTAAACAATGAAGGTTTAACTGTCTATAGGTTTTGGGAAACCTAATATGGATATATGTTTCTCAAAATAAGAGTAGCAACTATGTGACGCCGAATTTCATGAGGTTTTTGTAACTATCCCTCTAAAAAAATGAGTGAGTATTATGTACACCCTGTTTATTCCATGTGCCGCCTCTGAAAAGAAAAAAACACTTTCATTTTGACCCGCACTAAAAAAGTAGTTATATAATCTCCGCACGACACGGACGAATTTTGGGATTGGGAAAAGTGGTAAGCGCGCTTTGCTCGAGTCCAAGTGACCTCTAATCCACTTTCATTTTTTTTTAATTTCCAGTTTTTGATCTTTTCATATTTTTTTCACATTTTCCCATTTTTTTTATTTACCTTGAATCTTTTCGCTTTTATTTTCTTTTTACATTTTTATTTTATACTTACCTTTTCTAGTTTTATTTTTTTGTATTTTCATTTTCTAATAGTTTTTCTCTTTCTTTTCCATTGTTTTGCATAATTTTTTTTCTCTTTAATTTATATACTTTTTCTTCTTAGTTCTATTTCATTTTTAATTACTTATATTATTGTTATTTTAAAAAATTTATCTATTTTTTCATCTTATTTGTTCAAAATTTTCAAGTAATAAAAGAACAAACAACTAGTTGAGCTAAAAAAACAAACAATAACTCATAAAATAACAGATAATTACTTGATAAGAAGAAACCAATACTCATAAAATAACAATTAATTTCTTCTAAAAACTAAGAGATATGTTTTTTCAATGTTATCAATTTGTTCATTTAATGTTATTTGATCTTTTAATGTTATCAAACTGTTCTTCTAATGTTATCTATTTCTTCTTTTAAGGTTATCAATATGTCCTTTTAATGCTATCTATTTGTTATTTAAATGTTATCAATTTTTTCTTTCAATGTCATCAATTTGTTCATTTAATGTTATCAATTTATTCATTTAATATTATCAATCTATTCTCTCAATGTTATCAACATGTTTTTTTTAATGTTATCTATTTGTTCTTTTCAACATATTCTTTTAATGTTATCAATTTGTTCTTTTAATGTTATCAATTTATTCTTTTAATATTATCAATCTTTTATTTAATGTCATCAATCTATTCTTTTAATGCTATCAATTTATTCTTTCAATATTATCAATATATTCTTTTAATGATATCTATTTGTTCTTTTCAGTATGTTCTTTTTAATGTTATTAATTTATTTTTTTAATGTTATCAATTTCTTCTTTTGAAGCTGTTAATCTATTCTTTCAATTTTATCAATTTGTTCTTTTCAGTATGTTCTTTTAATGGTAATGAATTTTCTCTTTTATGCATTTCTTTTCAAAAACAACAAAAATAAGGTATAAAATTAGGAAAAAGATATAAAAAACTTAAATAAAAAATAAAAATCATATGAATAAAAAAAAAGGCCAAAAAATGAAAAAAAAAAAGAAAAGAAAAGAAGGAAGAACATGGGAACAGCTAAAAAAAATGAAAAATCAAGGGCAAAAAGGGGGAAAAACACAAAGATAAAGTGAAGAAAATAAAAAGAAGCAAAAAACCAACGAGAGAACAAATGGAAAAAAAAAAATAAAAGTGAAAATGAGAAATGAGGGTAAAAAAAGAAGCGAGAAGAAGCCAATAGGAGAAAGGAAAAAGAAAAAAAAAAGGCAAAGGATTGGGGAATCAAATATTCATGATGCAACTAGTTTTATAACCCATCTAACAAACTGGATAGTATTCATATTAACACATGAGGTAGCACTTGATATGTAAAAAACAAACTGGACATTAAATCAAAATAAGACAATGATATGCATTTGATATTAAAAATGGTGGTAGATAACAGGGACTCAAGTATGGTGAAGACTTATTTTAGGAAATTCAGTAAGAACATAGCATTCCTCTAGAAGCTCAATCGTGTGAGAAAGCAAAAGTATGGATGAGAAATGGATTAGTTAAGATGGTGAATGAAGTTTAGATATAAAATATATGTTTAGTTAGATAATAGGTAGTTGAAAGGGATGGTAGTTACCATTCATGTACCGCAATTTATGTTCAAAGTGTGAACATAAGCTAGATTGCCAGACTCTTTTAGTTGGCCACATAAAACATTAGACAAAATGAAAGCAAGGATGTCAACAGGGGTAATCACAACATCATAAACGTTATATCTACACAATAAAAAATGGAATATGATGTTAATGGAAGGAATGAGTAATTAGGTATTGAATAGTGTGAAAAAAAATTATATCTTAAGTGACAGTTAAATAAGAATGAAATATACCAAAGTAATATATTTTGGATATAATATTTAATAATAAATTTTCAAGTATGAATAACAAATTAAATTTATTAAGCATAAGTTTAAATAACATATTAGAAAAAATAAGAAAGAAGAGAAAATTGTATATAATATAGATGATGCATATTTAAATGACTAGCCCAAATAGTACAAAAAATAAACTTTAACAATTTCGGCCAAATTTGGTACTGTAAATGACCAAATTAATGTTATAAAGGAATAAATTGGGACAAAAATAACTATGACCGTACGTAAATTAATGTTAGGGCCTAGTGGCAAACGAAGGAGAGTTGAAGGCTTAATGGAGGAAAGTCTTTTGCCACTAGTTATAAAAAGGGCAGCCGGTCTGAGCCTTGGCTCCTTTAACCTTTCTCCCTCTTTTCTCGCCATCCTTCATCACCTAACTTGTATCTCTCTTGTGGCATAAGACGGCCGATACTATCCGGTCGCTGCCGCAGGTTCCACGTGCACCACCATGGCCACTGTTGGAGGCGAAAAGAGGTTAAGCTTTTCGTTGTTCTTTTCTTAATCACTTGGTCTTCATGTCCCTTGTAATCTTCTTCAAAGTTTTGGTTCAAAAACCAAAAGATTTTTTCTACACCTGTGTGGATCAGCTCGGTTTCATATGGTTTGGGTCTATTTTCTAACATATTTGAGGATAGGGCAGCCACCTAATGTGCCTAGTGCCATGTGTTTCCGATAATCGGCTGCCGGTGTAGTGTCAATGGCACATGGAAACTGGATCTAGAGTCCAATGCCGATGCCAGCAAGAGTTACGTATTTTTGTTGGCGGCATCACGTTGTTTTCAAAACAAAATTTCATGTGTTCTTTCCTCTAACCGATTTTAGAGTTTTATCTTTCATGTTTCGAGTTCTAGTCTTTTGCTCCCTGGTCTATTAATGTGTTATGTCTCTCGAATATAGAATTTTTTTGGGTAAATCTATCGGCACAGCCTTTGTCCTCTCTTAATCTGAAATCGACGCATATTGGCCCTGTCCGCCTTTGATTGTCCATTCACCACTAGCAGGGCCATCCCGAACAGCGACAGAAATCCAACTCTACATACTGAGGCCGGTGTGGGGAAATAGATTTAAAACTTCCCTTGGTGATGACTTGTTATATTCTAAAAGGCAATCCTATTAGGTACTCAATTTGGTCTGTCTTCTATGTCTCAAATGGATCTGGTAGACTTATATCTGGACCATCTTAAACCAAAACCTAAATATGGTATATTCGGCACTATATAAGGTTGAAAATTTCATTTGCTACTTCGGATATGGATACCACAAATAAGTTTAATGTTTTTTTCTTTTCTTCTTGAAACAATGTAGGAACCAATATTGGCTTGGCTTGGTTGAAGTTGGTCATGTTTGGTAAACCTAAGGTTTTTTCCTTTACCACCTAGTTTTGTCCTAATTGTGCTTAGAAGAGGAATATATATTTCATTTGTTGTACATATAACACAGGCCTATTGACTGTAGCTAATTTTTTCCTAAGGAATTTTAATTATATAGGTAAATTGCAATGTGGTTGGAACATTTGAATGAAGTCGATTAAGAAAGAAACATGCTTAAAGAAATAACCATAACATTGTAAAAGCATTCAGAAAGAACATTTACGTAGCAAAAAATAAATAGGAAAAGAACCTGTTGTTGTGCAAATAAAACTTTAAAAAACCACCTAATAAGAAAGGTTCTCGTAGGAATAAAAGCTGATCTCCCCTAGTCATAAAGGGTCATCCTTTGAAGTATTATTTTCAGAAGAGTTTGTCTCATTGCTGAGCAAATTCTCTTCATTCTCTCCTACATATGCGGCTGGATGTTATTTTGGTCCAACAATTTCATTATCAAATTCTTTGCCTGATTGTACTTCACCAGTTGAATTTTGTACTTAAGATCATCATTCTCGTACTCCATATCTGTTAATCCATCCTTTTGAGCAAAATTAGCCTTAGAGTTGATATAATTATTATTATTATTATTATTTTTTGCTGTTTTCCCAAGCTCAATCTCCTTTGACCGAAAACTTATAAGACTAATAAGAAAGTTTGTTTTAGAAAATTATTCTCAGAGACTATAGTTAGAAAAACAATAAGCACACTACGCTTCCCCATAAATACTGTTAAGATCTGTATGCAGTAGAAGAAATGCATGTAGCTACACGTAGATTAGGCACCCTATAGCTAATGTTAACATTATTTTATTATCACACACTTTGGAAGGCATAACCCAACAAACAAAAATAAACAGTACATACAAACATGGTGCATTAGTAAATTAGAACTTAGTTTTAGTGATTGTTGTTCCTGATGCTGCTGAAATAAGTTGTCTCTTGCTGATTCTGTTTATGAGTTTTACGTGGTTCGATAAGAATGCTGGATAGATAAATTGAACATAAAATGAATGTAAATACCTGTCTTCAAATCTAAGAATACTTCTTGCTGCAGTTCCCCGTTTGAGTTGGAAATTGAAAATTTTGTATCATTCCAATTAACTATGAGTTAGATATGTTGTTCACCTTGAAAAGAATTGGAAGGAAAACCAAAATTTTTGACCTTATTCCGGGTGTAGGTGAATGTTGGAGGAAGGAAAACTGTGATGTTTGGAACGTTGGGCGGGTCACACACAGAAAGCAATCCTACTTCAGAATCGTCACTGCTGAAAGAACAAAGGAGATAAAATTGCAGAAGACAGAAAAATGTTATTCATGTCAAATATGTAGTGTATTTATGTAACTGACAAACAGTTGGGAGTTGCGTACTGCAGAAGGAAGATATAATAACTACTTCATATAAAACGTGGGATGGCAAGGGCGTTAGAAATGGGGGAAAAATAACTGCCACAATCGGCTGGGATAAATAAATATTTTAGATATGAAAAAATAGTTTTTTTTCACATGAAACTGTACATGTGGCAGATTATGAAGTGGTATGGTAAAGTGGTGAATATGGGGTAAACTGGTTAAGTCAAACGGACAACAAATAGAACAATGCCACGTGTTGTTTATGAGGGGCAAATTGGGAATTCACTGTGTCACTTTGTCCCGATTTTGGTTTACACGTGGTGGATCACGGAATTTTGTTAATTTTTAGGAAAATGTGAAATGACTTTTTTGCTAGACTACCTACTATTATATCTATTTATAGGTATAGATTCCCAAAGCAAATTTCCTTAGCATACTTTCTATATTTACCGCATAAGTACATATGTATGTATCTATATATATGTATGTATGTATGCGTGTGTGTGTGTGTATACAAGTAAAGTGCACACACAAGATTCAGCTTTAAAAGAATGTCTATTTTCACATTTTCTTTATAGCGTGCTACGTAATAACAATACGGCAAAATATGAACATGCTTTATGAGGAAGAAAAATACCCTTGCTTTATGAATGGATCATGGCTCAAATTATGACAAAGATATTTCTAATAACAATATTTAGAATTAGTATCATGGCTTAAAAGTTCTTTTGGTCTCTGAACTCGTGTAACCTGGGCGCTTTACCTCCTAAACTATGGCTCAGTTCAACTCATCCTTTGAATTTATGAAAAATTGACACTTTATCACTTATAACCTGTGTTCTTATAATATAATAGCTTGAAGATAGACGTTGTTTATCGCCACAATTAGTGGCGTAGCTATCTTATGCTGAGGGGTGGCGGTTGCCCCTCGAAAATTTTAGAAAAACGTAAATATGAGGTAATAATTTGATGATTTTGTCTAAAGTTAATGACTGAATGTGCATTTTGCCCACGAAATATTATGGAAAAAATATAAAGATGGGAGGCAGTAAGACATACATCAAAAGTTAAGAACTGAGCATGGATTTTACCCCCAGGTCTGAAATTCTAGATCCGCCACTGGCCACAATTGCACCACCCTGTACCTAGAAAATAGCTTGCATTCGCTGAACCGAGTTGCTCACTCCTTATGATAATGTCCTCCAGTACTCCACCCTTTTCCTCTACAAACGACCATCCATAACAAAACCACAAGAAGAATCATTTTAAAAGGTATCCCCATTCCCAATCCCACCCGCCAGATCTCACCCCTACTTCAATTCTCCAAAACCAGATTCAGATTTTAATATGATCTAATGACCCGTAAAATGAAACTAAACCAATTCGAGCATGTAATTGGGCAAGCAAATATTCAACGACAACATGCAACATTCTCCTAGGAACAGGATAGGAGTATTAAGTTTCAAAGTAATCTTGATTTCCTTTACATGCCCCCGCCACTGCCCGCCTCCTCCTCCTCATTCTCCGCCTTTACTTATGTTGTGGCCTCATTCACCACTTTCCTTGTCAAGCCCAAGGAAATTGAAGGCAAAATTTATACTAGGTGGGACTTGATGCGGTGAAGCGTCTCCTTGGTAATGCCTTGGGCTACCACTTTCAATGTCCCTAGGAAGTTCCTGGCATTATCTGGACCTCCGTCGACACCTTTGCCAACTTCTCCACCACCTTCTCCTTCACAACGCCCAAGTTCCTTTGTATTCGTTCTGCCACCACGTCCATGGTGTGATCTGCTCTGCTACTGCTTTGATCTGTTTTTGCATGTTTGAGCTTGGTTTTGGTTGTGGTTTCTGGAGAATAGAATTCCCCCTTACCCACCTCATCGCAAGAGGTGCTTGTGGTTCTCGCTTTGCCCATGACTTGAACTCGAATGCTAGCTAGGCTTGCGATCTTGTTTCGAAAGCGTTTTCCTGCTTGTCGTGTTTCAGATGGTCTATTGGTTACAATTAGAATACGCGGCGGTGCAGTCACGGCGATCAATGTTGTTTATTTTCAAGCAATCACGTGATGATCTTGTAGGTCATAGGGGTAAAATTTCCCATTTTAAAAAATTCAGGGGTGAGTTATATCGAGTCATAGTCTAGAGGTAAAGTGTCGGGTTACATGAGTTCAGGGACTAAAAGTGTCTTTAGGCCTAGTATCATAGAATTGAGTAGTAGTAGCTAGCTTATTTGATACTACCTCCGTCCCAAATTAGATGAAACATTTGACTGGGCACGGAGATTAAGGTATATATAATTTGTGTTAATTTTTTATGTAGTAAAAGTTTAAATAATGATTAAAAAAAATATTTTTTTTTTGGTTTTGTGCAGTGAGAGATTGAGTAGATATTAAAAAAAAAGTCTTTATTGGGTTTTGTGTAAAAGGATTATTTAATTGTTTAAACTTTTCCAAAAGAGGAAACGTTTCAACCTTTTTGGGACTTCCCAAAAAGAAATTTGTTTCAAGTAAACTAGGACGAAGATAGTACTAAATAATGAAATGTACTAGAATTTATTGGCCTAAATTAGAAATTAAGAAGACCCTGAGAACTTGAGTTGCAATTAGCTCACTCAGTTTTTAGTGGGTAAATTGCACGCACTACCCTCAACATTTAATTATTATTCCTGTTCTAGCCCTAACTTTCATTTTACTCGTACAATACCCTAGCCTTATTAAAATGTTTCATTTTTTCTCCTTTTTTGATGGAAATCATTATGTTGGAAGTTTATAGTCTCTCAACTCTATCCGATAATCTGAGTTGCCATCTCAGTGGATCCTCTCAGGTTCAGATCATCTTCAAGCTTATAATAATTAAGCTTGAAGGCAAATGATGACTTAGGAGTTGTCACTCTGTGGATCCTCTCTTCAAGTCATTCTCTGCCTTCAATCATAATTGTTGTAATCTACCGGTCTCGATCCCCGATGATACGTCCGGATAGTCCAATAACTGTTTTTCAAAAGGTTTTTCAAATAATCTTCAGAAAAGGTTTTTTGGTGTGAGAAAGTCTTGGAGAATGTCTTTGTGAACTCTGGTGCTCGGGGCCTTATCTGAGTTGTTATGTTGGCTAGAGCTTATGAGTTCTATTGTGTGTTCTTGGACTATAGCACTGATAATCTTTCCTGTTGATTTCTAGAACTCGTTTTTCGCAGTTCTACTTATCCGTGGTATATTGGGCTGGAAATTGCCTCGTACCACGGTAAAACGTACCACAGAACAATTCTTCGGAAATCTCTGTGGAAGGTATGGCTGTATAACAATGCCACGTACGAAGATAAAACCTTGTTTTTAAAATAATTTGGTTACTGGGCTACCTCGGAACCCATTTGGTATCAGCGTCATATTATAATGGAAAAATCTAGTTTTAACTCCTTAAAAATGTTTTCTTTACCAAAGAGATCTAAAAATTCTAAAACCTAACGATCTAACCACTCTCGTCACCACAAAAAAAAAATCTAGAAATTTAATCAGCCTTCACAGGTTAATATCCTTTTTCATCCTCTTTAACTTTCTCTTATATTATTTCTTCCAAAACTCAACTGATTTATTAAATCAAGTTTCAAAGATTTGGATTTCAGAATTTCTGATGCAAATATATGAAAACCTAATGAGATTTGGAAGAAATGAAAGCAGAGAAAGTTAAAGAGAATGAAAAGACTACCAAATCATGTAGGTTGATCAAAATTCTGGAAAAAAAATTTCCCGGCACAATGGCACCGCCACTGGAAACTTATCGGCCGGCGATGCCAACATGCAAGAAATTTTTTTTTAGAATTTTGATTGGTCTACATGGTTTGATAGCAGTTTTTATCATTTTTAACTTTCTCTTCTATCATTTCTTTCAAATCGTAGCATATTTTCATATATCTTGATTCGAAATTTCAAAATTTGAATCTTTCAAGCTTGATTTACAAAAATCCGTTGAAATTTAGAAGAAATGATAGAAGAGAAAGTTAATGAGGATGAAAAATTCTACCAAATCATGTAGGCTAATCAAGATTCTGGTATTTTTTTTATTTTTTTTTTGCATGGTGACATCTCTGCCGGGAAACTCATCAGCACGGCGGCATTACCATGCTAGGAAATTTTTTTTTCTAGAATTTTGATTGACTTACATGATTTGGTAGCATTTTTCATCCTCTTGAATTTTCTCTTCCATCATTTCTTTGAAATCTCATTAGATTTTCATATATCTACATTTGAACTTGTGAAACCTGAATTTTTGAAGTTCAATTTACAAAAATTAGTTGAGCTTTGAAAAAAATAATAGAAGAGAAATTTAAAGAAGATGAAAAAGGCTATCAAACCGTGATGGTGTGATTGGATCATTAGGTTTTAGAGTTTTTAGGTCTTTTTGGGAAAGAGAGTTTTTATGGAGTTAAAACTAACTTTTTCTCTTATAATCCTATTCTGATGTGGTATTTTCCATCTAATATAATGATTTCCGTCCAAAAAGGGGTTAAAATGAAACATTTTAATAAAGTTAAGGTATCATACAAGTAAAATAAATATTAGGATTAGAATAACAACAATAATTAAAGGTTTGGGCCAATGCATGCAATTTGCTCCTTTTTCGGCCGGAAACTCGGTCCAGAGTGATAGAAGCTTCTTCTTCTTCTTTGTTTTTATCAAAGACTCCGATCGTCATATCCGATAATTCTCATAAAATCTACGCAGTTGAGTCATAAAAGTTGAACATACGACATTATTTAAGAAATGGGAAATCTCTTAACACTCTACCTCTAACATCTCTCACCCATGTATGTGTTGCCATTATTTCTTACACTCATGTACAATTACAACGAGCTGTACCGGGTATCTAGAATGAGGCCATAGCGACAAGAGAATGGTACAGATATAAATTATTCCCAGTTGTCTCGGCCAACTTCCGCCATCTCAATTACTATTTCTTGCAGTCGTCTTGTACGTATACCGATCGAGCTGTACAAAAATCAGTTGAAATGCTTCGAAAACAATCAACTTTTATATAATATTCCCGCATAATCAAAACGAAACGACATGATTAACTACGCTGACATCTCCCAAAGGGAAAACCAAAAACAATTAATTGAACTCTGGAAGCCGTCGATCGACCGACTCGCCGTATCGTCCAACTTAACACGTGGCCAATATAAATCAAACTTGGCATGCCCACATTCAATCTCTCTGCATCTCAAGCCACCGCGGCTAACCCTCGTCATCTACAGCTCTGCGCGATCGATCGGTGGCACTTGTTTTTGCTTGTAGCTTAATTTTTGAACCTAATAATGTTAATAATTGCAGTGATGAAAACAACTAAAAAGCGACTGATCATTGCGAAACTTAGATCCTCGAACGGGAGAAACAAGCTGAAGATCCCATTAACGAGACTTTTGACTCAAATGATTCAAGAGCGACACGAACACGACCCACAACCGACTTGACATTTGCACTAGATAATTAAGTAATAACAGAAGGCAGTCATGGAAACACACGCAACACTAAACAAAACCCTCCTCCCACATTCTCTCCTTCCATGCAAGCTTGCATCGATCAAATCCACCTCAAGACGCCGCCGCTCCCGTCAGCTGCTCCGCCCTGTCCTTCATCTCCCGCGCCTTGCTTGCCAGCTTCATCCGCGCTTGGTCCAGCTGATCCGCTCCTGGTGGTTGCCTCCCGCTCACGTACCTGTAGATCCAAACAGAAATGGTCGAAGAAACACTTTCACAGGGAAGATTTGATTTCTTGCTTGCATTTAATTGGGTTCCTTACCTGTAGATCCATGAGAGTACCGTGACCGCAGCAACGCCGAACCCACCAGAGGCGAGGAAACCCATGATCAAGAGGGACACGGTGATCACCGCCGGGACGAGAACTGGGCTGAATATGACCAGCAGAGGAGTGGCGATGGTCAGCACGATAACGGTGCCGACCAGTGTCAGCCCGGAGAGGAGCAGGAGAGAGCCACCGGCTGTGGCAGCGGTGGCCGCCTTCACCACCTGATGGGAGCGCGGTTGTGGCTGCTGCTGAACCGGTTGATCCGCCATGATCGATCGGACGTCAATTATGAGGGGGATTAAATTAAATCGAGGGAAACTTGGAGTTGTAGGTAATAGGAAATAAGCTGAGGGATGGCGACGGAGGGGGATGGATTATATAGGACGGAGCGGAGGGGACAAGGGTGTCACGTGTTCGGGAAAGGAAAGGCACGTGTTGAGGGGGTTCTCATGCACTGGGTTGCATGGACCGAAGGCCTTGCTCTTGGGACACGTTGAGTTTTGTCCCTTTTTGAACCTGAGCTTGTTTGTTAGAGATGCAAATGCAATGGCATTGTTTATATCGTTTTAATTTTTGAGGGCGTGATCGACAAGATTTAAATAATTCAAGTACTTTGATTTTATTTGACCGGAACTGTATTGCTATTGGCACGTGGGAATATTCCTACAGTTTTAAATTTTTCATCCAGTCCAAACAGCATGACACATCCTCTGGACAAGAGCATGGATTGGAGCCCAGATGGTTGCAAAAGGTCAAATGGGCTTTTATAATGGGCTTGGGTTATCCTAGAGGATTCTCTCAACTTCCTCCATGACCGGTCATATATAAAATGAAGATATTTCCAAGGCAAGTTTTATTCATATACGAAATCTTAAATGGGACTTAGACACCTCACTTAATCTGTAATGGACTCTTCTTCACCAAATTGTGATTGTAATACAATGCTCAGATATTCGTAATAACAATAGCAGCGGTTTTCTCTGACAAGAAAATTTTCCTCCATGTCTTTATAACTGAGAATTATAAAATTTCAGGATAAAATATTGTACTAATATTTAGATTATAAAGATGTGGAAAAGGATTATTCGCTATGAGCAATTTAGTGTAACTTGATATCAGTATTTTCTTTATCGAAGTTAAACTTGATATAGGCAAAAAGAAAAATTAAGAAACTCTTCTTCTTCTTCTTCTTCTTCTTCTTCTTCGTCTTCTTTTGTCGTGATAAACGCAATGGGTGGGTTGATTTGGTCTTGGCTGTTGCTGACATAAAGTTTCTTCTTCCTTTTTCTCCATGTGATTTATTTAGGTGTATATTGAGATATTTCTCTTCTAAATTCATGTTCGGTACAAGGAGAGGAGCTCTTATCAAACAACTTTTGAATGTTAGAGACTTCCTTTTAGTACAAACGGCTACCCTTCCCAATAAATTAAGTCAAATTGGCAGTTGATCACAATCTGATAATTTGGGGCATTGATGAAGCTTGGCGTATATCATTAGAGCTAGAAGCAGCTATTTGGTTATAGATGAGCTTAAATGCCACTCCTCAATACCAACAAGGGAGAATATTGTCAAATTGTTTCTCAGTATTAAAAGTGAAATTAGTAGCCATCCTAAAAGCATTTCACAAAGCAGCAGCTATTTCTCTGAAATACATTAAAGTCTGTCAAATTGCTCAAATGTATTGGATGCTTTTTTACATCAATAGTCGCCACTATCATGTTTGATAAGTATTGCCGAACAGGTTAATTCAAAATAGAAAGATTTAATTGTTGTTTGTTAAGGATTATAACACATTAACATATTTTTCCTGCACATAATGATTCGTCCTTTCTCTTTTCTTGGTTCTGAATATCCAACAAAAAAATAAAAAGTTAAACAGTGTTGGTCCGCCGACAGGTGAATCACGCATGTGGAATTTATAATTGGGTTAGTCTTCGCTACTTTCCGGATCATGATCAGCTTTTCCATGCAATAGATTTCTTTATATATATATATATATATATATATATATATATGCAATCGAATTTTGCGTTGTCTTTCCGAACGAGACAAAAGATCAAACACAAAAACTTGACCGCTATAAAAATCGTGAAAGGAATTTCTAAAATTTTTTTGAAAGAGATAAGCATATAAATTTCCTTTTTAAGTTAGGAAAATTAAAAAATTCTTAGACACTTTCTAAGGAAATTATATTGAAGCTTCCAATTAAAAAATTAAAAATAAAATAATTTATAATAATTCATTATAATTAATGTGAAACTTATTTGCACATCTAAAAAAATGCAATCATGATTATGTTTCATCCTTGAACAAGTTTTGAATGATTAAAGGTATTTAGCAGCGTGTGTGTAAATACACCACTTTTTAAAGTGCAACATAGTACTTTTATTTTTTTTCAAAAGATTTTAACTAAATTTTATAAATTTCTCACATTTTCAATGCAAAAGAGAAAATACTAAGGAAGATATAGTACTAACTTTTAGATATTGGAAAATCTACAGACAAAATAAAAAAAAATAATCACGCCTCTCCAATCCAAGAAAAAGGTGTCTTGAGTTGGTTGATAATTGAAAAAAATAAGATCATAATCTAATTGTCACAAACAATTTAATATATATTTTTAATTCGGTTTAGAACGTGAACTGGTAGCTAAACTGGTGTAGGCCTATTAAGCCTACATGGTATATTGAAAGGGTTTCATGTCTCTGTAAGACATTTTAATTTTAAATCGAATACTTTAACATGATATTGTATCTTAGGTTCCATGCACCCTATTTTCTTTCATTTCAGTACTGCCTTTGCTTCTTATTGATATAGCTTTATAATACTTCTGATTCCAGGTTCACATGAAAGTTGTAAGCTGGGTAAAGACTCACATGTGAGAGTTAAACCCACAGCTATCAGTATAGCTTTTGTAATATTTTTTATTCTGGTTGCATATATTAGTTGGCTAGAACTTTGCATGTGAGACAAAGTGTCAAATCCCACAAGGTCTAGTGAAATGAATTATTGTTCTCATATATTATAATAAGTCTCTTCACTTATTTCTATTTGATTTTAAGTTGAATGTTTTAACGAGACCTAATTGAGATATAGAAAATAATCGTTTCACAAAAACTATCTTGAGAATGTGAGACTCAATTTTTAGGATTTTAAAATAACTATGTAAGGAAATGCTTTATCAAATTAACTATGCCCGACACCGCTTCCAATGAGAAAAAAGTTGCGTGAATTAGGCATTTCTAATAAATTAAGGATAAATTTATTTTAACTTAAATTAATTAAATTGACTTAAATTAAAATAAATTGAATATAAATATTGGTGTAACGGTAACAAAATTCATGGCATAAAAATATTAGAAAACAGTGCACCTGCTGATCAACATAATGATTCATCATCACTTTAGGCCGATTCAGATGATAAGTTTTGAAGTTTTGTAGCAATAATAACATACACACACACACACACAACGCTGTTATGAACTTATTTATTTTATCATGGTGGTCCAAATTAATCCACTTTCCAATATGCTTTATGATCATATGATTATTCAACTAGGCTTCCCATTAACACTCTATAATGATTATCCAACTCTACTACTTTCCCATTTCCATGTGTAATTGATAAATGTAGTGATCTTAATTGCTTGGAGTCCATTTGCAAAAGATTATTAGTGATTGGCATTTGTAAACCCTATATATGTAATTTTGTCTCTAATACTTCCACCAATTTTTAATTACCACATTGTAATTAACATCTCATATATACACGAAATATGGATTACTAATCCCACTCTTCCATGATCAGCTTACCGTGACACATCGCTCGTTTAATTAACTAGTAGCTGCTCGCCAACTGGCAATATACCCAATTCATGACCCGCCTGAAACGCATCCAATCCGAGCTCACCTTCATTTGCAGGCGGCGGTACCCCTTTCAATCTTTTAGGAGACGACGCACCACCCCGGTCGTGCTCCCGGCGCTTGGTGACTCTCACTGGCTCCGGCTCACCGGAGCCGATCCGGTGTGGAAAATTGAGCAAAGCCCTCGAACCACGCATCTTGTACGCCGCTCGATCATAGGCCAAAGCAGCTTCTTCCGCCGTCTCGTACGTGCCGAGCCACACACGCGCGCCGCTCTTCGCCGGGTCTCTAATCTCCGCAGCGAACTTCCCCCACGGCCTCTGCCTCACCCCCCTGTAATGCCTTCCTTTTGGCGTCGCCTTGGAGAGGAACTTCTCTTCTCTCTGGCAGGTCCCATGTACGACGCCGTTCACAAAAGCTGTTCCCGTATCGGTTGTGGCGGCGGCGGCGGCGGCTTCTTGTTTCACACTAGTGTGCTCGGGTGGGAAAAGCGGGCCGGGCTCTGGATTTTCGATCAGCTCGGGTTTGGCGGCGGCTGCCGCTGGACCCAACGGAGACCATCCAATGTCGAAGGCATCGCGGAGGGAGTTGTATATGAGCATGTCCTCGGGATCGTTGAGTTTTAACGGCAGGTCGCCCCAGTTCTCCGTAAAGCAGGAAAAGAGATTATTGAAGCTAGAATTCCGGTGCGAAAAACTCAACTCACTCATCATCTCGCCTGAGATTAGAGTTTCGATATAAAATCCCTCGGGTTTCGTATTGAAGGGATTGAATGATCTAAGAGGGTAGAAAAATAGATCAACGTACAGGACCAGGCCAGAGATTAGTTTAAGAATGAGGAGACTTCAAATTTTGGTAAAGGAGCCTTAATAGATATTTATAATGAAACAAAATGTGGAAAGCAGCTTTGTTTGTGGAATTGTCAGCATACTGTAACTTAAATTATAAATATCTACACAGACCACTCCTCTTAAAATGATGTATTTTTCTCGGCACAAAGACTAAGCTATGTGTAGTTTATAATTTTTTTATTTTCACCTTTAAAATTAAAATTAAAAAAAAAATTGGGGTTGTGCATAGTAAGAAATTATTAAAGAAGAAAATATTTTTTTTTTGGGCTTTGTGCAGTAAGAATTTTAATAAACATTAAAAAATTACTTTTTTAGATTTTATATAGTAAAAATTTAAATTAAGGGTAATAAGGTAAATTAGATATTAAAATTTTTCTAAAAAATATTTTCCTTTTTAAGATTACCAAAATATATGTTATATTATTTTTAAGATGAAGGAGATATTATAATTTTTGGGTTTTGTATAATAAGTGTTATCAATTTATAGATTTATTTCATGTTGTTGTTAATAGTCATTTGATTCTCCACACACTGGCATAGACGATTCACCATTTCATGGGTCTATTATGTGCAAATTTAGTCAAAAGAAATACATAATAAACATATATTGTTCTATTGACATGGTATCATACCATAGGTTTTGATTATTCAATCTATCTCAATTTTGTCACCTGTTGCCTAGTCAGGCTTCTTTTTGGCCGGTTTCTAGTTCCAATTTCATATGCAAGTTGGCTGATGGCTTGCATGTTAGTAGAGCATTAAAACTCACATGGCTTAATAATGGAGTTACTTGTGATATATACTATGATAAAACCCCTATACCTGATACACTTCAAGAACAACCAAAATAATAAGTTTATTGTCCGTGATTAAAGTCCTAGACCTTTGGTCCTTGGATCGAATAAGAATTGCTTCATAAAAGAAAGGGGGGAGTGGGAAAATGGCATGTAGGTGTGGAGATAGAGGTGGGGGCATTGGTTAATGGAGAAGGAGTGTGGTCAATTTCGAGGCGTTAGTGAAGTTATTATAGGTTAGTAACCTTATTGTAGGAATAGCTAGTACTTAGATATGGAATCTTGATCCCAATGGAGTATTCTCTGTGAAGGAACTCTCCAAGAAAATTCACCAAGTAAATCGCATGCCATTGCCAAGTGATAAAGCAATTGGTTGACATTCTTGGATACCATGAAAAATTAACATATTCATGTAGAGAGCTTTACAAGATCGTTTACCATCGTTTACCAATAAGATACAACTTGGTGCATCGAAGAATAAAGGTTGAAAATATATTTCAACCTTGGTGTGATAATGATGTGGAGACTTTGAATCATATGCTTGTTTGGTGCAATGGTGCCTAAATGTTTTGGGAGTTAATATACAAAGTTTGGGAAACTGAAAATATGAATGTAGTTGGTGTTTAAGAATTGCTGTCTTTTATTCCTAGAAATATACAGGGTGAAAAAAAGGCATAGGAAACAGTACTGTTTATCTCAACATGGGCATTGTACAGAAGAAGGAATGATTTTATTTTCAATGGCTCATAAAAAAAAAAAACTATGTACCAAGCTTTTAGAGAGGTACATGTTATATCCTGTTTTTGGGGATGTTTAATAGATGAAAAAAATGAATTATTGTAAGAAATATATATATATATATTTTTTTGAATAGTAACAATAGATTTATTGATAGTAAAATGGTATAAAACAAATGTGAGTCTAGCAGGCAGTTGGACAAACCGCATCAAACTATTACAACTCTTGAACAAAGCTAGTAATCATAACTATATTACAAGAAATTTTGGAGAGAAGCAGTTGGGTCATGACACCATTCATACCAGGAACATTTCAATTTGTTACACCTATTGATGATCGAGGAGAAAGACAAGTATTGGATTTATGATACCATTTCTTGAATGTTAATGGGCTATGAGTTGAAGATAGATTTGTTTTTCTTCAACCAGATGATCCAAGCTACACACCCTTTGGTGGCTTCCCAAATCATAAACTGTTTCCTACTGTCAAGGCTAGCATGATTTTCCCATGGAATATCTTGGAGATTAGCACTACCCAAACTTGATAAATGCCACCATATGAAGATTTGCAACCAAACTTGAAAGGTTATATTACAGCTCTAAAGAATGTGGCTGGAAGTTTTCATCTTATAGCTGCAAAACTAGCACATTTCATCCACAAGCTGAACTCCACATGACAATAGATTCAGTTTGGTTGGAAGCCTATCCTAAAGTGCTTTCTAGATAAAGACATTAATTTTAGAGGGGATCCATATGTTCCATCTAAAATTTGAAGCCTTCAGGGACAAATAAAGCTATAACATTTCAATTTCTTTAAAGAGAAACAAAACTGAAAAATTTCCAGCAAGGCCAAGTGAGCACCAAGGTCTATCAATACCATCTAGAGAAATCTACACAGCTTGAATAAGTTTCATTTGTATTTCAAATTCCCCTACTTCTCTACCCATTAACTCTTTTCTCCAATTCCGAGCACAACACCACCTATAAGTGCTCCAAACACCTTTTTCAAAAAAGTTTTGAGAGTTTGCTCACCTCCAATGCATACAACGAGAGTTTGCTCACCTCCAATGCATACAACCTAAGGAAACTAGTTTCAAGACTAGCATTGCTTACCCATAAATCTCCCAAAAACATGACTTTTTATTTTTTTACATTTCCCAATTTCCAATGAAATAAATTCCTAAGATTTAGACCTAGGTTATCCACATCAATATTCAAACTTGAAATACTCCCCCACACTTGACCTATTTGTCTACTATCCCTATTGAACTCAAACCCGCCACACTGACCATACAAAGAGGTTATAACTTTTTTCCATAAAGCTCCCTTGTCATTAAAAAATCTCTACCGCCACTTACATAATAATGCAAGGTTTTTTTACTTTAAACTACCCAAGCTCAATCCCCCAACATCTTTTAATGGCATTTTCTTTTCCTATACAACCTATGAAATTTTGCTACCCTCCCCATTACCCAAAAAAAAAAATATCATGAAAGCTTTCAAGAGAATGAAGAACACTAACCAAGCATGGAAGATCGAGAAAAAGTACAAAGGTAGGCTGTTGAGCACTGATTTCAACAGTGTTAATCTACCTTTAACTGAAAGGATTTTTTATTTCTAGCTGTTTAGTCTTGTCTTATATTTTTCCAGCACCACAACCCAAGAGGTTTTTCTTAACATATTAAGTCCAATAGACAAACCAAGAAGTTGAAGAGGAGCTTGGTGGCTACATAACGCAGAGAAACAACCATGTCATCTACAATCTCATCCTCCACACAAACATTAAGAAGATGACTCTTCATCATATTTATTTTAAGCCCTGAGACCATTTGGAAACATTTTAAAATTTTCATTCAATTGAACAAATTGCATGATTTCTATTCACCAAATAATAATGTGTCATCCACGAATTGCGAGGAATATAGGCTATAAATCTAGGTCAGGTTATAAAGAAGGTGTAATTTGCTGCAAAGGTAGGACTCTGTGATGACTGATAACTTAGGTATAGTTTTCGGTTTCTGCCAATGGCGGCTATAAGAAATTTTTCCTATGGGGTCAAAATTAAAACATAATTTATATATCATCAATAAGTACAATACACTGACTAACAAGTTATAACATTTTTCCTTTAAAATTGTACATGACAAGATTTCATTATCAAGATTTAAACACCCTTTCATATGCCACACAAAATTACAGAGTTGTTATATAAAATTAGTAAAATTAACAGGTCCCAAAACATGAATAACAAACATAATAATTAGTGGACCATAAACCAACAACAAAAATGCAACTGTTTTACGGTTCAAAACAACAACACAAATGCAATAATCGGTGGTAGAAAATAAGCAGGAGATAACATTACTAACCTTTTAATTTAGGGATAGGAAAAAGGAGAAAAAGAAACTCCAAGGGCAGCCAACAAAGGAAATTAGGGATGAACTAATGAATTGATGCATTGATCACATTGGGCCACAATCAAATAATAATGCATAGAGCTTATAACATAAGTTGGAGGGAGCCAATGTCTATGGCATCTCAGGAAAACCTGAATGACTAAAAGAATAAAATTGTGCGTTAATTATAAGTTACTTCTTAAATTTTTACTTGTTGGTCAATAAGTGATGGTAAAATGATAGGATAAGAACTATATTAAAGTACTTATTACTTATACATCCAAAGACTTTAAAAGTTCAAAAATTTTATGGGGGTATTTTCGAAGTCACCACTATCGAACCTTCATTTCCACCTACAGGCAACATTCTCACATTTGTGTTCATTTAAGAAAGAAAGTATAATGACGATAAGGAAGTAATGAATGGTATAATGGCGAAAATGGTGAAATTGATATAAAATGTAAGTTTTTATTAAAAAATAGTAAGATGTACATATTACATCTTTTTATTGTAAAAGAAAAAAATAACAGATGTCCATTTAACAAGTACTACAACTTATATTCTGGACTAAATCTAGAAGATTTTTACTATTAAGTTACTTAGGGAAGCTCTCAAAGATACAAGTCCACTCAAAACATTCCTTGTCATTCACAAATGTGTGTAGATCTCTAGGTTGGATCTAACTAAAAAATTCTTCTTGAAAAAATGTTTTTCCCATCTATAAAAAGGGGCATAGAAACTTTCCTTATCCAAGAATTACACGAAGTCTCTTTGAAGATTGCATTTGCTTTGCTCAATGTCGTTTGTGGATGTACCAACTTGGGATGAAAATTTTGCACCTTAAATAAAGTGATAATTTCATAGTATGAATACGTGAAAGTGATGAATAATGTATGCATGAAACAAAAGAGTTTGATTTATCTACCACCATGAAACTTCAAAACTTGTTGTTGACAAGAAAGTTAAGAGTAAGTATAACTTGATAAATGATTTTGATGCAAGAAAAAGAGTTTGCTTGAAAAAAAAAAGAACAAGAAAAGAATAAAATTAGTAATAGATTCGAATACAATTAATATAGGCAAACAACATTTGAGCTAAAATAAGAATAGAAATTACAACCATGAAAAATAAACATAAAGAGAGCAAGTAAATTAAGTAAAAATGCATAAATCAAAGCAACAAAAATGGTCTAATGTCAAAAAAGTTAGTAACATTGGTATAATGACATGCAATAATAAGATTGGTACTATAACATAGAACAAGTTACTAGAACAATGAAGCAAATTAATTGAACAATATGTGTCTTGTTATGAAAATTCTAGTGGATGAGTCTATGGCCACTATATGCATAGGTGGTTTTCTGAAAGATAAGTTATGGGTTGGTTCTTGAATCCTTTTTACTAAGTCCCATCAAACCAGAAAATACCCAATTTCTTACCCACAAAGGTTACATAAGGAAGGATTAATTCGAGTTGTAGCTTTCACGATCCAATGTGGTGATTACCATCACACTTAGACAATACTACTCACTATTACAGGTTAGAGAAAGTGCGAAGAGCATTGTCTCATACAACTAACCTAACCCAGGTATTTTGGAAAACTTTATTAGAGTGAGCTCGGGTACTGAGCTCATTATGCATGCCAAGGTGTATGCATGTTGGAACTTGTAAAAAACACAACACTTCAAATCAGTATGTAAGAAACAAACAAATAAAGACAAAGAGGAAAACCAAACCCTTTTTATGGCTAGGCTCATCCTTAGTGGAGTCGCCACCAATTAGTTTCACGTAAGTTAATTGGATACCTGTTACAGTCTATCAGAGATTTTAGAATTGTGAGTCAATTATGCTAAAATAACCTTATTGTAGAACTAAAAAAATGGTACCATGGGGGTTTCAGTTTTCTCTTTTCCTAAAATTTTGTTTCCTTACTTAACCATTGATGAAATAATTTTTATTAATTTTATTTAAGTCAAACTACACAAATAGCCCCTAAACTTGACTAACTTGCATGAGTTAGTTTAAAACTCAAAACTTAGTAATTATTAGCCCCCAAACTTTGCCAATGTTAGTGAGTTGGTCCATTTTGTTCTCTTCTTATTTAATGTGGCCAATTAATGGTCGTGAGGTGGCTGTGAGCAAGCCCATGTGGTTGATGTGGCTGTGAGTCTGACTGTACTACTTCGCCCTTCAGGCTCCAATGACCTCTCTCACCCTTCAATCGCCTCTTTCTTTATCTCTCTTTGCCTTTCAACAACCTTCTTTCCAGACACTATCCTCACCTTCGTTCCGATGCAGCCCACGATTAGTGTTGTACCTCTCGACTCAATAGCTTCTAGCATGCCCAGTCGAGCTCATTGCCAAAAAAACAAGTGTGGAGAGGAATCGCCGCCGAGCCCATTGTCGTCTGGTCGTTATAATTCTTCATGTCATCGAGGAATCGGCTCTGACCGAGACCTTGACCACTTTGCCTTGAGCCAATGGCTCCGATAGAGGAATTGGCTCACTCAGATCTAGTTCATCAACCGTTGAGTAGAGGAATCGGTGCAGGGGCGTTGGCTGCAATGAGGCATGGGAAGCCCGATTACTAGAGCATACAACAGATAAGGGATGGTGATGACAGTGGGTGATTCCGACAACGATGGGTGACTTTGAATATCGGTTTGGCTGAACACCCCGAATCATCAAATGTCAAGAGACGGTTGTCAACTCCACTGAGGGCTTGGTCTAATGTCAACTACATGGGCTTGCCCATAGCCACCTCACAACCGTTTATTGGCCACGTTAGACAAGAAGAGAACAAAATGGACCAACTCTCATTAACATTGGCAAAGTTTAGGGCCTAATAATTACCGAGTTCTAAGTTTTGGACTAATTAGCACGAGTTAGTGAAGTTTAGGGGCTATTTGTGTAGTTTGGCCTTTTTATTTAACTATGTTTAATTTTTAATTTAATTCCAAATTATGAATCTTACCATACTAATCGGATATAAAATCTTAGATATCTTTGAAATTTTGGAACTCTACCAAATCCATTAAGAATTTGAAAAGAACATCTTGTTCAAAGCGTGTCTTATCAGACGAATTGAACTCGAACAAATAATCAGCCTTAAGACTTTATCAAATCCACCAAGAATAAATTTTCAAGATTTACTAAGTATTTTACAATTGCCTCAATTTAATTAATTTTTAAAAAAAAATTATTTAAACAGTTGAAAAAAACTGAAATCCAACCTAAACACGTAATCTTATGTTTTACAATTTCTTTTAGAACTAATCCATTGCTGAAATAAATGAAGGAACAAAACAAAAACAGAAGTGAAAAGAAATAAAAAAATAAATCAGATGGAAAAATAAAGAAGACAATAATGCTGCCAGTGACCCATAACAATAAAAAAGAATATTAGTGACTTAGATGGATGAAATAAAAAGGCTAGGGGCGAAACAAAAATTAAACCAAAGAGGAACTGGGTCAAACGGGTTGGATATTGGGTCGGGTCGGGGTCTGCTCCAATTGGCATGACAGTGGCGCTTTCGAGATGATCGGCGGCTTGGGACTTGAAGGCGAGGCGTCGGCGATGGCGGTGAGGACTCTGGTGGTGCGGAGGGCGAAAAGTAGTGACGGGGGACGGTTTTGACAAACGCACGGCAAGGTTTTGGCCAAATCGGCCTTTTCGCCTCTTCGGCTTGGTGTGGATAGCGACGGCAGGGTTGGCACCTGGGTTGGTGGTGCGGTGTGAGGTGATGACGATGGTGGACAAGGACCTCCAGCGGCGGCTAGCAGCTGGAAGGAGTTGGGCAACAGCAAGTGGAACCTTGGGGTGGCACCGGCTCAGGGAAAAATTTAGGGTTCTTTGGGGAGGAAGATAACGAGACAGAGGACTTAGTTTTCTGCTCGTTTTCTGCTTTTTCTCCTGAATGGTGACTTTTATTTATAATACCAGTGTTATGAATGTGATTATTATTAAAAATCGAATTTTTAAAGGTTTAAATCAGCTATGACACAATCTGCTCTAAATACTAGTTCAAGTGCAGAAAAGCTCTTGAATTGCTGATATAGTCCCATATTGTTTGATAAATTTCAATTCAACCCAAACTTTCAAGATTTATCAAATTAGCACAAGACTTTATAAAAATGCCATATTTTACCCAGAATTTCATTAACTTGTCAGATTTGCCTCAAAATCTTAGGAGTTGGCAGACTTGTCCCAAAATTCTTAATTTTGCCTAAAACTTTCTAAAAACCCTCGATTCCCAGCCAAACTTTTCCCTTTTATCTAAATTAACCCCACAAGAACTTTAAAACTTCAAATTAGTACCTAAACTAAATTAATTTCTATTTCTATCGTAGATGATTATTCTAAATTTCTAAAAATTCATAACATGAAATGATTAAAAAATCTAAACGCAACTAATTCTACCAACCTCCTAAGCTATAAAATGACCAAAAAGACCAAATTGCTCCTAAAAACAAAAAAATGCCCCTAAACTAAAATTTTTAACCTAAAACTAAACAAGAATTAGAGCCCAAACAAAATTAAGTGCAACAACCAAGAAAATAAATAGAACAGTAAACTAACACAATAATGAACCAATACTCTGTTAGACTAACATATCCTACCAACACATGCTTCATTATTCTGAAAATGTGGATGACGACTTAAACAAATGAAAAAAAAAAAAAGACACCAAACATGATTCATTATTCTAAAAGGCCTCATCACATTTGCCTTGTTTTTTTTCGCACTTTATGCAATCCATTAACACAGAAACGAATCACTCTACCATGTCTACCATAGAGTGTAGGATGAAACTGATGACACTCATGCTAATAGTGATAAAAGATCTTTGCGGTGAAGGAAGTGGAGCAAGAAACAATGAAAAAATAGTTATGGGTGATTGGAATAATGACAACATATCAACCGGCCAGATTTGGATTAGAATCCAAATCCAATCGCAAACCTGGAGAAGAAAAAAGAAAGTCGATGTAATAAGAGAGGAAAAGAGTGGTATTTAGTAGGGTTTTTTTTAGGATTTCACAGTTACTTGTTTAATATGGATGAAGATGAAGAAAGACTTTGAGGCATGAAATGATTTCACATTCTTAAAGATAATTATTCCTCAACTATAAAGTACTGGAACTATGTCTTTAGGATACAAAAAATGCTTTTTAAAAATCTCTCTTAAATTTGTAAAATGACTCATTTATATAGAAAATGAAAAAACTTGTAACAAATACAACAATACATAAATATGCATATTTTAGAATAGACATAATTATTTATGAAGAAATATGTCCCTTACAAAATACATAATTGATAGAAAAATTACAATTATTTGAATTATAATTAGTTTCTAAAATTAATTAAAATTAAATAACTGAAATATATTTTTTATTTATATGAAACTTATAAACTATACATGGAAAGATGTTACAAAATAACATAGGTTGTATTTAACATTTGTTGCAATTCTGGTTGTGAAGGCTAAAAGCTTAGAAGCATGACTGAAGAGAAAGATACAGCCTACAAGTCTGCCCTAGGTCCAGCCACAGATTAGACAAAAGTCAATAAATCCTTTCCAATTGTAATCGCTGTTTATTTAATATTGTATTCTGTGTTATACTTTGTATATGGCTTAAAACCCCTTTTGTCCCATGAACTTTGCCAACTCAGACCTTTAACCTTTAAGTTTTTGCTCAAATTCACTCGTATCCTTAAACTTTGGAAATTAGTATCTTTTACCCCTTCAGCCTACTTAAATGGATTTTTAGGTTATGTGAGGACTAAAAGGATGATAAAATGGAAGATGAAAGACTAACTAGTCATTTTCTGTGAATGAGTTGGGTGCTACAATCAAATTAATCATATTTCAAGGTAGAATATTGGTTGAATCACGTAGATTATGCAGTGTTAATGGTTTTATTGAATTGTTTGAATCGAAAAGATTGAAGCAAATAATTAAAATAATGTAAAAGTCCAAGTTAAATGGTTACCTAGCTCTTCATCTTTTGTTTTATCTTCGTTGCAGTCCCCATATAATTTACACAATCATTTAAATTAGTCGAGTGGATAAAAGGTAATAATTTCTAAAATCTGAGAGGCGAGTAAATCCAAGACAAAGTTTATGAGGTAAATGGTCCAAGTTGGTGATGTTTACGGGTGAAAAGGTCCTCAGGCCCTTTGCTTATTAAAGAAAAACAAGGGGAAAAAAAAGAAATGGAAGTTGGGTGGAGGTAGCAGCAAAATGATGTGCATATAAATGACACTCGTTGTCCCTAAATTATCCCAATTTTACTTAACCATCCTGACACTATAAAATGTTGTTTAATCATCTTGAAACTGTGCAATTTTCCCCAACTTCTGTCACTTTTTAACAGCTGGCATAACGGCAAGACAACATAGACAACAGTTGGGCAGTTTGAGGGCGATGGTGCAATAATTGATTAGATAAAATGTGCAACAATTGGATAATTTAAGGATGATAATATAATAATTTATAATTTTAGGATGATTAAGTAATATTGGACATAGTTTAAGGATAATCAGTTTCAGTTACAAGTTGCAAGGGGGCATTGTAAATCTATGGGAATGGTAAGGGGTGTTTCATAGTTTCTGCGAAATTTCGAGAGCAAGTGGGATGAGATGGGACGTGATGCATCCATCGGTATGGCCCTGGCCCTGGGAATTTAACTTTTCTCCTTATGATGTCATGCCCATGCATCAGCATTACCGCCACGCGATAGCGATATATATATATATATATATAATTTCTCTGTTTTTGTGAAACGTATTTGTATTTTGTTTATCCTAAAAATGTTAAATTGTTTCCACCGGCTTAGTGGAACGATAAAAAAAAGGATACAAAGAGAATATAAGATTTAGGGATTAACTCTCATCTCACTCACTCCTAATAATGCCATTTACACTGATTTAATAGTCCTTTGGATTCCAAACAAATATGTCTGCATTTTCTCTACTCCTTAAATAGACTACCGTAGTATTGTAAAATGATTTTGATTACAAAAAAAAAAAAGGTTAAATCTTTTTCCTGCTCAGAAAATTTTTAATATTTAATTTATTTTACTATCATTATCTAAACTACCACTATAAAAAAATAACATTTTCTCTTTTAATATTTTAACTTATTATTACACAAAACACAAAAAAAAATATTTTCTTCTTTTATTGTCATTTAAGTTCTCATCACACAAAACTTAAAAATAATTTTTGTTAGTTCTAGTTTCAAAAGTGAAACTGGAAAGAAAACTATCATACACTATACATAACTTAATTTTTGTGTCAAATAAATGTAACACCCTTCACAGGATGGATCAGGTATTTAATAACATTGTCAGAATTTTGATCTATATTTCATTTTCACCATCCATGTTTCAGAACTTACACTGTTCCTCCAACTCTTTTCCTAAATTGTTCGCCAACTATCAGCTAAAAGATTAAAGAGAGAGAGAGAGAGAGAGAGAGAGAGAGAGAGAGAGAGAGAGAAATTTCCCTTAAGCACGCAATAATAATAGTAATAAACCAGCTTAATTTGAATTGTCTAACAAATATCTACTGATAATTGAAAGCGTCCAATAATTATTTAATGGTTTTCAAACAGTTGAAAAGGCAATTTTTTCTGTTTAAAGACAAAATAATCTTTTCTTGTTTTTGAATAAACCATGTTGAAGAAAGTAGGGGTGAAAGTGTGCGTTTGAAATGTTGAAGCAAAAATGCATTCTCGTCAAATCTCACGTGTGTTATTAAACCTTAAGTTATGCCCCTTATGAGTCTTGTGACTTGTGAGATCAGTCTCATACATCCACTATTCGTTATATAGCTTCAGTAATTTCTAGGTTTTACCTTTCTTCTGGGTTTGTCAATAGTTACAATGTTTCCCCTAAACATTGGAAACCTACAATTTCCCCTTTACCCGGCACTTGCCGGATCAAACGGGAAACCTCAAGGGATCGTGTAATTATCAATGGTCCAGCTTCTGCATGTTTGGCCCGCTTTCACTATTCAGTGAGATCGAGCAATCTTTTTCTTAGACTCGCAAAGCAAACACGAGGTGAGAATTTTACACAATGTTGGCTCCAAAGTCCAGGCACATAACTAAAGAGACACACCAGTGAAAATGACAAAAATTTAACGTCGTGTTATGAATCATAAGGTCCGTTGAGGAAAAATTAATTAATTTCTGATTTGTTTGATCGAGCCATATTTATTAGACAGTCCGCAGCCTAATTGAATTCTCTAATAAAGAACACAGATTAATAATTGAGGCTGCTGCAGACATTATAGAGGGATTAATTAGTTAGTTGTAAATGATACAAAAATTTTAGTTCTGGCAACCTAAATGATCATTCATCTGACACTATAGAATACAGTATATAAACAGTTAACAAACTGCCGTTGTTTCGTTTCCTTTTCTTGAGTTTATGATAAAGCTCTGTTTTTCAGTCTCTACATATGTTGTTTCTAGGAAAAATTATCAAAATTACTTTGAGGTTTGGTTGAACCTACAGCTTTATCTCCTATTTTTTAGGAATCTACCTTGACCGCCATCAAAAGTTATCATACCTACATTTATCCCTCTCTAAGGCTAACTCCATTAGTGATTATTAAGGGTAAAAAAACAGAAAAAATTAATTTTAACCTCCTAGCCTTCTTCACTCGATTACTTGGCCCCCAGACTTTGCACACGTTCATCCTTAGCATCTTCTAACAATAACAAATACCCTAGAAGACAATGAACACGATGAACAACACCATAAGCACAATACCAAAACATGATGATCAACACCAGAAGAATGAAATTAGAAGACACAACTAATCAGAAAACATTAATCTGTAAAAACAACTAATCTAAAAAAAATTAATCTGAAACAATTAATTAGAAAAAGAAAATAGAAGAAGCCATTAATAAAAAATTGATGGGTTGATGGGGCAACGAATTGAGAATAAAATCTTGGAACTTCACATACAACAAAGGGCAAAGGCAAATGGGGGAGAGCACTTGGGAGGCGATTTTTTCCAAATCTGCCACTTAGGGTGACAACCTGAGTGCCATCGATGGCTAGCCAACAAACTCATCAGTTCTTTCTTGTTCTCCTCTGATCTATTTCATTCTCTCCCTTCCTCTCTGTCTCACCAAACTCGTCTACAGCTTCAAAAGGTCAGAATCGATATCAAACTCGACACCTGCAAGCCCAACATCGGGAGCGAACCCATACTCAATTTGACTCTTTGCCAATTGTTTTCTTGCCAATCAAACCCTCACCTAATCTTCGTTTGGAACCCTCGCATTTGTCACGACCTTTCGTTCGCTGGATCTCCGTTTGCAACCCTCCGTTCGATAGATCTCTGTTCACATAGCCTCTATTTTCCAAGCAAAATTTGCAGATCACCCCGCTAGGGAATCGAACCTGGCAGCACGCATCTTGCTCCTTTCAATCTTCGCCCTATTGTTGACCACACCAAGTCCCATGCCACTCTCATCCTCTACCATCAGCTCACCCTTTTTCCAGTTTGATAATCGTTGTTCATGGGTGTCGAATGTGGAGAGCAGATCCGAAATAATTATGGTTTCAAAATTTTTCTACCAAACTCAAGAACTGAGAATCAAACAAAACCGGAACCACAGTTTTGGGTTTTTTATTTTGGTTTTTGGGTTTTTCGACTTATACCATATACCTATGACAATACCAAAATTTAATAAAATTGCATCTATAACCAGTTTATGAAATATTCAACATAATATAAAATTAAATCAACATTTAAATACATGTACTTAAACACATTAAAAAAAGTTTAACATGCTGTTACCAAAATGGTTCAAAAGAGTTACTTGTGGAGTATCTTCTATCTCAACCAGTTTACTTCTCTCCATTAATTCCAACATTAGCACAACATTCAACATGGAAAACTGAGCCTTTAAGACTATCTTTTTTAGTATCAAAACATAAAATATGTTAATGTCATGAATTTTCAGTTTCACATGGCTCATAAATGAAAAAAATATAATGATTGTATTGTAGAGAGTAATTTGAAGTGAAAAGATCAAAAGCAAAATAACCCAAGAGTAGCCAGTCTATGAAGCAAAGTGATCTAAGTGAATATGGAGAAATTTCGTGAATGATCCCGTAATTGTTACGTTATTTCAATTTGGGATATCAGTTTAAGGATTTAATATAAAAACACAAGATGATCATCATAATTCTTCAAAAAACTATATATATATATATATATGGATATATTGGTAATACTATTATTTTTATTATATAATTACACACACACACCTCGAGTTCTGTTCTACATCGGGTTGATTTCATATAAAATCAGAACCAACCCCAAAACTGTCAGTTCTCCTATATGTGGAACTAATCCATGAATCATGTTCATTTTTACCTAACTCAATTAAACCCAATAGGGGTGGTTTGGGGTTAGATTTCAGGTTTACCCAACCCATGCGCACCCCTAATGGAGAGCATATATAGGAGTAAAGGAGAGAAATGGTGGGGTGTAGAAAAGGAAATGAATCATAGATTTAGGTTTGGTTCAGTTATGAAGGGATTGAAAATGTTGGGGGTAAATCTTAGATGAAAAAGTTGGGAGCAAAGTTTTATGAAAGAAGATTGTGAGGGCAAAACAAGTATTTTCTCTTTTCTATGGAAGGGGTAAGTGTAGGTATGTTTAGGTGTTTTAACGGATGTTGATAGCAGAAAGTATAAGTGTGGGATTTTAAGCTTTTGAAGGAGGTCAGGATAGGTTTTTGAAAAATGGGGGACAAAACAATAGGCTCGACCAAACCTCGTGGGGGTTTTGGTAATTTTTGTTTATTTCTAATATTTTGTTTCCTAAATTTCTTCATGTGATGATCGAGTCTTCAGTTTGGTTCACTATTGTGACTTAAATCATAATAGGGGGTTGGTTTTGTTTTCTAATGGAACCAAACCAACCTGAAATAGTAATATTTCTTTTAGATGTGGAACAAACCAATAAACTACAATTTATTTTTACTCAATTCAACCCAACAACCCAACTTAGTAGGTGTGATTTAGGTTGGGTTTCAGGTTTACTCAACCCATACTCAGCTCTAGACACTTGACCCGATCATCAAATAAAGGAATTCAAAGATGAAATGAGCAGAAATAGCAAACCTAGAGACTAAATGATAAATTTGATTAATTACATTAAAAAAGCTAAAAAATTAAAGCTCTATCTGTTTCTACCTAAATATATGTTCTACTAAAATTTGAGACAATTTTCTTTTTTAGAATCGTAAAAATGTAAGTTTTTAGTAGTCAAGTCGAGATTTTGATAACCATCAACCGTGGCCAAGTTCCCTTGAAACAAGATTGATATATATATATATATATGTATGTATGTAAAATGGAAGGGTTATTATTATTATTATTTGATCCTATTTTTCAAGCTATAAGCGTTTCTGCTAATTTTGTTAGTGAGTTTATACTCATCAATGTAACAATCACAAGATCAAATACTTAGAATTTTAAAGTTGTTCGTTTATAGTGATGTTCAATCTCCCTCTTATATTAAAAACAAAAAGACGAATCATTCACTTAAAAGTAAATTTTATTTAAATCATAAATATTTACTTTATGCATTCAGGGTATTCTTGATCAGGAAGGCAAAATTTGATCTTCTCGATAAATTGGCGAGTGATGAAGCAAAAATTTTTTCCAAACAAATTGGTCATGAAATGAAACAGTGAACGGAAACGGTGAATGTGAAAGGAAAACAGGATGGGAATCCTATAACATGTGCGGGGCATGGAAATTAATTGATATGACAAGTAGGGACATAGATGCATCGTCCCATCCCTTGTGACCACTTTTTTCTTCATATTTTCTTGTTCATTGGTCAAGTTATGCCACCCGTCAAATCCAAATGCATCTGAAATATTAGCGTTAATTACAATAGGTCTTAAACTTTGGTTGATATTAAATTTAGGCTTTAATATTTAAAAATATACATTTTTTTGATTTTTAGTCTTTATGATATTACAGTTATTCTTTAACATTTGAAAATATACAAATTTTTTTTAAATTTTTAGTCTATATGATATTGCAGTTACATCCTTAAGGCCTTAAAATTTTAAAATCATAACATGAATTGTACTATAACTATGTTCAAATAATTTTAGCGTATATAGTATTTTTTATCATCATTTAATATTTAGATAAAATAATATTTTATGTTTATAAAGAAAAAAATTAATAATTTTAAGTGCTCATTAATTAAAAATTTTATCAAATTAGAATTTCAGAATTTTTACATCCACGAGCCCAGTCCGACGACTTCCTTCGACGAACCAACACGTCTAAGTCAATGCCAATAGACGACGCTGGACTAGTGGAGAGGACTAATCAAACACACTTCAATTCTTGCAGGAAGATTTACGTTTATTCCTTGTTAAGTTTTTTAATTTCAGTAATTTTATCTTCAAAATTAATAAATTATTAAAAACACTAATAGAAATTGTGAAAAAATGGGTCATTATTCTGGAACAGACAACTAGAGATAGGAGGCAGAAAGATCTGACAAGGAATAACCGAGAAAAGGAGCAAAAAGAAAAGTGTAGTAACTCAAATTTGCTGTGGTTCTTAGTCAACATTCAACCAAAGAAATCAAAGTCGGGGTGAAAGGCGGAGTTTGACTAGAACAAACTAGGATCTTTACTCCCAAGTCATTAAAGTGTTTCAACCACCCACCCTCGCTTCATCTCTCTCTCTCCTTGGTACTGATTCAGTCCTGTGTTTCTTCCATCTGTGTTCGGAAGAAATTCTTGCGGCTGGACACGTGGACCCGGCACTTTATGTGGAAACCAAACCTGCTTTTAAGGCAACATTGGAAACGACCGCTCTCACAAAAGTCTCTGTGGAAATATCAAAAGGTAACATTTCGTGGGTAAGGTATGCATATATATATATATATATATATATATATATATATATATATATATATAAAGCTTAAAAAATATGATAAAAATTAATAATATTCTATTTTATACCTAAAGTTAAGAGTTGATTCACAATATATAATCCAAAATTAATAATTCAGTTTGTTCAGTTTTAAGATTTGGATTCAATAACTGATCTAATAATTAAATAAGAAATTTAGTTTTGATCCAATTTGAATTAAATAATCAAATAACTAAATCACTTTGTCCAATTCATTTAGATTATTCAGTTTTATCCAAATAATGGACACCTTTATTAGTAATATGAGTGAGAGCATAATAAAATTACAACCACATGGAATGTAACAAACAAACATCTTTAAAAGGAAAACCAAAAATCATTCAAAATGACTCAAATGATAAAAAGAGATAACTCCAAAAGCTTGAATTAGTTGAGAATTGGATTCAACCTCCGCAAAAACATTCTGTCAATCATGCCAAATTGTTAAAGCTACAACATAAATGATAGCCTCAATATATCAAACCCAATGAGATAAAAAAAATTATCTTTTACAACGAAAGGAACATCATATGTGTGTGTATAGCTCCCTTAGATCTTATGTCTTATAGCTGTTTTGGTCCTTAAATTTTTCTTTTTGATAATTGACCTCTCATTTTGAAAGTCTTTATCCGCTTGGTCTTTAAAGATTTTTCCTTCACGATCAAAACCCAAACAAATAATTACCGCAACAATGCCCTTAAGCTCCTACTTCATCGACCAACTTAGGCTCATACAATAACAAATTAATTTACCACCTTTGACCATTTGCTACCCCCATACGATAAAAAGTGAGTTATGGCCATAGGCTTCTCGGTGCCCTCATATAGTAACTTCATTTGTGTATAACCCTCAAAAGATGCTTCTCAGCAAGGGACCCAGGCTTTCATCTACATGCATCCTTAGCAGGGATCTCTTTCCATCTTTGCTCATATCCTACACAAGCACCTTAGAAAAGTATCCTTTAACTTTGGCTTTGTATTCCTCTACAGTCATCTTTGGTAGAGACCTTATCCATACATAACACACTTGTTATATTGTAGGATTCCGTAGTCTTTGAAATGCATGGAACCTTCTGCTCCCTGTGCTCACCCTCGTATTTGGGCTTTCCCAATGCTTTTGTTTCTGTATTAGGCCGAGACCAAGCCCCAACACAGGCCATGTCAACCTAACTTACCAATAGTACCTATAAATGTAGTGAACCCAAACAAGGTTTAGTCTACACTACAAGTTAGGGCGTGCATGCAAGGGGGCAAAACCCCCTGCTAAGGCCAAATGAAGTCTTTCTGCATCAGCAGAGCTACATAAAGGTTGGGGAGGACCACGACCCCCTAAAAAATTTGGCCAATTTTAATTAAAGGGGTTGGGCTTTTTCTTTATCTTGGTAAAAGTTAAACATGTTGGGCCATTTTTTTCATCGAATAAATGAGTTCGTAACCCAACTAAAGAAAAAGAAAACATAAAAACCTGTCATTGACTCTCTCCAATCACATTCCTAATTGTTTCTTTCTCTTGTTAGCTCCATGTGCATTATTCCAAAGCTTCAAAGACATACAATGTCTAAGACAAAACATGTATAGCAACCGGTAGATATCACCTTTCCTTTTGTCCCACTGATTTTTCACCATCACTACTAAGAAATAGGCATTTTCCAATGGCCATTTCCAACGGCCTCACATTGGAAATTTTCCAGTTTCCAACATGAAGCTGTTGGAAACCAAGCCATTAGTAATCAATGCTTTGGAAGTTGTCGTTGGAAATTTCAACGGCCCAGATGAGAGCCGTTGGAAATTTCAACAGTCAGCCGTTGGAGAAAAAGCCGTTGGAAATTTCCAATGGCTGTAATTAATTTTTTTTCTATGTTCAACGGCCTAAGCCGTTGGAAATAGTTTTTTTTCATATTGTTTATTCCAATGCTATTTGTTCCAATAATAATAATAATAATAATAATAATATTCTAGTGCTATTTATTCCAATATTATTATTATTACATAAATGATATATTATTATTATTATATAAATAATTTATATATCCCTAACACATTAGAAGTAATTTTGGTTTTAATACACATTGTAACCTTGGATCTCCCTAATGTATTATTATTATTATTATTATTACTACTCCTACTACTACTACTGTTATTATTATTATTATTATGAATATTACTACTACTACTACTACTACTACTACCACTATTATTATTATTATTATTATTATTATTATTATTATTACTACTACTACTACTACTACTACTACTCTTATTATTATTATTATCCATATTACTACTATTACTACTACTACTACTACTACTACTACTATTATTATTATTATTATTATTATTATTATTATTATTTACATTTATTATATTAAAAATCACACTTAATCAAAGAAACTTATTTAAATATAACAATATTATGATTCTATATTAATTCTCAAAATTACAAAAATTTAAAAATAAATCCAATTAAACAATATTAGTTCAAACTAACAATATACTACTTTTCAATTAAATCCTTAATTCAAAAAAATTCATACATAAATATCCCGCTCAATACTATACAAACTTAATTAACACTAATAGTATACCAATATTATATTAAATCCCAAAATTAAAAAAACCACATATTTCTTATATTATATGAACGGGTCCCTATCAACTATAATTTCACACATAAATATACTACCCAATTAAAAAATTTAATTAAATCGAATTATATCCTAATTTTAAATTAAACCCGAAATTAAAAATAATTTACAAAATCCGCAAAAATTTAAAATATCAATGGGTAACCTAAATACTTCACTTTCAACCATCAACAACTACAAATAACATACATTTCACATATTTCAAACCAAAATAACTCAAGAAAATCCAGATTTACTTCCTTTTTTGGTAAAAAAAACTTAAATAAATGAGAAAATAAATATTTTCGCAACTTACCTCAAATCCGAAAATGAACTTCGAAAATGCATGGGAATGACTTTGAATCTGGCAACACAAGCAAAATCTTGTACCCATTAACATGCTAAACCTCAAAGAAGAAAAAAACCTGAAAACCTGAAACGAAAAAGAATAAAAATAAGAAAAACTTACCAGATCTCGAAGTTTGAGCTCCAGAAAAGCCAATGCCGGCCTCGAAAAACGGAGGTTGAAGCCTTGTGCCATCCCTCAAGCTGGCTATGTGCGGTGTCTGCATATAGGAAAAAAGAGGAAGAGAGATGATGGTTTGAAATGAAAATGAACTAGATTTGGAGGAAGAAGATGATTTAAATTAGTATTTTCCAACAGCCTCAGCCGTTGGAAAAATAAAACAATATGCAGTGTTTCATTAAATGAAATTCCAATGGCCCAAGCCGTTGGAAATGAAGGTCAAGGCCGTTGGACATTCTTTTACTGAATTTTCCAACGGCTTAAGCAGTTGGAAATTTAGCTAAAACTTGGGACGTTGGAAAAATACTAAATTTTCCAATTGCCTAAGCCGTTGGAAATCAAGGATTAAATTTTCCAATGGCCAAGGCCATTGGAAATTCTTTTAATGAATTTTCCAACGGTTTAAGCAGTTGGAAATAGCATTTCTTAAACTAAGCAGTTATTGTCCTCATAGTTCCAACAGCCAAGTCGTCGGAAAAATATTTTTTTTGTTTCCAACAGCTTAGTGCGTTGGAAATTTCCAACGTTTTGACCATTGGAAAATACGGTTTTTTTAGTAGTGCATCAAATTCCAAAAGGTGAGGTTCTTTCATTGTTTTTTAAGATTTTTTTTTTAATTTTGCCCCACTGATTTTGTTTTCTATTTTATTGAGTGGCTTTGCTCTATATTTTTTTTATTCTATAGCAACACCTAAAACTCTTCTCTTCATTCTTTTACATATTTTATTTTTATTTTATATCATGTTGACCGGCCATGTTGAGATTGCTATATTAATATGATTCCGTGAAAATTTATTATTCTTTTTTACTTTCTTGTGTATATTACACTACATGAAATATATTAATTGAATTTATACACCTTACATTGTTTATTTTCCTAATTCTTTTATGCTCTAGAATTTATTATTGTTTTGGATAGTTGAATTTTTATCTGCTCTATACTTAATATTTATTTTCATAAATTTTATATTATTTGATGATGTTAATTAATTACCGATATTCAATAGCGATGAGGGGGAAGCAAAAAAGATTGGATTCATTTTTTACATAGAAAGTTTTGCCAAGATGTAAAGATAATGCTACACTAGAAGTGGAGAACTATGAACCTTCAAAAGATGAGGAACCTCATCTTCCTTCAACAATAGAAGGTATCCTTAACCTTCAAGGGATAAGAGCCCTTCGTTTTTTCAGGAGTTGAAAATTCTTCCTTTTCTTTTCATCCATAGAGCGTGATTACGTTTTCTTCATTCAAGGGTTTGAATCTTTTCACATGACTATTAAATGGTGGCTGGTTTGTGACTTAGAAGAGAGAAAATGTAGATTTTGTAATAGCATGGTGAAAATGTAATTTCAACAAATCCTCAGTGGCAAATGCAACTGACCCTAATAATCCGTAGCTAATCAGTAATCAATAAAAGATTCATGAGATACAGACAATTTTCTGGCTGCGGCAAACGACCAAACTACTAAGCATGATACATATATATATAAACTTTATTGTTAATTGCCTTATTATTGACTCGTGCTAAATGTTCCCATGCTTGCACGTTAGCTGCACTAAAAGTTACATAATTATGAGATTCCGGTTACAAAGACAAATGGTACGACATCTGAGAACTATTCAACATATTTTTCAACTTTTGTTTTCAAGCGCATATATGGTTGTTATCATTATTATTGTATTCTAAACTGGAGCTCAATATTATCTTCATTTTTTCTCTTTCCAAAAGGTTCTTTTTCTCAAAAGTTTATTAGTCGAATCAAGTGGTGCTTCACGGAAAATAATTAATCAAGTCGTCATATCAATTAAAATATTCATAAATGGATTAACATGTCTTAATCATATTACGTCTTCAATTTGAGCTCACCAGTTACGGGTCCCAACAGAAGGGCAACTGCGGTAGGCTGCCAAAAATGAATAATTAGTGGCAACAAAAAGCTATTAAAGTAATTTATTTTAACTCAAGTTAACTTAATCTAAAATAGTTTTTTTATGTGTATATCTTTTTTTTTTTTGTTTTTTATCTTGAGCTGATTTTATCCGAAAGTCAATATTATACAAGCACAATAATTCATTTAAACTAAAATTTTTATGATATTAAATTTTATAATTTTTTTTCCTTTTTAATCCCTAAAAAAAGAAAAATTAATAATATCATAAAAAATTTATAATTTATAGATTATTACATCTACATAATATTAGCCTTGAAATGAAATTGGTCTCATCCAAAAAAATATAAAAATAAAAATAAGTCACTTTAGATTAAGTTTACTTAAGTTAAAATGAATTGACTTAAAATTCAGGATTGCATACTTTCCCAATTCTCATGGGTATGGTAGATCAGATTTTTTTATTGAGAAAATCTTTCAGTTTTTTTATTAATGTAGACAAAAATGTGATAAGAATTTTAGAAAATGGGCAGGGATGTTGAAATTTTATTGATCAAATTGGAGAAGAGATTGAGTGGTTTTTTTCTTGTTGGAAGATGAGCAGCGGTTGTTTAGGAAGCAGGGGGAGGAAAATGTTATGGAGAATGGGAGGATGGGACCTATATTTTTTATTCAAAGAAAACAAAAGTGGGCAATTTTTGGAGTTGTTTGAATTAAAAAAATTGAGTCTATAAGTATAATAGTTCCAAAAGGAGCATCGCAGGGTTGAAATCAGTTTCATCAACCTCTCTCTTCTCTATTAGATACAGGTAAGGCCTATGTTAGTGGCTGAGTGGTTGATGGCAATTTCAATAAGACTTGTATTTGCTGATTCCATAAAGGAGTAGATCTTGTTTGGCGTCCAAAAGTGAATATTAGGCAACCATTGTCCTCTATTCCCCTCAGGTTATGATATCAGTCAGAAGTGGACCTAGAAATTTTTGTTAGTGAGGGCCAACTATCAATACCTAAAATATTCTAATATAATAAAAAATCCAAAATATAGATATAATGTTTTTAAATTGTACTCATCATTCCTGCATGGTATTAAATTTGTCTATAATTACATATTATCAATTGTTATCGAGTGGAGAGGACATAGATGGGGCAACAGAGCAAGGGGGTTTCATTGTCTAAGGTTGGTATGATGAATATGGTGTTTTCATACATGTCAGGAGATTATGAAGTCAGAAGGTGCATTGGTGTCAAGCCACCAACATATGCAGTAAGTGGTGGCTACGAGGCCTGTGAGGTTGTACACAGTAGTGATAGTATAGATGAATTTGCGGTGGCTTTGGTGCCTAAAAATTGTGAGAGAGGAATTGTTGGAGGCATTGTGTAAGAGCTTATGAAAAGAGGTTTTTGTGGGGGGTGGTGTAGAGTTAGAGATCCATGTGAAGGTTGCTGGAAGCAATGGAAAATGGTGGGGTTGTGACGGAGAAAACAATCTCGCAGTGGTTGCTTGGGTCAACAATGTAGGCAACTGTGAGCTTGTTATGGTTTTTTTTAATATGGGTTAGGTTAATGTTTCTCGTACGTTTGACAAGGGTGCTAATTCTAATGGCCCTAGGTCTACTTTTGGTGGGTAAAAAAATGGAGCTTATATGGATTCTGTTAAGTCAAAATTGCCATCAAATAATGGGTCTACATCTTCTTGTGTGGGTGTAAAAAATTATTAAGAATGCTTCGACGGTGGGGGATGAATAGCACTAAGAAGGACTCTTATTTAAATTTTCCTGGAGTTCATCCAATCTTTAAGGCCATGGATAATCAAGGGGGATGATTTTGTGAGTTTTAAGTGGCTATAAGAAACAACAGTAATAAATGGTCTTGGATCTTCAAATAGTGCTAAAGAGAATATTGAATATTTGGGGTTTTTGAATTCTTCTATGACATCTTTGGATGGTCGTGACAAATTAGCATTGAGTATTCTGGATAATCTTGACATGGCTAAAGTGGAAATGAACAGAGGTAGATGCACAAAGAAAATATGGGTGGTCCATAGGCCCCTCTTTTTCCTAGAAAAATATTGATAAGAGATATATAATTAAGTAATTAGACCTATTTAAATTTTTTAATAGACTCCCATAATTTTTATAATATCTATTAGAACACAATAATGTGCCTCTGTTATCTCATAAAAGACATATATAAAATGAGTCGTCTCTTATTTATGCTGGCAATTAGGATAATATAAAGTTCTATATCGGCCTTTTAACTTTCACACAATTCCGTATCTAGGCCTTGAACTTTTTTGTCACTTCTTTTTTTCTAATTCAAAGAAAAAATTGTGAAGCTAATTGAGTACAAGATAAAGTCAATAAACTAAGTGGAAAATATATATCAGGGCTATAAAAAGAGATTTTTTTCTATTACATTATATAGAACATGAATATCTTGCTGATCTTCTTCATAGTTTATATATTTTTCTAGTTGTTTGACCAATGACAGAAAAAAATGTTAAATTGGAGTATTTTTCAAATTTTCTTCTAAAAAATATTTTTCATCATTACATTACAGTGTATGTGAATTTATAAGCTTCATTATTGAATGTTAGGGTTTAATATATATATATATATATATATATATATATATATATATATATATATATATATATATATATAGATAAAAAATAGCCATTAAAAGTCCAGTGAAAAATTAGCGACGGCTGTCTGTCGCTAAAATTTAATGATAACCTGTCCTAGCTAATTTAGTAACGGTTAACCGTCGCTAAATTTAATAACATCTTGCTCTTGCTAATTTAGCGATGGTTAGCAATTACTAAATTTAGTGATGGCTTGCCCTCGCTAAAATCTTAAAAATTAGCAACGATTAGCTTTCGTTAAGTCTCAGCCAGATTTTACAACACGTAGCCCACGCTAAAAGCCAATAAAGTAAGTACAACTAATCATCACTAAAGTACGCCCCAATTAAAACAACTTACTCTCACTAATTGTTCATACACTAGCGATGGCTTAGCCTCATTAGTTAGTGCAAGAGATTATAGTATAAGTTTAGATAAACTTATATAGGTAAGTGTCTTAGTTATTTTTTAAAAATTATGGTTAAAGTTAGTGAAGATTAAATGTCACTAACTTATAGTCAGATTTAGTGACAACTTGCCCTCACTAAATTAGTGAAGGGTAACTGTCATTAACTTATGGCCAGATTTAGTGACGGCTTGCTCTTACTACATTAGTGAAGGCTAGTTGTCACTAACTTATGACTAGAGTTAGTGACACTTACCCTTGCTAACTTAGGCTTTGCGAAGGCTAGCCATCACTAACTTATGGTCAGAGTTAGTGACGGCTTGTCCTCGTTAACTTAGTGAAGGCTAGCTGTCACTAACTTATGGCCAGAGTTAGTGACAGCTTACCCTCGCTTGAGGTTTAGCCAAAAGTTAATGACAGCTTACCCTCGCTAACTTAGCAAGGGTTAGCTGTCACTAACTTTTGGCTAAACCTCATGCCCACTCTCCACTTCAAAATTTTATTTTATTGTAAAAAAAATTATTCATCTTAATTATTTTTCTAAAAAAGAAAAAAGAGAAGCTGGAATTTCTAGAATTTCAACTAATCTTTTTGCTAGACCTTAGCAATATTATTTTGTTGATCAATATTAGTCATTTGCATATAGGGAAGGACCTTAAATAGTTCATGATAAATTTTGTATATTTTTTATGAAAAAATAAATGAACAAAATAGGTGTTTTAGCGACAACTAATTATCACTAAATTATTGCCAGATATAGCGATAACTTGCAATCATTAATTAACCATAGCCTAGTGACAGCTAGCCATTGCTAGTTCAAAAATTTTTAACCTCCCCTTATTCTCCCGATGAGTTGCTTAAAAATTCTAAACAATCATTTGATTTTTAAAGCCTACATCACATCCGGTGTATCGTCATTTCCTTTTTGCCTTTCTCCTTCATTTCCTCAGCGAAACCTGATCTGAATTTCTAGTTTAGGGAAGGTTAGCCGTCACTAGCTTCAAACGTTGTTTGCGATAACCTGCCTTTGGCGATTTCATTAAAAAAAACCCCAAATCAAAGCGTCCAAGCCATGTGTTATTTCGATGAAAGAGGTCCGAGCAAAGGTTGAGAAAATGAAGAGATGCGGCCTAACTTCTCAAACTCCATTTCCATCCAATGAGCTAGGGGTGATCAGTATTCAGTTTAAACCGAAAAAATCGAAAAACCGAAAAAAATTTTAAATTAATAACAAAAATTTCAGTTTCGGTTTGGTTTCGATTTTAGAATTCGGTTAATTCGGTAACCGAAATAACCGGAATTTTTTATACCAAATTTTTTTTATTTGTTTCATGAATTAATGCTACCAAGTAACCCAAATTAGCTTGGATTCTTATTTTCTTTCTTTCCATGGATAATGAATCTTCTATATTAAATGGAATTTGAAAAGAAAAACAATATCTTTATCTCATTTCATCTCTTATCGAATTTAACTACCATTTTTTCGGTTAATTCGGTTTGAATTCGATTTTATATACTAATTCGGTTATTTCGGTTTTTAGCATCCAAAATTGAAAACCGAATAAGCTGACTAATTCTGTTCAGTTTAAACCGAACAAACCGAATAATCACCCCTACAATGAGCATTGGTTGAAGAGTTTGTAACGTGTCCTAATCAGGCAGCCCGTTTAGTCTCTATCGTGTGATTTCGTTGCTTGATTTCTCTCGTTAGGGTTTATCAATTCTAGTTTTTTTCAAATTGGAAATCATATAAGGTTGTAATGTTATCCCTATTTGTTTTATCACCAATTTCTTCTTTCTTTTCTTCGCCCGTTCCTCATCGATGTACTTAGATTGGCTAGGGTCAAATTGACATGGCTAGTTGTTCCTCTTGACGAGTTAATCTTCTTTGGCCTTCTATTTGCAAACTAATACCCCAACTAGTTTCACGTTTAGATAATTTTCTTTGTTTCTTGTTTGACCTTTATCTGGTTTTTCAATCTGTATGCTCTGTTCTTTTCTTCATTTTTAGTGGGCTTTATTGTCCCTTGTTTCATCTCTATATTGGTTTTTTTTTTTTGGTAAGTATGAGTGTATAATCAAAGATGGGAGATTCAAACATTCAATTGGTTTGTGTAGTTGGTGTTCAACTGCTGGTGTTATTCATTTAGCTCATGCTGAGTGATTTCAGTTTAAGGCTTTCAATCTTGGATCGCATTACAAGTGCTTTATGAGTTACAGTTATTATCCTTATGGTGTTCCTAGAAGATCCTCATGTTGGGTTTCGGGAGCCAAACAGCACAGCGGAATTTAACCGAAACCCTCCAGGATCAAAGTGAAACGGGGTAAACCGGGTGTTCGAAAATTTCATACCTAATTTTCGGTTGAGATCTCTCACTCAACTGTAGAGTCGAATCACAAAACCTGAACAATTGACGTGTTCAGGCTCTCTATGGTATCCACACGAGCCTCTCGGGATCACCACGCTTCCACCACGTCCCGGCAGATGCGTTTCTCTTGCGCTTGCAGTGCTAGCTTGCGTCCTCCAAGGAATTGCAAGAGAAGAGTGCGGCTGTCCTTTTGGGAGGCTAAGGCAAGGAGACCTGCGAATTTCTCACTTAAAAGTTGTATTTATAGTGAGACTCAACTTCCAGGCCTAATGGGTTTCAAAGCCCTAATCCAATTAGGATTTAATTTCGGGCTTAATAATGGCTCAACTCCTTGGCCCATTATTAATACGAAATTAAAGTGAAACCATAACCCAAATAATTAGCCCATGCACTCTAATGATCCAAATAGCTCTATGTGTGCGACCCAATAGGCTCTTGCCATGTTGGCAATGATCATAAATCACATTTATGATCATAAGCAATGAACGGTGTCTAGCAACACATCATTGCTACCCAAGTGACAAGATTATCGGTGATTCGACTAAACCTTTATGATCATCACCGATATATGCCATTGTCCCTTTGTCCAAGATATCAAGACTAAGCACAAGACATGGAATGTGTCACTCTCGTATAGCCCAATCTTTGGTTTCTTGATTACCGAGTAGACCAACTTAAACTGACGACATTGATATCATATACCAACTCATCGGAGCATGGCCATGCATTTTCTAAGTCTCACTCTATCAAGGGGCCCAAAGATATCACTCCCGTTACATAGGAGGGACAAATCCCATCTTGATCATACAAATCCCTCTGCATGATATGTGACATACCCAATGACCTCCTTCAAGTTCACTCAGTTACGAGCAACAAAGGAAAGTATCAAAGTATGTGACTCACATGTAGGGAACCTTGCTGATCTTAGGTCGAAGGACTACATATACTATGATCACTATGAGAATCACTTATGACACTCATATAACGATCCATGAAGTGTTCTCATGGTGGGTTGGTCCAGTACACAAGTTCTCCAACTTGTACCCATATGTAGACTACATATCTCATATTAGTCTCCACATATGCTAGTCATTATGTATTATTGCAACCCGCTCCACAATAATACTAGACTAGGGACGTTTAAGAATATCATTATTCTAGGGTTACAATTATGTTTATTACGTTACGCAGAAACAAAACAACAAACAAAATTGCTGGATTAATGCCTCAATAAAATATCATGACTCAATGTGGAAAAATACAATCATCTCATGATTGGCTTTTTGGGCACAATACTAACACCTCATCATCACCACCATCTTAGTATTCCTCTTTTTCATCTTCATGGGGTAAAATATAACAATAGATGAAAATAGAAAAAGGATTCATCTTTCTTTCTTTCTAATAAACTGTTTTATCTAAAATTGATATATCTGTTGAAGTGGCAGTGATTTGTCTTCTATGATAGGAATCTAGAAAATAAAATAACCTGTGACTATTGTGTTGATTGAGAAATTTGTCTTCTGATTAATGAAAATGCAGGGATAGGACAGAACACTAGAAAGACCGTGGCTATTATATTAGGAGGGGTAGCAAGTGTAGCTTTCCTTGTTATTCTGTTGATGTTCGCAAGAAATATGATGAAGAAGCATAATGGTAATAATTATGTGATATAATGAAGATGGATTTGTCCTTTGCTCTTTACTTTTGCACAACCTCTAACATATATGCTTCCAATTATTGTATATTGTCTTCAGATTTTTTAGAGTAGCAAATGAGCTTGAATGAGGCATAAGCCTTTCCAAAACATTTTTTTCCCAGAATATCTCCTCTTTGGAAATAGGAGCTCCTTTTATTGGTGAAGACAACTAATGGTGCAGGAAGATAGGCTTAAGTGAGGTAAAGTTTAAGGCTTTCGGCTTTGCTTTGATAGGTGGGTGAATCTTTGTGGGTCACAAAAGATGGAGAAGCATTACTCTCAGTTGTCCATTACATTATTAGGCTATTCAATTGATGTAAACATGAAGAAATTTCTTTTTTTATAAAGGTGAAAAGAGGATTTGGTAGGCATAGGAATGAATGTTTGTCAATTTTAAAGAGCATGGTAGAGAAGGGAAGAGAGTAACGGCCTTATAATTAATTAGTAATTTTTGAAGTCATTAAACTGGTGTAATTTCGATCACATTCTTTCCCCCTAAATCATTATTGCCTTCTTCATTAATATTGATTTGGGGATACCAATTCCTTTTTTCATTGCAGCAAATGATGATGTCCTCATTTTAGGTTTCAATTTTGTGTGTGAGATACTCTATTAATTACTTTACCTATTATTTTTCTTCTGCCCTTATAACCTCATGTCTTTAGTTAACTAGATACTGATTCGCTAAGTGGGAAAATAATAAGTGGGTGGCAACCTTTACTACTTCTTATGGCTTTTGATCTCAAACACATACACATTTTAAAAATACATGTTTATGGGAATAATTGTACATCCATTGTGTTGTCCTGTTATGAAGCTTAAGAAAGTTGCCTAAATTGTGTAGAAATTGGAACGTGATGTTACTTTGACTAGAAATTGTTGATGCATTTTATACAAGACCGAGGCACTTGAAGCTCTTGCTTTACAAATGACACAACTTTGCCAACAAAATTGAAATAGAAGAAAATCAATATCAGGATGAGACATGATTTTGGTAGCCATTCAATGGTAGTTCATTTCTTTAAGTTGATACTTTTGAATATATTATGAGATAATGTGAAAAATCTACATCATAATTGGTACACAAGGGTGGTAAGCCAATTTTTTATTCATTTAAGATCATGTTGTTTGTTTTAACTAAGTTTTTATTGATATAATCGTCTTCTAAGTTTCTATTGATATAATTTTCTTGTACCTCCATGTAACACTATAGAAATAAATCCCTGCTAAAAAGTTCAGCTATTTAGGCTACCTTAATGCCAACCTAATCATATTTTTTTTGCTTCATCTATCCCGTCTACTACTATTTTTTTTTTCTCTAGTTACTCATCATCTTTCTTTTCTCCATGTTACATTCCTCTCTATTTATTGGTCACATTTACTTAGTGTTCATGTCTTCTTCTCCTTTTGTAGCTTGCTAGCTTTTTTTATTGGTTGAGGTTGACTTGGCTTCTTTGTGTTGCTCATTTGCTGGTCCCTTCAGTGCTCTCAAGTTTGTTTATGTATGGAACTAGGATTTTGCACTATTACTACAAAATTAACAATTCAGTTCGGTGACTTGGTGGCTAGCACTATGATATATCTTGAAGTATACTATTGTCACGTTTGTTATGAAAAGGGCTGTAACATGACTTGGTGGTTTTGTCAAGTTTTGTCAATTTATTTTTTAACTGGGTTTCTTTGGTTTTGACCTTTTTGTAGCTACCAAAATGGCAACACCATATGAAGTGCACTAGAAAGACGTCGTGAACTACTTAAAATTAGCTGTTGTATATGATTTAAACGTAGATTTCGGTTGTATTGTTATGCATTCTTAGCATATATATGTTCTAATGCATAATTGAAATAGATCCCCGCTACAATGTGTGGGCTCTTTTTCTAGCGTATATATGATTTTTTATATCTTTCGCACGACTTGATTGTTAAATGATATTTGTTGATGTACTTTGTATTTGTGGATATATGTAATTTGCCTCTATTTTTAAATTTTGGAATTGTAGGAAGCAGAACAACATGGTAATATATGTGGGATTAAGAAAGATATACGTTAGTGATGGCTTGTTGTCACTAAAAAATGTCATTATCTAAGGAAGACTAACCATCACTAATTTGGCGACGGCCAGCTTTCACTAAATTTAGCAATTGCTTGCTTTCAATAAATTAACTGTTGCTAATTTGCCAGTAATATACCAGTGCTGGAAAATTAGTTACTGCATCGTTGCGAAGGCTAGCCATTATTAGTTAGCGACAGTAGCTGTCGCTAAATTATTATTAGCGAGTGAATTAGTTGCGACATATGTTGTGACGGCCAGCCATCATAACAGTTGATTTAACGACGGCTAGTCATTACTAATAACCGTCATAAAACTCCTTTTTTAGTAGTGATGAGATCAAAGACAAAAAGTTCAGCATTGAAGTGTGATTTGAAAATATTTACATAAGAGATTAAAAAATAGGTGTTGGTTAACATTACATCTTATGTCTTGGTGTCATGATTTTGGGTGCCAAAAGTGTGTAATTTTTGTTTTTGTTTGTAGCGAGTATTGGTAAGGGAGAATTGTTACAGGTTTTCGGGGTTCATTATTCAAGAGTTATCTGATTTTTACGGATTTAGATGTACTCCTTTCTCTGTGGCTGTTTTGGGTTTTGTTTCAGAGTGTAATAACAATATATGTTATTAATATTAGTTTCCGTTGCAGTTCAAAAATAAAAAACGATGTCATCTAATAATTTTTGCTAAGAAGTGACAGTCTTCTGGCGGAAAATTTCATAATAACATATATACTCATGTCTCTAGTATAAACTGATGGCAATAAGATTTCATTAATTATTGTGTGTTCGGTTAAATTTTAAAAATGAGTTATTAGTGTTTGATTTATAGTGATTATTTGTTTAACTTGTATAATTGAAAATTTTACAATTAAAGAAAACAATTTTTCCCCAAAAATTTACGTAATTTTTATTTATTTATTTATTTTGGCTGTGTATGGAAAACATTCATAGAAAAATAATTACTTTATAAAAGGTTTTATTCATGTGATTATTAATTAGATACAATATTAAATTTCAAAATAATGTTAGTATTTAAAAAAAACAGTAAAAATAAAACTGACGGATTATTTTTACTAGCAAAATAGTTTTCATCATGCTTTACCTTTACAAAGGTGAGGTTGATTTTCAGTTTCCCGTGTGATCTCAGAAAAGCAAGAGAATTAGGAGTTCAGGTGTTTCAAAGAGTCAAGGACCTTACGTAATTTAATTGCCTAAAGTCAGTTAATCTAATTTCTTGGTTGAAATTAACAAACAAAAGCCACCTTTGCGTACTAACTATGACGTGCAAGGGAGGTATAATCAGATTCAGTATCCTTTTACTATTTCTGTTTAGAAAAATCAATAAATAGCCGGAAACTTAATTAAAAGTAGAGAACGGTTAATTGGCTTAGGGAACACTATGCTGATTTTAATCCTTATACTTTGGTTAAAGTGCACAAATAGTACCTAAACTGTCACTTATGTTGCATTTTGTCCCTAACCTATGAATTGTTGCACCATTCGTCCTAGAACTATCATTTTGTTACGTCATTCATTCTCCATCAGTTCCCACTTCCCACTGTCAAACTCTAACTGAAAAATGACTGAATTGAAACAAAATAGAATATTATGGCTGAACAGAACAAAATATAAATTGAGGGTCTAAAAAGGCAATACAATGAAAAAACAAAATTAAAACTTACTTTCATGTTAGAAAAAAGTAGAAAAGTAAAAAGGGTATCTCCTTAGTTGGTCTGCTACCGCTCATGACGACGCGTCTTGGCATGTAGTCTCTCACAAATGGCAGGGAAGGGAGACGGGAGGCCTTGGAAATTATTGTTGGCCAACAAATCAGCTCTAGAAATAGCTGGTCAGGTTATTGCAAAAGAGAAATCAAGATCTAGAGGTTCCGGAGCAGTGTCTGATTTTGATTCATGGGAGGATTCGATTATATATTTTTAGGCTCTAGCGGCCATCAAATCGTCTACACATTTCACCTTTCACGCTCTGGCAAAGGTAATGGAAAACAATCAAAGAAACTATTTAGTGACCTTTTTAATCATTTTCTTTTCTTAGTCAGACGGCTTTTTGGAATGGGATCTCATATGATTGTCCCTGCTTCTACGAATCCGAAGATTTGAATCGTCACCAGATGTGAAGGAAGCATTCAAGAAGTAAGGCGACTCTGAGGCATAGATGTTAGTTATTACATTGTAGATATATGTCTAATTAGACATATTAGTCTAGCTCTAATTTCCTATATATAACCCACAATTTAATAGATAAATTGACTAATTTGCCCAAGGATCAAAACTCACCCTCATTCTTGAAAACTCACTCTTGAAAACTCACTTTTGTCGCTGCTTCTGCCACTGCCGCTGCTATCTCTTCCTCCGATAAACCGTCACCACCTCCAAATCTTATAGTCATCATCCGCTTCCAGATCTCGCAGTTGCTCGGCTCTGGATCTCATCGTCATCGCCGGATCTCATCATCACCCGCCGAATCTCGTCGTCACTTGTCGGATTTTGTTGATCGGCCGCCGGATCTCGTCGTCACCCTTCGGATCTTGTCGTCACCCGCCCGATCTCGTCGATTGGCCGCCGGATCTCGTCATCACCCACCGAATCTCGTTGATCACCCGCCTGATCTTACTTTTAATTATTTCCTCCAAGTGCATCCTTGTTGCTTTCGAACGGCAAAAGTGTCTGCAATAAAATGTAAATGGGTCTAATATAGTATGTGGAAGTGTTTACAAAGTAATATAAAATAAATTATTATAAGGTTAAATTAAAAGTGTCCAAATTTATGAGAATAAGTGTCTGATTAACTATTGTAAAATGTCTAAATAAACATGTAAAAGTATCTGAACAAAAAAAATGATAGAATTGCTGAACAAAAAATGACAGAATCAACTTGTGAACAATTTATTATATTTAAAATATAATAAAAAAGTGTTTGAATCAATAAGTAAAATTGTCTAATTGAATATTGAAAAATGTCTAAAGAAATATATAAAAGTGTCTGACTAAATAACTTCTAAATAATTTGTTAACTTTAAAAAATAAATGTCTAAATAATTAAAATAAGTGTCTGATTAAATATATAAAAGTGTTCAAATCAACATGTAAAAGTGTCTAAATATTTGAAGAAATGTTCAAATAAAGGTATATGATTCAATGTCTAAAAAAGTGTCTAAATAAAAATTTTAAAATGTCTAAACAAATCAAACTCTTCACATCTCTCATCTGCCTATTCTCCTTATCATCCTTATCATCTTCGCCGCCCTTTCTCCAACCACAGTCGCTGCCTTCCTTCCACGCTCAGCCTCCCCTCATCACTTGCCTGGCATCACCTCCCGCCGCTGCACCTCGCCTTACCCTTGGCCTCGCCTTGTGCCGTCGTACCTCACGCTTAGCCGCTTCTCACCTCGCTTAGTCTCGGCCTTGCCTCGCGCTTGGCCGCTCTTTACCTTGCGCCTCGTGCCTGCACTGGCCTCGACTTACCCTTGGCCTCTTCTTGCACCGTTGCTCCATGCACCTGGCCGCTCCTTGCCTTGCACCTCGCGCTTTCCCTGGCCTCGCCTTACTTTGCCTCCCATTGGAACTTGTTATCTTGCCTCGAATTCGCGTTACCTCAGCTCAGATCTCATCACCGATCTTTCGCTCAGATCCCCGTCATCTGGCTCCTCAGGTCACCACTCCTGGATTCACCTCCTCCGATCTACTTTCTCGTACCGCCGTGCCTCGGCCTTCGCCTCTCTTCGCACCTAGCTTCACGGCTAGTCGTGCGAATCTGCTTTCACTGTAGTCTTATTCATCGTTGTCAGCTTCATCACTCTATCAGATCTTCCTTGATTGGAGCATTGTCACGGGTTGCTGTCAGCATCAAGTATGGAGATCGAAGAGGACGAAGGTTTTGGAACTTTTGAATTTTGGTTTTATCTCATGATCTGATCTGTGGGATATGGCAGTAATTAGATACAATAGCTAAGGGTAAAATTGTCATTGACCTGCTATGTTCAAATGAACATATGTGCACGGTATCCGTAATAGATATAAAGGAAGTAAGGCGACTCTGAGGCATAAATGTTGAGGACACGATGGTGGAGGAGGCTACCTCTTTTCTAACAGTGCTGTAACATCGGCCTGTTGATGCCGCTAAAGATTGAGGAGAAGAATTTAGAACCTACCCAACAAGTAGATGTGCTTCTAGAAACAACTTTCTGCCGTGTAATAGCCCACATGGTTCCACAAGCCGCTTAACGAAAAAAATCAAAACAATAAATTAGTCCCTTGGTGGATCCTATTCTGCTTAAAACAATGAAGTGAAAAAATGTGGTGGCAAAGACAGAGACAAAGAGAAAGTGATTGAAAATTTGAAGAAGAAGAATAGGAAGTTGAATGGGTCTACTTTGTAGTGAAAAAAAAAAAAACAGAGTGAGAGAAAATAAAATAGTTTGTGGAACTATTTTCCTTAAAACTATAAGTTTTAATTTTGTTTTTCATTGAATTGCATTTTTAAACCTTGAATATTTCAATTTTGTTCTATTAATCCATAATATTTCATCTTATTACAATTCAGTCATTTTCTGTTAGTGTTTAACAGTGGGAATTGTTGGAGGACGAATGATGTAGCAAAATGGTAGTTCTAGGATGAATAGTGCAACAATTAATATTTTAGGGATGAAAATGCAACATAGTGATAGTTCAAGGACTATTCATGCACTTAACCCCTTATATTTTGTATGGATACTTTTGATTACAAATAAAGGAAAAAACAATATTTTAGAAAAAACAAAGAAAAACATGAAACCATACAAAACATAGGTTCCATTTGGAGTAACTTTTCTAGTTGGTATTAGAATTTTAAATAATTTATTTAACAATGGAAATGAAACTATTGAAGTTAAAAATTGAAAGCAACATTTAGATAATTTTTCAGAATTAATGTGAAATTTCTAAGCAATGAAGCGAATCCCTTAATGCTTATGAATTATAATAAAACCAATTCATTCAATGAAAAGAAGAAAGAAGTAATATGAGCATATGAAAATTTCTCAAGTCCATCAGAGGATAGAATGCTAATGGTGTTAATTTCTCTTTTATTGTTCTTATTGTTAAGAGATTCTAACCAATTACAATTTCTCAGTTTTGATGCAAAACTTGTACACCAACTTAATATAATTAGACTTCAGAAAAGGATTACTAAATAAAAAAAATAGCAGTTCTAGATATCGAAGTAGCAGTGGTAGATACTAGTCACTAGAATAATAGTACTGGACACCACGCTAACTAACTTACATACTAGTCTAACATAATCAGATAGTAGAAAAGTAGTACTAAACACCAGAATAGCAATTCTATTCACTCAAACAGTAGTTCTATTAATTAGAACAATAGTTCTAAATACTTGTTCAGCAAATATATAGCTTCATTCTAACATACACTACACACAAAATTGCGATACACTAGCATTTTCATTTGAAAATAAAAGATTTTGTTTCCATTAAAATAATTAAAATTTTAAACATTTTTCATTTGTGATCACAAAGATTTATTTAAAACGGTAACTCATCTCCCTAATAATAATTGCCTTATCTACTCCATAATTATAGATGTTCATTGAAAATTGTAAATTTCCTCTCTCTTACTAGCAATTACCTAAAATCGTTAACTTAAGCTCTAATGGATGGTATAATGCCTCATTTTATCAACCTGGTTAAAGTATGTTATGACAAACCAACTACCAATGCATGGCTTTGCAATCAAAGCTGTGAAATTCGAGCAAATTGAAACAGTTTGCTATCGTTGTGGGATTTTGATTTGAGTTTTGTTCATTGAGTTGACATTTCAATTTTTGGCATGGAAATTAAAAGGATTGTGTGTTTTATCCATTTCTATATTTAATTTTTATATATAAATTGAAAGAGTTAACAAATTTAATATTGAAAAAATAATTTGGATAATAATATATTATAAAATAATTTGATTTATATGAAAATAATGCAGATTTAGAACAATTTAAAATAAAATATGATATAAATAATTTGGAACGAAAAGTATTAGTATCAAACAAAATAACTAGTAATAAGATCATCATCAATTTCAATCTATAGTACAAATTGAAATTAATTGAAAAATTGGATCGTTTCAATCTTTGTGAGTTAACCATACTTCACTAGACTTGAAAAAGATAAGTGACCCAATTTGAAATTAGGAGTATGATGTATTTGAGAATTGTATCAAATTGAACAGATTAATGTTTAAAAAGAATGAAATGACGTCTAGCATTTCTAGCTAGTTTGGTTGGTAAAGAAACATGACCTCCACACCTTTCACCCAGATTCAAGTCTCCTCTCCTTTTTCCCATCCTTAAAAATTCTTAAACTTGTAGCAGTAGGTATTTTAAGTACCAAAATAAGAATGAAATGCATGCTAATATAATAGAATTCTAAGACACATTTAGTAATTGGGATTGAATAAATTATGTTAAATACTAATTGAATTTTAACTATCTAGTTTCATGAGACATCATGCTAACAAAAATTAATATTTTTTTCGTTAACACCGTAAATTTTTCTATGGTTGATCTACGATTTTTCAGAGGTCATCTGTATTGGAAAAAAGTTACATAAAATGTTAGCGACGACACAAATTTGTGAGCATCAAGAAACTGGAAAAAGCTAGAGCAGCTCAAATGAGTTTTGTTTTTTTGTTGGACTGTTAAATGTATAATATGTAATCTCAAATATGCAACTCATATGAGAAAATAAGGATCAAATAAACAATAAACAGCTTTCTAAAGGTTTTCTTATTGAAAATTATTTAAGATTTTAATATTGGTAAGAAGTCATCAGATCAGAGAGCATATATCACTACTAAAAAAACAAGTTTTTAACGGCTGTTACCAACGCACAGGCATTTGTTAAATTCAAAATTACCAACGCTCAACTATTGGTAGATGACCATTGGTAAATCGATCGTTAAAAACTAGTTTTCCAACGGTCTAAAGTTGAGCCGTTGGTAATTTGCTATGCCTACACGTAGGTAATTTGGACGTTGGTAAATTACCAACGGTCTTAGAGCATATTAGGCTTCCAATGGCTTAAGCATGTACCAATGTGTACAAGTTGGTAATTTACCAACAGGTTAGGCGGTTGGTAAATTTACCAACAAATTAGGTCGTTGGTAAATTTACTAACGGGTTAGGCAATTGGTAAATTTACCAACAAGTTAGGCCGTTGGTAACATGTTAGTAAATTTGCCAACAGGTTACGCCATTGGTAAATTTACCAATTGGTTGACGCATTGGTAAACATGCAAAAGGCCATCATGATTTTGGATTTTATGATTTGGTCATTTTCCAAATTCAATATGCTAGTTTACATGTTATCCCATGCTTGTTAATCATCCAATTGTTTAGTGCACATAAGAAATGCAAAATCAATATCAATACTGTGCATCTCAAGTTCATTCATACATCATAATACAAACAATGAGTTATATGTTTGATACATATCATAAAAATATCCATAATGCAACATCTCAAAAAGTAGTTCTAAGTATCATAAAATTCATATAAATCTCAAGTCTAAAAAATTTTATTAAAGTCTTATGACACAAGAATCACATGATGATGTACCTAATCCAGATGGCAATCAAGCTTACTCCTCAGTATCCGAGTCCAACTCATCGCCATATTATGGAGCCGGTTGAGGTTAGGGGTAGGGAAGGTTAAGCGAATGACAAATAAACTCCAACTGAGCTTTGTTAGCCTCCAAGGTGGCCTTATTCGCATACGTCTCTGCTTTTTGTCTTCTTTTGAGCCATTCAACCTTTTTCTCATACTTGGTGTCCCTTCGTGCAATCTACTCTGCCATCATCCTCTATACTTGCTTGTTCAACTCTAGTGTCTGAGTGAGGTCAGTCAGGGGCGGCGCCACGTTGGTGACCACTAAGATTTGGAAAAAATATGTATATGATATATAATTTTTAAAAGAATATTTGTTCTGCCCCCATAGAATTTTTAGTGACACCCCCACTGAACTATGAGTGCATTAATTTAGTTGTGATAAGTGATTAAAATGAAAATATGAAAAAGTAAGTGGCAAAACTAAAAAACGTAAAAAATATTAGTACTACTATAAAATTTGACCTATAAATCTATTTTATTCCTTCTCTTACGCTTGCAACACAGACGCAAATAAAAATAGTATAAAACCTAGGCTAAGACTTTTCAACGCAACTAAAAGTCCAAAATTGCGGCCAGCACGGCAGTATCAAAATTTTGTTCCTCCCTCAGGCAAAGGCAAATTCAGTCTCAAATATGGTGAGTATTAATTGTGTGAGCCTTCTCTACTCTGCCATTCTTTTGTACTTCTAGAATTGTTACCCCTGCCCCCAACGAACAGAGCTGCAAATCGCAAACCTCTCTCAAATTTCATCTCGATTGTATTTGTTTATATTAATTTTTCAGGTAATTCTAAAATTTTAGAACCCTAATGCATCAATTTGTAGAATATAAAGTAGTATATATTATTATTATTACTATTATTTAAATTTTTAATTTTATTATTTTTATGCAGTTTATGTTATGGAGAGATACTTGAAAAAAATACCAAAAGAAGCTCGATTCTCTCATGAAACAGATGTTGATACTGAAAATAGATGTATTTGATGGTATAAGTAATGAAGTGATCATGCAGCGTTTTCAGGCTATGAAACCTCATCGTGGACAGTTGTAAATGTGAAAATATTTTATTAATAATATTTTTGTTGCCCCTACTGACATAATTTTCTGGCTCCGCCCCTGAGGTCAGTAGATGGGAGCACTCAAAGCATTCGGTGTCGTAGGACAACGCACTATTTTGATCCCAAACCGAAAACACATCCTCTCATTTTCCCACCAGATGCAGTACTAATTATGGCAGCTTGATCAATTTCTTATGCAGGCTTTATTCCCTGGTGTTGTTGTGTGAACCCATTTGAATTAGTCATATATGGTTATCATAAGTTTGACTTAAGAGTAGTAGAAAAAAAAAGTTAGTATACTTACACCAACTTCTTCGAACCGTCTACTAACGTAGTGTCCATTCCTCATTTTATGTGTTGCTTGGAGGACCTTGAACAAGCTGGGATCTTTCTTCTCTAGATTTATCTTTCTCTAATAAAATGTTAATTCATAGTAATGTTTATCATCGATTATTAATAAGTGGAAATGTAAAGTGAATGAAGAAGAATGATTAACCATTTGATCTTGATGTGCAGACATCGAGATTAACCCCTTCCCCCTTACGCTTATGTTGGACTACATGATCTAGACTGAAAATTCTTCTCACTGACGGATGCTCAGATTACTTTTAACTTAGTAGATTTTTCAAGAAACTCCGGACTGACCCAATATTTCTCCATTTTCGCATATGCATTATTGGACATGAAATTTGCCTTTACTTGACGTTTGGCAAGATCCTTCACACACCTGATGTCTACCATGATGCATCGGTAGTGCTGTGCCCCCAAGATGTGCCGTATCTGATACACCTCATTATGGTGTATCAGGTCCCACTCGCAGCTCTTCTACAAAAGATAATAATTTGTTTCATTAAATCATGATGGATGAAAGTGCTGCATTTATATGAAATTATGATATGATACTAACATGACAATTACCTTGAAAATGCGCCACCATTGTTAAATGTCCGATGAAGAGACATGCATCCAATTAGGATATGTCTTGAAATGTGTGGTAAAACATGGTGTGACCAACTGTATCGCTCTAGATTTAGGGAATCCGTAAAGTGAAAATGATGCATGCCAGTATGAATTATAGGTGTAAAAGGTTTGTTGTAAGTTTACCCACTAAATTTCTACGTTATTGATAATTTGTAGGATGTTAATTACTTACGTGTTGCCATAAGGGTAGATATTCAACTGAGGCAGGGTCGATGCCTGTGACACTGATGATAGGACATATGTAGTATGTATGTTAGAATTTAAGGCTTGAGAATGCATCATCTGAGGGTAACTACCATATGCCCGCTGGGGGCCATGTGGAGATGAAGTGTCTTCACCTTCGCTGAAAACGTGTGCATGTGGCCAGCCATGAGTAATTGGCACCGATGTATCCTATGTTTCTAGAACTGCATCAACAAGTGCTAGGGAAGAAGAATCCATCCTCAGTAGTCAAGGAAGTTTTGTCTGCAGGACCTCCTTGAATGTCGCAAAAGATCCCTTCCCAGGTCGGTGCCTGAAGGTGTTATCCCCTTTAGGTGGCATTTATAGTAATTAACATATCATTAAGGAAATAATGTAATTATGTAAGGATCATATAATGAATTGTCATCATTTCGCATGAAATTACTAAATATGTTTATTTAGATACATGTATGACTCGAGATCGATACTACCACTGGCACTATCATCTTCATTCACCCGACCCAGTGCTTGCACAGTCTTTAAACTCCTTGTTTTCATTGCTATCAGTTCAATTGGATTCAAACTCCTCCTCATCATGATCTGTATCGTGATTAGCAGTTTCCTCATTTTCATTTTCATCATCATGGTCGTTCATACCCACGCTTTGAAAATCTTCTTCAATATCATCACCCAATCCTGAGTCAGCGAACTCATTGATAGGGTCATCCTCAATTACATGTTTTGTATGGCCTTTAGTTTCTTGATAAACATCATTATTGTCTTCTAATTTGTAGTAGATGATCCGTTTATGTTTTATCTTAAGCACAGTTGCCAGCATTTTTTTCACGTGACTTTGCCAAATATGGTGTGTAGTACACTTGGTTCGCATGCGATACAAAAATGAATGGATTGAACTTTTGATATCGCCAAGCATCGTGGACCTCGACTAACTTAAACTGTTTATGAATCCGAGTTCCACAGTTAGGTGTCAAGTCAAGCCAGTAGCATCCAAACAAAACCACATTTTTATGTAGATAGCCAGGATGTTCTAATTGAATGAGTTCTTGTAATATACCATAAAAATCACATTCAATTTCACTGGAACTGGTGCTCCGTACGCACACTCCACTATTGAATGTTACCTTGTCCTTACCTCATTCACTTATGTGGAATTTGTATCCATTCGTGAAATATATAGGTCATGTCTCAACCCAACGTGAAGACACACATGTAACATCCCACAATATCTGATCAACTACATTGTTTCATGGGTCATTGACCTATGTAAACCAATTTTAAGTTACAAAAAAACATTCACAAATAATGGAAATTAATAGTTTATATGTAGAGTGCATTGTATCCACTTATATAGTTAATTATACCTAACAGAATACAAAGTTTCTATTAATTTTTTAAATAAAAAAATTAAAAAACAAATTGATAGAAAAATGTTCTTTATTCAATACATGCTTGATAAATATCTATGCACATAAATATACACCCAATCAAGAAAATTTAATTACACTTAACAAATTCTAATTTTCTATTAATTTATGAAATTAATAAAAATTACAAATTCTGCTTATTGAATTATCATGGATTGGAAATATTTGTGTGTGTGTGTGTGTGTGTATTCTCCATTACCATCATTTTAGTTTCAAAAACAAAATTTAGATAATTATACCTAAAAAAAATTATTAATTTTTGAAATAAGAAAATTAAAAAAAAAATTCATAGGAAAATGTTTCATATTCAACACTTGGTTAATAAATATATACGCACATAAAATATTGATCCCAATCAAGAAAAGTTAATTACACCTAACAAATTCTAATTTTCTATTAATTTTTGAAATTAACAAAATTACAAATTTTATTGAATTATCATGGATTACAATATTTTTCATATATCATGTATATATTCTCCATTACCATCAATGTAGTTGCAAAAAAAAATTTTAGCTAATTAAACCTAACAAAATACTTAATTTCTATTAATTTTTGAAATAAAAATAAATGAAATGAAATTCATGAAATTGCATATATCAATGGGTCAACCCTAAACTTAAATTACAAGCATCAACATTGAAATACCACAAACATTTCATACATATCACAACCAAAAAAACCCTAGATTATTCAGATTTTTTTGCAAAAAATGAAAAAAAAAATACAAAAAAAAACCTTCAAGAACTTACCTAAAAATCGGGACAATAAACCTTGAAAATTACTGGGAACACTTCTAATATGTGAGAACAAGTAAGAAGTTGCACTCATTGTAGGAAAAAAATTCAAATATATATTAAAACGTAAAAATCAATCTAATAGCACAAAATAAGCTGAAAAACTAAAAATGCTTACCTTTTTTAGTGATTCGGCACCAGATCTATAAATGTCAGCTAAAGAAACAAGAATGAAGCATGCCAATGACACGGATTTTTTGGTTTCAGCCCCTTTAAGTGCTATGTGTACGAGTAAGAGAAGGAGAAAGTTGAAGACGAACAAAGATGCGAAATAGCCGGATTAATTTCATGTTTCCAATGGCCCAGCCATTGGAAAAGTTGGTAATAAAACACGCTGTTTCATTAAAATAGGTGGCAATGAACTTGTAACACTTTCCAACGGACTTAGCCACTGGAAAATAAAAAAACTTGTCCCTCCACAAAGTTTCTCCCAATTTCAAATTTTATTTCAATTCTTTTCCCACTTATAATGTTGACACATGTAAAGGGCCTTCACCATTGCGTTGGTATTTTCCAACAGTTAGGCAATTGGAAATTAACACATTGGAAAATTGGATTATTCTAGTAGTGTATGAAACGTAAATAATAGGTGCTAATTAATAAAAACTGAAATTTTAAGAACCCATAGGTTAGCGGGCCAATATAGTATTTTACTTGCATCATTAGTAGCGGTAAGCAATAGCATCTTTGGTGTTGGGATTATTTTCTCATGTTTAAGAAGATTAAGAACTATTTTTTAGATGGAAAGAAGAATAAGGACTAACTATGTGATTTAGCGCAATTGAATGTGTGTTTTTTTTTTTCACTCAAATTTTTTTATAAATATAAAGGAGAGGAATATACTATTAGGAAGCTTAAGGGGAAAGTGTCTGCCGCACAGAACTTGGAGAACTCGGGCTACAATTGGACCATTTATGAACTATATTTTTTTTTGGTAGATGTATGTCCACCATTTGAACCCTAACCTTGGCAAGGCATGTGTTCCCTTTTGCTAACTCACTTGATTGGTGCGAACCACTTGAATATGTTTCGAACCATATTCAAGAAGCACTACAAGAGAAACTGAATTTTGCAAACAGACTTGGAGACTGAAAAAATGATTGTTGGGTTGTCTGTCGCTAATTCGGTTAACAAAAAAGGAGCACAATTTTGGGTGGAGAAGTAATGACCAACTGGTAACCAGGACAAAATCAATTGTCAATTTTAGACGCCGTTTCAGTCATTCTTCCTAAAATCTCCATGCTGGCAATTTGTGAGAAATAAGACTAATCAATCAAAATCAATGCATTTGCCTTATAAATTGCCATCCTTCGTACAGCTGATCATGAGGTACATTCTGTATAACGGTAATTCGTTTATTTATAATTGTCATTGATTTGTTTATACAGTATGTAGCTCTCTTCCTTAACTATAATAATTTGTTATTAATAATTGTATAAAAAATACATACAATAATTAATAAACATAACAACATGAACCGCCAACCACATATCTAGGAGTGTAAATGAACAGAACGTACGGTAAACCGTTCGTGAACGGTTCGGCGGGAGTTCGTTTATGTTCGTTTATTTACTTAAACGAACGAACACGAACAGATTTTTATGTTCGTTTAGTTAAATGAACGAACATGAACAAAGTCCCGTTCGTTCATTTACGTTCGTGAACTGTTCGGTTAATGTTCGGTTAGTGTCTGTTTATGTTCGTTCATTTACTCGTTCGTTTATGTTCGTTTGTTTGTGTATCTATGTATTAGTGTCTAGTTATATATTTATTGTTATATATATTTTATATATCATATATTATATATTTATTATAGCCTATTATTATTTATGTTTATTATTACCTACCCTACGTACACCCTACACACTAGATTATATATTTATTATAACCTATTATTATTTATGTTCATGAACGTGTTCGTTCGTTTGTGTTCGTTTATGTTCGTTTGTGTTCGTTTAAGCTTGTATAAACGAACGAACACAAACGAACACGAACACATACTAAAATAAACGAACGAACACGAACAAGGAAAATGTGTTCGTTTATTGTTCGTGTTCGTGTTCGTGTTCGTTAAACATTAAATGAACGAACACGAACAGGGCTTGTTCGTGTTCGTTTGGTTCGTTTACAGCCCTACACATATCAACTCAAGAAAATATAAATAAGAATTTGACTAGCAAATTCATAATATGAAACAAAATAATGCAAATATTTATTAGCTTGAGTATTAAAAAAATTGGGTTGAATAGAACATTTGTGTCAAAGAACTTATGGTTGCAAAACCTAAGCCAAGTACAAAGTATTTGAGAGAGGTAGAATGCACAGTTTTTGAAGTATATTAATCACTTCAGCTGCAATTAAACTATAAATTAGAAAGAGCGGAAGTCATAATTTGATCACATGGTCAATATGATCGCTTCAATAATATTTGTTTTGGGATAACTAATTTTTTATGATTTTTGTCGTAGAAACGTGAAATAAAAGAAAAGTAATAAATATATTTATATTTGAAAAGAATATTGGAAAATAATTTTTGAGCATCTTAAAATGTAGAGTTTCAATAAAAATATAATTTTATGTTTTAGGGATTTTATCATTATTCTAAGTAATGAGAAATATTGTATAGTATATATAATTAATGTCATCAAAATAAATTTCTTTTTCATAAAAATGTACTTTATTGCAATTACAAATGAGCAAAACAGTATGTTACAAATCAATGATATGGAATACTAAAGAACAACAAAAATATATAATCTGGTTAATAAAAGACTACTCATTCATGTGATACCGAACAGAGGGAAGGGAATCGGAACGAGCCAAAATCTTCCCGGTAAACAAGGATAATCATGGAGAAATAACTCGTAAGTAATTAGGAAAAAAATAAACACACACACACGACAATAGCACACAAGATACGCATGAACGCACGCACACATACTCGCACGACCCCCGCGCACAAGATACGCATGCACACACACACACACACACTATCTCTCATTTTCTAAGCCAAACCGCTTTCTCCGCCCTACTTAATCTTATTTTTCTCATAGCCACTAATTTTGAAAATAAACCACTTAGATCTATTTGTCATAAAGCATTGTATGAACTGAATGGTACTCTTATCAATAGGGGCGAAGAAATTTTATCGAGGAGGGTAAAAATGGTGGAAGTAATTGAAGATAATCGGATGAGACAATGATGAAAAATCAACCGACCAGACCTTGATTGATATCCAAGCCTGACTCGATATGTAGAGAACAAATGAGAAAAAATGATGGAGAGGAAAATTAGAGGTTGGTGGACTATAGGAGCAAAGCCAGGAAATTGTCTTCATAGGGGTAATCAAAACTAATTTCATATAATTTATAATGAGTGAGGTCATCATAAAAAATTCTAAGGGATCATAACAAATATTTATAAAAGGATATATACCATTTATAGAATTTTCCTAAGAATTAGTGTTGTATGTCACTACTAAAAATCATGCATTTTCCAACAGCCAAATTTCCAAGTCATTGGAAAAAAATGCAAGCCGTTGGATATTTCAAGCCCACATTTCCAATGTGTTTAGCAGTTGGAAATTAGAGAATTTCAATTTCCAACACGAAAGCCATTGAAATTTCCAACGTGAAACCATTAGAAATGAAACCTATTGAAATTTCCAACACGAGGTCATTTGGAAATTCCCACGTTGGAAAATTCCAACACTTTTGTGTAGGAAATTTCCAACATGAAAGCCGTTAGAAAATTGTACTAGTAAACCAATATATTTAACAAATTTAGAAAATAAAGTAGTATTTTAAAAATATTTTATAATAATAATAATAATAATATGCATATTTATTAACATATTTATAAGTATAAATATACCATAATATATATATGATTTAATAATGTAATAATTATGTATTTGATATATGATTAAATAGTAAAGAAGAGTAAAGAAGAGTTAATTGGCTTAGGGAACACTATGCTCATTTTAATCCTTATACTTTGGGTAAAGTGCATAAATAGTCCCTAAACTATCACTATGTTGCATTTTGTCCCTAAACTATGAATTGTTGCACCGTTCATCCTAGAACTATTATTTTGTTGCACCATTCATCCTTCATCAGTTCCCACTGTCAAACAGTAACCAAAAAATGACTGAATTGAAACAAAATAAAATATTTTCGCCGAACAGAACAAAATAGAAATTGAGGGTATAAAAATGCAATTCAATGAAAAAACAAAATTAAAACTTACTTTCATGTTAGAAAAAAGCAGAAAAGTAAAAAAGTAGTCTCCGTAATTGGTCTACCGCCGCTCATGATGGCGCGCCATGGCGTGTAGACTCTCACAAATGGCATGAAACGGACACGGGATGCCTTGGAAATTACTGGTGACCAACAAATCAGCTCTACAAACAGCTGGTCAGGTTATGGCAAGAGAGAAATCGAGATCTAGAGGTTTCGGAGCCGTGCCTGATTCTGATTCATGGGAGGATTCGATTAAATCTTTTTAGGCTCTAGCTAGCTATCAAATCGTCTACACATTTCGCCGTTCATGCCCTGGGAAAGGTGATGGAAAACAGCAATCAAAGAAACTATTTAGTGAGCTTTTTAATTGTTTTCTTTTCTTAGTCATAAGGGGTTTTTGGAATGGGATCTCACAGGTTTGTCTCTGCTTCACTCGGCGATTCAAGATCAGCGAATCCGAAGTTCCGAACTGCCAGCAGATGTGAAGGAAGCATTCAAGAAGTACGGCAACTCCGTTGAGGACACAACGGCGGAGGAGGCTACCCCTTTTCTGACAGTGCTGTAACATCGCTTTGTTGATCAAGGGGAAGAATTCAGAACCTACCTAACAAGCAGATGTGCGTCCAGAAATACTTAGCTTTCTGTTGTGTAATACCCCACATGGCTCCACAAGTTGTTTAACGAAAAAAACCAAAATAATAAATTAGTCCCTTGACAGATCTTATTCCGCTTGAAACAATGAAGCGAAGAAATGTGGTGGCAAAGACAAAGACAGAGAAAGTGATTGAAAACTTGAAGAAGAAGAATAGGAAGTCGAATGGGTCGACTCTGCAGTGACAAAAAAATAGTTTGTACAACCATTTTCCTTAAAACTGTAAGTTTTAATTTTGTTTTTCATTAAATCGCATTTTTAAACCTTCAATATTTCAATTTTGTTCTGTTAGCCCATAATGTTTCATTTTGTTGCAATTTAGTCATTCTTTGTTAGTGTTTAACGGTGGGAACTGATGGAGGACAAATGATGTAACAAAATGGTAGTTCTAGGATGAATAGTGCAACAATTAATAATTTAGGGATAAAAATGCAACATAGGTCATGGTTTAGGGACTATTCATGCATGCACTTATTTTACATGGATACTTTTGATTACAAATAAAGGACAGAACAATATTTTAGAAAAAACAAAGAAAAACATGAAACCATATAAAACATAGTGCCATTTGGAGTAACTTTTCTAATTAGTATTAGAATTTTAAAAAATTTATTTAACATTGGGAATGAAACTGTTGAAGTTAAAAATTAAAAGTTACCTTTAGATAATTTTTCAAATTTAATGCCAAATTTCTAAGCAATAAAGCGAATCCCTTGAGGCTTATGAATTATTATAAAACCAATTCATTTAATGAAAAGAAGAAAGAAGTAATATGAGCAAATGAGAATTTCTCATGTCCACTACAAGATAGAATGCTGATGGTGCTAATTTCTTTTTTATTGTTCCTATTGTTAAGAGATTCAAGCCAATTACAATTTCTCAGTTTTAATGCTAAATTTTAATATTTTGACTGTCACTAACTAATTTATATAACAGTACTAGATATCAACAAAACAATTCTACACACCATATTAATAAATTTATACACTGACTTAACATAATTAGACATTAGAAAATTATTGCTAGATATAAAACATAGCAGTTCTAGACACTGGAGTAGCTGTGGAAGACACTAAAATAATGGTACTGGATACCACACTAACTAACTTATACACTAGTCTATCATAATTAGATAGTAGGAAAGTAGTACTAAACACCGCAATAGCAGTTCTATTTACTCAAACAATAGTTCTATTAATTAGAACAACAATTCTAGCTAGATACTTGTTTAGCAAATATATAACATCAATATATCATACACTGCACACAAAATTGCAATAAACTAGCATTTTCATTTGAAAAATAGAGATTTTGTTTCTATAGAGATAATTAAAATCTTAAACATTATTTCATTTATGATTACAAATATTTATATAAAATAGTAACTCATCTCCCTAATAATAACGTCCTTATCTACTCTATAATTATATATGTTCATTTAAAATTGTAAATTTCCTCTCTCTTAGCAACAATTACCTAACACCATTAACTTCATCATTAGTGGTAGACATTAGACGGTATAATGCCGCATTTTATCAACTTGGTTAAAGTATGTTATGACAAACCAACTACCAACGCATGGCCTTTCAATCAAAACTGTGAAATTCGAGCAAATTGAAACAGTTTGCTATTGTCGTGGGATTTGATTTGAGTTTTGTTCATTGAGTTGACATTTCGATTTGTGGCTTGGAAATTAAAAAAAGGTTGTGTGTTTTATCCATTTCTATATTTAATTTTTATATATAAATTGAAAGAGTTAAAAAATTAAATATTGAAAAAATAATTTGGATAATAATATATGATAAAATATTTTTTTATATGAAAATAATAAAGATTTAGAACAATTTAAAATAAAATATATTATAAATAATTTGGAACGAAAAGTATTGGTATCAAACAAAATAACTAGTACTAAGATCACCATCAATTTCAATCTATAGTACAAATTAAAATTAATTGAAAAATTGGATCATTCTCAAAATTTCAATCTTTGTGAGTTAACCATACTTACCCAGACTTGAAGAAGATAATTGCCCTAATTTGAAATTAGGAGTATGGTATATTTAAGAATTGTATCAAATCCAACAGGCTGATGTTTAAAAAGAATGAAATGTCGTCCAGCATTTTTAGTTTGGTTGGTAAAGAAATATGATTCTCACATCCTTCACCCAAATTCGAGTCTCCCCTCTTTTTTCCCATCCTTCAAAATCCTTAAACTGGTAGCAGTAGATATTCTAAGTACCAAAAAAGAATGAAATGCATGCTAATATGACAAAATTCTAAGAAACATGTAGTAACTGACAATGATTGAATAAATTGTGTTAAATACTAGTTGAATTTTAACTAACTAGTTTCATGAGACATCATGCTAACAAAAATTAATTTTTTTTTTGTTAGCACCGTAAATTTTTCAATGGTTGATCTACGGTTTTTCAGAGATCATTTGTGTTGGAAAAAAGTTACATAAAATGTTAGTGAGGCACGAATTTGTGAGCATCAAGAAAATGGAGAAAGCTAGAACAGCTCAAATGAGTTTTGTCTTTTTGTTGGACTGTTAAGTGTATAATATGTAATCTCAAATATGCAATTCACATGAGAAAATGAGGATCAAATAAATAATTGTTGACACCCAATTTTGTCCGGGTACTAACTTTTATTAAGTTTTAGATTAAGAAAATTAGTTTAGGAGCATTTTGAATTTTTAGGGGGCATTTTAGTCTTTTTAGGTAATTTTTGATTTTTTTGGATCATTTAAGGTAGAGATAGGAATTAATTTAGTTAGGCACTAATTTGGAGTCTTAAAAGTCTTGTGGGGTCAATTTGGGAAAAAGAAAATTTTGGGAGAAAATGGGAAATTTTTAGAAAGTTTGAGCAAAATTCAAAGTTTTAGGGCCAATCTGACAATTCCTGAAAGTTTAGGGTCAAATGGACAGATTTAGAGTTCTATTGGACTTAAACTGTAATTTCATGTAATTCTCTCCTAATTGGACTAAACTTCCTCAAAATTTGATTTAAATCAGGTTTAAACTTTAGAGATATTGTTAATCACGTTTTAGGAGACCCTCCATTATAAATATGGGTCTAGATTTCGAGAGGAGAAAATTTTTGAAACCCTCAGCTCTGATAAGAAAAGGGGAAATTGTAGTCTTCAACCCCTGCCTACCCCACTTCTTCCCTGAAACCCTGAGTTCTACCCGATTGACACCGCCATCCCTGCGCTATCGTAACGCCGTCTCGCGCCGGCGTTTCTCCAATCGACTCGCCGCCCGCCGTCGCCTTCCCTGTCCCCAGTAGCTACCGCGTCGTCGCCGAAACCAGAAGCCTCTCAGCCCGTCGCTCCTCCGCCGCCTTGTTTCGCCGTGCCTCGTTGCCGTCTCCATCAGCCTTCTGTCGTCCGCGTCGCCTCCGTTGCCAACCACCCGTCACCGGTGCTGCTTTCGCCGTCGTTCGCAGCTCCCCTGCCGGGCGCCATTGTCTCCAGACGCCTCCTCCGTCGCCACCGTCAGCTGCCCTTGCCGATTGATCGACGGCCCGAATCGAAACGAGAGAAAACGAAACCGGATCGCAACCCGACCCGTTTTCGACCCAAATCCGATCCAAAAAGTCCAAAATTTTGGTACAAACTCTCGTTTAGACCCTAATGTTGTTTTTATTTACAATTTGGCCACTGACAGTGTTGTTTTACTTGTGATTTCTTTTATAGCTTTGTTTATTTTGTTTACTAAGGTAAGGAATTAGCTTAGGAATTAATATTAAGCATAATTATGTGATTAGGTTAGATAGATAATTTTAATAAATAATCTAAAATCAGTTTGACATAACATATCTAAAAAAAATCACACTTAAAAAAAAAAATTTCATTCTGCGTAGGTTTGATAAGAACTTTATGATAAGTTTAGGATAATAAATAAAATTTTTATATCCTTATCCGGGTGATTTGATAGGATCCATGGTTTGGATTGATAATCAACTAAAAAATATTTAAAAGATAAATAAGGATAAATAAGGATAGGATAAGTTTTTTTTTTTTTGTCCCACATCCGGGTGATCCAATAGGGTCCATGGTTTGGAAATATCAAAATTTCATAAAAACAAATAAAATCAAATAGGAAGGTTTAGAAGTTCATATCTGGGTGGTTCGATTAGAACTCATGGTTTGGAAAATTAATCAAATAAATTCAAATCAAGCAAAACAAAAACTTTTTAATCAAACTAAGGTACCAATCTTTGGGGTGCTAGAATAAAGTTGTTTTAGTGTAACCGTACTCCTGAACCCCTTGAACTCTCGTAGACCATTTTAAGGTGTCCAATCGACCTAGGTGAAACCGATTGGTGGCGACTCCCAAAAACACATTGCTACAGCTTGGCGACTCCGCTGGGGAGATCTCGCGAGTCAAGCCTAAAAGTTTAATTTTGTTTTGTTTTTGTTTTGCTGTGCTTATCATTACTGTATTTGCTCGTTGTAAACATGCAATATGCATTCATGACATGAGGCTCTACTCCCGAGCTTCCTCAATTCAAACCACGTTCTTTCAAAGCGGAATTGGTGTTGTTGTCCTTGTGAGACCATGGTTTCCAAGCCTTCACCGATTTCAAGTAGCAAAGTAGTGTATTTGCCTTATGAGACGGTAGTCTCTACATGGGCCCACGAAAAGCTACGACCCAAATTAATCCTTTCCTTACATAAACCCTCGTGGGTAAGGAATTGGGCTGTCACTATGATCTAGTGATGGGATTCGGGAACCACCCTAAGCCTTTTGACAAACTACCCTATGCATATAGAATACCCCACCTAGCCATAAAGCCATCCTAGAATTCCTACCCTTTTCTCATCACCTAGGCATAAATTTTATTGCTTGTATGCTTATCTCTAACTTACGTGCTCGGAACTAACCTTACCTTTTTGCTGTTGGTTCGTTTCTCACCCATGTTATTCATTAGGATAAGTATTCGGTGAAAGCATCATTACCATGGATATTCTTGAGTACCTTCCCACTGCCAATGACGAGTCTTGGAATGCCACGATACTGGAAACCCAGCTGGAGGCAGTGGAATTTTCTGAAACGGCCCAAAAGCTTCATGGAGATTGCCTTACACCGCTTAGTTACATACATCTCAAAGACCAAGTTTCAGTTTGCCTGGATCAGAATAACGTAACAGAATTGTCAAGAATATGGGGTAGTTGGAGCTTTGAGATCGAGAATCATTCACATCAGCATATGGCCATAGTGCTCGCTTGCTCAAAGTCATCATAGACACATCACTCATTCGCGCACTTATACAGCATTGGGATCCATATTATCGGTGTTTTTCTTTCAACAAGCTCGATCTTGTTCCGACAATAGAGGAGTACAACAACCTTTTGGGTTGGCCATCTGAATATCCAGTCGAGACTTACCGTCACGATAAGAGAGTCGAGCCTCATCTAACTTTGGCACAACTGTTGGATATGCCCGTCTTCATTCTTCAGTCCAAATTCTCAACAAAGGGACACTGCAAGTATATCAGTTGGAACGAGTTGAAACAACTCATCCATACCCTTCCAGGAAAGGATCAAAAGCATAAGGCTTTCGCACTCGCCGTATATGGTTTGGTGATCTTTCCTAGGATCATTGGGTTCATTGAGGGAGATGTCATTTCACTCTTCAGTCAAGTTTGCAAGTCTCAGGTAACTCTAATTCCAGTGATTCTCACTGAGACCATCAGGTCATTGAACTTTTGTCGTCAAAATGGTGGCAAGTTTATTGGATGTCTTCACCTGCTCACCATATGGATCAACAGCCACCTCCCATGTGAGAAAAAGAATTTTGGGAATCGCTTTTCAAAGGACTTTATCCCAATTGAAGCCTTTTTGAAAAGTGAATGGGTTCAACATGACAGTAAAGAGAGATGGATCAATTATTTCAAGAACCTCACTGAGCCACAAATAGAATGGAGAACTCCCTGGTCTACGTCCACTTGTGTTCTTTATCGTTGTGGAAATTGCCCATGGGTTCCTCTTCTTGGTATATGGGGGGGCACCAGCTATGCTCCAGCACAAGTTTGAAGGCAATTCGGGTCGATGCAATTCATCCCCATGACTCACAACTTGAACAAATTGGAATTCTCACATGAAGACCCGATGGCGAAAAAGTTAGCAATTGGTATCTCTGCTGCGTGGAAGAGGTTCTTCGTGCTCAAGTCCGGGCCTATCATTGCTCCCACCACATATCAGGAGTGTAGAAGCAATCGAAGGGAAGGGATAATATTCCCCACTGATGCTCCTGGAAAGCTAGCTAAGAGGGAACTCGAGAAGGAGTTAGAAGAAGAGAGAGAAAAGAACAAGAGGATGCACATTAATATACAGCAACTCAACGATAAAACCCGGTGCCTAGAGCAAAAGATCGAGCAACAAAGGCAAGTTATCTCTCAACTGGTTGAAGAAACTGATCAAAAGGAGATGAAGGCAAAATTCTGGGAGGATCAATACAGGGTGTCCCAAGATCAAGTGGAAGCTTTTCTTGCTGAAGTTAGGGGAGTCACACATCAAGCTCAACAAATGGGAGAGGAAGCCAAGGAACTAGAAGAGTTGAGTTGGCCTACCTCATCACCAACCAGCCAAAGGATGATGGAGTTTATCACCAGGGCCAGGAAGCAATATTCTACATTGGGCCGTTTCTTTTAGGAAATTCATTTTTAAGTAAGGAACTAGTCTAAGTTTCTATATCTCATACAAAACGCTTTAGCTGGTTACCCAAGAATTCCATGGTAGTCTTTTTTTCACCGAGAACTTATAGTATGCATGCATGCATTACATCAATCACGTGCATATAAAGTCTAATAAAAGAATTCCCACTTTTAAAAAGGATTGAAAGATTGGTACTCGACATTCATATCGAACTCGACTGCAAATGAGACTTGTGGCCGAACAAGTGGAAGGACGTCTTGCCGACATGGAGTCAAAGATCGAAACTATGGCTGAACAGATAAAGCTGTTGATGGACCTAATCAAAAGGAAAGCGGTCCAAACCCTTGCCAAAGACCCACAGGATTCCATGTACCCTTCAGGATTCACCCCGTAACGGGCCCCAGTTCAAGAAATGCCTTTCCAAGACTCAGGCCCATCCGACGGTATTCACTTTAGGCACAATCCCATTTATGAAGGAAAGGGGACAATAACAAAGGAGATAGATGATGCACAAAAGCTCGAAATTATAAAGAAGAGGCTCCGAGCTATTGAAGGGGGCACCATATTTGGATCTCTCTCTGTGGATGAGCTTTGCTTGGTGCCAGATGTGGTAATCCCTTCAGATTTCAAAGTGCCGGATTTCGTGAAGTACGATGGAACAAGTTGCCCCATCACTCACATCACCCTGTTCTTGAGAAAGATACAACCACTTACAAAGGATGAAAAGGTGTGGATGGCTCTTTTTCAAGAGAGTCTTACAAAATCGGCGCTGCAGTGGTATCTGAGCCAGGGCCCGAGAAACATCAAAACTTGGAGTGACCTCGCTCAAGCTTTTATCAACAACTATAAGCATGTCATGGACCTGGCTCCTAATCGACAAACCCTGCAAAACTTGGAGAAGAGAAAACAAGAGACATTCAAAGAATATGCTCAGAGATGGAGAGACTCGGCAGCGCAAGTTCAACCCCCCATGACCGAAAAAGAAATGGTAACCTTGTTCATCCAAACATTGAAATACCCATATTATGACAAGCTCATTGGCAACTCAGCAAGTAATTTCTCCGATATTGTCCTATCCGGGGAAAGAATTGAGCATGGGATCAAAACTGGAAAAATCATCGAGTCTTACAATGAAGGAGCAAAAAGAGGGGGACCGACTAGAAGAAAGGAGGATGAAATACAACAAGTAAGTCGGGGAAGGGGAATCCCCCTAGTAGGTGCTTTAGCAACTGGGCCTCGCCCGTGTTATCCCGCTATTAAGCCCACTGAATCACGACCATCTGCTCTAGCTCCGCCGATGGCTATGCAAAGACGAAGGGAAACATTTGCACCAATCCCTATGACCTAAGCGAAGTTATATCCCAAACTCATCGAGAGCCAACTTATTCGCCCAATTCCCACGAGGCCAATGGAACCACCGTATCCAAAGTGGTATGATCCCAATGCAACTTGCCCATATCACGATGGTGCTGCGGGTCATGGTATCGAAAATTGTCTAGCATTGAAACGGGTGGTCCAACAGCTAATTGAGTCAAAGTGGCTGGATTTTTCTGAAGAGCCAAGTGTCACCCATAACCCATTGCCACCTTATCAAGCTGGGCCCGTGAACATGATAGAAGAAGATCCTCTTGTAAAGACATCAGTTCACGATATCACAACCCCTCTTGAGTTCATATACTCATGGCTTGGGAAGGAAGGAGTTATCATTAAGAAACATTCACTCGAGCATAAAGAGGACAAAAATGGAAAGTGGTGTACTTTTCACGATAGTGAAAGTCACTCTATCCAAACTTGCCCAGAATTTCACGAGCTCTTGCAAGGACTCATGGACTCATCCCAACTTATCATCTCTACGCAAAAAGGGGAAACCAGTGAGAATGTAATCACCGAAGAAGGGGAATTGGGCGCCGGGCCAAGGCCACTGGTCATACCAATTCTAAGGCCCACCGTCAGGCCTTTAAGAATCCAAGTTCTAACTCCATTCCCCTACAAATCGGACAAGGGGCAAGCCTCAATGTGATAAGGATGGCATTGACCCAGAGTCTGCACTCCCCACTACAAATGTGACACAGGAGCAAGGAATCCCTCGAGTAGTGACGGATGAACAGACATGCGAGTTCCTCAAGCTTATAAAGCAAAGTGAGTACAGCGTTGTGCAGTAGTTGAATCATCTGCCGGCAAAGATTTCCATACTCTCGTTGCTTCTAAATTCTGATGCTCATCGAGAAGCTCTCCTCCAGATTTTAAACAAAGCTTATGTTGCACACGACATCTCCGTGAATAGTTCTGATCACCTTGTCAACAATATCACCGCTCAGAATCTCATTTCATTCAAGGATGATGAGATACCAATGAAAGGGAGAGAACATTCGAAGGCTTTACATATCTCTACTAAGTACCAGGATCGGATCATGGCTAGGGTCTTCATTGACAATGGGTCAGCTTTGAATGTGATGCCTCTAGAAACTTTGCACAAATTAGGCATGGACCCATCATACATCATCGCCAGCCATGTGGTCGTCCGAGTATTCGATGGGACAAGGAGAGACGTTATAGGGGACATAGAATTGCCGATAGCAATTGGCCAATGTGTCTTCCATATTGCATTCCAAGTGATGGACATCAAGCCTTCTTATAGTTGTCTATTGGGAAAACCATGAATCCACATGGTCGGAGCGGTACCATCTTCATTGCATCAAAGGCTGAAGTTCATCATTGAAGGAAAGCTGATAACTGTGTTTGCTGAAGAAGATATTCTGCTGTCTAGACCAGCCGATGCTCAACATGTAGAGATCAACGAAGATACGCCGGATTGCTCATTTAGATCCTTTGAGGTTGTCAATGCCGCATATGTTGGTGAATATAGAGATGAGCCCATCCTTGGCATTTCTAAAACAAGTCGAATGGTGGCAAAGCTCATGATGAAATGAGGATATTCGCCAGGACTAGGCTTGGGACAAGCCTTACAAGGGATTTCAAAACCCCTGGAGATCCCTTCAAATGAAGGAAGGTATGGCCTGGGCTTCACACCAACAAGACAAGACAAGATGAAGATGATGGCCAAAAAGAGGGAAATGAGGATTGTGCGACTGAAGGGGTACACTCTAGATGGAGGAAATCTGAGCATCCCTTACATAACTGAAACGTTCGTGAGTGGTGGCTTGACCCCAAGATGTGACGACAATGGCACACTAATCATAGACGTCCACAAATCTCTTGAAGATCTTTCAATTCAGATGATAACCAAGGACTCACCTGAGGATGAGAAGCTCATGCAACCTTGTAGCTCGTGGGACGTGCTGGACAATTGGGAGGCGATGGATCTACCTGTTGTAATCAAGAGCTTTCCAAAGTAATTTGATAGTAAAAACCTCCTAGAGATAGGTCCAATCAATAGGGTGTAGTCTTTGCTTAGGTGGACTTTTTAGTTATTGCTATTCATTTCAATAAAGTTGTGATTTATGCACACTATCAATAAAACATCAATTTCGCATTCATCTCATTCTTGCCATTTTTTTCTTTCCATTCTCCCTTCTTATTACTGCAGACCTGAAATTCTCTTTGATGACAATGAAAGAATGAATTTTGATAATTCTATAAACACTGCTGACTCGGACGACGAAGATCTCCAAATATCTCCAGAGTTGCTAAAACTGATTGAGCAAGATGAAAAGGAAAGAACCACAAGCCAGGAACCAACTGAGATAGTTAACCTCGGAAATGATCAAAATGTGAGAGAAGTTAAGATCGGCACTCTCTTTCCTTCTGAGGAGAAGGAAGAATTGATACTCTTATTAAGAGAACATGTGGATGTATTCGCTTGGTCATATCAAGATATGCCAGGCCTAAGCTCGGATATAGTGTTGCACAAGATACCATTGAAGCCTGGGGCAAAGCCTGTCCGACAGAAGCTACGCAGGCTAAAGCCGGAGCTAACCTTAAGAGTTAAGGAGGAAATCCAAAAACTATGGGATGCAGGATTTCTAGGGGTTGCCGAGTACACAGAGTGGGTTATCAACATAGTCCCAGTAGAAAAGAAGGAAAGTGGGAAACTAAGAGTCTGTCAAGACTACCGGCCCCTAAATGAAGCAAGTCCTAAGGATAACTTCCCACTTCCCCACATCGACACGCTGGTAGATAATACTACTGGGAATTCCTATTTTTCTTTCATGGACGGTTTTTTCGGGTACAATCAGATCAAGCTCGATCCAAATGATATGGTAAAAACTGCCTTTGTTACTCTTTAGGGGACATTTTACTATAAGGTAATGCCTTTTGGGTTGAAGAATGCAGGTGCTACCTATCAAAAAGCGATGGTTACTTTGTTCCATGACATGATGCATACGGAGATTGAGGTCTATGTGGACGATATGATTGCTAAATCCTGCACCGCCAGGGGGCATCTAGACGTACTTAAAAGGTTGTTTGGTAGACTTCGCAAGTACCAGCTAAAATTGAATCCCGCTAAATGTACTTTTGGGGCTTCTTCAGGGAAATTACTGGGATTTATGGTGAGCAAAGATGGAATTCGAATTGATCCAAGTAAAACCAAGGCGATCCAAGGTATGCCTCCTCCGAAGACTCCAAAAGAAGTAAGAAGCTTCTTGGGCAAGATCAACTTCATAACGAGGTTCATATCGCAGTTAACATCCAAATGCGAACCTCTGTTCAAGTCACTGAGGAAGAACAATCCAATCGAGTGGAATGATGAGTGCCAAAAGGCATTCGAGAGAATCAAGCAATACCTGTCCAATCCACTAGTCTTGGTACCACCTCGACCTGGAGAACCACTGATCCTATACTTGTCAGTACAGGATTCCTCCTTAGGATCCGTATTAGGTCAACGCGATGAGACTGGCAAGAAGGAGCATGCAGTCTACTATTTGAGCAAGAAGCTTACCACATATGAAGAGAAATACTCAGTAGTAGAGAAGACCTGTTGTGCCCTTACATGGGTAGCGAGCCGATTACGACACTACATGCTTAACAACACCACATTGCTAATCTCCAAGACAGATCCTATTAAGTACATCTTCGAGAAACCCGCTTTATCAGGAAGCATCGCAAAGTGGCAAATGCTTTTATCGGAATATGACATACAATATGTCACTCAAAAGGCCATAAAAGGGAGTGCAATCGCTGAATACTTGGCCGATAGAGCGTTGCAAGACTATTAGCCAATGAAGATGGATTTTCCTGATGGAGACATAATGATAGTAGAACGTGAAGCCCAAAATGAAGACGACACATGGAAGATGGCGTTCGATGGAGCATCTAATGCCTTAGGACATGGGATTTGAGCCGTACTCATCTCTCCAAGTGGAGAACAGTACCCTCTCACAGCAAAAATCACATTTCCCTGTAGCAACAACATAGCGGAATGCGAGGCGTGCGCTATGGGACTTCAAATGGCGTTAAGATTGAAGGTGCGAGATCTACGAGTTTATGGAGATTTAGCATTAGTCATATACCAGACAATAGGTGATTGGGGGACTAGGGATTCAAAATTGATCCCTTACCAAAAGCTCATACTCGACTTGGCAGGACAGTTTGAAAAGATAAGCTTTCATTATCTTCCAAGGGAAGATAATCAAATCCCAGATGCCTTAGCTACTTTAGCTGCCATGTACAAGATAAGTAGCCATGAGCACACTCCTGTCTTTGAGATGAAAGTGCTAGATTCTCCGGCTTATTGCATGAATGTAGAAGAAGAGCCGGATGGGAAACCATGGTACCATGATATCAAGAGATACCTCCAAAAACGAGTATATCCACCGGGAGCATCTGAAAATGACAAGAAGTTCTTACGAAGACTGTCAATGGGTTTCCTCTTGGATACAGATACACTTTATAAAAAGAGCCCAGATTTGGTGTTAGTTCGCTGCGTAGATGCTCTTGAAGCAAGAAGGATCATGGAAGAAGTTCATGCCGGAGTATGTGGGGCGCATACCAGTGGTCATACCATGGCAAGACAGATAATGAGGGCTGGCTATTATTGGCTTACACTGGAGACTGACTGTATCAATTTTGTGAGGAAATGTCACAAGTGCCAGATATATGCTAACAAGATCCAAGTCCCACCCGCTCCTCATAATGTGATTGCAATACCTTGGCCTTTCGCTATGTGGGGGATAGATGTTATTGGAGCGATTACTCCCAAAGCTTCGAATGGTCACAAATTCATTCTGGTGGCGATTGATTACTTCACTAAATGGGTAGAAGCAGTATCTTATGCGAGCGTGACTCGAAAGGTAGTATGCCGGTTTATCAAGAGAGAGATCATTTGTCGATACGGGTTGCCAGAACGTATCATCTCAGATAATGCCACAAACTTGAATAACGAAATTATGCATAACCTATGCCAACAGTTCAAGATCAAGCATCACAATTCAGCACCTTATCGACCAATGATGAATGGTGCAGTGGAGGCAGCCAATAAGAATATCAAGAAGATCATAGAGAAGATGACTGCCAGTTATAAGGATTAGCATGAGATTTTACCCTTCGCACTACATGCGTATAGAACTTTCGTTCGCACTTCTACTGGAGCTACACCTTTCTCTTTAGTATATGGTATGGAAGCCGTGTTGCCCATTAAAGTCGAGATCCCCTCATTAAGAGTGTTGATGGATACCCAATTGGAAGAAGCAGAATGGGTCAGGGTTAGATATGAACAATTGAATCTGATCGATGAGAAGAGAATGACTGCCCTTTGCCATGGACAACTTTATCAAAGGAGGATAATTTGAGCTTACAATAAGAAGGTCCGCCCAAGACAATTTCGGGAAGGTGACATTGTCCTTAGGAAGATTTTACCTATTCAGCACGATTCCAGGGGAAAAATGGACACCGAACTATGATGGATCATATGTGGTGAAGAAAGCCTTTTCAGGAGGAGCCTTGATTCTAACAGAGATGGACGGACGAGAGTTGCCAAAGCCGGTGAATTCAGATTCAGTGAAGAAGTATTATGCATGACGGTAGAGTTCTTCGGACGAAGAGGAATGAGTGGATGTAGGGTTATGAGGGTTTGTTCAATCAAAGTTGTCAAAGAGAATGTTCTTCTCTCCAAACTTCATTGTTCTTTGTTCTTACCCAAGACTTTTATATCCCACTACTCATAAATAAAAAGCCATTTCTCTCTAGATCTTTTCTTCAAATACCACATTACTGCCAGCTTCTGGTGTGCTACAAATTATGACTTTCTAGAAAAGGTAGTAATAATTAAAACTTGGAAAAAGCAAAGACCGTAAATTACTTTGATAAGTTCTATGAGTTAACACAGGTAAGATCAAGGACCTGCCTTGCGAAAGGTGCAAAACATTAGCTAACAGGGAAGAATGAGTAACAAGTCTTCGGATGATATCCTTGTGATCATCTGGATAATTGCTTCGAGAGTATTATGGTCGAGAATGAAAACATGGCCAATACCAGCAAGAAGAAAGCATACTCACGATAGTTTTATAAACATTACAACAGGGGTAAGTATCCAATGAGACAAAGGCACGAGGCGATCATATGATAAGGAAGTTGAGGCAAAGATTCTGGACCAGGTTAAAACAGTTTCTCCAAAGAGAGATTTGGAAAAAGAATTTCTGAGGCAAAGGAAAAGGACAGGGGAGCATAAAAGAGGCTCAACAATAATCCAAGGGGGCAGTCAGCAAGGGATAATCCGGCAAAACAAAGATAGGAAGAACTAGATCCATGCGACCAAGTAGACGATGACAATGAAGCACAAACACAAAGAAGTCGAGATAATAAAAGAAAGCCATCAGTCATGCATATTCTGCATTCATGCATCTCACATCATGCATGCATAGCTTTTTCATAACAGGAATTAAAAGGAAGGCACATCCAAGGGATAACCATGGCATTACAAATACAAGCTGAGACTTCAGGTAAGTAACAAGGTACGTCCTATACAAGCTTATTTAAGTTCTCATTGATAGCAGTTAAAGCGACAAGAGAAGAAGATAGGCAAGCGACCGAGGTGGTAAAGAGTCAGGGTACTTTACCTCAAAGAAATTTAGAGGTTGTAAAGAGACGGAGTTCTCTACCTCAAGCATTATTAGAGGTGGTAAACAGACGGAGTTCTCTACCCCAAGCATTTTTGGAGGTGGTAAAGAGTCATGGTGCTCTACCTCAAAGAAATTTAAAGGCAGTAAAGAGAGAGTTCTCTACCTTTTAGACCATGGTGAGAGAGAGTTCTCTACCAAAGTTAAGATCGAGAGAAAAGTTTCGCTCTTCTATAGAAAGGTTTCTATAAAGACAAGGGTGAGGGAAGGTTCCTTAACCCATCAAGAAAAGAGGAAAGAGTTTTCTTCTTAGGTTTGGAAGCAATAGGAAGGTTTTCTTACTGAAATTTTTTTAAGATTTTAATATTGGTAAGAAGTCATCAAATTAGAGAGCATATGAAAAGTAAATAATAGGTGCTAATAAAAACTGAAATTTTAAGAACCCATAGGTTAATTGGCCAATATAGTATTTTATTTGTATCTGTACGAACAGTAAGCAATAGCATCTTTGGTGTTAGGATTATTTTCTCATGTTTAAGAAGAGTAATAACTATTTTTTTAGATGGAAGGAAGAATAAGAACTAATTATGTGATTTAGTGCAATTGAATTTTGGTTTTTTTTTTCACTCAAAATTTTTTATAAATAATAAGATAGAGGAAGATATTATTAGGAAGCTTAATGGAGAAGTGTCTGCTGTGCAAAACTTAGAGAACTTGGGCTACAATTAGAGTATTTAAGAATTTTTTTTTTTTGTAGAGTGTATATCTACCATTTGAACCCTAATCTTGGCTAGGCAGATGCTTCCCTTTGCTAACCAAATAAACTTGATTGGTGCGAACCACTTGAATATATTTTGAGCCATGTGCAAGAATTAAGCACTACAAGGCAAACTAAATTTTGCTACTAGACTTGGAGGCCGATAAAGTGGTTACTGGGTTGTCTGTTGCTAATTTGGTCAACAAAAAAAGAGCACAAGTGTAATGCCTGTAAAATCCTAAGTAATTAAGCCTCAGGCTATGAGGATTCAGGGCTTAAGAATTTTTCCTAAATTGGGAATTAAGTTCATTGAGTTTGGGAGACACTAAATTAAGTGGGACCGAGGAGTATGATGAGTGTTGGACACTCTCAGAATTTAAACTTGGCCTAGGCCAAGTAAAATGATGAAAATTTAAGGTGAGGGACTCAATTGGACAAAAGGAACTTTTGGTGGTTGGGCTCAATTGCCCAAATGCGAGGAATTAAGGGACTAAATGGGGGATTAGCCAATTTTAAAGGCATTGGATGCCATGGCTGCCACCTTTCTCCATTTCCCACTATTTTAATCCACCGCTCATCCAACTCATCAATTAGGATTCCTTCTTCCACCTACTTGTCCCCCACTTTTGACAAATTCTCTCAACTTTCATCAAAGTCTTCCAATTTGTCTCCACTTTTGACTATCTCACCCACCACCCATGCAAGTCTTCCAATTTATCCCCCACTTGTCTCCCACTCATCCAAGCACCTGATACACTCATTCTTCCCTCCCAAATTCATCCATTACATGCCCATTAAGCTTCCAAACTTCATTCAACATATTTCACTCTCTTTCTTCAATCTCTCTCTAAGTTTGCTCTTCAACTCTTCCAACTTTTCTATCCCAAATACCATTCGGCCATAGCTCATTCTTGAGCATCCTTGAGCTTTTATCAAGTGTTCTTGGTGTCTATAAGCTCTTAAGAACATCCCAAGAAATAATCAAAGAGAAGATTGAAAGAAAGAGACATTTTTGGAAGACATCAACTTAGGGAAGTTTCGGCCAGGTCTTGTTCTTGGCATTCTTATACTTGAAGCTTGTGTTCTTGATGCACAAAAGCTTCTAAAGCCTTGCAAGGCAAAGAATCAAGTGGCGGTTTGAAGAAAAATCAAGAGGGAGCTTGAAGGAGACCAAGCAACACTAATTTAGCCATACCTCATTTGTTGAGGAATTGTGTGTTCCACCAAGTTTTCTTGGTATATATAAGCTTTTGAGCTATAGTGATGCAAGAATATACTTGCTAATGTTTCGGCCATTGTAGGTTCTTGTGCTAAAAACCAAGTTTTAGGTACAACAAGCAAGGAAAAGTAAGAAAGACAAACTACTAAAAGCTTTCGGGCAACGAGAGTTACAAAGGGGTTGGTAAGGATTCTTATACTCTTTGAGTATTCAGTGCCCTTAGGTGGTGGATAAAGAATGCCATGTGATCCTAGGGTGCTACAGAGGGCTATGTTTTGTTGCTTAGGTAACTTTGTGCTTGCTAGCTCCGTGCAAGCATTACGGCTAGGAATTGGGCTGGCCAACTCAATTCCCAAGCATAAAGAGATCTCAGATTAGTACGGACTAATAAATGGTTCACCAAAATTAAAGAAAATATGCCCATGCTTACTTTGCCCTTCATGGGAATATGGTGTTAAGTGGTGTGTGTGTTTGTGTGCTTCTATGTTTGGTTGTGGTTGTTGACCCCGATTATTATTATATGCATATATCTTGTATTTTCTTTGTCTTAGTGTTTTCTTTGCAGGAGCTTGAATTATATTTTGCCAAGATATACTTGTGCTATGTTAAGCTCTATGAGCTGTACGGAATCCTTATTGAGTTTTACTCACGCCCTTCCCTACTTAATATAGGAAAAGGAGCATTAGAACATAACTAAGATCAAGAGTATTTTATACTCTTTCTATTGGTAAAAAGGTTTGTGTGTATACATATGTGTTTGCTCAATATTTTAAGTATTCTAAATGTTATGGGTTGCTTGTGTAACAAGCTAATAAGTGTGGACTTTATATGCAGGACATGGAGTCTAGATTGTGGGAACAAGGTCTAATAAGCTGGTTATGTGTGTTCTATGCCATATGTGCTTTTGGCCATAATAGGTGTTAATGGCTTGTACATGGACGGTTGGACTTTTAGTGGTCATGAACATTTTGGGCCTAAGTAAAATTAATGATGGATTTGCATAATCATATGTTTAAAAGCCTATACTTGTTTATGAAAAACATGTGCATAATAAACAAGTTTCAAAACTTGGATTGGTGTTTTGGTTGTCATGCATGAACTTGGCTATGTTTGATAACGAGCTTGAAATGAACACATAAGTTCCACATAAGTACTAGCTTGTTTCCGAAAGCACAATATCAATCTTTAAGTAAATCATTAATGAGCTAGTGCTAATAATATCCTGGGGTTCATGTCCGTATGTTTTGATAAAGGATTAAATGCCCCTTATATGAAAATTCCGCAACATGATTAAGTAATTGGGCTCGAATAGACCAAGGGCTAGGCTAGGCATGACAACAAGTAGCACAATTTCAGGTGGAGAAGTGACAGCCAACTGGTGACTAGAACAAAATCAATTGCCAACTTTGGTCGCCATACCAGTCATTCTTCCTAAAATCTCCATGCTGGAAATTTGCAAAAAATAAAGCTAATCAATCAAAATCAATGCATTTGCCTTATAAATTTCCATCATTCGTACAACTAATCATGAGCTACATTATGTGTAAGGGTAATTCGTTTTTATTTATAATTGGGGTAAATAATATCAGTTGTCCCTAAACTATACTATACCAATGTTGCTTAATTGTTTTGAAATTATCAAATGTTATTTAATGATCCCTAAACTATATCCAATGTTGCTTAATCATCTTTCCATTAACTAAACTATTAAAGATGGATGGAAAAATGACGTTGCTGCTGATGTGGCATAGAAAAATAACATGGCTGCTAATTTGGCACAAATTTTCCATCTATCTTTAACGGTTTAGTTGACTGGCAGGACAAAATAGTAACAATTAAATAATTTGAAAACGATTGATGTAATGTCTGATAGTTTCAAAATGATTAAGTAACATGAATTATAGTTTAGGGACAATCGGTAACATTTACTCTTAGAATTGTCAATGATTCGTTTATAAAATATGTAGCTCTCTTCCTTAACTATAATAATTTGTTATTGATAATTGTATAAAAAATACATAAAATAATTAATAAACGTAACAACATGAACCACCAACCACATATCAACTCAAGAAAATATAAATAAGAATTTGACTAGCAAATTCATAATATGAAGCAAAATAATGCAAATATTTATTAGCTTGAATATTAAAAAAATTGGGTTGAATAGAACATTTGTGTCAAAGAACTCATGTTTGCAAAACCTAAGCCAAGTACAAAGTATTTGACATAGGTAGATTAATGCACAGTTTTTGAAGTATATTAACCACTTCAGCCGCAATTAAACTATAAATTAGAAAGAGCGGAAGTCATAATTTGATCACATGGCCAATATGATCGCTTCAATAATATTTGTTTTGGGATAACTAATTTTTTATGATTTTTGTCGTAGAAACATGAAATAAAAGAAAAGTAATAAAAGTATTTATATTTTGAAAATATTTTTTGAGCTTCTTAAAATGTAGAGTTTCAATAAAATATAATTTTTTATTTTAGGGATTTTATCATTATTCTAAATAATGAGAAATATTGTATAGTATATAATTAATGTCATCAAAATAATTTTTTGTTTATAAAAATATACTTTATTTCAATTACAAATGAGCAAAACAGCATATTATAAATCAATAACATGGAACACTAAATAATAACAATGACATATAATCTGGTTAATAAAAGGCTACTTATTCTTGTGATATCGAAGAGAGGAAAGAAAATCGGATCAAACAAAAATCTTCCTGATAAATAAGGATAGTTATGGAGAAATAACTTATAAGTAGCCAGAGAAAAATCGGATTATTACACACACACATACACACAATGTGTAAATTTCTCACTTTCAAAGTCCAACACTTTTTGCACCCTGCTTTAGCTTAATTCTTAAATTTCTCATTTTCTAAGTCCAACCGCTTTTTGCACCCTGTTTTGTCTTAATTCTTCTCATACCCACTAATTTTAAAAATGAGCCACTTAGATCTGTTTGACATAAGCATTGTATGAACTAAATGGTGCTCTTATTGATAAGGGTGAAGGAATTTTATGGACGGAAAAAATTGTGGAAGTGATTGGAGATAATTGGATGGAGCAATAGTTAAAAATCAATCGACCAAACTTTGATTGATATCCATGTCTAGCTTGATACACAGAGAACAAATAAGAAGAAATGATGAAGATAAAGAAGAGAGGTTGGTGGACTACAAGAGCGGGAGCCAGGAAATTATCTTAATGGGAGCAATCAAAACTAATTTTATATATTTTATATTAAATGGGGTCATCATTTAAAATTCTATACGATCATAATAAATATTTTGTAAAATAATATATACCGTTTATAGAATTTTCCTAAAACTCAATGTTTTATGTGGCTCCCCCCTTGGGTAGGGTTTGGACTGAACTAAAGATTATAAAAATAAAAAATTAAAGTGACCTAAATCTTTCATAATATCCGATCTTTTATTAGCTCGATTAGATCTTTTTTCAATAACTAATTTATATGAATATGATCTATTATAAAATTTTAGGAAAAGTCAAATTTTTTACTCACAAAAATACGATTGTATGTAAGTATGTTATCTTATATGCCCATTAAAGAAAGGAAAACGAACAGAAAAAGTCATAGGATTTATTAAAAAAGAAAACAGTGTCGTTTATTCCCACCGTGTACTCTTTTTCTAATTTAGCGGCCATGCATTGTGTCCGGGTTTAATGCCATACAAGCAATTTTGTCCTTGTCTATCAGTGGCGGTGGCGAGTCGGCGACGGCAGGGGATGAAGCGATAGAAGCAATTGGTTGGGATTAGCGAGCCGTAACAAGAAAACGAAGCGAACTTGTTACTTGTTACATGCCGGCCCCCACAAAATGTGTTAAGTCGTTTTTTGGCCTTGTTTCTTATGTAATGCATTGCTTATTTATCTTTTTTAATGAAGCCTTATTTAAATTAAACTACCAAAAAAAAGGGGAAGAAAACCAGTTTGGGAGTGGATGTTCCCACAATACTCTACTTCCGGAAGAAAGGTCCTCTAGTGCTAATGCATTGGCACCTCCATATATGAACAGACAGAAATATCAAATTTGTCACTAATGTTTTGGGTTGAAAATGGATATGTCACTATAATTTTTTTTTTTTTACCTAATCTCCCACTAATGTTTTAAATTAGGTCGAATATGCCACTGAAATTTCAAATTAAGAGTGGATATGTCATCGGCCATTAAAAAGTTAACAGAAAACATTAAGAATTAAGCTAATGAAAAATGTTAAAAATAATAAGTTTTGAAATTTTAGTTTAATAATGTAAAATTTGACAAACTTTAAAGATTTTTTGTAAAAGACTCTATCACTCTCCTTGGAATGTCGGCGACGAGATTAGACAGCAGAGACAGAAAAAATGTAGCAACAGGGTTTTTTGGGTTGGGAGCGGATATGTTACTATGATTTTTTTTTTTTTTTGCCCAATCTCCCACTAATGTTTTAAATTGAATGAAACAAAGCAACAAAAACAAAGAAATATGGAATGACAATATAGAAATTGATGGTCAAAGTCACCAAAAAGTCAACAACTTTGATCGTTACATTATGCATTTATTAAGGATAGAACTCTTTATTATAAGTGGTCCATTTTTACCTCGCATCAGAGAGCTTCTCACCATAGAAAGCAACTGACATGTGCCATTGAGAACAAACAACGCCAATTCTCACACCACTAGCATCACACTCTACCTCAAAAGAAGCCTCAAAATCCAGTAAGGTAAAAGTTAGCGCGGAGCATAACTTCTCTTTCAATAAGGCAAAACTTGCCTCTGCCTCCTCACCCCAATGAAGCTTTTCTTTTCTTCAAACACTCTATAATAGGGGCAGCAATGCTACTAAAATCCCGAATAAACTGCCTGTAAAAAGTTGTCAACCCAAGGAAACTTCAAACTTCAGAAACTGTCTTTAGCATAGGCCACTCTTTGAAGGCCCAAACCTTGGCTTCATCTACCTAAATGCCCTCTACACTGACTACATAACCCAAGAATAATATCTTGCTAGTCATAAAGCTGCATTTCTTCAAGTTTATATACAGCTTATTCTCTTGCAAGACTATGAGTACTTGGCATAGGTGTGAAACATGTTTTTCCCCCGAGCGACTATAAATCAGGGTATCATCAAAGTATACAACAACGTAACTCTAAATAAATGATTTCAATACCTGGTTCATCACCCTCATAATTGTGCTCAGCATGTTGGTGTGACCGAATTGGTCTAGCATGTCATCCAATTGGGGTATGGGAAATCTATAGTCAACAGTAATTTTATTGATGGTCCAACTGTTAGTACACATCCTCCAGCTCTTATCTGACTTAGGTGTCAACAAAGTTGGTACCATACATGGGCTCATACCTTTCCGGATATATCCCTTTCACAGCAACTTTTCCACCCCCCCTACAGAATCTCGCATTCTTTCTGGCTCATTTAATAATGGGGCAAGTTGGGCGGACTTACTTCATGAACCTAGCCAATCTGATGTTAATTGTCTCTTATGGGTAAGAGGTTGTTTAGAAACTCCTTTAACATCATATCCCGAAACTTCTGTAACAGTGCCTGAGTTACTTTTGAAACCTTTTCTACTTGAGACCCAGAAATAGGGAGGACCTGTACCACTACCAACACGTAAAATCCTATGGTTTTCCTTATTGTTGTGAACACCTCTTGTTTAGACTATGTAAGAGTAAGAAAAGTCTGCCCCTCTACTTTAGAAGTTTTGGGCTAGGAGCTTTTCTACTGCTGAGGACAAAGCACGAATTTCTTTCCTCCTTTCTCTAACCTGTATACATTGTCTTGTCCATCATGCTATGCTACAACATCAAACTACCATGGTATACTGGTTAACAAGTGACAAGCATCCATATCCACAACATAAAAAGAAAAAATCTCATCTCGATATTGCCCAATGGGAAAAAGTAACTTACACTGTTCAGTCACCTGAATTTTGTCCGCCAATTTAATCTCCCAATGGTGTAAGGTTCTGGATACTTCTCCATCTTCAATTCTAAACACTGCACTACATTATTGCTAATGATATTTTCGCAACTACCACTATCAATAATCATGTCAAACAACTTATTAATTATTGTCCACCGGATATGAAACAATTGATGGCATTAGGTTCAGTTCTCTTGTTTGGGGGCTAGCAACAACTTCTGCACCACATAATTCTCCCGCTCATCACTGTCATCCTCCTAAGTCTCATATTCCTCCTCTTCCCCATCAAGTCCACAAACAATCTTCTTATCATCCTTTTTATCAACAATATTAACATTCCGAAAGAGACACTTATTGGACAAGTGCTTGGGCTCCCGATAGTAATAACAGAAATCAGGTGTTGGTCTTAAGTAATGATTCATTACCTTTGTAACCTCTTTATTCTCTACGACCTTCTGCTTCCTTATTGCTTTTTCCTTCTGATAATGAATCCTGCATAAAGCAGGTTTTGGCAGTGTTTTTACCTTCTCAACTGAACTCCCTGATCATTCTCCTAGGTAATTTTTATGATGGAACTTTTTCCTTCCCCTCCCTTGAATCGAAAGCTTTGCTTACAATGCTAAATTCTGAGCTTCGGCAAAATTTTGCAGTGGCAAAATCCCAATCTTGTCCCAAAGTGCAAGCTTCAACCTATCCAGAAATTGTGAAATCATTTGCCCTTCTGTCTCTTTTAGATCCTTACATCAGGATAGCCGTACAAATTTCATTGTATAATCCTGGACTGATTCTAACCCTTTTCGACACTGTTGGCATTACTGGAACAAAATCTACTCATGGTATAGGGGTAGAAAATCCTTATGAATCAACTACTTCATCCACACCCCTGATCGTATCGAGTCTTTTCCATCATGCCATCTCCTTTCTTTTATCTTTTTCCACCAAGCAAAGGTTATTCCCTTCATTCTCTAGGCTATCGACTTCACTTTCCTCTCCTTCGGGACATTATGATATTCAAAAAACTGCTCAACCTCGGTTATCCAATCAGTGACACCTTTAATGTTAAAATCTCATTTGAATGACAGAATATCCACCCTGAATAAAAAATCTCTATCATGACCTTCTACATCATGATCTCTTTGAAATCCGTCATAAGGATCATAATCTTCTTCTGACTTAGAGTCACACTGTCGTGGATGATGTGTTTACGACCCCGAGCAAGAACAAGTCTCTGAGTTGCATGGCCTGAGACGGGTTCTTCCTAGGCATGTTGCCTTTCTTTGTCCCTATCCTTGTTGGCAAAAGGGTTAAGGGCACTAAGTCTCTCCATGATTTCCTCGAAACACAACTCCAAACAATCCTTTAATCACAGGATGATCCGATGCTTCATTTCCTATAATGTCTCCCCATAGTCCTCCAACCTATTGTTTTCAGCAACATGCTGTCTATTCTTACTACCATCACCAGCCATGAAGTGGATAACTCAACTTGCTTTAATACTACCTGACCTTGCAAAAAATGAAAATTGATCAAGCAACACGCTTAATCAAGAAGAAAATGAGAATCCACTAATAAAAGAAAGCAAAAGGCTCTAAAAATACTTCAATATTATTGATAAATTGTCTCATAATAATGAAAGAATGTCTATTTATACGTTTACAAAGAAATCCTAAACCAAAAATAATTAAGGAAACTGAAAATAACAAGAAAATAACATTGACAGAAACTTTAAAGGCCTATATACCCTACAAATGATGGATTTCTAACCCGAAAAACACAGTCACATAGAGCAAAGCTCTTGTGACACTTGTAGAGCATGAAATTCTCTTCGAAATAACATATCATAATAGTCATTTTGGCAACTGTAGTAAAAGCAATGTCCTCCAGAAATTGGGTCACGCGAGGCCTATTTTTGGGATTTCTTCTTCGATTTCTCTTTAATTTCGCTCGATCAAGCTGCTCCATAAACCCATCCACTAGACACTTGACGTCAAGTTCTAAAATGGTTTGAGATGGGTAGAGGATAGAGGTGATGATGATGATGATGATAGAAAGGTGCAGGCAATGGCAAAGAAGTCGAGTAAACGGTGGTGTGTGGGCCTTGCGGTGGAGAGTTGGAGATGGTGGAGGAAGGGGGGGAAGTGAAGAGGTCCATCCTCTACCACAGCAAGAGTTGCCAAGGCAAGAGGAGAAAGGCATTTCCTTAAGTGGTTGTTGCGAGAAGATAACTAGTAATAACAGATTCATCTCTACGACTATCCAACCTCAGATGGTAGAGGATGAAAGAGGAACTGATACAAGGTGTAAATTTGAGTAAATTAACAGGATTTTGGAATTTGTTAAAGAGTACTTGTGTAAAGAACGTATTAAAACAAGTGTATTAAGCTTAAACAAAAGTGCGTTAATCTCCATACATCAAATCAACATGTTGCCGACACCGTGGAAAGGTAGGAGTAGCTTTGCTTCGGTAGTCTATTATTTATGTCTTAGTGTTTTTTAGTTATTTATGCCACTGGTTAATGACATGACATCACTTATTTATTCATTGCAACTAAGTCTTCTTTTCTTCAAATAAAAAAGTTCGGTCGGTAAAAATCAAATATGACCAACCATATAAATTAAGGACTATAAAGAACAGATTACGGGAAAAAAGGGCTATAAAGAAATTGTGCAGCAACACCTACAGTTCATAAAGGTCGAAACAACTTGGTTAAATTGACTAGCGAAAGAGATAGGGGAAAAAAAGGATGATATTGTATTGACTAAATCGCGTGTGAATGCATGTATATCGAGAGTACGTGATAAGGGATGAGTTTGGAACTTGAATGCAACAGGATTCAAATGGGGCGTTGGCTGCTTTGTCGACAAGCATATCTTCATGGATTTCAAATTGCAAGTTGAATATACATACAGATAAAATGTTATTCTAAAATAATTGGCCATGGCCATGAGACTAAAGCTAATAATTTAAAAAAGCCACAAAATTACAATACTTTATTAGTCTAGATTTTACAAATTTTGCCTCTTATTTGGGGTCTATATTTTAAATTAAAATTAATATATCATTGTGCGTAAGCTTTATATAGAGCGATTATATGTTTGAAATTTTTATTTATTAATTTTTTTTAACAAAATATGCTTAATTCTAATTAAAAGTGAGTCAAATAATATTTTACAAACTAACATCAATATAAAACTCTAAAGGACAATAGGAATATAAAACCGATCATAAAAAGGTTACTCATTCGTGTAACATCAAATGTAGAGAAGAGAATCGGTTCAACTCAAACTTTTCAAATAAGCCAAAATAAATCTAGAGTACAGAACTCACAAATAATCAGAACAAAGCATAGACCAAACCAACAATAACCAAATAGCATTAAAACCGACTAGGTGTCAGAGGCCTCAATAAGACTGTCTATAAAAATTAAAAAAAAATTATATTTTTTAATCAAAAAATGAGAAATCATATTAATGGAAGAAACCAGCTAAAGGCTGGTGCTTATAGAGGTCTTCGAGGGACATAACCTGAAAACCAATATGCACAAGACGCAGAGGGCTAAACGCAAGTAAATACAGCATTTGGATCATTGGCCCAGTCCTACGATGGGAAAGAAAAATAAAATGATTATCTATAAAATATAAAAAATAAATTTATTTTATTTAATCGCTTTCCATATCTATTATGAAGCATTGAGACATCCCAGTAGACCTAAAATTCTCGCAAATTCAAGAGAAAACCTAGATATATCATTACTCATCTTTGATTAAAAATTTACTATGTGAGAATCCTAAATCACTCTTAAATATTAATATTTGAAGAAAATTACGTGTATTATAAAAATTTGATAAATAACATCAGATAAGTTCAGCCAAGTAATAAAAAAATTGAAAAAAAACCAATTAGATCCAGATGGTAAGAAGGATGGGGGAGATGACAGAATGGAAGGGAATGGGTTGGAGGAAATGAGGAATGGTAGTTGTGAAGGGTTAGGTCTAATTTTTATTACTCTCTCTGTTTCATATGAATTGACCATTTTACATTTTTTCACTAAAATTTGACTTAAATATATTCATATTAATATGTATTAAAAAAATTCTTAAAAATGAAATTTAGAAGCTATGATTTTTAAAGCTTATTTTTTATATAAAAAATTCATGTTTTTATAAAAATATTTGAAAGAAATAAAATCATAAATTAATTGTTGTAACTAGTAAAAATATTAGTTTTTATAACACAGGGGAAGTATTTATTTACTAAAATCTTACAGTTTAAGAAAGTTTACTAAAATCTAAATATTTTTTTATAAAGATATTTATTATTAATTTTTAAACAAATTATAAAATACGTACTTCATATAAAAAAGTGTTTTAATATTACTCTTTAAACTTCTTAAAACTATGGTATTTCAATAAATTGGTAATTTAAGTAAATAATAGATTTATAAAATAATATTGCATACGATGTATTTAATTATTTTTTTAACTAATTTATTTAATTTCAATTTAAAAATGAATTCTGCATATGTCTCTATGATGCAAGTTATAAATGAAATTAACGATATTACTCCTCTATCCCGTAAAGAACTGAAACCTTTCTCTGATTTGGGTACAAAGAATAAGATATATGTAATTTATGGTGCTTTTTAATTTTGTCCTCGGAACTAAAATTTAATTTTTTTTATGTAATAAGAGTTTAAATGACAAATTAAGAAAATTCATCTTTAAGTTTTGTATAGTGGAGTTTAAACTAAGTAAAAAAGTAATGATTTTTTTTTAAGTTTTGTGTGGAGTTTAGATAGTGATTATGAAGTAAATTACATGTTAAATTTTAAAAAAAAAAAATATTTCAACCTCTTTTTATCTATAAAGTAAATTAAATGTTAATTTTTTTTTAAAAAAAGTTTCAATCCTTTTTGAACATGTATGGTGAAAGATTTTAATCTCCTGAAATAACTTAAAAAAACACATTTCATATTTTATTTTGTACGAATGTAAAAAAATTTAGCGGACATGTAGCATTATCATAAAAGAAAATAAACAAAATCAGCTGCATACTTCTGCTAGTCCGAATATTTTCCTTATTGATGGTGTGTGGCATAGTTCTTATGTGTTGGGGGCAGTAATTTGAATATGGATGGGGATAAATGTTCAATCATGATTAACAGAATGCCGATTATTACCCAGTTGCTCTTAAGTAAAATTATCTGCTCTTTTTTGGGCTGTTCAAATGGCACTGAGACTTGAATTACTAGTTATCACTATTTTAACAGATTATTCGCAGCTGCTAGCTGCTCTTTGTGGTAATCTTTTATTTAGTTTGATTCAGATGCCTTTGGTTCATGAAGATTTGAATTATATAAAAAATTTTACTTGTTACTCAGTGATCGTTGTTCCTTGGAAACGTCTCTCCAGCACATGATCTAATAGCTCCTTTATTTCCTTAAATCCACCGTTATGTTTCTGAATATAAAAAGAAAAAATCAAAGAAAATAAAGAAAAAATTGAAGGATAATGATTGCTACGAAACCCAGAGGGCTTGAAAGTCTACGGCACGTGAGCACTAAGAATTAATCAACCAACGCAAAAGCCAATGCAATACAGTCCCATTTAATGACGCACGCAAACCATGGATAACTCTAGTTCTCTTGAAAAAGGAAAACAAAAAGAAGAAAAAGGGTAAGCATATTCCTAAAAAAAAGGGCTGTGAATACTGTCAGTCCTAAAACTTTTCCAATTTGTCAGGTTAGTCCAAAGACTTGTTAACTTGCCATAGTAGTCTTAATTGTTTAACAATATTAATTATGTTAGTACTATTTCGCACGCCAATTCACAGTGGATTAAAGTTCTTATGTGGCACTTTACACTGTCATTTCTAATTCTTTTATTTTTAAAACTTTTCTAGATTTTCCAAGTAAAAGAATTTATCAAGCTACCATAATAGTCTTAATTATTTGGAATGTGAAGCATTTTAATTATATTTCGAACATCTATCCAATGATGACTCCAAAACCTCAGAGACAGACAAATCCATGGCTACTAATTACTCAACTGAAGGCCCTCCAACAAACTTGTAGAGAGCTCCCAAACAACTCCCTTTGCCACCAAATAACCTCAACAATCCGCCATTAACCATTTCTCGCACCTATATTCCTTTATCATTATATTTTAGTTTCTCGGCTCAATATATCAGACTTACTTTTACTATTTGCAAGGAATATTTTCCAGTAACAAATTAGTATTATGAGTGACTGAGCAGAGAAACTAAAAATGTTACTGCCACAAGTGCTTAAAAGGAATAAGATAAAGGACTTCAGACAGGGTTTTTCCCAGATACAAAAGTAAAGAAATCTCTCTTTTCTCATATACATCTTAACCCAGCAAGTACACCACCTCTCTAATTAAGAACAAATATTGCCCGTAAAATTTCAGGTCAATTCGAACTCCATAGAGATGAAACCCGAGATTCGTTTTGGTTCGTCTCACATCAGTAGAGTCGTGGAATGGCTGCAAGGTTTAGATGAAGGAACATGGGACAACTGCGTCAATATGAGATCTGGGACACAGATGAAGGCTTCTGCGTTAGTTATTGGGGATGAACTGTCGTTCAATAGGATGAAGAAAAAAATCTTCCATTGGGATGAGCGGGTTGAGATCGGAGGTTTGGTGAGGAAATAAGGAGAAGGAAAGTTTCCGGTGGATAGGAGGAGGGAGAAAATTATGCTTCTAAGTAATGGGAAGAAAATGATTAAGGTGTTAAATCCATAAATTTCAAGAGTGGTGAGGGCCGGATAACAAAATTTTAGAAACTAGAATAGACATTTTCTATTAAGATTTAGTCAAAGATAATGGCAAAAGTGATGGAATGAATAAAATTTAACTCATAATTTGAATAAATGACTTTATAAAAATAAATTGAAGAAAAGGGACCTATAATTGAGATAAAAAAAAATGAATTAAGCGGTCCGCATTGCAATTTATTATTATCATTATTACGATCATTTTGTTTTCTTTTATAGGCTATCATATTACAAGTTATAGCATATTCGGTGGTAAAACCATTTCTAGGCTGGGGAGTTAGACGGAGGTGAGATGAGTGATAACCAAATTCTAGGAGAAAAAAAAAATTTAAATAATTATTTATAAAAATTAAATTTTATAAAAAATTGTTTAAATAATTATTAGGTGTGTGTATTCAAATAATATTTATTTTAAATTAAAATTATTAAAATAATTATTTTATTTTGATTAATTATCATTGAAGTAAAGCAGAGGAGAAAGAGAGAAACATGGGGAGACAATGGTTTATGATAGGTATGCAATAGTTGAGAGGATAGGGACTGATTTACAATGAAAAGTAAAGATTTAGGACTGTAACGTAGTTACCCCTTTTATATAACTAGTTTGGAAGGCGCAAAATTCTCATATGGTTATTAACTTCTCACAAAATGACCAACTTAGTACCTCATATTTACATATATAATTTCTAAATTCTCAAGGCCGCAACACCCCTGCTTTTATGTGGTTTTGCTGCCGAGTATATTAAAAATAAAAAATCTAAAAACCTTTGGAATCTATGTTCAATAACAAACTACAAGAACTCACGGTCTTACACCGAAAGCAATATCTCAAGTTGAAGGTAAAATCATCCTGAGGGCCACAGCAAAGTGGCCACCAGGTACAACGACCCTGGCTTTGGCGAAGGTCCGATCCCTACTCTCCCCCAGTCCCAAACAATGTCATTTAAATATTGGTTCGGTTGCCTTTAAGTCCAGAAAAAGCAGGCATTACTCCTATTATTTGTACTCCTTAAAACCAAGGTATTAAATACCGTTATGACTAGATATACTGAATCCCAAATTTTTAAATATACAACGCCATATATCATTACCGTTTTTGTAAAAAAATAAATGTTAAAATATTATTTTAAGAAGACATAAATTCAATAATTTTTTTGCACATTTTAAATGTATTCTAATTTTTCTTATCATAATTTTTTAAATATAAATAAAATATAGTATATGATAGAAGATATTTTTTTAATGAAAAAAACATTAAAAAAATGTTATATATATAGAGCAAAATAAATAATACTCAGAAAGAAACTAATTTATTGATATAAGGGAAAAAAATAAGTAATATTTTAATAGTAACAATACATTTTCTAATACCACATTAAGCTCCTAAATGACTCAAAATAACCATTAAACTTTTATGTTATTTAAGAAAAGTAACCAAAAGAATAAAAGTAAATGTTTATTTTATGATATGTATATTAATTATATTTTAATATTTTATACATTTATGATATTTTGATGTAAAATGATAAAAAAAAATTTTCACACGCATCCATGAAAAATAAAATACTATTGTACATACCTTGCAATATTTATGATATACTTCAATTTTCAGATAAAATATATTAAAAAAAATATGCACTATGTAAAATACAGTGATATAATATAGTATACCATGTAATAAAATGATAAAATATAAAAATATTTATACCATATACTACTTATATGTGATAAATAGTATACTATGATATTTAACTTCATGCTTGAAACCTATACTTGTATCCTGATTATTATGATTATAAAAAAACAAAAGTTGAAAGTTCAATCCTTTTTGTCATGTGAGTAATTGAATTTCACCACCAAGACATGAGTAATGATGATGATTTGTTTAAAAAACAACGGCTGCATTTCCAGGGTGTTTCGGTGAACAAATCCGTACACGTAACGGAACAAGATTAGTGAAATTATTGTTATCGGTGTCCGAAAATATATAAAATTCCAAGCTATGTATATCATAACATTGTTCCCTCACCCGAAAGCTGATTCATGTCGATCGGTTTCGTTCTCTTTTCTATAATTTTTTTTTCCCTTACCTTTATACGCATGTGATAGTTTCTTTTTAACAAAAGATATCTGCAGTTAATTTATAATTTTTTCATTTTAAAATTTTTTATAAAAATATAAATTTTTTATATAAAAATAGTACCTTAAAGAATTTAATTTATAAATATAAATTTTAAATATTTTTATAATATAGATTAATATAAATATATTTAAGTTAAAATTTAATTAAAAAAATAAAAATAAATCATCTTTTACAAAAATAGAGGGAAACGACAAAATTACAAGTGTGCGATCCTTCCACCCTCCAGCTACGAAGCTCCAACGAAGCCTCTCGTCTCCAATTTGTAGACTAGATTTTCCTCCCTTTATATTCCCCTTCCTCCCACACTGTTTTTCCACTCAAACCAAGATTCTTTACCTTTCTTCTGCACCTCCAAAGATTTCTTGGTACCAACACGATTATCTCATGGCTTACTCTGAAAATGATTCTGCCTTGGAGCTCATAAGGCGGCATCTCTTAACTGACTGCTATTCTCTCGACAATTTCGTCTTCTCCCTCAATCACTGCACTTCCACCGAACCCACTACTCATTTTCCAGGGCACGACCCGGTCCACCCGGGGTCCGATGCCCCGGCTGCTTCCCACTCCCAGAAGACTTCGTCTCTCAGCCAGCGTCGCCCTGCCGTCAACGTGACGATTCCACGGCCGAACGTGTCTATGGTTGAGAAGGAGCACTTCAGAGGCGTGAGGAGGCGCCCGTGGGGGAAGTTTGCGGCGGAGATCCGAGACCCGAACCGGAAAGGATCCAGGGTTTGGCTGGGAACTTTCGACACCGCCGTGGAGGCCGCCAAGGCATATGACAGAGCGGCGTTCAAGCTGCGTGGGAACAAGGCAATTCTGAATTTTCCGCTGGAAATCGGGAATCCGGAGCAGTCCACCGAGTCGGGTCTGACGGAGGACTCGTCGTCACGGAAACGGGGAAGAGAAGAGGAAGAAAGCGTGGAAAGTAAAGTGGTCAAAAGGGAGGAGGTGACGGCGGAGGAGCAAGCGGCGGCGGCTTCAGTTTGTTTGACGCCGTCAAATTGGAAGGGGTTTTGGGACGGTGAGGATGCGAAGGGAATATTCAGCGTCCCCCCGTTATCACCGTTGTCTCCCCAGCTTTCGTTGGGATATTCTCGACTTATGGTCAACTAAGCAGTGAGCGGTTCCCTTTCCTCTTTTAGAAAACTTTGATATGTTAGGAGGTCAATCTAGAGTTCAGTTTCCATTTCGAGAAAGTTCGAAAGAAACGGAAGAAATTAGTGTAGAAGGTAGGAAAAGTAGGGAACGGAGTTGGTTTGTTCAGTCATCTGTATATATGTACAAGCAGCTACTTTTGGTATGTTTTGTGAGATCGATTGCATTTGTTCTTTAAGAGAATCTCTAATAGATTTCTAATTTTGTAATTTTTTTCTGTTTTCATGAATATCAAATATTTTTTTCATTTCAATAGCTTTTCAATCTTATTCTTTAAAATAGGAAAGGAAATGTGATGAAAGAGAGAGTTAATTCTCACTATATTTAGAGAAAATCTAAAATTTATAGCTCTCCTTCTCTCTCTTTCCAATTTACTTTTCAACTCTTTTTTCAATTCACTTTTTAACTTTTTTCACTTATTCTTAATATTGTTGTTTTAAATATAAAATATTTAATTATTTTAATAACTAAATTAGCTATTAATTTAAATTTTCTTAAAATGTATAATATTTAACTATTGTATAATAAATACAAGATTCTACAATAGAGAAGTTATTCGAGTTAAAATAGAAAATAATTTTTAGTTTTCTATCTTCTTAAAATTATAAGGAAGCTATTTGAGATGCTTGATGAATTTACTCTTGAGTAGTTGATTTAGTTTTTTTTTTAACCAAAGCTATTTGGAGTTAGATATTTATTTGTGTGATAAAAAAAAAGCCCATTTCTTTTGTTTCTCTTAAAGCTATGGGCGACTAACAAACAGTATCATAATTATCAAGCCAAAAAAAAAGAAAAAAAGAATCAAAATCTTCTCAAAATCTAAAATTATAAGTTTGTGTGAGTTGAAGAACTTCAAAGATCTGTCTATGATATTCTATTGAGCCCCAACCTCTATTGGCTCTATTTTCTCTCAACTTGGTTTCATTGTTTGTCTTTTTGTACCAAGAAATTTTAAAAATTCTAAAAAAATGCAATTAGCATGCAAGTGTATTGATGATATGAGTGTGGAAGGCACAACCAAAGATGGCAAAGACCCCTTGAAGATAATTAGTTGACCAATGACAAGAAAGAACACTAAAGAGCTTTCTAGTGCGCTTCAAGCTTTTATCTCAAGCTATTTCATGGAGCATGGACTTGGATTTTCATAAGGAGCTGCTAAAACACTTAAGGAATCATATGGAGATGATGGCTAAGTTTTGTGCTCAATTCTAGAGTGCCTAAATAAGTCAAACAATAAGGAACCCCAAGGGCACTCCTCAAGTACATCCTTAGAGCCCTATTGAGGTGTTTCATGGGTCATTTCATTCCACAAGCTAAATCCTTGATCCCTGAAGTTTCAAGACATATTTTCAACATTTAAGAGAAGGTCTCAATCCAATGAAACTCAATTATTCAAGCTGGAAGTTAAAGACACAAACAAAAACCCTAAAGAACCTTTAGTGCACCTGAGAAGACCATTGTTTTGTTTTTAAGGGCAATCTTGTGTTCACACTTTATTTTATTTTATTTCCTATTTATTTATATTATTTAGGATATTATTAAGGCCTAGGAAGTGAATTTAGTCACATGGAAATCATGGCATATGCTATGTACAAGAAATAAGGAAAAGGCATGCGAATGATTTCTAGTTTGACTAGGTTTTCTTAGCTCCTTTGAACTTAGGATTCCGGCCGAACATTAGCTTGGTTTTTTACCGTAGTTTTAGCCTATAAAAAGGCTTATATTCTAGTTGTAAACCACAACTTTTTACATGAATAATATTGCTATTTTGAGAGGAAATTCTCTTTGGTTCTTTGAAGACTACCCTAGCACATAAGTTAGTTTGTGTTATTTGGTTTTCTTATACTTCTTGTTTCTAATCACGAGCTAATTAGGGGTGGGGGTTTCAAATCCAACCTCTTTGATGTGTTTGTGGAGCCTGTTAGCATCTTAGGTGTATTTCATGGTCTTTATATCATTAGGGTTCGCATCAATTGATTTACAATTGTGGGGTTAGATGAGAAAAATCCTTGTGGATGTAACTTGGCGTTTAAATTTCCAAGTGGAGCGGATAATTTACAATTGCAGCTAGTGGTGAAGGGAAGCCGATCGGGAAAGGCATTAGATTTTGGTAGGGATATTAACGGATAGGGTTTGGGCCAGGTATAACCAATCCTAAAACCTCCCCTCAAGTAATCGAGTAGGTAGGTACTATCTGTCAACCCATTTTAAGATATATGTTTGACTTTTTTAGACATTATTTTTATATACTTACATATATTTTCAAAAGAATGTGTATATTCACAATTAATTAATACTGAAAAAATTATAAACTAAAGTAATATAAGATAATTTATGTTAAATTATAATTTTATTTTTGAAATAAAATCATATTTTCAATATAAATATATTAATTTGAAAATAGTATGAATACGGTTAAGTAGGATAAGTTAAACTCATATCCTCCTTATGGTTTTGTGGGTAGGGTTGGGTTCGGATTTGGGTAGCTGAATTTAGAGAGAATAGGGTTGAATTTGGTATATTTTGACATCCTTAATTTTCAGTGTTTTAATTAAAAGGTCAGTAGCACTAGTACTTAAGTACTATAAATGAACCCATAAACAAAGAAATACATATATACGTTGTTATTCTTGTTAGTTAAAAAAATTTATCTAAAAGTAATTTTTACGTTTTAGATTTGATTTTCACCATTAATAAATTATTTAAAATTTTAACTCTAATAAAATTTGTTTCCAACAAGATTATGGTTCGATTAGGTGTAGAATAATATTTAGAATGTGGCATATTAAGGGCAACTCACAATTTAGTTGGGTTCCTTCGAAGTTCGAACCACCAATCTCTAATGGGGTGTGGTTTGAGGCTGGGACTGTTACAAGGTTTTCATTCAAATGGTTTCACCCTTCAGTTAGATTTCGAGTTATTATATTATAGACCTATGTCTAATTAGACATACTAATCTAGCTCTAACTTTCTATATATAACCCACAATTTAATGAATAAATTGGCTAATTTGCCTATGGACCAAAACTCACCCTCACTCTTGAAAACTCACCTCCGTCGCCACTTCTACCGCCGCCACCGCCATCTCCTCCTCCGATGAACCGTTACCACCTCTAGATCTTATAGTCATCATCCACCTCTAGATCTCGCAGCTGCTCGACCCCGGATCTCGTCGGATCTCGTCATCACAGCCGAATCTCGTTAATCAGTCACCGGATCTTGTCGTCATCGGCCGGATCTCGCATCGATCGGCCGCCGAATCTCGTCGTCACTCACCGGATCGTGTTGATTACCTCCAGATTTTGCTTCCAATCGTTGCCTCCAAGTTGCGTCCTTGTTACTTCCGAACAACAAAAGTGTCTGCAATAAAATGTAAATATGTCTAATATAATATGTGGAAGTGTCTACAAAGCAATATAAAATAAATTATTATAATGTTAAATTAAAAGTGTCTAAAACTATAAGAATAAGTGTCTGATTCAATATTAAAAAAAGCCTAAATAAATATATAAAAGTGTCTAAACAAAAAATGATAGAATCAATTTGTAAACAATTTGTTATCTTCAAAAAATAACTATTTCAAATAATAAAAAAATGTCTTAACCAATAAAAAAAGTGCCTAATTGAATACTGAAAAATGTTTGAAGAAGTATGTCAAAGTGTCTAACTAAATAACTTACTTGTGAATACTTTGTTACCTTTAGAAAATAAGTGTCTAAAATAATTAAAATAAGTATCTGACTAAATATATAAAAGTGTTCAAATAAAAATGCAAAAGTGTCTAAATGTTTAAAGAAATGTTCAAATAAAGGTATATGATTTAATGAATAAAAAGTGTCTAAATAAAAATTTAAAAGTGTCTAAAGTGCAATACAAAAATGTGTAAATAATAACTAATAAAAAACAATTATTTTTCTTTCAAAAAACAGATCAGTCTCGCATCTCTCATCTCATCTGCATCTTCTCCCTATCATCCCTCTCGTCCCCGCCGCCTTCCCTCCACAGCCGCCCTGCCCCCACACCCTTCCCTCTCTTCACGCCCGTTCGCCTCGCCGATCTGCCTCCTCGGTCTCCCCTCATCGCTCCCCTCGCCTCACGCCTGGCCTCGCCTTGCTTCACCATGCCTTGCGCCTGGCTTTGCCTAGCCTCGGATCAGCGCTGCCTCATGTCGTGCCTGGCTTTGCCTCGTCCCGGACCTCACCGTTTCACCTTGTCCCTTCACCCTCACCTGAGACTCGCCTCCTCAAATCGTTGATTTGCTTCACCGATCGTCTGATGGGATCCCTATTCTCTGCTTCCCCGGCCGACACTCCTGCAATCGTCTCGCCACTGCACCTCCACCTTCGCCTCCAACAGCGGCACCAAGAACGTGAAGGATCGCTGGTGATGCGACTGCGATGGTTTGAGAAATGTTAAAGAAGATGCGATTTAAGGTAAAAGGTTATATGGAAATTAACCAGGATGATAAAGGGTATATTTGAAAAATCACTTGTTATGTCTAATAAGACATATGTGTATTATATCCATTGTATAGATTTTGGTTTGGAAAAAGAAAAAGGAAAAAAAAAAAAAAAGAATCTGGTGCCAACAATTTATTTGCATCAAACTAAAACAATTCTTTAATTTTATTTTTTCCCTTTCGAAGTTGAAGGAGGAAATATCTAAACGTTAATGAGGGATGAGTATAGGTTGGATAAATTGAAACAAGTTGGATAAATTAAAAATCCAACCTAAACCACTTATTGATCAAGAACTAAAAATTTAAGGATTAACTTATAATTATCCCACAATTTGAGTCTTTTAGTTTCACATTAGCTCTCAGCATTGTCAATGTAAAGGCTCACAGTTTCTATAAATTGCTTATTGCTTGTGGCTTGCCACTCTAGGAATATTTAAAGGTATCTATCCGCCATACCTTCCCAATTCCAATTCTCTGTTCGGCATAAGCTAAAGGGGTTTCGGACCAGAGTCGACCAAGACCATCTCTTGAAGGTAAATCTCTCCACTCATTTGATTATAGTTTACTTCTCTTTCTTAGTTTCTATGTTTGTAGGGTTTGTGGTTTCTAATTTCTAATGCATGTCCTAGTTCCGGATATAAGGAATTTCTACCCAATGTGATCAACCCATTATCATTGATTCCCTTGCCCAATTGCCCCTAATTTGGAAGGTTAGTAATTTTATCTTACCTTAGTTTTTATTTTTCTTTCATTATATTTAAGGTGATTTGAAATGTATCTCATCATGAACAATTACCAAAAAAAAAAAAATTACTACTTGTAAGTCAGTGTATTATACTTGCTAATGTTATATAACTTATAATTTTGACTTTACCCACATGATAAAAAATTCCTACAACTGCCATAGTCTATTGAGTTGGTTTCAAATGGGTAAAAATTGATGATAGCTTGCGGATTGGAGAAAGACTCATTAATAGTTATTGGGTTGGTTTCCATTCCATTTATAACTAACCAGATATGGAATCAAACCAAAAAATATATTTAAATTTATTATATTATTTATTATATTACATATTTACCATATATTTATTTATTTAAGAGAAACTTACAATAACCTTATGGTTTGACCTAACCTGTATTGTCTCCCTTGTTTTTTTTTTTTTTAACTTACGCTTTGTCCCTATTTTTTTTATACTGTCCAGCAACAACTTTTAAAACCATAATTTAAATTGTATGATAGTTATCTTCCAGTAATTTAAATCTCTAATATTTTTTTATAGTTGATATTTTAAATTATTAATTTTTCTTCTCCATAAATGCATTTCCCTCTATGTAAGTGCAAATAAATATTTTTTAAATGTCAATTGACTATAAAAAATATTAAAAAATTGTAATTACAAGAATGTAATTACTATGCAATTTAAATTAGGGTTTCAGAAGTTGTTATCAAACAGTGTATAGGAAGTAGAAGGCAAAGTGTAGGTTTTTTAAAATAAAAGGGCAAAGTGTAAGTTAGGATAAACTAGGGGATTTCTGTAATTTCCCTTCATTTAAACCATATTATGAGGATGATATTGTACCAAAAAACTTATGATGACAATTGTCTCATGAGGTAATGTGCTACCCTAGGATAAACTAGGGGATTTCTGTAATTTTCCTTCATTTAAACCATATTATGAGGATGATATTGTACCAAAAACTTATGATGACAATTGGCTCATGAGGTAATGTGCTACCCCTCTAAATTTAGATTTAAACTTGGATGTAGTGGTTAGTTATGCTAAATATTTTTTAATGTGGTGAATAATGATGGACAAAATTTTTCTTTTACTTTGTAAGAGCTATGCAAGCTTGCAATCACACTCTAGCAAAGAGCTAAATATATAAATCCTAATCTACATCAGCAGTAGGAAAACCCATCCCCTGTACATCCTTTAACCACCCTAAACTCGGTTTTCGACAGCAAGTTTCGGTTGCAACACCCACTCAACCTAACCATAATTGATCTTTGAACACCGACTGACAAATGACAATCCACAAAAATCAGATCACTTCTGTCTCATTTACTACATTCGCTACCGAAACCTCACCAACTTTCAGACACCCCTTAGTATTTCTAAATTTCCAGATTGCCCAAAAACATGACAAAGATCACCGCTGGACAAATTTTCGTTTGATTTCTATTAGCAGGATACCGCTTGTATTCATCCAAAATTTCAGATACAGACAAACATGCCAATTGACCCAGAATGAAGTGGGAACCCGACATCTCACCAGGATGTGGTCGGCTACCTCCTCTGCCTCCCCACGAAAAGGACACATCAGACTGTTGATTCCTTGAATTCCTCTGCAAACCAGGTTCAGTCTTGTTGGTAACCTTTCGTGACTTGCTTTCCACACACAGGCATTCCCCTTCTGCGGTAGATTAAACGTTCTACTTTGAGTTTTGTCCAACCATTGTCGGCTGCAACATGTTTGATCGTCTCTCTTTACCGAGAAGAACCCATCCGGACTGTGGTTCCACCAACATTTGTGCTGAGCATCTATAGAAATTGCTGCTCCACATAAAACCAGCATTAGTTCTTGCATTTCTTTACACTCCCTCCCCGTCAAATCTAGTCCCCAACTCCATATCCACCTTCATTCACTCGCTTCCCACACACCTCTATTTTTTATCACACAACTTCTCTCTAAAGCATCTTTCCCCAAACCATGTATCTTCCCAAAATCTACTTTCATCTCCAACCCCTACTTTCCATCTAAAGGATTTACCGAACCCTTTTTTTTTTTTTTTTTCCTATCAAGACCCCCTACAATCACCGTAAATCCCTTTGATCACCCTCGCCCACAAAGCTTCCTTCTCTATCCTAAGCTGCCACTACCACTTTCCCAACAACGTTAGATTTTTTGCACCTCCACACTCCTAACTCGAAGCAACTCACACAATCCCTCTACGCCCTCCTTCCACTCTCGCGCCGCCAGCCCCACCAAACCCCCCCCCCCCCAAAACACCACAAAAATTGATTTCAGAGACTCAATTTGTTGAATACACTCACCGGGACAAGATGCACCGAGAAGCAAAACAAGATGATACTTCCAATTACAGACTTAATTAAGGTTAGTCGATCATCCTCCCACTAACAAGGTTCTCCTTCTGAAATTACTCAAATTACCATTAATCGTCTCAACAACATGTTTTCACGCTTCAATTTTCTGCGTTTTTGCTCTATACGGGAGCCCAGATTGATCGATCTACTTATTTTTTATTTTCGAAACCATTGCTTTTAGATGAAATTTTTATTAAATTTTATAGTCATTTCAAGTATATGATACACAAATTTTTTTTAAAAAATAAGAACTGGAACAGAAAACCAGGCACATGGTTTATGTTCTTTGTCCGTTCTTAATTTTTTTAGTTGGGTTAAGTTTTCCTTAAATTGTGGTTATTTGATTTCACAAAATCTGAAGGAAGCCGATTGATACACTCCATATAAAAACAAATGCATTGTATGCATGCATATATACGTGATACATACGACGACGACGAGACGATCTCGTGCTGTGACAATGATGCTCAACTCAAGGATATTCTATTGACTCACCCTGCACGCGCGCGACGCGACATGAGCGATCAGTAGATATGATTCTTTTCGGATTTTATCACATTAATAATTCTCAACCATCTAAATTTCAAATAGCTACGGCTGTAATTTCTAGGCTCATAATTTGTCATCTTATAGATTTACTACAGAAAAAAAAGGGCCCATCTTCTTTTTCTATGATGGCCCAGATTTGTTTGTCAAGATGATGATCGAGACACAAACATTTTTGTTGTAATTTATTCCACAAATTTTCCGCACAGGTGAATGTTATAAAATTATCAAATTAAAGTGAACAGTACCGTTTGAAGAAAATGTGTGCATATAAGTAAGTCTGTCTGATTACTGATTTATTTAATTAATTACGGCTGTCATTTATTGTGTAAGTTTTTTTTTTAATGAAAGGGTATTCTCATTAACCGTAAGCTGTAAAACTTTGACTAATTAAATACAACATTGAGAAGTGGGGAACTTAACTCAATTACAGGTCTTAATTAAATCCTCGTAATACCATGACGTGAAGAGATCTTACTTGAAGCCTATAAATTATAAATCAACCAAAAAAAAAATAAAAAAAATTAATACACTAACCAATCAACACATAGGTGAACTACTAAATCAACAAAATATTAGACTAATAAACCAACCAATATATAACTTATGTGATGATTTTAAATAAAATTCTTCCCATAACCATCAATTTTGAGATGGACTATATATACATGTGTGTGTGTGTGTTATAGAGCACCAGATGAAAGAAAAAGGTACTCTTTCCGATGGTGGTGGAGGAGTTTTGTGAATAAGAAAAAATAAAGAAGTAAAAAGATAAAAGAGATGAGGTGATTGAAGATATTCGGGTTGAATAACAATGATAAATCAACTGATCAGGCTAGATTCAAATTTAAACCTACCAGATCCAACAAAGAAATAAAGAAGCATAACGATGTGGATTGGGGAGAAGCTGTAGCTAGGGTTTCTTTGAGACTGCAGATTTACTCTGTAAGCTTAATATGCATTTTGTATACTGAAAATTAATTGCGCTGATATTGATGTTGAAATTTCCTCTGATGACCGAAATGCTGGTGGCATGAAAGTGAAAACCGGCAAACTGCCGCTAAGTGACGGAGAAAACCTGCAAAAGGAAGAAGAAAAACCATCCACTGATGACTTGAGCACCAGATTTTCTCCCCATGAAAAAAGGTTCTTGGCTCTTAGCTCCAATTATTCCTTGTCTAGGTCTAGCTCTCGCACCTCACATCACTATGACGAATACAACACTTTGATGTCACTGGCTCTTCGGTCACCAGTGGAATTGAGAACTCCATATGTGATTAAAACGTCTCCCCATCGTCTCTGTATAAAAAAAAAAAAATTTAAATGCCTCCTTTGAACAACCAACCCAAGTCACGTTCAGTGACAGAGTTAGGAACTTTATTTAGGGTAGGCCAATAAAATTAAAAAAAAATGTTTATATCAAAATATTATATTAAAACATTTAATTTGTAACATAGAAAAGATGTGTAACGTGTACAACTTAAACTGAACATGACGCTTTTTGACATTAACAAAATTACTTAGATTAAGGTTCATACCAAGTGTCTCTGTGATACCTTGTTCAATAAAAATAATTAAATTATCAGCATGAAACTCATTATTTATTTAATTTATTACATATCCGGGTTTTTACAATTTTTATATAGTTGAAAATGTATGTTCAGTTGTAGTAGTCTTGTAAATATTGGAAGAATCAAGATAAGACAAGTTAATCTGTCAACTAAATATAGACTAAACTAAAGTAGACACAATCACATTTTATAGAAAAACACATTAAAGAAAAAATAGAAGACAAAAAATAACAAGAATCTATCATAATCTAGCCCCTTGTATCTGATTTAATTGAAAAATAGACCAAATAAAATATTTTAATTAAATTATATGATCAATCTGAATACAATTAATTCAACTTGTGATTTTGTTTCTCTATATACTATGGCAAAAAGCAAAATTTTAATTTTATTTCATGTTCCCAGCAACCAAACAGAGCTTAGTATGGTTCAATAAGAAAACTTAAAGAATGAATTTCATACAGTTAAAAAAAAACATAAGAGTAGAAGTAGAGCACCAGAGAGTCTCAATACTTGATGAAGAAACCTGCAAATATGGGTACAGAAAAAATGAGGTTTTTTTTTTTGGATTTATAATGGGTTAGAGCGTTAGGAATTTAAAAAAAAACTAATAAATAAAATGAGCTTCAATCAATTATATAAAAATTAATCAGCCACTAAAACTTAACAAGAATAGTAAAATGGACCTAAGTTTCTACATGTAAAATTTAGTACTACATTATATATATATATATATATATATATATATATATATATATATATATATATATATATATATATATTAAAAATTTAGGATAGGCCATGACCCACCCAAATTATTATATAGCCATTAATAATGTTATTAATCCAAAGCAAGCTGGTGTTGGTTTAATTATTGCATTGTTTGTTAAGTCTATCACTCTAAACTCAAAAGAAAAGAAAGAAAGAAAGGAAATTTCAATTCTTGGGCTGGTCTCATTTTGTATTATCTTGAGGATTCATTATAGAAGTAAAATCTCAAATTTTTAAATTTCGGACATTAAATAGTTTTCTGGAGTAGGAATTCTCTAGGTTTTTTAAAAAAAAATTGTGGATATAGAATCATACTGCAAAAGAAATCTAAAATTTTGATAGAAGAGGAGATATGTTAGTCATAAATTGGTCACTAATTTGATCACTTAGATGCTGTCAACTAGGTTTCCAAGGACTTATAGTTCGATCGTCAGTCAATCACGAAAAAGTAAAAACCGACCAGCTAACAATAGACTCACTAACTCACTAACCAATTTTTGCATCCATCATGTAATAGTATATTGGAACTAAATTTAATTAAAAGTGACAACATATATTATATAATAAAACACTTTCAACAACTTCTAAACTCTTATCCTTTATAATGAACCTAAAGGGAATGGCTTACCGACTTAGAAACACTTGTAAATACGTCAAATTCAAGTAGTCTATAGTTAAAGGGGAACTTACAATAACCCCCTTAGGTTTGACTTTATCTATGTTAGGCACATAATTCAACGGTCAAAGTTGTTAACTTTTTGGCAACTTTAACCGCAAATTACTTACATGTCTTCCATTTTCTCTTAGTATTTTCTTGTTTTGCTTGGCTTTCTACAGGTTGGATGGCGTTGCGAATGTAGTGATTTGGAGCGGGATTGAGCAAGATGGAGCTTGGGCATGCAAGTTGATGCAAAAGAAATAAAGCGTTTGTGACCCTGGCAACGCGTTACCAATGTTACTAATGTTCTGTCATTTTTCCTGATTTGGCGTCGTGTCACCGCCAACTCGACCCGATTGGCAATGCATTGCCAACCTCTCATCTGTTTCACCCGAACCTCGCATTTTGATAGTCCCCCACACCTTTTCACCTAATGACCTGTCATTGGAAGAGGGATTTCTATCTTTTTAGGGTTTGGAAGCCAAAAGAAGTGAGGAGAAGGCCATTGGGTATAAATAGCTAAAGGAAATGAGGAGCTCATCATCAATAATGGCATACTCTTGTTCTCATTTCATCTTAGGACTACCACCATTGGAGAATGTTAAAAGCTTCAAGAAGGAAACTAGGAGTCAAGGAGACTTAAACTACTAGAATCCATCTTGGGTTTCTTCTTTTCCTTTTCTTATTTAGTAGGATTTTCATGAATTGTTTATTTATGGGTTTATTGTTGAAAGATATGATGAATTGTGAGTAGATTACTACATCTCTTTAGGATGATACCTCTATTTCTTGCTATTTAATGGATCTTTGTTGATTTCTTATGGATATTAAACTCTTTGTGCCACCCATCCTTGTACTTGATGCTAGTGTGAATGATGGCCATTTTCACACACTCACAAATTGCACTTTGCTCTTGAGAAAGAGAGAAAAGGGATAAAAAAGAGGAGTGAGGTGTAATGAACTTTATAGGTTAGAGGTAACTTATAGGTTCATTAGGTGATTAATTAGGAAGTTCTTGGACTACACTACTTTGGACTAAGGCAAAATATTGAGAAATGCCTTGTTTGTTCCCAAGTAACCAAAGATTTAGCTTGAGAAAGTGGGTTTTTGGACTTTAGACTCCTACACCACATAAAGGAGGCAAATATTCTAGGGCTTCAAAGACTTGGGTAGCAAGAAATAGGGAGGATTCCTACGGAGATGATTTTCCTTTTTTAACCACTTAGTTTAATCTCTTTTAGGAGTTTGATTGTTAATTTAGCTTTCCACCTTTGAGTTAATTAGTTAATTAGATGAGTCATTTATCTTGTCCTTGTTCCTTAATCACTTAAATCACCATTTGACCTTAGGCTTTGCTAGTGTTTTCACTTTAATAGTCAAGTAGTTTGGATAACCAATATCCTTTCCTTGGTAAAATCACATAATCCCTTAGGACGATACCCTTCCTCATCCTAGCACACAACAAAATCCATCATGCGCTTGCGAGTGATAAATGGTTATAAATTATTAAACTCTTGTTTTCACAACAATCTACACTTTGTTCTCCTCATTTTTGAAAACTTACACATTGTCTTTACTTCTTTTACAATAATTTCTGAAACCCTAATTTAAGTTGTAACATAGTTATCTTTCAGTAATTTCAATCTCTTCAATATTTTTTATAGTCAATAGACATTTAAATTATTAGTTTTTCTTTTCTATAAATACATGTTTCACTTTGTAAATGTAAATCAGTATTTTTAAATATTAGTTAACTACAAAAAATTATCAAAAATTTTAAAATTATTAGAACATAGTCATTAGAAAATTTAAATTAGGATTTTAAAAATTATTATAGAATAGTGTAAAAAAGAATGGGGGTAAAGTGTAGATTATTCAAAATAGATGACATAAATTATAAATTAAACTGAATCTCAAGAGGTTTTTGTAATTTTTCCCTAATTAAATGGCCAAATGGAGGTGGGGCAGGGATGGTAGATTTGCCGGGTCCACCAATTGAAGGCTTTTAAACGTGTGACATGGATCGGGTCATTTTGAGGCTAATGAAAGGGGCAATAAAAGCCAACAAGTGAAATGACAACCTCTATTGGAGGAGGGTTGTTTGCAATGTAGAGCAGTGGAGCCCTTGGGGGAGCTAGTTGCTAAAAGGTTCCTGTCCCCCCCTGTACCCTCCGGCTGTCACCATTTGATGCCCATTTGCGCAACTTGCTGCTCTCTCTTTCCTACCCTACCTAGCTCCAAATTGGATCTCCAATTACTTGTCCTTTGGATAAGATGTTCGCTACTAAACATGCCAAGGCATCCAAAAGTTGATTAGCCTTTTTCGTTTTGTATTTACCCAAAAGTTTGCTTTAAACAATTTTAGGCAGAAAAAAAAAAACATCATCCCAAATCTCAGCTCATCGGGTTTTAGGCATCATTCCCTTAAATTTTTTTAATCACCAAAATAATACTCAATGAGCGGAATCTGGGATGATGTTTTTAATAAAAAAAAACTCTTCTTTTTTTTTTTTATCTAGAACCAATTTCATTGAAAATTTAATACTAGCTAAAAATTACTTGAATAATATTTCTTGAAAAATTAAATAATTTTTATGAATTTTATTTCTTACCTAAGATTTAAAAAAGAAAATTTAATAAAACATACTTAAATTATGCAAAATTATTTTAAAAGTTATTCTTTAAGCTTCTTAAAATGTAGAGTTTCGATTACAATTGAAATCATTCCCTCGAATGCACCTCTAGATTTTTTTTGGTTAATTACAATTTATTCCTTAAGATTTAGGTAAAATTACACTTTATCCCATTTTGTTTAGAAAATATACACTTTACCCCTTATCTTTTTAATATAATTCAATAATAACTTCTAAAATCATAATTTAAACTATACATTTGTCTTCTTCAAACAATTTGAATCTGTATAGTATTTTTTTATAATTAATTGACATTTAAAAATTGTACTGCTTTAAAAATTGAATGAAATATAGGAAGAAAAAATTGATAATTTAAAATATCTATTAATTATAAAAAAAATAACATACACACTAAAATTACTAAAAGATTGTTACCATAAAGTCTAAATTAACATTTCAGAAGTTACTATCGGACTATATTAAAAAAGCAGTCGGCAAAGTGTATACTTATAAAACAAAAGAAGGAAAAATATAATTTCACCTAAACCTGAGGGGGTAAATTATAATTATATTTTTTTTTCTTTCGTGAAGTCTCAATATAGGTCAAGGTAAATTGTATTTGCATCTCTAATATTTAATTATTGTATCATTTTAGACCCTAACCTCTATTTTATATATAAAAAATTTCTAACATTATTTAAGTGTTTCATTTTAAACCTTTTATAAATAAAAAAATATTAATGTGGATGAAAAATGTCACATGATATGCTAATATCGATGATTTGTCATGTGACACAATAAATCAATTACCATTGATCAAGTAGGAAAGTAAGAAAGAATTAAAAAATTAAAAGATGAGGAAAAAATTATAAAAAAAATAATCAAAGCCTGTGAATCAGATCTATTCCCTATTGCCTTCTCTACAACCACCACTTCCGTCATTTCACAACCTTCGACCGCCACTATTTTCCCCGCCTGTATCTCCCCTGCCGTTCCACCATTCCTACCGCCCAAATCGATCTCGATAACGGTCGCCTCCCTCGACAGTGATACCCATTTCAAACAGAACCTGAGATGGATGAAGGACGTTGATACCCGTTTCCAACACGGGGAAAGGCGTGAAGAAACGCGATCTGAAGAATCACAATGAAACACGAGGAAGGACGGTGAGGCAACGGCACAAGGGCGTCGGCTCGGTGTCGGACTGGGTGGGGAGGAGGATAGTGCGTCAGGGAAGGAAGGGGATTGGAGTTTGTGAAGGACTGGTGGTCGATTTGGGTAGCTGATCCGAACGGTGGTTGGCGGTGGTGGAGCGGGTGATCGGCGGTGGATGAGCAGGTGATCAGCGGCGGCTTTGCATTTGACTAGTAGAGAGTGGATCTGCTTCTTGTTTTTTATTTTTTTTATTTTTCTTACTTTGTTTTATCCTTTTATATTTTTCCACATCATCCATGACAATTAATTTATTATACCATGTAACAAATAGTCCATGCTTACATATCATGTGACATTATCCGTCCACATTAACATTTTAAATCCATAAAAGACTTAAAATGGAATACTTAAACATAGCTAAAGATTTTTCACGCACAAAATTAAAGTTAAGGTCTATAATGATATAATAATTAAAGAATAGGAGCCAAGGAAGCAATTTATCCGTATAAGTCATGTAGATTAGCTTGCGGAACTTATGACTGAAAGGACGAGAACCATACTTTAAAGGCCGTTGAATGTATTTTCATCGAGTTAACGAACACACGTAATTAATTAATTTATATTGATTACTTAAAAGAATATTGATGAATTTTATGAGTTATGTCAAGGATGTTTACTACTATAATAACTTAGTGTTTATCTCTTATAGTGGATTTTGGTTCGTAGAAATTATATTCAAGATATTTTCATACAAAGCATAATCACACAATAAATGTTTTTAGTTCTTTTTTTTCTTATTTAATTTCTCTTGTGCTGACTTGAATTTGATTGCCAAGTCAATTATTATTGCTCCCTGGCTATATAAAGTGCCCAACCCCGCTGCTTCTACTTTAACAAGTCATCTATTGACCAGGAAAACAGATTAATCTGGCCATACTTCTCCTTTTCTTTCTCCACTTTATGAAGCAATGGAAGCACAAGAGCTTGAAGAATCATTTGTCCTCGACTGCATTCGCGAACATCTACTTGAAGATTTAGCCTCCACAGATGACTTCCTAGCCAGCCTCGATTTCGGTCTCCCTCATCTCCAACCCATCATCAAACCCGAACGCGATTGGACCATTCCCGACTCGGATCCAATTAGTCACCAGGTGAAGCCAGAAAGCCCCGAGCTGGTCTCCCTGGATGATCATAATCCTCCGTACCAAACACTCTTTCGCGGGTCAGAGCCAGCCGACCGCCACGCGGAAATCAGAAGGCACTACCGAGGTGTCCGGAGAAGGCCTTGGGGCAAATTCGCTGCTGAGATCCGGGACCCAAACCGAAAGGGGAGTCGGGTCTGGCTGGGCACGTTTGACCTCGAGGTGGACGCTGCCAGGGCGTACGATTGTGCTGCGTTCAAATTGAGGGGACAGAAAGCAATACTCAACTTCCCCCTGGAGGCGGGAAAGCCTGGTCCTCAGGCCACCGCCAGCCGGAAAAGGAGGAGATAGAGGAACTTTGGGCCGCCGGGATGTTACGTCATGGCACCGGGATGTTGTGAGGTGGGGTGAGGTGCGGTGAGGGAGGATGAGGAACGAGTTCGAGGCAGTCCACAATCGTCTTCAGACACGTGTTCTGTTACTAAAATGTACATTGACATGTGATGCCATGAAACTGCTATGATATACTAACGTTCTGTAAAAAATAAATAAGGCAAATGGGTAAATCGCTCAACCATCTTTTCGCGACACTATTGTTCTTTTAGCAGTTAAATCAATCATCAATTGTTTTGTTTAAACGCAAATCTTCTACTGTCGTTAAATTTCCAACCATATAATATTGAACATTTTGATAATTTGACGACAGATGTGAGATATATATGTTACAAGTTTATCTATAGAAAAACATAAAATATCAAATTTAATCCTTAAATTTTCGTCCAACATTATAAAACTTTCACAAATTTTCACATTTAACGATTTAGCTACCCTTTGCCTATTGCCGATGCCAAGAGGGACACCGGCTTTCTAATCAGCCCCTGCTATCTAATCATCCCCCATCTTAGCTTGAAGACAACAATAAACTTATCAACAAAATGCACTAGACTTATGAGAGCGCAACTACTGCTGCATTCTTCATACCAAAACAAACGAACTTGGCCATCGGTATTGAGACAATGTTTTTTCTCCCTCTATAAAAACACAAACAATGATCTAAGGGTGCCAAGTTGAAATGATAATGCAAAATGTATAAAATCAAAGAGCATGACAAGAACTTTAGAGTCTAGAAGTTCTCCAGCTACTTCCTACTTCTCTTGAAGTGAAAAAAAAGAACAATAATAACACTGAAAAAACTAGTTGGAACATTATCCTTCGTATATCTTATCCATAGATCTTCTAGGGTGAAATTTATTAATTAGTAGTATGAATCTATGTCCCATAAAATTTTCATGGATCATGTGAAATCCATTGCAATAATCAACCTAGACAAGTCTTGGATTGGGAGTGATTTTGGGGAACTTAGCAGCAAATAGCCATGCCTTTGCCGAAGTTAGTGAACGATGATTGCCAGCTTTCGTGAAGCTTTTCCGGATAAAAAAATTCAGCCCGTTGGTGAAGCTAAACCACTTAGGTTTTTGATAAATTTTTCAAGAACAAGCTCAGTTGTGGAAGTGTTCAGATGAATTCTAACAAAATTTCAGAAATCATATAGGAATGTACAAAGAAAATGAAATACTAAAGCTTAGAACAAGAAGTTAAGAGGTCAAAGAGTTTGAGAATAAATTGTGTAATTTACCTAGAGAATGGTAATTATGTATTTTTTATTGGGTAAAATTCATTTGTGGTACATAAATTTTTTTCTTTGTCCTAAACAAGTCCCTAACATTTATTTTGTCCTCTTAAAGCTCCTAACCTCTTTATTTTTGTCTCAAGTGTGGTCTTTCCATCAATTTTGTAGTTAAATTTAACAAAATTTCAAGAAAAATTCCAACTTTGACCCCTAAATCTTCTTAATCCCACCAAAGTACCCTTAACCTGTAAATTTAACAAATACACACTCTCTCATTCATTTCAACTACCCAGAAAATATTAACCCTCTCTCTCATCGACTCCAACCTAACTCGGCTGGATTACTCCAAATGCAACTATAAGATCCTTGTTTTCATCATAGAGTGAGAGGTTTAGAATCACCGTGACATCGTTCTCATGAAGTTGTGGGTCGGACGATGACATAGGTGAAATTAATGGCTTAATCATATCAGCTTTCGCAATCTTGATTTGGTTCTTTGACTTGTGCTTCTCCAGAAGCAAACATCAGTTACCACATATAGTTGTCAATGGCTTCAGTCCAAGTCGTCGGAAGAAAACATGTTAAACACTCGCATTATTACAAAAATCCCTTTTTCCAACGGCCAATTTGTTGAAAATTTCTAACGTGCAAGACTGTTGGAAACTGTTAAAAAAAATGTAAGCTGTGAAAAAAAAATAGCCATTGGAAGCATGCAAAATTTCCAACAGGCAATTTTCCAACAGCCTAGGCCGTTGCAAAAAATGTAAGTCATATTGTTTCTAACAGCTTAAGCCATTGGAAAACATCTTGTGAATTTTTCCAACTTCCCAAGCCATTGGAAAGGGAAAATATGTACATCATATTATTTCCAACGGCTTAAGCCGTTGGATAACATCTTGTCAATTAAAAGAAAATATCATTTCCAACAGCTTAAGCCGTTGGAAACGGAAAATATGTACACGTATTGTTTCCAACGGCTCAAGCCATTGGAAAATATCTTTTGTGAATTTTTCCAACGTCTTAGGCTGTTGGAAACATCTTGTTATGTACTTTGTATTGTTTCCAATGGCTTAAGCCATTGGAAAACATCTTGTGAATTTTTCCAACGGCCTAGGCTATTGGAAAAGAAAATTTTAAATAATAATAATAATAGTTGTAGTAATATATATATACACACACACAGAGTATAAGAAATAAAAATAATTATAGTATGTATATTTATGTTACATTGATATTTAGATTTATATATATTCGCATTGATATATTTATGTATGTTTATATAATGTGTGTGTGTGTGTATTAATTATAAAAATTTTGTTAGAAACTATTATAATATATGTATGTACATACGTATGTATATCATATATAAAATATTTATCATATTTATTGTACAATTTTAGAAAGTAAAGTAAATATTTTGAAAATATTTTATTGTAAATAACAATAATAATAATAGTAATACATACACATACACACACACACACACACACACACACACACACACACACATTGATATATATATATATATATATATATATATATATATATATATATATATATATATATATATATATATATATATATATATACACACATGTGTGTGTGTGTAAAATTTGACCCAGCTGAATAAAATGATGAAGTGGGCCAAAATAGCCCAAACTCAAACCTAACTAACCTTAGCTATAATTACTAATACTTATCCTCATCTCTCCCTCAAATATCGCCCTCTCTGTCGTCAACGCTTTTGGCCCCCTCTCCATCCTCTCAAAGCCCCCCCGTCTCCGTTTCTCCCTCTCCCTCCTCTCAGCCTCTCCTCTTCCTCGCGGCCTCTCCGCCTTCCATCTTCGTCTTGCCCCCTCTTCTTAGCTCTCCCACTCCTATAGCCCCCTCCTCTCGGCCCTCTCTCCATCATCTCAGCCCTCTCTGTCTCTCCCTCTCCCTCCTCCCTGATCCCCGGTGCTCGTTAATGTGTCTCTCCTCTGCCGTGCTCATCGGCCTCACCAATCCGTCGTCCGTGCACCCCATCGGCCGGTCCTCAGTCCGTCCGTCATCACCGCTTCCACGTCCTCTTCGCCTTCCTCGGTGGCCAGAAGAGATGGGATCGGAAGAGATGGCCTTTGATTATGTTTAAATTTGTTTCGGACTTTCGATTTGGGCTTGAAATTTGTTATGTATTTTTATTTTTTATTTTTTTTTAGATCTATTTGGATATTTTGATTTCTTATTCAGATTTGTTCAGTTTTTTAATTTTGATTTTGGTTATATCTCTTTCGTATGTTTAGATTGGTTCTTATATTTTTTATTTCGTATGTTTAATCTTTACTTCAGATTTGTTTGGATTTTTTCTTTTTTATTTTGGTTGAATCTTTTTGTATTTTTTGTTTGATTGATTTTGTGTTAGATTTTGTATTTTTCTGAATTTTAAATTTTTGTACTAATGTAAAATATAATTTTGTATATTTAAAATAATAAATATAAATTATGTAATGATATACTTTTTATTATTCTCTTGAAATATTTTTCCGACGGCCTTGGACGTTGGAAACTTCCATCAGTGTGAGCCGTTTGTAATTTTCCAACCGCCCTAACCGTTGGAAAACTATTTCACTATTTAAAAAAATTCCCAAAAAAAACAGTTGGAAATTTCCAACAACCTATCCGTTGGAAATACCAATGGCTTATCATTAGGCCGTTAGAATTTTTTTCCCAACGCATGATTTACCAACAGCCCGATTTCCAATGCATTGGAAATTGTCAATTTTTCAACGCAAGGCTATTGGAAAATGGCTTTTTTTTAGTAGTGTCGGGTAACGAACTCCAAAAGCATAAAGCCATTGGCAGAAGCACAAAACATGGCGATCAAATTGAAGACTTGCTGCGTGATAGGATCACATCAGGATCAAGAAGCAATCGCTGACGTTCTGCTGAAGTTGGTATCAAAGAAGAATTTATGGCATGAACGCAAAAATAATGGTTGGAAGAACATCCATTTGTATTCATGGCCTGAACATTGCAGGAACTTGACAAAGGTGGCAGCTTTTTGAATGCGACACATACAATGGCAAACAGATACTCCATTAAATGATGCAATGGTAGCAGAAGAAATGTTTTTCAACGACTCACTACGGATATGCAAAATCGTGCTCAAGCAGAATGTGCCTGGCAACGACAAGCCCAATACCAATGACGATTTCACCGACAATGGAAAGTCAGAACCTGTAGTAGGTGTGGGAGAAGGCTGGTGAAGATTGAAGGAGATGGTAGCAGCAGTGGATGAAATGAATTTTTCTAAGGAGTTACTTTTTTTTTTGGGGAATTAAATGGATGAGAAGGAGGGTTGATGTGTTAAATTTGCATGTTAAGGGTAATTTGAGTAGGAGGAAAAAGATGTAGGGACTAAAGTTAAAATTTTCCACAAAATTCTATTAAAGTTAACTTTAAAAATTGACAGATGGACCACATTTAGGATAAAAATATAGAGGTTAGGAACTTTAAGAGGGTAAAATAAAAATTAGAGACTTATTTAGGACAATGCAAAAATGTTAAGTGATAGGTGCATAATATGATGGTCAAAGTAATTGACTTTTTGGCAACTTTGACCTCAATTTCTATCATACCAAGCCACATTTCTTAGTGTTTCTCGCTTTGTTCCCACTTTATGCAAGTTGGAGAATATCATTGATGTGTCAAAATGAAGCGGGATCAAGCGAAGCAAAATTTGGTCATGAACGGGTCAACTCATCTTAAAGAATGTAGTAGTGCATCAGTAACATTATAAACACTCAAGTTGAAGAAGGCTCATTGGCAATACCATTCAACACGATGGCAACACGGTGCCGCTACATCCTCTGTTTTGGTGATGCAGCGCCATTGTTTCTGGATTTTACGATCCCTTACCCCATATTTGAATTCTAGCTTACCACTGGTTGAGGGATTTTATCCAAAGTGTTAAGTGAGGCAAAAACAAGATTGGTAGCAAACTTTGAGCCAAAAAATTCTGGAACAAGTGCTAGGTGTTCATCTCATTCACCAAACTCTTTTTTTCTTCCTCCCTTGGAGCCACCATTGGAGACTTGTGCTTGGAGCTTACTTGAAGGTGCTAAAGGGATTCTTGGAGGCTAAAGGGACTTGAGCTTCTAGGGGTTTTTATTGGTTCCTTCTTTTATTTCCTTTCTTGTATTTTCCTTTGTGTTTGGATTGAACTTAAGCAAGATGTTTATGGCTAGTTTGGATATGGAGTAAATTTTTTTTTATCTCTTTATGAAGAAACCCTTGATACTTATTATTTAATGTTTATTTGAGGTTTTTCATATATATTGATTCTCTTATGTTGCCTACTTTTGTGCCTGATGTTTGTGTGTTGATTGGCCACTTCACCACCTTACAATCTCACTTCATTCTTGAAAGAAGAAGAACAGAGGTGGAAATGAAGAGTATAGCATGATGGGTATTATGGATTAAAGGTAATATATGAACCCATTAGCTATTTGAAATGAGGTTAGGTCTTAATTCATCTTAGATTAATGTGTGAGCTTAAGAAATGCCATAGTTAATTTTGGGTAAGTAAACCTTGGTCTTAAGAAAAAGACTTTTAAGGGTTGAATCCTCACATCACATAGGAAGTTAGTAGCTTAGAGCCTCAGTTGACTTAGGTAACAAGTTAAAGAGTGAAATCCTAGGGATATAATCTTCTTAATCAAGTTATCTTATTCATATTTAGTATTACTTAGTTCTAGTTTATCTTTTTGGCTATTTAGCATTTAGTGTAGTACTTGTTCACCCTTATTACCTTAGTATTCACATAGCCTAGACCTTAAGTTAGCATTAGTTCTTATTTAACTTAAGGGAAAAGTATTAAAAAAATCACTATAGTTATGCCTCAGGACCAATTTATTGATCATTCTTTCAAGTGGTGCCATTTCCTCACTAAAGTTTTGGTTCAAGTCTAAATTCATCGTTGAGCCATTAGTAGTGCTAACGTGTAAACAAAATGGTGGTGCGGTGATGTAACTATCAACTTAACCCTTAACTTTCTTAAATCACACAAATTGACCTATCAACTCTTAAAGACTGCAACCACACTACCTCATTCACCTTGTCAACCTGTGTAAGCATGGCGGGATGGAACTTGCTCTTAAATGAAGCAATGGTGTCCTTTCAAAGTGAAGCCTCCTGCAACCAACCCACTCCAGCGAACTCAAATTGAAGCTTCCCCACAGCCATTGCCACCACCATAGACAACACCATCATCACGTAGCTCACTCGGAAAGCCTCCATGACCTTTAATATTTTCCCCAATTCAAACAGCTCTATGACCATTACTACTTCGTTCACTACCACGACCTTCAACATTTTCCCAAATTTAAACCACACCATGTACATGACAACTACTGGCGACTCTTTCTCTTGCACCACCATGTAGAAGTCTTGTTGTGATTGTGATCATATTCCTATGAGCCAACATCACACCCTTCATTTTGTCGATAGTACCAGGCCAGTACAGGATGGCCGTTGTACACTATTAGGCTTTGAGTTATAAGCACACCATGTGTTTGATGAAAGCCCTGAACCAAGCTACCAATTTTAGAAGAGGCTATAGAGGACAGAGATGGGATGGAAAGGAAAAGGTTGGGCCGGGACGATTGGCCAATGGTGGAAGGGCATGATTGAGGAGTTGGGCTTGGTCATGAAGAAGGTGCTCAACGATATAGGTAGGGGAGCTGGAGGACCCATTTTTTTCTAAATGCAACACATATCCATAAAATGCCACATAATTCCCCAAATGCCACGTTTTGCCTAATTGGCATGCCATTTAAACCGATTTTTTTTTCCACATAATCATCTTTAAACGGAATATTCTAGTATCTAAAGAAAAGTTACAATCGTCAGTTACATCAGTTGCATAATTGGTACCCAATTCAAACTTTAGTGAGTACTTGGGCCCAAACTAAAACTTCAATGAGGAAATTGGCACCACTTAAAAGAATTATGAGTAAATTGGTCCAGACGCATAACTACAATGAGTTTTTTTGTACTTTTCCCTTAACTTAACTTTGTAGTGAGTAGCTAGGACTTGACTCTAGGTAAAATCTCTTCTATCTCTTGAGATGACACCCGTATTCACCACTCGCATACAACAACATCATACACTTGGGGGTGAATAGGAGTTATAAATTTAAAACTCTCTATTAGTTTTGTATGTAGCTAAGTTGTCCATATTCAAAATAATAGTGTTAAATTTCACTTGATTGCAAATATTAGTGATAGATTTAATTGTAAAAAAATAATAGTAGCCAATTTATGCTATAGTGATAATGCTAGTGGGTGATTTGCCAATTTTTCCAAATAAATAAATAGCTAATTAATGAGAAAACTACACCCTACTCTCTCCAATTTTCCAGCTATACAACAAATAATCTAGTTCGGATCCCCATGTCTAAAAAAATTGTCATTCTCCTTTTTTTTTTTTTAATAATAATAGCATATCTTTATCTTGTAATTTGTTATGGTACTTCTGAATGCTAAAAAATAATAATATTGTTAATTTTTTATTTATGATTTTTTTGAATCACTATCATCAGAAAGTTAATATACATAAATATAAAATAGACTTAATAATTTTTTTTATAATTAATTAAATTTTTATAAATTTTTTACTTACCTACCTAGAAAAGGATAAAGTTTGATAAAATTTAACCAACAAAATGTTATCCAGTGGAGTTAATTTTCAAATGATATTAATTCCGTGCAACTATAAAAATGAAAATAAACTGTTATAGATTAATCCAACTTAACTGTAAATAAATAACACATTCATTTTTTTTCCTTGTAGATGTTACAATTTTTTTTCCTAATTCTCTAAAACTGTTAGATTACATTAGAAAAGAGGAAATTTTGCCATATAAATAGAGAATCGATTAATAATTTAATCCATAAAAAAAGAAGTAACTGTTAAACACTTCTTAGATAATTTAAGTTTATTGTTCACAATTACTTAACAATCTCAACTAAGATTTTTATTATTATCAGTATAATTTTTTTGAGTTAATCATCCAAATAATCTATTTCATGTTTTTGACTAAGTGCTGACTCAACACTTTTTAATTTACTTTTTAAAACCACCGGAAGCTAATGTTATATCTTTATCAAACATTAGAAGGAAAAGGTATAATCTCCAAAAAGATAGAAGATACGCCAAAAGCTGTACATTTTGGATGTCTGTACTGAAGACAAGTGCTACAATCTACTAATAATATCTACTCCCTTGGCTTTGGCTACACTTCAACGACTTTTTAACCTAACAAAGATAAATATTAATGCAAGACGATGGTTAACGAAACATAAAAATCGAAAAATTCATGAAGGAATATACGGAATATACAGGGAGAGAGACAACGAAGCAAAGGAAAGGAATGGGGAGGGTTCCGACAAAGGGTCGATCTCGCTCCACTGGAAATGTGTCCCTCAAATCAAGACGGGATAGGGAGAAAACGCCGTCTATGGCATGTCTACTGTCTAGCCCTCACAGCCTTAGCTTAAAGCATGACACACGATGACCAGATGGTTCAATTCATTTTAATTTAATTTAAAATAATTTATTTTGATTTTTATATTTTTTAGCTGAAAATAATTTTATTTAAAATTTATTATTATTTAGATGTAATAATTTAGTAAAAATATAATTTTTATAATCTTATTAAAGTTTTATAAATTTTTTATTATTAATACCTAAAACTAGAAAAATCATAAAAAATTTACTTTTCAATGAATTATTACATCTACATAATATTAATTTTTAAATAAAATTATTTTCAGTTAAAAAATATAAAAATAAAAATAAATTATTTTAAATTAAATTAGCAGTTAAAATGAATTGGAGAAGAAGAGCCACTGCTAAAAAAAAATCCAGCCTGAACCAACCTTGAAAGAAGATGAAGAAGGATAGATCATAGAGAGATATTGGATCTAACGACCAAAATTTATTGGCCATCAGATGGAAAAATATGAACGCTTGTACAAAAAATTAAATAGCCTATCTCTTTCTCCCACTCAAATTTCAAGGCCATTCTCAATGCCTTGTCATCTTTTTCTTCACCATTGATACTTAAGGCATTAAGTATTGTTACGCTAGGTATACTACACGACGTAACTTGAAGGTATATTGTATGGTATATAGTATTATTTACAGTTATTATTTTTATAAAATAATATTAGACATTATTTTAAAATAAAATAAATTAAATATTTTTTACACCTTTTTATATACACTCTAAATTATCTTATCATAATTTATCAAATATAAATAAAATATATATGATGAATGATTATATTTTTTATACAAAAAATATAAAAAATGTTATATGTAAAATAAAATAAATATTACTTAACAAAAAAAACTAATTTATTGATACATGATTTAAAAAAAAATAAAACAAAAGCAAAAGAAAAAATATGGACCTTGCAGTATTTTGTTATATACTGTAAAATTTTGATAAAAAATGTATAAAAAATAAAAAATATATGAAATATCACATAATATCACAATATTATACCACTATGATATTAAGCACCATGTTGATTCCCGTCTATTCTAACACTTTGATAAGGCTTTCTTGCTTCCAAACGATTGGTTCGTTGGCGCAAATTGTGAGCTTAGTGACTTGACCTGAATTAATGCAAAGATACGCGGCAGATTGTGACTTTGTGTTTAGCTTTTTGTTTTGTGATGATGCTTTGGAATTACCTGTTTGTCTACGTTTTGTATTTTCTATTTTGTTTAGGACTTGTGTGTGGTTTATAAATTGGACAGCTTATTCTTAAGAGTCCGAGTATGAAAGAATGTTAAAACAAATAAGAGATGATGGTGATGAAGAAAGGCTTTGAGATGTGAAATTATTTCACTTTCTTAAAGAAAATTATTTCTCACCATAAGTATTGGGAAAATGCCTTTAGGATACAATAAAACTGTATGAAAAATCTCTTTCAAATTTGTGAAATGACTCATTTATATAGAAAATGGAAAAATATAACTTTTTCCCTTAATAAACACAATCATTAACAAATATGTGTCTCTTGAAATAGACACAATTATTCATAAAGAAACGTATTTCTTACAAAAGACACAATTGTTAGAAAAGTCATAGTTCTTTGAATTGACACAATTGTTTATAAAAAAATGTGTTCTTTGCAAATGACACAATCGTTAAAAGTGCCACAACTTTTTGAAGTTTAATTAATTTATAAAATTAGTTAAAATCAAATAAAAAAAATACCTTTTCTATTTATGCGAAACTTGCAAACTACATATGGAACTGAAAAATGTTCCAATCATCGCCCACTAGTTTGTAAGTTATACGTTAATGTTCACCAAACAATATATTGTGCATACAAAAAGGTATCTTTCTATTCGAATATTCAATTAGTGTATATATCTCAAAGTTCTAATAAAGTTATAAATATCGCAAAGATTTGAACCTCAACTCTTTGTATTAAAACCAGAGAGATAACACACATAACACTCATCAAAATTTAATCAATATTTTTCTTCTGTCTAAGCATTATTATATATGGCAATGTGCTAATCTTGGTTTTTTGTAATATTTATAAGAAGTTCCTCAATCAATCTTCTTAATTGAAGCAGCACCACTTCGATATTACATAAGTAAACTTTCACTATTAAATTGTCTCAGTTGCTTATAAACACAAATTGCAATAACTCCATTAAAAGTACAAACTTATCTTACCAATTGCAGCAACTGTTTGCACTAGTTTCAAAATTATGAGACTTATCTTATGCATACAAGCACATAACTATAACTTGTTTTTACTCATTGAAGTTTAGAATTAGTGTTCGAATAATTTAAAGTCAGGTTACCATTACAGGTGCTTTTATTGAGGATTTCAATTTCATTTCTCCCATTGTGGAGGTAAACCAAATCTTTACCAGCTTATGTCCATATTTTATATAAATAACAGTGATCACACCATCAATATTAATCATAGACATAATCATGTCGTATATTAATATATTTACACTTTTCATTACAAATTTCACTAAATACTTTTGATATAGTAGTCTCAACAATATAATGAAAAGAATTAGCAGCATCAATTACAATGTTCAAACCATTCTAATTAAGCGTCTTCAACACCCAAAGCTACAAGCTTTAACCCTAAGTTTAATTAGTAATACAAATTTGGATGCCAAATGCATAGCACTTTCACATAAACAAATATCCACACGTAAGTGGTTTTGTTTCACTAGTATTTTATACTCAATTTCCAATACACATCATTCTTGCATAGGGTGATAATTTGAATATAACAACTTTAAAGTTTTTTTTCTTTTAAAATATCTCAAAACTCTTGGGATTACTTTGCAATATTTCTTGTCATGTTTGCTTGGATATAGCAAGCAAAATATTCTATATCTAGTCTTGTATAATTTATGGCAACATACATGAGACCATCAATAGCATTTTCATGCTTTTTCTTAGTAATAATTTTGTTAATATTATTTGACAATTTTATCAGTCTTATATATAGTTTTTGGCTCAACCCAATCAAATTGCAATAAACTTAGTTCACACAACCATATGGTAATTTTTTTTAGGTCAAACTGTGTAAAGCCCAGTGGTCAGCAACCACTATAAAGGATCCACATACAGCTTTCTGTTGTCAAATTTCTTCATGTTTGAACTTTTACAAAATGGATCTCTTTCAATTTTATACTCAATAAATAATAAAACAATGATTAGTCACCATATAAATTAAATATGTACTGATTGGATTAGCATACATGTATCACAACATAGAACAATTGTAGGAGTGTCTCATTTATAGAGATTTTATAACCATATAGTTGTCCAAGTTTCCACATATGAATTCTAACATCAAATTGAAAAAGCTCACGCTTTGACACCAACACTCATTTCCATTTTCATGGAATAATTGTCTTTAGATTGTTAGAAAAACTTTGAGGTGTGAAATGATTTTACTTTTCTAAAGACAATTATTCCCCCATTATAAAGTACTAGGAATAATGTATGTATACAGTGGACATATGTCCAATTAGACATTGTAGGCTATTCCCAAATCTACCCCTCTTTAGAATAACTAATTTCAATCAAACCCTACCTTAACCTAAATCATAATTGCTGTTTTTTTCAAATCAACTGTTCAAGGTTTGCGAGCACGATTAAAACAACGGGCAAGATGATGACAATGATGATCGGGACGGCGAACAAGATGATGACCATGACAGAAAGAGCGGCAATGATTGAGATGGTGGACAAGATGACAAACAAGACAATGACTGTGGCAGATCAACACGATGGGGGTGACAATCAAGACAACGGACAAGATAACGTCGGTGACAAAGAGCGCGACAATGATTAAGATGGTGGACAAGGAGTCAATGACGGCAGATTAAGACAACAACGGCTGCTAGACGTCCAGAGGATGCGATCTCCAATCAGGCTTGGCTAGATGACAGAATAAGGTGACGACAGAGAGAACTTCAGATCTTCAATCTAGCCCTGGCTTAGCTGGTGGCAATAGGGGTGCTGCTAGCCAATGATAAGCTTGGCCATTGCAGCAGCAAGAAAAAGAGAGATCAATGAAGACTAATTGTGGTTTGTTTTTCAAAAGAAAAATAATTATTTTATTAGTTATTGTTAAGACACTTTTGTATTTCACTTTAAAAATTTTTACATATTTATTTAGACACTTTTTTATTCGTTGAGTCATATACGTTTATTTAGACATTTCCTTAAATGTTTAGGCATTTTTACATTTTTATTTGAACACTTTTACATATTTGTCAGACATTTTTTAAATTATTTCAAACAGTTATTTTCTCAAGATAACAAATTATTTATAAGTTATTTAGTTAAACACTTTTACATATTTTTTTAGACATATTTTAATATTTAATCAAACACTTTTTCTTATTGGTTTAGACATTTTCTTTATTATTTTAAACAGTTTTTTTTCTAAAGATAACAAATTATTCACAAGTTTTTAAGTCAGACATTTTACATATTTATTTAGTCATTTTTAAAGATTCAATAAGAAACTTTTTCTTATTGGTTTAGATATTTTTTTATTTTAAATTATAATAAATTATTTTTATATTACTTTGTTGACACTTCGACATATGATATTAGACATATTTATATTTAATTGTAGATATTTTGTGCACTACGTCAAACATTTATTCATGTTTGTCTTTGACAGTTTTGCAGGTTATTTCTATGAACAGCTGGGGGTGTAAGCAAGGAAGGGCTAGCCTAGTAGCGGTTTTGGGCGGTAATGATTGACGTTGAGATCTGGGAGTGAGTGACAGTGTAAGATTTGGATTCGAGCAGCAACGTGATCTGGAGGCAAGGGGCAGCGAGTGATGATGAGATCCGGAGGTAAGCAGCTGCAAGATTTGGAGGTGATGATGACGGCTCATCGGAGGAGGCAACAATAGCAACGGCGGTGATGGTGGCAGCGAGGTAGGTTTTTTAGGAGATAAGGGTAGGTTTTGGTCTAAGGGCAAATTAGTTAAATTTTTGACTGAGTTATGAGTTATATATAGGAGAATTAGAGGTAGATTAGTATGCCTAATAAGACAAAGGTTTATAGTATAATAATTATCAGGAATATGCCTCTAGGATACAATAAAGCTCTATGAAAAATCTCTTTCAAATTTGTGAAATGACTCATTTATATGGAAAATGAAAAAACGCAACTCTCCACTTAAACACAATTATTCATAAATATGTGTCTCTTGGAATAGACATAATTATTTATGAAAAAATATTTTTCTTACAAAAGACACAATTATTAGAAGAGTCATAACTTTTTGAATTAACTCAATTGTTCATGAAGAAATATGTTCCTTGCAAAGGATACAATTGTTAAAAAAGTCACAACTATAAAATCAATTAAAACCAAAAAACTAAAATATATTTTTTATCTATGTGAAACTTACAAACTACACATGAAACTTAAAAATGCTCCAACAAAGAAAAGTGGATTAAGTGAAGATGTAAGATGTAGGAGTTTTAACAAGGGGAGAAGTTTAGAGGTCAAGAGGGCTAGGATGAGAATTCACCTGTAATTCTCATATTTTTAGATTGTGAGAGAGTTAGTTGTAAGAGTTAATGATGGTAGTATAGGATTGTGTGAGAGTTATGAGCTTGCTTATGTTGTAATCTCTATATATTTATTCGTAGATATAAGCTAATTAAGTGTAGAATGATATTAAATATTAAGTTATGGTTTATCATTTCAATTGTGTTTTAACATAAGTTCATTGAATCTAAAATAGTTTATTTTTATTCTTACATCTTTTTTACCCGGAACTAATTTTAATTAAAAGTTAATATTATTTAGTTGCAATAATCCATTGAAAATAAAATTTTTGCAATCATACTAAATTTTTACGAATTTTTCTAGTTTAAGGCATTAAAAAATAAAAATTCAAAAAATTTTAATAACATCATAAAAATTTCCTTTCAAATGAATTATTGTATCTACATAATATTAACTTTCAAATAAAATTGGTTTCAAGTAAAAAAAAATAAAAGTAAAAAAAAGTTAGTTAACTTAAATTAAAATCCTAAATTTATTAGCAAATTATCTATCATTGGACAGTTTACCTTCAAATGAATTTTACATGCAATTTTGCTCCAACCTTTATGTGCCACATTAGTTTCACCAAATTATTTTGTAGGTTTGACAAAATCCTATTTTTTTTCTTTATTTCAATAAATAATTTCCTTTTACTCTGTCGACCAGGGTACCAGAAGGAAACGTTGGTGGCAAGTTGATTATCATAGTTTGTGAGCAAATGCCATCGTTTGTGGGCAATGGAGCGGACACTTCCCATCAAAACGTTGACCTGACAAATGAAGTTAGTCAATTACCATTATCGTCAGAAATGCAAGTGTCCCATCCAACGGTGAAGAGGGTGAAGGAGGGCAATTACTATGGGATCAGGTTTTAATTTTCCGTTGTTTCCAATTTCGTGAACAGAGTAGGATGTTCGAGCTTATCAACAAACCACACAAACAGACAAGACCAATTCAGCTGAAATGAAGAAAGCTGACTTACTGCAACTGGGTTCCAGAAAACAGCAGATATTTTGGGTGCCGGTGCATAGTGTAGTGTTTTAGGGTCCAGTCTGGAATGCGAAAGCTCTGAAGCGATGAGGGAGAGAGAGAGAGAGAGAGAGAGAGAGAGAGGCAGAACAGAACAAAAGTTTGACAAAAGGAAAGGGTCCCCTCTTCTCTTCAGTCTTAATTGCAGTCGCCTTAATTTTGTCTTGGCACCGGGGGTTGGGAAGTAACGGAACGGGAACCCATCTGCCTCCGATAGACACGTACACGTACGGGATAATGGCGCACAGACAGTTGTGCCTCAGGGACACAAAGCAACTTGCAAGCCAACTGGGACAAGTTGCTGCTCACTCTCACTCATCACTAACTGCTAGTCTGCGCGTCACATTTATTCAGTAATAAAAATAAAAAAATAAATCTATAAAATATTATTGTGAGATTGAATTGTAAACGATACATCGGATCACATCACAAGTACAACCGCTTCAATTATTGATCTTCATGACATGTAGTCGAGTAGACTATGAATTTAAGTGGTATTGTAAATTTTACTTTGACCAAATTTTGCTCTATCAATCTATAAAATATGCTTTTCTAAAATTATGTATTGATTTATATTATTATTTCATAATTGCATCCAAACTAAAGGTCAATTTATTTTAATTTAAATCAGTTATCTTATTTTTATTTTTACATCTTTTTTACTTGAAATTAATTTCATTTGAAAGCCAATATTATGTAGATGTAATAATCCATTTGAAAGTAAGTTTTCATGATATTGTTAAATTTTTATGAAATTTTTTTTTTAATACTTTAAACTAGAAAAATATATAAAAATTTAATAAGATTATAAAATTATATTTTTAATGAATTATTGCATCAACATAATGTTGGTTTTTAATTAAAATTAATTCCGGGTAAAAAAAATATTAGAATAAAAATAAGCTATTTGAGATTCAATTGATTTTAGTTAAAATAAACTAGTTGTAAATCATTGATAGGAAACGAGCCATGGCATGACAAACCCTAAACACCAAAAGATGAAATACTATAGAGAATATATGCAAGTGACTTGTTCTATTAAGTTAAAAATATGGATTAATTGTATCTATGACCCCTAAACTTTTATTATTGTCTTATTTTAAACCCTAACCTCAAAACTTTGCATGGAAAATCCTCAACCTTAATTTTTTGTTTCTTTTTAAACTTTTGGAGGGCATAAAGCGTAAAAAATAATAGAACTAGTCATGTGACATGCTAGTGTGAGGCTATTAGCCACATGACACAATGAATGAAATGTAGTCAAGGTGTGGAAAATGAAGAAAAAAGAATAAAAAAAAATTAAAACCCTCCCTAACCTTAGAAGTTCCATTCCCCTGATCAACCCTTTTAGCCATTGCTCCACCGCTGCCAATCACTTGGTCACACCTCAAGTCGTCGATCCAAAGTAGTTCTAGCCACCAATGATGCTAATCAAAGAAGAGAATGAGGATCATGACTCGTCTTCCCTAGGTCCCCATCATCTCCAATGTCACCGACCGTCATCCTTTGCCTTTCCACGATCATTGCCTCTACCACAGCAAGGCTCGGGTCTACTGTTCACTCCACCGTCGCTATTGAAGGAAAAATAGAAGCCCTGACAAATGGAGATCTGTAGCTTCTTGCAGTGTTGAAATTGAAGCTTCTACATTTTTCGATTCAATAAAATCTTGCGGGAGAATGAGGTGAATTAGTATGAACAGACGATGGCGACTGGAGAGCATGAACGAACGACAATTAATTATTGCTGAAATTTAAGCTTCTACATTTTTCAATTTAGTGAAATCTTGCAGGGGCATGAGGTGAATTAGTATGAACAGACAATGGCGGCTGGAGGGCATGAACGAACGACAATTCATTATTGGCGTTTTCTTTACATTTTTATTTTTATTATTATTATTTTTTATTAATTTTTTTTTCTTTTCACATCATCGCTAACAGTTAATTATTGTGTCACAATAACAAATTGCCCCATACCGAAGTGCCATATGATCAGTTCTCTTAATTTTAACACTTTCCATTCTCCCAAGGTTTAAAATTGAACAAAAAAATTGAGGTTAAGGACTTCCTTTGCAAAGTTTTAAGATTAAGATCCAAAATAAGATACTAATCAAATGTTAAGGGTCACAAACACAATTAACCCTTAAAAGCATGAAAAGATGAAATTCTTTTATATGATAGAAGAGTTTCTTGTAGTGTCAGCTTAAGGTTTGGGAATAAATGTGGGGACATTGCCATATGTTTGTGTTTCTACTCATGGTTGATGACAACGCTAAATTTCACAGAGTGTGTGTGGGTATGTAAAGTGTCCTGCGGACACAATAAACGCCTGCAGATAAACAAAATGTCTTCCCTTAACATGGCTCTCTTGCGAGGGAATATTGAATATAATATATGGCCTCCCTAAACTTTATTCTATATGCGTTCCAACAACAATTGTATAGCAATTCAGAATCGCGACTTGTAACCTTGGTATAAAATGAGGCTGCTCGAGACAACTAGTGTGTACAAGTGATTAAATCCATCTGCCCCATTGATCTCTTCAAACCATATCCAACGAAGAGCTTCCAGTGAAATCATACAAAGAATAGAGGGGCCCTTACTGACCTGTTTGAACCTGAGCCATCAGTCCTTGCGAAAAGAAAAATCTAAGCAGTCCTCTTGTAGTCGGTGGTGTCAACAATCTCCCCACCACTTTGCTCTTGCATCAGGTCATAGCTATTCAAAAAACTAGGTTGATTGGTTGATGCAAGAAGTCTAGCCCACATACGATCTGTCAACTTCACGGTGTTTGTTTGAGTCACATGCTGCATACCAAAAAGCGACCTGCGTGTGTAAACATGAGAGGCAGAAGCAACCCTATTCTTGTAGAAGTATCAGGGCCAACATATGACAACTGGTCCAATGCTAGCCAGCTGAACTAACAAAACCACATGGATGCTGACAGGCTCAGCCAATGGCTCACTCTGTCCTAAGGTGTACGGTGGTGAAGAGCACAAACCTAAAACGTTTTAGACCATCTAAATCTCACACACGCACCATCACTGTCATAAAAGGATCTATGATTATTGGCGTAGTTAAATTTCAAAAATACAACTACGTCCAATAAATGGATGATTAGAAAGATCATCGTTCAAATCAATTCAGTTACAGACTTATTCACAAAGTTTGGGTAACCGGGCACTGATCAGAGGATCTATACATGTCATGATAGAAATGCAGTAAGAAACGAGCTAAAGCCATCAGTTTTGAACTAACACAAAGGAAGTAGTGCTTACAGATATTGGAATATAAGCATGCCTGCTGTTTACAGGTCCAACAGTGAAGCCCGAGTACCCTGCCATGGCTCCATGGACAGCACTCTGAGCAAGGAGTGTGCAGTATATATTGTCTGATGCATTGCTTGGAATAGCCCTTATCATGTACGTTGGATCTAAATAAGAAAAAAGAGCGACAGAAATTTGACATCCAATCCAACATAAATTATTCAATGAATTGCAACGCAAAAGAGGTCAAAGAAAGTAAGGTCACAAGAACGTTAATAGAAAATGGCTACATGGTACATAGTGCACAGAAAATTTTGCTCAAACAAGAAAACAAAAGAAGCCGTGATTTGCTGAGCATTTTGGGACAAATTATTTATATGCCAGAATTACAGTTTCACCGTAGAACAAAAACTTATTTATTTGCCAGAATTACAGTTTCACATGATGCAGTAGCAGCAAGACCAAATACTACTGGATCTGGAACCATTCCAGAGGCATCTTCAATGGAGGCAGGCATGATTCACCACATGTTCCCAAACTTCATTCCTTTCTCACATGATCTAAGAGAGTGCCGCATATTTATAAACAGAAAATTTTAGATTGAAGGAAGAGCGAAGACTGCAACACATGGCACATAAATTGCAAAAAATTATTCTCATACACGAACGTGTGATTCTGAAATAGATCCATCAAATCTAATGACTCAAACCTTATTTTCAAATAACCTGAGGAAATGGGAACTCCGGGTATAAATTTTTTGTTTATATACTTCATTTTCATTCTAATTCTATACTTCCTTTTCACTTGTCCCAGTCACATTATTGTTTCCCTCCATAATCAGCTTCGGTTCATGCACTAACAAAGCAGAAAGAGGGACAGAATAGAGAAATGGTGCAAGAGGCAAGCAGAGAGAATAACACAAGAGAGGAAACTTCTCATCTTCTACTCAACTCTTTCCTGGAAGCAAATTTGTTAAATCAGTTTGGAGTATTCCAGAATCCAGAATAATCATTGAAAAACATAAAGATGCTGAGAAAAAATAGTCGATAGCATCATGAACCTTACCGATGTATTTCATATTTACTGCTATATTTCGATCTTTTGTGAAGTGGTCCTGAAACACAAATAAAAATAAAAAAAAAAGTATGATGAGAATCTGAAATAACATTCAAAATATACATTTCCCTTCATGTCATCTGTATTAAGATCTCATGTTAAAACAGAAAACTTGCAGGACGTTTTAATGGTCAAGATGTAAATAGTTTATTACCACAAACAGGTTTTTGGCGAGTCCTTTACAATGAAATTGCTTCTGAGATGATAATTGATATGCATGAAATCTCACAGTTGGGGTTGACGCAATTTCCACAAATATATGAACAATTTTTGTGAGCAAGCAATTAAAATTTGTCCATACTGACCATTTTCAGGGCCTAAATAACCTTCTTCACAGTATGTCTATTGAAAATAATGTAACCTTTTTTAAACAAAATAATTGGCATCTAGAAAAAATGCCAGGAGAAATCATTCAGAACTTGTTTTTGCTGCCGTTGTTGTCATTGTTAGTTCTGTGATAGATTAAAATAAACTATCTAATTCTGTGTTGAAGTAGAACATGCTTAAATCGAAACTTATCCAAAGCATCTCCTTTTCTCTTTTGGTCTATATGACCTCCAGTGTCTAGAAGCCTCAATTGAGCCCCGCCTAATCTGGATAGATTAAGCAGACATTGTCTGCCCGAATACTGGGAGGTAGGTTACAAGGTACAAAGGGAGAAAGCATAGATTCTTGCATAACTGACAGATGCATTTTTGTCACCCCAGTGATTCAAACATTAGTCTTAACTCTTAAGGTGAAAGGGTTGCACCAAACGATCTAAAGCATCTCAGTGTGCAATGAAGTTAAATTAGCAAAAAAGTTTTAATCTACCTTAATCTTCTGAGATAACCACAGGCCAACATCAAGGAGTAACTTGTTTCCTGATTCATCCTTCCCAACATTTGCGTGCATGCTTTGAGCAACATATTCCTGCCCAGCTCCTTCAGCAATTACAATGACCAAGTGTTTATTGTCCATTAGCCTCTGTTCAACAAATTCAAAGAGCCCTCCTTCACCTTCCCAATAGAAAGGAGACTCTGGAATCAAACAACAGTCCTGTCACATTTCAAACGTGAAAGATTATAAACATCACTACAAAAGCAATCATGTCACGTAGAAGTCTAAGCAGCATAAGCTTTGAATCCGTATCAACTACTCAACTTGTCAATGTCAAAAAACAGTATCAGATAACGTCATGTTAGGTTACTACAATGGCAAGTATGACTTATGAACCAATTAACTTAGGCTCCATCAAGAGGCCTTTATTATTGCTATGAGACGCTGCAGAAACAACTTTTGTATAAGAAAATTTTGGCTCAGACTTTCAAAATACAAGGTCACAGAATTAGACATATACTAACTTCTATAAGAATTAAATCTGCATAAGCCCTAAGAATGGAACTGGCCTTACCACATCTCGACTAGCCAATGTAGCAAACATTGCAATGAACCCTGCATGACTAACAGTTAAGCGTATAGTGGAAAAGTAAATTGTGAAATAAAATAACAAAATATCAAATCCAAATGGAGACAATCCACCACAGAATACATCATATAGATGAAAAGTACTGACCACTATATCTTCCCATGAGTTTGACAATCCCAACACCATTTTCCACACTTTCTGCCTCCACATGTGCAGCATTAATAGCCCTTTGGGCCTCTTCAACAGCAGTATCAAAGCCAAAAGATTTGTCAATCACCTAAGATCAAGCACAAGAAAATTAATATTGAGATGTAAAAAATAAAGGAGGACTAAACAAAGGAAAGTACTAATGAGCTACAGAATAGAGAAATTTATTTGTGCATGGATTGCACCCTCTTGGCACAATGGGGAAATTTATTTACTTTACTGATATATGAGCTTTCTAGAAATATCAAGGATGAAGTTCCACGGTGTCTACAATCCACGGATTGCATACTTTTAAGTTCTAACTGATGAAACTAAGATTGGGTGAATCAAAAGCAGGAAATGTGGAGAATTGCTTTAAAACCTAGAGACTTTAGAGTAAGTAGACCTAAGACAATGTATATGGAGCTCAAGTAGAGTCTACACAGAAATAGTGATGGCCACATGGTTATGCTAGAAGGCAAGAAATTTGGTTGATGGGAACTCGCAGTCTGTCTTTACTCAAACAATATTTGGCCACCTCGTTGGCATGAATAATGTAGGCCTATTTAGTGTTCAAAGTTTAAAAGGCAGTCCAACTTACAGCAATATCATTATCAATTGTCTTAGGGATGCCGGCAACTGCTATTGGAAGACCACGCTTCGCAACTTCCTGCAAAAAACTATAATTTGAGGACCAAAAGGAGCTAAAGTGCAGTATAGCATAATAGACATGAGTCATGAGACAGCTTAGTCACCTCATAAATGAGAGCTGCTCCTTTTTGAGTGCCATCCCCTCCAATGATATACACCTAAAATTAATATCAAGATGAAAACTTTCCTGTGACATAGCTGAATTCCCTCCTTAGGTCCAATGAAACAGAAGAAAAGGCAATGCAAACACCTGATTGATTCCTCTGTCCTGGATACTATCGACTATCTTTTGGGTATCATGACCCCCACGTGAAGTGCCAAGAAAGGTGCCTCCACGTTTATGGATATCATTCACAACTTTAGGTGTCAATGTGACAGTATTTATAGAGTAAAAGCCTCTGTAACCTCCCTGGAATTCCCAAGTAAATTAAGAATACACAACCATTTTACATTCACATTAACTACAATAACAAGAATAAAAATTGTAAGAAAACAGACTAAATGGAGATATTAAGAACGAAGCCTTTGAGATAGGAGTTCCTTTGGATATACTTCATTTTCACTTCCCAGCATCAACTCCCCAATCAATTAATCATCCAAGCCTAATATCAACTAGTAAGGCCAGCTACTATTGTTCCTTCAATTCATTTAGTTGGAGAAAAGTTCCTATATAAGCTCTTCAAAAGCAATGCCAATTCTCATCATTTCCACCCATGTAAGATTAGGACTGCCGTTACCTCTTTTCATCACTCATGTAACCAAACTACAACTCCTCTGCACCACTCATATCTATTGTTTGACCTTGAATAAGCTCGTACAATCTAAAACAAGACTGCCAAATTTCACCCTGAATTGGGACTACCATACTTTATCCTATATGTTCTCATTTCTAATTCTACCATTTTATCTTATGTTAGGTCATCAACATCCCGCTTCAACTCTCCAGCCTTTCACAAATCTATCAGTCTGTCCAATCTCCCAGAACTTCAGTGTGTTACAGATTACCTGATGATAATTGCACTTGCCAAGGCAACAAGCTAAAGCTTGTCTATTTGCTAATTAACATACCAATATCATTGGATAACTAGCACAAGTCTCCCCTCAACCCCTCCCTCCTTTCTTTATTCCCTTTCAAAAAACAAATGCAAGGATAAGAATGTTTTTAATGAAGCTATAACATCACATATCTAAACACACAAATAGCATGTATGTTAAATGCCTTTGTCTGAAGAAGGTGTCTTGTGAAAAGAAGATGGCCAAACAATTTATTTCAATTAATAGCAAAGACCATGGCAGTTGAGATAAAACCCACAACAACCTTTATGCACAAAAATTCAAACACCTCAGAAAGGACATTCTGATTCTCTCTAGAATATTAAAGATATTCTAATTGGCCTTTGTCCCTCCAAAACATGAGTGGTCTATGATAGTCCCTATTATCACTTAGTTCCTTTTCTTCTCGCTTCAAAATAAGCTTAAACAGGCTATTGAGAGATGATAACCATATTACGGCAACAAAGAAAGTAGTTGAAAACCTGTTCTCCTTATGTTTTCTTTTGGTATCATGGCACCCAAATCAAATGCACGGTACTTTAAAATTTTCAAAATTTCAGGACATTATAAATTCGTACACTCAAATCATGATCAATATATGTTTGATGCCTATTAAAATATCAGCTCGGACCATAATAAAAAACAATGGGGAATCCTACCATTTGTTTATTGCTAGACTACCATTTGTTAGTCTGTAGATTCCCCTGAAACAATATAAAATGTTATACACACACATGCACACAAGAAAAAATTGAACTCACCACAATGCCAAGTACATCATCAACACCATACATATTCTTCAAGCCACATACAATCTCGCGAACAACTGTATTTATTCCTGGGCATAGTCCACCACATGTTACAATGCAAGCACGCACTTTCTCTGACTTGAAATAGACCTACTAAAAATAAAAAAATTGACTGCCTTCAAAATAAATTTTACAATGTCATATGAGATGGTTCAGGAGAATCATACCTTTTCTCGAGGGCCTGCACGCCTAAAATGCACTCCTCTAGGACTCCCCTTGTTAATCACAATCTGAAAATACAAAATTATCACTCTGTGTTAACCACAATCTGATTCTCCTAAAATGAGATAGATATCATTGAACACGATAAGTATGTGATTCGGCTTCTAGTTTACTGTTTCCAAAGTTCCAGGAATGCTTACTTGTTGGGCAACAGCATCTTCTGAACTGACAAAAGTTTGCCTAGAAAGTCAGGAGATCAGCCGTCAGTTTAAACGAAAACCTTACCACCACCTTTGAGGAACATCTATAGATAAAGCTTCCAAAATGAACTGTATCAACTTTGGAAAAAGATCACACTATGCAGGAAACAGGCTTACTTGACAACAGCATATGCTTGACTCTTTTTCAAAGGACTGGGATATGACTGAAAAAACAAATGAAGATGGATATGAATCAAAACCAAGCACCTAAAAAAGAAGATAAGATAAATGCAATTTGAATTACAAACCCTACCAAAGATCAGAACATGGTGCTATAGGAAAAAGAATGGAGCAACCTAAACCAAACTGAAAGATCTTAATGCCCCAAAATGAGATCCATTTCTTATTCTGATTCCCAAATTCACATGGATTTCGTAGAGCCACATTCTCAAGTACTCCTGATAGGACACACAACAAGAACAAACTCTCCTCATTTCCTATAATCTGACCACCAGATACGGACTGAGTGCCAGGTGTAAGCCGTAGCACCTACTAGCTATAATTTCGCAAGGAGGAGATTTGCATTAGGTTCGGAGTCGGCGGCATGAACGAACCATCTTAACAGAAAAAATATGCAAAGCCGTCAAATTATGAGAACTCAATCTCGATTTCTAGAGCCTTCAGCCTAGTTGACAATATCACCTACCAAACATTTTGGAGATGCCACTGAACTAATGCGAATTGAAGTAGCAAATGAGTGGAGCAACCCGAAAGAACGAACGGAATCCGAAAATTACCGGCAAATCAGGGAGAAAATTGGTCAGGTGAGGAACGTCATCGAGGACAAAACCGTCGTCCGGCAACTGATTCGGAATGGGGGCTCCATCGCCCGTCGTTTGACCCAAAACTTGAGCTCTGACCCGACAGTTATGGCGCGAAACGAGCAGTTTGTGGGCCTGGGAAGATTTTGTAGATTTAAAGTCCAAGGTACGCGGAAAAGAATCGCGCACCGACTGAGGCGATTTGAAATGAAGCGAGGGATAAGAAGAAGACGAAGAAGAGGGTTTGGAGAGAGGAGATGTAATGGAGAGATCCATGGAAGTAGACGCCTGAAAGATTGTGAAAATTGCTAAAAGGAGAACAGTATACGGAGTCTACGGACAGACCTGGTGAAGTGTTGGCGTTATTGAGGAAGCAGAGCAGGAGTGAGTGCTAGTTGGTCATGACAAAGTGTTGGACGAACACTGCGGGACCCGAAGTTCTGGTGAATTTTCTCGTTACTTTTCGTATGGGATCAGGCTTCTTCCCAGGACTGATCATTCTGATTAAACCGAATCGAATTTTTCGATTTATTCAGTTTTTGATTCTTTATAATTAGAAACCGAATTAATTGAATTAAACCTATAAACTGAGGTAAAACTGAATCAAAATATTTGGTTTGGCTCGGTTTAAAACCAAAATAACTGAAATAAAGTAAAATTCAAACATAATAATACACCTGTAAAACAGATAAACATAGGTGACTTAAAAAATTATATAACAAGAATTAGTGGACCATTTATGGGTTTTTGTGTTTATCTCCCTTGGATTAAACGTAAAAGAAGGCTGGATTAGAAGTAGGAGCGTCGTTCTTGGCAGTTGTCCTGTGACCATCGGAGAAAAGTTATGCCTAAGAGAGAGGCCGGAGGGCAGAGGAGACTGGAGGGCAAGGATGGAGGTGAGTGGAAGGAAAGGCCGGAGGACGGGGACGGAGGGCAGAGGCAAGGTAAGGAAAGGGCGGAGGGCGAAGTGCTGAGTCGTCAGACGCGTTAACGTGCTTTTTGTCTGGTGATGGCAAACCCCAATTGAAGCCACCAGTCTTCTATTTCTCTTCCACTCAGCCTCTACTCCTTCTAAACCTGTCAACTAACCCACCGAAACCACAAATATGATATGAAAAATATCAATTTTTTTGGTTGCGGAAATAACTGACACTCATAACCAAAACCGATATTCTTTCTATTCAGTTAACTTTACGACTAAGCTGTTCACATGTTAGAACTTAAATAGAAATTCATGAAGTTTTAGAAATTAGATAGAAAAGTTGCAAATGATTTAGAGCCGAAAGTGGTTTTTCCCCTCAAACTTGAGAAATATTTTTTTAGAAATAAAAATTTCTTATAATTTTTTATTTTTCATTTGAATAGCTTTTTGTTTGTAATTTCTTACATTTTTCAAATTTAAAAAAAAAAAAAAGAAAGCTAAAAAATATATGTTTTTTGCAAACAAAATTAAAAAAAATAATTTTCTTTTGAATATCTTAAAGGATGATTAAAATTTTCAAAGAATAAAAGAGATCTCAAAATAAATATTCTTAGTCATTAAAAAGTAATTTCCACCAAATTTATACATAAATAAAAAGCTTATTAAGAAGTTTGGAAATTTCCCAAAAGGATAAATAAGATAATAGTTTCTCAAACTAGAAAAGTTTATTAACAGGACCTATTAAACAATAATTAATTTTGTATGTCAGGTATGCTTTAGGCTAGGCATTACATTAATTTAAACGACAATAAAAAAGAAATCTTCCACAATGTGTAATTTTTTATCATTTGATACATAAACAGAAAAAAAATATTAAGTCTTCTTTGAAAAAATTGAAAAAAAAAAAAGATTTTTTTTCACTAAGAAAATGGATGATTAATTTTAGAAAGCATTTGGAAGAAAAAAAACAATGAAAGAAAAAATTGGTATTTTCCCAAAATGTTTTGAAACTCCAACAGAACAAAAGCCAATGGAAAGACCAATTTTAGTACTAAATCTTTTATGAATTTTTTATTCAATCCTAAAATATTATGAATTTTTATTTTAAGTCTTGAAATTTTATAAATTTTTCTTTTATTCCTAAAACTTGTAAAATATATATATACGGTTAGTCTTAAAGTTAACTCCAGAACATGTGGCTAATGCTTTATGACTAATTATTTATATGTTTTAAAAGTTTTAAGAGTTAAAAAGGAACTTGCAAAATTTTAGAACTTAAATAGAAAAGTTATCAAAATTTTATGACTGCCCCACCTCATTTTGATTGATAAGTTCAAAGGAAAAGGCCCACCGAATAATTTTTTAATTAATATGCTACTAAATGCTATTGTTTGGGACTAGATATATCATTAATGTTATTATTTTGGAATAGATATACAACTGGTTGTTAAAAAGCTAATAAACAAAGGGAAAATTGTAGGTTTTGAAATCATAATATGATAATGTAACTTTTAACAAACTTTAAGTACTTTGTATAATTTTCTTTTTCCATTTCTCTGCGTACCAATTATAAAAATAAAATGAAAATTTCTAAGCGAATATTTCTGAAACAGGAAACACCTGAAAAGCCACGTATTTTTTTTAACTAAGTACTATAAATTGCAAACATTGCAAACATGCTACTAGAGCAAGAAATTGTTCAAAGTTTGTTTGCAGGTCATTTAATGCTTTTATTTCCTATTTTATATTATGTTGCTATAAATTTTTTTCTGTTTTAATTTTTATATTTCAAAAATTAAAAAAAAAATAATTCTAGTAAAATTTAAAAGTGAAAACTTTGTGAAAGCAACATGATTTTCAATTTTTAAGCATAAGGTCTATACTTACTCTTTTTTTTTTTTGACAAAAATTGTTTCTCAAACATTCCTTAAAAAATTATATTTTAATTATTTTAGTTGTGCAGAAGAAAAAAAAATATAAATTGGATAAAGTTCTAAAATTTGTTAAAAGTTACATTATTATCATTAGATTTTGTAAATCTATTACTTTTTATCTTTTTTCCTTAATTTTTTAACGACATATCGAATCTAAAATTATAACATTAGTGATATATCTCAATCTAAACTGTAATATTATTGGCATGTTAGTATCCAAAAACCTTTAGTTGGAAATTCTATTCAAGGGCCAAACATTAGTGGCAAGATTTTGTACTTTTTCAACAAGTTCAACTAAAACAAAAAAACGAGTAAGAAGAATCTAACTTCTGTTTTCCCTTTATTTTTCCGGTATAGAAAAGAAGGATCGGAAAGCCCCACAGACAAAAACTCTTTCTTGTCTTTCTGATTCTTTTATACCAAAATTCTTTTATTGTTTTTCTTTCTTCTTGGTGTATGTAATCAGCTAACCAACGTTTTTTAGCCCCATTCTTTTTTGACAAAAATCTTCATTTAAACTTTTTTTATCTATTACATTCAACTGAAAATATGTGAAACTAAGATTATTTGATTATGTATTGATACAGATTTTCCATATTCTTCTTGTTGTCTAGATTTTTTTTAAGGAAAAAAATAGCATAATCAATTTTATATATAGGATGTAAGGTTTGTTTTATAGATTCTCTAACTCCTACTTTTTTAATGTTCAAATTTTTGAACATAAGAGTAAGAAGCTCTAGAAGGTCCGTCTGTAAGAGATTATTGAAGGCGGCTATCTTAATTCTAGTCCTACGAAATCAATTTTTATAAATCTATCTTTACTTGCAATAGTCACTTTAGATCAAATGTTCCTTTTTTGTAAATATTATATTTATTGACCTTGAAAATATTCTAATTTACCACAATTCTTTTTACATGTGTGAGTGAAATTTTTTTGTTTTTTCCATTCGTATATTTGCTTATTCGTTTTGTCTATTTGAAGAAGACTTAAAAAAAACTTTGAAAAGTCATAAGCAATAGAGTTCCGTGCTGGCATTTGCCTCCGCACAACCTCAGCGGCTTTCCGCAGCTCCCACAGAATTGAAATAAACAGCCGTTTTAACCGACCCTTCAACAGCCGCTGCTTATCATCATAACACGTAGCAAAGCTTTTCTCACAAAAAATTGTAACCGGGTAATGGGGGTTTAATTGTGCGACTCTCCTCTTTTCTTTCTCTCTCTCTAGCCAATGTCATTGTCTTGTAAGTTTATAAAATTTTAACAAAAATTTATCATTATATTATTACAAATATGTAATATTGATTTTCTAATAATATTAATTTTTGATAAAAATAAAAATATAATAAAATATTTTATATTAATTTTTTAAAAATAAATGATTTTAGATTAATTTTACTTAAACTAAAACAAACTAAATCTAAAAATCTTTAGTTAGAGGAGTTAGGATTTAATATTGGCATGAGCATTCCCATCCCTTTGGCCTAATAACTAATTGGCTAAAGGTCCAGATAAATATGGTGGAGGTTGGTATTCAAACCTTTGGCCTCCCAATTCTATCATATAATGTCCAATGCCAGTTCGGGTGTATTCCAAGTATAAAAAAAGTGAGATTTCCCCCCTCTCCTAAATATGTATATCTTTTAGTCCTTATACCTTGTGTAGATGCTTTTAATTAACCAAAAATAAAAAAATATTAGCATGAGCGGATAAAAAATTATAAATTATTTGTTTCCATTAACAGCTATTATGTAAAAAGATATAAAAAGATGCATAATAAATTTAAATAGTCATAATTGTTCCTAATTTCTTAAATAAATTTAGAAACCCAAAAAAAGAACATTTTCATATGGGGTACTTAAAAATTATAATTCTCAACCCTTAATTGGGAATTAGGATCTATAAGAATGCATAAAACTAACAAAAAATATAAGATTTTTTTTTGCAAAAAAAAATTTATTATATGTATTTGAATATCTTTATTTCCAATCAAGGATATTAAAAAAAATCTTTTTTGTGCTATAAGAAAAAGAGTGTTTTAAAAAAAAATTTACAACAAAAAAATTAATCAATTTTCAATGTTATTACAAATATGAAGTTCCTTAGTGATCTACATGACGGTGAAAATTCAAAATTGAACATATTTAATTACAAGATGTCCAGTTGAAATATTTCTTTTATTTTATCATCTCAAACTACAGATTTTTTTCATCATCATGGAGGTAATAGAGAAAAAAAAAAAAGAAATAGTATACAATAGAGCCCCCACGCTCATTATACACAGGCATTGTGAAGTCTAGTGGGAGGATGAGACAATGAAGGGGAAAAATCAGAATTTATAAAGGAACATTGAACATTATATAGAAAAATGGAGAGGTCAAATGTTCGAATATCAACCTCCACCATATTTACCTAGACCTTTAGCCAATTAGTCATTAGGCAAAAGGGATGAGAATGCTCATGCCAACATTAAATGCTAACTCCTCTAACTAGAAACTTTTGGATTTAGTTAGTTTTAGTTTAAGTAAAATTAATCTAAAATAATTTATTTTTTAAAACTAATAAAAAATAATTTATTTTATTTTTATTTTTATCAAAATTAATATTATTCAAAAATCAATGTTACATATTTGTAATAATATAATGATAAATTTTATTAAAATTTTATAAACTCACAAGACAATGACATTGGCTAGAGAGAGAGAAAAAACAGAGGAGATCCACACAATTACCCGGTTACAATTTTTGTGCGAAAAAGTTTACCACTCGTCATGATGATAAACGTCGACTGTTGAAGCGCCGGTTAAAACGGCTGTTGCTAGCATTCCCCTAAATGCTATCCCATGTACAACAACCTCGCGGAATGTAGGACAGAGTGAGATGAAGACATCAGCTTGTCCACGCCGCTGTGGCTAAATCACACCTACCAAGTGGCTCCCACTATCATCTGCCAAATTATACTTCTCCCAAATTAGTGTTGAATGGCACAGAGACGGTCTTGCAAGTTGCAACAGCCGGTCAGCCGCTAAAACTGAAGATACTAGCTACTATATTAATTCCTTTATTTCATCCGTTTTGGATTTTCAGATTGGTTAAAGTAGACTTTTGATCACCAAATTATTCATGTCTAGTACTAAGCAGTTTACTGAAGATATCCAGAAATTTCAATATGAGCCGATGTGAACCGAACCAAAAAACAAAAAAAGACAATTGCAACGGGCTGATTACTCATCCATAAATAACATCAGTTCCAGCGTTTAGGATGACAATTTGCTTCCATGCACAGCATTCTACCGGTCCCAGACAGTTGCGTTTAGTTTTCACCTTTTTTTTTCCACTTGCGTTTTAATTTCAGATACACCGAAACACACTCCACGGGGACTTTGCCAAATTTTCCTTTCCGTCGCAAGTCTTCAAATCTCATCAACCACATAGCGCAAAAGGGTAGAACGAATACGACACATGGATGAAATTCTATTTGCATTTTATGCATCAATATGCATCCTGTGTACATCAAAGAACGATAAAAAAAAAATAATAATTCATTGCTAGTCTTTTATTCACTCTACCATCTCAAATTGGCCTTCGTTTCACAGGCACTGGGTTGGTTGTGTTTCGTCGACCTGCAACACCAACCCTCTAGCTTGAATGCTGACCCAATAGGGCCGATCATCCTCATGCCAGAAACATATTTTCTAACATCATGTAAGAAAATGATCTATCATATGCTGGATGACATCTGCACCCTCTACATGCGTGATTTCATCTTTGACCTGCATGTATCAAGAACACTAGTGAGCTCCTACACGTACAAGTAACAACACCTATGGTGGAAAATGTTGACATAATATGCTCGCAAATGAAGGAGAGGTAATTACCTGTATGATACTATGAGCAGCAAATTTCTGCCTGCTGCTATGGAAACTAACATCTACCTTTTCCCAAGAGACACGGGATAAGCTTCTAAGTAGTTCTTCTGCAAAAGTATCATCCAGTTGCAGCAGTCATGCTACTATAAATCTTATGAATAAAAGGAATGACAGCAACGAGGGAAATGCTCAGAACAGTATAATAGGCAAGGATCAGCTTTTCTTTTTCATTCATTAACTACAGTGACAACCAACAAAAATGAACATGCAACAGCATGTGAAAGGCAAAATAAATTCATTCAAGTAAACCATAACGACAGAGGAGAAGGAACAACTACCAGAGCACCAAGTAAATAGAGAAGCATTTTGATTAAAACAATAGAGATCTGAAAAAGCAAGGACAAGTGCTGCAATATAAAAGGACAAATGCCATCTAACCATGGTGAAAAGCTACCGCTCAAACCTTCAATTTTATCAGAACCATCCTCTTCTACTGAACCAGGCTCAGATAGACTGGAGTCATAACCCTTGCAGCGTTCTTCGTGTACAATGTGTGGATATTTTTTGTTCAGAGATTCATCCCACTTGATCCAACAAAGACGGTAACATTTTTAACTTCCAAGTGCCATCAGAAAGTATAAAATACAAACAGAACCACACAAAATTCAAGTAGGCAATAATACCTTTGGCAGTTCACAATTCCGTCGTATTGAAGATGTTCTCCAGCCAACTATATCTATTATTAAATTGAATCACGAAAACAAAGTAAAAATAGTCACACTATAATTTATGGCTGACATTAGTGGAACCACAGTATTTGTGGATAAGGATACGATCAAATGCAACATTAGAATAAAGCACCCTGCGTTTGAAAGTACGCAGTGCAGACCTGCATCACAATATTGCCCCTGGTCAATCTGTGCAGCATGATGCAACTTCAAAACTCCAGCTTAATGAATGAATTGGAATCTGAGCTAAGAACATACATGAAACAGAGATGACCACAATCATCCACCATGCGTTTAAGCAATGGAGGATTTCCATCATCATCATCAGTAAGAAAAAGGTGTCGACCAGTTCTCCTAAATATCCAATGGATTATAGACGTTGCAGCTTTTTCCAAAGCAGTTACACCGAAGAGAAATGGAACCTGTACAGAAAGATCATTGAGGGAGTTGTACATTGGGGAAGTTGAACTAAAGCTTTCCATGATAGGAAACCAATATATATCAGCCACAAAAGAAGTACATAATGAGAAGCAGTCAGTTGACATAAGATCATATTGCAAGAAAGTAAATAACCCTAAACACATTTAGGATTGCAAAAATGTCTGAATGCATACTAAAGATACCTGCTTGTTACCCCTTGAACCAAGATGCGGGGTAGCAACAGTGATGAAGTTCATAGCCTCCAAGCCAGCTATTGTACCCCTCAAATCCTCATTGTATGTGTCAGTTGATGAGTTCTTTGCAGCTTCTCCTAAAGGTGGTCTGTAGAGTTTTCCAATTGTATATCTTGCCACCAGTCCACCCACAGAATGTGCAACAAAGGAGATCTTACGTAAGTTTGGTTTTCTCTTGATAACTTCCAGGACCTGTTCGCATAAACCTTTCCATTAGAAAGTAAGAGCAATATCACTACGCACAGAATTCTTGGCTACTAACAAGATTGGAACGCAAATTCCAGTTATTTTAAACATTAGTAGGGCCAAATTTTATTCAAAGATGAGTCACAATAAGCAGATGCAAACCTCATCTGATAATCTTTCGCCCATCACATCCACTCCATCCAGAGTGAGCTTTGCCATATTACGTTCACTGCCTAAAAACAAAATAACCAATCTTAAGTAGAAACTTGTAAAATTGGTTGCTTTATGCACCTATACTATGATTCTGATTATTATTCTAATACTGAATAATTATGTCAGTAAAAGAGGCTTGATTACGCTCAAATGATGGAAATCAATGAACGTTGCTTAGTCTTGCAGCAGAAATCCTAGATACTGATGTCAGTGAGGCAAATGCACTTACTTGCCTGTAACCATCAAACTAGCAACATGCATACAAACTACGAGAGAAGGAAAGAAGGCCTAGAAGTAAACTTAAGGAATTCCAATTTGCATAACCAATGACCTCCCAGCATTCCATTACCACTAGCCAGGTCTACTGAGTTGAAGGAACACCCGATTGGAATCAATGTACATATCGAATTTCACTTACAGTGAACAAAAACTTTATCAGGCAGCTGTTTGACAAACTGCTCGGCTGCAAATTTCCAATCCCTAGCACTGGAGAAGTCCAGTTAACAAAAGACAGGATAGTCAAAACACGACAAATAAAAGTAAATACTTTCAAGCAGGAAGTACGAAACCGAACTGAAACTAAACGCAACTGAAACCATGTTATGGACCAAATTATTCAAGAAAGGGCAAACAGTTTGAAACAAACTCTAGGTAAAACTACACTACCAAAACCAAGGAATATGGCCACAAGAAAGGGCAAACAGTTTGAAACAAACTCTAGGTAAGAACCTCTTGTGTCACAAATCATAACGATCAAAATCTTCGCACCAAAAGAAGCAGGAAATGAAGCACGAAAACGGGCGAGTGGGGAAAAGGACAGGCCCCAAACCGAAACAGCCAGAATTCGATTACAAAAAGTCCGCAGCAGAGAGAACAAACCATAAGATAGTGAAAACTGACCTCCCGAGAATTCCATGGATCATAACGACGAGGTGATCGGCGGAAGAGGAATCGGAATCTTTACAACTCCAGACATCACAACTACCATCAGCCGACTCCGACGAGCAAACTCCGTTCTCCATGGGCCTGCCACACATTCCCCCTATAAACTCATAGGATGTAATGAAGAAGACGATCGGAGGTCGCCGGAGACCCTCGGCGAACAATTCTCAGAGCGAAGCAGAAAGTGCCATAAAATGGTTGAAACTCGTGTTTGTTCGTTGTGAAAGGTTGGTATTTGGTGGTTTGACACTCTTTACAAGCAAAATAAAAATATAAAAAAGGGAATAAAGATGTAGCGGGGTGGCAACAAAATGGGATTTGAAAATGGAAACTCAAAAAAGAAAAAACCGTAATAATTGTCGTAAGTGGATTTTTTTCATTTATAAATTTCCGACAATACGATAAGCTCTATGGCGTAGCGCCGCGTTAGCAAGAAGGAGCCATCCATTTCTTATACGCGTTGCCACGTGTTCGCTCCGTGATGCTGTATAATTACAAGAGTAAATCGCAGCCGTGGCCCGTAATATTTTATTATTGTATCATTTCATTCCTTAATTTTAATTTTTTGTATAGAAAATCTCTAACATCATTTAAGTATTCCATTTTTAACCCTTTTATAAATAAAAATCATTAGTATTGATAGAAAATGTTATGCGGTACAGTAGTATAGATAATTTGTCATGATGGCATAATGAATAATAACACTTACTTACTATCGATAATATGGAAAATGAAGAAAAAAATGTAAAAAAAAAAAAATTACCCCCAAGCCAATCAACCTCCCCGGAATTGGCCAACATCCCTAACCTCTGGCCAACTTGAAACCCACAATTTGGCCAAAAATCCTCAAGTAAACAAAGACCAAATGATTTGATCTCACAAAAATTGCCTAAAAATGTTGTTCGATATGATTTTGAAGCCATCTTGCAACGATTTGTACGATGTCTAGGTAGCAAATTGGGCCTCCGGCTTGTATAATTTCATCCTTCCTTAATTTCATCAAGGTTTTGACCTGTTTCTTTTTGGCATCAATAATCGAAAAAAGTGTGATGTCATCCCTAGATTTGGCAATTGGAACCCATAGGAAACAAAGGTGATTTTTAATGTTGACGACGGCAGTGTGGCAAATCTGTTCATTGACGAAAAGGCTCAGTGATGAAGCAAAGCACCATGAGGCCGTAGTTGGTCTGGGCAGTTGCATTTGAGAAAGAAGACTTAGCGGCATGTCACAAATCAGGGAGGGGAGAAAGTGTGTTGAGGAAGCAATGAGGGAAGAATCAGAGTCTGTTAATTCCACTCCATGGCCAGACAGAAGCGAGATTCCTAAACCTTCTAGAGAAGATCATGGTGGAAGATGTTTAAGGGTTAGGATTGACAATCGCAAGTGATTCGGAGGGGGTTCAATTTTTGGCCAACGAAAGTAAAGGAGATAGTGTAGGGGTAAGGCCTGCGGAAGGTTCTGCCAATTCATTTTTAAGTTTTTTTTTTCATGCTTTTCTTTCTTTGCCACATAATTTTAGCAATTTTACATTTTTTTTATTAATTTTATTTCATTTTCCACATCATCGTTAATTGTCGATTCATTGTGTTATTATGGCAAATCACGCACGTTGGTGTACCATGTGACTTTTTTCGTTTACTTTAACAATTTTCATCTACAAAAGGTTCAAAAGAGAATACTTAAATGAGGTTAGAGACTTTCTATGCAATAAATAGAGGTTATGGCCCAAAATGGTACAACAATTAAAGACTAGGGGTCACAGACACAATTTACTCATAATTACAACAACTTTTTGAGTAAATTATGCCAGTGAACCTTAACCTTTTATCATTGTATCATTTTTTGACCTTAACTTGCATTTTTTGCATAAGATGTCTCTAACCTTATTTAAGTGTTTCATTTTTTACATTTTGTAGATGAAAAACATTAATATGGATGAAAAATACCACATGACATGCTACCATGGGAGATTTGCCACGGTGGCACCTTTGCCACGTTAGAACTTGCCCGCAATTGGCCAATGGCACAGGAATTGCAAAAATTGAAGAAATTTAGGGCTTATGTTACAACAAATAAAGAAATTTAGGACTATATGGGGTTAGCCCAAAATCACGCATGTCTCTTCTCTCTCCCTTAGTTTGATTGACCTTCATAGCCACCAAGGTTATCGACTATCGACATCGTCATTCCAATGCATTCTCATTATGGGATTCCAATCCCCAGAGGCTAGTCAACCTTCGACCATGAACTCTCCATGTTCAAATTCACATACACACACCCGATTCCAAATCAAATCCAATTGGTGTGGAAGATTTTAGCATTATCGCTCAATTTGGGTATTGTTAAATCAAATCCAATTGGGGTTATCGCTTGATTTGGGCATTATAGCTCAATTTGAGAGATTAAGGTGAAAGAGATTAGGCGATTTGGCCAATTTCCATAAGTGATCGGAGTAGTTGGACTTTGGTATTATCACTTGATTTTTAGAAGTGATTAGAGTAGGTCATTTGCCCATCCATTTGACCGCTGTTGCCTTAGATTTCGCTGGGTTGGTTTGTAAAAATAGGTGAGCTGTGAAGAAGATAGCAAGAAATTAGAGAAGTCCAATGGAAGAAGCTCTGTCCAACCTCTACCCTTCATGATTTCAGGGAAGGAGGGGCGGATGAAGGGAGGAAAGGAGGAAGAGGAGTGGTGGATGAGCCAAAGAGGTGAGGTAAAGGTAGGGTTTCAAGTTTTGTTTTGTTTTGTTTTTCTTATTTTTCTTTATTTTCATATCATCACTAGCAATTGATTATTGTACCATCGTGGCAAATCTCACACGTTGTTGTGCCATAGTGGCGTTTTCTGTCCACATTAACGGTTTTCATACATAAAAGGTCTAAAATTGTATACTTTTATGAGGTTAAGAATGTCATATGCAAAAAAATATAAGATATGATCCAAAAGAGTAAAATAATAAAATGTTAGAGGTCATGGGTGCAATTGACTCCAATTTTTCTTTCTTATCTTGGAAAAGTGTCCTTGATGATCCTCTTTCTCCTTGAAAACTTCCATGTTGGTTTCAAAGTGTTGTACGATACCAAAAATGTATCATTAAGTAAGGATGTCAATGGGCCGAGTTTTGGGAGAATAAAGTGATTCTCAAACCTTTCCCCCGATATAAAAACTCTACTCAAACCCTTCCCATAACCCGCAGCAGGTAAGATTTTTTCGTGCAAACCCTCTATGCATTGGGGCAGGTATTATACCTGCAATATCTGCTTAAGTGATCACATAATATAAAATTGAAACTAAAGAAAGCATGACATGCTTGAATATACAACATAACTAAAAACAAAATAGCCTAGTTATACAAGTGTGAATTTTAAGGTTTATTAAATTAGAATTATATTATATATTTAGAGTAAATTACACCCGCTACCCCTAACATTTAATTATTGTTTCACTTCTAACCTTAACCTTCACTTTGCTCGTACCGTATCTCTAACCTTAATAAAACGTTTCATTTTGGCCCTCTTTTGGACGGAAATAGTTATGTCAAACGGAAAAAGTTATGTCAGTAGATTACTGTAGAAGAAAATACTTGTTTTAACTCCTGTAAAAGTCTTCTTTGCCAAAAGAGTCTTAAAACTCTTAAATCTAACAAAAATTTAGGCAAACCTCTCCTACCTTTCCTCCCTCTCCGGCAGCGCCATCCCTGGATTCCCTTTCCGCCCTGTTCTCCCATCTCCAGCCTACGATTTGGCTTTATCTGGATTTGGCTTCCCTTTCCGCGATCGCTTACCCATCCACTCACCCATCCCCACTTCCTCTCCTCCATCCTTGCCTACGATTCAACTTTCTATTGATTTGGCTTCCTCTCGATTTGGCACCAGTGGGTGAGGGCAATTTGGTGGCGAGTAGACGATGACGATTTGGCGGTGAATGCAATAGGGCCGGGAGTCACAGCTCAAGACTGATCTCGATTCCATCGTGACCCCCTCTAGGCACTTGCTGGAATTCCTCATTGCTCATCTCCTCCTCCGAATACAATTTCTCCATCTCCGATCTCCTCAGCTCCTTCTTCACCACTGTCTGCTTGCTCTCCCTTGGTGACTTCTCCGATTTCGTCCTCCAGTAGACAACCTTGGAACAATCTGCCTCCAAAACCTGAACGGCCTCAAGGTCCGTGTCAAGCAGACGCGACTTCTTCTCCTGGTTTTTCTTCAGGTGGAGGAGTCGCAGTCACCTCACAGATCATCTCCTTTTCCTGGTAAACGATATCAATGCTGAGAGTTTATCCTCTTCCCCTTCATAGTCCTCAATCGATTTGTGGCGGTTTTCATTGTTTTGGATGATTTTCTCGTAGAGTTCAGAATTCACATTGCCATCGCCAGTCTTCCCTCCGCCGGAGAAGCTGCTGGACTTGGCGATTAGAGTGGCAATGATGGCGTTGCTAATAAGGAACACGAAGAGTGGACTGGATATAACGCCGGCGACTTTGACGAAGAACTCATTGGAGATTCAAATGGCGAACGGCACACAAGCAAAGGTCTAAAAGAGGATCAGTAGAGCCACACCAATCTCGAAGAGGCAAGAAAATCTCCCGAGATTCATAACCGATTATACCTCCTTATAGCCCTAGCTTTCTCTACTTTCATGTTGTCGAATTTTGGAGCACCCACGTCCAACTTCCAGGGATGAGGGGAAGGAAGGGGTTAAAGAGGTAGGAAAGGGTTGGCTAAGATTTTTTGTTAGATTTAAAAATTTTATGATTTTTTTAGTAAAAAGATTTTTTACAGGGGTTAAAATAAGCATTTTTTTTCTACAATAATGTACTGACGTGACTTTTTTTGTTTGAGATAACTATTTCCATCCAAAAGGGGGGCTAAAATGAAATGTTTTATTAAGGTTAGTGATACTGTATGAGCAAATTGAAGGTTAGGATTAAAAATAAAACAATAATTAAAGGTTTAGGGTAGCGGGTGCAATTTACCCTATATATTTAGGTTGTATAAGACTAAAATTTGGTATGTATATATAATATATGTAATATTTTAGATATTTATATGTTTTGTATAATATGCAGGCCAGGTTTGGGGAGGGTAGACCTCTAAACCCGTACTCTTTCCTGTACTCGATCGGTACAAAAACAAAAAATACCCTAATCCGGCCCAAATTCATCCGATTGAAAAGAAAAAAATTTCTACCCATCAAATAGGGTAGAATACCCACATATGAAGATACAAATTGACATCCCTATCCCTAAGTATCTCACCCGGCCAGCTGCTAGATTGCAGCGAACGGCATATCACTTCAAATTTTTTTTTCTTTTCTTTGTTTGCTCGCGTATCGTATCCAACATCCTCCAAGTTCTAGCATACGTACCAAAAATAAATTAAGAAATAGACAAATAAACTTTTTCCCCGGCATCAATCAGCGACATCTATTAATCTGACGGTTTGAAATATAAAAAGACCACCAAACGAAGCGGTTCAACGTTCAAGCGATATGGCAATTTAAGGGTTCAATTCCACCCCAATCAATTGGATAGTCATATTACATACGATAATGGTACTACATTTGAATGATTGTTTTTGTTCAAGGAATATAGTACATGGGATTGGGAAGTTTGAACGACCGGCGTGACATGGAAGTGCCCAACAAGTCGCTCCATTGGTCACCAGAATTACCATGGATCCTATATCCCTCTTTCGCCAGCTTGTCCCTCTTCTCTGACTTGTATATTGTTGCCAGCTTCCCACGATCTTCAGGAGCTCTGCAGGTTACGGTATAACGTAGTTGCGTCAGTAATTGATACTCCATCCCACAGAAAACTACTTCTCATAAAGATCACTATAAATACAACAGGCAAGTGATTCACAATTAATGGCCCCTTTCAATCCTATTATGATTGAGGAAACCCTACGAGAAGTTCAACAAGTTAAATGCAAAGAATGAATTTCAAAGTGTTGGTTATCAAGCACGTATTTGTCATCCCAACAGAAGTCTGGTTATCATAACTGTCAATCCCAGCATTTGGTAAAAGCGGGGAGGGCATGCAACTAAGGTATACCTTATATGAGAGTCAAGTCTGATGTTTCATTTTTACTCTTAAAACCAATGTCAGCATAGCATGTCAGTTGGGGACCCTAATCCAGATATTTTGCATAGGAAATTGTTGCAACCAGTCTTCCAAACTATAGCCGAGCTAAACACATGTAGGTGAAAGCACACAAGAGGAGAGAGAGAGGGGGGGGGGGGGGGGAGGGGGGAGAATTAATCTAGATATGGTGTAACAAATGGTCAAAAACATTCTCCCCAGACCATAACCAAGCCAAAACAGAAGGTAAAACCACATGCAAGATGACAGCACGTGCACAACTGATGGAGAGGGGGCAGCATATCCGACTCTGTGACTCAGAAAACCATAACGTATGAGCTATTTGCTGGAAATACTATCCTATTCAGAATGTCTGTTAGGTGGTCTGACTCGAACTTTTGCCAAAGCAGTTCATTCAAGTGGACCACTAGGAACTAGAAGTACCTTCCTAGATCACAAATCTAAACAAATATTTACAACTACAGTGAGAGGGAAACATTTGACATGCCCACAACTTCCATGCAGAGGCCCTGCAGAAACTATTGTTGTTCTGAGAAACATGTATAAAGTTTTTTTCTGCACATCTAGAAAGGAGAAACTGAGGCTTGAAGTCTTGAACCATAAATGATAATATATGCACAGTAGCCACATAAGGATCATTTTCAATTGGTGCCGTAGAACTAAAAGTATCCACAAGCATTTAATGAAATAAAAATCAGTGCGTTGGAAAGGGCTATATCTTACAAATGTCTGGTAAAAGTGCTCACCTCAAAATAAGCTTGTCCCAACTCCGAAAACCAGCTTTGTTCAAATTTTCCACAGTAATATTCCTATGATTTTCACTGCGCCCTGTGAGGAAAAAAACCTTAAAGCCTAAATCCTGAATTTTCTCATATAGTCTCAGGCTGGACTCTATCGCAGGTGCAATAGCATTCTCAACCCACTTATCAAATTCAAGGTGATCGAAGATCTCCAAGCTGCAATTCACATTAAAAATCATCCATTACAAAACAGCCATCTATAGTCATATCTGAAGAGAGAACCAAGGAATCAGAGTATCAGTAAGCAGATAGAAGTTACATATGTTAAGCTTAAATAACTTAACTTGGTTTTGTAGCATTACAGGGACAAAAGGGTAGATGATGAAAATTGCCTAAAAACTCTACCTCACTTGTGCTACACAAAAGCAAAACAGTTCTTCATCGACAAATCAATAAATTATTTCCTTCTTTTGTTGGCTTATTGTACTACGACAGAAAGTTTGCATACTACTTTTTCTAGCTTACACAACCTCAAGACATAACGCATTCAGAGACATGGTAATCACAGGAGCAGGGAACCGACTTAATGTTTTGCCGTGTTCATTAGTTCAAACACCCCATAACAGTGTTTAGTCTCTTCGTTTTTCTCTCCATTGTAGAGCTCCTTATTAATCATTCGAACCCATGAGACAGATTTTCCCATCCCCCTCACCCATGCCATTTGCGGATCCTCAATCTGGTTGGCAAATTATTCTTCTCAGCCAACAATGTCGGGTATTCCGCAGCAAATTACTATAAATTTCAAAGAACCAGTTTCCAGGTAACCGAGTTCCAAATTGCTTTCTTTGCTGATATACGTATACAAAGACGCTGCTTAAACCTAAAGTTCCGAACACTTGGCAAATAAGCACTTGTCATTTTCTTCCCTAGTCTCGTAGTTCTCTCAGAAGCAAAGCAATTTAAGAATCGCCCAGTAGAAAAATATTATGAAGATCATAACCACAGAAAATAAAAAACTGAATTTCCAGAAAATTAGAAACACACACCCATAACCATGCTGGGCATAGTAGGGAAGATTGGACAGTAGAGTCTCATCAATGTCGAAAATCCAAGCATCTTTACCATCACCACTCAACTCCAGGCTCCTGGCATAAGCTCCAGCCTCATCAGAGACTCTCTCCAGATCCAGTCTATAAGCCCGGCCCATCATGTAATCCCTCACATACCCCGCACATTCCTGCGGAATCGTCTTCCAGCAGGGGCTCAAATTGTTCGCCTCCACCGCGAATCTCCAACTTGTGCACTGCAAATTGAGCTCATCTCCGGCTTCATCGAAATGGGTCCCGATGTTCCCCGGATACTGTATTATCAGTGGCCGAGGTAGGAGATGAGATTTCAACGATGATTCGTCGGAGAAACCGAAGGCAAACAGGGAAAACAGAACCAAAATCCTCAACAAAGCCATGAACGAGACCGAATTGATTGGAATTTGAAGAAAAACTTTTCTGGGTTATGGAAGAAACAAATGGGTATGGGAGGAGACAAAACCGTGGGCATGGATCGGCAATTATAGAAGGGAATCTGAAGAAGGAGATGCGTGGGGACGTTCTTTTAGGCTACCTTTTTGGCTTTTTCTGGAAATGGAGCAGGAGATAAAGAAATGCGTTTCTTGTGTTTGCGGGAGAGATGATCGAGAAAAATCCTTCGCAAACAAACAGACCTCCGGGGAAACGGCTTCGAAGAGGAAGGAAATTATTGGCGTTGAACTGAAGAATCCTCCAACCTCAGCTTTGGTTTAGAGGCGGTGGATAATTAAAACGCATTAGATCGCAATTAAGTCCAACTTTATCGAATTGACTTCGTCGGATTGCATTGGCAAAGGCTGGTGGCGGTGAAAAGGAGTTGGTTGCTTGACTCTGCGATGGAGGGAAAGATTGTACGAAGTTATGTTGATCCACGTAGGCAGATTGTGGGACCAAAACTGTTTTCTTAAGGCTGAACTCGCTGGTTAGCCCCAAACTAATGCGATAATAATACTTTGTTCCCTCAACTTGAACGCAGTGCACATTTTCCCTTCACTTATCCAACTCCGGAGTCCGAAGACTTTCAATCGTTCCTGTAATAATGTGATCTTGTGAGCATGCACATCGTTTATCTCCATCTCGAGTCACCTTGTAAGATTACTCCAATGCAAGCATGAATTTAGGCCATTTCCTTTCTTAGAATAAATGACCAAATTCATCTAGTCAATTAGCTTAAGACGTTGGTTCATTTCAAAATAGTAGGAGAAAATGAATCCAAAAATTAGAGATTTATTTTTCCCTAAAAAAATATGTGCAATTCGTTTTACATGGTACAACCTATCTAATTTGGACTTCACCTAAATTCTTATAGAATCAGTTCATACAGCTGTTATGTTTAATAAATGACAGTTTTTGTTAACACTATCACGTTAACCTAAGCCCTTACAAGGTGGAGAGTTACGAAATATTGATAGAAGGGATAATACGTGACAAAAATAGAGCTTGGGATACTTGAAACTCTTTGAACTTAATTTTTTTTTTTTATTAAAGAAAAACCATGTCCTTAGTCGTTTTGAATTACAAGGATTCCATTTTAATATACATTTCAACCTTGATCACTGATAAAAAAAAAAGGGCATCCGTTGAGAAGGACTCTCAAACTTGAAGATTGGGTTCGCTATGAAATACTAATACCAAGTTTGATATGTTTATTGATGTAAGGTGTATGGTTGTTATCTCATTTAAAATATCAGAGTTTAATTTGTGTCATGATTGGTGAGAGGGCTAATATGGAGAGAAAGATTAGGACTTTGATTTACCCAGGCCATTTTTCGCTTCTGTTTCTGTAAAGATTAAGATGGATATTATACAACGTGATCACGTAAGGACTTGTGTATTGCTAAGAGTTCAGTTACTTAATTGGGATGTCGGCTGAAATCAAGTGGAGGGGCAAAGTGTTTTGGTCACTAAGGTTTGAGGGTACCTGGCTACCTTTAAGCCTTCTACATCGTACAAGCGTTTTTAGTATTACCCTTATTTATTCACACAATTATAATAATTATGTTTTAAAAGCAATATTCTCTCCGTCTCATATTCTTTATATCATTTAACTTTTTTATATAGTTTAATTTAAATTTATTTATATTAGTATTTATTAGAAAAAATTTTAAAAAAATATATTTAGAAACTATATATCTTAATTTATCATTCTTATATAAAAGTTCTTCATTTATATAATAAAATATTAAAAATAAAAAATTATAGATTAATTACTGAAAAGTAAATGGTGTAAAGAATATGGAAAGGAAAGAGTAATATTTTAAAATAAAATAAGTCTTTTGTCTAGTAATTAGGAGGCTAGAGAGATATTTAATAGGCTAAGAGTTCGAACTCTAACATCATCATCTGCCTATAAAATATCCTGATACTGATTCATATGTTTTCTTTTGTTTATTTACATATGAGTTGTATACTATCTATAAACCAGTTACAATTTGTGCTTATTTTGAATTTTTTAAATTTAGTTTTCATCAGTTAACTTTTTTAAAATAAATAGGGTTGCAAGATTTTATTTAATATATGCCTAACATAAATTTTATTTATCATTTCCAAAAAAAAATCTATCAAGTGAAAATTCAATTTCAAAGTAGTAAAAAAAAAAAAGAAAATATCATGCACTCCGTCAATTTTTAAGAGATTTTCTGTTTTTCTATGTAGAATAAGACTTGGCACAAAAATTCAGAAATGCGATGCCATAAGTATGAGTTAACTCAACTTCACATTCCTATGGTCGGCGCAGCTGCACAAAAAGCCAGATGTGCTAAAACATTTATAAAAATTTTCCCTTATTGAATTATGTGGTAAGTAAGTGTCTAAGATAGATTATTTACAAAAATCTACTTAAATTCAGACCATTTACTAATTAGTTGATTATACTCTCTGGTCCATTTGACCTGTGCTTTTTGATACATATATATGGAATTGGCTTGGAGACTAAAGAAGGGGGGAAAAAATTTATGTTGTTTTCATTTTTGCCTCATTTTTTAAATGTAAATTAAGAAAGATTGAAAAAAATAAATATTAAAATTATGGTTTGAAAGAGAATATAATAAAATAATTTTAAATATGGATATGTTATACAAATTTTGGAACAACCTAAAGATTATAATTGTCGCAAAGAATGTGGGATAAAGATAATATCAAAGTAATAACAGATTTTGTCCTAAAATTTTTATGCATATAGTGATCCATATGCATATGTAGAGCATGAATAGTATTTCAATGAGATAATATAATTAAACATTTACGAAGTATAATTAGATACTCATGAAGTAATATTAAACTTCTACTATTTAACAAAGTATTAGTATAATGTCTTAAATTATTTCATAACTGTCTAATATTATTCAAAGAATCTCTAGCTAAGAATGTTTGATGAGATGGAATAAATAGCTTCGATACTCATGCTGAAGTTAAAAGGATTCGATTAACATGCGTTGAAGGAATAGTTTTCTCACCGCGAATCCTCTGCTCCCAGCTGCCCAATATTTTGGTCATTACAGTCGACATTCACCATCAGCGGCCACAGGCCACCGTACTTTTATATATGGTCATAAAGTGTATTTCAAAATCATGAAAAAGAATTGAATCAGAGAAAAAAAAACACTAAAGGATTTTATAAAAAAAATTATATGCTATAAGTAATTTATTATGCAGTTTAAGAATAACTACGTACTACATATAATTCTAGTTCAAGCATTACATGAATCATTTTTTAGAATAAGGTTTTTCTACAATTTTTTTTCAAGCAATCTATTGAAGTTGTACTTATGGAATCTTTATTAGCATGGTTTCTGCAAATCCTTCCAAGATATGTAACCTTTGTGTACCACAATGGTGAAGAATATGGGGACAGAGATTTGCCCTCAAACACAGGTTTAACAGACCTGTCTTCCATGTCCAAGACAACCATGTCATGGCCTCCCCTAGCTTTAGAGAAGTTGAAGTTGTAAGCTCCTTTGGAGGCTAAGCTGAAGAACCAACAAGGTGTTTTGATTTTATAATCATCATCTGATGTAGGGCAAATAAGACTAGAACCAAAAGAGAGAACACAAAAAAGAAGAAGAATAAGAAGAATAAGAAGAAGAAAATCAAAGGAAGGGAAATCTCTTAATTCAATAACATAAAAAACTGTCTCCAAAATGTCTTATTTCCCATATTTATAGGAGGATAGGAAGGGAAGCATAAAAGAAATAAAAAGAAAAGGAAAGAAATAAACTATTAAAATAAACAAATAAATCCAGCAATAAATAGGAGAGCAAATAATCCTAATTAAAATTTACTTCCTAATTCTATGCCTAAAATAAGTTTGCCTAAAGTCTTTAGGTACTGCATCATTCTCCCCCGGTTGAAAAAAACTCGACTTCATCAAGTGTGATTGTAAATATCAATGTAAGAGCTCCGGATCCATTTCACGAAGGTCATTCTCAAACATCCAAGTAGCATCTGAAGTGGAGTGTCCCTTCCATTGAACTAGATAACGACAACTAACACCAATAGTAGAACTCAAGAACTCATTATCAAGAATGTCGTCAATTTCATCATTTGGCTTAGAAAACTGAGGGGTCTTTGGGATAGGTATTATTGCAGAATGTCCATTTGACAAAACAGGAGGCTCAAAGGTGCCTCGATAAGGTGATAAATCTTCCACATTAAAGATAGGACTAATATTAAGTTTAGCAGGCAAATCAAGCACATATGCATTTGGTCAAAGCTTATTTAAAACAGAAACAAGCCCATGGCTAAAGCATGTAACTTTTTAAACTTAGGTTTTGCTAGTCGATCAAGTCTTATGCGAACCATGACTTCATCACCAATATTAAATTCCTTACCCCTACGATGCACATTAGCAGCAAGTTTATAGTTCAAATTACTCATAACAATCTTTCGTTTAACCTCAGCATGCAAATCATGGATATGTTGGGCAAAGGATTCAGCAGATTCAGAAACCCGGAAGTGAGAGGGAAGAGGAACTAAGTCAAGGGTAGTGCGAGGCTTGTAGCCATAGACACACTCAAAATGGCTCAACCCGGTTGTCCTATTGACAGAGTTGTTATAGGCAAACTCGACATTAGACAACAACAAATCCAATGTACCTTGTTTTTCACCAATAATACATCAAGGTATATCCCTAAGACTACGATTAACAACCTCTATTTGGCCATCAACTTGGGGGTAAAAGGCGGAGGAGAAAAGCAAGTTGGTACTACACAATTTTTAAAGGGTCTTCAAAAAATAGCTCACAAATTTGACATCTCTATCAGACACTATGGAATCTGGTAGCCCATGCAACTTAACTACCTCCCTAAAGAACAACTTAGCAATATGGGATGCATCATTTTGTTTACTATAGGGAATGAAATGAGCCATTTTGAAAAATCTATCAACCACAACCAAGATGGAGTCATGACCTTGAGCAGTCCGAGGTAATCCTAACACAAAATCCATGCTCAAATTTTTCTAAGGGGCATGTGGCAGTTGAAGAGATGTATAAAGCCCAGTGTTCTTCTTTTTACCCTTAGCTAATTGATACGTTCGACATTTAGAGACAATTTTCTCCACGTCTTTCCTTAATGAAAGCCAATAAAACCTATCCTCAACCAGTGAAATAGTCTTATCCCTACCAAAATGTCTAGCCAACCCTTCTGCATGTAACTCCCAAATTAGAAAATCTTTAAGTGAAGTACGAGGAACACACAACTCATTAGCCCTGAATAAGTAACCATTCCATATAAGGAAGTCACTATACTCTTTCCTATCCCTACCACTAACAACTCGGTAGATTTCACCAAAACCAACACATGTTTGGTAGTCCTCCTTCACCCTATCAACTCACGGAACCTTAACATTAAGCACTTGAAAGGTGCCAATCATTCTGCTAAGTCCATCAACTACCTTGTTTTCAACACCCGACTTATGCTTAAGTACAAAGTTGTATTCACTTAGAGAGGCATACCACTTAGCATCGTGAGAGTTAAGCTTCTTTTGAGAACTAAGATACCCTAGAGTTTGATAGTCAAAGTATAGGATGAACTCCTGAGGTAAAATGTAATATCTCCAAAACCTAAGGGATTGGACCACATCATAAAATTCCTTGTCATAGGTGGAGTACCTTTGCTTAGACTAAAAAAATTTTTCACTAAAGAAAGCTACAAGATGACCCTCTTGACTAAGGACACCTTCTACTCCTATCCTGGAGGCATCACAAGACACCTCAAACACCTTACTGAAGTCAGGGTGCCGAAGCACGGGGGCTTTAGTCAACCTCACCTTGATTTCCTAAAATGATTTAGAGGTTGTTAAGGTCCACCTAAATTCACCCTTTTTAAGATAGTCAGATATAGGAGCAGTGATGGTGCTGAAACCCTTAATAAAATGCTTATAAAAAGTTGCTAATCCTAAGAAACTTCAAACATTTGAAATTGTATTAGGTTCAGGCCACTTTTTAATAGCTTTCACTTTACTAGGGTCTGCTTCAATCCCCTATGCACCCACTATAAAACCTAAGAAAAACACTTTATCCTACAAAAAACTACACTTCTTAAGGTTCACATACACCTTCGACTCTTGTGGGGTATCAAAAAGCTGACGTAAATAATTAACATGTTCTTCTTTAAACCGGCTGTAAACTAGGATGTCATCAAAGTAAACAACAAAAAACTTGCCTAGGAACGATTGAAGAACATGTGTCATAACCCTTATGAAAGTGCTAAGTGTATTAGGCAATCCGAAAGGCATAACTATCCATTTATACAAACCATCATAGGTCTTAAAAGCAGTTTTCCACTCATCTCCCGACCTAATCCTAATCTGGTGGTAGCCACTATACAAGTCTATCTTAGAGTACCACTTAAAGCTAGCTGGCATGTCTAACATGTCATCAAGTTTAGGTATAGGAAACCTATACTTAATGGTGATTTTGTCGATAGCCTTACTGTCCATCCATATTCTCCAACTACCATTTCTCTTTGGTGCTAACAAGGTTGTGACAATGCAAGGACTAAAGTTGTGCCTAATGAATCCTCAACATATGAGTTTGTCCACTTGCCTGTTTAACTCTTCACGGTCCTTTGGGTTCAACCTGTAATGAGGAAGGTTAAGTAACTGAGACCCTGAGACTAAATCAATAGCATATTGAATTTCCCTTATGGGCGATAGTTTGAAGGGGAGTTCAGCAAACATGATATCAAAAAATTCCTATAAAAGATTTGAGATCTCAGCTCGATGTATCGGCTGAGGGTTTGAGCCCCCAGACATGACCTCCCTTGCTACTACAGCAAACATATACCCACTTGTTAAGCTCTTTTGCAAAAAAAAAATCTTAATGTTTAGAAGCTGGATTATGGCTCTTTTTGGTGCTGTTATAGCTGGACATGACTGGGCTGTAGCATTCTTGTAGTTAGCCGGATTAAGAATGATGGTCCTACTCTTATACCTGAATTCATAGGTGTTGGCTCTACCATGGTGAGTTACGTCAAGGTCATATTACCAAGGTCGTCCAAGCAAAATATAGGATACATCCATAGGTAAAAAATCATAGTAAACCTCGTCTATATAATTTCTAATGTGCAAAGGAATGCGACATCTCTCAATGACAGGAATAGTGGTTTTGTCAATCCAAGCTACCCTAAAAGGTGTGTTGTGATTCGGCCTTAAAGTTCAAACGAGTTATGGTTGCTTTAGCTATCACATTTATGGTACTACCCCCATCGATCACTAGCTTACAACTACGCTCACCATACTTAATGAAAGTGTGAAAAATGCTAGTTCTCTTCTAGTTATCATCCTTACTACTTACAGAAGCCTTTGCAGTAGAGAGCACACACCTCACAACATTACAGTGTTTCTCAATTATGGGTAAGCCATCAAGTTCACCTTCATCACCAGAGTACTCTACCAAGTCGACTACTTGGTCTTGTTAAGGGGCTGGTCATTGGGATCTTGGTCAATTACTAAGGCTCGGTGAGGACATAGGGCTACAATGTGACCCTTACCATGACAGTTATGGCATTCGATATTTAGGTTCAAACAAGGTCCATTAAGGGTGGTTGGTAGAGTTCCTCTAAGTTCTTGTGGAGGAGTCTTAAGCAAAGGTTATGTATTAGGTTTCAATAGGGTGTACCTAGGTTTTTGAGTGCGATACAGTGCCTTACCTTTAGATCTAAAATAGGTCTTTAGCCTTAACGCATGTTGGTAAGCTTCCTCTACAGTGTCGGGCATATTTAACCCAACTTCTCTCTTAATATCTCTTCTCAACTCGTTCACAAACCTACCTATAGTCTGAAACTCGATCTCATTGATGCCTACTCTTAATATAAGTTCATCAAACCTTTCCATATAACTAGACACGATATAAGTGTGCTTAAGGTTTAGTAGCTGGTCATACAATTGTCTCTTATGAAAGATGGGAAAGTACTTCTTAGTCAACTTTCGCTTCATAACAGTCTATTGCCTAATCGGGGGTTCGTTCAAGTTCTCGAGTGATTGTTCGACCCCACGCCAGTACTTCTTGGCTGGTTCTATCAGCTTTAGCTTTGCGAACCGAATCCGCTCCATATCAGTCATATGATACAAATCACAATATTCCTTTAACTCTTCGAACCAATCCAAAAAATCCAACTTACCATCATAGGATCACATGTCCAGTTTGACAATCCTAGCAATTCTTTAATCTTTCTGAGGGTTCCTAAAGTTTCCCTGCCTATTTTGCCAATCATAAGCCTGATCCTGAGGAAGTGTTCTAGGGCTTTCCTTGTCTAAATCATAGGTGGCAAAGTTGTCCCCTATAGTTGGAAAAGGGTTTTCAGGAACCCTAATAGGCTGAGTGTTCCTAAACGGTGCAAAGGGAGTTTGTTGACCTACCCGAGTTTGGATTGAGTCAACAATGTTTTGGGCAAAAGTGGGTTGCCTTACAGATTGGTCTTCTTCCAGTTCATGGTTTTTTTCCCATTTCAGTCCTACCCAATCGGTTGATGGCCTCTTCTATCCTAATTAACCTATCTTCTAGACTTGACATCCTTTCATTCGTGACTTCAGGTTCGTGACTATGGTTGGAATCATGGGAATGGTTGCTATTCCTACCCTGGTTAGCCATGATATGCAAGCAAGAATTTCACAAAAGATTGCAATAAATAACTTAAAAAAATAAACAAGCAATGATGCAACAATCAAATAGGTAAATAAATTTAATGCTACTGATGAGACTAGTTGCAAAGACTGGAGCAACAGACATAAACATTTTTTTTTAATTTTTTTTTTTTTTGAAATTTGGACTTAAGTAAAGGATTGACTACCTAAGAACGAAGTATAAGTGAAGCTAATTATGAAAAATTTAACAACTTAAAGAGGGGCTATTAGCTACTACAAAGTCAAAGTGGGAGAAATATGGTTTTTTTTTTGTGACTAATTTTCCCCAGCCAAAATAACCAGAAATAATCTACTACCCCAACAAGTGATGAAGCGGCAATATATTCCAAGTTTGACTAGCTGCTCAACAATTTGAAGACAAAGCAAAAGATTTACACCGAACTAAAAGACCTTACTGTGGGAGGTGATGGTAGCAACAAATTCCAAGAGTTTGTATGATGCCGCAACGGAGAGCAAACGATGGGTTTGGAATTTGGATAATAATTGCGCTTAGTTATGGTTGTGCCAAATTATCTTGTGGTTTACAATTGTGCAAACAGAAAGCTGATGCTATGCGATTATGTGAGGGATGTAGAATTCAGATCTTGGCTCCACAAGGGGCTGCAAGATACGGCAACGAGCAACGGGGCAAAGTTAAGGTTTTTTTTTTTTCTTTTGGCTCCAAGTTTCTTCGATGAGAAGTAAAGTGTAGGAATTTCAGCTCTGATACCAAATTTGATGTATGGTAAATAGGGCTAGAACCAAACGAGAGAACATAAATGAGAAGAAGAAAAGCAGGCGAAGGGAAATCTCTTAATTCAATAACATAAAAAACTGTCTCCAAAAGGTCTTGTTTTTCTCGTTTTTCTCCTATTTATAGAAAGGGAAACAATAAAGAAATAATTAGAAAAGTAAAAGAATAAACTATTAAAATAAGTAAATAAATTCAGCAATAAATATGAGAACAAAGAATCATAATTAAAATTTACTTCCTAATTCTCCTAATTAAGATTTATTTCCTAATTTTATGTCTAAAATAAGTTTACCTAAAATCTTTGGGTACTGCATCATCATCATCACTGTTATCCACGACGACTCATCTGTTTCTTCAGCCAGCATATTTCATAAGCTATGGTCATAGTGGCACAGATGCCGGCGCCTCCAGTACAGCTGCGGCTGATAGCCAGGATTTGCAGGCTGCACCGAAAGCAGCGAAATCTTTGAGAGTTATTCTCTCTGCCATCGGTGCCAGGAGTTGGTCTAGAAGATGAGCCCAATCGGCCATTTTTTAATGCTCCCATTGTAGAGCTAGGGGTTTTATTTATAGTGGTCGACAACGAGGGAAGACATGGGATTGTATTGCAATATATTTTGGGCATGCTTAGCATGGAATTAACAAAATCTTCATATTAATTAGAAGTAGGAAAAGAAAGGAAACTAACAATCCATACACACTTTATTTTATTCAGCCTACCAAAAAAAGAAAACGATCCATACACTAGGTAAGGGAACAACTTAGCAAAACCATATCTAAGGATGAATACTACGTATGAACCGTCCCTAAATAGATGGAGTAGGTGTGGACCTATAAACATGATACTGCGAAAGGTATCATCACCACACACAAAAGTCAACTTGATCCTACATGAAGGTCCTCTCTAACTCTGAGACTATATACAACTACTTGCATCAAAATAGCATAAAAGGAACTGGGAGATCAAAAGGAAAGTGGCACCTTGAACACCCAAGATGCAGCAAAATGAATGAAGTAAACATCATTGTTTCCGCGACTTCCATTCTACTATTGCAGAAAGAAGAGTATAATTTGGCAAAAGAATTTTATGTGATAGTGGCGAATTCGTCATAGGCGATTCGTCATTTTTTTCTAGCCATTTTTCAATTGCTTTGCGGTCATAAGTGTACCCATCAGCAGCAACACAAGGGTCATCCATTATACCCTGCAAAAGAATTTGAAAAATATCAGTTTCAACAATGAGCAGCAGGAAATAGCAGAACAGCAGTATCTATAATCAAATCAACAGGTAGCTACACCCAGATGCGTAGCATCCTGCTAACTAATGAGAACTCCACATTCCACATCGATTAGTAGCATGATTCACAAACATTGTAAATTATAGGCCAATTAGACGGGTAGAAGATACTAGGGGCTGTTTCATTTAAAGTTAAAACATTATCCATTTCCTCCATCCAGATAAAACTTAAGTTTCATCATAACATCAGTTAAAAATTGGACATTGAACATGCTTTAGATAATTAGCCTTACAAAATCCCTTGTTCCATTTCGACCTTCAAAAGGAGCAACTATAATTCAATAAAGGAATCTTACAGACATACCTTCAATAGTGGGCACACGAAGTGGCTAGGAGGTGCAGATAGCACACTGCTGTAACCAGAATGCCGAGCTCTGTCCGCCACTTCCTTCAATCTCTCCAGTGCAGGAAGTACTTGACCTTTCAAATCAGGTCTGTCCTTGCGCTGAAGCTCAGAACAACTGAGTCCCAGTGTAGCCAGTTCTTTGGTTTCTTCAACCGGCCAATCCCCAGCCTCTAAATCTAAAACATCCATCAAACGACCATCATCAAGAGCAGATTCCACAACATGTGCTAGCCCTATTGCAGGTTTCGCAGTCAGTAACTGCAAAATTATCATCCCAAAAGCGTAAACATCGGATGCTGGAGAAACCAACCCAGTTCTTTGATACTCAGGATCTATATAGCAGAGAGTTCCAACAGGCCCTGTATCTTTATACATAGTTGACATAGAAGAAGGTTCAGAAAGCATCTTGGCTAATCCAACATCACCAATTTTGCTCACAAAGTTCTGATCAAGCAATATGTTTGCTGGTTTTAGATCGCGATGGATGATGGGTTTTGGTTTTGCGTTGTGAAGGAAATTGAGAGCAGCGGCTACTTCCCAAGCAATTCGGTACCTCTCAAACCAGGGGAGGCGTGAGGCAGCATTTGCCCGAAGCAAACAATCCTCCAAGCTGCCATTCTCCATGTACTCATAAACTAAGCAACCATGATCAGGACATGCCCCAAGAAGCAGAAGCAAATGTGGATGCTGAATTTTGCTCAAGATTTCCAACTGAAACCAAAAAAAAAACAAGTAATCAGGGTCAATCTTTTAGCACAACTAGAGGCACTGATGATTTTGTCTGCCATTTTCAGATTAAGAATTGTCAATTGATACCAAAGAACACTTGGGCGCAGTTAAGAAGTTGAAGCCTCTACTTGTTCAACATAAAACAAATATAAGCCGTCTTAGTGAATATCATAAAAACTGGCTTTAGACCTCTATGCCAACTTGTTGGTCTCATAAAAAACTTGATTACTTGATGCTGGGTTGCATAAGCAAACTTATGAAGCACGAATGAGCAAGTAATACATCATGATGAGATCAGACACAATTTACAGTTTGATAGTGTTTGATTTTTTAAAGATGTGCAGTACTTTTCATAAAATTTAGTTCAATGCAGCTTCAACACAAAAATAGACCGACTAGATATCTATTAAGATTCCATGGCCAAAAAATTTCCATACCTCCTGCTGGAATTGCTTATTTTTATCACCATCTTTTGAATGGAGAACTTTCACTGCAACAGTCGTATGATGCAAACTGCATCTGTAGACGGATCCATACGCTCCCATTCCTATCCTAAGATCTTCTGAGAATGAGGATGTGGCAGATATAATCTCATCCCATGTGAACTTTTGGTACTGCTCAGTAGCACCAACAAGAACAGTTTCAAGCTTTTCTTTTTCTCTCGCATCGAGAACTGCTTGTCTCTCTGCTTCTAGCCTTTGTGAAGCTTCCCCATCAATACATACTCTAACATAATCAGCTTCCCTTCTGGCAGCTTTGTACTTCTCCTTCTCTTGTCTAGCTGATTCTTCGGCTTCTTCCCCCTTAAGGTGTATCTCCTTGAGCTTCCGCGCTTCTTCTTGCCGGCGTTTGGTAAGAGAGTCAAGCTGGGAAAAATAGTTGCCAAGTATACTCTCAAATAAGGGTTTGAGGCTCGTATGAGGGAAATTGGGTGAGTTAAGCATTAAAATATGTACTAGCATGGTATTCAGAATTATTTGGTGCCCGCTTCTTTTTATGTGCGGATGAGTTGGGGGGTTTGTTTGGGATGTGGTGAGTTTGATTGGACTAGAAATTACGCGAGAGAAGCAAAGCATAATTAGTCATTTTAATCCCAAAGGGACTCGAGAACCAATTTAGAAGACAGATAACTTGAGGCATTTCAAAAATAAAAGAGAGGCAGCTCTGAGATTACCTTTCGAGAAGCATCATTGGTCTCACTCTGAGCCATAGCATACATACCTCGAACATGTCTAAGTTCAGTTCTCAGCTTTTCTAGCTCAAAGCCAATGTTTACCTGGAGAGATGAATTCGACAGTCAAAACTTTTATCCATTATTAGGTACCAAATACTTATTGTATGCAGACTCCATTAAGTACTAAATAGAATCTGTGGATTTTAGTTTTTTTATTATATTTAACACATCTAATTAATTTTTTTTTTACAAAAAAAAAAAAGGCCTCTTGAGTTAATGGATTGATAACTTGCAATATCAAATAAATATTTGAGATGGCTAGTAGGATCCAAAAGGAATCAGTTAAGCAGTAAGAATATGGATTACAACAAAAAAGTTACATAGAGTTGATGCAAAAGGCAGAAAGCTTCAATACCTTCTGGCGTGTTTCACATGAATTCTTTTACAGTCTCTACTTAAAATGAGAGGGAAGATTACCTGGCTTTCAGATGAATAACTTGTGAGTACATCTGAAGTGGAAGGGTGATCATATTTCCATGATTGATCATCTGTTGATAAGCTTTGGAAACTAGAATTCCTACTAATTGGCTGTTTATGTTCTGAAATACTGGGACAAGAACTTGTGCCATCTTTCCATTGGTCAATATCAGCAGAACGAGACCTAGAATGGCTGACACCGAGAGATTTGAATCTTGCATCCAAGAATGTACAATTTATAGTTGAAAGTGCTTGAAATCGCTGCTCTGGAAGGGAAGGAGAACAAAATCCAGAGTAAGAGGTAACTGAGCCTGAGTCTGCACCGTCATAGGAATACCCATGTTAGATAGTTCTCCAACTAACTGATACATGGCTACAAAAAGGATCTCCAAATCCTACATTGATAATATCCGAACAGGCGAAATGAAACCAATGCCCAAGACTGATCCAACACTAGCCAACACCACGGAGATTATCTTTTATGTGAAAATGACATGGTGTTGCTGCTCTCAGACAAAGATCTTATAAGCATATTATACCTCCCACATCTCTCTTGGTGTAGGACATGCATACATGCTTGCTATATGCATAAATATGGACAGACTGACAAGAGTACAACAAGCATCATTAAAATATCAATCTATGCAGTATGATAATGGGATTCCGATGTTTCTTTACAGAAACTTCGCTTAACGAAAGAAGTGAGCAATCACCAAGTGGACGGAAGCAGTTTAGTTTACGTCACAGCATATGGCTTCCAATTTATAATTATCCTAAAACTAATTGTGCTAATAGAATCATGATTTGGGAAGCATTTATTTTGGTGGAAAATGCAAATTCTTGCTTGCTATATAAATGAACTATTTGGACTATTTAGGGGGGATGACCTCAGTTTTCTAGTTGCTAATTCTGATACTAAACCAATAACTGGCTCATGCGTCATGAGAACACAAATTTATGATCAAACCAAAATCATAAAAGGGAAAATTCACCCACAATGTACTAATAAACTTTCAAGTAAAATGCTTTAACCTGCTTGTGTGCTAGAACCATTACTTGAGGAACTCTTTGAAGAGAAGGTCATTACACTAAAATCATCTCTACTGCTCTTATTTGTTTCCAAATCAGAAGGACGGACAGATGACAACTTTGCTCTCGAAACAGCATAGACTGTACAAAAGCTCGGAGCACAGAGTGAGATTCTTGATGCCATTTTACTCTTCTTCCTATGAATAGGAGTTAAGAAAAGAATGAAGTATTCCACATAAAAAAGGCAGATAGAATAGAAGCAGAATCAGGAATAATATATGCATGGGTAACTATAATTAACTTTTCCAAATCTATAGGGCCAAAGTCTTCATGCATGTTCATATAATGGGTTGTTTTTCCCTTAAATTGATAAATCTGTCACATTGAACTTGGTTAGTGTATTCTGAAGGATTTCATGTTCTTAACACATTATACTTATCTCAATCGAATGTAAAGAAAATCAATCAAAGCATGGTGGCTTGTTCAGTAAGAAAACATGACAATACTCCAGCTTCTGTTGGTACCTTCTTTCTCCACTAGTGAGGAATTACAACCCCGGCATAATTGAAAACAAGGGTCAACTTCAAAATGGAAAGTTTCTTTATATATATTGACACGAAACTTAATAGTAAAACCATTTCTTTCCCCTAAAGTGGGTAGATGAGGCGTCAGCTACAACGTATTTATAAACAAAATTGATTAGTTTACTCCTGTGTGCTCATGAAGGGAACTAAACCTGTTCTTGGTACTAAAACCCACCATGCTGCCCCACCCTACCCCTCACCCAGAGAGAGACCTAAGGTAACATCATTTTTCACAAAGAAACCAATGATCTGTACAAATTGTCACATAGGATTCCATTTGCTGCTTTTGAGTTGGCTAGATATAATAGTATTTATTTATTCATCTATTTGATGGGAGATAAAACATTTATAGGATTTCAGGTTCCTCGTGTGCAGCAAATCCGCAAAACTTGGCTTCTCTCCTAGGTTGGATGCACTAACTGTTAATTTTACAGAACTCATATGTAAGCCAACTTGAAAATTGCAGCTGAAGTTTTAATCAACATTCCCAAAAAATACCTTCTGAAAATGCCATAAGATGATGCTCCAATAACAAGCTTTGGTATATTATTCTTAGCAATCTCCTCTGCGATGGCATTTGCTACATCATCTGATTCAATAATGGTAATATCTGCCAGCACCTACATCCAAGAGTAGATAAAGAAAATGCACAAAAACAGTAAGTGATAAGCAAAAAGCACCTTGTGTTGTATGCATGGAAGATGGAGCAAGAAAGAACTACCTTCCTCTGAGCACACATTTTCTTGTAAGGAAGAAGCATTTGACTCGCCTGCCACTCCATTTCCTTTCTGTAAGCAGCTGATACATCATCTCGTACTTGTGAAATTGGAATTGAATTTCCCACTAGAAGGAAAATGGTGTTACTCATTTAAAGTGGTTCTCACTCTTACATCTTTGATCTAGTTGGATTTTGTTCCTCAAATAGTGATTATGAAACTTGTAACATAAAAAAAAAAGGAACCATTACAACTCAGCTTAAACCAATTATTCCGTAACATACAACATGGTTTGAGCATCATTTAGTGGATCAAAAAGTGCAATATAAAGAAAAGGATATGTTTCCAAACCGACTATACCAATTTTGAAAACTGTAACACCACCACTAAAATGATACTGGAGATCTGAAGTTGCTAAAAGCACCCCTAACCAATGCCCAAAATAGAACTTTTCTAATCTGAAAAGAAAATTTTCTAGAAGGCACAACTTACTTGGTGTAGGAACAGAAGTGATCCTTGCACGTACATGAAACAGCTTGAAGATGACATTCACCTCAGGTTTGAACTTCTCCAATGCCCATTGGAGAACATGCTTGCTTTTTCTGTTTCCTTTTATAGCTATGGCAATGGTGGAAGCAGAAGGTGGCAACAAAATTACAGAGTTGTCTTCAACAATTTCATTCTTCTCCATTTCTGTAGAACACATAAAAAACCAAATGCTCCATGACTTTGACAGGAGCACCTCAACAGAGTACAGTATATAGCAACATCTCGTCTCCAATTAACACAGAAAGAACAGTCCACCCCAAACTGCTGATGGACAGCATTCAGCAGGGTGTGAAAATGCATCTTTCTTGTCTTATCTTTATCTTTGTTTTCTAAGCTGGGCCTGTCCTTGTTGAATGATCAATAATGAAACCGGAAAGTAATTGAAAGTGCGATGAAACTTAGGGTGACAGCCAGAACAGGAACAAAGACACGGCTCCTCACTTGGTAATTACTACAATCAAACTACTTTATCCCCTAATTAAACCACTTAAACATATAGAATAACTTAACACAGTTTATGATAACAAACCTATAGATTGTGGGAACATATATGCACTATTAAATTTCATATACATGAGACAATTCCAGTAGATATGGCAAAAACCAAAGGAAATGAACATCTGAAGTATATAACCATAAACAGTACCAAGTTTTTTTTAACGGAATACAGGGTTATGGATTCAGGCTTTGCTTCACATTTAAATAAACTCCTTTAGCAAATAGCTTCAGATAGTGATGCAGCGCATAATTGGATATACCCAGATTGAAGAATTCACAGATTGATACTTAGGAAAAAGAAAAAAAGGGACGCAAACGAAACTGAAGATAACACAACACGTGAGCTCAAAACCCAGATAGCCAGGAAAAGAAGGAAATTACAAAACCTGTATAGCCTACCTTGGTTGTCAGCAAGGAAGTTGAAATTCCCAGCTGAAATTCGAAGAACACATTAATCACACTCAAATCCTGGGGAAGCGAAATGATTCGAAACTTGGAACTTTGCCTCCACCAAAATTCTGAGAGCTGCGCTGCGGTTGGTTTAGCAGAAGCAAAGCCAAACTAAGAAGCATCAAAACGAGCGAGAAGGCCCCAGCCTACGTAGGCGTCCGTTGGCTGCAACTTCGAAGGAAGCCGTCCCCTTTGTTATTGACCATTCATCGAAAGCAACATTCTTTCGCATTCTGGTTACCAAATTTATTCGCCATTTAAATTATTATTCATTTAGATAACTATTATATGCATAGTTTTTTCTAATTCCCTAACACCTTATTACGAAAACAATTTCAATTTGTGTTGGCTGAAAAAGAAAAATAGTTACACTAATTCTGTTTATCTATGGTATTAATTTTATTGAGTTTATCGGTTTATCAACAGAAATCTATAGAATCATTCTTAATTATTAAGTGAATCTAAAACACTCGAAAAGTAACAGCTTGGTTTGTTTCGGTTGTTGTTTGTTGACTTTCTCCTTGCATTATCGAATCAGATTTTCTTATGTACTTTTTATCCAACCAATTACCGGCCTTATATTAGTACTGGTATTGCCAAATACTGTTTTTCCGGTTGAGGAATTATTTTACAGAGGAGCAAGTTGTGGATGGAATGGGAGGAACCCATTGGTTTAGACCATAAACCCTACTGCTTTAAATATTGATTTAATAGTTTACCATCCAATTTGGTATGATTTATTAAAGTCTGAGTCGTTGTTGACAAGTACGTAACTTGTTCATCATATCAGTATAAATGGTGGTACCAGAATATTCTTTTTCTAATAATTAGTATTTTACAATTCCATCTATCCCAGAAATGTTTGTTACTTTCCTTATCTAGTACTCCAAAATATTATCTTCCAAATATACTCTATTTATTATGTAAAATTTTTTAATGCTCATCTATTTATTGTTAAAATTACATTAGTTGGTAAAAAACATGTTTAGTTTACTTATATTGCACATCATTAATAATTTTTACAAAAAAAATGCAAAAACTTTAAGATGCATGCATTTAGTTGTATGATTTCTGAGCACGTGAACAATATCCGAGTGAATGATTCCAGGAAGTTTCTTCGTCACTCACAAGCAAGAAACAAGAGAGCAGTTTGGCGTCAACTCTCTCCCTCGGTCGGTGTTTTTGATAAAGTCAAGTGTGGGCTCGTTTTCTGCGTTGTAAACGCACAGCAGTACTCGTTGTCTTCTTCACGATAAAATATTCGAAGGTTTTTCCCAGCAAAATTGATCGACATTGATTGGTGAATTGTGGTCCAAACATTTTGTACTATTATAAAAAATGTACGATTGACTCATAAATATTTTTGTACTATTTAACGAAAATGTACAATTATATGCCTAATTCACTTGAATCATGACATGAGTTTTACTTTCTCTACCGTGTTAAAATGCTGCTAGTAACTATTTTTACTTTAGGATACAAAAGATTTGAACAAGCTCCAATTCCCTTGTGGAATGAAGGAAGTAATGTTTTAGAAGCATCTAGTTTCGATTGTTTATCCCCACGGACTTTCTAGGAACACTAGAAACTAGGAAGTTGCATGTTAGTACCGTTTTGCCATTTATTGCTAAAAAGAATTACATTTATACCACACGCTTAAATAAAAAAGTTGCCAAAAAATATTAAAAATAAAAAGAGTAGTTATACCATTCACTCAAACGCAAAACATACCCTTCAACACTTACTTTTGATTGGATGTGATTTTTCTTTTTTTATGATCCGCTGGTATGTTTGGATAGGATGTGGGTTTGGGGTTTATCCGCTCCACATTCAACCCATATATATGTGTGTCACATATTACTATTAGTTATATGATGCAAATGTATTGTGAACACAAAATTTTTAAATTTATAAACCCCAAATTCTCCTGCAAGTGTACGGTGTGTGGTGTGCAAGTGATGAATTTAGATATCATCCTAAAAGATAGACATGATTCCAATCGAGATTCAAGTCCTAAATTACCCTACTAATGAAAGTTAGATTAAGAGTCCACTAGTGTTATAGGGAGTTCATTTGGGTTTAATCTCATTAATGGGTCAACCATTTTGGCTAGTCAAAGGAAGGAACAAGCATGAAAAATGAAAATGGGCTAAAAGTTGGGCAAATTTACTGTCTATGCTACTCTGTTTTTTGCTCATACAAAGGCATTGAAGTCTGTAGGCCGCCCTTATTCCCCTCTCTGCCAGCCATCGTCATTGTTGGAACCAACCTGGCCTTCTTCCAGTCCAATCTATTCCTCATTTTTTGTGCTTTTCCTCTGCCTCAAATTTGCATCTACATTGGCGACTTCATTTCATTGTAGCTGCATTCTTCTTTATCCAGATCAGAGAAAAGAAGAAAGGTTGGGCATCATCTGGTAACCTTCAAAGATGTCGAAGCTGTAACTTTTTTTTGTCTTTTCTAGGTTCCTTTGAATGATTTGCTCAATTTTGCTAGTTTGGATTTTACATTTCTGCAATAGCTACTTCAATCATGAATTGTTTACTTTACTAATGATTAGCCCTTGTGATTTGTGTGGATTTGCTAGATCAGGCAAAGGCCAAGCAAGATACGATGGTGAGGGCCGTAACTAACAGTGACGATGGCTGGCAGTGAGGGGAATGGGGGTGGGCTACAGAAATCATAATGGTATGCCCCGTAATTATCGTCAACTTCAAGCCTTCTCCCACTTCGCACTTTAACCCCATCCTTTGGCCAGCTAATAATTTTGACCCATTAATGGGTTTAATGCAAGCCGAACTGGTCCTTGAACAATGGATCCAATTAATTGAGTTCTAAGCTAATGTTGAAGAACAATAACCATAAATGTAGATTGACGTGCAAATGAGTAAAAAAAATGCAAACTTGAACTAACTAACTCAAACTAAGATTGAAATAACTTAATTAATAATATTCTCTCCCTAGGATTTCACCCTTTAACTTGCTACCTAAGTTAACAAAGATAAAATGATATCAATTCCCTATGTGGTGTGATGATTCAAACTTCAAAACTCTCTTTCTCGAGACCAAGTTTTGCTCACCTAAGATTATCTATGGCGTCTCTCGAGCTCATTTGTTAATCTAAGATGAATTAAGACCTAACCCTAATTCAATCACCTAATGGGTTGAATGATTATCTCTAATCACTCTTGCCCACCATGTTTTAATCTTCCTTTCCACCTCTCATATTTCTTTCTCAAGAACAAAGTTGAGATTATGAGATGTGTGAATTGACTAACCAACACACATAAATCAAGCACAAGAGTAGGCAATACAAGAGAATCAATATCCAAAGGAAACCTCATATCAACATTAAAATAGTAAATATCAAGAGTTCCATTGTAGAGAGACACAAAAATCTACTTCATGTCCAAATTAGTAACAAACATCATACTAGAGTTCAACTAAACCATGAAAAAATACAAGAGAGAAAAAAAAAAAGATGAAACTAAAAGAAAGCCCTAAAGGCTTAAGTTTTCTTAGCCTCCAAGCTCCCCCTTGGCACCTTCAAGCAAGCTCCAAGAAATGTTTTCAATGGTCACTCTAAGAGGAATACCAAAAATATCTATAAACAAGACTTTTGTGAGCTACCAACTATGAAGGAACATGAGAAATTAAGAAGACAAGACTTAGGCTAGAATACATTTGAACTTCCAAACCCTTAATCCTATCCTCCAATCATAAGATGGTCAGGTGAGATATGAGAGCCCTTAAACGTGTAGGAATGCTCAAATGTCCAAATGGTCTTCTTAAAAATGTCAAAACCCCTTTGAAGAAGCAAAGAAATATCTGGAGATGTTGCGATGCGGCTGCATGGATTTCAATGCTATAGCATGGCGTTGGAATCCTTAAGAAAAAGCTGAAGGCTCCCTCATGTTGTAGCATAACAATGTCCATATGATAGCATGAATAGTTTTTGTCCATTTGTGCTCATCAATGTTTGTTGCACGAAAATTCCCATGTTATAGCATCGCCTTATCTTCAACTTCAAGTCTTTCATTTCTCTTCTAGGTGACCTCTAACTTTACTTCCCTGTGCATTTTGGCCCCAAATCCATGCAATTTGATCACTCAAATCCCCAAATAACATAATGTAACATGCAAATCAATAAAACACAAAATGTGACTATGATCTAGCAAATTTAACAATAAAATAGCTCAAAAGATAGGTGAAATATATGGGAACAATATGTGACTATCAAAATAAAAGTCTAATGGATAAGTTATATGGAATTAAGAATGAGTTAAGGTTGGTTTAATAGATAAGGTATAATGAATATTTTTAACAATAACAAACGTATGACTAGGGATTGTATGATTTAATAAAATTATGGTTGTGGAATTGTAATGGATGTATGGATTTTACATGACTCAACCCATTTAAAAATGGGCAAGATATGGATAAGAAAATTGTCCACCCGATGGGTAATGGGTAGGATGTTCAACGTAGTGGGTACTACCGGATAGGATGTGGAAATACTCTCATCTAACCTAAATTTGACTCATTGACATTCTTATCTACTTAACCCATACCCGGCCCACATGTTATATGTAGTATTTAAAATATTTCATATATTATATACATGCTCAATCCTAATCCTATACAACTCAAATATATACATACCTATGGGGTTCCTCTGTTTTTTGTTATGTTCTTTTACTGTTTCTCTATTACACTTCATGGAGGAAACCTATATTATTATGTTTAGTTGTTAATTGAGATTGCTATTTTATTCTTCATGTTTTTGAATGCCTGAACTTCTTGACATTTTCACTTGTTGATCACTTGACCTACAATTTAGAATCAAAGGAAATGTTGCCTGATGATCGTAGGCAACATTTCTTACTTTCTTTAGTTTCAATTTTCTATTATGTGATTATTGTGCGGGTATTGTGAGTATAATATTTAACCCTATCCACCTTAACGATGGGAGATTTGGGCCAAAAAACCCTCATTGTTGCAGGTTACGGAGAGGGTTTAGATGGAGCTCTTCTATTACAGGTAAGATTTGGGAATGACTCTACTCACCCCAAACCTAACCCGTTAACATCCCTAATCAAATCAAATAGTTCAATAGATATAATATTTAATAATTATTTGTTATGTCTGTGGTAGTTGTTTCTTATTAGATTCTTTTTATTCTCTTGCTGAATAAAGTTGTTTTATTATTTAATCTTGTCGTTCTCTAGCAAATATATATGTTCCTTTTAATATTTAATAGCTACTTGCTATATCTGTTGTAGTTGTTATGTATTAGATTCTTCATGTTCCCTTACTGAATATAATTGTTCATTTATCTCATCTTACTATCCCTAACAAATATGTGTGTTCCTTTGATATTTAATAAATACTTTCATAAGTTTATAGTATTTGGCCTTTCCAAATTGATCTTGTTTTCTAATTGAATTTAGTTATTTCTTTGATGCATATTACTGTTCTATGATGTATTTAGATGTTACTTTTTCCTATTTAATATGTGCTTAATATGCATGTGATAGCGTTGCCCACTAGTACGTTATTGTTGTAGATACTCCCTAACCTAATTGATCATTCATAGGTTCTCTTTGTTCATTTAATCAATTCTACATGTTCTCTTTCTCTCCTTTTTTTTATAGGATCTATATGTTCTTTTTAAGCATTTAGACGTCCTTTTATATATGTTTGTTTATTTTAATGAATTCTTTTCATCTAAAAGCATATCTAAAATGACCAAAAGCACCAAAATTACTTTGACAACTTACCACTTTTATCAATGTAAATGAACAAATAAATCATAAACTTTCAATTGTTGTCTTATCGGTTGTGTGAGGCACATATTTTTGTCAGTTAAATATGGGCGGAGACATAAAATTATATCAATAGAAACAGTAAAAGTATTATTAAAAAATATATTTATATTTACAACATAAAAAATAAAAAATTTACATAATAATAATAATAATATACTACATATTTTATAAATTGATATATTAGGATTTTAAAATTTTAGAATCACCTGTAAAATATCAGAGATGAGCACGATGCGGTGCAACCTAAGCTTGGAGCGAGTTGATTTGGGGAGAGAAATTTTTTACTCCTTTTAATTTAGTGGGGCCTTCGGCTTTTAGGGCAGGTTTTTTATTCTTTTAGGTGGAAATAGGGCTCTTTTCCGTTTTTCTTCCGGATGTAATTATGTAAACTTAATAAGATTCCTTATGTGTGTCAAATGCTATATTTATACTAATAATTCTTGTTTCTTATAGTTTAACCACTAACTTTCACAGATTTTATGTTGATCACTTGTCAAGACTAAACTCATGCCGTCTCAATTTAGTGGGGCATCACTAAAAATTCTATGGGGACAGAATGAATATTTTGTAAAAAATCATACACCAAATACATATTTTTCCCAAAATAGTGGTGACAATTGCCACCACTAAAATTAACGTAGCGCCGCCCTTGCAAACACACGTACTGTAATCACCAGAAAGAGACAATACATTATACATTCCACCAATTTTTTTTGGAAAAAAAAAATCATTTTGACCAACTCTGCTTTAGCCTTTTAGGCGATAAAATCAGATTTCAATTGGACCGTTAAGATACAAGTTAGAGGCGGTTTAAATTTATCATATCGTGTGATTGGATAGATATGTGGTATATTATCGTCTACTTAATTATTTCAATTGGTAGAGATTCATGCACCATAAATTTAAGTTTATGAGTTTAAACTCTCACTAATGCATGAACATTTGTTGAGGTTGTAAAGTATAAACCAAGAAAATGGAAGCCTATTGAGCCAAAGTCCATAGATCATTTTATAAACTTTCTAATTATGTGCATTTGTCACAATTAAGTGGGAAAAAGATGAGGATTTTGAACATACATACATATATCCATACATTCATACATATATACACACACATATATAGTTGAAGAAATCGTCTATGGGAGATAACAAAAATGATTTGACTTTTATATTTTGCTCCTTTTTTAAGCCTTTGTGTTTATGCCTTTCCTTCTTTGTTAGGATATACGTGTTCCTCTTCTTTGTCTTACATAATGCACCTAAAATTATTTGGAACCTTTTGTTTCCAGGATAGGAATGGCCACTCGGCACCAGGAACTTGTACAAGGGGGTTAATGAATCTGATCAAGATAGCTGTTTCTTTCCTCAGATTTTACGTTAATATATCTGTTACCCTTTAAAAAAAAAAAGAAGCATTATTTTTTACCTGCAGGAGGTTTAATTCTTGCGCCCAAGCTAGATACAACCTTATGCATCCCCTTGCATCCAGCTTAATGTCAAAAGGTGTTGGGACACCAAATTCGGTACTGCTGGGTTCGAGTTCTCCTTCTGCCTTTTCCCAAATCTACTAATATCTTTAGTACGATTTTAATTACCTTTAGAAGTCTTAAATGTATGAAAAACACCTTGCTCCCTACAATATAGGTATCTTTCTATATTCTGTAACCTTGTGTAGCAGTAAAAAAAAAAAACTTTATGCACTTCTAAATTACGGCTAAAGTAAGATTTTAAGTGCAAATCAGAAGATTTGAATTAACAAAACTTTTCAATAACAGACACACACGTGTATCACCGGCCCCAACTTCCAAACAACAGGCCTAACGGCCTACTACCTCGTTGATGATCCACTAGAAGAGAAGCACAGAATTGCACCCGAAGTGTACGATTCCTTGAATTTTCCAAGCCGTTCAAGCGAAAACAATCCAGTATGCCTTGCTTCACCTGGTCACTCTCTTCATTTTCCTATATTTTTAACTCCTTTTTACTGGCTTAAAAGTTAAGGGCGAGTTGGGTATAAATTAATTTGATCAATGAATCAACATTTTCATCTTGGTCAAAAGCAGGTAAGTGGGGCAGGGATGATCTTCACCTTGGTTTTGTAACAAAACTACTAAACTGTCACTTCTTAATTTGTTTTCCTTTCAGTTGGGATTTTTTTTTTTCATTTGGACAAAACACTCTGGTACGGTGCTCCTTGTTGTGCACCATGTCCGGACCACCTCCCCACGGTTTTTCGTGTGCTCCGGCCAGCCTGATCGTCAGATCTGGTTCCTCGTAAGTCCATGAATCTTTTTCCAACTCCATTCATGAACAACCGCGAATGTGAGAAGAAAATCCCAGCCGAAAGAAAAACAAATTAATGAGTGGCAGTTTAGTGATTTTGTTACAAGACCAAGGTAGAAATCATCCCTAGCCCACTTACTTGCTTTTGACCAAGATGAAAATGTTGACTCATTAATCAAATTAATATATACCAAACATAAGATTTTTTTTTTGTAAGTTCCCACAAGCCATAAGGCCCACAACCTGATGCCGTTCACCGCCAACTTTGGGAGGACCAATGTCCTTCAAGCGAGCTTTTCAGTATCACTAAAATGACTTGTGCTATTGGTAAGTCGTAATCTCACTCCAGTTAATTTAAGAATGTCAAATAATTGGGTTTGGGCTGAGTATAGGTAATTATAAACCCTTCCCTCAAATAATTAGGTTTGGATAGTACCTGTCCTATTGGTAAGTGATTACCACCCACTAACCTATTTTAAAGAATATATTTAATTTTTGTGAACTTCATTTTTATATATTTACATATATTTTTAAAAGAATAAGTATATTAACAATTAATTAATACTTAAAAAATCACAAACTAAAGTAATATAAGATAATTTATATTAAATTATAAATTTATTTTTAAAATAAAATCATATTTTAAATATAAATATACTAGTCTAAGAGAAGTGCGAATATAATCAGATAAGATAAGTTAAACTTATATCCTCCCCATAACTTTATGGGTAAGGTCAAGTTTAAATTTGGGTAGTCAAGCTCGAGGAGTGTAGTGCTGGATATGATATTTTTTAACATCCGTACCAATCATGGGGACCGGAGGTGGACAATCTTGCTTTTTTTTCAGCTCCTTCGTTCAGAGGACTACAATAATTTTCTAGATTGTAACTTGGAGGACTATCGGCATCTGATGCCCAGTTTTGGTATTCATAATCAGATGACGGATCATTTGTCGTCAAAATAAAGAGAAAAACTATCGCAACATCACAGGTCTGGTGATCATCTTCTCAAATATGGCCCGGTCAATTGTGATCAATGAGTATGTCAAAATGTGTTATTGAAAAACACACAAGGACCCAGACCACAAAGAGGCACAAGGCTACCTGTTTCAGCATTTTCAGCATGAAAAACTGGCCAGCGGTTTTAGAATTAGCTGGTACACATATAGGCAATATGGAGCGGATAGTTGAGTTTAGTTAAGATCAAAGGGACAATCTTCGGTTTCTCATTGGCCCTCCTGAATCTTGATTTTCTCATCCTCCACTTCTCCTTCCCCAACAATTCCTTTCCAGAACCAATGCTCTCTCCACACTCGCTCCATCTGCTCAATAGGCACATTCTTAGTCTCAGGCAACAGCAAGTACACAAAAGCAGTCATCCCAGCCACCCACCCCCCAAAGAAGAAGAAAATCCCAGCCTTAAAGTGGCAAAGCATAGCCAGAAATGTCTGTGCAATTACAAAGGTGAACACAAAGCTCACCGCCACTGTAATGCTTTGCCCTGCTGATCGGATCTCCATGGGAAAAATCTCACTCGGAACTAGCCATCCCAACGGCCCCCATGACCATCCAAACCCGGCTACATACACGCATATCAGAACTATCACAACATAAGCATCCCCTTTACTTAAGGCACCATGATCACCTAGTTTAGCAGCCATGACTGCCCCAACCATGACTTGGGACACTAGCATTTGCAGTCCCCCGATCATAAAGAGCTTTCGCCGGCCAAGCTTGTCAACTATTAGCATTGAAATAAATGTAGAGCCGCTGCCAACAATACCGGTCATGACCCCTGATAAAAGTGAAGCACTCTCACCAATGCCAATGGTTCTGAACAGAATTGGGGCATAAAAAGCAATCACATTAATCCCCGTCACCTGTTGGAAAAATGGGATGGCCAAGGCCATCACCAGCTGCGGCCTGTACTTCCTTTGCATGATTTTTCTGAATGGGTGGTTGATGGTTTTTGATATTGAGCTTGCCTTGATTAGGTCGTCGAGCTCTGCTTGGACTTCAGTTGTGCCTCGTATGCGTTGCAGCACTGCCTTGGCCTTATGGTGGTCACTGCTGTTCTGTATTAAGCTGTTGGGCGTCTCTGGCAGGAAAATTGCCCCTACAGTTAGGATTGTTGCCGGAACTGCTGCCAAGGCTAGGGAGATCCGCCAGCCGAACCCCACCCTTATCTTGTCGGTGCCATAGTTGATGAAGTTAGCTACGAGAAACCCAATGCCTATGCTGAACTGAAAGCCATTGTTCATCGCTCCTCTGTGTCTAGAAGGCGCCATTTCAGATATATATAGAGGGACTGCCTAGAAAACAGAGAACGAACAAATCAAGTTGAAGAAAAGTGCACCCAAAAGTAAAAATTTTTGGTGGAAAAACAAGTCAGATCTCGTTCCAAGCTACCTGGTTCGCAAATCCGACCCCAACTCCCAGCAAGATTCGACCTAACAAGAGCATGTAGACAGTAAAGGCTGCACCACCAAGGGCTGAACCAGCAAGGAACGCAGCGCCTCCCACAAGGATCGATGCCTTGCGGCCGAAGGCTTTCGTGACATAGGACGCCAAGAGTGTTGCGAAAAGCCCAGCCACATAGAACGAAGATGTGAATGAGGTTAGCAACTGGCTGTCGAATTTGCAGTAATTACTGACCTTGGTGTCCTCCTTCATCTTTCTGTATATGTTCGGGAAGAACTTCTTGAGAAATGAATCCATGGAAGTCACCCCACCTTGACCAATAATACATAACACATCAACATTTTTTAGTTCCAGATTCAGACACCAAACTTCTAACGCATATACGACTGCGCTTAGTTCCGCGCAGCAGGAAATATTTCGTGAAAAAAAAAAGCATATATCATATGGGTACTTTTAGTGAGAGAGATGACCTGCGCTTCCAATGTCGTAGCCATAAATGACTCCTCCCACGGCGGCCATCATGCATGAGAGAACAACAAATTTAGTAAGCCTGTCCTTGTATTGGGCACCGTCACTTGTTACTGGGAGGTGAACCGCCATGTTTCTGCCTCGGTTCTTGCAGCAGCTTACAAGCAAGGAGAGGGAAGGAGTATTGTCAAGGCCGAAGAGAGGAGAGTGGAGCTGGACTGCCGAAGATAATTGAAAATTGCAACTTGCCAGCAGCCTTCGTTGACCTGTAAGTCGTCAGTACTGGAAAAGGTTGAGATCAAAACAAGTGTTTTTTTAATGACAATAGTAAGATAAAATCCATTTGCGTCTCTAACTTTTATTCACTCTAATGTCATCTCCTTGTCTCAATTTTGTCCTCAATAAATCCTTTGCCTCTTATATTCATTTTGACGGTCCTTCCCCTGGTTTTTTATGTTAAGTGACATGAAACAAAAAAATGATTATTTCTACCATTTGGCATTTTTATTTATAACTTTAACACCTATATTTTTCGCATCTTCCATTTACGCCCTCATTCTCTTCCGTCCCCAAACCTATGGCTTCTTTTGTGGGCTCACTATTTTCATCCGCCTCCACGCTCAAATAAGACGCAAAAATAAAAAAAAAATACAGTGAGGCTGAACGACATATGAGGGTAAAATCAAATAATATGATTAAAAAAGAATCTTTTCTACCCCAAACTCTAACTTTTGAACCGTCGCTTGATTACAAGCATCCCATGAACACATGAACACTAACTTCTAAATTCTGGTTCAACCAAACATTATCACCAATCAATGAAAAAACACGAGGTTTTCAAAGCCTTTTAAGCAATGCCCATGAGACTATGCACTTTGGTTTTAATAAGTTGTCGGAATTAAAATCAAGATACTACACTGAAAACCACTGGCGGATGCATGTGTCTAATATGGGGTCTATGGACCCCTTTTTTCCAAAAAAATGTTGATAAAAGATATATAATTAAATGATTTGAACCTTTTAAATTCTTCTAATGGATCCCCATAATTTTTATAATATCTATTATAACATAATAATATGTCCCTCTTCATCACAAATCACAAATGGTAGAAAATAAGCTAGTTTTTCATTTATGCTGATAATTATAATAATGAAAAAATTCTATATTTGCCCTTTAACTTTCATACATTTCCCTATCTAGGCCTTGAGCTTTTTTTGTCAATCATTTTCTTCTTCATTTTTTTTATATGTACTTTTTTCTAATTCAAAAGAAAATTTGTGAAGTAAGATAAAGTTAATAAGCTAAGTGGATAGTATGTCTAGGGGCTAAAAGAAGGTTTTTGTCTTTTACATTATATACAATATGAATACCTCATAAATTCTCTTCATAGTTTATATATTTTTTTAGTCATTCAATTAACAACAAAAAAAATGTTAAATTAGAGTATTTTTCAAATTTTCTTCTAGAAAATATTTTTCATGACTACATTATTGTACATGCGAATTTATAAACTTCATTATTTAATGTTAAAATTTAATAGAAATATATGTATATGGACCCCTTTTTGTGAAAATTCTAGATCTGCCACTGCTTAAAACCCACAACAACCAAAGACGATTCAGGCAAGATATGTTTGCCATCACCTCCACTTGAAGGGTTGGTCATCTTCAGCTAAAACCAGCAAGTAAAAGCCCCATGGTTTTGGAATTTGATTATTAACATATGAAATTCAAGCGGTCGTATACAAGTTTGTATTCTTGAATGATTATGTGCGTCTATGTCATTTAAGCGCACAAATTTAAATAAACTACGCCTTCACCCCTAAAGTTTGGTACTAATTAATAATTTTACCCCAATAGTAAAACAGTGGTAACAAAAAAAATTTGCATTTAAATCGAGAAAAAGTTGATAATTTATCTTGTTCATTGATTATCAAAATGTTGCTCCCTTCATCTAAGTTTTTGAAACATTTTTTCATTTAATAAATTAATTTACCATATTAACATATTATTTCAATATTTACTTGCTTATTCTTTTCTTATCTAAATGCAAACAGAGTGAAAAAAAAAATGTGGAAATAACTCACAAATTTTTTTCTTTTTTCTTTTCTTAATTTTTATCAAACTCAAATATTTCAACTAATGGGATAGAGAGAAGTATTATAGTTTCAATTTATTGAAAAACTTTTACCAAACCATTTGATTGAGATATCAAATGTTCATTACAGTTAATGTAGAAAAAGTAGGGATATAAAGATTTTTAAACATGAGGTTGAAGGAGTAGTTGGTATCAGAATTTGAAGGTGAAAGAGTAATCGTGTATGAAGCATCGACCTTATAGGCTTATAGGAGCAGGTAGGATTTATAGTCTTTGGAGTTTGAATAGCAATTATGTATTGTTATTTTTTTCAATCAGAATCCAAGAAGAGCTAAGGAGGAAAAGCTAGTTGATGCGCAAGATGAATTCGATCTCGCGAACAATCGCCGCTGAACAACAACTAAGATGCTCATTATTGTCATCACCTGAAGCTTCAGACTAGACGTCCTCAGGCTGAGAATTTGAGTGCCTCATAGAGTGGTTAGGACCTGTAAAAATTTAGATAGGATGGTTAAGGGCTGAAGTTGTAGAGATAGTCATCTATTCTACTTCGATTTTGTTGATTCACAGTTGTGAAGAATTTGGGTTCCTTGTACTATGGGACCATGGGGGGTTCTTGGAAACCATCCACACCCAAGCTGTTGTTTCAATCTGAAATGACACCTCCATACTTCGTTTGTCATAAAGCACGCATTATGATATTCGCGAGAGTGACACCTATTACTAGTGGTGAAGCTATCTGTGTTTGGTAGTTATAATTAATAGAGACAGACTTACCACTTTAAATAAATATTTGTAATGACTGAGTAGATAAGATAGTTATTATTAAGGGAGAGAGTTACATTTTAAATAAATCTTTGTAATCATGGGGCAAAAAAAAGGCTTAATATTTTAATTTATTTCCATAGAAAAAAATTTTTTATTTTCAAATGAAAACATTAACATCATCACAATTTGGTGTGTGATATTTGTGAAATTGGTGTCATATATTAACTAAACTAGTACCAAGAACTGTTATTTTAGTGTCTAAAACTGTTGTTATGATGTCTAATATTATTTCTCCGTTGTCTAATTATGTTATACTAGTATATAAATTAATTAGTCTGATATCTAGTACTGCTATTCTGGTGTCTAGTACCGTTGTTTTGTACCTAATTATCATTTTTTTGTGTCTAATTATATAAGGTTGATGTATAAATTAGTTATTCTAGTGCCCAGTATTACTATTCTGGTATCTAGTACTCCTATTCAGATATATTTGACTGATTTTCTGGTATTTATTTATGTTAGGCTAATGTATAAATTAATTAGTCTCTATATTGATTAATGTTTGTTAGAATAATAAAAATTTAGACTGAAAACTAAGAAATTGTAATTGATCTGAATTCTTAACAATCAATAAAGAGAACATATAAAATAAAATCTCCTAAAAATACTATGATTATCCCCGAATTAATGACAGAATTGTTAACCCTGTGAGCATTCAATCCTACAGTAGACGTTCACCAATATAAACGCAAGAAGTTCCCACTGTTAATTTTGTCAGCGTTCCACCCAGTAGTGGACACTAGAAATTCCCATCACAGAGACTGCACGCACCCGGTTGGTGGAAGAGTCAACATTAGTTCTCATGGTTGACAAGGGAAATTTGGTTGGGTGTGAGTCAACCTTTGCTGCTTGCTGCACTTTCGCTTTGCTTCCAATAAATAAACTAAATCGATTGTCGATTGGACACGACAATTAATGAGTTTATGTCCATTATTGCATAGGACTAGTCAAAGGTCATTGGTCAGCGTGAAGCGAATCTCTCGTTTATTGGTTATAAAATTTGGGTCGACGGGATTCCATCGTAATCACATAGGTGGCGGTTTATATTGTTAATTAATGGTAATATAACTTCATGTAAGCCTAAAATTGTAAAATTTTGTAGTATTTCATTAGACACATCTGATACGTACGATTATTTAATGACTTGAAATTTTAAAACTATATTTATCTCAAATTTTTTACTATAAAAATATCATGAAATGATAACAAGTTGAAATAATTGATATAATCACGTTCCATTATAGTTAATATTGTGAAAACAACATGCACCAGAAACATAACCTGTTGCAACGGATTGGCTCTTAATTGGGTATTATGATTTAGGCATTAGGTCCAAAACTTTCTTTAGTCAAATAAGTATCTACGTTCTAACAACTAAATATTGATATGCATCTTCACATAAATCACTGCCAATAATATTTGTAACTCTAATATTTTGTCTCTAACTTTTTATTTTTTTTTTGTACTCAGAACCTCTAATATACAAGTTTATAGGTATTAGGAGGGGAAAAAGGAAACAATGGAGCCTTGAACTCGGGACCAATAAATTATAGGAGTCCATGTCGCTTATACTTTTATCAGCTGAGCTGGCTGTGCGGGACTTCTGTCTCTAATTGGATACCTAATACAGCCCGGTTTGACAAGGTGACGGGCCGACTAATCTCTCTCTTCTTGTGTGGCTTTTGTTGTTTTTGTCTCTCCCTGTTAAGATTAGTTGGAGTGGTTTAACAATTCCCACCAAACTCAAAATGTGGGCCGGCCAACTTGGATTAGGCCGAATAAGATAGCCAAAACCAGAGCCCAACCTTAGTGGCCTTTCATTGTTGCCCTCCAAAGTCGAAACCAGAGAAAACGCCTGAGTGCGCAGAATTATTGACTTCAATACCAAATGAAAAACACTAGTTGGAATAAAATTAAAGAATAAAAAGTTGTCGGCAAACACATTGAAGATCAAGTTAGAAACACTTCGGGAACCCAAAATGTGGACCTAAGTGGGCTATAAAAGCAAGAAACTCGTGGATAGAGCTAAAGCTAAGTTCTCAGATGGCAAAGCAGACACAATTTAATGATGCACGTCTGCCTTCGGTTTATCATCCACATTAGCATACCGCCATCACATTTGACATACTTAAGCTTGAACGTTTCGGGTCAGGTGGTTGATGGGAGTCAAAGGATCAGCAGGTTGATCCAAGGAGCTAATCTCTCTCTAAGTCGTTTCTGGGCACGAACTTCAGCACCTTCCATATCTGTGTTACTCCAACGCACCTTCACGGGTTTGATGATGATCTTCTGCAATGCCATAGCTGTTTGGGCAAGATACATGATGAATTTATCATCAGTGTCACAGCCATAATATCCGTCAAACTCCACCACCTTTAGATGCTCGTGTGGAGGCTCGCAACTTTCGTCCATCTCTACCCGTTCCTCGTTCAGTGTTGGAGGATTCATCCATACTAACTGCACCAATATCACCCAGTATGTTGTGAATGAACAGTTTAATTTTGTACCACAGGCAAGAGCATGTGAAGAAGCCTTCATGTAAAACATACATACAAGAACAAATGATCATCTTCCCAAATCAATTAGAGGCAGAAAGGGTACATGTTTAAGCATTATAAGCACTCCCGTGCAGGCATGAGCACAAAAAAACACCAACACTTCTGATTATGACACCATTTTGCTGCCATTCAGAACTAACTCATGTACAAATAGCTAAAGGCAATACGGGGACCAGAGGTTGGGTTACGGTAACTAAGAGTATAGGGATAATATTTTCACTTCCGAACTACTAACAGCTTTTTTCCTCTCGACACCATGAAACATTAATGCTTTAATGAAGGGAAGAAAACTCGTCTTTTGTAAGTTAATTAGTAAAATCACATTGAGAAAAGACGGAGAAGAGGACAAAGTCTTGCCATGCATTCTGATAGAAGTAAACAAGTATAATGGCAAAACTGAGCTACAAGCATCAAGACTAAGAATATTCAAAGATCAATTTCTCTTCCTAGCTCAGGCTGCTTGATCCTTAAGAAAAACAACATAGTATATAGTTGGGTTCTTCAATAAAGCAACAAAATGTAAAGAGGAGTATCCACAAGCAAATTAAAATTTAAGAGATCAAGCCTCGGAAAGGACTGCAATCAAATAAATAGATGTGTACACAAGTACAGAGAGAGAGAGAGAGAGAGACTTTGAGACTTGCACCTGCAAGACAAAATTCTGCAAGTAAGGAGCTGCAGTTACAACGCTGGCAAGTTTTAGCAGGCTTTCATCACCCCAAAGTTGTACTCTCATGTGCAATTTCTTGAGCATAGTAAGCTCAGGAAATTTTCCCAAATGAAGAAAATCCTGAATTCCAAAAGCAAATTAAGGCCAAGTTTGGAAACTAGAGAGAAATTATGCAGAAAAAAAGAGAGTCATGAACAAAGTAAAATAGTTTTTAGATGCTGCAAATGACCTGACACAACATTTGGTTGCATATACTAACCTCATTCCCACAAACATTTATTGCCACAGATTCAAGCTGAGAGGAAAAATCAGCAATTGGAGCAAAGGCATAACTTAAGGGTGTTGCAAATGACTCGCCAACAGACAAATCAACAAGACACGGGACATTATTCAAAGCCAAGTCTATTTTATCCCCATGATAACTGAATGAAACAATGTTTGTATCACAAATCTTGATTCTTTCAATACCACGACAATAACATATTGCCAAACGCTTCAGCTTGATTCTTGAACCAGCCACCTTCAAATTAACCAAACTTTTAGAACCATAGACCGAAAGTTCTTCAAGGACTGGACAACTGGATAGAAGATATTCCAGAGCTTCTTGATCCACATTGACAGATTTGAAGCAAAGTGACCTAAGAGTTCCAAAACCAGTAAAAGCACGATCATCAATGTCCTCTGAAACAGTATAGTTCTCCTCTGGGGAATCATAACAATCTCCAAAAGACGAGAGGTCCAAGGTAAACTTTCTGATTCCCTTGGAAAAGGCAAACTCAAGCCACCATGAGATAGAAGGGCTAAAACTTTTTCCAAGGAAACACTTAATCCGCAGTTCATCCAGGCTCAAAGCCTGATGAAACTTCACAATCTGATCCACACGGCGGACGAATTTTCTTGTGACCAGTCTCTCAGAACATGAACCAATCCCAAAAGTATCTTCCTTGTCGGAATAAACAAGGTCCAAGCGGGGAAGCCATGTCCATATGTACCTCCATCGCTTAGAAAGAAGGCCAGTAGCAATGGCCTCTCTCAGAGAAAGAAAAGACAATACACGAACTAAGACATCATCAGGCAATTGGCTAATGCAATCCATCGAATTTTCATCTACCTGATCACGACCCGAACAATAAAAAAGTTCAAGAAGAATTACAACGCAAAAAAAGAGAGAGGGATTCCTATATTTGCAGGGTTAGCGACAGAAAATAGATAAGAGTGTAATTAGAATGCAAATTTTTTCCCCTGCTTTCGCTTCCTTGGCTCACACCATCAGAATTTACTGGACGCCTAGGAACAACGCTTAACTAGCAAAGTCGGGTTCGCAAATTTAGTATCCCAAAAGCTTTGCTCTATTTTTTTTTTAAGGATGTCCCAAAACTTTGTACAATTTTTATTTTTAGCAAATTTTATTCATTTAAAAGACAATCATACCCTTATTACCTAAACTAGAATTGAACTCTAAACACTCTCACCCTTCGGCTTCCCTCCGATCGGCCATGGCAACCACCACATCGGCGCCTCTTCATCCCAACACAAATCAACGCTGGCAAATCGATGATGCGAATGAAGACAAACGCGAATTGACGTTGTGATCGAGGACAACGCGAATTAATGTCGGTGAATCGACGACGTGAATGAAGACGGATGCGAATCAATACTGCGATCGAGGATGACGTGAATGAAGACAGACGCGAATCAACGCTATGATGAAGGACGACGCGAATTAACGCCGGTGATTCGACAACACAAATGAGGACGGTGCAATTGAGGAGATGAATTGAGGACGACGAACCGATTTTGCGATCAGACTAGAACGATGAAGGAGAATGGGCAAAATTAGAAAATGCATGAGAAACAGTAAAATGCCTAAAACTATGTGAAAACTTAATTGGAGCAAAATAAATAGGACGAAGAGAGTATGTTTTTTTCCTTCTCTCCGGCAATTGAGTAGCGAAATTAAACCCTTAAAATTGGCTTAATTGCATCCATGACCCTAACTTTTTATTATTATCTTATTTTAAACCTTATCGTCAATATTTTATATGGGTAATCTTCAATTCCAACTTTTTTCAATTTTAAGTTTTTGGATGATAGAAACTGTTAACATAGATGGAGCTAATCACATGGTATGGACAATTTGTTATAGCGGCACTATGAATATATGATGTGGAAAATACAAAAAAGCCGTTTGGGTTGCCTACATCTCCTCTTCAGCTCCTTTGCCATCACCGGAAGCCCTTTCCACCATCCGCCCAACGCCTCTTCATTGCCTCATTGCGGTAGCCCCTTTTGCAGTCAGCCCTCTGGCGGCCCTTCAGTTGTCCGCAAATCTCCTTTGCCATTTGCCAATCGAATCGGGACGAATAGTGCCTCATTTGCTCGGTGTCGAATCAGGACGAATCATGGGTGATAGCCAAAGTGCTATCGCCCTGGTCACCTGAGGACCCCGGAAATGAAGGAATCAGACACCTGAGGTACACGATCTCGGCAGCCCGCCAGTACCAACCTCGGAAAACTAGCGTATCGCCTCCCTCGGGAAGGCAACCGAACCAGCTTCGGGGCAGAAGGACCAGCCACATTCTGCAGGAAAAAGCCCCCCGGAAGGAGTAATTTCGGAGTTAGGGAATTCCCCGAAGTACCAGTATGACTTCGGGAAAAGGCCCCTCACTCCGAAGTGGGGCATCAACCAAAGGGACCTCGGAGGTACGGCAGGAGCCATTGAGGAGTCTCTGACATTGCACCCGCACACCCTGCACGCCGCCCTCATATGCACTCTGACGCGCCGCCATTGCCTACGTCTTGTCATGTAGGGCTATGCTTGCCTCAACTCGTAGCCCGAGGAGCCTGCCGGCGGCTAGGGGCCCCTACACCCAGAAGTACAGATGGATACTATCCGTACACGTGTCACAATCTGAAGGGCTCACCCCCTCTTATATATATCAGGGGAATGGTCTCAAGAGAGGACCTCTTCTTTCCGCTCTTAAGAAAACACGGCAGATAATAGCCTTTTGTCCTTACTACTCCTTCTCCACCCCCCAAAGCACTGACTTGGGCGTCGGAGGCTCCTTCCCGAAAAAAGATTCCAAGGACCTCCTAACCCCTGTTTCCTGAGTGTTTCACGCAGGTACTCCTAAGGAATCTTCACAACGGGGCGCTCTCCCACACCGAAAGTTGTTCTCAGCCTCACCGTGTCACGTGATGGAGATGCCGCCAGCCATCATTTGGCGCCATCTGTGGGAAATCACTCCCAGGTCATCGTTGTTGAAACTCGGCGTTCTAAGGACAAAGGACTTCCGAGGTCCCCGTCCGCGCCAGAGGTTCAACCGACAACCGAACAACTGCAGCAGGGACTTCCCTGCTCGAGGACGAACGTCCTCTGACTATTACCATGGGCTTCCTACGCGAGTTCCCATGCTCTGTCGTGGCCGAAATGATGCAGCAATAAGACCGAAGATGGCCGCAGCCAAATCTGGGACGAAGGCCTTCCTCACTAATACCTCGTCGGGAGAAAAGTCCCACGCCAATTCACAGGAGTTCGAGAAGCGGAGATCAATGAGACGAGTCCTTGACAGGAAGCATACCTCTCGGAACGCAACCGGCGGGAGAAACAGGGTCAAAATGATCCAGAGCTCCTCATCGAATGAGTTCTTCACCTGAAGAAAAGTCGCCATTTCCTCGGCAACGAGGTCAGATACCCATTGCTCCAAAAGGCCATTTACGCCTTGGTACTCGCAGGCAGAAGGTGGCGACCCTACTTCCAAGGACACGCTATCACTGTCCGGACTAACCTACCTCTGCGCGACGTCATGAAAAGAGTAGAGCATTTGGAAAGATTATCAAAATGGTGCATCGAACCCGGAGAGTACGATATCGCGTACGAGCCGAGAAGGGCAATGAAAGCCCAGGCACTGGTAGACTTCATTGCCGAAATCCCAGAAATAGAAAATGTTGAAACCAACGAGGAAGACCGAGCAAAAGTAGATCCAGAGTGGAAACTCCTTGTCGATGGAACCTCGAGCGCAAAACATCAAGGCGCTGGAGTAGTCCTTCGGGGCCCGAAGGTAGGGAGGCCCCTAAAGCAATCAAATTTGGTTACCAAAGTGTTGGGCCACCCGAACATGGCAACGTTAAGTATAGTAACCTCGGAAAAATGGTGGAAAGATCCTACAAAGAGGTATCTCGCAACCAAAGAATCCCGAAAATCCTCATCAAGTGACGAAAAGTGCAAAGACGTTCCGGACGATATTTCCTAATTGAGAAGGAATCATACCAACAAGGGTACGGAAGTCCGTTACAGAGATGTATCGGTAAAAATGGTGCAAGACAATTCGTCCAGGAAGTGTGAAAATGGCCAAAGACACGCCAGCACCCAAAGGCTGCCTTCGGAGTAGATAACCCTGGGAGATCACCCTTGCCCCTTTACAGTATGGGGCATAGACCTCATCAGTAGAGATGTCAACGAGTAGGGTTCGGGTAGGGTTGTGCCATTCTAGAACCCGCCCTGTGATACAATTCATACAACCCGAATCCTACCCACAACTCGCATCAGGTAGGGTTTTCTAAACCCGTATCCTACCCTTGTATTGGTGGGTAGGATGCGGGTTCTCGACCCGCAAACCCGCCAAATTATTACATATGAGATTAAAAGAAATATAAATGAGATTAAGAGAAATTTAACATGTAAACTACGATAAAACTTCTCACACAACAACAATAAATATGTTCGAAAAAAAAAAAAAATAAATAACTATGTCCAAACAACAATTAATTGTAGTAATACAATTCTCATTGATACCAACTAGTCAAATATAAATAAAATGCAAACTGTGCCTGTTAAGCAAACATAAAAATACCATATTTATGAACACTGCTTACAAGGCCTGCACCTAATATAAGAGAAAAAGTGAGCAAAAAGAGAAAAAAAAAAGCTATCACAACATGTCAAAAACAAGATGTCACAACATAAGCAATTGAAACATGGTATGTAACAACCATATCAAAAATTTAAAAATAACAATCAACTTAAATAGCCACAACATGCCACTTATATGTAATCATTGAGAAAAAAACAAATGATTCTCAAGAAAAGTCTATAAAAAAATAAGATTAGCTCAACTAATTAACAAAGAGCCCTACCAAGACATATAACATATATAAATATCAAAAAAGATAAAAAAAAAAAAGCTCAAAACAAATGAGCAATACATGAAGACCATAATAAACAAAATAGTAGCATGATATTACCATGAGTCATTAAGTAATCTTAATGCTAGTATCAATCATCCTTATCATCATCATCTTCATCATCATCTATCTCTTCAAAGACATCAATGTTTGTACTTGAATCCCCATCCACATCCATGTCCTCATTTATAGAAAGGAAGCGAGCAGGAACTTTTTTTACACCATCCATTACAGGACTTGCTAAAAAAAAAATAAAATATAAATACTACGTTATATTTTGTTATAGTTGCTAAAAAGAAAACAAAATAAAAATAAAGTATTAGTTTTTACCTAGCGTCTCTGCAACTAACCAACTTTGACAACAGGTTAGTGCTTCAATGGTGGATGGGAATAGCCTATTTCGATGTGGACTAATCAACCTTCCACTACAACTGAAAGTAGACTCAGAAGCAACTGTCGTAACATGAATGGCATAGATGTCTTTAGCAATGTGAGCAAGATTTGCATATTTCCCAGCATTTACCTTCCACCATGTTAAAATGTCGAATGATGGAGTCCACTCAATTGTATCATCATCTAAGTAATGATCTAGCTCTGCTTTAAGGTTGGGTCTATTCCTTTTCTTAGCATTGGCAAACTGACAATAGTCTTCCATTTCAATTGCATTCTCAAGCCCATTAGTGGCTTGAGAAGCCAAAGAAGACATTCCCTCTTTACCCCCAACAAGCCTCTTATCATAATCCTCAAGCAACTCATAACAAGTTTGGATAATTTCATCCACTTTCTCTTTAGCACAATCAGGATAGATTTTACTATACTGAAATTCAGGAAGAAGGGTTTTATACCTAGGATCCAAAAGAGTAGCGACACCCATAATTCCATGAATTTGATCCCAATACTTGTTAAATTTCTCTAACATTTTACATGCCATCTTTTTCATCACACCAACTTCATCTATAGCCCAAGATGTTAATTGCAACTTAATTTCACAAATTTTCTTGAAATAAAGATTAGCTGTAAAGTATTTTGTTCCCAAAAATAGCTCAGTCACATCATAGAACATTTTAAATTTTCTACTAATCACACCAGCAAGTCTCCATTCTTCTTTACTATGGCAGATTTTGTAACTTCTATCAAAGGTCAACAAACGAGGGAAGACATCCTTATATATCAAAGCAGTCTCAAGCATCAAGTAGGTTGAGTTCCAACGAGTTTTACAATCCAGCATCAACTTTTTGGTTATTGGAACGCGTACCTGTTGTGCTATCTTTTCAAACTTTTCCACCCTTTTTGCCAATGTTGTCCAAAAGACAACACTCTCACGAATCTTCTCAATACCAGACTTAATAACATCCAATCCATCTTGTACAATGAGATTGAGAATGTGGGCACAACACCTCATATGAAAAAACTTCCGATTTAACACGAGAGACCCACTCTGAAACTTCTCTTTTAGTAAAGTGACAACACCATCGTTGGTACTGCAATTGTCAACAGTAAGAGTGCAAATCTTCTTGTCAATATTTCAATCCATGAAGCAAGCTAAAAGTTTATTAGCAATCACTTCCTTCGTATGTGGAGCTGGAACATAAGAAAATCTGGTAGAAAATAAAACACATAAAACTAGCATTAATTACATTATCAAATTATATTAAATTAAAAAAAATTGATTTCATTTGTACAAATATACCTTAAAACTCGCTTTTGTAAAGCCCAGGAAGCATCAATATAATGTGCTGTAATAGCCATGTATCCTTTCTTTTGATGCTCCGTTGTCCACATGTCCGTGCTGATTGAAATCCGACTATCAACCTCATCAAGCTCTTTCATCAAGATTGTCATCTTTTCTTTGAATAATTTCATAATATCACTTCTTATAGCATTCCGAGAAGGAATTTTGAACAATGGTTACAGGCTGGTAGAATAACTCATAAATCCCTCATGTTCAACAATACAAATAGGATACTCATGCACGATAATCATTTTGACTAGCTTTCTTTTTGAAATATTTTGATCAAAATTATAAGACCCAACATCCGCTCTCCCATCCGACCTTGCATTTCTAGTCAAAAGCATTTGTTTAAGGTCTTTTTGACGATGCTTATGACAATACCTCTCGTAATGATTTGACAAATTTTTTGTCCCATTTCTAACATTGGCACTAAGAAGGTTATTTCAATGATTACACTTGGCCTTCCAAACACCTTCAACTTGCACTTTTTTAAAGTGATCCCAAACTTTTGAAGTTAATCCCTTTCTCCAATCAATATCTTCCACTTGTCCCTTTTTATTAGCAACAACTGTTGGTATAGGATGAGCGCTAGAACAAGGCGATAATGAATTACCTTCTGTAGGACACTCAAGTGGAGATTCAGATTGAGACTTGCTTCCAAGTGGTTGAGATCCCAAATGACTTGATCCACCACTACCATCATAAGGACAACTTTGATGGGATTGTCCATCAATAACACCAATATTGGCATTCGCTTCAATTTGATTGTCTATCATGTTATCCATTCCTAACATATAAAACAAAGTAATTGAAGTGTAATTATTCGTCCATTGGAACTAACAACGATAGCTAATATTGTACAAAAAAATTTGAAGCTTGTTCTAAAGACAACAAATTAATAGTATAAAATTAAAGACATTGCAGCATAATTTGACTGTTAGTAACACAATGCAACTATGATTGCAAATCAAACTTGAGCAAATTGAACCTAAACAAGTTCCGGAAATTGAACCTAAACAAGTTCCAGTTTCAGGAGAACCACAATTTATATATGCAAAAATGGGAACTCAGAAAAAATACAAAGAACCAATAAGAATCAAAACCAAATAAAGTTCAATCCAAAAATCAGAGTCTGCATAGATCTAAAGCTTCGAATGTGGCATAAGAAAAAACAATTACAAATCCCCCGCAGGGCCGCAGCAAATGTATGGCCATCTAAGCCCCGTGAGCACAATGCAACAACAGAATATTGCATAATTTAACTGTTCTAGCTCACTGAAAGAGGAAATTGCAACAACAAAATATTGCATAATTTAACTGAAAGTTTTAGGGATTTATAGAAATTGGTGAAGCGGCGGCACGAATCGCACAATGGGATGAGCACTGAGAATCTTAAGATTGAAGTCGACAAAGCTTGAAGTCGCACGAAGCTGCCATACTTCTCCACCTCAACCGGCGAATGGCTTCGCCTTCGTACTTCGGACGTTTGATTAGGGGGCTAGCGACTCCGTGAGTCTGTCACCGTGAACAGGAGGGAGGACAGCCGCGTCAGTCGATCACCGTAAGCGACGTTGCCAGAGTAATTAGAAGGCTGAAGAAGAGCTAGCCGACTGGATATGGTGGCGAGGAGAATCAGGGATAGATCTGGGGCTGCGCAAAGCGGACATAGCGAATGGAGGTAGGCCGAACGCCGAAGGTGCGAATTGCGATTAAACTGGGAATGGTAAAAACTTTTAATGGATATAATATTTTTATTATTTTTTAATATATATGTATATATACACACACACGCACACACACAGGCAGTAAATCGGATTGTATATATATTTATATATATATACACACACAGGCACAGTGGGTACACTACACACACAATGGTTTATAGATATACACATACACATACACACACACACACACACACACACATATATATAGGGCGGATTAGGAGTGTGTTGTTAGCTAAACCCGCATCCTACCCGCACCCAACGGGTTGTATTACAAAAAAAATCCGGATCCGCCCCGAATCCGTTTAATTGGGAAAAAAACCCTACCCATCGGGTAGGGTAGGATCGGGTATCCACAGGGTAGGGTTCAAATTGACATCCCTACTCATCAGACCTCTCCCGACAGCACCTGGAGGAGTGAAGTTCTGCGTAATAGCAGCAGACTACTTCACTAAGTGGGTGGAGGCAGAGCCCCTGGCAACTATTTCGGCAAAGGATATACAAAAGTTCGTCTAGAAGAACATGATATGCAGATTTGGCATACTAACGGTGACAATGGCCGATAATGGTTCCCAATTTATGAACAAGGGATTCCAAGAATTCGTCACCAACTTCGGAATAAAAACGCACTTCGCCCCGCTAGCTCAGCCCCAGAGCAACGGACAAGTAGAGGTAGCCAACAGAACTACAAAAGCGGGACTGGAAAAGAGGTTGGGGGAAGCAAAGGGAGAGTGGCCAGGAGAACTTCCTAGTGTACTGTGCAGTTATCAGACAACACCCCGAAGGGCTACAGGGGGAGACACCGTTCTCACTTATCTCCAGTACAGAGGCCATTATCCTTATTGAAGTAGTACGGCCATCAGTTAGAATACAAGTGTTCGATGAAAAAGGAAACGACCTCAGGTTAAGAACTAAGCTCGACCTAGTTGACGAACACAGAGAAGTGGCCGAGCTCGGAAGAAAGGCCTTTCAGCAAAGGGTGGCTATGGGTGCAAACCTGCGTGTTCGGCCAAAAGGAATTAGGAAAGGAGACATCGTCTTCTGAAAGGCCGAGTTTGAACCTCGAAAACCGTCCCATGGGGTACTTCGGCCAAATTGGAAAGGGCCTTACTTGGTCCTAAACGAGGTCCGAAAGGGAGTATACAAGCTTGGCGACACCAAAGAGGGAGAACTGAAAAATACATGGCACTCGGATGCCTTAAAAGAAATTCTATACTCAGAATTTTAGGTGAGAAATTCTACAAGTTAGAAATTTTTTCTAAGTACAGAAGTTTTCCCCTATTTGAGAGTACTCGCACGAACAAAACTGAAGCACGCACTCCCGAAAGTCACGCTTTCCTTCTGAAGTTGATTGGGTTATATGCCCAAAAAAGGTGAAGCCTAAAGGAACTTCGCCAACAATGAACGTTTACCCAAAGGTTGGCCGATGAAACGAGCAAAATGTACCTTTCTGAAGTCCTCTGACCGAAAGTGGTCGGGACAACTGGGAAACAAAAATTGCTCAAAAGACTTAACCAAATTATGAAGGAAAATTCATTGAAGAAGGTCTTAGTACAAGGAGAAAGTTACAAGAAGAAAAATACAAAGAAAAGAAGAAAGCAAAGGCCCTAGAATATCTAAGGGACCCCGGCGTCATGGGAAGCTCGGGCTCCTGTGTCTTTGGCCGCCGCCTTTGGTGCAGGAGGAGGGGCAAACGGCAGGTTGAGGAGCTCGATCTTCGACCAAGTCCACCGAGGCCCCTCGGGAATATCCAGGGTAGCCAAGAAGGAAAGGTCGAGGTCTGGGTATTCCTTCAGAACTTGGTGACGAGCAAGGCAGAAGCCGTCCTAAAAGGCAACCTTGGTCGCCTGAACGGCCTTGTCTTTCTCGACATCCAAGTCATTGTGGCAACGTCGGGTTTTCTGGAGTCGCCACCAATCGGTTTCACCTAGATCGATTGGTCACCTAAAATATGGTCTGCGAGAGTTCGGGGATTCGGGAGTACGGTTACGTTAAAACAACTTTGTTAAAACGCCAAAAAATTGGCACCTTAGTTGATTTTAATTTTGTTTTACTTTGCTTTTAAAACTTTTCAGTTAATTTAGATATTTTAACTGAATTAGTCGAAAATGTGGATTTTGGTAATTAATTCGGATAAAATTTTATACTTCCGAACCATGGACTCTGTCGAGTCATTTGGACACGGAAGATTTTGATTCCGAACCATGAACTCTGCCGAGTCATTTGGACACGGAATTTGGTGACATTTTAAACAATCAATCCATATCGTAAAAATATGGATTTTTATCTTTTTATTTAATTTATTTATTTTAAAAGTTTGATATTTTCCAAACCGTAGATCCTGCCGGATCATCCGGATATGGAAATTGATTTAATTTATCGTAATTATTTAATTCTTATTATTAATTTTTAGTTTAATTACTAAATTTATCTTTATATTTTTACTTTTTCTTTCTTTCTTTTTCTTCTTATTTTTACTTTTTAATTTTCTTTTCTTTTCTTTCTTTTGTTTTCTTTTTCTTATCTTTCTTTTCTTTTTCTTATCTTTTCTTTTTTTGATTTTTTTCTTGTTTAATGAAGGATATTTATTATTTAAAGAATTACTCAATTTATAAAAGAATTAAAAAAAATTAATTATTTTATTTAATAAGAAGTTAATTTAAAGGAATCAAAGAGTTTAAAAATAAAAATCTTTGTTCATGGTACGGGGCGTTGTTACTCAGCTAGACCCTCTTCACCAGGTGAAGCAGCTCAAAAGCGGGTACGAGACAGTTTCCAGCCAATATACCATGAACCAAATTTTTTTTTTTTTTTTTACTTAACAACATGGTTCAGATTTATTTTTCATATATATTTTTTATGGCTAATTTCTTTAAATGAAATGAGTTTATCCATAAAATAAAGAAAAATTAGATAACAATAAATAAAGTGGAGGTTTTCTTCTTTTTTTTATTAATTTTTTTTGCTTTGATGAAGGATATTTATTATTTAAATAATTACTTAATTTATAAAAGAATTCAAAAGTAATTAATTTTTTTTAATAAGAAAGTTAATTAATTAATCTTGAGATTTATTTTATGTTTATTTAAAAAGAAGAAATAAATTAATCAAGAAAGATTTATATTTTATGTTATGCTTGTTCTTTTTATTTAATAAAATATAAACAAAAATAAAAAAAATTATTAAATCAAGATCTTATTTATTCATTAAAGAAAGCAAAAATTATATTTTAATTTAAAATAATATAAGTCTTAATATTTTATTTTGTTTTATTTTGTTTTGATAAAAGATTAACCAAAAGTAATTGTTTAATTAAGAAAATCAAAAATTTATATGTATATTTTAAACAAAAGAAGAAAAGTTTTGATATTTATTTAATTTGTTTTGGAATAAAAGATTATTTAACCAAAAATTTATATGTATTTTAAAACAAAAGTCTTGATATTTATATTTTATTTTGTTTGATGAAAGATTTTTTTTTTAATTTTAATTTATATCTGTGAAAGTATATCTAATTAATAAGTCTAAAATATTTAAGAGAAATTCAATTATTTTTTGATTTATTTTTGATTAAGATTTTTATAAAGGAAACAAAAAGTGATATCTTTTCATTATTTTAAAAGAAATAAGTAAAATATTATTGAATAAAATGTTAGCCCAAAAATTTTACTTTTTATTATTCTTTTTATTAATAAAGAAAACTAAAAAGTTATATTTTATTATTTTAAAAGAAATAAGTAAAATATTACTGAATAAAATATTAACCCAAAAATTTTACTCGTTTTATTCTTTTTATTAAAAGAGAAAATTAAAAAGTTATATTTTATTATTTTAATTATTAATATATTAGTCCAAAGTTTTTATTTTTAATAAAGAAAATAAATTATTATATACTTTATTTAAAAATAATTCCAAGCCATGGATCCTGACGGATCATTTGGTCATGGAGTTTTAATTTTTATTAGATTTTAACTATTTAATTAGTTATTAATTTTATTTATAATTTTATTGGATTTTTCTTGAATTTTTAAAAAAATATTTAAAAAGAATTGATTTAATCATGTTTGTTTGTTAATTTTAACAAAAAGTTAACTTTGTTATAATAAAACATGTATTCCAAAATAAAAATAAAATAATTGGCTTTTAAATTTTTATTAGCCTTAATAATTAATTACAAAATAATCTTCTTTTAATTTTTTTTATTTATGGGTAAAAGGTGAATTAAATAAATTAAATCATATAAAGAAAAATTAATAAAGTGGGGCTTTTTGGCCATCCACTTAAAAAAATAATAAATGTTAGCAACAATTATAAAAGTTAATTAATTAACAACAATAATAAAAGTTAGCCAAGTTTAATTAAGTTAATTAATTAACAACAATAATAAAAATTAGCCAAGTTTAATTAAGTTAATTAATTAACAACAATAATAAAATTTAGCCAAGTTTAATTAAGTTAATTAATTAACAACAATAATAAAAGTTAGCCAAGTTTAATTAAGTTAATTAATTAACAACAATAATAAAAGTTAGCCAAGTTTAATTAATTGTTAATTAATTAACAACAATAATAAAAGTTAGCCAAGTTTAATTAAGTTAATTAATTAACAACAATAATAAAATTTAGCCAAGTTTAATTAAGTTAATTAATTAACAACAATAATAAAAGTTAGCCAAGTTTAATTAAGTTAATTAATTAATTAACAACAATAATAAAAATTAGCCAAGTTTAATTAATTGTTAATTAACCAAGTTAATTAAATTAATTAATTAACAATAATAAAAAGTTAGCCAGTTAGTTGTTAGTTGTTAGTTGTTAATAACAACAATAAAAAAGGGGTTAGTAATAATAACAATAATAAACAAATAAATACACAAGTAAAAAAAAAAATAAAAAAAAGTTAGTAATTAATTCTGCAAGAACAAAAGAAAAAGGTTAGTGACCAAAGTGAAAGAAATTGAAAAGATGAAGGACTGAAAGGAGGTTTTACCCTTGAGAATTAAAATTGAATACTGAGAAACGAAAACGCAGGCGACGCGAGGGAGGGCAGGGGAGCGACGGCGGGCCAGGCGACGGGGGCGCTGGAGCACGGCGGCGGGGCAGGGTGACGGCGGCGGGGCAGGGCAGCGGCGGCGCGGGAGCCCGGCGGCGGTATCCGGCGGACTGGAGCGGAAGGAGGAGGGAAAACGCCGGGGAAAAGGGAGTCGGCTACGGCAGGACGGCGGCGGCGGAACGGCAGGACGGCGGCGGCGGGACGGCGGGACGGCGGCGGCGGGACGGCGGGACGGCGGCGGCGGGACGGCAGGACAGCGGCGGCGGGACGGCGGGACCGCGGTGGCGACGGCGGGGGAAGCGGTGGAGATGGCGTGACGGGAGGAAAAAGGGGAAAACGGCAAGGAGGAAGACGGGGACCAAAGCTTTACTAAAAAAACTTTTGAGATTTTCTGGAGAAAGGGAGGAGAGCCAGGGACAAGGGCTGTGGTTTTCTCTTTTTTTAAAACGGAGCTCTAAGCTTTTCCTCTATTTTTTTCTGTGTTCAGCACTGAATTTGGGGGGGTATTTATAGAAGGAGCTTAGCTGAACTGTGGACGGATAGATTAATAAAAAATCTCAAACTTATCTTTTAAATTGGTAAAATGACAGTTTCAGTCCTTTATGTTACTCCATCTCTGGATAAGCTCAGAAGCTTCTGATTTTGACAAATTTAACGTTTTCTGTCAATTTGGGCCAGAAACGTCCGTTTAGGCCCAAAATTGACGCGAAAAATTACCCAAAGCTCCTGAAACTTTCAGAATTTGTCAATTTTGTCCGAAACTTCTCAATTTTGTCATTTTTACCTCAAACTTTTAATTTTTTTGTCATTTTTTTCTGAAATTTTATTTTTATTTCAAACACATACATATTCACACATATATTATTTTAAATCAAATCTTCTCAAAATAAAAATATATTTTAAACTAATTAACATAATTAAAATTTTTTAGCAATAATAATAATAATAATAATTTTTTTAATTAGTTTTTTTTTTAAATTTTTTTAAAAAAAAGGCCGGACGAAATTGGGTGTCAACAGTCATTAACTTCGTTCTGAAGATCTGCAACCTCCTTCTCTAGCTTCTTTATCTTCTTCTTCTTCTTTGAATCCTTCTTCAGCGAGTTGACCTTGGCTTGAAGTTCGGCGTTGTCAGTAAGAGCCTTTGTCAGGAGAGCAGCCTCTTCTTCCTTCTCTTTTTGAATGGCCTCGTTGGCCGAGGATAAACTCACAACCTTCTCACCAAGGTCGTACATCTTCTTGGAGAAATCCTTCAAGAGCTCCTCTTGGCCCTTCAAGAACTCATCTCGAAGCTTGGCAACCCTCTCCTTGGTTTTCGGCTCAACTCGGTGTTTGTCACAACCGAGTTAGTGCAGAAGACCTTGGCCTTCACTAATTTATCTTCGGCCCAAGCTCGGACCAAAGACTGCTTTGCTGCTTAAGCTCGAAGGTATCCACTATACCCTAGGAGCTACAAAAAAAAAGTAGTTAGTGAAATTTACACAAGGAAAGCCAAAACACCTAGACAAAAAAATGGGAGGGAAAATAAAGAAGCCTGAAGAACTACTTGGGCAGCATGCTCGGAGACCCTAGCGGCAAGGGCATCCTCGGAGGCACACTCCTCGGCAACTGCCTTGAAGGAAGACTGAGTGAGCACGCCCCTCGCCATCTAGGGAGCCATTTCCTGACAATCTTCGTAGAACAGATTCATGTCCTTCGTGAAAGACCAAAACGGCTTCCTTGGAACCTTGTCCTTCGTGATATGGGAATCCCAAAGAGCCCGCCTTCGGGCATGCTCAACCATCCAAGCTGAGGGCGCCAGATCCTCTGGAAAGTTAAAGCGTAAATCAGACAAAGCTCTTTAACTATGCAAGTTATAAGGATACGAGTACTAAAAAGGGGTAGGAGACAAACCGGGCGCAACCTCAACAACATCGTCATCAGAGTCCCGGACCTCCTCCACGTTGGAAGGAATATATTTTCCTTTGTCTCTACGGCGTTTTTCCAACTTTTCGGCAGATGGAACCCCTGCCAAATAGCCCAAAAGATCCACCGACGTGGCGGGTCTCAAAGCAGCAGCAACAGTAGCCACCCCAGCAGGAACCTCGGCAGTAGTATTAAGCTCAGCGGGAGTTTCAGGCTCTGTGGGAGTTTCAGGCTCGGTGGAAGTTGCAATGTCATCGCCGACCTCCGCCACATCCTCTGGGGGTGGAAGAAGGGTGTCCTTCTTTGCCTTCTTCGCCAAAGAGGGTCCGCTCCCAGTAGTCTTGTGCCTCTTGGAGACGCCATTCTTCGTTTGTTCCCCCTTCTCAGCCTGACCGAGGAAGAGAGACTTATAGTAGGCAGTAGACTCATCGCCCATCTCTGAAAAAAAAGGAAAACATCAGTGTGAGTCCAGACAGATACTTATATTGAAAAATTCGAAAGAAAACTCACTTTCAAAAAAGGCTGCGTAAGTGAGCTCCCTCCCAAGGAGCTTCACTATCCAGGACTCTTTCCCCTCGATGGCAGGAGCTGGCATGCCGAGATCCGTCTTATACTCCTTAACTACCCCCAACTCCCGAAGAACCTCCTCTGTCATGAGCTTCTATATGATGGGGAAGGGGTAGAGGGAGCGTGGAGGGACCTCGGCATCCCAGTCGGTGACAGCACGGATACGTCTGTCGAAGTCCGCAAACCTCGCTGCTAACTCGGGAGTTAGCAACTTCTTGGGATCGACGACATCCGTCTCCAGCTTCCCCGGAGCCCACTTAGTCGGAACATGTGACTAGGCCTCCGCCACCTTTAGGAAGAAGAACTTCCTTTGCCACCCTCGCTAGCTATTTTTGGTAACGCAGGTGAACATGAATTTTTTTGCTCCCAGATTCCTAAGGTAGCATGAAATAAAAGCCACCCTTTGGGACCGGATAAAGCTTGTAATACTGCATGAACAGGATAAAATGGGGTTCTACCCCGAAGACCCCGCACATGCAGAGAAAGGCGTTGAAATAGCAGTATAAGTTGTGAGGAAGCTGATTCACGGCTATGCCATGGAATTGGCAAAAGTCGCAAATCATCTTCGTGAGGGGAAACAGAAGTCCGGCCTTCAATTGGGCTCGGAAAATGGTAACCTCGTCGTCCCGGTTCATAAAGCTAAAGTGACCGAGGGGGGGTAACCTTGTGGTGGCGTAGGAGGGAAGGAAAAATTTGGTTGTCCACTTCTCTAATTTCTCAGAAGTTGAGCAACAAGGGTGAGACATAAGAGGTTGCCAGCTCTCGGGGATAGGCGAAGACATGGTTGGCCAAAAAAGAGACTTCGGAAAGAAGAAAAATGACTTCGGGAAGCTAGAAGAAAAGTAGAAACCGAAGGATCTCTAGAGTCGGAACCCACCAAAAGTCTTGCCAAAATCAGGGTTTGTGGACGCCGTCATGAAAGGTGGCTGAAAGTGGCGCCGCCGTTAATGCCGCCGCAAAAAAGGAAGAAAAGGCACGAAAGCAGACGATAGCAAAGCGAAAGCAAAGAAAAACAAATGAAGAGTATGACGGAATGGGGCTTATATAAATCGAGGAAGGTAGCCGAAGAGGCGTCATAATTGCTTCGTGAAGGCGAAGTGTCGCTATAATTGCCTTTCGCGCGCAAAAAGACGTGCCAATCGTAACCGGCATGACTAACCCCAACCAGCACCTGCCACGTGTCGCCCGTCACGAGAAACTAGGACGCATTTTCTGACATCCCAAAAATCGGGCACGCCGCTCCAGACTGACACGCCTAGTTTCAAGACGTGACGGTCCACCAGCCTATGGCAGGAAAAGTAAAGAAGTTAGGTATCTCGAGAACACCAAAGGGCAAACAGGTAACACCTGTCCGGACAAGGCTTATCCCCTAGGTGGCGAAGTGCTTCCCCTGCAAACGTCACACTCCGAGTCCTGAAAAGCGCCCCAAAAGGACCACTAGCCGAAGCTTCCACTCCGGCTTTCCGAGGGGGGGCATGTGATAGCCAAAGTACTATCACCCCGGTCACCTGAGGACCCCGGAAAGGAGGGAATCAGACACCTGAGGTACATGATCTCGGCAGCCCGCCAGTACCAACCTCGGAAAACTAGCGTATCGCCTCCCTCAGGAAGGCGACCGAACCAGCTTCGGGGGAGAAGGACCAGCCACCTTCTGCAGGAGAAAACCCCCCAAAGGAGTAACTTTGGAGCTAGGGAATTCCCCGAAGTACTAGTATGACTTCGGGAAAATGCCCCTCACTTCGAAGTGGAGCATCAACCAAAGGGACATCGAAGGTACGACAGGAGCCATTAAGGAGTCTCTGACATTACGCCCGCACACCCTGCACGCCGCCCTCATATGCACTCTGACACGCCGCCACTGCCTACGTCTTGTCATGTAGGGCTATGCTTGCCTCAGCTCGTAGCCCGAGGAGTCTGCAAGCGGCTAGGGGCCCCCACACCCAGAAGTACGGATGGTATCCGTCCGTACACGTGTCATAATCTGAAAGGCTCACCCCCTATTATATATATCAAGGGAATGGTCTCAAGAGAGGACCTCTTCTTTCCGCCCTCAAGAAAACACGGCAAGCAAGAGCCTTTTGTCCTTACTACTCCCTCTCCACCCCCCAAAGCACTGACTTGGGCGTCGGAGGCTCCTCCCCAGAAAAAGACTTCGGGGACCTCCTAACCCCTGTTTCCTGAGTGTTTCAGGCAGGTACTCCTAAGGAATCTCCACAATGGGGCGCTCTCCCATACCGGAAGTCCTTCTCGGCCTCACCGTGTCACGTGACGGAGATGCCGCCGGCCATCAATGGGCAAATCGAGCCTTTGATTTCAGCTTCTTCCACCTTCGATTTTGTCTCTGCCATTTACTCCATCTTCGCGTTCGATTTCTTAATTTTGTCTGTTTTATCTTTGCAATTTCGTCTCTTTTGTCATTTGCCAATTGAATCGGGACTAATTGCGCCTCTTAAGGTGAAATTGAAGTAGGGGAAATCGACCCAAGGTAGGGGAAACCGGCCACTAGGGTGAGATCTGCTCTAAATTTGACCCGAAGCAAGGGAAATCGGCGAAATCTGCGGTGGCAAATTTTGGCAAAGTTGAGGAAGTTGAAATTGAAGGAAGCGAATGGATGAAAGCTGACTGACAAAGACGAATGAACAAAGATGAACGGATGAAGACTGAAATCTAGGGAGGCGGAGATCATGGAAAAGAAGAATTCGGTGAAATTCAGCGGCAGGTGATGAAGGAGGATTGCCAATGGAGAATTTGTTTTTTCTATTTTTTTCTAATCTTTTTCCACATCATCATAACGAGTGACACATTGGCCAATCACCCACAGTGGCCTGCCATGTGATATCTTCCATCAATTTTAATGTTTTTTGTCCTCTAAATATCTAAAATGAAACAAAAATAGAGGTAGAGAACTACCGATATGAGGTTTTGAGGTTAGAATTCCAAATAGGATAATAATAAAATGTTAAAGGCCACAAATGCAATCAACCCGCTTAAAATCAGAAGCTCATGTACTGCTTAACGAGTTAATATCATTGGTCATCCTTAAACTATTCTTACTTTACTTAAACATCTTAAAGCTATCAATTGTTGCATCTATTGTTCTCAAACGATTTAATTTCTCAAGCTATCAATTAAATAAGATCCTGCCATTAAAAACTGGCAGAAATAATAGGTAAAATATGCAGTCAGTCCTAAAACATAGAAAATTTTTCTATTTGAGTATTAAAATTTTACGATTTTCTAGTTTAGTCATAAAACTATGAAAATAAGCACACTATCTTTAATTTCTCTTTTGGTTTCTTCTAATTAAGCATGAATTCTTGACTTTACTTTAGTAAAGTTTTTATAATTGAACTTAATTAAGTATTTATCCTAGTTTCTTTAATTTTTTTTCCTTTCACTTCAGTTTTTAAGTCTTTTTCTTTTGTAGGTTTTTGTTCTTTTATTCTTCTTGTTTATTTTTTGTTGTTGCCTTATCCTTGCCACTTTTATTTTTTATTTTTTATTTTCTTTTGTTGATCCTTTATTTCCTTCAATTTTCCTATTATTTTTCTACATTTCTGTTGCAATTGTTTTTCTTTATTTTGTCTTTCATTTTACATTTGTTGAGGGTTATTATTTCTTTTGCTTACTTTTTTTTCTCTACAAATAATATTTCAAAATGGAACATGTTTTGTTGAGTCTTATTCATGTTCATTTAATTTTAGGATTTAGACTAATTTAAAAAAAAATTCTCACTCATTCCATCTTACTCATTTGAATTTACTGTAAGATTCATAAGGAAATTTGGGAAATTTAAATTCTTTTTTATCATGTTTGTATTTAACATATAATTTATAAAGGAATTTGGGAAATTTAACTTTTTTTTCTCCTTTTTACAGTGTTTGCAAATATAAATAAAATGATGAAATTGACAAACAATATGTAGCAAAAGATGATTTAATTCCATTATAGTTGTGATCAACAACATAGTAAAAGGGTTCAAGAGAGAATCTCTTTCAATTTATAATAAACAAAAAGCTGAAATTATTACAAACATAAACATAAATTAGACCCATACATAAATCTGTAGGGGGGGTGGGGAAGAAAAATAGATGGATAAAGAAGAGCAGTCTCAACAATATATTGAAGGGATGAAAAAAATGATATGCAAGTTTCTTAAGCTCCTTTACAAATTATACGTTAAATTCAAACAGGAGAAAAAAGAAATTAAATTTTTCAAGTTCCTTTATGAATCATATAGTAAATCCAAAAGAATAAGATAGAATGAGTAAGATTTTTTTTAAATTAGTCTAAGTCCTAAAATTAAATGAACATGAATAAGACTCAACAAAACATGTTTCATTGTGAAAGGTTATTTGTGAAAAAAAAAAAAAGAGTAAGCTAAAGAAAAAAAATTAAAGAAACTAGAACAAATACTTAATTAGAATTTAATTATAAAAATTTTATTAAAGCAAAGTCAAGAAATTCATACTTAATTAGAAGAAGCCAAAAAAGAAATTAAAGAAAGTATACACATTTTCATAGTTTTATGATTGAACTAGAAAATCACAAATTTTAAGACTCAGATAGAAAAATTTTCTAAGTTTTAGGGTTGACTGTATTTTCCTTGTCTTTTCTGTCAATTTTTAACTGATGATATAATAGTAGAATGACAGGTGCAATAGTTAAATAGTTTGAGAATGATAAATGAAATAATTGATAATTTCATGATGATTAAGCAAAATGAAAATAATTTAGGGATGACCAGTGATATTAACTCCTTTTCTGACCAATAGACAGTTTCTAGCGCAATAGCTTCTTTTTTCCCGACGGAAGGGAGGAGTGAAGAGTTCCATGGCAAGCCTTGCTTTCACTTTCGCTTTTGTGCATTTGTACCCATATTTATGTGGGTCGTGTTGGAACAAAATTTTTCCAAATTTCCACTAAATTTTTAAATGATTCAAGTTTCCCACTAATATTTCAAAGTTGCTTAAATTGGCTATTGGCCAATTAAAGGTTACCGAAAAATTGAGGAAATGTAGCAAATTTTAAATTTTATGGTGATAATGTAATTTTTAACAAACTTTGAGTGTTTTAGGTAATTTGCCCATTTTTCTTGTTGGCCAATTGAAGAAAAATTAAATGCATTTAGGAATCAAGTTTCTATTCTCCATCTTGTCCATCAAGTTCCTAAACTCTAAAATCAACAAATAGCTTGTTGGAATCACAAACCGGTATAGCCTTAGCCCCACATATATGAAAACCTTCTAGGAACTGCCACTAGGTAGGATTGCTACCGGCTTTAGTTTTTGTCATTGTTGCCTTATGGTTAAAGATTTTTTGATAGCTGCTAGAACTTTTATTTTTTTGATAGTGGCTTATGATAGCCCTAAACCAAAACTCTAAATCTAATCCTTTGCCAGTTTGAATGGTTGTGAGTAGCATTAATACAACAATTCATTGCCCTAAGATTACCGTTCAGTGTTCACAGCTATGGGCAGCATAACCAACCTGCCATTACATGCCCTTGAGTCAAGCCCTTTTCAGAACAAAACCCCAGGGCCGTTTAAGCTTAGTCCTGATCTTTAATATCGCAGTATACCATGCGATATGCCACTTACTACAAGTAAGGAGTATGCAGTACAAATATTTGCACATTTTGTCATTTTTCACTTGAATTATCACGATATTTTGCATATTAGTAACCTTTTATGTATATTTTGTTAGAATACTATTATACCATAAAATATTGCGAGGTTTGTACCACAATATCCTATTCTTTGCAGGGCATGTGTGAGATATGTAATTTTTTTTATCATTTTACATCAAAATATCATATGTAAATATATAAAATAGTAAAATATAATTAATACACATAAATATGTAAAATAGTAGAATATCATACATGGGATGAAAATGTTGCTTTGCAGAATAAATTAGGACAGAAATACCATACTTTGAGTCACCTATAAACTCAATGTGAAATTAAAAAACGTATTCTAATTATTAGAGCGGTGTTTCTTTTCTTTCCCTTTTCCTCATGTATCAATAAACCAGTTTTTTTAAGTAATATTTATTTTGTTCTATATATAACATTTTTTATGTTTCTTTGGTATAAAAAGTATCATCTTTCAGATATATTTTATTTATATTTTATAAATTATGATGAGAAATATTAGAATACATATACAAAATGCAAAAAAAAAATGTTTAGTAATTTATTTCATTTTAAAATAATATTATATATTTTTACAAAAAACAATAACATTATATAGTATTGTATACGATGTGGTATATTTTAGAATTACAGGATGTAGTATATCTAACAGTAATGATATTTAACTAGTTTATATACCTGACATTGCCACAGGATTCCAAGTTATATTAAGTTCTAAAAAAATAATATGTATTTTGTTATACAAATATTATTAAGAAAATTATTATCTTCAAATAAACAATATTTAAATGTTATATAAATATTATTAAGAAAATTATTATAATCAAATAAACAGTTTAAAAATAAATTAGCCAACATGGTATTGAGCATTATCAACAAATTTATCCATTTTCATTGAAAATTTGTGTTAAAAATAACAACAACTCAAGAGAAAAAATTATCATATTCTACATGCATTGCTTGAGATTGGTACCAATTCAGTGCATGCATTAATGATTTCGTATTATTGTTATAATGTTGTGAATGTGAAGACAAACAAATAACAAAATTTTTATAGGAAAAAACTATAATTTGTTTGGAGACTCAATCGAAATCTGTAGTTGAAGATAAAAAAAATCGTGACAACAGCTATAGGATGATTATAAAGTTTCTTGTAACATAGTACATAATTCGATTTTCAAAAGATAGTTGGTTATGTAAATATACATATAATAGCTATAATACTAACATTGCATCCGCACATTAAAAGTCGGTAGTGTTTGTTGTGGCTTATCATGCAAAGAATGGTCATAAATTGTACAATAATTACTTATAAGACTACACGCTATGAATGTACAATACAAACAAAACTTAAAATGCAATATATAATAACAATACCAACATAAAACATCATAAATGCTATTTCAAAAAAAGCATAAATGTGATAGCTAATAAAAATTGAAATATGAAAAAATTGTACTGATATCTGTTATAAATAATTGTACGGATATCTCATTTTTTAATGGAAAAGATAAATAAGTATTAAATAAATAGAGAATACAATCCCAATTCAAGAAAGATACTAGAAGAAATCACTATAAAATGACTCAATAGACCAAAAAAATAACTCCAACCTTGTGATTTGATAACAGTTTTTATGATTAATGTTAGAATTTTAAATAATTTATATAACGGTCAAGATAAAACCACTGAAGTTAAAGACAAGCTATCATTGGATGGTTTTCCCAAAACTCAATTGCTAATCATATGACGTTAATACCAAATGGGACCTTAGCTTAATAAATAGAGATGAAGCTTATGCTTTGGGTGGTAATTGTAGGTTTTTAAAAATAGAAGAATACGTATAAAGTAGGCCAAATCTCAAAAGATTCATATAATTTTGCCATATTTTAGTCAAAACTCATTTTCTTCTTGAAAAATGCATGAAGGATTCTCTATCCCTCGCTCTTAATTTCACGTGTTTGGCACAATTTTTGCCATCCCCGCCATTGAAAAAGCCACTAATATCCATTATCGGGTTTAGCCATTTGCAGTTCGTTTTTCCTCACAGTAGTTTGTAATGGTTTTATTATTTTTTCCATAAAATATTTCTATCAATTTCTGAAATTGGTTTTATTCTAAAATATTCTTAGTAAATCTTTTTATTTATTGGTTTCCTTTTTTAGCAACTAATTAGGTCTTTTAAAACATCACCGAAGAAGCTTTTATAACTTCACTTTCACTTACAAGGCCCGATTCAGCTGTTTGCTCTTATATACATGAAGGAAAAGAATCGTCAAGCTTTTTTTAATCAAATAACCAAAGGAATAGTCAAATTTTCTTTGATATTATTGTTTTTTATTAGCCCAGTAAAAAACCCTTGAGATATGGCTTCAAAGTAATCTAATTTGACACTCTTTTGCGACAAACAAAATCTTTTACTATAGCAACAGTCAGGTTTTTTGAGAAATAGGGCAGGTATTTGTTTGGTATAATTTCCAGTTCCAGCCTTGGAGGCTTAAAATTTGAATTTTGAAAATATAGATATTGATTTTTTAGATCAATTACCCAAATAAATTCATATAAATTGGGTCATAAATCTATAACATGACCTTAGAATTATCGGGCAATATTTAATATTCATTATTATAATCATCCTTAAAAATAATAATTTTTTTTTATCACATTCAAATGGAACTTCATGGTCAATATCATCCAATTTAACGTGCTTCTGTATTTGGTATTTGAATTTATAGATAACATAAAAAAATTGATAGCAAGTATAGCATTGAGTGTGCAATTTTATAGTGCAAATTATAAGAAATGTTTACTGAAGCTCCAAAAAATAAATTACTAGCATTCTAGCCTCTTTTTTAATCTAAGTGCCTTTTCGCTTTAAATCTTAGTTTTCAGCCTCCAAGTTTGGCATTTGCTTTTAGGCTGGCGGATCAATAAGCTTCAACCACTAAATCCATGATCTGAAAAAAAAAAAAAAAAAGAACATCTTTCAACTTAGCAATATATGTTTGTGTAAAGCTTAACATATGTTATTAGTTTTAAGCCCATTGTTTATGTACTAGTTCGTGATATATCTTGCAAACCAAGATCTGCTTGATATCTATATACAATATACATAGACTTATATGTGTTGCTTGAGATCACGAATTTGGAAACTGAAATGAACCAATGTAATACAGTTAGTGATCAAAAAACATCATCAATTTAAAGATGCAATTGGAAGGAAACTTTAACGGAAAATGTGACATACTCACTTTTTCTAATGTGACATACTCACTTTTTCTTACTTAGAGCAAAAACTTTGTAAATTACCTAGATGTGTGCCACATATATAGTGGACAATGGATCACACTAATTTACAAAGCGTAAATTTGTTTGATTTTCTTTTTGGAAAAATAAATTATTTTAATTTAAAATATGTGCCATAAATATAGTTGACAATGGAGCACACTAATGTGGAAAGCATTAGTTTATTTGATTTTTTCACAAAAATACTTCTTTTAATAAGAAATAACTAATTACCGTGACCATGTTTCAATTGACGGAACTTAAATATTTTAATAGGTGACTTAAGTTCCTTGTTATGAAGAAAGTATAGAATGTGTTGATTCCTTTCATTATGAAATTAAATGCTTATTTATGTCTATTTGGCTATCTGTTTGAAATACTTCTATCTTTTTTACCTTATAAGTGTAATTATTTGCAAATGGCATGACATATCCCATTCCTTTTTTAAATCATTTTTTTCATTAACATGCATTATGAAATTGTATGTCTAGTTGGATGGAAAGTTAAATAATAAGGAAAGGAAAATGCGAAAGGCAAGTTTGAAAAGGGTGACTCGCCTCAGTTGAACGAAATTGATAGGTTTAATTAGCAAAATAATTGGTTTAAAGGGTAGTTTCGGTATGAAACGGTAAAAATTTGCTAAATTCGTACCTAAAATAAAAAAATTGCCACATGTCAGTACCGTGCTATGTTTGTTAAGTGAAAGCTCTCTGAACTTCTTAAGTGTATCCTGCTTTAAATATATATATATATATATATTAGATACCGTTAGCTTAGCTCAGTCTTGTTTACAGCTGTAACTTGTAAGGAACCATATAATTCTGTTTTAACTTTTTTATTAGAAAAATTATTAGGGTAAACTATCTTAGAAATCATCTCTGTCTATCTCATTATAGTTGCCATTAATTCCTTTTTTTCTGTGTTCTTTTTTTTTTTTTTTTTTGTAGATAATTATTAAATAAAACTATAGATATTTTTTTTTTTTTGGCATAGTATTGAAGAGAATCTTGAAAGCCTAAGTCAAGTAGCCCAGTGAAATCAACCCAGAATATTGAGCCGCATGCAACATCCACAAGAAATGCACACTCCGTTCCAGTTGAACAAGTTGAACTCTTGGGGTTTAAAAGACTGTATTGACTTTTCTATATTTATAGATCTTCGAAATTTACCCTTCGATTGTGCAAAGCGTAAATTACCCATTGTTGTGATAATACTATTTGAGGAATCTACTTAATATATGTTTTGAGCATAACATTAAATTATTGGGAAACTTACAATAACCTCTCTTAAGTTTATCCTAACATACATTTTATCACAGTTATTTTTAAAAACTTACACTTTATCCTTTATTTATTTTACTCTCTGATAAAACTTATAAAATTGTAATTTAAATTATATGACAGTTATTTTTCGGTTATTTTAATCACTATAATATTTTTTTTTATAATTAACAGATATTTTAAATTATTAATTTTTCTTCATTGTAAATGCATTTTCTTATTTGTAAATACATATCATTATTTTTTAAATGTCATTTAGCTATAAAAAAATTAAAAAAAATCTTAACACTACTGATATCTAATTATCAAACAGTTTAAATTAAAATTTTAAAAGTTATTATCAAATACTCTATAGAAAATAGGGGCAAAGTGTAAATTTTTATAAATATGGGTACAAAGTGTATGTTACATCAAACCATAGGGGGGAGGTTTGTAATTTTCCCTAAATTATTTTGCTACAGAATGATTGCTATCATACGCTACCACATCACCGGAGCAAAAGCACACATTCGTCTACCACCGTATGAGCGTGCTAAGAGTGTAATGCCCTCATCGAGCATATCAGACTGGGCCTTTAAGATATAAGACAACAACCAAAGGAATAAACGAGAAGCAAGTTCATTCTGAAAACTTTTCCGAACCATAAATCTGAAACAAATCTCAGCAGTCCTAAAGAGGTGGAAGGACAATCCATAAGGAGTTAAAAGTTCTTCTCTTCCTAACGATGGAGCAATCTCATAGTAACACTAGTTTAATCAGACAAAAGCGTCCATCCATATCCATTGAAAACAAAGACCAATTTAAGATGACAGTGACCCCCAAAAGCCAAACATCCAAACAACGAAGATTGGAGAGTGACCTGAAATATTTATTACAAGCATTCCAGGAACACTGCACTTCAATCCTCGCTCTCAAGCAGTCGAACCACCTGTGCCACGCCCTCCTCAATCTCCTTCCTAATGGCACCATCAGGCATGTCAAAAGTCCTCCTTTTCAAGGAAAGTGATCTCCCAAGACCAGCCGCTGGCTGAGGATCCACGACATCTAGCATTGCTTCCAGTTCATCCACCATGGACTTCTTTGCTGTTCTCACCATAAGATCAGCACCCTGATACAAGTGAACATATAAAGCTCGGCCCCACATTGATCAACAAATAAATAGAGCATTAGCATTAGAGTTCAACTCAGTGCACCTTTGACAAATGCCAAAAATCAGTCCAACATTACTAACTAGTCAAATGTGAATATTTTCATGGGTTTAGATGGCTCAGTCACAACCCAGAACACTAGATGGACATAAAAGGTTGAACCTATTTAGTGGACACGGACAAGGTAGAAGGCACAATAGAGCAAGATATAAAAATAGCAAAAGAGTGATCTATCGTTGTTGAAACAGAATCATTAAATTATCCAATAGAGAGTTGATTGAAACCTCCTTATTCAAAGTTTAGTCAGGAATTTGTTCAGGACATCTGGCTACCTGATCTACCCCTCCCTAACACCCACGCCCACATGCTACAAATGGAGCCATTATCAGCATATTCATATTCCATTGCAAATTCAAAATGCAGACATCATATTAGTGAAGAACATTATAATGATACAATCACTTTGGGAGCATCCTTAGGATAAGCTGAACCAAGGCATGGTTTAATGTATACCTCAATGGCATCAACAGTAAGAAGTAGCACGATGATCTTCTCAGAGAACCTCTGCCGCTCTTCTGCATCCCGGGCTACACGACTGCGGTATGACAAATTGTTAAACAATGCTCTTATCTCTTTCAGCTTAGTCTTGGCAACAGCCAGCTCCCTCAGGGAGCGAAGAGCCTTCGATCTACGAATCAGATATGCCCTAAAGGTTACTTGGATCATCAAAGCTGCATCTTGAGGAGATAGCTCTTTCTGCTTCCCCTTGTTGTTTCTGATAGCTCCAGCCCTTCCAGCAAAAGCCTTTCAACGCAACAAAGAAATGTCCCTTGAGCAAATTTCTTATAGCGGCACAAAAAGAGACAGCACTAACTAAAAAGAAACACTATGACCAAACAAAATAAATTTGTCGCTTTCGCTAACAGTCAAAAGAACTCAATCCAATAATCAGCAAATTAGAAATTTACAATACAGAATTGACTAGTGTCGCTGTCGTACCTGTCTCAGAGCGATAACGCCATGGTCAGCAGGTTCTTCAATCTCCACTATACGCGTTCCACTCCCTTCTTTCTTTTCCTTCTTGTGTTTCTTCTCCTTCTTATCCTTCTCAGACTTGGACTTACCAGAATCAGCATCACCGCCACTGGAAGCTGTTAAGGAAAACTTGCGCGACATCGGCCCCTCCTCCGACTTCCCCTCAAACTCAGCCGTCCACTTATACTTTCGCTCCTTCGTCGGCTCAACCTCCTCCCCTTTCCCCTTCTTTATCTCAGCCGTCAATTTGTACTTCCTGTCTTCCGGCCCCTTGATCTCCGCCGACAGAGTGTACTTCCTCTCCCCGCCAGCTACCCTCGTGCTGAGCAGCCTGTCAAACTTGGACTCGAGAGCGCTGACACGGTCGCACAAGCACTCTACCAGAAACTCAGGCCCGACGCGCTGGTAAACCCTCGTGTAAGAAGACAGCACCGGCCTTCTCTCGATTCTCACCAGATCTGCAACCGAGTCAAAAATCTCAAACGGGCTAGGGCTCAGAACATCGAGATCGAACCCAAAATCGAGCTCATCCTCGAAAAAAGAGGGAAAACCTAGGACTTTGGGAGAGAAAATGGAGGTCTCTCTGACGACCAGAGGCTGGAAGCTAGGCTTAACGACATCGATTCTCCGGAATCGGCTCATGGTTAGTTAGCAAAACTCAGTGAATAAGTGTGAAGTGAAGAAAAACGAGTAAGGGCTTCGTGAGAGGATCTCTATCTTTTATGCCTGATCATCATCGTAAAGGGCATTTCCTGGAGGAGGAAAAAGAAGAAGACAAATCCGTGAGGCGAACGAGGCGATAAAGGGCGAAGGCGATAAAGGTCGCTGACAAGGGTAGTTTTGGAAATCCAGGGTCTAAAACAGAAATTCGGTGGGATCGAACGGACAGCGAATTGATTTGAAAGGGATCACCGCGGATGAGAATGTTGTGGATGGACGGAAGTAGGCATGAGGATGGCCGAGAATTACGGGAACACGAGGATCTGGTAGTGCGATTGGCACGAGGATGCCCCACGTGATTAATGATGGGCCCTACTATGAGTCAGACGGTCAAAATTTGAGCTGGGCTTTCTTTTAACTTGGGCTTTGAGCCCAACTGTTTAGACTAGACTTAAGCAGAGCAGCAGATGGGCCTGCTGGTTATCGGGAGTACCATCGGTCTTCAACAGAGGTGGGTGATCTGAATACGTGATCTGTGCCCAAAGTACACGAGCCGATCTAAAGGTAGCCTCATGGGATCCTTATTAAATAGAAAATCTTGTCGATGAGATCAATGCCAATGAGAAAATGAGACCTGTAGATAACCACAAAGGTCTCCTCCTCCATGAGGGTGTTAGACAAATAGGCTGATGCTGATGCGTGGATCAATACTGCTTCAACCGGCCTCCGCCTAAATGGATTTTATAAGAGAGTAGTGTTAATGTGAAGATTGTGCTAAAACCTAACCAAAACTTGCCTAAGAGTCTGATTGGTTCCTTAGAAAAATAAATGAAGTTAACTGACATTTCTGCATTCGGTTATATACTAACAACTAGTCAAACTTTAATGAGGATTTTAAGCTCCAATTTAGTACATTTGGCATTTCTCTTCATCTAATATATATTATAAAAGCAGGATACATTTTAAGGTTATTTAGACTTTTCACTTAACAGAGTAAACTACAGTTTGACACGTGGCAATTTTTATATATTAGGAAAGAAATTAAGGTTCTTTTGTATCAAATTTCCAAAACTACCCCTACAGCTAAACTTGCTAACATTATTGGGTTTGAAACGCCGTGTTTTTAAATGTTGCAATAAAGGAAACATAATTGACAATTGAACGTTTCCTATTGCAAAAAATAAACATTTTAGGTTGCCACGGATTTAGAATTGTTTTATTTTCTTTTTTTAATTTGTCATTATAAAAAAATTCTCTGTTGCTCTCTCTTTATATTTGTCATAGCTCCTTCTTACTCTTCTCTCCGCCATCATCTACAAATCTTCATCTAAATTTCATTAATGTTTCAATTTTTAAATTTTAGGTCGAACTGCATCCGATTAGGGGTTGGATCCATTTTTCGGAAAATTGTAATCCAATAAAAGCATAAGTGTTTGCATTTTGCATGTCCTCCAACCATGTCCGTAATTTGTTCGGTAATTGAGTTTAGTATGATCTGTTCTTCGGTGTTCCTGGCTTTTCTGAATGTTTGTATAGTCGATCTAATCTTTGACTCCATTGCTTGAGTTTGTGTGGATTTTTTGGGTCAAATCCAAGGTTAGGGCTTTCTTCTGGGAACTAAAATTTTAGCGGCAAAAGATGGCTTCTCAGAGTCCGAATGGAATGATGAATTTTTTTTTTTATTATCATTGGCTGTTATAGGAGTAGAGCAATTTTTTATTGATTCACACAGTGGGTTATCAAATTATTGAGCTACAAGGATTGACGGCGACAAAGGCGGCGGCAGAGACATTAGGGAAGGTAGTGACGGCGGAAAAAAAGCTGGCTACGGGATTCATGGCATTGTGTGTAGTGGCTATTGATCGTAAAAGGTTTTACAAGGTACTTGATTTCAACATTGACTTCTTTTATCTTTCTTTTTCATTATTTGAAAAAAAAGCTATATTGCAAACCATGTGAAAGCTTTTTCCCTTCTATTGTTGTAGGTGACGATTGTGCGTGAGATTAGGAATTGTACTCTAGCTCTGTGGAAGAAAGTTCCCGGTGTTTGCGAGGATGTCTGCACTCCATCCACATCCAAGTCATCTTCATTCGGTAAGGAACTGAATGTCTCTTCCTTGTAATCATATTGTTGATTCAATACAGAAATAGCTCTAACATTGAATCTATACATGTTTTCACAAGTCATTAACTTAGTAAGTTGAGATTATAATGGGATATGATGATAAGATCACTGAAATGCAATAAAGGAAAGAGGACCTAATTCATTTAAAGAGAAAATTAACCAAGCTGTCAAATATGTTGTTAAAGAGTTGCATTAACTTTCACTATTGTGACTTTCACTATTTTATCTTAGTTTTTTTTTTCTTATTCTTTTGTCCATGTACAGGCGAGCTATTTTTTGTTATATTGACCTTTCCTTTGTTTATTGCTCTTTACTCTTATTCCTTTTCTTTAATATTTCTTATGTATAACTATAGCTTCTCATTTCTATTCGATTTTGGTGGGATATTATCTATAATTTGACTTAATGTACACTTCTGAACTTTTATATTGTTTTTCCTTTCTAAGCTGATATTGTTCCCTTAATTGATGTTTAGTTCCTTTTTATTTGTTCACATATTTTAGTCTTGGTTAGTTGAGACTTGGGAGTACTGGAAGGATATATTAGGCAAAGAAAGGAGTATGGATATCAACTAGGGATGGGATGAGTGATGTGTTTGGTTTTGATTGGTGCCCTTTTCATTTTCTTTGGACTATAACAACTGGTTTTTCTTATTTGCATTTTTACTGTGTGAGATTTCTCCTCTGATGTTAAAAATGATGAAGAAAATTTGTAGAACAAGCAAGTTTCTGAGAGTCCTTGGCTCTCACAAGCTCATTGTGCTTGCTTTGCCGTCACAATATCTCTCTCTTTTTTTTTCTCTTAGTGTTTAACTTTAGAGTAAATGTAGTAGCTAGTGTTTACCTTTTGCTTTGTTTTAAGGTTTTTTTTGTGTCCTTTCTGCTGTTGCTGACCATTTTTTTTGCTCTTTTTGTAGATTTTTTTGTCATTGTTGGTCCAAGTTTCATAAGACCTTTAAGATGAAGAAAAATCCTCATAAAGTAAAATTGATAAAGGCCCATACTTGAATGATAGTGATATTGCTTAAGGGGTTATGGTTGGTGAGTTTGTTATTTTATTTAAGGAGTTCCATGGTTATATGCAAAAACTCATTGGCAGGAAAGATCTGTAGTGTTCATAGAGTACTCCTGCTATGCTCGTGTATGCTTTAAGCCAAGGAAAAAAAAATATCGTTTGTATTCAATGGATATTTCTAATGTGGTTCCTTGAGCGTATTTGGTACATTATTAAAGGTTTAACCTTACTAATTCTACCATACGTCTATCGAATCTTCAGGTTAATCTTTTTATGTTTTTTATGTGTCATTTATGAGCTTAAATCTGCACTCCTTTCCAGCGAGGTGTAGGAAATCTTTTTATGTTTTTTATGTGTCATTTATGAGCTTAAATCTGCACTCCTTTCCAGCGAGGTGTAGGAAATTGTACTCCCTATGCTTGCCTGGAGAAAAACACCACTTAAGATTTTGTTAGTGACATTGAGAAGTTGAGGGAACACTTGAAAATCTTTTAATGGCAGTCCTCTTATATATTTCCTGACTAAAGTAATTCGCTTCATTTTCAAGTTAGTACTTTTTTGTTTTGCTTTTTTTCTTTCTTTCTTGGTTCATCTGATAATAATGTTCTTCAAGCACTGCTTTATTCAAGTGTTTCATGGGTCATGGGGAAGTACATTTGCTCTTGCTTATAGTTAATCACACCGTAAGAAGGTTTGGAACTTTGACAGCATCTCTTTCTTCTTACTTTTCTAATTCCCCTTGGGTTTGTAAATGTTGGATTTGCTCAATTCTTATATTGTTTGCTCTAAATTTTGTATAATTGGTTGATTTTATGATATTTAAACATGGTTGATTTGAGGTGTTGTTGATTTTCTCAAGGAGGTGTAGAGTGTCTCCTAGGAAGTTTGAGCACCCAAGGGACTTCAAGTAAAAGCTGGAAATGGAACTTAAGATACAAATGGAGGATGTTCCATTAAAAGCTTTTGTTATCCTGTAAACAATTTAAGAGCAAAATCACTTGATAGAATTGCTTCATTCCTTTGTTGGTATGTACAAAAAATTATGAGGAAGAGCATAAGCTTCAATTGTCTTTACCTTCTTGCATTCAGCAGCGGGTTGTGTTCCTGCGAATTGTATTGTTACATATTGTTCGAGCATTTCTTTATACCACAAAAGGTGGCCTCTTTTCTTTTTTATATCGACAATAGTGTTTTATTTAAATAGTTATGAGGGTTGGCAAGCCTTACAAAGCTACTAGCTTGCCTACAAGATGTGCCCGCTATACATATCTGCCTAATCTGCAACCACGAAATGTGGGCAATTTATTACGTAAAATCTCTTATTATCTTCCACTTGATCAGTTGCTCCCATGTTTTTTTTACTTCTACATTAGTCAAAGGATCAACTAGTGGGTCACGTTGGTGGTTTTCTTCTTATTCGGGCATTCTAAAACAAGTCGGTGCCCATGATTCCGCTCTACAATAGTTACTTATACCCAAGAACACCCACAACTAAATAATTTACGTCTCATTTTCCTCATCTAAGGAAAATGGCAGCTTGGTTAACTTTACCTTCTTCAGGTAGTGAACAACTATTTACATAGACCTTCTTTAGGGCATTATCATTGAGTACCTTTACCTATATTTAAAAGCTCATGGTATATGTAATCCAATGGCAATCTGAGGCCAAAGTAACTCATGCTATTTAGTGCTTTGCGAAACCTTAAGAGCAAGCCCTCCTGGTGAGAACTTAATAATCAATGGAAAGCATGTGAAAAGAAAGTTAGATATCAATCATTTGAAAATGAAAGACCTATCTCCAACCCTTTGACTTACTAATAAGGACCAAAAGTGGTATAGGAAGGTTTAGGGTTTGAATCTTAGTCTCACAAAAACTGATCCAGTTGCCATTTTGGTTTTGAAAAAGTGGCATGTCTCTTTGCTAATTATTATAATAGTATATATCTCCCTATAAACTTGCATAATGCTTCTAAATACAACAAAAAAAAAAAAAAAAGAGCTCACCTTTTCTTTAGTTCATTGAACAAAAATGTATAAGGTAATTAATATTAAGGAGTTGTAAGGTTGCCAGTGCACTTACAAAAAATTACTTACGGGGTTAAGAGTCCTAAATCCCATTTAGATTTGACTTTGCTATTGGCTTTCCTATACATTAAATATTAATTAAATTATCATTAATCTAATACTTCTAAGTATCTCACAAATCATTTCAAGTTCAATATATAGGCACAATCAATTTTCCTTATTTGCATTATTAGAAAAATAGATCAATATTCATTGAAGTGTTTTGGTATAGTTTATATTTCTCTATTATCATATATTCTTTTAAAAATTATACAACAATATATGTAGTTTCTCTAGATAAAAAAAATTATTATATTTAAATTAATTGCTTTAGAATATTACAGATATCCGTTATACAAGAAAAAAACAAAAGAAACTCATAATCTTACTCGTAATGACAAAATTTCATTACAAGATGGTTATGTTAAAAAGTTTAGACATATGGGCGCAAGAGCATATAAAAATGGATTTGGTGTCTAAGATCCAACATTTTAGATTTAGGAGGAGGAAGGTGTTCATAATTTTTATTTGGTAAAGCTTTTGTGCATTAGTTACATATTTGTTTTAGATTTAATATTCATGATAATTGTTAAACTTTAAAAATTGAAGCTACAAAAAAGAAATTATAATTGTCCTAACTCAAATTAGAATATTTTATTATTACTACAGAAATTAATAAATTTAATAATTTTTACCATATTTGTACACTACGATGGTGGAAGATTTTATTAATTAATAAATTTAATAATTAATAAAGTTTGACATAATTGATAAATTTGTTGGCAAAATAGAATACGATGTTGGATGAATTTGTTACTTTATAAATTGTTAGTTTTATTTTAATATTTTTCATAATAATATTTGTATAATATTTAAATATATATACTTTTGGAAAAATTACAAAAACCCCCTTGTGGTTTGATCTAACTTACATTTTGCCACTATATTTTCAAAAACCTACACTTTACCTCTATTTGCTTTACAGTGTCCGACAATAACTTCTGAAACCCTAATTTAAACTGTTTGGTAATAATATTCCACTAATTTCAAGATATTTGATATTTTTTTTCATAGCCAACTGACCTTTAAAAAATATTGATATTCATTTACATAAAGAAATATATATTTACAAAAAGAAAAAATTGATAACTTAAAATATCTATTAATTATAAAAAAAAATATTTGAGAGGCTAAAATTACTGAAAAATAACTATTGTATAGTTTAAATATAGTTTCAGAAATTGTTATTAAATAGTGTAAAAAATACAGAGGGGAAACTGTAAGTTTCTAAAAATAGAAGGGACAAATTGTAGGTTAGGATATACCTTAAAGGGTAATTATAAATTTCCCTATACTTTTTCTGAACTCAATACAACTTACAATCCCGTGGCAACGCCGGGTATGTAAACTAGTTAAATTAATTGGCAATTAAAATCGTTACTGGGAGGACCACCCAATAGTATTCGATATCTCAAAACAAAATTTTCTTTTTTGTACATAAGATAGATTAAGGCAAGAACAAATGATTAAATCTTGTAGCTCTTAATAGTAACCAGCCATTAAATTAAAATTTTGAAGGTTATATCTCAAAACAGATTCATTTCTTAGAGGGGAAATTACAAAAACTCTCATGTTGTTCAGATTAACCTACAATTTGTCCCCTTATTTTCAAAATCTTACACTTTACCCCTGATTCCTTTACAATGTTTGATAACAACTTTTAAAATCCTAATTTAAACTGTCTGGTAACTATTTTTTAGTAATTTTAAAATTTTTAATATTTTTTTGCATCTAAATTAATCTTTGAAAAATACTGATACACATTTACAAAGAGGAAAACATTTATAGAGAGAAAAAAAATCATAATTCAAACTACAAACAACATTGGAGAAATCAAAATTACTAAAATATGACTAACATAGAGTTTAAATTAGATTTTCAAAAGTTTTTATCGTACATTGTAAAGAAGAAATAAGGGTTAAAGTAAAGGTTTTTAAAAAAATAAGAAAAAACTATAAGTTAAGGCAAACCTCATAGGCTAATTGTAAGTTTCCCTTTATTCGTTAAAAAGCCTACATTTACTTAATTCATTGGTTGATTGGGCCTTTAATCCATAACTTTTTAACTTTTTAACTTAAAACTCCCTCGCGCAACAACCTTCTTCGTGGAGATAACTAAGGATGAGTATGAGTTGGGTAAAATTATAGTTTTACCTAACCTAATAAGAGTGTGTTAGGTTTGGTTCAATAAAAGTTGATAATTGGTTGGTTTCATCCCTGTAAAAATCATTGATTTTCAAGTTGGTTTTGATTCTATATACAACTAACCTAAGGTGGAACCGATGCCTTATGTTTCAGATTCATCACAAAACCATTAAAATTGCTACAACTTGCCTAGACCACTGTCCTCTATCATCTACTGTCCATCGTCTCTTCTTCCTCTTCTTCCTCACTTTCTTAATCTTCTCTAATCTCTTCCATTTCAACGAGTCCCTGGATCTAGAATTGGAAAATCAACCACCCACCTCGGATGCTTCATCAGACGTGACTGATGATGCCACCAACTCGTGCATCAACCTCATAGCCCCTCCGCGGAGGATGATTTCCACCATTGCCTAACAGACATGCCATTTCTTTTTCAAATCAGTTTGACAACACAATTCACTTTGCAACTGCAGCTTCAAAGAGTAAACAATTTCGACTAATTTTAGGAACCGAAAAAAACTTAAGAACCATAATTGAAAAACCTAAATTCCGTAATTCTAATTCTATTCTATTTTTTGTTATTAAGTTGAATAAAATACTTTTAGAACCCTGACTATTTTGGATTAATTCGATTCCATACAAAATCTAAACCAACTTCACTCATGCGTAATCCTAGAGACAATTGATGTTTCGTTAAAGTACTTCATTCCCTATTGCTTTTCCCCCCTGTCAAGCATGTTATCCGACATTATTCCTACAATCGATCTTCTTCCACCTTATTAATTTTCTAGTTTCTTTTAACTCGCCCGATTCGTCCAATGAATGTTTCTAAGTTATATGGCTATGAGGCTATGACAAGTTAAATTCATCTGTGGTCGCTAACCTTTTAATTTTATTCCACTCTCATCCCCAACCTTTACGTTGTTCCACTCGTGCCTTCAACATCATTAAAACATTCCACTATCATCCTAAACTTAATTTAATAGTAACGTTTTCAACCTAAATCGGATGGAAAATGTTAATGGCTCATGGAAAAATTTGGACAAGTCATCATTCTCTGTTGTGTGTTCACTACTATCTTTAAATCCATCTCCTTGCTCTTTTAGTGGTTCTTTAGGGGCCATACCAGCATTTGCATCATCTTGGCAAGCAACATTCCTTTCACATTGGGAACCCTATGTAAGTCCTGAATTCTTTTCAGACTCGACTGCTTCACCTTCACTAACACTCACCCATGGCATTGCTTTTTTGCAACTAGTCTCACCTCATGTTTTGCTTGATTTTAGAATAAGCTTAGTTTTCCTCTGCCCCTTATCATTATTTTCATTTTCTTTATCAATTTCTTCTACCACCATCTTTTTTGGACCAACAAGATCCTTCATTTTCTCCACAAAAACCATCTCATCCTTTACCACTTCTTTTTTTTGCCCTATTTGGTATTAGCGTCAACGATTCATGTTAGAGTTTTGGAAAAACTATCCAATGATATCCTTTAGCTTTTAGATTCAACGTTTTCATCTTAATCATTAGAAAAGTTATCCAAAACTCTAACGCTAATCACAAAAGTTGTTCCCAAATGGGGCTTTACTCTTTGCCACAATGTACATCTCCATTACTCTAACTTTAGGTAAGTGCAACATCACCATCTGCATGACATTAGCATCATCGTTCAGGGGCATTAAACCATCATCTTGCTCCATTCCAAGATACCTCCAGAAGTAGTTTATAAATCTTGAATAACCCAACTCTTCTGCCAATTTGTCAATTTCAACCAACCCGTCTTATCACAGTGAAAGTAATCAAAGTAGTTAACTTTTCCACCAATATAAGCCTTGAATGGTAAAAAACCAAAATAGGTGCCATTGTGTAATTCGGTTATGAAGTGTCTAGATCCAAAACTTGCATGAAAGTTCTTTTTTCTGATTAATCAGGAATGCTAAGATCTTAACAAACTAATTATACACTAAACCATCTTAATCCACTTTAACCAAGTCCAGACATAACATTTTCCCACAACCCTAAACCAAGTAAGCCATCTTTTATTCCACATACAGAAAGTGGGTCATGCTTCCTGTCCTACCCTACCCAATGGACCCCAATCACCCACATAAGCCACAGGACACATAGGTGACCCACAACTTCACCATGTTGTTTACTTCCCTAACGCCCCCCACCAACCCCCTGCTTTATAAACATATATGGATTCCCCTCGTTTTACACAATGTACAACAAAGTACACATTTGTCAATAATAAAGTGCAAAAAACACTTACCGTATTTGAGGTACTCTGCAATTTCATCTCTTTTCACTTTATCTCTCACCATTGTCAAATCTCTTCACGTCACCCCTATAAACCGTCTTCTTCTAAGTGAGATTATGCTCAGTGAAATTCAATTGCCTTTTCAAAACTTTAACCCACAACAGAAATCCCAACCCTTTTCAGTACGACACAACCCTCTTTGATACCAGGCAAACTCTTCTCTTTATCAGCATTCTGCCCCTATTGTTGAAAACGAACTGCCCTTCCCTTTCTCTCAATATCTTTTATTCTTTCCTTGCTTGTTTGGGGCTTTTCAACCTATTATTGACTATTCATGCCATGTACAAACAAGAAAGAAACTTGTGTACACACATCTGCATAAGTGGCATCTTTCCATTTGAAATAACATCTTTTGTCCAAAAAGGGACAACGGTGGAACATTTTAATGACATTAGGGACTCAAGTGGAACAAAGTAGAGGTTGGGGATAAAAGTGGAACCAAATTAAAAGGTTGGGGATTATGGATGCATTTAACCCGGCTATCACAAAGAAGCAAGAGAGACATTTTATTGGCCACTTATAAATATTTACATGGTAAAGTATTTTCAGAGTTTATAATTGATTTGACTGTTTCTCAAATCACTGGAGGCGTTGGGCCACATTTAATCACCAACAACTTGCTATTTCAATATAAGAAGGAAATGGGAAGATTTGAACTGGCGGAGGCCGGGACAGGTGCCTTCAGGCGTCATCTAAACTGGGACAATGCAAGTAAGAAGACTCGAGTAATCTACTAAAGCACATCCACACACACACACACACACATATATGATCACAAAAAAAATGCGCACAAAGCTGCTTAAAAGTAAGGAACTGGTACTAAATAATTAATCAAGACGTAGAACATTTTATTACAAAGTAGTCGATTTAATTGTTTTTTTTTTATCTGTTATGGACGGATGGTGACTGATGGGGTTGATCATAATCTCTCACTGTAAATTCTTGGGCTTGCTTCCCACGCACCTACATACATAAACAATACGATACAATTACTTCATTCTCCTTATATATATATATATATATCCGCCTGAAGATCAATAAATGGGATATTATTAATCCGATAACATAAAAATGAAGGAAATATTGCGTTACTTGTTCCAACAATAAATCAAATTCATTTACAATATTAATCAATAATCAGGACAAAGTAGAAGCACTAAACTTTCTATGAAATTTTCTTTTATTGACGATATATTAACAAATTAATGGCTAACTCCAATTAAAAATTGATTCAACATATGAAGAATCTTAATCATGTCCAATTAGCATATTATTAATTTGATAAGAAAATTTGATAAAAATTTTAGAATATTTAGCATTTCCTTACAAAGAGGTTGGATAAATGTCAGTTTCTTTTGTTACAAAATTGCCCATATACACTCATCCGTATATTTATTGACAAAAAAATATCGACGCATGCAGCCTTTGACTTATCGTTCACTTGGTCTTTGACTTATAACTAAAATAATTCATAACTGACTAACTTTACATGCATGTATATGACAAACGAACTCTTATAATAAGTTTTGAAATTTTTACTTTTAAAAAATTCATTAACTTTTCATAAGGAAAAATTTGGGTTAAAAATTTAAAAACTCAAGAAATTAATATCAATCTTGGTGAAACAAATTAAACTTTTCGTGTAGGGGAATTCCGACTCGACTTAAATTGGAACCTATAAAAGCAAATATGAATCAGATCACTTGTAAGTGGAAGTGCTTGGGTCTGAATGATCTGAAAAAGGGGTTGGTATATTAATCGTACGATTACGATTTAACACTATTATTCTTGTTGCCCTAAAGCAAACCCATGTGACGAGATCGAGTACTTACAAATTTTACTTCTTCCAATTGTTCCACCCATTTCATCAGTCAATAATTAGGAGGCATACAATAATATAAACAACAAGACAAATTTATCATCTACCACGAAGGGGATGGAACTCGGAACAGACCGGCCATTAGATAATTTGTATGTATAAAATAATTGAGTAATTACTCGTACGTCAAGGCAAGGCAACTCCAAGAGTAGTGAGCAAGTAACAAAAGTTGCTAATTAAGTAGAAGTACTATTACTAGCTAGCTAGGTGGTTAATTGTGAGAGGGAGGGCGCATTTTGGGCTTAGAATAATCAGAGAAAAGCCCCTTAATGGTTTGATGAATATTGTCTGGAGGACGTACATTAAAATGCCAAGAAACTGAAACCAGTTGCTGCTCCTTTATATTTGCTGGAGGCGCACCTGATGATGATGATGAAACTACTATTGCTTCTTCTATCTGGTCATGTGACTTCTTGGGATGATGATGAGCTTGAGGAACCTTCTTTCCTCCTTGAGCTATACCCATATCCAGCTCAATCCTACTCCCAGAAACCTGAATATATATTTAATTATTGAATAAACTCAGAAAAACTGATCAGAAAAATTAAGAAGAAGATAAGGCACCTACCGTGTACATTTGCTGGAGAGGGCGAGCTTTACATGCATGCATGGTGAGGAAGGGCAAGAGGAAGAGGAAGAAGACAAGAACAAAGGAGGATTTAAAGGACATAGTAAACTATGAGAACAGCGAACCTCGTGTGTTCTATATGAGGTTTTGACAAGCATGAAAGGAGTTTGTAGCACTAGATTTAGGTCACTTCACTGATAGGCAGTCGCTGATATAGGGGAGTGACTATACATAAGACTCCTTTTAGCTATAAAGCGATGGCCCTTTCTCTCGGTTTCCCAAGCACAAACGAAAAAGGCACTACATAAATATAGACAAAAATGTTGCTCAACGGTAATTTTAAACCTACTAAAATATCCGTAGATAGTTGGCCTAAATCCTTTATTTGTCCCTAACTTTATAAACACGCACGAGTTAGTTCTTAAACTTTGACTCATAACAACTTAGTCCTCTAACTTACTTTGTCCCTCAACTTTGAAAAATGTAACGAATTAGTCCCTCATGGGCTGGAAAGGAAGATGGAGTTAGTTCTTTTGCTGGAATCTTAGAGTCAATTGCGTTTTAACTTAAATTAACTGATTTATTTTTATTTTTATATCTTTTTTTGCCTAAAACCAATTTTATTTGAAAGTCAATATTATGTAGATGCAATAATCCATTTGAAAGTAAATTTGTATGATGTTATTAAATTTTTATGAATTTTTCCTTTTCAATACCTTAAACTAAAAAAATTTATAAAAATTTAGTAAGATTACAAAATTATATTTTCAATAGATTATTGCAGCTACATAATATTGGTTTTTAATTAAAATTAGTTCCAAGTAAAAAAAAATAAAAATAAAAATAAGTCATTTTGGAGTCAATTGATTTAAGTTAAAATGAACTGGGTGTCATCTTCTCCAACATGAATATAAAAAATTGGACACCAACCACCGTCACCACTGCCATGTCTTTATTTCTTCCCAAATACTTGCCATAATCGGCCTATTTCTTTTTCCTTAACTCTTCACCATATCTCCAACTTGTCTCTATTTTTTCCCCTATTTCATCTTGCATGAAAATTTTGATCCTATTTTGCAATCCCCTAAATCATTGAAGAATAAAAACTAGCCCAGTCATTAGAAAAATTTATTAAATTTAGATGAAGATGATGAAAAGTAAAAAGGTTGAGAAAGGCAATTGCCGTGGACTCTTTGATGCTGATTCTATTGCAAAATAGAAGATCTTGATGATGATGACAATAGTGGCAGCAATTGGGCAGGTGGCTGCAAGGGATGGAAGCACATGTAAAGGTAGATTTTGAGGCTGATGAAGGCAAGGAAGGAAGGAGTGGAGAGCGAGTTGCAAGGGCCCAGCTACTGGGTGGAGATGGCTTTTGCCTTCTATTTGTTGTGCCAATTCAATGAGGGCAAAGATACTATTATAGAGGACCTTGAAGTGCTGGATAGGAGGCTGATGGGAGGCGTGGCCTATTGAAAGCGAGGAAAGGCCGATTGGAGAAGAGGTGATGAGAGTAAGGAGGTTGGTAAGAGAAGTAAGCCAACAACACTGAGGGAGCGAGGCTGACAACACTGAGGAAGATAGGCCGATGGTGAGGGTAGAAAGAAATGGTGCCTGCCATTCTATACAATGGAAGATTAACTTGATCAATTTCTCAAAGGTAAGACACTAAGTCATGCTTTGTCAGAGTTAAATGATTAACTTGATTGAATCAACAAAGTTGAGGGATCAAATGTGCTTTTTAGCCATTATAGTTAGTACTTGAAAAGGTAAGCAAAACCAGTTACTGCATTTTTTTTTTTTTTTGTGCAACCAAGATAAGGACGAAGAAGTAGGAATTTAAAATGGGTATGGACGTTTTTCAGTACTTCAACAATAGTGCTCAAATCGAGAGCGTTTAGAAGAAAAACAAAGAAAGTATATGTAGCTAAAGTCAAAAGTTTCAACAATACCCCCATTTCTCTTCATTCATTCCATGAACGAGTCAGAATTTCAATTTAGGCCATTTTAAGACTATTTTCATTGTGGCTGTGAAAGTAAGACATCCAATAAAAGCAAGAACTCGGAAAGTCTTAATTAACCAAAAATAGGACGTGTGATGAATGATCCTAGACGAAAAAGAAAATTGTTTAATTCTGTGTTTCATGAAGAGAAAAGAGAATAATAATTTGGGAATGTGTGAGGTACGTAGCCAAAAGTAAAGTGAATAACAGAATAGAAGGCGGGAATGTTGGTGGCTAGCCTAGGATTAGGAGATGAGGTTAATATTCATGTAAAAAATTACTACTACTACTGACAATGCTGGGTGACTTATTCTGGGAAACCGATCCACTTTTCGACGGGAAAAATCCAATTCTTGTCAGGCGATTTCTCGCTAGAGACTCCGTCTTTGTCGCTCCACCCCTCCCTGCCCAATTTTCTTGATAGGGTAATAACCACCCGTGGCCCCTAACCTTTTTTCATTATTCTAAATGAGTTTTTAATATTCATTTTATCATCTTAAAGTCCATAATATTTCTATTTTTATCCCAATTATGGCCCTTCCGGCACTTTCATGGTTAACTTTGACAGAATTTATACAAATAATGACAACACTATTCTCACTTAAATCACCCTCAACCTCGTAAATTTACCACTTCAACCACAATCTTCCTTTCTCTCCCTCCCTTGCTATCTCTGAATAAACCCCATGGCTCCCTCCTTCCTCAACCTATTCATTCACCGTTCTCTCCTCATCTCCAGTCCTCTCTCTCCCAAGCCAACAAATGTTGCAGCCACTGATGCCTCACCCTAACCGACATTGTAACAACGTGTTTTTAGGAATCACTACTAATCCATTTATACCTAGGTTGATTGCACATCATAAAATGATCTACTAGAGTTCAAGGAGTTCGGGAGTATGGTTATACTAAAATAACTTTATTCTCACGCAAAAAAATTGGCATCTTAGTTTGGTTTTTTTTTTCTTGCTTTCAAATATTTAACAAATTTTCCAAACCATAGATTCTATTAAACCACCCGGATATAGACTTTTAGAAATTACTGTTAGATTTTACTTATTATGTGTACATTTTTATGTTTCTAAACTATAGATCTTATCGAATCAATGGATCTCTAAACTTATTCGATTTTTATTTAATTTTTTTAAAGATTTTAGATAATTATCAATTCAAATCATAAATCCTACCAGATCATTTGGATATGAATATTGAAATTTAATTTATTTATTATTATTTTAATGATTTTAAGTAATTATCTAAACCATAGATCCTATGGATCAGCTGGATATGAATCTTAAAATTTTTTTCTAATTATTATCCTAAATTTATCCTAGGGTTTTATTAAACCCACATGGAATTGAATTTTGCTAGGATTTATATTTGAGATGCATTATCAATAATTAGGAGTTAAAATTAAAAAATTGAATTAGCCCAAAAATTAAAATTCTAGCCTAGGCATGTAATTCTGTACGACGTTATTAATCAAATTGATGATTGACTACTCTGAACCAATAAACGAAAATCGTATGCAAAAAGGTCAAAAGAAAGTCCTGTCAGTGTTTAAAATGTAAAATATAAAACGTTAGGGACCTGAATGAACAAAAGAGAACGATTAAGGGTCTAAGTGCCAATTCTATCTAAGGTCAATTGGATCTTGAAACGGGTTGGGGGCGGGTAGTGATCGGGTCCGATCCCAATTCTCCCTATTCCGGCGATGATGGAGAGAGGCGGCCTAGGCTTTGCTGGAGTGACAGAAGCAACCTTGGGGGACAAGTGAAGGGCGGTCGATGATGTCGGTGATGGCGGATCGTGACAGATGGGGCCGCGGGCGTGCCGTGATTCTCTTTCTCTCCCTTGATATGGAGTGGTCGGTGCGTGTCGATGCCTAGCGACAACAGCGTGGGCCGAGACGGCAAGCGAGAAGGCGTGTACGATGGCTAGGGGGCGGCCGTCCGATGGGGAGACGCCTGGTCGATGTCCCAAGGATGGCGGAGGAGGAAGGCAAAGCTAGGGCTCTGGGGTGATGGGTTGTGAGAAAACAGGGATCAAGACTGCAGTTTTTCCGAAGTTAGAGTTTTTGCTATTTTCTGAATTTTTTTCCTCATGATTTCTCTCAAATAGTGACTCTTATCTATACAAGGGGAGGCATGGACATGATTAACAAAGATTAGAGAGATTAAACCTCACCCAAATCCAATTTGAAGAGATTTAAATCTGTTAGGATATAATCTAATTAGAATAGTTGTCCAGGTCCACAAAAACTCTTAACCTGCTGATTCAGCCCCAGATTATATGCTGAATTTCCAATTTCACCCAATAATTCCCTAATTTGTTATTTGAGCCCAAAACTTTGTAAAATTTTTTAGATTTTCCTAGAACTTCATAAACTTGCCGGATTTGCCTAAAACTTTATAAAATTGACAAATTTGACCAAAAATTTACATTTTTACCTAAAAAGTTTCTAAAACCTCCCAATTCATGCTCAAACTCCTTTTTTTTTTTTTTTTTGCCTAAACTGACCTTAAAAGACCTTTAAGACCCCTAAATTAGTATCTAAACTAAGTGAATTCCTACTTTAACCCTAGATGTCAATTCTAAATTCCTAAAAATTTATAACTCAAAATAATAACGTAATTCAAATGCTTTTGATCCTACCAACTTCTTATGTTCTAAAATGACCAAGTTGACCCACATGTCCTAAGAAGAGACCAAATTACTCATTAAAAAAAATATGCCCCTAAACTACTTTTTCTAAACTAGAACTAAACAAAAATTAGCAGCTGAATAAAATTGAGTGTTAATAAACATATTCTCTCTCTTTGTTTCGTAGTGGATGAGCCCATTCTTATGGGCACAAACAAGGTGTCTTCTCCTAAAAAACGCGTTGGTAGTCTGATCTACACGAACTGACTTTACTAATGATGCCATCTCCTCCTGATCCCTCCAATATTGGCCTCCTTTCATCACTCTATCCTAACCTTTGTTGCCTCAATTTGCACAGTTCCGGTGGCCATTGGCCCATCTCACTTGATATTGTCATCTTCTCAAAACCACCTAAAAATAAGTGAATTGAAAAGTAGCGACTGCTAGCCATGTCAACAAGAACCCAAAATGCCAATTTTAGGATTAGCCGAGTCTGCAGAAAAATTAAAACAAGGTTGACATTTTTTTAGCGTAAATGAGTAAGGATTTAGGGTGATTGAGAAATTGAAGGCAGGAAGTGGGAATCGAAGACCTTGGAGAAGGGATCAACCTATGGGAGAGGCTGCATCATTGTTGTCTTGGGTGAGGATTTGGGGCTGCAATTTGAGGTTGCTAATGACAAAAAGGCCAACGAGAGTCGTGAAGAGACCGATGAGGTTGTGATTTTCTCTGGGAATGGATGTGTGAAAGAAAGGGGGGCCAGGTATGAATATGCAAAGGAGGTGGGTGAGCCAACAGTGACACCAATGGATCATGAGCACAGTTTTAAGGATGAATTTCTTATTTTTTTTAATCCACGAAGTGTGCATTGTGCTAATTTAAGGGTGCTTTGATGGAGAGGAAGAAAAAATAGGGACCAAAGTTGGTATTCTCCCCAAGATTCCATTAATTTTAATCGTAAAATTGATGGAAGGACACAACTGGGACAAAAATAAAGAAGTTAAAGACTTTAAGAAGATAAAATGAAGGTTAGGGACTCGTTTATAACAATGCAAAAAGGTTAGGAATCACAAATGAAGTTTACCCTTCCTTAATATATCATATACCACTTAACTACCTCTAACATATTTGAGGGCCTTATTTAGGGGATAGGGTTATGACACAACGGACGCATCCTCACATTTGTTGGTATGGATCTCACATTAACAACAGACACATGTGACCAATCACTCTTGCATTTTCATATTTAATAGTTAGTTATCTAAGATAACTTAATCCAAAATAACTTAAGATAACTTTTACATCTTAATTGCATGTGCAGCATCTAGCAATCCACAATGGAAGACCAAAATTCTTGTTTTTTCACTGCTCCCAAACTTTTACTAGGAATTGAAGATACCGGTGAAATATGAGAAAGGCAAGCAGTTGTAACCATGCTAAAGTTACACTATTTGAGAAGTATTTTTTTTTTTTTTTTGTGTGCTGAAAATATTTAAATAAGAGGTTATAAATAATATCTTTATAGATATTAGTTTACCTTATCTAAGCATGCATTTTGTAGTAAACAGAAGAATATCATTAGCAAACAAAAAATCTTAAAAAAAAAAAAAAACAAGAACAAGAAGGAGAAGAAATTTTGGGGAACAATGAGCATACGGGGGACCAACTCAGGAAGCGGTTGTGAAAGCGAAGGCGGGGAAACGTCAAATGGGCACAAGTTCACCGCAAACCAACAAAAGTAATATCCTGCCGCTCTGTGGTCGACCACTTCGATACGTGGACATATAATATACTAGTATTGAGGTTTATCTCGATGTTGCCATCCAGTTGTGAACTGCCCTTTTCTGTCTGGGGAAAACAAACAGTAACTTGGGATTGGGATTTTTCCTGGACACGTACCGAAACTCTAAGCATTTGTTTTGTTCACAACTTCAAAATACGACATCCTCGTATTTTCTTTCCTCAAATCTCCCCGAAACGGAGTTTGTTCCACTGCCATTTCTGGAATTTGGCTCTTGGATTAATTTCGACTATAGCTTTTCAAAACGACATAAGGAGATGCACATCGTTTACACAGCTCTAGGCACCGTTTCTACCAACATTAGGGTGTCTAAGCGCTATCTCATTTGCAATGTTACCCAATAAATGACTAATAAATTACCGTTTCCCAAAAGGACTGCGTGGTAGAAACATAGTTTGGCATCCGAGACATTAAAGACATGCAAAGCAAAGCTTGATTTCGTGACTTCACGTTTCCAGTTCACTCGCAGTGAGAGCAGAGCAAAAGGGTCTTTCCCTTTTAGTAATGTGTGTGTGTGTGTGTATTATTTACTCTCTTCTTAGTCTGAGCCCAAAATTCCAATGGACGTCACCAGAAAATGTAAAAAGTTCATCAAACAATAAGTTATTTGTGGTGATGTGGCACAAGTAGACGTGTATCAAATTGATGGAAAACTTCCAAATTCGTGCAGGTGGAACCGATGCTCCTTTTCCGTTAAAGCATAATTCGGTCATTCAAGAGACTCTACAGTTGTTGGATGCCAATCAAGCAACTAGATGGAACTTATGGGTGCCCCACATCACAAGTTTAACATTTGTGTCGGGGGGGCCGTCCAAGGCCTTTTATCCAACAAGATTGTGTTATGTCCTATGTGCAATTTCGCTGCTGAAATTGTGGACCACATACCCCGTTTTACATCAACTTTAGTAATTAATGTTAGATAACAAATAAATCACTAATATTTGTGAGTTTACCTGATTTATCTGTTAAAATTTTTTTATATGTGGACTTTATTAATTGTATATATTTTTATTTAATTGAATTAAGAACTGAAATTGGTCAAATAAAATATAAATAGTCTACACAATAATTGATCTAAAAATGAGCTAGTGACTCCAGTTATGATAAAAGATGTGAGTTCATTTAAATATGGGCCAATAGAATTCATGTGGTCAATAGTGAATAGGTTCATAAGCTTCTATATAAATAAAGTGTTAAGTCCTCCCTTAGCTAAGTGATTAGGTAAAAAAAAATTTCACCCAGTAAAAAAATTACTGACAGGAATAAGGGAAAAACATGTGCATTCATCAATATTGTTTCCGCTGCATTTATCGATGAATCATAAATCATATCAAATGTTTTATTTATTTCAATTTAATTTGTGTATTTTATACTCTCATGTATGATATTGGTAGGCTAAATAAATTAATATGTGGTATCAGAGATTTTTACATGATCATAGAATACAAATTTTATTAAATTGGGTTTCAAAATATGTAATTGAGTTTTGCATTTTTCTGTGGGACTCATGTTTTGATTGTGCCATGTGAAATTAAATACATGTATGTCTCTGTTTTTACTTTGTTTTATATTATTTGGTTTTGGTAATAAAACAAGATTGAGATAAATCAAAGATGATTCAAAATACATTTATTGGTGAGGCTCAGCTGTAAACGGTGACCGTTGATGAGAAAGTGTTTGCGGCAGTATATTTTTTGGTTTTAATTCTTGGTACCCTCCTCATTGGATATTGTTGGATTTATTAAAATCGGCGCATGAGATTGTAGATACCTTTGACTTTGGGTTTAAATCATCGGGAGATTTGTTTGAATTAAAAAGGGTTCTTTTCTGGTTGAAAGTCGTAGAAAGCGAATCGGAGAAGAAGACTTAAGATTGCCTTTCCCTAAGTTTTGGCTTAATGATGACATTAGTCCTCCAAATTGACCTTTGTGAGAAGTTAGGCCTTAATCTTTGTTCTTTGTCATTTATGTCCTAAATGATTGCTGAAATTTTTTGTTGGCCATTAAATTTTTGTCCTTTGTGTATTTCAGTCCCTAAACTTTCACAATGAACCCTGAACTGAAGCTACTGATTTCATAAAAGTGACCCCAAACCTTTAATTAAAGCCACACTAAAATTTATTTTCATGCAATAAAAATCAAATTTACTTTAATTGAAACGACACATATGGTCATGGTGTCTTGTAAAGGTAAATTAAAGTGACTATGCATGATAAATAATCTTTAAATGGATCAACAACCGTGAGTAAATATGGCAACATATGACTAAAGAGAAATTTAAGTGAATTAATTCTTTCATTCAGTAAAGTCATATGAAAATTGAAATTGAGTTCTGTAATTGTCATTGATTAGGAAGGTAACATAAGGTATTTCCTGTTATGGGAGAGTTTTACGGGCTCCATTGAATTGTTACCACCAAAATGGTCGATTTGATGGGTTTTATGAAATTCTGTTCTTACATGTTTAGGAATGTCTCTGGATTGAGTGCATGGTTATTCTGCCTAAAAGTGTTGACTATGCATAAAGTTTAGAGATGAGGCACATATAACATATGATTGAGGATTGACTTGTCTAAGTTGTCTATACACCCAAAAGTTGTGGAGTAGTAAAGATAGGAAAAGTTCCTTGAATCATCATTATGTGTGAGAATTTAAGGTTACATGTTATGAATTATGCCTAATGGCATTTTCATAGTGATGTGCTTGAATTCTCAATATGGATACTATATGTGGCTTTAAGTATCATGGTTACTTTATAAATTATTGATGTTCATGTTTGCTTGATCTTTTCAGTCACCTTTTCTGCTAACAACAACTTGGTTACTCTTGAGTTGTTGATTGGCTTTAACTTAAAAAAGTAAAAGCAAGATGTAGAATTTGCTCTTGAGATGACAAATGTAAATTTGGCCATGATTACTAATTATAAGCCTGTAGATCTTATTGCCCCAAGTAGTGATTAGGAAAATAGAGGTTATGCAACTTAGGAGCAATTAAACCGCATGTGCTATCTGTCTATAAAGAGGTATATTCCTGAACACCTACTTAGTTGCCTTTCTGAAACTAATGTAGTCATGAATTTCCTTAATGTTATGTCCCAGAGGTATAGAATGTCCTCTAATGCTGAGATAGATACCATCCTAAAGGAACTTTACCCTATGAGGCATACGGAGTAAGTGCTGTTAGGGAGTATATCATTAAGATGGTCCACAATCAGAGTAAACTCAAGGAGCTTAACATTATCATCCCTGACGCATGTATTGTGCATCAAGTGCATAATACCCTTCCTTTGGAATATGGGTTTCTTGTCACAACCTATAACTCTCAGGACAATGCTTAGGCGGTCAATGCCTTTATTATTAGGTACTTTGCTGAATAAGTGAAGCTTAAGAGTGATAAGTCTCAAATTGCATTGTTTGTATTAAGTAAACACAATAAGAAGGGTAAGAAGCTTAATTTTAATACTACTAAGAATATTCAGACTCAGACAAATGGTCTGGTTAAAGGCGTGAATGGGTTTAGCCTGGGACAAAATTGAAAAATTTCTTGCTTGAATCTTCAGGAGTTCCCGGTTTTTATCCATATGTTGAAACAGAAATGAAGAGGCGATGTTCCAGCAAAGCGAGTAGTCGTCCTAAAGGAAGTCGGATTTGTTGTTGGTTGTGACTTTTCCAGGATTTCTCTTAAAGAAAAAAAAAACAAAAGAAAAAACCTTCCAGCGTCTTGGTATTGTTAAACCCACTAGGAGAGGGCCAAACTGGACCAATGTCAAGCCCATTGTAAATGGGCTTCCTGCGGGCGCACCTATTTGCTTGTTATGGAAGCCACTTTCAGTCATGATTAACATAAACAAATAGCAAACATCCCACAGATTTCAGACGGTTGAATTGTAATCGAAAACGTAAAAATCGATCGAAGTCGCATATACCCTCTTATACGCTAATAATATGCTAAGGCTAAATTACAATTTTTCTGCAATTTCATCATCTTAATCATATCAATCCGCAGCAATATTAACATGAAAGAGGCTATGTGAAGGAACGAAACCAAAATTTGACCAGCTCAGAAATTAAATATTAGCGTAAAAGCCCTTAACAAGAAGACTCACAACTTTATTTGCGCTAACGGGCCATAATAACAAAACGTTCCCCTTACACAAGTACAGGCACACATCTAATAAAAAAAAAAAAAAAGACGAACTCGCAAAAGTAAAATTACGCGACTTGGACATGGAAGACATCCTTCCTCTCTTGCTCCTTCACCTTGGGCACAAAGACTCTGAGCACCCCATTCTTCATCTCCGCCTTAATCTCATCCGTCTTGTATAGTTTCTCGGGCAAATCTATCCTGCTTGAGTATTTCCTTCCACTCTCTTCTTCGTCCGGCTCTTTTGCCCCTTCCCCTTTGATCACCAGAGTGTTCTGCTCCACAGACACCTTCACGTCCTCCTTCCCGAGCCCAGGCATGTCAATGCGGAGATGCAGGCCGTCATCCGTCTCATTTGCGTCCCAGCCACGGCGGAAGCCCCCTCCGATGCCACGTGACGCTGAGACGAAGGGGTCCTCCATGAATTGGTCCATCAGATTCAGAACCTGGCTCAAACTTCGATTGGGAGAGAAAGGATCAAATACATCTGCAAATCCACAAATCATAATAAAATTGAATCAACCTTCTTCCTACGTTGCTAATCATCAGAAAAACATAATGGCGGACCGGGAACGAGAGGACAACTACCTGAGAAGAAATCGCCGCGGCGGCGAGGGGCGACGCTTGCTGAGTGGCGCTCAAGGCCGGAGCCGCGCTCATCCACCTCATCGTCATACTCGCGCACCGCGTTGCTGTTGAACAACCTCGAAGTGCCTGGGGCGGTAGCAGCTGTACGCCGTACCGAGCGGATCGAACTTGGAACCAGGCTCGAGGAGAGGAGCTTCTTGAGGCCAAGAGAAGACGCCATGACAGATTCGCTTCAGGAACAAACCGTTTCGTATACCGAATACCCGCAACAAGCGTGACAGGTACTCATGGCATTATATAAGAGAGAGAAGAAGGGGCTAGAGAGAAGATTGTTCTAGAACACAGCAGCGGCAGATGCTTCTGGAAGTGACCAGTGTCGGAGATTTTTTTGCATCGCCAGAGATTTCTGCTTGGACCGCACGAAAAAGTAATGGACTTGGGAGTTCATGACTCAAATTACTGGTCTAGCTGGACCTAAAAAACTGTATGATACCTTTGGGCCTTAATCTTAAAAAGGGTAACGGGCTCAAGTTCCAATTGCCCAAGGGACTCGAATCTTTCAATTATCAATCGAGTTCCAATTGCATAAGGAACTCAAATGTTTCAATTAAATCAAGCTCCTATTGCCGAAGGAACTCAAATCTTCCAACTAAATCAAGTTCCAATTGCCCGGGGAACTAAAAATTTTCGAATTGTTCTCATTGCCCGATTGTGGTTTCTGATGCTATTGCATCTGATCTTTGATACTAGTCCCTTTCATACGTTTGCCCTTTTTTATTTTTTAAATTATAGCGTTTTTTATTTTTTAAATTAAGTTTTATGTCTTTTATTATATTAATTTATTATTGAAAATATTTTGAAAAATATTACCTAGAAATTACTATAAATTACTATATGTATTCAAAATTATATACTCATGGTTTTTATATACTCCCTCCATAAAAAAAATGATGAAGGGTATTCCTTTTTGGATCATTTAAAAAAGAACAAAGCTTCTATTTTTATGAAGTTTTTAATATTTAATTTATCTTACTACACTAATTTAAACTAAGGGTAGACATTTAGTTGATTTGGTTTGAAATCGATTCGAACATAATGATCTGATTGATTTTCAGTTTTTATAAAGTGTGTCCGAACTATATATGAGAATCGATCCGAATAGTCTAATTTATATTTCAGTCTATTTGGTTTGGTTTATTTGGTTCTCTTTCTAAGACCTATATATATAGTAAATGGAAAAAAAATACATATAAAATTTTTACCTCTCATACCCATAATTAAAGAAAGATAGAGAACATATTGTCAAAAATTAGTAGGAAATAATTTTATATATGTAGGGTCAATATTGGTAATGGTAAAAATGAGTATAAAATAATTTTATATATGTAGGGTTATTATGGATAATGATAAAATATTTATTAATATTTAGTGTATTTGGTTTTAAGTATATGATCTAATAACCGAACCAATAACAAAATATGAAATTGGATTTTGATCTGAACTAGAAAAAAAAATTGAACCATTTTATGTAAATATAATCTGTCCTTTTGATTTTTTCCATTTTGTTCGAATAATGCTCATCCTTAATTTAAACTCACTATACAAAACCAAAAAGGATTTCTTTTTTCTAATCTTCATTTAAACTCTTATAGCACAAAACCCTAAAAGGAATCTTTTATTTTTTAATCGTTATCTAAACTCTCTCCACACATAACCCAAAAAGAAATTTTTTATTTTTTGTTTCATGGGCAAAAATTGAAAAAGAATATTATAAACTACACACATCTTAATATCTATACAAAAAAATAAATGCATCATTTTTTATGAAATAGAGAGAGTATATACATAACCAAACTCAATTTAAAATAGTTAAAAAGTGATTAAAGTTATAAGGCACACCTGTCAGTAAAAGTCAAATATCCCTTAAGAGCATTTCCAACAGCTTCTTTATTTTGTAAACTTTCTCTATCTTAGGGAATATTGAGCACTTTTTTTTTTTTTCACTTCAACAGCTTCCTCATCTCATTCTCTAAAATATGAAATGAGATGAAAATGAAAATTCAATTTCCTATATATATAGAAACTCTAAAATTTATTATTCTTCCTCATCTCTCCTTTCAATTTATTTTCGGCTCTTTTTTTCATCCACTTTTTTACTTTTCTCACTTATCCCACGATATTATTGTTTTAAGGGAAATTTACAAAAATCCCCCGAATGTTTTCCCTAACCTACACTTGTCTCCTTCTATTTTAAAAAATCTACAGTTTTTGCTCTCAAACCGTCACATCTGTCAGCATGTCTGATATACTAGTGGCCAAATGCCCTGATTGACCAACAAGATTTTCAATTTGTGCAAATCAACCACAATATTCATCTCATGCCACCTCCAATCCATTTTCCCTAAAGTATGATATATTTCTAATAATTTTTTCATTCCTGAATAGTTTCTATATTTATAAATTTACTATTAATTTCTAAATCCATAATATATTTCCATGTTTATAAACCAAGTTTACTGTTAATTTACTTTTTAACATCTTATTCATTTTTCAATTAATTCAAATGGAGAATTTTCATTTTTTAGGACAAATATATCTTAACTAATTTGATGCATTTGTTTTCATTGATTTGATGGATTTCTAATTTGAATATTTTTTATATGAACTAAACCGTATGATATCTCATTGAGCCAGCTATATGGGTGGAAGCATTTGAGGCTTTAATTGGTAGATGGTGACAAATAAAGGAAGTATAACATGAACTAATCAGCTTAATTAGTGATACTGGTAATGACAACAAATTTTGAAACAAAAAACAAAAAATCTTGCTTCCATATATTTATCGTCTATTACACAAATTTATTATTAGTTTTATTCAATGTTATTCCAAATAATAAATCTCTCTCTCCTTCTTTCTCTTATCTCGTGACTAATCTGTAACTAATAGATTCAATTAAAAGACAACATGAAATTAACACAAACCAAGAAATTTGTTCATGTAATTTTTTCCCCACTCAAGAGATTGATGCACAAATCAATATGGTAATTTACAAAAAAAAAAAGAATAGAAAATAAAATGATTTAGTCATAGATAAATAAAATAAAAAAAGCATAATCTAAGCAACAAAAAAAAAACATGATCGTACATTATGTGTTGCTAAAAATTGTAAAATTTGTACATTTATTTCATATGGTGAGAACTGGTTTTCAAAATAAAATGAAATTAGCTAAAATATATTTATCCTCCAAGATGACACTTCTTTATTTGAATTAATTGAATGATAAACAAGATGTTAAAAAGTAAATATTAATATTAATCATAAGCATGAAAATATATTATAGATTTAGAAATTATTAGTGAATTTATAAATATAGAAATTATTCAAAAACAGAAAATCTATTAGAAGTATATCATACATTTTGGGGAAAATTGATTTGAGGTAGCCTAAGATGAATATTGTTGGGCAATTCGGGCATTAGGCCCACTAGTATAAAAGACAAGATGACAGATGTGACATTCCTAGGGGGGCAAAATGTAGGTTTTACATAATAGAATGGTGAGTGTAGGTTTAGCCAAACGTTAGGGGCCTTTTGCAAAGTTTCCTTGTTTTAAATATATAATAGTTAAGTATTTTAATTACTAAACTATCATTAATTTGAATTTGCTTTAAATGTATAACATTTAATTGTTTTATAATAAATATAAAATTCTACAAAATAGAAAAACTATTGGAGTTAGAATAGAAAAATTATAGAAATTTTAATTTTTAGCTCTCTATTTTGGAGAAATTATAAAGAAACTGTTGTAGATATTTTAAATATTAAAAAAATGTAAAATTTAAAAGAAAAAAAAAAAAGAGAAAAAGAAAATGTACTGTTACATCTAAATACAGCAAGTGAGCTCGGAGACATGTCCAATTAACAAACTAAAACATTCGCGTACAGTTACACCACGTTCCTCCTGCATGCAATTTAAAACCTGGAAGCTCTCCCGTAAACATTTTTTCATCCCTTAAAAAGCAACAAAAAGAAAATATCAACACACTAAAAGATACTTGTAAAAATAGCAACCCACTGATAAATTTCTTTTCAAAAATCTACAATGGTCGATTTCCTGAAAAAAAAAGAAGAAGGAATTTACTGATTAATTTCGTTCAACTAACGGTTCACAAACAATGGAGAATTGAACATTACTTATTTACCAAGCAATCGTCTCTTCCAGCCATCGCACAGCCTCCTGACGTTGTCTGCTTCTTCCCTTCTCAAACGGAGGATGAGAGAGAGACGGAGGGTGGGGGGAGAAAGGAACTGGCTACAGTGATGACTGGGGGTTATCTGGCAAACAAGCAACGACTTCGTGGGTTCAGGGCGGGCATTGTAGCCGGGAATTCGGGCAAACAAGGGATGGGCTTGGGCCGAGAGGGAGCAAGGGAGGCTTAAGTTTGAGGCTGTCAATTGCAAAACAGAAAACGATTCGGCCTCAATTGCATGCAATTGCAATTCCTGAGCCTCCAGTTGACATGACTCCACCTTCTCACCAATCCTCCGTATAGAAACAGGGATGATCAGTATTCGGTTCAAACTGAAAAAACTGAAAAATTGAAATAATTTTGAAATTCGGTTCGGTTTCAGTTGAAACCGAATAATAAAAATTTCGGTTTCGGTTTTAGAATTCGGTTAATTCAGTAACCGAAATAACCGAAATTTTTTATACCAAATTTTTTTTATTTGTTTCATAAACAATAATGCTACCAAATAACCCAAATTAGCTTGGATTCTTATTTTTTTTCTTTCCATGGATAATGAATCTTCTAATATTGAATGAAATTTGAAAAGAAAAATAATATCTTTATCTCATTTAATCTTTTATAGAATTTAACTATAATTTTTTCGGTTAATTCGGTTTGAACCGAACCGAACCGCAATATTTCGGTTCGGTTTGAATTCGGTTTTATATACTAATTCGGTTAATTCAGTTTCTCAGCATCCAAAACCGAATAAACCGACTAATTCGGTTCGGTTTAAACCGAACAAACCGAATAATCACCCATTGAGTGCACCCCTACGCCGTTTAATGTTTCCTTTTTTCTTTTTTTTTAGGTTTTTCCAATTGATTTTGCTTCCTCTCGGGACTTCGAGTTGGACCTGCTGCCAATTCCGAGGAAATGTTAAAAATGTGTGCCCAGCTTTTTCCTCCCCTTTCCTTTTCGAATATTACGCCGGGAAATAATGGAAAACAGAAGTGTAGCCATGTGCTTAAATTTTGCGCATATGAACTTATGACGACGCATACTGGTTTTAAATGCATGTAACATAGTTTTAAAATGAAGGATTTGATGATGCATGTGTGGGTACACTCTATGTCAAGAATTACCGTGGTGATTGTTAACTAGAGATATATTTTAGAATTGATTTATAAATGTTGATTGTACAAAGTCTATAAATACATATTGTTACAATTATGATACGTTACAAGAATGATTTTGGAGAAATATTCTTCACATATATATAATGTAACATCCATAATTAAACAATCTCTCTCTCTCTCTATATATATGTGTGTGTGTATTGTGGGACAAGTTAAGGGAGTGAATGGTATAAATATTAATGATTAATGTTTGTGCTTGGGGCAATAACACAGCTTATGAGGTTTTAACTTCTAGCGGAGGGAGTCTATTGCTGGCTGAATTTTGCAAGGAAAACAAATGTCGTACCGGTAAAAGGTTAAAAAGAAATACAGAAATAAAAACTTCATCAAATTGTCATTGGCCGACATGCCCATGGGCATGCCTCAGTTTCATCGCCCATTGGGTGCGGTACTGGTCGTTTCAGGTTTTATCGTGAATATGGGCGTTTTAGACCAAAGGGCAGCTTAAAAGGCTTCGTTACGGGATAAGTGTGTGCTTGCCGACTAAGAAAACGCGCGAATTGCATACAAATACTAGAATAGAAGAAAAACCGTAGACTCGTTTCACCTTCTTCTTTCTCTGACTCATTCCCGGATCTTTCACTTGCTACAGATTTCGATAGCTGCACATTGGCTAGTGTAAGAAACTCGGAACCTTCGGTTTCTTCTTTCCGCCTCTTTAATTATCTCGTTCCTTGAGAAAGAAACGTCCGACGATTTTATTTGATCAGATGGCGGATCCGCAGTTGTCGTCCAAATATGTGAAGCTGAAGAAACATCAGGCCGCGCCCGTGGAGGATATTAAGCCCGGTGAGCTTAATCAGCCTATTGAAGTTCCTCAGGTTCCTATCTCCTTCTCTCGATTCCCTGCTGCTTATTCTATTTTAGTTTTTTCATTTCTCGCTTTTTTATTTTCCTGATCCTTTAGCATAATGTTCCTCGAATTCGGACAAAGATATGGCTTTCGATTCGGCTGTCTTAGTGAATTTCGAATCTACTGACCTTCGGATTGCGCTCTGGTTTCTCGCTTCATTTGCAAATTGCAATGGTAGCTAGTTGTCGAAGTATATATGCTCGATCAGCGAGAGTCACAAGCCAAATTCGTATTACGTTTTGGAGGATCTGTTTATTTAATTTAGGCTCCATATCACCTATTAGATTAGCTCGAAACGCAAAAGTTTTCTGCTCTGTAGGTCTCCAAGAGAATTACATTATGATGTTTGAATTTGTTCAGTATAAGTTGAGGATGCTGGCACACATCTTCATATTTTCAGTGGAATACAAAGGATTCTTCCTGTGTTCTTATGTCTTGTATCAGAGAGTCCAAAAATACTTCAGTATTAAGCTTCAGTTTGTAGGTTAGCATCGCATTGGTGCTGCAATTTGTTGAGTAGAAGGCGTATTTTAACCTCAGATGGATCCAAGTTGATTTCTATGCTAATTCATCGCAATTGTTCGTGCAGCTGAAAGTTCATAAATGCAGCGAATGCGGTCAGCCTTTACCTGAAGGCTATTCACCTCCGGCGGATGAACCTTGGACAACAGGAATTTTTGGCTGTGCTGAAGATCCAGAAAGTTGTAAGGCCTATGCCTTACCTATGCATTTTGTACTAGTGATTTGCTAGATGTGCCTTTTATAATTCAGTGAGTGGTTTGAACTTGAAGCGTATAACTTGTTCTCTTTTACAATTCTTCTCCACAAATTTTCGATAGATCCTTTCTCTTTCCAAATGTTTTAGCTCAAAATTTAGGTTGAGGCAAGTGCTTGTTTGTATTTTTCTAGTGTTAACTTCAACGCTGTCTTTGCCTCCACGATTCTTTTTCGTTTATTGTTGACCTTGATATATCTTTTTAAACCAGGTTTTTCTTCTGAATCACCCTGCTATACGTAATGTCCTGAATATCACTGCAACCTGGTTGTAGTGTGCATTTGTTGGGTTCAGTACATGCTTAGTCGTTTGGTATGTTGGATTTATTCTCAGGCTGGACAGGATTATTTTGTCCATGTGTTCTTTTTGGGCGTAACTATGAAAAGTTGGGAGGAAGTACGCCTTGGACTGGACCATGCATCTGTCATGCAATTGTCGTGGAAGGCGGGATAGCATTGGCTGCAGCAACAGCAATGTTCCACGGTATTGACCCTGGCACATCATTTCTCATAGGTGAGGCTTTGTTGTTTGCTTGGTGGATCTGTGGCATACGAACTGGTCTGGTTCGGCAATCCCTACAGGAAAAGTATCATCTCAAGGTAATTGTGTCCTGCCCTGTTTAATCCTTGGTGATTGACAAGATAAGATTGCACCTGTTTTCCAGTTCAGTTCAAGCACTACCAACATGCAATAGTTCTGTATACACATGAATTCCAGTGAATTGGACAATCTTAAAATAAATATTTTAACCTTATTTAAGTTTTTTTGTTTTATCTGATGAGTTGGGTTATTTGCTCAAATGTCAGTCGCTTTTGTGTCAAAAGAATTTCCCAGATTGGTACTCTAGGTCTTACTACATTAAGACCAACCTTTTGGCACATCAAATCTGATATTATGTGCATATGACTGAGGAGAAGTATAGCTTGCCTTGCTATGTTTTTGTACTTCTTCTGTGTAAAAACCTTTCTTGACTCGGGTGCTTGGTTCAAATACAATTCCTTCCCAGCCATGAGCTTAAAATCGTCACATATTTATTTTTGCGCAGAACTGTGAGATATCCAATGATTTTGATTTTGCCTTACAGAAGAAAATGCTAGCAAAATTGTTTCATCTAGCTTAGTAGTTTGCAGTTAATCAGTGAGATTGTGCAAAGTGCAGAACTCACCTTTTGACCCATGCGTGGTGCACTGCTGCTTGCACTGGTGTGCCTTGTGCCAAGAACACAGAGAGATGAAGGGGCGTCTATCAGATGATTATGTGATGCCGATGACCATCGTTAACCCTCCTTCGGTTCAACAGATGAGCGCTGGCAGCAATGCAAACAAGGTCTCGGCTCCAGCTTCTACAAATGGCACCAATTTGGAGGTGCAACCTCTCTGACCATACATACTGACACAGAACTGGGGGCATATAATCGAGTAATTTTTTAAACGGCTGTATTGAAAGAACATACAATATACGAGCATCAAAGTTACTGCTTGTTCAGCGACAAGAATGATAGTAATTGATAATTATGCATAGTGGAGAAATGGCAATAGCATATTGTTTTAAACTAAGTAAGATAATGATTCTTTTCTTTTTTTTTGATATTTTTTTGGGTTATGCTTATGAACTCAGTAAATTTTCAACAAGTTATGATTGCAGCAGTAGTAACAATAAATCCTGGCATAGAAGTTGCGTAAAAATGTAAATGAACTAACAAATATTGAATGTCAGGAAGCTCTTCTCCTGTGTTGTTAGTTTAATGTGCACTCTTCGTTTCATCTTTATATATATATTTGAATTTTAATACTACAATTCATAACATAAAATAAGTGTAAAAACATCAAATTATGTGTCTCTTAAAATTGAAGATGTATATAAATCAAACGTGCAAAGAAAGTTATGGATTTATATGAATAATATATAACATATGTATAAATAAGAACGCATATATATTACCAATATATTCAATATTATATATATGAGTTCAACCGCCCACAAAAAATTAGGTATAAATACATCAAATCACATTTTTCGCCCAAATTTGAGATATATACAAATCACATCCAAATATGTGAAGCTGAAGAAACATCAGGCCGCGCCCGTGGAGGATATTAAGCCCGGTGAGCTTAATCTAACATATGTATAAATAAGAACGCATATATATTACCAATATATTCAATATTATATATATGAGTTCAACCGCCCACAAAAAATTAGGTATAAATACATCAAATCACATTTTTTGCCCAAATTTGAGATATATACAAATTAGATAACAGATATATATAAAATTTGATGTATAAAGTAAATGATGGATATATACAAATCATATAAATTATATGACACGTATATACAAATGAAATCAAATATATGTTACAGAAATATTCAATCATTTGTACAATTTCAATTATTTAAATTTCAATATGTGAATCCAATGTATAAATAAAAATTCTTTTGTACACATGTAATTATATGTTTATATGATTGTCTTTAAGTATTTTACATGTTATACTTGAATATCAAGGTTGTTCTTACTTTATTTTGATATGAATATAACTTTTCAATTACGTATTATTTTTGTTTGTGCTCATATGCGTATCTAAAAATATTAGGGATTCATTTGAAAAATAAAAAACAAAAATATAAAGGATGAAAAAAAAGTTTGATCGAAACTTTATTTATCTGTTTCCAAATGAAATCGTAGCGTGAGTGCAGAAAGACACTCCGTAGTTACCCACTACTGTCACAACTACCCATCGTCCCGCCTGGTCCTCATCGTGTGTTGCCCAACGTCCCTATTGATTGGAGAGACAAGCCCTCTGCAATCCATCCTCGCTTCTTTTCATCCTATATCTGCCGCTATTGTAAATCACAGAGAGGAGGAGAAGAAGCTGTCTCGTCTTCCCCCCGCCATCGCAAAGAATTAAGGGAAAGGAGACACTTGCGAGATATTTTTTATTTGGTGGTAATTTCTCTGCACATACAAATTGAGGAGTAAGGAAACAAAAAAATAAAATATCATTATAATACAAGTAAGAGGTTTTTTGAGTCCAATCATTATCGTGCAATAAACCAAATTTTTTAAAATTCTGGAGGGTGCTAGGCTCTCTCCATCTCCATCGCTAATTACAGACTTCCTCTTTGAGCAACTTTAGTTCGTAAATAATGGAAAAACTTTAAAAAGCCTCGAGATTTGGTATATAACATACACTTCTCATTCTTATTTTGGAAAATTTATATTTTGGCTGCCGAATAGTAACATCTATCACTGTTTGTTATGCAAATGAGTTCAAATGTCTCAACTGCCTAATAATGTTTCAATTCTTGCAAATCAAGCACGACGTTCTTCTCATTCTACCTCTAATCAATATTTTTGGTGAATATAAAATTTATTCATTGAAAATTTTCTATTTTTGAATATATCTATATTTATAAATTCATAATAATTTATAAATCTATAATATATTTCCATGTTTATGGTTAATATTAATATTTACATTTTAACATCTTATTCATTCTTCAATTAGTTTAAGTAGAAAAGCACCATCTTTTAGGACCAATATATTTTAGCTAATTTTACTTTAATTTGAAACTTAATTCTAAAAAATGAAAGAACTTTACACATTATATAAATTTTTAGCAACATATAATAAAAATAATATATTTACGAAGCACATTATTGATTAAATATCATTAGATCATTAATTAAGTAAATTTTTTAATTAATGTTTTGTAATGTTTTAGATATCCAACCCACTGGAAATATTTATACTTATTTTTACAAAAAAATATTTTAAAATTCAGAAATTCTCAAAATCTATTGCTTTAATAAATGTGCAAATTAGTTGAGTATTAAAAGTAAATGCATAATTTAGAAAAAAGAATTGGTATATTAGTAACTAGAAAAAATCGAGCAGAGTAGCAAGACTAGCTTGCGCCATATGCTAGGGTTGGGATTGAAGGGGAAAAGGGTAACTCTCCCTAGATGGGATTGACCTCAATTGATTGGCGGCACAACCATCCTTCCTTGAGCTGGGCAACTTGGATTTTGAAGGCTGTGATAGTAGGGATGAGATGTTAATACCAAATATGATGATAATTTTGTATCAAAGAAATAAGGAGAGTGAAGTAGCGTTACTGGTACAAATTAATTAGGAGAAATGAAGGGAGTGGCAATGATGCTGAACAGAAAAGCAAAGAGAAACCACAAAAGGAGAAGAAAGTATAATGAGGTTATTGCTAATAATTGAGGAATCCGAAAATGTGATATTGAAGTTGGATTTGATCGTTGAAGGGACTAATGATGATGCAATGATACAAGAATAATATACATTCCCAAAAATGATCATTTGAAAATATTTTAACTACGGTGATGACGGGATTGGCTTCATTAAGACTAGAACCAAATGGAATTAGGTTGATAAAGTAGAGTTTTTTCGTGAAGTTCCCAAAAAAAAGTGAAAGAATAAGAAAAAAAAGAGACTTGCTAGTTGAGGAAAATGGCTGGTTCGTTAAGAGTAAAATGAAAGTATAAAGTAGACAAATGAAAAAGCCGGATTTGGCTTTGGCTGATTGGCTTAACACTTAACTGACATTCATGAACATTCAAGGGCTAATGCGTAAGTTTTTAAAAATTCAAAGGAACAAATGTAGTTCAAGTTAAAACTGGGATTTATAAAACTTTCCCAGTAAATAATTGGTCACATTTCTCGAGATGCTAGAAGAATGCTGGCACATGGAGTACGTGCCTAGTTCACCTAGGTGTAGGGCCCTACTTTTGCACACGTATCTAATCATATCTATTTCCTCCTCCTCCTCCCCATCTCTTCCCCTTCGCCTCGATCTTTTGCGTGCGTCTCTGATCGTTTTTTTTTTTTTTTTTGTTTTTTCCAGCCAAACTGTTCGTTTTTGTACCTGAACTTAACTAGCCCGTGCAAGTTGGTCACAAACCCAGTACTTAAGTCCTTAAATTTTATATAACTTATAAGTTAGTCCATAAAATCATATGCCGTGATGATAAAATTACAAATGAGTAGGCCACCTTAGCTCAAAAAATGTTAAATGTACTATCTCCTCTCTTTGATCAAATGTGATTCTCTTCGGCTGCTTGACAATGGCAGCTGCTGCCACCTCAATTTTACTTTCAGACATCACCGCACTTTCTTTCGTTTCTTTTGAAGAGTTGTGCCACCATTTGAGGAGAGCCCTAGTTGTGGACAACTCATTTCCATTAAGTCCATCACTTGAGGCACAATTGCCATTCATGCCACCAATAGAGCTCCTCAAAACTAGGTTGAGGCTGTTGATGTTGCCTTCTCCAAAGCCCATTTGCTGATTTCATTGACTATGCTACCCATGCCATGTGTAGAAGCAGAAGAGGAGTGACAATTGTGCCACATGACACAACGGGCTTCATGGCAATTGGGTTTCCATGACACCTTTGGAGTTATGTGGAAGTCCAACGACATCATAGTATAAATTGTGGCAATGTTGGTGGTTCTTGTCCCATGATGAAGGAAAATTAGACTCAATCCGACTATCCAAGGGAGGAGGTGGCCTGTTTAAACCCTTTTTAAACTAAGAAATCATATTTTGATAAAATAAAAAATATAATAGGGTTAAAGGCATAGCTTGTCCTGTTTTTTACTTTTAATTTCTCTTATTTTTTGCGATTTATTTGTTTCAGTCAACTGATCTGAAACAACTGGAAGCAACAACTAAAAAGAACCAAAAATAAGAAAAAGATGAAAACAACAAAAGACTTCAAAAGGCCACCACACACCAAAAGCACTTCAATTTGATTGACTAGGATGCTTTTTTTTTTTTAACTTCAACTTGGGGCAACTCAGCTATAAACTTTATTAAATGGTTTAGTTAGCCCCTTGACTATATGTGTGTCTCACGTCATACCAATTAAATAGATAGCATCCTCCTTCATTTGCTTATCAACAAAAGTTAAAAAGGATTCCATTGCAAAATCTAGAGAAAGATCCAAAATTGAGAGAAATTGCGGATTTTGGATCTCCAAAACCTTAAAAAATTAAAAATCCAATGATATCCTCAAACAATTAGCAAATGATATCCAATAAACAATCTTGCCTTACTTTCTTTTTTGAAAACAGAAACCAATCACCAAGAAACATTGTTGGAACCTGAAACTTTGCAACTTTGCTCTTTGCCAAACTTGCTCTTCATCAAGAATAATAAATAAAAACAAAATTTGCCTTAAGTCAAACATAAATTAGATTTCATTCCAAGCCCTCGGAACCTTTCATTTCAAATTGGCATCCATAATATTCCCAATGAGCTTCCATGCCTCAGGGCTCTAGTGACCTCGAAGCACTTGGCAACGATGTTCTCATTGTTCTTCTCTACTATCTCAATGCATTTCTTCCAAACTCCCAATTTGTCACATTCAATTTAGGGCTTTGCAATCCCAATATCCTCAATTTCGTAAGATGAGTGGATCTTTAGTGGCAGACTCTGTTAACGTTTGTTGTTGAACAAATAGAGAAGGACGTCGTCCGCTTGATTGGTGCCATGTGAGGTGTCGACGTAATCAAGGGAGTTGATTGATCTGTTTCATGAAGTTGAGGTGCTGAGTTGCTCCAAGCTGAAGTTTAAGGGGCAAAGTGTCCTATTCAAACAAGTTGGAGGGCTTCTACTGTATTTTATCCATTTCAAAATTGAAAATAAAATAACCTGCACATATATTTTTTTCTTTTGTGTGAATAAAAAGCCAGCAGCAGAGACCAGTCAAAGTTCCGATTCAAATACCTTTCTCTCACTTCATCTCTTCAGTTCCGCACTTCCGCTCTTGTGAATGCCTGAATATGGAAAGGCCAGAACTAGAGATGCGAAGGCCTAGCAATGGCCAATCAGCCAATAGCAGAGGAGCTGCACCTCGCGCGCCCAGAAGAACGCCGGCGCCTCTGCCTCCACTCGGCGAGCCGAAACTGGCGGAAACCGCCGCGAAGCTCAACGTGCGGCTGAGGTCCGCCGACATGCTCCCATTCATGATAGAGCGAGCTATCCGCCTTGCCCGAGAAGCCCTTGGTTCGGATACTAATAAATCCCAAAGAATGAGCCCCACGAAGCTGGCGATGTCTCTCAAGAAGGTACTTGTAATATAGAAGCTGTCGTTTTTCTAATTTTTCCGTTGGGTCGCTGATGAAGAGAAGGATTGGTTGCAGGAATTCGATACTGTGTACGGACCGGCGTGGCATTGTGTTGTGGGCAAGAGTTTTGGGTCTTTCGTGACGCACGCCACCGGCGGTTTCCTATATTTCTCCGTCGACAACCTCTGTTTTCTTCTCTTCAAGACCCAAGTCCGGTCGGTCACCACGAATCCTAAGGCTTAACGAATTTCAGGTTGTCTTTAATAGTAGTAGCAACATTTTCCTTTCAGGTATCAAGAGAATAGAGTTAGAATTTATATTTTACTATCTGTACTCATCAAACTTTTGGCTGTTATCATCTTAAATCGATCTACATTCTTCCAAAGGTATGGCCATGAGGTATCAGTTCCAATCGAAACGAAGAAATTTATTGAAATAAACGTTTTCTAACTCGAGGACGTAAACGCAAAATGTGGTTTATTTCAGTGGCCAATTGGACAAATCGGAAACCAGAAACAAGACAACCGCAGTGTGACGTGGTTAACTAGAGTTTAGTGAGCGGTTACTTCGAATTCGACATCGGAATTTCGCCATGATTGTCAAACACAATAACTCTACCCTACAGAAATTAACGGTTCTTCGAGTTCATTAAATTGGGCATGTCAATTTGCGAAATGGCTCCACTCTTTGCCCACTTCCGCCAATCTGTCTCTGCCAACGCCCTTCGCTCCTATTTAGCAGAGTTCATCTCCACTTTCTTTTATGTCCTAGCCGTCGTTGGTTCCTCTATGGCTTCTCTTAAGTTTCTAGTATAAATTCTATTATAATCCTTCCTTTTATTTCTTTTTTGGTTTTCGTGATCTGGGTGTCGTTATGTGGGTAGAGAAATTTGTGACCAAGGCCGGAGCCGATTCATCAAGTCTTGCAATAGTTGGAATCGCAAATGCGTTTGCATTGTCCTCCACAGTTTATATTTCTGGTGGACACGTTAACCCGGCCGTCACGTTCGCAGTGACCGTCGGTGGCCACATCAGTTTACCCACTGCCATGTTCTACTGGACTTCTCAATTGCTGGCCTCTGTTGTGGCTTCCCTCCTGTTAAAAGCCACCACCGTTTCACAAGTAACAACTGGACTTAAATCGCACTCCTTAAGATAATTCACGCTTTGATTCGTATTTGATTGGTTGGACATGTATAATTTTGCAGCGGATTCCAACATTTACAATCGTTAATGAAATGACGGGGTTTGGAGCATCAATGCTTGAAGGGTTGCTCACATTTGGTTTGGTGTACACAATGTACGCTGCCGGTGACCGGAGGCGAGGAGCGGTGGCCGGAGTTGGGCCGTTGGTGATCGGGCTGATGGGAGCCATGTCACTGGCAGCTGGGCCGTTCTCCGGAGGGGCCATGAACCCGGCGTCTGCCTTCGGGCCTGCGGTCGTGGCGGGCAGTTTCAAAAACCAGGCTGTCTATTGGGTTGGCCCACTAACTGGGGCTGCCGTTGCTGGGCTTCTATACGACAATTTTGTTTTCCCAGCTCCAACTGCCGATTCCGTGGGCGGGAACTCAGAACGTGCCGATATATGAGATGTTGCTTAATTTGTCTACGTGCTGTTTTTTTTTTTGTTATTTTCTTTTTCGATTTGGTTAGATGTTACTTTTGTTAGTATTAGTCATTCTACTACCTAAGTTTATTGTAATTAAGAAATATGTGAATTAATGGCGATTACCAGTTCAAGGTTTTTAAACGTATCTTGCATTTTTTATTACGGAAACGCTTTGGCCACCGCTAAACATCGCCGCAAAAAGCACTTTCTAAAGTATTTTGCACTTTTATCCGAATGAAAAGCCTTAAATTTTTGTACCGTACCCGGCAATCCTCTGACCTTCTTATCACTTGAGCAAAACAAAATCCTTGTCTAGTGTCTACTACTCCATTTTGGGTTTTTTTTTCCAACTAAATTTAAGGTCATTAATTCTAATTTTTGAAAAGGTCATCAATTCATGAGATGTGCTAAAGCAGCAAATGATGGAGTTGGAGCTGCAGTTAGGCTCAACAATATTTCAATGGATTTGGAGCGACCATTAACAAAGGCCTTGTCATTGTCAAGAGGTGCAATTGATTGGCCACATCATATTTCTGTTTCGTTTACTGATCATTAATATTATTGACCCTTAAGATGCCATATTTTCCATGATGTTATTACCATGACAAATGACTTACTCAGATAAATAACATATAAATGATGAGAAATAGAGAGATAGAATCAAGACTTATATTCAGTTTATTTTAACTTAAGTCAATTAACTATAAAATGATTTATTTTTATTCTTAAGTCTTTTTAACTCGAAACTAATTTTAATTAAAAAAAAATTATTTAATTACAATAATATATTGAAAATAAAATTTTTATAATCTTACTAAATTTTTAGAAATTTTTCTAGTTTAAGGCATTAAAAAAGAAAACTTTATAAAAATTTAATAGCAACATAAAAATTTACTTTGAAATAAATTATTACATCTACATAATATTGGATTTCGAATAAAATTAATTTTAGGTAAAAAAATATAAAAATAAAAATAAATCAGTTAACTTAAGTTAAAATAAATTAACTTTTAGTATCTACAATTTAATTAACAACGCCAGAGGGAGATTAATTGAGGTGGAAGTGGCTTGAGAGGGCGACGGGAATGAATAGACAATTTTCATCTGAGGTAATTTCACATTGAATTGGGAATTGAAACCATAGAGATAAGGATAAATTTGGAAAAATAAACAAAATTTTTTCATTGGTCCACATGTGACAATAGAAAATCACCAACTTAGGCGGTACTTTGACGGTGTCTTATTCTGTTGGTGCGTGTAGCAAAGTCCTATTTATTGTAGCAAACGCTTTTACAGCTTCTCTTCGTCTAAAAAAAAAAAAAGTTGTTCTTTTGTTTTCCCCTTGAAAGGCCACATAATTTATGTATGGGTGTTTGCACCGAAAAAACTCTAGTCTCGTCAGTTTAGTCGGACCAGCGTGATGGAGCAGAAGACACTTCAAGTGAGAGTTTAGATTTCCCTTCTGTAAAAATAAGAGCAAGGCATTAAGCAATTTCTAGTAGCTATCGTCTTCGCTTATAAATACAAGAAAACCACGTGAAAGGATTAAAAAAAAAAACAAACCAAAAACGTTTAACAACGAGGGTAACAAAATAAAAGTGCTTGTGCCGATCAGGAAGAAAGTCATGGCGCTCTAATAGGTAAATTGCATCCGTGGCTTCTAATTTTTAATTATTATATTATTTTTGACACTAACTTTAATTTTGTCCATGAAAAATCTCCAACATTGTTTAAATATTCAATTTTAGATCTTTTGTAGATAGAAAATATTAATATGGATGAAAAATGTGATGTAGGATGCCAACATTGGTGATTTGCTACAGTGGCACATTCACCATGTCAAAACTAGCCTGCAATTGACCACATTAGAAATTTAGGGCATATGTTACAAAAATGAAGAAATCTAGGATCTATATGGGGTTAGCCCAAAATCAAACATATGCCCAGAATCTGGCAACCCTTCCTCCTCCCTCATTGCCGCCTCCAACCTTCTTCGATCGCCTTTGAGCTCGTCCTTGTCAGCCACCTCTAGCCTTTCCTTCGAGCTCAGCTTCATCCGCCGCCTCTAGCCTTTCCTCCGAGCTTGACCTCATCTGCCCTCCACCTCTCCTCCTCCCTTCGTTCCTTCATCCCTTGCGCTCCGTCCATCGTCAATGAATAGATTTGTTGTTCCCTAATCCCTTGCGCTCTTCCTCCCAACGCTCCTTCATCCCATACTCGATTCATACCAATGCTAAGCCCACTAGATTTGTAGGTGCAGGAGACACAATTGGCTAGCAATCAGACGAGTTTTGGGTGGATGTAGGAGAAGACAAATTGGTCCATTGGAGTTGGTTGGAGAGAATGAAATCGGTGTTGCAGCCGAAGAGGGAGATATAGGTGGAGTTTGAGGGCTGAAATCGGCAAAAATCAAGGGGGATTGATGGAGCGAATGAGGGGAGGAGGGGAGGAGGAGCCATGGATGAGGCCGACCCTGTAGGCGGCAGGGGATTGCTAAAGGTAGTGGGTAAAGGAGGAGGAAGGCCTGCTTGAATTCAATCCCTCGCGTTTTGGCGGCCGTGGATAAGATCGTTGGCGTCTAGAGACTGGAAGCATCGGCCAACAGTGGTAAAGCCCTAGGGGTGGCGGTAACAGGCGAGGAAGTTTAGGGTTTCTTGGGATGAAAGTGGTGAGATGAAGGACTAAGGGTGCAGTTTTACCCTTTTTAAAAAAAAAAAAACTTAAGATTTTGCTAATTGATTTATTATGCTAGTGCAACAAATCATCTATGTTGGCGTGTCACATGTCATTTTTCATCCATACTAACATTTTTCATCCCCAAGGTTTAAAATAAAACACTTAAACAAGGTTAAGTAATTTTTATGTACAAAATCAAGGTTAATATCTAAAATGGTACAATAATTAAAGGTCAGGGGCAACAAACACAAGTTACCCATACTCTTATATCACTAAGCATTTATTCTAATCAAATATTTAAGTATGTATTGAAAAATCAAACATTCATGTAATTTTACTTTTTATTTTTTTTAAAAAAATCCTAAGTTTTATCAAATTTAAGAGGCATTGTTTGAAAACAATTTTTTATAATAAGTTACAAAGATTTGAATAACTTATTGATAGTTAATATGAAATGTTGAAGCTAAAAACTCAAATTTATCTTAGATAGTCCTTTTAAAACTCTAATATTAGTCACTTCTAATGCCAAACGAGGGCAAGGATGATAAAGTTGAGCAGTACTGAATTTTGTGATGAGTTATGATGCCTTCCCTTTATCCACAAAAAGAAAATAAAAAAAGGAAGGTTAGATTAGAAGGTTAATTTGACGTTTGGTCAAAAATACACTTTACCCATTCTTGTTTGGAAATTTGACAGTTTGCCCCTCATTTGTTACCTCCATCTGCCTTTTTTGCTATTATGGTTGACCCTACTCAATTTAGCAAACTTAAACCTACATATGCGTATAGGGATGTCTTTCATCATCGTCATTGTTGGGTTTGAGTTGAAACAAAAAAAATTCATTTATCACCATTTTTGGTAAAATTATCTTTGGTGCACCCAACATTAAATTTGTTGTAGTTCAAAATTGAAGATATTAATAGGGGGAAAAAATGCAATGAAATTTGCAGTGTTTTGAAGAAATGATTAGTTGGATGATGTGCCTATCGATCTGCGCTTGAAGCACCGTCCTTGTCCTTCCACTGACAGTTGCCATCTTTGTTTTCGTTGTTACCTTGTGAACTGTTCCAATGGCCAGGCTAAAATCAATAAGATGCAATTGCCAATTTTATCATTGAAAAAGGACAATAAAGGTTGTGTTGGATACAGATCTATGTTCAGTTTCAATGTGAGTTCTTTTGTCTTGAGATTGAGAAGATAATTTTTTATGGTGTCATTTCTTTGATCCGTGAATCATTGAATGAGACGAACATCCAAATGCATGAGTTGTATTAGTTCCTTTATTGGCTCTGTTTGTTTGCAAGGTGTTTGATAAAATGCCTAAACTAAATTGCAAACACAAAAGAGACAAAATAGTTTTATGAGATACTATAAAAGATCAAATTAGGTTAAAACTAGAAAAAAAAAATATTGTTCTTCTTGGATGTGCTAGCGCTATAGATATTGTTGCTCTCGTTAAGAAACAGGATCAATTCATTTTCAGTCAAGTCCTTCCCGAGCAAGCCTGCTATGGTAGAGAGATGCCAGATCTAGTTGAGACGGAGCTAGATGTCTTTGTTCTTGAGCTCATTGATCAAAACAGCAATTGAGTGCAGAGGCTCATTGATTATTGCCATGAATAAATAATAATTGTATCTTGCAAACAATTTGGTTCAGCAAAAATTTTCCACTCAAGCTTGTGAGTTGACTAGAACGAAGGAATGAGAATTTGTAATAGCAAAAATTCTTGGGTTGAACAAATGTGTTACCTTGAGCTCAAAAAAATTTGTATTGTAATAAGTGGAGATGATGAAAATGAAGAGGAAGAAATAGATTTATATATATATTTTTTCCAAATAATAATAGTCACTTAAGCCCTTCCTCATTTTCATCAGTGACAAAAGACATCCCCAAGGGTTTAGTTAGGTTTACGTTCACAAAATTGGGTGGGGTGCACTATGGTAATGAAGAGACAAATGGAGGTGACAACTAGAGGAGTAAGCTATGGAATTCTCAAACAAAAGGGGGCAGAGAATGATTTTGACCAAATGTTAAAAAGGTCTTTGTAATTTGCCCAATTTGATAAACTGTGTAAATGAATTAAAAAATACTCTCTCTGTCCCATATTCTTTACACCATTTGACTTTTCACTTAATTTGACTTGAATTTATTCATTTTAGTATTTGTTTAAAAAAATTTTAAAAAAATATATTTAGAAACTATATGTCTTGATTTATCATTCTTATATAAAAGTTCTTCATTTATATACTAAAATGTTGAAAATAAAAAATCATAAATTAATTGCTAAAAAGTAAATGGTACAAAAAATATAGGACGGAAGGAGTAGTTGTTTACAATTTACCCTTAAAATTTAGGTAATATTACACTTTGTACCATCCTATTTAAGAAATTTACATTTTGCCTCTATCTACAGTTAACCCTATTAAAAAATACTCCATCAATTTCACAATAATTGGCCTCTATTCTGTTTTTTGCAGTTTCAAAATAGTTGTCCCCTTTTTTATCTTTCCAAATAAGGTAATTTATTATTATTATTATTATTATTATTATATATCATTTATTGTAAGGAGAGAAAGTTGAGAAAGTTAAAGAGTGAAAGTACGTAGGGCCCATTAAAAAGTAGATAAGTACATATACTTTATATAAAAATAAATAAACAAATAATTTTATATTAAAAGAAAGAAGTAAAAAGTAGAGAAGTCTTAATTTGCGTGCATTATGAAAGATGACAGATTTTATGAGACAGAGGGAGTAGTATTTTACATTTAGAGAAAGAAAAAACTGATAATTTAACATATCCATTAATTACAAAAAAGTAGTATGCAGGCTGAAATTTTTTAGAGATAACTACCATATAGTTTAAATTAAGATTTCAGATGTTGTTGTCGGATAGTATAAAAAAAATAGAGGCAAAATATATAATTCTAAAATAAGATGGAGCAAAGTATAATATCACCTAATTTTTTAGGGGGCAAATTGTAGTTAACCCTAAAGAAAATATGGTATCTGGGAAGATTTTATATTGATACAGTACAGGTTTTCTCGCAAATTACAGCCTTTGTCACCAACTCTTGGGAGACATACCAAAACAAAAGATAAGAGTCATAGGCTTACAGGACTGGAGAGGGAGCAACCGTTTTCATTGGTTCGCTTCTTAAGTAATACCACCACGCCAGACCCCCATTATTTTTGCCTTCTCTTTTTATTGTTCATGGAGATATCGGCAAAGCGAAGAATCTGCGAGATCTGCAACAAAACCTTCGCCAATGGCAAAGCCATGGGCGGCCATATGAGATCTCACTACGCCAAGCTTCCTGTTCCCACCACACCCAACCTAACCCAGATCATCACCTTTTCTTCCCTTACCCAGATACCACCTCTCAATCCCACCTCCTCTTCTTCCTTTTCTGACTCCAGCTCCTCGGCGAGATCCAAGCGCCGCCACCAGTGGTTCACCACCTCGGAGTCCCCACTGCACTCGGAATCGGTGAGTTCGGGTTCCGATGCCCTTTCCGTTGAGGAAGTCGCCATGTGTCTCGTAATGCTTTCGATGGACAAACTGTCTGTGGAAGAAGCGAGGAAGTTGGTGGAGATACAAGACGAAGTAGGAGCACACGTTCGCGTGGTAGGCGAGGTCGTGGACAGCAGCGATGAGAAGGACGAGTCGGCGTGTCCGACTCGCGAGAAAACCCAGAATTACAGGTGCGAGACGTGCGAGAAAGTCTTTAAATCTTATCAAGCTTTGGGTGGGCACAGAGCGAATCATCAGAAGAACAAAAAGATGAAGATTTCTAGTTTCAAACAGGAGGAGCAGAACAACTTTGTTACTGCCGATGATCAAGAAGACGATAAGTTTGTTCTGAGAAGTTTCGAGTGTCCATTTTGTAACAAGGTTTTTGGGTCAGGGAAGGCTCTTGGTGGGCATAAGAAAGTTCATTTTGCCTACTTGGAAATTCCTCACAGCAATGGTTCCAGCAAATCTGATGACAACAATTCCAGTTTGGGTCTTACGTTTCCAGCATTGGAGGAAGATGAAGGGACTAGGCAGAAATCTCTAATCCGAATTACAGAATCAACTCAAAGGGTAACCTAGAGCACACTTTTCAGGTTTATGGTCTTTTTTGTTCTTTTGACAACAATTAATGACACAGCAAATGGGTATCTAAATTTCACAGAAACAAAGTTTCTCGAATTCTATCTTTGCTTACATGTTCCGTTCCTCTTTTTTTTCCTCCCCTTTCCTGGATTCAAGTTCTGTAATAGAGATAGGCATCGGATCAGTTGCTAGTTTCTACATAATACTCGCCGCTGCAGAGTTGGTTTTGGTGGTGAAGGAGTCAAAGACTGAATTTTGATTCTGTTTCTGATGAGATTTTCTACTTTTAGGATTTGTTTCCCGCAGAGCAAGTTCTGCAAAACCCTGAGTAGTAACAGAGTAGGCCACGCCCATTGCCAGGTCAAATCACATGCATGTTCCAAGCTATTGTTCTGCTTTGTTTTCACTTTTTACTAACTACATGTAGTTTCTAGGCGTACGAAGAAAGCCAGGGGAGTAAAGAGACAGATGGGCCAACCAGACAGTTGTTTTGCTTTCTTTTCGAGCGCTGGCTTGCTATGGTATACAGTAATATCATACTGCCACTTAGTATTTAAAAAAAAAAACATATTGCCACTATTTATTTCTTTGAAATAACTTAAGTTAGATGTTTAAATACTCATACTTTCACGTATATATATATTTTTTGACACATCATGTATATATATATTTTTTTGACACATCACGTATATATTTGAGAGAAGCTAATACTAATTTTTTCATGATAAATTTTATTAAATTTTGTGTTACATTTCAATTGATTTCTAAAAAGTAAGCCCAGTTATTATTTTTTGCATCTAGCTAATATTGACAAATACTCCCTCCGTCCCAAGTTCTTTGAAACAGTTGACTTTTGGCTCTAGTTTGACTTGAATTTATTTATATTATTGGTTGATAGAAAAAATTTAAAAAAATATATTTAGAAACTAGAGGTTTTTATTTATCATTTATATAGAATTTTTTTTATTTATATACTAAAAATTGAAAATAAAAAATTATAGATTAATTGCTAAAAAGTGAGTGTTTCAAAGAATATGGGACGGAGGGAGTAGAATTTAGTCTGACCTTCATGCACAACTTCTAACAAATTTAATATTTTTCCTCATGTCACTATTATGATCGATTGTGCGCAATGACTGACTCAAGTAGCAGTGAAGTGACATGTCATCCAAAGTGCACACATGCTAGGTACCCAAACTCTTAGAGTCATTCTAAATGCTTTTAATTTCCTTTTTTGTGTATAAAAAAAATTACTCCATTCGTTCCAAAATAGATGAAACGTTTCTTTAGACACGGAGATTAAGATGTATGTAATTTATGTCATTTTTTTCAATTTTACCTTTGGAACTAAAATTATTATTATTTTGATTTTGTATAGTGAGAGTTTAAATAATGATTAAAAAAAATAATTTTTTTTGGGTTTTGTGCAGTGAGAGATTGAGTGAAGATTAAAAAAAAATTATTTATTAGATTTTGTGTAATGGGAGTTTAAATAGGGGTAAAATGGTAAATTGATTGTTTAAAATTTTTTAAAAGAGAAAACGTTTCAATCTTTTTAGGACACTCCAAAAAAAGAATACTTTTCATTTAAATTAGGACGGAAGGAGTAATATTTTTCAATATATGTGTCACCTTTTCGTATTTTCGTAAATAGATCTCTAACCTTCATTTTGTTATTTTAAAGTTCCCAACGTGCTAGATCTTGTCTCAATCATAGTCATTCCATCACTTTCATGGTTAAATATAATAGAATCTCAATAAAAATGTCAATTTTGATCTCCACATTTTTTCCTTCCCACTCAAAGCCCCTTCAAACCTATAATTTTAACTCTTCAACTACCATCCCATTCTCTCAACCTCCCAAACCATCATTGGCCTTCCCCCTCTTGACCCACTCCTGCCCTTTGCCACAACCAAGCTTCTCTTATCAATATTCATCGAGAAGGCTTTCTCATCCATTTCCTCCCTATTCATCTATGGTTGAAATCCAATCATCTCACCAATACACGTACCAACACCAGCGACCTCAAACTCAAGCAATATTAAATGATATAAAAAATCACAATAAGGCTATAAAAAATGAAATAGATTGAGGGATATGATAAAAGTAAAACTAGATCTACAAGAATGGTGGCTTAAAAATTCTTAGATTTTAGGGGAAGGGATTAATTTCACTAAGGTTGATAGCAGAAACTGAGAAAAAAGGATTATAGTCAAAGTATCCCATAAAAAGGTACCCATCTCCGCCACTGTGCTTCATAGAATCAGGAGAGAAAATGATTCTAAGAAAGGAATTATGGGACCTTGTTACCTCAACAACAATTGGAGTCTCTTAAAATGCATTTGCTCCGATCAAGCTACATGAGACCTATTTGGTAATGGCAACAATTGAAGTGTTGTCGATGAGGGCATCGGAGAGGCCACTTACAAGATTGGTGGTACTAGGGTTGGAGGTGGTAATGTAGATGCTAGGAAGCCCAAAGGAATAGGCATAACCTTTGACAATGAAAATGCCGCCTTGTTCGTGTCGTGGAAGGAAATTCCAAATCATTTTCGATCGCATGAGAGCTTGGTGTATCTTCAGTGAAACGGTGCTAGGGTAGGCAAAGATGTGGGTGACGCTTTTTTCAATCCAATGCTTCAACAAGGATTTTTGTGTCGTTATGGACATGTATTAAAGTTTTGAATAATTTGTTAATGGTAGAGTCTAGGTCTAGATGACAAGATGTCCATTTCTTTAGCTAGATATTTGGTGGCAATCAAGAAAAAGGTGAGGTCATTAGTCGAAGATGATGCAGAATTAGGGGAATAGAAAGGGGCAAAGTTAAAAATAGGGTAGCTCGCTAGATACATAAGTTGGGGGCAGGAAAATCTCTAAGGAATAAGGTTAGGATGGTAAAGTTAGACAGTTTCTCCCTTTTTTTTTTCTTGTCTTAATGCTCTTTAACGAAGTTTAACTTTTGGGGGAAATAAGTGTAGGTATTTCAAATAGTGAGGACATAAGTGTAGGGATTTCAATTAGTAGGGACATTTTTCTAAAAAGAATGTTAATAAAAAATACACAATTTAATAAATTGGATACATTTAATTTTTTTAATGAACTCCCATAATTTTCAGAATATCTATTAGAATAAGAGGATGTGTTGCTCCTACATCAACAAATATAAAAAAGAAATGGATTATTCTTTCTTCTTTCTACTAACAAGTAGAATTATGACAGAAGTCCTATATTGAATCTTGAACATTCATAAATTTTTCTATCTAGTCATTGAACTTTCTTTGCCGCTCTTTTTTCTTCAAACATATAGAAAAATTATGAACTTGCTTGGGTGCAAGATAAAGTCAATAAACCAAGTTGGAAGAGATGTATAAGTTTTAAGTGTTAAAAGGGGACTTTTATATTTTACATTTTATACAACATGAACATCTCACTCATCTTATTTGTATTTTATCTTATTTTCTAACTCTCATTAAAGTCATTTGACCAAAAACATAAAAAAATGCTAAATCAAAGCAATTTGCTTATCTTCTTCTAAAAAATATTTTTTCATCATTATATTATAATATATGTAAATTTATAAGTTTCGTTATTTAGTATTAGGATATTTGTGTGTGTGTCTGTGTGTGTGTGTGTACCCTTTTCTACAAATGTTGGATTTGCCACTTAATCGAACACCTGGTTTAAATAATTTTCCCTTTGCAATATGAGATGCCACCTAACTAAGAGTCAATTCATTTTTAATTTAAATCAACTCAATCTAAAATGATTTATTTTTATTTTTACATTTTTTTATCTAAAATCAATTTCATTTGAAGCACAATATTATGTAGATGTAATAATTCATTTGAAAGTAAATTTTCATGATATTGCTATTTTTATTTATTTTTTAGACATTAAAATTAAAAATTTAATAAGATTATTAAAATTTTATTTCTAATGGATTGTTATACCTACATAATATTGGATTTTAAATAAAATTAATTTCAGATAAAAAAGATATAAAGAAATAAATTATTTTAAATTAAGTTAGCTTGAGTTAAAATGAATTGGCTATAAATGTATAACAGAAAACAAATGTTAGGCAAAAAAAATGATTGACATTTCGAGAAAACAAAAAATGATTAACTATTAAACACCAATACTCCTTGCGAAAAAAGAAAAGAAAAGAAAAATTAAAGGGCCACCACCACCTCTTCGTGGAAGCCCATATTATGGCCTTATTAGTCGTCTTCATGAAACCAAACAGACTCTCAACTTCTTTTAGGGACAATATGATCCTTAAAGCCCCGCACGCTCTCCTCAAAGTAACAACCCCATCACAGAAATGGGAGCTCCGTCACTCAGACGTGACGGTCACCACCAGCCACAGCCTTCTATCTCGCCATTGCCGCGGCTTGTCCGCAGCAGAAGTGGAACCTCAGTGATAACCGTCGCGGAAAACAAAGCACCGTCATCGAGCTCAAGCCAAAGATTCCGGTCAAACTCAAACACACGGTCCAGAATCCATGTAAACACCGAGCATACAGAACCCGCTGTCAAAGATGTTCAGTCCACGGGCTTCGGCAGAGTCCTACGGCGTGACAATCAGCGTAATTCTAGCGCAAACGGTGTGAAATCAGCGACAAGTTCACCGTCAGCGTGGGCATTGTCACCAGGGAGAAAGTCGCCGTGCGTGGTGGCGCAGGAGCAGTCGATTCCTGGAGGAGCGAAGGTTAAGTCTGGTGGCAGCCGGACTGGAGGGGTTCTGAGATTTTTCAGGCAGAAGAAAGTATCACTGGCTCACCAAGAGGAGTATCATCAGCTAAGAGTTTTGTACAATGGGATGCTTCAGTGGAGATTTGTCAACGCCAGAGCTGAGGCTGCCATGGCCGCGACGAAGAAAAATGTAGAGGTGATCATAAATCATTTCTAAAAACAAATTAATTAGTATTAAACTACATATGGAGTTAGTGGTTCTAATTATTCAGCTAATAACATACAGGTGAAGATGCTTCGTGTGTGGCGCAGAGTGTTTAGAGTAAGAAGCGATTTGATGGAATATCGAATTGAAGCTCGGAAGCTGAAGAATGAGATTAAGCTATATCAGATTTTAATTCCACAGATGAGTTTATTAAAGGAATGGGCGGAATTGGAAAGGAAAAATTTGGAAGCAGTTGGCCGGCTGAGTAGGAAACTCGAAGCAAATTTGTTGAGTCTTCCATTAGCCGAAGATGTAAAGGTAAGTTCTTAGGCCAGTTAATAATTGACGTTTACCTGCATTGAGCATACCGAAAGTAAGGCATCTCTTTTGACTTTACTTCATTTTTTCTTACCTAAAATCAGGGTAAAAAGTAATCAATATCTTCTTGTTTCCCTATGTTCTGCTTAGGCAAATGTTGAATCTTTGGCTGATGCTGTGATTGCAGCAATGGAGGTTTTGGAGAGCGTAGGCAAAACGACAGAAAAATTTTACTCACAGGTTTATTATTGTTCCTTGTTTTACTTGGATAAATTAACCTTTAGTGTTAATGGAATTTACATAGCATATATTATATTCCTCTTATGCAAAACATAACAAATTATGTTCTGATGTAGCTTGTCTTAAATGAAATTGGATATTTGCAGGCGGAAATAATGTTGTACCTGGTAACAGAACTTGCAAGCATGCTTGAACAACAGGATGAGTGCTTAGCCAAGCTGGAGAAGATTGTCCAACTCCTTTCTTCTTCTATGGTAAGGCCTCCAATGCCCCGGCGCAAATTGTTACTACATGAAATCCATTATCTCCAACTGGCTTGGTGATTATAAGATCCAGCATTACCCAGATGAGAGACTTATAATCTGTCTTGGGTGGTCACAGGCTGAGGAGAAGAGCCTCAGGGCACACATGATCCAACTAATGGAAGACAAGAGGAAGGTACTTGCCTGGCCATCAAGTTTTTACACGACAGATTTGTGAAAATGAAGCAATGGAGTGGGAAGAAAGCACATGAATCTCCATGATTCTGATACCAAGGAGGGGAGCATGGAAGCAAGACAACCAAGTGTCGTGGATCAGGCAAATACATAAAAAGGCAGAGCAGGAGGCAGGACAGCGCTAATGGAGTAGCATTATTGGAGTGCTTCTCCAAGGCTGGAGACGGCATGTTTGTTCAATTATCCCACTTGGACGGACGAGCTAGCGAAGACACGGAGCAAAGAGTATAAGAGAAGCGGGCCTTCTAACTTGTAAGTCATACCTTTCTCGGCCTTTTGGCTAAGATCAAGTGTAGTATCTGTTCTTATCAGTTTAATATCTGATACGTGGGTCAATGGCTCACATGATATTAAATTAATTTTTTGAGGGAAAGGGCCGTTTGGGTAGCTTGCTATCTGGGCTCTGGCGTGTCGCCTTGGCGTTGCACTACTGCCTCGGCTAGGCACACCCCTCCAATTTGGAGTTAAAGCTTTTGTTGGGTCGAGATTCTGGACAAGAGAGGTGAGTCTCGGTCGAATACCAACACATGAGGTTCGTGTTAGCGTGTACGTTGGGTCGACTACATTCTTTCCCCGTACAATTTGGAAGTAGCTCTCGGCTCAAAGGCAGCCGCTGCTTGGGGTTCTGACACAAAGATCATTGATAAGGCCGAAGGGAAGTCTCGAACAAGGAGACCATTTTGCCTGGCTTCTTTCTACTAATCGTGTTTAGATTTTCCATGCTTATCAAACATCGATTACAAGTAGAGGCCTTCTACAATGGTTCCAAGAAGGCACACTCCCTCTGCGAAAGGACCATGTGCTTCTCCTGTCGAACTGGCACACATGTTCGCAACCAAGTATTTTGATTGAGCATCCAAAAGGGATAACCGCTAAAATCGAAGGCTCATTGTACAGTACTTTTGGCATACTATATTCTGGGACAGTTTGCAACTTAACACTCGAGCTAGTTGACATATTTGCTTTGTTTGTTTTGATGGTTGAGGCGCTAGAATCGAAAGCACGCACTGGGTTCCAGTCCATGGAGTAGAAAGTTTTGGTTTTTCCTTCACTTCGGTTTTTTGTATTTGAAATTCCAATGAAATACAGTTCCATATTAATTTATTCTAACATTTCATTGCAGGTGTTGAAATATTGAAGTTGTATTAAGGTGCATTGGCGTGTCTTCACAGTTGAAGCGTCCATGGCATGCCCATGCTTTGTTTTTACGTGTCCTAAAGTGGAAGTGGAAGCAAGAGTAGGAAAACAATTTACTAAAAATAAGCTACATTTAAGAGTTCTTCGAGTTTGTACAGGCAGCTAGTTAGTGGCAATCAAAGTTTGTAGAAGCAGCTAGCTATTGGCATACCTGCACTAGAACTAACTAAATTAATTTGGATTCTCAGAAGGAAATCACTAGCAATAGTGTAGTTAGCCAATTATGGTGAGTTAAGGACTGACAAAAGTAAGACAGACACAAATTTGATGACATGAGATATGTTTGGATTTGTTTGGCAGAAGGGCAATGTTTTCCATATATTAATCCAAATCTCGTCGTCAACTTTCACATGTCAATTCACATTGTCATCCCAAATGCTGCTTATCGCAAATATAAATCATGCATGAGCCCCTAAACATTTGTCTACATATATGCGTTCCCCCAATGTTTTGAAACCTCCCAACTCGGACCCCTAACAAAGGGGATAGTGCTACATGACTAACAGCTTACAAAACCTCTGTGGTTCTGTTTGACTAACAGTTAAAAGGCTAAGTGAAACTTGTTACCTTTTGTACATTCAATCACATCATATTGTACAAGTTTTAGCGAAATTATTACGACATTTAGACAAATTCTAAAAAGAATAGAGTTTGTTTAGCGATAATTTAGAAAACCAGTGTCTAACAAATTGTCACTGTAATAGATGCCACGCACTGTTGGGGTGGTAGACTCTGGGGGAAAGCTTGTAGCAGGAGAGCATTTCAAGAGTGTTAGTATTTGGGTGAGACGTATCTTGGGTTGAACTTACTACTTAGATACTTCGAGTTTGAGCAGTTATCTGCTCTGCATTTGGTTACCTAGCATTACTGTGGGTACAATAACTGGTACACTGAAGTGCCTCGTTAAATATTCTTCTTCCCTAAACAACCAAACAATAACCTCTTACTAGTTTTACAGACTTCTAATTCTAGAAATTTCTCTTTCCCCAACAAAGCAATCATTTTAAGATTTTGCCAGTAATTAGCTTAGAAGTCCACCCGAATTAGTCTTATTTCTTCAGGCATATAACTGTAACTTCTCTTGCTCTCTGTCACAGGCTCACAGCTACATTTCTTCTGGCCTTTAAATCATCTGCAGTTTAAACCCCAGTTAGGTTCATCATAATTATCTGTTTAAAGAGTGAGAATCTGGTACAAAATCAGCTGAAAAATTTTAGTGGCTTGAAGCAAGATTAGAGCTGCAATTTGCTTGAGGATGATGTTTAATCTCATGAAGATTCAAATTTAGAGCTTGGACCACCTTTTTTGGGAGTTGAATTGTAGAACAACCTAGTGACACCCAAAATCAGATAATTATCATACAATACCTAAATCCCATGTTAATTACGCTGACATGATGTTCATAATATTATTTAACTGTGGAGTGAATTTAATTGAAATGATAAATTCATGCAAAATTCAACCTCTAAAGTTTACCAACATTATGCTAAAAAATTGATCCAAAAAGAAAAAAGAAAGAAAGAAAGGAACCTGGGACGGCCCATTCGGGCTGCCATTGCCGGACACACCAGCTTCCGAGTCCACTCAGTGTCGTCTTCGGTGAACTCGCCGTGTAACTCTTCTGCGTCATCATAAACCCAAATGGGAAACTAAATCACCACTAAAAACAAAATCGAGGAAAAACTACAAGAAAATAGGACAAAAGGACAAAAAATTTTCTTCAAATGCGTCGTGGCTGAGACTGGGGACAATGAGCTTCTGAGTGAAAAGGCCCGTCAACTAAGCGAGGAACTCATCCACGCCCTCGTCCTGGTCACACCTCTGGCACTCCGTTGCGTCTGCTGACTCTACGGCAGAGGGAAGCGAGGAGGTGAAAGAGTCCGGCGAGTCGAGGTCATGAGGGAACTTATTCGGAAACAGGTGACTGGGTATCAGCAACTCGAGATCAACTCTGTCTTCGTCGTTTCTCTTCAGTGCCTCCATATCCATGAACGACCTTTGGCGAGTAGCCGAAAACACAGACAACACAAACAGAGCAAGCAAAACAGGGGAAGAAATAGACGGACTTTTGCTGGTTTGTGAAGAGCTTTGGAATTGATGGGCTTTTGAAGCCCTCCAGTCCTGTTTTCTACCCATTCCACAGCTAAAAACTCCCTGGTATATTATACCACAATCGACCGCCGCAAAACAGAAAAAGAAACAGGGAGAAAATACCATCAAATAGCAACCTTTTTCCATAGGGTATAACTGAAGCATGCAAATCCCGGAAACCTAAAATAAACAAGAACATGTTTAGGACTTGCGTCTATTTATGATGTGACTGAAAACATTTAAAGCCATTGCACTCAAAGTAAAACAAAATACAAAATTGAGGATGAAGATTGGCATTGAACACGTTGCTTCCTCGCTGGATATTGGCCAAACTATACTTGTAGTCCCCAAACTCGGTAAACCAGGAAAATTACCCCCCTAAACTTGAACTCAGGGCAACTCACCCCCTAAACTTGGTAAAGTGGGTTAGTCAAGCCTCTTGACCAGCACGTGCAATCACATGAGCTCATAAACCCTAATGTCGTTCGTCCTATATCTTCCCACCTCTCTCTCTGAACCACAGTTGCCACCCTTAGTCATTCCTGGAACACTGCCCCTGCCTTTAGCCATTCCTGGACTACCATTGCCACCCTTCACCATTCCTAGACCACCGCCGACGACCTTCATCGTTATAGAGGGTGAACAAACCTAATCGCAAGACCTACTTGCCCTTCGCTGCCCGTGCTTTTTGCCCTTCCCCCTTTGTCGTTCGCCGTTGTTCGCCCTTCATAGCCTTTTGTCTTCGCCATCCACCGACCTTTGCCTTTCACCCTTCCCCGCCTTTAGCCCTTTGCCTTACGCAGTTGAACACCCTTCACCCTTTGCCGTCCTTTGTCTTTAACAACACTTCGCCCTTCGCCCTTCCCCACCTTTAGACTTTCACCCTTCATCATTTGCCACCTGCGCCCTTCACTGTCCTTTGTCTTTTACCCTTTGCCGTCCTTTGTCTTTCATCCTTAACCTTTTTCCCTTCTCTATCCACTGGCCTTCACCCTTCACGTGGCCTCATCACGTCCACCTACACGGCAGGTTTCCAATGCCAGAGGAAGTGGATTCAGTGACCTGAGTGTTGGGGACTAAAAATTAGGATGAAGAAAGAATAATAAGAATCCTTAGTGGCTTTTTTGTTGTTTGTTCTTTTTGTAATGGATAGAAGTTAGATCACATGCATGCAGCATGTGTTGGTCAATGGGGTTGACTGGCCCACTTTGCCAAGTCAAGGGGGCTGAGTTGCCCGGAGTTCAAGTTTAGGGGTGAAGTTGTCTTGGTTGGCCGAGTTCGGGGACTACAGGTATATTTTGGCCAATGGATATTTAAAACCTCAAATGGAACCAAACAAGACTCCATATCCATAAAACAAGGGCTTACGGGGTTGATGCAGCGAAAAAGATAAGCAGCGAGTTGCAGAAGATCAACCGTTATGTTTGGTGGAGGCAGAGGCATGGGTGGCGGTTCTGGTGGCGGAATGTTGTGAACCGTTGGCTGCAGGACCGTTGCCAGAGTTGGCTTTTCTGGGGGCAACACTAGCACTAGCAGCCTCCAAGAACTGCTTTCATCGGCTCCAAGTAGGCCTAATGGTTCGAAGAAGCCCAGCGCTTCTAATATTCATAATAATTTGTCTGGATCAATGACGAGCCCTTCCTTTAGTACCCTGCAGGCGAACGCTAATTCTGGGATGCCCTGTTCTTGGCCTGCTTTTGTTCCCTCTCCCACCTCTGCGTCCTCTTGCTGTGATGAATTTGAATGGGTTACCGTTGGCGGGACTGGAGAAGAGAGGCAACTTGTGATTATGGTTGATTATGTCCTTGGTCCTGCTCCTTCTACTGATGAAGTTCAAAACGTTGTCACTGCCCTTCAACAGTAAAAAGTTTCGTATACCTTCTCATCGCGTTTTTGGTTTGGGTCCTTCAAAGGTCCTGGCTATTGTTGAAAACCTTCTGTTTGTCATTTCTAATTTTGCTTTAGAAATTGCAACATTTTTTTTTCTAATGAAGAAACTACAACAGTGTAAGTGTATTGTTGTATTTTAAAATTTTGAATTCTTTAGGACAAGCTTCAAAATTGTATCATATTTTATCATAGTTTTGTTTTACCAAATTTTATAAGATAAATTTTTCACACTCATATAATGTGTTTTGCAAATGCACTTTTATTGAAGTAAGTTTGGAATTGGAGAAGTTAAAAGTTTCTCAAAACTATTCTGGCCCTCTAGTTTTTTTATGCTGTTACCAAGAACTCTGTCAAGAAGAGCATCTCAAATGATCAGTGTCCATTTGAACTTCTAATGGATGCTTTATGGTTGTTGTGGATGAAATTGCTCCTATACTTTCACTGAAGTAACGGCATCGTTTATATGTAATTGCTTATCTTTAACGTAGAAGTTAACTAGTGTTCACTCTAATTGCTGTCTTGCCATGGCTACTAAGTTTTTTGGTTATTTGCAATAGAACAACATAGAACAACCTATGATAACCGTGGCGGTAGTGCCAATGTAGCTAGTGTTCAATTAGTTGTGTTTGGTGAGGCTTATTGAACAATTCTGACAGACAAAAATCAGAGCTCAACAGGTATAATTTACGAGTACCGATTGCGTAAACCTGGCTTATGCCATAAGCCTTCCTTCTATTATATAACTACTGTCACTTTAACCCCTACTTATTAAAAATTATCATTCGACGGACGTGTTATGATTTTTATGAAATTGTTTCCTCATTACTACGTCAGTCATTAATATCGATTACCGAAATCCCCCCCCCCCCCCACACACACACACACACCCGATCGATGAAACTAATCTAGGTTTTCAATTTAGTCAAACTAGGGGAATTAATTAATTTGTTGGATCCTAGAATTGTTAAAAAATATTGGTTAGAGCAATATTGAGAAACCTCAGCTAAAACAAGGAGCTGGCTTGTTGGGATAAAATTAACATGAGAAGGAAGAAAAAGGGAGCTAACTAACTTATCGGTTGGCCGGAGTGAAACGGATTGGCATTGTTGTCTATCATAGTATTCCAATCAAGATAAATCTCTTTAGAAAAAGATCCTCTGACCAAGCCCAAAAACACGATGCATAAGTACCAAATCAATGATGAAGATTATCTACGACTGCTGGAAATCGCCATGGCATTAGACTACTATACGCTACTGCTACTTTGCTTCTGTATATATGTATATATAACACCATGGCATTATTTGTTCTTTATTTTTTGTGTTTATTTTTTGTTACTTAAGTTTTTGTTTTTATAAAATACACTATTTGTTCTTATACATGACCCTGTTTCTATAAACTTCTTGTTCTTTAATATTCTGGTGTTTGTTCTTTAAGGATGGTATGTTTGTTCTTTTAGAAGGGTATGTTTGTTCTTTTAAAAGGGCATGTTTGTTCTTTTAGAATACATTGTTTGTTCTTTCTTTTACATGTTTATTTTTTGTTACTTAAGTGTTTGTTCTTATAGAAGGCACTGTTTGTTCTTATACATGATTCTGTTTCTGTAAATTTTTTGTTTTTTTGTCTTCTGATGTTTGTTCTTTCAGAAGGGTATGTTGGTACTTTTAGAAGGGCATGTTTGTTCTTTCAAAATTGTATGTTTGTTCTTTTACAAGGACATATTTGTTATTTTAGAATGCATTATTTGTTTTTTCTTCTACATATTTATTTTTTGTTACTTAAGTGTTTGTTCTTATAGAAGACACTATTTGTTCTTATACATGACCATGTTTCTATAAACTTCTTGTTCTTTTATCTTCTGGTATTTATTTTTTCAGAATGGTAGGTTTGTTCTTTTAGAAGGCATTATTTGTTCTTTCTTTTACATGTTTATTTTTTGTTACTTAAGTGTTTGTTCTTATATATGACTCTGTTTCTATAAGTTTTTTGTTCTTTTATCTTCTGGTATTTGTTCTTTCAGAAGAGTATGTTTGTTCTTTCAGAAGGGTATGTTTGTTCTTTTAAAAGAGCATGTTTGTTCTGTTAGAATACATTGTTTGTTCTTTCTTTTATATGCTTTCTAAAATGATATGTTCGTTCTTTTTTAAGGGCATCTTTGTTGTTTTATAAGGCGATATTTGTTCTTTCTTTTACATATTTATTTTTTGTTACTTAAGTATTTGTTCTTATATAATGCACTGTTTGTTTTTATATATGGCCTTATTTCTATAAACTTCTTGGTTTTTGTCTTCTGGTGTTTGTTCTTTCGTAAGGATATGTTTGTTCTTTTAGAAGAAAATGTTTGTTCTTTCTTTTACATATTTATTTTTTGTTACTTAAGTGTTTGTTCTTATAGAATGCATTATTTGTTCTTATACATGACCTTATTTTTGTAAATTATTGTTCTTTTACCTTCTAGTATTTGTTCTTTCAGAAGGATATGTTTGTTCTTTTATAAGGGCATCCTTGTTATTTTAGAAAACAATGTTTGACTTTCTTTCTTTTACATGTTTATTTTTTGTCATTTAAGTGGTTTTTCTTATAGAAGACACTGTTTGTTCTTATACATAACCCTATTTCTGTAAACTTATTGGTTTTTATCTTCTGATGTTTGTTCTTTCAGAAGGATACGTTTGTTCTTTCAGAAGGGCATCTTTGTTCTTTTAGAAGGAAATGTTTGTTCTTTCTTTTACATGTTTATTTTTTGTTACTTAAGTGTTTGTTCTTATAGAATGCACTGTTTGTTCTTATACATGATTTTGTTTTTGTAAACTTCTTGTTCTTTTATCTTCTAGTGTTTGTTTTTTCAGAAGGATATGTTTGTTCTTTTAGAAGTCATCTTTGTTCTTTTAGAAGACAATGTTTGTTTTTCTTTCTTTTACATGTGTTGACACCCAATTTCGTCCGACCCTTAAAAAAATTTAAAAAAATTTATTAAAGAAATAAAAAAAAATTGATTAATTATTATTATCATTAAAAATAATTTTTTTTTTAAAAAATAATTAATTAAATTAAATTAATTAGTTTAGGGGCATTTTTATTTTGTAAGGTTAGTTGAAAATAATATATATATATATATATATATATATATATATATATATATATATATATATATATATATGCGTGTGTGTGTATGTGGGGATGTAAAAAAAAAAAAAGATTAAAAAAGAAAACACGAGAACCATCGTGAAAGGGAGGGGCCTGGAACTAGAAAAGGCAAATTTTTTTTTTCTCTTCTCTCTCTCTCTTCTTGCTCTCGGCAACGACTGCCGACGCCTTCCCTTCTCCCTTCGTCGCCTTGCTCTCCCTTCTCCCTCCTCCCTAACTCGCTCCACTCTCTCCCTGCTTCAACTTCATCTTTCCCAGCAGCCCTATAGAAATCGACGGCAGAGAAACCACCATGCCCCGCGTCCGGAGCCGTTCATGTTTCGATTGGGGATCCTGCGGCCGGCGGAACTCTCGCCTTTGAAGGAGGGCCCCGATCCAGACGGTACGGATGCCGACAACTCTCGGATGGAGAGTCCGTAGGCACGGATGAAGGGCCAGCTGGTGCAGATGCCGGGCGTTTCTACGTCGGCATGTAAGAGGTCCGATCTGAGGCTCCGGACGCGGGCGTGGTGGTTCAAGAAAATAAAACAAAAATTAAATCTTAGGGATTATATTGTACAAAAGAAATTACTTTAGAGACATGGCTTACGCATGCGCCGGGCGCACGCAAGAATTGGCCATAATTTACAAGCTTTTGTTGTTTCTTGTTTGTTTTCAACACGCCATTTCATTGTAATAAACATGGTTCATTTAGATGACTATATTATAGATAGAGCAGTTGCAGTAGTAACCTACAACTCCGGTCGTCTCTCTCTCGCTCTCTCCCTCTCTTGCTTGCTCCCCCTCTCCCTCCCTCTCTCTCTCCTTTCTATTTTTGTTGGAGAAGTTTAAACCCAAGTATATAGTTCTGGTGAATTTTAGGTAAGTTAGTGAGAATGAGAAAGACCTTGGTAGCAAGTTGCGTTGTTCGGTAAAGTTGGTGGCTCAGTGCTTGTTCAAATGTTGTGGAAGATAACAAATAAAAGGAAAGTCGCTAATATTGGAGGATAAAATAGTTCATAAATTCTTAAAAATTTTGAAGTTCCCAGCTTTTATATATTAGAGAGTGATGGTACATGACATTTGTTTATCACAAAACCTACCGACAAATTAAGATAGATGCAACATTTCCAGGAATGAATGACTGCAGATATAAACAATCTTATGATGCCAATCATGATGATGCTCAGTTCAGGAAGTGAATGATGCTGCTTGAGTGACAACTTTATAGACTAAAATCATTTTCCTCAGTAATAGAACATATGAAATATGGTGATTTTGTACAGTGATCATGGTTTAGTTACTCCAAGCTTCCATGGGTGGAGGCGGAATGTTTGTTCAAGTATCCCACATCGACGGACAAGCGAGCGAAGACCTTAAGAGAAGCGAGCCTCGGACTGAGAAAATCATACCTTTCTCGGCCTTTTGGCTAAGATCAAGTGTAGTATCTGTTCTTATCAGTTTAATATCTGATACGTGGGCTGTGCGTGGGGGAAATTGAAGGCAGGCCTTGGGAGAATAACATAGTTGGGCTCCATTTCTTGCAAGCGTGAGGACTAAGACTAACTACGTGATTGGAAAATGTTCAAACTTTAATAGACTCAAAGACGATGGGTTTGGACTTCAACCCAAAAGACAGCGATGTGGAAAGTATGTCAAAATTTCTTCATTCCCAGCAATCAAGCATTCATCATCTTTTACTTCTTTCTAGTATGTATCTACCAAGTCTTGATCTCTAATTGACCCTCACAAATCCAAATTTGAGTGGCACCGTCCCAGACGAGCAGACCATGTTGCCTGTCTTCTTCCTTGGACGCATCATATTTAGATTTTCCATGCTCCTGTCTGTGCTAACTTCGCTAATTTATTAAATTCGTTGGTCAAACTGCAAAGAGGCAAAGCCAAAAAATAATGTCAGCATCGATTACGAGTTGAGGCCTTCTGCAACGGTTCCAAAAAGGCGACACACAGACATGATGAACTGAACTTGAAATTTCTGCATATCATATGCTCGCATTGGGTGCACTCTCTTTGTGAAACGACCATATGCTTCTTGGTGTGCGCGACATTCTCATGTTGCAACACTTCATTTGTTTATTGTGCCCTAAATTCTCGCAACCAAGTATTGATTGAGCATCCTAAAGGGACATCCGCTAAAATCCAAAGCTAATTGTACAGTACATTTGACATACTATGTGCTGGGACTGTTGGCAACTCAACACTGGTGTTAGTCGACATATTTGCTTTGTTTGTTGTGATGGTTGTTGATGCGCTAGAATCGGAAGCATGAGTAGTTTTTCAGTCCAGGGAGTAGAAGGTTTTGGTTTTTTCTTTACTTCCTCTCTTTTTGGGGTCTTTCTAGATGAAGTTCCAATGGTACAATTTCGTATTCATTTATTCCAACTTTTCATTATAGTTGTTGAAATATTGAAGTTGTATTTAAGGCGCATTGGCATTTCATCACAGTTGAAGCTTCCATTGCATGCCTATGATCTGTTTTTAGGTGACCTAAAGTGAAAGTGAGAGCGAGAGTAGGAAAATGACTTACTAAAAATAAAATTATATTTTAGAGTACTTCGAGTTTGTACAGACAACTAGATAGTTGCCATCAAGTTTGTACAGACACGTAGCTACTGGTATATGAACACCATAAGCCATTGGATTAATTTGAATTCTCAGAAAAAAAAATTACAAATAATAATGCAGTTAACCAGTTATGGTGAACTGAGGACTAAAGAAAGCATGACAGACACAAAAATTTAATGACACGAGACACTTTTGGATTTGTTTGGCAGAAGGGCAACGTTTTCGATATATTAATCCCAATCTCATAGTCAACTTTCACATGTGAATTCACTTTGTCATCCCAAATGTTGCCTTATGCGTCAATAGCAAATATAATCATGCATGAACCCCTAAACGTTTGTCTATATATACTACATTCCCCCAATGTTTTGAAAGCTCCCGACCCGGGCCCCCAACAAAAGAGAGAGTGCCACATGACTGATAGCTTACAAAACCTTATTATGTTTGACTGACAGTCACAGGACTAAGTGAGACCTTGTTACCTTTTATACATTCAATCACATGACATTATACAAGTTATAGTGAAATTATTATTGCATTTAGACAAATTCTTTAAAAAAGAGTTCATGCTTCTAGTTTGTAAGATTTGACAATAACTTAGAAAATCATTGTGTAGCAATTTATCGCGTTAATAGGTGCGTCATGCACTGTTGGAATAGTAGCCGCTGTGGAAGAGCTTGTAGCACGAGAGCATTTCAGGAGTGTTAGTATTTGGGGGAGACACTTATCTCAGGTTGGGCTTATTGCGTTCTCCGCTCCGCATTTGGTTACCTAACAAGCGTTACCATGGGCACAATCACTAAAACACTGAAGGGCCTCACTAAATATTCTTCTTTTCTAAACAACCAAATAACAACCTCTTATTAGCTATAAAAATTTCTAATTCTAGAAATTTCTCTTTCCCCCAACCAAGCAATCATTTTAAGATCTAGCCACTAATTAGTTTAGAAGTCCACCCGGAGTAGTCTTATTTCTTTAGGCCTAAAACTGTAACTTCTCTTGCTCTCTCAGCCACAGGCTCACAGCTACATTTCTTCTGGCCCTTATACCATCTGCAGTTTAAACCCCAATTAGGTATGAACCGGTATAAAGAGTGAGAATTTGGTACAAAATCAGCTGCAAAATTTTAATGGCTTGAAGCAAGATTAGGGCTACAATTTGCTTGAGGATGATATCTAATCTCATAAAGATTCAAACTTAAGAGCCTGGACCACCTTTGTTGTGAGTTCAATGGCAGAGCAAGCAACCGAGTGACACCCAAAATCAGATAATTATCATACAATACCTAAATCCCATGTTAATTACGTTGATACGATGTTCATACTTCATAATATTATTTAACTGTGGCCTAGTAAATTTTATTGAAATCATAAATTCGTGCAAAAAAAGGGAAACACTTAAATAATAGTATATTTAAAAAAAAAAAAATCGAGCCAAGCAAAATTCAACCTGTAAAATGCACTAACATTATGCTAAGAAATTGATCCAAAAAGAAAAAATAACAAAAGGTAATTGCCAGATTTTTCTCGACATTCAAGGGGGGCGAAGGAACTTGGGACGGCCGGTTCGGCCTGCCATTGCCGGAAGCACACCAGCTTCCGAGTCCAAGTCAGTCCACTCAGTGTGGACTGCGGTGAACTCGCGTGCAACTCTTCTGCGTCATCATGAACCCAAATGGGGAAATAAATCAGCACAAAAAAAAAAAAAATTTCTTCAAATCCGTCGGTCCTGATACTGTAGACAATGAGCTTCTGAGTGAGTCGGCGAGTCAACTGAGCGAGGAACTCATCCACGTCCTCATGCTAGTCACACGTTTGGCACTCCGTTGAGTCTGCTGCCTCTAGTCTCTACGGCAGAGCAAAGCGAGGAGGTGAAAGAGTCCGGCGAGTGAAGGTCATAAAGGAACTTATCCGGAAACAGGTGACTGGGTATCAGCAACTCGAAATCAACTCTGTCTTCGTCATTTCTCTTCAGTCCCTCCCGATCCATGAGCGGCCTTTGGCGAGTCGCCGGAAACACAGAGAACACAAACAGAGCAAGCAAAACAGAAGAAATAGACGGACTTTTGCTGGTTTGTGAAGAGCTTTTGATGGGCTTTTGAACCCTTCCAGTCCTGTTTTCTGCCCATTTCACAGCTATAAAGTCCCTGGTGTATCATACCATCAAATAGCAACCTTTGTCCACAGGGTATAGCTGAAACATGCAAATCCCAGAACCTAAATAAAAAAGAACATGTTTAGGACTTGCATCTGAATTAGGCAGCTAATTCTATGTCTGATGTAACTGAAACATTTAAAGCTATTGAACAAAAAAGTAAAACAAAATATAAACTTGAGGATGAAGATTGGCATTGAAAACGTTGCTTCCACGCACCTTGCTTCTCCTTTCAAATGGATATTTAAAACCTCAAATGGAACCAAACAAAACAAGACCCATATCCATAAAAAAGAGCTTTCGGGTTGACGGAGTGAAAAAGATAAGGAACGAGTTGCAGAAGAGCAATCTTTATGTTCGGTGCAGGCAGAGGCATGGGCGGCGGTTCTGGTGGCGGAATGTTGCGGACAGTAGGCAGGACCCTCGCGAGAGTTGGCGTCTCCGGGGGCAACACTAGCACTAGCAGCCTCCAAGAACCGCTTTCATCGGCTCCAAGTAGGCCCAATGGTTTGAAAAAGCTCAGCGCCTCTAATAATTATAATAATCTGACTGTATCGACGGCGAGCCCTTCCTTTATTAAGCTGCCGGCGAACGCTAATTCTGGGATGCCCAGTTCTTGGCCTGCTTTTGTTTCCTCTCCCACCTCTGCGTCTTCTTGCTGTGATGAATTTGAATGGGTCGCCGTTGATGGGACTGGAGACGAGAGGCAACTTGTGATTATGGATGATTATGCTCTTGCTCCTGTTCCTTCTACTGATGAAGTTCAAAACGCTGTCGCCGCCCTTCAACAGTAAGATGTTCCCTATCCCTTCTCATTGCGTTTTGGTTTTGGGTCCTCCAAAGGTCCTGGGTATTGATCAAAACCTTCTGTTTTTCATTTCTAATTTTCCTTTAGAAACTGCAACATTTTTTTTAATCAACAAACTGCAACAGTGTAAGTGTATTGTTATATCTTAAAACTTTGAATTCCTTAGGACAAGCATCAAAATATGTTTCAGATTTTATCATAGTTTTGCTTTTCCAAATTTTAGAAGATAAATTTTTCACATCCATAAAATATGTTTTGCAAATGCACTTTTATCGAAGTAATTTTGGAATTGGAAAAGTTGAAATGTTATTCAAAACTATAGTGGCCCTTTAGTTTTTTTTTTTTTAATGCTGTTACTAAGAATCCCAACGTGTTTTTCTAAAGGATGCTTCATGGTTGTTGTGGATGAAATTGCTCCTGTACTTTCATTGAAGTAACGGTATCATTTATATGTAACTGCTTATCTTTCACGTAGAAGTTCACAAGTGTTCACTCTTCTTGCTGTCTTGCTATTGCTGCTAAGTTTTTTGGTTATTTGCAATACAACAACCTATGATAATTGTGCTGTTTGTGCCAATGTAGCTTGTGTTCAATTAATTGTGTTTGATAAGGCTTACTGAGCTATTCTTACAGGCAAGAGTTAGAGCTCAACAGGTGTAATTTACAAGCTTTTGTTTTTCTTGTTTGTTTCCAACACGCCATTTCATTGTAATAAACATGCTTCACTTACATGATTATATTATAGATAGAGCTGTTACAGTAGTAAACTACTACTCCTGCCGTCTCTCTCTCTCTCTCTTGCTCCCCTCCCCTTTTTCTCCTTTGTTGGAGAAGTTTAAACCCAAGGATATAGTTCCGGTGAATTTTAGGTAAGTCAGTGAGAATGAGAAAGACTTTGGTAGCAAGTTTCGTTGGTCAGTAAAATTGATGGCTTGGTGCTTGTTCAAATGTTGTGGAAGATAACAAGTAAAAGGAAGGATCCCTAATATTGGAGAATAAAATATTTCATAAATCTTAAAAATTTTGAAGTTCCCAGCTTTTATATATTAGACAATGATGGTACATGACAAATCACAAAGCCTACCGACAAATTGAGATAGATGCAATGTTTCCAGAAATGCATGACTGCTAATATAAACTATCTAATCTTGTGATGTCATTCATGATATTGCTCAGTTCAGGAAGTGAATGAGCTGCTTGAATGACAACTTTATAGACTAAAATCATTCTCCTCAAGAATAGAACACATGAAATATGGTGATTATGTACACTGATAATTGTTTAGTTACTCCAAGCTTCCAGCTGATGAAATTGTTTTGCAGGGTATTTGATCCATGCTCATACCCCCAGCTTGTTAAGGATAAATGTTCTTATAATGAGGGAAAGGATATGGGAGATCTTATTTTGTGCCCACCCAGACTGATGCATCAAAATTCTTCATCTGGATCAGAGGAGGACTGGCAGGAGCCTGCTTTTTATCTTTGTAACTCAAGGATGCCTCCGTCTTATGGATTAGAAAGAGTGTATGATGCTTTCCATTTGTTGAGGACAGAGCCGACAGTTCAGGTGTCTTATGTTTTTAATTCTCTGGTTGTGTAATGTGAAATACTGGTTTTACATTTACCTCGCTTTTGTCTCTAAAGATATATGGTGAAGGTGACTTTTATCTATTTGGTTTTGAGCCTATAAGCTGCAATTTTTTGGATGGATCATTTATAACGTCCTTGACATTTTGGCAGAGGATGGTCGTGTCCTTATCATCTGACCAGGCTATTTGGGATGCTGTTTTGAACAATGAGGTGGTCCGTGAACTAAGAAATTCATACTTGGCAGGTTGGTGGAGATAAAAATATATATATATATGTTCGGTAGCTTCTCATGTGTTTGTTCTAGTATTACCTTGTCATTACGCATCATCATTATACCATGAAGTTAGTGGCATTGTTTCTTCAATGCATCCAACCCTGCATCCATTATAGCTTGTCTGATACTGCATTTTGCAACAAGGTTCTTTTACCTGAAAACAGCATGCTTCCGAAGTACTTGTGGAATTTCTGACCTTGGTGCTGTTATCAACACAATTTTCCTTGTACATGCAGTTGGAGGCGACAGTTCACAGGGTTCCGATTCGAGTTGTGAGGACACTGAAGCAATGAATGCCATGCAATGGATTGCCATTAACGCCAAGACTTTGTTCATTGAAGTACTCGAAAAGATCACTGAGCTCATAAGCAAGTTATTTAAGCCGCCTCCTGAAGACAAGGCAACAGCAGCTGCAGCAACAGATCCATTTGACCGAATGCTGAGGACGTCCTTCATGCTGTCTGTGGTGGTCTTGCTGGTTGTTATTGTGACTCGCGCACATCTACCTTGAGTTGAATTTGACAATGTTGCAGTAATCTGAGGTACATAAATAAGTTAGGTAGAATGCCAGCATGAATAAAATTTTAGTTACAGGTTTCAAACATTGTTTTCAGATGCTTGCTGATTACGTCTACTTGTTTTACTACCATAAGGTTATGTCTGCAAAGAGGTTACATGTACAAACCATTTTTAAAACTCACAGTATCTGAATTCGTGTAAATGAGTCAAATTCCATATATTTATTGAGAAAGTTACAGAGTTGAGCTCCTTTATCTCCCGTCGACAATGGTCATTCACTTTCTTTCTCAGAAAGGGAGAAGAACAGATCTGATTCCTTACCCTCACAAGAAGCAGGAACAGCGAGAGCAAGTGAAGGAGGTTAGACAGAAAACAGGGGGATTTGGGAATGAAGTCGAAGGAAACAGCTACAGGTTCGATCAAAAGTGAAGCTGTCAGATCTTTCTAGGGTTCCTGTACCCTGCCTATGACGCAAACTCAGATTAGAAAGCGGCCGAACTTGAAAATTTCTTGTTCCTTTCCTGCTAGCAATCTGGCATTCGGCTCTTCGCAAACTTTACTCAACGGAACATTGTAACCCTCTAATCAAGATCCAAACATGACGGATGGAAAAACTATAACCCCCAAACCATTGTCAGACACACCACCAAACTATGGAGCGTCACTGCCCAAACGAAGATTCATTAAGAATGCAGAACTGGGTTCAATTAGGTGAGTCCCTTTCATGGCAGTTTAAGGGGGCAAGGAGTTTAGCACCACTGCCAGTGCCGAATTCAATAACTGGAAACTGGATTATGACAGTCACTGAATCGTCTGTTAGTGACCAAAGCTTGCGTAGAAAGGTCAAATACATTTGGTTCTGAGTATTTCTGTCACTAAAAAGTCATATTTTTCTGTTTCTTATTGGCAACGAGTGCGAGTTCAATAGCTATGGGAACAAGGTTCCACCTTTCAGTCGCAACAGTGTTTCTGTACTCGTCCACACAGGAGCTTCATATTGATATAGTTGTATTGGAGGCTGGCGTTTTTGTATGGTTTTCAAGTGTTTAAACAGTAATAGATAGCAAAGAAGAAGAGCAGGTGTGCTGATTTATTTGCAAAATTTTGCAGCTGAACTTGTTTATTCCTGTTCCAATTTCTCCTATGTTCCAGCTGTTCATAATCTCCTGGTTAAAGCAAGGTGTTAAATATTGTTACAGTTGAATATACCGCATCCCAAAATTTTAAAGTATATTGTATGACATACCGTGCTGCATATCATTTTTATTTTTATAAAAAAATAAATGTTCGAATATTTTTTTAAGCTGACATAAATTTAATATTTTTTTTTACAAATTTTATATGCATTCTAATTTTTCTCATCATAAATTGTCAAACATAAATAAAATATATATGATAGAAGATATTTTTAATATAAAAAATAAAAAAATGTTATATATAGAGAAAAATAAATAATCCTCAGAAACAAACTAATTTATTAATATAAAAGAAAAAAAATAATATTTTAATAATAACAATATATTTTCTAATACCATATTGAATTCCTAGGTGTCTCAAAGTAACTACTAAATTTTTATGTTAACTAAGAAAATTAACCAAAGGAATAAAAGTAAATATTTATTTTATGATGTGTATTAATTATATTTTAATGTTTTTATATATTTATGATATTTTGATGTAAAATAACAAAAAAAAATATCTCCCACATATTTATGAAAAATAAAATACTGCAGTACATACCTTACAATATTTGCGGTATACCACAGTTTTTGGACAAAATGTACACAAAAAATGAGCGATATGTAAAATATCATGATATATTATGCAATAAAATGACAAAGTGTGAAAACATTTGTATAATGCATCACTTACCCATGGTAAGTGGTATATTATGCAGTATACCGCGGTATTTAATTCCATGGGTTAAAGTGCATCAAAAGAGTTATAGATTGTTCACTTAATTCTCACACGATTTGCCTAAAATTTGTTTAGAGGTTATTAAAGTCAGGATTCTACATAGAATCATTTTTTGTTTTTTCTATAGTCATAAGCTATAAGATTCTATAAGAAAAAACCCTCAAAAGTATAAAAAATTATAACCACACAAATGGCAATTTGAAAGTTTATATTTCACAATAATTTCCCCTAGTAAGCATTTAATAACACAAAGAATATAGTTTATATCATAAACATAAAACATATGAATTATGATTTAAATGTGTTTTTGTCATTTGAAATATTTTTGTGAATATTTTAGGTGGTTAATTTGGACAATGTAAAACATTTAGGGTTTAAGTGAGAATGAGTAACAAGTTGGATAACTTTTATAAGGTTAGACGCAAAACAAAGATGAAAAGAAACAAGGGACATGATGCAGGGAGAAATCTACAGCATTGGAAATCAGCCCTCCAATTTTTGGAGGCATGAGGGGACCCAAAGCAAACATATAGAAGATTCCTCACGTAAATAAATGTTGTTCAAATGTTGAAGCAGTTGAACTAATACGCCCAAAACTCCATGTTTTCTTCTTTTACTGCTATACCGCATTATATATTATTAGCTAATAAATTGAATTACTAAAAGAGAAAAATTCAACTTCCCCACCACCGATCACTCCTTCATCAGCACTAACTCGCCCCTCTATGACACCTTTCTCCGATAGCCTCCCCAGACAACAATGTTACCGGAAAATAGAAACTGTTGTCAGAAGTGGAAGGCCAGCTTCCAGGCCTTATATTTCTCCAAGAGAGGCTCAACGAGTGGTGAAGGAGGTTGCTTCTAGGCCTTTAATTTCTTCAGGGGAAATGCCGCCAATTTCTCCGGCATGCATTCTAGATGGCCGTCTTTGATCATCTCCATGAAGTTCCTCAGGCGGCTTTCATAGCCATGGGAAGAGAAGAAGAGAACGATGGGTTGCTTTGATGATTTGATCCCACATGAAGAGAATAAGAGGAGAAACAAAGAGTTGGGGTTATAAAAGAAACAGCTTCCTTAATTGTATCTGCCAGTTGAGAAACTAGGCTATAAAAAGCGAAGATTTATGCTAATTTATGTTCAAGGTTGAATATTTATGAATCTGATTGTTTTTACGATTCCGTGAGTATAGGTCATGTATTTTCTTGCCTTTATCACGGAATACGTTCTTAGCGGGGCTCAAGGCACTTTTTGCATATGAAATCCTAAAATCAATCTTATCGTGACTTGAGTTGCATTTTTTATAGCCAACTAACATTTGAAAATGAGTAATAAAATACTCAGAATAGTTCATTGGCACAGAGATTAAGAGATTACGTGTTAACTGGCAGCAAATACTTGTTTTAAGCTAATTTTGGTTGTGGTGGGATGAATTTATTTGGTTTCTTTGTCTCCCCACCAAAATCCATCTCCGATTCTAAACTACTCATATTCTCTCGCTCCATTAATTAAATTTCTAGCTCCGCTTAATGCTTTAACGGACAACTGAACCTTGGTTGAAATTCAACTCCCCTGTTAACTAAGAGTTGCACTTGTTCTTTGTCTCCCACACCAAAATCGATGAGTTCTTCGTCGGACCTGGAAATTCAGAAGAATGGGCACAAAATCTTAAATAAGGATGAACGACGGGAAATATGTTTAGCATTAATGAAGGAGCGCAACAGCAAAGGGAAATTAAAAAAAATGATTGATTTTGAATGTTTGTAATCAATTCTCTGTTAGTCGCTACACTGTTTAGCGAATTTGGAATGGGATAAAGGAAAAATTCGAGAACAATAGACCCATTGAGCTCAATACAAGGTTTGCTGGAGTTACAGGTCCCAAACACATTCATGTTGATCTAAACCTTGTTACAACAGTCCCTTTACATCGGCAAACAACCATCCGAACCACAACAACAAAGCTTAAAGTGTCAAAATCCACTCTTCACAACGAGTTAAAGAAGGGGTACTTAGGCGCTACTCAAATTCCATCAAACCTTACTTGACATATCAAAATAAGAAAGATACATTGAGGTTCTGCTTATGTATGATTGAAAAGAACTCTTTTGTGTATAATCCTATGTTTATTTATATTTTGATTATGTACATATAGATGAAAAATGGTTTTACTTAAGCAAAAGATCAGAGAAGTATTATCTTTTGCCTGATGAAGCAAAGCCAATACGCAACTGTAAAAGCAAGTGTTTCATCATGAAAGTCATGTTTTTTTCTACTATTACTAGGCCTAGAAATGATCCAATAAGTGGGATAGACTTTTCTGGCAAAATTGGAATTTGTCCATTTGTATATCAAGAGCTAGCAAGGAGGAAAAGCAAAAATAGAGTTGCTGCAACAATGGAGACAAAGGCAATTGTTTCAGTCATAAAAGAAGTTCTTAAGGCTTCCTTGATTGAGAAAGTTTTACCTGAACTAAAAAAAATAGCCTCACACAAGTCCCATGAGGACAAAATACATTCAACAAGACAATGCAAAACCACATATTAAGGTTGATGACTTTGATTTTTAGGAAGCTGTAAGAAAAATTGGGCTGGGCTTAATATTCAATTGGTATGCCAGCCTCCCAACTCTCTGGACATTAATGTGCTAGATTTGGGTTTTTTTTCAAGCCATACAATCTCTCCAGCACCAATAATCTCTGAAAAATATTGATGAATTAGCAAGCGCTATTGAAAAAGTGTTTGATGAATTTCCATCCATAAGTTTGAGTCATGTCTTTGTCACTTTGCAATTATGTATGATAGAAGCGATGAAGTCAAAAGGCTACAAGGCTACAAGATACCACATGTGAACAAGAGTCGGTTGGAGCAAGAATGTAATCTCCCAACTAAAGTTCTTGTGGCCCATGAAATTATCGAGGCTGCACAAGCACATTTGCAGGAATAAATACTATGCATTTCGTGTAGGAATGTATGTAATTGTTGCCATTTTTTTTACTTTTGCTTTTGGTAGTTATGTAAGTAATTTGAAAATAGTCTTGCCTGGTGTAAATAGGTCATACTATTGCCTCTTTGACAAAAAATTGCATAGTAAAGGTTCTATCAGGCACTAATTTAGTATGTTGATTTTGTAATCCGTTAACTAGTGCTACTATTTTCTGTAACAATGCAATTCCGCCTCTTGTGAATGGAAGTGGATTTTTTATTCTCTATGTTAATATGATTATTTGGTTGAAATCCCGTTTTGTTGCCTTTTGAAAGTTTATTTTGATAAAAAAAAATGTGTGTGCGAGCTTTGGTCTTCAATGGAAAACCAAAACTCACATTACTGTTACAACCAAAAGTTTCAGATTTGAAATTGTTACAAATTTTGGCTTCAGATTTGAGTTTGATAGACCAAATTGCCTAACTTAGCTAATTGTATAGGTGTTTATAGGCCTTGATGTCACATATGGTATTTGAAACTTGTTGACCTCATCTTCACATCAGAAATCTAAAAAATGGTTGAAATGAGCATTGAACCTATTTTTTATGCAGATTTAGTGCAAATTTCTCGAGTTGAAAGGTCAAAATGTGATTTTAAGGCCAAATTTTAGATTTCACTCCGTTAGCAACTTTATTTTGATAAAACAAACAAGTTTGCAAAGTTTGGTAGTTATTTTTTGCCTAAAACTCAAAATGACCAAGTGTGGTTTTGCATTTGGTTATGTCTCAGCCTTTTGGTACAAAGCCAAGCTATAGGTTGCTTTTTCTTAGAAATGCCTCAAACTTTCTTTGCATAATGAACTCTTAGTATTCAGATAATAGCATGCACCACTTACTTTAGAACCATTTTGGATCAAACTTTTACCAATAAAACTAAAACACCTTGATATGCTATTACAAAAGAGAAAATTAAGCACAGGATTATTTATTGGAGCTGTTTTGACTTTGGGTTTGACTTTAAGAAAGAAAAAAGTATCTCGAATTGAATTTTTGTAGATCAATTTGTACTTTTAAAGTGGACTTGTTCATGCATTCTGAGTAGAATTTTGGGTTTAGAAAATTTGATTCTGCTCATTGGTGTTGATAAAGGCAATTTTACTCCATAGAGTTTCATGAGTGGGCTTTAGATCATGTGTTCTATGTATTAAAGCAAAAAGAAGGTTACTCATCAACCAGTTGCAGTGGATTAGAGTCCATGGACTTGAAAGTATCCTAGAACACGAGGTTAAATAAGAGAAAGTGACTTATTGTACTAATAGACTGTTGCATTTTTGTTTAAGTGATCATCTTTGACTTAATAATTGACTTCGTAAATAAAAAAAGATTTTGGCTTGAATCTTTGTAGATGAGTTTGTTTTCATAAATAAGGGTTGCTCAAGTCTTTAAGTCAAGAATATGGCCTCAAATTTTAGGAAATGTTCAGCTGGTCTGATAATAACAAAGGAGTATTGCAATAGTGCAAAATAGCTATTACTTTAAGCTTACAAGATTTAGCATAGGCAACGGGCATAACTGAGGAACTTAGTCTGGTTTATGAAGAAAACGGTGTAGAAAATTAATCTGCAGAATTGTAGCAATTTTCTTTGTAGCATGTCTAACTGAGGAACAAACTGAATGTTAAATTGGTGGAGAGTTTTTTGCATTGCTGCAATATGGAGTATTCAATGTTCAAGTCCAGATTACATGCACTAGTTTTTAACCAAACATTGTCCTTAGTATTTTCTTACAACCAGCTAAACACACACATTGGCAAAACAAGTTTGAAAGACAAGCTGCAGGTTGTAAGGATATGAGGCAATAAATACATCAACACAATGTTCAAAAAATTGAACTTCATTTCATTAGCTGCTTAACCAATGATACATAATTGTTGGTTACATGAAAAGTCACTTCATGTAAATCCATTTTATAACATTAATTAGTACAAGGGTTAAGGCACTACATTTGGTAGTGCCCTAGGTCTTGCAAAAATCAACCTCATACTAAAGAGGAAGCAGTAGAACCATTTACACTTTTGAGCACCAAAATTCTTGGCTTGTACTAAGAACACTTCTACATTGATGTACTACACTACTTTTTACGGTTTCACACTTGATGACACAAACTCTTTATCCTCAGCTTTGGGCATATGTCATTGCAAGATATGAATTCTCTCGTAGGCTTTGATGACTCTAGATATGTAGCAGCCTCCATCCAAAGCTCATTTCCTGGCATTACACCCATGAGGCTAGAGAGTATGACCATAACATTGCCCATGTTACTAGGTTTCAGAGTTGATAGTGTAGATTGCTTAACCAGTGGAATACTAGAGGAATCAAATAAGGGATGAGACCAACAATCCCTTTATGGTGCATTTTGGTCCAAAGATATTGCATTCAACTCTGTTGCTTGGTTTGAAGAAATCTCAAGTACCTATGTCGCCGTATGTGAATTATGCAATTTGTTTTGAGTATTCATAATGGCTGAGCTTGTCTACTTGTAGTAACTAAAGCAATAAGATGTACCAATTGTTATCAAAACAAGTATAAGCGCAAAAAACTTAAATTTGTGTGCAATTTGTGTCTGACTTTCTGATGCTTTCTTTGTTTATGAGCTAAACTTAAATGACTGAAACATTTTTCATCTTTAAGTGGGTTCATAACAAGAATAGAAAATGCACTTAACAAGACGTCCTTATGTCATTACATGTTCAGACTTCAGCAAAGAAGTCAATTTAACCCCAATACAGCCAATGAACCAAATTCAGAAAACAAGCAATGACAAATTTTCAGTCAAAACAACTTTTTTCTTTTTGAAACAAAGTAGGAACTCATGATTTTACATCCTGAAAAGCAATCGAACTCATGATTTTACATCCCGAAAAGCAATCATTTATGTTTAAGCTATTTATCTCATAATTCACCATAGTGAAAACAAAAAAAAAAAAAACCAAGAAGTCAATTTAAAAAACTGACTGCCTTTGTAATAACATGCTTGCTTAAATAACTAGCCCTCTGCTCTTTGATGTTCGCAACTAAACACTAAAAATAATTGTGACACACCAAGTAATTGCAGGCACCAAAATGCCCAACCCCCTATTCCCTCCAACGTTTATTCCCATCCAATAGACGGAGCAACTCCATGGTCACATTTAGTACGACAGCAATCAACAGAGTTGCAGCAGCACCCTAACCATCTCTAGGTGTAGCAACTTCAACCCACACATTCAAATGCAAGCTCGCCTACAAGGCCAAAATAACTAGAACAACACTAGAGAAAATATGGGAAACAATATTGTAAGTGGAGCAGGGCAATAAAGGGTCAGAGAAAAGATGGGCAGCTGACAATCTTGTCGAAGAGGGGCTAGATTTTGTCAACGACGATTGCCATTGGCACTTGCAATGGCAATATCGACTTACTGATAGTCATGACATCAAAAAAATTGTCTTTGCCACCAATGGGGCACTTGGGTTGCGAAAGGGGAAGAAGAATTTTGGGGATTTTGATCATACTTGAGAATGAGGTCTGATAAACTGGAGTTTTAAGGTAAAGATTAGAAAAAAGGTAATATAGTAAATTAGATAGTAAAAACTTACCAAATAAGGAAATGATGCGAAGAATTTGGGACAACCCAAAAAAGAATATAGTGCAAAGAATATGAAATGGAAGGAGTAAGACTTATGCATCTAAATACACTTAACCTGTTTTAATGGTCAAATTTATTGGGGGTCATCTATCTTATTTTCATGTCCAAAATGAATATCTTATTATAAATTTGGATCATTGAACTATCATATCGTTTACTGCTAGTCCAAATTGTATGCTTTCCTTCATTCCAACATTAAATTGGACGAAAAATGTTGATTTGATTAAATAAAAATTAAAATAAATTAGAAAATAACACTTATAGCCTTCTCACTTTTCTCGTTAACAATTTTAAACCTTAAACTTCTAAATCTACTTCCCATGCTCTATCTACCTCCAACTCCTACTTACCTTCTGCTCCTCCTTTTGCCCTTTGCTGCTTCTGCCACTGGTTCACCACCAGCCATTCCCCAATTGCCTTTGCCAATTTGCCCACGGCTTGAATGAGCCTTATCAGGAAAACACTCATTGTTGTAACTACCATGTGCTCGAATACAAAAGAGAAAAGCACGTCCTTGACCAGCTTGGCAATTTCCTCGTCGAACACTTGCCACGTTGGAGTTCCTTGTTGTCCGTAAAAGGGAGGTCATTGTGGATGAGCAACATGGCGTGTGCTACCTTGACAATGCAAGCTGCTGGCATAGCCAAGAAATGAAGAACACAAGCAATGCCAAACAATCAAACCTAGCCCAAACCACAAATAATTTTGAATTGTCCATAAACTAATAAACCTAAATTTGACTATCTACCTAGATCTTCCAACCTCACTGTAGACATCAAAATTTAATTGGGTTAAATATATATATTAAACTCAATTTAAATTGTCTAGCCCATTTTTTAAATTAATGTCCAAAATTTAAAAGTCCATCAAATTTTGGAAACTACAAATTTAAGAAACCCAATTTTTAGGAGCCCAAAAGCATGCAACCAAAAGTCTACAATGAAGACTTATTTTGCTATCTTAGCCAAAGTCCATTTTGGTAAATTGGGCCTTAAAGTCCAAAATTACTAAAGTCCATCATTTAGTCCAAATATTATAGAACACTCTAGAATGTTTCATTAATTATTTTTTTAAATTAAATAAATTAGATAATTAATGAGAGATAATTATCATATTTATTTTCTCTTAAGAAAAATACAAGAGATAAATATATGATAATTATCATATGTGGTTCTTTTGAACCAAACAATCTCTTTTCTACACCTATAAATAGGCCCCAAGACTGAAGGGAAAAAGAGGAAGGGAACAAAAATTGGAGAAGAAGTAGAATCGGGGAGAAAAAAAATCTCTTTACAAGAAGCTTTCTCCAGCTCTTCAAGCTGATCAAGCACAAACGCCCGGTGAGAGAAGAAATCAAGTTCAAAAAAGATCAAATCTTAGTTTCGAGGCCAAATTCGAAGAACGCAGTAAGGAACGCGAAGAACGCAAGACAGTGATTCATCAAGTTCAAGTTCAGATCCAGTGGAAGCGGTGAGGAACATGAAGAACGTGAGACAACACTGCATCAAGTTCAAGTCTAGATTCGGCGGAAGTGGCAAAGAACGTGAATAATTTGTTTCTGTGCTGCGTCAAGTCAAAACTCCAAGGAAAGAGGCAAGAAAACGGCGAACATTGCCCGGAGCCCCCAAGTTTAAAGAGTACAATAGAAAATCTCAAACTGAAAGAAGCAGCAGGGATCTCAGTTTGTATTCGTGTAAGATAAATTTGGAGTCTGTGTTCGTGAAGAAGCCATTCGTTTCTCTAACAAAAGCTCGAAGCATTAATTAGAGGATTGTGTATATGAAAAGCACACTATAGAGTCGATCCCCCAAAATCTTTGTTCTAAATTTTAATATTATAATTTGCACTACAATTAATTTCATGGTGTAATTTTTTACACGCAAAATTTGTGCGTATAAATTTTTGGTGACTCTACTGGGGAAATTCTCTACCTTTCATCTCTCATATCGAGGAAGCTTTAAAGAAACTCAAGTAAAGATCATGGAAGCCAAAAGTGCTGCTATCAACACCGAGAAGTCTGCGGCAAAGGAAAAGGAAGTCACATCGGTCACTTGTGCAAAAGCTCATGCTGAAGAATTTCAATTGGTGTCTCCGCTAAAGCAATTTTCTTGCAAAAGCAAGAAAGAAATAGTTGCTGTAGAGAATCAAGAAGTTCAACCAACAAAAAGGAGATCCAATCCTTTAAACCACTCCAACCACTCAAGTAGGAACAAGGAAGCGGGAGTTTCTACCGAAAAGATAAGGGTTTCCTCATCTTCCGAGACATCAATAAAGAAGGCCACCACAAATGAAGAATCTAAAACTAGATTTGTGACTTTCCAAAAAAAAAAAGTGGGCAGATTATTCTTCATCCTCGGAGTCGAAGTTGCCAACCTTGGTAGTAGATTCTAGAAATCCTGAGGATCGTCTTGAGCAAATAGCATTTTCTATCGAAAGGTTGACAGCCAAACTTGAAGAGAAAGATGCCCAGATTGTGTTGTTGATGAGTAAATTAAAAGCTCAACATTTTCTTGGGGAAGCAACTATAAGTGGCACTAAGCAAGCTGTTGATCTTATTGCTGAAAAACTCGAGAACATGGAAAAACAGCAAAAACAAAGTCAATATGATCGTATGGTCCTGCAAAGTGCTTTGAACGACACAACCCAAAGGTTTGTGGTTTCACTGTCTGTGCAGCAACTACAACACCTGATCATGGATACCATTCGAGCTCAATCCAAAGTGGCTCTACAATCATCCCTAGTGTATGCAAAGTCGTACTCAATGAGGATCGATGAGCTAAGGATGCCGTTAGGTATCAACCACCAAAATTCCAACAATTTAATGGCAAGGGCAATCTAAAGCAACATATGGTGCACTTCATTGAAACCTGTAATAATGCCGGGACTTATGGTGATCTTATGGTGAAACAATTTGTGCGATCATTGAGCCGCCTTTCACTAGTACATGGATATTCCTACTATATCCAATGATGGATTAGACCAACTTGAAAGAGAGTTTTTGTCACGCTTCTACAACACAAGAAGGACAGTTAGCCTCCCAGAGTTGGCAGTAATCAGAAAAAGGAATGATGAACTGGTGACAGAATACATAGAGCGATGGAAAGCCAACGTCCTCAATTGTAAGGAGCGAACAAGTGAAGTATCTTCCATCGATATGTGTGCGCAAGGGATGCACTGGGGAATACTCTATAGCTTGAAAAGAAACATGCGACACTCATTTGAAGAACTCGTAACAAGGGCTCATGATTTGGAGATCTAGATTGCAAGGCATGAGAGCTATATTCCAAGCGGTTCCTCTCAAAAGAGAAATGGCAAGAAAGACAAGGAAGAAAAAGTTGTGAAAATAAAGGAAACCATGGCTATAGCTACTACTCCAACGAAGATCTCCAAAAGGAGCTCAAGTCTTGATACTAAATTTGTGAATGGCCAACCGAATGTAAAGAAAAGATTAGCACTCAAGAAACTTGAAGCAAAGAAATACCCATTTGCAGATTCGGATATGCTGGCAATCTTGGACTAGTTGTTAGAAAGGAACTTGATAGAACTGCCAAATCCAAAGAGACCAGAAGAGGTTAGAAGAGTGGACGACCCTAAGTATTGCCGATTCCACCATATCGTTGGCCATCCCGTTGAGAAATGCTTTGTGTTGAAAGATCTCATAGTCTGCATGGAAAAGGAAGGGCATATTAAATTCGATGATTTGGATGAACCATTGGTTGCCAATGTTGCCGAGATATGCTTTGGAGTGACTTCCCCGAAGTTCATAGAAAAACATGAGGATGAAGTCAAGATCTCTACTCAAGACTTTACAAAAAAAGAAAATACACTTGAAGTACTCACATGTGGCCCAAAAGATATTGTCCCAGTGAAATTTGAAGTCAATGATGAGGTAACAGCTATTTATGCATACCCTGGCATGCCAAATTACTCTAAAGACCCAAATGGCCCAAGCTTTTATGAAGTTATGGTCGATGACTTAGATACATGGGAGTCCTCATCTAAGTCAGAAGATGAAATTGGTCATGGATGGTCAACGTTCATAAGTAAGAAAGATAAGTATGCTTGGACAAGAAGGGTAAGCATCCCAAGTCCTTCAAGAGTGTTCGACCCAATGAGCTACCAAGCAGAAAAGCCAACCGGGTGGAGAGATTTAACAAGTTCTAGTTCATCAGACAAGCAAGATGGTGAATGGACAATGGTAAGAGACCGAAGACGAAGAAGGAATCAACCACCACACTATCATTTGCTAGAAGCTCCGAAAGACAAAAAACTGGAAGGGTGTAACCCCATAAGAGTGTATCCTCCAATGCCTAGGAAAATTCGGAAACCACTACATCCAACAGGTGCAGAATCACCACAGGTGGTTAAGAGGTCTGTGACACTGTTAAACTATTTCCCAAATTCATACTTTATAAAACATAATGTGGAGGTAAACATTACATGCGTTCACGGAGATAACAAATCAAGTTGTAGCCAAAAGGGACCCGACAAAGTAAGCATTCGAGGTAAGGTTGATATGGTAAAGGCTGGCATCATCTCTAAACTCAAAGATTTCCTTGCAACCATAACCATGAATGAAGTCCTCAAGTTACCGCAAAATGTTCGGCTAGCCTTACTTTAAGTGCTCATTGACTCATGAGCTTATGAAGGAAAAGTGTTTCACAAAAAGGCAAATGATATGCATGTCACCTGCATGGCTAAAATATCTTTTGATGACGAAGACTTACAGTTGGGCCATCTTTTGCATAATCGACCTCTTTATGTAAGTGGATATATTTGGAAACACCGGATTATGAGGATCTTAATTGATGGTGGCTCCACTATAAATATCATGCCTATTCGAACACTAAAGAAGATCGGGTTATCCACAAAGGATCTTTCAAGTAGCAAGTTGATCATCCAAGGTTTCAACCAAGAGGGTCAATGCTCTATAGGGAAAATTCAGCTTACAATAGAGATAGAAGAGTTGAAGACCTCCGCTTTGTTCCATGTTCTTGACGCAAATACTTCATATGACTTGCTATTCAGCGTACTTGGATGCATGAAAATGGAGTTGTACGATCAACTTTGCACCAATGCTTTAAGTATATTGATAGTGATGGAAGCATCAAGCGTGTCGCGGCAGAAACTGCCCCTTTTGATATTGAGAAAACCCATTTTGCCGATGCCAAGTTTTACCTAGAGGACTGCCAAAATACGAAGCCGAAGGCTTTTTCCATAATGCTCCCTAAAGCAAAGAGCACCAAAGAGAACATTCCTGCCTCGACTAGTAAACCCTGTTTTTCTAAAGAAGATGTTAAAGTGCTAAAAGAAGACTTGGTCCTACCAATTTCCTCGGTCTCCAAATTGGCTGTGTCTGATAAACCTACAAACAAAATGAAAGAATTTCAAAACTTGAAAGCAAATGCATGGTTTGGTTCCAAGGTCGGCAGGATATGGTAAGGGTAAACCTCGGCAACTTGGTGATTTGGATGCAATCATTGGAAAACGCAACTGGAGAAAAGCATGGTTTAGGATATCAACCATCTAACCTCGTAAAGAATGCGTCACGCAACCTAATGATGATTCAGATTTATGAATATAATGAAGACCAAGTAAAGTTGCAGGTTAACCATGAAGAAAGAGAAACCTGTGAGAATATTCGAGTCTCCGTATTTAAATGCTTTGGACCAAAAGTCTCTATTAATAATATACAAATAACCTTAGTTTTTGCACAGCTTAGGCCAAATGGAGCTTATCCGAAAGCACAAGCAAAGGCCAAACGCCAGAGGCAAATGAGACAAAGGTGTTACCACCAAACATTTCACGAAGCTGATGATCCTTAAGAAGAAGTAGCCTTCTACAATAATGTCGCACTTGAAGGGCAAGATCAAGATGAGCTAAGCATGGAGGAAGTAGTCGAGAGAACTGAACTAAGCCCTATACCTAAAGCTTTTGAGGAAGGGGGCAAGCAACTGTTGATGACTTGAATGAACTAAATGTAAGGACGCTGGATCATCTAAAGCCGGTATTTGTGAGCACCTTGCTAAGTCCTGAAGAGGATGCGAGGTACTTTGAGCTACTGAAAGAATATGAAGATGTCTTTGCATGGTCCTATAAGGAGATGCCCGGATTGGATCCAAAGATCATTGTCCATCACCTTGTCATGAAGCATGGATCTCGCCCCGTCCAACAAGCTCAACGGAGATTTTAGCCAGAACTTATTCCAAAAATTGAGGCTGAAGTAGATAAGTTTATTGATGTGGGTTTCATTTGAGAAGTTAAGTATCCCACCTAGATTTTATATTGTGGTTGTAAGGAAGAAGAATGGCCAAATCAAAATCTGCATAGACTTTCGGGATCTGAATTTAGCCTGCCCAAAGGATGACTTCCCCTTGCCAATAACAAAATTTATGATTGACTCAACGACGAGACACGAAGCTTTGTATTTCATGGATGGGTTCTCTGGTTACAACCAAATTCACATGAATCCGAAAGATGAAGGGTTTACAGCTTTTTGTACTCCAAAGGGTATCTATTGTTACAAAGTTAAGCCATTTTTACTCAAGAATGCCGGTGTAACTTACCAGCGAGCGATGAAAAGAATCCTTGATGACATGTTGCACAAGAAAATAGAATGTTATTTTGATGACTTGGTGGTGAAGATGAAGAACAAGTCAGAGCACCTAAAAGACTTGCATAACATCTTTGACTGACTTCACAAATACCAACTAAAGATGAATCATCTCAAATGTGTTTTCAGTGTTACATCTGGAAAATTCTTAGGATTCATTGTCCGCCATTGTGGCATCGAGGTTAACTGATCAAAGATAGATGTAATCCTGAAAATGTTTGAGCCAAGTAACACTCATGAGCTTAAAAGCTTGCAAGGAATATTAGCATACATAATGCAGTTTATCTCCAACCTAGCAGGACAATGCCACCCGTTTAGTAAGCTCCTAAAAAAGGATATGCCTTTTATTTGGGATGACATTTGCAAGAATGCATTTCAAAGTATAAAGGACTACCTACTCAATCCACCCGTTCTTGCTGCTCCAATTCAAGGAAAGCCTTTAATATTATACATAGCTGCCCAAGAACACTCATTGGGGGCATTTCTTGCTCAACAAAATGATGATAGGAAGGAAAATATACTCTACTATTTGAGTCGAAGGCTAGTGGGGGCGGAGGTAACTATTCTCTTATTGAGAAGATATGCCTTGCACTGATCTTTGCTATAAAGAAGCTAAGGCATTATATGCTAGCCCATGTAGTCCATCGTGTGTCAAGGGCCAATCCATTGAAGTTCTTGATATCAAGACTGGTACTTTCGAAAAGGTTGGCTAAATGGGCTATTCTTCTGTCTAAATTTGACATAGTGTTTATCTCGCAAAAGACAATCAAAGAACAAGCATTGGCAAACTTTCTAGCTAATCACCTTATACTAGCAGAATGGGAACTCCTAGAAGACCTACAAGATGAGGAAATCTTCTTCGCACAAATTATCCCGACCTAGAAGATGTTCTTTGACAGTGCATCTCAAGAATATGAAACAGGGGCAGGTGTGGTGTTCGTTTCTCCCTACAATGAAGTTTTGCCATACTCTTTCAGTTTACTCGAGAAGTGCTCGAATAATGTAGCGGAGTACCAAACCTTGCTAATTGGATTTGAAGTAGCCATGGACATGCAAATCCAAGAATTGGAGATCTTTAGATATTCTAAGCCGGTGGTCAATCAACTTCTCTAAAAGTACGATGTTTGAAAACCTGAGTTACTTCCTTTATTCGAATATGCAAGATATTTACTGGAGTGATTAGATCAAGTAACCATCCATTACGTTGCCCAGGGGCACAATCGACATGCCAATACTTTAGCTAACCTGGCAGCTGTTCTAGCAAATTCAACCAAGCAAGAAGCCTCGATCCAAGTACACAAGAGATGGGTGGTACCGCAAATGTTAGTTGAGAAATATGGGTCCATTCATACTATTTTCATCATCGAACCAAAAGAGGATTGACGACAACCATTTATTAGTTACTTGGAACATAGTAACTTACCTAAAGACCTTTGCCGTCGAGCTGATATTCGCCAAAGAGTACTAAGGTTCATCCACTTCAAGGAAGTTCTTTATCGCCACTTTATCGAATGAGTCCTCCTTAAATGCTTAAATGATGAAGAAGCTGGCCAAATTATAGAAGAAACTCATTCTGAAATCTGTGGAACTCATCAATCTGGACCAAAACTTTACCATCGTATTAAAAGAATGGGATATTATTGGCCAACTATGTTGAACGATTGCATCAGCTACACCAAGAAATGTTAAGCCTGCCAGTTTCATGCCAACTTCATTCATCAACCTCCGGAGTTGTTACATCCCACAGTGGCTTCCTGGCCTTTTGATGCTTGGGGGGCTTGACATTATGGGGCCAATCACTCCTAAGTCATCCGCTGGGCACTCATTCATCTTGGCCACCACAGATTATTTCTCAAAATGGGCAAAAGCTATCCTATTGAAGGAAGTCAAAAAGGAGAATGTAGTAGAATTCATCAAAATAAATATCATTTACTAATATGGAGTTTCCCACTACATCATCACCGACAATGAAAAGTTGTTCTACAATAAATTGATGGATAAACTTTGTGCCAAATTCAAGTTTGTCCAACATAACTCATCTATGTACAACACTACAACAAACGGTTTAGCTGAAGCCGTCAATAAAATATTGTGCAACATTTTGAAAAGGGTCATCTCAGGTTCAAAGAGAGATTGGCATGAGAAAGTTGGAGAAGTCCTTTGGGCATATCGAACAACACATCGAACCCCTATTCAAACAACTCCATATTCCTTGGTCTATGGTGTAGAAACAGTCCTCCCGTTGAAATGTCAAATTCCTTCATTAAGGATAGCTTTGTAAGAAGGATTGACCAAAGAGGAAAATACCAAGTTGAGGCTAAAAGAGCTGGATGCTTTAGACGAGAAAAGACTTGAAGCTCAACAACACTTAGAATGTTATCAAGCTTGCATGGCAAAAGCTTTCAACAAGAAGGTACGCCTGAGGACTTTCATCATGACGAAGAGCGTTAGAGAAAAGTTTGTGTCAAAGTGGGATGGCCCGTACGTGGTGACCAAAGTCTACACCAACGGTGCTTACAAGATTGTGGATAATGACGGTTTAAGAATCGGCCCCATCAATGGGAAGTTCTTGAAGAAGTTCTATGGATAAAGGCTTAGGGACATGCTCCTTGTCACAAGAGCCTAAACTGTATGACAAAACAAAAAAAAACACAAAAAAAAATGCAATACTCCTGGCCCGCACGAGTATAAACTGTGTACAGCGAAATCCTACAAAAAAATGTAATACTCCTTGCCCGCACTAGTATAAACTATGTATGGCAAAATCCTCAAAACAAAAAATGTAATACTCCTGGCCCGCACGAGTATAAACTGTGTATGGCAAAATCTTCAAAACAAAAATGTAATACTCCTGGCCTGCATGAGTATAAACTGTGAACGGCTAAATCAAATGAAAATTTCCCTTTTGAGCTATGTTTTCCTTGTCACTTACTTCAAGTACATCATTATTATTAAGGTTGAGATGTTATTTGAAGGTTGGGAATAAGTAAGATAATGAGATTTAAAAAATAAAATAGACATCTTTATTACACTCCGGAATCCCACTACAGTTTACTTAATCCTAAAAACAAAAAAAGAAAGGAAAAAAAAGCTACATGGAAATGGTGGGCTAGCCCCCAGAAAAAATGTCTAAAAGTTCATTCTCAAGTTCTTTCCTTTGCCGATTTCTACTTCAATCCTCGATCCCCCTGCAGCTAAGCGATCTTTGATTTCTTCGCGCCTTGCATCCAAGGAACTGAGTGCTTCAATAGATTTCTGACTCTCATCTCAGAGCATGTCAATGGCTGTTAATGAATCGGCCACTTGCTGTTGAAACTTCTCTATCTGGGCATTAGCATTCTCTATGATATTAACATGTGAATTTATCTTCTCAGCAAAAGTCACCACTCGTGAAGTATGAATGCCAGATTCTGCTTCAATAGAAGTAAGCTCCCTCTGATTCACCTCTGGGTCTAATGACTGCATGGCTTCCTGCCTCTGTGAAAGGTACACCTCAGTTTCTTTAAATAGAAAATCCATCTTTTCAAATAAAAGGAAGCAATCCACAAAGAAACATTTTGTCAGAAGATTAGGAATTTCATCCCTCTTCTGCTATCGATCTTGTGGTGAAGAAAATCCATTTTGCAAAGCACCATCACCTTCCTTCTTCAAGTAGTCTATGAGGCCACGGTAAATAATCTCTTTAATAAGATCCACTGAAGCAAAAGACTCCTTTGGTATGCTGGAAGCACAAGAGAATATTGGCACAATTTATGGGTTTCCCTTCAGAGGAGGAGGTCTTGGGACTATATCAATGATAGGTGTCATGCACGGAGAAGCTATGACTTGGCCATTCGACACAACTTCCACTTCATCTTTCTCATTTGAATTATCTTCTATAGGACGATCAGATAAACCATCTAGAACTCCAATTGTCTCAATGCCATGTGTCAAGCCCTCTTCAGAGAGATAGGTGTTTTGATTCTGGTACATCAGGGAAAACTGTAACTAGAAGAAGATTAGATAAACTAAAATCAAGAAAACAAAAAAATAATTTTTTTTGAATCAAAACAGAAGGGAGATACTTACCCTTATTAAAAGACTTCGGGGACATACCAAGACTATTCCCGTTGACACCCAATTTCGTCTGATTATTAACTTTTTAAAAAAAAAAATTAGTTTAGGTGGCATTTTGTTTTAGGGACAATTTGCTCTTTTCATATGTTACTAATTTTAAGAAATATAAAATATTTAAGTGTAGGCATTAATTTAAAGTCCAAAGAGTTTCGTAGGGTTAGCTAATAATAATAATAATAATAAATAAATAATATAAAAATTAAAAAATTAAAAAAGGGGGAATTTTAAAATTTGAAAAAATTGAGAAGTTTGGGGTTAATCTATCAAAATTGAAAATTTTGGGAAAAATCTGACAAAATCTTGAAATTCTAAGGAAATCTGGTGATTTTTGCAAGGTTTTGGGCTAATTTGACAAACCAAACAAATTAGGGCCAAATTGTAATTTTGTGAAAAAATTGGGGCCAGACCAGTAATCAGTGAGAGGTAGAGGACTAAAACCGTTATTTTGACCAAATTATGTTTTAAACATGTTTCAAATTAAATTTTGAATTTTTTTAATTAAGAGAATCCAATGCCCCCACTAGTATAAATAGAGGTCCAAATTTGCGAAAGAGAGCATGAATTTAGCAAGATCTTAGCTCCTAACTTAAAAAGGGAAAATTTAGTTTTAGTCATTGGGCTCTCCTCCTTTCTTCCTAAAAATCCCTAACCTCTTCCAGCCACACGCCGACGCTCCTATCCCTTCCGTCTGCTGCCCGATGCTTCGGCCAAACCCGACCCTTCGTCTTCCCACTTCCATTCATCCTCCACCGTCGACAAAACACCTTCGCCGTTGCCCTCCGTCTGCCGCTCCAGCTCCACCGCCAGCTCCTCTTTCCCAGCGCGTTGCTCCATCGCCACCGTCAGCCGCCACTCCCCTCCGGCAGCTTCTGCTCGCTGCATCGTTGCCCAGCAGAGTAACGCTGCCGCCACCGCCCCCCGTTACACTGCCAAACCCGTAACCCAGTCAACATCCCTTTTTGGTATAACCCCCTTTTAATCCTTGATCTTTTTATTTCATTCATTTTTAACTACTAACTTTCTTATTTTGCAGAACTAGCCATTAACAGCAAGTTTTTGGATGTTTATTTTCCTTTCTTTCTTGGTTTTCTTTATTTTGTCTTTTTGTTCTTTTTTTATGGAAGGTTGTACCTCCTACTTTTATGTGGATGGCCAAACGGCCCACCTTATTTATTTTTTTGTATTTTTATTAATTCTTTTACTTGGATGGTCAAGCACCCTACTTTATTTATTTTTATTTACTTTCTGCATTTTATTATTTTCTGTCATGTGGATGGCCAAGCGCCCCACTTTATTTATTTATTTATTTACTTTCTGCACTTTATTATTCTTTACGTGAATGGCCAAGCGACCCACTTTATTCATTTTTATTTATTTTCTGCATTTTCTTATTTTCTGTTATGTGGATGGCGAAGCACCCCTACTTTATTTATTTATTTACTTTTTATTTTCTTTCTGCATTTTATTATTTCTTTATGTGGATGGCCAAGTCCCCCACCTTACTTACTTTTTATTTACTTTCGGTGTTTTAATTATTTTCATTATATGACTGGCCAAGCGCCCCATCTTATTTCTTTATTTATTCCTTTTATAGCTTATTTTATTATTTCTATTATAACCAAGTCTCCCGTATTTTATTTTTCTGTTAAATTTCTTTAGTCATTTGAAATGCTGAGTCACTTACCTTTTATTTATCTTTTATTATTTCCTTTAAATGACAAAGTCGATCCTCCTAGGCCGTTTATAAAAATAATTTCAAAATTCATAACCAGATGATCCAATAAAATCAACGGTTTGAATAAGTATTTTTTTATTTTTAAAAAAAATATATAATATGAACAAATTTAGGATCCACATCTGGCTGATCTAATAAGATCCATGGTTTGGATAATCATTTAAAAATCTTTCAAAAATAATAAAAAAAAAAGGTAAAAAAATTAATATTAAAATCATTAAAATCCATATTCGGATGATTCGGTAGAAATTATGATGTGGATTGATAATTAATTAAAATATTTAATAATAAATAAAGATTAAATTCATTAAATTCTTCATCCGGGTGACTCGATAAAGTTCATGGTTTAGAAACATCAAAATTTTCATAAAATAGACAAAAAAAATCAAAGATGAAGATTTAGAAGTCCATGTCGGGGTGGTTCGGTTAGAATCCATGGTTTGGAAATTAACTGAAATTATTTAAAAGCAAATAAAATAAAATTAAAATCAACTAAGGTGCCAATTTTGGGCGTTAGAATAAAGTTATTTTAGCGTAACCGTACTCCCAAGCTCTCGAACTCTCGTAGACCATTTTTAGGTATCCAATCGACTTAGGTGAAACTGATTGGTGGCGACTCAAAAAAAAAAAAAAACACGTTGCCACAATTCCCTAAGCTTTGACAAGAAGAAGAACATTTGTTACTTGAAGCTTGCACTCTAGGCTTCCGGCAAAAGCTACTCACGAGGTTTCAACTTGATCCTTTTTCCCGTAGGAACCACTAATGCTCTTGTCGCCAAACCCTTCTTTGGATCTAGGCTTTGCTCCTTAACCAAGGTTGGTGGAATTTTTACATAAGATAACTCAAAGCTTGGTTTCTCGCTTTCCAACAATACAGAGATTGAAATTTTTTCCAAAGCAGGGAGTACATCATTTTTCCACCAATTTGTATAGCTCAAGTCAACTTGCAAGCTAATGATAGAAGAAAACTTGGGGAAGTGGAACTTAGCACCTATACCAATCTGAGTCAAAGATAACTACGCTTCATATAAGGAGTCAAGTCGAGAAGGAAGAGTAGTAAGCCTTGGGTTGCCAGGAAGTCTTTGAAGAAAACCATGTTGCTGAGCAAACCGATGAGGGTTATAATACTCTGAGATAAAGGTATTGTTTCGACAATATGTCAAGTATCCAGGACGGAGGCTCATCATGAACTCTACGGTATCTTGCCCTCTTTTCCCATCATCAGCATGCTACCCTAGATTCATTGAAGCAGGCATAGGATTCCATGAGAAATCATAAGACGGAAGTCCATCACGTAGCAAAGACCTACAGTCAGCAGCAGAATCTTCCCAATGTTGATAAGCATTTAAGGTTCCACGAATCTTTTGGATTAGAGGATGATGAAAATCTTTGCTCATGGTGTCATAAACTCATCATGGAAAATGCAATGCCAACCCAAGCATAAAGGAAATGACCAAGAAATGCTACCTTCATCCTGCCAAGATCACGAGACTCTCCTTCAAGCTGCCCAATCTCAGAGAGCCTTCTAGAAATGCATGCCAGGATAAAAGGTACCAAACTAAAGGTGACTCCTTGTGCCATCTTTGATGCAACTTTGAAAGCTTTAGGCCAGAAGTCATCATTGAAAGGGAGAATGCAGCGGTAAAGCCATAAAGCCAAATAAGCAGCAATTTTGAGCTTATCACAAAATTTTGGAAAAGTAGGACACCCAAGCTTAGGGAAAGTCAGCAAATCGAATGGAAAATCAAAGTTCTGGGAAGCCATCATAAATGGTCTCTTGATTTGCAGACTTTTAGTGCATCGGCTACTACGATCATACTTCACTTGAGTCACCATTTGATATTACTTATAGGCACGAGGATTGGGAATAGGATCTTTCACATTAAACCAAATCCAATCAGCATGCGAAAGCCTATCTTTGTTCTTGTTAAAAGCAATCTCTGAAAAAGCCTTAAAGAGGTACATACAAGTCTTCGGCAAGCCATCTGCAGTACGATCCATGAGCTCAGTGTAGCTTAGCACAACCTCTTCATAATACTTTCCCTGAATGGAAAGGCCGCTGATCTCACGCAACTCCCAGAACGACATGGCAATTTCACCTTCTGAAGTGATGAAAGTATTCTGCCAGGAGACCAAGCCTCAACCAAAGCACGAAATATCCCATTCGGCCAAAGATAGTCAAAACGCACAGCTCCAATGGCAGAAGCTAAGTTAGTAAGCCCGTTCACCTGCACCAAACCACAAGTGTCAACAGTCCATTCCCTAAAATGACACAAATATTGAATCTCACCTCTCGAATTAAGGGAAGAGCCCCACTTCAGTTGATGACAGGAAATAAGCTCAGCCACATACGGGCTTGGAACATCATGAACATTCACATGAAACAGGGGAAAGCACAAGGATGGTCGACGATCTAGCAAGACAACATCTCCAGGAACCATATCCTTCTCCAAGGGATACTCACTAAGCCTCAGCATGCTTGATTCTTCAACGTGGTGTAGGTGCTCCACGGCATAAGAACCAATAGAAGGATAGCGAACGACAAGCTTAAGTGGGCCAACATCACCTTCAGAACGTGACTTCATGGTGGCCTTTGGAAGTAACAAATACTTGCCATCATTAGACTCAGTAATCCAATCAATCTTCACAAGCCTGGAAGCTAGTACAACTTCTGAACGCACCTTCGAGGCAGCCATCTTGCAACAAAATATCTGACTCGGAGAAGAAACTTGACGTAGCAGCAATAGCAACGACAATCACTCCACAGCAAAAGGACTTAGGCGGTCCGTGATAAAAAAAAAAAGGCACAAAGACAAGTCTAAAAAGATTTGCCTTAAAACCCAAAAGGTTCATCTACGCCCTCGGGATCCAAAAAGATTGAAAAATCCAAAATCAAAGTTTGGAGACGATCTATACTTAAACCCTTAGCTCCCTATGGTACTTGGGAATCACGAACTCAAGCAAATCAAGAAGTCCTAAAAAAAAAATCAGCTCTAGCAATATTGCATGCAAAAAATAAAAAAAAAAACACGAACTCTAATAAAGGCCAAAAAAAAAAAAGAGTCAGCTCCAGCAACATCGCATGTAAAAAAAAAAGGACGAACTCCTGCAAAAGCGAAAAAAAAAAAGTTGGGCAAACAAACATAGCTATGATCCTAGCAGCATGTATAGGCATGGAATAAGTCAAAGCATGTATAATAAAGACACATAAGCAAAAAAACGTACAAAGCATTCCATGGGCATGGAAATCAAAAGAAAACAAAGCTGAACAAAAGTTATGAGGGACAATTAAGACCTTAGTCAAAAAAGGCGGCAGACAAGTTTAGCTTGAAAAGTAAGAAGTCTCACTTGTCCGATTGCACCTAGGAAAAAAAAAAAGCAACAGAGAGCTGAAGAATAACGAAATCAGGTAGCAAAGCCAGTAGCCACCGAGAAAGGAAAATACCATGAAAAAAAAGAGAGGAAGAAACGAAGCGTACTTGACAGATTGAAGAATCACAACAAATGAAGCTTGAATTTATAATCTCTGCTGGTTTGGTTCAATTAAGTTTGTAAAATTTTATTGAGCTTGGAGATTAAATTCTATTGGAGTTAAAGTTCTATCATCTGTTAGAAATTCAAGTCAAATTCAACTCATACTTGCTGAAGAAGTCCAGTTTGATTTGTGCCAAGACGAAGCAAAGCCAACTCCTACACAAATTAAAAGTGAGTAGCCAAACCCCATGCGGATTGGTGCAAGGTCGTGAAGAAAAAAATGCAAGAAAAGTCTTTCTTACTACGCAAGGCACTTCCATTCCACAAAAAAAAAAAAAAATAAAAGGAAGCTGGCTTATTGTTCAAGCTCAAAAAAAAAAAATCCAAGGTCATGTTCAAGATTATCTTATTTATTACACCATAGAAAAAGAGTGTATAAATAAATAATCTTGAAAAGGTATTTGTAGACATCAAAATTTAATTAGGTTAAATATATATATATATATATTAAACCCAATTTAAATTGTCTAGCCCATTTTTTAAATTGATGTCCAAAATAAGAAACTCAATTTTTTGGAGCCCAAAAGCACGTAACCAGAAGTCTACAATAAAGACTCATTTTGCTATCTTAGCTAAAGTCCATGTTGGTAAATTGGGTCTCAAAATTCAAAATGACTAAAGTCCATCTTTTAGCCCAAATATTCCAGAACACTCTAGAATGTTCCATTAATTATCCTTTTAAATTAAATAAATTAATAAGAGATAATTATCATATTTGTTTTCTCTTAAGAAAAATACGAGAGATAAATATATGATAATTGTCACATGTGGTTCTCTTGAACCAAACCACTTCCTTTCTATACCTATAAATAGACCCCCAAGGCTGAAGAGAAAAAGAGAAAAGGAACAAAAATTAGAGAAAAAGCAGAATCAGGGAGAAGAAAAACCTCTCTACAAGCAGCTTTCTCCAGCTCTTCAAGCCGATCAAGCACAAACGCCCAGTGAAAGAAGAAATCAAGTTCAAAGAAGATCAAATCCCAATTTTGAGGCCAGATTCGAAGAACGTGGTGAAGAACGCGAAGAACGCGAGACAGTGCTTCATAAAGTTCAAGTTCAGGTCTGGCAGAAGCGGTGAGGAACATGAAGAACGCGGAACAGCACTGCATCAAGTTCAAGTCCAGATTCGGCGGAAGCGGTGAAGAACGTGAAGAATTCATTTTTGTGCTGCATCAAGTCAAACTCCAAAGAAAGAGGCAAGAAAGCGGCGAACAGCCCGAAGCCCCCAAGTCCAATGAGTACAGTAGAAAATCTTAAACTGAAAGAAGCAGAAGAGACCTCGGTTCATGTTCGTGCAAGACAAATCCAGAGTCCGTGTTCATGAAGAAGTCGTTCTTGTCTCTACCAAAAGCTCGAAGCGTTAATTAGAGGATTGTGCACGTGAAAAGCACACTTGAGAATCGATCCCCTAAAATCTCTGTTCTAAATTTTAATATTGTAATTTGCGCTACAATTAATTTTAGGGTATAATTTTTTACACGCAAAATTTGTGTGTACACTCGCCGTTAGCTGACCTCGGCTCAAGCGGCATCTACGTGTTCAACAATCTCAATTTTGTCTGTCTTCAACAAATCCAACTTCCTTTAGAACAATTTTTCACTTTGCCAAAACATCTCGTCTTCATTTCTATTTCAACAAATGGGTAAAACTCGGAACTCCTGAAGGCTCAAGCCACAGCATTTTTAGTTTTGTCCCAGGCTAACAGACCCACCACCTATTCAAGAAAATGCCAAGCTTATCTATTAAGCTTTACAGCATCTTTTTCAAGCTACAGCAAAAGCAAAAGCTTCAAAATTCAATTCAATCTCCTCTTCAGCAATCAAACCCTTTTGGGCTAACATCTCGCCACAAAGAACCCACAACCCCGATTAACCCTTCTTCTCCTCCATCAATGGCGTTGCCACTTAGGATATTCACATCGACCCCTTCTTTGTTATTTGTCTCCACATGCTTCTCCTTGAAACGATGCTAGGTGCAAAGGAAAGTGATTGCCAAAGTGGAGTTTCTCACGTTTATTGATGTTATTCTCCCTTGGTGGAGAAAACCCACCAAAAGGTTGTCAATTCTAGTGTCAGTCTTAGAATGTTGAGTTTGTGACTAAAAACTTGGGGAGCAATGTATTTTATACGTAGATTGCCAAGATTTGTGATGTGATCATGGTGAAGCAAGGGTGAGTTGAGCAAATTAAGGGTTTAGAATTATTGGTTAAAAAATTTTGAATATTAAAATTGTCACATTAAATTTATTTTAATATTAGATTGTGTCATATCAACAATTTTCATCTATCTTAATAATAAAATTGACAAAAAAATCTAATTATTAAACATAATAAGAAATTAGATAGTTTGATAGATCAAATTTAAGGTCAAGTACCTATTAAAAACACAAAAAGAATCTAGATGATCCCTCGATTTACCTTCAGCTTTTTTTTTGTCTTTTTTGGTTTCCGGTGGGGGGGGGGGGGGGGGGGGGGGGGGGGGGGGGTTGTTTGGTGGTGGTTAAATCACCTTGGGGTTTAAACATGTAATCTGATGGCGAAAAACAGCTAGGATTTTTGTCAGCTACTCAAACCACGGATCTTCATCTCTAACCATGTAGGACAAATTTTGAGAATTTTTAGTTTTGCGAATATACGAAAAGTACATAATACTACCAGGTAAATAGTACTCCTATAAACAAAATATTAAGAAGGTTAATCCAATAGAGAAGAACAAGAAGGAACAAGGCACACCAAATTCATTGCCATGGCTTTAATTGATCCCCAGATTGCTCTGATCGATTAGAGGTCTACTGGCTGCTTCATAACAACGAGTCAATTAGGCAGCTGAGAATATAATACTGAAAAAGCTACCGTAGTCTCTAGGTATAAGATTACGAAAGCTACGCAAAACTTCAAATCGAACATACATAACTCAAGACCAGTTTAACTCCGCGCCAGGTAGACAGAATATCTAATTTCAGCATTCGGAGACAGACAATAAGACCACTAAATCACAATCTCTAAGAGCATCAGTTTCAGCAAAAGCTGCCAATGCCCTAGACCAAGAATCCGTAAGAAAGCAGATCTACTGGCTATCATAAAGGTGAAAAAAAAAACCCAACTATATTGCACAAGCACAACAGCTTTTTTTCTCAGGGAACCACAATTTCACCTAAAAGGAGCAATACGGAGAAGGGAGAGAGAAAGAGAGAGAGATGGAATAGTAAGGGGAGGTGGTTGGCTTTCATCTTCGCAACTACAAGTTCAGTGGCTGATGCATGACGAGCTTCTTGACTTGAATCCCCAGATGCCTCGTTACCAGCTACAGATTATGTCCTGATCATCCTTCGATCACAATCAGGTTAGATATTAAGATAGTTTATTACATTTACACCCCAAAAGAAGAACAGCACATCCAATAACCAAGAAAAATGATACTCCCAACGTCCTGGCACCTCTGACCCAAAAAATTAAGCCATGGAATGTGATTACCTTCCTGGAGCTGATCTACAGACTAAAATGCAACTCTTTTTCAGTGAACTCTACCAGTTAACATGATGGACAAACCCAGGCAAATGCACTTGAATTGGTTAAGCAGTTCCACTCAAAAGTTTCTTCACAAAAGGAAGGCAATTTGGCCCATATACTCAACTGAAGTCAAGAACATGGGAATTTGACAAAATTGTCCCCAAGTTCTAGAGTTCGAGCCACAGTAGGGGCAAAAACCCTCCACCTCCTTTTATAAAATTTCTCTAGACTCTCTCCCTGTAATAGTTTTGAGTCGCGAAAAAACAACCCCGAGAATGCCTTGTTTCACAAAACAGAAGGCTTCATTCCCCCCAAAAAAAAAAAAAAGAAGGCCAGAAGTAGCCAGGAGCAGAACTATGGAATGTTTAACTTTGTACCATTTTGCATAAAACGAATTCCCTGTAGTTCATTTTAAAACCAAAAAGAACTGCAACGAATTCAATCTAATGCAAAACGCAACCCAATTCACGTGTCCTAGGACATGCCACCACAAAGCATATGACAGACTCTAGAATCCAAAGCACAAAAGTTTGCACATTATATGCAACACTATGGAAAAGACTGCTGAAAATGCCTGTGATTGCCTAAGCCAATTCAATGAACTTATGTTTCTCCCCATTGTTGCAAGGAATCTCCCGACAGACTCAAAAAGGAGAAAGTTAGTTCTCGCACAATAATTTCTCAAATAATAAATGCAAACTTAAAATTGAAGTCACCTGCTGCATACTTGGTTTCACACCTCATGCTCAAACAAGAAAATGTTAGTTTCAAAAAAGAATACTAGTCAAGCAGGAGATATAACTTGGATATGCTTTACAGCATTAAGAAGCAGAGATGAAAATACAAGGAACTAAGAGTCAACAGAAGTTATCAATGAAGCGCCCATATGGAAACTATTTGATTTAACCACCACAAGATTGAGTTAACTAAGCCTGAAAATTGAACGTCTATAAAAGGAAAAAAATTATTTTAGTTAATGAAAACTCAAAAATGGTACTTTAACGAGCATGGACACGCACACAGACATGAACACCCTACCGATGCCATAATTCAGAAAGCCGTTAACCCGCCTACTCTGTAATCATCTAATTTTCTAGCTTATCGCCAGATCAAACCAATATCTGGAACCTACACAATTTAACGAGGCATGCCATCACATCTCAGACCTGTCAAATGCAAACTCAAAACAAGTTGTGACACACAATTGTAAACCAGCCAGGTTATGAGGCAAAATTATGAAAACTGAGCAATGGGCACTCGAGAAACTTAACAGTCTTACATAAAGTGGCCACCAACATTAGATGCTTAAACGCTAACCAACGCCTAATTAAGCATTTCCAAAAAATAAGTAAACACCAACTCTTGAAAGTCATCAAAACAAAAAGATGGGACTGAATAATTGTGAATCCCCAGCAAACAAACATAATGGAGGCATTATAAATCCATAAGAAAATGAGTGAACCATAAGAGACATACGACCTACATGAACAGCAAGTATTAAAGCTAAAATTAACCAGCCTTTGACAGATAGTGATCGTACAAACTGAAATTCCAGCCAATATCTCTGCAAATGTCATAACAGTACAGCAAGGTTAAAGATGTGAGTCCCAATTGCAAGAGGTAAGAAATCAGGTTCACAAGAGCTCCAACAAACGTGAGTCCTGTAAAAATTATAGGATAATAACAAGGGAAAGGGTTAAGAATTGTAAAGATCAGGTAACAACAAAATCACAGACATAATGACATGAAACATTCAAAGGTACGGTTGTGGAAATTAGGGACCTATATTCCATTACAGTAACAATATACCAATCAACAGCTTCCAGCATCAGACAATAAAATGAATTCTGTTCAAAATAATAGTTTGATGGTTCAAGCAAAAACCTGCAAACTCGTGAAATTATACTAGTTTAATTCCCAAGAAAGGCAAGTAAAGAAACGTTAGAAAGAACAGAACTCTTTCATTAGCAAGCAAACAATTTGAAATGTTGCTACGTTATAGAGCACAAAATTAAACATGTAAAACTCAAAGAACTGCCAAGTCCGGAGTGAAAATCCTTGCTAATGAAAGAGCAGCCTTGTGACCAGCTTCCTCTTCAAGTACACAGAAATACATGTGAGAAATTAAAACCAGAAATGGTTATTGAAAAAATAACATTAAAAAAAACTAAGAGAATAACAGAAAAGGTTAGTAACAGCCATGTTATCTTAGCACTGATTTCACTTCCGACATCCACATAATATCTTTCCCATCATGCAAGGGATAAAAAAGTTGCTTTCAGATGATGGAAAAAAATCAGTACAGAACACTTCAAAAATTTTAATGATGTGCAAGTGTAAAAATAGCTTGTCCAACAGTCTGACTTTAACTTTCACCAACTGTTGAACAACTTTCTACATTTATGACAAATCCAAACCTGTGCCTCACCCAAGATGAGCCAGTTAGGACTTCAAGGCCATCAGAAAACAGTCAGATTAAACATAAAGCAGCAATAGTTCTACATAATAGGATCAGCATGTTACCTCAAAAATGGGGCTTCTTACTTCATCTCTGCCATGAACTTCTCATACTCAGCATCTCCACCATAGGTAGTAGTATTATCTGCAGAAGAAACAGTTGCTGCAACAGGAGGATTTGGAGCCCAAGGTGCGGTACTCATACTCTGGGAGTGCTCAGCTGCTGAGGCTGGGACTGGTGGCGGAGGAACAGCGCTATAATAAGAAGGGTAAGATGATGGTGGATAGGGTGGTTGAGTATTCGGTGGCATCACTGTGATAGAGTTCCCATAGACGCTCGTAGGAGCTGATGGAGCTTTGCTGTTATCAGATTGAACACCTGGAGGATAACTTTGATGTGGCTCACCTGGCGTAGCAGGTGGGGGAGGAGGTGGGTACGGCATCCCATATGGTGGCATTGGTGGAACTGGAGGATACATATTTGATCCAGGAGGAGGAGGAGGAGGAGGGGGTTGATAAGAAGCATAAGCCGGAGGAACAGGTGGTCCCCAAGGAACTGGAGTTGGAGGATAATTAGCAGGTGGGCCATTTGGAAGAGCGCCTCCAGTAGTAAATTGTTGGGATGGATAGGCACCAAATGGCTGACTTGATGCAGGGTATGAAGGCACGGTCGATGTTGGAGGACCTGGAGGCACTGTAGGCTGAGGAGGCTTGCCTGCAACCCTTACTGCAATAGTTCGTCCATCTAGCCGATACCCATTCATCTGACTGATAGCATTGTTAGCCATTTGAATGTCAGCATATTTCACAAAGCCATAACCCTTGCTTATTCCAGTAACCCGGTCCTTAATAACCTTAGCCATCACAATATCACCAAAGGAAGAAAACAGCCTAATCAAGCCATCATCATCAAGTGTAGGGGGCAAGTACCCAATATATAAATTGGTATCATCGTGTTCCTTGGTAGGTTTGGTTGCAATTGACCCCAAACCAGGGTGTGCACTACCACCACTTGCACTATTATTGGACCACGGAGGATTGGTTCCAGATCCAAGTCCAGGAGTAGAGGTAGGTTTTGTTGCTGAATCAGGAACCGTGCCTCCCAACTCTGCCAAGAAGTTCTGGTACTCATCATCCATTTTCTTCCCAGTTGTGCCCTTAACCGGGCAATCAATAGTTGGATGACCACCATCACCACAAATCTTACAAAGAACATCACTTTTAAAGGTAGAAGTCCGTGATGGACACGCATACTGACGGTGTCCTGGTTCACCACACAACCTACAATACTCCTCGTCCCTTATTGTCCCATTCAAGGCTGCAAGTTCCCTAAGCTGTTGTCTCTTATGTTCGTTCAACACTTCATCAACAGGCTGCAGCAGCTTTTCCACCATTGCTGATGCAGCATCAAGCGATTCTTGGGTCTCAGCCTCCACCAACACGTGTAAATCCTCATTCTCTGAAGGATCAGGCTTCAAATCCCTTTTCTGCTGCAGCCTACCTTCCTTGACTGATCCTTTACCTCTAATAACTATCTTTGCACCTGTTTCTCTCTCCATCCTCTTCTGGGTATTGCCTCTTGGCCCAATAATTAAACCGATGAAGTTATAACCTGGGTATTCTTTCATGGGAATATAGAGCTTTCTCTGAAGCTTCGGTGGTCTATAATCTGCGGGCGGCTTAAATGCTGGATTTTTTTTCAGAATTTTCGAAATAATCTCCTGCCTCTCTCTATTCAATTTCTCGCGGGCTCTATATTCCCTGGTATTAACCCTGATCCCCTGATTATCATAGATAGGTTCAGGCGAAGGTGACCTAGCGCCCTCAGGTCTGTCATCTAAAGGCAATCCATTCTGCATTAGCCTACTAATCTCCAGCAACCTACTATTTAAAGCCTGAATCTCAGGATCAAACTCGATACCAGCGAACTCTTTCATGAAATCAGGAAGCTGAAACACAGGCTTCGGCTCCTCGTCAGCCCAACGCGACTTCCGCTTCTTGGAACCACTTCCCGAATCATCGTTTCCAGCCTGACCATTCGAGTCAGCCGGCGGATCCCATCGGCTTCGGCGGCGCCTCCTGCTCGTAGTCTCCTCCTCCCCACCTGAACAGTCCTTGTCCGTACCACTCTGCGTGTTGGTAACCCCATTCTCGGACACCAAAGGCCTCTGAATCTCAGCTTTTAGAGGATAGTCATCGTTAACAGTATTAGTACCGTTGTCGGAACCACCGTACTGATGATCCGAAGGGTTTGCGGAATCATAAGCTAGGGTTTCGTAAGTATTGGGATCTAAAGCTTGCTGCGGCGGAGGAGGTTGGTAATCGGACGCTGAAATTTCAGGAGGAGGAGGGTTTTGGTTGTACAAATCGGGGGGTTGAAATTGAGAATTCACCGAATTCGCTTTGACGGAATCCATTGTTGTAGAGAAGGAGCTTCGGAGCTAGGGTTTCAGATTCAATTGGGTGATAGATATTTGAGACTTTTTCGATGAATCGTCGATCTGTGGCAGTTTAGGCGATGCGAAGACTTAAAAACGGGATGCGAAAACTTAAAAACGGCTTTTCTGGTCCGGGTTTTTTAACAGGTACGGGTAAGGTTTTTATACGGGTCGAATTTGGCTCCGTTCTTGTAACTGGGCTCCTCTGGCAGGCGACCCATTTTTCTAAATGGCCCATCTAAATTAAAGAAAGTTGCTTTACCTGTAGAATAACCCTCCTTATATAGGCGGAGGCAGGAGGAAACCCAAATAAGTAAATCCATCCGAATCAGTTTTTCTTTGACAAAGTATGCTGTTATTGCTGTTTATGGTTATAATCATGGTAGAGATATGTTAATAGGGTAAAATCTATTTGTGGTCCATTAACTTTAACAAATGTCCTAAAATAGTCACTTACCAAACATAGTGCCATCTTGAAGTCCTCTTACTATAAAAATGCATCCCAAACTAATCCTTTACGTCAAATTTTCTGTTACCTTGGATGGAACTTGATAATGTAGTGGTTAGCTATCTAGGCCCAAAATGCCACTTGGCACCCTATTTTCATAATGACAAATGACTATACTAAAATAATAAAAAACTTCATACTAAAACTTACAAAAATACATAATTTTAGTGACTTAAAATACTAAGTATCCCAAGTCCATCTTCTTCCCCAAAACGTTTATGAATTGCAAGCTAGTCTTTACCACCGACCAGCCCTAATTGTCTCCATCAATAATGCCACCACCAGAACTCGTACTTGAACTCACTCAGGTCAACAATCGAAGTTGTAACACCCATCTTAGTGCTCATCCTTGATGAGATTAGTTATTAACTCAATCTAGCTTGTGGCGAGTGTTTCTAGCCTCCAATATCACTCACGACAATTGGCATATGGCTGTTGGTCAGAGAGAACATCAAAACAAATAGGAATGAAATTTCCATGGCTTGCATAATTGGTTTCAAGATTGATTCGTTTTCCCTTGCTGAAAATTTCCTAGAGTTCAAGAGCTCCCGCAGCTCTGGAAATCTCATAAGAACAACCCTCATGTCAGCAAGTTTTTTATTCTAAAATTAGAAAGAGAAAAAAAAAATTAAAATCATCTTCCTCGAGTCGATACAAATTTTATTTTAATTTTCTCTTATGGTTCTTTACATTTATTCAAATCTAATAATAAGATCTTCAATTTTTTGTTTAGGCTTTCCATGTATTAGAAGACATTTTCTCCCTCCAATTTCAGCCACTTCCATGTCCTCCTCTCATCCCTTTCCCTCTCTTCTCACTTTGTCGCCTTCAATTTAAGAAGAAATCGATTTACATGAATTTTTGTTGGTGAGATTTGGTTGCGATTTTATAATTGATGAGGTTTGAATTTCTCAAGGAATAGGGAAGATTTGGGAAGAAGATGAACTTTGTCCTAATATGAGTTTTAACTCACTAAAGTTATGTGTGTGTGTCAATTTTAGCCTAAAGTTTTTTATTCTTTTATTATGATTATTTGTTGTTATGAAAAAGAATGTCATGTGGCATTTTGGACTATCACATTAACATCCAAGTTCCAAGATGCCACATCATCAACTTCCTTCCAAAATAATGGTAAAACTGACGAAATATACTACAATAAGGCGTGCATTAAGAGGTAAGGGACTTTATGATGGCACAAGATGAGGCAAGTGACCATTTTAGAACAAGTATTGACCAAAGTTCTCTGCAACCACTCATTATTTTTTATAACTATAAATAGATCTATACCATTTACGCAAGTAGGATTCATTTAGGATTATAGGGATCCATGGACACTTTCAGGTATGTTTGTCATTACAAAAAATAATGATAAACTATAACATATCAATTATAATAATGAAATAATTTCATGTAAGATATTTTTAATAGGTGACTATTTATCACAAAACTACGGATAGAAATGATAACAATTATATATTACCATCTTTACAAAATGAAAAAATTACAGCATAAAAACCTAAAGTTATATGCTTTAATTTTTACCATAGTGCATGATTTGTGACATGTGAATTATTTAATACAAACTCCCATAAGTGACACACACAATGATAACTTGGTCCTTACAAAAGGCCTTAATGGATTGTTTACTTTGCAAGTAACCTACGGACTAAATTGTAAGGTTACAAAGATTGGGTACTTAATTGCACAAAATTCTAAAAATTGCTTATGGAGGGACATGAAAGGTATTAAGGATATTATTGGGGACCAAAATGCTTAAGAAGACAAAGATCATTATTTAAGTATAATGGGCAACTAAGGTACCCAAGCGTTTATTATCATACTTAAGGCTATAATGACATTTGATTTAGTCAAAGATGGAACAAACCTACATTCTTCCATATTCCTTTATGGCCAACCATACCTAACCAAATTGGCCCAAAAACTTGAGAAAATATCATCCAGCCACCATGATTATTTTGACCTAAGTCAAAGGATGATATAAGAAATGAAATAAGAAGAAAATTTTACATTTTTAATTATTCATTTCTTTTCTTCCATTCGACCCAACCAACCAAGAGCACCACCCTTAGCTTTTCCACTGTCCTCCATAGCTACTATAGCTCAAGGACTTAACATAAAGCAAAGGAAACCACCAAGCTCATCAAGAGAGCTAAAACCCCTAATTTTTGGGTCTTCGTAGTGTTCTTTAGTTTCTACACCTAAGGTAAAAATTTTATTGTGTTTCTTAGACTGTTTAGTGTTTAATATCAATAATCAAACATCCATGAAACAAAAATCATGCTTGGAAGAGAGAAAAAAGCTTAAGAAACCAAGTATAAGTTACGGGAAGTGTAGCATGACAAGGTTTTGGCTTTATTGTTTTCCATGCAAAGATGACAGTATAAACAAATGGTTTCTAAAACCCAAGCTACTACTAGTTATGGCCTAAAGTCTCCTAAGACCAAGTTAAAGCTTAAGGAGGGTTGTCATAGTATTGCTTTAATGATTTATTAAATTATTTGAACTAACCCTAAAGAATTATGTGTATCACATCTCATATGGTTGTTGTGATGATTTGTGCATGCATATGTTGTGCATGCATCTGGATGCTATATTCATGCATATATGTTGTTTTTGTGTGTTTTTATGTTTTTGGATGTCAGGTTATAAGTTATAAATGAAGACTTTAACTTAAAGTTCTTACTAAGTTCTTCACAAGAGAACTTACACCTTAGTGTCTTCATTTTAAGGGATTTAGAAATAGAGCACAAGGTCTAATACTTATAAGTTGAATTTTCAAGTGCAATTTCAGCTATATGATCTTCAACATGTCCAGTATTAAACTGAAAATTTTCATGATTTTTAGAGTACATTTGATAATTTTAGTGTTAGTATGTTTTACCTTACGCAACGCTACCTTTTAAGCCTTTTGGAGTGTGCTTCTAGTGCAAATACCTCAAAGAAGCTACTGTATACATCTAACTAAGCTAGGGCTAATGTATGATGCATCTATGCATAAAAATGAACCATGAATATTGTATAATGTAGAATGAAGCAATGAAATGTTGTTTTGAGGCTTAGTGTGCAATTTTTTCTATTTTGATGTTTATGGGCTATTTTGATGGAACTTGTGTTAAATGCATTTAGAATAGTTCTAAATTCAGAAGAGTGACTTTTCTAAGTGTCCATTACATGTTTGAACCTACCCAAGTTGGGTTTACTTTGTGAAGTGAACTGTGTAATTTATTATGAAATTTTGTAAGGGTATTTTAAGGATTGGTTGCACAGTTGGGATATCTATCAGTCCAAAGGCTATAACTTTCTATACAAGTTGACTTTGGTTATGAAATTTGGATAACATTTACAACTCTTAAAGCTGAAGAATTGGGGTTTTGAATCACTTAAATTGGAGCCTTGTAGCTCAAGATATGGCCTTCTAAAATTTGCTTTGTACTTTTTATTTGGTCATTTCTACTCAGTTGGTTATAAAATCCATAATAGCATTTCTAGATGGATTTAATGTCTCAAACCTATTTCCCAATAAATGTTTAAATGTGTTAAAGGTTTTAAAACCTTTAGGACATAAAAGGACATGGGTAGAAATTGAGATGAACATGACATGAATGTTTGAACACTTACAAGGGTACTAATTGCAACATGGGTGCAAGTGTTTGTCTTTAAGCGCATAGTTGGCCAAGATTGATATACAACATTCAAATTGATATTTTTTACTATTGTCTTCCCTATCAAACAAGCTTAAATGTAAATATGTGTATTTATGTTTGGACCACTATACATATATTTGTATAGTGATAAGAGGGCCATTTAGTTAAGCTTGCTAGCATTGTTCTGATTGGTCTACAGTATATGCTATTGAGATCTAGGAAAATATATTTTGGTGACTCATGATGATTCATAGTCATCATAACCCATCTAAAGAGTTAAGTATAGAGTATAATGATTTTGAGATAACTAAGGAAATTGAATGACGTAATCCAAAATTTTTATTAAACTTCTCACATAGTGAACTATCTTATTTTCTTTAGAAAATCTTCCACAATTGATATAAAAAAATATAGCCACCTTATGTTAAATCTGATAGGTAGCAAATATCCACTAAATTTGACAAATGTAGCCATTAAAATATAATGTACTATAATAGAAACAAACTTTAGCTACTAACATACTATAATAGCCTCTTAAAAATACCATGGCCATCATTTTCTACTTCAAATTTTATTGTATAATTTATGGTAAAATTCATTTATGGCCTTTAACCTTTTCTTGTTGTCATAAATAAGTCTCTAACTTCCATTTTGTCATTTTAAAGTCCCAAATGTGCCATATTTTATCCCAGTCATGGTTCTTTCATTAATTACATAGTTAAATTTGATGGAATTTCTATGAAAAATATCAACACTGGTCAATACATTTTTTCCCTTTTATGCCTTAAGCTGTAACTTTTTCCCTCTGCCTCTGCCACCATTGCTACTTGTCATTGTGTTTCTCTACCTTCAATCTTATGGTTAATTTGGCCACCCAAACTTTTGATATCTTTATCGCTTGCCTTCCTGATAGTCCAACGTCACATCAAGCCACCATTTAGTCTAATCAAATTGATACAAATTGAATTAATATCTTAATAAGAACTACAGTCATAATTACTCTCTCTCTCTCTCTCTCTCTCTCTCTCATCTTTATCTCTTGTTTTTCTCCCTAACTTCTCTTTGTTCACTCTAATTTCTCTCTTCTTTTTCTCAATTTTTCTTTGATTTTTTATTTCCCTTTCCATGTCTTTTCGGTTCTTGGAGTTTTTGGAATTATTTTCTATCACAAATACTCTCATCATGAATTAAGGAGATCAAAGAAGAGGAAGTTGTGACCCATTTCATAAACCACCATTTCTAATGTCGATCTCATCATCACCACTACTCCCAGCTGATCCACTATCATTCCACTTCACGTTGCCACTATTCACAAGTTTTAAACGCTATCGATGATGTTAAGATAAGGGAGAAAGTCATGTGCATCTTGTCTTTGCCACTTCCCATCTTTGATTTGTCGTTAAAATAGGTGAACAAATTCTCTTGCTCATATAGTCCTTTAACAATTCTCCAAAGAAATCAATGTGGGAGATTCGTTAAAGCGAGTCCCTTAGCAAAGCTATAGTTAAGGAAGATTGGAGCTCAATGGGTGAATGTGTAGAAGCAGGAGAAAAAAGGAAGGTCAAAGTGCAAACAAACCCACAGTTAGTCACTCCATGGCATCAGAGGAATGAGTGATGGCTACAGAGAAAGTCATTGGGATTGGGAGCGACATTGAAAGTATGAGTGATAAAAGAGAAGTTTGGGCAAAAGAGATAGCTATGTAAGTGATTTGGACCCAAAATTAGTGGTGAGATTAGAGGGAATTTCGGAGAAAGATACCAATTTGATAAAGGAAATGAGGAAGGAGGAGAATGCAGTTTTTGGGTCGGAGTGGGGAAGCTTCTAAACAGGTCAAAGAGAGAAAGATAAAGGAGCTGAAGAGGAGTTTATTATTTTTTTTTCTAGGAATTGGAATTAGGGGTGATCACTATTTGGGTGAAAACCAAAAATTTGAATTAATTTGAAAATTCAATTTGATGAAGTTAGTTTTTCAATTCGGTTTCGGTTGAAACCGAATAAGGTGAAAATCAATTTTTGTTCGATTTTGATTAAGGTAGTCGGTTATTTTGGTAACTAAACAAACCAAATTTTTAATTTTTATATGGAATAATTAAACACATGAGGGCTGGCTGAAAGGTAAATAGAAAGTTGATTGCTTTATTAGGATTTGGCCATCTTAACTACAATCATCTACTCGCCCACCATTGACCGAACCCATAAGGTGGCGTTTGCTTTGGAGGTGGATGAGGCCATGGCGGGGGGCATTGAAGTGGTCATTGTCGGCATGGGCATTCAAATGACTTGGGTCTTGATCTCTTCTCGTCAGCTGCCTTGATCTCTTCTTGCTTCTGATTCTTGCTCATTTTCCTATAATATGCGGCATCTTGACCTAGAAATTGAGCCAAAAGTTTAAAGATCTAGGTAGGATCTGATGAAGGCCTCAAATAGCTCATCCAAGGAACCTTGAATCAGCAAGAATTCACCACCCCCATGCTAGCCAAAGAGAAGAATATGGCTCTGGCACGGAGGAGAAGAAATAAGAGGCCAAAGTACCTGAGACACATACTTAGATCCTCTATTTATCATTAAATGGTTAACAAAGGCACCCATGTCCTTAGTTTTACGTTTTTATCACTAAGTTAAAACTCATAAATAATATTTTGGTTATTTTAGTGTCAAACTGAATTGAATCGAAAAAATTCGGTTCGATTTTACTTCGGTTTCATCCTTAAATTTAGTTATTTTAGATTGTTATAATAAAAAATTAAAAACCGAATCAACCAAAATTTTTGATTTGGTTTGAATCGAATTAACCAAATAATCACCTATAATTGGAATGGATGAAAGAGAAAAAAAATTATTAATTTACAAGTTAAGGGTGCTTTAAGTAGGAAGAAGAAGATATAGGGATTAAAGTTGAAATTTTTCTTGAAATTTCATCACATTTAACTGTAAAATTAGCAGAATGACCATGATAAAGACAAAATTTGGTATTATGGGGTCTTTTAAGAGGACAAAATAAATGTTCAATACCTATTTAGGACATCATGAAAAGGTTAGGATTTAGAGACTACAAATGAATTTTACCTATATAATTTGTCTCATCTATGTATGTTTTAAATTATTTTATATTTTTCTCGAAGCAACTTAAGTCATCTGAAGGGAAATATTAACATTCATAAGAAGAAACTATTTTTATGAATATTTAAAAATCACTTTTTTTAGTATATATAAGTATTACAAGTATAGAGAGTTAGATAGTACATTATAAAAGTTAGGAGGGAAAGTGATTGTTGCATGTAAGTTGAAGGAACCCGGCTATATTTTTCCATTACTAAATAGCCAAAGCTAGAAGAGAGTGTGATGCTGTTGCTCAAACTTGGGCCATCTTTGTAGTGTTTCTTGCAATTTACTAACCATATTGGTTGTGCGGAACAAAAATGACTTTCATATGGTAGTGGTTGGCACACAAAAAATAAGAAAAGTAAATTACACAAAGCTTCTAAATTTTGTTGAAAGTTACATCAATATCCCAAGATTTTAAAACCAACAACTTCCTGGGTTTACTGTTAAGTTTTTAATTGTTAGTAGCATATTCAATCCCAAACTGTAACATTAGTGGCATATCTGGTCCAAACTATAATGAATGACCAATCAATATCCTAAGATTTTAAAACCAACAACTTCATGTGTTTATCGTTAGATTTTTAACTGTCAGTGATATATTCAGTCTTAATGTAACATTAGTGGTATATCTGGTCCAAACTACAACGAGTGGCCAAATTTGAACTAGAGAAAAACTATAATAGGCAATGAGCTCTATGAGCTAAACATCAGTAGGACACTTGGTAGTTTACCAAAAGTAAAATATTCATAAGCCGTGTCCAAGGCCCAAGCATTTGAGTTAGCTATCATCTAAAACCTTCAATTGAATTTAAAATTGAAATTTTCACAGGGTTTGTTTTGCTAAGTAAAGAAGAGAGTTTTAGTAGCAGGTCTTGAAATGGTTTGATTTGAATGAGTTGAAGTCCAATGTAGAAATAAAAAGATTAGAATTATAAATGAACCGAACGAATAAGGATATAGCTCTATCTTTGTTCATTCCTAAACAGTCTATTTTAATTGAGGGGGATGAAAGAAAAATTAGCATGATTCTCTTATTTGTATCTGAGAAAATAGAGGGGATGAAAAGTTATTATTTTTCACATTCCTCCCTTCAAATTGGGAAACATAACTCGTCCATTGCCTCAGTTTTCCTTTTCTCCCCTCCACTTCCCTTGTTAATTGTATTCAAACACGACTGTTAGGTTTTAACCGAATACGAACACAAGTCTTTTCGTGTACGTTTGGTAAAAAATGGTGTCCATGTTCGTTTATGTTCTTTTTGCAGCAGTAAACGAACCAGTTAAATACTCAGCTAATTTAGCCTTTGTACAAAAGCTCCCGGATTCGAGTATCTTATGTTACTCGGCCGAGCGGCCGCTCAAGGATCACGACTGCTAGCTGTCAGCGCCTAACGCCTGCTCTTGGTACCATTCATAACCATCACAGTTTCTCATTCTCTTTCTAAAATGGAGGCAAACAGCTCCTGGGACGAATGGGTGCAAGAAGCACTTTCGAAGCTCGAATCTTTGAAACTGCTCCGATCTTTAAGACCCATTTTCGCCTCCATTCGAAAACATCCAGAAACAGATCAATCTACGGAGCCAACCGACGATGAGGTGGTAGCGCACGAGGTGTTTGACGAAATGCAGCCATGGGACCGATCTTCAGTTGAAGTCTCTATTGCGGAATCGACCTTCCACCAATGGCTTCATGACATTCCCAGTTCTGGTGCGTTCGTCCTCTGTTCTGCTCTCGTCTGTTGCCAATTGGGTCCCTCCATACACAAGTTTGCAGCATTACACTTGCAATTTCTCTTCTTTTTAATCATCCGAAATTGATTTTTCTCATTTTTGTTTTATAGGAGATGAGATTGCCCCCGGATATGAAGTTGGTGATGGTGAGCTTGGCGCATGTCATCAGAAAATGAAGAAGCTGCTTTTATTCTCTGGAAATGATTACTTGGGGCTGAGTTCACATCCAACAATAAGGAGAGCTGCTGCGAAGGTTCTTCTGATTATTCTTAGACCAATTTTAGATTTGGCGTTGTCGGCTAAAAGAATTTTCCTTTTTTCTCTTGCCCCTCTGAGAATGCGCATTTTGATTCTGGGATCAGGCAGCTCAAGAATATGGTATGGGGCCAAGGGGTTCTGCTTTAATCTGTGGCTATACTAATTACCATCGATTGCTGGAGTCGAGCCTGGCTAGCTTAAAGAAGAAAGAGGTAAGAAGGTTCCTCATTTTGCTTTTTCTATTTATATTCAACTCATTGAAGAGTTTAATCCATGTTGGCTCTGAAAGATTTGTTGTGCTCATCAAAGCCAACTTATCTCCTATTGTGATAAACCCATAAGAACTATATTATATATGAATTGATGGATGATGGAGATCATGCCACATGAGACTTAATTCATCTTTGTAGTTCTTTAAAAGGTATTCACAATCTATGAGTATATACATGGGTTGATTACTCATAAAAGATTGCACATATGACATTACTATATGAGATAGAGTGATTTGTCTCAATCACTGGAAAATTGATTCCTAATGTGTATGTGGATATTTATGGAGATAAATATTTGAACAGGACCAAATCAATTATTCTTAGATCTTCAACTGTTGAGAAAGAGTAAATGTTATTTATTCCGTAGACTTGAGAATAATATGAATTTAAATGTATACTTTATGTGATTTTGATATGTCAACCAATGATGCCTAATATAGGATATACTTGGACATGTTGGATCACATAAATGTAACATGTTAAGTTCATGATTATTCAACATAGAATTGACCGCTCTTGAAATAAGAGTGAATATTGTGGAGTAAGTCTCTTGGTTTTTCGGATTAAGAAATCCACGTGGTCAATTTAGAAAAATATTGTTTTGGAATTATTATTTTCTATATATAAAATTATATATATGGTATATATAGATTTTATAAATGTTTTTCTAAATTGTTTAGAGTCTGAATAAACTTGAAGAGATGTGCACATATTTAATTCCGTATTGACAGTACCACATTTTAGATGTGGTTGGTCTAGTCCGGATTATGTGCAACAATATTGGACGGTGAACGGAATAGAATAAAATGGGTACTTGTGAATTATCTCTGAAATCCTGGGAGATTTTACAAGGTCGTACAAAATGTTGTACTGACTTGTAAACAATAAATTAGTTGGGACTAATTTGACAGGATTAAGAGATCCCAAGGGTCCCACGCCACATTCTGAACTCTACCCGGTTTAACTTCTAAGAGAAGCTGTACTTTAGCTTCTGAGAGAAGCTATGTACTTAACTTCTGAGAGAAGTTGTACTTTAGCTTATGAGAGAAGCTATGTACTTGACTTCTAAGAGAAGTTGTACTTTAGCTTCTAAGAGAAGCTATTGTACTTTTTGCCTATAAAAGGAGTGGTTGTGTATTATTGAAAAGAGATGGATGATTGAAACAGAAACATAGAAACAATAATAGTACAAACACTCATATAGTGCAACGGGTGGAGAAGGAATTCGAGCGTGTTAAGCTTGGAGAATTCTGTGTTTGTGGAATTTCGAAAACAAGGTACCCGTGTGATTATTTCCGCAATTCGATCCTGGTGCATGTTAATTTAATAGCGTGAAACTCGTTCGGATTCCCAACAGGCTCTGCAGTAGGACAATATTTATGTTTCATGTACGTCATGTGTTCGTGAATATGAATTAGCTTGAATATGAAATCATTTTAGTGTTCGAAGTAAGATTAAGACTGCCATGTTTTGTTATTCAAACTCATTCAAAACTCAATCAAAAACTGATGCATTCTCCTTTCTGATTTATTCTTTAGGATTGTCTTCTTTGTCCGACAGGTTTTGCAGCAAATATGGCTGTAATGGTTGCAATTGGAAACATTTCCTCACTCTTGGCAGGTGGAAAACCTTCAAGGGATGCGAAGGTTGCAATTTTTTCTGACTCACTAAATCATGCATCTATAATTGATGGCATTCACCTTGCTGAAAGACAAAGAAGTGTAGAAAGCTTTGTGTACAGACATTGCGACATGTCACACCTCAGTTCTCTTTTGTAGGTTTTCACTTTTATTTTTTATTTTTTATTTTTTGGTTGATGACCTGTCGCCCATTGAGAATTTTGCGCTCCAACACTCAGTTATTGCCCAATAAGTTTTGTACTTTGGCAGATCAAGTTGCAAGATGAAGAAGAAGGTTGTTGTGACTGATAGGTTAGTCATGCGAAGTCTCCTCTGAGCATCAAATTCCCATTGTTTTATTTTTGACCCAAAACATAACAGAAGTTGTTTTCATGAGTGTGGGAAAGAAGAGCGGAAGTGATCTCAGTATCCATAGACCTTGTATTGGAATGAGGGATATAAGCGTATGAATGAGGGACATAGGACATGTGGATAAAAACTTCTGTATATTCGTTCTTACTCTAACATTTTGAAAAATTTGTCGATGTTGATAAACAAGATGACTAAGAATGTTTCATGTCTGCCTGCTTGAATAGAGAAAGTAGGTACCAGTTGTTGTCACCCACAGTTGAGCAGAAATGTGCCAGGGGCAGATAACTGGGGACCACCATATGGATGAGCTCCTAACATATGTTTCTGTTGTGAAAACTTGCAATTAACACTGTTACTGTTGCCAAATAAACTGGCAAACCCATAACTGAGTATGAACATGCTTCCTAGTCGTGTGAATTTAGGTCACTTGACTAATTGGATATATTTACTTCCAGTACCTTATTGTAGCTTTATTTTTTTAAGTTCAACTCTTCAGAATTGTCATTTCTAATAGGATAGGTATGTTCATTTATTCTTTTGCAGCTTATTCAGCATGGATGGAGATTTTGCACCAATGGAAGAGCTCGTGAAGCTCCGTCAGCAGCATAAATTTTTGTTAGTCATTGACGATGTGAGTTTCCAGTGTTTAGGTACTCATGTGTCAATAGCAACCCCTCCCCCTCTCTGTCTAATGTAGAGAGGTACTAATCTCATAAGAAGCATTTAGTTTTCTGTCTGGGTATTACTGCATTCAATGATCAATATTTTTTCATGCACATGTGGTGTTACTGCATTCAATGATCAATATTTTTTCATGCACATGTATTCCTATACATACTGACAGAGTTAACAACAATAGTTTGGCCTGTGTCTATCAACTTAAAATTTTGGAATGACTGGTCATGCAACAATTTACTGATCCTCAGTTGGAATCCTAAAACATTCACCTATCTTCATTTTGATCCTAGCATATTTGTCTATAGTCTGACTTTTTGTGCAAATCTTCTTGCGCATTTCTGCTTGCATCATCTCTTTACGTTTGCGCCCACAAGCAAATCCCATTTATCATCCAGAAACTTGCGCTGAAGGCATGTGGTAGAGTTAATTACTAATTAGAATAGTTGATTTGTTTTCTACCAATTTAACCTTCAGGAATAATGGGTCTACTGCTATTTTGTTAATATGGTATTTGAATGAAGCCAACTAATGATGAGTAGGAGCCTGTATATAACGTGATCAGGAACCCCCTAACTTAAACCATATGGAGATAACCGCTCATGACAAAGCATAAAGCTCAAAAACATTTGGCAATGAGTGGAGAGTTCCTGCTACAATTTTAGACCACATAAAAACCTTGCCTTAATTCTTTGGGGTATAACCACTTAAGAGGTATTGCAAAGCTACGCCTATAATCTCTATTGGGCAAACTAATCATTTTTCAAATCATTTGATGTAATATTCCTGAGCACTCATTACAAGCCAAGAGCTATTGTCTTCTAAGCTTACACAATAGTCGTTTTCTTTTATTCTGAAAGAAATGTGCTTGCACATGAAATGCACTAAATAATTCTTCCTAGGACCTGTTTTACCATAGGTCTATAACCATGGGACATCTTTGACTAACAACTGTTGATTTGACTTGCAGGCACATGGCACATTTGTTTGTGGCAAGAATGGTGGAGGAGTGGCTGAAGAATTCAGTTGCGAGAAAGATGTTGATATATGTGTAGGAACTCTGAGTAAGGCTGCAGGTTGTCATGGTGGATTCATAGCCTGCAGGTGAGTACTTATCCCTTCTGGAGGAGCATAAGAATAGAGAATATGATGGAGCATATCTGACAAAATCAAGGATAGTGTACCTTTCTTTTTGTATAAGAAAAGGGTACCCTTAACTGCTACGTATTGAGTATGTATATACAACCAGAATTGAGTACGTATTACTATCTTAGAGGGAAAAAACTTGTGTAATGTGATTATTTGTGTTAATCATAGTTGTTTAGTGAGACAAATCCTGAAGACTAGATCTACCCATGCTTCTCTGTAATTGAAACCTATCAAAAGATGCGAATTCGCAAGTGGATATTATTGGTTGTGTATAAGTTGATTCACATGGCCTCTGTGCTAAATTGTGCACTTGCTTGATATATTCCCGGGGAGATTGCTTTTCAAACTTTTTTTGCACCATGTTGAGTGGATGTATGTTAACTTCTATATTTTTCTTAAAATATGAGATTTTCTGATTGATTTGTAACTTTTTATTTTTCTAAGGTTCCTCTGCACATATTCCAAATAGTCATGTGCATATACATGGAGAGTCTTGAATGCTCTTTACAGGTTTTTGAACCTTTACGGGATCTTGTTAAATCAGTTTGAATGTCTATGAACAGCAAAAGCTGGAAGAAACTCATCCAGTCCAGGGGTCGTTCATTTATCTTTTCAACTGCTTCACCGCTTCCTGTCATTGTGGCAGCTCATGGTAAGGTTTTGCATTCAATTCGTATGATTGATTCATTATTGTAATTCTGGTTTCCCTTCTTGTTTTTTGTTTGAAGATTAGCTACTCCATTATATTTCTCAGTTAGAAAGGTTCTTGTTGTTTCACATCTTAAATGCCCCACCTTTTTCTGGTATAAATCACACTGCTGTCAAGAATTGATTTTGGTTTCATTCTCAAGCTTATGGAATTTCAGAACATTTATTTTGGTAATTGAATTTTGAAGATTAGATCAGCCATTGTGCTGTAATAGCTTTGTTTCTACTGTTGAGTTTCAGCGGCGGGGTTCTAAACTTCATCTTGTTGCCAAACTAAGCCCTAGCTTCAACTTGAGAACCTTAGTATTGAGATTAGTTATATCTTTTGTATTTGTTGACGTAGGGAAGTCTTAGACAAATGATTGAGCACATTTTGCCTATGCCTTGCATTGATGGCACTAATTGCTAGCCACCTCATTCTTGGTACTTATTGTCGTTTTTAACTGAAACTGGCAGCTGCTGTTATTGTGGCAACAAGAGAAACATGGCGGAGAAGGGCAATTTGGGATCGTGTGCAAGACTTCCGCGCTTTAACTGGAATTCCTATCATGAGTCCCATAATTTCAGTCGTTGTTGGAAGTGAAGAGAAAGCACTGCAAGCTAGCAGGTCTGTCTCTTTCTCTTGTTAATAGTGATTACTCATATACAGTTCCTGATTGTGGAAATTACTCATGAAATGAAACAGGCATTTACTGAAATCCGGTCTCCATGTTACTGCAATTAGACCTCCAACGGTAGCTTCTAATTCATGTAGGTATGAACTCTTTTAACATTTTTGTAATTCCTCCAATTCAGTCTCACATTGTCACACCTCACATAGGCCCCAGCCTGTGCACTCTCAGTGCCACTCACCAATACTACCCAGGAAGTTATTAAACACTTGTGTTCTTAAGTGTTATGAGTATTCTTTAATTTCAGCCAACTTTCCATTAGATAGTTTAAGTCTTATTTTCTTAAGCTTAAGGCCTGGGAGGTGCCCCAGGAGGCTTATGAGTTGTTCTGTGTACTTGCTTGCAGCCTAAGGTAGAACCCATAACACAAACTTGCAACACAAGGCAAGGCATACACTTATTTCTTTAAGTGTCTAGGATGTGTGCTCATCAAGTGTGCTACTCCAATGCATGACAACCTAGAAGCCCATCATATCAAGTTTTGGAAAAACATAAGTTTTCATGTTCATATGCATTTGGCCGAGTAAGGTTTACAAGAGGTTTGTCTCACAAAAACCTTTCTATAAGCACATAACCGAGGCATAACTTGGCATTTCATCAACCATAACATGTACGCAACAAAACCAAGTTCATCCAAGGCTAAAATATACATCAAAATAGACTACATACAAGTACTAACTACTTGGCAACATACCAAGGTCACTCATTGTCCAAAACTAGCCCAAGTTATGCATTACAACCCAAGTTCACCTATAATACCCGAGAAGTACCTTGAAAGTGCAATACAAGATCAAACATTGAAGTACAAGACCTATGACCAAGTTCATGGTCATGAAAGCAAACCACCACACTAGAGTCCAAGAACACTCATCCATCTCCCCTAGACTTGTTCCACAAACCTACACCAAGCCTGCAAAACTTAACACATAAGTTTCTGGCAAATACCAGAAGACTTACACATGTACTTAACTAGCCAAGTTCTCAGTTTTGGCACATACCTTAGTAAAAAGTGTACAACTTAGTACACAAGCAATCAAGCACAATCACAATCACTCAAGCTCAATTCCTTGCCTTGAAACACAACCAATAAGGGCATGAGTTTTACAACTTAGTAAGGTTCATTACAACTCTTGAAGAGTTTATTTAGTTAAGCCCGAGGGCTTAACCTCCAACAAGCTAACTTAACTTGCAAGGAAGACATGAAAACACAAGAAAACACATACTAGCCGAGACTTACATATATATAAAAATACTATCTGTTAGCAAGCACAAACAATCAACCAATGCACACAACTCACACACACACCACATTTTCAATCTCGGCCGAAACCACTAGCAAGTACAATTCCATTTCTTGCACTTCAAGCATTTCCATTCACTCTCCAATCCACTAGAGCCCCAAGTTCAATAGTAAGTTGACCTACTTACTAAGAACTTTAGTACTTGCCTTTAATTGACTGGCTAGCCAAACCATATGAACCTGAAAGTTCAATCATATGCCCATCTAGCAAACTAAGATCACATTGCATAATTTACTATCACTTAGATGACATTAATCTACTTGAACATGGAATTATACCAAAATCAAGTAGAACCATGAACCTTACCCCAAAAATCAAAAGCTTGAGCTCTCGGCCAACCTTGAATTCTTCAAATCCAGGCTTGAAAATTGAAGTACAAGGTCGCCCAATGCCGAAATCCTCAATGCCAAGCTTGATTCTTCACTCCAAGCTTTAATCACCAACAATTTGGCAAAGACCCGGCACCATAATCGCCAAGAACACCAAGAACACCTTCTTGACTTTCGAAATGAAGCTTTGACCGAAACTAGTTGATTTCGGCTTAAGTGGTAACATGCATACCTGGCATGTGCCACATGTTCATAAAAGCGGGCTTAATGCCCTTCATATCTCAAACTAAATTGCATGGCTTAATGAAACCTTCCATGCTTCTTAGTATCAAGAATAGCACCCGAAAGATCTTTCAAAGTGGCCCTTAATCTTTGTTTTTCGTCATAAGCCACATAGTCACTTTTCATGTGCATTTTAGACTTGAAAGTTCTCGGTTGTGCACATGCACCACCACTCACATTTTCAATTGAGTCCCTCATGTTTTTATTGCATTTTCCTTACATTCTTGGCCCGGGCCAAGCACTGAGGAATGGTCCTGACAACATGGGTTAGGATTTATTTATGAATGCCTTTCTAGTAGCCAGAAAAAGCCTCTTGAGCTGACTATCAGATATTTCACCTAGAAAGTGTTCTTAGGCAAACCAATGTTATTGTCAGAATTGTGGTAAAAACTGTTCTGTTCTATTCTAATACAGTAGACGAATTTATACAAGTTGTTTGGGGATTTACAAGGAAAAAATCCCTGTAAATCAATCCCTATAATTCAGGGATTCAATTCCTATAATTAAGGAATTCTATCAGCTATAGTAATCCCTGTAAATCATGGATTATTTACACAATCCTATATTTACACAACTACCAAATAAAGATTTTACAATTTCACGCTTTCCAACACTCCCCCTCAAGCTGGTGAATAAAGATCTTCCATTCCCAGCTTGTCTACAATTCTATGAAAGTCTTTACTGTTGAGTCCTTTAGTAAATATATCCGCCAACTGTCCTTTGGTAGATACATAAGGAGTGCAAATCACTTTGCTGTCCAGTTTCTCTTTAATGAAGTGTCGATCAATTTCAATGTGCTTCGTCCTGTCATGTTGAACTGGATTATGGGCAATATTGATGGCTGATTTGTTGTCACAATATAGTATCATAGATCCCTCTTGTGGAATCTTCAAGTCTTCTAAAATTATCTTCAGCCAAAGTAGTTCACACACCCCTTGTGCCATAGCCCTGAATTCTGCTTCTGCACTTGACCGAGCAACTACATTCTGCTTCTTACTCCTCCAAGTCACTAAGTTTCCTCCCAAGAAGGTGCAATAGCCAGAGGTGGACCGTCTGTCTACTGGGGATCCTGCATAATCTGCATCTGTATATGCTTCAAGAACCAGCCCCCCATTTCTTCTAAATAAAATTCCTTTCCCTGGATTGGCCTTTAAATAGTGAAGAATTCGATGGACAGCTTGCAAATGAACTTCTTTAGGGTCATGCATGAACTGACTTATTATACTTACAGCATATGCGATATCTGGTCGTGTATGTGCAAGATAAACCAGTTTTCCAACAAGTCTCTGGAACATCTCCTTATTTACCCTTGCATCTTCACTGGCTTCTCCAAGTTTATGATTTGGATCTATAGGCGTAGAGGCTGGTTTACAGGCCATCTTTCCTGTTTCTCTCAGAAGATCAACCACATATTTTTGTTGAGAGATAAAAATGCCTTGTTTGGAATGCGCAACTTCAATTCCAAGGAAATACTTCAGTCTCCCCAACTCTTTTATCTCAAATTCTCTGGCAAGGCAGTTTTTTAATGCTTCTTTCTCTTTTTCATCATTCCCAGTAACAATTATATCATCCACATAGACTAGCAAAGCTATAACTCCCCTTGAGGCTGTGTGTTTAATAAATAAAGTGTGGTCACCTTGGCTTTGCTTGTAGCCTGAATTAAGCATCACATTTGTAAACCTACCGAACCACGCCCTTGGAGACTGCTTGAGACCATACAATGCTTTCTTCAACTTGCACACTTTGTTCCCCTTAATGCCTTCTCCAAAACCTGGTGGAATGTCCATGTATATCTCGTCTTCTAAATCACCATGGAGGAATGCATTTTTTACATCAAACTGTTGCAAATCCCAACTGTAATTGGCAGCCAAAGACAGTAGCACCCTTACTGTGTTCATTTTTGCTACAGGAGCAAAAGTCTCTTGATAGTCTACCCCATAAGTTTGTGTATATCCCTTGGCAACTAGCCTCGCCTTGTACCTTTCTACTGATCCATCAGATTTGTATTTAATTGTAAATACCCATTTACAGCCAACTGCCTTCTTATTTTTGGGCAGATCCACAAGTTCCCGTGTTCTGTTTTTTTCCAGCGCCTCCATTTCCACTCTCATGGCTTCTCTCCATTCCTTATTGGACAGTGCCTTGGCTAGTGTTTCAGGAATTGGAATGGTGTCAAGGCTGGCTAGAAAACTCCTATGAGATTGGGAGAATCTTTGGAATGTTACTAATTTTGCTAGGGGATAGAGTGGATGTTTAGTACATTCTCTGGTTCCCTTTCTCAGGGCAATAGGCAGTTCATCTTTATCAATAGAAGAAATAGGTTCTGGACGTACCTCAGTTCCAGGATTAAGAGCTGAATCTTGGACTTGCTTAAGTTCAGAATCTGGATTTTTTCTCCTTGAGTAAACCTGCATATATCTCATATTATCATGCACATCACTTGAATTTTTTTGAGGTTCGGAAGTGCAAGATTCTGAGGCATCAGAAGGTTGTGATTGCTGGTGGTTAGGCGGTGGTAAAGAGGGTAATACTTCCAGAGGAAGTAGATTTGGAATGGTGTCCCTCGGAAGAGAAGGTTGAGAAAAAAAGGATAGCCCTTCCTCAAATGTGACATCAATAGAGGTGTAGAATTTTTTTGTGACTGGATGATAACATTTATAACCTTTTTGGGTTGGAGAATATCCCAAGAAAACACATTTTATTGCTCGTGGGTCTAATTTTCCCTTATTGTGAACATGAACAAAGGCAGGGCAACCAAAGATTCTTGGTGTGAGATTATTTGAGGTTCGAATATCAGGGTAAAAATTAGAGAGAGTTTGCATTGGGGTTTGATTGTCAAGGACTTTAGATGGCAGTCTATTTATTGTGTATGCAGCGGTAAGGACAGCTTCTCCCCAATACTGTTTTGGAACCTGGTTTTGAAAGAGAAAGGCTCGTGTGGTCTGCAGTAAATGGCCATTCTTCCTTTCAGCCACCCCATTTTGTTGGGGTGTGTTAACACAGGAAGATTCATGCACAATTCCTTCTTTTTGGAAAAATGATGAGAAGGTCTGATTGAAATAATCTGTTGCATTATCAGACCTAAACCTTTTGATTCTCACACCAAACTGATTTTTGATCATATTGTGAAAGCTGGGAAGAATGTTGCTCAAATCTGATTTCGATTTAAGAAGAAAAACCCATGTAACCCTTGTGCAGTCATCAATAAATGTGACAAACCATCTAGAACCAGTAATGTTGGGAATTCGAGAAGGGCCCCAAATATCTGAATGAATCAAATAAAAAGGAATTGAAGATTTTTTATTGCTGGATGGAAATGACACTCTTTTGTGTGTAGCAAACTCACAAACATCACAATGAAAGGTCTCAATATCAATACTCTTAAATAGGGAAGGAAACATAGTTTTCAAAACAGAAAAAGAAGGGTGGCCAAAACGAAAATGCTGATGCCAAATTAAATCTTTATTGGAGGCAGTAAGGAATGACTCATGTGTGACATGCATAATATTCTGAGATGGTTTGCTGGTTTCTTCAAGATAGTAAAGTCCATTCCTTTCCTTAGCAAGTCCAATCTTCTTCCCCAAAACCTGGTCCTGAAATACACAGTAAGAAGGGAAGAACACAGCATGACAGTTCATGTCTTGGGTAAGTTTGTTTATAGAAATAAGGCTAGTAGATAACTTGGGAACATGAAGGACATTTTTAAGCAACAGTGATGGAGTAATCTGTATATTTCCAATTCCTGCTACTGTGATGAGAGAACCATCAGCAACAGAAATTTTCTTGTTGCTAGGACAGGGTGTATATGTAGTGAAGTGTAGTGAAGAGGGTGTCATGTGATCAGTGGCTCCAGAGTCAAGAATCCATGGAAAAACACTAGCTGAGGCATGTAATCCTAGGGATAGAGATGCACTTGAGAAAGCAACAGAGGCAGAGCCACTTTCTGGTTTCAGGTTCCCAACAAACCTCTCAGCCTTTCAATTTCTTCTTCATTGAATAGCCCCTGACTTTGCTGTGAAATTGTGGAGACATTGTTGGCCTGTTGAACTGCTCTTGGATCTCCTCGATTGCCCCATTCCTTGTTGGATGTAGAAGGCTTCCCATGGAGTTTCCAGCAGCGATCTCTTGTGTGTCTAGGTTTCTTGCAATAGGTGCACCAAAGGTTGTCTTTAGAGTCTTTACCTTTTGGGGCACTATAATTTCCTTCCCTTGCCACCATAGCCGATCCTTCGAGATCTTTAGGCTCAAGCATGATCCCACGGCAGCTTTCCTCAGCTCTAACAAGAGCTATAACTTCGTTCAATGGAGGCACCTCTTCTTTGCCAAGGATTTGTATTCAGACTTGATCAAACTCAGTATTCAGCCCGACCAAAAAATCATACACCCTATCCCTTTCAATGAAGTTCTTCAAGATCACAGCATCTTCTGGACACTTAGGCTCAAGAACTCGATAATGATCAAGTTCATGCCATAGGTTCTGCAACAGATTTGCATACTCAGTAACACTCCTGCTCCCTTGTTTGGCTGCTAGTGTCTTTACTTTGACTTCATAGACACGAGCAGCATCATGGGCTCTGGAATATGTTTGTTGGACAGCATCCCAGATGCCCCTTGCAGAAGGGAGGAACATGCAAGTGTCACTGATTTCTGGTGTCATTGAACTCCACAACCATGACATAATCATGGAGTCCTCTTCATCCCAGGCATCAAAACCTGGGTCATCCAACTCAGGTCCTGATCCAAGAATATGGCTGATTTTTCCTTTTCCCTTCAAGTAAGTACGCACCAGTTGTGACCACTTCAAATAGTTCTGGCCATTGAGTCTGTAGGCGGCCTGAATAGTCTGCAGGTCGCCTGTGTGCAGATGGGAATCAACTTGGGCAGGAGCGCTTGTCACAGTCTCGCCAGACATTGTCAGGATAGTGGGTAAGGAAGATAAAGAATGAGGAACTAGTACTGGTTATAGATCAGCACTAGAGGCCAGAAGAAAAGAAGACTTGGCAATGAAGGCCAGGAAAAAACAGAGCAATGATTCGGCAATGAAGGCCAAAAGAAAAGACAATCTCAAGACAAACCTAAAGCTCTGATACCATATCAGAATTGTGGTAAAAACTGTTCTGTTCTATTCCAATACAGTAGACGAATTTATACAAGTTGTTTGGGGATTTACAAGGAAAAAATCCCTGTAAATCAATCCCTATAATTCAGGGATTCAATTCCTATAATTAAGGAATTCTATCGGCTATAGTAATCCCTGTAAATCAGGGATTATTTACACAATCCTATATTTACACAACTACCAAATAAAGATTTTACAATTTCACGCTTTCCAACAGTTATTACCCAAAAAAATGCTGTAATGCATCGGATGAGTCAAGGACCTTGGGTAGCTGCTGGGAACAAGGGAAGCTCCAAATCAGAGGGTGCCTGTAAAACCTCTTTGCAAAAACAAAAAGGAAAAACTGCCAAATATAACCAAATAAAAAAAAAAATAGTGGAAGGCTCCAAGCTGGGCCCTAAAACAACAGTCTTCAGCCGCAAAACTTCCTGAATCCTCCAACTGTCTGATCTGGTTGCTGAGATCAATTCCCATGACTGTTATTTCTTTCCTTCCAAATAAAATGCTACTATATGCTAGCAGCAAACCGAGCTCCCTGGATCCAAGCTTCCCTTTCTTTTTCCTCTCCAGTTCACAGTACCGCTGACAAAGGGTTTCCAATTAGCTCTAGCAATTGGCAGGAAATAATTAAATGCAGTGATCAATACTGTTATTGCTGAAGCTAGACGCTCGCTTTCTCATAGCTTCTGTCAAATGTTGATTCCAGTCATTTTTTTTTTTTAACAAAAAAAAAAAAAAAGTCAAATGGATCCTTAATCAGAGTAGCATTTAAGTCGCACGGAAGACTTCGAAACGCTTTCAGCTCTTTCATGGATATAAAATGTGCTAATTCTAACTCAAGGTAAGTGCATTTTATCAATTTGTCTTTTGTTCTTTTCTGGCTACTAGGTTGCGGATCACTTTAAGTGCAACACACACAACTGACGATATGAAGAAACTTGCAGCCGCCCTGGCCCTCTTCATCAAATCCGGGGATGATGCCAGCAACCTCCCCAACATATATTCTAAGCTATAGGTGCGGGCTACAACATGTTAAATAGCGTAAGTTCATTCATCAGGCATTTTGCATAACTTCACTGAGTAGGGTGATTCAGCACAAATCAACTGTTAACATCTTATCTATCACAGAGACTGTATCTCAGACTAAGACACCATGTAGTCACCAGCCCTTTATGCACCTTGTGCCTAAGGTGATACAGGAGTCTTGACGACCTTAGATCCGAGCCTGCAAGTCCCCTTTTATGAAGTATATTCGTGGAATAAGAATTTATCTTTGCTGGAGGTGTTCCACATGGAGTCCTTTTCTATGAAATGTATTCGTGGAATAAGAATTTATCTTTGGCGGAGGTGTTCCATTCAAGAGTGTCACATTTATTTTCACAATACACGTTCATTCTACCTCATTCTAGTACTGCAGAGACTGGCAGGATGATTTTTTTTCGCTGGAAATGTTAACCTCTCCGGGTAAAAAATTCCGGCTCATGCTCTCTACGGGTAAAATCACCAATCACATTGAAAATGCAAAATTTGACGAGATTGTGAATGATTTTTGTGCTACTATTGTATACGAATGAAATTACAAATTATTTATATTTGAAGGAAAATTAAATTACAAGTCGGTTATAAATTCATAATATTGCCATGTGTCTCAGATTCTGAAGATCATAAATCATGTTTCTCCATGAAATTCACTCTAAAATCATTACTTGGGAACTGTTCATTGAAAGCCATGAGGTTTTGCTGTGGGAGGGAGCAGGCTGCGGGGGGCTTATCCTGTTTCTGCTCCCAATTTGGTCATTAGTGTATTTATTTTTTTATCAGAAATAAAATCAGTGTAATTTTGAGTGTCTGACAAGTTCACTATATCTCAAATGGTTCGACGTAGCGTTTTGTTTTATCTTACTTGTGATGAACGGAACCCTTCCAAGTAGCAAGGTTAGCCAAAGTGTGTAGATCAAGAAAATCCACTCTTTATCAGATCGGATCAAACTCAGGTCTTCTGGTGGAGACTTCCCCTGCTTCTTATTCGAAGTTAACTCTAAGCCCATGCATAATTTTGGCCAACTATTCTCGGTACCCTCATAGGGACGTGACTTAAGCCTCAAGTTAGGGTTCTTATAGGTCCACTTCAGTTGCAAGGAACTAAATATCATGCCCCTACACCTCTTCGACACCACATCAGTTATAAACTTATAACTTGACATCAAAGGGCAGGACTGGTTATACATCAAAGCTATCTTCCTTATGACAACTAATGGCCTCAGAACCCACCGACAATTCAATACTTTCAAGTGTTGAATGATATTAGAAACATCCCCAAATTCTCCTCCTAACATTATAAATCATTGTCCATTTGGATCCTATGCGGTTGCAGCTGTAGAAATTTGAAAATTAGTAGCATCAAAACTAGTGTGTAGATCATCGTCCATTTGGATTGAGGATTCTGTCTTCACCACATCTGAAGCATTAACAAAGCCTCCAAGGTTACCAAACCCCACACCAGCAGTACCATTGTCTGCTACAAATCACCAGAATGGATTGCTACCGAAAATTAGCAGTCATCTTAGAACAGCTGCACATCTTCAAATACCAAATCTAAAGAATATCGGTGTTTCTTTTGTCATGCCCTTAGCACGACAGATAACAGTAATGATATATTATTGAACTACAAACTCCATTGTTCATATGGGAGAAAAGAAAGAGTACGTAACCCAACTGAAGATACCTCTTTGTTGGATACACTACATGCCAAACAAGAACACGGCACATAAAACAGGGGAAGTAGAACTACTACACCAATGAATTCTCACATGATTATACTGAAAACAAGGCCAATAATCACACAAAGGAATGACATCCAGCCACTTTTTCTGTGAGAACCAGAAGTATTGCCACACAAGTTGAATCCATACCAGATATCACTGGGAATGAAGGTGTTATAAGTAAAGGTGACAGCCCTTGAATTATCTCCGTATATCCTCACACTTTTTGGCTTCCAACCATCTGGTCCACTTCTGTACAGGTACACATAGCAGATTTGATAAGCGCAAGGTCCATATATTTCGAAGGTATCAGATGAACATCGCTCAAATGTTCTTGCGGATGGATCATCCAACCGTGGAGCATATATCTGTTCAAAATCATATTGCAGACCAACAGGAAACCATGAATCTCCTTAAATGTGGCAGATGATGAATATAATAGAGACAATTTATACTTTGATATAGATTTGAGTAATCGCTAAATGATTTTTCATTTCCCAATTTTCAGAACAGATAGAACTGAGTTTTCCACCTAAATTTCGAAAATGAAACACGCTCCTTGCATTAGCAACACCCAAAACTCCAACATTTAAAGGCATTAGGAATGAAGTTTTGGCAAGTTCTCGCAATTGTTTCTAACCAAATTGCATTCTACTGGCAACAAAAGCGATATATTCAATGACTTTGAAGGGTTTTTACAGAGCTTCGACTTCCTTACTAAACAGTGATTAAGTCATCACACGCTCGGTGGGAAAGCTTCAATTTCGCAGGAAAATAAAAGGGTGTGCTCACTAACCTGATTACCATAGGCATCGCCAAAAGCGATGCTGATCTGATCTCTCGTGTATCTGCTGGACGAACAGCTCGTTGAAATAATCACAGTATAAGAACAGCTCCCCAGATTCTGGACAAATGAAACCTCATAGCCATAAAAAAAAATAGGGCAAATTCACCAAGAAAAAAGCTCCAGTTCGATTAGAGAATCGAATGGAAACTAAAAGATCGTGCTTCTCTATTGCGATAATAAGAACCTGAATATAGCTGACATTGAACGACTCCGCAGCGTGAGGTTTCAGTTGAATCGAACCTGCTTCAGAGAAGGCGAGGGCGAAGACCAGATGGAGCAAAATAAAGGGTATTCTGTTCATCTTGTTCGCCGATAAAGGGCATGTACTATTAGTTTCCTTACGGGGTGAGTGAAGGCTGAAGAGTCGTATGCCGATGAACGTGTAGGAGAAGCGGAAGACGAGACAGGACAGAGGAGGCAGCCACGCTCGTAGGATTCACGCTGTGTCTGTCACCCGTCATTTATGAATGACAGACAGATGGCTATCAATATCTCAGGACAAATTTGCAAATCAGGCCCTATAGATACGCTCAATGACCATATTGCTCCTCAAAAATTAATATACTCTCCAACTAAGTACTTCAGAAAAAAAAGGGGGGAGACAGAATGTTCAAAGCAACGCCCTGGGCATTGAGTAAGGGCAATTGTGCGAATGTACTTTTTTTTTTCTTTTTTCATTCTTCTTCTCTTTGAGAAAGTTGTTTCCTATTAGCACTAAGCCCTCTAGTATCTACAGAATAAACTACTACCAAGTGAACTTCCACAAAGATAATATACCATGGTTACTGTACGCATATATGCAATTAGATATAGGGATAATTTCCAAATTTACCCCTACCTTAAATTAGTTTTGTTTTCCCAAGCCGCCATCCTCGATTCTCTCCAGGCCTTTTTCCCGACGTCACCGGAAACTAATCCCCTGCTCTTGCTCCTGCCCCAGCGGCTCCTCAATTTTTCAAACTCACAAAGATCACGTCGGAGCCGGAGAAGAAGCTGGAAGCCACCGACGAGAGAAGAGAGATCGGAGCACGAAGGGAAGAGAAAAGATCCAAGAGAAAGAAGATCGGAACGCCGAATAACCAATTGTCGGCCAAGAGAAGTGAGATTCGGAGCGTGAAGATCCAGGAGTGGTGCAAGACAACGTGAAGATCGGAATGCCGAAGAACCAATTGCCGGCCAAGAGAAGCGAAATCGGAGCTCGAAGATCCAAGAGCGACGAGAAACAGCATGAAGGTTGGAATGCCGAAGAAGCAATCACCGGCTAAGAGAAGCGAGATCGAAACATGAAGATCCAGCAGTGGTGAGAGACATAATGAAGATTAGAACGCTAAAGAAGCAATTGCTTGCCAAGAAAAGCGAGATCAGAGCCCGAAGATCTACTAGCAACGAAAGACAGACGAAGTTCCAGGAGTGGCCAAGGCAAGCGGCAATGAAAATCCAGGAGTGGTAGATGAAGTGGCTGTGGCAGACGAATCAGAGGTAGATGCAAGAGTGGCAGATGAAGCGACTGCAACGAGTGCGTGATTGGAGGAGAAAGATGAAGTGGTGAACGACGACCGGAATAAAAGACAGAGCAAATTGCCGAGAAAGAAAACGGCAAGAAATAGCCAGAAATAGCCAGCGAAAAAGCTTCCAGGAAAACACAAGCAAAATTGTTTACTTTTACACTTTTGTATTTTATTAAGACACATTTACAAATTTAGTTAGACACTTCGTCTTATTCTTTTAAACATTTTTAAATTTTAAAATAATAATTTTTTTATATGTTGTTGTAGTCATTTTTATATATATCAAATACTTTTATATAATTATATAAACATTTTTATTTATTACTTCAGACACTTTTACTTTTATGATTATAAAAGTATTTACATTATTTCTTAGACACTTTTACATATTGTTATAAATATTTTAACATATTTTATTCAAACACTTTTACATATTATTTAAGAGAATAACAAATGATTTTTATATTATGTGAAGAGAAAATTACTTGCATATTATTTCAGACATTCATATATACATATTCATACACTTTCCCCAATTTCTTTAAATATTTTGCACATTTATATTTTGACAATTATACAGATGCAAATAATGACACAAGATCTAGTTGTGGTGGCGATGAGTGGCAACGGCGATAATAGCGGCATCGATGACGGCAACCTCCATGGTGGGAGGAATGAGGTAAAATTTTGAAAGGGAGGGAGAGATTTGATTAAGAGTAATTTTGTCAATTTTTTTTATGGATATGAATTATATATAGAGAGCTAAAGGTGAGTTAGTATGTCTAATTAAACATAGGTTCATAATATAATAACTATCATAATATAATAACTAAATATAATAGGTTAATAAGGATGCAACACGTGTTTTTCATAGGGGTTAGTGCGGGGTCCTTGCAGTTAGGTACTTGGGGCGGAGTGGTTACTGTTTTGTGGAAGGTTGCATGTGCATCTTCATTACCACGAGGACACATGTCCTCACGTGGCTGTCCTAATGCAAGCGAGAGCCTTGTATATGTGCTGTTTTCACATTTAGGCCATTGATCCCTTACATGTTGCAATAGTATCCATGAGTGAAATTATAATGTTCCGGTCTTTTTAGCAGCTTTTTTTTTTTCGTCAAGTATACTTGAATAATGAAGTAAATTTTATGAGAGATCTCTAATTAATCTTTAATTCCCATTCCATTTTCGTTCTCAAATTAATAACAAGTCCTAAACTTTTTAACATGTTTCCATATAATTAGTCCTAAACATTTTTTTTAAATATTTCATATCACTCACCCATCAGATGCAAAACTGGTAACCTAGAAAAAAAAACTGAGTATCAGAGCCTGGGTAACAAGTTCAAGCCCCAATTCTGAGAAACAAGTTATAAAATGAACCTCTCTTAAAAAGGGAGAAAATGATAGGTATTGAGTCTGAAAATGCATGAGTCCAGTTTGATTAAGTGGATCCATATAATCATGAGAAACTGGTGGAGCCCATGGTACAGTGGTCGACAGAGACTGCTGGTGCCCGTGTCTGATATGGGTTAAAGGGCTGATAGGAAAAAAGTTAATGATATGAGCGACAAATTCCACATGACTACAGATGTGGTACACAAAAACTGATTTACAAAGAAAAAAATTAATAATTTAAATTATTTAGTAATAAAAAATATTATAGAGTGTAAAATTTACTGAGACAATTATTGAATCATTTAAATTTTAATTTCAAATGTTAATGTTAAACATATACCCTGATGGATTCCATCAAACGAGACTAATATGGATTTAACAGATTTAGGGCCAAAAGAAACAACAAATGCGTTGAGAACTAAAATACATTTACCTTAAATAATAAATAGAAATTAAAAAATTCATAGAATATAAATAAATATTCTTGGATTTTGAGCTTAAACTTTGGTAAAGTTGCATGCCCCTAATCTTACGATTAAGGGCTCAAGACCAAGAAATTCGTTGAGGTAGTGAAAAGAGATGCATGCTTCGGCCCAAGTCCATGGAGGAGTCCACTAAGCATCCAAACTCCATAGACAATCTCTCAACTTTGTAATTGTGTACGCCTGTGTTACAGTTTTATATGCCAAAAAAAATTTCTTTAAATTAAACCTTGATGAATTTCATATCATGAAAATTATTTAAACTTACATTATTACTAACCCCATAAGATACACCTTTCACAACAAAAGTTACTTAACTTGGCAGCGTTGGGAATCTTGGGATTGGTAAAGGAAACTATGAGCTAATCTTTAAAGTGTTAGTAAGATAGTCTATTGAAAATAAAATTTTTATAATATTATTGTTAAATGAATGATTCTTGGCTTCTTTCAGAAAAATAAGAAATAAGATTGAAAACTTGACCCCAGACCTAGGTTTCTAGCTGTTGTCCCAACACCCCTAACAAAACCATAAAGAGTAAATTGTGAAAATGATCCATAACCTTTAGTTATAGTTTCCTTTTAGTTTTAGTTCCTAGCCTATTAAATGTTCTGTTTTGGTCATAAATCTATTAAAATTATTTCATTTTAATCCCTCACTAGATGAAATTCATTAACTTAGAATAATTGTCTAACAGAAACTTTTAAAATTCTAATTTAAATATTTGGTACCTGTCTTCCAGTAATTTTAAAAAATTTAATATTTTTTTTACAGTAAATAGACAATTTAACTAAATAGTTTTTTTCTTTCTAAATAAAATAATTTCAATTTATAGAGAGAAAAAAATGATTTGAATTTTTCATTAACTATAAAAAAATTATTATACAAATTAAATTTATTATAAGACAGTTACCATATAATTTAAATTATGATCTAAAAAATTGTTATCAGACAAATACTTTGGATTAACAAATTTCATCAAATTGCAACCAAAATGAAACAGTTTTAATATATTTAGAACTGAAATGAGACATTTTAATATATTTAGGACTAAAATAGAACATTCAATAGATTACAAACTAAAAGAAAACAATAACTAAAGGTTAGATACCATTGATAAAATTTTCTCAAACCATAAAGGTAGAACAATCATTCTACCTTTTTCGGCAAACTGGGTTTTCTTTCAAATTTGCTCAAAATCGGAAGTGCTTCCAGGCAAGTCTGTGAGTCAAACTTAAAACTCAACTTTATCCTTATTAGTTACTGGATTACTTATTTCAAATGTAATTAGCACTTCTTAATCCCCTAGGTCACAAGTCATACTAACAAATAAATGAATTTCAATTCCTTCAGGAAAAAGGTAGATATCTCAGAATCGGCAGAACTTAATTCAGTCTTCAAAAGAATAATGTTCTTTCCAACTTAGGGCAGAACTTTAGGCCATCCAAGGCCAGTAAAACATTCTTATGAATGCATCGTCTTACCATACAAAAACAAGAAGAAAATGAAACAAAAGAAAGCACATTCTACCAATGTTTAGCTACTCAGGATGTTGGATTAGCATTGTGCCATCCCTTGGTGCACGGTGGAATGCTCATGAACTCATCAAATTCCTTCACATGGATGTTACAGCATTTCCACTGCAGAATTATGAGCGAGGAAATAACCTTTAGTCATCGATTGAATTGTATGCAAGGGCGAAAAAATAAGATCCCTCTAACTTATCATAGTTAATAATGCTGATCAATAAAAAAAAATAATAAAAAAAGGGTATGGTAATTGCCTACCCCTCTCATACGATCATGGAAGATCGCAGGGCCAGGGTGGTAACTGCAGGCAGTCTCATGATTATCCACTTCCTTAAAAACTTTACCACATCCCTTGTTTCTGCAAGTCTGGGGTTCATTTATATCAACTATATTTTTTGGTGAACCCTGGACTTTGGCATTGTTTTCAGCAGTTGCAGGTGATGCCAAGTTCACTTCTTTGGGCAGTGGCCCTAGACAAATAAAAATGACATGCTTCAGACAATGACAATATAGATAAGAATATCTGGAAGCTGAGAATAGAAAGGAGTGTATGCCAATCAAGAATGCTTACAAGCATATCATGCCTTTCCTGCATAATATAAAAAAAAACTGTGTCCTTCTTTACCTTCTTTCCTTCAGTTTTTTTTCTCTCTCTCTCTCTCTCTCTCTCTCTCTCTCTCTCTCTACCTTTTTTTTTTTTGGGGGGGGGGGGGAGGGGGTGGTGGGGAAGAGGTTGCATGGTATAATTAAGAATTTTAATACTTGAAACTGCACATGTTTTGACCATGCATTCATGTTATCCAGACAGAAGAGTCTTGTACACATATGCCTGTATATGTAAGAAAAACTCAAATGTTATGATGTTTGGATGCATCTATCGAGTAAAAAAAACCTGATGTTAGGATGGGTTAGATGATGCAAGTCATAAACAGCTAACTGAAGTTTGCTTCAAATTCTATTGCATTTGAGAATATTGTTTTGGCAATTTACATACTCAACTGAAACTTCAAAACGCCAAGGGTCCTACATAGCATTAGTAGTGTTTTCCTATCTGGTTCAGGATTTGCTTGATATTTCTGTTCCTAGTTTCCTTGCGAAAATCCATATCTTGGGAGGGTTGTAATTCTGCTAAAACAAAAGAGAGTACTTACATTTCATGAATACATGACTCGTTCAATAATATGGGAGTTCTATTATAACATGGAGGAGCACTTTAATCTTGGCGGCAAAAAGTTCTCTTCAGCCTAGGCTCTAGGCAGAATTCAACCACCAAATCCTAATTCACCAATGCAACAGCAAACCTACCTTCCACTCTCATGCATTATAAGTGGCATTTTCAGAAAAGAACAATGAAAAAGGAGATGTATGCAGTAGGCATACCATGATCTGAGCAGAAGAAACCTTGACGGCACCTGGGGCAAGAATCTCTTGAAGATGCACTAGTAGGATTTGGAGCAGGAACAGGAACTGGATTTCTAGGAGTCACAGTTGGCTGTGCCAATACAGGTTTCTCAGTGGTATGTTTGCCTGTCTTACAGCTTCATTGAAATTAAAAAGTTTGAGAATCTGATATAACATAAATCATTTATATACATTTTGAGATGAAACGGGAAAAAAAAGTAAGTAGCAACAAGAAAACAAAAAATCCTTAAAAACAAATCATTCTGTTACAAGCTTGTCCAGTTGTCAGTAGCTATAAGAGTTCTAGCTTAGGTGCATTTTGAAGAGATATTTATCAACTTTTCTTGTGGCTATTATCATGTTCACCTGTCTGTGAAGAAAGGAAAAGTCGAAGGTAAAAAGAAGAGCCAATCGATTTTTGCTGATCCCAAAAAAAAAAAAAAAAAGGCTTGTCATGTTGAAGTTACCCATGGGATAACACTGAAAAAATAGTATTTAAGTTCACACCCATGAAAAGATCCCCGAAATTCCGTTCATCCCTCTCCATCCAATAGTAAGTGGTGGCAAGATCTGAACAGACTGGTATCCTCCAATCAACCATTAATACATTGTTATGTTATTGCTGGCCACTTCATGCAAGCCATATGGCCTCAACTTAGCAAGGTTCTAATCATAACAGCCATAGTTTGCAGATTCTAAGGGCAGTCTTTGCTAATGATACATCCAGTCCAAAGCAAGGAGAAACTAATGTATGGAGATGTCCCTTAATTTCTTGCAACAAAAGATGTTTAAAGGACTAACAAGCATTGGTACACTTAGCACAACCAAACAAACCGCGAATCCTGCTTATGTTTACAACTTCCAAACAAAGGCATTCAGCACACAAAACAGACAACTGACTAGAATTCACACTTTCTAACCAAGTAAAGCAGGCATAGACTGTAAAATTGTATTAGCACAACTGCTCACCCAGGAATCTCTAGGAATAAGCTGAAATCATGACTCCTCTTTTTACAACAACTCCATTCCTTCATCCCGTCATGAAATGTAGGCTGCAAAAAGAGAATGAAACACCAGTTAATAAACCGAAACAGACACTAAAAGTGTACTGATATGTTTCTGTCAAGATACCAGCTACTTTACTTACCCCCTGCTCAAAAGAGTTCACACGACCAGCGAAGCGAACCAGGCCAAGATGCAGGAAAAGAAGGGGGAAAAGGAAGATCAGTTTAGTGCCACTTAATTAAAAACAAACTCGATAATTCTTAAGAACCCATTTGAAGAGATTGACTCAAGGAAGCCATTATCGAGCACAATGATCAGAATCCTCATTCCAAAATGACCATAAACTACACGAATATAAAATTAGGCTAAATGAACAATAAAAATTACCTAACCACTTGTTTTCACAAGGACATGTTCCAAGTTTTATAATAGAACCGATGGATTAAGTAAAAAGTGGTCGATACATTACCGAAGCATGATAGGTGCAGGAACCTTCGGGGTTGTTGTCCTCGGCGAACATGGCGTTGCAGCCGATTCGCTGGCATCGAACTTGGACCGCTTTTTCTTCCATCCTTTGCCCTTTATCTTCAGTCGAGTCGACTACCGGCAAGAACTGCGAGTAGCCCGTAGATTGATCGAAGATTGGTACAAACGCGAAGGCGAGCGCGAGCACCACTTGATCCGATGCTTTGTCTACCCTCGTCAGCCGTCTGTCAATAGAAAACACAGGGAAAATCCCGAGAGAGAGCTCCAGGTAAGTGAATCATTGCTCGCACAGGACCCACACCAATTATATTTCGGAAAAATTCTCAAATTCACTATTGTTTAAGCGCGACTCATCCCTGTTATATATATATATATATATATATATATATATTCAATTTTTCACTAATATTTTAAAATAGACTGAAATTGGCCACTAACTGATAAAATTTCAGAGTTTTATAATTTCAAGGTGATAATATAATGCTTAATAAATTTTTAAAAATTTAAGTAATTTATCATTTTTTAATAGAATCTAATACCTGTTACCTCCAACACCAACACCACTCCCACTGCCTTGCCAATTGTGCCATTAAAAAAATTAATAAATTACTTAAAGTTCTTAAAATTTGTTACACATTATATTATCATTATACAATTACAAAACTTGCAATTTTTAACTGTTAGTGACCAATTTAAACTTATTTTGAAACATTAGTGGAAGATTGGGCAAAAAATTATAAGGATAGATATAAGCATTCGTCTAAACATTAGTAACAAATTTGAGACTTTTACCTTCTACTTCTAATCACTCCACAACATTTGTTTCATTTCATATTGATTCTAAATCTTTATAAAGCATTACATATTCGACTTGGGGTGATAACAGCCTAAGCATTTATTGAGTTATTCAAGTTCAGGCACAAATTCGCAGTTGATGGAATTTAGCTTATAAAACTTCAAGTTCAAGTTGGAGCCAATTTTAAGTTTGAACCTCTTAATGATTTGAGCTTGAACAGGATAGTGCTCGGTTCAATGAGTTTTTAACCTATCAAACCTTATAGAATATTAGTATAAAAATAATTATTTTCACTTAATTGTTATTCCCTAAAACTTTAATTACTAGTTATCTACCTACGGCTTCCATCCTCATCTTTAACAACCCAGTCTTAGTTCAATGCTTGACCAAAAACCTTAATCACAAACTTCATCGTTGGTTGGTCCCAACCAATTGATCGCCATCAAAGGTGACTCTTTTTAAGAGCCCCAACCTCCTTCATTGTCCTTGACAACCGGAAAGAATTGTAAATCAATGACTTTAGATAAAAAAGGTTTTTGTGTGAGAGTGTATAACTATGCAACCTCATCAGATTATTATCAATGACGACCTCCAAATATCCCTTTTCAGGTGGGTTCTTGAATTTGTTGTAAAACATCTTGGGTAGTCCTTTGTTGGGTAAGTTAAAGTTTCTTCATAAATTCTTATCCACTTTTGTATGTTTCTATTTTGCTACAAACATGGTTTGCATTCAATTTTTCTATGTTTGTCACTGTATTTTGACTTGGGTTGTGGCATTTGTTAAATTGGTGAAATGGGTAGTGGCAGATCTAGAATCTTTTTTAAAAATGGGGCTTATACATATATGAATGATATTTTTTTTTTAGGTACATGCATAAAGACTAAAGATCAAGACTAAATAATAAAACATATAATTCACATATATAAAATAATTCTAAAGAATCTTTTTGAAGAAAGCTTTTGAATAGTATAAACTACTTCATTTTAATTGAGAAAATTATTGATTGTGTCTACACAAATATGTATGCTTTTGTGAAAAATAAAAGCAAAAGTTTTCTATTAGTCTTTGAACTTGTATGTTTATACTCACTTGGTCCCTTAACTTTATCTTTTGGTTAACATTATCATTATGTTCAAACGAAAGAGTTAGTGGCAAAAAAGTTCAAGGCCTATGTGGGAAGAAACATGAAAGTTAAGAGGTCAAAAAATGAATTTTTTAATACATAATTATTTGTAGAAAGAAGATAGAAAAATTATTATTATTATTATTATTATTATTATTATTATTATTATTAAGGTTAGAGAAACTCACTTTTTTTTTATTCAAATAGATGTTATTAAGTTTAATGGCCCTCTAAAAAAGTAATAAGATTCAATTATCAAATTATATTTCTCCAATCAATAATTTTTTTCCAAATAAGGGGTCAATGAATCCCTATGTAAATTTACCTCTGCAAGTGGGCAACGTATTGTCATATAGGGCTATGCGAGGAACGGGTTGGGTCAGTTTGAGAGTGAAACCAAATAAACTTGAAAAGGCCTCGGTTCCACAAATTTCCTATCCAACCCAAAAGTTGAGAAGTGAACAAAACCAAAACTATGGTTCTGGGATTTTCAATTTTGGTTCTTAGATTTTTCAGTTTATATACATACATTATAACAACACCAAAATCCATTAAAATTCATTTACAACTAATTTATAAAGTATTCAACATAGTAAAGAATTGAACTCATATCAAAATACACATGTACTTAGTAAAATTCAAAAGAGTTACACATGTTTTTTTTTTCAATTTTTTAGCCTTCATTCCACCTGTATGCAATTTCGGTAATACGCCTGCAAACTGTAGTTAAATTTTGAAACCACTATTCCGCAAGTGCACGGTAGACGTGTAGATGGGGTGAGTGGGTATCGTTCCTACGAAGATTGATTAAATTGATTGCCAAGTACCACTACTCAAAGTAAACTTTAGCTAAACAATCAAAGTTGGATGAAAATGTAGGCAACTTAAACAAGTGACTAACCTTAGCTAAATGGAATACTATTAACCTAGAATGCAAGTATGCAATGTAAAAATTGTGGTTTTTGTCAAATCATGAAAGAACACTTCCTATAGGTTCACTACTTGTCTTGATTTGTTGGTGAACTTAGGTGAGTGGGTTAATTTCCAATGTATGTTGATAAAGTTACTCAACTAAATTCTTACTTTTTCAAGTGAAAGAATTAATCTCTCTATTCTAAACTTAATATGGATTTCCATCCGATTACAAGCTTAGAAAGAGGCATTAGAGCTCAATTTACCTTTACCTAATGACATAGACTAATTTTCCAACAAGTCCATAGCCATTAAATTCTTCTCCTAGGTCCAATTACTTCTAATCTTTTTCAAGAGTTTAGAGGCAATTTATAGTGCAACCAATTGTAGCCATCAACTAGCTAACACAACATTAAGCTCAAGAGAAGAATAAACATGCATTTGGTAGAAAACTAACATCACATAGCCATGAATTCATCCAACATAATCAATCCAAGTAGCTACATCCATAGAAAGTGCAAAAGAATACTACTCCATAACTAAATAAAACATAATCATGAAAGTAAACATGATAAAAACCATGAAGAACTACAAGGAAGATGAAAGAATAAACCCAAGATGGCTAGAAGTTCTTGAATCCAAAGTCTCCAAGCTAGTCTCCTTGAGCACTCCAAGCAATCTCCAAACTAGCTCCAATGGTAATTATGAAAAAACTAAGAAAAGCTAAAAATCTAACTATGGTGGATCTATCCAAACTAGTTCTAGCAAGCTAAGATGAAGATGAAAAATATCCTTTTCCCTTGCTAGGTTCCAGGTTCTTCTACTCTTGAGGATGTCCCTTTTACTCACCAAACCAATTGGATAGAAATCCTTGGCCAATAGCAAGCTTGAGTTCAAATTTGAGGTAGATGACCACTTTCCCGGGTGACTGGCGCTTAGGCCTCAGGAGAGGGTGCCTGGGCGCCAGGCTTGAGGGTGCCTGGCGCCTAGGCGCCATAAGGGGGTGTCTGGGTGTCTGGGCGCCTAGGCTCCAAAGTGCGTTTTTCTTGGCAGAGAACTTTGTACTGTGGCGCCTAGGCCTCGCTCATCGCGCCTAGGCGCCATAGTTATAATTTTCGTTGACTTTTGCGTTCCAGTTTTTTCGTTCTGCTTGACCCGGTGCCATTCCAATGCTATGGTCCACTTCTTTAGCCTACAAAATGAAGGATCAAAGCAAGAATCGGCAAAAAATATTGAGTGATAAGGTAGAAAATTGTGGTCAAAGTTGACAAAAAGTCAACATATTTGACCACAAAATTAATATTTATCACAAACTTTGAATGATCACCTGAAAGAAAATGAGGAAGCAGAATATTTCTTATTTACTATAAATATTATATATGTAAACTTATAAATTTTATAATATATTAATATATACTTCGATTTAGTTCTTTATCGAGTTAGTTCCACATGAAACTGGAACCAATCTGAAACTCGATAGTTTTTTGAGAGATGAAATCAACTTGTGAATCATAACAAATTTTTACTCAACCCAACTCATTCCACCTCCAATTAAGTTAGGTAAATTCATGGTTCCACTCAATCCGTGCTCACCCATACTTTCATCTGTTGGTGAAAAAAAATTCTTTAAAAAAGTTCTTTCACAAGTTTGGTCCTCTTTTTGTTACCATTTTATCAAGAAGAAACTTAAATTTATAAAGCATTGAAAAATTGTTATTGCTTCTTTTTCCTTTTATTATCTATATAATAGGAAATTTTGAATGAACTTTAATCTTGATCATGTTGAATCGAGCTTGAACTGCTTTTCATGGATCAAGCTTTTTAATTAAGTATCAAGCTTATCAAACCATCAAAATGAATCCAAACATATATCATTATCAAGCTAAACTTGTGTTTCATTACATTAAGCTCATTGGGCTCGAGCTAAAGCCCGTCTCTCCACATATCTAATTAAGCTCAAGCCAAAGTATTTGGGCTCAACTCAGTTCAATAGCACCTCTATTGGTCTTTATTCTTACAGGGAAATTGATTTAGCATAGAAAATCAATTTACATAGAGGAAAAACTAATAATTTAATTCGTTCATTGACTATAAAAAAAACTATGGCACAATTTGAATTCATTAGAAAACAATTATCAAATAATTTAAGTTAAAATTTAAACATTTAATGTTTTATAGTTACATCAAAGTTTGCAAATTTTACAAGGCTAATGGAAAATACTCAATGAACTTTAAATATTTGGAACCAATATGAAATAAAAGGGAGGTTGGGATCAATTTGTAAGGGTTAGAGGCCCACTCAATTTTTTTTTTAAGGTAAAGGATATTTTTTGTCTTTTAACTTTTTCAAATTTGCCATATTAGTCATATAAATCTTCGAGATACCAAATAAGTCCTTTAACATTAAAATCGTTAGCTCTATTAGTCCTTCAACTTGTTTGGCTGACAGAGGTGTTGAAATGGTACATAATGCCATTTATTTCAGTGACTAAACTGACACTTTTTAAATTTTAGTTACTTAGTTGAAAAAATTTTCAAAATTTGAACGCCTTTCTTGTTTTTCTCTCACCCCACCTTCTTGTCTCCTATCTCTATAGCTTTGCCCCCCTCCCAATCTTTGCTTGCTACCATTGGCTGCAAAATCATCCTTCCCGATGCCATCTTTGTTGCTCCTCATTCTCTCTCCTTTCGAATCTCTAAATGCTATCATTGAATGCACTAAGGCTCACCGTGATTGGACGCAAAATATTCACCATCGCTAACCATGCCGGGGTTTGCAGCCATCAGACATAGAATTTTTTGCCACCGCTAGACATTAAAATTGGCATTTTGAACATACTATTGTGTTGCTTTGTACTGGCCCACCATTATCGGAAAGTGGCTCTTTGGCCAATTTGGTAGCTACTCTAGCGATCTAAGCATGAATTCGTGTTTCTCCATGAAAAAAAATGTCAATTTGCATATTCGGAAAAATGAGCATAAGCTATACCTCCTCTCATCTAAAAAAGAAGAAGATAAAAGGTGCACAGTAACGTGTGAATAATGTGAAATGTGGGGTGAGGTTACATTTGGACTAGGTCAAACAATAAGTGAAAAAAGCTCTCAACTAGGTGTGAGAGAGGAACAAGTGGGGAGGGTGTCTCTTTAATATTCATTGTTTTTTTTTTATTTTTGTAAGTTCTAAGACAATCACTTTGATTCTCTTTCTAATACTCATTTCGTCCTAAAATTTTTACTCCATTTATTTTTGACAATTAATCTAGGTTTTTTTATTTTTAATATTTTAATATATAAATGAAAAATTTTTATATATGAATGATAAATCAAGACATGTAGTTTCTAAATATATATTTTTTAATTTTTTATAACAAACAATAATATAAATAAATTTAATTCAAAATGCAACAAAAAGTCAAATGGAGCAATAGTTTTGGGACGAAGGGAGTATTTATTTTTTTATTTTTTATTTTTACTTTTGTAAGTTCCAAGACAATGACAAATAAAGAAAAAGATAGGGAATAATAATTAATTAGTAGGTATGTATGTGACATTCATATATGTTTAAAATTTATTATAAACCGATACATCTGAGATGTACCATCAATATGATAACGATACTTGAGATCGTACTTTACCGTTAAAAAATGGTACGACATCTGGTATAAAATTTAAAGCATTGGTTGTTGTTATTTAATATCATGTCAGCATTTTTTATCCAAGTTAACGATGAAATTAATAAAAAGTACCCAATTTAGATGCATTATATGAGTTTATGTAATTTAATAGGACAAATCTAAAGTTTTGGTACCTATTTAAGATACAAAAATAAGATAATGTATCCCCGATAGAGCAAATCTAAAGTTTGTTGTGATATATTTTTTGGATTATATTGTTGTTAGTTTGAATTCTAATTGTCTGTTACTTGATTTGTAATTTGTTATAAGTTGATAGTTTATGCTGTTCAAATTCATTTTTCATTTTCAGTCTTATAATTTTTTCAATTTTTTTAAAAAAGTTCTAAAATTACTCAAGTTACCAAATAAATCCTAAAATTAGTTGAATTGTCAAATAAGTCCTAAAATTATGATTTGAGAGATTAAGAGTTGTTGACCCTCAACTTTTGAAAAAAAATTTTAAGTAAGTAACTAAGGTTTAAAAAGTGTCAGTTTAGTCTTTGAAATAAACAACGTTAAGTGTCATGTCAGTATCTTCGTTAGCCAAACAAATTATAGGACTCATTTGGCAACTTGATGAATTATAGGACTAATATGGTAAATTTAAAAAAGTTAAAGGACCAAAAATGTCTTTCTCCTTTTTTGGTTAGTGGTTTGGGCTTGCCATAAATAGATGGATCTAGAAACTTTTTATATTCAGTCCATATATATAGTTAATTTATATATATATAATATACTTATAAAAGAAAAATATGAAATTTTAATTTAATTTCAGCATATTTATGAGAAAGTTAATTACTCTCTTTTCAGAACATTTTAAGTTATTTTTTAAATCAACAGGGTCATTTGATAAATCTTAATCGGGTCCATTAAAACTTTATTTAGTATTTTCTAAAAGGATTTAGTAACAAATTTACCACTATAAACTAATCAAAAGACCAATTTTACCATAAAACTTTTAAGGGTACCAAATTTGCTACTGAACTTTGTCCTCGAGACCAAATTTACCACAGGTGTTACAAAAAGTTACAAATTTGCCACTTATCCGTTAAGTGACTTGTCAAATGAATGGAGCAAATAACAATTTTGGTCTTTAGTTCTTGTGTTTCTTCTAGTAGTGTCCTAACTTTACCCATTTAACAACCATACCACCTTATTCACCATTTGCTCACCTTAACCTTCACTTTCTAGCATGTTGCACCTATTTTAGGAACCATTCTCTAATGACTTTCCCCATCCAAGGTTTACCCTCGAGCGGCAATGTGGTCGTCAACCACATCTCATGGAAAGGCTTGACTCTTGTTAGTGCTAGTAAAAGATGGGACAATCTTTTTTCTTCAATTTCTTGAGGAGATAGGAGAGAACGGTGTTGAGGATAGAGACAATTGAGTGACCGGTGGTCCATTAGTTATGTCCCGCCCCACCATATTTAAAGAAGATGACATGATCATCAAATGGGCAAAGTTAAGGCATTAGTAGAAGAAACGTGAAGAACAAAGGACCAAAACTATTATTTTTCTCCTTCATTTGATGACCATTAATAGATGAGTGACAAATTTATAACTTTTTGTAACATTGATGGTAATTTCGGTCTTAAAAGTAAAACTTAGTAGCAAATTTGGTACACTTGAAAGTTTGATGGTAAAATTGATCTTTTTACTAGTTTAGAGTGGCAAATTTTGTACCTAATTCTTTCTAAAGAAATTAAGGATCAATTCGTTTTAATTTAAATCAATTAACTTATTTTTACTTTTATATTTTTTTTACCTGAAATCAATTTTATTTGAAAGTTAATATTATGTGGATGGAATAATCTATTTGAAAATAAATTTTCATGATGTTGTTAAATTTTTATGAATTTTTCCTTTTTAATGCCTAGGGCTAGAAAAAATTATAAAAATTTAGTAACATTAAAAAAATTGTATTTTCAATGAATTATTGTACATACATAATATTAAATTTTAATTAAAATTAGTTTTAAATAAAATAAAAATAAAAATAAAAATAAGTCATTTAAAATTTAATTAGTTTAAGTTAAAATAAATTAGGGATAAAAACTTTAGTATTGTGGATCCCATTTGTAGATCCGTCCCTGTTGAAATACTTGAGTCCACTGCCGATGACGATGAGAGCTTGGACCAATGCAGTACCAATAGTATTTATTATATTTTTTCCGTTCTTTTTAAATTTTTTCTTTTTTGGCGGGAAAATCATTCTTTTTAAGCTTTTTTGGGAACATGAAAAAGTATTCAAGTTTCATTTATTCTAAGTATAAATATTAAACATAAATTATACAACGATTGTTTATCAGTAAATTGAATTTGTCTAGCACTCCAAGGCGATAGATCATTTGGAATTGAGAAAGTGATTAAGATAAGATAAATTTTGTTACCTTTTTTTTTTTTCAATTTTTCCATTATGAAAATTTCAGTGACTAACTACATTTTTTTTCAAATTTTAGTGACGCACTTAAAATTTGATCAAAGTTTTGGGGTTAAATTAAAAAATGTTTGAAAATAAAAGGACTAAAATGAAAGCTTCTACAAAGTATATGGATTAAATTGTAATTTTTTAAAAACTTAGAGACTAAAATTGTCATTTTGAAGTGAGTAGAGAACAAGGGTAGTGTGGAAATTTTTAATAAAAAACTTACTACATATGAAAATGGTGCAAAAAATTTGAATCAATGCATAATAACAAATATTGTAAAGGAAGTGGCATGGAGAGGTAACTATTTGATAGCAATTGGATAATTTGATTTCTTTTTACCTCTAAGGCAAAGAGTATTTTTTTAGAGAGTGAGGGGAGATATTGCATTTTCTAAAACCAAAGGGGTAAAGTGTGATTGGTGACCAAATTGAAAAATGTAGTTCATCCAAAATATTAGGGAAGTCCATTACAATGACAGATTAATCTTGGCCCCTGTTACACATGAGCCCCTTTATATTTAGTGTTAGCCTACAAGTTCAATAAATTCATCACTGTAACAAATTATAAGCATATTACAGCCTTTTTTTTATTCATCTGCACTTTTTTGAAAGATGACAATTCCCATTACCCTACTTTTTAGGTCGTTTAGTTCTCCTATTTTCAGCTTATCTTTCATTTTAATTTTTTAGAATCAATTTTATTTAAAAACTAATATTTAGTCAATTTTATTTTTTTATTTTATTAATAAAAATTAATTAGTTTTATAAATGAATATTTTTAAAATTAATTTTTGAACTTCATAAAGTGTAAAGTTTTAATGTATCTGTATGCATGTGCATGTATATAATTTGACATAAGTGGAGGGGTAAATATAAAAATATAAATGTAAAATAGCTTTACAAACACATAAAGATATTTTACATTTATATTTTTATACTTATCCCCTCAACTTATTCTAATATTATAGTTATATACTAAGATTTGGAAAACTGCACTTTCCGCCTATTTTTAAACTGTACGCTAGAGACTTAAAAATCATTATTTAAAATATTTGATAATTATCTGCTATTAATTTTAATATCTTCAATAGTTTTTTGTAGTTAATAAACATTACAAATTATCATTTTTTTCTCCATAAATGCACAAAAAATTTAAAAATGTCAATTAATTGTAAATGAAATATCAAAATATCAGGAATTGTTAAATAGTGTAAAAAAATGGCTGCGGGAAAATGTAGATTTTCAAACTGTTGGATGAAACTGTAATATCAACATAGGTTCAAGGTGTACCTGTAAATACCCATTACAAAAAATTTCACCGACATACACTTGTATGCTTTGGACTTTGGAGGCCTACAAATGGCTGCAGGGGATCACAGTGCTTCTCTCCCACGAATTTGAAATTCAAATTCAATCACCTTCCTTCACTACCAGCGTACAAATCCTTAACGGTAGGAATTAGCAAGCGCGCTTCTCTTCGAGCTCAAGTTCAACGCTCCGTCTTCCTAACGCGGCCATCCAGATTCTCCCTGCCGGCACTAATCGGTATTCACATTTTTTCGGGACACGGATTTTCTTAGGAACATCCGGCTCGTGCTGAGAAAGCTACATTCGAGATTCGACACCCGGAAGTGTTCAGGTTCGTCTTCACATATCTGTTTGGAACCGGAGAATATCTTTTCTTCTTCGTTTTCATGGAGAGGTTTTGGAAATCGCTCTGAATTAATGGAAGCTAAATCTGGTGTTTCTCGTAGTAATCATCTATACTTCTGCTACTTTGTAATTTAAACTAGATTCCAAAATAGTAAGAAACTGTTATAGATGATGCCTCGTCGTTGTCCCGCGATAAAGGAAACATCAGAATTTGGCGGCGAATTAATTGTGTCTGATTTTCCCGTCCAATTGGCGACGGATTTAGAAACTCGCGAGCTAGTGGAAACCATGCAGCCCTGTTCGAACCGTAAAGTCATTTACTGCTGCAAAAGGTTTTCTTCCAGAATTAGAAATATTTTTGCGGAAAGGATCCGAGTGCAGAAACTTGTGTTTGCAGTTGATTAATCCAAAACCATGTTCCTAGAAGGCTAAACATGTGCTTAGGACCTCGTAGTGAACCCAGAAGCCAAACCGTAGCCTATACGTCCAGTAGTCGTGTGTTCGTAACACAAAATCTGAATGTGGAACACTAACCAGCTTTAACCAGAACATCAACATCTCAACAACACAACTCGAGTAAGTCATAGATGATTTCATGGATATTGCCACTTGTTGTAGTTTTCAGAAGTAATGTTGCACTCCCACGTATAGAGTGGTGGTGGTTTGGTTTGGGACTAAGATATGAATCTCAAAATTGTGATATTATGTTCAGACGCCACCTGTGATCTTGTGTTTATGGTTCTATTAAAAAAAACAAGCACTACTGAAATCTCTTTATCTCACACCAGTCATATCATACCAGTAAGGGTTAGGAACTCTGATTATAACCTCCAAAGTGCTGGCCAGAATTTGTATTCGGAGTCTGTTTACTATTAAGAATATTGCTACTAATGTTACAATTGCTCATCTTTTGTTGATTTTTTGTGATCATAAATCTTTCTATCTTTGCTCATTTTTCTCAAAGCTACTGTTTGCAGGCACAGAACTTCAACATGTCCAGTACGAAAAATGATTCCCTTTGCAAAGTTGAAACAACTTGCGGAACTCTACTTTATGAGCTTCAGGTTTCCCTCGTGTTTTGGTTCTCCCATTTAGTTGTATATATTTGTCTTTCATGAGTGGTAACATCGTATTGCAATCTTTAATTTTCTCTCTACACTACTTGTCAAAATTTAGATAATTTGGGATGAAGTTGGAGAAACGGATGCTGATAGAGATAAAATGCTATTCGAGCTTGAACAAGAGTGTCTGGAAGTCTATAGAAGAAAGGTCGACCAAGCAAATCGTTGCAGAGCTCAGCTGAGGCAGGCAATTGCTGATTCTGAGGCTGATTTGGCAGCTATCTGTTCTGCAATGGGAGAAAGGCCAGTGCATATTAGGCAGGTTAGACAACCAAAGGGCTTGAAAAATGACAAGGTCATATATTTGAGTTTTCCTTTAATAAACTGTGAAGTTTAGAGAGTCTTAAAGCTTAACCTTAGACTATTGAAACCATGCAGGGTGCTACTGTCGTATGACATAACGAGATGTTTTATTTTTGTAGCCAGCTAGTCTGCTGTCTTACCAGCTTGAATTTGACATCAAGCATCTGTAGATTCTTTGGTTAAACATAATTAGCAACATTACTTGATTCTATATATAAAAAAAAAGCAACATTACTTGATTAATCACCAAATTTAGATATTGAAAACAAGACCCCAGCTTCATATTTTGATATACTTGGATTCTCTTAGGAAACCATAAAAAATATGGTCATTGATCTTTTTGGGGTTGGTTCATTGATTCATAGAGATATCAGTTTCTCTATCATGAGAACTGTTTCATATCAAAATTTCATATTTCAGTCTGATCAGACCAATGGAAGCTTGAAGGAGGAGCTCGCGAAAACAATTCCACAGCTTGAGGAGATGCGGAAAAGGAGAACTGACAGAAGAAATCAATTTATAGAAGTTCTAGACCAGATACGGAGCCTTAAGAATGACATTGAGGCCTCCACAGGATTATTTTCTCGTGAACTAATTGATGAAACTGATCTATCACTAAGGAAGCTAGAAGAATATCAGAGACAGCTTCACTCACTTAAGACAGAAAAGGTTGAATCCCTCAATTTCCTCCCTTTTAATTTATTTGTATTCTTGTAAATTGAAAAGTTAATGGGTTTTTTAATTTTTAATTTTTTATTGCTGCTAATTCGTTGATCGTTAATTTTTTAGAATGAAAGAGTGAAGCAGATTGAGGAACACCTTACTACTTTGGAGCTGCTTTCCTCAGTGTTGGGCTTGGACTTCAAAACCACAATTAATGAGGTCCATCCCAGTCTAGGCAACTCTGAATCATGCTTGGACATAAGCACTGGTACAATACAGAAGCTAGCTATGGCAATTCAAAAGTTGCGGGAGGTTAAGATCCAAAGAATGAAGAGGGTAAATAACAGTATCTTGGCCTTTCTTATCTTGGAAAAATCTTGTCCGGAGTTCCTGACCTTTTCAGCCTTGACAGCTCCAAGATATAGCAACTATGTTGTTGGAGTTATGGAATTTGATGGATACTCCTGTTGAAGAACAGCAGAGGTTTCAAAATGTCACTACTAATATAGCTGCTTCGGAACATGAAATCACAGAACCCAACACCTTATCAGTGGACTTCCTGAACTATGTAAGTTGCAGAATCTCTCGAAATGCTGGGATCATCTCGAATCTACCTTGTATTGTTTTATTGTTTGCAAATGTCAAAGTGCCGTATTCACAAACAAGTACATCACTGCTCAGGTTGAAGCTGAAGTTGCTCGGTTAGAAGCGCTGAAATCAAGCAAAATGAAAGAGCTGGTGCTCAAGAAGAGGTCAGAACTAGAGGATATATGCAGGAAGGTGCATCTGGTTCCAGAGTCAGAGAGCAAATTGGAAGATAACATCGAAGCCATTGATTCAGGTAAAGCCTTGTACAATGCGATGCAGTCATAACTGTACTTGTGGTATTATACCACTAACAGCTAAGGCTTAACATAATGGTTAAAACTTGTGATTGTTACTATATGGTCCAAGGTCCCACGTTCAACTTGCAACTCCCCACTTGATTGTTTCTTTACATGTACCACCAAAAAACAAGGAGAGAAGAGACACTGCAAGAAAAAAATAAAAAAAGAAAGCATTACACCCTTAAGTATTTCACCCTTATAGGTTTTAACCTCTTTGATATTTCATATACTCCAGGCATTTTGAATGCAGAAGTTGTACTCGAACAAATTGAGTCACAGATTGGTAGGGTGAAGGAGGAAGCTTTAAGCAGGAATGAAATACTTGAAAAGGTTGAGAAATGGCTTGCAGCCTGTGGTGAGGAATGCTGGCTCGAGGAGTATGACAGGGTACCAAGAACTGATATTCTTTTTCATCAAAGTTTCTATCCAAAATTTCCTTGATTAGTATCATTGTTTGGTTGTATAGGATGAGAACAGATATAATGCTGGGAAAGGGGCTCATCTTAACCTGAAGCGTGCAGAAAAAGCTCGTGCCTTGATTAATAAACTTCCAGGTAATTTAAGGCTTAAATGTTGAAGGATGAAAACCTGGTTGATCATTGGTCTTTCATCAACTTCTTCTCAGTGAATTTTCATAAAACCAAAAAACCCATGAACTAATCATTTTAGTTAAAAAGTATTTAGATGTCAAGTTGTTTGTATATATTGGCACAGGACTGGTGGAGACACTTGCTTCAAGGACCATAGCATGGGAAAATGAGAAAGGCAGGGAGTTCTTATATGATGGAGTCAGTATCTTAAAACGTTGACTCTTTTATTGGCTGGTTGTAAAATTTGATATGATTTGTTCTGTGCTTAGTAAACTAAAAGGTATCCCACACTATCCAGGTTCGTCTACTTTCCATGCTTGAAGAGTACACCATATTATGCCATGAGAAAGAGCAAGAGCGCAGAAGGCTGCGAGTATGTGCTTTTGCAATAACATTCACTATTTTTATTCACCTTTAGCATTCAATGACATTTGCACACTGATGGAACAGCAGTTAAGAAAACTTTTATATCTTTTGGCGCAAGTTTCGTGTTTGGATTATGTACTGTTATTCACAATGAATTTTCATCACTTCAGGAGCAAAAGAAACTTCAAGGACAGTTGATTGCAGAGCAAGAGGCACTCTATGGATCAAAACCAAGCCCTTCAAAGCCCCAGGTAATCAAGAAAGGTTCGAGACTTTCAACTGGAGGTGCAAGCAATAGAAGACTTTCTCTGGGAGGTGCAACACTTCAGACTCCGAAGCGTGAATCTCTCCAGTCGACAAAGATGACCCCACAGAGTCGGCCAAGCAAGCATCCTGACAGAATACTCGACAATGACTTGTTTAACCACCGCCAGGATGATGGCTTGGCAGCTCCGCCTGTTGGTAAGTTTTTTGTGGATTCTGTCTTTGGTGGGTTTTCAGAAGCCTTACTTGAAGAACAGAAAAATGTCTGCTAAACCTGTGTTTTAGTAGGGTAGGATAGCAGTCAGAGAATTTGTATTAATGCTTATAATTTTCTGATTTTTTTTGGAAGTAAATGAGGCTTGAATTATACCATTGATGTTGTTTGGGAAATTTTATGCACTTCATTGTTGACAATCCTGCAGCTCCGAGAGGATTGGATATTGCAGATTTTACTTTAAAAAGGGAAATATATGGTGCTATGAATGCTAAGGAAGTAGAACCAGAAGAGGTTCGAAAGCCATTCTCTCCTGTTACAGCTTCATCCAAAGCCAATAATCCAGCCAACATAGAAGATCAAGGCAAGAGTTTACAGAAAATGCATCCACCTAATGATGTATCATGCTTTACTCCCTCGAAGATGATTGCCTTGACTGATGAAGAGCTTAGGACACCTAAGGAAATGTCTGCCCCGGTGCCCTTTACACCTTCAACTGTACCCATCCCAATGCAGACAAGCATGACGCCAGCTCCTGCTCCTATCCCCTTCGCAGTGAAAACAGTTGAGGAGGTACTCGAGGGTAGTGAATATTCATTTGAGGAAAGAAGGTTTGGGTTTTTGCAGTCTAAGGCACAAGTAAAGCCGCTGATACAAGTATGATCGACGACAGAATGAACCTTTGCCAGAAATCAATTGTTACTCATTTTATAGGCTTGGTTTTCCTCACATCTATTTTGTTTCTTAGACGCAAGTCAATTGCAATTGGCTTTTCGCTTCATAGAGGCTACCAGTTTTATAGATGATCATACAGCACTGTGAAATTTTCCTTCAAAAGAGAAAGTAACTAAGATTTCCTTCAGCAACTTCCTTTGAACGTGGATGAGCAGTGACAATTTGTAAATGATGCCCTAACTATTAACGAGACCTTCCAGATGCTGAAGAGATATTTAGGTTCTACTGGGGATGAACTTTGGGGAGACATCCTGACATTTTGTCCAACAAGATCCTATCAACCTTAAGGAGACATAACTTCGATTCCAAGCAAAGGAGATTAATAAATGGTCCACTGTACTTTTTTGGTGAATCAATTGGTTAGCTTTATTGATTGTGTGGAGAACAACACTATCCAGTCTCTATTTTTTATTGTTAAAAGTCTCACTATTTGACTGGTGATTTTTTGCAAATTAATATAAGAGAATCTACTATATAATCCATTTCATATATTATTCTTATTCTGATGTGAGATTTAAGATTTTTCAGCTGTAAAAACTTTAGAGGTAAAACTGAAAATTGTACGTTCCTCTGTTCAGTTCATGGACAACATATATATGAATAAAGCAATGGGTGTTTGGGCACTCAAAATTTGCAATTAGTCAAACTTTAGTTAAACTAGAAAAAGCTAACGAGCTAAAGGTGAAAAAAAAAAAAGGAATTGAAGAGAAGAAGCAGTCAGTGGAAAGAATGGCGTGGGTACAAAGTACAACAACCCCTTTGCAGCTTTAAATAAATAAATAATATGAGTATTGTTTTCCAAAATTGAAATGGGAATTTAATATAGAAAAAGATTTTTGTTCCTTCTTTTTTTGGCGTTTTATAAAATTAGTTTCATTAAATTTTCGGGACGGACGTGAACCATTTTCTTAACCAAAATTCATACTTTTAAGTTTCGCAGATATGATATTAATTAATAATTAATCTCACAATATAATAAGCATAATGTTCAATTTCTTTTATTATTTTTTTCTTTTTTTACAAATTTCTACTTTTATTTGTTTCTTCTCCTTTTGCCGCAAAACCCTAAATTTCATTTCCGTCGAAAGAAAAATTTTCTATCACAAAACAGCCCACTTTTCTCGTAGCACTAATTTTTTTTCCAATTTATTGAGAATTTTAAGTTGATTTTTTTGTGAAAATTTTAAGCTTTGTGCATTCGCAGTAATGGCGGAGATTTACGGCTGTAGAATTCTGGTTGTTCCTTGAGCTAGCTCAAGTTTACGCTTCCTGTGTTCTTAATCTTCGATTCTCAAATGTTCTAATCTCTCTGTAGTTTGTTCAAGCTTGCATAGATTTGTTTTCCGCTTTCTGGAATTTCACGTCTCTGTTTCATACGTTATCTGGAAGCTCAAGCTCATGTTCCATCTAAAGTTCGAACTTTTTTCCAAGAATTGTTTTGTTCTAGAGAGATTTTTCACCCATTGACTCGTTTCTGGGGAAAGGGTTTTAAGCAATTAGGCCTTCTTTTCCCCCTCAGTTGCTTCTTATTTGATTTTGGTACTGTAAATGGAAGACAAAGAGGGAATATCCTCTGGGGTTGCAGTGAGGGGAAATGAATCCTCAGAGAGCTATAGAGGGGTTCTTAGATTTGATAACGGTGACCAGTTAACGGGCTCCACGTGGCCGGCAGCTACCGCTGCTCAACCGGCGATTGTAGCACCCCCAGGTCCCAGTGCCGGCGCGGAAGTGAAGAAAAAGAAAATGGGGAGGCCCAGGAAGTACAACCCGGACGGAACTTTGAGAACGACTTTGTCACCAATGCCTATATCTGCTTCGATTCCATTGAACGGAGACTTGTCGGCCTGGAAACCGAGTAGAGGAAGGTCGGCCAACGTGGCGACGAAATCATATGAATACGAGACTACAGGTACACGGAATGTATGGGGTGTTAATGTTTAGTTCTTTCGATGTTGAGTTCTGTGTTGTTTTACTGTTACATCGGATGTGTCATAATCTGTGTGCTTGTAATAAAACAAAAAAACAGCCAACGATTTTTGTGGTGGATTTTGGCCTGTTTGATTTTGGTGGGACCTTTAGTTTCAGTCTTGCCCATATCTGGATTGTATGGTAGATTTGGGAGAACTTCGTGATGATGATAGTGCAAAGAAGGGAATCTCCAAGCTGTCCAGATTTGAGAATTTCGTCCCAAGTTTAAGGATTTTTATTTTTTAACTAAGTTCGTGATCCAACGTTTGTTGGTTAAAGGGCGGACGTCAGATATGTCATATTATGTGATTGAACCTTATTGTGCTTAACATGGCAATTTTTTGTTACTGTGATATGCTGGCCCTGCTATGATGGTGCTGGAATTTGCCAGTACCAGCAGACATGCACGAAAGTGGAGACAACGGAGGATCAGGCTGCATTCGTGTTCACTGTAGTTCTTTAGACAATATGCCGAAGAATCAACAAAAAATCTTGTAGAGCCTAAATTCAAAAGTTAGAATTGGTGGTCCTTATCTTTTTTGGGGGGACGGAAGTACTTCCATAATCAATTTAGGATGTCATCTGGGGTGAAGTTCAATTCTACTTTTGCATGACCTCTTATACATATGGAGTAGATTTATGCAACTTCATGGCTAGACTAGAATTGAAGTATGCCAGTGGTATGATATCATTAGCATCTTCTGGAATATGGTAATAGTTAATCTTCATTTCAATGATGAGTTTTATTTTCAACTTCTCTTCACACCCTTGCTTCTGGATTGAGTGTGAAGTTTTTAATTGTTTTTTTTTTCTCAATTCAAAATAAGTTGCTCAACCATCTGTTTGTGCTCTGCAGGATTTAACTATGGTGTAGGTGACAGAATCTCATATTTTGTCGGCACAAACTTCACTCCTCATGTGCTAACTGTTAATGCTGGAGAGGTACTTCCTTGGGGGAAAATAGAGGCAAATTTCAAATAGACGTGCCAATGGTCCATTCATCTAAGTCCCACCTGAATTTTAAATTTCCCATACCTTCAAGATGCATCTATATCCTTATAAGAGATGGAACATTTTTAGAAATAAAAAGTACTTACTATTGTTTTTACTTCTATGTTTTTTAAATGTTGTCCATTCCTATGTTTGTTTATTGCTTGGACCTGTGCCTGCTTCATCACATCAGTGAGGCATCTGCTATTTTCAAATGCCCATTCACTAACACAATTCCTTAAAGGATGTGGACTAACTTGTGTGATTTCATAGGATGTTACGATGAAAGTCATGTTATTTTCTCAGCAAGGATCTCAGGCTGTCTGCATTTTATCTGCAAATGGTACCATTTCAAATGTTACCCTTCGCCAACCAACTTCATATGGGGGAACTCTGACTTATGAGGTATGATCCTGTTTGATAAATATTTTATAAAACTAAATATTATTGAATTTCACAAAGTAACTCTCATGCAATATTTTCCCCTTTCCTTCAAATATGTTTGGTTAACTCTTCAGAAGAATTATGGGTGGTTGCTCTTGACAATGTCATCCACTGATCATATGCTATGTATTTCTTTCGTTCATTTGAGACTCAATGGGCTTATTTAAGCTGCATAATGGGAGGTAGCTCTCTGCCTTTCCTGGACTCTCCCCTCCCTACTAAAAGTGGGATTCTATCCCATGACTTTTGTTTTAGCACCAAATATCATGCATTATTTATAGCACAATCAGATGTGCCTTATTTGGAGATTAACTTTCCATTAATTAAGCATTAGCTATCTTGAGACATGTCTATTTCTGGCTTCTCCTTTTCCACACAGCATTTTAATTTGGATTCAATTCCAGCATGGTTCCTTCACCTGTTCACCTTCATTTGCTGTTTGTTATCAGTGAAGCTGCTTCTTGGATAATTGCTTGGTCAGTTTCTAGGAAACAAATGTTGTGCTTCTTCCTTGTTCTTGTATGTATCTTCCGCATTTCTCCTTGCTTGGAGCCAAGTTTCACATAAAAATTGATATGATTCTTACGGAAATTTGAAACCAGTTTTGTCTTCTCTATTCTTTCACGGAAATGCTTATACATTAAATAGCCCTTGGAATCTTTCCCATATGATTTTATGAGGTCCACGGTCATTCATGATAAAGCAGTAATAATTCACCTTTCTTTTTTTTTTCCCCCTAAATTATAAAGTGTCATCCTGCAGTTGAATAGGAGCTAGCTATAATCCTTGATAGTGTTGCTGCATGCTGCACTTTGAGAAATCATCAAGCTCCCCCTATTGTTTGCTTCAGGGTTGTTTTGAGATACTCTCATTGACTGGATCTTTTATGCCCACGGAGAATGGAGAAACGAAGAGCAGATCTGGTGGGATGAGCATCTCTTTAGCTGGGCCAGATGGTCGTGTTGTGGGCGGAGGGCTTGCTGGACTGTTGATAGCTGCCGGTCCAGTGCAGGTAAGGAACCACGAAGAAAAAAAGGGAAAAGGAAAAAAGATAACATGGTTAGATGTATGGAAGCTAAATTTTGCAGGGTTTTAGCATGCAGAAGTTATGCAGTTAAGAGTTGCTACTTTTCTGCTAGTAATTCCAATAATTTTTTGAGTGAATCAGGTGGTTGTAGGCAGCTTTCTAGTAGGCCACCAGCAGGAATCGAATCACAAAAAGCAGAGAACTGAGCTTCCTCCAATTATCAACCCTCCCACTGTCAGTGCCAATCCTGGAGAGGAAATGAGAGTGTCCTACGGGGTAGCACAGCCAAATCTCACCCCGTCTGCTTCCTTTCATGGACATGGGAACTACCCATCTTTGAACCCGGTGGTGGACTATAGGAACTCAACAGAAAACAACCATTCATCCTCACCCGGTGAAGATTCTAGAGGCCAGAGCCTATCACAGTATGAAGTTTCGGTTTCTGGCTGAGAAGGTGCCAAATGTTTTTTACTCTTACATTCCGTTCCATCCAAAGCAGGGTAAGGCTGTGTGACGAAAAGACGAGTTCAGGTTTAACATCATCTTGGTTTTTAAACTTCCATGTATAACTAGGATTAGGTAGGACTTTGAAACATCCTTGGAGACATTTCTGGCTGCTGTGATCTTGCATCTGGGTTGTTGTATGACCTGTTGTTGTACCCTCCTTTGTGTGAAAATTGATGTGCCATTCTTCTGATTCAGACTCCTGTATCTACCTCTCGAGAATTCGACCCGCTTATTAATGTGTTTACACATGAATATTCTGATGTGTTCCGTGGTGCCTAGTAGATCTGAGCTTCCAAAACCGACTCGCAAAGGCAACAATGGTCTAATGGGTCCATTAGAGCCCAACAGTTGAGCAGCAATAGGCTCTAATCACTTGTGTTGTACTTGACACATGAAAATAAATGGTTTTGGAGTTGGTTTTACATTTATGTTGTTAACAGTAGTTGGCTCAATTTCATAAGTTTGGACACAACATTTCAGAACAATTAGGTGCATTCGTGCTGCCCAATATTCCTTGGTTGGTAATCAACAAACACCAATTTCATCAGTGACATTACTCCTTATAATAAGTTAAAAAAATTTTCAACTTCTCTAAACTTTTATGAACAACAAATCATGATAATACTTTTCTAGTTTCTCAGTCCAAACTATTTCAGTTACTTGTCACCGTAAGCAAATTAAAAACTAAAGTTATTTAGATTATAGAGAAAATTTCAACTTAATAAAATTACAACACGCAAACTCAGTCACACTAATATGATTTTGCCTAGGAAATATATATAATATGTAGAGTTTTCAAGTACGGGATCCAACAAACAACGAAAGTCTAATACATTTACTTGTATTAGAAGGCATGGAAGTGGTTTGATTTTTGTGTTGACAGACACTTGGAGGATTCTGGGCACGCGCGTGATAACCAATGTGCTTCCTAACATCAGAAGCCGTAACTAGGCTCATTATTGCTTTCGTTATTTATTACAGCAATAACAAGATTATTACATTATATTACATAGAACTTTTTATTATACAAAAGCAAATTATTGGGAGCGAAAAATAATTTATGCACCTTGGTTAAGGAATTTTTAAAGACTTTAGTATGTAATGAAAATTGGAAACTTAATTGAGAAAATTATTTTTCATCTCTTGACTAAGAAATACTTTGGCTTTTGTGATTAACATTAGAGTTTTAGATAATTTATTAATGATGGATATGAAATCGTAAAAGTTAAAAACTAAACTTAGATAATTTTTTAAAGCTCTAATACTAACTAGTTTATATACCCGGCATTAAAGCTCTAACACTAACTAGTTACTAACTAGTTTATATACCTAGTGTTAAAGCTCTAACACTAACTAGTTTATATATCCGCTGTTACCACGTGATCAAAAAAAAAAAAAAGAGCAAAAGATATCAATAATTATGTTACTTATGGCCAAGAGATATGAAAATAAAAAGTTTTGAAATATTACATTTGCTCATTTAGTTTGTCTAAAGTGATTATTAAATTTTTTGAATACATCAAATATAGTGTTCAGCAAACCTAATTGAATTGGTGATTGTTAGACATTTTAAGCCTTGCCTGAATAAGTATGGTTATAATTATTGTGCTAGCTTTAAATAACAATTTCTGTTTAAAAAATTGAAATTTATAGACTAATAAAGAGGTTATATCTAGGGCGATTTTTAAATGTAATAATACAATTTAGAAAATTGGGCCAAAAAATTTGAACTATGAACTAATGAAAATTAACAATGTTGTTGGACAAACACTCAACCTTCTAACGTGATGCATCAAAGAGATGAATTACTTCACTCACTGTTTAAAGCCAAGCGAGTTAAGGTTCAATCTCAATGTCTTTTTTCTGTTCATCTTGTTCAACTATCTTATCATGGGGAGGTAATCACAACAAAGGTCCTCCTTGGATTTTTGCAATTGATGGAGCATGGGATCCTACTAGAAATATTGTGATCATTGGTTGGTCTTGGTTGAACAATGTTGATAATATTAACTGTACTTTTGGTGTCACCTGTGGAAATGTTTCGACCGCCTTCACTGCTAAATGATGGCAATTTTTGAAGCCCTTAAACTTATTGAGTTGGCTGGTGGTTTTTGCTGCACAATTTTTATCAAATTGTGTATAAGCTTTCTTAGCAATTACTCGCCTTTCAAGCTTTAGGATAGATGCTTTAGCTCTGGTGCATGACATCCATGCCATTATTAGGAGACTTCATGGAGTTTCCTTGGTAGTGGTTCCTTAGTCATCTTTTTCTAAAGCTTATTATCAAGCTACAATTAGACTTCAGTAATTTGTCCATTTAGATGTATTCCTTATTTTTATCCTTTCTCTTCCTCATTATTCCAAAAAAAAAAATGTTGTCGGGCTTAAAAAAATGGGATTCAAAAATTAATAAATTTGGGCCAACACAATCCATAATCAAAGTTTAAAGGGTTAACTACAAAAAGGTTTCATTAATTCTTAATTATTATTTTTCTGGTAATCACAATTTAAATATAGCATTTGAGGCCTAAAATATTGAGGGGCTATAAACAATAAATCTACAGATCGTTATTATAAGCTAGGAAGTTTAAGAGTTGATGATGTTATTCGGAATTAACTTATCAAATTGCCTATAAGATAAGAAACATTCATTGTATACGTATATTTTGTCTCTCTCTCCCTTCTCTTTGAAAGAATACCTACTTCTTTCTCTTTTGTCTGTATAGTTCTATCCTGATAGCTGACGTCGTTCCAAGCATCATCTGACCGTTATGTGTTGCTATTTTTGAGGACTTGTTTTGTTGTTGGGCAACCATCTAGGTCGGCCACTTTTCTTGGACTTTTTGGCCAAATGGGTCTCGTAGACACTTAAGCCTTGAATTTTTCAGGCGCTTTTACCACCAATTTTGTTAGATATGGTGAGATATGACATTTTTAAACTTATTCATTTTTATTGTTTTTAACTTGTATTTCTATTTTTTTATTTTTTTTACTATGTTTACGCTAATCATACTAGATCAAATGAAATCGTCAATTTTTAGTAAATTTGAAGAATTAAATATATAGATATAGGCTTCTAACTTATGTGTTTTTGTTATGTTCAACTATACATTTTCAATCTTTCCTTTCTTTTTGCAATTGATCATTCAAGATATAGTGGCATATGGTGTTTTTTAGAGATCCATTAATGCAATATTGTATGTATGGGCATCTCACTTTTGAGTTTTTTATATCCATTGGATGTTTTACTACACCCTGACTCCAGATCTGATCATATCTGAATTCAGTTTTCCTTCTTTGGTTTATGGTTTTTCTAGGATCTATTTCATGTGCACCCTACGGGTTATTATATACCTATGATAAAAGTAACAAATCTCTTTTATGCCTTTTCCTTGTTCACATCTCTCCCTTACTTTTTCTTTTCCCACTTGTCATTGTCTCTCACCAAAGCATTTAGCAGTGTCGTCGTCATCTCTCACAGGGCCCTTCAGCCACACAGTCTCCATTTTTCATCGGAGCTTCTCGCCACTACTACTGTTTTTCATCGCATCATGAAGGTCCATGATGGTATGGCCGAGATTATTGTCCACGGTGATATCACAACCATGGCCATGGCATATTAGCCAAGTGGTTTGCAATGATATGGTGGCATCGACATGGTGGTAGATGGTGGGGGTTGGGGGAAAAGAGCAGCAGTCACAATTAGCAGGAGCTAGGCTTTAAGTTTTTTTAACGAAAAAGAAAAATATTTGGGGTCAAATCTTTTTACTTTCCCTCATTTGTTTAACCTTTTTCAATTGAGCCCCTACTATTTTTTTTAGTTTGTGTATGTATATAAATAGTAAATAATTTCTACAAATTCATAAAATTATATGTACCAAAAAATAATATAGTAAAATTTTAATATGAAATTATGGCATGTACAAATACATAAACATAATTGTAGAAATATATAATCTCATATGTACAAAAGAATAAACTCATTTAAGGAAAATTACAAAAACCCCCTATAGTTTTGTTTAACCTAGACTTTGCCCATCTATTTTCAAAAACCTACATTTTACACTTGCTTCCTTTACAGTATTCAACAATAACTTCTGAAATCCTAATTTTAAACCATATGATAATTATGTTCTAGTAATTTTAATATTTTTGATGTTTTTTCATAGCTAATTGATTTTTAAAAAATACTGATATACATTTTACAAGGAGAAAAATACATTTACAAAAGAGAAATTGATAATTTAAAATATTTAATAACTATAAAAATATTGGAGAGATCGAAATTACTAAAAGATGACTATCATACAGTTTAAATTCAATTTAAAAAATAGGGGCAAAGTGTAGGTTTTAATTACAGGGGCAAACTGATAATTTAATTGCAGAAGTTGTTATTAGATAGTATAAAAAAAATAGGGGCAAATTATAAGTTCTAAAAATAGAACGGGTAAACACCAGAGGATAATTGTAAGTTTCTCACGCATTTATTTAAATCTATGCATAAACCATATGAAAATATAAATAGTATTTCATATGTCTCATATTCTTTTTTATATTTCAATTTTTTTTATTTAAGTTTGACTTAACTTCATTCATAATATTATTTTCTAGAAAAATTTTAGAAAAATTATATTTGAAAACTATGTCTTCATTCATCATTCATGTAAGAAAATTTTTCAATTATATAATAAAGTATTGAAAGTAAAAAATTATAGATTAATTGTTGTAAATAATACATGTTGCAATGAACTTGGGATGAACATAGTATATGTTAAAATGAAAATAAATTTATGTACATATAAGACAAATTATATGAAGGAGTTTGAATATATTTGCAACATATCTCTTATATCATTCGTAAATATGTGACACATGACACATGTTTTGAACATATGCTGCACTTGCTTTATACATCAAGTTTCATACATATCTATTATATGATTTGTATATATCTCTAGTTTTGGTGGAAAACCGAATTTGATCCATTTACACATACTTTTTTTTATGAGAGATTGCGTACATACTATAACATATTTATAAACTCATTTATATATATATATATATATATATATATATATATATATATATATATATATATATATATATATAACATATTATTTGTACAATTATTTTACTTTCTTTGTATATTAAATTTGTATATATCTAGTATTTGATTTGCACATATATCTAATTTTGGGGAAACACAGGATTTGATGCGTTCACACTTATTTTATGCTATGATGGGTGGTATTGAAATATAAATATACATGAGCATAAAGTATAGGTGCACATTAGACTTTCCCATTTTGTCTATCGAACTGACATAAGTTCAATTTTAGAATAGATGATCGTAAATGACATATATGATTTTTCTTATTGGTTTCTAACTGGCACTAGATCTAATGGTAGATACCGGATTTATTTAAAGGTAATGCTTAATTACTATCTTCTATTCACCTATGAATCCCATTTTAATCTTCATTTAATAGTAAAAGACGTATCCTTTGTCAAAGTTTTCCATTTCTATAGTAGTTTGAAAATTCTTAGATGCACCAGATGTACATACTCCCAGTTAAAGAAATGTTTAGGAGACGTTAGTTTTTGCTGGAAATGAACCTTATTTCAGTTAGGATAAGTCAATTAATATTGTGTTAATTATCTTTAATTTTCCTTTTGCAAATTAGTGAGTATGGTGATTATCAATACTACTTTTATTATTTTCATTTTTTTGAAAGATATTCTTTGCATTTTTATTTTTGTATGAGACTAGATCTATATGGTATGAAAAAAGTAAAGTATGTGTTTATGGATCATGGCATCTAATGCATGAAACGATTGCAGATAAATGAAGGTAGAGTTATATTCTTTTGTTTTTTTCACTTAGTTAAACGAAATACAAAAATACTTTAGGCATTGTCGTCTGAATAAATACTGATATGTGGGCCTATTTTGTTCCCTTACAAAATGGTTAAGAACCATCATATTGTATTTTTTGTTGTGACCTATTTTATATTCTTTTTGTTATAGAATGTATATAACTGGTCGAATAATATATGAAAATGTTATTTGATTGTATGCTACTGGCTTTTACCATCGTTAAATACAAAAACGTTCGTAGTCTTAGATTTTCAAGACATGTTAATAATACATGTCTTACACTGAATATTAAATATGGTGTCCAACTACCATTTAAACACAAATGTATGCTAACTTATAACTTAGCTAACTTGGGAATTTTTACCAAAAAAACATGTTCATCAACACATCACTATCATACTTATAATGAGCAAAAAACTACAATCCATTAATAGATCATTTCCTCTACAGTGAGTTCTGCCTTCTTAATGACTTCCTCTTAGATTTGGTATGTTTCTTTGGTCTCTTGCCCTCTATACTGCTTCCTTGGACTACCTTTGCTACCTGTACTCTTGAGTCTTACCTTCTGCACAACCACAAAGGGTCATTGATATAGCACCCTACAAAAGACCAAAAATTAATATCCATAATTAATCGCTTGCATTTGTTACACATCATCTTATAAAAGTGATCACAAAATTTGGACATTACAATTGGTGCTGCGAATATTCTATATTTTGTGTTCCATCGTCAATGGATTCAATATTAGAATCTTTACTTGCCATTGTACAATCTGATAATAAAAACAAGAATCACAATGCCGTCTAATATATATATATATATATATATATATATATATATATATATATATATATATATATATATCTAGTACCAAAATGCAAACAGTAACTAACAAGTTCACTAAACTAAGTATTAAATTTGAACTAAACAATTGGCCCTCAGTACCAAACAAATGCATCCTAGAATCGTACACCTCTCATAGCAATACTTTATTGTATTTCAAAACCTACACCCATGTTCGAATTTTTGCACCTACTTCATGTATTCAAAACCGTACATTTTGCACCCAGATTAACACAACTCTCCTAAGTTCAATGTATACTAAACTGGAATTAGTATATATTAAATTGATTGCAATTGGTATTAAATGCAACCAATACAATTTGTCCACAATACTGTATGTTTGCTACCCAAAATCATACACCTTTCATCACTTATCTATTTTGTACAGAACACATACCCACATGAATAAGAAAACACACACCCATGATATATTTAGAACCATACATCACGCACCCATATCAAAACAACTTTCAAAAATGCAATTTGTTCTCAGTACTACACATCTACTATATAGAATATTAGGCTTCTTCTATTTTCCATAGAACACATACCTACATGCATAAAAAGACACAAACCAATGTTACAAACTACACACAAAATAAATCTAGAAACACACAAAACCTAACCTGATTTGGGTATAAAAACTAGAAACCGAATGTATTAAATTGACTGTATTATCTATGAACAACCCAAAGCAATACATAACAAACACCGAATGCTACTTTCAAACACACTATACCTTCACAAAATCCTAACGGTGATGACTGCTCCTGTGTGTTGAACGAAGCATGATCTTGGTGTCTCAAACGAAGAGTGTCTGGGAACTTACGCCAAATACGGATCACGGGTCTCAAATGAAGAAGCATCACTGCAATCGGCAACGAGACAATTAGACGAGCAGGCGGTGAAGTTTGTTTTAGGTATTTAAGGACGATGCGATGAAGGGTTCCAGTCGGTATTATTGGGAGATGAGAGTACTGGAATTTGGGGAGGCTTCGATTCTAGGTTTATGGTTGAGAGAGTTTTGGGAAATAATTTGTATATAAAGGGGACTCAAAATTGGTAACTGCTCGTTCGAATTCCGATTCTTCTCACATCACTCATTTATTAAAATTGGCTAATGGAAAGAAACTGTGTGGGACTTAATGGCCTTAAGTGGTGTATATACACTACCACGGATATCATAGACATATGTCTAATTATACATAGTATTGAGTTTACAATTTTACCCCTTACCCTAATCATTTCTTTCTCTCCCTCCCTCCTTACGCTATTCTTCAAACTGTTTTTCTCGCTCCCTCTCTCTCATTGTCGCAGCCGCCGGCCGCCGCTCCGGACTCTGATCTCTGTTGCACACTAATCTCTGTCGTGCACCGATCTCCGTTACACATTGATCCCCATCAGGCACCAACATCCTAGGCGATTCGACAAGATGAAAGGTCCAGGCGATTCGACAAGATGGCAACGACACAGTATCGTCAGAGATCCGACGTGATGATGAACGGCAAAGGTAGATGCCGATCCAGAGGCGACGCGACCGATGATGATGTTCAACGGTGTGAAAAGATGACAACGCGATTTTAAGCTGGAGATGAAAAAGGTCCAGGTGATTCGATGAGATGATGATGACGCAGTATCGCCAAAGATCCGATGCGATGACAAGTTAACTTGACGACGAGTTGACGTGATGACAAACGGCTAAGGTAGATGCTGATCCAAAGGCAACATGACTGATGGTGATGTTCGACGAAAACAGTCCAGGAGCGGCGACAGTTACAAATTTAAAAGCGGTAGCTATGAAGGCGATGGCTATGGAGAAAAGGTGGCGGTGGAAAAAAGATAAGAGATGAGGGGGAAGAGAAGAAGAAAAGGTAGACAAGAGGCAGATAAGAGATTGACAGGTGATAGGCAGTTGTGATTTGTTTTTCAAAATAAAAATTATTTTTTTCATTAGTGATTATTTAGACATTTTTTGTATTTCAATTTAGACATTTTTAAATTTTTATTTAGATACTTTTTTATTCATTGAATCATATATCTTTACTGAGGCATTCTTGAAATATTTAGACACTTTTACATTTATATTTGAACACTTTTACATATTTAGTTAGACATTTTTTAAAATTATTTTAAATAGTTATTTTCTAAAGATAACGAATTATTCACAAGTTATTTAGTCAGACACTTTTACATATTTATTTAGATATTTTTTAATATTTAATCAAACATTTATTCATATAATTTTAGACATTTTTTTTATTAATTTAAACACGTTCATTTTTAAAATAATAAATTATTAGCATATTACTCATACACTTTTATATGTTTCTATAGACACTTTAATATATTTAATCAGACACTTCTATACGTTTACAGTTTATCAAAGAGAAGAAATTATTTACATATTATTAAAGAGAATAAATAATCTGCATATAATTTCAGACACTTATACATATTTGTTCACACATTTTTCCCAATTGCTTTAGACACTTTATTTTTTTATTTTTGACACTTATGTAGATGCGAGTAATGATAGAATCTAGTAGTGGCGACGGCAGAGGGGGCGATGGCAACCTTTGCAGCGGTGGGATTGTAAAGGCGGGATTAAGGGTAAAATTTTTTAAGGAAGAGAGTGAGTTTTGATGATGGGCAATTTTATCAATTTTTGTTATGCAAATGGATTATATATAAAAAGTTAAAGGTAAGTTAATATGTCTAATTAGACATAAATGCATAGTATAATAACTAGTATATACAGGTGGATAATGTTAAGTCTCATAGTAGTTAACGTAAAATCAGTCAATAATTTTAGTTGTACGTAGATTCACCATTAGATGTGATAGCTGAATGTATATACATAAACAATGATTTTATTGCTAAAAATAGTTTGCCCGTTTATAATTTCCCAAAACTATTTCATTTCCATTGCAATCTAATTTGTTTGTTTTAATTGCTTGAAAATTTGTTTTTCATTTAATACCTTACGAAAATAATTTGATAAATAAATAATAATTTTTTTCTTAAAGTAAAATTACCGTCAAATAGTTAATAATTTGGTGATTAAATTAAACAATGCTATTTGCTTGAATAATTGTGTAGCTGGAAAGCGTTTTTAATTTGTTCATTACAGAATTTTACTTTTAAATTTATTTTCTCACCAAAGTAATCTATTCATTTAAATGGATTGAGAAATTGATTTTTTAAAAGTGCATTAAGAATATTTATTTGGATAAATTTTTTTCATTATTAATTAATATACAAAACGTTAGAAATGGTAGCTAATGCATATACAAAACGAATTGTCTGAATGAGAAGGTGAAATAGTATTTTTTTTAAAAAATTCACGTACCTGTATTATTAGTTAGAAATTTTTATCTTTTAATTTTACAATCTCTGTATCCTTGTATTTCAACTGCTCACATAGATGTTCATGCTCTTTTCCATTTGACGAGTACATGTTAACCAAAATTGGAATATATTATTTTGAATGAATAAAAAACATGAAAATCTTTGATTGCTTCAGTTGTTGCATTTTGTCTACTTTTTTGCTTGCATATAGAGAATTCACTATAGTAGCCGTACTTTACGCGTTTGTTGTTATGAGCATACCTCAATTTCTATGAAGGTTATAAATGTAGAAAATCCAACATCGTCAATGTAAAGAATTAGTTGGGAAAATTAAGAAAGCAAACATAACAAGCAGAAATCAAATTTATTTTGTAAACATAAGGCAACTCAAACAATGGAGAATGGATAATAGGTGTGGCAACGTCGGGTTTTCGGGAGTCGCCACCAATCTGTTTACCTAGGTCGATTGGTCACCTTAAATATTGGTCTGCGAGAGTTCGGGGGTTCGGGAGTACGGTTACGTTAAAACAACTTTGTTAAAACGCCCAAAAATTGGCACCTTAGTTGATTTTAATTTTATTTCGCTTTGCTTTTAAATAATTTTCAGTTAATTTAGAGATTTTAACTGAATTAGTCGAAATGTGGATTTTTAAGTTAATTTGTATAAAATTTTATACTTCCGAACCATGGACTCTGCCGAGTCATTTGGACACGGAAGATTTTGATTCCGAACCATGGACTCTGCCGAGTCATTTGGACACGGAATTTGGTGAAATTTTAAACAATTTTATCCATATTGTAAAAATATGGATTTTTTATCTTTTTATTTAATTTATTTATTTTAAAAAGTTTGATATTTTTCAAACCGTAGATCCTGCCGGATCATCCGGATATGGAAATTAAATTTAATTTATCGTAATTATTTAATTCTTATTATTAAATTAATTATTAGTTTAATTAATAAATTTATAAGTCTTTTTATTTATGAAATTTTATATTTGTTAATGGTCTTTAATATTAACTAAATATATTTTTTATTTTTTTTATATTTTATTATTCTTTTCTTTCTTTCTTTTTTTATATTTTTATTCTTTCTTATTTTCTTTTACTTTTCTTTTCTTTCTTTTCTTTTTTTTATTCTTTTAGTTTTGTTTTGAAAGATTCTTTGTTTAATGAAAGATATTTATTATTTAAATAATTACTCAATTTATAAAAGAATCAAAAAATAATTTTTAAATATTTAATATCAAAAATCTGTAAAGAAATTAAAGAGTTGACATTTATTTTATGTTTATTCTATTTATTTGATAAAATAATAATCAAAAAGTAATTATTTAATCAAGATTTTATTTAAAAAAAATCTAATGATTTATATGTGTATTAAAAATAAAATAAAAAGTCTTGATATTTATATAATTTATTCTGAATAAAAGATTAACCAAAAGTAATTATTTAATTAAGATTTTTATTTATTTAATAAAGAAAACCAAAAATTTATATGTATATTTTAAACATAAAAGAAAAGTTTTGATTTTTCATATGCTTCTTTTATTAAAGAAAGATTTTGTTTTAATTTTTATTATTTTTATTAAAAAAAATTTTATTCTCCAAACCATTGGATCCTGGCGGATCATTTGGACATGGAGTTTAATTTTTATTAAATTTTAAATTTTAATTATTTAATTAATTATCAATCTTAATCATAATTTTATTGGATTTTTATTATTATTTTTATTAAATTTTAATTATTGCTACTTTTAAAGATATATTTAAAAAGAAATGATTTTTATTTTTTTTTATTTTTGTTTTGTGATTATTTACTTATGTTTATTTAATTTTAATAAAAGGAATAAAAAGTTAATTAATTATTTTTTTATTGTTTTTTAAAGAAATAATAAAAGATAATTAGCTTTTTTTAAAAAAATATTATGTTAGTCTTAAAGAATAAAATTAATTATTCACATAAAAGGATTTTATTTTAATTAGTTATCATTTACTTATTTATATTATTTTTTTTTCATGATTAATTTCTTTTTTTTTTTAAATAAAATAAAATTTTTGCATAAAGTAAATAAAGGAAAATGAATAAAGTGGAGGTTTTCTTTTTGTTTTGGTTTAGACATCCATTTAAAAAAAAAGTAAAAGATGCATAAATTAAATAATAAACAAATAAAGAGAAAACACATAAAGAAATATTAAAAAACAATGATAAAAATTGGGCTTTTTGGCCATCCATTAAAAGAATAAAAAAATAGGAGGTATAACCTTCCATGAATTGTAATAATTAGCAAAAGTTAGTAACAATAAAAATAAAAGTTAGTAAGTTAGTAAGTTAGTAAGTTAATAACAATAAAAAAAGTTAGCAAAGTTAGTTAAATTAATTGTTAACAACAATAACAACAATAATAATAAAAGTTAGTGAAGTAAGTTAATAATAATAACAACAATAATAAAAGGTTAGTAATAATAACAACAACAAATAAACAAGTAAATATAAAAGAGTTAGTAATTAATTCTGCAAGAACAAAATAAAAGGTTAGTGACCAAAGTGAAAGAAAATTGAAAAGATGAAGGATTAAATGAGAGTTGTACCCTTAAAAACTGAATTTGAAATTCTGGAAACGTGAAGAACAGAACGCACGCGCGCGGGGGGAGAGAAAAAAAAAAAGGGTCAGAGAAGGTTTAGGTTTTCTGGAGAGGAAGAGAAGAGGGCCAGGGACCTAGGCTATAATTTTTTCTTTTTCCAAAACGGAGCTCTAAGCTTCATTTCCATTTTTTTTCTGTGTTCAGCACAAAATTTGGGGGGCTATTTATAGAGGAAGTTTGGCTGAACTGTTGATGGATAAATTAATAAAAAATTTCAAACTTATCTTTTAAATTGGTAAAATGACAATTTTAGTCCTTTATGTCTCTCAGCCTCTGGATAAGTTCCTGAAGCTTCTGATTTTGACAATTTTGTCGTTTTCTGTCAATTTGCGCCAGAAACGTCGGCAGGCCCAAAATTTTATGTGACAAACTACCAAATGCTCCTGGAACTTTCAGAATTTGTCAATTTTTCCCGAAACTTCTTAATGTTGTCATTTTTACCTCAAACTTTTAAATTTTGCCCTTTTTTTGGAGTTTTCTTTTTTCTTTCAAATACACACATATATCATTTTAAATCAAATCTTCACAAAAAAAAATGTATTTTAAACTAATTAAAATTTTTAGTAATAATAATAATAATAAAAATAATATTTTTTTTTATTTAATTTTTTTTATTTAATTTCTTTTAAAATTTTTTATGGTCGGACGAAATTGGGTGTCAACAATAGGGAAGGAGGAATTAACTTAATGTACGCATTTATATAGCCAATTTTTTGTGTATATAAATAGTAATTCAATTATTTTGTGCACCGTTTCTTCCTTAATTTTGGTCTAATTTTCGTTAAATTGAACATGGACAGTAAATTATGTTGAGATTTCCTTATTTGTTTATCTGAACTACTCAGCATGCAATATGTAATTGCATTACTTGAAGGATTTGAAATTAAATGGTCGATTGTTGGTTAAAAATTTTGGCAATAATTTTCGTCAATGAAGATTTTAATTGTTTTGGGAAAATGTTGTCTTTTTTAATAGCTTCCATTTTGATGACTGCCACTTTAAATGAATGTTAAACGCACCGTTTAAATTAATTGATATAACGAAGTTAAGAATTCTATTAGTTTTAATGAAGGTTAATTTTAAATTTTAAGTTTTCATCCAACAATACATACATAGTTTATTTAAAAAAATAATAATAATAAGAAACGCCCATATGGCAATTAATGAGGGTCTCAATTAATGAAAATACGAAAACCTCATTAGATATTGTCCCACTTTATATATATATATATATATATATATATATATATATATAAATATAAAATTAGAAGACTGACACTAAAGCCAAATTAGACCTACATGTTTAGCTTTCACCACGAAGCCGAAGAGAGAGGAAAGGCGTACAAAAATGGTCACAATTAAAACATGTGCGCAATACGTATGAAATATAATTCTTTATGACTGTTAAATAATCATTATTAATAATTAGTGTGGAATATGATTAAACCCACCCGGCAACCAACAGATCCGGTAGGTGACAATTCCGACACCCTTTACACTTCACCTGAAACCCCCCTTGTTTTGTTTTATCTTTGGTCTTATTAACTACTAGAAATTAATGTATTTTTTTTTCCTAGAATATAGATTTTTATTGATTGTGATCAAATTCAAACCATATACATTGAAGTTAAGTTTATTTACTTTGATGCCTTCGTTTTCATTTCCTACTAGCAATCAACTTATATGTTGGGAATTAGATCCGATCTTGTGATATATTTCCTCAAAAATAAATGAAAATCACAAGATGGCATGACATAGTCAACCTCATTCCAGAGGTTGGAACAGTTCCTGCATCATGGGAAAAACATAGCATGCAATTTGAAGGTAGGTCAAGAATCTCTACATGGCTTAGGGGGTCTTAGGGCAAAGGACGAGCAACTGACCGACTTCCTTGGACCAACATGATCTCACCAGATTATGAGTTGACTCTTGCCTGTGTGACCCAACAAGACTCGTCTCACATGCCAAAATATAGGTCCAAATTCCCTTTGATCACATACGAATAACTCTCATTCCTAACATTCATTATGTTTTGCTTCACAAATAAACTACGTGCACATATCCAACTAGCTGAATTAGGTGATGGGGGAGTTTTGCAAGTTTTAGCCCATTTATGTAAAAGCTTTTTGAGTTAGAGTAATGGCCACAGATTCATCTCTATGGATACTTATGATTGACCAGCTTATAAAGTTCAGTGAAATTAACACTCATATATCATGAGATGCTTTACTAGTATCAATGAAATGTTCAGTTACAATAGAATAATATTCATAATCCTCATGTTGTTGTCATATGGATCATTTACTTTCTATTGATTAATTAGTCTTTCTTTTTGCAGAATTGCCTACTATCACCTTTAAAAAACTTAAATAAATTCAACTTATCATAAAAACTCACTAAAAGATGACCTAAACACAGCACAGTCACTATCTAATAGTCCCTTGAGCCGTTCGGGGCTTGGCGCTACGCTGCAAAAGTAGGTTTTCACCTGAAAGGCAAGGAAAAAATGCAAGAAGAACTTGAACAACTGATAACTTTTTCTTAGAAAAAAAGAGGCATAAGAAGAAGAAGGTTTGAATTGAAGTGCTAGAACTTTTCGGAGCTATAAAAGTGGTCAGTATTTGATTTTAGGGGAGGGAGGGAGAAATACTTTAAAAACTTAACGGTGGACGCCGTTTCTTAACAGAAGGGTGAGATGGTGCCGAGTGTCAAAGTTTGAGACCGGTATCTGCCGTTGGCAAGCTGAAGGGTAAAATTGTCCGAGTGACGGAAGTTGGAGGGTGAACAGTACGGAGCAAGCCATTTTTATTTGTTGAAGGAAGTAAAAGGAGGCGAGGAGAGGACCACCCGGCACTCAGTTAAGTTTCATTTTCTTGAGAAACGAATGAACAGTCGCAGTCCATTGTTGCTATTTAATTAATCATTATAGCGAGCGAGCCAACAGTAGCACTTTCTTTCTATTATGTGTCGTATAAAAGCCCGTCGTCGTGTTCTGCAACTTCTCCGTCCTCCTTCCTTCCTCATGGAAGCCCAATTCAATTCCTTTCCTTCCCCCAAGTAACGCCATTACAGTGGAATATAAGTATTTGTCCTTTCACAAACACTGCCTTAATATCCAATGGCTTCGGCCTCCCCCCCTCCGCTGCCCTCACCGGACAACTCTTCCTCCTCCGAGGACCCCTCCGTGAAAGCCGCGAGAAAGCGCTATGAGGGCCTCGTCACCATCCGAACCAAGGCCACCAAGGGAAAAGGCGCCTGGTACTGGGCTCATCTCGAGCCTGTTCTCCTTCGAAACCCGGACACGAACCTCCCCAAAGCTGTGAAGCTCAAGTGCTCCCTGTGCGACGCCCTTTTCTCTGCTTCAAACCCGTCTCGGACAGCCTCGGAGCATCTCAAGCGCGGGACTTGCCCCAGCTTCAACGCCCATCTGAGACCCGCTTCCTCGTTTTCTCCGCCGCCGATATCGTCGTCCATGGCTTTTCCTCCTGCTCCGTCGCATAACCAGAGGAAGCGAAGTCCGCAAGTGGGTATTTCTTCTTCTTCGAGAAATCAAGCTAATAGCTATGAATTCAATGATAATAATTCTCTGGCCATTGTTGAGTCAACTCGGAACAGTAATGCTGGGTTAAGTCCACAGCATTTGGTGTTGTCCGGAGGAAAGGAGGATTTGGGTGCACTGGCAATGCTGGAAAATAGTGTGAAGAAGCTTAAGAGTCCTAAAACCTCTCCTGGTCCAGCTTTGAGCAAGGAGCAGGTTGATTCTGCACTTGACTTTCTGGCTGATTGGTTCTACGAGTCTTCTGGGTCAGTTTCGTTTTCGGTCCTCAACCACCCAAAGTTTCAGGCGTTCCTTAACCAGGTAGGGATGCCTATGGTGTCAAGAAGGGATATTTTAGGTAGCCGGCTCGATGCCAGGTTTTACGAGGCCAAGAAGGAGTCGGATGACAGAATTAGAAGTGCTACGTTTTTTCAGCTATCTTCTAATGGTTGGAAGAGCAAGTGCTGCTGTTGTGGTTGTAGCTGCACAGGCTGTGCCAAGGATAATCTGGTTAAATTTTGTGTCAATCTTCCCAATGGGACTAGTGTTTATCATAAGTCTTTATATACTGGTGGATCAGTAAGTTCGAAGTATGCTGAGGAGATGTTGCGGGAGACTGCAGCGGAAGTCAGTGGCAGTAGCTTGCAGAGGTGTGTAGGGTTAGTGGCAGATAAGTATAAAGCTAAGGCGTTGAGGGATTTGGAGATTCAAAATCCTTGGATGGTTAATCTGTCCTGTCAGCTACGGGGTTTTGTCAGTTTGATGAAGGATTTTGGCAAAGAGCTTCCACTTATTTGGAGTGTCACTGAAAATTGCTTGAAGCTTGCTAATTTTATGAACAATACGTCCCTGATTAGCAGCAGCTTCCAGAAATGCAGAATGCAAGAGCTTGGTTGTGGTGGCCTGCTACAAGTCCCTTCAGATAAATGTGATTGCAGCAACAATATATTAACTGCTTTTTCAATGTTGGAGGATATATTGAGCTCTTCAGGTGTGCTTAGAATGGTTTTGTTGGAAGCCTCTTACAAGTCAATTTGCATGGAAGATCCAACTGCTCATGAGGTTGCTCAGATGATTAAAAGTGAAGGGTTTTGGAATGAGCTGGAGGCAGTATATTCTCTAGTGAAGTTAATCAGAGGTATGGCTCAAGAAATTGAGGCAGAAAGGCCACTGATTGGGCAATGCCTCCCGCTTTGGGAGCAATTGAAGGTGAAAGTAAAGGAATGGTGTAGTAAGTTCGATATTGCTGAAGGAGCTGTTGGAAAAATAGTTGAAAATAGATTTAGAAAGAATTACCACCCTGCTTGGTCAGCCGCCTTTGTACTTGATCCAGTTTATTTAATAAGGGACAGTAGTGGAAAATATCTTCCGCCATTCAAGTGCTTGACACATGAACAAGAGAAGGATGTTGATAAGCTTATAACCCGTCTTGCAACCAGAGAAGAAGCTCATGCTGCCTTGAAGGAGCTAGTGAAATGGAGGTCCGAAGGGTTGGATCCACTTTATGCCCAGGCAGTGCAAGTCAAGCAGCAAGATCCTGTGACTGGGAAAATGAAAATTGCTAATCCTCAGAGCAGAAGACTAGTTTGGGAAACATGCCTTGGCGACTACAAATTGCTAGGGAGGATTGCGGTGAGGCTGATATTCCTACATGCTACGTCATGTGGGTTCAAATGTAATTGGTCTTTCATGAAACAACTTTGCGTCCAGAGACCACCGCGTGCGAGCCTAGAAAAGGCTCAGAAGGTGATATTTGTAGCAGCTCACTCAAAGCTGGAAAGGCGGGATTTTTCTAATGAAGAAGATAAAGATGCTGAATTATTCATCACTGCAGGTAGTGAGGATGACATGCTCAACCAAGTCTTTGAAGATACAACTTAAGTGTAATGTTCTTTTAACTCCTCTAATTGGTTGAACTGTAAATGTCTTTGCCTTTATTCCTCCCTCTCTGGGGTTCCCCCTTTGACTATCTTGCTTTCTAAGATTGAAATGATAGTTGTAAATGGTCATGGAGCTCATCACTTTTCTAGAATGGGAAAGGTCCATGCTTGAGTGAGTCATCAGAGTACTTCTGGTTGTGCTTATCAGTTCCTTGGTTGTGTAGAGTAGAGACTGCTTCTAATTAAGGAGCATTTTTGTGGTGTAATTTGAGAGAAGGTTCCTGGATTTTTATCCAGTTATGTACTGATCTAGTGCAACGTGAGTTAATTTCAATATGAATTTCCATTTCTTCCGTTTTTTACTTTGATATTTGTAAATATCTCAAGAATGAACAGATTACTGATCATATGGCACGAGTCTCTTTCTTTTCCCTGTAGATGACTACCACATCTACAGAAGATTTTACCAAATGAATTAGAAGTTGTTGAGGCAACAAGCACCTGCCTTGTGTTATGTTGCCATTCCATTTTATGTATGGGGAAAATGTAATGCTCTTTGGCAATATGTGGAAAAGAAAGAGTTATACTCTTTAACAGGTTAACTTGGAGAAAACAAGAATCTAATCAAACACAATTACAAGAATAATGATGTTGTCCTCTTTAGGTAAAATGAGGGAAATTAGATTAATAGGGCCGGAACTTTTTGCATAGTAAGTGTGTATGTTGCAAACTCCTATCGTTCTGAACATTTATTTCAGACACTAGTTAACTTTTCGTTTCAAGTTTGACGGTAGTAACTCCATAGAAAGATAATGTGAGTGGCCATGTTATAATTGCCCACCTGCAAAATTGTTTATTATAGACTACAAATGGAATGGTAAGATGATCTGTTGATCAAAGAAAATAGAAGGTTTTCCCGTACAAGGTGCAGACCTATTATCTATTTGCTTTTTTTGTTTTGCACGTAGAGTAGGGAAAAAAGTGATGGGTTTATAGTGGAACAAATTTACATCATGGTGGCAAAATGTTCATCCCTAAAAAGAGGCATAGAGGCATTGTTGTAGCGTGCTTCTTTCAGCTAATAGATTGCTTCTTCAATACTGTTTTTCGTTTTGTGCGTTGTTCATTTATGGCAGCATTTTATAAACTCAGAAAAAGTTCAAGACACTTTTTTTTTTTTGGGATAAAAGTTCAGGACTCTTAAGCGATCTTGTTTCAAGCTAGATGTGTTGCATGAGGTTCATTATGATTTCTTGCAACTAATATTAATTGCTGTCATACTTTCACTTGTATTGCTTCAATAAGTTGTTCAGTGATGATTTCTACTTTGTTTGATGCATGTCCATGATTATTTGAATAATTGTTGTATGTATCATTATACCTTTTATATTTCTAAAGAGTTTTTCACGCAAAGTTTATGAAAAAAGCATCAAGTGTAATGAATCCTTTATCACCTTTTGCTGGGGGGCCCGATAGTGAAAAGGAAAAGAAATGTTGATCTGGAGTTACCAAAAAAGACACTTGCTCTAACATGCAAATGTAGTTTACCTGTTCAAAAAGTTGATTGCTAGGAGGGTGGAGATGGCACTAGTCCATAACTCCTGAGAATGTCTTTTGTTGCAGAGTTGGGTTTTCTTTGGTCCATTGAGAATATGGAAAACCAGATTTGATTCACAGCATCTGTCAGTCAACCACAAAGAATGTGGAAGCTGGGCTTGGGTGCTGAAGGAAAATTTATCAATGGCATAGCTCAGTTGTCTGGTCTTGAAGTGGAGAACCCCACTTGACACAGTGGATGTCTATCTCCGTGATTTTGATGTCATAGTCAAGCAAAAGTAAGGACCAAGACCCTTTCCTTTCATCAATCCCCTCTCTCTCTCACTCTCTTAGCTGTTTACTAGTTTCAAAAAGCTTTCGTCCCATCATCTTTCTCGAGTTTTTCAAACATTCCTATTATCTCAACTTTCTTTACCTTAGGCTGTGACATTTTCAAACTGTGATATCAAGGTTTAAACTAGAATTCGGCTACCTTATCAGGTAGGGTATCCATAATTGCTGTAAAGTTTTGAGCAAAGTGGAAGCAAAGAGGCTTTGTCGGATGATGCAGCAAATAACATGGCAGGACGGGTCATTGCATCAAACAGGAACTGGTTTGGAAAAACGTACATTTTGGTGAGTGTTGACTCGCTTGGGAGGGTGCCTCATGCATGATACTATAAAATATGTTACATGAAAATGAGATCACTGCTTCTGCTTGTTATTTCTCCTGTTGGGAGCATATATTCATGTCCTGTACAAAACATATTGGACTTTCATACCGTGACTTTATATGTTTAAATGCATGACGAGGCAAACATGGATGAAAGACCCATGTTCCTGTTCCTCATTTGTATTGCAGAAGCTTGAAAGTGGAATTGGCAAAGCATTTAAATCGAATGCAACCAGGCGTCAATTCGCCCATCCTTGCAATGTTTAGAACTTGAGATGGTTCGGGTGATGGGTAAACTTCAGAAGGTAAGGGAAAAACAAGCTCAGTAGTTGAGGTCTTTTCATAGTTACCTTCTTTAGGGTAAAACAGTGCTCTGCTTCTGCTTTATCGTACGACCATACTTAATACCGCTACTTTGATCCACTGATTTCGGTAAATGTTTTAATACATATCATACCCCATCATTTTTATCTATCTCATGGAATCTCATAAAGCAGTTTGGATTTTGAAGCACCAACCCCCACCCCCACCCCTGCCCCCACCCTCACCTGCAAAAACAAGGAGCTGTAAAAGGTCAAAAACACTTGCTACATGTATATAACTGGGTTAAAGGAAAAGAAAAAACTGAAATTTACCTGGTTTCATATTATATAAATGAGTTAATTCCTCTTTTTGTTACTTCAGGTTTGGTGGAGAGACAAGAGAGGTGTCGGCAAGGGCAAGGAATACCGACTTCTCACCAACTGGGAGACTTTTTTTCACTCATAAGGTAGAGCTAATCCGCCACCTGCATTTTCCATTACACTCATTCTCTTGTTAAAAAGGAGTAAGGGTGTATAATCATTAGTACTCGACACAACCACAAACTCTCTTTCATTGTTCCTACAATTTTCTTGTCCACTTCATTTACATGCACTTTTTTGGTATGCTCTCTAATCATTCCCTCTTTTTTTTCTTCCACTTCACATATCTCACCTCATTTTTGAATTTGAATCTCCTACAGCTACATGGAAGAATAATACCAAGTTACAGCAATTTCTACGTAAATAATGTGGCAGACTATGGTTGATGTACAGTACTCGCTTAAATTTAATTTGCTTAGACATCTGTTTGGTACCTACATTTGTACAATTCAATTTTGTAGAGTTGTCTGTGGGTGTCACATGAAAAACGATAAAACGGTGTTGGCTTAGAATTCCCACAAACTTCTGATCATAGTCACTTAGTTGAATTGCATTATTTCGTTAAATTAAATTTCATGGTGTAGTTTCTTGTGTCCCCCCCCCCCCCCCCCCCCCAAAAAAAAAAAAAGAAGAAAAAAAACCATTACAGTTAGTGAATTGTAATGCAATCAAGTGACTTGCGTTGGATCTCTTCCTAAGTTTATCGACTGTTATTATGACCGACTTGCTATAGAAATGTGCTGCTGTAACATTTTTCCTGTTCATAAAATAATGATTATACTGGGAACAGTGGAACAAGAAGCACTTTAAACAATTGTAATATCTGATGCTGGGGATATTCTACGCTCTGCAATAGTGTCTGCGTCCCAACCGGATCACCAGTTCGAAACACGCTCCAGTCCTCAACTCCCAACTATAACTCTCTCTCTCTCTCTCTCATTCTCTTCCTCACTTGATTTCATTCTATCTCCTCTATGCTAATGGCCTACCGGCTGCCATTCGACATTGTCTTTGACGTCGATGACTTTCTCTAGGTTAGCTCTTCTATTCTCCTTCATTTTTCGGTTTCTTTATCGTGTTTGGTTTCTTGGAGTACGGGAGCAAGTTAAATGCATGTGTTTTTTTTTTCTTTACTTTGCTTTTCGGGAAAACAAATTTGGAGAAGTGCGGTTAATTTTCACTTCTTCCCTCGTCTCTTTCCTGTTCTATGATTAGTATTAGTGAACAATAAGAAAGTAAAATGGAACGAGAGTGTTTCATTATATAACAATTAGTTGTGTAAAAAGGAACTGGAGCAAATTGCAATTGGAACCGGTACAACACCATGAGACACAAGTATATCCTGCAATAGAACAAAAAGAATCTAACAAGTAACAATTATTGTGGGCATAGCAAACAGTTATTGAATATCAATGGAACAAATATATTTTGTTATGGAACAACAAAATTATATCATGAAATAGCTTTATTCGGCAATAGAATAGAAAGAATCTGATAAGGAATAACTATTATAAGCATAGCAAGTAGTAATTAAATATCAAAAGACAGATATATTTTGTCATGAAACAACAAGATTAGATCCACAGAACAACTGTCTTCAGCAAAGAACCAGAATATGATATGAAATAACTGCTACACGTATAACAAGCAGTAATTAAATATCAAACAAAATAAACATCTTTTGTTATGGAGCAGTAATATTAGACAATAAAATAAGAAGAATCAATATGGAACAACTATACTTAATAAAAAACCACGAAGAATTTGATAAGGAACATATAAGTTTGTTAGAAAGTAATAAGATGAAATAATAGAACAACTAAATTCAATAACATGAACCATCTGAGAAAGAGCAACTATTACGGATGTAGCAAAAGCAAACATTAAATAGTAGAAGGGTCATGTAGACTACAAGGGAACAGTAACAACTAATAAGCATCATGGTACAACTAATTTTAGCTAGAGAACATGAATAGTCTAACTAGGAACAACCTAAGCATGTTGATCGATTGTGGTATAGTAACATTACCATAATTTATAGGAAATTGAAAAATGCCATACAATAAAAAGTTACAATGTAGTGAGATTGTCATAATTTATAAAAATTTGAGGTGTGATTGTAGTTTTACAAATAATAAGATGTTAAGGTATATGAGTTATGCCTGGGCGCATCATATAGCTATTTATATATGATTATAATTATGCTAGATATGGTTCACTCCCCCAAGTGAAGTGACTGTGGTATAAGCCTTTTCAAAGGAAGCATGTAATTGAGGAAAAATGGAGACGTGAGATGCATATAGTAGACACTAAGACACAGGTTATCAGATAGGTTAAAGATGAGCTCATTGATTGTATAACTGCAAGAAAGTAAAATATAGGGACAATCGGGCAAATAACAGAACATAAGCAAATAAATAAACGAGAAACGCGAGAAGATAATATCTTGGTGGGACTCAGAGGCACTTGCTAGTTAAGAGCCGGTGTTGTACAAATTTGCATTTGGACAAATCTAAGTGCTTTAGGGCGTTATGAGTGTGAGAGTTGGAAAGTATGAACTTTTAAAATTTAAGTAAATAAAAATCTTAAAAAAATGAGAACGAGGGTAATAATTGGGAATAAGAATAGAAGCATCAACCTAAAATAAAAAAAAAATTATGTAATGTAGCGACAAATATAGTTGAGAGTTTTGGCTTGTAGTTCCCCTTTCATTTTGCACCTCTTTTTTTTTTTTTAAAAAAAAATCTTTTTGGGCTCAGTTTTTTTTCTTGTTGAAATATCGTTGTTCTTTTCTGTTTAGCTCTTGGGCTTTCTATTCTATTGTATTATCTTCTTGTTCCCGTAGGGTAGGGGTGCTAAAAAAAGACCATCAAAACTCAAACGTGTTTTTACCAAAACGTTTGCGGATCTTTGAGATGGGTATATAGTATTTTGCCAATATCTTTATACGAAAATCTCCTTAAATAGTACTTTCCTTCCATTTTTTAATGAAACATCTATACGTAACATAAAGATTCAAAAAGAATAAAAAGTTTGTGCATTATTTTTTCTTTTAACATTATACACGTAAATAAAAAAATGAAAAAAAATTAAAATTAAAGTGATACTTTGAAGGGTAATGTTGTAAAATAATTTACAAAATATGAAAATATTACTAAGTTTTGAGTCAACCCAAAAAATAATATGTTAGATCCTTTTTGAGACTAAAGGTAAAAAAGAAAAAAAACATTTCATTGTCATCTGGTACAAAGTATCGTGTCTTATACTAATTTTATTTTGTATGTTATTTTGTAGTTAATTAATTTTCTTTTCTTTTTCTTTCGGTAGGAGTAGTCAACTCTCCATTTCGTACATGTTTATGGATATTTCTAAGCCTTCTCAAATCCATCCTAATGAAACCAAGCTCGACGTCAAAAAACGAACAGAGGATGATTGTACGAATTCATGGTGGAAGAAGTACCAAATTTGCTAGCTAAAAGTAGTGTTTGATGTAAATTTGCCACCATGTTTCGAAAAGTAGCAAATCAACCCAAACGGGAAGTTTATCTAATCATCTCGTCCTTTTTCTCCCTGGGCCTCCCGTACGAACTTTTGCGTTGTTAATTATTGTAGATCGGAGACACTCTTAAATGTACAATAATAATCTTTTAAACCTGCAATTTCTCCTAGGGCACTTGACCTAGGTGAATTAATTTTTCCATACTCTTCTACTCTTATTTTAGTTCTAACTGTTGCTCCTGTTCTCAGTTTTACGACATTTTTATTTATTTAAATTTTAAAAAATAATATTATTTTCACTTTCACTCATTAACTTTCTTCTGCTTTCAAAATATTTTGTGTCACTTAGCATTTGACACTGCTAGCCGTGATTATTGCTTCAGATGGATGAATAGGTGAGCATATTCATGCATGACAAAATCCCTAACCTTTATTTCATGATCCTGATAGATTGGAGATGAATTGGATTCTATCTTCTTCTTCTTTTTTTTTTTTTTTTTAATTTTAACAAACCCAATATCCAATTACAAGTCACAGTTTCAAGCACTGGAAGATAATCGAGGTTCAATTAGAAGTGGGCGATGGTGTACCGGTGCCATAGCCGTGGAGCAATAATATCATCACTTGATATCGTATTCAATGGCAAATTAAGGTCAAAATAACTATTAGTCGGAGGAGCTCACTAATTTAATGATGGGTGACTGATTTGCTCAATCTATAAAGAATATCATTGGCAAATTTTTACACTTCAAAAAATATCAATAGCAAAATCGGCACTATACCCTACTTTTAGGTGATAAATTTGCTATTTTCTGCCAATTTATGGACTTCGATCAGTATAACCTTTAATAACTTCTTTCGAACCACGCACGCCGATTCCATTTTCCTAAGTCTCGTATCTTCAAAATTTTGAAAGTATGGTATGCACAAGAAATAAAAAAAAATTTGTGAAAGTATGAATATATACAACTCAGAAACAACTTGAGTTAAATGTTGTAGCTGCATCAAAGTCGGCTCCATTCTTTCAATTTTACAATGTTTAAGCCCTTATTGGGAATAGTTTTTATTATTAGTACCAGAGCTTTGAATAATTTATTACCAGTATATATCCATTAATGCATGTTAAGCTTAAGCCTAGCAGAGTGGAAAATAAAAATAATGAATGAGGTAAAATTATAGAGATAATTATGGGGAGCATCATTGGACTGGATATGCAATGATCCAATTCCAATAAATGTGCCCCTGTCTTGAAATGAGCTAGCCATGAACAGTTGTAGTAGCTGCTAGCTAGTACAAAGTGCAATAATATAATTTTGCTTTTTAAGAGGGAATAATTATAAGGAGAATCTATATATAATAATTAACGTAAATAATGATGAATAAAGTACGAGCTAATGGTGATGGGTACCTAATTTGTGTAATTACCACCCTACAGACACAGGAGGGTGGCGTCGTCCAGAAATCATGCTTTTAGGCACTGTGGTTACTGGTAATTATTATACGCTCCCATTAATATACTTCTATTCCATCATCATTATGCTTTTGTATTGTGACGTTGAAAGTTTACCACCCCAGCCCCAATTTATTCTGCATCATTACACCCATCAAGGTCAGAACTACTATTTTGACTTTGTATCTTCATTTGTTTTCAAAACCAAAAAATCTTTCAATTTTACCAAAAAAAGTTAAAAAAAAAATATTTTATATTATTATTTTTAATTTCTTTTATACTGAAACGCATTACAAGATAATGGTACTACTGCTTAACATACCTTACACCCGCCTAAACTCTACATAAACCAGCCCATTTCCTGCAAAGGAAACAGATTCCAATCTTTTTTTTTTTTTTTTAAGTTATAGTTGTCTAGTGGTTTGTTTATCCTGCTATTTTGCAGGCTTATTTTACTGTGCATGGAAGTTGTAATAGTTTGGGGTATCGTTTGTAGTATGTAGGGTTATCTTGCAATTTTGCAGGCTTATTCTATTGTACATCAAAGTTACGGTATAGTTTGGACTAATTGGAACCCCCAGATTTAGGATGCATTTGATGAGATTACTTTTATACATGATGATCATTTGCCCCTATTTGTATATAATTTGAAACCATACACTTGAAGAACTTCAAAATATCACTTTTAAAACACTTTCTGTGAAAATCAAGTACTTTTTATTGATTTCTTTTCATTTTGAAGAAAATATATTATTCAAGTGGCTATTAGGTAGACAAGGTATTAACTCTCAAATGATATTAGTTACAGATACAAATAAAGGAAGATAAGCACTTAAAAAATAAGCTGTGTTGAATATAGCTTTAGCTGAACTTATTCTTTTCCTCATTAACTATCAATTCTTGATCAATTTTAATGTAAAGCAGTCTCCTTTTCTTACTTTAGGCAGTAACCTATACTTTTTTCGTCCAATATTTATATAATCATTTAGCTTGGCATAGAGATTTAGAAAGTGGAAAAAAAATTACTTCTTGTTTTTATTTTCACCCTAACTTTTTATATGTAAATTGAAAAAACTAGAAAAATTAAATATTAAAATAATAATTTGAAGAGCAGTATAGTAAAATAATTCACTAAATATTAAAATATTTTAAAAGTTCAAAATTGTTAAAATAAAATATGTTGCAATAGTTTTGGGCGGGAAAGTATATTTTTAAAAGAAAAAAAAAGAGCACATTGCAACAAAGAGGAGCCTTAATAGTTTTATGGCTTAATTACCAATTACACCCCTAAAATATGGAATTCAGACATATTGCCTCCTGGAGCCAGCACACCTTGGCCCCTAAGCTAGCATGACTGATACTTTGCCCTTTTAATTTGGTAACTCGGTCGCGTGATGATATATGACTTAACTTATGTCTATTTAGAAAGCAAAAAATAACATAACAACTACTAAGTTTGCTAATTTATATCGTTTGCACAATAATCTTTTGTATCCACTACCTAGCCCACAGTCTCCAACTCATCTTTTTCATGCCGATTACTGCCACTCCTTCCTTCTCATTGGCTCCACCCTCTCCACCTTCATCACCAACGAGCCCCTCGTTGTTTCCAATGAAGTTCTTTGTGTCGGTAAACCACATCCTGCAAATCCATCCCTCCTTGTGTCGCGCCTTCTCCGTACCCCACTGCCTCCATTCACCCCTCCTCCTACCATCGCCAGCTTCCGATCTGCCGTGGCAGCCTTCAAGCTCTCATGGCAATGCGTCCTCGTCACCTCTCTATGCTCCTAAAACCTTCTTCCTCTCCTTCATCTATATTCCACCCTTCTAGCTGCCACCTCCAGGCTGAACCTTCAGTTGATTTTTGTCAATCATGGTGTTCGGGACAATTGGGACATGATGTGGCTCAGGTTGAGACGGATGTAGGCTGGGGAGGAGAGCATGCGGGTAGGTGATTTTCGGGTGTATTGGTGATGGATCTTCTGGTGTTGGTCACAGGGGTCATAGGGTTGGGAGGAGGAGGAGGATGCGAGGCTGGAGGTGGTGGCAGAGAGTGATGGGTCTCGGCTGCATTGAGGATGAGGGATGGAGATGGTGAGAGCCAAAGTCTTGGGTCCAAATGATTGAAATAAAAAATTTAGGTGACTATATTTAATTGAAATTTAAGCCCTAAGTTTATGAATTTGTGCAATTGTAGGTTAGAAATTTTAAATTTTAAATTAGATGACAAATCCATTATGTAATTAACGGAAAACATCTCATGCAACCAAGTTACCGAGTCAAAAGGGAAAAACTTCTTGATCTAGGTGATATAATCCTTCTATTTTAAATGAAATTTTCATGCTCTCGCGCTCTGACTCTTGCTCTCAATTGCCACTAATGCCCTTATTTTCATAACACTTTCACTTAAGTTTTATAATGTGACACTTTCTTGCTCCGGCTTTTGCTTTCATGTGGCTCCCTGACGGTTTTGGTCACCTAAGTCCTGAGTTGCTAGTTCAAGGATCAACGTGCATCAGTTGGAAGTTCAGGTGCAAACAGTCCGAGTCAACATAGTTTGGGGGTGTAATGTGTAGTTAGGTCTAAGTTTATCCAGCTTCTTGCATATGGTGTCTCTGGGAGGCCGTTTATAGCCCTCTACTTGACCTGCCGCGTTGCACTTCGTGGTGCTCATACGCCTAAAACGAATGTGGATGACGCATGACTACCCTTGATGGAATGAAACGCAGTTTAAAAAGGAAAAGAAAAAGCCTTTTTTTTTTTTGGGTATACAGAAGAAGCACCCATAAAGCAATCTAAGATACCATAGACCAGGCTACTGGATGGGAAGAGATCTGACCAAAACGTGCAGAATTTCTTTGTAACAAGTGAAATCAGTAATTCCAGTATGAAAATGTAATACCACACAACTCACTGGTAATGCACCGTAAAGCTTAACGTTCTACCCGTCGACATCAGCTCTTTCCAAGTATAAACAGCCAAAAGCAGGAACAGGACGTTTGTAGCATAAATCATCAAGCATTAGATACGTGTATATACATTCCAAACAAACCTCGTCCGTGTCCAAACAAACCTCATCCTTGTGGTAAAAGCTATGTAATTTTCGTAACATCTGTTCATGGTATACCATACCACAAGCAAAGCAACCTCAGAATTGATTATATAGAACTACACATCTTTAACCTCGGCGCTGGCTGCCTCCATTAGTCCATTGCGTATCTGACTACTGATATCCCTCACATGACCGGGGCCATGTGGTATAAAAACGGTAGTGTTTTTAGAGGAGCTGCCAAGGTCCTTGATTGTATCAAAGTACTGGGTGATCATAATCAGATCCATCACCTCCTTGGCTGAGGTGCCTTCCACCTGATGTGAAAAGTTGACAATGTTCTCTCTCAAGCCATCTGTAATTGCCTGCCGCTGCCTGGCAACACCAAGCCCACCAAGGTACTTTGCCTCAGCCTCAGCTTCAGCCTTCTTCACTAATAGCACCTTCTCCGCCTCTCCTTTGTACACACTGGCTAGCTGAAGCCTTTGAGCTGCAATACAGAAGCAATAGTAGTAATACTTGGCCTTCTTTTGTGGTCTAAATGCTGACATTCATGGTAAAATATGCTGATTATTCAGAACACTCCAAACTCATGTTATGAATTGGCATATAAACTACACAATACTGACTGAAAGCATTACCAATGCTCTCTGCCTGAATCCAGCCATCGGTATTGAATCTTATTCCCATCTCATCACATTATTCATAGATTGACAAATGACTAGAATTATGAAAGAATGCCGCCAACCACCACATAGCACGCATTGACCATCAGCATCTTGTTACTATTCAAACTGGAAAGTCCCAAATAATATTCTCATAGGAATAGAATCAGAAGCAAGCTGGTTCAATGTCATTATCATAAACTTCTGTTAAATGTTGAATATTGGAATTCTCAGGTTTTAAATCACCATATGAATGGACAGAACAACACAACTCCTGCGGACATGACCAATACAGACAGCAATACTTTCTTGCAGGAGGAAAAGAATGAGGCATCTGAACAGATATCTGCAGTGATAGTGATGGGAATCAGCAATTCATTACCTGCATTTATCTCATTCATCGCCTTCCGCACAGCAGGATCAGGTATAATGTCAACCATGAGTATGTGTTCTATGCTATATCCATATGCTCCCATCACCTGATATACAATCGTCTTAGTATAATCCCTCATCCAAGACAGAAAGTAAATAATTGCTACAAGCTAACGAGATATCGAGATATCATATGAACATACTCCAGTGGCATTAGATCGGAGGACAGAAACAATTGGGCTAGCAGAGGTGCAGGTGAAATTCTGTTAAAAATCACCATACTTCAACACAAAACTTGCGCCTCTCTTAACTGGAATAGAAAAAAGGTTCCCCCTTCTCTGAATCTCTGTCAGGGTGGAACAAAAATAAAAGCCGTTGCAAAGAACCTGCTTTTACTAGTTTTCTTCCTCCTATTAGAGAGAGCATCAACTAGCTACTAAAGTTCACAATTCATGTTTTTATGCTACTCCCAAAAACAATTGAATAAATTATTTCAGTCCTTCATCGTGCTTTATTAACAGATTAGAAGTTTATACTCTAATTCTTTCCAAGTAGGTTCTGCACATCAGAACAAGAAGGCCAAATCACAAATAAAAAACTCTAAAAATATACAACCTCATGATAGAAATAAAAAATGCCAGACTGGACAAACAAGAAAACAAAGGCAGCGCCCAACCTTCTCAAGCTCATCCAGCACAGCTTTAGCAACCTCGCCCTTTTGTTCAAACAGCTCGTCCAGAGACATTCTAGGAACAAGAGCTCGGACCACTTTGGTCCAGAAACCAAATAGTCAGGTAATCACAATTCACAGGAGAGTGAACACAATCACATCTAAAATTAAAAGCGAAAAGTCAGACACGTCCGGTAGCAAGCAAACTCACCATCAAATACATAAGCCTGGATTTGCTCCTTGGGGTTTTGCAGCTCATAGAAAGCATCATCAGCATTTTCCTTCACTACACGATATTGAATCGAGCAGAGCAATTGCACAAACACGTTGTCCTGCAAATGAGACATGACATAGACCATTCATTCTAGCAACTAGAAAATCATAGAATAGAACTGAAGAAAACAAGGTTACCAAAATAAAAAATGGATCGAATTTCACTCAGTTCTAATGAAAGATCGATAGAAAATAAACGAGATGTCCCAAAACTGAGTTCAATCGGAGGAAGACTGAACAAACAGGAGCAATTCCTTAGCTCGTAAGCAAAATGGAAAGGTGACCTTGGTTTTGGTCTCGATGCGAACATCGAGGGAGGAGATTCGGGTGGAGAGGACGCCGGCGAGACACTGGCCGGCGAAGGGGTTGAAGAAGTGAAGGCCTGGCTCCGCCAACTTCTCGAAGCGACCCCACCGCTCCACCAGCCCGACGCTCGCCTGATCAACGCAGCCGCAAAACATGAAGAAGGCGTTCCCCATCGTGATTCCGATCTCTCGCTCGGGCTTGGTTGTTTCGGAAAGCGTGAAGATGAAAATCGATGTCGGGCGGGTCTTGTTTGACGTGGCGATTGTGGTCGGATGACAGGAGTCGGGTCCGTCATTCGAGAAGCACAAGACCTTTTCGTTTGTCTGCTCGCCGTCGTCGGTCGCACGGCCATGATTCAAGAATATGATCGATTGGGTACCTCTAATGTTTTAATTTGTACAAACTGGGACTAAACTTTCAGTTTGCGTTCGCTTGGAAGTTGGAAACTATTGTGCATTGTTTGTGCATGTGTGCAGGAACGTACGGAATTCAATATAAGCGTACTGCTTCTTCTTCTTGTTTTGTGCTCAATCAAGTTTCAAGTTAGGGGTAAAAAATAAACAAATAGCTCAAGTTCGGCCTAAGTTCAACTCGGTTTAAAGTTTATTTTTAACTCATTTAAAAAGTTATCAAACTAAATTTGAATAAAATTTAAAACTTGATATACAATTCAAACAAAGCTTAATTTGCTTACTACTCGGCTCGACTCAGTCTGATTTTAGTTTTTTCCTTTAATTTAAGCAAACAGCTCTACCTCGATCGGATAAAGTTCGTTCAAAACTCGTTTATATTTTTTTCAATCCAAATATAAACAAAATATCAACCAGATAAGTTATTCAAGTCAAACATAACTAGCTTACTATTTGGCTCGGCTCGTTTTCAACCCTATTATAAGTCAAGTTGAGAGGAGAGGGAGAGTCAATTTGCTAAATGAAAGTGGCATGAGGAAAATATGTTTAACAGTTCTTGAACTAGATTCTTTAATTTCTCTCAATGATAAGAATCTTAATCAAATTTTGATTATTAATAGATGAGATAATATCTCAAGTTTCATAATTTTTGAAAATTGAGGTGTGCTTAACCATTCATTCATGCGTATAGCCCTAGACCTTAGGGCTCATTCACCTCATGGAAATGGATATTAATTTGAACTCATCAAAATTAATTACCTCAAAGACGATTCTTCCCCTAAGCTTTAAAAAATCTTTCTACTTGGCCCATAAAACTGCAATGGTTCCAAAATGCCATAGTTAAACTTAAAATTTTTTCAGTCCGCTCACATAGATTTGGTGCATCAGCATATCCATCACTCACGACTTAGGCGATTGGTTATCATGTTTGGTTGAAACATAGAGATGCAAGTCTTTTGTATGTCGAATTATGATTGACAACTTGAAATTAGCATTCAGGGCGAGGACAATATCCAATCTGCCTAAGAATGTAAAGTTAGAGCAAGCAAAATCAATCACTAAATTTTTCCAAATAGCTTTCTAATATCATTTTCTATTTTAATTTTGGCTATAAAATGTTCAATTATAATATAATATGGCAACAAATTCACACCACTGTTTTTAACCAAATGTTATCATCAATTGTATGATTTGTTTTTGTTTGCCCTTTTGACCATTCTTGTAAAAGTAGCTAAAGATGAGTGGAGCACTGTTGAATTTAGAGCCAACTTGGTGATGTATAATTTACGAACCCTTTATATTCAAGAACTATTTGGAGTCCTCACTAACTTAGCCCCCGATTGGGGCCCGGGGCACCGATCTTTTCAGTTTAGAGTTGAGAAGAAAAAAATTGAAAAACAAAATAGAGTCTTCCCTAGAATTAAATAGGTTTTAAACATTTTTATTAGGGATGAAACGGCCGAGTTTTTTCAAATAGCGTGAGCTTGGGCACAAGTTAAGGTTTTTCTAATTGAATCCAATTGAGCTCGAATTGAAAAAATAAGTTTGAAATTTTTTAGAGCCAAGTTTGAGTCTAAAGGAGCCTAGCCCCATCTATTTTTGGGTCTAACAGGCCTTGCGAGCTTCAATAATTTCTCTCTTTTAGGCACTTCTTGTCATAGTTTTGATCAACTCTAAGTTCAACCTCTTCTTCTTGAATTTCTTCTTAAGCTTTTTTGCTGTTCCTTTCAAGCTTCTTCATTGTTCTTCTCACTAGTTTTGGTGATTGCAAGTTCCCTTCGAGTAAGTCGGTGGTTGATGGGAGCGCTTTAGACTCGATTGCAATGCTAGGAATGAGAATAGGACCTGTTGGTGCTAATTTGAGCGGCTGCTTTTGACTATTGTTTGCTGTCTGTACTCCCTCATGAATTGAGTGTTCCAGATTTGTCTTCCATCCATGATTTGAGTGCTTTAAATTTGTCGTCCATAGTCCCCAATGAATTGGATCCTACGATTGCAGATCCTTCAATCTTCTCACATTGGCTAATTGAGGGCGTCTTTCTAAGTCTAGAAATTGACGCAGTTACTAATAGAGGATTGTCATGGATCCATAGTCGACATATCGAGGAAGAAGATGACTCATTTATGAAGTTTACAAAATTAGGATAAAGCAGCAAAGGATTAAAAAGTTTGGGACGATTCTATAAATTTTTAAAGAATTTCACATTAATCCCTATCTTTCATCTAAATTATAATTATGGTACTAAAGAGTTATATACGTTATTCAAGCCTAATGAGTTTTTGAGTTCAGCCCCAGCTCACCTTGAGCCCCGGTAGTGCCAAGCAATAAAGGAGTTGAACTCGAACTCAGTGGGCTTGGGCCTAGCTTGGCCCACATGTACGTGCTCCTCAAGCTAATAATCATGCATCAATGAAAAACTTAATGAAAAAATATTGTTAACAAGCCCATAGCAAAGAGAATTCCAAGTTGCTTCTCGTATGAAAAGCATCATGATCATGTGGTGAGTGAAGTGCGAAGAGGGTACCCAGGAAGGAGGGAAGGAAACTTCTGGCCTTAATTAAATTAATTAATTAATTCAAGATCAGACCAATAAACAAGCAAATGGACTGGTGAAAGCAGGCCAGCTGAAGAATGAAGGCTAATCCAAACAAAGGCTAAAGAGCTGAGCCAACTGCTGGCATGTGTACTGCAGACATGCTGCATGCAGCAGAATCTGTATGCCCACAACTTGCCTCCATACTATACATATCATTCACTCCCCATCTCTCATTACCTCCTCATCACTCCCGCACGTTCACTTCATTTTCCTACCGCTTTCTTTGAATCTCTGTATCCGACAACAAAACAGCAACCCGAAAAAATAAGAACTTTATCATTAGGCCATGCTTTGAATTAAGCTATGAGGCCACCTCTCCCTGCAGAGAATCTGACACATGAAATTCATAAGAGACCAGAGGACAGGAATACATATAAGAGAAATGGGTTGTTCTTTGTGATCAATGATTTCGGAATGGAGGCAACTTGATCTGATCTGAATCTGCTGTTTGTCTTTGGGGGGAGCAGGCTAAGAGATCTTGCAGTTGCCAGCTAATTAATCACTTTCTTTTGATTGCGTTAAGTACTGTACGAGTACTACTGGGTACTGGCTTAATCTGTTATTTGACTGTTTTTTAAGACAATTTGAAAGGACAAGAAGCTCAATATAACAGTGATCACTTGTGGCAGAATCCAAAAAAAATGGTGCATGAACTTCTCCTTTTTATGTCATGAAATATCAGGTCACATGCCTGGAGAACAGCTAGGGCAATTTGGAGTGGGCAAGGTACTTTGATTTATGCACATGCCGCCTGGCAAAGATTATGTTCATCATTCACTAACACTGGTACTAGTGCGGATTGAAGTGATTGCGATTCCATTAACCGCTGGGTAACTCTCTGCATTTGTAATTTGCTACTGAGATAAGACTTCAAGTGTGGGAATTACTTATTACTCACTTACAGTCACAGTTACCAACATGCAGTAGTAAACCGATTGTCTTTGGTTTCAAAGTACTATATATCTTCTTTTTCTGGCAGTTTCCGAACCGCTGACAAGAACATAAAATATTGCCCCTTGCTTGATCAACACTGCATTGGATGATTAAGTTATATTTTCTGACCTTAATAACAAGAGTTTTTGTTGGGTTGTTGTCAGAAATAACATGGAGCCATGCTTGTCTTGTCTCAAAGATATCAACATCATTTAAGATCCTGCTGGAGACGCTTCCAATTCCAATTTTTAAAGTTTCTCTTGTCCTCACTAATCAAGACATCAAAATTAATTCACAGCTAAGCTAAAAAACTATATGTATCATCTGTTAATAACCAGCCTTTAGGTCAACCATTGATAAAATTAATTAGGAAACAGATTTAGCTGTTAATAATCATCCTGAGAAAAAAAAATCAATCTTGATTTGGTTGGAAGGACCTTATATATAGGCTCCCACCAGTCTGACCAAGACATCCTCCACTTTGAAACCAGCAGCTTTCCATAGGATAGTCTGCAGAGCTCTGCCTATTCAGAAGCTGAATCAATCAAAAGAAGAAGGTAGAACAAAAAGAAAAGTATGGCTTGCTGGTCTGCTGAAAATGCTACAAAAGCCTACCTCAAAACCCTCAAAATGGTAATTAAGTCTACACAAATTTTACCCATTCCAGTTCAGTTTCTCCATTAGTTTAGTGCTATGGTTCAAACGTACACAGTTTTCTTATGGATATTATTATTTGCGCAGGGTCAAAGTGGTAGAGAACCAAATGCAACGGAATTCGTTTCCGCCTTAGCAGCAGGCAACAGCGCGCAGCTAATGGTGGTGGCCTCGGCTGGTGCTGCGAGCTGCACGACATTGGCTCTTCTGGCAGCGGCTCACCAAACGGGTGGCCGCGTGGTCTGCATTGTCCCCGGACCAGAAGAGCTCAAAATGTGCTATAAGTTGTTGGGCCACGAGGCATGTCACATTGAATTTGTGATTGGAGAAGCTCAAAAGTTGGTGTCAAGCCACTATAGGAAGGCAGATTTTGTGATGGTCGATTGCGACCTTGGGAGCTACGAGAGGGTGGTGAAGGCAATGCAAGAGAGGCAGAGGAGAAGCGGAGCCATTGTTGTCGGATACAATGCGTTTGGAAACGGATCAAGAATTTGCGACGGTTTGAAGACTCAGTTACTGCCTATTGGAGGAGGGCTGCTGGTGACGAGAATTCCTGCAAGCGACAAGAACACTGGTAGGAGAAGTTGTTGGATTGTAAAGGTGGACAAATGTACCGGTGAAGAGCATTTTTTAAAGGTCAGATTGCCTCCGGGGAAAGAAATTCAAGCTTAAGTTTTTTTTGTTTTTTTGTGGCTTCCCTTCCTCTCTCCCTCCATAAGTGATTATAAACTGGGGAGATTTTGGTCCAAAGTTCAGTCATAAGACTGCTGGATAGATGTAATTGTAAATAGCAAACTTATGTGAAATGAAATGTTTGGTTTCAAGGGTGTTTTTGCTCGTTTTTAATTAGGCCAACTGGCAAAGAAATACATTACATTAAGGGTAACTATGTTACTTGATTTTTGTGAGCTTAGGACTTTCTTTAGGGTATAAGAAGTAAAGTTGAGAATTTGAGAGATTCATTGTGGGAGGGAGAGATACATTACATGATTGTATTTTTCTATCAGCAGTTGATTGTATTTTTCTATCAGCAGTTTCTGTTTCTGCCATCTGGCAGACAAAACAGGACAGACTGATCTATGTGTGAAATCTATAAAGTTAGGGACCTAATTGAAAACATTAAAATAGAATTGGTGCAAAGAAAACGGTATTGGGCCAGTAAGGCCGTAGCAGGCAGGAGACCCAAGTGTGAAGTCCACTTATATTCAGGTTTGGTCGCCGTCTCCCAACGGTTAGCAACCGGTCCTAAAACCTCAGACAAATCCCTAGTCTAGGAAAGCCTTTCGACTCCCGACCCAGCGTAGCTGTGAGAAATTTCCACTGGGGTGGAACATGGAGTTTGGTCTGAGGCAGTTCACCGCCAGAACCGGTAGTGGCGCCGGTGAACCCATCCTCGACACTGAGAGCGGAGAAGAGCTCATGCACGTTCAGAACGCCGTCTCCATCGCTCTCGGTAACCGCGCCCCCGAGTCCTCCGGCACTCTCTACATCACATCCAAGTATTTCCTCCCTCACCCCCCCTCTCTCTCCACGCTTCCGAATTCATAAATTGTTAACGTCGGCTTGGTTGTCGCAGGCAGGTGATTTGGCTTAGTGATGTCGACAGAGCAAAGGGTTTTGCTGTTGATTTTTATTCTCTGTCTTTGCACGCAGTTTCGAGGGACCCTGAGGCCTATCCTTCTCCTTGCATTTATACCCAGGTCCTGCGCGTCTTACGTTCCTTCTTCAATTCTATTTAAAAAAGAAGATCATCTGTTAGTGTGGCATGCTTTTGGCTTTCAAGGAAGATTAGCTGAACCTGTATTTGATTTTATGTTTCTTATACTACTTGTTATGTTTGTTCTGCAATATGTCCTGACAATTAGTTCGATTTAGCCAGGATGATCGAAAGTAATTGACCAAGTAAGATGATATTATTATATCATGTTTTCTGATTTATCTTTTATTGTCCGTTGGTTCTTGAAGATTGAGACAGGAGATGGATATGATGAGTCTGAGGGTTCAGATTCAGAGCAAAACGAGGTTTTAGATTTGTCCAAGCTGACAGAGATGAGGCTTGTTCCGTCGGATCCCAGCCAACGTATGTATATTTCATGATTCTAATTATTAATGCTTAAATGTTTTATTGTACTCTTTTATTAGTTGTTTGGTTTGTTGTGACTTTTGGTTGATCGCTTCTGTGGCAGTGGACACACTATTTCAGGTGTTCTGCGAGTGTGCTGAGCTAAATCCTGAGCCCATTGAAGGTAAGTTTGTTTCTGTAACCCAGGAATTTAATGTTATTTATAGTTTTCAGTGCCTTGTGGCTCTGCTTGGAATTGATTTAATGAGTTACTGCTTCATTTGTACTTTGTTCAGAGGAAGAAGAGCACAATTGGATTTTTAGTGCTGACCAGATGGAAGAATGTGGAGGTATGGGATTGTTAAGACTTTAAGACTTGTTTTTTCTTTGTTTTTGCTTGCTTTTCCCCCCTTTCTCTGAGTGTGATTGCACTAACATGCCCAAATATCCAGATGTGGACGACCCTAGGTGGGATGTCTCTGAAAATCCAGCTCATGCAATTGGCCATTCAAATGGAGGTCATGACCTAGCGCACTCAGTTCTCGAGGTTAGCTTGCAGAAACTCATTTTACTATCTGCTATCGAATCTGGGTAGTTGGCCTACATTTACCTGGCAACATTGCATTAAACTGCAATTAATAGTAGTTCATTTTAAAATCAAACTGAAGTACTGCCAATATACAAGGATTGCACTTAATGATGAAATCTGGTGCTATTAGGTGGGGTTCACTTATTAGATGAAAATGCAGTTAAGATGTCCTTAATTTCATTTGCCAAACATTAATGATGACCCCGCATGTGATTTTTTCCTGCTTCTACTTTCTTCTTGTTCTTCTTCAATCTGCAGGGAGTCTCTTTCATGGTTTCATAATTCTTATATTCCCCTTGCAGCTTCGGATAAATGACCAACGTTTCGAAGATGCAGATGAGGCAGAAAATCATGCAAATGAAAGATGTCGTCAGTAAGCCTCTAACTCTACGGTGCTCTTTCGTTTGTTGCAAGAATGCTGAAGTCTGAAGTGTGACAAAGTTAGGTTAACGTTTTCGATGGTTTTGCACAAGAGAAGTTTGTAATATATACTTCAGGACCAAACAAAGCCTTTAGTGTTTTGGCTAGGTAGCGGGGGACTGCATTGTGCTCCAGTCCCAGCAAACCATGCGCACGCCACGCTTTTCTTCCTATATTTCTGTCAATGTGGGTAACTATCACCAAAAAGCCAGTGATTAGCATTTAGGTGAAGTAACATTTTCTCTTGGTTCTTTGTAATTTTCCTCACTACTCCATTTGGCAACAATGTTTATGATTAGCATGATTAGCATTTAGGTGAAATAACATTTTACCCCTTATGTTTTAGAAATATACGCTTTAACCCGTCTTTTTAATACAATCTGATAGCTTTTGAAATCTTAATTTAAACATCATGGAGTCCGTTTCCTATAATTTCAATTTGTATGTTTTTTTTTTACAGTTAATGGACATTTTAAATTATCAGTTCTCTTTCTCTATAAATGGAAAATAATATTTTTTTAAATGTCAATTAATTGTAAAAAAAAGTACCATAAAGTTTGAAATTATTTGAAGATGAATATTGTACAGTTTAAATTAAGATTTCAAAAGTTGCTATAAGGCTGTATTAAAAATATGAGACCTAAAATGTAATTTCACCTACATATCAGGGGTAAATTATAATTATCCGTAATGCTGATTGCTGCTCAAATAAAGTGCTGATCAACTTGACAGGTACATATTGATGATAGATTTAAGCCTTGTTTGGGAACAGTTTTTATCATCAGCGTTAGAGTTTTGGATAAATTATTTAATGGTTGAGATGAAAACGCTGAAGCTAAAAGTTAAAAGCTACCATTGGATAGCTTTTTCAAAACTCTAACGCTAATCGCTGACGTTAATCCCAAACAGGGCCTTAAAGAGAGAGCGAGAAGACGTTTGCCATTTAATAGAGTAAATACAAACCTATATTCTTCCATACATGTGCTTTCTGTTTGCACATGAGTGTAGGTAAGTTCATGCGTTTAAAGTTTAAACATGTGCCTTTGGATGTTAAATCAGAGTCTTCAAAGGCCTTTTTCGCCGAATGAACAGATTTGAGCATGGAGAGAGGCTGTGTGAGGGGGGAGCGGAGTTGATGGCAGAGAGGACGCATGCAGGAGAGTACATTTTCTAGGACCCGTCTCCGCTACTTTTTTTTAAAAAATCGTCCAACTTTATAGTTTTTCGCAAAAGGGCTCAAATAATGTCAAATTAACATGAACAATTGAGAAATAATTTGCAAAGATAATATTAAACATGAACAATTGCAAACAAATAAAGGATTAAACACGGATATAAACTAGAAATGTATGTATATGATTTATTGACTTAAAACATAAATTTATAGTAAACTAGTGAATACATATCTTTATCTCTACATGGTAGGAGAAAATATAGAGTTTGAGAGTCTAAGTGTTGAGAAACAATTATAAATATATAAAGTATTAAACACGGCTATAATCTAAAAAGGCATACATATAATTTATTGACTTAAAGCATAAACTTACAGTAAGCTTACAGTAAACGCGTCCTATTTTGGTTCCTATCTTTAGTTCTGCCATTATTTTTAGGTAGAGATTGCATACATGGCGACCATACTGCCACATGGCTGCCCTTTTCATGACAGTAAGTGGTTAAAAAAAAAATATTAGGCTAAAATGACACAAATGTATAATCCAAAGGTTCTAGCACATAGTTTAACCCAAATCTTCTACTCCAAATCGACGTTGACCACTCCGGCCGTCCAGCCGCCCACTCCATCATCCATGCCGCCGCCACTTCAACGCACTCGTTGTTTCCTTCTTTCCGCTTCCTAATTTTTCATGTCCCGTGGACAGAACTATGAGTCTCAAGAATGGTGGAACAAGTAGCGCAAGAAGAACCACGAAGATCTCTTCTACGCCGACCCCTCCACCCCTGGCTCTTTACTCATTATCGAGATCTCCAACCCCGCCCAAGATCACCTGGTCGATAAGGACAGATCCTGTAGCGCTTGCCAGCTTTCCTGGGTGTGCCTTCTGAGATTCCAGCAGCTTGCTAACTCCATCGCCTAGCTTGCCACCACATTCCTCTCTCTCCTCCAGATTGCCAATCGCCAAATTTCCTCCGCTGATACGTTGGCCGATTCATCCACCTCGAGGCTTTATTGGATTATAAGGTTCCCCTCTTGCCGTCACGTTAATCAGCTGACTCGATCACCGTTCAAGGGACAGAGAGAGGTAGAGGTATAAGTGGGCGGCGGTGTATAGACGGAGAGTGGGCGACATCAATTTGGTGAATAAGATTTGGGTTAAACTATGCCATAAGATCTTTGGATTATGCATTTGTGTCATTATTGCCTGATATTTGTTTTTTTTTTTTTTAGTTTAGCCACTTACTGTCATGAAAAGGGCAGCCACGTGGCAGTATGGTCGCCACGTAGGCAATTTTCATTTGAAATAACGGCAGAACTAATGGTATGGATCAAAATAGGATGCGTTAATTGAGTTAGGGGACTTTAATAGTCACTTTTAAAGTTAAGGGACCACATTAGGAAGACCCTTAAAGTTAGGGGACTAAATATGGATTTTACCCTAATATTAAACATGAACAATTACAAACATATAAAGTATTAAACACGGATATAAACTAGAAATGCACGTATATAATTTATTGACTTAAAACATAAATTTACTGTAAACTAGTGAATACATATCTTTACCTCTACATGGTAGGATAAATTATAGAGTTTGAGAGTCTAAGTGGCAAGAAACAATTATAAATATATAAAGTATTAAACATGGATAAAAACTAAAAATGCATACATATAATTTATTGACTTAAAACATAAATTTACATAAACTAGTGAACTAGTCGGTTGGAAGGTCAATGGGGCAAAGTGCTCAACAGTCCACAGTTGAGGGACTGAGTTATACTATGCTAAAATTTAGGGTGTCTTCTGAGCAAGATAGCACAATTCAAGGGACAAAAAGTGATTTAGTGCTTTTAGAATGAAGTGATATTGTCTCTAGGCTGTAGCCTGTATGCACCGCAATTTTCTTATGGAAAATGTGACGCTGCTACATTGATTTTTTTTTTCTTGCCGAAGTTTTGGGCTGAAATTATTTTTCTTTTCCTAGCTGATTTTTGTTGGGCTGAAAAAGTAAATTACATAATTTTTTTTTATTTTTTTCTGAGTAAATTGAATGAATGGTTCTTAACGTTTAAGTGTCATTCCGTTTTAGTCTCTAATTTATTGAATGTTCTGTTTTGGTTATAAACCTACTATAAATGCTTTGTTTTAGTCTTTAATTTATTAAAAATATTTCATTTTAGTCCTCATTAGATGAAATTTATTAACTCAAAGTATTTGTTTGATAACATTTTTTGGATCGTAACTTAAACTACTTAGTACCTGTGTTGCAATAAATTTAATCTATGTAATAATATTTTTATAGGTAATGAAAAATTCAAACCATCTTTTTTCTTTTTATAAATTGAACTTATTTCATTAGGGAAGAAAAAATTATTAATTTAAATTTTCTATCTATTGTAAAAAAAATATTGAGCAGTTTAAATTTACTAAAAAACAAAATGAATATTTAAATTAAAAATTTAAAAATTTGTATCAGATAGTTATTTTTAGTTAATGATTTCATCTAGTGAGAGATTGAAACAAAACAATCCGGATCAAAACAAAACATTCAATAGATTGAGTGGTAAAATAAAATAATAATTAAAGGTTATGAACCATCAATGTAATGTACTCTTATTTGTTTGCAATGATATCTTATGATCCGCAAAAATTGGAAGTAGGCATTCTTACCAATTAATTTTTATTTATAAATAAAAAATAAACTAAATATTTATGTTAAAAGGAATGAGGTCTTGATGACCCGCATGTTGTTGCGGGGACTTAATTTGATAAAATTTGTAAGAAAATAAATTTTTTATAATAAGTAATTAAAAAAATTTCACCCATAAATTCACATTAATCAACTAAAATTTTACTTTATTTTAAGTTTGAGTTGAGTTCTCTTTACATTAAATTCTTATCATTAAAATGATTAGTTATAATCAAAACATAATACCGTGAAACAAAAAATTATGTGTGCCTTGAGTCTATACATATTTTCTTTGTTATTAAAAAAGAATTTACTAAAATTTTTCATCTCCTATTAATTCAAACTCTAATTTTTAATATCAATAAAAAAAATTATATAGAAAATTTTACTTTAAATTTATGCAATTATTGACCAAATTATTTTACTAAACTATAAACCTTAAAATAAATAATTGATGTATCAAAATGCAATTATCAATAATAAAAAAATGACTGAAATATAAAACTATATTTAACTTATGTCAATCAATTAATGGTTTAACTATTAACTTAATAAAAATAAAAAGAAAAGAAAAACACTGACTTAAGCCAAATCAATCAGAACCATAGTCAAAAGTAGGCAAATTATAATGTTTAAAGTTTCATTTAAAAAAAATAATAAAGAGAATAATAAAAAAAAGTTTGGACCAAGATAAAAAATGGAAAAATTTTATGTATTAAAGGTTTAATAATTTATTTAATAAAGTAAAAAAAATGATTTAACAAAAAAATAAATAAATTATGGTGGCTAATGTCTTAGTTTAAACATAGTATATAAAAATAACAAAAATAGTTTTGTGACCAAGAGAGCAAATAGAAAAAATCTAGTTCAAAATTTATTAAATTTGGGGACCAAAATGACGCGGGACAAAACTCGGGGACTAACTTTAGAAAGAATGAAAATTCATGAATTTAAATCGAGTTTTAACCAAAACAAAACATAAAACAGACTAAAAAGGGAAAATTACAACACAAGTGCTAAAAAAGGTGAGTGCCTCATGAAAAGGAGATGAAATTGATAAAAAAAAGAGTTAATAGCATTCAAGGAAAAAAGGAAGAAAAAAAAGACACTGTTAATGTACAATAAAATTTATCATAGGTTAATAGTACAAACACTGGTTTCTTCTAGATGTAAACAAAGTATGTAGAACCCGTGTAATAATGCAAGTCATTGATGGAATAATATAAAAAGATAAGACATACTTTGACATTAAAAAAAATTCAAGTATAGATAATTGTAAATACACAACATAGCTAAATGAAGATGTGTTTACACTAATCATTATAATTTGCCTACTTTTGGCTTGGTTTTGTTTTTTTTTTTAAATACAACCCTAGTTCTTTTTTTTTTTTCTATAAATACAAAGAGAGAAATAATTGACTTAATAAATATAAAAAATGGTTTAACTAAAAAATAAATAAATTATGATCACCTATGTCTTACTTTAGAAAATAGTACATAAAACAACAAAAAAAAAGTTTAGGGATCAAAAGAGCAAATAGAAGATCTAATTAAATAGTTATAAAATTTAGGGACCAAATTGTAACACGGATGTAATATGGAGCCTAAAATGGAAAACTTAGAAAATTAGGGACTGAAACTGTCTTTTACCGAAATAAACGTGAAACAGCCTAAAAACCGCAAAAATTACAACGTTGGCCCTCATAAAGGTGAGCGCCTTGCTAAAAGAGGATCAAATTAATAAAAGAACAAATCGAATCCGAAAAAGGGCAAAACCCAAGGGGAAAAAAATGTTGCACTGTTCATCTATTGTAGATAAACAGTAAAATCAATTCCTACTTTAGAATATAGTATAATATGCATAATAAAAAGAAAAATATTATCTGGCCTTTGTACTGTGCATTATATCACAGAAAACTAACTAAATGCATAAAAAAACTAATTGATATGCGAAATATCTAAAAAAAAGACTAACTTTTTGCACCGCGTGGCGAATATGGCAGTAAAAGAAATGCCATGAGAAATTTCAAATTTCCCCAATTAAAGCGGCATTGAAGACTATGGGGTCGTTGATTTGTAGGATTAACGTGTGGAATGGGATTTTAGTCTTGGTCTTTAGAATTGTTGGATTAACGGGTGGAATGGGATTAACGGTATTGAAGACTATGAACTCATTACAAAGCATTTCATTTCAAGGTGCAAACTCATTCACGAGATAGATACGCTTCATCATGTTACTGCGGAGATCTTTCTTCCTATTGGCCTGGTCGATAGTTATGTTTTTGGTGTTGAAGATTGGAGATGCAAGTGAAGATATAATTATTTGCAAAGCCGAGGAGAGAGAAGCCCTTCTGTCCTTCAAGAAAGGCCTTGTGGATACGTCTGCCCTCTATTTCCCTTCTTGGGGAGTTGCTGAAGATTGTTGCCTGTGGAAGGGTGTCACATGCAATTATACTTCAGGCCACGTTCAGGGGCTTAATCTCGAATACATAGTGGGAGATACGCTCAGCCCTTCTTTACTGAAATTGCAGCAATTGGTTGACTTAGACATCAGTAACAGTGACTTCCATAGCAGCCACATTCTCGAGTTCCTTGGTTCTTTTACCAAATTGGAGTACCTCAGTCTTTCCAATGTTAGCTTTAGTGGACCTATTCCATATCAGCTTTCGAACCTCTCAAGGTTACAATTGCTTGATCTAAGCTACAGTGACCTCAGCCAGACCGTTGACTGGGTTAAAAAATTGAGCCAACTTCCCTCACTTCAGACCCTGCGCTTGGACTATTGTAATCTTCCCACTTCAGTTCCAACTTCTCTTTCCCTCGGCAAGTCATCTTTCGTTGATCTCGATGAACTGAGTCTCCGGGGCAACAATCTCACCTCCCATGCTCTGTATCCATGGCTGTTCAACCATAGTTTTGAACACCTTGCTTCTCTTGATCTCTCATCAAACCATTTGGAAGGGCCTGTCCCTGAAGCTTTTGGGAACCTTATCTCTCTTGCTGAACTTAATCTCGATGAAAATCAGCTTGAAGGTGCGATTCCTATTTCTTTTCAGAATCTCTGTTGGTTGTCTGACTTGAGGATGGTTTCCAACAATCTTTGGGGAGATCTGAGCACAGATTTCCTCCAAAACCTTCCTCGATGCACGCACAGTCCATTGATGAGCTTGGAATTATCGTACAACCAGATCACAGGATCCCTGCCTGATCAAGTCACTGAATTCCCTGATTTGAGGGTCCTGCGTCTCCGATCCAATCGTTTGAACGGGACAATAACCAAACACATAGGTCAAATATCAGAGCTCGAGGTACTAGATCTTGCTTGGAATTCTCTCTCGGGAATTATCTCCGAAGCTCATTTCGTTAATCACTCCCTCCTGTTTTGGTTAGACTTGTCCTACAACTCAAATCTGTTTCTTAATTTTACCTTTAATTGGTTTCCTCCATTTAAATATGTGAATTACCTTCTTCTTGGCTCTTGCCAGTTAGGACCTCGTTTCCCAACCTGGCTTCGTTCTCTGAATTTCCTTGTTCTTCTAGATATTTCTGCAGCTGGGATTTCGGACACAATTCCTTACTGGTTTTGGGATGTAGCTGCTCCGCTGTGTTCGTTAAATATTTCTCACAACCAAATTAGCGGACATTTGCCAAACTTGTCTTCCAAGCTTGAAGGTTGTCCAGTTCTTACAGTTGATTTTAGTTCCAATCTTCTACAAGGGTCGTTACCCCATCTTCCCGCTGTCATCGACTCCATTAGTCTTTCTAATAACAACTTCTCGGGGTCTGTATCTTCCATCTGTGAAATCACGAGTCACAAATTGCAATTGCTTGACCTGTCGAACAATCAGTTGTTTGGGACAGTTCCCAATTGCTTCATGCAGTGGCCACGACTTAAGATTCTAAACTTGGCCGGCAACAACCTTTTGGGTCCAATTCCCGGTTCTGTGGCATCCCTAGTTTCCCTTCAAGTGTTAAATTTGCATAACAACAACTTCTCAGGAAGACTGCCCGTACCTTTCAACTTTACCAGCTTAGTGTTTCTGGACCTGAGCAACAATACTTTGTCTGGAGCAGTGCCACAATGGTTGAAATATAGCTCGCAATCTCTAGTCTTCCTCAGTCTGCGAGCAAATCGTTTCAACGGTCCTATGCCGCGTGAAATTTGTGGTTTGAGGAATGTCCGAGTTTTAGATCTTTCATTGAATGAGATTTCTGGGGCCATCCCCAAATGTATTAACAATCTTGTTGCCATGACAAACAACCAGAATCGGACTTCAGAGATCAGACTAGAATATGAACTTGAAGATGCTGATGTCTGGAGCAGTAAAAGTAATTTTTCAAGCAACTTCGTCGATACTCCAAGGGATTATATCTCCAAGGCCTTGCTTGTGTGGCAAGGACAGGAACGGGAATACGGAAGAAATCTTGGGTATTTGATTCTCTTCGACTTCTCCAGTAACATGTTGACAGGGGAAATTCCGAAAGAAATAACATTTCTTTCTCAATTGGTCACACTCAACTTATCAAGAAATTTCTTGAATGGCACCATTCCTCTAGGTACGGGTAAATTGAGACAACTTGAAGTCCTTGATTTGTCTCATAACCAACTTTCAGGCAATATTCCCAGCACCTTGTCCGAGCTAACATTTCTAAACAAATTGAACTTAGCCTACAACAAGTTGTCTGGGAGAATTCCGGAAAGCACTCAAATAGATGGATTTGATGGATCGGCATTCACTGGCAATCTCGCACTTTGTGGCCGTCCGGTTAAACTGGATTGCCATGGAGACATGGTGCCTCAAAGTCAACCAAGGAGTGGCAAGAACTTCCAGGAAGACAAATTTGATGAGAACTGGTTTTATGTCGGGATGGGATGCGGATTTGCTGCTGCCTTGTGGGGGTTTTGTGGGATGCTATTGCTTAAGCGTTCTTGGGGAAGCGCCTATTTCCGACTTTTGGACAGCTTCGTGGATTGGCTCTAAGATATCTTGGTTATCCATGCAAGAAATTTGAATAACAGACTTCGGTGTGGAGAACATTACCCGATTATATGTTTATGGAATTAACCGTTAATGAAGTCCTTTTTATTTTTCTTTTGGTTGAGTTGTTGTGGTGTTTGTTCAAGTTTTATAATTTTTGATATTATGTCATATTAGAATACGAAATGGGTACAACTAAAACCACTCTTTAGTGTGTGTATGTGTGTGTATGTGACCACTCTGTGTGTATATATATATACTCTTTGTATTAAAACCTATGTTACCAACAAAGTCATAGAAAATAAATATTTTAAAAAAAAAGTTAATCAAACCCGATTCTTGAGAAATGGGCTTGGTTAAGTGGTTATTATTATTATTATTATTATTACTATTATTGTTGTTGTTGTTGTGGTCGTTAAAGTTTCATTTCATCAGGTACATTCATTAATCTCATCATAAAACTAAAAATTTGTCCTCTTTATGGAGTGACTCAAACTTAAATTTCCATTGTGAGTGAGAACGATGAGAATAAAAAAAAAATGCTAGTTGTGTTAGTTTTAGGTTATTATTCAATGAGGCGAGTCTTTTCTTATATGTGGAAGAGGAATTGCATCCGGCAACATTGAAGTAGTAGATTGATGTCAACCATCAATAACATATATTTTCCTAAACCGTTAAAGGATCCACCAGAATGACCAAATCGGACATCGTTAAATTACTAGACTTTCAAGAAAAAGGAAAAAAAAATTATATTGTGTGGACGTTCTGAACCTTTAAGGGATAATTACAAATTACCCCCCAAGGTTTAGGTAAAATTATAATTGGCCCCTTCTTTTTAAAAAATATACACTTTACCCTTTAGCCTTTCAATACAGTCTTACAGCAACTTCTGAAATCTTAATTTAAACATTATGATAGTCATCTTCTAGTAATTTTAATCTATATAGTATTTTTTACAGTTAATGGATATTTTAAATTATAAGTGTTTTCTTTCTATATTTGTCAATTAATTGCAAAAAAGATAATATATAGATTGAAATTATTTGAAGATGATTACAGTACAATCTAAATTAAGATTTTAGAAGTTGCTGTCGTATAATATTAAAAAGGTAATGGGAAAAGTGTATATTTCTGAAACCAGAGGGAGCAAAGTGTAATTTCACCTAAACCTCAAGGGCAAATTGTAATTAACCCAACCTTTAATTATTATTCTGTTTTAGTTCCTAACCTATTAAATGTTTTGTTTTGGTTCTAAATCTATTAAATTGTTTATAGATTCTATAACCTTCTTCCATTAAAATTCTAATTTATATGTTTTGTAAATTTGTTCCAATAAATTTAAATTCTTGAATAATTTTTTTTATAGTCAATAGATAATTTAAGTTAATAATATTTTCTTCTTGAATGAAATCTTTCAATTTACAGAGAGAAATAAAAGGTAATTTAAATTATCCTTTAGCTATTAAAAAATTATTATGTAGATTAAATTTATTGTAAAATGATTAATAAATAATTTAAATTGTGATATAAAAAGTTATTATCTGACAAATAAATTGAGTTAGCAAATTTTGTTCAGTTGCCGCCGGAATCAAAATGAAACTTTTTTAATAGATTTAGGATTAGAGCAAAATTGGTTTAGGACCTAATAAAAACATAAGTTTCAAGGGACCTGAGGCCTATCCTTCCCCTTGCTTTTATACCCAGGTCTTGAGCATTTCGTGTTCCTTCTTCAATTGTATTGAAAAATAAAATCATCTGTTAGTCTCTGACATGCATTTCCTTTTTTATTTTAAGGAAGATTAGCTGATCCTGTATTTGATTTTATGTTTTCTTACACTACGTTGCTATGTTTGTTTTGCAATATGTCCTCTTAGCAATTAGTTTGTCTTATCTAGGATGATCAAAAGTAAATGACCAAGTAAGATGATATTATTATATCATGTTTTCTGATTGATCTTTTATTGCCCATTGGTTCTTGAAGATTGAGACGGGAGATGGTGATGATGAGTCTAAGGGTTCAGATTCAGAGCAAAATGATAGATTTTTCCAAGCTAAAAGAGATGAGGCTTATTCCGTCGGATCCCAGCCAACGTATGTATATTTCATGATTCTAATTATTAATGCTTACATGTTTTATTGTCCTCTTTTATTAGTTGTTTGGTTTGTTGTGACTTTTGGTTGATCGCTTCTGTGGCAGTGGACACAGTATTTCAGGTGTTTTGCGAGTGTGCTGAGCTAAATCCTGAGCCCATTAAAGGTAAGTTTGTTTTTATAACCCACGAATTTAATGTTATTTATAGTTTTCAGTGCCTTGTGGCTGTGCTTGGAATTGATTTAATGAGTTACTGCTTCATTTGTACTTTGTTCAGAGGAAGAAGAGCACAATTGAATTTTTAGTGCTGACCAGATGGAAGAATATGGAGGCATAGGATTGTTAAGACTTTAAGACTTGCTTTTTCTTTGTTTTTGCTTGCTTCTCCCCCCTTTTTCTGAGTGTGATTTCACTAAAATGCCCAAATATCCAGATGTGGACGACCCTAAGTGGGATGTCTTTGAAAATCCAGCTCATGCAATTGGCCATTCAAATGGAGGTCATGACCTAGCGCACTCAGTTCTTGAGGTTAGCTTGCAGAAACTCATTTTACCATCTGCTATCGAATCTGGGTAGTTGGCCTACATTTACCTGGCAACATTCCATTAAACTGCAATTAATAGTAGTTCATTTTAAAATCAAACTAAAGTACTGCCAATATAGAGTTATGAGACTGTCCACCTAAGTGTAAGTACACTTAGTAACACCGTTAGTTACAGATGTTTTCCATCTGTTAACCCATACATTATCCATCTTTAAAAAAAAAATCAGTCGTGAGAAAAATCGGGCACAAACTCAAGCAATTACTTGATTTGAGCCCTATTCCCATACAATTCCTTACCCAGACCACCTACAACCCTAAATCGAAGACAAAACCAACCAGAAAGAGAGTGATGGTTCGCGCACACTAATTCTTCAAACGTGCTGGCGATGGAGGAGGAAAAGAGAAGTCACGTCTCTCCACGAAATAAAGTATGATGGCAATAAGGGCAAAAAAAGTACCACGTCGATCCGGGAGACGGTGATTACAGTGATTTGTGAGAAGATCAAGTGGCCTAGGATGGTGCATGTAGTGGGTTCGTGCACATTGATTCTTCAAATGCGCTGGCAACGGAGGAGGAAAAGAGAAGTCGCGTCTCTCCAGGAAAAAGTGTATGACAGTGATAAGGGCGAAAAGAGTACCACATCGATCCGCAAAATTTCTTGGAGGGACCTGCAGTGGGTTGTGAGCAGGACAAAAAGTGCGATTCTAGATTTCAAATTTTTTTTGTTGGATTCGTGTGCTGTTTTCGGATTTCAAAAATTTCCAGATTTTATATTCAAAATCATTGTCACGATTTTGTATTGTTCTGTTTGTTGAGATTGTTTAGCATAATCTTGATGTATTGTCTGGTTGTGGGTTTGTATGATCCTAAGTTTGATTTGTATGTCTATGTGATTCTGTGTATGATCCCAGGTGCGATTTGTTTGTCTACTGTTCTGTGTGAGTACTTCTGACTAACAAGATAACACATGTGGTCATATGTATTATTTGAGTTCGATTTGTATAAATATTGTTTGCATGATTTGGGTCTCAGTTTTACTGATTTTTTTATTTGTATTATCTGGTGGTGTTTATGTCTCATGAGAGATAGATGAATGTTTATCATGTGTCTGATTTTTTTATTTGTTTTTTCTGGTGGTGTTTATGTCTCATGAGACAAATATTAATCTTGATATATTGTTTGGTGGTGGGAATGTATGGTCCCAAGTTTGACATTTGTACCATTATTGTGTGTGTGAATTGGGTTGTATATGGGTATGACACTGTGATTTATTTATTTATTTTTTTGAATTGTCTGGTTGTGTTTATGTATCATGCCAGAAAGATGATTGTTAATCATTTTCTGATTTTGTGTGTTTTTGTTATGTATTTGTATTGTGCTTTCTGTTGTGATTGTTTTTGTATGTTATAGTAATCTTGATGTATTGTCTGGTGGTAAGTATGTATGATCCCAAGTTCTGTCAACTATTGTAATATTGATGTATTGTATGATGTTGTTTATGTATTATGAGAGAAAGATGAATGTTTATTATCTGTAAACAGGAAAATATGGTTAAGATTGTACAGGAGGATGATAGGGACAATGATACAAGCTCACAAGAGTCACTGGGGATACAATGCCCACAATACCAACTTTATGCTTCATTGCTTAAGGGTTTAAAAAACATATCTTTTCCTAAAAATTTTAAAGTATGGTGAAATATTGAGTTCTAATAATGTCTTGCAGGATACCTTTGACTAGCCCACCAATTGTGGTGAGACGAGTACGGTTGGACGAAAGTGGCACTACTGTAAAAAGTGTCAAAGGGTGCGCAGATGCAGAATCTATTGAGAAAGTGAATGAACCCGATGTCGAGATCACTAGGCAAAATATATATATATAATAAAATATATATTTTGCTAAAAATTTTAATGTATAACGCTTAGTCAACATGTTACCTGTAATAATTGATTGGAGTACATGGAATGACAGAGTTAGTAAAATAGTCAAGGGTCCCTGGAGCAAGCATAAGCCGTTTGTGGTCCAACGTGCAAGGACAAGCTCAGAGACAAGAATAGACAGTCATACCAAAAAGGATGTCATAGGAGAAGGAGGGCATACCCCAGGGTGAATTAAGTTGTGTTGTTTTCAAGTTGTGTTGTTATGGGAACAATTTGTCTTAAACTTTTTGTTGGTAAATGAATAGGGGTAGTAAAAAACCAAGTGGGAGGAAGAGTGCTGAGCAGAGTGATAGTCACCCCACAGAGGTTGGACAAAAAGGTAGTTGGAAAGAAGCCAATAAAGTTCCTAAACGAAAGAGGGAAAATGAGCAAATGCAGAGAGCGAGAGCAGGTGTCACTAAGATATGATACAATCTCAACAAAAAATGTATGGAACTGTAAATTGAATGTATAGTACTGATTATGAATTGTGTGTTCTAACATTTGTATCATGTTAAATATTGTAGTGGGAAGGAAGGGAAGGCTACAGAGAAGAAGAGGGGGAGAGCAAATGTGGCTGATGATGATGTATCATCGGAGTTGGTTGATGATGATGTATCATCCAGGGAAACTGGACAACCAGGTACTAAAATGGCCAAACGGAAGAGGATTGATCAGCATGGAAGAGAAACTAATGTGTAATGGTGATTTAAAATATGCGTATGAATATGATTAAAATGTATTATGCTAAATCATAAATGTGTTACACAAAATGATGTGTAGGGAGAAAAAATGGAAGGCTAACGAGAAAAATAAAGGGGTATCAAAGGGCAATGACAATGAAAGATCGGTCGAGGAAGGGGACTTCAGCAGGTAATGGAATTTGTGTGATAATTATGGAGGTATCTTATATATACTACTATGTACTTTATGTATTATTATGGGAGCTGTTTGTGTGCTACTGTGTACTTTATGTATTATTCTGAGAGCTGTTTGTGATATTGTATGAGTAATGGGTGATTTGTATATTCATGTTTGAATATATATAATCACAGGTTTAATACAAAGTGTTCTCTACGACAAATGGGAAAGGTTTTTGACAAGATATTGAAGTCTGAGAAACATGTTAGGATTGTTGAGGAAATGAGATTTGGTCATTTGTTAAGGTTGAAGTGTAGGTTCTTGAGCAAGGAGTTGGTTGAGTGGCTAGTTGATAGGATAGATCCGGAGGATATGACGATGAGTTTTGGATCCGGTAGGCTAGAGTTGACGGTGGATGAAGTGAGATTAATTCTAGGGATTCCCAATGGTAGTATTTCCATTGGTGGGAACACATAGACGGAATTGCGGGAAGCATTTATGGCAGATTGGCCAGGCTGTTGGTTCAAGAATCAAAATGGCCTTTACCTGACACAGCTGGATGATGCACTCGAAAAAGATGAGAAGGCCGGTGACCATTTCAAGAGGAATTTCCTAGTATGTATAGTTTCTAGGTTGCTTGCACCTGCAAGCAGAGCACAGAGTAGTTGGAGGTTCCTTAAGTTTGTCTATGATTTGAATGATGTTACGGATATGAATTTCTGTGAGTATATAGTCAACAAGTTAGCAAAGGCCATATTCAAATGGAAAAGCGAAGTGAAACCACAAATGTTGAGTGGATGCTTACTCTTCCTACAAGTAAGTATGTTTTGTGTTAAACTGTTGTATTTTTGCATCAAATTGGATATCATATGTGTGGCAACGTCGGGTTTTCTGGAGTCGCCACCAATCGGTTTACCTAGGTCGATTGGTCACCTTAAAACTGGTCTGCGAGAGTTCGGGGATTGGGAGTACGGTTACGCTAAAACAACTTTGTTATAGCGCCCAAAATTGGCACCTTAGTTGATTTTAATTTTGTTTTGCTTTGCTTTTTAACAACTTCAGTCAATTTTCAAAATTAGAAATTTTAACTGAATTATTTAGTCGGATGCGGATTTTTGGTAATTAATTTGTATAAAATTTGATACTTCCGAACCATGGACTCTGCCGAGTCACCCGGACACAGAAGATTTAATTTCGAACCATGGACTCTGCCGAGTCACCCGGACACGGAATTTGACAAAATTTTAATCCATATCGTAAATATGGATTTTTATCTTTTATTTATTTAATTTTTTTAAAAAAATTGATACTTTCGAAACCGTAGATCCTGCCGGATCATCCGGATATGGAAATTATTTTAATTTATTGTTAATTATTTAATGAAATTAATTAATAGTTTAATTATTAATTTATAAGTCTTTTAATTTATGAAATTTGTTAATGATCTTTACTGTTAACTAATTTTAAAAAAATTTATTCTTTTGTTTATTTCTTTTTTATTTTCTTTCTTTTTCTTTCTTTCTTTTTTTTATTTGTTTATATTTTCTTTTACTTGTTTTTTTTTATTCTTTTACTTTTACTTTTCTTTTACTTTCTTTTCTTTCTTTTCTTTCTTATTCTTTTCTTTTAGTTTTCTTTTTATTTTCTTGTTTAATGAAAAATTTTGATTATATATTTTTTTAAATAATTACTTAATTTATAAAGGAATCAAAAAATAATAATAATAATAATAATTCTTTTTTAATATTAAGATTCTTTATTTGATAAAGAAAAAAAAATTAATAGTTATTTTATGTTTATTCTATTTATTTAATAAAAGAATAACCAAAAAGAAATTAATCAAGATTTTATTTAAAGAAAACTAAGGATTTATATGTATATTAAAAAAAAATTATATTATGTTATGTTTATTCTTTTTAAAAGATAAGCCAAAAAAAAAATTATTTAATCAAGGTTTTATTTATTTAAAAAAAACTTATAGGTATATTTCAAAATAAAAGAAAAGTCTTAATATTTTATTTTTGATAAAAGATTAACAAAAAAAATGATTATTTAATTAAGAAACCAAAATTTATATGTATATTTTAAGAATAAAAGAAAAGTCTTAATATTTTATATATTTTATTGTTTTGATAAAAGATTAACCAAAAGTAATTTTTATAAAGAAACTAAAAAATTTATATGTATATCTTTAAATAAAAGTAAAGTTTTATTTCTCGATAAAAATTAACCAAAAATTTATTATTTAATTAAGATTTTTTTTTTGTATATTTAATAAAGAAATCACAAATTTATATTTTATAAATAAAATACAAAGTTTTAATTTTTCATATACTTCTTTTGTTAAAGAAAGATTTTGTTTTCATTTTTTATTATTTATTATTTTACTAGATTAAAGTAATTATAAAATTAATTTTATTTTAAAAATATTTTATTTTAAAAAATATTTTTTATTCTCCAAACCATTGGATCCTGACGGATCATTTGGACATGGAGTTTATTTTTTATTAATTATTTATTTTTAATTAATTAATTAATTATTAATTTTAATCATAATTTTATTATTATTTTCCTTGAACTTTTAAATTTTAAAGACCATTATTTTAAAGATATGTTTAAAAAATTGTTTTGTATATATTTTTTAGAATTATTTAATTATGTTTGTTTATTAATTTTTAACAAAAGGAAGAAAAAGTTAACTTTTTGTTATCTTTAAAGAAATAATAATAACATATGTTCCAAAATAATAAAAGATAATTGGCTTTGAAAAATTATTTTTTTATTAGCCTTAATAATTATTCACATAAAATTCCTTTTTTTTATTTTTTCTAATTTTTTATAACAATTAAAATAAATTTAACCACCAAAAAAGATAATTAATAATAATAAAGTGGGGCTTTTTGGCCATCCAGTTTAATAACACAATAATAATAAAAGTTAGCAAAGTTAGTAAAGTTAGTTGTTAATAACAATAAAAATAAAAGTTAGTAATGTTAGTTGAGTTAATTATTAACAATAATAACAACAATAATAATAAAAGTTAGTAAAGTTAGTAAGTTAGTAAGTTAATAATAATAATAATAAAGGTTAGTAATAATAACAATAATAAAAAAATAAAAGGTAAAAGAAAGTTAGTAATTAGTTAATTCTTTAGAAATAAAAAAAAAGGTTAGTGACCAAAGTGAAATAGAATAAGAAGATGAAGGATTAAACAGTAGTTTTACCCTAAAATTAAATTTTTTGAATTTCCTGGGTAAACGGAGGCACAGGCGCGCGACGGGGAAAAGGGGGCGACTGGCGACGGGGCGGCAGCGCGGCCAGGGGCGAGGGGGAACGGCGGCGAAGGAGGGGGTGGCGATGCGGCGTTCCGGGAGAATGATGACCCGACGGAAAGGGGAGGGAGCGAGGCGAGGTGCGACGGCGGACAGCACGGAGGCGTGCGACGGCGGCGGAGGAGGCTGGAAACGGCGACAGGAGGGGTGGAAGCTGGAAACGGCGACGGGGGGTTTGGTCGGAAAACAGTGAATAGAAAGAGAAGGAAGAAGATGGTGAAGTTGTCAGAATAAGAAAGTTTGATATTTTCTGGGGAAAGAGAGGAGAACCAGGGACCTAGGTTGTGATTTTTGTTTTTTTTAAAACGGAGCTCTAAGCTTGATTTCTATTTTTTTCTGTGTTCAGCCTCAAATTTGGACCCATATTTATAGAAAAAGTCTGGCCGAACTGTTGATGATTAAATAATAAAAAAATGAAAACTTATCTCTTAAATTGGTAAACTGATAGTTTCAGTCCTTTACGTTTCTTATCCTCTGGATAAGTTTCAGAAGCTTCTGATTTTGACAATTTTGTCGTTTTCTGTCAATTTGGGCCAGAAACGTCCGTCTGGCCCAAAAATTGACGCGAAAATTACCCAATGCTCCTGAAACTTTCAGAACTTGTCAATTTTTCCCAAAACTTCTCAATTTTGTCATTTTTACCTCAAACTTTTTAATTTTGTCATTTGTTATGGAATTTTCATTTTTACTTTCAAACATAGACATATACACACATATATTTTTTTTAAATCAAATCTTCACAAAACAAAAATGTATTTTAAATTAAAAATTTTTAGTAATAATAATAATAATATTTTTTAAATTAATTTTTAATTTAATTTTTTAATGAAAAATTTTTTAATGGCCGAACGAAATTGGGTGTCAACAATATGTTTTCAATTGTGGAATGATTGTGCAGAACAGCTATTAGTGTTAAACTGTAACAAATCTGTGTTAACCTATATTATGTTAACATGTAGATGCTTTACCTCGACCGACTTGTACCATTAGTCAGTTGGCAAATTAAGAGAGAACTTCCACGTATAAGAAATATGGAGCATGATGAAGTGGTCCGACAAATATAAAAGGAGAGGACAAAGCTTGGGGAGGTTCGGTAAAGGTCGTGTTATTCATCAGTTTGACAAGATTAAAGCGAAATCAGCGTAAAATTTCTTGGAGGGACCTAGTGTCCGGGTGATGGAAGATGAATGTATGTATGTCCTTCAAGGTAAATAATATATAAAGCTATTGGCCACATGTATACTAACGAACAGTTTGTGTACGTATGCATGTGTGTGTGTGTGTGTTGTAAAAATGTAGCAGAATGTAAGATGAAAGGAACTAGCACTGTGGAGGGAGACAATACTGAGAAAAATGTAATCGTGAAAGAGGACACTGTTATGGAGGGCGGCACTGTGGGGGGGTGACAATATTAAGGAGAGTGAACCTTGGGAAGCAGAAGTGGATCTCTTGGTCAAGTATGGGAAAGAAGCAAGTGAATCATATAAGAGGTTCCGTGGTAAAGTAGAATGGGTCAGTAGCCGTTTCCCCCAAGTGGAGATTGAGCTACCACCACTCATACAGCCGAGGGATGCAGGAAATGTTAGCAGCTCACAGCTGGCTCAGTTCACGGAAGAGTCATTGGAAATGATACATCAAATTACACAAGCTTGCTGCCAGTTACTCTATGGAAACGCAGATAATAAAAACTTGAATTAGTTAACACATAATACACACACATATGATATATGGTTTAAAATGTTGTAGGTATTTTGTAGGTATAAATGTCTTGGTTACTGACTGGGCATAGGGAGAACGAGCAGAAGGTGTGCATGATGAGGAAGGAGACCCGGGTATAACAGGGGCTGATAAGGAAGCTGCAATTTGTGTTCAATTGTGTGAATAGTAGTTTTATTTATATGCTAGAATGCTGTTGCATCTTATTGCATGCTCAATGTATTATCCTACAAATGTACAGTGAATAAAGCGTCAGGCGGCAGCAAAGATGTTGCAAAAGTATCTGGATCCATAAGGGGACCTACATTAGGTGATATATATGGGCTAAATGCTTTGTATTAGTATATAACACCTTATGTATGTGATTGTGTGTTCAATGTGCTAGGTGTCAGAGGGAAATTGATATTATGGATGGGGAGAACGAAAGAACAAGTTCGAAAAAGCATATAGGGGGAGGAGAATCGGGGAGGTATGTAGAAAAGGTGTTGTGCTTAAATCTTTTTGTATCAATTTGTGTTAAATGAATTATCCTGAAAATGTGTTCAATTATGTTCAATGTGTTATGAATCGGGATTCAAAGAGTTGAGGCAAGCGTTAAAGCAGGTGGGGATAAACCAGCATCGATATTGTCAATGGGGAGAACGAAAGAACAAATTCGGAAAAATACAAAGGAGTTTTTGATCGAGCGTGCGGTTAGGAAGAAATCTAAGCCCGCATGCCTAAGGTCTCCATTCATGCAACCGAAGGGTAAAGAAGATCCAAAAAAATACCTGCCCCCCGAAGATGCTGTTGTTGATTTCACAATGAGGCAGGAGTTGGACCATTCATAAGTATTTAATTCCAATCTTCCTTGCTAAATATATATCGACTAATATTAATACTGTATCATACTTGTTCGAAGGCAACTATTGTTCGATGACTTGCTGAACCATGTCGTAATGCGAGAGGGATTCCTGTCACTGCGTGACAAGACTGAAATGGACATAACAGTAATGGATGCATGGTGCCTAGTTCTGAATGCCGAGGAGCGTAAGCGACATATCATGAGTCATTTTTTCTTCACGGCACATATATCGGTGAGATACGTTGCCTAACTTTTGTATATAGGAAAAAACACAGTTTGACATCTTGCAAAAAATATTGGTATTTGTAGTTGGTGTTTGCTGTATACCATATTGGGGAGGATATGAGTGCGGAGAAAATAAATGAAAACAATACAACATATGATAGATTGGCTGATAGAATTACAAACTGGGGCGAGGCGAACCACATACAGAACCTCATTGAGTATGACTTGGTAAGCCTTATTGTCTTGTAGTTGGTAACTTAATATCTTATGTATTCTACTATGATCTTAGTATATTATTTTAGGGGCTGTTTGTGTGATTAATGTGTTATTTGTGTGATAATTATGGAGGTATCTTATGTATACTACTGTGTACTTTATGTATTATTCTAGGAGCTGTTTGTGATACTGTGTGAGTAATGAGTGATTATTATGCAGGTATCTTATGTATGCTACTGTGTGATTCATGTATTATTCTGAGTGCTGTTAGTTTAATACTATGCCATATTTGTGTGATTATTACGCAAGTGTTCATACCAATTTTATATTCTGGCTACTACTTCGTTGTATGCATTAACTTTAAAAACAGCGTTATACAAGTCCTGAACAATTTGACGGAGGACTTCCATTTCTATGGGGAGTTAGAAGATCAAATTGTAAGTAATACTCTCAACATACATTTTGCTTGTGTGTTGGTTGTTAAGGGAATAAAATTATGTAGGTTGCAAATGTGCATGTTCTTTTTCAGAGCATCCTTTTCACGCAATATCTTGAGTCTATTAAGCACCCGAAAGTAGCAGATTTCATGGAATATGAATGGTGCTATTTCACGCCTACTTGGAAGAGTAAAATGAAAGGGAAATCTTACTTGTCTAATGTTAAGGACTGCGGCGTCTTCACGATGAAGCATATGAAACTTTTTGAGGTTGGAGCATTTGATAGCGATCTCGGACCGGTATGTTATTTGGTCTTCTTTATTCTGGAGTTATGTATATTGTAAATCGTACATGAATACTAGATTTGCATGAATTACAAGACAGGGCATCTCGATACCATAAACGTGTTATTGCAGTGACAATTTTAAAGCACGGGGCAAACAAACTTAAGGAGCAAATCATTGCAGATGTGAACAAAGCCATAGAAGAGGAAGCATAATGTTGACGCAACGTGATTGTGGTTTTAAACATTATTTGTTTAGTTCTGACTTTTGGTTAACACCTTGTGGATTTGTGAATTCAGTTGTTAGTTTCCAAGTATTTATGTGAGGATTTGTTAGCACCCATATTTGTTTGCAGTTACACAACCATTGGCCAACACGTTAATACATAATAGTTATACCCACAAACATATGGAATTAAAGCAGTGTAAAAATGTAAGTCAAATCATATCAAGTTTACAGAAGATATATTACAGAAAATAGAACGAATGCATTGCGGTTAAACATGAAACAAGTCCTGTAAAAACTCATGCAAGTATTAATTAGTTGTCATACATTTTGGTTGTAGTTGCATACATGTGAGTCTCGGCAACATATAAACTATAGTCATTTATAATGCAAACTTATTGAATTTAAACAGTTACATAATTAAACCAATTTCATGCAAAAAAAAAAACATACATATTCTCAGTCATTATTGTGCAATGAGAAACCTAGCAAATGAACCAGCTCTCGCAATATCTCAACAAAAATAAAACACATAAAGGACATAGTTACAAATGAAACTACTTCTTCTTCCGGGTTCTCAAATGCAACCTCTCAGCAATGCTTTTGTACCTTTTTCGCCCAAAGGTGTTAGTTTTAACAAATTCAAGATCCTTGAGTTGTAAACTTTTTGCGGTCAGATAAGAAAAGAACTCAGGTGTGCCGCCATACAAATGCCTTACAGAACGCTTCAATGACTGGAGGCCTTCATCAAAACATTTTCTACCTACAGAGTCATTCATGCAATGGACAACTAAATTATAACACTCACGAATAATGTTCGTGCACTAGCAAAATCGTTGTAGCCTCTCTTGCCCTTCAGTAGAACCCATCAACTCATCAGAATATGTCCACACATTCTTTGACCGTCTTTTCATGATATACTGATTTGGTATCCTTTCTTCACCCCTCAAATCTAAAATACACAAAGCAGGTATCATTGTTGGTTAAAGAACTTGCACGAGCACTCCATATTTTTCAACAATAGGTCATATCTAACAAAAAACACATGAGGATCTCGGCAGCCCAAGGATACATTATAACACTCAACCCCACCATCATTTCTAACAAACTAGAATTTTACACTTGACGCAAAACTAAATTGCTCCTGAAAGTCTTTGAACAATCTAAAACTATAAACGGTGGACGCATGAATCAAAATATCATTTGGAAAAGAAACCTCATACTTCCCAGAGTTATTAAAATCTATCTCAAGCTCGTTGTGACTCCATTCTTTAACTTGTACCTTAATAGCTTTTAAAATATGAAGCAACCCTATCTGCTTATTGGCAAGCGAAGTAAGAACACTATTTATACTCTCACTCCATTGTGTGGACAATGTACCTGTAAAAATTTATGAACAAAAAATCATATAAGCACACAATAATAGTGTAGGATAATACATATGTCAAATAGTACCATACAATGCAGTAATATAATAATACAAAAACATTATCAGTTTAGAGTATGATAGTTGAAGTAAAAAAGTTAAACATACAACTAATCCATGGACACACACAAAACTGTGCTAGATTGATACAATAGATATATTCGAAGTAATTAATTAAATATCTGCCGAGAAAATGTCCCTACATAAACATGGAGCCCACCTTCCACGTATCCTCCAAAGTGATTTTAACCAATTATCATCTGAGCACCCAAATTCATCAGACATTTCATTCCAATTACGCTTAAGCTCGTCTTCGGTCAAACAATCATAAATGCACTTCATCAATTTGGCACAAAAACTGACCCGGCAACACAAATGACGAAGCTTAATAGGTACCTTCTCTGGTATGTGCCATAAACATAACCTATGCTTAGTTTCCTTGAAGACACTATCAAATGCAATGTAAGAAAGTATTGTCTTGGTCCGAGAACAATGCCTTGGGCTTGATTCCATCCATACTACTTAAAAAGGTCTTTAGGAGCCATTCAAAAGCCCTTGCTTTCTGCTCCACTAAGAACACACAGCCAAACATGACATTCTGCCGATGGTGGTTTACCCCAATGACTGGCACACAAAACATATTATACCAGTTCATCCAATACGTTGTGTCCACCAAGACTGGATCGCCAAACAAAAGATAATCAGCCTTCATTTAACCATTACGCCAAAAAAAATTGCTCAACCTACCCATCTCATCGACCTCGATGGCATAGAAAAAATCTAGGTTAGTCTTGTCACGTTCTTTGAAACTTTCGATTAATGATGCAACATCACCCTTGGCAGCAGCCTCAGCATTTACGGATGCAACTTTGTTGTACAAAGTTTTTTTCTTAACTCTAGACTGCTCAGGCCCACCCGCTTCATTGTTCAATACCCTAAATGTATCAATAAGTATAATACAATTGTTCACCAATGAAATTAACGTCCCGAATTACTCCCCTGTCATCTCTTTACTTGTGTTCAGCAAATGCCGCATATGTGTTGGCATAAACGGATGGCTGTGGTCCCTATTATGCCAAACACAAATCTACTGCCCATCATTTTTACATTTAAACCAAATATGAGCAGTGCAGCCACACCTCAACATATGCTTCCGATACGATACTTCCCCATCATTATGCTTCGCCGAATTCTTTGTCCTTTGCCTATGACAACAAAACTCAGCAAGATACACTACTTCACGCCTTTTCTGAACTCTATTCTAACGAGCTTTGAACCTATGCTCAATACCATATCTACTAAAGAATGTGAAAGCAGCTTCTAAACTCTCAAAAACCAGTCCTTCCAAAGAATCTTGTTCAATTCCACATAACAATTGAAACACAAAATGCAAATTATTTTCTTTGATTAATGTACCTACGACATTTAGAAACCCAGTATGATAAAAGGGGTTAAACAACTAATAATATATACATACAATCGACAAATACATAATTCACACGAATAAACACATTAAAATGCAAATCAAAACATAAAATGGAACCTATTACATCAGAACAATTGATAATATAAAAATATAACAGATAAATACATAATTTATACAGAAACACACATACTAAGCCTTGTAACACACATAAAGTACTAATGACCGGTGTGGTGCAAAAAATTACAAAACACGTGATAGCAGCATGCATTTTATAGCCAACCTCATCGACCTTTTTACTCCGCTCCCCTGCACCAGCTACAACCTGATCATCATCTTCAACAAATGTACCTATGAAAATTTAGAAAGCAGGATCGGAAGTAAAAAATGGGCAAAACCATCACAACAGAATATGACAAGAATAATGAAACGAATAATACAAACATATAACAGATAAACACATAGTTTATACAAAAACACGTATAGTAAACTTTGGACCACACAAAAAGAAATAACAATCAGTGTGAAGAAAACAATATAATACATAACAGTTACATGCATCTTAGACCAACCATCATCAACCAGCCCCCCTACATCAGCTATAACCTGATCATCTTCTTCTATGAAAGTACCTATGAAAATTTAGAAACCAAAACTAGAAGTAAGAATTGGCAAAAACATCACAACAGAAGAAGGCAAAAAAAAAAAAAAAAAACCACACCTTCACCATCATCGTCACAATCTTCACCACAAACGTCACCATTACACGTGCCATTGCCACCCTCAACCTCTTCATTCTCAACGTCGAACAAATTGGAAATATAAGGCTCATTCCAATCTAACAACATACTCACCTGTTGAAAACATTAAAAATTGTAGAATTAGGAGGAAAAAAAACTATAACAGAAACTTGTTGCTGTTGCAACTCGTGAATGATAAGAAAAAATGAAGACTTTGAATGCAATGGAATTAAATAAAAAAGGAAACGTTTGCAACTAAAATGCCATAATTAAAAATTTTAAATAAAGGTAATATCCAATTAGTACCCAATAAAATCTTACACACTTAACGCACAAATCCTACCATACTGATTGCACTTAATGATGAAATATGGTGCTATTAGGTGGGGTTCACTTATTAGATGAAAATGCAGTTAAGATGTCCTTAATTTCATTTGCCAAACATTAATCATGACCCCGGATGTGATTTTTTCCTGCTTCTACTTTCTTCTTGCTCTTCTTCAATCTGTAGCAAGTCCCTTTCATTGTTTCATAATTCTTATATTCTCTTTGCAGCTTCAGATAAATGACCAACGTTTTGAAGATGCAGATGAGACAGAAAATCATGCAAATGAAAGATGTCTTCAGTAAGCCTCTAACTCTACGGTGCTCTTTCGTTTGTTGCAAGAATGCTGAAGTCTGAAGTGTGGCAAAGTTAGGTTAACATTTTTTATGGTTTTGCACAATAGAAGTCTGTAATATATACTTTAGGACCAAAAAAAGCCTTTAGTGTTTTGTCTAGCTAGCAAGGGACTGCATTGTTCTCCAGTCCCAGCAAACAATGCGCACCCCACATTTTTCTTTCTATTTTTATTGTCAATGTGGGCAACTATCACCAAAAAGCCAGCGATTGAACAGATGTTACTGTTAAGTATTCTCTTGGTTTTTTGTAATTTTCCTCACTACTCCATTTGGCAACAATGTTTGTGATTAGCGCGTTTAGGTGAATTAACATTTTACCCCTCCAATTTTAGAAATATACACTTTATCCCATCTTCTTAATACAGTCCGATAGTATTTGAAATCTTAATTTAAACATTATTAGAGTCAGTTTTCAGTAATTTCAATTTGTATATTTTTTTTACAGTTAATGGTCATTGTAAATTATCAATTTTTTTCTCTGTAAATGGAAAATAATATTTTTTTAAATGTCAATTAACTATATAAAAAAAAGTATGATATAGCTTGAAATTATCTAAAGTTGAGTACTGTGCAGTCTAAATTGATAAACAATTTGTTTTAACTTAAGTCAAGTAACTTATTTTTACCTTTACATTTTTTTGCCTGAAACCAATTTTATTTAAAAGTTACTGTTATGTAGATATAATAATCCACTTGAAAATAAATTTTCATGATACTATTAAATTTTTATAAATTTTTCTTTTTTAAGGAATTAAACTAGAAAAATTTATAAAAATTTAGTAAGATTATAAAAATTATATTTTCAATGGATTATTTCAGCTGTATAATATTGGATTTTACTTAAAATTAGTTTTAAGTAAAGAAAACGTAAGAATAAAAATAAGTCATTTTGTAATCAATTGACTTAAGTTAAAATAAATTGGGTGTAAGATTTAAAAAATTTTTGTAGGGCTGTATTAAAAAGGTGGGAGGTAAAGTGTAATTTTACCTATACATCAAGGACAAATTGTCATGTTACCTAACAAACTCTTCTCAAATGGAGCGCTTGTCAATTTAACAGGTACGTATTGATGATAGATTTAGAGAGAGAGCAAGAAGACGTTTGCCATTTAATAGAGTAACGGCATACCTATTTTCTTCTGTATCTCTGTTTGTACATGAGTGTTGGTAAGTTCATGCGTTTAAAGTTTTAACATGTGCCTCTGGATGTTAAATCAGAGTCTCCAAAGGCCTTTTTCTCCGAAAGAACAAATTGGAGCGTTGAGAGAGAGATGTTGTGTGAGGAGGGAGGTGGGTTGATGGCAGAGAGGACGCATGCAGAACGAGAGTACATCTTCTAGGACCCATCTCTGCTACTCTTTTTAAAAAATCCTCCAACTTTACAGTTTTTCACAAAAAGAGTTTAAAACATGCAATCAACCCTCGAATAGAGAACAAATAAGTGTATGACTCTGGTACAAAAATATCTAAGTAATGTCAAATTAACATGAACAATTGAGGAATAATTTGTAAAGATAATATTAAACATGAACAATTGCAAACATATCAAGTATTAAACACATATATAAATTGGAAATGCACATATATAATTTATTGACTTAAAACATAAATTTACAATAAACTAGTGAATACATATCGTTATCTCTACGTTATAGGATTAATTATACAGTTCGGGAGACTAAATAGCAGGAAACAATTGCAAATAAATAAAGTATTAAACATGGATATAAACTGAAAATGCATAGATATAATTTAACTAGTGAATTAGTGGATTGGATGGTCAATGGGGCAAAATGCTCAACTGTCCATAGTTGAGGGACTGAGTTACACTATGCTAAAATTTAGGATGTCTTTTGACCGCGTTAACACAATTTAAGGGATCAAAAGTGATTTAATCCTTTTAGAATCGATATTATCTACAAGCTCCGTGTACGCACCGCAATTTTCCTATGGAAAATGTGACGCTGCTAAATTGATTTGTTTTTTTATTCTTGCCGAAGTTTTTTTGGGCTGAAATTGTTTTTCTTTTCCTAGTTGATTTTTTTTTTTGGGCTGAAAAAGGTGAATTACAAAAATGTTCTTCATTTTTGTCTGAGTAAATTGATTGGATGGTCCCTAACTTTTAATTATCATTCTGTTTTAGTCTATAGTTTATTGAATATTCTGTTTTTGTCATAAACTTATTAAAAGTGCTTTGTTTTAGTCATTAATCTATTAAAAATATTTTATTTTATTCTTTAATAGATTAAATTTATTAACTCAAAGTATTTTTTTGATAACAATTTTTTGGATCATAATTTAAACTACTAAGTAATTGTGTTACATTAAATCTAATTTATATAATAATATTTTTATAAATAATGGAATATTCAAATCACATTTTTTCTCTTTATAAAATGAACTTATTTCATTCAGGAAGAAAAAATTACTGATTTAAATTGTCTATCTATAGCAAAAAAATATTGAGCAGTTTAAATTTACTGTAAGACAATTACTGAATATTTAAATTAAAATTTTAAAAATTTGTATCAGATAGTTATTTTTAGTTAATGATTTCATCTAGTGAGAGACTAAAATGAAACAATTTTAATAAGTTTATGATCAAAATAAAACATTCAATAGATTGGGTGGTAAAATAAAATGATAATTAAAAGTTGTGGACCATTAACACAATTTACGCTTATTTGTCTGCAATGATGTCTTATGATCAGCAAAATTTGAAAGTAGGCATTCTTACCAATTAATGTTATTTATAAATAAAAAATAAGCTTAATATTTATGTTGAAGTATATGTATAATAAAAAAAAAAAAGTTTATCTCACCCTTGTTTGTACTGTGCAATATATCACAGAAAACTAACTATCTATGTGAAATATCTAAAATATTGTGATATACTGTAGGAAAAATGACTAACTTTTTGTACCGCGTGGTGCAGAGGTGTGCAGCGGGTTGGACCGGACTGGACCGGCCGGTTTTGGGCCTGAGTTTTTTTGGGCCCGGGCACAGCCAGTGTTCACACATGCCGGTCCCGCTCCTGACCCGGTCCCGTGTCGAGCTGGGCCAAATCCGAGCTGGCCCGTTAAATTTTAAAATTTAAAATTGTAATTTTTATTTTAATTTTAATTTTTAGTTTTTATTTTTAATTTTTAGTCTTCACTTTTAAATCAATAACTTAATAAAAATAAGAGTCTGAGAGTTTTTTTATAAGTGATATTTTATAATCTAGTTTATCTTAAATTCTACTTCATCTTAAATTCTACTAGACTTTTAAATTAATCAAAGGTTAAATCAATAACTTAATAAAAATAAAAATAAAAGGTAAGAAATTGACCAAAAAGTTTGAAAACTTTGATATATTTGATTTTGAGTTAAACCATTTTTTGTAACCTTTATTAAGTCAATTATTAAAACCTTAAGGACTAAAGTTATTTCTTTATGTTAAAGAAACAAACCATGATTACCAAGATTTTATTTTACAAGACAATAAATAAATAATGACAAAAAAACTAGATTAATATTTATTCTAAGCTTACCTTTATATTTTGTATAATTACTTGTTTTAAGAGTAAAACACCACCACCGGTGTAAACTTTTATTAATATTAAAGCCAAACGACACTTACATACCATGGAACAGGCTTTACATTACTCAATAGCGAAACATTCCATAAAATTAAATGCAAAATAAAAGGTACGATCTGTGCTACACAGCAAAATCAGATCAAATATAAAGTAACTAAATAATAAATAAGCAGTGGATTTAAGCATCTACCTCATCGGGGTTTTCCTCGTCAGAACTCTTGTGGTCTTGTAATCTGCAAGCTGCAAGACCCCAATCACGGTTGCATATACAAACTTCAACTGCATCTGGTGATAGCCTTGCGCGTCTCTCTGAAATGACACGCTTTCGAGCGCTGAAAGCGGACTCCGATGCAACGGTTGAGACGGGAACAGCTAGAACTTCTTTGGCAATGATGGAGAGTATTGAAAATTTGTTACTTCTTGCTTTCCACTAGTCTAGAATGTCGGTCTCACTATTCTCCCAAACAAGGTTAAGGTATGCGTCCACTTCAGTAAGACCGGATGCGGTAGCACGGGGCCGTTTGAGGAGTTGTTCAACCGGATTGAATGACAATGAGGTCGATGAAGACCCGATGGTAGATGAAGTAGTGTTTGCAACCTTATCTTTATGCCGACTGGCATATATCTTAAATAACTCTCGCAAGTGCTCATCAATAGAGGCAGTTATAGCATGAACAGAAGTATGTGCCATTTCTAAGAAACTATAATAACCCTCAAGTAGCTGTTGCGTACCTGTGATTCTTACGGTCGGGTCTAGTGTAGCTGCAAGTAAGTAGATTGGGGGTATAGTACTGAAATATAAAATCCATTTATCTTTCATGGCCTTAATTGTGTCTTTTAAGAACTCGTCATCTTTGTATTGGTTAAAAACCCATGCAATGTTGACTATATGCATTAAAACTTTGTGTGATGTGGGATAGTATACACCGGAGCAAAAAACAGTGGCATCATAAAAATATTGCAGCACAGCAGCCAATTTAGACAGTTTATCCCACATCTCTTATTTCAAAATCATTTTCTTTTCTCTGACATTTATAAAACATGTAATGTATGCAGCAAATGGCATCGCATCCATCAACATTTCATAAGTGGAGTTCCATCGGGTAGGGCAATCAAGTTTAAAACGTTTCCAACTAAAATCGAGGCCATTTTCCAGACAATATTGCTTAAACTCTTTAGAAACTTTGGTCCTTGACTTTAAATAATGGAGTGCCCACTTAATTGGAGTAATTTCATTACCCAAATCTTGAAGACCTTTTTGGATAGCTAAGTTTAAAACATAACATATACACCTAATATGAAAAAATGCGGCATCACGGACAAGTTCTAGTGATTCCTTCAATGTCTCAGCCGCGACATCGTTGTTTGATGCATTATTAAATGTTATGCTAAAAACTTTGTCATGACAAAAAAATTCTTTTAAACTTTCTGAAATTACATTGAATATGTTTCAACCAGTATGATCGACCTCTATCCACTTAAATGCAATGATACGTTTTTGAATGACCCAACTATCATCAATCCAATGTGCAGTTATACAATAATAATCTTGTCCTAGTGGTGAAGTCCACATGTCACTAGTAAATGAGATAGAGTGATCAAAAGCAGAGAAGTATGCTTGTAAGTTTGATTTACCAGCTTCATAAATTTTAAATGCCTCCCTCCTACCAGTGGTCCTAGATGTTCTTTTAAAAGCAGGGTTTAAGTATGATGTAAGCCATTTTTCCATGTGTCTATCTTTCGATTGTGTAAATGGTTTTTCAGTTAACATCATCCATTCTATCCTGCATTCTCTATAATCTTTTTTATTAAATTTAAAAATACCTGATCCGCCGGCAGTGCTTGTAAGCTGTGTCTGACCGCCGGTACTCGTAGCTGCATCTGGACATAAAGTCGGATGCTTTGATTCCATATGACGTCTCAGTGTTCCTGTGCCAGCGCTCTTCTTGTGCGAGAGCTTTTGCTTGCAATGTTTGCACTGTGCAAACCTCGCATTGTTTCCATGACTATCCTTCTCAAAAAATTGGTCAAAATACTCCCAAACCCATGCGGTGCGCCTCGACGTTTTACCTTCTGGCGGAAGTTCGGCTTGATGGCTTGTCGGGGTCTGTTCAGAACCATCTCCTCCACCAACATTCCCTGCTGCCGTGGGCTCCACCTCATCAATGTCGTCATCAGAAAGTTGATCGTCAAGGCCCAAGTCGTATTGACTCATATCGAATTGCTCGTCATCGTCAGTTTGTTGGATATGAGTCCCACGGGTCGCCAGTCGGGAAAGGCCACGAAAAAATGACCTCAAACCGGTGCGGGATGAAGAGTTTGAGGCATTTCCCTTTCTTCTTGATGCCATTTGTGTGACGAAAAATTGAGCAGATCACGAGCCTTGAAAGTAATTGAGAATTGATTGAGAATTAAGAAAATAATATTGAGTGCTTCAAAGAAATGAGAGAATATAGTAGTAGAGAATGAGAGATTGCTAAGATTGGTGTGAAGAAATGGTGGAAATGGCCTCCCTATTTATAGGGGAAGACCTTATTTTTTTTTGCCTAAAAAACCCTTACAAAATAGTTGTTAGAGGGGGCAAAAATGTAATTTCTGGGGTCAAAAAAGGGATGGGAGCCGTTACAGGGACTGAAGCTGTCATTTTCCTTTTTTTTTAAATTTTTTCGAAACGTTGGGAGGCGACCGTTGCGCGCCGCCGCCGTGCCAGTCTCGTGCCGTGCCAGGCCCAAGTGCCTCCTGGGCCGTGCCGAGCCCACGTCGCTCCCCCCTCCTCCAGGCCCATAAACGGCTTACATGCAGCCGGTCTTCTGACGGGCCCGTGCCGTGCCGGTCTTGACCGAGCCTGTGCCGTGCTCCAAGTGAGCCTGTCCCGAGCTGGGCCGTGTCAGGACCGGCCCAATGAACACCTCTAGCGTGGTGTATGCGGCAATAAAAGAAATGCCATGAGAAATTTCGCCAATTAAAGCGGTATTGAAGACTATGAGCTCACTAGTCATCATTAGGGTGATGTCAAATTATAAGTCCTGATAGCTCCATTATTTGCTAGTAAGTTGTGGGGTCGTTGATTTTTGGGATTAACGTGTGGAATTGGATTTTAGTCTTGGTCTTTAGAATTGTGCAAGTAAATTGTAAAGCATTTCATTTCAATGTGCAAACGCAGTATTGATGAGATAGATACACTTTAACATGTTACTGCGGAGGTCTTTCTCCTATTGGTCGATTATGTTCTTGGTGTTGAAGATTGGAGATGCAAGTGAAGATATAATTATTGGGAAAGTTACAAAAATCCCCTGTAGTTTGATCTAACTTACAGTTTGCCCCTTTATTTTGAGAAACCTACACTTTACCCCTATATTTTTTACATTACCTGATAACAACTTCTGAAACTGTATTTAAACTATACGATAATTATCTTTCAATAATTTCAATCTCTTCAGTATTTTTTTATAGTTAATAAATATTTTAAACTATTATTTTTTCCTTTCTGTAAATTTACTTTTCCATCTGTAATTATATATCAATATTTTTTAAAGATCAGTCAGCTGTGAAAAAAATATCAAAAATCTTAAAATTACTAAAACATAATTATCATATAGTTTAAATACAGTTTCAGAAGTTATTATCAGGCAGTGTAAAAAATATAGGGGCAAAGTGTAGGTTTTTCAAAATAGAGGAGGCAAACTGTAGGTTAGACCAAACCATAGGGGCGATTTTGTAATTTTCCTTCTAATTATTTGCAAACCCGAGGTGAGAGAAGCCCTTCTGTCCTTCAAGAAAGGCCTTGTGGGTATGTCCGGCTTCTTTTTCCCTTCCTGGGGAGGTGCTGAGGATTGTTGCCAGTGGGAGGGCGTCTTCTCCAATGACACTACAGGCCACGTTCAGGAGCTTAATCTCCGTGACACAGCGGGAGGTACGCTTAGCCCTTCTTTACTGAAATTGCAGCAATTGGTTCGCTTAGACCTCAGTAACTGTGACTTCCATGGCAGCCCCATTCCCGAGTTCCTTGGTTCTTTTACCAAATTGCATCACCTTAGTCTTTCCAACGCTAGCTTTAGCGGACCTTTTCCATATCAGCTTTCGAACCTTTCAAGGTTGCAATTCCTTGATCTAAGCTACTGTGACCTTAGCAAGGCCCTTGACTGGGTTCAAATATTGAGCCAACTTCCCTCACTTCAGACCCTGTACTTGGACTATTGTAATCTTCCTGCTTCAGTGCCGGCATCTCTTTCCCTTGACAAGTCGTCTTTCATTGATCTCGATGAACTGAGTCTCCGGGGCAACAATCTCACCTCCCATGCTGTGTATCCATGGCTGTTCAACCATAGTCTTGAACACCTTGCTTCTCTTGATCTCTCATCAAACCATTTGGAAGAGCCTGTCCCTGAAGCTTTTGGGAATCTTAGCCCTCTCTCTACTTTTAAACTCGATGAAAATCAACTTGAAGGTGGGATTCCTATTTCTTTTCAGAATCTCTGTAACTTGTCTTACTTCAGCATGGTTTCCAACAATCTTTGGGGAGATATGAGCACCGATTTCCTCCAAAACCTTCCTCGATGCAAGCAAAGTCCATTGCGGAGTTTGGATTTATCGTACAACCAGATCACAGGATCGCTGCCCGATCAGGTCCCTAAATTCCCTTCTTTGAATGCCCTGCTTCTGCTATCCAATCGTTTGAACGGGACAATAACCAAACACATCGGCCAAATGTCAGCTCTAGAGACACTAGATCTTTCATGGAATTCTCTCTCGGGAATCATCTCCGAAGCTCATTTCGTTAATATCTCCAACCTGCATTCACTGGGCTTGTCCTACAACTCAAATCTGTTTCTTAATTTTAGCTTTAATTGGTTTCCCCCATTTCAATCTGTGGAATACCTTCTTCTTGGCTATTGCCAGTTAGGACCTCGTTTCCCAACCTGGCTTCGTTCTCTGTGTTGCCTTAAAGTTCTAGATATTTCTGCAGCTGGGATCTCTGACACAATTCCTTACTGGGTTTTGGGATGTAGCTGCTCCAGTGTGTTTGCTAAATATTTCTCGCAACCAAATTAGTGGACATTTGCCAAATTTGTCTTCCAAGTTTCGATGTGAAGTTCTTACAGTTGACTTCAGTTCCAATCTTCTACAAGGTTCATTACCCCATCTTCCCTCTGTCGCCAATTCTGTTAGTCTTTCTAATAACAACTTCTCAGGATCTGTGTCTTCCATATTTGAAATCACGGGTGACAAATTACAGGTGCTTGACCTGTCGAGCAATCAGTTGTCTGTGGCAGTTCCCAATTGCTTCATGTAGTGACCACGGCTTAAGATTCTAAACTTGGCTGACAACAACCTTTCTGGCCCAGTTCCAACTTCTATGGGATCTCTAGTTTCCTTCCAAATGTTAAATTTGCATAACAATAACTTCTCAGGAAGACTGCCCATACACTTAAACTATACCAGCTTAATGTTTCTAGACCTGAGTAACAATACTTTTTCCGTAGCAAGTGCCACGGTTGTTAAACATAGCTCGCAATCTCTAGTTTTGCTCAGTCTCCGAGCAAATCATTTCAGCGGCCCTCTACCATTTGAGATCTGTGCTTCAAAGAATGTCCGAGTTTTGGACCTTTCAATGTGATTTCTGGGGCCATCCCCAAATTTATCAACAATGTTTTTGCTATGACAAATGGCCAGATGCTGACTTCAGAGATCAAACCAGAATATGCACTTCAAGATGGTGATGATTTGACAATGATAGCTTATTTTTCAAGTGACTTGGTCGATATTTCAAGGGACTATATCTCCAAGGCCTTGCTTGTGTGTCAAGGACAGGAACGGGAATACGCCAGAAATCTTGGGTATTTGATTCTCCTCGACTTCTCCAATAACAAGTTGACAGGAGAAATTCCGAGAGAGATGACCTTTCTTTCTCAATTGGTCACACTCAATTTGTCAAGAAATTTCTTGAATGGCACCATTCCTCTAGGTATGGGTCAACTGAGACAACTTGAAGTCCTTGATTTGTCTCATAACCAACTTTCAGGCAACATTCCCAGCACCTTGTCCGAGCTAACATTTCCAAACAAATTGAACTTAGCCTACAACAAGTTGTCCGGGAGAATTCCAACAAGCACACAAATAGATGGATTTGAAGCATCGGTATTGGCTGGCAATCTTGCACTTTGTGGCCGCCCGGTTAAACTAGATTGCCCTGAAGACATGGTGCCTCAAAATCAACCAAGGAGTGGCAAGAATTACCTGGGAGATGAATTTGATGAGAACTGGTTTTATGTCGGGATGGGATGTGAATTTGCTGCCGCCTTGTGGGGGTTTTGTGGGATGCTGTTTCTTAAGCCTTCTTTGGGAAGTGCCTATTTCGGACTTTTGGACAGCCTCATGGATTGGCGCTAAGCTACATTGGTTATCCATGCAAGAAATTTGAAAAAGCAAACTTCGGTGTGGAGAACATTACCCGATTATATGTTTATGGAATTAAGCGTTAATGAAATTCGCTTGTTTTTTGTTGAGTTGTTATAGTGTTTATTCAAGTTTTATATGTTTTGATATTATGTCATAATAGAATCCGAAATGGTCACAATTAAAACCACTTTTTAGTGTGTGTGTGTATATATATCTCTATATGACCACTCTTTGTGTGTGTGTGTGTATACACACTCTTTGTATTAAAACTTATGTTACCAATAAAGTCATAGAAAAGAGATTTTAAAAAACCGTTAATCAAATCCGATTCTTAAGAAATTGGCTTGGTTAGATTATTAATAATGATAATAATAATATTATTATTATTATGGTTGTTAAAGTTTCATTTCATCAGTCACAAATCTCACCATAAAACTAAAAATTTACCCTCCTTATGGAGTAACCCGAACTTGAGCCTCCATTGTGGGTAAAAGCTATGGGAATAAAGAAGGATGGTCGTTGTGTAAGTTTTAGGCTATTTTTCAATGAGGTGAGCCTTTTCTTATAGGTGGAAGAGAAATTGCATTCGACAACATTGAAGTAATAGATTGATGTCAACCATCAGCGGTGGCGGAGCCACATAGGGGTGGGTGGTGTTGTTGCCTCCCAAAAATTTTGAAAGTTTGTAAATGTTGGATACTAATTTGTTATTTTGTAAGAAGTCAAGGACTAAATGAGAATTTTTCCCCCTGAACTGGTGAGGAATATTAAAAGGGTAAATTACCCCAGCAGTCATAAATTTTTACTTTTTATTGCAAGTTTGTCTTTAATCTCTCAACTATTGTATATCAATCCTAAGCCATTGTCCAGTATTGCAAATTCGCTATTTGACCAACAGTTAATATTGTTAATGATGAAATTAGAACAGATATATAATAGTTGAGAACTTAGGGATGAATTTACAGTAAAAAAGTAAACGTTTTAAATAATTATTTAAATAATTTTTTGTAAAAGCTAATTTTTATAAATAATTTTTTTCTCCTAGGTTTTGGCCTTTGCTGGTCTTGCCTCTGCCTAGCCCCCAAACCTAAAAATCTGGTTCCACCACTAACCATCAATAACATATGTTTTCCTAAACCATAAAAGGATCCACCAGAATGACTGTGGCAACATGCGGATCGTTTTCGGGAGTCGCCACCAATCAGTTTTCTTAGGTCGATTGGATACCTAAAATATGGTCTGCGAGAGTTCGGGGATCGGGAGTACGGTTACGTTAAAACAACTTTGTTAAAACGCCCAAAAATTGGCACCTTAGTTGATTTTAATTTTGTTTTGCTTTGCTTTTAAAAAAAATTTCAGTTAATTTTCAAAATTAGAAATTTTAACTGGATTAGTCGAAATGTGGATTTTTTAATTAATTTATATAAAATTTGATACTTCCGAACCATGGACTCTGCCGAGTCATTTGGACACGGAAGATTTTGATTCCGAACCATGGACTCTGCCGAGTCATTTGGACACGGAATTTGGTGAAATTTTAAACAATTTTATCCATATTGTAAAAAATATGGATTTTTATCTTTTTATTTAATTTATTTATTTTTAAAAAGTTTGATATTTTCCAAACCGTAGATCCTGCCGGATCATCCGGATATGGAAATTGATTTATCGTAATTATTTAATTCTTATTATTATGAAATTAATTTTTAAATGGTAATTCTTTTTGTTTATGAATGATTTTTAATACTAACTAAAAAATTTATCTTTATATTTTTACTTCTTTTTTTACTTTCTTTCTTTTTCTTCTTTTTTACTTATTTTTACTTTTTTTTTAATTTTCTTTTAATTTCTTTTCTTTTCTTTCTTTTTTATTCTTTTCTTTCTTTCTTTTCTTTTTCTTTTTCTTTCTTTTATCTTTCTTTTCTTTTTCTTATCTTTCCTTTCTTTTTTTTATCTTATCTTTCTTTTATTTTTCTTTCTTATCTTTCTTTTATTTTTCTTGTCTTTTCTTTCTTTCTTTTCTTTTTCTTATCTTTTCTTTTATTTTTTTTTATCTTTCTTTTCTTTCTTATCTTTCTTTTATTTTTCTTTCTTATCTTTCTTTTATTTTTCTTATCTTTCTTTTTTTTTTCTTGTTTACTTTTTTTGTTTTCTTGTTTAATGAAAGATATTTATTATTTTAAAGGATTACTCAATTTATAAAAGAATTAAAAAAATAATAATAATTAATTTTTATTTAATAAGAAGTTAATTTAAAAGAATTAAAGAGTTTAAAAATAAAAATTTTGATCATGGTACGGGGCGTTGTTACTCAGCCAGACCCTCTTCACCAGGTGAAGCAGCTCAAAAGCGGGCACGAGACAGTTTCCAGCCAATATACCATGAACTTAAAATTTTTATTTTTTTATTATTATTATTTATTATTTTTTTATTATTTTTTTATTATTTTTTTTTATTAAGAGAACCAAAAATTTTAAACAAAAGAAGAAAAGTTTTGATATTTATTTAATTTATTTTGGAATAAAAGATTATTTAACCGAAAACTTATATGTATTTTAAAACAAAAGTCTTGATATTTTTATTTTTATATTCTTCTTTGTCTGATGAAAGATTTTTTTTTTTTAATTTTAATTTATATTTCTGAAAATATATCTAATCAATAAGTCAAAAATATTTAAGAGAAAATTCAATTATTTTTGTTTTATTTTGTATTATTTTGAAATTATTTGATTAAGATTTTTATAAAAGAAACAAAAAGTTATATAATTTAATAAGTAAAATATTACTGAATAAAATATTAACCCAAAATTTTTACGCTTTTTATTCTTTTTATTAATAAAGAAAACTAAAAAAAATTATATATTAATAGATAATTAATATATTAGTCTAAAGTTTTTTTTTATTTTTTATAAAGAAAAAATTTATTTTATATATTTTATTTAAAAATATTTCCGAGCCATGAATCCTGGCGGATCATTTGGTCATGGAGTTTTAATTTTTTTTTTATTTCATTAATTATTAATTTTAAAGATGTATTAAAAGAATGATTTTATGTTTATTTATTTATTTATTTTATTTTTGAATTATTTCATTATGTTTGTTTATTAAAAGGAATAAAAACTTTGTTTCAAAATAAAAAAAAGTAATTTTTATTAGCCTTTAGAAAATTATTCACGTAAAATTCCTTTTTTTATCTTTTAATCATAAAAAAAATTCAATTAATAAAGTGGGGCTTTTTGGCCATCCACTTTAATAACACAATAATAATAAAAGTTAGCACAATTAATATAGTTAGATTAGTTGGATTAGTTAGTTAATAACAATAAAAAAGGTTAGTAAAAGTTAGATTAAATTAATTAACAACAATAATAAAAATTAGCCAAGTTTAATTAAATTAATTGTTAACAACAATAATAAAAAGTTAGTCAAGTTAATTAAATTAATTAATTAACAACAATAATAAAATTTAGCCAAATTAATTAATTGTTAATTAACCAAGTTGATTAAATTAATTAACAATAATAAAAGTTAGTAATAATGCAAAAATTAAAAGGTTAGTAACAATAATAATGTTAAAAGTTAGTTGTTAGTAAGTTAGTTAACAAGTTAATAATAACAAAAAAAAAAGGTTAGTAACAATAACAATAATAAACAAATAAATACACAAGTAAAAAAAAATAGAGTTAGTAATTAATTCTGAAAAAAAAACAAAATAAAAAGATTAGTGACCAAAATGAAAAGAATTGAAAAGATGAAGTATTAAAGTAGAATTTTACCTAAAAGTTGAAATTTTTGAATTTTGCTGGGTACAGGCGCGACGCGAGCGCGAGGGGGGAAAGGGGCTGGCGGCCGGCGGCGGCTGGGCCAGGGGCAGGGGGGGACGGCGGGGGTGGCGCGGCGGCACGGGCACGGGACGGCGAGCGACGGCACGGCGGAGACAGCGGCCGGCGAGGGGCGGAGGTCCGAGGAGAAAGAAGGAAAAGGAGGGAAAAGAAAAGGGGACGCGGTGGTGGGCCGGCGGGGCGACGGCGGCACGGGCACGGCGGAGGCGGGACGGCGGGGCGACGGCGGCACGGGCACGGCGGAGGCGGCGACGGTGAGGAGAGAGGCACGGCAGAGAGAGAGAGAGAGAGAGAGAGAGAGAGAGAGAGGAACAGCAGTGAAAAAAAAATTTTGGCTTTCTGGGGAAGAAGGGAAGAGGGCTGGGGCTAAGGGCTGTAATTTTCTCTTTTTTTTGAAACGGAGCTCTAAGTTTTTTTGCTATTTTTTTCTGTGTTCAGCACAAAATTTGGGGGGCTATTTATAGAGGAAGTTTAGCTGAACTGTTGATGGATAAATTAATAAAAAATTTCAAACTTATCTCTTAAATTGGTAAAATGACAATTTTAGTCCTTTACGTCTCTCAGCCTCTGGATAAGTTCCTGAAGCTTCTAATTTTGACAATTTTGTCGTTTTCTGTCAATTTGAGCCAAAAACGTCGGCAGGCTCAAAATTTTATGTGACAAACTGCTGTTGACACCCAATTTCGTCCGACCATAAAAAATTTTAAAAGAAATTAAATAAAAGAAATTAAATAAAAAAAATTATTATTTTTATTATTATTATTATTACTAAAAATTTTAATTAGTTTAAAATACATTTTTTTTTTGTGAAGATTTGATTTAAAATGATATATGTGTGTATTTGAAAGAAAAAAAGAAAACTCCAAAAAAATGGCAAAATTTAAAAGTTTGAGGTAAAAATGACAACATTAAGAAGTTTCGGGAAAAATTGACAAATTCTGAAAGTTCCAGGAGCATTTGGTAGTTTGTCACATAAAATTTTGGGCCTGCCGACGTTTCTGGCGCAAATTGACAGAAAACGACAAAATTGTCAAAATCAGAAGCTTCAGGAACTTATCCAGAGGCTGAGAGACGTAAAGGACTAAAATTGTCATTTTACCAATTTAAAAGATAAGTTTGAAATTTTTTATTAATTTATCCATCAACAGTTCAGCCAAACTTCCTCTATAAATAGCCCCCCAAATTTTGTGTTGAACACAGAGAAAAATAGAAAGAAAAGCTTAGAGCTTCGTTTTTAAAATAGAAAAAATTACAGTCTTAGTCCCTAGCTCCTCTTCCTTTCCTCAGAAAATCTCAAAACTTTTCATTTTGACGATTAAGCCATCTTCTTCCCCGTCCGTCTGTCACCGTTTCTCTCTCTCTCTCTCACCTCTGCACGCTGCCCGTCCGCTCGCCGCCGTCGCTCGTCGCCCCGCCGTCCCACCCCGCCGACGTCGCCGTCCCCCCCTGCCCCTGGCCGTGCCGCCACCGTGCCCAGCCACCCCCCCCCTTCGCCTCCCGCGCGACGTGCTTTGTTTCCTTTTCTGCAGAATTCAAAAATTAAAATCTAGGGTAAAACTCTCATTTTGTCCTTCAATTTTTCAATTTCTTTCACTTTGGTCACTAACCTTTTATTTTATTCTTGCAGAATTAATTCCTAACTATTTTAATTTTTACTTGTTTTACTTATTTGTTATTATTACTAACCCTCTTTTTTTTGTTATTAACTTACTAACAACTAACTTTTAATATTATTATTGTTACTAACCTTTTAATTTCATTATTACTAACTTTTATAATTGTTGTTAACAATTAATTAACTTTTTATTATTGTTGTTAATTAATTAATTTAATTAACTTGTCTAACTTTTTATTATTGTTGTTAATTAATTTAATTAACTTGTCTAACTTTTTATTATTTTTGTTAATTAATTAATTAACTTGACTAACTTTTTATTATTGTTGTTAATTAATTAATTTAATTAACTTGACTAACTTTTTATTATTGTTGTTAATCAATTAATTTAATTAACTTGACTAACTTTTTATTATTGTTGTTAATCAATTAATTTAATTAACTTGACTAACTTTTTATTATTGTTGTTAATCAATTAATTTAATTAACTTGACTAACTTTTTATTATTGTTGTTAATCAATTAATTTAATTAAACTTGGCTAATTTTTTATTATTGTTGTTAATTAATTTAATTAACTTTGCTAACCTTTATTATTATTTATTTTAAAGTGGATGGCCAAAAAGCCCCACTTTATTATTATTAATTTTCCTTTATATAATTTTTTTTAATTTAATTCACCTTTACCCTTACTTAAATAAATAAATGAAAATTAAAAGAAGATTATTTTTTAATTAATTATTAAGCCTAATAAAAATAATTTTTTAAAAAGCCAATTATTTTTATTTTTCTTTTATAAATTGAATAATTATTTAAATAATAAATAACTTTCACTAAAAAAAAAACTAAAAGAAAGATAAGAAAAAGATAAGAAAGATAAGAAAAGATAAAAAAAGAAAAGAAAGAAAAGAAAAAGAAAAAAGAAAAAAAAGAAAAGAAAGAAAGAAAAGAAAGAAAAGAAAAAGAAAAGATAAAAAAAGAAAAGAAAAAGAAAAGATAAAGAAAGAAAAGAAAGAAAAAAAAAAAAGAAAAGAAAGAAAGAAAAGAAAGAAAAGAAAAAGAAAAGATAAAAAAAGAAAAGAAAGAAAGAAAAGTAAAAAGAAAAGAAAAAGAAAGAAAAGAAAGAAAAGAAAAGAAAATATAAAGAAAGAAAAATCAAAATTTTAAATTATTAATAAACCTAAAATTTCATGAACAAAAGATTTCCAAATTAATAATTAAACTAATAATTGATTCCATAAAAATTAAATAATTAACTAAAAATTAAAATAAATTCCATATCCGGATGATCCGGCAGGATCTACGGTTTAGAAAATATCAACCTTTTTAAAATAAATAAATTAAATAAAAAGATAAAAATCCATATTTACGATATGGATTAATTGATTAAAATTTCACCAAATTCCGTGTCCAAATGACTCGGCAGAGTCCATGGTTCGGAATAAAAATCTTCCGTGTCCAAATGACTCGGCAGAGTCCATGGTTCGGAAGTATAAAATTCTATACAAATTAATTACCAAAAATCCACATCTGACTAATCCAGTTAAAATTTCTAATTTTGAAAATTAACTGAAGTTATTTAAAAGCAAAGTAAAACAAAAATTAAAATCAACTAAGGTGCCAATTTTGGGCGCTATAACAATATTGTTTTAGCGTAACCGTACTCCCGATCCCCGAACTCTCGCAGACCAATTTTAAGGTGACCAATCGACCTAAGAAAACAGATTGGTGGCGACTCCAAGAACACCCGACGTTGCCACAGCTTGGCGACTCCACTGGGGACTCCACGTTAGTGAGTCGAGCCTAAAATTGATTTGTTTTGATTTACTTTGCTTATTATGTGGATTTATATGTTATATTTACTTATTCTAAACATGCATAATGCATTCACAATATGAAGCTCTATACCCGAGCTTTCTCAAATCGAACACAATTCTTTCTAAGCGGAATTGGTGTTGTTGTCCTTGTGAGGCCATGGTCTCCAAGCCTTCACCGGTTTCAAAGTAGCAAAGTAGTGTATTGCCTCCTGAGACGGTTAGTCTCTGCATGGGCCCACGAAAAGCTATGACTCGAATTAATCCATTCCTTACATTAACCCTAGAGGGTAAGGAATCGGGCCATCACTATAATTTAGTGATGGGATTCGGGAACTATCCCTTGCCTTTTTGATAAGCCACCTTATGCATATAGAACTCCCCACTTAACCATAGAACTGACTATAGAATTTCTACCATTTTACCAACGCCATAAGCACGTCCTTGTTATGCTATGTTGTTGCTCTACACTTTTATTTTCTTCGTGTCTTATATTTATGGTTTTAATTCATTTTTCCATAATACTTCATGAGTTGTTAATTGCTATTTAACTTATTAATAACCTTATCTTTCTTGTGCAATTATTCTTCATGCATTAAAACCACGCATCAAATTATACTAACTTTTTGGTCTTTATAATGACAACTAAAAGTTTTGAAGTTCCACGATAGTGGATAATCAAATTCACTCATCGCATACATCCATTACATTAATCACGTGCATACAAAGTCTGATAAAAATATAATCTCATTGCATACATCCATTACATTAATCACGTGCATATAAAGTCTGATAAAAACATAATCTTATTGCATACATCCATTACATTAATCACGTGCATATAAAGTCTGATAAAAACATAATCTCATTGCATACATCCATTACATTAATCACGTGCATATAAAGTCTGATAAAAACATAATCTCGTTGCATACATCCATTACATCAATCATATGCATACAAAGTCTGATAAAAACATAATCTCATTTTTCCTACATGCATCCATTGCATCAATCACATACACATAGGATCTAATAAAATATATCTTACTTTTAAAAGGATAAAATTGGACCTCGACACTGATATTCAACTCGGCTCCAAATAAGATTAATGGCAGAACAAATCGAAGGACGTCTCATAAAGATAGAGTCCAAGATAGAAAGTATGGCCGAACAAATGAGACAATTGATCGAGCTAATCAAGGCGAAAGCAATTCAAGAAGCACAAGTTCAGCCACCCATGACAGAAAGAGAAATGGTCACTTTGTTTGTCCAGACACTGAAGTACCTATATTATGACGAACTCATTGGCAATTCGGCAACTAATTTTTCTAACATTGTCATGTCTGGAGAAAGAATCGAGCATGAGATTAGGACTGGGAATATTGCTGAATCCTTTAATAATCCTATGAAAAGAGGAGGACCATCCAGAAGAAAAGATGACGAAGTACAACAAATAGGACGCGGAAGAAGGATTCCCCTCGTGGATACTGTGGCTATCGGACCTCGCCTATCCTATTTTGCCAATGGGCCCGATAATTACCTTCCAAATAGGCCCAATGATTATCCTCTGAATAGGCCCAATAATTATCTTCCAAATAGGCCCAACAATTATCCTTTTAACAGACCTAATCAGTCATGGCCACCTGCTCCTACTCCTCCAGTACCTGCACCAAGACCAAGAGAAGTTTTCACACCAATTTCCATGACTTATACTGAGTTATACCCAAAACTCATCGAAAGACAATTTATCCGTCCAATTCCTACAAAGTCATTCAAACCCCCATATCCAAGGTGGTATGACCCTAACATTACCTGCCCATATCATGATGGCGTTCCAGGCCATGGCTTGGAAAACTGCATGGCATTGAAGCGTATAGTTCAACAATTAATCGAGTCAAAGTGGTTGGACTTTTCCGATGAACCGAACGTCACTCACAATCCATTGCCGCCTCATCAAGAAAAACCAGTCAATATGATAGAAGAACACCGGCTGATGAAAAAGTCAGTCAATGATATCATAACCCCTCTTAAGCATGTATATTCATGCCTTGTGAAAGAAGGGATTATCATGGGAAAGCCTTCTTTTGGACATGAAGAAGTTGAAGATGAGGAATGGTGCAACTTTCATGACAGTAAGAGTCATTCTATCCAAGAATGCTCAGAATTCCGTAAGAATTTGCAAAGACTCATAGACTCATCCCAACTTATCGTTTTTATGATGATGTGAATGTGATCATTAAAGAACAAGAAGTCAATGCTATACCAATCTCAAAACCTACTCTTAAGCCGTCAAGTCCCGAGGCCATTCCTCTACAAATCAAACAAAACCGAGGTCAAGCTGCTAGGCCCGATGTGATTGGTAATTGAAAGTGAAGATTTTGAGCTGGAATTACATTGATTTTGGAAGGGCTCCAAGTCAGATCTGACCTAACAGTCCGCATACATTTTCGAATGACAGGGAATCCTTTGAATAAACTTGTATCTTTGAAAGCTTGTAAAAGTAATCTAATAGTAAAACTCTCCTAGATTTAGTCCAGAATCTAGGGTGTAGTCTTTGTTAAATGGACACCTGCTATTCTTTTTCTAGTACAACAAAAAGCTGTGATGCGTGCATTCTACTACTTTCCATTTTTACACTCTTTGCTATTATACTATCCATTATTGCCATCACACTTTACTTTTCGACAACCGGTAATTCTTTTTGTTCTCTAACAAAAAGATGTTGCGTGTGCATTCTACAACTTTTTAATCCCATTATTACTTCTACACATTCTACCAATTTTTACCAAAAATTCAATTATTACACCTACACATTCTACCACTTCTTACCAAAAATTCCGTTTTTACATCCATCTCTCACTCCTTTCCATTATACTATCCATTATTGCTATCATACTTTGCTTTCTAAATGATACTACTCGTGGGTGAAAATAAAAAGTTAAGGGAAATTTGATAGTAATGATCTTGAAAGTACTACTAAATCTAGCAAGAATGATTTCATATGTTGCACCCCAACTCTTAAAAAAAAGAATTCATAGTGATTATCAACATCCTTGCAAGAAGTCTGGGGTTAGCTTCCAAATCCAAAGAAGTTAGCTCTCATATTAAATGGCTTCAATGGTCTCTCAATTCTCATGAATGCTCAACATAAGCAAAGGTTCTCAGTTCTCTATAATACAAACTCCAAAAAGAAAGAGAAATTCGTCCCTTCCATAAAAAAAGCCAACAAGGGAAAATTCAAAACAAAAAAGAACTGAGAACAAGCACGAGCAAGCAAGGCCACTTGAGTCATTTCACTTCAAGAGAGTTATCAAGTATGTCATCACCATAGCTCACAAAAAAAAAAAAAAAACAAAAACAAAAACAAAAACAAAAACAAAAAAAAAAGGAAAAAAGGCTCAAGTTAGAGCAAAAGGAAGAAAACAAAAAAAGTGAGCTATGGATTCTAGAATGAAAACCTGCAAAGGTGGTTTAGAACACAAAAGCAACTTTCAAGCCAAGCATACATAAAGACCACGATAGTTGGGGGGCAACAGATGAGGTTTAACTTTCTGGAAAGAGTGGCAAGTTTGAGGTCATCACTATTGAGTTTTTCATCATAATCAAATTTGCTCACGAGTAGTATTAAAAGACCCTTCTTTCAAACCACTTAAACTTAACTTTCCTCAGACTTATCATCCTCATTCAGTTAAAAGACTATCATTGTGAATCATGCTTCTACCTTATTTAATACTGCTCACGAGTAGTATTAAAAGACCCTTCTTTCAAACCACTTAAACTTAACTTTCCTCAGACTTATCATCCTCATTCAGTTAAAAGACTATCATTGTGAATCATGCTTCTACCTTATTTAATACTGCTCACGAGTAGTATTAAAAGACCCTTCTTTCACACCACTTAAATTTAACTTTCCTCAGACCTAATATCCTCATTCAGTTAAAAGACTATCATTGTGAATCATGTTTCTACCTTATTTAATACTGCTCACGAGTAGTATTAAAATACCCTTCTTTCACACCACTCAAACTTAACTTTACTTAGACCTAATATTTACCTCTTAATATTATTCTCATTCAGCTAAAAGACTGCAGCAAAAACATTTAAACTTAATTTCCCTCACACTTAACATTTACCTCTCGATATCATCCTCATTCAGCTAAAAGGCTATCCTTATGAATCATGTTTATACCTTATTGCCTTGCACAGTTTATGTCTTCGAATTGGAAAGGGAAGAGTGGCAGGATATTTTAATTAAAAATAAAGACCGTAAATTACTTTGTCAAGCTTTGCAAATCGATGAAAGTTTTTCTTTAAGGCCAAACCATTATTCATTAATGTGTGTAGACTTAAAAGTGAGGAGATAGCTTGAGTCTTTCTTTAATAAGATGTGGTTCTTGTAAGAGAAATTTACGATCAAGTGTCATCACAAAGGTCTAGAAATGCTCGACCTTCTGTTAAATCAAAGGCGAGATGATACCTTTTATCCACATAAATACCATATTCAGGGGGGCAAAGTAGTCTCTACGAAGCGTAAGAGGAGTACTGCCAACAAAGAAGTTCAATAGACAAGGGGGCAAGTCTTATGGATCAAAACTTGAGCTCAAGGAAGAGCAATTATTCAGATTATAACATGGGGATAAGTATGTGTCAGCCCGGACACCAGAAAAAGGACAGACATTGAAAGTAAAGCCTTTGATGCTATGAAATCCATGACAAGGGATGAGTACCCAAAGAGACATAAAGTATGACGCGGGCAAACATTAAAGAAATTGAAGCCAAAATTCAAGAACAAGTCAAGAAAGCGGACTTTGAAAAGAGTTGGGCTTTTGAGGCAGCGAACAAAAGCTGGAAAGCATAAAGAGATTCAATGATAGTCCAAGAAGGCCATCACAAAGAGGATCCAGTAAAACAAAGACATAAAGAACTAGATCCATACAAAAAAGCCATTAGTTACACATGCTCTGCATTCATGCATTTCATATCATGCATACATAGCCTTTACATAACAAGGACCAAACGGGAATCACATTCACAGCACAGTTACAGCAGTATAAGCTGAGATCTCAATGTCATCAGCTCTTACCAATCTATCACTGGATACACAGCTAATATGCGGGACCAACCCGCATCAGGAATTCAAGGATAAAGTAGACAATGTTGTCAAAAGCTTGGCTACCGATTCAATAATCGAGGCTACACCTGGAAGGATAGGATTGACGCCAGCTAGTAGTATCCAAGATAAGAGATAGCTATAGCCAAGGATAAGGCAGATATAAAAAAAAAATATAAAGTAGACAATATTGTCAAAAGCCTGGCAATTGATTCAATAATCGAGGCTACACCTGGAAGGACAGGATTGATGCCAGCTTAGCAGCATCCAAGATAAGAGATAGTCAAAGATAAGGCAGACATCAAGAAATATTGTCGTTGAAATTTTGTCAAAAGCGGGCAATGGATTCAATAATCGAGGACTGGATCGACGTCAGCTCGATGGAATATAAAAAATATCTATCACATCAAAATGAAGTAGGATCCACTTTTCCAGTTAAACGGCGGATACGGTACTCCGTGACTCTCAAGTCGGTTCTCTCAGTTGCCCATAATAACTGATTCCTTCACCCCTTCTTTCTTTTACTTCCTCCTAGAAAATGGATCCTACTTTTTCCGCCTTGCGAAAGTATTTCCCTTCTCTCCCAATGAACATTCTCAAAAAGATCTACCAAGTTCGCTGTGAACGATTAAGAGTTCTGATGCACAAAGGAATCCCTGAAGATGTGCGGTGGTTAATCGAAGCCAAGGTTCGTCTGGCAGGTGAAATCCCAGAGGCATTTGTGTCTCACATGCCTGGTATAGGCAAAAGCTCTTATGCCAAAAAGCGAAGAGCGAAAAGGTTACAAGTCTGCCATAAATGTGGACGGTGGACTTGTAATACTAAATGTCGTTCTTTAGGGATGATTTCTGATAATCGAGAAGATAAAATACGATTCATTAAGAATGGCCTGAGTAAGGACTCGTTGGATGATATCCAATTGACTCTTGAGACGCATTCTTGTGGATCTGTGCAACGTGAACTTCTTGGTTTATGGAGCATTTTTCATGAAGAATGAAACCGTTACAGTCCCGGGAATCTGACTGTAAATGACCCTGTTTGCCAGCTTGTAAGAAAACTGGATGGGAAGCAAATCCTCGACTCATAGAAGCCGTTAATGCCGTTATTGGACGTAAAACCAGTGGAAGATGTGAGCCACAGTCACAATTACTGTACATACAGTTTGTTATATTTGGAAAAGTTTGCATTTTCTTTTGACAGATGTACATGCTCTCCTAAGTGTAATCGACACGTTATCCATTTCATCGCTATAAATGCATGTTCTTCCAGTCGGTTATCTAAGTTTCCTTCAATAACTAATTCCTTTCCATCATTTCTCAAATTCTTCTCTCATCAATGGATTCTACTCTTTCTACCCTGCGAAAATACTTTCCTTCTCTTCCAATAAAAGTCCTTAAAAAGATCTACCTTGCTAGATGTGAAAGAATCAGAGTTTTTACACGCAAAGGCATTCCTGATAATGTGCAGTGGATAATTGAAGCTAAGGTCCGTCTGGCGGGTGAAGTTCCAGATGCATTTATGCCCCGCATGCCCGGTTTAGGTAAAAGCCGTTATGCCAAAAGGCGAAGAGCAAAGAGACTAGGCGTGTGTTATAAATGTGGGCGATGGAATTGTAATACTAAATGTCGCTCTTTAGGATACATCTCCACAAATCGTGAAGATAAAAGAAAATTCATTAAGAATGGCCTGCGTAAGGAATCTCTGGAAGATATCCGAGAGACTCTTGAAACGCATTCTTGTGGAAAAGTGCAAGGTCAAATTGTCAAATTGTGGAGGACTTACCATAAAGAACGAGACCGTTACAGTCTTGGGAATGTGACTATAAACGACCCTGTCTGCCAGCTTGTAAGAAAACTGGATAGGAAGCAAGTCCTCGACTCATAGAAGGCATTGAAGCCATTACTAGATATAAATCAGTGGAAGATGAGAGCCACAGTCATGATTGCTGTACATATAAGCTGTCATTTGTCTTTTCTTTTGACAATAATGTACTTGCTTCTGTAAGTGTAATTAACGCATTATCCCTTTCATCACTATAAATATGTGTTAGTTATTTTCGTTTCCTACAATCACTAATTTCTTTCTTTGCCTCCTTCATCAATGGAGTCTTCTCTTTCCGCCCTACGAAAGTATTTTCCTTCCTTCCCAATAAATGTTCTTAAAAAGATTTATCAAGCTAGATGTGAACGATTCAGAGTATTTATGCACAAAGGCATTCCTGATAATGTGCGGTGGCTAATTGAAGCTAAGGTTCGTTCAGCTGGTGAAGTTCCAGAAGCGTTCTTTCCCCGTATGCCCGGCTTTGGTAAAAGCGCTTATGCCAAAAAAAGAAGAGCAAAAAGGCTAGGCGTTTGTCATAATTGTGGATGGTGGATTTGCGGTAATAAATGTCGTGCTCCAGGAGTGATCACCAGAAATCGTAATGATAGAATAAGATTCATTAAGAATGGCTTGCGTAAGGAATCTCTAGAAGATATTCGAGAGGTTCTTGAAGCGCATTCTTGCGGAATAGTGCAATTTGAGGTTGTTGGATTATGGATAATTTTCCAAAAAGAACGAGATCGTTACAGTCTTGGGAATCTGACCTTAAACGACCCTGTTTGCCAGTTTGTGAGAAAGCTAGATGAGATGCAAATCACCGATTCATAGAAAGCATTGAAGCCATTACTAGACGCAAAGCCAATGGAAGACGAGGATCAAAGTCACGATTACTGTACGTGCTAGCTGTCGCTTTTGAAATTTTCCTCCCCTTTTGGTAATAATGTATCCACTCCTGACGTGAACCAAAGTCACGATTACTGTACGTACTAGCTGTCGCTTTTGAAATTTTCCTCCCCTTTCAGCGATAATGTATCCACTCCTGACATGAGCCACAGTCACAATTACTGTACATACAGTTTGTTATATTTGGAAAAGTTTGCATTTTCTTTTGACAGATGTACATGCTCTCCTAAGTGTAATCGACACGTTATCCATTTCATCGCTATAAATGCATGTTCTTCCAGTCGGTTATCTAAGTTTCCTTCAATAACTAATTCCTTTCCATCATCTCTCAAATTCTTCTCTCATCAATGGATTCTACTCTTTCTACCCTGCGAAAATACTTTCCTTCTCTTCCAATAAAAGTCCTTAAAAAGATCTACCTTGCTAGATGTGAAAGAATCAGAGTTTTTACACGCAAAGGCATTCCTGATAATGTGCAGTGGATAATTGAAGCTAAGGTCCGTCTGGCGGGTGAAGTTCCAGATGCATTTATGCCCCGCATGCCCGGTTTAGGTAAAAGCCGTTATGCCAAAAGGCGAAGAGCAAAGAGACTAGGCGTGTGTTATAAATGTGGGCGATGGAATTGTAATACTAAATGTCGCTCTTTAGGATACATCTCCACAAATCGTGAAGATAAAAGAAAATTCATTAAGAATGGCCTGCGTAAGGAATCTCTGGAAGATATCCGAGAGACTCTTGAAACGCATTCTTGTGGAAAAGTGCAAGGTCAAATTGTCAAATTGTGGAGGACTTACCATAAAGAACGAGACCGTTACAGTCTTGGGAATGTGACTATAAACGACCCTGTCTGCCAGCTTGTAAGAAAACTGGATAGGAAGCAAGTCCTCGACTCATAGAAGGCATTGAAGCCATTACTAGATATAAATCAGTGGAAGATGAGAGCCACAGTCATGATTGCTGTACATATAAGCTGTCATTTGTCTTTTCTTTTGACAATAATGTACTTGCTTCTGTAAGTGTAATTAACGCATTATCCCTTTCATCACTATAAATATGTGTTAGTTATTTTCGTTTCCTACAATCACTAATTTCTTTCTTTGCCTCCTTCATCAATGGAGTCTTCTCTTTCCGCCCTACGAAAGTATTTTCCTTCCTTCCCAATAAATGTTCTTAAAAAGATTTATCAAGCTAGATGTGAATGATTCAGAGTATTTATGCACAAAGGCATTCCTGATAATGTGCGGTGGCTAATTGAAGCTAAGGTTCGTTCAGCTGGTGAAGTTCCAGAAGCGTTCTTTCCCCGTATGCCCGGCTTTGGTAAAAGCGCTTATGCCAAAAAAAGAAGAGCAAAAAGGCTAGGCGTTTGTCATAATTGTGGATGGTGGATTTGTGATAATAAATGTCGTGCTCCAGGAGTGATCACCAGAAATCGTAATGATAGAATAAGATTCATTAAGAATGGCTTGCGTAAGGAATCTCTAGAAGATATTCGAGAGGTTCTTGAAGCGCATTCTTGCGGAATAGTGCAATTTGAGGTTGTTGGATTATGGATAATTTTCCAAAAAGAACGAGATCGTTACAGTCTTGGGAATCTGACCTTAAACGACCCTGTTTGCCAGTTTGTGAGAAAGCTAGATGAGATGCAAATCACCGATTCATAGAAAGCATTGAAGCCATTACTAGACGCAAAGCCAATGGAAGACGAGGATCAAAGTCACGATTACTGTACGTGCTAGCTGTCGCTTTTGAAATTTTCCTCCCCTTTTGGTAATAATGTATCCACTCCTGACGTGAACCAAAGTCACGATTACTGTACGTACTAGCTGTCGCTTTTGAAATTTTCCTCCCCTTTCAGCGATAATGTATCCACTCCTGACATGAGCCATAGTTACGATTACTGTACGTGCTAGCTGTCGCTTTTGAAATTATCCTCCCAATAATGTACCCACTCCTGACATAAGATACAGTTATGATTACTGTATATAGCTGCCACTTTTTAAAATTTTCCTTCTCTTCCAACAATCACGTACCTACTCCTGACGTAAGCTACAGTAGTGACTACTGTACATGCTAGCAGCTATTTTGAAAATTTTCCTCCTCTTTTAACGATAGTGTACCCATACCTGACCAAAGTCATACTCGTGACTACTGTGAATAGCTGGCAATAATGTATCCATTCTTGAAAATAAAATTATTGCCTTATCTCTTCATCTCTATAAATATATCCTCTTTTCTCACAAAGGTAAGGATAGGAATGGAGAAAACCCCAACTCGTAAATCCCGAAGTATTTGTGTATTTTCTGGGGCTTTTCCTGGAAAAGATGAAGAGTATTTAAAAGCAGCCAACCATTTGGGAAGAGTATTAGCTGAGCGAAAAATACATTTAGTTTATGGAGGAGGTAGTGTCGGATTAATGGGAGGTGTAGCATCAGCAGCATCTCTAGGAGGAAGTCAAGTTCTGGGTATTATCCCTGGACCTCTGAAATTTATTTCTGGGGGCACGATTGGAGAAGAATTAGTGGTTAAAAATTTGCAAGAGCGTGTGTTACAAATGCTTTTAAATGCTGATGCTTTTATCGCTCTACCAGGTGGTTTTGGCACATTGGGAGAAGTCTTTCAAATTGCTTCCATGGCCCAACTTAATTTGCATAAGAAACCCATTGGGCTTTTGAATGTTAACAATTTCTTTACAGGTCTGATAGCTTTTATGGATTATGCTATGCAGAAGAATTTCATATCAAGAGTGGCACGGCGAATCATAATATCCACAACAACTGCTGAAGAATTGCTAGATAAAATACAAGCTTTTGTTCCTGAACCAGATCCAGCAATGATTCAGATAGACTGGACACGACAGTCTTTCCCGACCAGTTCACTCCCATAATGGTCCTCTACTCACCCTGTTGAAGTATTGTGGAAGAAAGAAGCGATCTGATCCGTTTTTCTTGTCCTTTAGTTTTATTATCAGCATTTTCTTTCGCGTTTCAGTTTTTCTTTTCAGGGAATTTCTTTTTATAAGATAGTTTCGTCCATGCTGATATTAAAACCATGCGACAATGCCTTTAGGTTGGAATGGCTGAGTAAAGAGTAATTTTTATTACTCTTGAGACGCATCCTATTAGGTCTACTAGGCATAACATTTTGGGGTAGTTAAGCTTTAACCTTATTCGGATGACATATCTCACAAGGGAATCTATATTTACTGAAGAAAATATTAGATGAACCTTGAATATTGAATCCAAACATCCACTCCATTTACATAATTTGTCAGTGTTATTGTCATCATCAAGATTCACTCGTTTTATCGAAGCCTAATTCTTTGCGCTCGCCAATTATGAAAATTCACACTTTCGAAGAAAATTATTCCAATTTCAATTGCTTTTATATAAATTTCGCTCGAGGTCCTAAGGAAAGCTCCTTAGCCTCAAAATCAATTTTCATCATCGGGGTTTTAAGGATGGAACCTTTGCCTCGAAAATAATCAATTTTCATCATCGGGGTTTTAAGGATGGAACCTTTGCCTCGAAAACAATCAATTTTCATCATCGGGGTTTTAAAGATGGAACCTTTGCCTCGAAAATAATCAATTTTCATCATCGGGGTTTTAAGGATGGAACCTTTGCCTCGAAAACAATCAATTTTCATCATCGGGGTTTTAAGGATGGAACCTTTGCCTCGAAAATAATCAATTTTCATCATCGGGGTTTTAAGGATGGAACCTTTGCCTCGAAAACAATCAATTTTCATCATCGGGGTTGTAAGGATGGAACCTTTGCCTCGAAAATAATCAATTTTCATCATCAGGGTTTTAAGGATGGAACCTTTGCCTTGAAAAGAATCAATTCGAGGTTTTAAGGATGGAACCTTTGCCTCGAAAACAATCAATTTTCATCATCGGGGTTTTAAGGATGGAACCTTTGCCTCGAAAATAATCAATTTTCATCATCGGGGTTTTAAGGATGGAACCTTTGCCTCGAAAACAATCAATTTTCATCATCGGGGTTTTAAGGATGGAACCTTTGCCTCGAAAACAATCAATTTTCATCATCGGGGTTTTAAGGATGGAACCTTTGCCTCGAAAATAATCAATTTTCATCATCGGGGTTTTAAGGATGGAACCTTTGCCTCGAAAACAATCAATTTTCATCATCGGGGTTGTAAGGATGGAACCTTTGCCTCGAAAATAATCAATTTTCATCATCAGGGTTTTAAGGATGGAACCTTTGCCTTGAAAAGAATCAATTTTCATCATCGGGGTTTTAAGGATGGAACCTTTGCCTCGAAAACAATCAATTTTCATCATCGGGGTTTTAAGGATGGAACCTTTGCCTCGAAAACAATCAATTTTCATCATCGGGGTTTTAAGGATGGAACCTTTGCCTCGAAAATAATCAATTTTCATCATCGGGGTTTTAAGGATGGAACCTTTGCCTCGAAAACAATCAATTTTCATCGGGGTTGTAAGGATGGAACCTTTGCCTCGAAAATAATCAATTTTCATCATCAGGGTTTTAAGGATGGAACCTTTGCCTTGAAAAGAATCAATTTTCATCATCGGGGTTTTAAGGATGGAACCTTTGCCTCGAAAACAATCAATTTTCATCATCGGGGTTTTAAGGATGGAACCTTTGCCTCGAAAATAATCAATTTTCATCATCAAGGTTTTAAGGATGGAACCTTTGCCTCGAAAACAATCAATCAATTCGAGGCTTTAAGGATGGAACCTTTACCTCGACATCAATCAATCAATTCGAGGTTTTAAGGATGGAACCTTTGCCTCGACATCAATCAATCAATCCGGGGTTTTAAGGATGGAACCTTTGCCTCGAGATCAATCAATCAATCCGAGGTTTTAAGGATAGAACCTTTGCCTCGAGATCAATCAATCAATCCGAGGTTTTAAGGATAGAACCTTTGCCTCGAGATCAATCAATCAATCCGGGGTTTTAAGGATGGAACCTTTGCCTCGAGATCAATTATCAATCCGAGGTTTTAAGGATGGAACCTTTGCCTCGAGATCAATCAATCAATTCGAGGTTTTAAGGATGGAACCTTTGCCTCGAGATCAATCAATCAATCTGAGGTTTTAAGGATGGAACCTTTGCCTCGAAATCAATCAATCAATCTGAGGTTTTAAGGATGGAACCTTTGCCTCGAAATCAATCAATCAATTCGAGGTTTTAAGGATGGAACCTTTGCTTCGAAATCAATCAATCAATCCGAGGTTTTAAGGATGGAACCTTTGCCTCAGAAACAATCAATTTTCCTTCAACGATAGGAGAGCTCCTATCGCCGGGGTTCTAAGGAGAGTTCCTTAACCTCAGGATTTAGGCGGCGAAAAGGTTTTCAATGCCTAGCTAAGCCGGACGAAATTTGGTAACGACTTTGCATACATCATGTCTCATGAAGCATGCAAAGGGGGGCAGCTGTTGACACCCAATTTCGTCCGACCATAAAAAATTTTAAAAGAAATTAAATAAAAGAAATTAAATAAAAAAAATTATTATTTTTATTATTATTATTATTACTAAAAATTTTAATTAGTTTAAAATACATTTTTTTTTTGTGAAGATTTGATTTAAAATGATATATGTGTGTATTTGAAAGAAAAAAAGAAAACTCCAAAAAAATGGCAAAATTTAAAAGTTTGAGGTAAAAATGACAACATTAAGAAGTTTCGGGAAAAATTGACAAATTCTGAAAGTTCCAGGAGCATTTGGTAGTTTGTCACATAAAATTTTGGGCCTGCCGACGTTTCTGGCGCAAATTGACAGAAAACGACAAAATTGTCAAAATCAGAAGCTTCAGGAACTTATCCAGAGGCTGAGAGACGTAAAGGACTAAAATTGTCATTTTACCAATTTAAAAGATAAGTTTGAAATTTTTTATTAATTTATCCATCAACAGTTCAGCCAAACTTCCTCTATAAATAGCCCCCCAAATTTTGTGTTGAACACAGAGAAAAATAGAAAGAAAAGCTTAGAGCTTCGTTTTTAAAATAGAAAAAATTACAGTCTTAGTCCCTAGCTCCTCTTCCTTTCCTCAGAAAATCTCAAAACTTTTCATTTTGACGATTAAGCCATCTTCTTCCCCGTCCGTCTGTCACCGTTTCTCTCTCTCTCTCTCACCTCTGCACGCTGCCCGTCCGCTCGCCGCCGTCGCTCGTCGCCCCGCCGTCCCACCCCGCCGACGTCGCCGTCCCCCCCTGCCCCTGGCCGTGCCGCCACCGTGCCCAGCCACCCCCCCCCCCCTTCGCCTCCCGCGCGACGTGCTTTGTTTCCTTTTCTGCAGAATTCAAAAATTAAAATCTAGGGTAAAACTCTCATTTTGTCCTTCAATTTTTCAATTTCTTTCACTTTGGTCACTAACCTTTTATTTTATTCTTGCAGAATTAATTCCTAACTATTTTAATTTTTACTTGTTTTACTTATTTGTTATTATTACTAACCCTCTTTTTTTTGTTATTAACTTACTAACAACTAACTTTTAATATTATTATTGTTACTAACCTTTTAATTTTTTCATTATTACTAACTTTTATAATTGTTGTTAACAATTAATTAACTTTTTATTATTGTTGTTAATTAATTAATTTAATTAACTTGTCTAACTTTTTATTATTGTTGTTAATTAATTTAATTAACTTGTCTAACTTTTTATTATTTTTGTTAATTAATTAATTAACTTGACTAACTTTTTATTATTGTTGTTAATTAATTAATTTAATTAACTTGACTAACTTTTTATTATTGTTGTTAATCAATTAATTTAATTAACTTGACTAACTTTTTATTATTGTTGTTAATCAATTAATTTAATTAACTTGACTAACTTTTTATTATTGTTGTTAATCAATTAATTTAATTAACTTGACTAACTTTTTATTATTGTTGTTAATCAATTAATTTAATTAAACTTGGCTAATTTTTTATTATTGTTGTTAATTAATTTAATTAACTTTGCTAACCTTTATTATTATTTATTTTAAAGTGGATGGCCAAAAAGCCCCACTTTATTATTATTAATTTTCCTTTATATAATTTTTTTTAATTTAATTCACCTTTACCCTTACTTAAATAAATAAATGAAAATTAAAAGAAGATTATTTTTTAATTAATTATTAAGCCTAATAAAAATAATTTTTTAAAAAGCCAATTATTTTTATTTTTCTTTTATAAATTGAATAATTATTTAAATAATAAATAACTTTCACTAAAAAAAAAACTAAAAGAAAGATAAGAAAAAGATAAGAAAGATAAGAAAAGATAAAAAAAGAAAAGAAAGAAAAGAAAAAGAAAAAAGAAAAAAAAGAAAAGAAAGAAAGAAAAGAAAGAAAAGAAAAAGAAAAGATAAAAAAAGAAAAGAAAAAGAAAAGATAAAGAAAGAAAAGAAAGAAAAAAAAAAAAGAAAAGAAAGAAAGAAAAGAAAGAAAAGAAAAAGAAAAGATAAAAAAAGAAAAGAAAGAAAGAAAAGTAAAAAGAAAAGAAAAAGAAAGAAAAGAAAGAAAAGAAAAGAAAATATAAAGAAAGAAAAATCAAAATTTTAAATTATTAATAAACCTAAAATTTCATGAACAAAAGATTTCCAAATTAATAATTAAACTAATAATTGATTCCATAAAAATTAAATAATTAACTAAAAATTAAAATAAATTCCATATCCGGATGATCCGGCAGGATCTACGGTTTAGAAAATATCAACCTTTTTAAAATAAATAAATTAAATAAAAAGATAAAAATCCATATTTACGATATGGATTAATTGATTAAAATTTCACCAAATTCCGTGTCCAAATGACTCGGCAGAGTCCATGGTTCGGAATAAAAATCTTCCGTGTCCAAATGACTCGGCAGAGTCCATGGTTCGGAAGTATAAAATTCTATACAAATTAATTACCAAAAATCCACATCTGACTAATCCAGTTAAAATTTCTAATTTTGAAAATTAACTGAAGTTATTTAAAAGCAAAGTAAAACAAAAATTAAAATCAACTAAGGTGCCAATTTTGGGCGCTATAACAATATTGTTTTAGCGTAACCGTACTCCCGATCCCCGAACTCTCGCAGACCAATTTTAAGGTGACCAATCGACCTAAGAAAACAGATTGGTGGCGACTCCAGAAAACCCGACGTTGCCACAACTGCCAAATGCTCCTGGAACTTTCAGAATTTGTCAATTTTGCCTGAAACTTCTTAATTTTGTCATTTTTACTTCAAACTTTTAAATTTTGTCATTTTTATGGAGTTTTCTTTTTTTTTCTTTCAAACATACACATATACACACATATATCAAATCTTCACAAAACAAAACAAAAAAAAAATATATATATATTTTAAACTAATTAAAAAAAATTTAGTAATAATAATAACAATAATAATAATAATAATACATTTTTTTTATTTAATTTTTTTTATTTAATTTTTTTAAAATTATTTTAATGGCCGGACGAAATTGGGTGTCAACAGCTGCCCCCCTTTGCATGCTTCATGGGACATGATGTATGCAAAGTTAGTTACCAAATTTCGTCCAGCTTAGCTAGGCATTGAAAACCTTCTCGCCGCCTAAACTCTGAGGTTTAAGGAAAGGTCCTTAGAACCTCTAACGATAGGAAAGGTTCTATCGTTGTAAGATGGACTGAATGATTGATTGTTTGTTTGAGGTTTAAGGAAAGGTCCTTAGAACCTCTAACGATAGGAAAGGTTCTATCGTTGTAAGATGGACTGAATGATTGATTGTTTGTTTGAGGTTTAAGGAAAGGTCCTTAGAACCTCTAACGATAGGAAAGGTTCTATCGTTGTAAGATGGACTGACTGATTGATTGCTTGTTTGAGGTTAAGGAAAGGTCCTTAGAACCTCTAACGATAGGAAAGGTTCTATCGTTGTAAGATGGACTGAATGATTGATTGCTTGTTTGAGGTTTAAGGAAAGGTCCTTAGAACCTCTAACGATAGGAAAAGTTCTATCGTTGTAAGATGGACTGAATGATTGATTGTTTGTTTGAGGTTTAAGGAAAGGTCCTTAGAACCTCTAACGATAGGAAAGGTTCTATCGTTGTAAGATGGACTGAATGATTGATTGTTTGTTTGAGGTTTAAGGAAAGGTCCTTGGAACCTCTAACGATAGGAAAGGTTCTATCGTTGTAAGATGGACTGAATGATTGATTGTTTGTTTGAGGTTTAAGGAAAGGTCCTTGGAACCTCTAACGATAGGAAAGGTTCTATCGTTGTAAGATGGACTGAATGATTGATTGTTTGTTTGAGGTTTAAGGAAAGGTCCTTGGAACCTCTAACGATAGGAAAGGTTCTATCGTTGTAAGATGGACTGAATGATTGATTGTTTGTTTGAGGTTTAAGGAAAGGTCCTTGGAACCTCTAACGATAGGAAAGGTTCTATCGTTGTAAGATGGACTGAATGATTGATTGCTTGTTTGAGGTTAAGGAAAGGTCCTTGGAACCTCTAACGATAGGAAAGGTTCTATCGTTGTAAGATGGACTGAATGATTGATTGTTTGTTTGAGGTTTAAGGAAAGGTCCTTAGAACCTCTAACGATAGGAAAGGTTCTATCGTTGTAAGATGGACTGAATGATTGATTGTTTGTTTGAGGTTTAAGGAAAGGTCCTTAGAACCTCTAACGATAGGAAAGGTTCTATCGTTGTAAGATGGACTGAATGATTGATTGTTTGTTTGAGGTTTAAGGAAAGGTCCTTGGAACCTCTAACGATAGGAAAGGTTCTATCGTTGTAAGATGGACTGAATGATTGATTGTTTGTTTGAGGTTTAAGGAAAGGTCCTTGGAACCTCTAACGATAGGAAAGGTTCTATCGTTGTAAGATGGACTGAATGATTGATTGCTTGTTTGAGGTTTAAGGAAAGGTCCTTGGAACCTCTAACGATAGGAAAGGTTCTATCGTTGTAAGATGGACTGAATGATTGATTGTTTGTTTGAGGTTTAAGGAAAGGTCCTTAGAACCTCTAACGATAGGAAAGGTTCTATCGTTGTAAGATGGACTGAATGATTGATTGTTTGTTTGAGGTTTAAGGAAAGGTCCTTGGAACCTCTAACGATAGGAAAGGTTCTATCGTTGTAAGATGGACTGAATGATTGATTGTTTGTTTGAGGTTTAAGGAAAGGTCCTTGGAACCTCTAACGATAGGAAAGGTTCTATCGTTGTAAGATGGACTGAATGATTGATTGTTTGTTTGAGGTTTAAGGAAAGGTCCTTGGAACCTCTAACGATAGGAAAGGTTCTATCGTTGTAAGATGGACTGAATGATTGATTGCTTGTTTGAGGTTTAAGGAAAGGTCCTTGGAACCTCTAACGATAGGAAAGGTTCTATCGTTGTAAGATGGACTGAATGATTGATTGTTTGTTTGAGGTTTAAGGAAAGGTCCTTGGAACCTCTAACGATAGGAAAGGTTCTATCGTTGTAAGATGGACTGAATGATTGATTGTTTGTTTGAGGTTTAAGGAAAGGTCCTTAGAACCTCTAACGATAGGAAAGGTTCTATCGTTGTAAGATGGACTGAATGATTGATTGTTTGTTTGAGGTTTAAGGAAAGGTCCTTGGAACCTCTAACGATAGGAAAGGTTCTATCGTTGTAAGATGGACTGAATGATTGATTGTTTGTTTGAGGTTTAAGGAAAGGTCCTTGGAACCTCTAACGATAGGAAAGGTTCTATCGTTGTAAGATGGACTGAATGATTGATTGCTTGTTTGAGGTTTAAGGAAAGGTCCTTGGAACCTCTAACGATAGGAAAGGTTCTATCGTTGTAAGATGGACTGAATGATTGATTGCTTGTTTGAGGTTTAAGGAAAGGTCCTTGGAACCTCTAACGATAGGAAAGGTTCTATCGTTGTAAGATGGACTGAATGATTGATTGTTTTCGAGGCAAAGGTTCCATCCTTAAAACCCCGATGATGAAAATTGATTTTGAGGCTAAGGAGCTTTCCTTAGGACCTCGAGCGAAATTTATATGAAAGTAATTGAAATTGGAATAATTTTCTTCGAAAGTGTGAATTTTCATAATAGGTGAGTGCAAAAATTTAAACTTCGATAAGATGAGTGAATCTTGATGATGACAATAACACTGACAAATTATGTAAAGGGAACGGATGTTTGGAATCAATATCCAAGGTTCATCTAATATTTTCTTCAGTAAATATAGATTCCCTTGTGAGATATGTCATCCAAATAAGGTTAAAGCTTAACTACCCCAAAATGTTATGCCTAGTAGACCTAATAGGATGCGTCTCAAGAGTAATAAAAATTACTCTTTACTCAGCCATTCCAACCTAAAGGCATTGTCCCATGGTTTTAATATCAGCATGGACGAAACTATCTTATAAGAAAAGAAATTCCTTGAAAAGAAAAACTGAAACGCGAAAGAAAATGCTGATAATAAAACTAAAGGACAAGAAAAACGGATCAGATCGCTTCTTTCTTCCACAATACTTCAACAGGGTGAGTAGAGGACCATTATGGGAGTGAACTGGTCGGGAAAGACTGTCGTGTCCAGTCTATCTGAATCATTGCTGGATCTGGTTCAGGAACAAAAGCTTGTATTTTATCTAGCAATTCTTCAGCAGTTGTTGCGGATATTATGATTCGCCGAGCCACTCTTGATATGAAATTCTTCTGCATAGCATAATCCATAAAAGCTATCAGACCTGTAAAGAAATTGTTAACATTTAAAAGCCCAATGGGTTTCTTATGCAAATTAAGTTGGGCCATGGAAGCAATTTGAAAGACTTCTCCCAACGTGCCAAAACCACCTGGTAGAGCGATAAAAGCATCAGCATTTAAAAGCATTTGTAACACACGCTCTTGCAAATTTTTAACCACTAATTCTTCTCCAATCGTGCCCCCAGAAACAAATTTCAAAGGTCCAGGGATGATGCCCAAAACTTGACTTCCTCCTAAAGATGCTGCTGATGCTACACCTCCCATTAATCCGACACTACCTCCTCCATAAACTAAATGTATTTTTCGCTCAGCTAATACTCTACCCAAATGGTTGGCTGCCTTTAAATACTCTTCATCTTTTCCAGGAAAAGCCCCAGAAAATACACAAATACTTCGGGATTTACGAGTTGGGGTTTTCTCCATTCCTATCCTTATCCTTGTGAGAAAAGAGGATATATTTATAGAGATGAAGAGATAAGACAATAATTTTATTTTCAAGAGTGGATACATTATTGCCAGCTATACACAGTAGTCACGAGTATGACTCTGGTCAGGTATGGGTACACTATCGTTAAAAGAGGAGGAAAATTTTCAAAATAGCTGCTAGCATGTACAGTAGTCACTACTGTAGCTTACGTCAGGAGTAGGTATGTGATTGTTGGAAGGGAAGGAAAATTTCAAAAGTGGCAGCTATATACAGTAGTCCGTGTCAGGAGTGGGTACATTATTGCCAAAGGGGAGGAAAATTTCAAAAGCGACAGCTAGCACGTACAGTAATCGTAACTATGGCTCATGTCAGGAGTGGATACATTATCGCTGAAAGGGGAGGAAAATTTCAAAAGCGACAGCTAGTACGTACAGTAATCGTGACTTTGGTTCACGTCAGGAGTGGATACATTATTATCAAAAGGGGAGGAAAATTTCAAAAGCGACAGCTAGCACGTACAGTAATCATGACTTTGATCCTCGTCTTCCACTGGCTTTGCGTCCAGTAATGGCTTCAATGCTTTCTATGAATCGGTGATTTGCATCTCATCTAGCTTTCTCACAAACTGGCAAACAGGGTCATTTAGGGTCAGATTCCCAAGACTGTAACGATCTCGTTCTTTTTGGAAAATTATCCATAATCCAACAACCTCAAATTGCACTATTCCGCAAGAATGCGCTTCAAGAACCTCTCGAATATCTTCTAGAGATTCCTTACGCAAGCCATTCTTAATGAATCTTATTCTATCATTACGATTTCTGGTGATCACTCCTGGAGCACGACATTTATTGCCGCAAATCCACCATCCACAATTATGACAAACGCCTAGCCTCTTTGCTCTTCTTTTTTTGGCATAAGCGCTTTTACCAAAGCCGGGCATACGGGGAAAGAACGCTTCGGGAACTTCACCAGCTGAACGAACCTTAGCTTCAATTAGCCACCGCACATTATCAGGAATGCCTTTGTGCATAAATACTCTGAATCGTTCACATCTAGCTTGATAAATCTTTTTAAGAACATTTATTGGGAAGGAAGGAAAATACTTTCGTAGGGCGGAAAGAGAAGACTCCATTGATGAAGGAGGCAAAGAAAGAAATTAGTGATTGTAGGAAACGAACATAACTAACACATATTTATAGTGATGAAAGGGATAATGCGTTTATTACACTTACAGAAGCAAGTACATTATTGTCAAAAGAAAAGACAAATGACAGCTTATATGTACAGCAATCATGACTGTGGCTCTCATCTTCCACTGATTTATGTCTAGTAACGGCTTCAATGCCTTCTATAAGTCGGGGATTTGCTTCCCATCCAGTTTTCTCACAAACTGGCAAACAGGGTCATTAAAAGTTAGATTTCCAAGACTGTAACGATCCTGTTCTTTACGGAAAGTCCACCATAAATCCATAATTTCCCATTGCACTATTTCACAAGAATGTGTTTCAAAAGTTAATAGGATATCATCCAAAGATTCCTTACGCAGGCCATTCTTGATGAATTTTCTTTTATCTTCATGATTTCTGGAGATGTATCCTAAAAAGCGACATTTAGTATTACAATTCCATCGTCCACATTTATGACAGACACCTAGCCTCTTTGCTCTTCGCTTTTTGGCATAAGCGCTTTTACCAAAGCCGGGCATACGGGGAAAGAACGCTTCTGGAACTTCACCAGCTGAACGAACCTTAGCTTCAATTAGCCACCGCACATTGTCAGGAATGCCTTTGTGCATAAAGACTCTAATCCTTTCACATCTAGCTTGGTAAATCATTTTAAGAACATTTATTGGGATGGAAGGAAAGTATTTTCGCATGGCGGAAAGAGTAGAATCCATTGATAAAAGAAGAATTTGAGAGAAGAGATGAAGAAATCAGTTATTGTAGGAAACTGAAATAACCGATTATGAGAGTCAGAGAGTATTGCATCCGCTACTTAACCGGAAAGAAGAACACGCATTTATAGCGATGAAAGGATAACGTGTTAATTACGCTTACAGGAACAAGTATATTATTGTCAAAAGAAAAGACAAATGACAGCTTATATGTACAGGAATCATGACCGTGGCTCTCATCTTCCCCTGATTTATGTCCAGTAATGGCTTCAATGCCATCTATAAGTCGGGGATTTGCTTCCCATCTAGTTTTCTTACAAACTGACAAACAGGATCGTTTAAAGTCACATTCCCAAGACTGTAACGGTTTCGTTCTTTATGGTAAGTCCTCCATAAACTGATAATTTCACCTTGCACTTTTCCACAAGAATGCGTTTCAAGAGTCTCTCGGATATCTTCCAGAGATTCCTTACGCAGGCCATTCTTAATGAATTTTCTTTTATCTTCACGATTTATGGAGATGTATCCTAAAAAGCGACATTTAGTAATACAATTCCATCGCCCACATTTATAACACACGCCTAGTCTCTTTGCTCTTCGCCTTTTGGCATAACGGCTTTTACCTAAACCGGGCATGCGGGGCATAAATGCATCTGGAACTTCACCCGCCAGACGGACCTTAGCTTCAATTATCCACTGCACATTATCAGGAATGCCTTTGCGTGTAAAAACTCTGATTCTTTCACATCTAGCAAGGTAGATCTTTTTAAGGACTTTTATTGGAAAGGAAGGAAAGTATTTTCGCAGTGCAGAAAGAGTGGAATCCATTGATGAGAGAAGAATTTGAGAGAAGAGGGAAATGAATCAGTTATTGAAGGAAACTTAGATAACCGACTGGAAGAACATGCATTTATAGCGATGAAATGGATAACGTGTCGATTACACTTACGGGAGCAAATACATTATTAAAAGAAAAATGGAAAATTTTAACTATGATAAATTGTATGTACAGTGATTGTGACTGTGGCTCACATCTTCCACTGGTTTTACGTCCAGTAACGGGATTGATGGCTTCTATGAGTCGAGGATTTGCTTCCCATCCAGTTTTATTACAAGCTGACAAATATGGTCGTTTAACGTCAGATTCCCGGGACTGTATCGTTCTCGTTCTTCATGAAAAATGCTCCATAAATCGAGAAGTTCACGTTGCACGGATCCACAAGAATGCGTCTCAAGAGTCAATTGGATATCATCCAATGAGTCCTTACTCAGGCCATTCTTAATGAATCGTATTTTATCTTCTCGATTATCAGAGATCATCCCTAAAGAACGACATTTAGTATTACAGGTCCAGCGTCCGCATTTATGACAGACGCCTAGTCTCCTCGCTCTTCGCTTTTTGGCATAAGAGCTTTTGCCTACACCAGGCATGTGAGACACAAATGCCTCTGGGATTTCACCTGCCAGACGAACCTTAGCTTCAATTAACCACCGCACATCTTCAGGGATTCCTTTATGCATCAGAGCTCTTAATCGTTCACAGCGAACTTGGTAGATCTTTTTGAGGATGTTCATTGGGAGAGAAGGAAAATATTTTCGCAAGGCAGAAAAAGTAGGATCCATTTTCTAGGAGAAAGTAAAAGAAAGGAGGGAGGAAAGGATCAGTTATTATGGGCAACTGAGAGAACCGACTTGAGAGTCACGGAGTACCGTATCCGCCGCTTAACCGGAAAAGTGAATCCTACTTTATTTTGATGTGATAGATATTCCATCCAGCTGACGTCGATTCAGTCCTTGATTATTGAATTCATTGTCCGCTTTTGACGAATTTTCAACGACAATATTTCTTGATGTCTGCCTTATCTTTGACGATAGTTATCACTCATCTTGGATGCTGCTAAGCTGGCATCAATTCTGTTCTTTTAGGTGTAGCCTCAATTGCCAGGCTTTTGACGATATTGTATGCTTTATCCTTGGATTCCTGATGGGGCTGGGTCCAGCGTATTAGCTATGCGTCCAATTAGTAAGAGCTGATGTCATTAAGATCTCAGCTTATACTGCTGCAATCATGCTGCGGACATGCTTTTCATTTGATCCCTGTTATGTAAAAGCCATGCATGCATGATGTGAAATGCATGAATGCAAGGCATGTGTAATTGATGGTTTTTTTTTTTTTTTTTTTTGAATCTAGCTCTTCATGTCTTTGCTTTACTTTACTGGATCTTCTTTGTGATTTCCTTCTCGGACTATTATTGAATCTCTTTATGCTTTCCAGCTGTTGTCCATTGTCTCAAAAGCCCAACTCTGTTCAAAAATCCTCTTTCCTTGCCTTATTTTTGAATTTTGACCTCAATTTTCTTTAATGCCCGCCTCATATTTTATGCTTCTCTGGATAATTGTCCCTGTTGAAATATTCGTGAGCATGATTCTTTCCTGCTGACATAGACATGTTAAGACTTCTGAAATGATCATTCAGGCTACCACCAATGCTATCTCCCAAAGATTTGTTACTCCTTCTTCTTTGTTAGCCTATGTTCTGTGCTGCTCGCAAAGCAGGACCTCAATCTTACCTGTTTTAATTCACAAAGCTTATCAAAGTAATCTACGGTCTTTGTTTTTTTCTAAGTTTTAATTATTACTATTCTTCCTTCAAAAGTCACAATTTATTGCACACTTAATGCTAGTAGGAATGTGAGATTTGAAGGAAAAGAACTGGATAGAAGCGACTTTAGCATTTTGAACGTGAGAATCTAAGGTAAGTTAAAGAGAATTGGCTTTTATTTATGGGTAAAAGAATATGAAAATCTTAGGTACAGATAGATAATGAAAGTGTAAGGGAAGAAAGCTCTCTTTGACAACTTTGATCAAATAAACTTTGGTAACCCTGTATCCACTTCTCCCCTTCTGTTCAAAAATTTCTTCATTATGCAAAGTATTTCTTTACTGCATCCGAATTTACTGGCTTCGGTAATTCTCGTCCATCCATTTCTGTCAGAATTAGTGCCCCTCCTGAAAATGCTTTCTTCACGACATATGGCCCGTCATAATTTGGTGTCCATTTTCCTCTTGAATCATGTTGCATGGGTAAAATTTTCTTGAGCACTATGTCACCTTCGTGAAATTGTCGTGGGCGAACCTTTTTGTTGTAAGCACGAATCATCCTTCTTTGATAAAGTTGCCCATGGCAGAGGGCTATCATTCTTCTTTCATCAATTAGATTTAATTGCTCGTATCTAGCTTTGACCCATTCTGCTTCTCCTAATTGAGTATCCATTAGTACCCTTAATGAAGGAATTTCAACTTCGATAGGCAATACAGCCTCCATACCGTATACCAGAGAAAAAGGTGTTGCTCCAGTAGAAGTACGGGTAGAAGTTCTATAAGCATGCAGTGCAAAAGGTAACATCTCATGCCAGTCCTTGTAAGTGACGATCATCTTTTCAACAATTCTCTTGATATTTTTATTGGCCGCTTCTACTGCACCATTCATCATCGGTCGATAAGGTGCTGAATTGAGATGCTTGATTTTGAATTGCCGGCACAAAGTCTGCATCATTGCATTATTCAGGTTCGTGGCATTGTCTGAGATGATACACTCTGGCGGTCCATAGCGACAAATGATTTCTTTCTTAATGAACCGGCATACCACCTTTTGAGTTACGCTTGCATAAGACACAGCTTCTACCCATTTAGTAAAGTAGTCAATTGCAACTAGGATGAATTTGTGACCATTGGAAGCTTTAGGGGTAATCGCTCCAATAACATCGATTCCCCACATGGCAAAAGGCCAAGGTATTGCTGTTACATTAAGAGGAACAGGTGGAGCTTGGATCTTGTTGGCATATATTTGGCATTTGTGACATTTTCTTACGTGATTGACGCAATCACTTTCCAATGTGAGCCAATAGTAACCAGCCCTCATTATTTGTCTTGCCATAGTATGACCACTAGTGTGTGCTCCACATATTCCAGAATGAACTTCTTCCATGATCTTTCGTGCTTCATGAGTATCTACACAGCGAAGTAGCATCGAGTCTGGGGTTTTCTTGTAAAGTATGTCTAGGTTTAAAAGAAAACCCATTGACAATCTTCGTAGAAATTTCTTGTCATTTTCTGATACTTCTGGTGGATATACTCTTTCTTGGAGGTATTTCTTGATATCGTGATACCAAGGCTTTCCATCCAATTCTTCTTCGATGCTCATGCAATAAGCTGGAGAATCTATTATTCTCATCTCGAACACAGGAGTATGCTCGGGGTCACTGATCTTGTACATAGCAGCCAAAGTAGCTAAAGCATCCGGTATTTGATTATCTTCCCTTGGAAGATGATGGAAGCTTATACTGTTGAATTTTCGAGCTAAGTCTAGTATGAGCTTTTGGTAAGGGATCAATTTTGAATCCCTTGTCTCCCATTCTCCGTTGATTTGATATATGACTAATGCGGAATCCCCATAAACTCGGAGATCTCGCACTTTCAATTCCAGTGCCATTTGGAGTCCCATAGCACATGCCTCATACTCTACTATATTGTTGGTACAAGGAAATGTAATTTTTGCTGTAAGAGGGAATTGCTCTCCACTTGGAGAGATGAGTATGGCTCCAATCCCTTGTCCCAAAGCATTAGATGCTCCATCGAATGCCATTTTCCATGTTTCATCATCTTTAGAGACTTCCTGTTCTATCGTCATTATATCTCCATCAGGAAACTCCATTTTCATTGGCTCATAATCATCCAATGCTCTATCAGCCAGATATTCAGCAATCACACTCCCTTTTACAGCCTTTTGGGTGACATACTGTATGTCGTATTCAGACAACAGCATTTGCCATTTTGCGATCCTGCCTGATAAAGCTGGTTTCTCAAAAATGTACTTAATGGGATCAGTCTTGGAGATTAGCAATGTGGTGTTGTTGAGCATGTAGTGTCGTAGTCGGTGTGCTACCCATGCAAGGGCACAACAGGACTTTTCTACTATTGAGTATTTCGCTTCATATGTGGTAAGCTTCTTGCTCAAATAGTAAATTGCGTGCTCTTTCTTGCCTGTCTCATCACGTTGACCCAATACGGATCCTAATGAAGAATCCTGTATGGATAAATATAGAATCAACGATTCTCCAGATCGGGGTGGTACCAAGACTGGTGGATTTGATAGATATTGCTTGATTTTCTCGAATGCTTCTTGGCATTCGTTATTCCACTCGATCGGATTGTTCTTCTTCAGTGATTTGAAAAGAGGTTCACACTTGGATGTCAATTGTGAAATGAACCTTGCTATGAAGTTGATTCTGCCCAGGAAACTTCTTACTTGTTTTGGAGTCTTCGGGGGTTGCATTTCTTGTATTGCTTTGACTTTACTCGGGTCAACTCGAATCCCATCCTTGCTGACCATGAAACCCAATAACTTTCCTGAAGAGGCTCCAAAAATACATTTGGCAGGATTCAACTTCAGTTGATATTTGCGAAGTCTATCGAATAGTTTTCTTAGCACTTTTAGATGCCCCTTAGCAGTGAAAGTTTTGGCGATCATGTCGTCTACATATACTTCAATTTCTTTATGCATCATGTCATGGAATAATGCAACCATGGCTCTTTGATATGTAGCACCAGCATTCTTTAACCCAAAAGGCATCACCTTGTAGTAGAAGGTACCCCAAAGGGTTATAAAGGCAGTTTTTATCATATCATCTGGATCAAGTTTGATTTGATTGTATCCAGAGAAGCCATCCATGAAGGAAAAATAGGAGTTTCCTGCGGTATTATCCACCAGCGTATCAATGTGAGGAAGTGGGAAGTTATCTTTAGGACTGGCTTCGTTCAATGGCCGGTAGTCCTGACAAACTCTTAGTTTCCCGCTTTCTTTCTTTTCGACTGGAACAATGTTAACCACCCATTCTGTATATTCAGCGACCCCAAGGAATCCTGCATCCCACAGCTTTCGAATCTCATCTTTCACTCTTAAGATTAGATCCGGCTTTAATCTTCGTAACTTTTGTCTGACAGGCTTCGCCCCAGGTTTCAAGGGTATTTTGTGTAGTACTATGTCTGAGCTTAAGCCAGGCATATCTTGGTATGACCAAGCAAACACATCCACATATTCTTTCAATAAATGGACTAATTCTTCTTTTTCTTCAGGAGGGAATAAAGTGCCAATCTTGACTTCTTTTACATCCTGACTGTCTCCCAGGTTGAATACCTCAGTTGGTTCTTGACTTGTTGCCCTTTCTTTTTCATCTCGCTCAATCATTTTTAATAGCTCAGGAGATACTTGAAGATCTTCGTCATCCGAGTCGGTAGTGTTTACAGGATTATCAAAGTTCATTCTTTCATTGTCATCAAAGAGAGTTTTGGGTCTGCATTATCCAGAGAGAAAAGAAAGAGAAGAAAAAAAAAATGGCACGAATGAGATGGATGCAAACTGGTACTTTATTTACAATGTGCATAAATCACAACTTTATTGGAATAAAAAGCAATAACTAAAAGGTTCACTTAAACAAAGACTACACCCTATTGATTGAACCTTTCTTTAGGAGGTTTTTACTATTAGATTACTTTGGAAAGCTTTCGATTATAACAGGCAGTTCTATCGCCTCCCAATTGTTCAGCACATCCCGTGGGCCACAAGGTTGAACAAGCTCCTCCTCTTCAGGTGAATCGCTGATGATTGCCTGAATAGAAAGACTTTCAAAAGACTTGTTGATGTTGATAGTCAGCTTGCCTTCATTGTCATTTTTTGGAATGAGACCACCACTCACGAACGTTTCGGTGATTTCAGGGATATCCAGATTTCTTTCCTGGAGAGGATGCCCTGTTAATCGTGCAATCCTCTTTTCTCTCTTTTCAGCTATTGCCTTCATTTTATCATGTCTTGTCGGTGTGAAGCCTAGGCCGTATTTCCCTTCATTTGTGGTGATTTTCAATGGTTCTGTGATTCCTTGTAAATCTTGTCCCAGTCCTAACCCCGGTGAGTATCCTCCTTTTATCATGAGTTTGGCAACCATGCGACTTGTTTTAGAGATGCTAGGAATGGGTTCTTCTCCATATTCGCTGACATAAGCAGCATTGACAATCTCAAAAGACCTGAAGGAGCAATCAGGTATATTTTCATTGACTTCGACATATTGAGCATCCGCAGGTCTTGATAGCAGGATGTCTTCTTCAGCGAAGACCGTGATTATCTTTCCTTCAATAATGAATTTCATTTTCTGGTGTAATGAAGAAGGAATTGCTCCGGCCATATGGATCCATGGTCTTCCCAGCAGGCAGGTATAAGATGGACAAATATCCATGACTTGGAATGTGATGTGGAAAAGACAGGGACCAATCCCTATTGGTAGCTCTATTTCTCCAACAACATCTCTCTTCGTTCCGTCAAATGCTCGAACAACAATATGACTGTTGTTGAGGTATGATGGGTCTAAACCAATCTTATGTAAGGTTTCGAGTGGCATTACATTTAGAGCTGACCCATTGTCGATAAGAACTCTGGCCATAATCCGATCTTTGTATTTAATCGAAATATGCAGAGCCTTAGAGTGACCTCTTCCTTCTGCTGGTATCTCATCGTCAGTGAATGTGATGAGATTTTGTGCCGTGATGTTGTTGACAAGGTGGTCAAAGTTGTTCACGGAGATATCTTGTTCAACATAAGCCTTATTCAGGACTTTGAGAAAAGCTTCTCGATGGGCATCAGAACTTAAGAGTAATGAAAGTATGGAGATCTTTGCTGGCAGATGGTTCAACTGCTCCACGATACTGTATTCACTTTGCTTTATGGGTTTGAGAAACTCAGTAGCTTGTTCATCTGTTACTGCTCGAGGCATCTCTTGCTCTTTAGATGTGTTAATAGGTCCATTTGCTGGATCCGTAACATTCTTCTCTTGTTGGAGCTTGTTCATTTGCTCGGGAGAATAACACCGACCGCTTCTAGTCATGCCCCCAACTTCTAACGGAGTTGATGTGATGTTAGAAGTATAGCCATAGTTCCATGGAACAGTTTTATCTGATTTGTACGGGAATGGCTTTGGAACTTGAATTCTTAAAGGCTTGAGAGCAGATTTTGAGATTGGAATGACTAGTGGTCTTGGCATGATATTGACTTCTTGTTCTTTAATTATCACATTCACGTCATCCTCTTTATCTGACATAAAAACGATGATTTGGGAGGAGTCCATGAGACTTTGTAGACTTTTACGGAATTCTGGGCATTCTTGGATAGAATGACTCTTACTGTTATGAAAGTTGCACCACTCCTCATCCTCGACTTCTTTATTTCCAGAAGACTTTCCTATGATAATCCCTTCTTTCACAAGGCATGAATATACATGCTTAAGAGGGGTTATGATATCATTGACTGTTTTCTTCATCGGCCAGTATTCTTCCATCATATTGACTGGTTTGGCTTGATGAGGAGGCAATGGATTATGAGTGACGTTTGGTTCATCGGAAAAGTCCAACCACTTTGACTCAATTAATTGTTGGACTATACGCTTCAATGCTATGCAATTTTCCAGTCCGTGGCCCACGGTACCATCATGATATGGGCAATTTATGTTAGGGTCATACCACCTTGGATACGGGGGTTCCAATGGCCTTGTAGGAATTGGGCGAATAAGTTGACTTTCGATGAGTTTTGGATACAGCTCAGTATAAGTCATGGGAATTGGTGCGAAGATTTCTCTTGGTCTTGGTGCAGGTACTGGAGGAGTTGGAACAGGTGGCCGTAACTGATTAGGTCTGTTGGGAGGATAATTGTTGGGTCTATTGGGAAGATAATCATTGGGCCTATTGGGAGGATAATCATTGGGCCTATTGGTAGGGTAATAATTGGGCTTATTGGCAGAATAGGATAGGCGAGGTCCGGTGGCCACAGTACCCACGAAGGGAATCCCTCTTCCTCTTCCTATTTGTTGTATTTCTTCATCTTTTCTTCTGGAAGGTCCTCCTCTTTTCATAGGATCGCTAAAGGATTCAGTAATCTTCCCAGTCCTGATACCATGCTCGATCCTTTCTCCAGACATTACTACGTCGGAGAAGTTAGTTGCCGCATTGCCAATAAGTTTGTCATAATATGGGTATTTCAGTGTCTGGACAAACAAAGTGACCATTTCTCTTTCTGTCATGGGTGGCTGAACCTGTGCAGCTAAGTCCCTCCACCGCTGCGCATATTCCTTGAAAGTTTCTGGCTTTTTCTTCTCCATGTTTTGGAGAGTTTGGCGATCCGGAGCCAAGTCCATAACGTGTTTATAGTTGCCGATGAAGGCCTGAGCAAGGTCATTCCAAGTTTTTATGTTCCTTGGACCTTGGCTTAGATACCACTGTAATGCTGATTTTGTGAGACTTTCCTGAAAAAGTGCGATCCACACCTTTTCATCTTTTGTGAGTGGTTGTAGTCTCCTTAGGAACAATGTGATGTGAGTGATGGGATCACTCGTTCCATCGTATTTCACGAAATCTGGCACCTTAAAATCTGAAGGGATTACGACGTCTGGCACTAAGCAGAGGTCATCCACCGAGAGAGATCCGAATATAGTGCCTCCTTCAATGGCTCGCAGTCGCTTTTCTATTGTTTCGAGTTTTTGAGATTCTGCTTCTTCTTTTGGTAATGTCTTCTTCTCTTCCTGTACAGTGTCTTGTTTCAGGTGAACACTAGCAGACGGTCCTGATTCTTGAAACAGGTTTTCTTGGACTGAGACTCGTTGCGGGGTGAATCCCGGGGGATAAGTGGGATCTTGTACTTCTTTGATGGGGACTTGAGTTGCTTTCCCTTTGATTAATTCCATCAATTGTCTCATCTGTTCTGACATACTTTCAATCTTGGACTCCATCTCCATGAGACGTCCTTCGGCTTGTTCTGCCATTAATCTTGTTTGGAGTCGAGTTGAATATCGGTGTTGAGGTCCAATTTTACCCTTTTAAAGGAATATTTATTTTATTAGATTCTATGTGTGTATGATTGATGTGATGGATGCATGCATGAATATTGTAAATACTTGGTGAAAGAAAAACTATAATGGAATTTCTCAATTACATTCAGCAAAAGGTTTGTTTAAAAGAAACGACCCAAAGTACAATACTGCTTTCTGGCCTTAGATATGAACTCCATCATTCTTTGAACATTTACTGATGGAGTAGGACAGCTCAGTTCTTCTAACTCCTTGGCTTCTTCGCCCATTAGTTGGGCTTGTTCTGTAACTTTTCTGACTTCTACCAAAAATGTTTGCAATTGATCTTGAGAAAATCTGTATTGATCTTCCCAGTATCTGACTCTCATCTCTTTTTGATCGGTTTCATCAACCAATTGGGAGATGACTTGTTTTTGGTATTCAACTTTCTCTTCGAGGAGTTGTGTTTTGTGACCGAGCTGTTGCATGTCAAGGAGCATCCTCTTGTTCTTCTCCTTTTCTTCCTCTAGTTCTTTCTCCAACTCTCTTTTCGCCAATTTTCTGATGACCTCTTCAGATAGAACTATTCCTTCCTTCCGGTTATTTCTCCATTCATAATAAGCAGTGGGAGAAATAATAGGCCCCGACTTCAATATGAAAATTCTTTTCCACGCAACTGAAATACCCATTGCGAGCTTATTTGAATTTGGATCTTCGTGTGAAAATTCCAACTTACTCAGATTATGCGTCATGGGTATAAATTGCATAGACCCAAATTGTTTTCGTACTTGAGCTGGGGCATAACTTGTTCCTCCCCATATACCTAAGAGAGGAACCCACGGGCAATTGCCGCAACGGTAGACAACGCGGGTGGAGGTAGACCAGGGGGCTCTCCATTCAATTTGGAATTCGGTGATGTTCTTGAAATAATCAACCCATGCTTCCTTGCTGTCGTGATGAATGGTTTCACTTTTCAAAAAGGCTTCGATTGGGATGAAGTCCTTTGAAAAGCGATTTCCAAAATGTTGCTTCTCACAAGGAAGGTGGCTTTTGATCCAAATGTTGAGGAGATGTGAACATCCTATGAATTTGCCCCCTCTTTGGCGACAAAAGTTTAATGCCCTGATAGTTTCACATAATATTACTGAGGTCGGATTTATTTGAGCATTGCAGATTTGCTCAAATAGTGTAATGATGTCTCCTTCAATGAATCCGACGATTCTTGGGAAGACTACCAGGCCATATATCGCCAAGGCGAAAAGCTTGCGTCGTTGATTTTTCTGAGGGAGAACGTGACTTAATTGTTTTAAGTCGATCCAACTGATAAATTTTTGAGATCCTTTTGTTGCAAACTTGGTTTGAAGACTGGAAGCTGGCATATCCAATAATTTTGCTAGGGCTCGATGAGGCTCCGTTCTTCTATCATGTTGATAAGTCTCGATTGGATAGTCGGAGGACCAACCCAAGAGGCTGTTGTATTCTTCAATGGTTGGAACCAGATCCATCTTATCGAAAGAAAAGCATCGATAAAATGGATCCCAAAATTGTATTAGAGCCCGGACAAGTGATGCATCAACGGTAACCTTTAGTAGGCAAGTGATGTGACCATATTTTGCCGTAAAAGCTTCCCGATCAGTAGAATTCCAACTATTCCAGACTTGCAATAATTCCGTGGTGTCGTTCTGATTTATCCGGACCGATACCTGGTCCTTAAGCTGTACGTGAGAATGGGATGTCAGAGCATCTCCGTGAAGCTTTTGAGCCGTTTCGGAATATTCCATAGCTTCAGGCTGAGTTTCGATTACCGTGTCATTCCATGATCCAGTAACAGCCGTGGGAAGATAATCGAGAATATCCATGATAATAGTTCTTTCACCAAATACTTATCTTTAATGATGAAATGTATATGCCGGAAAAATAAGGAAAAATAGAGTTAGTAAAAAAAAATAACACATAGGATCATACAAACATATAGATAAAACAAAACCTATGGAAATGGGAACCGAGGTATGGGAAATTCTTAATGGCTGGTTCTAAGGTAGAGTAAGGAATTCTACATGCAGAAGGTGGTTTATCAAAAAGGCAAGGGATAGTTCCCGAATCCCGTCACTGAATCATAGTGACGGCCCGATTCCTTACCCTCTAGGGTTTATGTAAGGAATGGATTAATTCGAGTCGTAGCTTTTCGTGGGCCCATGCAGAGACTAACCGTCTCAGAAGGCAATACACTACTTTGCTACTTTGAAACCGGTGAAGGCTTGGAGACCGTGGCCTCACAAGGACAGCAACACCAATTCCGCTTAGAAAGAATCGTGTTTGATTTAAGGAAGCTCGGTATAGAGCTTCATTTTGTGAATGCGTTATGCATGTTTACTTAAGTAAATATAATATATAAATCCACATAATAGTAAAGCAAAGTAAATCAAAACAAATCAACTTTAGGCTCGACTCACTAACGTCATCTCCCCAGCGGAGTCGCCAAGCTGTGGCAACATGCGGATCGTTTTCGGGAGTCGCCACCAATCAGTTTTCTTAGGTCGATTGGATACCTAAAATATGGTCTGCGAGAGTTCGGGGATTGGGAGTACGGTTACGTTAAAACAACTTTGTTAAAACGCCCAAAAATTGGCACCTTAGTTGATTTTAATTTTGTTTTGCTTTGCTTTTAAAAAAAATTTCAGTTAATTTTCAAAATTAGAAATTTTAACTGGATTAGTCGAAATGTGGATTTTTTAATTAATTTATATAAAATTTGATACTTCCGAACCATGGACTCTGCCGAGTCATTTGGACACGGAAGATTTTGATTCCGAACCATGGACTCTGCCGAGTCATTTGGACACGGAATTTGGTGAAATTTTAAACAATTTTATCCATATTGTAAAAAATATGGATTTTTATCTTTTTATTTAATTTATTTATTTTTAAAAAGTTTGATATTTTCCAAACCGTAGATCCTGCCGGATCATCCGGATATGGAAATTGATTTATCGTAATTATTTAATTCTTATTATTATGAAATTAATTTTTAAATGGTAATTCTTTTTGTTTATGAATGATTTTTAATACTAACTAAAAAATTTATCTTTATATTTTTACTTCTTTTTTTACTTTCTTTCTTTTTCTTCTTTTTTACTTATTTTTACTTTTTTTTTAATTTTCTTTTAATTTCTTTTCTTTTCTTTCTTTTTTATTCTTTTCTTTCTTTCTTTTCTTTTTCTTTTTCTTTCTTTTATCTTTCTTTTCTTTTTCTTATCTTTCCTTTCTTTTTTTTATCTTATCTTTCTTTTATTTTTCTTTCTTATCTTTCTTTTATTTTTCTTGTCTTTTCTTTCTTTCTTTTCTTTTTCTTATCTTTTCTTTTATTTTTTTTATCTTTCTTTTCTTTCTTATCTTTCTTTTATTTTTCTTTCTTATCTTTCTTTTATTTTTCTTATCTTTCTTTTTTTTTTCTTGTTTACTTTTTTTGTTTTCTTGTTTAATGAAAGATATTTATTATTTTAAAGGATTACTCAATTTATAAAAGAATTAAAAAAATAATAATAATTAATTTTTATTTAATAAGAAGTTAATTTAAAAGAATTAAAGAGTTTAAAAATAAAAATTTTGATCATGGTACGGGGCGTTGTTACTCAGCCAGACCCTCTTCACCAGGTGAAGCAGCTCAAAAGCGGGCACGAGACAGTTTCCAGCCAATATACCATGAACTTAAAATTTTTATTTTTTTTTTATTATTATTTATTATTTTTTTATTATTTTTTTATTATTTTTTTTTATTAAGAGAACCAAAAATTTTAAACAAAAGAAGAAAAGTTTTGATATTTATTTAATTTATTTTGGAATAAAAGATTATTTAACCGAAAACTTATATGTATTTTAAAAAAAAAGTCTTGATATTTTTATTTTTATATTCTTCTTTGTCTGATGAAAGATTTTTTTTTTTTTAATTTTAATTTATATTTCTGAAAATATATCTAATCAATAAGTCAAAAATATTTAAGAGAAAATTCAATTATTTTTGTTTTATTTTGTATTATTTTGAAATTATTTGATTAAGATTTTTATAAAAGAAACAAAAAGTTATATAATTTAATAAGTAAAATATTACTGAATAAAATATTAACCCAAAATTTTTACGCTTTTTATTCTTTTTATTAATAAAGAAAACTAAAAAAAATTATATATTAATAGATAATTAATATATTAGTCTAAAGTTTTTTTTTATTTTTTATAAAGAAAAAATTTATTTTATATATTTTATTTAAAAATATTTCCGAGCCATGAATCCTGGCGGATCATTTGGTCATGGAGTTTTAATTTTTTTTTTATTTCATTAATTATTAATTTTAAAGATGTATTAAAAGAATGATTTTATGTTTATTTATTTATTTATTTTATTTTTGAATTATTTCATTATGTTTGTTTATTAAAAGGAATAAAAACTTTGTTTCAAAATAAAAAAAAGTAATTTTTATTAGCCTTTAGAAAATTATTCACGTAAAATTCCTTTTTTTATCTTTTAATCATAAAAAAAATTCAATTAATAAAGTGGGGCTTTTTGGCCATCCACTTTAATAACACAATAATAATAAAAGTTAGCACAATTAATATAGTTAGATTAGTTGGATTAGTTAGTTAATAACAATAAAAAAGGTTAGTAAAAGTTAGATTAAATTAATTAACAACAATAATAAAAATTAGCCAAGTTTAATTAAATTAATTGTTAACAACAATAATAAAAAGTTAGTCAAGTTAATTAAATTAATTAATTAACAACAATAATAAAATTTAGCCAAATTAATTAATTGTTAATTAACCAAGTTGATTAAATTAATTAACAATAATAAAAGTTAGTAATAATGCAAAAATTAAAAGGTTAGTAACAATAATAATGTTAAAAGTTAGTTGTTAGTAAGTTAGTTAACAAGTTAATAATAACAAAAAAAAAAGGTTAGTAACAATAACAATAATAAACAAATAAATACACAAGTAAAAAAAAATAGAGTTAGTAATTAATTCTGAAAAAAAAACAAAATAAAAAGATTAGTGACCAAAATGAAAAGAATTGAAAAGATGAAGTATTAAAGTAGAATTTTACCTAAAAGTTGAAATTTTTGAATTTTGCTGGGTACAGGCGCGACGCGAGCGCGAGGGGGGAAAGGGGCTGGCGGCCGGCGGCGGCTGGGCCAGGGGCAGGGGGGACGGCGGGGGTGGCGCGGCGGCACGGGCACGGGACGGCGAGCGACGGCACGGCGGAGACAGCGGCCGGCGAGGGGCGGAGGTCCGAGGAGAAAGAAGGAAAAGGAGGGAAAAGAAAAGGGGACGCGGCGGCGGGCCAGCGGGGCGACGGCGGCACAGGCACGGCGGAGGCGGGACGGCGGGGCGACGGCGGCACGGGCACGGCGGAGGCGGCGACGGTGAGGAGAGAGGCACGGCAGAGAGAGAGAGAGAGAGAGAGAGAGAGAGAGAGAGAGAGAGAGAGAGGGAACAGCAGTGAAAAAAAAATTTTGGCTTTCTGGGGAAGAAGGGAAGAGGGCTGGGGCTAAGGGCTGTAATTTTCTCTTTTTTTTGAAACGGAGCTCTAAGTTTTTTTGCTATTTTTTTCTGTGTTCAGCACAAAATTTGGGGGGCTATTTATAGAGGAAGTTTAGCTGAACTGTTGATGGATAAATTAATAAAAAATTTCAAACTTATCTCTTAAATTGGTAAAATGACAATTTTAGTCATTTACGTCTCTCAGCCTCTGGATAAGTTCCTGAAGCTTCTAATTTTGACAATTTTGTCGTTTTCTGTCAATTTGAGCCAAAAACGTCGGCAGGCTCAAAATTTTATGTGACAAACTGCCAAATGCTCCTGGAACTTTCAGAATTTGTCAATTTTGCCTGAAACTTCTTAATTTTGTCATTTTTACCTCAAACTTTTAAATTTTGTCATTTTTATGGAGTTTTCTTTTTTTTTCTTTCAAACATACACATATACACACATATATCAAATCTTCACAAAACAAAACAAAAAAAAAATATATATATATTTTAAACTAATTAAAAAAAATTTAGTAATAATAATAACAATAATAATAATAATAATACATTTTTTTTATTTAATTTTTTTTATTTAATTTTTTTAAAATTATTTTAATGGCCGGACGAAATTGGGTGTCAACAATGACCAAATAAGGTCAATCGTACATCATTAAATTACTAGACTTGTAATAAAAATAAAAAATATATATTGTGTGGACAGTTCTCAACCTTTAAGGAATAATTGCAAATTGCCCCTCAATATTTAGGTAACATTACAATTTACCCCTCTTATGATAGTCATTATAATAGTTATTTTCTAGTAATTTTAATACGTATAATATTTTTTTACAGTTAATTGATATTTTAAATTATAAGTTTTTTTCTTTCTATATTTGTCAATTAATTGCAAAAAAGGTAATATATAGACTTAAGTTATTTGAATATGACTACCGTACAGTCTAAATTAAGATTTTAGAAGTTGCTGTTGGATAATATTAAAAAGAAAATGGATAAAGTGTATATTTATGAAACCAAAGGGAGCAAAGTGTAATTTCACCAAATTGTAATTAACCCAACCTTTAATTATTATTCTGTTTTAGTTCCTAACCTATTAAATGTTTTGCTTTGGCCCTAAATCTTTTAAATTTGCTTATATATTCTGTAACTTTCTTCCAGTGAAATTCTAATTTATATATTTTGTAACTTTGTTCCAGTAAATTTAAATTATTTAATAATTTTTTGATAGTCAATTGATAGTTTAAGTTAATAATTTTTTTCTTTTTGATAAAATATTTCAATTTACAAAGAGAAATAAAAGGTAATTTAAACTATTCTTTAGCTATTAAAAAAATATTAGGTGGATTAAATTTATTGTAAAAAAGTAAATAAATAATTCAAACTATGATATAAAAAGTTGTTATCTAACAAATAAATTGAGTTAACAAATTTCATCCAGTTGGAATAAAAAAGAAACTTTTTTAATAGATTTAGAATTAGATCGAAATAGGTTTAGGACTAAAAAAAAAAAAATCGAGGGACCCTGAGGCCTATCCTTCCCTTCGCATTTATACCCAGGTGATGCGTGTTTATTGGAAAAGAAAATGCTGCTACACTTTAGCAGTTATAACCTAAGTGTAAGTTGTCGCAAGTAATAAAATCTTGAGAGTCCAAGTATCAAACTATAGGGAAGTGAATTAAGAAATACAAATTTCAAATTTTAATAAAGAAAGTTTTCGTGTAATGTATGAACAAGTGTAGACTAAAAACTCAATTTCAAGAAAATAGTTAAGGTTAGGGGGTTCATTTTTAGTATATCGGTTATGATTAATTTTAGCCCATCTTGCCACTCAACTAGAATCCACACATAGAAGATGTCTCAATCAATGAATTTAATAATCAAAATTCTAAAAATGTTAGGCATGAGTTAATATTAGCTTTTATTGATCTTAAAATGTCAAAGCTTCCTATTGGGTTTAAGTATCCATCATGCCAACATTTATCCACAAGCTCAAGATTCCAATATAGCTGGCTCAGCCACGATCTACATAAGGAATCAAGTAGCTTTTGTGTCAATGATTTGACTATGATGAATCAAAACTCCCACTAGTTGATCTTATAATGCCAACCCTTGTAAATGAGTTCAAGTATCCATCATGCCAACCTTTGACCACAATAACTTAAGATTCCAATATAACCGGCTCAGCCACAATCTACAAAGAGAATTAAGTTGCTTTTATGCCAATGATTTGAGTATGATGAATCAAGACTCTCACTTAACAAGGAGGGTAGCTAAATGATGAGAAAGTTAATACTGTTAACATTACAATCCATTCAAATTAGCCACCATAACCTTTATATCAAAAGTTTTTCTTTTTCACCTTAGCAAAAGAAAGATTAATTAGCCATGATAAAAGTAAACAACATATAAAAATATGAAATGAACACGAATTAAGAGATTAAAAGAAGAACAAGAAGAAAACACTTGGACAGAGCTTCGGTATTGAAAACAAAAATAAAACCAAAGAAAAAAAAAGCTAAATTTGATACAAAAATATAAATGAGGCCTAGGAAATAGCCTCCATCCATCCTCCCTGCAAGGTACCTATTTATAGAGCTTTTGGGTGGTTGAGTTGGTAAAATGGAATAGTAAAAGGTAGCTAAATTCAAATCAACAAAGGCAGGCTGTAATTTCTTTTAATTTTTTGACCAGTGTACACATTATAGATATCTTCTTTAGCTTCAAAATGATAGCTTGATCACTCAAATTGGACATCTGTAGCTCAAGTTATGATTTTTCTATTGAAATTGCTCTTCAACACATAGCACAGATGGTCTCATTTATGATCAGATTTCGGTTTCAATAATCAGATTTTGATAATGAAACTAGGTTTCAAAATTAAGTGGATTTGAACATCTATGTGTTGGCTTTAAAATGAATTTGAAATCACTCAGTTCTGACATCTACAGCTTCAGATAGGATTTCTCTCGTGAAGGATCGCTAAGTGATGACTTTACCTACATAAAAAAATAATTATTTACCCGTTAAATAGTAAATTGATGAATAGTAACCCAGTGAAAAAATTGCTTAAATTAGGAAAATTAATCACACTCAAAATGTATAATGATAATTTAAACCCTTAACAATAATACAATTATGAGTATTCATCACACCCGCCAACCAGGCTCTTGTTAGTCCCTAGCAAGTGCAACCTTAAAAGCTAAAAATAAACAAAACACATAATCTAACAACTCACGATACCTCATGTTGTGAATATATAACACTTGTAAACTTGACTTAAAAGCAATTAATGAAAGGAGAAAAAGTTAAGTCATTATTACCAAAGATAGATGATCACTCTCTAAGTATTTATACTCATTTTAAGGTGAGTTTGTCAACAATTTACTTTGTGTTTCTTAATCTGGAGCTTGCAAAGTGATCCAACTTCACCCCCACTAAATTCTCAAAAGGGACTGCATGTAAATGTAAGTCTAATAGTATTTATACAATGTTGTAATGAGGATGAGTTTAGTGAAAGCATGAATCGGATGTAGGCTTTTTAATGGTGGAGTTTAAGAGAATTAGTAATTTAATGAACAATAAATATGGGCATCTAAAACACCAAATACCCAAAGTCTCCTAAATCAACCCTAGTTTCCCAAATCCTCTTCAAAACACAATTCCCTATCAACACATGAATTTAGAAAACAAATATGGTTGAGTTTTAAACTTATTGAATTTAATACCTCTTTTTCTTTTTTTCTTTTTATTTTATTCCTTTTAAAATGGTTGGCCTCATTTGACTTGCACAAATATTCATGCTAAAGTTGTTATTTTTTCTTTGTTCCAAAATTGTCTCCCATGATTATGCGTTTATCTGTCAGGAAAAGATAAAAGAAGATGTCTTTCATCTTTACTTTAGTATGGATCTATATGGGTATGAGCATATATAATTTTATTTGAAAAAGAAAAAGACCAACTTTTTTTTAGATTGTCATAAAAGAAAAAGAGGCCAAATATTATGAAATGGAAGAGTCTTTTTTTTATTGTTTTTATTTTTTTAACTTTATTTTGCAAGAGCTTTTTCTTATGGTCTCGTTTTTTCCTCTTTCTACCATAAATCAAAATTTGTTTAAAACTCAACCATTCAATGGTATACATTATGATCCAAGCTCAACTCACCCCAAATTTTCTACTGTGACAATTTTAACAAAAGGTAACCCGACATATCCTAAGGTATACGTATACCTTTATTCTTTGTTTTACTGAAAACAACATATTCATTTTAATTTTCTAATGCCAATAATTATATAAGTATCACTAGTTTCAAGGACAATAAATGATCAAATGAATTGGAAGTGGTTAAACATATAGAGTTTTAACAAAGAATTAGGCTATAAAGCTCAGAGAGACTCACTAAGAGATAATGTACAAGGTTAGCCTTTTGGTAAGTGATTAGCCTTAAAATGTCATCTTTTTCCTTTAATTTACAAACAAGAAGTGAGATTGCATGGGTCCTTAAGGTCACCTATCCAAGCAAGATCCAGCTTAAAACACAAAGTAAACACTCTTAATAAAAAATTCACACATCCTAATAAACACTAAGGGCCCAAAAATGCTCACTGGTTATTTATTTTCCTTAGGTAACAAGCAACATACTTTAACTGTTTTAAAAAATTAACAACCATTTGAAATTTACAAGGTATACATCCAATGATGATATTTCCATGAGTTGGGTTCCTAAATGCAAACAAACAATCTAAATTCATGCTAAATGTTTCTACATGCAACTATTTATGGTTCCAAGAGAAGAAAAAAAAATGTTATGCTTATCACACAAGATAGGATGCGTCTCAAGAGTAAAAAAATTACTCTTTACTCAGCCATCATAAATTAAGGGCTTTGTCTAATGGTTTTAATATCAACATGAGAAAAACTGCCCTAAAGGAAAAGAAAAAAAATTATATGTCAACTATCCGCCCCCAACCAGATTAAGACATTGTCCCCAATGTCAAAATATAGAAAGATAGAGTGAATAAGAAATTACATGAACTGGTAGTTATTGAAAATGAAAACCTTGAAATAACTTAAATTGAAATAAAGAAAATGCTAATAGTAAACTAAAAGACAAGATAAACAGATCCACAAGTTTGATTGCACTCTTCCATAGTTCTTCGTCACTTATTAAGATTGACAACCTGTAAAGAAAAAAAAATAACAAAAATAAAATGACATTAATGTAGAGTAGTTGTAATTGTAGCTCATATCTTTCTCTAGTTTTACATCCAGTAGTGGCTTCAACGCTTTCTATGAGTAGGGGATTTGCTTCTCAACCAGTTTTCTTACAAATTGGCAAACAAGGTCTTTTAAAGTCAGATTCTCAAGACTATATTGCTCTCATTCTTTACAAAAAATACTCTATAAACCAAGAAGTTCATTTTGTACTAATCCACCAGAATGCGTCTCAAGAGTCGATCAGATATTATCCAAAGAATCCTTACTCAGATCATTCTTGATGAGTTGTATTTTATCTTCTCGATTATCGGACATCATTCCTAAAGAATGACATTTAGTATTACAAATCTATCGACCATATTTGTGATAGACTTGTAACCTTTTCGCTCTTCGCTTTTTTGACATAAGAGTTTTTGCTTAAGTCAGGCATGTGGGCACAAATGAATTTGAAATTTCACCAGCTAAACGAACTTTAACTTCAATTAACCAACGCACATCTTCAGGGATGCCTTTGTGCATCAAAACTTTTAATCGTTCACTTCTAACTTGGTAAATCCTTTTAAGATCATTTATTGAGAGAGAAGGAAAATATTTTCGCAAAGCAAAAGGGGTAAAATCCATTTAAAAAAAAAAACAAATTGAGAGAGATGAGGGAGAAAGAAATCAATTATTATGAAAAACTGAGATAACCGACTTAAGAGCCATGGAGTACTGTATCTGCCGTTTAACTGAGAAAAGAAGAAAAGCAAAATAAGAGGAAAAAATGAAACTTAAAAGAAAACTATCTAAGAAGAAAATATATATTTACATTTACTTACAATGATCATTGTAAGGATCATTGAGATAAACAACTTCTTCCAACAAATCAAGATTCTCTAAAAATAATTTAACTCTTTGTCCATTTTTAGAATTTTCAATGTCAATGACCCCCATAAAAATAAACATGTTTTACAATGAAAGGACTGCTCCATCTATATCTTAGTTTTTCAGGAAATATGTGAAGTCAAGAATTATAAAGCAAAACCTTTTGACCAATCTCAAGTATTTTTCTTAAGATTGTTTTGTCATGAAAAGCTTTGATTTTAGCTTTATATATTTTTGAATTCTCATATACATCATTTCTCAACTCCTCAAGCTCATTTAGTTGCAACCTGCGCAAAACACCAACATCATCAATATTTGAATTGAAAACTTTAATAGCTCAGTAAGCTTTATGTTCAAGTTCCACAGGCAAATGATAAAATTTTCCATAAACTATCCTATAGGGAGATATACCTAGTGATGTTTTAAAAGCAGTGCAATAAGCCAAAGTGCATCGGTTAGTTTTAAAGACCAATCCTTTCGATTTGGGTTGATTGTCTTTTCAATGATCTATTTTATCTCCTTATTTGCCAGTTCTACTTGTCCACTTGTTTATGGATAATAAGGGGTGGCGACTTTGTGTGTGATACCATATTTCTTTATTAAAGATTCAAATGGTCTGTTACAAAAATGTGTTCCCCATCACTTATTATGGCCCGATGAATTCCAAATCAACTTAAAATATTTTCTTTTAAAAATTTAAGCACATTTTTATGATCATTATTTCGACAATCAATTGCCTTCACCCATTTTGACACATAATCCACTGTGACTAAAATGTACATAAATCCAACTGATGGGGGAAATAGTCTCATAAAATCAATTCTTCAGCAATAAAAAATTTCAATCATAAGAATAGGAATCAAAGGCATCATGTTTCTTTTAGAAATGGACCCTAATTTTTGACAATTTTTACAGACTTTGCAGAATGCATGTACTTCTTTGAACAAAAAGGGCCAGGAAAATTCAGATTGCAAAATCTTTGCAGCTATTTTATTTGACGAAAAATGCCCCCCGCATGCTTTTGAATGACAAAATTCAATGATATTTTTTACCTCATTATCGGGTATGCATCTCTGAAATATCTTATCAAAGCAGTATTTAAAAAGATAAGGATCATCCCAGTAAAAGTTTTTCACTTTATGAAGAAATTTTTTTTTATCTTAGGCACTCCAATGAACTAGTATTTGTCTTGTTACAAAAAAAATTGACAATATTAGCAAATTAAGGTAATGTAGTGACAGAAAATAAAAATTTATAAGGAAAACAATCATTTATGAGTGTAGCCTTAGTTGTTGAATCCGTTATCAAGTTTTGACAAATGGTCAACGATAACATTTTCAATACCTTTCTTATCTGTGGTTACAATGTTGAACTCTTGAAATAATAAGATCCAGCATATCAGCCTCGATTTAGCATTTTGTTTTGACATTAGGTACTTTATTTCTTTGGGCAGGAGTTTCAACACCGGCTTAGGTATTTTATCTTACTCTTCATCTTTTGGTTGTCCAAACTCTTTAACTTTTGGTTCTTTAACTTTTGGTTTCCAACATGTATTCCCTTCTACTTGTGACGAATCAAGCAATTCATATAAATTAGAGGTATCCTGATCCATTTGCATATTTAATTCAAGTGAGTTAACTAGACAATTTTTCAAAGGATCAGAAATACTCCATTCTTGAATGTAGTTTTCCACAATAGCGTCGATGCTGCAAACTTCTTCACTATCATCTTCTTTTTTAGGTGGTTGCTTAAGCAAATTGAAAACATTTAACTCCAATGTCATATTCCTAAACGACAGCTTTATCAGTTGCTAAAAATGGACGTCCCAAAATTACGGGTATTGAATTTTTAATTTCCACTGATAGTGTGTCCAAAACAATAAAATCTGTAGGATAAATAAATTTATCAACGTAAACTAATACATATTCAACAACTTTTCTAGGTACTTTCACTGATCTGTCAGCAAGCAAAAAAATTACATTGGTCGGTTTTAATTAACCAAAATTTAGTTTTTGGTAAACTGAATGTGGAAGTAAGTTTACACTAGCCCCAAGATCAAGTAATGCTTGCTCAATTTTATGCTCTCCAATAAAACATGAAATTGTAGGACAACCGGGATTTTTACATTTTAAAGCAGTGTTGTTTTAAATAACAAAACTTAATTGCTCGGTTAAGAAGACTTTCTATTTCACATTCAGTTTTCTTTTAACAATGCACAAATCCTTCAAAAATTTGGCATAAGAAAGTAACTGTTTAATTGCATGTAACAAAGGGATATTGATCTTTACCTGCTTGAAAATATTCAGAATTTTTAGGATTATGATTCACCTTCTTAGAAACAGTTAATGCCTGAGGAAATGGAAGTGCAGGTGAATATTCGATCTGTTTTTCGCTTGGTATAGGTTCAACCCATTCTTTACTCTTAGAAGTTGATTCATCATCTCTTTCACAAGGATCAGAAATGGATTTTTCAACAACCTTATCATTGCGAAGTGTAATGATTGATTTCACTTGATCCATGGTTTGACCTTTGAGATTATGTTGTGGTTGATAAGGAAATTTCCTTTTCTCCTGAATGTTGAGTGCAGATGTAATTTTTGCAAGAATATCTTTCAAATAAATAATAGTTTGACTTGTTTTAGCATTGATGAACTCTTGCTTTTCAACGAATAAATGCAATGTTTCTTAAAAATTTTTCTAAAATGAGGAATATAATGTGTATATGCTTGAGATTATTGAAAATTTTGTTGGGTGTGTGAATGTGGTTGTGATGGTTGAGCATGATTATCATTTCTCTAACTGAAATTTAGATGATTCCTCCAGCCAAGATTGTAAATTTGTGAGTATGAATTTTAGGTTGGCATCTTAAAGTTGTTCAAAACATTGACATGTTCATTGAAAGATGGCAAGGTTGGGCAATTGCTAGTGGAATGGTCATTGGTCTCACAAATGTGACAAACAACTTCTTCAACATATTTTAATTGACCAACTTTCTTCATTTCTAAAGCCTCAACCTTTTCTAGCTAAAGATGCAAATTTTGCTTGGAGGTCATTATCTTCCTTAAGGTGGTACATGCCTCTATTAGATGCAGAGGATTGTGTCTTACCTGGAACCTCATAGGTACTAGCGGGTCCAAATTCTGTGCATTTTCCGCTAGCATGTCTAGGTAATTTATTGCCTCGTCTGGATCTTTATCTTCAAATGTTCCATTGCATATTATTTCCACCATTTGCCTTTCCTTTTCCTTTAGTGTCAAACCTTCATAAAAAAATAAGACTATTCTCTATGTTTCAAAACCATGATGTGGGCTTGTGTTAAGTAAATCCTTGTATCTATCCTAATACTGGTAAAAAGTTTCTCCCAGTTTTTGTATGAAAGTGTTGATTTGCCTTTTGAAAGAATTTGTTCTGTGGGCATGAAATTTTTTTTCAAAAATTATTGTTGCAATTCTTTCCATGAATTAATGGAGCTAGACCTAAGATACTGTAGCCAAGTTTTAGCTTTATCTTTTAAAGAAAAAGGAAAAAGTTTAAGCCTGATGGTGTTCATGCTATAGTTTAGGTTATTATATATGTAACAAACTTCCTCAAATTCTCTCAAATGCAAGTATAGATTTTCGGAATCAAAGCCATGAAAAGATGGTCAAAGTTGAATAATACCTGGCTTGAAGTTAAAGTGACATGCATCAGGAGGAAAGATTAAACATGATGCAGTGCTATTTCTTATGGGGTTCATAAGTTCTCTAAGTGTCCTAAGTTGATCTTGGTCATTATGGAGAGAATGGTTATCTTCTTGTTCATTAATGTGTTCAGCCATGTGTGAAAAAGATGAAGATTCTCTTACCAGTCTACCACTTGATGTATGTGACCAAGCTTTCATGCATAAAAAAATAATAATAAGGAAAACAAATATCAATAACAAGTTAGGTTGGTGGCTCAGCCTTCCATCCAACAATAATAAAAAAATAAATAAAAAAAAGCAAGATGAACAGAAAATAAAAGATAGGAGATTCAGCCTTCCAGATAAAGAATAATAAAAGGTAGGAGACTTAGCTATCCTTTCAATAATAATAAAAATAAAAACAAACAGATGATGTACGAGGCTTAGTCTCCCAGATAATGAACAAAAAAAGAAAGAACAAAATAAGAAGGAACAAAAAGAAAAAAAATGAACTTGTACTCTAATTTTACTTCTCCGGCAATGGCACAAAATTTTTTTTGCATTTTAGCAGTTGTAACCCAAGTGTAGGTCGTCGCAAGTAATAAAATCTTGGAAGTCTGAGTGTCAAAGAAAGTTTTGGTACGAGGTGTGAACAAGTGTTGACTAAAAACTCAATTTCAAAAAAATAGCTAAGGTTAGGGGGATCAACTTTTAGTATATCAGTTATGATTAATTTTAGATCATTTTGCCACTCAACTGGGATCCACACATAGAGGAAGTCCTAATCGAGGAATTTAATAATCAAATTCCAAAAATGTTAGGTCTAAGTTAGTATTAGCTTTCACTGATCTTAAAATACCAATGCTTACTAATGGATTCAAGTATTTATCATACCAACTTTTGTCCACAATAACTCAAGATTCCAATATAGCCAGCTCAACCACGATCTACAGATGGAATCAAGTAGCTTTTGTGCTAATCATTTGACTATAATGAATCAAAACTTCCACTAGTTGATCTTATAACGCCAATCCTTGTAAATTGGTTCAAGTTTTCATCATGCCAATATTTTGTTACCCACTCCGAGGAAGTCCAATTATGGTGCCAAAATTGTGCATTTAGACTCCCAAGATTGGTAATGTTCTATAGGTCATCAGAAAACTATCCTTAGTGTGCATATCTAAGTAGCCATCTTGGGCACTATGTAAACACATGTATATTGGTCCAACCATCATACACATATTCACATTTCCTGCACACTATGTCAACAAAGAAGGAAAACACTAGCACAAATCTTAATCTTGGCTACCACACATTAGGCAATCTTGTTAAGTTTTAGTGACCAGCCACTGCACTTGTAACTTTCACTAATAAACTGTATCATTCTAGCAATGTACCCCATTGTTTTCTTTACTCCATTATCAAGTAGAGACTTAGAACAAACCAAGAAATTTTGTTCTACATCAATAGCCCACCTATGGACCAAGTTATGGATTTTTTAAGTTGGTTACAAAATTCTGACCAAATGAACAGTAACTTAACCAATTTTGCAACGTCATATCTTTGGCTATAGGCCTCTAAATTCTGAAATTCAAAATGTTAGTTCAACCTCTAGATGTTATCTAGGTGTGGTCAAAATTTCATACCAGGATTCCTTCTACACAGAAAAATATATAACTTTAAGTGCAGAGTCAAAATTCTGGTCACTTTATGACCATTTTGCCCATACAAAATTTCATAAGTGTGCAAACACTTCATTCACAAAGGGAAAACCCTCCAAGGCTATCCCATATATGTCCATTACACATTAGGAATTACATACTCTTGCATCTAGCAACTTTATGTGGCTAAAACAGAATTTACAAGCAAGCAGCCTATTATTCACACTTAGATAGCTTTGCACTACATTATTTACATAACCAAAATATTACTCAAATGTTCACATACTTGTCTCATCTTACATACACTACATGTACAAGTATACATGCATTACAATATGGTTTTAATTCAGCTAAATACGCACCCTAGGTTACAAGAGTGCCTGAGACACAATGGACTCCAGAAACAGGATGTTGGACAGCTGCTGCACAACACAATAAATACCACCATTAAAAATACCAAATGTGCTCATAAAATCACCAAAATTTCCAGATCATAACGAGACATATGGAAGTTCATGCACCTAAAATTTCAAATCAAAACTCAAACCACAAATGTTAGTTTGAAGGTGATCTTTCTGCTAGATTTGAAATGACAGAATTGAGGGGAGTAAGTTTCATTGAGAAACTTAGTACGGGTAGCACTTGGATTCAATAGACAATGTAACCATCATTAAAACCTGCATCCAAAGACACTAAAACACAAAAATCATAATGCATATATACAAGATATAGTAACCAAATGCAGCAGCTATTCACAACAAACAAACATATGAAATGTGACAGCAACATATACCATAGGTTAGTCCATAAAATATGTAATAAATATAACCAAATCACTATGACAGCTCTCCTCAAGCTAATGCTTGCTCTTAGGAGGATTTTAATACTAGTTAGTACTAACTTTTAGACTCTAGAAATCCAGAAATTCGCTGTCATCACTGTGCACTTCACATTAGGTCACAAAACCTTCAATAAGTGTACTCCCCTCACTAAGCTTGGTTCATCAAGCTCATGGCTCTCTTCCAAGCTTAGCCCTAGTTCCATGGTTGTTTGAAAATATAGAAAACAACCCATGAGGGCAAGAGAACCCTTACCAAATTGGGTAGGCCGAAAATCAAGCTTGATCCTTGAAGTATCCAAGTAATAGCTTTAGTTTGCTTCCAATTGCTTCCTTTTACCTTCAAATTCAATCAATTGCAAGTTTGAAGGTGTGGTGGCTATGGAGGAAGTGTGGCTGTATTCTTGGGCTAGAGGAGGATGAAAATGAGAGAGGGATAAGTGATTTGGCCATTTAAATGACCTTAAATGAGCTTAAGGGCACAAAACACACTTAACAAGTTTAACCTTACTTTATGTCATTTTCCTTCTCACTAATTATGGTTTCTTTGTCTCAAAATCATTGGTACACATGTGCCCAACATTTTTTACTAATTATCAAGTCTTGGCTGCCTCCCCCATGGTGGGATAACCCCACAATTCCACCCTTAGACTTAAGTAAAAAGCTTGAACACCTTAAGGTTTACACTAGGACATTTAGGTCCTTATCGCCTTTAGTGTTTCCTTTGTCTAAACTTGTCTTCCATGAGCAATTTGGTCCTCCAATAGCACTTTCATACCATTCATATCCTTCCCATAACTCTCCAAGTATCTTTTTGAGAGTTTTGCAATTGAGTACCCGAATTTTCAAAACCTTACAAAAAAGTCTACAGGTTGCTTGACAAACAAGTAATCCTTAAGGCTTTTCTTGGGGGCCAAGTTACCAACTTGGAACACTTTTAAGGAGGTGTTGATCATACCTTTTATCCTCCCCACTTCAATCATTATGGTGAGAATTACACAATATAATGGTTTTTAGCTATTATGACACATTTGTAATTCTTTCATTTTGTGAGGTGGTAACACCTTTGACCACAATAACTCAATATTCCAATATAGTCAGCTCAACCACAATCTACAGAGGAAATCAAGTAGCTTTTGTGTCAATGATTTGACTATGATAAATCAAGACTCCCACTTAACAAGAAAGGTAGCTAAAACGATTGAGAAAGTTAATACCGTTAACGTTACGATTCATTCAAATTAGCCATAACCTTTATAGCAAAAGCTAAACATATATTTAAGGTTCAAAACATATTAAAACATACTAAATATGAGAGAAATAAATATAATAAATATAAGCTTATCAAATTCCCCCACACTTAGCTTTTACTCGTCCCCAGGCAAAACTCAAAATAGAAACATACTTTTGAGCTAAAATAAGTAAGATAATTTCACATCCAAGGGTCTCGAAAAACTTAGCAAGAGGAATTAAGTACGCAATCTAATCGGCAATAGCAACTTAAAACTAAATAAATCCTTGAAAACAATTTCTTCTCAAGCTAGCAACAATCACCATTGAAAATCTGAGAAAAATATCAAACTTTTGCACCAAGTAAAAAGAACAAACCATGTAGATAAGAACTTAAAAAACACAACCAGTCTTACCACAAACCCATGGAAAACAAGAAATCAGTTGAGAATTTATTTTTTTTTTTATATTTGACTTGATTTTTTCACTTTTTTTTTCTTGTTTTGTCTTTTTCTTGTGTTCCGCCGTTTAGCGAGTGTATAATATGGGCTCTACCATACTCAAGCTCCTAACTTGACACAACTTCAAAGTGGTATTTGCCATACTCATGTTCCTAGTACCTTTTCGAGCAGTGATCGACTTTTGCCTTCCCCAACCTACTTCAATACCCAGAATAATGGAGTAGCAAATTTCATTTTTTTTTTCAGCAGAATGCAACAGGTCAAACAATTTTTATTTTTTTCTCAAGTGATTCAAATCATTCATGAATCGAACAAACCACATATTCAATTTAATAAGCTCATAATCTCACAAGGTTTAAATCAATATACTAAGTACACAAATTTGATGGAAAAATCAGCTTCTCAAGATAACCATTAACTAGCTTGTTCGAAAATTGTAAAAATAATTTAAAAATAAAATTTGAGAGTTGCATAAAGACTAATAAATTACTAACTCAACACTCAAACTAAGCATTCAAGAACCAAAAAAGTGAAATCATCTAACAATTTAGATCGATGCTCAAAAGTATGAATAAAAAAAATTAGTTCAAAATTTTTGAAAACAGAAAATTATGGCTCAAGCTATCTACTCCTCTACACTTAAATCAAACATTGTCCTCAATGTTTACACTAAAAGCACAGATAGGGAAAAGAAAAGGTACCACCCTGAAAGGTGATTCCATAATGATCTATAGCCCAGAATTTGACTTCAGCTTGCTGCCCCATATGGTTCAGTTCACCTCCAGCTTGAAAGAGATATTGCCTGACCAAGAAAATCAGTTATGAGAATAAAGAAACCTAAAAAATAAAAGCTAAAAAATAAAAAATAAAAATAAAAGAAAGAAAGAAAGAAAAAATCTTAGTTGTTCGTGGTACAAAACCAAGCTTGGGTTGCCTCTCAAAAGTGCCTTTTCTTTATTGTCTTTGGCTAGACAGTTCCTTCCTGCATCAACCATGGTGCTTTAAGAATCCCTCATAAAAAGGCTTCAACTTATGCATCTTAGTGTTGAACACTTTATTCGTTTTCAAACTTTTAAGATTGACTGCACAATGAGTAAAAATATTAGTAATAACAAATGGTCCAATCCAATTCAGCTCAGACTTACCAGATAACTCTTTCCATCTTTTTCTGTGTTTGCGAAACACCTTTTGTCCAACCATAAATTACATCTCATCTTCTTGGTGCAACTTGACATTTTTTTTCTTACCTTTTTGTGCAAACCTTACTTGATTTTCAACCTTTGTTCCTGATTCATTCTACATCAAAGTATCAATTTTTTCAGCAAAAGAAACAGAATTATCATTGTCAGTTTCCTTTAATATGTCAAAAATATTAAACTGTGCAATTTTTCCATCAAATTCCATTGTGAGAGTGCCAGTATCCACATCAATCTTGGTCTTAGATATCTTTAAAAATGGTCTTCCTAACAAAATAAGAGCAGTTAGGTCATTATTCTCCATATCAAGCACATAAAAATCAGCAGAAAAAATTAAATCATTTACTTGCACAAGAACATTCTCAATCATGCCCCTAGGATAGGCATTGGATTTATTAGTTAATTGCATCATAACACGAGTTTCATTCAAAGATCCAAGTTTCAAAGAAGCATATATTGAATATGGCATGACATTCATTGAGGCTCCCAAATCTAACATAGTTTTTTTCATATTAAAATTGCCTATTACACATGGCATAGTAAACATACCAGGGTCCTTACATTTCTCAGGCAACTTTCTTTGAATTATTCCTGATACATTCTCCTTAACTTTGATTATTTCATCAACCTTTAGCTTCTTTTTATTGGTGCACAACCCCTTCAGAAACTTGGCATACTGTGGCACCTGCTTGATTGCATCCAGTAAGGGTATATTGATTTCGACCTTCCTAAGAGTTTCAAGAATTTCCTGCTCAGTCTTCTCTTTCTTTGATTTGGCCAACCTGCCAGGAAAATGAGGTGGGATTAGAATTTTTTATTTTGGAAAAATTGGCTTGTTACTTACCTCCTCAGTTTGTGCATCAGAAGTTGATGGTTTTAGGATATCTTGTTCTTGTTTAAGTGCTGCCATTTTTGATGTGGTGGTCTGCACCTCTTTGCCACTTTGAAAGGTCACAGCATTAACATGCTTTCTTGGGTTGATTTCAGCTTGAGATGGCAGCCTCTTTTTTCAGCTTCAATTTTGTTCAATGAGGCTGCCAGTTGTGAAATTTGGTTCCCCAAGTCTTTAATGCTAGCCCTTGTTTCCTGTTGAAACATTTGAGTGTTAATGGCTAAAGCTTTCACAATATCTTCTAAAGCCATACATGAATTTAGTGCTTGGTTCTGTGATGGAGGAGCTGGTTTGTTGTAACCTGTAGATGGATACAGTGGGCAATTGTTTGGTTGCCCATATCTCAGATTCGGGTGGTCTCTCCAACAAGGGTTGTATTAATTGGCATAGGGGTCATACATTCTTGGTTGGTTAATAAACCCGCTTACCACATTCACTTGAGGTGTTGTATCCTCTTGCAGCTGTGGGCACGAGTTAGTAAAGTGTTCTTGAATAGAGCAAATGCCACAAACTCTAGAATTTTGGACCTGTCCCAAGGCAACTTGCCTAACAAGAGAGGTTAGTTCAGAAAGTCCTCATTTACCTTCTTCGGCACATGGTCTACCTGTGCCCCAAATTGTTGCGAGTTGGCTGCCATTTTAGAAATCAGGTCTTTTGCTTCTTCGGGCATTTTTCTACAAGTGCTCCTCCACTTGCAGCATCTAACATACATCGATCCATGAACAGTAGCCCTTCGTAGAAGTACTACAGCAACAGTTGATCAGAAATCTGGTGATGTGGGTAGCTCGCACATAGCTGGTTGAACCTCTCCCAGTACTCATATAGGCTTTCTCCACTGTACTGATGAATCCTACTAATTCCTTCCGAATTATCCCAGCCCTTAAAGCTGGAAAGAATTTCTCCAAAAATTTTCTCTTCAAGTCATTCCAAGTTCTGATCGAACCGGAGGGAAGGTAGTACATCCAGTCTTTTGCTTTGTCCGCCAATGAGAACGGGAAGACTCTCAGTTTAATCTATTCTTCTGTAACTCCTTGTGGTTTCATGGTCGAGCAGACTACATGAAATTTCTTCAAGTGTTTGTGGGGGTCTTCACCTACAAGACCACGAAAAGTAGGCAATAAATGAATTAATCCAGAATTTAATTCAAATACTACCTCAATATCAGGAAAATCGATGCACAAGGGTTGCTGGACAACATCGGGAGTTGCCAACTCCCTTAGTGTTCTTTGGGCTGTCATCTCTATATTAACAACTGGTTCTTCTTCACTTTCTAAGTTGCCATTCGCGGATGTCGAAGTTGAAAAATTGACTGCTTGCCTTTTCGCTTTCCTGTTTGCCTTTGCTGTCTTCTCAATCTCTGGATCAAACACTAATTCACCTGTACGAGAAGATCTGGGCATAAGTCAATTAACTGAGAAAAAAAGAAAAGAAAGAAAATAAATAAATAAATAAATAAATGAAAAGGAAACTTTAACAGAAAAAAAAATCTCCTCGGCAACGGCGCCAAATTTTTGGTCGATCGTTGAAACCGCAAAAAATAATTATGGTATTCCTAACAACTCAGAATAAATAAATTTGTGGTATAGTAGTGAAAACCAGGTTGAATCCTAAGAGAAATTTCTTTAACCAAAAGCTTCTTGTCAAAAAACTGAAATAAAAGATCGGGGGGTTTTCTTGAAACGAATGTTGAAATAAATTAACAGTAGAATTAAAATGAAATTAACTAATATTAAAAATGCTCAGTTCAAGATTAATTATCCATTCCAATCACACAGTTGATCATCGAAATAAAATATTTCTTCAATCTAAGTAAATAAACAAGACTCTCTTTAAAGCTAAAAAGAACCCTAAAAGTTCAACAGTAAAATTAACCAGAAAAAGCTTCAGATTAATTTCTTAATTTTGAGTAACCAGATATTAAAAAGCAATTTCTAATTATCTTAAAATCAACATTAAGATCAATGAACAAAAGTTTATTCCAGGCAATAATCCAAAAGCTTGAACAATTTAACCTGTCTTACTTCTCCGTATGAATTAACCAGAAATAAAAGTAATCTCCAATCAATTCACTTGCTTCTAATTGAATTCTTCACTTAAGCGGTTGAAAGAAAATTAAACAGATTTGCAATCGCATAACCAGTCCAATAAGCAGGAATAGGAAAATTAATTGCAATAAATTTGAACAACAAAGAAGTAAATACTTGAATTTAAAGAAAGTTTAAGCAAGAAAAATCAATCCTCACAACCGGTGTTGGCGATGGAAATTGTTCCTATAACTGAACCAGAAAATTACTCAGCCATTATTGGAAAAAAAACCAATAACAATAATAACAGAAAAGAAACTAAAAAGCGAAAAGGAGAGATGCCCCTGGCGGCAATGAGCTTTTAAACCAAAAATCCAAAAATCTATGGCTAAAATCATAAAAACTCTCTAAACTTTTTACCTTGTTACAAAAGTATCCCAAACAAATAAAAAGATTTAAAATAACTATAAGGTTTCAAAGTTGTCAGCCAAGTAATGCTCCAGAACAGCAATAGCAACTTCAAGCTGATATTCGACCTTGATGTAGTTATTATTTCTCAAAACTCAAAGCATAAAAGTTTTAGATCTATTTCTTAGTTTCGAAACGACACCTGAATCGCATAAAACGGACATCTATAGACAAATATATGCCCAAAATACCACAACTACTTCTAAACCGGTGATGACTCGCAAATCGTGAATTTGAAGCTGAATTTGACCCTCTTAACATGCAAACTGGATTTCATAGTCTGAATGTGATTTGTAGCTCTAGATGTTAGCTTTCCAATGAATTAAGAATCACTTTATTCCGATCTTTGTAGCTCAAGATATGATTTTTCTACCGGAACATCACCAACCTATCAACATCCTGAAATAGCACAACCAAATTAAAACTTGTAAAATGGCAAATTAAATTCACTTTCAATCAATTAAGTCCAGATATGCTCTAAACTACAAAACATACTCAAAATATATATTTAAGGTTCAAAACATATTAAAACATACTAAATATAAGAGAAATAAATATAATAAATATAAGCTTATTACCCTTTCACCTTAACAAAAGAAAGATTAGTTAGCCATGATAAAAGTAAACAATATATAAAAAAATAAAATGAACATGAATTGAAAGATCAAAAGAAGAACAAGAAGAAGAACAAAAAGAAAACACTTAGACAGAGCTTCGGTGTTGAAAATAAAAACAAAACCAAACAAGAAAAGCTAACTTTGATACAAAAACATAAATAAGGCTTAGGAAATAGCTTGCATCCATCCTCCCCCCAAGGTGCCTATTTATAGGGGTGTAAACGAACAGAACGTTCGGTGAACCGTTTGTGAACGGTTCGGCGGGAGTTCGTTTATGTTCGTTTATTTAGTTAAACGAACGAACACGAACAGATTTTTATGTTCGTTTAGTTAAATGAACGAACACGAACAAAGTCTCGTTCGTTTATTTACGTTCGTGAACTGTTCGGTTAATGTTCGGTTAGTGTTCGTTTATGTTCGTTCATTTACTTGTTCGTTTATGTTCGTTTGTTTGTGTATCTATGTATTAGTGTTTAGTTATATATTTATTATTATATATATTTTATATATCGTATATTATATATTTATTATAGCCTATTATTATTTATGTTTATTATTACCTACCCTATGTACACCCTACACACTAGATTATATATTTATTATAACCTATTATTATTTATGTTCACGAACGCGTTCGTTCGTTTGTGTTCGTTTATGTTCGTTTGTGTTCGTTTGTGTTCGTTTAAGCTTGTATAAACGAACGAACACAAACGAACACGAACACATACTAAAACTAAACGAACGAACACGAACAAGAAAAATCTGTTCGTTTATTGTTCGTGTTCGTGTTCGTGTTCGTTAAACATTAAATGAACGAACACAAACAGGGCTTGTTCGTGTTCGTTTGGTTCGTTTACAGTCCTACCTATTTATAGAGTTTTGGAGTGGGTGAAACAGTAAAATGAAATAGTAAAAGGTAGCTAAATTAAAATCAACAAAGGCAGGCTGCAACTTTTTTTAATTTTTTGATCACTGTACACATTGAATCAGTTCTTTCTCAAAGCACGAGATTTGTAAATTTCTTCTTTAGCTTCGAAACTGTCAATTGATCATTCAAATCGAATATTTGTAGCTCAAGTTATGATTTTTCTACTGAAACTGCTATTCAACACTGTTGACACCCAATTTCGTCCGACCATTAAAAAGACAATTTTTTTTAAAAAAAAAAATTTTTTTAAAAAAGAGTAAAAAAATTAATTAATTATTATTTTTATTATTATTACTAAAAAATTTTTAGTTTAAAATACATTTTTGTTTTGTGAAGATTTGATTTAAAATAATATATGTGTATATGTGTATGTTTGAATGAAAAAAAAGAAAACTCCATAAAAATGACAAAATTAAAAAGTTTGAGGAAAAAATGACAAAATTGAGACGTTTTGAGAAAAATTGATAAATTCTGAAAGTTCCAGGAGCATTGGGTAATTTTTCGCGTCAATTTTGGGCCTAAACGGACGTTTCTGGCCCAAATTGACAGAAAACGTTAAAATTGTCAAAATCAGAAGCTTCTGAAGCTTATCCAGAGCTGGAGTAACGTAAAGGACTGAACTGTCATTTTACCAATTTAAAAGATAAGTTTGAAATTTTTTATTAATTTATACGTCCACAGTTCAGCCAAACTTCATCTATAAATAGGCCTTAAAATTCAGTTCTGAACACAGAAAAAATACAGATAAAGCTTAGAGCTCCGTTTTAAAAAATAGATAAAATTACAGCCTTATTCCCTAGCTTATCCTCTCTCTGCCCAGAAAGTCCCAAACGTTTTTTTATTACGATCAGACCATCTTCTTCCTTTCTCTTTCTTCCGTTTCTCTCGCTGCCCCTTCCTCTTTTACTCCGCCACCGCCGTCTACCTTCACGCCGTCGTCACCCCCACCTTCACGCCGCCGTCGTCGCCCCACGCCGCCGTCGCTCCTCCGCCGTCCCTGCTCACCGTCCTCGCCGTTTCTTTTTTTTTCCTTCTTCTCTTCTTCCTTCCAGCCGCCGCGTCCCTCGCCGTGCCCCCCTTCCCGCCGTCGAGTCGCCGACGGCCACAGCCTGACCCCCTCTCCTCCGCCTCACCTCTGCACGCCGCCCGTCGCTTCCTCCCCAGCCCTGCCGTGGTCGTCCGTCGCGTTTTCCCGTTTCTGAAAATTCAAAATTTTCTTTCTGTCGGTAAAATTCTATTTTCATCCTCTATCTTTTCATTATTGTTCATTTGAGTTACTAACGTTTCTTTTATCCTTGCAGAAAACTAAAATCCTAACTTGTTTTACTTGTTTATTCATTATTAATTGTTATTATTACTAACCTTTTGTTTTATTGTTCTTAACAATTGATTAATCTAACTTTACTAACTTTTGTATTTATTGTTATTAACAACTAATTGATCTAACATTACTAACTTTTATTTTTATTGTTACTAACAATTAACTCAACTAACATCACTAACTTTTATTATTATTGTTGTTACTAACTAACTAACTTCACTAACTTTTATTTTTGTTATACTAACAATTAATTGTGCTAACCACTAACTTTTATTATTATTGTTATCACTAACTTTTATTTTTGTTATACTAACAATTAATTGTGCTAACCACTAACTTTTATTATTATTGTTATCACTAACTTTTATTTTTGTTATACTAACAATTAATTGTGCTAACCACTAACTTTCATTATTATTGTTATCACTAACCATTTAATTTTTGCTATACTAACAATTAACTGTGCTAACCACTAACTTTGATTATTATTGTTATCACTAACCATTTAATTTTTGCTATACTAACAATTAACTGTACTGACCGCTAACTTTTATTATTATGGACTAACCATTTATTCCGCTTACTTATTAGGACTAATCAAGAATCCAATTTTTACAAAGCCCCCATCCTTTATTATTTGGAACATATTTTTATTTCTTTTAAAGTAATCAAAAGTTAACCTTTATTTCCTTTTATTAAAAACATAATTAAATAATTCCAAAAATACAAATCAATTTTTTTTAAACACATCTTTAAAGTAATGATATTTAAAATTTAAAAAATTCAAGAAAAATAATAATAAAATTATGATTTTATTAATAATTAATTAAATAAAATTTAATAAAAATTAAATTCCATGACCAAATGATCCACCAGGATCCATGGCTTGGAAAATATTTTAAATAAAGTATATAAATCATTTTTTTAAATAAAGTATATAAATAAATTTTTCTTTTATTATTAAAAAATAAAAAAAACTTTGGGATAATATTTTACTTATTTATTTTTATTCAGTAATATTTTACTTTTTGATTGAAAAACTTTGGGATAATATTTTACTTATTTTTTTATCCAGTAATATTTTACTTATTTCTCTTAAAATAATAAAAAGATATAACTTTTTGTTTCCTTCATTAAACAAAATAAAAATTTTACCCAAATAATTTCAAATAAAGGTAATAAAAAAAATTAAATTTTCTCTTAAATATTTTAGACTTATAAATTACATAATTACTTTAAGATCTTTTATCAAGAATAAAAAAACAAAATTTATGAATATCAAGACTTTTCTTTCACTTAGATTTTTTTTAAATATATAACTCTTTGTTTTCTTTAGTAAATAAAATTTCATTAAATAATTAAATAACTACTTTTTGGCTAACCTTTTACCAAATAAAATGAATAAAAGAAATATTAAGATTTTTATTTTATTTTTGAAATATACATATAAATTTTTAGTTTTTTTATTAAATGATCACTTTTGATTAATCTTTTCTTAAAAAAATAAAATAAATAAAATATTAAGACTTTACTTTTATTTTTAAAATATAAATCTTTAGTTTTATTCATTAAATAAATAAAACCTTGATTAAATAATTTCTTTTTGGCTTAACTTTTATCAAATAAAAAGAATAAACAAAAAAAGAATAAAAGAATAATAAAATACTTTATAATTTTTAAAATTATTAAAAATTCAAAATTTTCATAATACTAATAATTAATTTCATTAAATAATTAACAATAAATTAAAATAATTTCCATAATCGGATGATCCGGCAGGATCTACGGTTTGGAAAATATCAACCTTTTAAAATAAATAAATTAAATAAAAAGATAAAAATCCATATTTACGATATAGATTAAATTATTTCATCAAATTCCGTGTCCGGGTGACTCGGCAGAGTCCATGGTTCGGAAGTATCAAATTTTATACAAATTAATTACCAAAAATCCACATCCGACTAAATAATTCAGTTAAAATTTTTAATTTTGAAAATTAACTGAAGTTGTTAAAAAGCAAAGTAAAACAAAATTAAAATCAACTTAGGTGCCAATTTTGGGCGCTATAACAAAGTTGTTTTAGCGTAACCGTACTCCCGAACCCCCGAACTCTCACAGACTATATTTCAGGTGTCCAATCGACCTAGGTAAACCGATTGGTGGCGACTCCAGAAAACCCTACGTTGACACAAACACACGGTAGCACAGATGGTCTCATTTATAATCAAATTTCAGGAATGAAAATAATCAAACTAGGTCTTAGAATTAAGTGGAGTTGAAGATCTATGCGTTGGCTTTCAGATAAATTTGGAATCACTCAGTTTCACATCTTCAGTTCCAGATATGATTTTTCTTTTCAAGGATCTCCAAGTGATGATTTTACTTATATAAAAAAATAATTATTTAATATATATTTTTTAATATTAATGAACAGTAAATATACATATGAACAGTGAATACATGTACGAAATAGTATGTCGGTGAATGGTAAGTAAGTGAAAAGTAACCTAGTGAATAGTAATCTAGTAGAAAAAAAAATGTTTACATTAGAAAAATTAATCATACTTAAAGTGTATAATGATAATTTAAACCCTTAACAGTAATACACTTATGAGTGTTTATCACATACCCAAATATCCAGATGTGGACAACCCTAGGTGGGATGTCTCCGAAAATCTAGCTCATGCAATTAGCCATTCAAATGGAGATCATGAGTCATGACCACTTAGTTCTCGAGGTTAGCTTGCAGAAACTCATTTTACCATCTGTTATCGAAGCTGGGTAGTTGGCCTACATTTACGTGGCAACATTGCATTAAATTGCAATTGATAGTAGTTCATTTTAAAATCAAAATGAAAAACTGCATGGTTTGAATGAAAAACACGTGTGTCAAGTATACTGCCAATAAATAAGCATTGCATTTGATGATGAAATCTGGTGCTATTGGGTGGGGTTCACTCATTAGGGGAAATTTACAATTATCTTGAGGTTTATCTTAACTCATAGTTTATCTTTTTTATTTTAAAAAACTTACATTTTACTCTTAATTTTTTTATATTGTCCAATAACAAATTTTGAAACTGTAATTTAAACTATACGATAGTTATCTTTCAGTAATATCAGTCTTTCCAATATTTTTTTTATAATTTATAGATATTTCAAATTATTAGTTTTTCCTTTCTATAAATATATTTTTCTTCCTGTAAATGCATATCACTTTTTTTTAAAGGTCGATTAGCTATGAAAAAAAATATCTAAAATCTTGAAATTACTGGAGCATAGTTTTCAGATAGTTTAATTTAGAATTTCAGAAGTTGTTTTTGAACACTATAAAAAAGTACGGACCAAACTGTAGGTTTTTTAAAATAGAGGGGGCAAATTGTATGTTAGATAAAACCACAGGGGGGATTTTGTAATTTACCCCACTTATTAGATGAAAATGAAGTTAAGTGAAGATGTCCTTAATTTTTTTTGCCAAACATTTTTTATGACCTAGGTTGTGGTTTTCTTGTTTCTACTTTCTTGTTGTTCTTCTTAAATCTGTAACAAGTCTCTCTTGTAGTACTCCTTTTGCAGCTTTAGATAAATGACCAGCATTTCGAAGATGGAGATGAGCAAAAAAATCATGCAAATGAAAGAGGTCATCAGTAAGCCTCTAACTCAACGGTGCTCCTTTGTTTGTTGCAAGGATGCTGAAGTTTGAAGTATAACAAAGTTAGGCAACGCTTTTGATGATTTTGCACAAGAGAAGTTTGTATAATATACTCCAGGACCAAACAAAGACTCTGGTGTTTTGTCTAGGTAGCAGGGACTGCATTGTTTTATAGTCCCAACAAACCATGAACACCCCATGTTTTTCTTCCCATATCTACTGTCAATATGGGTAGCTGTCACCAAGAAGCCACATATTGAACAGATATTACTGCTAAGTATTCTCTTGGTTCTTTGTAATTTTCCTCACTATCTCATATGACAACAGTGTTTGTGATTAACGTCAAAGTTTTGAATACTTTATAAATGGTGGAGAGCAAACCTTCAAACTTCTTGTGCTAAAAGCTATCATTTAATAATGTTTTCTAACCCATAATGCTGATTGCTGAAGCTCTTCTCAAATAGAGCCCCTATTAACTTAACAGCTACATATTGATGATACATATAAAGGGAGAAAGAGGAAGAAGATGTTTGCCATTAAATAGGTTATTGCAAACCTATATTCTTCTGTACATGTATTCTTTGGTTGCTTGTACATGGGGTATAGGTAAGTCATGTGTTTAAATATGTGCCTCTAGATTTATATATCCAAAGGTTGATGGCAGAGAGGACGCAGCCAAAGACTGTGTTTGCTACATGGGCTGTATGAATAAAGTCCATAAAAAATCCTCCAATTTTTTAGTTTTTCACAAAGAAGGATCCAAAGTTTAAAACATGCAATCGACTCATGGCTCTAATACCAAAATACCCAAGTAATATCAAACATGAGCAATTGAGGAATAATTGTGCAAAGATAATACTTTTTCTGTCACATATTCTTTGAAACATTTGACCTTTTCACACAGTTTGATTTGAATTTATTCATATTATTATTCATAATATTCATAAACCTGTAAAACAACTTACATAGGCCGCAAATTCACCATTACAACATTCCTATGATATATCAAAACATCACACAAGTTAAAAATCCAAGCCTAGTCCACCATGAACACACTTTCCTATAACTAAGTTAACAGAGGTGGCGGGAGAGGTTTATGCAAAGAAGCCAAGACTAGTGTATGTTCCTTAGCTCTGCTGAAATCATTCAGCAAGTTGTTCCCGGTGAAAAGGATCTGAGCGACTGGCTAATTTGTTTTATTAAACACACTGAAATTGCAACTAAGCCAAATACACCAGAGCATGGAGATTGCTGAATCAAGAATACACGGGGTCTTTTGGAGGCTTCTTCTTACATAGCTCACAAGACCAGTGCCTAAAGGAAACACCATTATTCGAAACAGGAACCCCTGTGGTATTGCTCCAGGTAATAGCCGAACTCTGGCAATGAAAAAAGAGGTAAGATGATCAAAAGTAAATGACCAAGTGAGAGGATATTATTATATCATGTTTTCTGATTGATCTTTTATTGCCCATTGGTTCTTGAAGATTGAGACAGGAGATGGTAATGATGAGTCTGAGGGTTCAGATTCAGAGCAAAACGAGGTTTTAGATTTGTCCGAGCTGACAGAGAAGAGGCTTATTCCGTCTGATCCCAGCCAACGTATTTATCTTTCATGATTCTAATTATTAATGCTTACATGTCTTATTGTACTCCTTTATTAGGTGTTTGGTTTGTTGTGACTTTCGGTTGATCGCTTCTGTGGTAGTGGACACACTATTTCTGGTGTTCTGCGAGTGTTCTGAGCTAAATCCTGAGCCCACTGAGGGTAAGTTTGTTTGTGTAACCCAGGAATTTAATGTTATTTATAGTTTTCAGTACCTTGTGGCTCTGCTAGGAATTGATTTACTGAGTTACTGCTTCATTAGTACTTTGTTCAGACGAAGAATAGCACAACTGGATTTTTAGTGCTGACCAGATGGAAGAATATGGAGGTATGGGATTGTTAAGACTTTAAGACTTGTTTTTTCTTTGTTTTTGTTTGCTTCTCCTCCCTTTTTCTGATTGTGATTTCATTAACATGCCCAAATATCCAGATGTGGACGACCCTAGGTGGGATGTCTCTGAAAATCCAGCTCATGCAATTGGCCATTCAAAGGGAGGTCATGACCTAGCACACTCAGTTCTTGAGGTTATCTTGCAGAAACTCATTTTACCATCTGCTATCGAATCTGGGTAGTTGGCCTACATTTACCTGGCAACATTCCATTAAACTGCAATTAATAGTAGTTCATTTTAAAATCAAACTAAAGTATTGCCAATATACAAGGATTGCACTTAATGATGAAATCTGGTGCCATTTGGTGGGGTTCACTTATTAGATGAAAATGCAGTTAAGATGTCCTTAACTTCAATTTGCCAAACATTAATCATGACCCCCCGCATGTGATTTTTTTTCCTGCTTCTACTTTCTTGTTGTTCTTCTTCAATCTGTAGCGAGTCTCTTCCATGGTTTCATAGTTCTTATATTCCCTTTGCTGCTTCAGATAAATGACCAACGTTTTGAAGATGCAGATGAGGCAGAAAATCATGCAAATGAAAGATGTCGTCAGTAAGCCTCTAACTCTACGTGCTCTTTCATTTGTTGCAAGAATGCTGAAGTCTGAAGTGTGGCAATGTTACGTTAACGTTTTCGATGGTTTTGCACAAGAGAAGTCTGTAATATATACTTCAGGACCAAACAAAGCCTTTAGTGTTTTGTCTAGGTAGCGGGGGACTGCATTGTGCTCCAGTCCCAGCAAACCATGCGCACCCCACGCTTTTCTTCCTATATTTACTGTCAATGTGGGTAACTATCACCAAAAAGCCAGCGATTAGCATTTAGGTGAAATAACATTTTCTCTCGGTTCTTTGTAATTTTCCTCACTACATCTGGCAACAATGTTTATGATTAGCATTTAGTTGAAATAATATTTTACCCCTCATGTTTTAGAAATATAAACTTTACCCCCTTTTCTTAATACAATCTGATAGCTTTTGAAATCTTAATTTAAATATTATTAGAGTCATTTTTTAGTAATTTCAATGTATATGTTTTTTTTTTTACAGTTAATGAATATTTTAAATTATCAGTTCTCTTTCTGTAAATAGAAAATAATATTTTTTTTAAATGTCAATCAATTGTAATAAAAAAAATGCCATATAGTTTAAAATTATCTGAAGATAAATATTATACAGTCAAAATTAAAATTTTAAAAGTTGCTGTAGGACTATTAAAAATGTGGGACATAAAATGTAATTTCACCTACACACATAAGGTGTAATTATCGTAATTACACCTAATGCCGATTGCTGACACTCTTCTCAAATAGAGTGCCTATCAACATATTGATGATAGATTTAGAGAGAGAGAGCGAGAAGACGTTTGCCATTTAATAGAGTAACCACAAACCTATATTCTTCTATACATGTGCTCTCTGTTAGTTTGTACATGAGTGTAGGCAAGTTCATGCGTTCAATGTTTAAACATGTGCCTTTGGATGTTAAATCAGAGTCTTCAAAGGCCTTTTTCTCCGAATGAACAGATTTAAGCATGGAGAGAGGTTGTGGGAGGGGGGCGGGCGGAGGTGGGTTGATGGCAAGGGCGCTAGCAGAAGGAGAGTACATTTTCTAGGACCCGTCTCCGCTACTCTTTTTCAAAAATCCTCCAAGTTTATAGTTTTTCGCGAGGACTAAAATAATGTCAAATTAACATGAACAATTAAGAAATAATTTGCAAAGATAATATTAAACATGAACAATTGCAAACATATAAAGTATGCAACACGGATATAAACTAAAAATACACGTATATAATTTATTGACTTAAAACATAAATTTACAGTAAACTAGTGAATACATATCTTTACCTCTACATGGTAGGATAAATTACAGAATTTGAGAGTCTAAGTGGCAAGAAACAATTATAAATATATAAAGTATTAAATACGGATACAAACTGACAATGCATACATATAATTTATTGACTTAAAACATAAACTTACAGTAAACTAGTGAATTAGCGGGTTGGACAGCCAATGGGGCAAAGTGCTCAATAATCCACAGTTGAGGGACTGAGTTACACTATACTAAAATTTATGGTGTCTTTTGAACAAGATAACACAATTCAAGGGACCAAAAGTGATTTAGTCCTTTTAGAATGAAGTAAGAAAATGTGACGCTGCTACATTGATTTTTTTTTTCTCGCCGAAGTTTTGGGCTGAAATTGTTTTTCTTTTCCTAGCTGATTTTTGTTGGGCTGAAAAGGTAAATTACACAAATGTTTTTTATTTTTGTTTGAGTAACTTGAATAAATGGTCCCTAACTCTTAATTATCATTCCGTTTTAGTCTCTAATTTATTGAATGTTTTGTTTCGGTTATAAACTTACTAAAAATGCTTTGTTTTAGTCTTTAATCTATTAAAAATATTTCATTTTAGTCCTCATTAGATGAAATTTGTTAACTCAAATTATTTGTTTTATAACTTTTTTTGTATCATAATTTAAACTACTTAGTAACTGTATTACAATAAATTTAATCTATGTAATAATATTTTTATAGGCAATGAAAAATTCAAACCATTTTTTTTCTCTTTATAAATTGAACTTATTTCATTCGGCAAGAAAAAATTATTAATTTAAATTGTCTATCTACTGTAAAAAAAAATATTGAACAGTTTAAATTTACTAGAAGATAATTATTGAATATTTAAATTAAAAATTAAAAAAATTGTATCAGATAGTTATTTTTAGTTAATGATTTCATCTCTTGAAACAAAACAATCAGGATCAAAACAAAACATTTAATAGATTGAGTACTAAAATAAAATAATAATTAAAAGTTATGAACCATCAATGTAATGTACTCTTATTTGTCTGCAATGATGTCTTATGATCCGCAAAATTTAGAAGTAGGCATTCTTACCAATTAATTTTTATTTATAAATAAAATTAAGCTAAATATTTATGTTAAAGTATGAGGTTTTGATGACCTGCACATTGTTGTGAGAACTTAATTCGATAAAATTTGCAATAAAATACATTTTTATTATAAATAATTAAAAAAATTTCACCCATAAATTCATATTAATCAACTAAAATTTTACTTTATTTTAATTTTGAGTTGGGTTCTCTTTACATTAAATTCTTATTATGATTAAATTCTTATTATTAAAATGATTAGTTATGATCAAAACATAATACTGTGAAACAAAAAATTGTATGTGCTTTGAGTCTATACATATTTTCTTTGTTATTAAAAAAGAATTTACTAAAATTTTTCATCTCCTATTAATTCAAACTCTAATTTTTAATATCAATAAAAAATTATCAAGAAAATTTTGCTTTAAATTTATGCAATTATTGACCAAATTATTTTACTAAACTATAGACCTCAAAGTAAATAATTGATGCATCAAAATTCAATCATCGATAATGAAAAAAATGACCGAAATATAAAACTATATTTAACTTATGTCAATCAATTAATGGTTTAACTATTAACTTAATAAAAATAAAAATAAAATAAAAACATTGACTTAAGCCAAATCAACTAGAACCAGAGTCAAAAGTAGGCAAATTATAATGGTTAAAATTTCATTTCAGAAAACAATAATAAAGAAAATAATAACAAAAAGTTTGAATCAAGATAAATACCGGAAAATTTTTATGTATTAAAGGTTTAATAATTGATTTAATAAAGTTAAAAAATGATTTAACAAAAAAAAAATTTTGGTGACTAATGTCTTCGTTTAAAAGATAGTATATAAAAAACAACAAAAATAGTTTGTTGACCAAGAGAGTAAATAGAAAAAATCTAGTTCAATATTTATTAAATTTGGGAACCAAAATGGTACACGGACAGAACTTGATGACTAACTTCAGAAAGAGTGAAAATTCAGAGATTGAAATTGAGTTTTAACCAAAACAAAAACATGAAATAGACTAAAAATGGGAAATTGCAACACATGTTCTCAAAAAGACGAGTGCCTCATGAAAAGGGGATCAAATTGAAAAAAAGAGTTAATAGCATCCAAGGAAAGGGGGAAAAAAGGGGGAACTATTAATGTGCAATGAAATTCACTATAGATTAATAGTACAAACATTGGTCTTTTCTAGAAGTAAGTGAGATATGTGGAAACCTGTGTAATAATGCAAGTCATTGATAGAACAATATAAAAAGATAAGATATATTTTGACATTAAAAGAAATCTAAGTGTAGATAATTGTAAATACACAACATAGCTAAATGAAGATGTATTTATATTAATCATTATAATTTGCCTACTTTTGGCTTAGTTCTGGTTTTTTTTTAAATACAACCCACATTTTTTTTTGGTTTTATAAATACAAAGAGAGAAATAATTGACTTAATAAAGATAAAAAATGGTTTAACTAAAAAATAAATAAATTATGATCATCAATGTCTTACTTTAGAAGATAATACATAAAGCAACAAAAAAATAGTTTAGGGATCAAAAGAGCAAATAGAATATCTAATTAAATAGTTATAAAATTTATAGACAAAAATGTAACACAGATGTAACTCATGGCCTAAAATGGAAAAAAATAGAAAATTAGGGACTGAAACTGTCTTTTTTACTGAAATAACGTGAAACGGTCTTAAAACAGTGAAAATTACAACATTAATAAAAGAGCAAATCGCATCCGAAAAAAGGCAAAAGCTCAGGGGGAAAAAAAAATGATGTACTGTTCATCTACTGTAGATTCAATAGATTTAAGATCAAAACAAAGCATTCAATAGATTGGGTGCTAAAATAAAATAATAATTAAATATTATGGACCATCAACACAATTTACTTTTCTTTGTCTGCAATGATGTCTTATGGTCTCCAAAATTTGAAAGTAGGCATTCTTACCAATTAATTTTTATTTATAAATGAAAAATAAGCTTAATATTTATGTTAAAGTATATGTATAATAAAAAGAAAATAAAAGTATATGTATAGTAAAAAGGAAAATATTATCTCACTCTTGTACTGTGCAATATATCACAGAGAACTAACAAAATGCATAAAAAAACTAATTGATATGTGAAATATCTAAAATATTGTGATATACTGTAGGAAAATGACTGACTTTTTGTGCCGCATGTGGCATGAGAAATTTCGCCAATTAAAGCAGCATCGAAGGCTATGAACGCCGTCGTCACCGTGCCGGTCTACTTCAATGATTCTCAGTGCCAGGCCACCAAAGACGTCGGCGTCATCTTCCGGTCTCAACTAGGGTGGCAATTGGGTGGGTTAAATCAGGTCATTCAGGTTTAGGTTTAATCGGATCAGCATGTATTCGGGTCCAAGTCGGGTTATTTAGGTTCTTGTTGATTTCAGGTTCAGGTTGGGTCAGTCCGGGTTTATTTGGGTTCGGATCCAATCAGGTTGGGCTATCGGATCTTAGACAAAATTCAACTTGATTGTCAGATTTACTTGATTCACTGATGCATAAGTCGAAATAGCTGAATCGCTTCAATTTTTTTGTTTAATTTTGACTAAAATTTAATTTAACTAAATATAAAAAATAATATAAAATTTATGAAGATATATTAATATGTAATTTCTTTAATAAAATACTACCTCTATGCCAAATTATTTGTAACATTCACTATTCAATAATTAATCTATAATTTTTTATTTTTAACATTTTAGTATATAAATAAAAAATGATTATATTAAATAATAAATAAAGACCTATAATTTCTAAATATATACTTTTTAAATTATTTTCTAACAAATAATCTCTCTCCGTCCCATTTTCTTTACTCCATTTAACTTTTCTTACTAGTTTGACTTGAATTTATTTATATTATTGTTTATTAAAAAATTAAAAAAATATATATTTAAAAATCATGTATAAATTTTTTTATTTATATATTAAATTGTTAAAAATAAAAAATTATAGATTAATTGTTAAAATATGAATGGTGCAAAGAATTTGGGACAGATGGAGTAATATAAATAAATTCAATTCGAACTATTCAAAAAAGTCAAATATTTCAAAAAATATGGGACGGAATGAGTACTATAATTTCTAAAATCTAATTATTCTTATCTTTATATCACCGTTTCACTAATCATTTCTCATGGCTCTCACTCATTCACTCTACAATGTAAAACAAATCAACAGAATAGAAAAAACTAATTCATATCTATTTAGTCATAATTTTTTTAAAGTCTTTGCCGACGATATATTTTATGTTAATTTAAGTTAAAATCAGGTCTTGTCGGGTTTAGTCATCGGGTCATTTCAGGTTCGGATCAGGTCAGATTCGGGTTCAAGTTTTATCGAATTTCATTTCAATCGGGTTAGGGGTTGGGGTTCAGATCGGGTTCAAGTCGTTGACTTTTTTGATCAACTCCGGTCAGGTTGGCTTGTGTTCGGGTGGGTCAGGTCAGGTCAGGTCTTCGGGTCGAGTCAAATTTTACCAATCCTAGTCTCAACGTCATGCCACCTGTTATGTTTGACAGAAGTTCTTATTCCATTTGTTTTGTTAGTCCCGTTTAACGGTTTAAGAGCAAAATTAGATTGAAGTTAAAGTGAGACGTATAGCACAATAATAGGGTGTGGGGCAAGAAGGGGACAGAGAGATAACTGCTGAATCGGACTCCAATTAAAGCGGCATCGAAGACTATGAACTCATTATTTGCTAGTGAGTTGTGGGGTCGTTGATTTGTGGGATTAACGTGTGGAATGGGTTTTTAGTCTTGGTCTTTGGATTTGTGCAAGTAATTACTATAAAGCATTTCATTTCAATGTGCAAACGCAATATTCATGAGATAGATACACTTCAACATGTTACTGCGGAGGTCTTTCTTCCTATTGGCCTGGTCGATAGTTATGTTCTTGGTGTTGAAGGTTGGAGATGCAAGTGGATATATAATTTGCAAAGCCGAGGAGAGAGAAGCCCTTCTGTCCTTCAAGAAAGGCCTTGTGGATACGTCTGGCCTCTATTTCCCTTCCTGGGGAGTTGCTGAAGATTGTTGCCTGTGGAAGGGTGTCACATGCAATTACACTTCAGGCGACGTTCAGGGGCTTCATCTCCGTGACATAGCGGGAGGTACGCTTAGCCCTTCTTTACTGAAATTGCAGCAATTGGTTCGCTTAGACCTCAGTAACAGTGACTTCCATGGCAGCCCCATTCCCGAGTTCCTTGGTTCTTTAACCAAATTGCATCACCTTAGTCTTTCCAATGCTAGCTTTAGCGGACCGATTCCATATCAGCTTTCGAACCTTTCAAGGTTGCGATTCTTTGATCTAAGCTACTGTGACCTTAGCAAGGCCATTGGCTGGGTTCAAATCTTGAGCCAACTTCCCTCACTTCAGACCCTGCACTTGGACTATTGTAATCTTCCCACTTCAGTTCCCACATCTCTTTCCCTTGTCAAGTCGTCTTTCGTTCATCTCGTTGATCTGAGTCTCCGGGGCAACAATCTCACCTCCCACGCTGTGTATCCATGGCTGTTCAACCATAGTCTTGAACACCTTGCTTATCTTGATCTCTCATTAAACCATTTGGAAGGGCCTGTCCCTGAAGGTTTTGGGAATCTTACCTCTCTCTCTAGTTTTAATCTCGACAAAAATCAACTTGTGGGTGGGATTCCTATTTCTTTTCAGAATCTCTGTAACTTGTCTGAGTTGAGGATGGTTTCCAACAATCTTTGGGGAGATATGGGCTCCGATTTCCTCCAAAACCTTCCTCGATGCAAGCAAAGTCCATTGTGGATATTGGATTTATCGTACAACCAGATCACAGGATCCCTGCCTGATCAAGTCACTAAATTCCCTTCTTTGGTTGCCCTGCTTCTGCGATCCAATCGTTTGAACGGGACAATAACCAAACACATGGGCCAAATATCATACCTCATCGTACTAGATCTTTCTTGGAATTCTCTCTCTGGAATCATCTCCGAAGCTCATTTTTTTAATGTCTCCAAGCTGTTTTCATTGGACTTGTCCTACAACTCAAATCTGTTTCTTAATTTTAGCTTTAATTGGTTTCCCCCATTTAATAAATCTGTGACATACCTTCTTCTTGGCTCCTGCCAGTTAGGACCTCGTTTCCCAACCTGGCTTCGTTCTCTTACTTCCCTTGCTGTTCTAGATATATCTGCAGCTGGGATTTCTGACACAATTCCTTACTGGTTTTGGGATGTAGCTGCTCCAGTGTGTCTGTTCAATATTTCTCGCAACCAAATTAGCGGACATTTGCCAAATTTGTCTTCCAAGTTTGGATGTGAATTTCTTACAGTTGATTTCAGTTCCAATCTTCTACAAGGTTCATTACCTAATCTTCCCTCTGTCGTCAAGTCCATTATTCTTTCTAATAACAGCTTCTCGGGGTCCGTGTCTTCCATATGTGAAATAACAAATCACAAGTTGCATTTGCTTGACCTATCAAACAATCAGTTGTCTGGGACAGTTCCCAATTGCTTCATGCGGTGGCCGTGGCTTAAGATTCTAAACTTGGCCGACAACAACCTTTGTGGCCCAATTCCACCTTCTATGGGATCCCTAGTTTCCCTTCAAATGTTAAATTTGCACAACAACAACTTCTCAGGAAGACTGCCAGTATCTTTCAACTGTACCAGCTTAGTGTTTTTGGACCTGAGTGACAATGCTTTGTCCGGAGCAGTGCCAACATGGCTGAAACATAACTCGCAATCTCTAGTCTTGCTCAGTCTCCGAGCAAATCATTTCAGCGGGCCTATACCTCGTGAAATCTGTGGTTTGAGGAATGTTCGAGTTTTGGATCTTTCATTGAATGTGATTTCTGGGTCCATCCCCAAATGTATCAACAATCTTGTTGCCATGACAAATGACCGGAACCTGACTTCAGAGATCAAACTAGAATATTCACTTGAAGATGATCATGATTTGATGGGAACATTTTATTTTGATGAGGGCCTCCTCGATATTTCAAGGTACTATATCTCCAAGGCCTTGCTTGTGTGGCAAGGACAGGAACGGGAATATGGAAGAAATCTTGGGTATTTGATTCTCCTCGACTTCTCCAGTAACATGTTGACAGGAGAAATTCTGAAAGAAATAACATTTCTTTCTCAATTGGTCACACTCAACTTATCAAGAAATTTCTTGAATGGCACCATTCCTCTAGGTACGGGTAAATTGAGACAACTTGAAGTCCTTGATCTGTCTCATAACCAACTTTCAGGCAACATTCCCAGCACCTTGTCCGAGCTAACATTTCTAAACAAATTGAACTTAGCCTACAACAAGTTGTCCGGGAGAATTCCAGTAAGCACACAAATAGATGGATTTGAAGCATCGGTATTCGCTGGCAATCTCGCACTTTGTGGCCGTCCAGTTAAACTGAATTGCCCTGGAGACATGGTGCCTCAAAGTCAACTAAGGAGGGGCAAGAACTACCCGGAAGACGTATTTGATGATAACTGGTTTTATATCGGGATGGGATGTGGATTTGCTGCCGCCTTGTGGGCGTTTTGTGGGATGCTGTTGCTTAAGCGTTCTTGGGGAAGCTCCTATTTCCGACTTTTGGACAGCCTCGTGGATTGGCTCTGAGCTACCTTGGTGGTCCATGCAAGAAATTTGAGAAGCAGACTTCGGTGTGGAGAACATTACCCAATTATATGTACATATTTTTTTTTAAAAAAAAAACAAAAGCTAATCAAGTTATATTCTTGGGAAATCGGCTTAGTGAGATTATTATTGTTATTGTGGTTGTTGTGAACTTTCATTTCATTTGCTATAATCACTAATCTCACCATAAAACTAAGAATTTAACCTCGTTAACCCAAGCTTAAACCTTCATTTTGAGTGAGAATGATGAGACTGAAAAAAGATGCTAGTTGTATCAATTTTTAGGCCGGTGTTCAATGAAGTGAGTCTTTTCCTATACATGCAGGGGAAATTGTATCCGACATCATTGAAGTAATTGATCGATGTCAACCATCAGTCAAACATATCTCCCTAAACTGTAAAAGGATCCACCCAAATAAACAAATAGGGTCCACCGTTAAATTACTAGAGTTCTAATAAAGAGAAGAAAATAGAGTAAATTGTGTGGACTTTTCATAACTTTAATTATTGTTCTGATTTAATTTCTAACCTATTGAAATTTTTATTTTGATCATAAATCTATTAAATTTGTTTAACTTTGGTCTTTTATTAGATGAAATCCAGTAATTTAAAATTATTTGACATAAATTTTTAAAATTTTAATTTAAATATTTGATAAAAATAAATTTAATGTGCATAATAATTTTGTAATAGTTAATGAATAATTTAAATTTTCTTTTATTTATTTCTATATTTTAAAATATTTCTTTTAGGAATAAAAAATTACTAATAGCTATCAAATGTTTAAAATATTTTACAAAAAGTTATTATCTGAAAAATAATTTGAGTTAACAAATTTTATCCAATTAAGAGTAAAATGAAACTTTTTTAATAAATTTAGGACTAAAGCCAAATAGGTTTAGGACCAAATGAAATAAATTAATAAATTAGGAATTAAAATAGAAGGCCATCACGTAGTAAAAATACAGTATTGTCGATTTGTTAGAGTAGGCCCAAAAGGCTGGATTTGTTTGGGTGGCCCAAGAAATGAGGTATTCTCTAAGTTGCGAGGCCGAAGGCGATATAAGAAAGCCTACTCGTAGAGTGTTTTTACGAAGAAAATAAAAGCGACAATGAATAGGACGGACAGGGGACACGACATGAAGATGATTTGTGGTGGCGTCCCCTCCATCGCCATCAGTCCCCGTTGGTATATAAAAGTTGCAAAGCAAACAAATGGGTCTCTGCTCTGTCCTCATGTTCCGTTGTCCTTAGAAGAGAGAGCCACGCTGCGTAAATCACGTCCGACAAAGGAACTCACTTTCCCACTTTTTGGGTCCCCCTCTTTTCTGACTCCGTGGGCCCAACTCCCTTCACTTCGGGAATCTACCTCCCCATCGCCCGCTATATTGCTATGCTCCCTCTCTAATTTTCAAATTGTCTCCAACCTTCATACACCAACAAAAAATAAAACAATCTCCATCCCATAAAAAAAAATCAGAGTCTCATATCTTATGATACCTATTTCAAATCGATAATTAATTGTAATTAAATTTGTACAATCTTACAAATCCATATACGCACACAAATCTCATGTAGTCTATTCATAACAAATTGTTTGGAGAAAAAATAGTAGAGTTTATTTCTGCCCCAATTTTACTACTAGAACCGAAATTTAAATAGGAATTCCACTAAGTTTTTGGACAAAATATTACCTTCTCCATAGATATAGAATAAATTTTATGCGGATTATAGTTTCTTCACCAAAAAATAAAAGAGGTAAAAGATTGTTTTGCTTTCTTAACGACTAAAGCTTTAGAATAAGTAATGTTACATGTACTTGGTCATAGTGGACGTAAGTTTTTAGTAAAAACATGTCTTTTGGGATGATAAAATATTTTTAGTTAAATAGATACTTTGCTTTGAAGTGATCTTTCTCTTTACCTGATTAAGTTAAATAAAAAATATTTTAAGACAGAATTAAATCTCTAAATCCATACAAAAAATATCAGTAAGTAAAATTGTGTGTTTTACTTCCATAAATTTAAAATATACAAAAAAAAAACTAACACATAAACATATAAACTAACACATAAAAAACCTCATGATGGAAGGTGACGACGAGAAAGGAAAAGAGTAGTGTATCGGCGTTGGCGAGAAAAGAGAAAGTCATGAGATGTGATGCCGCAGTCGTTACGAATTGAGGACGGAGCCTTAATTTGTTAAAGCTTTTTAGAATCTTCCATTTTTGTTTTTTGGGTGGGTGAATACTTTATTCCATCCATCCCGAAATTTTTACTTCATTTAATTTTTTTTAGTATTTTAATTTAAATTTATTTATATTTTTATTCTTTAAAAAAATAAAAAAAATAAATTTAAAAATTACATGTCTTGGTTTATTATTTATATATAAATTTTTTTCTTTATATATTAAAATATAAAAAATATAAAATTTTAAATTAATTACAAAAAATAAAGGGGGCTAAGGACGAGCAGTATAAAACTGAAGCACGAGGCAATGGTCTTGGGGAACCTTTTCTCCCATGTGGAGTGACCGCACTTTTCTTATGGAAAATGTTATGCTGGTACATTGACTTTTTTTTGGCAATTTTTTTGGGCCGAAATAGTTTTTGTTTCTTAGCTCATTTTTAGTCATTTTCTTAAAAAAGGGCTAAAATTCACTAGGGTCACTTAACTTATATTTTTTTTGTTCTATTTGAATACCTCACGTTTAAATTGTCCTAGTGAGTACCTAACCTCCTATTACGTGTCCTCTATGGGTATTTTATGTTAATTTCAGAGTTATGTGTGATAGAAAATACTGATGTGTATAAAAAATAATAAAATAAATCATAAAATATACTTATGGTCCTTTAATTTTTTCTATCAACAATTATAAATCCTAATATTCTAAATCTAACCCTTGGCCCCTAGTTCCTTCATTTCTTTACCGCCGCACCTCTCTCATCACCATCATCGCCGTTACTCGATCGTTGTCATCGTTGCCATAGCCGCTACTCGCTCCTCGCTCGTCACCATCACCGCCACCACTGCTACTCACTCCTCGCTCCTTGTTCACCGCCAATACTCGCTCCTCGTTATTGGCTCGTTGCCCGAAGACCCAAACCCCCTAACGTTGCCGTTGCTCCCCACTACTTCTCCACGATCGCCTCCTATTCTAGCATTGGAATCGATGAATCGAGATTTGGGATTGAAGGCGCACGTCTCGCGCAACTGCCTAGTCCAACCGTGCACCTTGCGCGACAAATTGAAAGTGACAAGTCGAGGAGGCAATCAAAAGCAGCAATAGCAATCGATGGCAGGTAGTTGAGGCAGCGATCGAAGGTAGGGATGGCAGGGTCAACGCGATTTGGGTCTGAGACATGATTTGTGTGTTGATGAGATTTGGTGGATTCTTTACATTATAAATGTAAACAATAGATTTAGAATTTTAGAGTTTAGAATTGTTGATAGACAAAATTAAATGACCACTAGTGTTATTTTATGATTTATTTTACTATTTTTTATGTCACATCAGCATTTTCTGTTAAACATAACTATGAAATTAATGGAAAGTACCCAGATAAGATGCGCAATAGAAGGTAAGGTATTTCGTTAGGACAATTTGAATACGGGGTACCCAAATATGACAACAAAAAAAAAGTTAGGTGATTCCTGATGGATTTTACCCCTTTAAGAATCTTCCCATGTGAAGTGATATTTTCTATAAGCTGTATCCTGTATGCACCGCAATTTTCTTACGGAAAATGTGACACCGCAATTTGCCCTCCTTATGGAGTGATCTGAACTTGAACCTCCATTGCAAGTAAGAGCTATAGGAATAAAGAAATATGGTAGTTGTGTAAGTTTTAGGTTATTTTTCAATGAGGTAAGTTTTTCCTTAACATTGAAGTAATAGATTGATGTCAACCATCAATAACATACACTACTAAAAAAAGGTTTTTGCCAACAGCCCATTTTCTAACGACCAAGCCGTTGGAAATTTCCAACATGCAAAGCTGTTGGAAACTGTAAAAAAAAATTTTAACCTGTAAAAAAAAATCTCCAAAGGCTAAGTGTGCAAATATTTCCTTCCAACGGCTTTGTAAGTCTTTAGTATTTATTGTTTCCAACGGCTTAAGCCGTTGGAAAATTGGGATTAATTTAAATGAAAAAAATTTAAGCTATAAACAAAATCTCCAACGGCCTGGCTGTTGAAAGTGTCCAAAAATTTAAAGCCAATTTTCCAATGACCAAAAGCTGTTGGAAAATATGTAAATTTTTCGTATTTATTTAAATTTGGGGGAATTTTTCCAACGGCCAGGCTCGTTGGAAGTGTGCAAAAATTTTCAAGGTAATTTTCCAACGGCCAAACCTGTTGGAAAATATGTAATTTTTTAGTATTTATATCTTCCAACGGCTTAAGCCATTGGAAATTTTGGGTGAATTTTTCCAACGGCCTAGGCGTAGGCCGTTGGAAATGACAAATTTAAATATATTGATATATATATTTCACATACACACACTTTTTTTTATCAATTACTTTCTAATTAGATAATAAAATTAATAATTGTCATTGTAAATATTTCTTAAGATAAATATAATAGGTAATTAAATAATAATTGTTACACGTGGTTTTATTGATGATAATAATAATAATAATAATAATAATAATAATAATAATAATAATGTAAATACTTATGAACATATTACGATGTATATATATGTCATAATATGTATTTATCATAATATAATATATCATATGTTAAAATATATCATAATATATATATATATATATATATATATATATATATATATATATATATATATATATATATATAATGGGCCAAAAAAGCTCAAACCCAACCCTAACTAACCCTAACTATAAATACTATCACTTACCTTCCCATCTCCCTCAACCCTCTCCGTCTCTGCCTCCTCTCACCCTCTTCGTCTTTGCTTCTCCCTTTTCCCTGTCTCAGCCTCTCCCCTTCCTCTCGCACTCTCCGCCTCTGCTTGTTTTTCGCCTCATCGTCGCCATTGTCCTTTCTTCGTCTCTGGCTCTCTTCCGCCTCGCCCTTGCCGTCTTCCTCCGCTTCGCTGTCTCTGGCTCTCTTCCATATCGCCGTCACCATTGTGTCTCTCTTCTCTATTGTGCTCATCAACCTCATGCCTCGTGTCTCGTTTTTGCACACTTCAGCCTCCATAGCCGCCATGCTTATCGGCATCGCCAGTCCACCATGCTCATTGACCTCGCCAGTCCATTGTCCATGCAGCCTGTCCTTAGCCCTTCTGTCATCCACCATCTCGATCTCTTCCACGTCCTCTTCGCCTCCACGGCCTTGATGCCTTCATCAGTGGCCGGAAGAGATGGGACTAGAAGAGATGAGTTTTGATTTTGTATAGATCTGTTTCGCGTTTTTGATTTGGGGTTCAATTTTGTTATGATTTTTTATTTTTGATTTTTGTTTAGATCCGTTCAGATGCTTGATTTCTTGTTCAGATTTGTTCAGATTTTTTATTTTTGATTTTGGTTAGATCTGTTTTGGATGATTGATTTTTAGTTCAGATTTGTTTAGATTTTTTATTTTTTATTTATTTTGGTTAGATCTATTTGTATTTTTTATTTGGTTGATTTGTTTGGATTTTGTGTTAAGTCGGTTAGATTTTGTATTTTTGTGATTTTTAAAATTTTTAAAATAATGTAAATATAATTTTGGTAATCATAATTTTAATTTTTTGAACTAATGTAAAATATAATTTTACTAAATCTAAAATAATAAATATAAAATATTTAATCATATATATTTTTTTTATTTTCCTAAAATAGTTTTCCAACAGCCTAAGCCATTGACAAAGGGCGTTGGAAACTGTTTTACTGTTTCCCGATGAATTGGCCGTTGGAAATTTTTAACGACCCATTTCCAACAGCCTAGTCGTTGGTATTTCCAACGGCTAATTATTGGGCCGTTGAAATTTTTTTTTTCCAATGCATGATTTACCAACACGCCTGTTTCCAACGGCTCCACGTTGGAAAATTTCAATTTTTCAACCCGATGCCGTTGAAAATGACCGTTAGAAAATGACTTTTTTTTAGTAGTGATATGTTTTCCTAAACCGTAAAAGGATCCACCGAAATGACCAAATAAGGTTAATCAGACATCGTTGAATTACTAAACTTGTAATTATATATATATGTGTATTGTGTGGATGGTTCTTAACCTTTAAGGAATAATTACAAATTACCCCCAATATTTAAGTTTACAATTTAGCCTTTCTATTGCAAAATATACACTTTGCCATTTTCCCTTTTAATAAAGTTTGATAAAAACTTCTGAAATCTTAATTTAAATATTATGATAGTCATTTTTTAGTAATTTCAATCTGTATGATATTTTTTTTATAGTTAATGGATATTTTAAATTATAATTTTTTGCTTTCTATATTTGTCAATTAATTTAAAAAATGGTAATATATAAACTTAAATTACTTGAAGATAATTACCGTATAGTCTAAAATAAGATTTTAGAAGTTGTTGTCGGACAATATTAAAAAGGCTATGGGCAAAGTGGATATTTCTGAAACCAGAGGGAGCAAAATGTAATTCACATAAACCTCAGAGGGCAAATTATAATTAACCCAACCTTTAATTATTACCTAACCTATTAAATGTTTTACTTTGGTCCTAAATCTATTAAACTTGCTTATATATTCTATAACTTTCTTCCAGTGAAATTCTAATTTATATATTCTGTAACTTTGTTTCAGTAAATCTAAATTATTTAATAATTTTTTTATAGTTAATAGATAGTTTAAGTTAATAATTTTTTATTTTTGAATGAAGTATTTTAATTTATAGAGAGAAATAAAAGGTAATTTAAACTATCCTTTAGCTATTAAAAAATTATTATGTGGATTAAATTTATTGAAAAATAATTAATAAATAATTTAAACTATGATATAAAAAGTTATCTAACAAATAAACTGAGTTAACAAATTTCATCTAGTTGGAATCAAAATGAAACTTTTTTAGTAGATTTAGAAGTAGAGCAAAATGGGTTTAGGACTAAAAAAAAAAAAAATAAGTTTCGAGGGACCCTGTGGCCTATCCTTGCCCTCGCATTTATACCCAGGTCCTGCGCGTTTCATGTTCCTTCTTCAATTCTATTGAAAAAGAAAATCATCTGTTAGTCTGCGGCAAGCTTTTCCTTTTTTCTTTCAAGGAAGATTAGTTGACCCTATATTTGATTTTACGTTTTCTTACACTAGTGCTATGTTTGTTCTGCAATATGTCCTCTTAGTAATATATTAGCTCGATTTAGCTAGGCTAATCAAAAGTAAATGACCAAGTATGCGGATATTATTTTATCGTGTTTTCTGATTGATCTTTTATTGTCCACTGGTTCTTGAAGATTGAGACTGGAGATGGTGATGGTGAGTCAGAGGGTTCAGATTCAGAGAAAAATGAGGTTTTAGATTTGTCCAAGCTGACAGAGGTGAGGCTTATTCCGTCAGATCCCAACCAGTGTATGTATATTTCATGATTCTAATTATTAATGTTATTGTAATCTTTTATTAGGTGTTTGGTTTGTTGTGACTTTCGGTTGATCGCTTCTGTGGCAGTGGACACACTATTTCAAGTGTGCTAAGCTAAATGCTGAGCCCATTAAAGGTAAATTTGTTTCTGTAACCCAGGAATTTAATGTTATTTATAGTTTTCGGTACCTTGTGGCTCTGCTTGGAATTGATTTACTGACTTACTGCTTCAATTGTACTTTGTTTAGAGGAAGAAGGGCATACTTGGATTTTTAGTGCCGACCAGATGGAAGAATATGGAGGTATGGGATTGTTAAGACTTTAAGGTTTGTTTTTTTCTTTGTTTTTGTTTGCTTCTTCCCCCTTTCTCTGAGTGTGATTTTATGTTCACATTATTTCACTAACATGCCCAAATATCCAGATTTGGACGATCCTACGTGGGATGCTCTTCTCAGATAGAGCCCCTATAAACTTAACAGGGACATATTGATGATAGATTTGAAGGGATAGAGAGGGAGAAGATATTTTCCATTGAATAGATTAACTGCAAACCTATATTCTTCTGTACATGTGTTCTCTGGTTGTTTGTAGATGGGTATAGGTAAGTCATGTGTTTAAATATGTGCCCCTAGATGTGTACATGCGAAGGTTGACGACAGAGAGGACGCATGCCGAAGAATACATTTTCTAGGACCTGTATTTGCTACAAGGGCTGTATGAAAAAAGTCCTTTTTAAAAAATCCTCCATTTTTTCAGTTTTCCATAAAGAAGGATCCAGAGTTTAAAACATGCAATTGACTCATGGCTCGAATACCAAAATGCCCGGAGAATGTCAAACATGAGGAATTGAGGAATAATTGTGTAAAGATAATACTCCCTCTGTTACACATTCTTTGAAACATTTGATCCTTTCAAATAGTTTGATTTGAATTTATTCATATTATTGTTTATTAAAAAAAATTAAAAAAATATATCTAAAACTATAAGTCTTTATTTATCATTTATGTATAAAGATTTTTTGTTTGTATATTAAAATGTTAAAATAAAAAATTATAGATTAATTACTAAACAGTGAATGTTGTAAATAACTTGGGATGAATGGATTTTTTTTTTTTTGGTAAACAGAAAGGAAATAAAGAGAAAATACTAAAAGGCAAATAGAATTTAAAAGATCCTTTGCCGCCTGGTGCGCTTCACTGACAACCATACGGTGCACTTTGATCACAGAGAGTCAATGGAAGGAGGGAATCAGCTTTTGGATGTCCCTGACCAAATGCATGACCTCCAAAGTAGGAGTTGTAGTCTCAACTTGTTGGAGAAATCCCTGCAAACAATCAGTAAGCACTGTGCAACAGAGAAGCTTGTTATCAATCGCAAATAATAAAGTTGTTCGGATTGCCACAAGCTCCATGAAAAGAGCAAGGAGTAATAGGGAAGTGATGCGACATCCGCCATCCATCTGTAGTGTGGTACACGCAAGTTGCTGCACCCATCAGATTACGACTCTCCCACGCTCCATCGGTCCAAAAAATTGTCACAGAATCATGATGATTAGATGAGCCCCAAATCTTAAACAGAGGTAGCGGGAGAGGTTTATGCAAAGAAGCCAAGAATAGTCTATGTTCCCTAGCACTGCTGAAATCATTCAGCAAGCTGTTCCCTGCCAGTGAAAAGGATCTGTGCGACTGGCTAATTTATTTATTAGACACACTAGAATTGCGACTAAGCCAAATACACCAAAGCATGAAGATTGCTGTATCAAGAAGACATGGGTCTTTTGGAGGCTTCTTCTTCCACAGCTCACAAAATCAATGCCTAAAGCAAATACCATTATCCAAAACAGGAACCCCTGGGGTATTCTTCCAGGTAATAGCCGACCTCGGGCAATGAAAAAAGAGGTGAGGGAGATCTCCTTCTTCTATACAGCATCTTTGACATAAAGGTTAAGGGATCAGATTTCTCTTATGAAGCTCCAAGGAGGTAGGTAGTGCCTGCGAACAACACTTCCAGACAGAAAACTTTGAACTTGGGCGCAATATTTTCAGCCCAAAACCGCCTAAGACAGGAAAAGAAATCACCATCAGAGAGATCCCGACCACTATTAGGGAACTACTGGGCTTGATAAAGAAAATAACCCTTTTTGGTGTAATACACCCCATCCTCGGCTCCCTCTCAGATTGGCCAATCAATAGAAATGCTGCTTCGCTTAGTATTGAACATGGAACAATTGCAAACATATAAAGTATTAAACATGGATATAAACTGGAAATGTGTGCATAAAATTTATTGACTTAAAACATGAATTTATAGTAAACTAGTGGATACATAACTTTATCTCTAAGTGGTGGGATAAATTATAGAGTTTAGGAGTCTGAGTAGTTGGAAACAATTGCAACTATATAAAGTATTAAACACGTATATAAATTGGAAATGCATAGATATAATTTATTAACTTAAAACATAAGCTTAGAGTGAACTAGTGAATACTAGTTTATACACATGACACATAAATGGTGAACAAGTGGATAATTACAATTTAGTACTATCTCTGTTTCGCATTAATTGACTCTTTTACCCTTTTTATGAAAGTTTGACCTGAACATATTTATATCAATATGTATTAAAAAAAGTTTTAAAAATGATATTTAGAAACTATAATTTTTAAAGTTTCATTTTCATTTAAAATATTTATATTTTTATAATAAATTTTGAAAATTGTAAGTTTTTGTGAAACAGATGAAGTACTGTTTAAGCAGCACACCAAGCTTGAACAGTACTTCTATTGTTGTGAAGCACATACAACAACACAACTTGAAAAACAAAGTAGAACAATGCTAATTTGGAAGGGAGAAGTAGAGAAAATGTGTAGCACATGGATTAAAGAATGTTTGGGGAAAAGAAGGATGACTCTTTCCCAAAAAGCCAAGAAGGAGCTTCTTTTTAGGGGCAAAGGCCTTTTACATTGATGATAAGGTGAGATTGCATCCAACAATGAGGAAAATGAAGGAATCTGAGGCAATCATAAGCATCATTTAACATATGATTATGTTTGGAATAGCTATAGCAAGAGGAGCTAATAATTCTAACCTAGGAACAACAAAAGTGCTTATAGCTAGATTTATAGGACAGTTAAGGAATTGCTGAGAAAAATGCTTTATAGAACAAGCTAGGTAATGAATAAAAAATGCAAGAAACATTGTCACAACACAGCATGGAAAGCACATGATAAACACATATGAATCTAATGTTATTAATACTTTGCTGTTAACCATGTACTCTCATTTTAATGGTAGCACGACAAGTGACAAAATAGAAATGGAGAATTATTATTAATTTTGAGATGTAAAACTCTATCAAAGCTAGAATGGTATAAAGATACTTTCCTCACAAGATTTCACGAAAGAGGTGATTGTACATCATCAATTTGGAAAGAAAAATTTATTCAATGATTGCTAGAACATTTTGGGCACTTTGTTATTGGTCATATTAAAGAAAAAACTAAGCTCATGTTAACCATCTTTTATCATGTATTTGGACAATAATTCAAATATATTATATTCTTCCATTATTAGAATAGTTTTTTTCTACAGTTTTTGTGACATAAGTCATTCTTAGATAAAAAATTCCCTTTTGATAAACTTCACTTATGTTAATCTTAGAAATGTTCTGATTACCTAGTATTTTTTTTTCTCTGATTATCCCAACTTGGGAATTATCTACCTTTCCACTCTATATAGTTTCTTCACTTACTTCTTTCTTTAAAGAGAACTTAGACAAACTTCTAAAAATTTTAGCCACCAATAACTATTGATTAGTAGTAAGATTTTTATCTGCTATATGTCAACGTTTTACTTCAACTTACTGCACTTTTCCACTCAACAACGAGTCTTACGTTGGATATGCAACTTGAGTGATGGTTTAATAAAATCTAAATAATAATCTTTAATTATAGATAGGATAAAATTTCTTAATATCTAACAAATTCTTGTTTCAAAGATATAAGACAAAAAAAAAAACTATTGGGATTAGAATGTCAAAAAAAGTGAAACTTTTAGTTGAAAATCAAAATCTAAGCAAAAAAAATGTCAATTTTTTTAGATGGACGGTGGAGATTACGGGATATGTGTTGGATTTGTTCCAAGCAAATATTTAATTTTGATGATGACAAGTGTATTGTTTTAGTGTGCTTAATCTCACTTTATTGGGCCAAAATAGATTTGTTAAAGTTGTGCTTAATTTCCAAATATTTCAATTGTTATTTCAAAAAATATGTTTTAAGTTTATTGAAAAAACTTGATTTTGAAGAAAAGTTAATAGGCCATTAAAATATGGTAGTGTTTAAATAAAGTTTGATTTTAAAATGACAAATTTTTCTAAGTTGTTTCATGTTTAATCCATTAAAAAACAGTTTAACATGTCTTTGTATCACCTAAGTCTACCCAGCTCCCAGGTTTATGTTTTAACGTGGTAAAAGGCTTTAATTCAAAGTCTGAAGTTGCTGTCTATTTTTGACACATCAGACAACATGTTAAACTCCGAGTTTAACCTATTAATCGCAAGCCTGAAGACTTCCGCCCAAAATCATCTACTTACGTGATTTCAACCTAAATTTGAAATATGAGTTGGACAAATTATAGGATGCCACTTGGATAGTATGACAGAACATTTAATGACATGTCTCTAGCTGTTTTTTACCGTTAGAGGACAAAATCGAGTTTAACGTGTTAAACCCAAAACTTAACACGAAATCTGTAACTTTTCTTGGAAAAAAAAATAGAGCACGTCACCAGTTTTTCAAGAGCTTTTCTAGATGACTCCAGTAGGATCTCAACTCTTTGGTCTTCAAATGAGTATAAATACATGGGGAAACACATTGGAGTAACTCTTAGCCATTAAAAAGTTAAGATTCATCATCAAATCCAGGAGAAAGAGCTTACCTTGAGAAAATCATTTGTGTTATTGTACTTTCACTAGTATATCTAGCAAAAGTATTATTGTATGAGCTTGTGAGTTTGAATACATTTCAAACCTTAGAATCTCTTGTATGAGGAGTGGTTTCTATTGATCCTTGAAGAAAACTATGAAGTGGTTTTTAGTTAGCCTTGGAGAAAACTAGTGTTTGGTTGGGTGTAAACCTTGAAGAAAACACCATTGTATTCTTGATCAAGAGATAGTGGAGAAACTCTCAAGTGGACAAGCTTGAGAAGAGGACGTAGACTCCGGTTGGTGGACTTGAACCTCTATAAATCCCAGTGCATTCTTTCCTTGTCTCTTTTTATATTTTGCTTTATATTTTCCTTATACTTGCTTAGTTTGTTCTTGATTTTTGGTTAAGTAAATTTAGTTGTAAAATTTGATTTTGCTAAAGTTTTTAACACAACCAATTCACCCCCCATCTTGGTTGCACTTGGGCCAACAATATAGTTACTAGACTTGTATTTTGGAATGGCCTAAATCACTTTTGGTTCCTCCAACTTTGTTCAGGCAGTTTCACCCCTGAATTTGGGAGCAACACAACTCAACCCCTTAACTATAAAACATAGGGCACATTGCCCCTTTAACTTGTTACTCAGTTAATTCCATTAAATTTCTAATGGTTCAGAGACCTGATTGCAAAAATTTGAAACCTCAGTTATTTAATCACAAAAATGCATAACCTAAAGAACTTGACGAAAATTAAAGACAGATTTATTAGAAGTTTCAAACATGGTCTTTAAAGCACGGTATATTGTGATATGCCACTTCCTGCTTGTAAGTAATATATGATACAAATGTTTTCACATTTTATTATTTTCTTACTCGAAACACTGTGACATACTGTGATATTTTACAGCATTTCACATACCGGTCACCTTTTATGTATATTTATCAGAATATCATGATAAACCACAAAAACATTGCGAGGTACATACTGTGACATCCTATTTTTCACGAGGCATATGTGAGATATTTTTTTGTTGTTTTACATCAAAATATCATACTTAAGTATGTAAAATAGTAAAATGTAATTAATACACATATTTTCACATAAATATTTACTTTTTTGTTTGGTAGTATTCTAACTCTTGAGTATTGACTAGATGGTATTAGTTATTAACCATGAAGGAAGTTTCTCCTTTTCAGTTCACATGCTACTATGTTTTTTTGTATAAAAAATAGCATCTTCCATATATATTTATTTATATTTGATAAATTATGATAAGAAAAATTAGAATACATATAAAAAGTATAAAAAATTTACTCAATTTATTTCATCTTAAAATAATATTCTTTTTCTTTTTTGTGAAAAGGGTAATGACATGTAGTGCAGTACACCATATAGTATATCTTAGAATTACAGGGTGCAGCATGGCTAACAACAATGGTATTTAATACCTTGTCAAAAATGAGAAATTTCAAGAAAAAAGAAAAGAGAGAGAGAGAGAGAGAGAGAGAGAGAGAGAGGGAGAAGGGAAGGCGATGTCAGTCATGAACACCTTCAAAAAGGTGGAGAAGGTGAGGGAGGCAACATATGGGAGGTTGTATAGAGTAGGAGAGCGGGCCATTGGAAAGATTGTGGCCCTGAAGAAGACTTGTCTCCACGAGGACAGAGAAGGCATTCCTCCTACTACCATCCACAAATCTTCATCCTCTCCACGTTTCCACAATTTTTATCCTTTTAGAAAAATAAGAGAAAAGATAAAAACTCTGTTAATGTCTCTTTCTTTCCTTCGATCCAGAGCTTGATGTACCAACTTTGTAAAGGTGTTGTTTTCTACCATGGCCATGGGATTATGCATAGTTACTGTCAATTTTGATCATTTACCTTCATTGTTGCCTTTAGGGTTTTTTCTCTTTCTTTAACTTTTTTTTTGCTTGAATTGCCATTTGATTGATTCAGTTAGGGAACTTAAACCTCACACTATTATAGACAAAAAGACTATAAAGCTTAAAATAGTTGAGATTGAGTTCTATAAAACAAAAACCTAAGTTTGAGAAAATGGATTAATGGTTGTTAGTAAGGAGAAGAGGAGTCATGGGTGTTGGTGAGCATGAAAATGGTGGTAGTGATAGAGAGCCAGAAGGCGACAAAGCTAAGAAGAAGAATGATAAGGTTGAAACAGTGGAGTTTGCGGAGGGCGATGGTGGAGTGAAAATGGTTGTGGGGGCCGAAGCGGTGGTGCGGGAAGAAAGTATCGATGGTGCTTAAAGGGATTGAGGATCTCATGATGCAATGTGGCGATGGGAGAAGAAAAGAGTGATGGTGTTATTGGTGGCAGCAGGAAAGAAGATATTCATGGGATGTGAGTTACAATCTGTACAAATTTAGGATGGGGCTTAGATTGATTTAGGCCTTTTAAAATCTTCCCTGGCGGGGGGGGGGGGGGGGGGGGGTGGGGAGGGTCGGTGAATTATATATACTAAAACACCAAGGGAGATGTGATGCAATGAACAGTAGAACGTTTGCTATAGTGACTTTTTTTTTGTTTGGGTTAGGCCCGTTTGGTTTTTTTATTTTTGTTGGCCCAAAATATGTTTAAAGTAAAAAAAAAAAAAGATAATACTACATAATATATACCCTATTTATGTATAATAATACTTTTTTGTCCTCAAATTTTAAAATTAGACATTTTTATTACTCTAGCCTAATAAATACAAAATATATTCTAAACTTTTGATTTTTAAGTTTTCGGACCCCAAACTACAAAATAGTTACAAAAACAAATTTGTTATCAGTAACATTGAAATGGTTAAGTTTTCCAAAATCTTTAAATTGATTATGACTTAATTTTGAATTCATAATTTTTTTTTACTATGGACTATCGATGTGTTTGGTATGAAAAATTTGTATCTTTGTTAATCAACCCGCAATGAAGTACAAACTTTATGCAACCTTTGCTCATATATCCATACATTTTCTTGTATATTGAAATCAATCATCACCATATGTTATGTTTTTTTTAGATTGATCAACTCTTGAGTCTAAAAAGTAAATTAATTATGAAAATATTTCTTTATTGCAGTAAAATAATGCATTCCTCGTGACAAGGTGCAGGCTTGCATCTAGTATTTTCTAAAACCTAAGATTGAGAAAATAAATTGATGGTTGTTAGTAAGGAGATGAGGAGTCACAGGTGTAGGTAAGCATGAAAATGGTGGTGGTGATAGAGAGCCAGAAGGCGGCGAGGCAAAGAAGGAGAATGAGGGAGTTGAAGTGGTGGAGCTTGCAGAGGGTGATGGTCAAGTGAAAATGGTTGTGGGCGCCGAAGCGATGGTGTGGAAGGAAGTATCAACGATGTAGAGAGGGATTGGGGACCTCATGAGGGAATGTGGCAAAGGGAAAAGAAGAGAGTCATGGGGCTATTAGTGGCAGCAGGAAAGAAACGAGTCATGGGGTGTGACGTTGTGACGTTGCAGTTTGTACAAATTGAGGATGAGGCTTAGATTGATTTAGGCCTTTTAGAATCTTCCCTGTTTCTTTTGGGTATGTGAATTATATATACTAAAACACTAGGGGTGATGAAACACAATGAAAAATAGCATGTCTGCTACAGTATCTTTTTTTTTTTTTTTTGGGTTAGGCCGGTTTGTTTGTTTGTTTTTTTTGGACAAAAATATTTCTAAAGTAAAAAAAATGGATAATACTACTTAATAGATACTCTATTTATGTATAATAATATCTTTTGGTCCTCAAATTTTAAAATTAGGTATTTTTATTACTCTAACCTAATAAACACAAAATATATTCTAAACTTTTGATTTTTACATTTTCGGACCCCAAACTACAAAAAAGTTACAAAACAAATTAGTTATCAGTACATTGAAATGGCTTGAGTTTTCCAAAATCATCAAATTGATTATGACTTAATTTTGAATTCATAATTTTTTTTTAATTTTTTTTAACTATAAAGTATATATGTATTTGGTATGAAAATTTTATATCTTTGTTGATCAACCCGCAACGAATTGCAGACTTTATGCAACTTTTGCTCATATATCCATACATTTTCATGTATATTGAAATCAATCATTTCTTATATTTTCCCATCAGTTTTGTTTTTTTTTTTAAAATTGATCAACTCTTAAGTCTGAAAAGTAAATTAATTATGCAAATGTTTCTTTATTGTAGTAAAATAATGCATACCGGTGACAATGTGCGGGCTTACATCTAGTATTTTCTAAAACTGAAGCACTAGACAATGTTCTTGGGGGACTTTTTTTCCCTTGTGAAGTGTCCGCACTTTTCTTATGGACAATGTCACGCTGCTACATTGATATTTTTTTTGGCTGAAAGTGTTTTTGTTTCTTAGCTCATTTTTGCTGGGCTAAAAAGTGTAACTTACACAATTGTTCTTTGTTTGTTTGCAATGACGTCCCATGATCCGCAAACTTTAAAAGTAAGCATTATACCAATTAAATTTTATTTGTAAATAAAAAATAAATTTAATATTTATGTCAAAGTATATGTATTAATTACATTTTACGAGTTTATATATTTATGTCTACTAAAAAATTTATCTTACCTTTGTACCGTGTGATATGTCACAGGAAACTGACTAAATGCATAAAAAACTCATCAATATGTGAAATGCCATAAAAAAACCTATGAAAAATAATAACTTACAAAATTTTTTGTACCGCGTATCCTGCACGGCAGGAAATGAAATATCATGAGAAATTTTGGGAAATCAGGGCAGTGTTGAAGACTATGAACTCATTAATGCCGAAGAAAACAAGCTGTTAAGAAACTGCAATTTCATAGAAACTTCTGAATCTTCCAAGTCAATCGGGGAGACTTGGTTTTGCATTGATATCCTGAGCAGTGGAAATGTCAAATTACGAGTCCTGATAACACCATTATTTGCTAGTGAGTTGTGGGGATGTTGATTTGTGGGATTAACGTCTGGAATGGGATTTTAGTCTTGGTCTTTGGATTTGCGCAAGTAATGATAAATCATTTCATGTCGAGGTGCAAACGCAACATTCATGAGATAGATACGCTTCATCATGTTACTGCGGACATTTTTCTTCCTATTGACCTGGTCGATGGTTATGTTCTTGCTGTTGAAGGTTGGAGATGCAAGTGGATATATAATTTGCAAAGCCGAGGAGAGAGAAGCCCTTCTGTCCTTCAAGAAAGGCCTTGCGGATATAAAAGCATGTCTCTTATTTTCATTTAAGCCTCCATCATTTTAAATTTAAATAAACCATCCAACTTTTTTTCTAAAGTTTCCAACATATTGAAAAAGTTGGAGACCACTATGGCAAAATTGTTATATTGAGGGACCAAAAGGGGGATTTTAACTTTCCCCTGAAATGCAAAAAAAAAATAAAAAAATGGAAACTGCCTGAGGCGGAGTTGCCATAAAATGGACAAATATACATTCACTCCATAAATTATTAATTTATTGAAGTAGTAGTCCCCATACTTTATTATCTGCCGATATTACCATCATCAACATACAGGCTTAAGTTAACCCTATTTCGTGACAGAAGGAGAAAGTGGGGGATCAATATGGCAGATGTGAATTATTCATTGACCAAAATATAAGTTTTACCAAAAAACTGTAAACAAAAATGCCGGAAATGGGTACTATTGATAAACAGTAAAAAAGCTTTCTTCTTTAGAGTATAGTATAATATGACCGAGTTTGAGTAAGAAGTGCAAGACTGAATGTTGAACATCAGTATACTAATTACTATAAGTCTTATTCTTTGTATTAAAACTTATGTTTCCAACAAAGTTATAGGAAAGAGATATTTAAAAAAAAAGTTAATCAAGTCAGATTCTTGAGAAATTGGCTGAGTTAGATTATTATTGTTGTTGTTAAGTTTTCATTTCATCATGTACAATCACTAATTAATCTCACCATAAAACTAAAAATTTATTCTCCTTATAGAGTGACCCAAACTTATGTTACCAATAGTCATAGAAAAGAGATATTTTAAAATAAATGAGTTTTTTTACAAATTTATTAATCAACATAGTCATAGAAAAGAGATTAACTTATGTATGAAAACTTATGTTGCCTACAAAGTCATAGAAAAGAGATATTTAAAAAACAAAAAGTTAATCAAATTCGATTCTTTAGAAATTGGCTTGGTTAGATTATTATTATTATTATTATTGAGGTTGTTAAAATTTCATTTCATCATGTACAATCACTAATCTCATCATAAAACTAAAAATTTTTTCTCTTTATGGAGTGACCCGACCCGAACTTGAACCTCCATTATAAGTGAGAACGATGAGAATAAAATTCAATGAGGTATGTATTAAAGTAATTGATTGATGTCAACCGTATATAACATGTGTTTTCCTAAACGGTAAAAGGATACACTAAAATGACCAAAATAAGGCCAATCGAATATCGTTAAATTACTAGACCTGCTATTTAAAGAAAAAAAATTTTATTATGTGGGCCGTTCTTAACTTTTAAGGGATAATTAAAAATTGCCCCCAAGATTTACATAAAATTACAATTTGCCCCTTATATTTTAAAAATATACACTTTGTCCTTTATCTTTTTAATATAGTCTGGCAGTAACTTTTGAAATCTTAATTTAAATATTATGATAGTCATCTTTTGGTAATTTTAATCTGTATGGTATTTTTTTACAGTTAATGGATATTTTTAAATTATAAAATTTTTTCTTTCTATATTTGTCAATTAATTGCAAAAAAGGTAATATATAAAATGAAATTACTTGAAGATGATTGTAGTACAGTCTAAATTAAGATTTTAGAGGTTGCTGTCAGATAATATTAAAAAGGAAATGGACAAAGTGTATATTTTTAAAACTAGAGAGAGAAAAATATAATTTCACCTAAACCTCAAAGGGCAAATTGTAATTAACCCAACCTTTAATTATTATTCTGTAACTTTATTCCAGTAAATTTAAATTATTTAATAATTATTTTTAGTGAAGAGATAATTTAAGTTAATAATTTTTCATTTTTGAATGAAATATTTTAATTTACAAAGAGAAATAAAAAGTAATTTAAACGATCCTTTGGCTATTAAAAAATTATTATGCGGATTAAATTTATTATAAGGTAGTTAATAAATAATTTAAATTATGATATAAAAAGTTGTTATCTAACAAATAAATTGAGTTAACAAATTTCGTCTCAAAATGAAACCTTTTAAATAGATTTAGCCATTTAGGATTGAAGCAAAATAGGTTTAGGACCAAAAAAAAAAATATAAGTTTTGGGGGACCCTGAGGCCTATCCTTCCCCTCGCATTTATACCCAGGTCCTGTGCGTTTCATGTTCATTCTTCAATTCTATTGAAAAAGAAAATCATCTATTAGTCTATGGCATGTTTTTCCTTTTTTCTTTCAAGGACGATTAGCTGACCCTGTATTTGATTTTATGTTTTCTTACACACATGCTATGTTTGTTTTGCAATATGTCCTCTTAGCAGTTAGTTCGATTGAGCTAGGATGATCAAAAGTAAATGACCAAGTAAGAGGATATTATTATATCATGTTTTTCGATTGATCTTTTATTGTCCATTGGTTCTTGAAGATTGAAACTAGAGATGGTGATGATCGATGAGTCAGTGGGTTCAGATTCAAAGCAAAATGAGGTTTTAGACTTGTCCAAGTTGACACAGATGAGGCTTATTCCATCTGATGCCAGCCAATGTATGTATATTTCATGATTCTAATTATTAATACGGCAAAAGGGACAATTAAACCACTGATTTTTTCTTCTTAATGTATGTCACTCACCGTTCTTTTTTTGTGGTCTAATCACACACTAACCTTTCCGTTCAAGCTGATATTAACCACTGTTGTAATATTTATCCTGCTGTATGATGAGGTGACAAATCTTGAAGACGTGGAAACATAGGCGGCAAGTTTCTGTGCAAGAAAAAAGGGAGAACTCCTAACTCTATTCTCAAACTTTTCTCTAATACTACAAACACCACCCAAACTTTCCCCAATTTCAAGTTTTTCCCACTAGCGCAACATTTTCAATTTCCTCACCCGCTCCCTCACTGGTAATGACCTTGCCACCACTGATCCTGAGAATGCTAATTCCGACTACTCCATGCTCGACCGCCGACTCGCTATCCAGCTCTTACAGTGCGGCGTTGAAGAATTTGGGATCAGTACAGACAAAGTTCTACAGCGAGGCACGGCTTCTCCATCTTCCTCCGATGCTAATCAATACTGTCACTAGCAACAAATCGGGCCTCCAGGTCACCTAAGGGAAGAGGTGCGGTCAAAGTGTAGGCACGGTTTCGAATCTTTTGATGAAATTCGATGCTTGGCTTTTTTGTAACTTACATTTGTTATATTTATTTCTCTCATATCTAGCTTGTTTTAATGTGTTTTCCACGCTCCGTTCAAATTATGGCTCTTCCACGCTCCATCGGTCCAAAAAATTATCACATGATCATTATAATTAAAGGAGCCCCAAATCTTAAATAAAGGTAGCGGGAGAGGTTTATTCCAAGAAGCCAAGAATAGTCTATGTCCCTTAGCTTTGCTGAAATCATTTAGTAAGCCATTCCCAGTGAAAAGGATCTGTGTGACTTGCTAATTTACTTTATTAAACACAGTGGAATTCCAACTAAGCCAAATACACCAGAGCATGGAGATTGCTGTATCAAGAAGACATGGGTCTTTTGGAGGCTTCTTCTTGCACAGCTCACAAAACCAATGCCTAAAGAAAACACCATTACCCAAAAGGAACCCTTAGGCCGGGTTGTTCCAGGTAATAACCGAACTCGGGCAATGAAAAAAGAGGTGAGGGAGATCTTCCACTTCTGTACAGCATCTTTGATATAAAGGTTAAGGGATCAGATTTCTATTATGAAACTCTAAGGTGGTAGGTAGTGCCTGCGAGCAACACTTCCAGACAAAAAACTTTGAATGTGGGCAGAATATTTTCACCCCAAAATCACCTAAGACAGGAAAAAAAATCACCATCAGAGAGATCCTGACCACTATTAGGGAACTACTAGGCTTGATAAAAAGCATAACCCTTTTTGGTATAACACACCCCATCCTTGGCTCCCTCTCAGTTTGGCAATCAATAGAAATGCCGCTTCACTTAGTATTGAACATGAACAATTGCAAACATATAAAGTACTATTGAACAAGAATATAAACTGGAACTGTATGCATATAATTTATTGACTTAAAACATGAATATATAGTAAACTAGTGAATACATAACTTTACCTCTAAGTGGTGGGATAAGTTATAGAGTTTAGGAGTCTAAGTAGTTGGAAACAGATACAAACATATAAAGTGTTAAACACATATATAAACTGGAAATGCATAGATATAATTTATTGACTTAAAACATAAACTTACATTGAACTAGTGAATGCTAGTTTATAAACATGACACATAGATGATGAACAACTGCATAATTACATTTTAGTATTACATCCGTTTCACAATAATTGACTCTTTTACCGTTTTTTACTGAAATTTGACCTAAACATATTTATATTAATATATATTAAAAAAATTCTTAAAAATAATATTTTGAAACTATAATCTTTAATGTTTCATTTTCATATAAAATATTCATATTTTGATAATGAATTTTGAAGAAACAAAATCATAAATTAATTGCTATGAATAGTAAAAAAGTTAGTTTTTGTTAAATAGATGAAGTACTATTTAAGCAGCTTGGTTTTTTGAAATAGATGGAGTACTATTTAAGCAGCACACCAAGCTTGAACAGTACTTATATTATTGTGGAGAACACACAACACAACTTGAAAAACAAAGTACAACAATGCTAATTTAGAAGGGAGAAGTAGATAAAGCGTCTAGTACATGGATTAAAAAATACTAGGAGAAGAAAAGGATGACTCTTTCCCAAGATGCCAAGAAGGAGCTTCTTTTTATGGGCAGAGGCCTCTTACGTTGATGATAAGGTGAGATTGCATCCACCAATGAGAAAAATGAGGGAATCTGAGACTACCATAAACATCATCTAACATATGATTAAGTTTGGAATAGCTACAGTGAAAGGACCTAATAATTCCGACCCAGGAACAACAGAAATGCTTATAGCTAGATTTATAGGATAGTTAAGGAATTAGTGAGAAAAATGCTTAACAGAACAAGCTAGGCAATGAATAAAAAATGCAAGAAAAATTGTCACAACACAGTGTAAAAAGTACATGCTAAACTCAAGTGAGTCTAGTGTTATTAATACTTTGCTGCTAACCTTTTATTCTCATTTTATTGGTAGCACGACAAGCGGAGAAATAGAAATGGATAATTATTTTTAAATTTGAGATGTAAAACTCTATTAGAGCTAGAATGAGATAAAGATACTTTCCTTACAAGATTATATAAGAAAGATGATTATACATCATCAATTTGGAAGGAAAAATTTATTCAAGGATTGCTAGAGCATTTTGGGCACTTTATCATTGGTCATATTAAAGAAAAAAAGTAAGCTCATGTTAACCATCTTTTATCATGTATTTGGACAATAGTTCAAATCTATGATATCATATGTTAATCTTAGAAATTTTCCAATTACCTAGTATTTTTTCTATCTCTAATTATCTCAACTTGGGAATTATCTACTTTTCCACTCTCTATAGCTTCTTCATCTTCTTCTTTCTTTAAAGAGAACTTAGACAAACTTATAAAAATTTTAGCCATTAATAACTATTGATTAGTATTAAGATTTTCATCTGCGATATGTCAACATTTTACTTCAACTTAATTACTGCCCTTTTCTACTCAGCATTGGGTCTTACGTTGGATACGCGACTTGAGTGATGGTTCAACAAAATCTTGATAACAATCTTTAATTATAGGTAAGATAAAATTTCTTAAAATCTAACTAATTCTTATTTGAAAGAGATAAGACAAAAAAAACTATGGGGATTAGAATGTCAAAAGAGTGAAACTTTTAGTTGAAAATCAAAATTTAAGAAAAAAAAAGTCAATTTCTAAGATGGACAATGGAGATACTAGACTTGTATTTTAGAAAGGCCTAAATTACTTTTGGTTCCTCCAATTGTGTTCAGGCAGTTTCACCCTTAAATTTGGGGGCAATGCAACTCAACCTTTCAACTATAAAATGTGAGGCCCATTGCTCTTTTAACTCGTTGGCTCGGTTAACTCCATTAGATTTCTAATGGTTCAGTGACCTGATTGTAAATATTTGAAGCCTCAATTGTTACCACTCTGAGTGCTTCTATACAGTGATCAGATTTAGTGAGCTCAAGTCCTAGACAATACATGTCCTGTAGGTCAAGCAAAACATGCTCACTATATTTATCCAAGTGGCCCTATTGGACTTTATGCAAATATATTTTTGTTGGTTCAACCATCACACACAAATTCACATACAATTTCATTTGACAGTAATGATAACAGTCAAATTTTTTATTCCTGTCCAATCTGGAAATTGACTAAAATCCCCAAGTGCATGTACAATTATATCCACACTTGGTGCTATTGGTGCCCATATTTCATGTGTCCAAACTTTCATACCGTATCCAATTCAAATTCTACATGTGTCCTCTTGTGCCCTAAAGATTTTAAACCCTTTAATACACTTAAACATTGATAGGGAGATAGGTTTGAGATATTAAATCCATCTAAGATTGTCATTATGGATTTTTCACTCAACCGAGTAAAATTGACCATATGAGTAGTACCTAGCAAAATCAGCCAATTTTGACTCAAGTGCATGTACAGCCATATGCACACTTGGTGCTATTGGTGCCCATTATTCATGTGTCCAAGGTAAAATTGACCATATGAACAGTACCCAGCAAAATCAGTCAATTTTGACAGGCCATAAATTTTGCTACATGGCTCCAAATCCATTGATTCAAAAGCAAAATTCTTCATCTTAAAGTATTCTAAATATGGTCAAAATTTTATAGACAAACTCATTAAGTACAGAAAGTTATGGCTATTGGAGTACAAGGTACCAAATTTGAGCAACTAATGACCATAATGCCCATACAAAATTTCTTAAAATTCATACACTTCATTTCCAGGTATAAAACCAACATGGGCAGTTCCATACATATCTTAGACACATGGGCAAACCATTCCCATAGATTTTAATTCATTACATAAGCATCAAACACCATACTCTTCAAAACAGTCCATAAGAACCAATATAGACAGAATTACACACACACTTCAAACTACACTCTATTGATCCATATATCATTCACACAATGTACATACAGCATACCCAACTCATTTACATGAATTTATACACTACATACATGCCATAACTCAGTTAACACATACATTAAGCTTTTTGAAGAACTTTAAAGGCACTAAGTACTCCAGAAACTTGAAGGGACTAGTTGCTGTGTAAGGTAGAAAGTACCATTGCTAAAAATAGCTAATGTGCTCCAAAAATCATGAAAGTTTCTAGCTTACAACTACACATATAGAAGTTAACATACCTGAGATTTCATAAAGAAATTCAAATTATAGCTATTAGCTTGAATGCTCTCTTTCAAGTGCTTTTGAAATGGACAAAAGGAGGTAAGTTTCTTGAATGAAACTTAGTAAGGGCTTATCAATAAAATTTTCAAACTTCAGTCATATACTTGAAATCCAAAGACACTAAAACATAAAAATATAGTACAAATGCACAAACACAGCCATCCGAATGCGCAAACAACACAGCAATAAACAAATATAATGCTGCAGCAACAAACACATTAGGGTTAGTTCATAAACAATCAAATAAACATTATATAATTACAATGGAAGCCCTCCTCAAGCTAATGCTTAGTTTTAGGAGGTTAATTGGTTTTAGTTAATATTAACTTTGGCTCTAAAAACCCTAAATTTCACTGCCATAACAGAGCACCAAAGCTGTAGGACTGAAACCCTAAGTACAATTTCCCCCTTGACCTAAACTTGGTTCATCAAGCTCTTGGCTCTCTTCCAAGCTTAGGGTCTTAGCTTCATGGATCTTTGGGCATCAGTATTGAATAGTTAATAACCATGAAACCCAGATAATTATCTTGGGTTGTGAAGGCTGATTATAACAAGTGTTGCACAATAAACTTGAAAACTAGGGTTTTTTTTATTTTTGATGCATCCGATTGCCTTTCTTTGTGATTTCGTAAGAGATTGAGCTATGGTGGCTATGGAAGCATATGAAAGAGCTAGGGAATAGGTTGTGTCTAGTGGGGGATGAAAATGGCCAAGGAAATGGCAAAAAATCAAAATATTTTACATGACTTGAATAGTTTAACCTTAACCCTCACTTAGGTCACTATAAGTAGGCCTTAAGCAAAAACTTTCTGGCTAATATTTAGCCCACCTTTTTTATTTTAAAACCTGGAAATAAAATGTTGGGACAATGCTAGATGTTGCCATATTTGAGTCTTGTAAAAAATCATCCATTCCCTAAGTTATTTTTGTGAACAATAGTTGTCCTAGCCTTTGTTTCCTTTGTGCAATCTAGCCTCCGATAATTGCTCCCATACAATTCAAATCCCTCTAAAACCTCTTTTTTAAAGTTGCACAATTGAGTATCCAAGTCTTAAAATATTACAATAAAGTTCATAGGTTATTTGTTGACCAAGTAATTCTTTAGGGTTTTCTTAATGGTCAAGTAACCATTGTGTAGATCTTTTAAGGAGATATAGATTATGCACTTTACCCCTCACATTCCATTTACTATAGGAAAAATCATGCTATATAATGGTTTATTACCATTATACCTTTATATTGTAATTTTCCCATTTATTGAGATGGTAATATCAGTTGCTAAATCACAAAAATGCATAACCTAAAGCACTTAATGAGAATCAAACACATATTTGTTTGAAGTTTCAAACATGGTATTTAAACCATGCTATACCGTGGTATACTTCTTGCCATATGTATGTAATAAATGGTACAAATGTTTTCACATTTTATCATTTTCTCACTCAAAATACTGTGGCATACTATGATATTTCACATAACGGTCACCTTTTACGTATATTTTATCAAAATATCATAGTATACCGCAAAACATCATAAGGTACATACCGCGACATCCTATTTTTCACAAGGCATGTGTGAGACATTTTTTTTTTTTGTCGTTTTACATCAAAATGTCATACATAACCATGGAGGTAGTTTTAACAAGAATAGTTAATACATCAAAATAGTATGTAAAATAGTAAAATGTAATTAATATGTATATTTTAACAAAAAAAATTTACTTTTTTGTTTGGTAGTTATTAGATTTGTTCCACTCATGGCTCATATTTATTTAATTTTTATGATAACAAAACATATTTATTTTCAAGTCCTTATTTAAAGATTTATACATTGATCTCTTGTTGATAAAGTTTTGATCTTTGGAAGGAAAATTGTTTCTTAAGTATATTTCAAGTATTTTTTGTGATTCAACTATTGCTTGTGAAAGAAGAAATCTTTTTTGTGCAAAATTTGTTGAAGTTTGAAAGTCTGGAAGAGAGAAAAACCTGGAGTTACAGTTTCAACATGGTGAAAATATTTCAACATGTTGAAACTTGAGCAATTTTTCAAACCCAAGAGCATTTTAGTTCTGGACAAAAAAAATCTTGTGCAAGATTCTCCGGTTCAAAAATTCTTTCAAGATTAATTTAAAATTTGTGTCACATTAGATTGTCATATGGGTTAGGTGCTGACACTTCATTAATTAGTAATCTAGCCATTGGAGATGAAACATTGGATAACGATATGAGACCAAAATTTCAACTGAGTGAAAATTTTTCATCCGGGTGAAACTGGGCAACAAAGGCAATTTTCTGTCAAATTTTATAGCAATAGTCACCTGCATTCTTGAAGACTTTTCTGACCTTCTCAATGGCTCTTCAATGTCTCATTGGCTTCTAAATAAGTATGAAAACATAGAGAAACACTTTGAGAAGAACTATTGGCCATTAGAAGTGAGAATCCATCATCTGGATCAAATCAAGTATGCTAAATTTAAGATTTGCCAAAAAAGTTTGTACTTTCACTTATATATCTGGTAAAAGTGCTATTATTTGAGCTTGTAACCTTGTAAACACTATTTGGTGAGATTGAGTTGGTGAGGTTTCTAGTTAGCTTCTAAGAAAATAAGTGAGGAAAAGAGTTTTAGTGAGGTTTCTAGTTAGCTTCTAGGAAAACTAATGAGTGTTGGTGATGGAAAGAGCTACCAAAGGATTGAGTGTATTTGTGCACTCTTGACATTTATAGTAGAGAAAAAAACCCCCAAATGGTGAACTTAAAGAGAGGAGTAGGCTCTTAAGATGAGAAAATGAACCTCTATAAAAATCATTGTGTGCAAGCTTTTCTCATTTTACTTGTTTGATCATTGCTTGGTGATTTGTCCTCCTTCATTGGTTAAAGTTATTTGTTTTTAAAAACACTTCAAAGCAAGTTTTCAAAGCAAAATTTAGGATTATTATGATAGTTATTTTCTGGTTAGAACAGGTTTATTTGAGCTCCTTAAGTTGCATTTTAATTTAAAAGATTAAAATCTCATTTTCAGTGATTTTTTAAATTCAACCAATTCACCCCCTCCTCTTGGTTGCACTTGGGCCAACAGTGGTCTTCTAACTCTTGAGTATTTTTTAGATGGTACTAGTTACTAACCATGGAGGTAATTTTTGCTTTTCAATTCACGTGCTACTGTTTTTTTTTTGTATAAAAAATATCATCTTTTATATATATTTTATTTATATTTGAAAAATTATAATAAGAAAATTTAAAATACATATAAAAGGGTATAAAAAAGATTATTTAATTTATTTTATATTAAAATAATATTCTAATATCATCTTACAATGGTTGCTATGTTTGTTCTGCAATATGTCCTCTTAGCAATTAGTTCGATTTAGCTAGGATGATCAAAAGTAAATGACCAAGTAAGAGGATATTATTATATCGAGTTTTCTAATTGATCTTTTATTGTCCATTGGTTCTTGAAGATTGAGACTGGAGATGGTGATGAAGAGTTAGAGAGTTCAGATTCAGTGCAAAATGAGGTTTTAGATTTGTCCAAGTTTACAGAGATGAGGCTTATTCTATCTGATCCCAGCTAGTGTATGTATATTTCATGATTCTAATTAATAATGAGGCAAAAGGGGAGAAACAAATTGTTGATTCTTTTCCCATCAGCGTATGTCACCCACCGTTTTTTTTACAGTTAAATCACCTACTAATCTTTGCAATCGAGCTGATATTAGCTGCTTGTTGTGAGTTTTACAACCCTAATCCGCAAGCGCACGGGACGTGTGTAGATAGGGTGAATAAGATATCGTTCCCACGAGGATTGATTTGCATTATTTGCTAATTACCACTACCTTAAGACTCACTTTAGCTAAACAAGCAACAATGGATGATTTACTCACTATGAAAATAACTAAGTTTGCAACTCCACTTAAATTACTACTAAACAAGAACAACAAATACAATGCAAATTAGGGGTTTCTAATTAATTAACAAAACACACTTCCTATGGTTTTCACTATTTGACTTGGTTAGCTGGTGAATTAAGGCTAATAGTTTGGTTTTTCTATTTGTTGGTGAAGTTAACTAATTGGGCCCTTACTCTCCCAAGTGAAAGGGTCACTCTCCCAAGCTTATACTACAATGGACTCCCATTCAAATTGCTAGTTCAAGAGGGGCATTACAAGTGCAATTTACCTTCACCTAGTGTCCTAGACTAGTCTCCCAACAAGCCCATGGCCATTACACTCTTCTCCTAATTCCAATTCCTTTTAATCTTTTCTAAGAGGTTAAAAGAAATCTAAAGTGCAATTGACTAGGGCCCTTGATCAATCAACACAACAATAAACTCAAGGAGAAAAGTAAACAAGCAATGAAGGAAAACAAAAAATAAATAGCCATTAATCCAACCAACATAACCAATTCAAGTAGCTACAACCATAGAAAGTGTAGAGAAAACTACTTCATAATTAAACTAAACATAAACATGAAAATACATAAAAGAGCATCCATGTCTAAATACAAGATAAAAGAAGGAAAAAAGGAACCCAATAGACTCTAGATGCTTGATTCCTCAAGGCTCCTACAAGTCTTCAAGTCCTCCAAGCCTTCTCCAAACAAGAATCCATAAATGCTCCCAAGGAAGATGAAGAAATGCAAGAAAATGGTGATGAAAAACCTAAGTCTAAGATGAGAAGATGAAAATGAAGAGTGTGTCTTCTTCTTGCTAGGTTCCAGGTTCTTCTACTCTTGGAGGTGTCCCTTTCACTCACCAAACCATTTGGATAGAAATCCTTGGCCAATAGCAAGCTTGAGTTCAAATTTGAGATAGGGGACCACTTTCCCGGGTGACTGGCGCCTAGGCCTCAGGAGGGGGTGCTTGGGCGCCTAGGCTCCCAGGCTCGAGGGTGCTCTGACGCCTAGGCCCTAGGAGGGGGTGCTTGGGCGCCTAGGCCTCCAGGCTCTCAGGTGCCTGAGGCCTAGGCCTTAGGTGGTGCCTAGGCCTCTAAGGTGCGTTTTTTAGGCAGAGAACTTTTGTACTGTGGCGCGTAGGCCTCGCTCCTGGGGCCTAGGTTTCACAGTTATAATTTCCGTTGACTTTTGCATTCCCATTTTTTGTTCCGCTCGTCCCAATGCAATTCCAATGCTATGGTCTGCTTCTTCAACCTACAAAATGAAGGATCGAAACAAGAATCGGCAAAAAATATTAAGTGGTAAGGTAGAAAATTGTGGTCAAAGTTGACAAAAAGTCAACATGTTTGACCACAAAATTAACATTTATCAAATTCCCCAAAACTTATAAAAATGCTAGTCCCTAGCATTTATTAACCTAAAAACATAAAGCCATCAAAACATAGAAGCTAACAACATATACTCAATATCATATCATAAAGTCATTCAAGGTATAAGCTCAACTCAAGAGAAATTAAGGTAAGTAATGAAAGAAGAACTTTGTCATTAACGGTAGGTAATCGCTCGCTAAGTGTTTCACTCCCTAATCTATGGTTGCCTAGTGTATCTAAGGCTTATAATGCCACTTCATCCACAAATTTGCAAAAGGACCCAAACTACCTATGAATTGTCCCTAAGGAGTATGCATGCAAATTTAAGTCCAATGACATATATAAGGTTGTACCGTGGCCGGGTTTGGTATGGACAGGAATCAGATGGAGGCCTTTTGAGGTGGAGCTAAAGAAGTAAGTCAAGCATAAACACCATGAGCAATCCTAATAATCAAACCTAAAGTCCTACGCAAGGTATTTTGATTTAAAAATGCTTTTCTTGACTTCTAAGAAACAAATCAAGTAACCCCCATATGCACAATTTTGACAAAACACATGAGTGAACTCCTTTCAAATTAATAAAGTACTTCTACCTTTCTCTTCCTTTATTTATTCTTTTTATTTTTTATTTTTTTTACGAGGGCTTTTTCATGTTGACTCATTTTGCCTTTTTATTAAGGGAAAAATAGTTTTTTTTTTTTTTTGCAACTAGAAATTCACCCAATCTTTAAAGTTCAAATAAATGTGCATGATTTATCCAAAGTATATTCAAACCATAGCTACATAAACTCAACAATAAGTTCATAACCCAACATTTTTCCCCCAAACTTATTTATTGCTCACTCACACAACTCACAAATTTTTACCCTACCCAAGCCCATATATGCAATGCTCAACTTACTTTAAGGACAAAAGAGGATAAATAACAATGGATATGGCTCAATTATGTGGGTTAAACAACAAAAATGGCTTAAAGGCTCAAAGGGGTCAACTAAGGACTATAATGAAGGGTTAGCCATTTAGGTATGTAGTTAGCCCTAAGTTGTCATTTTCATCCTTTATTTGCATGCATCAATTCGGATATGAAGGGGTCCAAAAGCAAATTAAGGAATCCATAAGCAAAACAAGCAAAACAAGTACCACTCCAATGAATGAAATAATTTATAATGCAAGTGTGCCACACAAGGTCCAAAGACTCACCGGGTATGGTTTCTACCATTAATGACAAGTGAAAATCTTTCTTTACTTAACAAAATTTACAATAAAGTTGAACTTATAAATGAATTCCTCTAATCATAATAAAGAGCATGCATTGGTTCCCTAAATGCACACAACCTAAATGCAACTACATGTTTCTACATTTATCCATTATATGTCATAATAAGGAAAAGAGATATGATATGCATGTAATGTCATAAGAAAAGAAAAAAAATCACCAAAAACTAATCTAAAAGAAAGAACAACAATTAGATGTCAAGTTTTAGGAAAACTCTCAAACAAGTATCATCCACAAACACATTTATCCCCCAAACTTAAAACCAACATTGTCCACAATGTTGACAAAAAAAGCTAGAAAGGAGATTATGATTCAAGAATCATACCCGGGAGGCGGATGTTCCCGCCTCCAATTACTCCCACTCAAAATCTTAGTGAGGGTGACACTTCATCTTTTCATGTTTACTCTTGATCTTTCTACCATGCACCTACAATAAACACAAAGAATAATTAAGAGACATTTTCCCTAAAACTCAACTTATTGAAAAGACAATTAAAAACACAAAGGAGAGAAGAAATGTTGGGGTGCCTCACAACAAGTGCTTGATTTATTGTCTCTAGCTAGACACAAACTCATTTGTTTTAGGCATTAGGGTGGGTGATGTGGCTCCACACCCCCTCCTTTGTAAGAATGCTTCCAATGCTTGGAAAGTCCAATATGCATCCAACAAGATGTGCTCCTTTCCATGCTTGAGTTCTCATTTCTTTCCTCTTTAATCATTTTAGGATTCTTTACATTTCCATTCCTTGTTTCTACCCATTTCTTCTTCATTGTTTTCTTTTTCTTTTCTTCCATCAAATAGTGTGTTGCCTCATCTTTTACTTTTTCCTTGAGATTTGCAGGCTCAAATTCATTGACTTCCTTTTGGTTGCCACCCATAACAAAAGTAGGAGAATTCCCTTGGTTGGATTCTATGACTACATCAACCATGTATACTCCCTTCTTAGGAGGCAGAGTGCTAGAATCAAACATGTTGAACTCAACTTTTTCATCCTCAACATTGAATATGAGCTTGCCTTTCTTCACATCTATAGTTGCTCCGGTGGTGTCCAAGAATGGTCTTCCAAAGATAAGGGGGACTTGGTTATCTTCTTCCATGTCAAGAATCACAAAATCCATGGGGAAGACAAATTTGTCAACTTTCACCAAAACATCTTCTATTACTCCCCATGGATACTTGATAGACCTATCCGCCATTTGTAATTGTATTGTGGATGGTTTTACTTCTAGCCCATAGACAAGGGCATCAAGTTGACACTTGCACCAAGGTCACATAATACCTTTTTGAACTCAACTTCTCCAATTGTGTATGGAATAGTGAAGCTTCCGGGATCCTTCAATTTTGGAGGAAGCTTTTGTTGAACAATTGCACTACATTCTTCCGTGAGGCATATGGTCTCAAACTCTTCAAATTTTCTTTTATTTGCAATGACTTCCTTCAAGAATTTACCCCAATTTGGCATTTGAGTTAAGGCCTCCAAGAACGGGATGTTGATGTGAAGCTTCTTAAAAATGTCAAAGAACTTGCCATATTGATCATCAAGCTTCTTCTTTTGGAACCTTTGTGGGAAAGGTAATGGTGGGTTTGGTAGGAGTTTTTGCACTCTTTGGGGTTATTTTTTTAAAAACTCCACCACTTCCTCTTCTTATTGAACTTGCACTTCATCTTCCAAGATTGGTTTTCCTTGAGTAGGTGTCATTATGTAAGGATCTTCAAGCTTCTTTCCTCCCCTAAGTGTAATTGCATGACATTGCTCCCTTGGGTTTAACTCGGTGTCACTAGGGAATTTGTCTTTTTGAGATGTCTTCACCGCCAAAGCCAATTGCCCAATTTGATTCTCCATGTTCTTGATGCTTGCACTCATATTTGCCTCCATACTAGCAAAGTTAGCACTCAAGATAGTCGTCTTGGCTTCATTTTTCTCCATTCTATCTTTTGTCTCCTTCATAAATTGCAACATAATTTCTTCCATAGATGGCTTCTTCTCCATTGAGACTTGGTTGAATCCGGGGGGTGATGGTGGTTGTTGCACATTCCTTGTGTTTCCATAAGAGAAATTTTCATAGTTTCTCCAACTTGGGTTATATTGATTTCCCTTTTGGTTGCCTCTAAACCCAAAATTCTGGTTGCCCATGAAATTTGCTTCTTCAAGCTCCATATCCATATGTCCACCATATATGTTGGAGGTAGAGGCAGCGGCTTGCTCAATAGTTGGCTCCTTTTTGTTGGTCAACTTGGATACTTGATTCATAAGAGAAGCCATTTGTGCCGACAAAGAGGTCAATTGATAAACCTCAAGTACCCCTCTTCTTGGTTGAGTTATTTCTCCCGGCCATTGCTCTCCATTTAGTGCCAATTGTTCTAGAGTTTGGAAAGCATCACCGGCCATTTTTGACATCAAGGATCCACCGGCCGAAGTATCAATCATAAATCTTGAAGTGGGTATTAAGCCTTCATAGAAAAGTTGGATTTGTTGCCTATCCAAGAATCCATGTTGTGGGAACTTCCTAAGTAACTCCTTGAATCTCTCCCAAACCTCTAAAATGGACTCCATCTCATGTTGCTTGAATGTCACAATTGAAGCTTTCAAGTGGGCCGCCTTAAATGGAGGAAAAAACTTGCTCAAGAATTTTTCGGCCATTTCATTCCATGTAGCAATGTTCCCCGGTTGAAGTGGTTGATACCACCTTTTAGCCTTGTCCCGGAGTGAGAAAGGAAACAATTGGAGTCTAATAGCATCGGTGGAGACTCCATTAGCCTTGAATGTGTCACAAGCTTCCAAGAAATCCGCTATGTGTGTGTTGGGATCCTCCGAAGCCAAGCCTCCAAATTGGTTTTGTTGGATGAGAGAAATCAAGGATGGCTTCAACTCAAAGTTGTTGGCTTGAACCGGTGGCCTCACAATACCTGAATAATTCTCCGTCACCAAGGGTCGGATGTACTCCCTAATAAGCCTTTGTGGATTTCTTGGATAGACTCCATCTTGATGATCCATCCCTCCATTTCCTCCATTGCCACCATTATACCCATTACCATTAAGATTATCACATCCACCTTCCATGGATATAGGGTTGGAGCTTGATTCTCCCAAGTGTGATATTGCTTTAAGCACTCTAAGATGTCTTTCAATCTCCGGAATGAATGGCAACAAAGTAGAGTGTTGGGAACGGGTCATACACCAATGGTACCTATCATAGAAATATCCAAGCACAAAGGCAACAAATAAGTAAAGAAATAAAGGTTTAGTCTAGAGTCAATCTTCTAGCAATGATATTGAACAAATCAATACAATCAATCCCCAGCAACGGCACCAAAAACTTGTTGTGAGTTTTACAACCCTAATCCGCAAGCGCACGGGACGTGTGTAGATAGGGTGAATGAGATATCGTTCCCACGAGGATTGATTTGCATTGTTTGCTAATTACCACTACCATGAGACTCACTTTAGCTAAACAAGCAACAATTGATGATTTACTCACTATGAAAATAACTAAGTTTGCAACTCCACTTAAATTACTACTAAACAATAACAACAAACACAATGCAAATTAGGGGTTTTCTAATGAATTAACAAAACACACTTCCTATGGTTTTCACTATTTGACTTGGTTAGCTAGTGAATTAAGGCTAATAGTTTGGTTTTTCTACTTGTTGGTGAAGTTAACTAATTGGGCCCTTACTCTCCCAAGTGAAAGGGTCACTCTCCCAAGCGAAAGAGTCACTCTCCCAAGCTTACACTACAATGGACTCCCATTCAAATTGCTAGTTCAAGAGGGGCATTACAAGTGCAATTTACCTTCACCTAGTGTCCTAAACTAGTCTCCCAACAAGCCCATGACCACTACACTCTTCTCTTAATTCCAATTCCTTTTAATCTTTTCCAAGAGTTTAAAAGAAATCTAAAGTGCAATTGACTAGGGCCCTTGATCAATCAACACAACAATAAACTCAAGGAGAAGAGTAAACAAGCAATGAAGGAAAACCAAAGTTAAATAGCCATTAATCCAACCAACATAACCAATTCAAGTAGCTACAACCATAAAAAGTGTAGAGAAAACTACTTCATAATTAAACTAAACATAAACATGAAAATACATAAAAGAGCATCCATGTCTAAATACAAGATAAAAGAAGGAAAAAAGGAACCCAATAGACTCTAGATGCTTGATTCCTCAAGGCTCCTATAAGTCTTCAAGTCCTCCAAGCCTTCTTCAAACAAGAATCCATAAATGCTCATAAGGAAGATGAAGAAATGCAAGAAAATGGTGATGAAAAACCTAAGTCTAAGATGAGAAGATGAAAATGAAGATTGTGTCTTCTTCTTGCTAGGTTCCAGGTTCTTTTACTCTTGGAGGTGTCCCTTTCACTCACCAAACCATTTGGATAGAAATCCTTGGCCAATAGCAAGCTTGAGTTCAAATTTGAGATAGGGGACCACTTTCCCGGGTGACTGGCGCCTAGGCCTCAGGAGGGGGTGCTTGGGCGCCTAGGCTCCCAAGCTCGATGGTGCTCTGGCGCCTAGGCCTCAGGAGGGGGTGCTTGGGCGCCTAGGCTCCCAGGCTCGATGGTGCTCTGGCGCCTAGGCCTCAGGAGGGGGTGCTTGGGCGCCTAGGCTCCCAGGCTCGATGGTGCTCTGGCGCCTAGGCCCCAGGAGGGCGTGTTTGGGCGCCTAGGCCTTCAGGCTCGCAGGTGCCTGGGGCCTAGGCCTTCGGTGGCGCCTAGGCCTTAGGTGGCGCCTAGGCCTTCAGGGTGCTTTTTTTAGGCAGAGAACTTTTGTTCTATGGCGCCTAGGCCTCGCTCCTGGGGCCTAGGTCTCACAGTTATAATTTCTGTTGACTTTTGTGTTCCCGTTTTTTGTTCATCTCGTCCCGGTGCCATTCTAATGCTATGGTCTGCTTCTTCAACCTACAAAATGAAGGATCAAAGCAAGAATCGGCAAAAAATATTAAGTGGTAAGGTAAAAAATTGTGGTCAAAGTTGACAAAAAGTCAACATGTTTGACCACAAAATTAACATTTATCACTGCTGTTGTAATGTTTGTCCAGCTATATGATGAGGTGACAGATCTTGATGATGTGGCAACATAGGTGGCAAGCTTGTGTACAAGAAAAAAAGGGAGAACTCCTAACTTTATTCCCAAACTTTTGTCTTATACTACAAATACCACCCAAACTTTCCCCAATTTCAAGTTTTTCCTTTTCTAGCTCTGCATTTTCAATTTCCTCACCCATTCCCTCACTGGCGATGACCCTACTGCCACTGATCCTGAGAATGCTGATTCCGATACTCCATGCTTGATCACCAGCTCACCATGCAGCTTTTCCCCACCATTCCCATCAACATCATCCAGTCCATTGAGGAGACCTTCCTCTAGTCCTCGCCCACCCTTTTTCCTTGTATACGGTAATGAAGTTTTACGGTGTAGCATCAAAGAATTTGGGCTCAGTACAAGTGAAGTTCTACGGCGTGACACAACTTTTCCATCTTTCTCCGAAGCTAATCAATACTGTCACCAGCAATAAATCAAGCCTCTGGGTCGCATAAGGGAGGAGGTGCGATTAAAGTACAGGCACAGTTTCAAATCTTTCGATGAAATTTGATGCTTGGATTTTGTTTTCAGTGCTTGGACCTCGCCTTGGCAAGGGGAAGAGGGAGGGAGAATCGGAGAATCGGAGAATTCAGAGAGAAGAGAAGGAAGGAAAGTGACAGTTAAGGAGATAGAGGTTTTTAGGCATAATTTCTACTTTAGGGGCCTATGTGCGTGAATTAAATAGTTCGGGAATATATCTTGTAATTTACCTAGAAGGATAGTAATTATGTGTCATTAACAATACATAACCTTTTAGAGAAAATGGAATATTCTTTTCATAAGTTACACAAAGAGCTAATTTGCCTAATTTTCAAAACAATAATTATTAGATTTTACCCGATCATAAACGTTGGTAGGCGATTTAACTGTAAAAAAAGAATGGTGGGTAATATATGCTGAGACGAAAAGATTAGTGGTTTATTTGCCACCTTTACCTTATTAATGCTATTGTAACCTTTTATTAGCTGCTTGGTTTGTTGTGACTTTCGGTCGATCGCTTCTTGGCAGTGCACAGACTATTTCAGGTGTTCCGCGAGTGTGCTGAGCTAAATCTTGAGCCCATTGAGGGTAAGTTTGTTTGTGTAACCCAGGAATTTAATGTTACTTATAGTTTTCAACGCCTTGTTGCTCTGCTTAGAATTGATTTACTAAGTTGCTGCTTTAATTGTACTTTGCTCAGAGGAAATAAAAACACAGTTGGATTTTTAGTGCCGACAAGATGGAAGAATTTGGAGGTATGGGATTGTTAAGACTTTAAGGCTTGTTTTTTGGGTAAAATGCACCATGGGTCACCTAGCTTATTTTTTTGTCCTATTCGGGTACCTTACCTTTATTTTGTCCTAGCGAGGTACCTTTCCTCCTGTTGCGCATCCTGTTCAGCTACTTTCCGTCAAATTGGTCGTTAAATTGGATGGAAAATGATGAAGTGGCATTAAATAATACTAAAATAAACTTAAAATAACAACTTCAGTCCTCAAACTATTTCAATTACTAATTCTAACCCTTAAAATTTCCCTTTAGCCAATTCTACCCCTCTCATCCCGTTCACCGCCACCTCCCACTCTTCTCCCCCTTCATTCTCCCACCAGTCACGTTGCACCGCACACACCCGGACCATCACCAGTCCCATACTCGCCATTTCCAACAGACGCGTTCATTTTCATTTGCTTGAATTTCTCCAAAACCCAGATCGAAATCTGACCAAACCATCCCCGATGTTGCCGCCTCTGGATCCAGCACTGCCAACGGCGGTGCCAATCCGACCCGCAAGATCACCCTCATCACTGGCATAACCGACCAGGACAACTCGGTCACAGGTTGCGAAATCGCGTCATGGGTTCGCAAACGGATCTAACCCCAATTCGGTGCTCCTCCATCGGCGAACGAGCGATTGGTGATTGGGGCTGGGCTCGTCAGTGGTGCAGCGACGATATCTGGAAGGGTAGGCGGCTGGAGACGACGATGGCGGCGACCCTTGGAGATGGAGCGGACGGTGGTTGGCAGATGACGAGATTGCGAAATCGAGTCACATGTTCGCAAATGGATCTACCCCGATTCGGTGCTCCTCCGTCGGCGAACGAGCGATTGGTGATTGGGGCTGGGCTCGTCAGTGGTGCAGCGACGGCGTGGGAGCTTCCTACTACGCACGGGCGGTTGGGCGGCTGGGTAGCTGGCGGTGACGAACGGCGCGACGGAAGGCGAAACGCCGGGGGAAGAGAAAGCAGGGGTGACAGCGGCGCGAGGAAAAAATTTGGGTTAAATCATACGAAGAGACGTAGAGGTGAAGAATTCTGGAAGGCGAACAAACGAAGGTGGCGGATGGAGATGGGTATCAAGGACGGCAGAGGAAGGACGGGAAGCTCATTTGATTGCGAATGTGGAAGCTCATTCAGACAGAGGTGGAGGGGCGAGGTGGAAGCTTTACTACTGCTCTGAAGTTGATCCAGAATAGGGGAGATAGAAGGTTTCAAAGAAATCAAAATTGAATCAAAGAAGAACGAAATTGAGCAACGGGAAGGGAATGGTGGGGCGAAATCGAGCAATGCCTGAATCTTGAGGACTGAAGTTGTCATTTTAAGTTTATTTTAGTATTATTTAATGCCACATCATTATTTTCCATCCAATTTAACAACCAATTTGACGGAAAGTAGTTGAACAGGATGCGCAATAAGAGGAAAGGTACTTCGCTAGGACAAAATAAAGGTAAGGTACCCGGATAGGACAAAAAAATAAGCTAGGTGACCCATGGTGAATTTTACCCCTTGTTTTTTCTTTGTTTTTGTTTGCTTCTCCCCTCATTCTCTGAGTGTGAGTTCATGTTCACATTATTTCACTAACATGCCCAAATATCCAGATGTGGACAACCCTAGGTGGGATGTCTCCGAAAATCCAGCTCATGCAATTGGCCATTCAAATGGTGATCATGACCTAGTGCACTCAGTTCTCGAGGTTAGCTTGCAGAAACTCATTTTACTATCTCAATTGAAGCTGGGTAGTTGGCCTACATTGACCTGGAAACATTGCATTAAACTGCAATTGATAGTAGTTCATTTTAAAATTAAAAATGAAGTATTGCCAATAAACAAGGATTGCATTTAATGATGAAATCCGGTGCTACTGGGTGGGGTTCACTTTTTAGATGAAAATGAAGTTAAGGGAAGATGTCCTTAATTTCATTTGCCAAACATTAATCATGGCCCAGCTTGTGATTTTCCTATTTCTAGTTTCTAGTTATTCTTCTTCAATTTGTAACGAGTCTCTCTTGTGGTGTCATAGAATCTTATTTTTATACTCCTTTTGCAGCTTCAGATAAATGACCAGCATTTCGAAGATGCAGATGAAGCACAAAATCATGCAAATGAAAGGGGTCATCAGTAAGCCTTTAACGCTACGGTGCACTTTCGTTTGTTGCAAGGATGCTAAATTTGAAGTGTAACAAAGCTAGGTAACGCTTTAAATAGTTTGCACAAGAGAAGTCTGTATTATATACTCTGAGACCAATCGAAGCCTTTGGTGTTTTGTCTTGGTAGTGTGGGACCGCATTGTCCTACAGTCCCAACAAACCATGCACACCCATGTTTTTCTTTCCATATCTACTGTCAATATGGGTAACTATCACCGATAAGCCACAGATTGAACAGATATTACTATGAAGTATTCTTATGGTTGTTTGTAATTTTTCACACTACCCAATTTGTTAATAGTGTTTGTGATTAACGTCAGAGTTTTGAATATTTTATAGATAGTGAAGAACAAACCTTCAAACTTTTTGTGCTAAAAGCTATCATTTAATAATGTTTTCTAACTTATAATGTTGATCACTGAAGCTCTTCTCAAATAGAGCCAGGCCTATCAACTTAACAAGTACATATTGTTGATAGATATAAAGAGAGAAAGAGGGAAATGATGTTTGCCATTGAATAGATTAATTGCAAACCTATATTCTTCTGTACATGTGTTATCTGGTTGTTTGTACACGGACATAGGTAAGTCATGCTTTTAAATAGGGTAAAATTCATCATGGGTCACCTAGCTTATTTTTTTGTCCTATCCGGGTACCTTACCTTTATTTTGTCCTAGCGAGATACCTTTCCTCTTCTTGCGCATCCTGTTCAGCTACTTTCCGTCAAATTGGTCGTTAAATTGGATGGAAAATGATGAAGTGGCATTAAATAATACTAAAATAAACTTCAAATAACAACTTCAGTCCTCAAACTATTTCAACTACTAATTCTAACCCTTAAAATTTCACTTAAGCCAATTCTCGGGCAGAGTTGGTTCGACCAACCACAGAAGAAGACTGAATGGGTCGGACTAATGAAATCGGTTCGGATAGCGGGTCTCGAGCGGATCTTTCTTCGAATTCTCCGTTCTCCGACGAGGGAGGAAGGAGCAACGGCCTGGGCTCTACTGCAGAGGGAGAGGCGACCTTGGCAGGGAGGCGGATGGCTCATGGAGATTTCGGAGACGACGGGAGGCAGGGAGGACGCGATCCGGAGCGGCGGGAGAAGCACGATCGGACTAATGAAATCGGTTCGGATAGCGGGTCTCGAGCGGATCTTTCTTCGAATTCTCCGTTCTCCGACGAGGGAGGAAGGAGCAACGGCCTGGGCTCTACTGCAGAGGGAGAGGCGACCTTGGCAGGAAAGCGGACGGCTCATGGAGATTTCAGAGACGACGGGAGGCAAGGAGGACGCGATCCGGAGCGGCGGGAGAAGCACGATCGGACTAATAAAATCGGTTCGGATAGCGGGTCTCGAGCGGATCTTTCTTCGAATTCTCCGTTCTTCGACGAGGGAGGAAGGAGCAACGGCCTGGGCTCTACTGCAGAGGGAGAGGCGACCTTGGCAGGGAGGCGGACGGCTCATGGAGATTTCGGAGACGACGGGAGGCAGGGAGGACGCGATCCGGAGCGGCGGGAGAAGCACGATCTTCGTCCGATTGAGCGTGGACGGCGGCGATATGGGTTCTGGTGCAAGTTTGCGACGCGAGGCTAGGCGGACGGGAAGCTGAAGAGGATGAACGGGATGAGAGGGGTAGAATTGGCTTAAGTGAAATTTTAAGGGTTAGAATTAGTAATTGAAATAGTTTAAGGACTGAAGTTGTTATTTGAAGTTTATTTTAGTATTATTTAATGCCACTTCATCATTTTTCATCCAATTTAACGACCAATTTGACGGAAAGTAGCTGAACAGGATGCGCAAGAAGAGGAAAGGTATCTCGCTAGGACAAAATAAAGGTAAGGTACCCGGATAGGACAAAAAAATAAGCTAGGTGACCCATGATGAATTTTACCCCTTTTAAATATATGCATCTAGATGTGTATATCCGAAGGTTGATGGCAGATGGGATGCATGCCAAAGAATACATTTTATAGGACCTGTCTTCGCTACAGGGGTTGTATGAATAAAGTCCTTTTTAAAAAATCCTCCAATATTTTTTAGTTTTTCACAAAAAGGACCTAGAGTTTAAAACATGCAATCAACTCATGGCTCTAATACCAAAATGCTCAGGTAATATCAAACATGAACAATTGAGAAATAATTGTGCAAAGATAATACTCCCCCTGTCACATATTTTTTAAGACATTTAATCTTTTTAAATAGTTTGATTTAAATTTATTCATATTATTGTTTATTAAAAAAATTAAAAAAAATATATTTAAAACTATATGTCTTTATTTATCATTTATATATAATAATTTTTCATTTATATACTAAAATGTTGAAACACAAAATCATATATTAATTATTAAACAGTGAATGTTGCAAATAACTTAGTATGAAAGGATTTTTTTTTTTTTTGTAAAGAGAAAGGAAATAAAGACCAAAGACTAAAGGCAAATAGAAGGTCCTTTGCCGCTGGGCCGCTTCACTAATAGCCATACTGTGCACTTTGATCAAACAAAGTCAATGGATGGTGGGAATGAGCTTTTGAATGTCCCTGACCAAATGCACGATCTCCAAAGTAGGAGTTGAGAAATTCACGCAAACAATCAGTAAGCATTGTGCAACGAAGAAGCTGCGTGAAAAGAGCAAATGAGCAAGGAGTAATATGGAAATGATGCGACATCAGCCATCCATATGTAGTGTGGCACACCCAAGCAGCTGCACCCAGCAAATTATGACTCTTCCACGCTCCATCGGTCCACAAAATTGTCACATGATCATTATGATTAAAGGAGCCCCAAATCTTAAACAGAGGTAGCGGGAGAGGTTTATTCCAAGAGGCCAAGAATAGTCTATGTTCCCTAGCTTTGCTGAAATCATTTAGCAAGCCATTCCCAGTGAAAAGGATCTGTGGGACTAGCTAATTTATTTCATTAAACGCAGTGGAATTCAGACTACACCAAATGCACCAGAGCATAGAGATTGCTGTATCAAGAAGACATGGATCTTTTGGAGGATTCTTCTTCCACAGCTCACAAAACCAATGCCTAAAGAAAACACCATTACCCAAAATAGGAACCCTGGGCCGGGTATTGTTCCAGGTAATAGCCGAACTCGGGCAATGGAAAAAGAGGTAAGGGAGATCTTCCACTTCTGTACAACATCTTTGATATAAAGGTTAAGGGATCAGATTTCTCTTATGAAGCTCCAAGGTGGTAGGTAGTGCCTGCAAGCAACACTTCCAGACAAAAAACTTTGAACATGGGCAGAATATTTTCACCCCAAAATTGCCTAAGATAGGAAAATAAATCACCATCAGAAAGATCCTGACCACTATTGGGGAACTACTAGGCTTGATAAAAAGCATCACCCTTTTTGGTATAATACACCCCATCCTTGGCTCCCTCTTAGTTTGGAAATCAATAGAAATCCCGCTTCACTTAGCATTGAACATGAACAATTGCAAACATATAAAGTATTAAACAAGGATATACACTGGAAATGTATGCATATAATTTATTGACTTAAAACATGAATTTGTAGTCAATTAGTGAATACATAACTTTACCTCTAAGTGGTGGGATAAATTATAGAGTTTAGGAGTCTGAGTAGTTGGAAACAAATGCAAACATACAATGTGTTAAACACATATATAAACTGGAAATGTATAGATATAATTTATTAACTTAAAACATAAACTTACAGTGAATTAGTGAATACTAGTTTATACACTTGACACATAGATGATGAACAAGTGCATAATTGCATTCTAGTACTACATCCATTTCCCATTAATTAACAATTTTACCTTTTTTATTGAAGTTTGACCTGAACATATTTATATTAATATATATTTAAAAAATTCTTAAAAATGATATTTAGAAACTATAATCCTTAAAGTTTCATTTTCATATAAAATATTCATATTTTTATAATGAATTTTGAAAGAAACAAAATCATAAATTAATTGTTGTGAATAATAAAAAAGTTAGTTTTTGTAAAACAGATGAAGTACTATTTAAGTAGCACACCAAGCTGGAACAGTACTTCTATTGTTGTGAAGCACACATAACAACTCAACTTGAAAAACAAAGTAGGACAATGCTAATTTAGAAGGGAGAAGTAGATAAAGCATCTAGTACATGGATTAAAGAATGCTAGGAGGAGAAAAGGATCACTCTTTCCAAAGTAGCCAAGAAGGAGCTTCTTTTTATGGGCAAAGGCCTCTTACATTGATGATAAGATAAGATTGCATCCACCAATGAGAAAAATGAGGGAATCTGAGACAACCATAAGCATCATCTAACATATGATTATGTTCGGAATAGCTATAGTGAGAGGAGCTAATAATTCCAACCTAGGAACAATAGAAATGCTTATAGCTAGATTTATAGGATAGTTAAGAAATTAGTGAGAAAAATGCTTGATAGAACAAGTTAGGCAGTGAATAAAAATGCAAGAAAACAGCGTGGAAGTACATTATAAACTTAAGTGAATCTAGTGTTATTAATACTTTGCTGCTAACCATTTATTCTCATTTTATTGGTAGCATGACAAGCGGAGAAATAGAAATGGAGAATTATTATTAAATTTGAGATGTAAAACTCTATTAGAGCTAGAATGGTATAGGGATACTTTCCTTACAAGATTATATGAGGGACATGATTGTACATCATCAATTTGGAAAGAAAAATTTATTCAAGGATTGCCAGAGCATTTTGGCATTTTTTCATTGGTCATATTAAAGAAAAAATTAAGCTCATGTTAACTATCTTTTATCATGTATTTGGACAACTATTCAAATCTATGATAATATGATATTCTTCCATTATTAGAATAACTTTTTCTATAGTTTTTATGGCATAAGTTATTCTTAGATAAAAAATTCCCTTTTGATAAACTTCACTTTTGTTAATCTTAGAAATGTTCCAATTACCTAATATTTTTTTCTGTCTCTAGTTATCCCAACTTGGGAATTATCTACCTTTCTACTATCTATAGTTTCTTCTTCTTCTTCTTTCCTTAAAGAAAACTTAGACAAACTTCTAAAAATTATAGTCATCAATAACGATTAATTAGTATTAAGATTTTCATCTGCTATATGTCAACATTTTAGATACATAACTTGAAGATGGTTCAATAAAATCTTGATAATAATCTTTAATTATAGGTAAGGTAAAATTTATTAAAATATGACTAATTCTTGTTTTAAAGAGATAAGAAAAAAATAAACTATGGGAATTAGAATGTCAAAAGAGTGAAACTTTTAGCTGAAAATCAATATTTAAGAAAAAATGTCAATTTTCTGAGGTGGACGATGGAGATTACGGGACATGGTTACTATACTTGTATTTTAGAATGGCTTAAATTACTTTAGGTTCCTCCAACTTTGTTTAGGCAGTTTCACCCATGAATTTGGGAGCAATCCAACTCAAGCCCTCAATTATAAAACATGGGGCACATTGCCCCTTTAACTTGTTAACTCAATTAACCCCATTAGATTTCTAATGGTTCAGTGACCTGATTGTAAATATTTGAAGACTCAGTTGCCAAATCACAAAAATGCATAACCTAAAGCACTTAACAAGAATTAAACACATATTTATTAGAAGTTTCAAACATGGTCTTTAAACCACGGTATACCATGGTATATTTCTTACCACATGTAAGTAATATATGAAACAAATGTTTTCACATTTTATCATTTTTTTTTTACTCAAAATACTGCAACATACTTTGATATTTCACATATCGGTCACCTTTTACGTATATTTTATCGAAATATCATAGTAAACCGCAAAACCACTACAAGGGAGCCAGAGTTTAGCGATTGAATTTCAGTTGCTAAATGTGGCACTCGCTAGTAAGCCGCTAGATGTGGGCCATAGTTACACTAGTTACTGACATTTTTAGTCGCCAAATTTCAGTTGCTAGTTAGTCGCTATATTTAAATTTCAGTCACAAATTCAATCGCTAGCTATGATTAAAAAATTTCCCCCAGCCTCCTTTTCCCCATTTCTCCTTTTTCTTCCTCGCTCTCGGTTTTGCTTCTATCAACATCTTCGGCAATTCTCTCTAATAGTGAAGTGATCCATTGCCAAGTCACCATGTGTAGAGATCACTATTGAGGTACTATGTAATTTAATTGAAGATTATGTTTTAACTACTAATTTTTTTGTTTATATACTCGACATTGTTATGCATATAGTGAACCATAGAACACCTATCAATGATTCCTGACCTGTCGAGAAATAATATGTATGAAGAGTAGCTGTAGTTGTATGTTGTTATTGTATATACATAATATTTCTTTGGTCAGGAATCAATGATTGTCTACGTTGGACAGTTTAGAAATGAGAAAATCTTTTCAATACTATATAAGTTATCTTAATGGTGGAAAAGTTTTGGTTGTATCTAGCTTCGTTCCTTAGAAGCCAAACTTGAGATTTTTGTCTCAAGAAAAATTTGGTGTTCTAAGAAACTAAGCTGGGATACTGCTGAAATTTTTTTAAACTATATTAAGATAAATTAAAAAGTAGAAGTACTGTTTAGATTTTTCATTTCTAAATAAGTTAGGACCATTCCCTGTAGGAATTCATTAGGCATAAAAATGCATTCATATAGTATCTGGAATTTAATTATGGTTATAGGATTTTAATTATATATATGTTTTGCATTTATATTAAATGTTCGATGTATACTGTAAATGAAGATATACATATATTGTGTTTTGTAGAGAATTAAAGCAATGACGCAAGAAGGACGTCAATGGATGTACAAATGAATAATGAATGATGGATATATAAACCCAGATTTTATAAATGGTGTAGAAAATTTAATATAAACAGTGTGTAGTAGTTCAAATGAATTGATTAAATGTCCATGTCGGCGATGTCGAAACAGACATTATCGAGATCAAAATGAAGTTGGAATGCATTTATGTCAATATGGATTTCTGAAAAACTATTATATTTGGTGTTGTCATGGTGAACGACATGATACTCAAAATAATAATTTCCATGTAGGAGAAAGTGCAAATGCTCCATCGTCATCAATAACATTGTTTGATAGTGATGCTGTTTGTGACAATAGATTTGGGTATGGTCATATGGCCATTGATTCAATGCATTTGAGGTTCGAGTATAATAATAGGCTGAAAAGTGATGAATGCAATAATGAGAATTAAGAGGAAGTGATTATTGATGGTACTGATAACAATGATGGTATTGTGCATAATTCTGTAGAAATTAATAATCAGTTGCCTAATTCAAACGCACAGGAATTTTATAAACTATTGGAGGATGCATTAACACCATTGTCAGAGGGATGTAACAAACACACAAAATTGTCAGCAGTTTCGCGGTTGTTGAGCGAGAAAAGTAAACATAATATGAGTAATAGCTGCTTTAATGTTGTTGCTATTGAAGGAATTTATCCTAGAGGAAATTCAATTGCCAAAGATGTTATATGGATCAAAGCAAATAATGAAGGGGTTAGGCTTTCCGTGTGTGTCCAAAAAATTGCATGTTATTTGATTGTGAGAATTCAGAATTAAAGCATAGCAGCGTATGTGCTGAGTGTTGATATAGGGAAGAAACATTGAATGGAGGGAAGAAAAAACTAATTGCGAATAAGGTGCTGCAGCATCTACCAATTACTGATCGACTGAAACATTTATTTATGTCTCGCTAAAAGCTAAACACATGATATGGCATACAAGTTGTGGACATGATGCGCATTCGAGTTCAGTAGCTCATCCATGTCAAACAGAGGCTTGGCGTCATGTAAATTCACCTTTTCCTGACTTTGCTACTGAAATCAGAAATGTACATCTTGGGTTATGAATAGATAGGTTTATGCCGAATTCTGTAGCGGGTGGAACGTATTCTATATGGCCTGTTTTTATAATTGTCTATAACTTGCCACCAGAAATGTGTATGAAAAAAGCGTACATTGTTTTGTCATTGTTAATACTAAGGCTAAGATCTTCAGGACGAAATATCGATGTATTCTTGAGACCTTTAATTGATGAGTTGAAGATGCTATGGGTAAAAGGAGTAGAAATGTAGGATGCATATTGATAGAAATGTAGGATGCATATTGATGTGAAAAATTTAGAATGAGGGTTTGTCTATTGTGGACAATTGGTGATTTTCCAGCACATAGGATGCTATCAGGTTGGAGTACACATGGAAAATCGGCTTGTCCATATTGTATAGAGAACATTAATACATTTTAGTTGAGGTTCGAGAAAAAGCCATGTGTGGCAACGTGGGGGTTTTTGGGGGAGTCGTCACCAATCGATTTTCACTCAGGTCGATTGGACACCTAAAAAATTGTCTACGAGAGTTCGGGGGTTCGGGAGTATGGTTACGTTAAAATAACTCTATTTTAACGCCCAAAATTGGTACCTTAGTTGATTTTAATTTTGTTTTGCTTGCTTTTAAATAATTTCAGTTAAACCAAAAATTTTAACTGAATCATCCAGATGCGAATTTTTAAATTAATATGGATTTTTAAAATCTTGGTGATTAATTTGCCTAATTTTATAATAAACTCGATATTTCCGAACCATGGATTCTATCGAATCACCCGGATACGGAACTTAATAAAAACTTAGTTTTTTATTAAATATTTTAATTAATTATTAATCCATATCATAAATTCTGCCGAATTATCCGAATATGAATTTTTATTCTGATACTTAATTTTTATTCATTTAAAAATTTATATTTTTCCAAACCATGAATCCTATTGGATCACCTGGACATGGAATTTAATTTAAATTTCTAATTCTTAATTTATTAAATTAATTATTAGTTTAATTTCTAATTTTTTCATAAATTTTTATGAAATTTTGAATTTTTTAATGACCTTAATGTTAATTTTTTAAAATAAATTAATATATATATATTTATATTTAATTTATTATTTTTTTAAAAAAAATTGTTTTATTTTTTCTTTAATTTCTTTTATTCTTTTCTTTTTGATGAAAGATTTTTTTTAATTTTTTGTAATTATCTAATTTATAAGTCTAAAAACATACTTTAAAAAATTGATTTTTTTTGTTTTTAGGAACCATTTGGTTATGATTTTTTTATTTATTTAATAAAGGAACCAAAAAGTTATATTTTGTTATTTAAAAGAAATAAATAAAAATAAAGTCTTAATATTCCAATTAATGTTTAAAATAAAAAAGGATGGGGGCTTGATGGTAACAAAAAAAGAAAGATGGACTTTTGACTAATCATAAGTAAAAGGGTAAATTGGTAAAACAAAATTAATCATTCACATAAAAAATAAATTGCAGAAAAAGTAAATAAAAGAAGTGGAGCTTTTTGCCGTCCACTTAAAAAATAAAAAGTGCATAAATTAAATAATTGCATAAAATTCAATAAATAAAGAAAAATGTGGCTTTTTGGCCATCCACTTAAAAAAGTAAAAAAATGCATAAATTAAATAATTGAAAAAAATTAAATAAATAAAGAAAAGTGGGGCTTTTTGGCCATCCACTTAAAAAAATAAAATTGCATAAAGTAAATAATTGCAGAGAAATTAAATAAATAAAGAAAAGTAGGGCTTCTTGGCCATCCACTTAAAATAAAATTGCATAAAGTAAATAAATGCAGAAAATTAAATAAACAAAGAAAAAGTGGGGGCTTTTTGGCCATCCACTTTAAAAGTAGGAGGTATAACCTTCCATGAAAAAAATAAGAATAAAAAAACAAATAAATAAACACATAAAAAGTTTGTTGTTAGTTCTGCCGAAATAACAAAAAAAACGATTAGTGACCAAAAGGAATAAATATGGAAAGGAAAAGGATTAAACCAGAGTTTTACCTAGAAAAAAAAATTTTGAATTCGTCTGTTATGGGAAACAGGGTCGACGGCGAGGGCTGGGCGCCGGCGGCCTGCAGGGGCCAGGCGAACGGCGGCCAGGCGAGCGGGCGACGGCGGCGGCGAGTAGGGAGAGGGGGCGTGACGGAGGAGTGAGAGGGAAGAGAGATGGGCCGGCGGAGGAGGGCGAGGGGGCGTGACGGAGGAGGGAGAGGCTGGGAAATGAGAGAGGAGAGCGAGGCGGAGGAGAAAGAGGAGGGAGAGAGAGGAGGAAGGCCGAGGCGAAAGAGGGAGGAGGAGAAAGGAGGTGCGAGGGAGGAAAGAGAAGAAAAAGTAAAAAAAAAAAAAAAACGGTGGGGCTGGCGGCGGCGGACGACGACGGGAAGGAGGCGGCTGCGGACGACGACAGCAGGGACGGCAACGGCCAGGACAGACGGCTACGGCGGGGGGGCAACTGCGAAGGACGGCAAAAAAAACGGAAGTGTGAACGGGGGTTAAACGGAGAGAGAGATAGAATTTTGGTTTTCTGGGAAGAAGAAGGAGAGGTCCAGGGACTAAACTACATTTTTACTCTTTTTTAAAGAGGAGCCCAATTCTTGATTTTTTTTCGTGATTTCTTCACATATTTCGACCCCTATTTATAGGGGAAGGAGCATTGGATTCATTTAATTAAAAAAAATATGAAATTTAATTAAAAAAAGACAAATTTGTCTGATTGAGACAAATTTGTCTTTTTCTGTCAATTTGGGCCAAAACTGTCCGTTTGGCCCAAAAATGACGCGAAAAACTACCAAATTTTCCTGGAATTCCCAGATTTTGTCATATTTTCCCAAACTTCTCAATTTTGTCATTTTCACCCCAAACTTTTCATTTTTGTCAATTTTTTTTCAAAATTTTTCTTTTATATTTTATAGACACACACACACAGATATATATATATATATATATATATATATATATATATATATATATATATATATATATATATATATATTTAAAACTAACCCTATAAAACAAAATGCCCTCATAAGCTATTTAATTTAATTTTTTTAATTTAAATTTTTTTTTCTTTTTTTCTTTTTTTTTTTTAAATAATAATAATAATTAATTAATTAGTTTTTTTAAAAAAAAAATTAAGGATCGGACGAAATTGGATGTCAACATCATGCTAATGGGACTATCACAGGAATTTTTTGCCGAGTAACCATGCATTTTATGAAAATATTAATGATTTTCAATCGGGTTTATGGGTAAGCGAAATAGCTGTTTCGCCAATGTCTGGTGAAGAGATTGCTCAATGCTTAGATGACATACAATTCCCACCATTTGGATCACCATGTGACAATTTTTGCGCAACTGGATTTGGTTCTACTCATAATTGGCTGAATCGATCGATTTTCTGGAAGTTACCTTATTGGAAGTTCTTGCTTGTCTGGCATAACTTGGATGCCATACATATAGAAAAAATTTTCTTTAAGAATCTATTTCATACATTGATGGATGTACAAGGTAAGACAAAAGATAATCTCAATGCCTGATTGGATTTAAAAGAGTTGGATATGCGATATGAGCTCCACTTGATTGATGATGAAAATACTAGCATCAAATCGAAAGCCACATAGGCTCTGGAGCAAGAGGAGGTTAGGCAGATATGTTTATGGCTAAAAGAATTAAAAATTTTGGATGGGTTTTCCTCTAATTTATCACAGAATGTTAAGGTTTTACATTATTATTTCTATGCTTTTAAAAGCCATGATTGTCACATATTTCTACAACGCCTATTACCTATTGCAATGCGTGGGTATTTGGGACCAGCAATGTGGGCCATAATATCTGAAGTTTGTTCATTCTTTCAGGAACTTTGTTCGTGCAAGATCGGATCTAAAAAAATAAAAAAAAACTTGAGAATCTCGTAATCATCACTATATGCAAACTTGAGATGATATTCATACCATATTTTTTTGATTCAATGGAACACATAGCTATACATTTCCCTCGAGAAGCGAAGCTGTGTGGACCTATTCAGTATCGTTGGGTGTATTTTTTGAACGGTATAGTACTATATACGAATACTTTGTAACATTTTATTTAATTTATTGGTTGGAAACTTATTTTTTGTTATTTCTAGGGTTATACGGTCTCTAAAAAGAAAGGCACATAACAAGGCAAAGTTAGAGGGCTCAATTTTGGAGGTACTTCTAGTGTAGGAGAAAACTTTATTTTGTGAACATTACTTTGGTCTTAATACGAAAATCAAATTCAACCAAGCCCCTAGAAATGTTGAGACAAGACCATGTATCTGGGTTCAAATGAGGGGATCTATCCTATCCTTCTTGCAGTGTTCTGTAATGGCAATAGAAACTTTCCTGCTCGCGGCACTCGAAGGATTCTAGATGAGGATGAAAAATGACTGGTGTATTTGTATATTCTACAAAATTGCAAAGAAGTAGATGTCTACCTTAAGATTTTCAAAGACGTAATGCGACGAAAGTTTCCTCATTCCAATGACAGACAAATGGAAGAGTTTCGGGTTCAACATTTTTCCCGGTAGTTTCGTGACTATGTAAACCCTTTCTCTATCTTAGTACTTTAATTAATTTTACTACTTCAAAATAATAATATACAGTGTTAATATATATGGTACTGACTCTTTTTGTATTGGCAAGGTGAGCTTTATCCCGACAGATTGGGCGAACGTCTTGTTGAACTATCGCGTGGTACATTTTTTTCTGCCACTAGTTATAATGGTTGTATGGTTAATGGGTTTCGATTTCACAGTAGGACTTATGGATTGAACAAATCAATGGCGAACTTGGGTGTCTATGTTAAGAGTGACAAAAGTTTGGACAACGGGATCAACTTTTGTGCAATGATTGATGAAATCATCAAACTTCAATATTCTAGACTTGTTATGAACGTTGTCACGGTTTTTAAGTGTATGTGGTTTGATCCAACGTGCGGCGCTCACATACATTTATCATCTGGCATCATTGATGTGAAGTGGAAATTGAGATTAGGTCCACCAAAACCATTCATATTGGCTCATAAAGCCATACAAGTGTTTTATTATCACTACCCACATACGTCTCAACAAAAATGGTGGACAGTAATGAAGGTGAAACCACGAACTTATATTGAATCGGACTCTGTTGATTAAGCAACTAACGATTCTGCAGCAAACGACATTGAGGGTGGAATAGTTGAGGAGGATGAGCCATACCAGCAAAATCATATACGACATGTCAACATAATGCGTGATACTAGAGACGTTGAATTAGGTCTAATGCTCATTGATCTTAACATTGTTAGTGAAGTAGTCCCACAACAAGATCGTTGTTTCTCTGTATTTGACACCTGTCAGGCGAAAGACGACCACTCAAAGGAGGAAGAAGTAGAAGATATTTTAGAGTCTGAAGAGTCAGATTGAGTTAATGTGGAGTCAAAGTTCTTTAAATGTGTTACATCTGTTAATTGTAATACTGAATTTATATATAAAATGTTAGATTTAATTGAACTAAATGATATTTTGAGTAAATTTAATTAGAAATTATTATATTTTAAATTATATATTAGAAATATAATAGAAATATATATATATATATATATATATATATATATATATATATATATATATATATATATATATATATATATATTAGAAATATAATCTATTACAAATTTTGGAAATTAGAAGTTATCTATTACAAATAGAATATATTTTTATAATATTCAGCATTAGCGACTGAATTGTAAGATTTAGCAACTGAATTCAAGAAGTTACGTGACTGAATTAACAACTGAATTCAAGAGATCAACGATTGAATTCTTAAAAGTACTGACAAAATTGAAGAGCCAGCGACTGAATATTTCAGTTGCTAGTGTTAGTCGCATCAGTTACTTGTTGACAGCGGTACCCCCATTAGTGACTAAAATATCAGTTGTTAATCTTGGACTTTTCATAATTTCACAACTAGCGACAGAAAATTCATTCGCTATCCCGCCCAGATCTATTTACACCCTTTATTCGCCGTTTGAATTAATTTTTTCGATTTCAATAGTCTGAAAACTATCTCAACGATTCTTGCAGTGTAACTTGTGCATCAACCACAATCAGGTGCCCTTTTCCACTCTTCCTTTATTATTTTTCACTTTCAATTATGTGCCAGTTTTTCGTCAAATTTTTCTGATTTTTTTTTTGTTGTTAATATTTTAGAAATTGTTACAAATTATTAGTAGTTTCAAGTTCTCAATATTTGTTGCATTGTTAGAAATTTTTTATTGCAGTTCTCTATACTTTTTAAAAGGTGGTGCTTGTTAGAAAATATTTGTTATATTGCTATAAATATTTTGTTTGGTAGGTAATTTTTGCTACATTGTTACAGATAGTTACCAATTGTAGAAATTGTTAGAAATTTTAGCAATTTTGGAAATTGTTAGAGGTTTTATAAATTGTTAGAATGTTTACAAATTTTTTAAATATCTACAAAAGTTTGAATATTTCTAAATTTGTATAAATTTACTGAAATTGTTAAAAGTTATTGGAAATTCATGAGTGTAAATTTATAATTATATGGTAAACTTAACATCTGAAATGCAGAGATGGATCAGGATGGAGGAGGATATTCAGATCATTGATCTAGAGGACGTCAATTTGCTCTGTCAGCCTCAGATGCCACACAGGGTGGTGGGCGTAGAGGCCACGAGGCTCGATCCCAGTGCATTTATGGCGCTGTCCCTCAGCTAAAAAACGGTCGGGGTCAGGTTCTGCGACTTATTCAATTTTCTACATCCGTCGATTTTCCATCGATTTATTGTGCCAGCCCTTCAGCAGCATTAAAGTCTGGTTTAGAGAACCATGAGTCAACTCACCTAGCCGACTCTACCCCCGCAGCTTCCAGATCCTAGCCTTGATGAGGCACCACCAGTGGATGGCCCAGTACCCCCTCCGCAACTTCCAGATCCAAGTCTTGATGAGGCACGGATGGCCTAGTACCCCCTCCACAGCTATGGGTGAAAAAAGGCCGAGCTTTTTCCGGGTAGCTTGAGTTCAAGCTCGAATTGAGACATTTCGAGCCTGGCTTATTCTAGCTCGAGCTCAAGCTCGAGCCAGAAATTAGGCTCGAGCAATATTCAAGCTTGAGCTCGAGCCTGAAAAAACCAGGCCCTAAAGCTCGTGGGCTTCCAAAGCCTCATGTTTATCTTTCCCTTCGCATCCCTAAATTTTCTCACACACTTACATGCCGGCTGGCCGCAGCCTCCTTCCCCCCTCTGCCTTACCTTGCTCGATTACTGCCGCGCCATCGCCACCCACCTAGTCGGTCGTCACCCACCCAATCGGCAGCCACCTTGGTCGATTAACAGCGCCACCCACCACAGAGTAAAGCCACGAGGACGAAGAAAGCCACTTCGACGAAACCCCTTTTTGTTTTTGATGGTTCTTGACGCTGCCACTGCTATTGCTATTGCTGTTGCTACAACTGCTGTTGCGGCTCACTGAGATTCTGTTGCTATTGTTGTTGAGGCTGTTGCGAGCCTTCAAATCTTGTAACTCAATTTTCGGGGCTCAGATTCGCCATTGTGATAAGCCCACCCATAGTCCAAGCTACGCATTAGATGCCGGAGATAGAAATTGATGCCGCAACTAGACAATGTCCGACCAGGAGATCCAGTTCGACATCTCCAGACAGAAATCGCCATCTGGAGGAAGGTGATAGCTTATTTGTAATGTTTACAAAATTAAGGTAAACTGGCAAAGGATTAGAAAGTCTATGATAGATTTTGTCATTTTCTCTTGTGTAGTTATCTCTATATAAAATTACAAGTTTAGTCCCTAGCTTTTATCTAAGCTGCAAGTATTGTGCTAAAGTTTTATATGTGCTATTTGAGCCCAACTAGCCTTCTTGCCGAGCTCGAGCCTAAAAAAATTGGGCTCGAACAATTTGAGCTCAAGCTAGGGTAGTACCAAACAACCTGGTCCCATTTTCACCCCTATCCGCAGCGGAGGATCATTGGTCCGTTGTTGTAACTATCGTTCTATTATTCAGTTTCGATATACTAAACATAATATATAACTTTATGCTTCATTGCTTATTTCATTAATTTCTTTGTAAGTTCATCAGGATGCCAGAGTTTGACAAATGTTCACGAACATATCTTTGTCACTGTTTAAGGGCGAGTACCCTGAATGGAAAAGCATCAAGTAGGAAAGAAACGAGGAATATCTAGCTCAGTTGTAAGTAATTACGTAAGTTATTGTTTCTATAAACTATTCCATTTAATTTTCAATATTATACATTTTTTAAATACTAATACATGTTTTACTTTATCGTTTTAGCAATATTACCGTTGGGATCTAGCGGATGACCAAAAAATAAGGAAGGAGTTCTTCACGTAAATGTGAGACCGCTACAAGTACAAGTTAGCTCATTTGCAAGGCGCAATTCTCAAGGCACATTTCAATAACAAGTGATAAATGTTAATTTTGTGGTCAAACATGTTGACTTTTTGTCAACTTTGACCACAATTTTCTACCTCATCACTCAATATTTTTGGCCAATTCTTGCTTTGATACTTCATTTTGTAGGTTGGAGAAGCGGACCATAACATTGGAATGGCACCGGGACAAGCGGCACAAAAAAGGGGAACGTAAAAGTCAATGGACATTATAACTGTGGCGCCTAGGCGCCAAGAGCGAGGCCTAGGCGCCACAGTATAAAGTCCTCTGCCAAGGAAATGGCACTTTGGCGCCTAGGCGCCCAGACATCCCTTCTAGCGCTGCGGCGCCAAGCGCCCTCGAGCTCTGGCGCCTGGGCGCCCAGACACCCCCTTCTAGTGCCTAGGCGCCAGTCACCCAGGAAAGTGGTCCCCTCCTCACATTTGAACTCAAGCTTGCTATTGGCCAAGGTTTTCTATCCAATGGGTTTGGTGAGTGAAAGGGACATCCTCTAGAGGAGAAGAATCTAGAACATAACAAAGGGGAAGAGGAGCTTCTTCATCTTCTTCATCTTCATCTTGTTTTTCTTAGAACTAGTTTTGGGTTTTTCCACCATAGTTAGTTTTCCTAGCTTTTCTTAATTTCTTTTTTGTGACCATTGGAGCTAACTTGGAGATTGCTTGAAGTGCTCAAGGAGACTAGCTTGGAGACTTTGGATTCAAGAGCTTCTAGCCACCTTGGGTTTATTCTTTCATCTACCTTGGGTTTATTCTTTCATCTACCTTGTGGTTCTTCATGGATGCTATTATGTTCACTTTTATGATTATGTTTTATTTAGTTATGGAGTAGTCTTCTGTTGCACTTTCTATGGATGTAACTACTTGGATTGATTATATTGGATGAATTCATGGTTATGTGATGTTAAGTTTCTATCAAATGCATGTTTATTCTTCTCTTGAGCTTAATGTTGTGTTAGCTAGTTGATGGCCACAATTGGTTGCACTATAAATTGCCTCTAAACTCTTGAAAAAGATTAAAAGTAATTGGACCTAGGAGAAGAATTTAATGGCTATGGACTTGTTGGAAAATTAGTCTATGTCATTGGGTAAAGGTAGATTGAGCTCTAATGCCTCTTTCCAAGCTTGTAATCGGATGGAAATCCATATTAAGTGTAGAATAGAGAGATTAATTCTTTCACTTGGAAAAGTAAGAATTGAGTTGAATAACTTTATTAACATACATTGAAAATTAACACACTCACCTAAATTCACCAACAAATCAAGACAAATAGTGAACCCATAGGAAGTGTTCTTTCATGATTTGATAAAAACTACAAATTTTACATTGCATACTTGCATTCTAGGTTAATAGTATTCCATTTAGCTAAGGTTAGTCACTTGTTTAAGTTGCCTACACTGTCATCCAACTTTGATTGTTTAGCTAAAGTTTAACTTGAATAGTGGTACTTGGCATTCAATTTCATAAATCTTCGTGGGAACGATATCCACTCACCCATCAACACAACTACCGTGCACTTGCGGAATAGTGGGTTTAAAATTTCACAACAAGTTTTTGGCGCCGTTGCCGGGGATTGATTGTATTGATTTGTTCAATATCATTGCTAGAAGATTGACTCTAGACTAAACATTTATTTCTTTACTTATTTGTTGCCTTTGTGCTTGGATATTTCTTTGATAGGTACCATTGGTGTATGACCCGTTCCCAACACTCTACTTTGTTGCCATTCATTCCGGAGATTGAAAGACATTTTAGAGAGCTTAGAGCAACATCACACTTGGGAGAATCAAGCTCCACCACTTCATCCATGGAAGGTGGAGGTGATAATCTTAATGGTAATGGATATAATGGTGGCAATGGAGGAAATGGATGGATGGATCATCAAGATGGAGTCTATCCAAGAAATACACAAAGGGCCATTAGGGAGTACATCCGACCCTTGGTGACGGAGAATTATTCGGGTATTGTGAGGCCATCGGTTCAAGCCAACAACTTTGAGTTGAAGCCATCCTTGATTTCTCTCATCCAACAAAACTAATTTAGAGGCTTGGCTTCGGAGGATCCCAACACTCACATGGCGGATTTCTTGGAAGCTTGTGACACATTCAAGGCTAATGGAGTCTCCACCGATGCTATTAGACTCTGATTGTTTCCTTTCTCACTCCGGGATAAAGCTAAAGGGTGGTATCAATCACTTCAATCGGGGAGCATTGCTACATGGAATGAAATGGCAAAAAAATTCTTGAGCAAGTTTTTCCCTCCATCCAAGGCCGCCCACTTAAGAGCTTCAATTGTGACATTCAAGCAACATGAAATGAAGTCTATTTTGGAGGCTTGGGAGAGGTTCAAAGAGTTGCTTAGGAAGTTCCCACAACATGGATTCTTGGATTGGCAACAAATGCAACTTTTCTATGAAGGCTTAGTACCCACTTCAAGATTTATGATTGATGCTTTGGCCGGTGGATCCTTGATGTCAAAGACGGCCGGTGATGCTTTCCAAATTCTAGAGCAATTGGCACTAAATGGAAAGCAATGGCCGGGAGAAAGAGCTCAACCAAGAAGAGGGGTACTTGAGGTTGATCAATTGACCGCCTTGTCGGCACAAATGGCTTCTCTCATGAATCAAGTTGATGGCCAGGGGCCTCATCGTTTATAGTCATAGTGACTGGTGGATGGACTTCTGGGAGGAAGAACGCCTGGTGGACTGGACAGCCCAAAGGAGAGTGCCTGAAAGCTCAGAAACAAAACGGTTAGGAGGCCCCCGGAGTGTTTTTCCAGGGGGGGGGAGCCTCCGACGCCCAAGTCAGTGGTTGCTGACAGAAAGGCAGAGAAAATAGCACAAAGGGCTGAGGAGTTTTGCCTGGTAATGGGAGCCGTATTTTGCCAGCCAACCAACCTCCTGTCTGGTATTAACTCCTGGTATTTATAGGAGTGCCTAGCCCGTTCAGATCGCGACACGTGTTCGGTCGGACGTTCCTGACTTTCTGGGCATAGGAGACAGATAGTAGGTTACCTTGAGCCATGTGCTGAGACAGGCCATGATGTGATTTTGATGGCGTCAGCGTGGCAGAGCGCCTTTTGAGGCGGCTTGTGGCGTCAGTGAATGGATGTGTCAGAGGCTTCCTTAAATGCTTCCATAAATACCCCTGCCGTACTCCCGAGGTCCCTGGGTGAGGTCGTCCTTTAGTACGGACGGATCCTCTTCGGGAAACAAGCCCTGAGTTCGGGGGTTCCCAGCTTCAGGGAGTTCCGCCTTCGGGGATATCGTGTTCGGCTCGCTATGTCTGCTGCCACTTTTCCGAAGGCGATCTGTTCACGACCCTGGGGGGGGCGAGTAGTGTCCTGGCGTGCCGGGCTTGGAGCTCTTCGGCTATCTCCCGAGGTGCCTAATCACACCTTTTCTCGGGTAACGCCAGCTTCTTCTGGCCATGACTGTGGCAGGGAGTTCGGCCAGATAGAGGCGATAGCGTTTGGCTATCACATGCCCCCCTCTGGAAAGCCGAAGGAAGACTTCGGTTTTGCATCTCTTTCCGAGGTCGTCTATGGGAGTCTCTTTGGAAGCATAACCTGTTCCGAGGATGTGCCTTTTGCCCGAAGATCACGGGCGTCCTCGAGGCGGAGCCTGCTTTTTGTTTCTGCAGGTCTGTTCGGCCAAGCGTGTCAGTCTGAGCGGCGCGTCCCAGTTTTCCAGGGATGTCAGAAGACGTGTCCCAGCTTTCAAGGGACGTTTGGAGGACGTGTCTCCTATTTTTGCGCAGCAGTTGACATGTGGCGCTTTGCCATTGGAGGAGAGTCGCGTCGGTTACAGAGGGCGCGCCTTTTCATTGCAGAGAGTAGTTACGGCGTCGGTTCGCCTCCAAAGGGCATTTATGACGGCGTTTCGGTTACCCACCTCTGGCTTATAAATAGCCCATTTTGTCATAAGTTCTTCTCGCTTACGCTTTTGCTCTTTTCTCTGCTTTGCCTCTGTTCTTGCATTTTTCTTGCTTTCTGTGGCGGAGCTTCCTTAATCAGAGCCTTTTTTCCAGCCAACTTTCACGACGACGTCCTCAGATTTTGTCAAATCTTTCGGTGGGTTTTTGTTTTTCAGCGCGTTTTGATCCCTGTGTTCTTCTGAGTTTTTCTCTGGAAACTGTTTTCTTCCATTTTCAAACTCATTTTCATGTCAAAAATGCCCATTCCTGAGAGCTGGCAGCCTCTTTTAGCCCATCCTTGTTGCACCACCCCTGAGAAGTTAGAGAGGTGGAAGAAAAAAATTCTTTCTTCCCTCTTACGCCATTACCAGGCTGCCTCGTTCTAGCCACTATGCATTTTCAAACCATAGTAAGGAGGTTACCGTTTTTCGAGCCCAGCTGAAGGCCGGTCTTCGGTATCCTCCCCCGAAGATGGTGTGCGAGTTCTGCCAATTTCATGGCATTGCGGTGAACCAGCTTCCCCCGAACTCGTTCTGCTATTTCAACGCCTACCTCTGCATGTGTGGCGTCTTCGGGATAGAACCCCATTTCAGGATTTTTATGCAGTACTACAAGCTCTCTGTGGTCCCGAAGGGTGGCTTCTATTTCATGTTGTCTCGGGGGTCCGGGAGCAAGAAATTCATGTTCACCTTCGCCACTAAGGATAGCTGGCGGGGGTGGCAACAGAAGTTCTTCTTCATGAAGATGGCTGAAGCCTGGTCGGAAGTTCCGATCAAATGGGCTCAGGGAACACTGGATGCGGACGTTGGTGATCCGAGGATGCTGTTGACCCCAGAGTTGGCTCCCGTGTTCGCGGATTTCGACGCCCGCATTCGGGCTGTTTCTGACTGGGATCCCAAGGTCTCTCCGCGCGCCCTTTACCCTTTTCCAATCAACTGGAAGTTGATGACCGAAGAGGTCCTTCGGGAACTAAAGGTGGTAAAGGAGCACAAGACTGACCTCGGGATGCCAGCTCCTGCCATTGCCGGGAAAGATTCCTGGTTGGTCAAGCTTCTTAAGGAGGAGATTTCTTTCGAAACGCTTGCCGAAAGTGAGTTGTCTTCTACTCCTTTGCTATTTTTTCCTCGGACTTACGCTGATGTTTCTTTCCTTTTTCAGAGATGGGTGACGACACTGCCGCCTATTACAAGTCCCTCTTCTCCGGGCAAGTGGAGAAGGCCGACCAAATGAAGGCGGCTTCCCGAAGGCGGAAGTCTACTGGCGCGGGTCCTTCGAGAAAACGGGCAAAGAGAGCTGCCCAGGTTTCTCTAGAAGAAATTCCCGAGGAGACTGCCGAGGAGCCTGGGACAGCCGAGGTTCCTGCGTCCGAGGCTGCTGCTTCCGAGGTCCCTCCAACCGACGTCCCTCCTCAAAGTCCTTCTGCGTCGCCGGCCCCCCTTGATGTAGTGGTAGAAGTACCTTCTGCCGAGGAGCGGCGCAAGCAGAAGGGTAAGGGCATTTCGGCCGGGGAAACCGAGGACTCCGAGGACGATGTTGCCGAGGTCCCGCCAGGTTTGTTTCCAGACAAAGTGTACTTCCTTTGTTTTTTCTGGAATTGCCTTTGTCTCTGACCTGTTTCTCTTTTTCGCCCTGCAGGGGAGTTACTTACCCCGAACTGGGCGGCCGAACACGCGGAGGCGAGGGCCCGTCGCGACGCCAAAGTCCCGCAAGGGAAGATACCAAAGGAGCCTTTCTGGACATTCACGGAGGACATGAACTTGTACTCCGAGGACTGTCCTGAAATGGCGAAGCAGATTTCGAAGGGGGTGCTCACCGAGGCCTCCTTCAAGGCTATCGCGGCGGCCCACCCGGGGGATAACACCCTTGCCGCAAAGATCACCGAGCATGTTGCTCAGGTATATCCTTCACAACTCTTCCCTTCCAATTTTTTCTAAGTGTTTGGCTCTTACTGACCTTGCGTTTTATCTCCGTTGCAGCTGCTGGGGTACGCCGGCTTTCTCCGAGTTAGCCAGGCAGACGGCATTCTGAGCTTCGGCCTCAGAGGCCCTGGAAAAGGCGAAGGCGACGTGCTCGGAATTGACCGCCAAGAACCAGCAGCTGGCAGATGCTGCAAAGGAGGAAGCTGCCACCCTTCGGGAGGAGTTCCAAAAGGAGAAGGAAGTCTTGATGGTGGACTCTTCCCGGAAGATTGCCGGACTCCGCAATCATGTGGCGGGGCTGCGCGCTGCAAACCAAGACCTCCTCCAAGACAAGGCAAAAAAAGAGAATATCATAGTTACGCTGTTGTCTGAGAAGAAAGCCCTTCAATCCGAGGTCCAGTCTTTGAAGAAGGAGCCGAAGGGGGAGGAGCGGATAAAGGTGCTGGAAGAGGAGGTCGGGGATCTGAAGGACGAGCTTGACGACCTTGAGCTTAAGAAGAACAAGGCTGATCAAATGAACAAGGTCGCGTTTCAGGACGGCTTCTGCCTCGCTCGGCACCAGGTTCTCCAGAGGTTCCCAGGTCTGGACCTCTCTTTTCTAGAGGGTCTAAACATTCCCGGGGGACCTCGGTGGAAATGGTCCAAGATCGAACACCTGAAGCTTCCTCCAATTCCAGCGCGGAAGGTGGCAGAAAAGGGTGGACAAACGAGTAGCTCTCAGGACGCTGCGAACTCTTAGGCTTCTTTAGGGCCCCCTTTTCCTTCCCTTCTTTTTTGTACTCCTTCTTCGGGCACTTCTTTATTATAAGGCAGCTTTGCTTTTAACGGAGATTTTTTTTTTTTTGGCTAAGTGTTTCTTCAAGTTTCTTTATTTCCATTGTCTCGAACACGTTCGCTCAAGAGACTTCGGAAAACCTTCGATCAAAGAAACTTTTTTACCTTCCTTTGTCCTGAGTAGGTTCTACTCGAGGGACATTCGAGAGACATTCTGGAAAGTCTGAGAAAATTTGACTAAGTCTTTTTGCAGGCTTTTTGCATTTCCAATTTTTCCCGAACATGATTACTCAAGGGACTTCGGCAAACCTTCAGTCAAAATTTTTGTTTTTCTAGTTATCCCGAGCACGTTTGCTCAAGGGACTTCGGAAAACCTTCCGCGAGATTTTTCACTTCCATTTTCCCGAGCACGTTCGCTCAAGGGAGCTCGGGAAATTATCTCAGCGCTGGCTACGGCGAGTACTTCTGCAAGATTTTTGTTTTCCATTTTTCCCGAGCGTGGCGGCTCAAGGGACTTTGGAAAGCCATATCTACGCTTTATCATGGCGAGCATCTTTCGCGGAATATTATTCATTTCTGCACTTAAGAAATTTTCTCAAGATACTACTATATATTTAGAACATTTTTTTGTTCAACATACCTCCGCCGCTCAACCTTAAGCGTAGAATTTTTTCAAGGCGCCCGAGTGCCAATTGCTCTTCAATTCTATGCCTTCGACGTCACCAAGCTTGTACACGCCTTTTCGTTGTTTCGGCAAGGGCCAGATAGGGTCCTTCCAAGTTTGCACGAAGTACGCCATGGGATGGCCTTCGGGGTGCGAAGTCGGCCTTTCGGAGAACGAGGTCTCCCTTCTTGATTTCTTCTGGCCTGGCCCGTAAGTTTATAGCCACGGCCACTCTTCGCTGGTAAGCTTTTCTTCTCAGCTCGACTATTTCTCTGTGTTCGGCCACCAGATCGAGATTGGTTCTTAGGCCGAGGTCGTTACCACCTTCATCAAATACTTGCACTCTTTCCGAAGGTCGAACTATCTCTATTGGGATAATGGCCTCCGTTTCGGAGATGAGTGAAAAAGGAGTTTCCCCTGTGGCTCTTCGGGCCGTCGTTTGGTAGCTCTATAATATACTTTGGAGTTCTCCTGGCCAATTCCCCTTGGCTTCCCCCAGTCTCTACTTCAGGCCATCTTTTGTGGTCCTATTCGATACTTTCACCTGCCCGTTGCTTTGGGGGTGAGCTACTGGGCGAAGTGCATCTTCATTCCGAGGTCGCTGGTGAATTCTTGGAATCCTTTGTCTATGAACTAGGATCCATTATCAACTACTAGTACCCTCGGTATGCCAAATCTGCATACGATGTTCTTCCATACGAACTTCTGCACTTCTTTTGCCGAGATAGTTGCTAGTGGTTCTGCCTCTACCCATTTTGAGAAATAGTCCACTGCTTCCACGCAGGATTTTCACGCCTCCGAGTGCTGTGAGGAGTGGCCCAATAAGGTCTATGCTCCAGACTTCAAAGGGCCAAGGATAGACTGCCGAGGTTACTATTTCAGAGGGTGCCCTCTGGATTTTTGCATGTCTCTGGCAACTACCGTACTTCCGGTCGAACTGTCTTACGTCCTTTCCCAGGGTAGGCCAGGAGTAGCCTTTGGCGGAGTATCACTGCTGCAAGGGCATCGGTTCCAATTTGTGAACCATACATGCTTTCGTGAACTTCCTCAAGGACCATTTCAGTATCCTCATCATCCACACATTTTTGCAGCGGATTCGCATATCCCTGTCGGTATAACTCTTCGTCAATCAGGAAGAATCTTCCGGAGCGCCTTCGCAGTCCTGCATCATCGCCGGGGTCTTCGGGGAGCAAATTCTCTGCGAGGTATCTTTTGATTTGGTCTTTCCACCCTGCTCCCGAGGTCGTCATGCTTAGCACTGATGCTCGGATGGTCTAGCACCTCGGTATATATTTTTTTGACTTCGCCAAGCAATCTACCTCAGTGTTATTCTGCCGAGGTGTATTTTCGATTCGTACGGCGTCAAACTCCCGAGTGAGCTTTGTTGCCAACTCATGGTATTTCGCCAAGGTCGGGTCTTTCGCGCCATAGTACCTTGCCATTTGCCGGACCACCAGCTAGGAATCACTATGGGCTTTCAAGTTACTCACGCCAGTTTTTCTGGCCAGGCGTAATCCTGCTATCAGGGCCTCATACTCGGCCATGTTGGTGGTGGCGTTGAAACTGATCTTGATGGCCTTCATTACTTCCAGGCCTTCGGGGCCTCTGATAATTACTCCAGCTCCCTGGTGTTCGGATCCTGAGGCTCCATCTACGTGCAATGTCCATTCTGGCTCACCCTCTTTTGGATCTGAATGGCTCTCCTCAGTGATGGGTATTTCGGCGATAAAATATGCCGGTGTTTGAGCTTTTACGGCCCTCCGAGGCTCATACGTGATTTCGTGTTCGCCCAGCTCTATGCACCACTTAGAGAGCCTTCCCGAATGATCATCCCTCTTTATGACGTCCCGTAGCGGCAGACTACTTCGGATGATGATGGGGTGAGCCTGAAAGTATGGTCGCAGCCTTCTCCCTGCAAGCATCAAGGCATATATAGCTTTTTGAAGCAAAGGGTACCTGACTTTGGCGCCATGCAGGGACTTGCTGACATAGTAGACCGGCCATTACTTTGGCCCTTCTTCTTTCACGAGGACCGTGCTCACAGCTTTTTCTGTAACGGCGAGGTAGAGTACGAGGGGCTCTTCCTCCCGAGGTTGTTGTAGAGTACCAAGGCATCGTATGCTGGCCACAGACTTTGAGTTCTCCCTAGGCCTTTTGGCAATCTTTATCCCAAGGATGATCATTTCTTCCAAGATCGCCTTCCACCTCTCCTGCCTTTGTGAGGACTTTGAAGAAGGGTCGACACCTATCTCCATACCTGGAAATAAACCTGCTCAGGGAGGTTATTCTTCCGGTGAGTCTCTGGGCGTCTTAGACTGTGGCAGGAGTTCGGAACTCAAGCAGAGCCTCAATCTTCTCGGGTTTAGCATCGATGCCTCTTTCGGATACCGTGTACCCAAGGAATTTTCCCGAGGTCACCCCGAAGATGCACTTCTCAGGATTAAGGCGGACCCCGAAGGCTCTGAGCTTTTGGAAGGTTTCCTCTAAATCTGCAACGTGGTAGCCAGACAGCTTGCTCTTGACTATTATATCATCAACATTTGGTCTTTGAAGACCTTGTTCATCAGCCTTTGGTAGGTGGCTCCTGCATTTTTGAGCCCGAAGGGCATCCTGATATAGTAATATGTTCCTCCCTCGGTGATGAAGGCAGTCTTCTCTTCATCTTCGGGGTTCATCCTTATCTGATGGTGGCCACTGAGGGTGTCGAGGAAACTTAGGAGCCCATACTCAACAGTTGAATCTACCAGTTGATCTATTGGCGGCGGAGGGTATGAGTCTTTTGGGCAAGCATCGTTCAAGTTTCTGAAATCGATGCACATCTGGAGTTTGCTGCTACCTTCTGCAATGACCACGTTGCTTAACCATTCGGGGTACTTGACCTCCCTGACAAATTCAGCAACTAGGAGACACTGGACTTCGGTTTTGACAAAGTTGCTTTGGTGGGCTGAGATGCTCTGTTTCTTTTGCCGGACAGGTTTTGCTTCCGGGCTTACTTTGACGCTATGCTGTATTATGCCAGGGTTTACCCCTGGCATATCTTTCGGCGAGTAGGCAAACAGATCTTTATTTTCCAGCAGAAAGGATACAATTTTTTCCTTGTCACCTTCGGCCAAGCTCTTCCCTATTCGGGTAGATTGTCCTGGGACAAGATCTACTGCTTCCGTTTCTGCTTTTGGTGAGATTTTCTTCTTTGCCTTTTTCTAGCACCTTTGCCTCCATCGTTTGCGCGAGGTTGCTCGCCGGAGTTTTTCGTGCTTTTACAAACACCTTTCTTACCTCGGCTTGGTCTAGGAAGACCTCTACGTCTCCATCCTTGGTGCCGAATGTGACAGTCAAGTACTTCACATCAGGGCGAATATGCAGGTTCCCCATTGTCAGTCTTCCAAGGATGGCGTTGTACGAGGATGGGACGTCTATGACGATGAATCTTGCCATTGTGGAGGCGTACAATTCAGCTGCTCCGCTTACCGAAATCCTTTTCATCGTCAACGGGAGATCACTCTATCCGAGGTCTGGGAGTTCGGATGAATTAACCCCGAAAGTGCGGGAATAGGACGTCAGCTTTTAAGCCATCATCAAGCAACACTCTTTTGACGCCTCAGTTCCCTATCTTTGTCGTGATCAGCAGCGGATCGTTGTGGGGGGAACGGTGGAGCTATTTTTGTGAGCCAGTTTCTTTGATGGACTTTTGATACTCCATGACTGCAATTTCTCTGGCTTTCCGCTTTCTTTCCGAGGATGGGAGCCCCGTGGTGATCGTTTAGATCATCCCTGCTGGAGGTGGGGGGCGGCGTTTTGGACTTCGGTTTCTCCGCCTGTCGGAGTCGTAGTCCTCATCTTCAGCCCTTTCTTCCTCCATTTTTCTGCCTTTCGGGGGTTGCATCCTTAGGTATTTCCAAAGTTGGCCCTGTTTTATCAGCGACTCTATGTACTTCTTCAGCTGGAAGCAATCTTCGGTGTCATGGCCGTGGTCGCGATGAAACTGGCAGAACTTCTGGGCATTCTTTTTGTTATCGGCGGTCATGGCCCTTGGCCGACGAATCTGCGTCCCTTGCCTTTCCAGCGCCATGATGATGTTGGTCCGTGTAGTGCTCAATGGTGTGAAACTTTGGGGTTTCCTTCCCCGCATCCTCCGAGGTCGTCCTGCCTGTTCGGTGGGATGCCGAGCTTGTTGACTGGACCCTTCGGCGTGGTGATGACTAGACTTCGGCCCAGCCATCCTCAGTTCCTCGGCTGTCATGTGTTGCTCCGCCCTACAGTAGAAATCTCCGAGGGTCTCCGGGGGGTCCTTTGAGAACTCATAGAACAGCTGTGAGTCTCGCCGAAGGCCCCGTGTCATGGCGAGAATGCGGATTCCGGGCCGGAAGTCTGGGACGCTCAGAGCTTCTCTGTTGAATCTTTCGACATAGTCTCGGATGGTTTCTTCGTTCCTCTGCTCTATGTCGAACATCTGTACAGTCATCTTCGCAGTAGGTCTGCTCCCAATGAACTGCTGGGTGAAGGCTGTGGACAACTCCCGGAACTCAGTGATGGTCTCTGGGGGCAAGGAATTGTACCACGCCGTGGCCGGCCCCGTGAGGGTGACTTCAAAGCACTTGCACATGGTAGCGTCATCAGCACCGTGTATTATCATGCTCTGTCTGTACTTCGTCAGGTGGGCCTGCGGATCAGTACGGCCATCATAAATTTCCCACCGAGGTACTCTGAACTCGCCTGGCATGGCTGCCTCAACGATGGCCTGAGTGAAAGGGGAGTCATCTTCGCAGGCTCTTCCCGAGGGTCTAGCCCAAACGGATTTTCTGGCCACTTGTTTTTCCACTCTGTCTAGCTGTGCTAATATCTTCTCCATGAGCACTGTGGCGCTAGGGCCTTCTTCAGGGAATGGGGATCGTCGGCGCCTCTCCGGGGGGCGAGTTCGGCGCTGAGGGGACAAGGACCTCGCCTCAGGTGACGAACTGCTTCGCTGTGAGACTCTCGGCTGCTTGGACCTGGTTTGTCCCACAGAACGTTTCCCGAGGGCCATAACTTCTGTGGATGGTTCTTCGCGAGGGTCTTCATTCCCCGAACTGCGAGGTGTGGGCTTGGGGCTCTTCTCCCGAGGGCGTGTCACTGAGGGGGGTCTCTGGGCCTATGCTTGCTGTGGCCACCTTCGGCCGATCTGCTGTGTCACTTCAGACATGACCGAACGCTGAAAGTCCCTTAAGAAACTCATGGTGAGTATCAGAGGGTGGTCTTCCTCGGGCGCAGAAGTCCCTGGGAGTGTTTGCTCAGCAGCCGGTTGTATCTCAGGCGCGGACGGGGACCTTGGGAATCCCTTGTCCTTAGAACGCCGAGTCTCAACGACGGCGATCTCAGAGCGGGTTCCCACAGACGGCGCCAAATGATGGCCAGGGGCCTCATCGTTTATAGTCATAGTAACTAGTGGAGGGACTTCTGGGAGGAAGAACGCCTGGTGGACTGGACAGCCCAAAGGAGAGTGCCTGAAAGCTCAGAAACAAAACGGTTAGGAGGCCCCCGGAGTGTTTTTTCGGGGGGGGAGCCTCCGACGCCCAAGTCAGTGGTGGCTGACAGAAAGGCAGAGAAAATAGCACAAAGGGCTGAGGAGTTTTGCCTGGTAATGGGAGCCGTATTTTGCCAGCCAACCAACCTCCTGTCTGGTATTAAGTCCTGGTATTTATAGGAGTGCCTAACCCGTTCAGATCACGACACATGTTCGGTCGGACGTTCCTGACTTTCTGGGCATAGGAGACAGATAGTAGGTTACCTTGAGCCATGTGCTGAGACAGGCCATGATGTGATTTTGATGGCGTCAGCGTGGCAGAGCGCCTTTTGAGGCGGCTTGTGGCGTCAGTGAATGGATGTGTCAGAGGCTTCCTTAAATGCTTCCATAAATACCCCTACCGTACTCCCGAGGTCCCTGGGTGAGGTCGTCCTTTGGTACGGACGGATCCTCTTCGGGAAACAAGCCCTGAGTTCGGGGGTTCCCAGCTTCAGGGAGTTCCGCCTTCGGGGATATCGTGTTCGGCTCGCTATGTCTGCTGCCACTTTTCCGAAGGCGATCTGTTCACGACCCTGGGGGGGGGCGAGTAGTGTCCTGGCGTGCCGGGCTTGGAGCTCTTCGGCTATCTCCCGAGGTGCCTGATCACACCTTTTCTCGGGTAGCGCCAGCTTCTTCTGGCCATGACTGTGGCAGGGAGTTCGGCCAGATAGAGGCGATAGCGTTTAGCTATCACAAGTGTCCAAGTTGACCAACAAAAAAGAGCAAATTATTGAGCAAGCCGCCGCCTCTACCTCCAACACATATAATGGACATATGGATATGGAGCTTGAAGAAGCAAATTTTATGGGCAACCGGAATTTTGGGTTTAGAAACAACAACATGGGAAATCAATATAACCCAAGTTGAAGAAACCATGAAAATTTCTCCTATGGTAACACAAGGAATGTGCGACAACCACCACCACCTCCCAGTTTTAACCAAGTCTCAATGGAGAAGAAACCTTCTATGGAAGAAATCATGTTGCAATTCATGAAGGAGACAAGAGAAAGAATGGAGAAGAATGAAGCCAAGACGGCTAGCTTGAGTGCTAACTTAGCTAGTATGGAGGCAAATGTGAGTGCAAGCATCAAGAACATGGAGAATCAAATTGGGCAATTTCCTAGTGACCGAGATAAATCCAAGAGAACATTGTCAAGCTATCAAACTTAGAGGAGGCAAGCAACTTGAAAATCCTTACAAGAATAGACCTTCTCAAGTCACTCCTATGGTTGAGAATGAAGAACAAATGGGAAAGGAACAAGTGGTGGAGTTGCCTCAAGAGCAACCATCTAAGGTTCAACAAGCCCCACCCAACCCACCTTTGCCTTTCCCACAAAGATTTCAAAAGAAGAAGCTTGAGGAGCAATATGGGAAATTCTTGGAGAATTTCAAGAAGCTTCACATAAACATTCCTCTCTTGGAAGCATTAACTCAAATGCCCAACTATGCCAAATTCTTGAAGGACATCATTGCACGGAAGAGAAAATTTGAAGATTATGAGATCGTCAAGCTTAGTGAAGAGTGCAGTACGGTGCTCCAAAAGAAACTTCCTCAAAAGCTCAAAGACCCGGGAAGTTTCGTAGTACCTTGTTCTATTGGACCATCTTCTCATAATATGGCATTGTGTGATCTTGGTGCAAGCATTCATCTTATGCCATTATCATTTTTTAGGAAATTGGAGTTGGGTGAAGTTAAGCCATCCACCATATGTCTTTAACTTGCCGATCGATCATTGACATATCCAAGAGGAGTGGTGGAGGATATGCTTGTAAAGATTGGAAAATTTGTATTTCCGGTGGATTTTGTGGTACTTGATATGAAGGAGGACCGGGACATTCCTTTAATCCTTGGAAGACCTTTATTGGCTACCGGCAAGGCAAGCTAACATTGAGGGTTAATGACGAAAGCATAGACTTCAATATCTCTCAAGCTATTAAAGCTCCGGATGAGGTTAGTGCTTGTTTCCTCCTTGATGTGGTGGATACTTGCATTGGTGAAGTGAAGAAATAAATTATATATGATGATTCACTCTTGATGACTTTGTTGAGTTATGATGATGCTATTGGGAATGATGTTGATGATATGTCTATTGCTTTGAATGCATTACTGGATGATAGGACTTTGGTGAATACATGTGAGAATTTATGCATGCTTGATGTGAATGAGAAAGGTGCACCAAAGTTGGATTTGAAAGTGTTGCCTAGTGATTTGAAATATGTGTTCTTGGGTCCTAGTAATTCTTATCCGGTGATTATTTCTTCATGCTTAACCTTGTTGGAGGAAGAAAAGTTGTTAAGGGTATTAAGGGAGCACAAAGATGCACTTGCATGGTCTATAAGTGATATCAATGGTATTAGCCCTTCCATTTGCATGCATAAGATTATAATGGAGGACATATACACACCCTCGGTTGAACACCAAAGAAGGTTAAATCCCGCCATAAAAAAAGTAGTGAGGGCGGAGATGTTGAAACTCTTGAATGCCGGTATAATTTATCCCATCTCCGATAGCCAATGGGTTAGCCCCGTTCAAGTAGTGCCTAAGAAAGGAGGGATAACCATAGTGACGGACCAAAACTTGGATATCATTGCCACTAGAACCGTCACCGGTTGGAGAGTGTGTATGGATTATCGGAAGCTCAACAAGGCCACAAGAAAGGACCATTTCCCTTTACCTTTCATTGATCAAATGTTGGATAGGTTGGCCGGCCATGAATTCTATTGTTTTCTTGATGGATATTCCGGGTATAACCAAATAGCCATTGCACCGAAGGACCAAGAAAATACAACCTTCACTTGTCCTTATGGCACTTATGCATTTAGAAGGATGCCATTTGGGTTGTGCAATGCACCGGCCACATTTCAAAGGTGCATGATGGCCATCTTTGCCGATATCGTTGAGAAGATTATGGAGGTATTCATGGATGACTTTTCGGTTTTTGGCTCTTCCTTTGATGATTGTTTGGGAAATTTAGTGAAGGTATTGAAGAGATGTGAAGAGACCAACCTTGCTCTTAATTGGGAGAAATGCCATTTTATGGTAAAATCTGGCATAGTTCTTGGACACAAAATTTCTTCCAAGGGTATTGAGGTAGACAAAGCAAAAATTGTGGCCATAGAAAAATTGCCTTCACCAAAGAATGTGAAAGGTGTGAGAAGCTTCCTTGGACATGCAGGTTTTTATAGAAGATTCATTAAGGATTTCTCCAAGATTGTGAAGCCTCTTTGTTCATTATTGGAGAAGGATGCCGAGTTTGAGTTTGATAATTGTTGTTTGCAGGCATTTGAGTTGATTAAAAAGAAACTTGTGGAAGCACCCATTGTTGTCTCACCGGATTGGAGTCAACCATTCGAGATTATGTGTGATGCAAGTGACTTTGCGGTGGGAGCGATGCTTGGCCAAAGAAGAGAGAAGATTTTTCGGGCCATCTACTATGCAAGCAAGACCTTGGACCTGGCACAACAAAACTATACCACCATGGAGAAAGAGATGTTGGCGGTGGTGTTTTCTCTTGATAAATTTCGGCAATACATCCTTGGCACAAAAGTGGTAGTGTTCACCGACCATGCGGCTATTCGGTATCTCTTCACCAAGAAGGACGCTAAACCAAGGTTGATTCGATGGATTTTGCTTCTACAAGAGTTTGATGTTGAGATTAGAGACAAGAAAGGAAGTGAGAATGTAGTAGCGGATCACCTTTGAAGACTTGAGTTGGAAAATGAGCAACATTCATTGCCCATTAAGAAGTCATTCCCGGATGAACATCTTCTAGAGGTAAAAGCAAGCACTCCTTGGTTTGCCGATTATGTGAATTATTTGGTATGTGGAGTGTTACATCCGAAGTTGAGTTTCCAACAAAAAAAGAAGTTCTCAGTGGATGTGAAATACTATTTGTGGGATGAGCCCTTGCTATTCAAGAGATGTGCTGATCAAGTCATTAGGAGGTGTGTTCCTAAGGAGGAAGTGCCGGATATTATCCGCCATTGTCATTCATCTCCTTATGGTGGGAATTTTGGACCAACAAGAACCGCCACTAAGGTACTCCAATCGGGTTTCTATTGGCATTCTATTTTCAAGGATTGCTATCCTTTTGTGAAGACTTGTCATAATTGTCAAAGAGTGGGAAATATCTCTAGAAGACATGAGTTGCCACTTAATAATATTTTGGAGGTTGAGATATTTGATGTGTGGGGTATCGACTTTATGGGATCATTCCCACCTTCTTTTGGTTGCTCCTACATATTATTGGCGGTAGATTATGTCTCTAAGTGGGTTGAAGCCATTGTCACACCTACAAATGAGGCCAAGGTAGTGGTCAAAATTTTCCAAAAGAACATATTCTCCCACTTTGGTACTCCAAGAGCCATAGTAAGTGATAGAGGGTTTCATTTTTGCAACAAGATCTTTGCACAATTGATGGCTAAGTATGGTGTAAGACACAAGATGGCCCGTCCTTATCACCCACAATCAAATGGCCAAGCGGAGGTTTCCAACCGAGAAGTCAAGCAAATTCTTGAGAAGATGGTCAATGAAACAAGAAAGGATTGGGCAAAGAAGTTGGATGATGCTCTTTGGGCTTATCGGACCGCCTACAAGACACCGATTGGAATGTCTCCTTATAGGCTTGTGTTTGGCAAGCCTTGTCACTTACCGGTGGAGCTTGAACATCGTGCATATTGGGCAATCAAGAAGCTCAACTTTGATTCGAAGAAAGCCGGGGAAAAACTCCTTCTCCAATTGAATGAGCTTGATGAGTTTCATCGGGAAGCTTATGAGAGTGCCAAGTTGTACAAGGAGAAGACAAAGATGTGGCATGACAAGCTTATTATGAGGAGAGAATTTGTTCCGGGGCAAAAGGTGTTTTTATTCAATTCAAGGCTTAAATTATTTCCGGGCAAGTTGAAATCAAGATGGTCGGGCTCATTTATGGTGGAAAAGGTCTCACCTTATGGAGCTATTGAGTTGAGGGCGGAAGATGGAAGAACATTCCAAGTGAACGGGCAAAGATTGAAGCATTATTATGGAGAGGAGCCTCAAATTTCCGACAAGCTTCGCTTGGCAGAGCTAACCACTTGATTCAAAAAAAAAAAAAGGAAGTTGTCTAGCTAAAGACATCAAATTTAGCGCTTTTCGGGAGGCACCCCGACATTTCATTACATTTAGATAATGTTTTGTCAATTTGAGAGTAGTTGCATTTTTATCTTGAATAATGGGAAGCAATTTTATGATTTTTGTAGGTGGAAAGAAGAGTGAAAGAATCAACAATTTGGGAATTTTTCGTGCATGAATTTTGGTGAAAATTAAACTTGAGGGTAAGATTGAACGAAGTAAAAAAATTGAAGGCCAAAGGGAGGAAATTGTGCGCGAGCATGGGCGCCGTAGCGCCGCCCAGAGCCTAGGCGCCAGGGTGCGTAAAAACACACAATGGCCAAACTGTTACTGGCGCCGCGGCGCCAGAGAAGCCTCTCCCGGCGCCTAGGCGCCAGACGCTCGACTGGCAATTTAAACACTTTCGTCCCCAATTCACCTGCACACACAAAACACTCTCCTCTTCTAAAACCTCTCCACCTTCGAACCCTAACCTTTCCGTGCACTCCACGGCTCAATTTTCTTGTCAATCTCTTCAATTTTCTTGCTTGAAATTCTTGAAATCGTGTAGATTGGTGTATGTGCGAATTTGGGCAAAAATGGAGGTTTATGTTGATTTTCTATGGATTCTTGCTTGTTGTTGGATTGTTGTTGATGGGTAAGAGATTTTATGCTTAAGAACAACAATTTGGCACCAAAATCATGGCTTGAAAACCCCACCCATGGAGACCCACGAAATTTTAATGGTGAATCTTGTTTAATGCATGTTCTTGATGATTTGGTTGTTGTAATTGCTTGCTTCTACCTTATAATGAATGGGTCTAACAAGAATTGTGAGTAATTTGAGCTACATTGTGAGAATTTGAGCTTGTAAGTTTTCCGGAAAATCAAGAACATGAATGTGGGGGATTTCGCCATATGGGTTTTCAAAGCATAATGTAGCTTTATGTGAGTGTTCTTGGCATTAGTTCTTTGCTTTTATTGCATCTAGGTGTTGCATAGTATATGATTGAACCTTCCATTATCACTCGGATGCTTGTTTAATTGATGAAAAATCATTGAACTTTTGCTATGCCATCATGACTTGTTTTGTTCATACCATGTTCATGGACTTACCTCTTCACATGTGAGCGTAATTGGCTAGACATATTAGCTCAAGTTGCATCTAGGTAGTGCATAGATAATGGTTTAAGCCCCATATTTGATTAGGTGCACATTTGTTAGTGCCAGTAGCTTTGTGAAGTTGGTATGCCATATTTTGCAACAAGTTCTTGATAAGCCTTTTTGCCTAAATAAATTCATGCCTTGAGGTGTATAATTTGTCCAAAGTGATTGCTGGTGGATGTGTGTAGTGATGTAGACTTTTATCTTGGAGGGTGGAGGTATTTAATTGATTATATGTGCCTTTCATTTTGGTTATGAGATTGTTATATATATATGTTGTTACTTGGTGTAGGAACAATGGCACCAAGAATTTTCAGAGGGAGGAGTACCGATAAAAGAAAGGGCAAGAGGGCACGGGAGGAGCATGCCCAAGAGTCGGCCATGGAGTACCCTCACTTTGTCAACAAAAAGGCCGAAGAACTGTTTGAGGGCTTTGTAAAAAGGAAATTCACCGTCGAGAGAGGATTTGATCTTGGAGCACCGGAGAATGCCGGAATCTTAGCGGTGGTGGAGCGGAGAGCTCGGAGGAAATGGTGCACTACACCACACACCATGGTCTCCCGGACACTTGTGGCGGAGTTTTAGGCCAACTTGAGCGCCACCCAACCCAAACACCATTCGGCCAAGACAGTAACGGTTCGAGGGAGGACCGTGAACATTGCACCAAGCGACATCAACAACCACCTTCAGATAAATCCCGAGATCGGAAACCCTGCTAGGGATGGTGGCTTTGATTGGATGACGACTTGGATATGTGGGCGGGTGGTGCCTTGGGCTACAAGCAAGGATGACCCGAGAGGAAGATCCATTTTGCCTCATCCTTCCTCAAGCCAGAAATGAAGGTGTGGCATTATTTCATCAGCTCTAGGCTTATACCATTCACTCACTCGTCTGATGTGACTCCGGACCGGGGTCAAGTACTCTTTTGGATTGCCGCCAACCAACAAATTGACGTAGGGGCACACATAGCACAGAACATAAGTCGGGCGGCACGAACAAAGAAAGGTAACCTCCCGTTCCCACAATTGATTATGGAACTTTTGGCGGAGGCCGAAGTTCATTACCCGGAGGACCCACTCATCTTTGCTCCTAAGCCCAAGGACATCTCCTTGAGCAAGCTTCATGGTTTTGAGTTGGCGGGGGGTGAAGGGGCTGAAGAGCACCAAGAAGAAGAGGAAGAGGACCATGACCCGCTAGGCCCGGAGGGAGTAGCACCACCACAGGAGGAACCGCTCATTGATCCTGCTCATGCTTCTAATGAAGCCCTCGCCATCGCCCTCAACAAGATCCATCTTGCTATTGGCGGGTTTCGGGACGAAGTGATATCACGAGTTGATCACTTGGATGAGCGATTCACCTCCTTTGCTACTGAGGCTCGGGAGGGATATTCACTGTTGGCCGGGTATACAGAGATGATTTCGGCCCAAGTCAAGTGGGTGGCCATACAACAAAACCCCGACCTTCCTCCTGACTATCCACCTTTCCCACAAATCCCGTCACACCTCCATCCTTCAGCCCACCCGTGGTATACCCCTCACCCACTAAACCATCCTCCCCCTTTTTACCCTCACTTCTCCCAGTCTGCCCCACCGGACACATCCACCATTCCTCCTTCTCATCAACCGGCCGGAGAGTCATCCGACGCACCTGACATACCTGAGGATTAGTTGGAGGCGGGAACATCCACCTCCCCGGTTACGATTCTTCATGCTCTCTCTCTAGCTTTTCCTTTCCTTTCACATTGAGGCAATGTTTGGTTTAAGTTGGGGGGATTGCTTGTGGATGAGTACTTGTCTAGTTCTTCGCATGTTAGTTGCTTAGTTGATTTTGTTGTTTCCCTTGCATGGCATTTAGCTTAGTTATTTGCATATTTTAATTCATAGCATTCATTAGAGTTAAATGTAGAAACATGTAGTTGCATTTAGGTTGTGTGCATTTAGGGAACCAATGCATGCTCTTTATTATGATTAGAGGAATTCATTTACAAGTTCATCTTGATTGTAAATTTTGTTAAGTAAAGAAAGATTTTCCCTTGTCATTAATGGTAGAAACCATACCCGGTGAGTCTTTGGACCTTGTGTGGCACACTTGCATTATAAATTATTTCATTCAATTGGAGTGGTGCTTGTTTTGCTTATGGATTCCTTAATTTGCTTTTGGACCCCTTCATATCCGAATTGATGCATGCAAATAAAGGATGAAAATGACAACTTAGGGCTAACTACATACCTAAATGACTAACCCTTCATTATAATCCTTAGTGGACCCCTTTGCGCCTTTAAGCCATTTTTGTTGTTTAACCCACATAATTGAGCCATATCCATTGTTATTTTTCCTCTCTTGTCCTTAAAGTAAGTTGAGCATTGCATATATGGGCTTGGGAAGGGTAAAAATTTGTGAGTTGTGTGAGTGAGCAATAAATAAGTTTGGGGGGAAAATGTTGGGTTATGAACTTATTGTTGAGTTTATGTAGCTATGGTTTGAATATACTTTGGATAAATCATGCACATTTGTTTGAACTTTAAAGATGGGGTGAATTTCTAGTTGTAAAAAAAAATCCTATCTTTCCTTTAATAAAAAGGCAAAACGAGTCAACATGAAAAAGCCATCGTTTAAAAATAAAAATAAAAAATAATATATATATATATATATATATATATATATATATATATATATATATATATATATATAAAGAGAATAAATAAATAAAGAGAAAGATAGAAGTACTTTATTAATTTGAAATGAGTTCACCCATGTGTTTTGTCAAAATTGTGCATAGGAGGTTACTTGAATCATTGCTTGGAAGTCAAGAAAAGCATTTTTAAATCAAAATACCTTGGGTGGGACTTTAGGTTTAATTATTAGGATTGCCCATGGTGTTTATGCTCGACTTACTTCTTTAGCCCCACCTCAAAAGGCCTCCATCCGATTCTCGTCCATACCAAACCCGGCCACGGTATAACCTTATATATATATCATTACACTTAAATTTGCATGCATATTCCTTAGGGACAATTCATGGGTAGTTTGGGTCCTTTTGCAAATTTGTGGATGAAGTGGCATTATAAGCTTTAGATACACTAGGCAACCATAGATTAGGGAGTGAAACACTTAGCGAGCGATTACCTACCGTTAATGACAAAGTTTTTCTTTCATTACTTACCTTAATTTCTCTTGAGTTGAGTTTATACCTTGAATGACTTTATGATATGATATTGAGTATATATTGTTAGCTTCTATGTTTTGATTGCTTTATGTTTTTTTTTTAGGTTAATAAATGCTAGGGACTAGCATTCTTCTAAGTTTGGGGGAGTTTGATAAATGTTAATTTTGTGGTCAAACATGTTGACTTTTTGTCAACTTTGACCACAATTTTCTACCTCATCACTCAATATTTTTAGCCAATTCTTGCTTTGATCCTTCATTTTGTAAGTTGGAGAAGCGGAGCATAGCATTGGAATGGCACCGGGACAAGCGGCATGAAAAACGGGAACGTAAAAGTCAACGAACATTATAACTGTGGCGCCTAGGCGCCAGGAGCGAGGCTTAGGCGCCACAGTATAAAGTCCTCTGCCAAGGAAAAGGCACTTTGGCGCTTAGGCGCCCAGACATCCCTTCTGGCGCCGCGGCGCCAGGCGCCCTCGAGCTCTGGCGCCTAGGCGCCCAGACACCCCCTTCTAGTGCCTAGGCACCAGTCACCCGGGAAAGTGGTCCCCTCCTTACATTTGAACTCAAGCTTGCTATTGGCCAAGGTTTTCTATCCAATGGGTTTGGTGAGTGAATGGGACATCCTCTAGAGGAGAAGATCTGGAACATAACAAAGGGGAAGAGGAGCTTCTTCATCTTCTTCATCTTCATCTTGTTTTTCTTAGAACTAGTTTTGAGTTTTTCCACCATAGTTAGTTTTCCTAGCTTTTCTTAGTTTCTTTTTTGTGACCATTGGAGCTAACTTGGAGATTGCTTGGAGTGCTCAAGGAAACTAGCTTGGAGACTTTGGATTCAAGAGCTTCTAGCCACCTTGGGTTTATTCTTTCATCTACCTCGTAGTTCTTCATGGATGCTATTATGTTCACTTTTATGATTATGTTTTATTTAGTTATGGAGTAGTCTTCTGTTGCACTTTCTATGGATGTAGCTACTTGGATTGATTATGTTGGATGAATTCATGGTTATGTGATGTTAAGTTTCTATCAAATGCATGTTTATTCTTCTCTTGAGCTTAATGTTGTGTTAGCTAGTTGATGGCCACAATTGGTTGCACTATAAATTGCCTCTAAACTCTTGAAAAATATTAGAAGTAATTGGACCTAGGAGAAGAATTTAATGGTTATGGACTTGTTGGAAAATTAGTCTACGTTATTGGGTAAAGGTAGATTGAGCTCTAATGCCTCTTTCCAAGCTTGTAATCGGATGGAAATCCATATTAAGTGTAGAATAGAGAGATTAATTCTTTCACTTAGAAAAGTAAAAATTGAGTTGAATAACTTTATCAACATACATTGAAAATTAACACACTCACCTAAATTCACCAACAAATCAAGACAAGTAGTGAACCCATAGGAAGTGTTCTTTCATGATTTGATAAAAACTACAAATTTTACATTGCATACTTGCATTCTAGGTTAATAGTATTCCATTTAGCTAAGGTTAGTCACTTGTTTAAGTTGCCTACATTGTCATCCAACTTTGATTGTTTAGCTAAAGTTTAACTTGAGTAGTGGTACTTGGCATTCAATTTCATCAATCTTCGTGGGAACGATATCCACTCACCCATCTACACAACTACTGTGCACTTGCGCAATAGTGGGTTTAAAATTTCACAACAACAAGTTACCGAATAATGACTTCAATTTTCTTCATCCTTTCCGTCCACCAATAAACCAGCAGTAGCACTGGGATAATCTTATCAGATACTGGAATGATAAAAGATTCCAACACGGCAGTGGCGTTATGAAGCATAATAGGGTAAAATAATCCATTACATTTAATTCACATCTATTTTTCAATTAATTCATATTACTAACTATGTTAATTTCCAATTTCTTTGTAGCTCAGCAAGAATGCTCCTCCTAGTGTAAAGCCATGAAAGCATTCACTGGGAAGTCATACAAAGCAGATGCTTTAATTTGTATGGTAAATTTGTATGGTAAGAAAATAACTTTAATGAAATAAGTATGATTTTATAACTATATTTTTCTTCTTACTAATTTATAACTATATTAATTTCTAACTGTATGTATGATTTTATAACTATATTTTCTTACTAATTTATCTTTAATTAAATTCCTAAACTCAGGAAGGCCAGCCCGACAGTTTGGTGACTTTATTTGCCGAATGTCGACAAGACGAGAACCCACAGCCGAGATTCTATCTCAGCAGCAGATTGATGATGTGGTATATGTAATAATCAACATTTAATAATATTTTATTTATTTACACCGTTTAATGTTTTTATTTACTTTGTTTCTTAGGCCAAGTATGAGGTAGAAGCCATACAAAGGTATGGCCCCGATCCGTCGAGATATCCCATCTTCTATCCATTATCGTGGGAGATGGTGGTCGGTCGGCCATACAAAGATGTGTGGACTGGGGTTCTACAGGCATTAGTGTTTCCTAGCCGATTTCGCCAAGCACGATCCGAAGTACAATTTCATTATATGTTACCAATTTTATTAAATTTAAATTCCTTATTTTTTTTTTCAAAATTAATGTTATTTAATATTTAAGGTTACGGGGATGACATTACTGAGCAGCTCTGTAAAGAAAATGCGGAGCTCCGGTCTCAGTTAACCATAGTTCAAAAGCATATGGTAGCTCAGCGGGCCCACCAAGACCAAACTAATGAGAGGGTCTGCATCTTTGACGCTTTCATGTAGTCCATGATTGCACAAAAGGGCCAGCGAGCAAGATTTGATTTCATGGTTGTTGCTACAGTGTACTTTGGTCACATAGCCGTTCAATGGACCCTCCCGACTGGTGTTGATCCTGGCCTCACACCTGGAAGGTCGGGCGAAGGAGGATCTTGTACTGCTCCTTCTAGATCACAGTCACAACTTGTTCTTGCCTTTCATTATGGTATGACGGGTTCACAACCCGCACAACCTCCTCCACCACCATACCCATGGGCAACTGGATCTCATCAACAGTCTTAGACAGTGCCAGCGCCAGTATTTTATCACCATCCTTCTTCCTCGACTCAGTCGGGCATGATGATGACGAGATCTGAACACTAGGTTCCCGTGTCCATTCACCCCCTCCCATTCCTCAGTTAGAGTGGGTCCATGCTGGTACCGTACTTAGCACAACAGCAATCAGATTATTCAGCAGAAGTATCTTCTTGGCTTAACGTCGTCAACCCGTCCCAGATCGGGACTCGTGTACCTGAGACGCAGATATATTTATTTGATTATATATATATATTGAAGAAATTGAACAAAGAATTTATAAATTCTAAAATAAATTAAAAATGGGAATATTGTTCTTGTTCTAAGAAAATAAAAAATAATAAAATTTAAGCAATTAAAGCAATTCATTATGTACACACACACACACACAGATATATATGTATGTATGTATGTATGTATGTATTTATATAATATTTTAAATTATTTATATATATAACCATTTCTGGTTTATGGAAATTTTTTATAAAAAAAACAGCAGTTGCTAGGACTAAGTTCAGTCGCTAATTCAAAAAAAGTAGCGACTGACAGTTTCAGTCACTAGTCAGTCGCTATACATTAGCGACTAATGCTTTTTCGACCGAATATTTTAGTCACTAGTCAGTTGCAATTAGCGACTGATAGTGACTATTTCTTCAGTCGCTAATCCATTTTTCCTTTGAAGTGAACATCATGAAGTACATATCGCGACATCCTATTTTTCACAAAGCATGTGTAAGATTTTTTTTGTCATTTTACGTCAAAATGTCATACATAACCATGGAGGTAGTTTTAACAAAAATAGTTAATATATCAAAATAGTATGTAAAATACTAAAATGTAATTAATACACATATTTTAACAAAAATATTTACTTTTTTGTTTGGTTGTTGTTGGATTTGTTTCACTCATGGGTCATATTTATTTGATTTTGATGATAACAAAACATATTTATTTTATGTATTTCAAGTCCTTATTTAAAGATTTATACAATGATCTCTTGTTGATAAAGTTTTGATCTTTGGAAGGAAAATTGTTTCCTAAGTATATTTTAAGTATTTTTTGTGATTCAAGCATTGCTTATGAAAGAAGAATTTTTTTTGGTACAAAATTTGTTGAAGTTTAGAAGTTTGGAAGTGATAAAAACTTGGAGCTACAGTTTCAATTTGGTGAAAATATTTCAACATGTTGGAACTGGATCAATTTCTCACATTTTTTGTTCTAAACAAAAAAAATAGTGAAATTTTTTCAATATGGTGAAAAGTTCATTCCAGACATGCGCAGAATTCTCCAGTTTGAAAATTATTTGAAGATTAATTTAAAATTCATGCCACAACAGATTGCCACGTAGGTTAGGTGCTAACACCTCATTAATTAGCAATCTAGCCGTTGGAGATCAAACCTTGGGTAACAATATGAGACTGAAATTTCAACTGAGCAGAAGCTTTTCATCTGGGTGAAACTAGGCAACAGAGGAAATTTTCTGTCAAATTTGACAGCAACAGCCACTTGCGTTCTTGAAGACTATTCTGGCATTCTCAATGGCTCTTCAATGTCTGTTTGGCTTCTAAATGACTATAAAAACATGAAAAAAAATGCTTTGGGAAGAACTCTTAACCATTAGAAGTGAGAATCCATCATCTAGATCAAATCAAGTGTACTAAATTTGAGATTTGTAAAAAAAATTGGTGTTTTCACTTGTATATCTAGCAAGAGTGTTATTATTTGAGTTTATAACCTTGTAAACACTATTTGGTAAGATTGAGTTGGTGATGTTTCTAGTTAGCCTATAAGAAAACTAGTGAGGGAATAGGTGTTGGTGAGATTTCTAGTTAGCCTCTAGAAAAACTAGTGAGTGTTAGTGGTAGAGAGAGCTACCAAAGGATTGAGTGTCTTTGTGTACTCTTGACATTTATAGTGGAAAAGAAAACCCTTAAGTGGTAAAGAGATCTTTAGGTTAAATGGTTGTCATAATTCTTGAAATAAGAAGAAAAGAATTAAACACCAAAGTCAAAAGCACAACTTGAATAAATTTGGCATTGAGCAATGTTTGAAACCAAGTGTTGTAGATGATGTGGTTCCTAAGGGAATAACTTGATTTTCATAGTGGTTATGTCAGGCTAATGATGATAAACAAGCACTTTTTGGAAGGTAATCAAATCATTTATTGTTTTACTTTAATTTTTTTCCTATTTATTTTTTAAAATTTATTTTATTTGTGTGTTTTTATTTTAAGCAAGGACAATGCACTATTGCTTTTTGCTAAAATTTATTGCAATTTTGGGCTATGAACATCTTTAACAACTTTTGTAATCCGTTGGCTTTCATCAAGTTCTTGGTTCTTCAACTCTAAGCCTCTAGAAAAATTCTTTTACGTGCTTGATCGTTGCTCAGTGATTTGCCCTCCTTTATTGGTTGAAGTTATTTGTTTTCAAAAAAACTTCAAATCAAGTTTTCAAAGAAAAATTTAGGATCATTGTGATAGTCATTTTTTTGTTAGAATAGGTTTATTTGAGCTTCTTAAGTTGCATTTTGGTTTAAAAGACTAAAATCTCATTTTCGATGGTTTAAAAGACTAAAATTTATTTAATTTATTCCATCTTAAAATAATATTTTAATATTTTTTTTTGTAGAAATAGTAATGACATGTGGTGTGGTACACCATCCAATATACCTTAGAGTTACGGGATGCAATATAGCTAACAATAATGGCATTCAATACCTTGTCAAAAAGGAGAAATTTCAAGAATAAAGAAGAGAGAAAGGGGGGGAGGAGGGGAAGGCGATGTTGGTCATGGACACCTTCAAGAAGATGGAGAAGGTGTAGGAGGCCACATATGGGAGGGTGTACAGAGTGGGAGAAAGGGCTATCAAAAATATCGTGGCTCTGAAAAAGACTTATCCCCATGAGGACAAAGAAGGCATCCCCCCTACTACCATCCACATATCTTCATCCTCTTCACGTTTCAACAATTTCTATCATTTTAAAAAAGAAGAAAGATATAAACTTTGTTAATGTCTTTTTCTTTCCCTTGATCTAAAGCTTGATGTACCAACTTTGCACAGGTGTTGCTTTCTGCCATAGTCATAGGATTTTGCACAGGTGATGTCAATTTTGATCATTTAACTTCATCGTTGCCTTTAGGCTTCTTTCTCTTTCCCCAACTTTTTTTGCTCCAATTGCCATCTAATTGATTCATTTAGGGAACTTAAACTTCACACTATTAATGGACAGAAATACTATGAAGCTTAAAATAGTTGAGATTGAGTTCTATAAAACAAAAAGCTAAAATTGAGAAAATAGATTAATGGTTATTAGTAAGGAGAAGAGGAGTCACGGGAGTTGGTAAGCATGAAAACGGTGGTGGTGATAGAGAGCTAGAAGGTGGCAAAGAAGGAGAATAAGGAGGTTAAAGAGACGGAACTTGCAGAGGGTGATGGTAGAGTGAAAATGGTTGTGGGGCCGAAATGGTGGTGCGGGAAGGAAGTATCGACGGTGTAAAGACGGACTGGAGACCTCATAATGTAATGTAGTCACGAAATGGGAAGAGAGTCATGGGGTTATTGGTGGCAACGAGAAAGAAGAGAGTCATAGGGTGTGAGGTTGCAATTTGTACAAATTGAGGACGGGGCTTAGATTGATTTAGGCCTTTTTTGAATATTCTCCTTTTCTTTTCTGGGTAGGTGAATTTTATATACTAAAACACCAAGGGTGATGTGATGCAATGAACAATAGCATGTCTGCTATAGTAACTTTTTTTTTTTCAGCCCATGTGGTTTTTTTGTTGGCCCAAAATATGTCTAAAGTAATAAAAAAATATAATACTACATAATAGATACTCTATTTACGCATAATAATATCGTGGTCCTCAAATTTTAAATTAGGTATTTTTACTACTCTACCCTAATAAATACAAAATATATTCTAAACTTTTGATTTTTATGTTTTCGAACCCCAAACTACAAAATACTTAAGTTATCAGTAACAATAAAATGGTTTAAGTTTTCCAAAATCTTTAAATTGACTATGACTTAATTTTGAATTCATAAATTTTTTAATATTTTTCTACTATAGAGTATGGATGTATTTGGTATAAAAAATTTGTATCTTTGTTGATCAACCTGCAACAAAGTGTAGACTTTATTATGCAACCTTTGCTCATATAGTCATACATTTTCATGTATGTTGAAATCAATCATTTCTTATATTTTCACCATCTATTATATTCCTTTAAAATTGATCAACTCATGAATTTAAAAAGTAAATTAATTATGAAAATATTTCTTAATTGCAGTAAAATAATGCATAGCCAGTAACAAGGTGCAGGCTTGCATCTAGTATATTCTAAAACTGAAAGCACTAGACAATGGGCTCGGGGGAGTTTTTTTCTCTTGTGAAGTGGCCACACTTTTCTTATGGACAATGTCACGCTACTACATTGATTTTTTTTTCGCGATTTTTTTGGGCCGAAATTGTTGTTGTTTCTTAGCTCATTTTTGTTGGGGAAAAAAGAGTCACTTACACAACTGTAGATTGTTTGTTTGGAATGATGTCTCATGATCCGCAAACTTTAAAAGTAAGCATTATACCAATTAAATTTTATTTGTAAATAAAAAATAAATTTAATATTTATGTCAAAGTATATGTATTAATTACATTTTATCAGTTTATATATTTATGTCTAATAAAAAAAATTATCCTACCTTTGTTCCATGTGATATGTCACAGGAAACTGACTAAATGTATAAAAAAACTCATCAATATGTGAAAAGCCATAAAATATTATTACATACCCTATAAAAAATGATAACTTACAAAAGTTTTTGTACCGCGTATCGTGCACGGCAGTAAACGAAATACCATGAGAAATTTTGCGAATCAGTACAGTATTGAAGACTATGAACACATTAATGACCAGGAAAACAAGCCAACAAGAAATTGCAATTTCATTGAAACTTCTGAATCTTCCAAGTCAATCGGGAGACTTGGTTTTGCTTTGATATCCTGAACAGTGGAAATGTCAAATTACAAGTCCTGATCACTCCATTATTTGCTACTGAGTTGTGGGGTTGTTGATTTGTGGGATTAACGTGTGGAATGGGATTTTAGTCTTGATCTTTGGATTTGTCCAAGTAATTACTATAAAGCATTTCACTTCAAGGTGCTAAAGCATTCACAAGATAGATACGCTTCATCATGTTACTGCGGAGAGCTTTCTTCTTATTGGCCTGGTCAATAGTTGTGTTCTTGGTGTTGAAGGTTGGAGATGCAAGTGAAGATATAATTTGCAAAGCCGAGGAGAGAGAAGCCCTTCTGTCCTTCAAGAAAGGCCTTGTGGATACATCCGGCCTCTGTTTCCCTTCTTGGGGAGTTGCTGAAGATTGTTGCCTGTGGGAGGGTGTCAGATGCAATGACACTACAGGCCACGTTCAGGAGCTTAGTCTCGTTTACATAGTGGGAGGTACGCTCAGCCCTTCTTTACTGAAATTGCAGCAATTGGTTCACTTAGAAGTCAGTAACAGTGACTTCCATGGCAGCCCCATTCCCGAGTTCCTTGGTTCTTTTACCAGATTGCAGTCCCTTAGTCTTTACAATGCGAACTTTAGCGGACCTATTCCATATCAGCTTTCGAACCTTTCAAGGTTACAATCCCTTGATCTAGGCTACTGTGACCTTAGCAAGGCCATTGACTGGGTTCAAATATTGAGCCAACTTCCCTCACTTCAGACCCTGCACTTGGACTATTGTAATCTTCCCACTCCAGTTCCGACATCTCTTTCCCTTGTCAAGTCGTCTTTCATTGATCTTGTTGATCTGAGTCTCCGGGGCAACAATCTCACCTCCCATGCTGTGTATCCATGGCTGTTCAACCATAGTCTTGAACACCTTGCTTCTCTTGATCTCTCATCAAACCATTTGGAAGGACCTGTCCCTGAAGCTTTTGGGAATCTTACCTCTCTCTCTACTCTTAATCTCAATGAAAATCAACTTGAAGGTGGGATTCCTATTTCTTTTCAGAATCTCTGTAACTTGTCTGACTTGAGGATGGTTTCCAACAATCTTTGGGGAGATATGAGTACCGATTTCCTCCAAAACCTTCCTCGATGCAAGCGAAGTCCATTGTGGAGATTGGATTTATCGTACAACCAGATCACAGGATCCCTGCCTGATCAAGTCACTAAATTCCCTTCTTTAATATACCTGCTTCTGCGATCCAATCGTTTGAACGGGACAATAACCAAACACATAGGCCAAATATCAGACCTCAACACACTAGATCTTTCTCGGAATTCTCTCTCTGGAATCATCTCCGAAGCTCATTTTGTTAATCTCTCCATCCTGTATTCATTGGACTTGTCCTACAACCCAAATCTGTTTCTTAATTTTAGCTTTAATTGGTTTCCCCCATTTAAATATGTGAAGTACCTTCTTCTTGGCTCTTGCCAGTTAGGACCTCGTTTCCCAACCTGGCTCCGTTCTCTGTGTTGCCTTAATGTTCTAGATATTTCTGCAGCTGGGATTTCTGACACAATTCCTTACTGGTTTTGGGATGTAGCTGAGCCAGTGTGCTTTTTAAATATTTCGCGAAACCAAATTAGCGGACATTTGCCAAATTTGTCTTCCAAGTTTGGATGTGAAGTTCTTACAGTTGATTTCAGTTCCAATTTTTTGCAAGGTTCATTACCTCATCTTCCCTCTGTCGTCAAGTCCATTAGTCTTTCTAGTAACAACTTCTCGGGGTCTGTGTCTTCCATCTGTGAAATCACGAGTCACAAGTTCCAGTTACTTGACCTGTCAAACAATCAGTTGTTTGGGACAGTCCCCAATTGCTTCATGCAGTGGCCACGGCTTAAGATTCTAAACTTGGCCGACAACAACCTTTGTGGCCCAGTTCCAAGTTCTATAGGATCCCTAGTTTCGCTTCAATTGTTAAATTTGCATAACAACAACTTTTCAGGAAGACTGCCCGTACCTTTCAACTATACCAGCTTAGTGTTTCTGGACCTGAGCAATAATACTTTGTCCGGAGCAATGCCACGATGGTTAAAACATAGCTCACAATCCTTAGTTTTGCTCAGTCTCCGAGCAAATAATTTCAGCGGCCCCATGCCGCATGAAATTTGTGGTTTGAGGAATGTCCGAATTTTAGACATCTCATTGAATGGGATTACTGGGGCCATCCCCAAGTGTATGAACAATTTTGTTGCCATGACAAATGACCAGAACCTGACTTCAGAGATCCAACTAGAATATGCACTTGAAGATGGTGATGATTTGAGCAGAACAGGATTTTATTCAAGCGACTTCATTGATATTTCAAGGGACTATATCTCCAAGGCCTTGTTTGTGTGGCAAGGACAGGAACGTGAATACGCAAGAAATCTTGGGTATTTGATTCTCGTTGACTTATCCAGTAACAAGTTGACAGGAGAAATTCCGATTGAGATAACATTTCTTTCTCAATTGGTCACACTCAACTTATCAAGAAATTTCTTGAATGGCACCATTCCTCTAGGTATGGGTCAATTGAGACAACTTGAAGTCCTTGATTTGTCTCATAACCTGCTTTCAGGCAACATTCCCAGCACCTTGTCCGAGCTAACATTTCTAAACAAATTGAATTTAGCCTACAACAAGTTGTCTGGGAGAATTCCAGAAAGCACACAAATAGATGGATTTGAAGCATCGGCGTTCACCGGCAATCTCGCACTTTGTGGCCGGCCGGTTAAACTAGATTGCCCTGGAGACATAGTGCCTCAAAGTCAACCAAGGAGTAGGAAGAACTACCTGGAAGACACATTTGATGAGAACTGGTTTTATGTTGGGATGGGATGCGGATTTGCTGCCGCCTTGTGGGGGTTTTGTGGGATGCTATTGCTTAAGCGTTCTTGGGGGAGCGCCTATTTCCGACTTTTGGACAGCCTTGTGGATTGGCTCTAAGCTACATTCGTTATCCATGCAAGAAATTTGAAGAGCAGACTTGGTGTCAAGAACAATACCCGATTTTATGTTTGTGGAATTACGCATTAGTGAAGCAACCTTTTTCTTTCGGCTGAGTTGTTATGGTGTTTGTTCAAGTTTTATATGTTTTGATATTATGTCATATTAGAACCCGAAATGGGCACAATTAAAACCACTCTTTCGTATATATATGACCAAGTTTGAGGTGCAAGATTGAATGCTGAACATCATTATACCAATTACTGTAAGTTTTATTCTGTATTAAAACAATGTTACCAACAAAGTGATAGAAAAGAGATATTTAAAAAAAAAAATTTAATCAAGTCAGATTCTTAAAAAATTGGCTTAGTTAGATTATTATTGTTGTTGTTATTGTGAATTTTTAATTTCATCATGTACAATCACTAATCTCCCTATAAAACTAAAAAATTATTCTCCTTATTGAGTGGTCTAAGGCTTAAGCCTTCATTTTAAGTGAAAACGATGAGAATGAAGAAAGATACTAGTTGTGTCAATTTTTAGGTATCCAACATCATCAAAGTAATTGATGGATGTCAACCATCAATCAAACATATCTCCCTAAACTGGAAAAGGATCCACCCAAGTGAACAAATAAGTTCCATTGGACATCTGTACACTACTATAGTTTTAATAAAGAGAAGAAAATAGAGTAAATTGTGTACACATTTCTTAACTTTAATTATCATTTTGTTTTAGCTTCTAGCCTATTGAATTTTTTGTTTTGATACTAAATCTATTAATTGTTTTTTCAATTTGGTCTCTCACAAAATGAAATCCATTAACTCAAAATAATTGTCTGACACAAACTTTTAAAATTTTAATTTAAATATTTAGTAACAATAAATTTAATATGCATAATAATTTATTAATATTTAATGAATAATTTAATATTTTATTTTATTTATTTCTATTTTTTTGAAATATTTCATTCACAAAGAAAAAATTACTAATAGTTATCAAATAGTTTAAAATATTTAATAAAAAGTTGTTATCTGAAAAATAATTTGAGTTAACAAATTTCGTTTAATTAAGAGAAACATGAAACTTTTTTAGTAAATTTAGGACTAAAGTAAAATAGGTTTAGGGCCAAATGAAATAAATTAATAAATTAGGAATTAAAATAGAAGGCCATCCGTGTAATAAAAATTCAATATTGTTGATTTGTTAGAGTAGGCCCAAAAGGCTGGACTTGTTTGGGTGGCTCAAGAAATGAGGAATTCTCTGAGTCGCAGGGCCGAAGGTGATACAAGAAGGCCTAGTCCTAAAGTGTTTTCACGAAGAAAATAAAAGGGACAGTGGATAGGAGGGGTAGGGGACATGAGATGAAGATGATTTGCGGTGGCCTCCCCTCCGTCGCCATCAGTCTCTGCTGGTATACAAAAGTTGCAAAGGAAAGCAAATGGGCCTCTGCTCTGCCCTTATGTTCCGTAATCCTTAGGAGAGAGAGCCACGCCGCACAAATCACGTTCAGCAAAGGAACCCACTTTCCCACTTTTTGGATCCCCCTCTTTCTGACTCTCCGGGCCCAACTCCCTTCACTTCGGGAATCCACCTCCCCATCGCCCGCTATATTGCTATGCGCCCTCTAATTTTCAAATTGTCTCCAACCTTCATACACCCACAAAAAAATAAAACAATCTCCATCCCATAAAAAAATCAGAGTCTCATATCTTATGATACCTATTTCAAATCGATAATTAATTGTAATTAAATTTGTACAATCTTACAAATCCATATACGCACACAAATCTCATGTAGTCTATTCATAACAAAATATTAGGAGAAAATATAGTACAGTTTATTTCTACGCCAATTTTTACTACGATAGCCGAAATTTGAATAGGAATTCCACTAAGTTTTTGGACAAAATATTACCTTCTCCGTAGATATAGAATAAATTTTATGTGGATTATAGTTTCTTCACAAAAAAATAAAAGAGGTAAAAGATTTTTTTGCTTTCTTAACGACTAAAGCTTTAGAATAAGTAATGTTATATGTGCTTGGTCATTGGAAGTAGGTTTTTAGTAAAACATGTAGTTTGGGATGATAAAATATTTTTAGTTAAATAGATACTTTGCTTTGAAATGATCTTTCTCTTTACCTGATTAAGTTAAATAAAAAAAAATTTAATACAGAATTAAATCTCTAAATCCATGCAAAAAGATGAGTAAGTAAAATTGTGTGTTTTACTAATTACTTAAATTTAAAGCATACAACAAAAACTAGCACATAAACATATAAATTCAATTTTCATTAGAAACTGAAGCATTATTTGTTTACACAAAATTACTATATAATATGAAAAATAGGGAATATCTATTTTTTTTTAAAATCTTAAATTAATTGAAACAGCAAGACTAAATTACAAATAAGCCTAAGTGCACCAACAGCCCTCCAATTTTGTTAATTCACACGAGTCAACCCTTCAACTCAAATTCGGTATATTTAAGTCCTCAAATTTTGATCAATAGCACAAGTTGGTCCAAGCCAACTCATGTGCTATGGGAAAAATTAAAAAATGATCCTTAATGTCTCTTTTGTTTATGTTTACATAGTTGTAGTTCATTTTAGATTGATCTAGTCTATCAGTAGGCAAAATTTATTCAAGTACATATTATCTCTATTACTATTTAATAATTATTCTGTAAAATATTGATTAAAACTAGCTTATGGTATATTTGATAGAGATTTTTAAGACATAATTAAAAGTTCTTATTTTTATTTATATTAATTTTCTAAAATTTTATCCAAATCAAAATTCGATAAATCAAAGAACCTGCACTTTTAGAATATTTTTTGACAAGTACTTTATTTTTGTATAGTTTGTCTATGAGTATGTGTATGCATATTGTACATAAGTACTTTTATCTATTTTCAATAATTTTTTATAAACAAAAAAATTAATCATACCATTTTTAAGTGCCTTTACCTCCATACTTTCTTTTTGTTTTATCAAGGGGTGCTCTAATATAATAGACCAAATTATCCCTGTTTTACATTGCATTATCATATGCAATTCATATAAAAATTTTCAATTTCTTTTCTCTTATAAACAAGATAGTTTTATCACTTATGCTATGAAAATGGCTCTTCTAGCAATAAATATCTCTAAGATAGTTCATCTAATAATAAATGTCTCTCAAACCAAGTGACTATAATATGAAACCATTTTCTATCTTTTGTCTCAATTTATAATAATTTCTTTTAAAATTTATAATTCTTCAACATACAATTAGTCTTTAAAATTTTATAAAAATATTACCAATAATATAATAATTACTCAAAAAAGTTAAATAATAGTATTTATATTAGCAACATAATGTGTATCAACCTAATTAATTAATTAATTATGTTCAAAAATCAATTGGTTTACATTTTTTAACTGATCAATTAGTGATAATAATTTATCTTCATTTATAACTCTTTTAGTTGTAATAGGCCTTTAAGTGTTTCTATAAAATATCATCAATTATATGATACTTCACAAATAACAAAAACACACATAAAACTAAATAAATTCAACCTAGAAATGGGCTAAAACAATAAAAAGATGAACTACAATTACCTCTTTTGGGAAAAAAAAGAGAGATTAAGGATCATGAGTGAATTTTGCCCCCAGCACCATGAGATGCCTTGGACTAATATGTACCATTTTTTAAACTTTGAGGACTTAAATATATTGAATTGGAGTTGAGGGACTAATGCGTGTGAGTTAGCCAAGTTGAAGGACTGCTAGTGCACTTTTGCCTTACTAAAATCACAAGAGAAAGCAGTAATAGTCAAACTCCAATCTCCTGGGCGGTAAGTGAAGCATTGTTGAACTAAAAGTTAGTACTGTCTTTTCTCATTCACAGTCAGTCAGTCACTAACCACTTCCTCACATGACCATGCCGCTTGTACGGACCATCCATACATTTAAGCACCACAACTGGCGTAGCCTAAAAAATAAAAACATTGATGACCATGTGTGAATTTTGTCCCCAACACCATTAGGTGCCTTAGATTAATTTGTACCATTTCTTAAAATTTGAGAACTTAAATATATGGAGTTGGAGTTAAGCGACTTACTCCTCGTATAAGTTAGCCAAATTGAAGGGCTGTTAATGCACTTTTGCCTTACTAATATCACAAGAAAAAGGAATAAAAGTCAAACTCCAAATCTCCGGGGCGGTAAGTGAAGCGTTGTAGATTTAAAAGTTCGCAGTGTCTTTTCTCATTCACAATCACTAACCACTCCCTCACATGACCATGCCGCTTATACGTATACATTTAAGCATCAATATAAAATTGTACCTGCTCCAGCTCTCTTCGCTGCCCCCAACCCAACCCAACCCAAAACTTTGCCAAAATGCACCGCCTATTTGCGTATCCGGTGCTCCTCCTCTTCGCTGCCTTCCTCACGCTCATTCCATCTCCGGCTGTCGGCTGGCGCCCATGGCCGGACCTCAAACCCAACGCCTCCGAATTACTCTTTGGCGGCTCCAAGAAATTCGAGGGCTCATCTGAGTTCGTCCGCATGAAGTACCACATGGGCCCCGTCCTCACCGCCAACATCACCGTTCACACCATTTGGTACGGAACCTGGCAGAAATCCCAGAAAAAAATCATCCGCGAGTTCATCAACTCCATCTCCGCTGTCGACGCCAAACACCCTTCCGTCTCTGGCTGGTGGAATACCGTCCGCCTCTACACCGACCAGACCGGCGCTAACATTACCCACACTGTCCGTTTGGGCGAGGAGAAGAACGACCGCTTCTACTCCCACGGTAAGTCGCTCACGCGCTTGTCGATACAGTCGGTGATCAGAAGCGCCGTGACGGCCAAAACCAAGCCATTGCCGGTGAATCCGAAAAGTGGGCTCTATCTACTGCTCACATCCGATGACGTGTACGTTCAGGATTTCTGCGGCCAAGTCTGTGGTTTCCACTATTTCACATTCCCGTCCATCGTTGGGTTCACGCTGCCGTACGCTTGGGTCGGAAATTCCGCGAAGTTCTGCCCGTCGGTTTGCGCGTACCCGTTTGCCGTACCGGATTATATTCCGGGCTTGAAGGCACTGAAATCGCCGAACGGCGACGTAGGGGTGGACGGTATGATCAGCGTGATCGGGCACGAGGTTGCGGAGCTGGCGACGAATCCGTTTGTGAACGCGTGGTTCGCTGGAACAGACCCGACGGCGCCGGTGGAGATAGCGGATCTGTGTGAGGGCATTTACGGAACGGGAGGGGGAGGGTCGTACACGGGGCAGATGCTGAGCGGCAGGGATGGGGCCACGTATAATGTGAACGGGATCAGACGGCAGTTCTTGGTTCAGTGGGTCTGGAATCACGTCGTTAGTTACTGTACTGGGCCTAATGCTCTTGATCAGTAGCAAGCAGCTGACGCAAACGGATATCTCATAAATTCAGTTATTGGTTGCTGGTCCAGGTCCAGCAGTCCAGGTCCCGGTGGTCCTTGAAAATTTGAAAGCCTTTTGGAGGCTGTTTGTTTGATAGATGGTTAGTCAAAGTTTATCTGTATGTTATGTTAAATATGTGTATGCTATGTATTTGTTGTTTGAGGTGCTTATATTTTTTCATTTAAGGTTTGAAATTTCTCAAAAAAAAAAAAAAACTTGCTCGAGCCCTTAGTTCAGGGCATGGTTGTTTCCTTGAGTTTGTGTTGGATGTTCCAAAAGTACCTCCAGTCATGATAATTACTCGGGCAAAATTTCTTGCTTTAAAATCTCGTTCCTACAGCCTGTTTTTTTTTTTTATTTTTTGGATTAACCCATGGGTTAAATAAACATATATGTTTGTGCTTTTATCATTATCATTATTATTAACAACATAGGCTGAATTGCAGTACCCAACGTTGAGATATAGCATTGTGTGTGCGCATTTGGGAGCTAAATAGGCATGAAACTAAAAGTTCAAGTTGTCATGTCAAATCCGGGGTTTAGCCAAATGTTGGGAATCAGAAAATCATTGGTTTACTGTTCAACTGGTAATTGGTTGGGTCGTCGGGTCGCCTATTGTTTTAAAGAAAATCATGACTACTAGTCTACTTGCTACTTAAAAATAAATCATTTCAATTCGCGGTTCACAAGTTTGAACAGTTTTAGTTGGTTTTGAATGGTTTTTTTTTTTCTTAATCAATCTTAACTAAGAGAAAATTACAAAAAATCTTAAGATTTGGCACAACATCAAGTTTTGTCCTTACTGTTTCAAATACCTACAACTCCCCCCCCTAAAAAGTTAACATATCTACATTTACCCCCTCCAACATTAACTCCGTTAACGACATGTTAAAACAAAAAAGGAAAAACTTGTTTTTTCCCCCTAGCCTTTTTGTTTTGATAATTTCACACCCAAACTTATGCATCTAGTTTTGTCCTCCTTATCTCTAGCTTTCACATCATCGGAAAATTGGGTTTATGCATAGTCTCTCCTCTTCCCTGGCACCCTTATCCTTTCCCTCTCCCCTCCTCATCGATGTTTTGGTCACTAAATCCTAAATTCCCCTCATTGATCTATCCCCCGGCAGTGCCCTTGATTGAGAACCAACAAGGAATTGAGATGGACTCCTGGATAACACGCCGGCCTGGTGAACGGGCAGAAGTCCGATGGCCCATCGATTGTCTCCAATTAGTCTCCCAACATACCACTGTTTCGATCTTGTTCACTAAATCATCATTTCCCTCCTCTCCTTGACCATTGTCTGGCCAAAGCTGACCCACCTTCTTCACTAGCCCCTTCTATCAGCCTAGATTAGCAAGTGATTGGAGAGCGAAATAGGATACCGGTAGAGCGATCTTAAGATCTGGGAAGCATTGGGAAAAATAAACATGGAAGAGATTGGGAAAATCAACCACTGTGGGAACCCGGTGGTCATGTATGAATCATGATTTTGCGGACAATGATCTTGAGGCAGGATTGCTTGGAGGATTTGCTGAGAGTGAACAAGAGACGTGCATAGGGATGGACATGGCCATTCCAAAGCTGTCCCTTTTCTTCCCGCAACGGCGAATGGCTGGAATTGATCTCGAGAACGGCAAAATGACTGAGATTCGATCTCATGACGATGGACGACTTAGATTCGATCTCACCACAATGGAGATTTGGAATTGTAGCGGTGGAGGTGACGGTGGAGGTGGAGGCACTTCATCTCCGACGCCGATGAAACGAAGGGTAGAGAGGACAGAAAGAGATGAAAACAGAGAGCCCCTAGTGGATTTTGTTTTTTGTTAGATGTAGAAGTTTGGGGGGAGGCAGTTTTTATGAAGAAAGGTTAGAAGGGCAAAATGACATTTTCCTTTTTTCGTGGTGACGGCTAGTGATGGAATTAACGTTGGAAGAGGGTAAGTGTTTGTATAATAATTTTTAGAGGGAGGTAGTTTGTATATATTTGAAACAGTAAGGAAAAAATTTGATGTTTTACAAAACCTCAGGGAATTTTTTTTCATTTTCCCTTAAACCAAAACATCCGATGAGCAGATGGTCAAACCGTTAAATGCGACAGTTCTCAAGTGAAACGTTCAAACGAGCTTGTCTGGTCCGATTCTTACAACATTGGTCTAGCCACTCGTAATCCTATTCAACTCGCAGTGTTACTCTTTCCTTCCCCTTTTTAAGTTAATATTTTAAAGCATTTGCGGAGTGAGGAAGGGGTTACGAGGTGTCTCAGCCTCCAAAATCTTTCATACTTATATATATAATATATTTATGAAGTATTTTAAAAACTTAAAGAGTATATAAATATCAACATAAATAGTACAGAGAGTAAAAAAAAAATACTAGTTTTAACTTTTTTCTCCCATGTAAAAAATTTATCCTTTCATGTGCATCAAAAGAACTAAAAAATATATTTTAAAATCCTTAAAAATATATATATAATTTAAAAAAAATCATCCTTAGACGTTGATCCCTCTCTCTCGGTTTTATTTTTCCCATATTAAAATCTATTCAATGTTTTGCTTTGATAGGTTAGGGAAAAATGAAACAATAATTAAAACTTAGGTACCATTCACACAATTTAACCACACAGTACGTGAGCTGTAATCCACCGGAGAAGACAAAAGTCTCATTGGTTCAAGGAAATGAAAAGGACCTGCAAGCATGATTTTATTGGGCCCCTTACCCTTAATCTTGGTATTTATGCCTGGATCATCTAATTAATTGCTTATGATCCCCTATTTGTATTATATGCAATTTTCTCTCAAATGCAAATGATACCGCTAAGTTCTAATTAGGTGACTGGAAGAAGGTCTACAATCTTAAGCAAGGTTGGCTTATAACTAAGTAAGATGTTAAAATTATTGAATATTCGAAGAGTGATTAAGGAGGAGGGGGAGATTTCATGATTCACAATTACATGTGCACCTTATCCCCTTGAAATTCAAGGAATCCCACACATACTGTAATTGTATATATAATATAGCTCAACACTTTTAGAAAATCATCTCAAGGTCGCGCCTAAATTTAAGCATCTCTAGGAGACTAGGACAGGGAACAGAAGCATCAAGGAAGCAACTCTAAAGCAGACAATATAATTGACCTAACCAAGTACCATTCGGCTTTTATCACAGCTAAGCAAGGACCACAACCAGCTCACTTGTCTTTTACAAACTTACCCTGTCCCTTTTCCTTTGTACCTTTTTCTTTCTTTCCTTGTTTTTTTTTTCTTTTTTTCATTTAAAAAATGAGTATTATAGAGGTCTCATCGTCGATAATACAAGTAAGGAGGTTTATTTGTCCTCGTGTTGCAACGATTGAATCTATAGTAGCATTGACTATAAACATAGAAACATAGTCATTAAATAATTAAAATTTAGAGATAATAAGAGAAAAATTTAGAGTTCTAATAATTTAATCATTGATGCAAAAAATTTCCATGAAAGTAAAAAAACTAGGATTTGGAGCTAACCTAAAATCAATCTGTAATTTCTATACAATAAAGTTTTTGGTTTAATAGGATGAAGAATGAGATTTTAGCAACTAAAAATGATGTTTAATCATTAACCCAAAAACAAAGAGAAATAATAAAATATGGTACAAATTAAGGATTTAAATTGAAAAGTCAAAGCAAAGTCTTGGATAAATCCAAATCGTTGCCAAAATTAGACAAATTATAGTGATCAAAGTTTTCTCCTAAGAGATAGAAATAATCTTCTTACAAAAAGTGAAATGATTGCCACAAAAGTCTAAGTAAAGTTTTGTAATCAATAGAGCAAGGATTGCCATAAAAACCAAAGTAAATTTTTTTTATCAATAGAGTGAATGGAAATACTATAGGTAGTAAGTGTTTAGCATTTACTTCATAAATGAAATAATAAAGAAAATAAAAGAGGAGAAAAAAGATTTAAAAAAAAAACAAACATATAGAATTTAGGAATTAAAATGAAAAGATCAATAGTTCATAAATTGAATTGGATTTAAGTCAGAAAGGTGCAAAATAGATAAAACCTGGAGAAAGTCTTTGTGGTTTTTCTTTTTGGCATCTATAGTCCCTAAGCTTACTAATCTATGGATCCAAACACTGCCCCCGACCTATCTTTTAAGGCCTTATTGTCAAATGCAACAATTTAGGGATTAGAATAGAAGAAAGGAAGTTTGGAAGGGATGGAAGAGGGATTAAACTATTATCTAGAAAAAAGCACAAAAAGAAAAATCACCCAAATGGACAATTAACATATAGTTATTACAAGGTTTATGGTATCTACGCGTTATGGCAATTCAATTTGTATTAATATTAAATATGAATATAAATAATAGTGACTATTGAAAAAGAAAAAAAATTTCATAAAATGAAGAAAAAAATTTATTATTACCTCAATCGTCATTGTCTCATTAACGTAACACCGTGTGTGTGTAAATTAGCATGCGGGTTTCTTTTTTGATCCTGAGAATAAACACACAGATAAATGAGAATGTTGGGAGGACATGTACAAATGCGTGGTGCTGTAACCTAGAAGTGGTAAGCCGCTGCCGGGGAACACGACAAAAATAAATGCAAGAATTACAATCACCCCCTGACGTTTTCTTGAACATACTCTTTGATCCCTTCTGTTTGAGGAGTATACACTCTGCCCCCGCAGTCTTTGCCCCAGTCTGTGCTTCTGTCACCATAGTGGGGCGCACGCGTGAAACTCTGACATAACCCTCCGTGTGCTATGCTCTTTGCCCATCTAAAACAAAAAGCTTCAGTTAAACACGATTTGGGATGGTACTGGAAGATTATGGACGATAACTAGTTTCTGGTATGAAAAGTTCAAATTTCTAGTCGATTCTTTGTGATGTTTTGGATGGATCAGTGTCTTTTATGTTGAGTTTGGATTGAATTTGTTTATTTTGCTTCAAGATGATCTTCTCTCGAAACACTGCAGCTTGAAATCCCAAATATGTTGAGATTCGCACCCATTCAATAGGAATTGCTCTCTGTTCTATTTCTCACTGAAGCTTTCATTCCCCATGTTCTTAGTGCCGGATGATTAGTCGAGCGAGCTGACTCGTTTACGCTCTGTTCCCGCAAGAATCGCAAGACGCCTCGAGTCAGTACAGAGTTTACTCAATGACTACGCATGTTCAACGTGGCTGGTCAGGTTCTGGATGGTACTAATTTTTCTTCCTGCCACCTAATTGCTCGCTTTTAAGGACGCTGTGAAATGGAGAAACCGAAACTGTCGAGCTGCTCGAGCAACTCAAAACAATTAAGAGTCACAAGAAGAAATAGGAGAACAACTTAAATGGGCTTGATCCAACCACGCATGTTGTTGTTGGTGTTAGAGAACGTAAGAACATACTAGATATTTTAATTGAATCAATTTCATGAATACAATTTTGAGGCAGTGTGTTTGACCTGAAACACTATTTTTTGAAACTTCTTCAAGTTTGGATATTTAGTGCTCTGTAGTGTTTATATGCTGAGTTATTCTTCAATAGGGGTTGGTAGTTTTTGTGGAAAAGGGGGAGCGTTTATTTTGTGTACGCCAACAGGCCAACAACAACAAACAAGAAAAGTCCTTCACAATTAAGATAGTTGAGAGTAAATTGGTGAAGAGGAACTTCTTTCCTTGAATCTGCCAACATCTCTTACAACCTAACAATCGGAGTGGCTTACTTTCGAAGCGACGTCCGCAGGGGTAAATTTGGGTTTAAGCTGCCAAAATCGCGTGTAGACCACAATTATACCCGAAGTGGAGACGGAGGTAATGTGTGAAAGTATGAGGGGGCAAATCGTGTATTTTCGAAATACAAAGGATCAAAGTGTATTTTTGAAAAAAATCCAGGGGGGCCTTTTTCAATTTTCCCAAAATAAGTTAAAAGCCAGAGGCAGGCAGGTTTCTGTTGTACAAGATGCTATGCCAGAATTCTCTTCCTTGGTCTTCCCCAGCCCAGAAGGGTGAGGTAATCCCAGAACTAGTAGCTAGTAGTAGCTGTAGCTCACACATGCAGTACTGTAAATCAAAACCACGCATCAAAATTTTGCATCCATCGGAATGGGACAAAAAGGTACTTGCATTAATTCCATACCAACACCTCACTGCCCACGAGCTGGGCACAGATTTTAGGTACAGAGGCTTCAAATGCCCAGGCAAGGTGTGAGTTCAAGTCTCCACACATGTACTTTTGATGGATCTGAATATATTACTTGTGAGGCAATTCCTGGCCCTGTGTATGTCGCTTGTAGTTGTGGCTGGAACTGTCTGTCCTGTCAAGGATACAGATAGATATACACCGCACAGGTCGTACAACCAGGCATACCCATTCACCTCTGCCTTTAACCACTTTGAAACTATTATTTTAGTGTTCATATTTTCTAATTTTCTTGACTTACGTCTGAAAAAAATAAAAATAAAAGTGATATAACACACAAATTATTTTTTTTTATTTTCTCAATCTCTACAGCAAATCAAATAATTCAATAAATATAGAGGGAGAGAGTCCATGGTTTTGATGAAATAAGTGCTTCCAATATAGTGTTAACTCACGCTGTATCAAAATCCTACCTTCGCCATTGTCAACAAATAGCTCAGTGCACTTTGCAACGGCTTAAATACTTTACATAAGTAGAGTGCATGTACTTCACTAGTTCGATGTGCTTCTTTCTAGCATTTTGAAGTTTATGATGGACTTTTTCTTTTTTGATAGATTATGATGGATGTGTTGTTCAAAGGTAATTGGAAGGGTAAATGGCCAGTACTCCGGTTAAAGCTAAAATTACCCTTCCAGCAAATTATTGAAAAGTTGAATTTCAAGATTGGCAGTGGTCCAAATATGTGAACATATCCCGCAAACAAAGCCGAATCAATTCACTTTGACAACCAAGAATCAATTAAAGTAACCAAGCATTATTCTATTAAATTAATAATGCTTACTAGTTAACTTTAAAACCAAGTTACAAATACTTGGAAACACTTTCTTTAAGTTATATCAATATACACATGGAAACACAAAATCAAAGAGGTTATAAAACTAATTACAGTCATATATATAGTACAGTAGTAATACGGCTGCTGCTCTAGATCTGACAGATTCAAATCGAGCTTCACTTTTTCCAGATTTGCCTGTTCACGATTTCAGTGACACCTGGTTCTGAAAAACAAGGACACTACTAATATTACAAGGCAATTTAGCTGGTGGACAGGAGAAAATTACAAAAGTTCCCTGAGATTTAGCTAAACTTACATTTTTGTTCCCACTGTTTCAAATACTTATACTTATCTTTTGCTAAGTTAACACCGTTATTCATTATTATCAGACAGAGAGAAAGAGAAAATGCCTGACGTTGCCCTTGTAGCCTTTTTCCTTAAAAACTTTGCCCCGAAACTACTAAAACGTTCAAATCAAACTCATTAATCTGAAAAAATTAACCGTAAACTCCATTGGTTTTGAAACTCTAATCACTCCAACTCTCAGTCTCCTAAAACTCCAACAACGATGCTCCACTGTGGGCTCTCCTCCCGCCCCTCTGGCACCTCCCTCGACGACCCTGATTCGGAGGCTGACGACTTGGGAGCGAAGATGATGCACATGACATTGTACTTCGGCACACAAGTCACCCTCCTCTTCAACTTCTAGAGCACTTATTCCTGGCTGAGCTATGTCCTCACCCTCTTGCCCTGCTTCCTCTTCGCCACCTTCTACCATTACATGGAGGATCGGCGCCCCCGGTTCTGATCCTTGGACTCCCCAACTCGTTCGCCAATTGGATCCTGTTCCACCTGCTTGCCATTCCTCCGGAAGCTATGGGCGTCGGCTGCGCACGCGCTTGATGAGTCCGATCAGTTTACTATTTTTCGAATTTCTAATTTTCCTTTTCTTCTTCTTTTGCAATGTCACACCTTCGCTATTGTTTAATTGATTTATTACTGAATGGATTGTCTTTTTTTTTTCTCTCTGTAATAACCAAAGCGGCATGTGCTCAAGTTGGATCCAATTGGAAGACGAACTGGGGAGGCCAGAGATCAAAGCGACTGAGCGACTGAAATGGATATGGTAGCACGAGGGTCATGGAGATAGAGGAGCAGTCGGAGATCTGGAAGGGCAAGAGAATTGAAGCACATTAGATGGGTTTTTTCTGGTTTTTTTCTTCGGTTTCCCGGTCATGAGGGACGGTGACGGCGGTGGGTTTCACAGCGAGAAAGGAAAAGAGGAGAAGAGGAGGTGAATGGGAGGGGTGGGGCAAAGTAGAAGATGAGGTAGATTGTTAGATGCATAAGTTGGGGGCAAAGCTTCTAACAAAGAAGTTTAGGAGTGCAAACTCAGGTATTTTCTCTTTTCTTTCCTAACTGTCCTTAATAGTGTTAACTTGACTTGGGATAGATGTAGATATTTAAAAATTTGAAACAGTGAGGATAAAATTATAGCTTCGATCAAACCTTACGGATTTTTGTAATCTTATCTGTTCCATTGAAGATGGATTAACTTAAGCCAGCACATCAAGTAATTATGATTTTCTCAATGAACTGATTAATACAAACCCAAAATTATCATCTATATGTTGGTTGGGTTAATTGTATAACTGCCACGTTAAAAGAAAACCTAAAAGAGATGGGGAGAAGTCTTGGGAAATATGGAAGAAAGCAATGCATGGCGACAGCTAAAAATAATAAAATATATATAGCATACGGAAAAAATTGGATAAAAGTAATTAGAGATAAACTAAAAAACATGGAGTTATAAAAGAGGGGTTGAACGTGTACGAGAGGATTTAAAGAAAACAACTGAGGTTTAATTTTCTCTTACATCATCATGGTTCTTTTTTATGAGGGGAAAAAGCAAAGATTGAATATCAAGTTCAAAGTAAGTGATTTTGGTGAGTTTTATTTTAAAATTATTCTCTTGTATATCTACATCAAAGATGTTCATATAAATTTATGAATAGATAAAATTATGAGTAGGATTTTAAACATTGAAATATATAATAGATGTTTAGTAGTGTTTATAATGAATTAGAAACAATTTTGTGTGAGGTATGACTGGAAACTAGCCAATTCCAGCGAGTCAAAAGTTGGAGGAGAGAACGAAGAATTGAATTCCTGGAGTATACTCAATTAATTATATGGTAGGTTAACGTTTTGATAGGGCATCGAGCTCCTAAAGTTTAGAATATTACATTTTGATCATTGCAAGTACAGTTTTAAGGCTGAAAAAAGAGAATCTAGTTACTAACAGCATTAATCTCTAGGCTAAATTACAATTTTTTTCTTAAGGTTTAGGTGAAATTACATTTTATTTTTCTTGTTTTAGAAATATACACTTTATTTTTTTTTTTTAATATAGTCCGATAATAACTTGTGAAATCTTAATTTAGACTATACAGTAGTCATATTCAAATAATTTTAATTTGTATGGTATACTTTTCAAACAAGAATAGGCAAAGTGTAATTTTAACTAAACTTCAGGGGATAAATTGTAATTTTCTCTTGATCTCTGGGGTCTAAACACAAGTTCAAAGAGTCCTTATGTTCTAGAAATGTTTGCTTAGGTTAGTGGGTGGTGGTTCTATGTGTAATTCATGACCCTTAATTTCTACATGGTACTAAATAAGTGTGACTCGCAATACCCTATTCAGGTCATTTTGGTGCTCTATCACTAGTGATTTTTAATCAGCATATGTTGTACTATAATAGTTAAACTGTCATTACTGTGACATGATATTCTACAATAGTTAAAATATAGATACAATAATTGCCCCCACACATTATGTTAGAAAATATCATGTTTTATTATCTATTTTGAATTGTTATTTGATTAATGATTTCAAATATGAATTTTACATTTTGTTTTTTCATGTTTTACAAGAGAGTTCATTATTTTTATTTCTGACAGTTAATTTAGTTTTTTTTATTTTTTTAGTACGACTATTATATAAAAATAATATTCCAATTATTTATATATTTATTATGTTTTCTAATTAATATTGGATCTATGATATTTTAACTACCGCAATAAAATGATATGCAGACAATTAAATATGTCGTTAGGGTTTGGATACCTTGGCTCAAGGAGATGTAGCTTCCGTAGTTGAAAATCCATTGGGCTCAGTAAGCCTGCGCCTGGAGCATTGGATGTCGAACCGTCAAATTGGGCTGTTCTACAAAATCCTAAGGTTTATCTCAATTTCTTTCTCGGGGGCTTATCCCTGCAAAGTTAGCTTACAACTAACAAAACCTCTAATTACTTTTAGGGGGAAATCGTTGGGCTGATTTTCTGGTTAATTTCGGCCATTCCCTTCAAATGAGTACTACCTTCTTCGAATCTCAACCGAGTAACCTTTTGGGTACCATTTGTTAGCGATATACAGGGAGTCAATTGGCTTCGTTTGTAGTTTCTTCTCGTTGTAATACGTCTTCTTTACCAAAAAAATTAAGGCCTAAGCTAAGAGCAACCCTGCCGGTCTCCCAACAAAAGCAACTCGAGACACCTAGGCAGCTGCTCAAAAAGTTGGAATCCTGTACTTAGAGTTAGAAAGTGCCCCAAATTTGCTAAATAATATGAATAGACGTTCTTTTCAGGGAGAGTATAATCAATCCAAGTAACCGAGAGATGATTCATAAGATACCCCCATCGTCCTTATGGCTTATTAGCTAGACCTTAAGGCCGATTGGAGCCCACGAGCCCTATCCATGGTTGCACAACCCAAAAATCAAGCCCCATTCATGCAGTTTGCCTTCGGTCCGTTATCCATCCTTAGCTCTGATCTCAACTGTCTAAAGTGATTATGTAAATAAATCTCACAAGACCCACTAATGTTTGAGCTATTGAATATTTATTTCATATGTTAATTTATATAATAGACATTTTTACTCATAAGCATCTTACAGGTATAATAAAGGGATGATATCTATGATATTATATCAAATTAATGCAAGAGGTCTTTTGCACATTTCTTGAAACCTAGAAGGTGTCAAGCTACATTTAGCATTTATTTATTCCACGCAAGTGGGAGAGAGAGTTTGAACCTAGGATTAGGATTGAAAATGGGCCCGGGTAGTGCCAAACAGTGAAGGGGCCGAGGCCGAGGCCGAGCCCTGCTCGGCACTACCCGGGCTCGAGCTCGAATTGCTCGAGCCCAATTTTTTTAGGCTTGAGCTCGGATCGAAAGCCCGCTAGGCTCGAATAACTCATAAATCCTTAATACCCTAACAACAATTTAGATGAAAAATGGGGACTGAGTATGTAATTTTTCTTACATAGATAACCAAATAAGGGAAAATTTAAAAACCTATCATAAACTTTCCAATTGTTTGCAATTCTACCTTGATTTTGTGTACTTCACAAATAAGGCATCGTTTTCCTTCTTTTGAGTCTTCGACAGTGGAACTAGAGGCACCGTAGTCCGTCTCCGTCCTCAAGCTATCGATCTAGGTCTCCGACATCTGCTAGGAGCGTCGGCTGCAACAGCAGTGGCGATCTTGGAGGGGCTATCGTTGGTTGTCACCGAACCATGGGTGGGGCTATCGTCGGTAGCGATTGTTTTCGATCTTGGGGTTGTTGTCGTTGTCGCTCATCGTCATGCATTTCAAAGTTCACACAAACAAAGATCAAGCAGGGACCAATTTAACAAATAGAGAACAAACCGGAAAAGGCCAAGAAATTGAAAAAGAATCTGACCTTAACGGTGAAATCATGAACCGACCCCTTGGTAGATTGGCCAGCCATAGAGTGATCAGACCTCAGAGACGCCAACAAATGCGGCGAAAGCCGAGCTCGGGACGATGGAAAACGCGAAGAAGAAGGTGAAATACAATGAGGGGTCGCTTCGAAATCGAAGGGAAACGCTTCCCCAGTAAAATCGAGTAAGATACCGCTATGGAGCCTAGATTCCGTCGAAGTATCCTTCCTGGTCGACGGCAAGGCTGAAGGCGTCAGGTTCACAAGGCTGGAGGTGCGATCCTTCTTGGTCGACGGCGGCGTGGTGCAAATAGGTGGCCGACTGGGTGGGTGGTGCGAATGGGATTTAATTAGGCATGAGGCTCGGGCGCTTGGGGGAGGAAGGAAGTGATACGGGTTTGGGCCTGCTGGGAAAGAAACAAAGGGCAAGGCCTGTTAGGCCCACGAGTTTATAGGGCCGGATACGTTCAAGCTCGAGCTCGGCCCCTTTTAGAGTTCGAGCCCATTTTTTGGCTTGAGCTCGAATAAGCCCGGCTCGAAATGCCTCAACTCGAGCTCGAGCTCGAGCTACCCGAAAAAAGCCTGGCCCCTTTTCACCCCTACCTAGGATGGCTGCCTAGGCATGCATCCTTGTTACCACCAAGCCATAGTGGTGAGGACTTATGTTTCTCTGACCAAATGGATTTCATCAACCGTTCATCAGCATCATCACTATTGTCTACATAATTAAATGGCTAAAGGGAATACTTAAAAAAAGGGGCGCAACACGATAATTTCTTGGCACATCACCAATACCAGTACTATGTTTATCTAAGTATGCTTAACTATGGAGTTTCGATGGAATCTAGTGTATTATTACTGGTATAATCGCATCCAAAACAACATTTGGGTAAACTTGTTCAATTATTGACTTTTTTGTTAAACTTTGTTCATGGTTTTTATTTTTAAAATCAGAAGCATGTTACAAATATATTTAAGGTAGGAATAACATGAGCCTTTAGAAAAGCTGAGGGGTGAATTGTCTGCATTATCAAATTTAGAGGACATTGAGTTGCATTTGACAACTTCTTCGATGATCTTTATTTCTGAGCATCGCCTTTAATATCTAAACCAGAGCCGGGTTGGATCTTGCAATACGAGCTGGGCTACTTAAGCTTTATATAGTCTATTGCTATACACCACCCAGCTTTCGAGCACTAGCTAGAGAAGGCTTTCGACCCAGTACCTTAAACTCTTCATTAGTATACTTGATTGTTGAAACATTTCATTCTCGATGTTTGTAGAGTGTACTTGATAATCATTATGTAAAATTACTTAATGGGGCAGAACTTAGGACATGAACGGGGGAATATCATGTGATGGTTGTTCCAGTATTCTATTCCATCATTAAGATAATTTGGATTGTTTGTGTGTAAAGTGCAATTTTTCGACATCAGCACTTATATATAAAGCACTATAGGACAAATAGTTTTGCTCAAGTGACACAAACTAGCACTAATTAATTATGACGTCTACTTTAGATAAAGATAACAAAGGGTGTGGCATTTGCCTATGTATCAAATTTGTGAACTGATTGTCGTTCAATGTGATTAACTATTACAAGTAGTTAAATGGTTTTGAACTTAATTTTTAAGAATATTAGAAGTTAAAAATTTGAAAGAATAAAATAAACAAAGAAATAATTGAAATTCGGATATCAGATCAGCTTCGCAAGTGAAAATTTTCAATTAGTGTTTTTGGTAACCAATTTTCCTCTCTATTTACTACAAAAAACTTATATACAAATATTCTATAAAATTTCATCTGTTACAATCTTGGGTTAGTTTTCTAAAAATCAAGACCTTAAATCTTATACCATATCAACCAGTAATAGACGACAAATACCAGTACCATAATAGAAATGGTATGAAACAACTGAGACAAAAATTATCCTCTGTACTGTGGCGTACCGACTAGTATCAAGTGTACCACCTATCTCACACCGTATTGATCATATTGTCTTGGTAATGATCAAATATTTTTTTTCTTTAGATTTTGATACTTTTAGGCAAAATATATCTTACAAATTAAGGTTATATTATATCACTATACGGTGGAATAACTTTAGTTACTGAGTAAATAGTTGTTATCAGTCGCATGGTGTAACTAACAAGCCGCCGAATTAGTCAGCTGCAAAATATATAGTAGCACCACCTCGAGCGACTGAGATGCAACTGAAAATAGTAGTTGCTAAGTCTCTAACATGCAAACACAAAGCAATTGAAATAAACAGTCACATGATGTGGCTAAAAGTTAGTCGCTTCATATTTTAATTTTTTAATTTTATTTAAAATCCGTTATATTTGATTAACAATAATTGTTATAATTATCAAAAGTACGTTATGATTAATATAATAGTTTAAAATATCTAATTAATATAATTATCATGATGATTGGTATAATAATAATGATTTTAAGATTGATAATTATTAATATTAAGAACAATAATTGAAAAAGAAATATATTATTAATATAAAATGTCAATTAAATATAATTTAATTATTATAAACCCTAGATAATGATATGACTAAACCCATTGGAAGAGTGCATCCTGGGCATCTTGATTGAACTGAGCATGACTCTAATGTGCTTCACGATCCTAAATGTGTCGTAAACAAATACTATAATAAAATCTAAACCCGAATAACAAGTTTAATATACAAAAAAATGAAAAATTCAATGGAAAATGTGGAACACATACCAAAATTTGATGTATGGCAATAGGAAAAAGAGAAAAAATTGAGCAACAATCACAAATGAGGAGAGGGAGGTCAATAATTGTTGAGGTAGGGGGTCAACCGAATGAGAAAGTAGTAAGGTGTATAAAGGGCTCGAATTAATGCTACTGAGTTGTTACTGATTTTCAATCATATACGAAAAAAGTCACTAACATACGATTGAGCAAAAGTCAGATGCATCAGCCTCTCACGCGATGAAAAGTCAATCGCTTGTCACATTAAGTACATGTGACTGATTCATTCAATCGCAAGTTTTCAAAATTGAAATTCAAAGTAAATGACTGAAATTCGATAGCACATTAAAATAATTCTGTCACTTGATATAATAAAGGGTAAATAACAATCGTCATCGCTGAACTAAGACCTTTGTTTCAGATTTATCATGGAACTACAAAATGTTACAACATTTGTCATATTATTAACTTTAACAGTTAAAATAGACGGTGAAGAATTGAAAAACTAGTAGAGACCCTTGAAAACTTTACATTTGCCTTAGAAGCCTCAAAACTTTTATATATCACAATCAAACCACATTCTCAAAACTTTCAAGGATTCCATAAAACTTAACCTCTTTGGCCCAAACCTGCTTTATTCTTTCTATAGTTTATTTAAGCCTTTAGTGTTTCAAATTGGCATCGCCGTAGAAACTCATAACGATTTCTTGCCATTCATTAATGTGAGAAACAAAGTGATTAGAGTTGGCCATTGGAGCAAAAAATCCAAAAATCTTTCCAAGTTGCTTTCAGGCTTACTTTTTTCACTCAACTCTCATACCTGTTGGAGCAATAGATGACAAAAAATGACTAGAGTGAATGATGGAGAGGACCATAGGCAAGTTGACTGAGAGCTGGGATGGTAGGGACGACATATGGAAGCAGGGATGACTGTCAGAGAAAGGGCAAAGGAGGCCAAGGATTAAACGTGGGAGAATGAGGTGTCGTTGTACGCATTAACGTGTCAAGTCTAGTTTTTGGAAGCTAGATCAAATACCTATGGTGGCTGACAGGGAGGGGAATGGGGGACGACACAGTTGGATGCCCAATGTTCATCGATGGAAAAAAAAAGAATTGAAAGGAAGCAAAAAGGTAACTGACGATGGACAGCATGATCAACGGCAAAGAAGAACTTCCACTTCCCCCAATTGGCCTAGTTCTATATCCAAATGGGTGGATTGAGCAAGTTTAACCACTTTAGGCCTAAACCTCTCTTTTGGCCGCTGATATAATGCCGACTGATTAATTTGTTTAATCAGAAACAAATTTGGCTAGAATTCAACAGAGGATTTGGCCTTTTATTTATAAAATGAATTGGAATCACTTACCACTCTTAAGTCCTAACCGAAAACCTTCACATAAATACTCAAAAGATAAATAAAACCCTAATTATAATCATAGAAGGAAAATACTTGCTAAACCTCAATACAGATGAAACAAACATCTGAACGACGGCGAAGGTGAGAACCGGATAGGCAAGAAAGGGAGAGAAAGGAAGGAAGGCTGTTAGGGGAAAGTGTTTTGATTGTGAGATATAAAAGTTTTGAGGTTTTTAAGGCAAATAGAAAGTTTTCATGGATTAAAACTAATTTTTCTACTTTTTTTCTATCCATTTTAATGATTAAAGTTAACAATAGGACGAATAGTGTAACATTTTTATAGTTAGAGGATGGATGGTGTAATGTTATGTAGTTCCAGGATAAATCTAAAAAACTGGATCTTAGGTCGGGGACGACGGATGCTATTTACTCATATAATAAATTCAGTCACATATTCTTCATATTTTTTTTCTAGAAATAGATATATGGAAACATTCACACTCCATCTATTTTGCATTAATTGACCATTTTCCTTTTTTTGGTTGAAATATGACTTGAACATATTCATATTCATATGTATTGAAAATAAAAATGATATTTAGAAACTATAATCTTTAAATTTTTATTTTCATATAAAATATTCATATTTTTATAATAAATTTTAAAATAAATAAAATCATAAATTAATTATTGTGAATAGCTAAAGGGTTAATTTTTTTTGTGAAACGGAAAGAGTAAATATGTTGCGTAAACATTTATATAAATAAATGAATATACATAAACACTTATATATTGGCATAATTGTATGGTTATAATTAAGACTATGAAATAATTTGATACAATAAAATCAGTGACCAATACATAATTAGTAAATAGTATTTTTATTTTATGTGACTGAGATATGGTTGATGAATTTTTTTTTTTAATACATGCAATTGACAAGCAACTAAATGTGAAGCAACAAACACATTTAGTTGTTTGTCAGTTGCTAGCCCACATACTTGCCACTGGCATGCGACTGAGCAAGCTTGTCACTGATTTTTAGTAGCTTTATTCAGTCACTCCACCTTATTTTCTCTTCTAGTATATATAGTAGAATATTCAAATGGAAATTTTTTTTAATTAATTTATGTACCTATAACCTACACTTTCGACACTTATAATATCAAATTTAGGTATGTTCTATGTGTTGATATATATATATATATATATATATATATATATATATATATATATATATATATATATATATATATATATATTCTAAAACTTGTACATCTAAGATAGTATAATATTGATGTCAATACTGTATCATACCATTAGAAAAATGATACATTATCCAATACAAGTCGTAAAACCTTACTAGAAATTTAATCAAATTAAATAAAATGCATGTACGCATCTATTGTGATTGGATTTTTGTTGGAAAAAAATATACCCAATTTGTGTGCGTCATACTCCTATAATTACTATTATTCCCTCCCCAAAATATTATAACTCCCACTACGCCCCTTTCTTTATCTCTCCGACCTCACCTTTTACTCATTCACAACACCACATCTTGTTTGTGTCTCACCCTTTCAAGACATCACCTCCTGCTTGTGTCTTTTTTGATTTGCCATTTTGGGTGGCTAGTGATGTTAGGGAGTGGTGAAGTCTGACAATGTGGGACCACGAATCAAAGAGAACAAGCCTCATGAGAGCATCGTCAGTTTAAACGTCGATCTGCCACGACTCTGGCATCACTGCCAGCCGTCCACTCACCTATAGGCTTCCGTCACCATCGCCTTCAAACCACAATCTGTTGTCACTCAACCTGCTGTCTGATCTAGCTGCTTGTTGCAAATCTTATGCACATCACCATTGTTCTTGTTACAGCTCTCCTAGTAGGAAGCTCATTTAAGGTTTATAAATTAATAAATCTATAGTTCAACACCTCATTTTAAGTTATTTAGTAAGGTCAAGCAAGTTGATTAAGGTTTACTAGGTTCCAAGAAGATTATGACATCAAAAGATGTCCGGGGGTAAAATGGTAATTTTGCATCTCGAAGTGCCGGGATGAGTCTTGGGAGTTAAAAACATGTTTTAAAACCTAACCCTTGCCTAACACCCAATAATTTCATTAAGTGTTGGAGATTTGACCAAAATTTGACCTAAGGTTACTATTTTGGGGATAGGGTTTTTGACAAACTTAAGAAAGTTTGAGGGTTTAATGAGTTGAAAGCTTTTAAACTTGGTAAAGGTGGAGTGGCTACAACTATTGCTCATTTATTCCTTTCAAACCCAAGCTCCTTCTTTCTCCCTTGATTTTTCCCTCAATTCTTGCTCAAAACCAAGAGTTCTTGGTAGATTTTAAAGCTTTTTTGGATATATAAGCAATGGGTGGCTTGTTTCAAGGAGTTTTGTGTCTTGGAAGCTTGTAATCACGTTTTTCGGCTAGGTCCTTATTTTGTACGAGAAGTAACTTGATTCTTTTGTTGTTTCCTTATTTTTTTGGCCCTTGGTTATTTGGGTTTTGCTTGGTTGCCCTTGATTGGATGCCATAAACCTTGAATTGCTTGGAACCTAGGTGGAACTTAATGGAGCCATTTACTTAGAGTTGGAATGTTTGATCTTTGCTTGTAGCTCAGAATAGAGGTAAGGGATTTATGATTCATGTATATTTGATGTTTTTCATAGCTTGTCAGCTTGTTAAATTCAAATAGTTTGATAAATGGTATTAGTTTGTAGGTTGTGTTGATCATGGTGGACTAGTGTGTTTGCTTACTTGGATATATGTTTATGGTACTTACAAGCTTGGTAACAATGACGCATTATGGCCTAGTGTATGTGTACATGTAGGTTTGAGGCACATGAAGGCATCCTTAAGGCCATTGGAAAGCCTTGGAAGCCTCTAAAGGGGCTATGACATAAAATCTTGAATTTCTGGGCACAAAAAAGCTGGGGATGTGTTACCAAGCCCTTCATGACAAAATCAGTGTGTTTTGTACTTTGGCGACATGCCCCCATCAACTTTGACACTCGATAGTATTTTCTTCATAACTTTTCACTTAGGTGTTTGATTAAGGCGATTCAAGATTCCAGGCGAAGCTAAGAAAGAGCACTACCATTAAAATGCCTTCACCAAGCTTGGATTTTCCCAAGTTTAGATGTATTTTAGTTTAAAGTGATGGCTTGTTTGGTCACAATAGAGTACCATTAGTTGGGTGTCAGGTTTAGTATCTTTAGAATCCTAGTTAGGCTTTTAGATTTGAGGCTTTAATGTGAGAATCTTAGTGCACTTAGGTGAGTACCAAAGAACCTAGTAAATGAGTCCAACCATGGTCATTATTACTCCACTACTATGAACCAAGTAATGGTGGATAGGTATGTGCCTTGAGTAAAGTTTAGTGCACTTGTAGCCTTGGCAAGACTATTTGATGCATAAGTGAGAACTTAGTGCATTCTTAGTAAGTGTTTAAAGTAGAAGCTTAGTACACAAGTGATCTAAGTAAGTCTAAGGACTTAAGGCGCTTTGTGGAGGCTTAGTATACCTAGTGAGTTTCTCAGAACTCAAGCGAGGCCCATCCACTTTGTTCACCTGTACAACATAAGGGAGGTTAGAACTAGTGAAAGGCTAGTAAGTAAGGCTTGCTAGTAGACAAGACTTTGTCTTGTAGTTAAAGGATTAGGTAGAGGACAAGTCCCAAGGAATTGAAACATATGCACATAGGTTTAATCTCACACTATATGAGCTCACAATATATTACATATACATATAGATGTGTTGTCCTTAATGTTTTTCTTTGCAGGTTAAATACCTTTTACTGAGAACCATAAGATTTTCACTTTCTTAGTTTCATGTTGTGCAGATACTGAGGTTGATAGACCAAACAATCATTAAGGATTCTCGTGGTAGTTTTTTTTACTAGTATATTTCTTTAAGAATCCTTGATATTCTAGTTATTTGGCTACTTGAAAGTTAATTTGTTATTGTCCTAATTACAGTTTTCTTGGCCATAAAGGCTAGTGATCATGTGGAGAGTTATTCAGGCTTACCACTAGGATTCCTCATCTGAGGTGGAAGTTAGTTGATTGGATCTCAATAGAACTAGTTTTGTATATATGTGATGTATGATAATGGCTTCCAGTGTGTTTGAATAGAGTTATGGACTATAAGGTTGCCTTTAGGTGTAGGGCATAGTATTCTTTTGTTTAAATGCCCACATGCAATTAATTATGTGTAGGATTATTATGCTAACTCTATTGTGCTTTTGTATGCTTTGACTCTTTGAACAATGTTTGTATTGAAAAGCCTAGGCTATATGAATGTTTTATATTTTCTACTTGTCTAAGTCAAAGCAACACTTGCATGCATAATTGCATTTCTAGGTTAAATAAATAGTAGCATGAAGTGTTAACAATGAAGCACATAATTAATTAGCCAATCGCAACTAATATGAGACTTATTCTTATAGGTTTATTGGGTAGGGCCAAGTGGGGTCGTGTTAGTTCTTTTCACCACTCATCACTGATCCCGTTTGTCTTCAACTCGATGGCCCACAAATGGAGCTTAACCTTCATCGATGTTGACCTGTTGATGAACAAGACGAGGATTCTTCTGTGATCGGTGGGGCTTGCGATTTCTTCATCGCTAAGAGGATTGCGAGTGATTATGAGAAACCCAACCTATTTTAGAAGTTTTAAGCTTATTTGGTTTTAACCCTCAATGCTTTTACTTTGAACTAATTTTTTTCTAAATTTTATTTTTAATCTATTCATGGGTACAAATGAAAAAAAAATAATGTGGAAGAAGTTATAAAATTATTTACAAACAAAAATAATATTTCAGTATCAGTTCTGCGATATGATTTGTATATATGTGTCCTTATTTTGTACGTATTCATCACTTGTTTATCAAGTGTCATACATATCAATTACAATTCTCATAATTTTTTTGTACATGTCTTATATAATTTATACAAATCTTTCCTAACAAATATATATATATATATATATATATATATATATATATATATATATATATATGTATATCAGTTATTTGATTTGCCCATATCTCTAACCTTATCTATTTATCAAAGTTCATACATATCTAACATCAAATTTGTATATATCACAATTGTATTACTCTTAATTGAATTTTTATCCTAATTTTCATTTCATTTACAGAGATACAAATCTTGTACATACAATTATATATATCTATAACATATATTTGATCTCATTTGAACATATGTGCTATATATTTTGTACATATCTATCACTTGTTTTATAAATCGAGTTTTATACATATCTATTATCTGATTTGTGCATATCTTCAATTTTAGCGAGGAAATGAGATGTGATGTATTCAAAAGTTTTTTATGAGAGGTTGAACTCGTAAGATATCTGTGATCTCATTTGTACATATGTTATATAATATTTATACATATCATTCATTTTCTTTATTCATTAAGTTTGTATATATCCAGTATCTAATTTGTATATATATCTAGTTTTAGGAGACATAAAATTTAATTTGTTCACACTTGTTTTATGTTTTGAAACATAATGTTGGGAATCTAAATATATATGAATATAAGAAGTATGACATAGATTTGACTTACTCATTGGATTGGGTTGAGAGACCAATGAAATTTGCCACTGGAATTTGTGAAAAATACCGGAACTTCTGAATGGGTAGGACCGAAGTTTACGCAAATTTCAAGTACAACTTTATTCTGCCGAAAGCGGACCATTCACACAATCCCCATTTTCAACCTGACCCGATCGCAACACAGGCGTCAATGCTTCCTATTTAATTTGATTTGTCTACTGAATTGTCCTCTAATTAGTTTATAAAAAAGAATGTGATATCAAATTTTTTTTGGGCAGTGAATCTTGTACTGCCACATTGAATCTATTAAAGTTTTAATACACATTTTTTTAAGTATATTCAGCAGTTTCCTTGACAAACTACTGCACATAATTACAGACTAAAGTTATTATTTTGAATAGAATAGAAAATATGTGATTAATTTGGGATTTAGTGGAAAGGTGTTTTTTTTTTTTTTTTTGAAATGGAGCATCAAACATTATTTACAAGTTTTGACTTGGTATTATTTTTTTTATTTTCCTCCTGTACATCATCACATTACTACATACGTGTGTGAGAAAGCTAAGTGCCACCCAAGATTCTGGCAATATCCAACTCAATCTCACTGAAAAATCCACACCCAAATTCCTCATCTCCAAGGCCGACACTAATCTCATTCTGCCAATCCCACAACCTTGTAGCCTTGCCTTCTCCTAACCCATAGTTTTCACCGGCATCTGACCACGGCGAGTCGTTCACAATTGCCTCCGACCAAATGGCATTCATCAACCGCTCATCATCATCACCACCACCGTTGTCTGTATAATCCGACGGCCTAGGTTCGTCGGTTTCTATCAAGGAATTATTAATAGAATATTCAACGGACGATGAAACGTTCTCATGATCAACTGGACTACCGAGACAAGACAGGAGAGCTTGTTGGTTATCTTGCTCCAGTTGTGGGGCTGGCTTTGGAAGAGGCTTATGAGTCACTGGGTCGAGGCCCATCTTGATTAGCTTCTTTTTTATGTGGGTGTTCCAATGGTTTTTTATCTCATTGTCGGTCCTCCCCGGCAATCTCGCAGCTATTTTCGACCACCTAATACCAACATAAATTAATTAACGATGTGTTTAAAACTCCTACTTTCAAGTAAACAAGATATAATCATAATACCATCATTTGCATTTAATAATCTAGTAATATCTTGACGCGTTTTCTCATAAAATTTAGTTTTATGTGAACGAATATTTGTAGATGTAGCACTATTTTAATATATAACGTATGTAGAGAATAAAATTAGGAAAATAAAATAATGACCTATTCCCTAGGGCGGCATGGAGATCAATGACAAGCTGCTCTTCCTCAGGGTTAAGGAGTCCTCGCTTCAAGTCCGGGCGGAGGTAGTTGGTCCAGCGGAGGCGGCAGCTCTTGCCACAACGGCGGAGGCCGGCGAGCTTTGGGACGGCCCGCCAGCAGCATTGGCCGTGGGTGAGGATAAAATTGACCAATTTCCTGTCCTCTTCCACTGTCCAGGGGCCCTTCTTCACACCAAGCTTGTCGCAACAAGGCTGCCTCCCCATTGCAACAGCAACTACAGGACTAGGACTTGGGACTTGTTTTGTTTCTCAACAACACATCCAACGATCGCTCACCCACCTATATATACTCCTCATTTTTTACCATCTTTTTGGCCAAAATCATCATATCAACTTTGGGGTACAGAGTAGCAAACTGGCAACGCGTTTGTCTTTCGCGTGTGCACACTGCCCGATAATGTTTGGATGCTTCGTTCTTTGTTTTTTTTCGTTGGAAAAAATTATTAGGTCACTTTACTTATGGGAAAATTTTTTGTTTTATTCAACTTTTATTTTATAAACATGAGGGCACCACATTTTCTGAATTTTCATGAATTCTTCAGTGACATGAAAGATATCTAAAAATATAGTTTTCTATTTAACAAATGACTTCTCTAAATATTAAAAAATAGATTATTTCACCCCTTAAAACATGTTATCAGTTTTAAGGAAAAAAAATTATTCTATGGCTAAAACGAGCTTTTTTTAAATAAAAAAAATGTGCTTTCTTTTTTTTATAAAAAAAAATGGTGTTCCCCTCACTCTTGAGGTTTTCGCCAAAACGTAATGAATTTCAGGGAAATTATTGAAAATTGATTATTAATGATTGTTTTTTACTATAGTAATTATTTACTTGAATTATATATCAATTGAATCTTGCGATTTATGAAGCCCAAAAATTATTTTTAAAATAATCTTATAAAAATTGAGATTTCAAGCTAGCTAGGTAAGAAAAATATTATAAAAATTTTATTATTTTGAAAAGATTCTGATTAAAGTGATTATTTAGCTAAATAGAAATTTAACTTTCAAAGGAAAAGCTTTTTTAGGAAGGCATCCCGTCTTCCTGCCTTGGCTTCCAATCCATTTGATTGTATTAGGGTGATCCACACTTTTTTTTTCCGGTTTTGTATTAATTACATTTTCATTTCTAATATTTGAAAGCCCGTCTTACATTTTACTCCTTTTACGTTATCTGACATCAATTTTTAAATTTTTCTTAAAATTGTGTTCTATCTATTGTTCATAAGTTCTAACGTTTTAAGAATTTTAATAGTTAACCAACACTTAAAACTAATACTATCTGTTTTGCTTAAAACTAATACTATCTGTTTTGCACTTCTCTCTGTAAAAAGACGAACGTTTTTTCCCACTACACAGTGATGAGAAAAGTAAGAAATAGAAAAATACTTGAGATTTTATTCTAACTATATACTACCAATCCTATGTAATCCACACGTTAGAGTAAACTCTCATGACCCATTGATTTAAGTCAAGTCCTAGTTTTGGGGAAAAAATCTGCAGAATGTTGTTCTCTAACCGCTGTCTTCGAACTGATTTGAGCCATAACATTTAAAGGATCAAGTCTTAGATGATAAAGACACATAATTAATTCTCAATGAACATTTTCCGAAAATTTTTATCGTAAATGACATTTGAGACAAATAAGGTATTATGTCATACTGCGTACGTAAGTGTGAGAAAATTTGACTCAATCCGAAATTCTGGATCAATTCACCCGAGCTAAAATCTAACTTGACCAGATTTGATTAGAAAAGTCAATATCCCAAACTTGATTGCACCTAACATGACCTGAACCCTATTAAAGTAAAACCTGAAAAAACCTAAATTGGACTGAATCTGAAATGACTTGAATCCGACATAACCTGAACCCAAAAAGACTTGAGTCTAAACCCAACAAAATCTAATTTCTAAGATTTATTGAATTTATCCATGACTTTATGAGATTATCAGATTCTGTCTTATAAAATTACCAGATTTACCTCAAAATTTTCAATTTTGTTTAGGACTTTCTAAAATTCTTCAATTCACATCCAAACTCTTCCATTTCACTTACATTGACCTCAAATGACCTCTAGGGCTTCAATTCGCCTACACTGACTTCAAACCACTTCTAGGGCTCCAAGTTAGTACATAAACTAAATTAATTTCTATTTTGACCCCAAAAAATGATTCAAATTTCTAAAAAATTATAACTCGAAGTGACAAAATAATTTAAATGCATCTAATTCTACCAACTTCTTAAGTTTTAAAATGATCGGGTTTATAGTTTCATAAATCAAATTTAAAAAGTTTTGAATTAGGTATTTTTATTAAAATAATTGTATATTAATATATTTATATCTAGTTAAATTAAATTTTTTAGATTATTTTTTATGCCTAGTAATTTTTTAGTTTTGAGGTACCTAAATTTTAAAATTTTCATTTTAGTCCCTCATAAAAATTGCAACATGGGTCTCTAAACTTTTCAAATATTTGCATCAAAAATCAAATTTTTTAATTTAAATTTTAGCAAAATCTAAATAAAAAATTGAATTAATCCAGTTATTCCCTTTTATGCACCAATAACCCGATTAAACCCAAATATTAACCAGAAACTCAAATAACCCGATCTGAAATTACTCAAGATTGAAATTGACCTGATCTGAATTAAACTCGAACCTGAATAAGACTAATCCAAACCCGAAATCTACTCAAACTGAAATCGACCCCAAACCCAAATAACCTGACCTGAACACAAATTGATGTTAATCAAAGTAAACCTAAACATGAATGACCAGACTTTAACCCGACTTAACCTACCCAATTGCTATCAATATGCGTACGTACTCTTGCACCTAAAAATGTGGACACTTATTAAGAAAATATTGAACTCTCTTATATAAAATTCCATAGAAGCACTACAACGAAAAAGCAAATTAGAACCATAAAAATTGAACCAAATATAACTTAAACCTGTTCAATCATCAGGAGGTGGGTAGGGTCTTAAACTGGTTTTATTCATGGTTCTTGTACTGATTATTATAAATCTATCTACACCAGTTTAGTTAAAATTGAAATCAGCTCGAAGATCAAAGGAAACTGTCTTGTCTCATCGTCGTTCTCCAGGAACCCGACACTTTTCTCATCTCCCAAACAACACGTGATTCTATCTCTCATCCATTCCATCGTTTCTCTCTCCAACAGTGTTAATTCGGTTTTTGCCTATAATGATATTGGATCGCTCCTCCAGGTAATATCCATCGTGATGGAGTTGTTGAGATCCGAGCTTTTGTCGATCACCTCGAAGAATGTCGGCCATCGGCTCTCCGATCTCAATTTCCTTATTCGAGCTTTAACCATAAGTTGCAGAAATTGACCTTTGATTGATTTATTGTCCAGTTAATTTTTAGATATTATTGTCCAGTTAGTTTGATTTAGGTTCTCTTTATTATTTCTAGTTATCTTGTGGAAATTCGGTTCGTAGAGTCCTGTGCATCAACATAAGTCAAGTTTCTTTTGCTGAGTGGTTCAATTTCACGAAGCAATGAGACTTCTTCTCCACTAATGTATCTTCTAGGCAAATACGTTACTAGAATTTTCAAAATACGCAGTAACCTTCTAAAATAATAAAATATGGACAATTCACCCATTAAAAGGTGTAAAAGATAATGAGATTTCAAACATGTGTAAAAGAAAATGAAAATTTCAAACATGTCCAATTTTGTTCTTATTTAATTTGATTTGATTTAAATCGAATATACTAAAGTTTAATTCTAACCAAATTTTTATTATCCTAAGTGATTTAATCCTTTATTAACTTTTTAGAGTAAATAATTAAAGTGGAGCTAGGGTGATGGGGCTTTTATTTTTTTTATGCATGGCTACACAAAGCAAATTCCTTCTCTAGCAGCAATTCATTTTGGGTGTGTCCATATTAGTACGTGTTAAGGCTCTCTAGACCAAAATTAGTATATGCAAGGTAAGATTAAGTTTAAACTTAGAACTTTTATTTGCACACTAAGCAATTTGGTTGGTAAATTAATATAGTGTAGAATTGATAATATGGTCATTCGAGCAAAGCTAAGTCACAAAGGGCAAAATCATAATTTTGTTGAGAAAACTCCAATTTTAAGTCATGAATGTGTTTGGACCATGGAATTAAAGATTTTGAAGAATGTTTATAATTCCTAGTTCAAACTATATTGGTGAAGTAAAAGAAAAAATTGGGACCTAATTAATACAATTGAAAAAAGTTAAGGGATCAATGAGAGGTTAGAAGCGGATAAGAAGCAAGCATGACTTCTTCTCGCTCATTTGATTGGTTCAACAATGTTTCTAGCAGACCCTAAGCTCCTAAGCTTCCTTCCAATCCATTTCTTGATGAATTGAAACTTCCATAAGTGTTTCTTGGTGCAACAAGTTGGGTTGAGCTCAAGGAGGCAAATAATCATGTTTTTCTTCTTGGTAAGCTTCAATTGTTGGATTTGGATTAAGATTTAGGTGTTACTAATTGAATTAAGGCTTGAGTGAGTTATATGATTGATTCCTAAGCTTAAATTTATCTTATAAAGGTTGAATAGTAAGCTACAAGTGTGATTGTGCTAAAGTAGTTCAAGGATGTAGTTTGTGTTTCACTAAAGGGATAAGGGCATGTAAATGAAGTTTACAGGTGTTTTGATCATAATATGATAATATTTCATGTGTTTTATGCTTAGGCAATTCATTTTGCTGGGGTAGAACCAAGACTATATTGATTTACAAAAAATTGGTGCAAGTGTGCTTTGTGTGTGCCTAAGAAGTTTGAGACTTGTGATCTTGTAATTGGTAAGGGATTTTTGCATGTCCAAGTGTTTAATTTATGCATGTGCATGTGTTCTAGCATGTATGAAAGTATGGCAGTTGGTTAATGTATGAATGGTTCAAGTTTGATTGCAAAAGGAAGCAAAATGAGCACTAAAGTGTGAAAACAGAGGAGCTGCATAATGAGTTTTGGTCATTGGTGACACGGCTCCATTGTGCCTTTATCCCCAAGTTAGGGCAGCCCTAAGGGTACTTTAATGCATCATTTTGAAGCCCGTACCCTTCTAAGATGTTTTGAACCTTTGATTGAGTTTTAAAACTATTCTTAAGGCTATAAAAATGCATTTGTTAATAAGTTAAGAGATGGTTAAGTGATAGCTTAAGGACCAAGGAAAATTGTTGGTACCTTAATTAAGAAAGCTTATGGTGCTAAGCACCCATAAGAAATTTTTAAGCCACAAGGGCACCCTAACTAAGCTACCTAACTTAGTAAGTTAAATTATCAAGTTGGACTAAACTCCTGTGCAATTTGATAGGGGAAATAAGGTAGCAAGCTAGGCTTGCTAAGATAAGATTAAATTCTTGTAAGATTAAGATTAGGATGAAGATGGATCCCCATTATAAGACTCAACTATTGGCCATTAATTAAGATCTCATGATGTTCTGAGCTCACATTAAGAAACATTATATATTATTATTTATATAATTGAATGTCCTAAATATTTATTTTACAGATATTAATCACTTATTGAGAATTATATTAAATTTTCACCCTTCTATGTGTCACATTATGCAGATTCTACTAGTGTGAATCCTAGCACTCAGTGAACGGGTTGCTAAGGAAGTTCTTGTTGCAGATATGGAGTAATTTGAAGCACATTTGATTCTAAGTTATTTGGTTGGCTAATTTATATACTAACTAAGTGTGTAATTATGGCTTTCGAAGTTATAGGCTAAATACACAAAGAGGTTGAGTTCTTATCTTTAAAGGTATAAGCTCAGGTGATGAATTCATTTTGAGATCTCAGATTATGGCTATGTAAAAATATGGTACTTGTGTACTGAATGGCCTATAATATGAATTATTTTTTGCCTAAACTTTGGTGTATGTGTATAGTAATTGTTGCTTTTGGATGTACATGAAAGTTGTGAATATACATAAAGTTGATGCTTGAAGCTTAATCAAACTTATTTTAGAACTTCGATACCTAGTTTTATGTTTTTCTTCTTTACCATGTCATGACAATTACTTGAACGTTTTGTGTTTTGTAAATTGAAATTGCCAAAGTTAAACTTGTATAATGTAGATGCTAGGATAATAAACTAGTAGCACATGAGCTTTAATCCATATAAGCATTAGCTTAGCCAAGTGCAGTTAAGAGCAGGACTACAAAATCCCAAGTAAATTAATGATCCGAGATTGGCAACACACTGGTGTAAGTCAAGAACTCTTACAACAAGCCTCTAATAATTGTGACTTGTTTCCTAAAGAAGAAAACTGATTATACATTTATGTCAAAAAATATATTAGTGCATGATTTATCCTCATGTGTTTCCAAAAAATGCAAAAAATGTTTTCTATAAAATGGCTCGATTTTAAGAAGTTCAAAAATACGTTAAAAGTATATTTTTTAATATGTTTTTTAGGTTTTTATATTAGAAAAATTATAAAAAATAATAAAATTTTCTAAAAAATAAAATTAAACGTATATTGTATTTAATTTAAATGTCATTGATTTCAAATTAAAATAAAAGAATAAAAATGAAGATAGCCATTCTGAGCAATCAGAACCAAATTGGGAGCGTTGGACACGCGTAGGCAGTGAAGGTGGAAGTGGAAATGCAAGGGAGGAGGGGTGTGAACAGAAAGTGGACCCAACCAACCATGAAAATGAGTCGATGAAAGGAGCGTTGGACCTAAACTGAAGAAAGCAAAGCCAGAATGAATAAATTTAGTGTGTCCGCCTCCACTGGGTGCTTCTGGGGCCCAATCAGCTCTTCCAATAGCGCTCTTCCATCTAAGCGCAACCTTTGTGCGTCCCTTCTTTCATCCTTTTCGCTTTATTGATTTTTTTTTTTATATTTTGAGTTGTGTATTTTTCATTTCATACTTTTATTCTCCAAATTTCGCATTTTCCAAATCTAACTTAAGCATTCCATCATCTTTTCGTCAGCCCTCCCAAATCCATTAGGGTATGAACGGCCTACGTCCCTCGCTCACAAGTCACAACTTAGAGGACGGGGTAATTGAAATTTCAAAGTCTTCATACATTTATTGTATTTTAAAAGAGATGGACTGGTATACATGCAACCCAAATTCTCTACATACCGTGCATTTACTTTTGTGGCCAAAAGATAACCTAAAATATATATATATGTCACCCCTACTACAACACAATTCTCTAAAAACCCTTTTTTTTTTCTTTGATCAAGTCTTGGAACTAACTTTATAAGTCAAGACAGAACAAAATACAAAGCATCCAGAACATCTCTTTTCACAAGTTAAAGTCAACAAATTACCTCTCTGCTCTGCAGGTGCTCTTAGCTCTGCTGGTGGACCAGGTTTAGGCCAGCTCTCCATTGAAGATGAGCCATACAGGGATTTAAAAGACCATTTCATTGGTGAATAAGGGTAAGTATGAGCCAGATAAAACCGAAAAGATTGAATTATATTTAAATAAAATAATTTAATTTTTTTTCTAGCTTGGCTAGTTCGGGTCAAAACTGAATTGTATATTCAGTTATTGGATCGGTTATTTGATCATACACTTATAATTGAATTGATCGGATAGTAATAAATATTTTATTATTATCCATAATGATTCTATATATATATAATTACTTTTTACTAATTTTTACCATTATCTACATTGACCAAATATATATAAAATTATTTCTGACTAATTTTGGATAATATATTATATATCTCTTTTTAATTTTAGGTATGAGAGGTAAAAATTTTTAATATGTATTTTATTATTTTTATTTATTATGTTTCTAGGTTTTAGAGAGAGAACTAAATAAAATAAAATATAATTCAAACATTTTAAATTGGTTATAATATGTAATTTGGACAATTTGGATATATTTTATAAAAATAAAAAATTAATTAAATTATTATATTCAAATTAATTCCAAACTGAACCAATTAAATGCTAACTGTAAACTTATCAATTCGTCATTTTCACGGACAGTAAATCCGTCATCTTACAATTCTCTACAATTGCTTGAATTAATTACTTGAGCCAACAAACAACACATATAAATTAAATCTTTGCCTCACGCTAAAGCAACTTTTTAACGCATCATCATATCTAAATGTTCAATAAATCCAAAATATTCTTTAAGTTAGGGGAGTTGCTTAGTACCTCAAATTACATACACACAACATACATACATTCACACATGAGTAAAAAGTTAAGGAAGAATGAATAATAATATTGAACGCTGGCCCTTTCAGGTAACAACCACACAAGCAATAATCATTAGACCAAGGTTTTATTTGTTAAATTTTATATAGTTGCTGTAACTTATTATCGCCTAGTACATTGATTGTAGAGTCAATATATAAGATTTGCTAACGTAACCGATTTTTAATTTCAATGAATCTGTAATTGATGATTTTACTTCATGAAATGGGATAGGACCTAGTAAAAGAAATGTAAGGAAAAGTACAACTAAAGCCTGGAGGTCAACTAAATGCCAAATTTTCAGTGAGGCATTTATTAATGGAGTAGAGTAGTGGTTTTTTGCCTTAATAATTAAGTTTATGACGTATGGTGAGAGTGGCATAGTCGTCATCTATAAAATTTTAAAAGAAAGGAGTAAATATCAAAATAAAACCCGGATTTAATCGATTTAAATGAATGTTTAGCAAAACTAGCTAGATTAATAATCTTTGGAAGAGGACAAAAAGGACAACAAAAAAAAAACGTGTGGTTGCGACTTGCGAGCGGGTTATGGTGGGTAGACGTAGGCTCGGAGTTGGCCTCGGAACTTGGAGATACTAACAAACCAAAGGGAAAGTTAAATTGCTTTTATGAAGGTTACTATAACCTATAGTTGTCGCCTTTATTTTTTAAAATATATATTAATTTTTAATTTTTTATATTATTTAATAATAATTTTTAAATTTATAATTTAAATTATATGGTAGTCATTTTTCAGCAATCTCAGTCTCTTTAATATTTTTTTAATAGTTAATACATATTTTAAATTATTAGTTTTTTTTCTGTAAATATATTTTTCTTCCTATAAATACATATCAGTATTTTTTAAATGTCTGTTAGCTGTAAAAAAAAATCTAATATCTTAAAATTATTGGAACATGGTTATCAAATAGTTTAATTTAGGGTTTTAGAAGTTATTGTCGGATACTATAAATGAAATAGGGATAAAGTGTATATTTTTTAAAATACAGTAGCCAAAATGTAAGTTAAACCAAACCACAATGAAGCTTTTGTAATTTACCCTAAATTCTCTACCCAGATATGTCAGGAACATCTACCCCTACTTTATCTCCTACTACTTCTATTAGATCTACCTCTTCATCTCACTTGGATTCTCTCTGTGAATTCAAGTATCTTTCAGATGATGAGAAGATCCCTCTTACTGATCTTCCCCTCATCAACCCTTATAAAGCTTTTACCAAACCTTCCCATTCTCTTACTCGTACAGTAAAAAATATAGTTTCTCCTACTCGGAAGCATGTAAAGGAGTATGTCCAAGCTACAAAGTTTGACCAACATACTCTTCCTGCAACATCCAAAGAACAGTATGTCACACTGGAGATCCCTCCTCACTTTCCACGACAATGGACAGCTGAAGGTTACACCCATCTCCATTTTGGTGCTGTTCGCCTTGCTCTCACCTACCATGGGAGAAAAGGATTGCCAGTTACTGCTCGTCTCGCCTTGCTTGATTCTCGATATAAGAAGTACAAGCATGCCTGCATAGGCACTGTCGAGACCACTCTCAACGCCGGTACAATCCTTATGACGTTCTTCCCCAATTTCTGTATGGCTCTTCAAGATCCACATCTCCTATCAGCTTTGAAGATCCAAATCCAGATAACTGGTGCAGAACAAGTCTCTACCACCCTGGCATCTACCCTGCATTACCAGATGGCATATAGAGTCCAGAATCATGCTCTTGATTTCTCTATGCCCAACATGAACAACGATGCCTTGTATCTGTCTGTGGATACAACCCATGTTCCGAACGAGACATATGTCCCTCAGCAAATACCTCGTGAAGAACTCCAACGACTGATCCCTGCCTCTTGGATATCTGCATATGAATCTCTCCATCAGCAGACAGAGCCAGTCCAGTCAAAGAAACCCATTTTCCTTGACCGAGGAAATGGGCAGACGGAAATCTTCTTCCAAAAAGAGGAACCGTCAGAAGACACTGATGTCTTCTCCACTCCTGCAGTCCTTACCTTCATCCGGGAGCCCGTAGAATACCTGCAAATACCAATTGAGTCTTTTGACTCTCTAGGTAATCCAGTCTATTCCTTCAAAGACGAGAAAGGTCATAAATATTTCGATATTTGTGATTGTTCAGACTGTTACCAATCTCCCTATGATGATGAAGAAACTACCAAGAAGATGAAGAAGAAAAAGCCTAAGAAGAAATCTTCTCAGCATCTTCTTGAGCAACGTTATAACCAAGGTGATCCCGAAGTCGGATTACTTGGAGAACACTCTGGCAAGTATGACTACTATGTCCTCTACTCTCAGAAGGAACAAACTACGGATGATATCTTCACAACTCCTGCTGAACCATTTGAACTTCCACCTCCATCACCAGAAGTTAAGATGCCATGTCATCCTTACTACAAGAAAGCCATCAAGCAACTCAGGAAGGAACAACCTCCTTGTTTCATTCCTGAAGTTAATGTTTTTGAAAGTGCTCCTGAAGACTTTCCCCCTCTTGCATTCAATGATCCTTCTACCTCAACAAAGCACTCTTGGAAGGTACCCCAACCTTCAACAGTTGATTCAGAAGGAAGACGAAGGGAAACCTCAGCTGCTGAACAAGTTCTCAATTGGCAATCTGAGAACATGGTATCTCAGAACAAAGTCCTCAGCAGAATCGAGCACAACCAAGTCCGCTTGGAGCAAAAGATGGATCAAATGATCATTGATCCATTAACACAATGTCAGCAACGGATCAACTACCTCCACCAGGAGATTCTTGGCCTCATAGCCCGACATGAAAACTCTACGGCTCAAGAACAAGAGATCCAACACTTGAAGGAACAGCTCAGGCATCTTCAGGCCCAGCAACAACAGCCTAAGTACCCTGAATCCTTTTCCTCAATATTCCATTCGCCTGACCCATTCAGAATAAGCCCAAGCCCAGCTTACCATCCTCCTTCTTCTAGAGGTATCTTTAAACCTCTGCCAGCTCTCATTTCTAAACCAGCCTATCAACCTCCCAGGCCTCAACCCACTTGGCCCAGTTCTCCTACCTGGTCCAGTTATACTCCGGCCCAAACTCCTAATCCAGATAGAAAACAAAAAGGCCCAGCTTATCCTCAAAAACCCATCAAGATCCAAGAACCTTCACACCAGACATGGATGGCCCAGTCCAATCCAATTCTTGGATTCCTTGACCAACAGATACAGCAGCCTAGTTCTCCTTCTGCTTATGCGGTCCAACAAGACTTAAGTTCTACCTCATCAAGCGAATATGAAGAAGATGATTCTTTCTCAACTTCTTCCTCAGAGGCTCAAGTCTACATGGCCCAAGGAGCTACTAGCCATGCTCAACCAGCTGAGTCAACTACAACTGATGCTGGAACTCAACAAGCCCAGCCTCCGCCTCAGCAACCACCTCCAGCTCCTCCGCCAGGACCTCCTCCTGGACCACCACCTGGTCCTCCTCAACAACCCTTTGTCCAAATGGATGAAGATCCTCCGGTGGTAAACCTTGAAGCTGCTTAGCAACCTCCTTCGCTAAATGTCACATTATCTCTCGAAGGAATTCCAACAGCTAAGTGGCATGAGAAATTTCTTGAATTTCATGCCTGGTGTCTCACTCAACTACAGCGAGAAGGTGCTACTCATTTCAAGGTCATCTGCGCCTTCATAGCTGGTATGTCCGGTATCCTCAAACATTGGTTTATGAGTATTGGAGAATACCGCCAGCTCGAATTAGCTCAGACACCAACAACTACAGAGTTCGTTCTCAAGCTATACAAAGAATTCATTGGTGAACCAGAAGCTCTTCTGGATATAGCTAGAGAAGAATTCTTCAAAATGAAGTGCTGCTCGTATAACCGAAAAGATCTTGAGAAGCACTATGAAAGTATGCTCAGACGCTTCTACCTACTCTGCACTGGCTACGAAGCAGACAACAACCTGAAGCAAGCATACTTAAATTCTGTGCCAGACACAATTGGCCAGGAAGCTCTTCGCATCATACAGCAGAGTGGACAAGCCTTCAAAGATTATTCTTTTGGTAAACTCCACCAAGTCCTTATGATGGCCCTCAGAAAGCTGTGCAACACTCACTCCTTCTTCAAGGATTTCAACCAGTCTCAAAGCCTGTTTGATAAAGCATGCCAGCAACCTGAATTATCAATCAAGTGCAAAGACAAAGGCACTTGTAACTGCAACACCACTCGGAAGAAACACCATCGACGCAGAATCTATTCTCCTGATCGCCCTCATCGACTCAGAAGAAAGAAGAAAAGATTCTTCCGATACAAGAAGAATAGCGGCAAATTCAAAAGATGTTTCATCTGCCGACAACCAGGACACTTTGCCAAAGACTGTCCTAAGAAGAACAACAAGTCAAAGAAGAAAATGGCGCACACCATTTCCCAAGTCACTGGTGCTGATCTTTCCAATGACGACATGGAGTCCATTTTCTCAGAAACTGAAGATGAGGCATCTGGCCTCTTTGCTATTGAAGCCTACTCCTCAGAGTCTGATTCTGATCCAGAGAAAGCTTCAATATACACAGTTCAGATCTCTCCGATGCAGTCCTCCCTCTTTGCTGCTTAAGTCATACCTCAAGCCAAGATCAACATTCTCCTGGATAAATATGCAAAACCTATTCCGGTGATTGCTCTGTTTGATACTGGTGCCACAAACACCATTGTCAATCCTTCCCTCCTTCCAGAAAGAATGTGGCGACCTTGCAATGAAAGATTCCGAGCCGCAAACGGTGTCTTCTATGTCACCAAGATAAGTAAGCCAATCCGGATCAAGTTCTCTCCTACAAAGTACGTAGTTACTACTGTATTTGGTTATAACCATGGCAGAGATATGATCCTTGGCTTCGACATCATCAAGAAGATATCAGTTCATAAATGGACTGATAAAGGTCTGCAACTTCACAAGTTTTTCCTTCCATGGACAACAACTCCAAGACTTTACTCAACAGAAGGAGAAGCTCTCTCAGCAAGTCAGATTCAGTCTGAAAGTGACCCAGTGTATGGCACAATCATGCAAGCTCTCATCCAGCAATCCTGTGCTGAGTCACATGCTGAGTTCGAACAGAAGCATCCTCTTCCCCTTTGGAAGAATCCCAAGTTCTTCATCGAAATTCCTTTCAAGAAGAATGAGGATGTAAACCCAACTAAGGCTACCCATGCGGGAATGAGCCCAGAGGAGAAAAAGATGGCGATTCATGAGCTGCAAGAGCTCAAGGCCCAGAACCTCATTGAGCCCAAAACCTCTTCGTGGGCCTGCCAGGCCTTCTACGTCAACAAGCATTCAGAACAGAAGAGAAAGAAGCCTAGGCTTGTTATTGATTACAAGCCCCTGAATGAGTTTGTTGCTGACGTCAAGTTTCCGTTACCACGGAAAAATACTCTCTTCGCCAATCTGACAAATGCCAAGGTCTTCTCCAAGTTTGACCTTAAGTCTGGCTTCTGGCAATTGTCAATCTCTCCTCCAGACAAATACAAAACTGCCTTCTGTATCCCAGACCACCATTACCAATGGACGGTGCTTCCTTTTGGTCTGAAGACGGCACCCTCATTGTTCCAGAAGGCTATGATCCGAATCTTCGAGCCGATACTGCAGTCGGCCCTTGTTTATATTGACGATATTTTATTGTTTTCCCCTTGTACAGGTACCCATTTGAAGTTATTAGCTCAGTTTGCTCAAATAGTTAAAGATAATGGAGTAATGCTCTCTCAAAGCAAGATGGTCCTTGGTCAGACTTCCATCGAATTCCTTGGAGTCCAGATCAAAGATAGCAAGTACCATCCTCAGCCGCATATTGCTACCAAAATCATGAACTTCCCGGATAATCATCTCACGAGACGACAAGTCCAGCAAATTCTCGGCCTTGTCAATTATATCCGCGAGTTCATTCCGAAGCTATCCTCCATTCTCCATCCTTTACACGTGTATCTCAGAAAGACCTCTCCACCATGGTCCGACCTCCACCGACGAGCTATCCTCAAGCTTAAAGAAGTGGTTCAGAATCTGCCACCACTCAAGATTCCCGACAAAGGAAAAAGGATACTCCAGACGGACGCATCAGACGAATACTGGGGAGCGGTCCTCCTTGAAGAGATCAATGGAGTCCGACACATATGCTGCTACAACAGTGGAGAATTCAAAGAGTCAGAAAAGCACTACCACTCCACCTACAAAGAAATCTTGGCCGTTAAACGTGGGATTGAGAAGTTCCAATTCCACCTCATTGGTCACCATTTCCTTGTCGAGATGGACATGTCAGCATTCCCCCGAATGATGAACTATAGGCAGAAACAACTTCCTAATTATCTGCTGCTTCGCTGGCAACAATGGTTCGTCCGCTTCAACTTCGACGTCAAGCATATAAAGGGCACCTCCAACACTCTTGCTGATATCCTGAGCAGACCTTCAAAATCCTTCCTCAAACCTCCAAAGCCTCCAAAACCAAAAATCTGAAATGGCCTCTTCATCCTCTTCCGATCCCCCAGTTTTTAACAAGGATGAAAATCTCCCGGTTGATGTTGAAAGATATGAGCATCAGTCCTTCACCTTCACCCAGAGACACAGAGTCTTCCACTATCATGTCTCCCTCATTGAGAGGTATCGTTTCGATGACTGCCCTGTTAAACCTGTTGGGATTCATCCCCAATTTCCTTTCGCTCATCTCTTCTCCATCCCTGATGTTTTTTCTTTCCCTCCATCAGCTCTTTGTTTTTTCTGGTACCTATGCTCTGTTCATACCATAGGTATTATTTTTAATATTCCAGAACTTCACCAACTTCTCTCCTACTCCACAAATTTCCATTCTGATTTCTCTTCAGACCTTTCCTTTTTTCTCTCCTGGTTTGATCCAATCTGCACATGGATTGACCTCCTCCATAAATCCTATAAAGACCTTAACCCTGCTATCCCAGACCGCCGAATAGGCTACCAGCTAAATAATATTTCCCCGGCTAATTCCTGTATGAATTATGGAGTTAGTCATGTTATATTTTTCTTTCACCGTCCTATTACTTTTAATAAGTCAGCTTCAGGTTTGAAGTTCATCCCTTCTCCCTCCTACCACCATTATAAAAACCTGGATTTCAACCTAGCTCAAGTCCCATGGCAACGACACTCTGAATACCGAGCCTTCTTGAGAACCGCCTACCGATACAACCACACTGTCTTCTCAATGGAGCTCTGGCCCCATGATTCTCCTGAATGGCCATCCTATCCAATGGACTACCAAGAAATGATCCATGAAGCTCTCCAGTCTTTTGATGATCTTCAGCGTCTTCGCCGTCACAAGGAACGTCAAGAAAGAAGCATAGCTACTCAAAAGGTTATAAATCAGATCAACTGCCCTGCTCCGACTCCTTCTTCGCCACTGATCATTGAAGAAGAAGAAGACGAAGATCTCCCGTTAACCCAGACAAGCGAACACCTTATCATGCCTGACTGTGGTTGCGGATTCATCTGCATTCACTGGAAACGTCTCAATGGACCTGACCCAGATGACCCGTCAATGGATGATCCATATTTCTGGCGCGAAAGACAATCTCAGAGTGACTCTGAAGATTCAAATCATAACTGGCCCCTGGACCCACATGCTTATCCAGAGCCTGCCTTCAGAGACAACACAGAATACTCGCCTGACCTTATCAATAGGTCAAAATTTCCACGTAGACATCCCTAGGATGCTATCCAGCTGTCTTCCACAAGCCTTACAGCTGTCCTAGTTAGTGTGTGTAATAATAGCTTAGTGCGTGTAACAGTGTAATGTCGGATAGTGGCCTGTCACTTCCGGTCTAGCATTATCAGTTTTAGTCGTAAGCTCTTACGTCACTAAGTTTGTTTGTTTTCTCTTCCTCCGCCTATATAAGGAGGTCTCATTACTCTTGTATGATATCCTGAATCTGGGAGCTAATATAGAACTCCTTTCTTACTTCTCTCTCTATGATCTTATATTCTCACTAGAAAATTCTGGTTAAAGGGTGAGGCAGAAGTTCTTAGTCTCTCAACTCTGTCCGATAATCTGAGTTACCACCTTCGTGGATCCTCTCAGGTTTAGATCATCTTCAAGCTTATGATAATTAAGCTTGAAGGCAAATGATGACTTAGGAGTTGCCACTCTGTGGATCCTCTCTTCAAGTCGTCCTCTGCCTTCAATCATAATTGTTGTAATCTACCGGTCTCGATCCCCGGTGATATGTCCGGATAATCCAGTAACGTGTTTTTCAAATATGTTTTTCAAAGGTTTTTCAAAAGATCTTCAGAAAAGATTTATTTGTGTGGAAAAGTCCTGGAGAATGCCTCCTGGAACTCTGGTGCTCGGGGCCTGATGCTTATGGAAAAGTTGGCTAGAGCTTATGAGTTCATTGTGTGTTCTTGGACTGTATCACAGTTAATCTTTCCTGTTGATTTCCAGAATCCTGCGATTCTGCTTATCTTTGGTATATTGGGCTGGAAACTGTCTCGTGCCACGGTAAAACGTACCATAGAGCAATTCTTCGGAAATCTCTATGGAGGGTCTGGCTGAATAACAATGCCACGTACCAAGATTAAACCTTGTTTTCAAATGATTTTAAGAAAGATTAGTTACTGGACTACCTCGGAACCCATTTGGTATCAGAGCCATTTGATTGTTCTACTTCCATACTCGAGTTGAGTTATTAAGAATTTCTTGCTGATCCCTTAACCCAGATCTACCCAGATATGTCAGGAACATCTACCCATACTTTATCTCCTACTACTTCTATTAGATCTACCTCTTCTTCTCACTTGGATTCTCTCTGTGAATTCAAGTATCTTTCAGATGATGAGAAGATCCCTCTTACTGATCTTCCCCTCATCAACCCTTATAAAGCTTTTACCAAACCTTCCCATTCTTTTACTCGTACAGTAAAAAATATAGTTTCTCCTACTCGGAAGCATGTAAAGGAGTATGTCCAAGCTACAAAGTTTGACCAACATACTCTTCCTGCAACATCCAAAGAACAGTATGTCACACTGGAGATCCCTCCTCACTTTCCACGACAATGGACAGCTGAAGGTTACACCCATCTCCATTTTGGTGCTGTTCGCCTTGCTCTCACCTACCATGGGAGAAAAGGATTGCCAGTTACTGCTCGTCTCGCCTTGCTTGATTCTCGATATAAGAAGTACAAGCATGCCTGCATAGGCACTGTCGAGACCACTCTCAACGCCGGTACAATCCTTATGACGTTCTTCCCCAATTTCTGTATGGCTCTTCAAGATCCACATCTCCTATCAGCTTTGAAGATCCAAATCCAGATAACTGGTGCAGAACAAGTCTCTACCACCCTGGCATCTACCCTGCATTACCAGATGGCATATAGAGTCCAGAATCATGCTCTTGATTTCTCTATGCCCAACATGAACAACGATGCCTTGTATCTGTCTGTGGATACAACCCATGTTCCGAACGAGACGTATGTCCCTCAGCAAATACCTCGTGAAGAACTCCAACGACTGATCCCTGCCTCTTGGATATCTGCATATGAATCTCTCCATCAGCAGACAGAGCCAGTCCAGTCAAAGAAACCCATTTTCCTTGACCGAGGAAATGGGCAGACGGAAATCTTCTTCCAAAAAGAGGAACCGTCAGAAGACACTGATGTCTTCTCCACTCCTGCAGTCCTTACCTTCATCCGGGAGCCCGTAGAATACCTGCAAATACCAATTGAGTCTTTTGACTCTCTAGGTAATCCAGTCTATTCCTTCAAAGACGAGAAAGGTCATAAATATTTCGATATTTGTGATTGTTCAGACTGTTACCAATCTCCCTATGATGATGAAGAAACTACCAAGAAGATGAAGAAGAAAAAGCCTAAGAAGAAATCTTCTCAGCATCTTCTTGAGCAACGTTATAACCAAGGTGATCCCGAAGTCGGATTACTTGGAGAACACTCTGGCAAGTATGACTACTATGTCCTCTACTCTCAGAAGGAACAAACTACGGATGATATCTTCACAACTCCTGCTGAACCATTTGAACTTCCACCTCCATCACCAGAAGTTAAGATGCCATGTCATCCTTACTACAAGAAAGCCATCAAGCAACTCAGGAAGGAACAACCTCCTTGTTTCATTCCTGAAGTTAATGTTTTTGAAAGTGCTCCTGAAGACTTTCCCCCTCTTGCATTCAATGATCCTTCTACCTCAACAAAGCACTCTTGGAAGGTACCCCAACCTTCAACAGTTGATTCAGAAGGAAGACGAAGGGAAACCTCAGCTGCTGAACAAGTTCTCAATTGGCAATCTGAGAACATGGTATCTCAGAACAAAGTCCTCAGCAGAATCGAGCACAACCAAGTCCGCTTGGAGCAAAAGATGGATCAAATGATCATTGATCCATTAACACAATGTCAGCAACGGATCAACTACCTCCACCAGGAGATTCTTGGCCTCATAGCCCGACATGAAAACTCTACGGCTCAAGAACAAGAGATCCAACACTTGAAGGAACAGCTCAGGCATCTTCAGGCCCAGCAACAACAGCCTAAGTACCCTGAATCCTTTTCCTCAATATTCCATTCGCCTGACCCATTCAGAATAAGCCCAAGCCCAGCTTACCATCCTCCTTCTTCTAGAGGTATCTTTAAACCTCTGCCAGCTCTCATTTCTAAACCAGCCTATCAACCTCCCAGGCCTCAACCCACTTGGCCCAGTTCTCCTACCTGGTCCAGTTATACTCCGGCCCAAACTCCTAATCCAGATAGAAAACAAAAAGGCCCAGCTTATCCTCAAAAACCCATCAAGATCCAAAAACCTTCACACCAGACATGGATGGCCCAGTCCAATCCAATTCTTGGATTCCTTGACCAACAGATACAGCAGCCTAGTTCTCCTTCTGCTTATGCGGTCCAACAAGACTTAAGTTCTACCTCATCAAGCGAATATGAAGAAGATGATTCTTTCTCAACTTCTTCCTCAGAGGCTCAAGTCTACATAGCCCAAGGAGCTACTAGCCATGCTCAACCAGCTGAGTCAACTACAACTGATGCTGGAACTCAACAAGCCCAGCCTCCGCCTCAGCAACCACCTCCAGCTCCTCCGCCAGGACCTCCTCCTGGACCACCACCTGGTCCTCCTCAACAAACCTTTGTCCAAATGGATGAAGATCCTCCGGTGGTAAACCTTGAAGCTGCTTGGCAACCTCCTTCGCTAAATGTCACATTATCTCTCGAAGGAATTCCAACAGCTAAGTGGCATGAGAAATTTCTTGAATTTCATGCCTGGTGTCTCACTCAACTACAGCGAGAAGGTGCTACTCATTTCAAGGTCATCTGCGCCTTCATAGCTGGTATGTCCGGTATCCTCAAACATTGGTTTATGAGTATTGGAGAATACCGCCAGCTCGAATTAGCTCAGACACCAACAACTACAGAGTTCGTTCTCAAGCTATACAAAGAATTCATTGGTGAACCAGAAGCTCTTCTGGATATAGCTAGAGAAGAATTCTTCAAAATGAAGTGCTGCTCGTATAACCGAAAAGATCTTGAGAAGCACTATGAAAGTATGCTCAGACGCTTCTACCTACTCTGCACTGGCTACGAAGCAGACAACAACCTGAAGCAAGCATACTTAAATTCTGTGCCAGACACAATTGGCCAGGAAGCTCTTCGCATCATACAGCAGAGTGGACAAGCCTTCAAAGATTATTCTTTTGGTAAACTCCACCAAGTCCTTATGATGGCCCTCAGAAAGCTGTGCAACACTCACTCCTTCTTCAAGGATTTCAACCAGTCTCAAAGCCTGTTTGATAAAGCATGCCAGCAACCTGAATTATCAATCAAGTGCAAAGACAAAGGCACTTGTAACTGCAACACCACTCGGAAGAAACACCATCGACGCAGAATCTATTCTCCTGATCGCCCTCATCGACTCAGAAGAAAGAAGAAAAGATTCTTCCGATACAAGAAGAATAGCGGCAAATTCAAAAGATGTTTCATCTGCCGACAACCAGGACACTTTGCCAAAGACTGTCCTAAGAAGAACAACAAGTCAAAGAAGAAAATGGCGCACACCATTTCCCAAGTCACTGGTGCTGATCTTTCCAATGACGACATGGAGTCCATTTTCTCAGAAACTGAAGATGAGGCATCTGGCCTCTTTGCTATTGAAGCCTACTCCTCAGAGTCTGATTCTGATCCAGAGAAAGCTTCAATATACACAGTTCAGATCTCTCCGATGCAGTCCTCCCTCTTTGCTGCTTAAGTCATACCTCAAGCCAAGATCAACATTCTCCTGGATAAATATGCAAAACCTATTCCGGTGATTGCTCTGTTTGATACTGGTGCCACAAACACCATTGTCAATCCTTCCCTCCTTCCAGAAAGAATGTGGCGACCTTGCAATGAAAGATTCTGAGCCGCAAACGGTGTCTTCTATGTCACCAAGATAAGTAAGCCAATCCGGATCAAGTTCTCTCCTACAAAGTACGTAGTTACTACTGTATTTGGTTATAACCATGGCAGAGATATGATCCTTGGCTTCGACATCATCAAGAAGATATCAGTTCATAAATGGACTGATAAAGGTCTGCAACTTCACAAGTTTTTCCTTCCATGGACAACAACTCCAAGACTTTACTCAACAGAAGGAGAAGCTCTCTCAGCAAGTCAGATTCAGTCTGAAAGTGACCCAGTGTATGGCACAATCATGCAAGCTCTCATCCAGCAATCCTGTGCTGAGTCACATGCTGAGTTCGAACAGAAGCATCCTCTTCCCCTTTGGAAGAATCCCAAGTTCTTCATCGAAATTCCTTTCAAGAAGAATGAGGATGTAAACCCAACTAAGGCTACCCATGCGGGAATGAGCCCAGAGGAGAAAAAGATGGCGATTCATGAGCTGCAAGAGCTCAAGGCCCAGAACCTCATTGAGCCCAAAACCTCTTCGTGGGCCTGCCAGGCCTTCTACGTCAACAAGCATTCAGAACAGAAGAGAAAGAAGCCTAGGCTTGTTATTGATTACAAGCCCCTGAATGAGTTTGTTGCTGACGTCAAGTTTCCGTTACCACGGAAAAATACTCTCTTCGCCAATCTGACAAATGCCAAGGTCTTCTCCAAGTTTGACCTTAAGTCTGGCTTCTGGCAATTGTCAATCTCTCCTCCAGACAAATACAAAACTGCCTTCTGTATCCCAGACCACCATTACCAATGGACGGTGCTTCCTTTTGGTCTGAAGACGGCACCCTCATTGTTCCAGAAGGCTATGATCCGAATCTTCGAGCCGATACTGCAGTCGGCCCTTGTTTATATTGACGATATTTTATTGTTTTCCCCTTGTACAGGTACCCATTTGAAGTTATTAGCTCAGTTTGCTCAAATAGTTAAAGATAATGGAGTAATGCTCTCTCAAAGCAAGATGGTCCTTGGTCAGACTTCCATCGAATTCCTTGGAGTCCAGATCAAAGATAGCAAGTACCATCCTCAGCCGCATATTGCTACCAAAATCATGAACTTCCCGGATAATCATCTCACGAGACGACAAGTCCAGCAAATTCTCGGCCTTGTCAATTATATCCGCGAGTTCATTCCGAAGCTGTCCTCCATTCTCCATCCTTTACACGTGTATCTCAGAAAGACCTCTCCACCATGGTCCGACCTCCACCGACGAGCTATCCTCAAGCTTAAAGAAGTGGTTCAGAATCTGCCACCACTCAAGATTCCCGACAAAGGAAAAAGGATACTCCAGACGGACGCATCAGACGAATACTGGGGAGCGGTCCTCCTTGAAGAGATCAATGGAGTCCGACACATATGCTGCTACAACAGTGGAGAATTCAAAGAGTCAGAAAAGCACTACCACTCCACCTACAAAGAAATCTTGGCCGTTAAACGTGGGATTGAGAAGTTCCAATTCCACCTCATTGGTCACCATTTCCTTGTCGAGATGGACATGTCAGCATTCCCCCGAATGATGAACTATAGGCAGAAACAACTTCCTAATTATCTGCTGCTTCGCTGGCAACAATGGTTCGTCCGCTTCAACTTCGACGTCAAGCATATAAAGGGCACCTCCAACACTCTTGCTGATATCCTGAGCAGACCTTCAAAATCCTTCCTCAAACCTCCAAAGCCTCCAAAACCAAAAATCTGAAATGGCCTCTTCATCCTCTTCCGATCCCCCAGTTTTTAACAAGGATGAAAATCTCCCGGTTGATGTTGAAAGATATGAGCATCAGTCCTTCACCTTCACCCAGAGACACAGAGTCTTCCACTATCATGTCTCCCTCATTGAGAGGTATCGTTTCGATGACTGCCCTGTTAAACCTGTTGGGATTCATCCCCAATTTCCTTTCGCTCATCTCTTCTCCATCCCTGATGTTTTTTCTTTCCCTCCATCAGCTCTTTGTTTTTTCTGGTACCTATGCTCTGTTCATACCATAGGTATTATTTTTAATATTCCAGAACTTCACCAACTTCTCTCCTACTCCACAAATTTCCATTCTGATTTCTCTTCAGACCTTTCCTTTTTTCTCTCCTGGTTTGATCCAATCTGCACATGGATTGACCTCCTCCATAAATCCTATAAAGACCTTAACCCTGCTATCCCAGACCGCCGAATAGGCTACCAGCTAAATAATATTTCCCCGGCTAATTCCTGTATGAATTATGGAGTTAGTCATGTTATATTTTTCTTTCACCGTCCTATTACTTTTAATAAGTCAGCTTCAGGTTTGAAGTTCATCCCTTCTCCCTCCTACCACCATTATAAAAACCTGGATTTCAACCTAGCTCAAGTGCCATGGCAACGACACTCTGAATACCGAGCCTTCTTGAGAACCGCCTACCGATACAACCACACTGTCTTCTCAATGGAGCTCTGGCCCCATGATTCTCCTGAATGGCCATCCTATCCAATGGACTACCAAGAAATGATCCATGAAGCTCTCCAGTCTTTTGATGATCTTCAGCGTCTTCGCCGTCACAAGGAACGTCAAGAAAGAAGCATAGCTACTCAAAAGGTTATAAATCAGATCAACTGCCCTGCTCCGACTCCTTCTTCGCCACTGATCATTGAAGAAGAAGAAGACGAAGATCTCCCGTTAACCCAGACAAGCGAACACCTTATCATGCCTGACTGTGGTTGCGGATTCATCTGCATTCACTGGAAACGTCTCAATGGACCTGACCCAGATGACCCGTCAATGGATGATCCATATTTCTGGCGCGAAAGACAATCTCAGAGTGACTCTGAAGATTCAAATCATAACTGGCCCCTGGACCCACATGCTTATCCAGAGCCTGCCTTCAGAGACAACACAGAATACTCGCCTGACCTTATCGATAGGTCAAAATTTCCACGTAGACATCCCTAGGATGCTATCCAGCTGTCTTCCACAAGCCTTACAGCTGTCCTAGTTAGTGTGTGTAATAATAGCTTAGTGCGTGTAACAGTGTAATGTCGGATAGTGGCCTGTCACTTCCGGTCTAGCATTATCAGTTTTAGTCGTAAGCTCTTACGTCACTAAGTTTGTTTGTTTTCTCTTCCTCCGCCTATATAAGGAGGTCTCATTACTCTTGTATGATATCCTGAATCTGGGAGCTAATATAGAACTCCTTTCTTACTTCTCTCTCTATGATCTTATATTCTCACTAGAAAATTCTGGTTAAAGGGTGAGGCAGAAGTTCTTAGTCTCTCAACTCTGTCCGATAATCTGAGTTGCCACCTTCGTGGATCCTCTCAGGTTTAGATCATCTTCAAGCTTATGATAATTAAGCTTGAAGGCAAATGATGACTTAGGAGTTGCCACTCTGTGGATCCTCTCTTCAAGTCGTCCTCTGCCTTCAATCATAATTGTTGTAATCTACCGGTCTCGATCCCCGGTGATATGTCCGGATAATCCAGTAACGTGTTTTTCAAATATGTTTTTCAAAGGTTTTTCAAAAGATCTTCAGAAAAGATTTATTTGTGTGGAAAAGTCCTGGAGAATGCCTCCTGGAACTCTGGTGCTCGGGGCCTGATGCTTATGGAAAAGTTGGCTAGAGCTTATGAGTTCATTGTGTGTTCTTGGATTGTATCACAGTTAATCTTTCCTGTTGATTTCCAGAATCCTGCGATTCTGCTTATCTTTGGTATATTGGGCTGGAAACTGTCTCGTGCCACGGTAAAACGTACCATAGAGCAATTCTTCGGAAATCTCTATGGAGGGTCTGGCTGAATAACAATGCCACGTACCAAGATTAAACCTTGTTTTCAAATGATTTTAAGAAAGATTAGTTACTGGACTACCTCGGAACCCATTTGGTATCCACCTGATCGTGCGTGTTTGACGTGATGGCTAACGTATTGGAATATTATGAAGAGATTCCAAAATTAAATTTGACCTGCTCATCCTATTTTCTAAATATATTACATAAAATTGTTTTAATTGCTTTTTAAGTTTTGAAAAAAATTGGCATTTCTCTTTTTTTTTTTCTTCTTAAAATACTAATATTTCTTGTCTTATATGATTGTAAGTATAATTCTGAATACCGAAGAAAAAAATTTGCAATCCACCTGTCGGTGCCACGACGATTAGCTTCTGTGTGCACTTCAGCATGCCACCGCAACTCGGCTCTCTCTCCCTGTAATTTTAAATCTAAAAAAATTGGCAAAAGTAACCCAACTTTCCCACTTATGTATTTTGGGTCATATTACCCACCCGATAAACTTTTTAGGCGCATACAGCACACAGGACTAAAGTGACAATCTCGAACAAGATTAATAATCGGACAACTTTTGCATAAGATAACATAAGCATCCTCATAATTTAAACAATGAATATTTCCATTATCAATTTAAAAGGTTCCAACAACTCACTATTATAAATTTCTAATATATTCAACTCACTCGTATATGAGATCAATGTAGAGGTTTGAGGCTTTGGAAATGCTTTTGAAATAAGCCAAAAGGCCAACTAAAGGGGCATTGATGTAAGTAGTAGGCTCCGATTGTGCGGCATCAGAACGATTATCTGGGTATTGATCGTCTTCGGCAGGTCCTCCGACGATTGCACCGACGAGCAAGTTAGGGTTTGGATTGTTGCTTTCAAAATATGGGGTCCCTTCCTTGCATTTGATGTGTTTTGGGTATTTGGAAATGGAAGGCAAAGAAGAGCCTCGATGATGTATTCTTTGAGGGAACTTGCTGCCGTACCCCACCATATATGACATGCCCATTGGATTGTTGCCTAGTATGTAATCCACCTGTGTCCAACTCCAACATCAGATTAAAGAGTCAAATAAGGAAGCATGGGCCCAAACAAATTAATTAAATTCAAGATGGACGCATGAGAGGAATATATGTGGGTCAAATGATATATAACCTATGTTCATTTGAAAATGATATATATATATATATATATATATATATATATATATATATATATATATATAAGGGGGTGGATCTAACGAGGGGAGGTAAAACTCAATATTGTATTAGCTAAAATGCTAGGCAAAACTCATTTGTACCTTTATGAAATAGTCGATATGTCATATATTAAAGATAATTATTTAAGAGAAACAAGTATTCCAGTCTTAATAACAGACAGACATTGTGAAAATGTGAAATTCCCACTAAAAAGAGTACCTAGTCACTCGTGCGCTTTTTTGGAGTGAATGACCAGCGATTGACAACTTGACCAACGGCTGACTACTTTAGTAGTCAGGTTGTCAATCGCCCATTATTTGATCTTCAATAACAACTTTGTCCCCATCAATCACTCTTCAGTAACTTCTTTTTTTTTTTTTCAGTTGCTCCTACCAATAAATAACACTAACTTCGTCTCATTTTTCTTTATTTTCTCATTTCCTAGTGAGTTTTTGCTTATTGTCATGCCTTACCTATTGCCCTTTTTCCCCCCATTTCATTCTTAACTTTTCTCCTCTTTGTTTATCCCCCCACCAAAATGGCCTCAATGATTTTTCACTTTTTTAAATAGATTTTTTTTTCTTTTTTAGATGGAGATTGTGGTGATTTTGAGTGTATCTAGAAGTCTTTGAAGGGATTCCATTCAAATGTCAATTGTGGTGATTTTGAGTGTATCTAGAAGTCTTTTTTGAGTGTATCTAGAAGTCTTTGGAGGGATTCCATTCAAATGTCAATTTTGGTGATTTTGAGTGTATCTAGAAGTCTTTGGAGGGATTCCATTCAAATGTCACAAAGGTAAAAAAAGAGCATTGTAGGCAGAAGTATTTTCTTTCATCCCATGTCGCTTCGCTCCCCACATTCTCGAGCACCTAGAGGAGCCTTGTGAGCCTAGGGCTAGAGAGTTTGTAGTCTTTTTCAAATAGTTTCATTTTAGCCAAGATCAATTTGTCATGACACACTATCTTTTTTTTTTGTACTGTGGGGGACATTTTTTTAGTCTCCATGGCATTTATGTGAACCAATTGACACCCAATAGCTATACCCAAATAAATGCTTAACTTGTGTAAAATTATGGACTTCCTACACCCTAGTCCTCCAATATTTCTCACCTAGTGCCAATGGATTCTTTTTATTACCTCTAAGCTTGGAAAGTATTTTTGTTTTATTAAATCATCTATCTATTTAAAATATTTATAACCCTTTTCAAATCATTTAAAATAATTATATACATTTATAAATATAATATCTAAGTCTAAAGTCATTTTTAGCCCTTAGACTTGAGTGACTCAGTCACTTAACCTCCTGAACATTAACTTGGTCCAACTCGGCTCCTTAACTTGGTAAAACTGTACACTTTAGCCTCTTCCCTCTTTAACACCGCTTCTACTCCAATGGGCGTAAATGTGTTAGAAATCCTCAAATTTTATTTTTCATTCATTTTCATCCCTATACCTTTATAAGCTTTGGATTCTTTGACCAACCTTTCTAGAAATAGCTTCTAAATCCTTTTATTTCCTAACTTGCTCTCTCTCTCTCTCTCTCTCTCTCTCTCTCTTTCTCTCTCGATTTCTCGATGCTTAATCACCGTAACTTTTGGAACCTCTCTGTCTCTGCACAGATGCTCAATCACCATAACTTTTAGTTTCAATTCAACTCAAATTACACTTTTGGACCAAGCGTTTGTCAGAGATAGATGATATGGAAATTTTCATGAATGATGGTAACCAAGAAGGCATTGGTTTCCACAAATCCTTAGTTTCATTAAGGTGGACTTCACATTTTTTTTTTGATGAAATTCATTGGATTTATTATTTTGATGGACATTACTTTTAACAACACACACCATGTGTTTGAGAAAATTACTCAATGAAATATGGATTGATCTCATGCTGATTGGAGAAGAGTGGGCTGGTTATGGAGTTACTCATCTTATTAACAACAATTTTATTCATCAATAAGGGAATGCATGTTTAAGCAAACTACAACAATTGCAAGGAAAAAGTAACAGAAACAATCAAACCGACTTGTTTTCTTAGCAAGACAAGCTAGTGAATCAAATTCACTTGCACAATAAAAGGAAATCATAAGCCAACTAGGATTTTTTTGTGGAAAATTTTTGTACTCATTAAAGCCGTGAATTTTCATGTCATTGCTCTTCGTTAGCCTTTGTTTAGAATGTAAAAAAACTGAAGAAATTGTTTGGTTGGAAACCATGAATCAATTTATTCAAGCGAATATTGCTCAGTTCAGGAGGTAAACTTCTTTATGTTTTGAAAGATAGGAGGCAAACTTTTAGTCACCAAAGTTTTGTACTTTCATGTCAATGCTCTTTCAATTGTTGGCCTGCATTGGAACTAGTGTTCTGCCATTAATTTACGCATTACTTGGCTATTCCATAATGTCATTTTTGTTGAGATTATGCATATCTAGAACATTGAGGCTATTTTGGTACTAAAAATAGCTGGGGACCTTTATTTCTCGTAACTATACGTTTGAGATAAAGCAAAAGAAATTCGGGGAGAAGGATAGAGAGGTGTCTCTTGTACAGTCTAAAGTTGACTATTGAATGGAGATAGGTTGGCCATTGGTCCATTTAAATTTAGTTTCCAACAAAAGAAGGATGCGGAAGTTGTTTCTTGAAAGGTTAGGGAAAAAGTTATGAAGCTTATGAGGTTATGATGAAAATGAACGAAAAATAAAGTTAGGAGACTTCTAACACATTTTACCCAATAAAACAGAAATGACGTAAGGAAAAAAAAACGCTTAAGGGTACAATTTTACCAACACTACTAACTTTTGTTGCTTTTCCAACGGGCTATTTACCAACGCATAGAACCGTTGGTGTCAATTTCCAACGTGCACACATTTGTAGCACAGTAAAATATTTTTTACTATTTATTTATTTTTCCAACCGCCTGGCTGTTGGTAATTACCAACGGTCATGACTGTTGGTAAATTTCCAACTTCCCTGCATTGGTAGAATAAATGGGCTGTTATTAAAGGCTAATTTATTAACGGCTAAGCCGTTGGTAAATTTTTAAATGAAACGGTGTATTTAATTTGGTAATTTTCCAACTGCTAGCCGTTGGTAATTGGTTTTTAAATCCATCTTCTTCCTCCTTCAGCTTCAGTCGGCCATTTTGGGGGGGGGGAGGGGGAGAGAGAAGCTCGCACAGCGTTTCAGTTGCAGACGCCGCCGATGGAGGTCGTTCTCCAGCCGTTTTGCGCCGTTTTGCCCTCTATTTCGTAGATCAGCTCCTTATATTGACGAGTATATGTGTATTTAATAGGTATTTTTTGATTTTAGGTATATACTTACAAAAAACCATGGTTTGATTTTAATGGCATCATTGTTTCAGTTTCAACTCTTATATGAGGTTCCATCGCTTGTCATTGTTGCATTCCTCAACTTTTGAAGTTAGTAGAGGTACGTTTATAATTTTTTTTTTCTAAATCTGAATTTTTTTTTTAATTTTGAGGGAAAAAATTGTATTTTATTATTTATGTTGTGATTAAAATTTATGTATTATGACTGTGGTTCTACATTACTCTGGTTATTTTAGTTGGGTTTTTCCCATTTATTTTGTGTTAATTATTTTTTATTTATGGGTAATTTTAGTGATGGAAAATGTGAAGATGAAATTTATTTATGGTATTTAATTATGTTAAAGATAGGTATTTTCAATTTTCATATAGATTGTTTATTTCATTTATTTTTTCTATATTCTTTAGATCGTAATTAGTTGATTTAAGCTTTAGTTTGAGTGATTTAGTGTTGGGTATAATAATAACAATAATAAAATACTAATAATAATTATTATTATTATAAGATGTACCCAATAATATAAACATAATAATAGTAATAATAATAACTAAGAATAGTACACAGTAGTAGTAGTAAATTAGAAAATAATAATAATGAAACTAAGTAATAATAATTACATTAATCATAAGAACAATAAGAATGAGAATAATAATAATATAATAATACGCTTAATAATAAGAATAATATAAAAAATATAACAACAATAATAATAATATTAATGATAATGATTATTATAATAATAATACAAAAAAAAATTATTTGCACCAAATAATTATAATAACAGTAATAGTTCTAATAATAGTCATAATAATAATACGTCGAAAGCATAATAATAATAATAATAATAATAATAATAATAATAATAATAATAATTATTATTATTATTATTATTATTATTATTAATTATAGGAATACTGGCTATACTAATGATAATAATAACAATAATAATTATAATAATAATATTATTATTATTAGAGCCAACACAACAAGAGGATTGAAATGTGTTAATATGTTTCTGTAGACTCGTATTAGTGCTGAGATTGAGGAGTAAACACAACAAGAGGATGGATTAGAGCCAATTGATGAACTTGCAATAATTAGTACTGCATCTGGAGGGAGAAGGAGAGGGCGTGTTTTTGGTTTAGGATCTTAGCAGTGCGTCATACCGGGCCGCCGACTGCCAGGTGTCATCCCACCTATCGACATCACACAGACACCACAATTCAACGAGCCAGTACAGAAGATGATGGCGGAGGAGAATGCGTGAAGGGATGCCGAGTACGAGAGGAAGCTTGAGAAAATTAAGAGGAGACAAAGAGCACAGATGGAGGCAAATAGAGCCGCATTGGAGGCGAACTGGGCTCAGTTGGAGCTTATTTGTCGTTCGCTTAACCTTCCGTGCCCGCCAGCTCAACAAGTTCCACAGTATCCTGATGACTCAGACTCGGAGGATGAGGAGATAGTTGGGACTCCTTGATGGTTGTCTTCAACAGGTAAATCATTTCATAATTTCTTGTGTTATGAGACTTAGACAAGAACTGTTACACCTAAGACTCAGTTGAAATTCCTCAGATGTATTGACTGTTGAATGTTGTATGGTTTGTTCTAGACATATATGTACTTGTTATAATTATGATGTATTAGAGAATATTTGATGGAAATTACGTGTGCCTATCTATGTAATTTTGATTGCTTAGCAATGTTGGGGAAATTTTGGAATTGGTATCTCCGTTTCGAACTTGTTTCAAACAGGGAAAAACACGAAACAACCCTGGCCCAGAATTGAAAATGTGAATTACCAACGCACGTTTACGTTGGTAAATACCAACGGCCGTTTACCAACTCGCACAAGTTGGTAATTACCAATTGTCACCCGCGTTGGTACTTACCAACATACTTACCAACGCGTATGCAAGTTGGTAATTACTAACGGGTTACTACCAACTCGCACGCGTTGGTAATTATCAACTTCGACGTGCGTTGATAATTACCAGCCCCCTTACCAACTGCTGTAAGTAGAACTTACCAACGAGCGAACGTTGGTAACTACAACTACGTGTTGGAAAACAAGGCCGGTTCCTGACCGTTGGTAATTACCAACGTCCATATTACCAACGTGCAAGCGATGGAATTTACCAACATGTTAATTTTTGTACGTTGGTAAAAAAATTTCCAATGAATCGATTACCAATGTGCGTTTACCAACGACTTCGCGTTGGTAACTTCAGTTTACCAACGCGCAGCAGTTGGTAACTGCGTGTTGGTAAACAGGGGATTTTTAGTAGTGCAAGTTGATGAAACGAGTTGGATCAAGTTAATGTTCAAGATATTAAATATCCGAGTCATCCAAGTTTGAGAGCTAAAAAAATCTGTAGGCCTAATATCTACAGTTGTTAAAAATAATTTAAAACAAACAACCCCACAAACCAAGGATATCGACTGACTCGTTTAGTCATTGTCTTTCTTTCAATAGTAGCTAAAGTTTTAGTTGCAGTTCAGTTATTGGTGATTGAACTTCGACTGAGCTTTTAGTCTCTAGAAAAGTGATATGTCAACTACCTAACATCTGAGTTGTAAGACTAAACAATTAGACTTAAAGTTAAGTACATTTAGGGTGATTTACATTTTTCACTTGGTGTTTAATACTAATTATGCTTTTGTCCTCTAAGTTGGAAATCCAGTCTTACCCCCTGCGGAGTATTTATATTGTTTTACATTCATTCTTGGAATTCTAATTTAATCCGTTTGATTATATATCATCTTTCAATAAATTAGTCTAATAATTTTGTTTATAATTAATGGAGGTGTCAAATTGTCAATTTTTAATCTCTGTAAATGCAAGATAATACTTCTCTTCTAGTGATAAAAGAAAAATAAATGAGAAAGGATAAGTTTCCCTATACCTAACTAGCATCAAACTTTCGGGGGAGAAAATGCAATATGACCCTAAACCAAAGAAATGTATGTTATGGGAAATGTAAACGCTGTGGAAAGGTACCTGGGTTTTGGCAAGTTGCACAAGCCTAGAGGGGGATACAGCAAAACCTCCGCAAGAAACTTGCTGGGTGTTGTTGGAACGTTCCAAATAGCGAGCGTAAACTATGAGAAGAAACGACAGAGCCGTTGTATGTTGGAGATTGCTTCCTCCGGGCTTGTACATCAATCCGCCTATGTAAATATGAGTAAATATAATTGAAATTAATCACATATATTAAATGCACTAAAATTATGTATAGACATTTATGCAAAATCCTATATGACAATAGTTGACTGGATACATATATATTTCACTTATTTTTTAAACTGCTAATCAAATTGTGTCATACAAGATTTTTGTAAGGTTTTATTATAGAACTTTTAGTCCATGTAGCATTATTACACTTACTAAGACTAAATTACGTAGACAAATTTATGTTAGAAAATGAGTGTCTCAGGGTACATTATCGTAACAGACACATAAAAATCAACAAATGATAGGTGACTCAAGCGTCAATCATTGTAACAGATGGTTGAAAATGTCATGATTCTTTAATACTTGTAGAATAAACAAAAAGGAATTAGTACCATAAGCAATTACCTGAAGAGTATGCTACAGATTTTGCAGGCGATTCAGGGAGCAGAGAGCACACGAAGGCGTTCGCATTGGGGACATAAGGGTTGGAGTTAGGCGTGTTGATTACCGACTGTTAATTAATAATTACGTGGATTAAATTAGAGAATGTGCGTGGATCATTAATCAACCATGGTGATGGTGTCAATTTAAGAGGCTTAGCTAGTATAATAGCAACCTGGGAAAGAAGAACACCAATTCCTGCGTGCTTGGAATCCCATCCAAATTCAGCGGAGCCTCCAAGCCAGCCGATCTTGGCGTTAACATAGTCCAGATAGGTCCTAGAGCTGGTCACCTTATATAGCCATGCGGCTCCCCAAATCAAGTCATCCTATTATTCATTAAAACACAAATCAACATGCATAATTTATATATATATATATATATATATATTAACAGCTAGCTAGCTAGCTCGAGCTATACATACATACCACGTAGCCACTAATGTCACAATAAAAGGGACATACGCCTGCCCCAACACTTGTATTATACGATCCTTGGTACCTATCCGCAAAATCAAACACCTACTCCACAAATTAATCAGTCTCAAAATTAAACACATATTTTTTTTTTTTTTGTAATTTTTCTTTTGTCTAACTAAACAGAAGCGATTGATCGAGACTAACTTGGACAGCCCTTCTGCGAAGTTGGGCCGCGTAGTGTCTATCGACAGACTTGAACACCAAGGATGATGCTGCAAGTGCAGCGGCAATCTCCGCAGAGACTTCAGACCCGGGCTTGGTGGTGTTGACCACATAAGTGGTTCGAGGGGTGTCCATATCTTCGGGCCGCTCCCAGCAATTGTGGTCGCTATTTGGCTCACCCACTTGTGCAACGACGGTGCCAGGGACTGCGGTGGCCTTGAGAAAGTAGTCTGTCGCCCAACGGACGGCCTGTCGTGCGTGCCCCAGGTCGGAGCCCATGAACTCACCGTATTCAATTACGCTCCACGCAAGTAAAGTGGTGGAGAATGCCATTGGGAAATTGAACTTCACATTGTCCCCCGCGTCGTAGTACCCGCCTGCCAAATCCCTCTACAAATGCTACGTTCTCATTAGGCGTACAGGAAGTAGGCTTAAGGATGTGCTTCATTTGAAACAAAAAATTTTCAAAATCAAACTTCAAAATGGTGGCACGGACACAGTTAGTGACGGAATTGACCGAATAATTTGATATATATGAAATTTGATTAGTCTTTTAATCTTTTTCTCCAGAGCATATAAGAATATTGTGCTTACACCAATGTCAGAGCCGTCGCGGAGAGCAGAATCCTTTCTCCAAGTAACCCTCTGGTTTGACGGAAGCTTCCCAGACCTCTGCCCTTCGAAGAACAAAATGCTTTTCGTCAACGCGTCGCCGTAATCCTGGGCCTGCCCGGTGCTGACAGCCACCAGCGCAAACGCCTCCAGTAACAGCGTCAAACCAGTAACTGAAATGCCAAGTCTCATTATTGGTCTCAACATTTTGTAACGTTACAACTACTCACTTAAACCTCTTTCAATGAGCAAGGAGAAGAGAATAAATTGTGATATTTATATTATTGTGCCATATATTAAGGAGCTCCAAATAAAACATTGTTTATTGCGTTTCCATGATGAGAATATTCATTTCCCATTTTGCATTGCCAACGTTGAAATTCGGGAAATTAGTAGGAGTGTCCAGTTGAAAAAAAAAATGTTGCTTTGCTATTTGTACAGTAAATTAAAAATGAATATAGGTGATGGATTTTAACTGATTGAATAAAAAAGAGGAAATTTTTTAATAATTTATAGCCATTTTTGGAATTTAATTTTGGTTGTCAAACCAAAACTCTTGAACTAATTTACGTCATTTACATTGAATGCAGAATTAGCTAGTTAAATTTGTTGGATTTTCAGTTACTATATTAACTTTTTTGGCCATTATGAATCTGATTCTGCCATCCAATTGCTTCATTAATTCAGCGAATCAGGATCAGTCTAGGGATTTAACTTTAACGGCTTCTTTCTTTCTAATTAAACAGATTCCCATAATCTCTCTCCATAGGTAATTTGCATATTCAAGATTTTTCAAAATTTTTTGTAAAGGAAGTTCCCTTGGTATTTGTAATTTCATATGATATATCTTAAGGTAATGTCTTGCTCATTGCGCAGCCGTACCGTGAATTATTCGATATCATGAAATGTCAGAATAAGTGAATAACATGTAAAACACTACAGTACCACATTTTACCACAGGTCACGTCGCAGTAAATTGCTTGCTTTGCAAACTTTTAACATGTTTCTCATTTTACTGCATAATGTGTTACAAAGTTCACCTTAGGCACCATTTCTCATATAAAAAAATTAAGGAAACTATATTTATAATTGTTATTCACGTACTGTAAAAATATTAGAAAATTCAGAAATATAAAACATGAAATTTTAACCAAATATATATTAATCTCATTGGAGGTATGAAAATTGATAATTCTGCAATACAAAACCAGCAAATATTGTAAAGTAAAAATATATAGAAATATAACAAACATTATCTATATATTAAGAATAACTGGGATGAGTTATGCGTCTACCAATCCTTTTTTGAATGTTTTGTATTATGCCAATACAACCGTTTCAGTCACGTTTCCTCTAAGATAAATTGCCTAATCATCTTATTGTACCTCACACACCATTTTTCACATAAAAAATTAAGAAAAACACATTTATAATTATATGATATATACATATACAATAATAACTGAGACGTCCTTACTGATCAAACTTTATAGGAAAAATATATAACCTACCGGACTACTATGACTATGAGTGCAAAAGCCACGCAATTAATAGAAGTACTTTCTGTTTCATGCTTCTCTGTTCGTTTGTTTTCCATCCTTTTTAGTTGGTGGTTCCTTATTGTTTTGCTCATTTTGGAGTATTTTATTTTAAGATGAGTTTTCTTGTGATATGTGTTTTGTTATATTTCATTAATTGGCTGGAAGCGTGGATGTCGTTTTTATTCTTTGGTGTCGGGAGACTCATTCTGCCACTTAATTGTTCATTGACTTGCTTCCACGGTACATTTATGGGATCACATAATCGTGGAGATTTAGTGCTTATGGATGCTAAATCCTTTTTGTATCAGAGATGGTGCTTATTACTTTCTTTGTTTGCTTTTTTCTAAGTGGTTTCATATATATGTTGTCTCCCGAGCTAACTATGTCTCACCGGTGTTACAAGTGCCAATTCATATAAGATTAACACATCCGTGTTAATGTGTATTGGCATCAGTTGGTCCCCCTTACAAGTAAATAGAGCCCCCTCAAGTGCTTATTATTTACAGTCATACGCCAATCGTTCCTCTTGTATCTTCCCTCAGGTTTGTTTTCTTCTTCCTTCCTCTTGGCCTCTAAATCTTCAATTACTAGTATAGATAAAAGAGCTTTGGCTTGGATAACTAGCAAGTGCCCACCCAAATAAGATCAAACTCAGCCAAGTTGAATCTCAAGCAATCCTACTTATCTTGGGCTCCTTACTTTCTTCTATCCATAGATTGGTCTTGTAGAGGATGAGATTTGAGCAAGGGTAATTATTAGAAGAGAAATGAGGTGGAGCAACTGAATAAAGCCATTGAAAATCAGTGGCAAGCTTGCTCAAGCGCATGTTAGTGGCAGGTATATGGGCTAGCGACTGACATACGACTAAATGTGTCAGTTGCTTCACATTCAGTCACATGTATTAAAATATATATTTTTTCTGTCAATCGCATCAATATCGAACAAAATAAAATATTATTTCACTGATTATGTATTTTTTATTAATTTTATAGTATCAAATTATTTCACAGTTATAATCATATAATTATGTCAATACAGAAGTGTTTATGTGTGTGTGTAAATGTATGTCCATATATCTATTTCTAGTAATATCTAAAGAATATGCGACTGAATTATTTTGTTATGCAATTGAATTATTTTATTGTGCGACTGAATTTTAGCTGCTTACTTTGAATTTGAATTTCAAAGACTTGTGACTGAATGAATCAATGACACGAACTTTATATAACTGACTTTCAATCGCATGATAAGCTGATGCAACTGAATTTTAGTAGCATCTTAGTAGTTGTTTTCATGTGCAACTGAAAATCGGTGGCAGCTCAGTTGCATTAATTCTAGCCCTCTATAAACCATACCACTGTCTTATTCAGCTGACCCCTACTTGAACAATTCTTTCTCTCTCCTCTGCATATCTTGCTTTTTTGCTCATTCTTCCTATTGGCACTTGGGTTCATGTTCCTTTCCCAGCCATACATCATATTCGGGTATGTGTTCCTCCTTTTCTGTTGAATTTTTCCTTTTTTGTATGTTGAACTTGTTATTCAGGTTTAGATTTTATTATAGTACGTGTTTGTTTGTAGCATACTCGGGATCATGAAGCATGTCAAAGTCATGCTCAGTTTGATCAGGATGCCTAGGATGCGCTCTTCCCGTGGGTTTAGTCATATCGTAACCTAGGGTTTATGATACTTAAATTGTATGTATTTAATTGACATTTTGTATAAATAATATATTTCGTTATCAATTATTGTTCTTAATATTAATAATTATCAATCTTAAAAATTATTATTATTATCATACCAACCATTAGAATAATTATAATGGTTAAATATTTTAAACTATTACATTAATCATAAATAACTTTTAATAATTATAACAATTATTCTTAATCAAATATAATTGATTTTACATAAAATTTAAAAAATGAAAATATGAAATGATTGACTTTCAGTCATAACATGCGACTATATATTTTAGTCATGTCTGCGTGTTAAAGACTCAGCAACTACCATTTTCAATTGCATGCACTAGTTGAATCTCAGTCGCTCCAAGTGATGTAACTATATATTTTGTGACTAATTGATTCAGTGGCTTGTCGTCACATCATGAGTCTGATTGCCACTAGTTATTCTGTCGCTAAAGCTCTTCTGCCTCGTAGTGAAAGGTGCATGTGCAATCTCCTATTGAAAAGTAATAGAAAAGTTGGGAAGGACTAATAAGGTAGCAAAAAGTTGGTCCCACATCCAATCAGAATCCAGCTCAGACAAACACATTAACGTGAATGAGTTAACTTTTACCAAATTGGCTGTAAATCTTTGTTGTCCTCCTATTGATCTTTGTTTTTCATAGATGGAAGTCTGTGGCTTGCTGCTTGCTCCGATGGTGAATGGACAAGAATGTCTGATAGTACAAGTATATTAGGGACCTATTAATGTTATGAAAAATCTGTCTACTTCTTGGAACATGAAATATGCCAAGCTGTAATTTAGCAGTGTAGTGGCACACAATGCTCTCGTAGGATTCTGTCCCTGGTGGTGGTTTTGGGTATCCGAGCGCTTAGCCATCTTGTTAAGTGCTACGGATGGTTTTCTTTAGTTGATGATTAAGTTCATGTAATAAGTAGTGTTATTTAGTGAATCAATTTTTATTTGTCGATGTATATTCAAATTTTGGGTAAATTAAAAAAAATCCCCCAAGATATTGTACCATTTACATTTGCCCCTCCTATTAAACATATATTTTACCCCTAAAATTTGATCTTCATTTGCCTTTCTGCTGTCATTGTGGGTCAACGTTCATCAAGCATGCCACACCACATTACGTTTGGTCATCCTACAACGTTCGCTATTCTAGGCCTTTGTGATGATCATCCACGGCAAAGTACGGGCTTCCTTTTAATATGCCAAGGGAGACATCGTTGGCCATTCTTGCTAATAATCCTTTTTTGGGCTTCAACAGCTTCCATTCGGCCCATATGTATCCTTATTTCTTCTCATTCGTTTAGCCCACTCCACAAGCACCCGTCTCTATTTACCCCTTTTCTCTTCACCATCTCCAAAATGGGATTCGCAATTGCCCAGTCTTCTTCTAATTGCAGGCAAAATTCTATATATCACTAATAAATAAGGTAACGGTGATACCGTAGATCCGCAGTAACTGGAACTCTCGAATGGCATCCTGTTTTTCTCTTTTTTCATTTTTGATCTATGGCTAAATGCAAGTTTTGTCCGTACAATTTTTCTTTTGCCATGTTAGTCCCTAAGATTTAGTTTCAAGCAAATAGGCCCCCAATTCTCGCTCTTATTTCTCACTTTCCTTTGGGTTAGTTAAACCCCAGTTTCATCGCTCAAATCTTACTCCTTGCCCTTTGGTCGCCAAATTTTATTTGATAAAATCCCATATTGAATTGGTAGTTGCGCTCAAAATTTTGAATAGGTTGCTGATCTCTTTGAAAAAATACAAATGTTATGGATTTTCACTTAATTGTTAATAAGTCATCTTGAATGTATTTTTTTTTCCAACTAAAATAATTAGTATAACTAGTTTAATAAGAGAGAGAGAGAGAGAGAGAGTATTGCTACGGGGTGCCTGAATGAATTGGGCCTACGGCCTTCAGCCACTCTTGAAAACAAAGCCCAGCCATTCCCCCGACCCGATCAACGAGACCAGACTCGTTATTCAGTTTGTCACCCAGACAAGTGCCTGAATTAACTCGAAACATTTTTCTGCGACTTGTCTTGCTGGCGAAAAACCAGCTGATGGTTTCTGTATTTCATCAAAGAAACGGGAGATTATAATCAAATTGGAGTAAGTATTTTGTACTACATAGAATGAGTGCTTTAAGGAAACAACTTATTAAGTTAAAGTAAAACACAGTGGCTGGGGGCTCGATCGATGCTACCGGATATGGTAAAACCATCATGGTATTCTTCAAAGTTTAAGGTAAAATGTACGACGGCCACATTGCTGGCTCTGCCCTAGCTAAACATCATTAAGGATATCATGTTTAATTAGTTAAGATTGTGTTTTGTAGGAGAAATGGGGGCAAAAAAAACACTTGCATTAACAATCTATCCATATATAAAGCGGAGGAGTTGACAAAAAAAGGCAGAGAACCTGGGTTTCATTAATGAGACATGTTTTTTTCTATAGCCATCAATGGGACATCTAATTCTTTATTATGTCAGTAATTTTTTTAGCTAGCAAGCAGTCAGACTCAGACAGGGTGGGGAAAGAAAGGAGGAAGTTGACGTGGGGGTTGAAGATCCAAGAAGCTAAAAATATAAAAGAAGAGGGAATTGAATAGCATGAACATGCACGTGATGAGACCTGGTTTTATGGTGGTTTCCTTCGAATGGAGTTTACTTGGGGAGATTAGAGGTACAGATGGAGGCAGGACTGGCTTAATTTACATGTCAATCTACTGCTACGTACTTATGTTTAGTCTTGCTTAATCAAATAATTAATGCAATTTCAGCGTCATCTTGCCATTTAAGATTCCTAATTCCTTACCAAAGCCCTTGAAAAAGCAGAACATCACCCAAAAAAAAAACTCTAATCTTCATCCATGTATATATACTGCAACAACGCCTTAAGCAACTTAATTACTATATAATTTCAAATGTTGCAAACCAGCTGCTAGCTGCCTTAATCTGTGCCGCCACGGTAGTAAAATAATCCCAATCAGCTTCTAACTTTTGCTTTCCACTTTTCTATTAAATTTAATACTATTAAGGAAGAAAGCGAGAAATGTTTCAATACAAGTTGACTAAAAGGGGTTGTTTGATTAAACAAATAATTTATGTATGTACAGTACTAATCAGTCATGATGGTTTATACTTTCGAAAAGTTAACTACTCCTACAATAGCAATTAGTATTTTTTTTTTCTTTTGACGAATTCATTTCAGATCTTATTGAGTTTATGGGTGTATAGCAAGCACCTGACATCTCATATTGGATAACAAATATTAATGCTATAATGGGGGATCTCATGAAACAAATTAAACCCTTATTATGTAATTAAGAAAATATTCATCCGTTTCCTACGTAATTAAATGCATTAAAACAAAACAAAACAAAAGTTCCTCCGGCTTGGCTTCCAATGTTGTTCCAATGTTTTGCTTGATCTTTTCGTAAACACAAATTATGGAGCACCTATATGTGGAGTTCTCCTTTTTTTTCTTCAGGAAATTAATTATACCAATATTAAGTAATATATGTGTATATTAACTAATTTTAAGAGAGCAAGCCAACTCAAAAATTCATGGAGTAGCATCCTAATTCTAAGTTATCTTCGATGAACTCTATATAATTACAACAATAATATGATTCCTTATCATGTGATCTCTACTCTACATAAACTATATACCCTTGGCCTTGAGTACTACCATTAAAATCCCAAGTACCAAAGCAACCGATCCACCAATCGCGATGAAGATCTCCAACCTCAACATTTTCATTTTCATTCTCTCCCTCTCTTCCATTTTGTCCGCTGCTTTCTCCCGGAGCCACCGCAGCAACATCACGTGGTGGTGCCAGCAGACGCCGCACCCCCGGCCCTGCGACCACTTCATGGCCCGGGACCCCCATCGCTTCGCCCCCAGGCACTTCAAAGATTTCCGCTACATGGCTGTCCAAGTGGCCATCGACCAAGCTCTCGCCAACAAAGCCAGAGTCGAGAAGTTCGGACCCAGCTGCCGCACCGGCCGCCAGCGCCACGCCTGGTCCGACTGCCTCAAGCTCTACAGCAACACCATTCTTCAACTTAATCGTACCTTTCAGGGCATCCGCCACAATCGGCCCCCCAACGGTACCTGCTCGGTCTTCGATGCCCAGACCTGGCTCAGCACCGCCTTGACCAACATCCGGACGTGCGAGCTCGGGCTCTCTGACTTAAACGTGACCTACAATTTGGAGCCCATCGTGTCCCAAAACCTGTCCCAATTGATCAGCAACACCCTCGCCATCAACTCTTATTTCTTGCGGAAGAAGAAAACTGGTGATGATCATGGCCATGATCATAAACATAGTAATCGAACAGCGCATTTTTATCCCCGCTGGCTTCCGAACGGCGACCGGAGGCTGCTTCTGTCGTCTTCGTCGCCCAAGTCAAGGGCGAACCTTGTGGTGGCCAGCGACGGCTCGGGGCATTTCAGGACCGTTCAAGCGGCTATTGACGCAGCGGCGAAGAGGAAGGTGGCTACAAGGTTTATAATTTACGTGAAGGCAGGAAATTACAATGAGAATATTGAGGTTGGGCCTACAAACAACAATATTATGCTGGTCGGCGATGGCATGAAATACACAATCATCACCGGCAGCCGGAGCGTCGCGGGAGGCTACACTACTTACAGTACTGCTACTGCCGGTAAGAGTTTGCTGCTACAAAATACACTACTATAATTAATTAGATGCATGGTTGGAATATATATATAGTAAGATTAAATAATATTCTCGAAGTTAAGATAATCAATTAACTCGGTTTGCTTTTTCAAACTAATCAAACAGCAACCGGAAAATGAATGTGTTTTGTATTGGCAGGAATCGATGGTCTAGGATTCATAGCTCGCGACATAACATTCAGAAACAAGGCTGGTCCATCTGCAGGCCAGGCGGTGGCGCTCCGTTCGGCGTCTGACCTCTCTGTGTTCTACAGATGCGGCATCCAAGGGTACCAAGACACACTATTCGTCCACTCGCAGCGCCAGTTCTACCGCGAATGTTACATTTTCGGCACCATCGACTTCATCTTCGGCAACGCCGCTGTCGTATTCCAGAAATGCAACATCATTGTTAGAAGACCCGCCCACGGCCAAGCCAACATAATCACCGCCCAAGGGCGCGCCGACCCCTACCAGAATACCGGGATCGCGATCCACAACTCGCGGATCGTGGCCGGGAACGACCTCAAGCCGGTGGTGAGGTCGTTCAGCACTTTCCTCGGGAGGCCCTGGCAGCAATACTCCCGGACGGTGATTCTGACGTCGTATATCGATAGTCTGGTGAGCCCGTTGGGGTGGTCGACTTGGTTAAATTCCGATTTCGCCCTCGACACGTTGTACTATGGCGAGTACAAGAATTATGGGCCTAGCTCGGCTACACGGTGGAGGGTGAATTGGAGAGGGTTCCATGTCATCACTAGCCCAACTGTTGCGGCCAGTTTCACAGTTAATACGCTCCTCGCCGGCGGTTCCTGGCTTCCGGCGACCGGCGTGCCCTTCACTTTGGGCCTCTGAACATTGCTCCTGTTCATGTGCGGCCTGCAATATTCTTTTGTTTTTGTTTCGTTGTACTCCATTCTTTTTCTAAGTTGAACTTTTTACTACATGATATAAGTATTGGGTGATGTGAAAATGAGAGAAAGAAAAATATAATCGAGATCTACCCAAGTATGATTGCAAAAAACAAAAAATTAAAATACGTGAAATTTTATTGCAAAATAGAGAGAATCAAATGATGTATGATACTGTAAAGTAAAACCTAAATTATTTATACAGTTATATACTATTAAGTTGAATATTTTCGTAAAAATAACATAGGAAGAAACAAAAAACAGGAATCACACAAAAAAGGATTCACAATGACACAAATTATTTATTTATTTTTTCTTATGACACTCAATTGGTTTTGTTGAATAACTAGTCTGGCAAACTCTATCTTTTTCCTCTATATTTAATTTAAGAACCATGGTTTTGACGTAATTTCCTTTTAGTTAAGCAAGTCACCAATTTCAATAATTCTAATTCGGTTGAATGAACCATAGCCTAATTTTCATTTTCTTAAGCTCAGGTCTTGTCTTTGTTTGGAAATAACATAGTTAGCATTTGGTGTTAGATCAAGTTAAAAAAATAATCTAATGATAGCTTTTAATATTAGAAACTTGAAAAAAGTATTATAGCTGTTGATAATTTATTCTAATATCTAATGCTAATTTTAAACATTATATCGAAACAAAACCTTTATATTGGTAGCCGTAGGAAGTTCCAACTGCTAATTTCGATGATAATTAATTTCGATATTTTCAAGGTAGGCGGTGGTCATTTTAAGAATTGGATATTGGGCTCATCTTCGTGTGTTGTAGTGACTGAAAATCGGCCTGATCACCCGAATCAACAAAGTTTGAGCAGGTCGAATTATTCATCGGCCCACTGGCATACCCTCATTCGGCCTTGCCCGATCCACCAACCGTCCTAGTCATGGAATTGATTTTGCATTTAACAATGTTAGAGAGGAAAAATAAAAATCTAAAAAGTCAAAACCAAGACTTTTGTATTATGTATTTGACCATGTCAATGCGATTAAAGAACAAAGGAAAGGTGGGATTGATTAATTAATTCTCTAACATAATGATAGCAGTAGAAGAATACAGAGGTGACAAGTAATTAATCGATTAGATTGGAGTGGCCCACCTGTGATGTTTTCAAATATGAGTCCTTAAACATGCATGTTAGATATTAAGATAGAGTCATTCTCAAACCCTTTATGTAACACAAGAGTTCTATTAAAATCCTCTTCACAAATTATAGTGATAAGGGTTTTCTTCCACAGACACTATCCGTGCTTAGAGGTGGGAACCGGGTCGGACCGGCCGGTCCTGGGCCTGGGTTCTGAGGCCCGGGCACGGACCGGCTCGGGGCGGGGCGGTCTCGGGGCGGGGCGACGGCGGGGCAGGGGCGGTCTTGGGCCTGGGTTCTAAGGCCCGGGCACGGACCGGCTCTAGGCGGGGCGGTCTCGGGGCGGGGCGGGGCGGGTTTCATTTTTTTTTGTTAAAAAATATATATATATATATAATAGAATAATTATTAATTATATAAGTCATAAATATTTTTAAGAAAAAACACCACATCCGGTGTAAGTTTTATTAAGTTAAAAAGCCAAACGGCACTTACAAATAATCGGAACGTGCCTTACATTTTAAAATGGCAAAAACGTTCCAAAAATGATAAATAATAGAAACCTATGATCTGTGCTGAACAGCATAATCAGATCAAATACAAACTATATGTATGATTGAAAGAAAAAAATTTAACTCTCGGTATCGGATATTACCTCATCATCCGAACTCTTTTGGTCTTGATGCCTGAGTGCTGCGAGGCCCCAATCTCGGTTGCACACGCATACTTCTACCACGTCGGGTGTCAATCTTGACCGTTTTTCTATTATCACCCGTTTTCCGACACTAAACGTTGCCTCAGATGAGACGGTCGATACTGGAACGACAAGAATTTCTTGTGCGATTATCGACAAGATCGGAAATCTTGATCTCTTTTGTTTCCACCACTCCAAGATGTCGAGGTCGCTTGTCTTGAATGATGTGTTAAGATAGTCATCGACCTCAGCTAATCCTGATGTCATCGGTCGAGGTCGTTTGAGCATTTGGAGCGCTGGGTTGAATCTTAAGGAGATTGATCTCCTTGGAGGCTCAATTTGAGAAGCTTCGGATCTTACCTTATCCGAATGCCGCTCACAATATAACTTGTATAAAGAATGCAAGTACTCGGAAGCAGAAGCAGACATAGCCAAAACATTTATATGAGACATTTCTAAATAAGTATGAAAAATTCCTTCAAGCAGTGTTGTTGTGCCCGTTAATTTTACATACGGGTCAACTAAAGAAGCGACTAAAAAATAGGTGGAATGTTTGAGAAATATTGAAGCCACTTAGCCCGCATGGCTTCGACAGTCGGTTTTAACAACTCATCATTTTTAAATTGATGTAAAGCATATGTGATGTTCACTAAATGAAACAAAACTTGATGACTTGTTGGGTAGTAAACACTATAGAAAAATTCAGTTGCCTCGTAAAAAAACTTAAGCAATTCACCGGTTTTGGAACATTTCTCCCAAATTTCAGTCGTAAGAAATTCAGAACCCATTTTTAAATTCATGAAATGTGACAACAAATTTGCATACGGTAATGCATCTTGCAACATAAAAAATGTGGAGTTTCAGCGGGTTGGGCAATCCAATTTAAACCGTTTCCAAGAAAATGGTTTTTGATTTTCAATACAAAAGCTTTTAAATTCACGAAAAATAGCAGGTCTGGACATCAAATATTTTAATGAGTTTCGAATAGGCAAAATCTCATTTTGGAGAACTTCTAAACCTTTTTGCACACAAATGTTTAAAATATGGCACATGCATCTAACGTGAAAAAATGCACCGTTGAGCGGTGGTTGCAACTTTTGACTCAAAAGACGAGCGGCAACATCATTATTTGAAGCATTATCAAATGAAATGCACAGAACTTTATCAGTACAAAAATAATCACGTAAAGTTTCTAAGATACAATTAAATATTTGAAAACCAGTATGATCTGTTTCAATAACCTTAAATGACAAAATTCATTTTTGCATTATCCAATCAGAATCAATCCAATGAGAAGTAACACAATAGAATGATTGACCTATAGGTGATGTCCACATATCAAAAGTAAATGCCACACAATGATTAAGAGCAGAAAAATATGCTTGCAAATCTGATTTTCCGGTTTCAAATTGTCTAAAGCTTTCTTTCCTAGCAGTTTTCCTAGATACTTTTCTAAATGCAGGATTTAATTGTGATTTTATCCAAGATTCTAGGTGGACATCTTCAGCTTGTGAAAAGGGTTTTTCGGTAAGCATCATCCAATTTACCATACCTTCTCTATAAGATTGTTGGTTAAAACGCAATATATCTGGTCCGCCGACGCCGGTTGTAGACCTAAGTTGTGTTTGTCCTCCAGAACTAGTCCCGGTACTAGGGAGGACGTTAGCATGTTGATTTTCAATATGCCTCTTCAGCGTTCCAGTGCCGGAATTCTTTCTATGCACAAAATTTTTCCCGCAATGTTTGCATTTTCCGTACCGCGACTCGCCTTCGTTTATGAGCTCATAATGCTCCCAAACCCAAGCAGTTAGTCTCGTGGATTTACCTTGTGCTTTAGTTCCCTCCACGCCGGGTGCATGACTTGTAGGCGTCGGTTCTGTTGACGGATTCCCATACGCCATCGCATCCAACTCTTCCACTTCATCATCGGATAATTGATCGTCGAGACCCAAATCGTAATTCGTCATATCGATTCCGGCATCATCGTCGTGAAACTCTTGAATTGAAATGCCTTTATCGGCGGGCCGAGATCGGTGACGGAACAAGGCTCGGAGGCCGGTGTTGCGGGAAGATGAACTATCTGTTGACTTGCCATTTCCTTTTAAAGCCATGACTCACGTACTAATAGTAGTAATTAATGCAAAATCAAGAGAGGATTATGAAGATATTAGGGAGAGATTAGTAACAAATTTGGAAGAAATTAAGAAAATAAGGAGAATGGTTGAGAGAATATAGTAGATGAAGAAGAGAGGTTGAGTGATTATGTGAGGATTGAGTGAAAATGGCATTGGTATTTATAGGAGGAGAGGAAAAATTAGTTTGACCAAAACGTCCTTGAAATTTAGTTGTTGGGAGGGGCAAAAATGAAATTTGGGGGCTGAAATGGAGCAGAAAACCGTTGGAGAGCCTGCTGTGTAATTAGCCCTTTTTTTTGAAAAAATTTCTGCAGGTTTACGTTACGCAGGAGCCGTTGCGCGCAGGTCGGCGGGGCGGGGCGGTCCGGTCCGAGCCTGCTGTCCGGGCTGGCGGGTTCGTCTGGTCCAGGCCGGTCTTTTTTGCGTCCCCCTCCTCCTATTGGGCCCATATTCGGCCCATAAAATTGCGGGTCTCTTGCAGGGCGGGGCGGGGCGGGTTTGACTGCGGGGCGGTCCCGGTTCGGTCCGGGCCAACCCGGCCCATGTCCCACCTCTATCCGTGCCAAGGTAGGAAAAGTCAGACTTTGTACCTGCAATAGCCATATAAATTACTCATGCAACAGAAAATAAATTTAAAACAATAAACTAATACAATTTACTACAAACGTTAACTACACTGAAAGTTAAAAAAAAAAAAACATCACAAATAAATATGATATCCAAATATATTTGAGAAGTTTTTCAAATAAAGTAGAAACATCAACAGATAAAAACCAAAGTTTAGGCTATATGTCAAACAATATTGCTGTAATTCTTGAACACAACAAAGTCTAAGAAAAAAAAATTGATAATCGACACTTAAATTAGAATATTATATATTGTATGCTACCTTTGAAAATTAGGAATTTAAAATTAGATTGTATTTGATCAGATTATGTATGTATGATATATATATATATATATATATATAATTTTACATACTAGAGAATTTTACATGCATGCTAAGAGGGTACAAGCCAAGTTTTGGTAGCTAAATTCCTAAACTCAAACCTTTTTCATATCTAATTTGAATAGAATTAGTTAAACCTGTATTCTCTTTAAGACATTACCAATATAAACAGGTCCAAGCATGATTGGATTTGGGATAAGTAGGATATTTTATTAAGATCGGCACCATCTATTTTGGTGGGATCAATGAAAATAGACGACATCGATGTGTTCATCACATCTGTCCTCCATCACTAATAGCATTCTTTTCGTAAATGAATGGCAGGAAACAGATGGAAAAAAGAAGAGTAACAACCTGGGCATTGACGATGACCATAACCATGATCAAATTAGTTGTGCATGGAAAGGATACGAATTTTACAGGCGGCCCTTTGTACTTTACAGGCGAGGGGCTGCGAATTTTAATCGCAAACCAGCTGAGCTGAACAACACAAACGCGTCTCGATTCGATTTGAAATGCAGCCAACAAAAAATCCATGTCAACCACATAGAAAAGTCCCTGACCACCCAAATCATTTATCATTTCATTCACTTTTCTTATTTACTTTTCTCGTTCTGTCTTCCATTCTCCCCAAATTTTTATGAAAAATTAAGAAATTAAGATAACATGCTTTTTTAGTTACTGTATAATATATATTAACCTTTTTATGTAAATTTAAAAAAGAAATTAAGATTCTGTATCACAATATCATTTAAGATTATAGTGCTGTGTAGGTTGAAATAATTTATCAATAAGTTCTTCTAATCTCTAATGGTAAAAACTTTTAAGCATGATATTATATACAAATGGAGATATTATATATATATATATATATATATATCAATAATATCAATAAGTTCTTCTAATCTCAAATGGTAAAAAATTTTAAGCATGATATTGTATACAAATGGAGATATTATATATATATATATATATAATATGAGATCCAAATTTTTCATTACCTATTTAATTAGAGTTTTAAAACCATTAAAGCATCATAAATATAATCTGGGGAAAAAATACGTGTGAACCACTTAAAAGCTTTTTTTTTTTTTTTTGGAAAACAATATTTGGGCCCTTAAAAAAAAGAAAAAAGGAAAGAGGAAAACAATTAACCTGCGCGCATCCAAAATCTTTATGGAAAAAATATGTTAGTTACCGCCCAAACTTTGTATTACTATTAAATATGCCCTCAGACACAATAAGATTATATAATTTCTTTGCTTTTTTTTAATAAAAAAAAAATTAAGAGTAAAAATCGTTAAGGTGCATACGGCAACTTGACACTTCTACTCCTAAATCATAAAATTCTTAACTCGTTAATCAAAGGCCAAAACTTGACTTATCTATTTAAGTACAGTAACATTAAAACACTATATAAATGTAAATGGTGTGCTTTAGGGTTTGCTTTACGTAAATAAAAATTTCACCAGTTGAACTATACTCTTTCAAGTTCTCTTTTGTGTTGTTTTATTTTATCTCAAATTATATCGTAGAGCAGTTAATTATATCTATTTTTGTATTTAGTAAAAATGAAAGGTGCCAAGTGTAGAAACTTTTTTACTTTTAAGATATAAGTTATTACTATTTTTAATGAAATCTAAATATGTCATTACGTATTTAATTAGCTTACGTATTTAATTAGAGAGCTAGTAGCATTAAAACACTATAAATATAATAAGGGAGAAAAAAAATGAAGGGAGATGCATTTAGTCTTTAGTTTCTTTGAAAAATCTCTACTTTGACCCACAAACTTACTTTGACCACTAAATTCAGTTAATTTACATAAATGCAATCCAAGTTTGTAATAAGGGATAAAAAATGCCTTTGGACATAAATTTTGTCAATTAATTTTTTTCAACTTAGATGAATATATATCATAAAAAATTAAATACTTACAATCTTTCATTAGTAATTATTATACATTTTCTAATAGTTATATAATTTTATTTGAATTGCTTATGTTTTCAATTTATGAGAAAAACCTTTTTCTTGGACATGAAAATTTTAAAAAAGGTATATAAACTTTCTAACAATTAACCTTATCTTTTTAGCTTTATCATTGTTTGTTTGTTTCAAATTCTATATTTTTAGATCAATCATATAATTGAAGGATGGTTGGATCAGTCCTATTAGAAAAGAAAAAAAAATCAGTGTCATTATATAAAGTTCAATTTGACAAATATATGAAACAAATTGTTCGTTCCTAGAAGTAGTTGCTGACATTACGATAAAGGGGCTTTTAGCAGCAATCCTTTTTTGACATTTCCTATATTTCTAAAATGCTGAAAAATCTTTAAGGATTAAACTTCCCACATGTTCCTCCACTGTAACATTATAATACAAATTTTTATTCTTAGTAATTGAATATTTTTGTTCAAAATTTTATATTGAAATCATTATTTTCATCTTCACTTTTTTTTTTTTTTTTGTAGAACCAATTGTGTAACATTCTCATAGCCCATATGAAAGAAATATGAGAAGCCTTATATGGATATATAGGCTCAAATAGAGCAAAAGCACCTAACACTTATTTTTTTTTTTACAAAAGATAGCCCATGTTGCACTTATCCTTTCTAAAGGATAGCCTATGTGGTATGTGTAGATGTTTCGTTAACCGGTTCTGGACTTAAATCATTACAAAATATAAATAAGAGAAAAAAAAAATAAGAGATAAACCTATCAGTGTAATATAACAAAAATTTAATGAAATTTAGATGTTGGAAAAAAAATTAAATGAGTGACATGAAAGGATTTATACTCACACAACCGAATTTGGAATCGTCGGTACATGTAAGATCGCTTTTGGTGTTCGGGTGGGGTTTCCCTCTCTCTAATGAACCTAGTCAAGAGTAGGAAATTAAATAACATTGAAAATACCTTAGATAACATGGAAACAAAGCCCAAGAAGTTGGACTTACACTAGTTTAATAAAGAGCATGATGAAGCAGACACAATAACGGTACGTAGAGTGTGGTAACTATCCTTTAGTGTGAAGCATTCTTCTTCACTCTAGTGCACAAAGACCAAAAATAATGGAGGAATATGAGCCTTCATAAATGGAATAAAGGATACAAGAGTAAAATATGGCAAAGTTAGACAAAATTGATGAGAAGAGCAAGGTGAGAAACGATGAACATGGGTGCCTTTTTTTGTTGTAGCTTAAGTGGTGGTGCTTGGGATGGTTGAAGAACAAAGAGCAGCAGGTTCGTAGGTTTTGATTACTTGGGAACAATTTGGACTTAAGTTAGATTGAAACACAACGAAAAGAAAAAGGAGAAACAAATAAAGGAATAATTTTAATGTGAAGTAAATAAGATAACTATAACTAGATAAAAGAAATGAAATTTGAATTTTGAATAAGAACATTGGGCATGCGGGTGCAAAGTTTTGCAAATTAGAAATTAGGGTTGGGAAGAAATTATCTCACGCAACAGGAGCATGAACTCGGTATGAACCGTGCACTCATGTAGGCTAAATTTTAGGATACATAAGCAAACAAATTCAAAATCGAGTGAGATGAAGTTCTTTCGACTCTTTTTGTGAGAAGATTCCAATGGCACTCTCGGATTTTTAGTTCAATACATGGTTTGAAAAAGACAAAAATGCTTCTAGCATAAAGAATATAACTTTGATCTTCCAGCTTAGAATTTGATTTAATGACCACCAAAGGAATTATCTAATGATCAAGATTTTTAGTTTTACATTGATTTTCTAAGTTGGTAGGTAAAATTATGAAAATACCCTTAGGGTAAAATGGTAATTTTGTCTTTAGGGTAATTTCATAATTTTTTTTCTTAGTTTTTAAAACTCATTTTTTATTTTTATTATTCTTTTCTTTTCTGCGGCAACCCTAAGTCCAGTACTAGTCAACAAAACACCAACCCACACCACTTAAGCCATCCCTTAGAATAGGATAAGTGTCAGGTACTTATGTTTTAGACCTCGAGTTTATATATCTACATAAGGTTTCGCACATTTTTTTATGTAGGATGTGGGGTGCTATAAACTTCCATTCTTATGTACCCAACATCTCTATTGGGATCACTCAGATTGCTTGACCCCTCGAACCAGTAACTTTTCTAATCGGTTGTTTGGCTGAGGCTCAAGTAATCCAAATAGAGAGATTACTGGTTTGAGGGACCAAGTAATTTGAGTTACCCCAACGAGGACGTTGAATACATAAGGGAGGAGTTTGTAACACCTCTATATTCTACACGAGAAAAATGTGGGAGGCCTTATGTGGATATATATGATTAAGTTCTAGAATATAAACACCTAGCACTTAGCACTTATCCTTTTCCAAAGGATACACTACTAAAAAATGGGCATTTTTCAACGGCTTTTACGTTGGAAAATTGAGTTTTCTAAAGTGAAGCCGTTGGAAATAGGGACGTTGGAAAAGCATGCGTAGGAAAAATATTTCCAAGGGTTTTTTTTTTGCCGTTGTTATTTCCAACGAATAGCCGTTGGAAATTGAGCCATTACAAATTTCCAATGGCCGACGTTATGGTCTGGTTTATGAGGTTTTCCAATGGCTCAACAGCTAAGGCCGTTGGAAACTTTGTAGAAGAAAATAAAAAAATATATAATTTATGAATTACTAAATTATATTTTATAATATGACTAAAAACATTAAAACAATTATATCTTATACTAACAGAACAAAATATTCAAAGTCAGGAGGTCAAAAAACCATAAAATTACAAAAATATGAAAATTAAAAAAATTACAAAAATTACATAAGTTACAAAAAATCAGAAAAAACATTCTAAAATATATCTCACAAATATCACATAAAACAAACAAAAAATATAAGAAAAGCAAAGAATAGTAATCAGATCCGAATCTGAAGATGAGCACCGGTGGATCGAAGCCAAGGCAGAGCATCACCGGATCTGGCTCGAGAAGTTAGCCAAGATGTCAAATTGGCCAGCAGAGAGAGGCGAAGCAGACGGCGAGCCAAGGCAGACAGTCGGTGAGCATACTGAAGCCAATGTGGCGCATGGGCCGAATCTGGTGCAAGAGGTGAGCCAAGGCGCAAGGCGGACTGTCAATGAGCAAAGAAGGGCGAGGCAGACAGCGGATCTGGTGCGAGAAGCGAGCCAAGGCACAAGGCGGACGATTGGTGAACGGAGAAAGGCAAAACAGATGGCGAGCCTAGGCAGTTGGTCAGCGAGCGGGAGTGAGAACGAGCAGAGAGAGCGAAAGAGCACGGGTAGATCTGGTGCGTGCGAAAGCGAGCAAGAATAGGGAGAATGACAAAGCATAGCAGTTAAGGCGACGGAGCACAGTGACGAGGGGGAGAGAAGTAACCAGATGGCGAGCAGAGAAGTGAAAGGTGAAAGAAAAGAGGGAAGCGCAAAAAGCACAAGAGAGCAAATCGGTGAGAGAGCAGATAGAATAGTGGGTGAGAGAGTAAAGTAGGAAAAGAAGTATATATAGCTAAGGTTATTAGATTTGGGTTCATTTTGGGTCTAATAAGTTGGGTTAATTTGACACTTTTATATGAGTTTTATATATGATATATATTATTATTAGTTGATATATATTAAATATATTATTATATATTATGATACATTTTAACATATGATATATTATATTATGCTAAATTATATATTTTACTAATATATTATGATAAATACATATTATGACATATATATACATAGTAATACGTTCATAAGTATTTACATTATTGTTGTTATTGTTATTATTATTATTATTATTATTATTATCATTATTTAAAATATATAATATATAATGTGTTAAATGTCGTTACTACTATGTATATCACACCTCATATTGTTAAGGTATATCATTATCGTACAATATATTATATCATATACTGCTATTGCTTTCATAAAAAAATAAATATTATAATATTATTTTAAGATGAAATAAATTAAATAAATGTTTTTTCATATTTTTATATGTATTCTAATTTTTTTCATCATAATTTGTCAAATATAAATAAAATATATATGATAGAAGATATTTTTTTATACAAAAAATATAAAAATATATTATAATAGAGAAAAATAAATATTACTCAGCAAAAAATCTAATTTATTGATATAAAAAAAAAACAAACAATACTTTAATAATAACAATACATTTTCTAATACAAAAAAAAGCAAAATTAAAATAAAAAGTAACCAAAAAATAAAAGAAAATATTTACATTAAAATATGTGTATTAGTTATATTTTACTATTTTATATATTTATGTATGTTATTTTGATGTAAAATGACAAAAAAAATACCTTATACATGTCTAAGAAAAATATAATCTCATGGTATGTTTCTCGTGGTATTTGTTGTATATAGTGGTTTTTTGACAAAATATGCATAAAAAGTTACTGGTAAATAAATACGTTCATAAGTATTATTATTATTATTATTATTATTATTATTATTATTATTATTTAAACTATATATATATATGTATTTAAAATTTTCATTTCCAACAGCCCAGGTTGTTGGAAAAATTCACCCAAATTTTCCAACAGCTTAAGTCGTTGGAAAGTTCTCCATTGGTTATCATTTCCAACACCCAAAGCCGTTGAAAAATTGCACATTGGTTTTCATTTCCAATGGCCTAGGCTGTTGGAAAACTTCACCTAAATACTTATATATTTTTCAACGGCTTAAGCCGTTAGAAAATTCTCCATTGGTTATTATTTCCAACTGCCTATTGGTTTTCATTTCCAATGGCCTAGGCTATTGGAAAATTTCACCTTAATTTTCCAACCGCTTAAGATGTTGGAAACAATAAATACTAAAAACTTACATATTTTTTAACAGCTTTGGCCGTTGGAAAATTGCCCATTGGAATTTTTGCACACTTCCAATGGCTTAGCTGTTGGAGTTTTTTTTTACAGAATATAAATTTTTTTATAGTTTCCAATGGCCTTGCACGTTGGAAAATGGGCTGTTGGAAAAAATAGTTTTTTTAGTAGTGATAGCTCATGTGGTGTTGGTAGGTATTTTATTGACCGGTTCTAGACTTGGGTCATTATAGATAATATTAGAGCCAATCTGGGATTGTGAGGATGTTACATATTCAGTGTGCACATACATCATCTAATGGGCTGATTTTGTATTAGATAGGTTACTTGGCTAAGGCAAGGTGATTCGATTAAAGGGGTTACTGGTTTAGGGAACCAAGTAATCTAAATGACCCCAACCAAGATATTAGGTACATAAAGGGGGACTTTATAATACACTTATATCCAACATGGGAGAAATATTGAAAGCCTTATGTGGATATATAGATTTAAGTTCCAGGACATAAGCACCAAATGCTTATCTTTTTTCAAAAGATAGCCCATGCGATGTGGGCAGATATTTTGTTGATCGGTTATAAACTTGGGTCGTTATAAATTGCCTTCGAAAGCTAACCACTAGAAATATTTCTTAAAGTCTAAAGGTTTATAAGATTCATTACCTATTTTTAGGTCTTGATTGCAAGTTTTCAACATCTAGGGGATTGTGTGACAAGTTAAAAGTTTAAGAATTGTTAGAAAGACATATTGTAAGTTTTTTAAAAGCAAAAAGTACTTCTAACATTTATAAATCATAATTTTATTCAATTTTAATTGAAATACATTTTTTTTAGTTTTTATCATTCTTATTTTGTCACAGCATTGAATTTCTATAATTCTCTATTTTTAGATTTGACATTGTTACACAAAATTCTGTAAATATGAAACATATTTTTAAACGTTTCTAATTTTGAAATCTAGTATTGTTTTATTCAATTTACCAATTTAATATTTTTCTTTGTTTCATTATTCAAACTTTTAATGCATTTTTAGTATTTAAAATGCTAAGCACTTTTTTTATATGAGAAAGTGATTTACATATAAAAAAAAATGTACACATCTTGAAGTAATATATCTTTCGGGCAAATAAATTGCTACAAAAATGGAGGACAGAATGAAATTTCTGGAAATTAAAGGAAGAGAAGTTGTGTGGGGCACATACTAAATAAATTTTACTTCCAAAACTTGTTCCCTTTACTATTTACAGTAATTAATTAATAATTTTTTTAAAATTTTTATATTTAAATGGTACCTTAATGACATTAGTTTACAAATATAATTTTTAATATTTTTTTTACAATACAAATAAATATGGATATATTTAATTCAAATTCTAGTGAAAAAAAGGTGAAAGGGTCAACCTTTGCGAAACAGAGGAAGTATCATGAAAATAGCTTTACAAACATATATTCCAAATAATTATATTATTATTATAAAGTAATTATTTTATTATGCACCTATGTCTAGTTAAACACACTAACCTAGCTCTTAATCCTCCATATATAAGACACAAACCATCCAAAAAATTTATAAAACTACCTTTAACTAGAATCTTCTTCTGTCGACAAAAGCCTGCCTTGCTACTATTGCCTCCTCTAGTGCCGTTGTTGCTGCTGAACCGTTATACATCTGGTTCTCGCCGTTATTGCTCTTTCTCTGCATCGCATTATTGCTATTGTTCTTTTTCTAGATCTCGCTGCCACTCCTATACTTTGAATCACATCAGTTGTCACACGAATCCATAATCTCGTCATCAACCTTCTGATCGCTACTACCACTGTGTTCGCCATCATTGCCTACCATTGAAACATGCATTTTTAACGTGCAAATGTATCTTAAATAATATGTAAAAATGTCTAATGCAATATGTGAAAGTGTATATTGGAATAATTTTTAAAAAAATATTATAATTAAAAAATAAATAGTGTATGAAGCAATAAGAAGTGTCTGAATCAATATAAAAAAAATATCTAAGGAAATATTTAAAAGGGTTTAGAGTAATTGATAAATAATTTATTATTATCAGAACATAAGAAGTATCTAAAGCGATCAGAAGTATCTTATTGAATATCGAAAAGTAGTCTAAAAAAATATTTACACATATCTGAACCAATACGTAAACAATTTGTTCTATTAAAAAATAACTATCTAGAACAATAAAAAAGTGTCTGAATGAATGTGAAAAAATATCTAAAAAAATTTAAAAATGTTTGAAGTGATATGCATATAATTTGTTCCCGCAATAGAAAATAGTGTGTAAACTAATAAAAAAGAAGTGTTTAAATAAATATTTACAAGTGTCCAAAATAAAATATAAAAAATATCTAAAGCCTATATTACAGAGAAAATATAAAAGTGTCTTCTATTTCTTTCTCTGTAGACAAAAGGCGTGCTCATCATCAGCTTGGATCAAGGCTTCAAGTCATCTCACCGTCCTCCATCGCTCATCACCACGAATTGTCTCCTTGCCTAAGATCTTCATCGATTTTCAAGCAATTGGAGAGAGAATTAAAAAAAGCTTGAGAGAATTAAGAAAAGCTTTGTCTTGGATCATCGACTCCATTATTAACTCATCATCTCCCTCACCTTGATCGAAGATCTGAAGCACTCTCTATTGCCGCTCTGTCCTCACAAACACTCTTTGGTGTCATCATCCTCTTCACGTCTAGTCGTCGTCATCGTCTTGTTCGCCATCTCGATCATTGCTGCTTTCTTTGTCATCATCATCTCGTAAAGTCTTGTAGGGTTGTATTTTGTCCGCCATCTCAATCATTGTCACTGTCTTGACCATGCTCGCGAACCTCAACTAGCTAGGAGAATCGATGCTCTCTAAAAAAAGCTGTGGAAATGTGATTTAGGGTAGGGTCATGGTTGAAATTACCTATTATAGTGAGTGGTAAATTTAGGAATAACTTGCTATATCTAATTAGACATATATCCACAATATTCGTAGTAATTGTAAAGGGGAAGTAAATGAAACTTATGTAATTATGTCAATTATTAGAGTTTAATTGAGTGATATCTCATATTTGAGCTTATAAATGGAAAAATCACTCCTACATTTACAATGTAATTCCGTAATATCTATTAATTGTTTTTCTTAATTTTGACCACATTTTGACCTTCAATCTAAAATTCCTACCTTTTACTTTTTAAATTGTGTTTATCCAAGTATACTTCGAATTACTTTTATATTTTTTTTGGCGAAAATTTCTTTTTATTAGACTTCACAGTTGGAGGTTGATCAAATTCCAAACTTGTATCTTTTTAAGATTATATTTACATAAATATTACAAAAAATTATATCTTTTCAAAATCAATATACCAATGGCCTAATAATATAATTTTTCCAACTTTCATGTGTAAAGGATAAAATTAGTAATTGAATTTATCTATCATTGGAAAAAAAAATGTTCGTTTTAAAAGATTCCGTCCATGGAACAGATGTAAAACTAGTAAGACATATTGTATACAAATTCAATCGAATTATACACGTATTTTCTATCACATATATATGTTTGTAAGTTTACTATTAGATAATCGAACAGAGACAAAAAGTTAAAAAAAAAATTGACAAGTAAAACAAATACATAGAAAGAACAGGCAAATTTTATGTTGTTCAATTAATATGAGATATGCCCGTGGGTAGAAAAATATAGCTTCCACACTCTAAAAAAATAAAAGATATTTTTATAAGAGAAGCTTAATTGAATCTCTCAAAGCTAAGAGCAATTCATTTTAATTTTAATAATCTTAATTTAAAATAATTATTCTATTTTATATTCTTTTCTTTGGCCAAAAATAATTTTATTTGAAAGTTAATATTATCTAAGTGTAGTGAACAAATTTTTTATATTGTTATTAAATATTCACAAATTTTTTATTTTTAATGCCTAAAAAAAAATTCACAAAAATTTAACAATATCATAAATTTTTTACATGGGATAAATGACAGCCATTGTCCCTAAACAATACCCATTTTGTTTAATTGTCCCGCAATTACTAATTATTACGTCAGTCATCCTCTAATTATGAAATTGTTGCAAAAACGTCTTGTTGTTAGGTTAGACCATTGAAATATGATGAAAGTGAATGCAAATTGCACAGTTAATTCTAAAATTTAGTAAAATTTTTTATTTGAGTCTTTAAGCTTTACAATTTTCTAAAACCTTTCTATTATCCATTATATCTACTTACACGTTTTCCCTTTCCTCTCTTTTTCTCTTATTCGCCCACCTGATCTTGCTTCGATTGAACCTCCTGCTCTATTCTACCTTCAATTGGACTACCTAATCCATTATGTATGCACTAATCTAACTCCCCTTTGATATGCAACAAAATTAATGCATTGTGAATCTCGGCCCTGATTGACATGAAATTTACTGATTCAACCTCATCCCCACCCTAGCCATTAATTGTGGCGCCAGAGCCCCCTTTCCAATAAAGAGTTGATGGCTTTTGATTCGAGTTCCTCATAACAGTTTATTCCCAGTGATTTCTGTCAAGAGTTAGTATTACTTACAACAGGCTTATTTTGTGCGCCTTCCTTGAAAAATTAAAAAATGTTCATTTTTTGCTCCACGGCAGGAGAGCGTGATAATATTTCTAGACATTGGATAAAATTTCAGATTGGGCAACGTGGTCAGAGCGCGTGGGGTGGGAAAAAGGTTGTCTCGGTTCGAGTCTTCGGACTTCTACTCCAGCATTTTATTCTCGTTTTCTGTTCTTTTTTTTTTGTGTCTTTAGATATTCACTCCGGTTTTATATTTTCATTTTATATTCCTTTTTTTTTTATTTATAAAATTTTGTTTTTTTTTTTACATTTTCGCGCATTACTTATTCTTTTGTGTTTTGGTATTTATATTTACAAGCCTACTTGTTATTTTAGAAAGTAATGTCTATTCTTTCTTTTACATGTTTATTTTTTGTTACCTAAATGTTTGTTCTTATAGAAGGCTTATAGAAGGCACTGTTTGTTTTTATATATGACCCTGTTTCTGTAAACTTCTTGTTTTTTGTCTTCTGGTGTTTGTTCTTTCAGAAGGATATGTTTGTTCTTTTAGAGTGCAATATTTTTTCTTTCTTTTACATGCTTATTTTTTGTTACTTAAGTGTTTATTCTTATAGAAGACACTGTTTGTTCTTATACATAACCCTGTTTCTATAAACTTTTTATGCTTTTGTCTTTTGGTGTTTGTTCTTTCAGAAGGATATGTTTGTTCTTTTACAAGGGTATCTTTGTTCTTTTAGAAGGAAATGTTTGTTCTTTCTTTTACATATTTTTTTTTTGTTACTTAAGTATTTGTTCTTATAGAAGGCACTGTTTGTTTTTACACATGACCCTGTTTCTGTAAACTTCTTATTCTTTTCTCTTATGGTGTTTGTTCTTTAAGAAGGATATGTTTGTTCTTTTAGAAAAGCATTTTTATTATTTTAGAAAAGCATTTTTGTTCTTTTAGAAGGCAATGTTTGTTCTTTCTTTTACATGTTTATTTTTTCATATTTAAGTGTTTGTTCTTATACATGACCCTGTTTCTGTAAACTTCTTATTCTTTTGTCTTCTGGTGTTTATTCTTTCAAAATGATATGTTCGTTCTTTTTGAAGGGCATCTTTGTTCTTTTAGAAGACAATATTTGTTCTTTCTTTTACATGTTTATTTGTTGTTACTTAAGTATTTGTTTTTATAGAATGCACTGTTTGTTCTTATACATGAGCTTGTTTCTATAAATTTCTTGGTTTTTGTTTTCTGGTGTTTGTTCTTTCAAAAGGATATGTTTATTATTTTATAAGGGCATCCTTGTTCTTTTAGAAGGAAATGTTTGTTTTTTCTTTTACATGTTTATTTTTTGTTACTTAAGTGTTTGTTCTTATAGAATGCACTGTTTGTTCTTATACATGACCCTGTTTTTATAAATTCTTGTTCTTTTATCTTCTAGTGTTTGTTCTTTCAGAATGATATGTTTGTTCTTTTAGAATGACATTATTGTTCTTTTAGAAAACAATGTTTGTTTTTCTTTCTTTTACATGTTTATTTTTTGTCACTTAAGTGTTTGTTCTTATAGAAGACACTGTTTGTTCTTATACATGACCTTGTTTCTGTAAACTTCTTATTTTTGTCTTCTGGTATTTGTACTTTCAGAAAGATATGTTTGTTCTTTTATAAGGGTATCTTTGTTCTTTTAGAAGACAATGTTTGTTTTTCTTTCTTTTATATATTTATTTTTGTCACTTAAGTGTTTGTTCTTATAGAAGATACTGTTTGTTCTTATACATGACCCTGTTTCTATAAATTTCTTATTTTTTGTCTTCTGGTGTTTGTTCTTTTAGAAGAATATGTTTGTTCTTTTATAAGGGCATCCTTGTTCTTTTAGAAGGAAATGTTTGTTCTTTCTTTTACATGTTTATTTTTTGTTACTTAAGTGTTTGTTCTTAAAGAAGGCACTGTTTGTTCTTCATTCACGGAAAATAAAGATTGAACCTTTATTTAATTATACAAACATTATACAGCCATATAAATAATAAAAAAAATCACTCAGATAACATACTAATAAAATGTACTACATACCTACCTAAAAGAATAAATCTTTTTTTTTAATTGTTCCAAAAATGATATTGAAGAGTTTTCCTCTTTTGTAATCTCTTGGGATTTAATTTATCTTGCCATCCCTATTTAAATTCTCACTACACAACATCATAAAATATATTTGAGATGTATTAACAATATTTGCTAAATGTTAAAGTTTCAGGTAAAAAAATAATTAATTTTTTATTTGTTGAATATATTGGGTATGCACGGTTATATTAGACTTCATTTAATCCAGATCAAATCACGTCAAATTCCATTTAATCATTTTTTTTATAATTCTGTATCTTCCATTCATATATATCATTATCATTATTTAAAGCCTACAAATCCTCTATATTTTTATATACAATTTCAACAAAAGTCATACTAGAGAAACACATTCAATATCAATATACTTATGTAGTAAAACATTCACGATATTCGTAAGAAAAATAAAAGAAAAGGCCAATTGTATATAAAGAGGTAAAAATCAATTTATTATGTTGTGGAATAAAAGAAGTGTTAGGAAAAACTAAAAAAATGCTATTCATAAGGGAGAAAAATAAAAGAAAAAAAGAAAGTGGGAGGGTGCTATTTCGTGCAAAATGGATTTTACTGATACATGTACATTTTTTTTAGGGCAGGCGCATGAGTGCGCCTGGCGCACACAAGAATCATCCTTCTGTCAATTCCAAAATTGCCATTTGAAATGAGGTATGGTTGCATGGCGGCGCAAATGAAAGCATGTTTGATACCATTGGGCAGCTATGGGAAAAGCAGAAACTTTACCACTTGAATCGGATAATTAGAACGAAAGTAGAAAATAGCAAAATTTTAACGCTCAGATAAAAGGTTTACTAAGTTTAGGACTGACAGTACACTTCCCCTCCACCTCTCCACTTCCATTACTTTTTAACAATTTAAACTAATAGCAGGATGTTATTGCAATAATTTTATAATTAAAGGACAATTGGTATAACGATTAATAATTATAGGATGATTAAGTAATATGAGTATTAGTTTAGAGACAAAGACCCACATTTACCCTTTTACATGATTGTAGATGTAATCCTTTGTTAGCCATTCAAAACTAAAATATGTAAGTAGTATGTTAGGTGTAATTACTAATTAGTTTTCAGGTCCAAATCTCAGCTAGACCGTTTAAGCTGTAATTGTTTTTCTCTTTAATAGTACGTTCATTACCGTTCAAAAAACAAAAGGACTATTACACTTAATATAAAATTGGTTTTGGGTAAATAAAATGTGAAATAAAAATAAGACTTTTTAAATCAAATTGACTTAAATTAAAATAAATTTAATTTAAATCCCCTTATACCAAACTCACTTTCTGTCATGTTATCAAAACTACCGTTTTTACAATATAAGAGATCGCATTTGAGCAAGATTTCAAAAAAAATGCATGAGATGCATGTCCTGTGTGCGGTGTGTTATGACCCTTACATTTTTTGTAGCTCTAGTTGATTTACTTTTACCAGCTACTGGCCAATATTGATAAGAAGTACCAATGAACTCTGTCCCTTAACTATTAACTGTATACGTGCATTACAAGTGAATTAAAAATATTAATTTATTTTTTACTCAAATAACTATAGTTCTAATTATCTTATTCAAAATAAATAGAAGAAATAATGGATTTACTTTGTTTTTTGGTTTATAAATATTTCTTATCAATTTCATTTCTCTATTTTTACATAGTTTTCATTACTACCTCAATCCGAAAAAAAGATGAAACATATTCATTTTTTTGTCGTTGTAAAAAAGATGAAACATTTTCCTTTTTAGAAAGTTTTTAACATTTAGTTTATCTGATTGTCCTCATTTAAACTCCCAAATATATAAAACCTAAAAAATATATATTTTCCTTTCCAATCTTTATTAAAATTCTCACTACACAAACTTTAAAAAGAATTTTTTAATCATCATTTAAACTCTTATTACATATAACCTAACAAAGTTTTTTTAATTTTAGTTTGAAGATCAAAAATGAAAAAATATCATAAATATACACATTTTAATATCCATACTCAGAGAAATACATCATCCTTTATAGGACAAATCAAGTATAATATGTGATCATAATTATCCTCAATTGCACCATCCATTATAATAAATTACTTAATAATAATAATAATAATAATAATAATAATAATAATAATAATACAATGTATAATGTGCTACAAGTAATACTAGTTGCAAAAAAAATGATAGAAGTTTTTTTTACTTGTGATGGTAGAGTACTAAGAAAAATTGATTCCTTGTACTTTTAATATTTTATAAAAAATGTCAAAAATTTTCTTTTCAGTGTAAAATTTAAAATTAATAGTATTCAATCTATTAAGAAAATATCTTAATTTAATGGAATTAATGACATTATGTATTTAGAAATTTTATTAAAATTTAAGTTACTAACTTTTCTCTTAATTTTTATACTTTAGATTAAAAAAGATAATGATTAAAATAAAGATCTTATATTAATTGGCCCAAATAATTAAATGGACTTACGATTAATGTATTAGCATAACTTTGTCTTTTAAAGAGATATAAGCTGAGTTTTCAAAAATTGTTTTGAGGATCTTTTAAAGTTGAAAAAAAATATATGTTAATTCTACAGGTGAGAAATTCAATAAGAAGCTTAAACAAAAACAAAATTTCTTTCAATAAGCATGGATATCAATGTATAGACTCAGTAAGTAAACATTGAGTTTTTCCAAAGATATGTAATTATAAGTAACTAAACATTACTATAAAAGCTTAATCAACTTGCTTTTAATTTTTAATAAAAAATACACTCACTCCCAAAGTTTCGAATTCGCGCTTGTCCTCTATTTTATTGTCTAGCCAATAAGATTGTTACAAAGATCAAGGCCAAGCCTTATATAGTTTTTTTTTTTTTATCTTTTTGGGCAATTGATGCTTACTTACTAATTTACAAATTATGCTCACATCACTAAGGTTTGAAAACTTAGTCTTACCCATTATTCTTATAATATAATTAATCAACCATAGGAAAATAGACATCTTAAAATAGAATAAATTCCTAATACCCAAAAGAAAAACTAATAAATTATAATTTAGAATTTAGTCACTTTATATCTTTGCATTTTTTATTTAAGTTGCATTTTTAAGTTTTGATAAAAATATTTAAAGTTAAAAAGTAAATAAACTGATAAACATCATATTTTTAGGCCTGTTTAATAGTCATATAAATAAGAAACACATTTGTTACAAAATTTTAAATTTAGTGGCATTTTTTATTTTTTGTTAGGAAAAAAACTTATCAAAAACATAGAAAACAATCTATGTTTTTTTTCCCCATTTTTCCCTTTTCAAATACTAATCTCAATTTCCTAATATAAAGAATTTTTAAAAGGTAAAAAAATTTTTAAATTTATATTTGGGATAAAAATGTATAAAATTTCCATCCAATATGTATAATACATGTTGCAATTTTTTTTGTTCAACTAAAACTTATAATATGTCCTCTTAAGAATCCTCCAATTTCTTCCTTTGGCATAGAATCTTTTATGTGCTCAAAACCCACAGTTAGGAACTAAAAATATGTAATTTAATTATAACTTTTGAGCATATGAATCTCCAAACTTCTCTCATTACTATAGTTAATCTCAAATAAAATAAAATCTTGCAATTACAATATAAAATTCTTAAATTCATCTCTTAAACTCCAAAACTACTTCTAGTTTATAAGTCTCTACCATGAGATATAATATTCAAACAAACATTACTTTTAATTTTTTTAAACAACTTGTAAGATTTGATTGGCTTTAAACAATTAAAAATAAAAATAATATTTTAATATTATTTAGTATAGAAAAAGATTTAGTTGCTAAAAAAAAATTTGTGTTACAATATTAAAAGGGATGACCGTGTGAAAAAAATAATTCTTACTCATTTTGTTTAACAAAAACTGATCATTTTACTATTTAAAGCAATTAACTTATGAATTTATTTCTTTTAAAATTTGCTATAAAAATAGAAATATTTTATATAAAAATGAAACTTTAAAGACTATAGTTTCTATATATTATTTTTAAGAATTTTTTTCAATACATATTAATATAAATATGTTTAGGTGAAACTTCAATAAAAAAATAGGTTAAATGGTCAATTAATGCGAAATAGAGGAAGTATAATTTTTTCAATATTTCAAAACATTGGAAAGTGTAAAAAAATCGTGACAACCCAAGCCCAGAAGCTATCCATGGAATACTTGCCTAGATTATATGGGTTATCCATTTTTCTTTTAGGCCTAATTACCTATTTGACTCATGTACTATGGTGACTCGGCCATTTGTATCGCTCCCTTGGACTTTTGGAGGGTCATAATTGAGCCCTAAACTTTAATGACCGGGACATTTTGCTCCATTGACTTAATAAATCAGATGTTTTGCATCAATTATGTAACAAAAATGCATCCAATTGCACAATTTAGAATTTTAGGTCTCTAGTTGTACAAACCAATAAATTTGGGACTTAAACTATAATTAAACCTATAGAAACTAGAAACCAGAAACCAACGAGATGTCGACGCAATTCTGGAACGACTTCGATGGTTTTGGTTCTAGTCTTAATTCTGATGCAATTTCACAAGATTTCAATGTGATCAGTTGCAATTCTGACTATCTCTGTTCTTGTGCAACTTCCCGTGATTCCAGCGGTCTCAAATCTGGTGTAATTTTGACACTGTTGATGGTCTTGATTCCGGCACGATCAAGGATGAAGTGAGCTGGCAAATTGAGGCCGGATAATTAAGGAGGGCAAATCGAGGCCGGCTAATCGAGGAATGGATGAAGGTGAGGGACGATGGACAAAATGAGGACGAGACAAATTGGGGAATGGATGAAGGTGAGGAACGACGACCAAAGGATGAGGCTGGCATGACGGGATGATTGGGAGGGGTAAAATTGAAAAATGAGACAAAGGGAGTACTAAAAGGGGAGGAGTCAAGCAAATTACTGAGTCACCATAGAACAAGGGTCAAATAAGTAATTAAGCATTTTAAAAAAGATAAGTGTTAGGCGGTGGCAGTACAACTTATAGTCATATAGATACATAAAAAACTTACATAGACTCCTCGTGTGGGATGTGGGGGCCTCAAAATCTCTCCAACTTATATGCCCAATATCCTTGTTGGGCCACAAATAGATCCAAAATTGTGAGTTCAATAGGTGATGGATATAAATTGTATATGGAATATGACAGAATAGAATCAGACCTGAGCCCTTATAGAATCAAAAATGCAGCCCAGATCATTACGAAATTGGGTTAGCTTTGATACCATTTGTAATAACCTTGGAAACTAAGAAAAATAAAATTACCAAATTACCACTTTACTCTAAGGTATTTTCATAATTTTATCTATCAATTTAGAAAATCAAAATAAAACTAAGAATCTTGAGCTATAGAGAATTTTTTTTTGTAGTCACTAAGTCAAATTTTAAGCCAGAAGCTCAAAGTCATTTTTTTAGGCTAGAAACATCTTTATCCTTTTTCAACAGACCATCACAGGAGTTTGGCAAATAATGCATAATTAGAGGCAAATATGTTTATAATATTTAAACCTCTCTCCTTGAAAGGAGTGCAAAATTTCTCGAATCCTACTAAAGATTTCCAGCTTCTGTCAAGGCCACCTGTGCAAAGGAAATTTTGGTAGGTGGACACAATCAATTCACCACTTTTTAGGAACTAGGAACATCGAGCTCCATTACACATTAATAGATTGAAGAACTGATTTTATGAGTTGGAGCCGTCCTGTATATGATAAAAGCTTTTTCATCCAAACTTCCACTTTCTTGACCCCAAGGTTTTAAATCTATACTATCCTCTATTTTATGACTGAGTCATGTGATTGTTCTAAGGATTGAGGCCAAGTCTTGTATAGTTTTTTTTTCTCCTTTTGAGTAATTAATACTTATTCATTTAGAAATTATACTCACATCATTAAGGTTTGAAAATCTAATATTACCTATTGTTCTTATAATATAATTAATCAATCGGAGGGAAATAGAATTCTTAAAATAGAATAAATTTCTAGTACCTGAAAGGAAAACTAATAACTTATAATTTAAGTTTTAGTCACTTTATATTTTTTTCAATTTTTATTGTATATAGACATATTCATATTAAGTTGCGCTTTTAGGTTTTGATAAAAATAATTAAAGTTTAAAAAGTAAATAAATTGATAAAAATTATGTTTTTAGGCATGTTTTATAGTCATATAAATCAAAGACATTTTGTTACAAAAATTCAAAGTTAGTGGCATTTTTCAATTTTCTGCCATAAAAAGACCTAAAACATAGAAAACATTCACCAATCTTCTTTTCTATTTTTTCTATTTTGATCCAATACATATAGTACATGTTGAATTTTTTTTTGTTTTACTAAAAATTATTATATGTCCTTCTAAGAATCTTCTAACTTGTTCCTTTGCCATATAATTCTCTATGTAGTCAAAACCTCCAGTTAGAACCTAAAAATATGTAATTTAATTATAATTTGCATATATAAACCTCTAAATTTCTATTCTTATTATTCTTAATCTTAGATAAAATAAAAACATGCAATCACAATATAAAATTAGGGATAATTACAATTTGCCTATTGAGATTTAGATGAAATTACACTTTGTCTTCTTTTATTTTAGAAATATACACTTTACCCATACTTTTTTAATACAATTCGATATCAACTTTTGAAATCTTAATTTAGACTATACAGTACATATCTTCAAGAAATTTTAATCAGTATGGTACCTTTTTTATAATTAATTGGCATTTAAAAAATATTATTCTCTATTTACAGAAAGAAAAAATTTATAATTTAAAATGTGCATTAATTATAAAAAATACATTGAAATTACTGAAAATGGCTACTTTAATATTTAAATTAAGATTTCAAATGTTACTGTCGGATTGTATTAAAAAAGATAGAGGGTAAAGTGTATATTTCTGAAACAGAAAGAGGTAAAGTGTAATTTTACCTAAATATCAAGAGCAAATTGTAACTAATCCTATAAAGTTATTAACTTCATCTCTTAATAACTTTAAAACTATTTCCAAGCTATGAGCTTCTATTATGAAATATAATATTTAAACAAAAATTACTTCTATTTTTTAAACAGTTTATAAAATTTGATTGGTTCTCTAAAATTTAAAAATAAAAATAGTTTTTTAATATTATTTATTATAGAAAAAGAGTTAGTTGCTAAGAATGAATATTTGTGTTAAATATTAAAAGAGATGACCATGTGAAAAACATGATTATTATAATTTTTCCAATATTCTAAAAAAATAATTAAATATTTGTGCACCTATATTTATGCACATTCATACTTTTTATAAATTAAAGATCAGTATAAAGATTAAAGATAAAGATTTCACTTACGGCATCATCACCATTAGTCAACAGAGTTGACTTGAATGGGTTGATTTCGTTAATCCTTATCCCTCTTCCGTATGTATAATCTAGAGCTTACTAGAAATCATTGAAAAGAAACATAAGTGAGGCGAAAAGCGTTGGTAGCTAGCTACAAGGGAAAGACTTGAGTTCCCGTCTAATTAAGCTGCAAAAGGGACTAGAGAGAGACGTGTCATCCTTGTTATGTGTGGTTAACTGGTAATCATAACAAAAAATAGTACCCTCAACCCTTCAAGCCAACCGGGAAAAGAAAAATACAAACTCACAAGTTGAATTTCTCAAACAACGATCCTATCAATATCGGTTGTTGGCTTGGATGCCCCTGAAGTCGCACACAATAATAGAAAGGTGTCTGTACATCATTGAAGTTTCTTCTATTCTAGCTATTTTGGAGTTCATAACTAACTAATTACATTTGTTTATTATGAAGTCATCATTTTCTTTTTCTAAAAAAAGAAACATATTACAAGTATAAATAATCTACCAACGCACCTAGAAAATAAAAGCGTAGTAACAAAAATATATTATTGATGTTCATGGAAAACAATTAACATTGAGTTTAATATATACACTTACAAAGAGTTAAAAGGCCTCTACTCAATATGTTTTGCCATTACTCAACCTTTTCAACTATCGTAAAGATTTTGAATTATAAATTTCAGTAATTCACCTTTATTAATTTTTTTACTCTCTCTGTTCGTGGGGCACTTCCATAAATAAGAAAAGGGGGAAAAAGAAAACTATGCGTCGAGCACGTTTTTTTTGTAATATTCCAAGGCCGACCGAGGGGGCAGCTTCATGCCTCGTCGCTGCCGCCAACCAGCTTGCCTTAGCTTCCTCTCTCTCTCTCTCTCTCTATATAACCCGTTTTATTCACCACAAAATTATCCAAAACCACCAAACCTCCAAACAAAACAAAACAAAACCATTCAAATCAGTCATGGAGAACAAGCTTATCGTTCCCTTGTCCCTTCTTCTCACGTCTTTATTCTTCTTCTCCCCAATACTCTCCTTTCCCAGCCCTAATGACATAAACTACTGGTGCGAGCAGACCCCGAACCCCGAACCCTGCAAATACTTCCTGTCTCAGACGAACACCAAGACCCTCCAGAGTCTTAATGGTGTTCCCAAACAAAAATCTGAGTTCCGAAAAATGGCCATTCAGCTTGCCATGGACCGAGCCCTCCACGCGCAGCTACACACCAAGGGGCTCGCCCACGAGTGCCGAAACGAAAAAGAAAAGGAGGCGTGGGCCGACTGCTTGAAGCTCTACCAAGAGACCATCCTCCAGCTTAACCAAACCCTCGATTCCTCCACCAAGTGCACCGACTTTGACGCTCAGACCTGGCTCAGCGCCGCCCTCACCAACCTCGAAACCTGCCGCGCCGGGATCGTCGAGCTCGGAGTCGCTGACCACTGGCTTCCTCTCATGTCCAACAACGTTACGAAGCTCTTGAGCAACACGTTGGCTCTCGGGAATGTTAATGCCTCAGCAGCTTTGTCGCCACACACATATAAGGATGGCTTCCCCAGCTGGCTCACAACTGGGGACCGGAAGCTGCTGCAAACGTCATCCATTAGGGCGGACGTCGTGGTGGCACAAGATGGGTCCGGAAACTACCGGACAGTGAAACAGGCGGTGGATGCAGCCGCCAACAGGAAGGGGAGTGGGAGGTTTGTGATTCGGGTGAAGAGCGGAGTTTATAAGGAGAACATAGAGATCGGGTCCAAGTTGAAGAACATAATGTTGGTGGGAGATGGGTTGAAGAATACTATCATTACCGGCAGCCGGAGCGTCGGAGGAGGTTCTACTACTTTTAACTCCGCTACCGTGGGTAAGAAATTGTTATGCCATGCCTTAAAGCTTCGTTATATATCCTTCTAACTACAGTTAAAAATTTCTATGCATAGTTGATTCAAGTCAAAAAAATTTTTGGATACTGGTTAAACAACAAAAGAGTGTACAAATATGAAGTGTTCATAGTACTATATAATTTAGGAGAGGATATATTTAAATTGAGGGGAGAGTAAATCCTTCAACCAAATTACTAAATGAGTTAAACAACTTATATGGCACTAAAGAATAAGGCTTAACTGGTTGCACTCATATGAGTGGTGCTACGGGTAATTCAATTCCATATTAATACTGATAAATTTTTTTACCATATAAATTTGTCATTACAAGGGAATGTACTGGATAGTAAAATAATGGTATTCATGGAGTAACATTTTATAAGAATAAAAAAAATAAAAGATTTTATACAATTCTGTTGGCACGTTTTCCAAGATTCTGTTTAAGAATAATTTTTATATTAGCGTCTTATTTTTAGGTAACGGTAATACCAAAAAAGTCCAAATAATTTCCGTTTATGAACTACTAACCCCTACAATTTTCATTACTTGCAGCGGCAGTTGGAGACGGCTTCGTCGCCCGAGACATTACTTTCCGCAACACAGCTGGTCCACAGAACCACCAGGCTGTGGCACTCCGGTCAGGCTCCGACCTTTCCGTCTTCTACCGCTGCGGCTTTGAAGGTTACCAAGACACCCTCTACGTCCACTCCCAGCGCCAATTTTACAAGGACTGTGACATCTACGGCACCGTAGACTTCATTTTCGGAAACGCCGCCGTCGTCTTTCAGAACTGCATGATCTACGCCAGACGTCCCATGGACAGACAAAAGAACACCATCACCGCCCAAGGCCGAACCGACCCCAACCAAAACACTGGCATTTCTATTCACAACTCCCGGGTCACGGCGGCCTCCGACCTCCGTCCGGTTCTCAGCTCTTTCCAGACATTCTTAGGCCGTCCGTGGAAGCAGTACTCGAGAACTGTTGTCATGCAGACGTATCTGGACTCGTTGGTCGCCCCAGCAGGGTGGTTGGAGTGGGACGGCAATTTCGCTTTGAATACTTTGTATTATGGGGAGTACAAGAATTCTGGGCCGGGAGCTTCCACCGGCGGCCGGGTGAAGTGGCGTGGATTTAGGGTTATTACGAGCGCAACGGAGGCGTCCAGGTTCTCGGTGGGCAACTTCATTGCCGGAAATTCCTGGCTTCCTGCCACTGGCGTTCCTTTTTCTTCTGGCCTTTGACTTCTGATATGATCAGGACATACTGGATTCAAGTTGTTTTAAAGATATGATTGTTTTTTTTTTTTTGGGTCAAATTGTACTCTCTTTTTTTTGTATTTTTTATCGATTAATATGTAAACGGAATAAAACAACAATTTAATGTCTATTTGTAGAAGTAAACAGTGATCAATGAACATCAAGCAGTGCAGTTAGTTAAAAAAAATAGATGTTCAGTGTGCGGGCATATTTCTTTAGTATTTTTTTCTTCAAGTTCGTGTTCATGATAATTGTTGTGCTTCGCCTAAAAGTCGGCTATAATTGGAGGCGCCGTAATGTAGATATTATATAAGATGGCGGGCTAAAAAATCAAATTAACAATACTGTGGGCAAAAACTAATTAGTGTAAGAAGTCTTCCCTACCTCCAAGGTCCCGATACCTAAATTGAACTAAAATTGAGAAAATTCTTCGATTTGACTGTACCATATGCTGTACATTATGTGGCTTTCAAGTTTAAGGTCAGAAACATGAAATAACAATATTAATCAGAACCATGAAATAACAATATTAAACTTTTTCTTAAAAACTGTCCTTAATATTTTTTTCCCCAGTTTTTAACCAACTACACAGTATAATCTCTTATTTTAATTTTAATGAAAAACAGAAATTATAAAATAACATAGTGTTATTTCAAAAAAATATAAAATAACATAGGATTAATTGCAATTGCTCTCAAGATTTATGTAATATTACACTTTACCCCTCCCATTTAAAAAAAGTACACTTTGCCCCTGTCTCTTTATACTGTCTGATAGCAACTTTTAAAATCTTTATTTAAATTGTATAGCAATCATCTACAATAATTTCAGTCTATATAATACTTTTTTACAGTTGATACATATTTAAAATTATCAATTTTTCTTTCTATAAATGTAAAACAGTTATGTTTAAGAGGGTAAAGTTTAAGACAGAGGCAAATTGTATATTTCTAAAACAGGAGAAAACAAAGTGTAATATTACTTAAACCCTAGGAGAAAAATAACCCTATAACGTATTATGCATTTGTACCATAGTTTTCTACTTATCATACAATAATCAACATTTTATTGTTCAGTGATGGAGTGCCAGTATTAAGGGTGAAAGTTTTGGGTTTTGGGTCTGGTTCGGGCCGAAATCCGAAATAAATTATCTTTTTCACAATTTGAAAATCACAACCCGAACCGACCAAAAATCAGATAAGAACCCGAACAAACCATAAAGCCTAAATTTTTGTGTTAGGGTCAGGTTTACTCGACACTAGCCACCAGTCTTGATTGATGACATCTCGGACAACAGTGAATGACATCTCGAATGACGGCAGGGCATTAATTAAGTGAGGAGAGCGGGGCCGGCTGCAGTGCGAATAAGGCGAGGGCGGCTAGCAAAGGGAGGGATGGTGGCAGGAGGTGACTGGCAAGGTGAGGGATGGCGGTGGAAGGCAACTAGCAAGGTGAGGGATGGCAGCGAGAGGCGACTAGCGAGGCGAGGGAAGGTGCGGGAAACAACTGGCTAGGTAAGGGATGGCGGTGGGAGGGCGGCTGGAGGGCAAAAGCCGCGTATGAGGGAAGGATGGTAGTGAGTTTGTGAGTTGAGCATTTGTCTAAGTGATGGCTAGGGCATAAAAAGAGAGTTGGGGGATGCTAGGGTTCAAACTTACGAGAGTTGAGGTTAGGTAGTGGGCCTTGGGTTTCAGGTTATTTGGTAGGGAGTTAGTTCAAGGATTGAGCTTAGATGGGCTGGGCAAATTTCGGGTCATTCGGGTTAATTCAAGTTGGACCCAAACCAACCTTTTTTTTTCCTTTTTATTGGGTCGGGTTCGGGTTAACCCGAAGTGCATATTTCTTACTTCCTAGCTCGACCCCTAACTCGATATTTTGGATCAGTTTCGGGTTGGGTTTCAGGTTTTGGTTATTTACTTACACCCCTAGCCAGTATATCCCAACATTTGTTGAAATACTGTACAATGACCTACCTTGGGTTGTCAGACTCACATATGGCTCGGGCCTAACTAGTAGTGCCAAATTTAGTATTTGTATAAAGGGGTCGTATAAATCTACAATTATTAAACTCTAAAATTCATTAATAAAGCTTATAATTCTGCATATATTATAATGTAATGATCAAAAAATGGTTTTAGAAGAAAATATGGAAAACGCTTTGATTTAGCATTTTTTATGTCTTTGGTCAAATGATTTTAATGATAACTTGAAAATTATATGACATAAAAAAAAAAAGATAAACAAGATGTTCATGTTATATAAAATGTACAAGAAAAAGCAATCCACTTTTAATACTTAAACTTATACATTTCTTTTCATTTGACTTATTGATTCTATAATTTTTCCATATATCTAAAGAAAAAATAGTGGTGAAAAGAGTTCAATGCTTGGATAGTAAAATGTAAAAAGTTTAGGCATTAATATAGGATTTTTACCATGATTTTGATTGCCAGTGGAGAGAAGAGACCAACTCATTTTTTTATTTTTATTGATGTGAGAGAGACAAATTCTTTTGTTCCAACATATATTATGAAAATTATAGTGGTCCATTAAAAATTTAAAAGATTCAATTACTAAATCATGTATCTTTTATGGTAAATTGTATGATCAGACCCTAACATTTAATTATTGTTTTAATTTTAATCCCAAACCCCAACTTACTTATTTAGACTCTTTAACCTCATTTTAATGTTTCATTTTGGATCTTTGGGTGACGAAACTCTTTAGTTCTGATGGAAATGTTAGCATAGCATTATAGGGAAAAATGCTAACTTTAACCTGAAAACTTTTTCCCTATAACAAATAATCCTTAAGACATTGAAATTTAACAAAAACCTCTCTACCCCATCTCGGCCTCCCTCTCTAGTCAACCCTATCCGCCGTTCGCCTCCTTGTCCTCTAGCTGCCTCTGTTTGCCTCCCTCTCCTTCGGCTGCCTCCCTCTCCTTCGTCCGCCTCCCTTGCCTCTTCTGCCTTACTCTCCTTTGTCACTAATTTACTCACCATCTCCTTCATCCACTCATGTGATTCGCTTTCGCTCCTTACCCTGATACTTGCCTACCCCTCTTCTCACACAATGTCGCTCGCTCACTTTTTTCTCACCCGATTCCACCTTCAAACCCTTCCTCGACGCCCGCAGTCAATTCTTCAATGAAAGTTGAATCAAAGCTATTACTCTGCCCGCGGTCTTCTCTGATATGTGCTTCCACGAGGCATTGATTTTGTTGAACTTGCTACATAGCAGTAAAGAAGTTGGCATAAGAGGATCTCAGGATCTCGAGCTTCAATTTCGATTCGGGTTTTAAATGATGGAGGTCAAACGGGTAATGTGGCAAGGTAGGTTTGGATAGTGAATGGGCAGGGGTGAGTCTGGAAGGCTCCGCCAATAGAATGGCAAGGACAGTGGATGATTGCCAGTAATAGCCATACTTAGGAACACAAAACTGAGGCAATGAGTAATGGTGGAGGCACTTAACAATGGATGACAGATCTAAAGTGTTAGATTTCAATGTTTTAAGAATTATTTATTAAAGGGAAATATTTTTAAGGGTTAAAGTTAGAATTTTTTCATAAAATGCTATTTTGATGTGACATTTTCTGTCAGAACTAACGAGTTTTATGACCTAAATATCCAAAATGAAACGTTTAAACAAGATTAAGGAGTCTAAATGTACAAATTGAAGGTTAAGATTAGAATTGAAATAATAATTAAAGGTTACATTCCAATCATGCAATTTACCCTACCTTTTGTTAACATTTTGTAGAAAAGTGGGGTTCATAGACCTTATATATTATATTTCCATCTGCCACTAATGGCTAGGCTTTTTAGTGGTGAGTCGCGGCATTCAACATTTGCGAGCTGTGTCGAGTCAGAAAATGATAACTTGACTTGGCATACAAAATCTCATTGGCCTACCAAAAATTTGAATATTCTATTTTTTTAATAGGACAGGTTGGCTTGTGTGGCGTGACCTATGAAACATCCTACTAGTCGCAGGGATTTTTTTTATTTTTTTTATGTTACAGGCTATGAGTCGTGAGTTGGCCCTTGAGCATGCTAGCCTTTTGTTTGAGCACAAGGACTTTATATTCAAAATTTTGGGGCTTTTTTGTTTTGCTCCTCCTAACATTCAAAAAAAGAATGATTTTTAGTGTATTTTAGTCATTTCATATTTTTAGCTTTCATTATAAATAATGATTGAGTTTGAGCTTCTAAACCACACAACTTACTTTTCTCCTCTCAAGTCTCTTTAATTTTGTCCTAAAGTTCTCCACTATCTACTTGGTTGCAATCAATTGCTCAAATTCTGTTTTAGTAGTCTGCCTTTTTCAAAATTATGTGAAACTTATTTGCACATTCACAGTGATGAAAGAAGCCAAATTTCACATTCCTTTGACAACTTTTATGCTTTAAGACTGAGTTTTGCTCCCACATTGTTGAAAGCCAAGTGATCGAGATCAAAAAAGAAGATGTAGGTGACCTAGTGAAGTCTCTCTATATAGGAATGACTTTTGAAGAGCTTAACCTTAATACGGGAATGGCATTTCAATTGGATGATGGATGAGGTTGGCACTAGTTTTGCACTGCCAATGATGAAGGTGGAAGGGACACAACAACAACCTCCACAAGTTTGCAACCAACGGGAGGTTCAAGAGGTGGAGGAGGAAGGTGATGGGTACCGGTACACATTTAATGGGCGTAAATCACCATCACTATCCACCATGAGTGCTGACATCTCATATCCCACCACTATGGGCACCTAAACTTTCAGATAAGGAAGAAGAGAATGCCAAAAATAGAGGAATTGATGATCACGCAAAGGGAAAACCGACATCGAAATGGAACAAACATTACACCTTTTTGAAGTGTACGCCAGTATGCAACATGTTATGTGTAAATATTACATGAAGGCATATCAGAAGCCAAATGGCATCAAGACAAGTAGTTTGATTGAAAAAATGTGTAACCACCATCTTGATAAGATCCGTCTAGCTTTAGGTAGGGGTGACAATGAGCCGAGTTGAGTACGAATATCCCAAGTTCAAAGCTTGACTCGTTAAAGAGTGGCTTAAGCTTGAGCTAAAGTTAGAATTCAATGAGCTTAGTAAATAAGGCTTGAGGCTTGGCTTTGAAAACTCAAGATCGGATTGGTAGTTCAATGGGCTTAAAGGTCACTTAGATGGTGGCGCTTGATCCAAGCTCTATTGAGGTTTGTTTGGGTTGATAAGAGCTTAAGTAAGATTTTAAGAATTAGGATATTATTTATTTTATTAAATTAATTATATTATATTAATGTTATATTAGGTTCATTGTGCTCAATAAAAGTTTGAGTCAATCAATATCAAGCTTGAGCTCAATTCATTAAGGATTCAAACTTAAAATGTGTTTTGAGTTCGAGCTCAAGGCTGGTGAGGCTCGATTCAATAACAAACGAATTGAGCTTGAGCTTAAATTGTTCGATAAGGGTTTAGCTTGTTTCCACCCCCAACATCAGGTTAGGATCAATGTAAAGCATAAATTATGAAGAATCCATCAGCTCACTTGAGAGGTATTTTTATGTATTCTGAGGATATTATATATATTTTGAGCTTGTAAAGTGTATAATGAGTAAATTCCACTCTAGGTCATTTAACTTATTTTTTTACTATTCGGGTCACATAACTCCATTTTGTCCTAATGAAGTCTTGTACCTTATATAGCACATCTTATTGGAGTTCTTTCTATCATCTGGGCAATTAACTTTAATGGAATTTTGGTGAAACAAAAAAACTTCAGCCCTTAAATTTTACTCATTTTTCTCTAACCATAATATCCACCACAAAAGCCCAGTTCTTTTGTTTGCCCCTAAAGCTAGACAGCCCAAGTGAAGAATTGTTCTAGATCAACACACCAACAAACCCAAAGAACAGCAACAAAGGTAGAGTATGGGTAAATTATAAAAGCTCTTGTATGGTTTGATCTAACCTACATTTTGTCCCCTCTATTTTCAAAAACCTACACTTTACCCCCAACCTTTTCTATAATCTCCGACAACAACTTTTGAAATCCTAAATTAAACTATCAAATAACCATGTTTCAGTAATTTCAAGATTTTTGATATTTTTTTCAAAGCTAATCGATCTTTAGAGGATACTGATATACATTTATAAGAAGAAAAATGTATTTACAAAAAGAAAAAATTGATAATTTAAAATGCCTATTAACTATAAAAAAATATTAGAGAGACCAACGTTACTAGAATATGACTATCGTACAATTTAAATTATAGTTTTAGAAGTTGCTATCAGACAGTATTTGTAGGTTTTCAAAAATGAATGGGGTAAACTATAGGTTAAAGTAAACCTTAGGGGGGCAATTGGAACTTTCCCGATAGAGTAATACCTCACATTCCTCTCTCTAAATTGTTACTTTGTTTCAACGGATGCAGCCCCTAGGTCGATTCCACTACCATAATCATGCAAGTTAGATTCTAATTCTCTACTAAACAAACCAAGCCTAAAAGCTGGAACACCAATAACATCTCTATGACAAATACAACTTAAAGGGAAAAGTGATTATCTTTGAACTCAATGATTTGGGCCAATTTAATCACCAAAATTACAAAACCCCCCAAAATTAAGATGAACTCAATCGTAATGGAAGACAGGATTTTGACAGCAGAGTTGAGATTGTACTTGACCTAGGTGGTTGGCTAGTAGTCGGTGACGTTCCTCTACACCTAGTTGTAAGTGTATAGGGTAGGCTCTTGGCAACGGCAAAGAGTTGCTCATTAGGATGGTCGACAGTGACCTTGATTCTGGTGCCGGACAAAGCTCTAAGAACAGAAGGGTTGGTGTTATAAACCTTGACCCGGTCATGGCCTTCAGACCTGAGAAGCTGGACCACTTTCACCACCAACGATAGATTATTCCTAACTCTACCATAGTTAACCCCAATAGACCAACATTTGTAAACAATAAAATTAAAACCAAAGTTAAGACTAAAAAAATCAAAACTTTTTTCTGTCAAATTGGGGATTTTTGTTTGATTAGAAGCTTGATTGGGATTTTATGCTGAGTTGTTTCAAGAGTTCTAATTCAAATAATTTTTTTTTAATTTAGGTTGAATTAATGCAAAAAAGTAATTTTTTAGGGGTTTCCGAATTAATTTAGTGGTGCTTCTTGCTGCTTTTATGTAGGGATTTTCTGACGATTGCCGTCGGGAACATTTTTTTGACGTTTTAAAACTCGATGGACGTGCTTCAAACGTCTATCCACCAGAAACGGCATTTTCCAATGGTTAACCATAAAAAAAATTTGTTGAAAATTATCATTTTTCTAGTAGTAGAAGAAAATCTAGGTATTGGAATTATCATATTTCACCAAGATTTTATCAAAGTTAACAGTTCAAATAACATAAAAGAATATGGTAGAATGAGCTATATGAGGTACTGGATATTGTTAGGACAAAATGAAGTTACATGACTCAGATAGGACAAAAAAATAAGTCAAGGGACCTATAGTAGAGTTTACTTAATATATAATGGCACAAAAGAACCCTTTAATTTTTTTGAAAATGAAAACTTAGAAACATTTGTAAAAACTAGTATAAACCCTAATTAAGAAGCAATTGAGATATCTGATTACAAAAGAAGCACATAACATGTATAAAAAGTATCGGGGTAGTCTGTAGACATACTTTAATGGGGCAAATTTCATGGTTAGATCCAAACCTTTAATTATTGTTTTAGTTTTAATCTCAACCTCCAACTTGCACGTTTATACACTAAACATCATTTAAACGTTTCATTTTTTACTTTTGTGTGATAGAACTCATTAGTTCTGGTGGAAGATGTCACATTAGCATAGCATTTTAAGGTAAAATGCTAAGTTTAATGCCAGAAATTTTTCATTTTAACAAATAATCCTTAAAATATTTCATTTTAATAAAAAAACTCCCTTCATTTCCTCTCTAGTTACCCCTCTTCTCTGTCTGCCTCCTTGTCCTCCAACCACCAGCAATTACAATGCGCCGCTATAAGGGGACTAGAGATCACACTGGCACGGTTTTAACCATCGTGATGAGGAAAGGTCGATGAGTCCTTTGAATAACTCGGATTAATCAAATCATAGGTTTCATAAGATCAACGCCTCGTCGAAGCTTCTGGATGAAATAAAAAATGGGTTTGGAAAAATCGAAGGCGTATTGAAGCCGGGGGTAGAGGAGAGGAAATATATTGGGGACAGAGGAGCTTATTAGGTGAGGGTGTGTGAATCGAGAACAGAGGCATATGAGGCAAACAAATAAGCATATCAGGTGAGCAAATTGGGGAAGAATGAATGAGAGGAAAATGGAGGAAAGGGAGGCAGCTGGAGGAGAGGGTTGGCCGGAGAAGGGATGGGAGAGGAGTTTTTTTGTTAAAATAAAATATTTTAAGGATTATTTGTTAAAGGAAACAGTTTTCAGACATTAAAATTAGCATTTGCCTCTAAAATGCTATGTTAATGTGGCATTTTCCATTAGAGCTAACGAGTTTTGTCCCCAAAGATTCAAATTGAAACATTTAAACGAGGTTAAGGAGTCTAAATGTGTAAGTTGGATGTTGAGATTAAAACTGAAATAATAATTACATGTTAGGGTCTAATCGTGCAATTTACCCTACTTTAATTAGTCTGGTGCTTGAGTTTCATTTATAAAGGACAAATGGTCCAACTACAAGAGGGTTTTGTACCTCTGCTTGGCAATTCATTTCACTGATCCTTATTGGGTGTTGCAGGAGAGAATTCTCATGTTCCGGCTGGTTGAGGTAAAATAGACTAACTACAACATTGACAAATTGCGTATATCCATATAATATTGTTCAAGTATAATGTGAAAGAAAAATTCATATGCATTGCATTTGATAATGACTCTAACAAAGAGTAGCTGTTATAGGGTTGAAAGCTTTCACGGTTTGAATCCTCGATGTTAAGTTTTTTCATATTCATCATGTGTGTCCTGTTACTAACTTTTGTGTGGAAACTGGTGTTTTTATTTTTAACAGTGATGGTTTTGTTATTATAGACTATTTGTGTGTCTTGAAAACTCACCCACAAGAGTACATAACCTTCAGGCAACTATGCCATGACAAAAGTATCTGACATAATAGGTTTAGCATCATGTCTTGCAATGCTTTTACATGTCGACAAAGAAACTCTCAAAATGTTATTTAGCCATTGTGCATGGGGTTTTTCTAGAATTTACAATTATTGTAAAAGTTTTAGTATCAAATAAGACAAACCCAAATCCCTACACGAATTCATTCTTGTGTAGCTAAAACTGTATTTGGAGATGAAATTCAACCTCGAAATAGGTGGGTAGTGTGACAATGGGAATGAGCAAGACAATGGGCAACTTGGAATACTCTGGTGATGGAAAGTTAATGAAAAAGATACATTTTTTTTATTTTGGCAAAAATCGTCAAAAACCTTATCGCCATCGGTGTCTTGATAGTTCCATCTGAAAGTGCTTTTAAGTAAGGCACAAAGTATAATCATTAACAAAAGAACACAATTTCTAGATAAATTGGTGGAGGTGCAAATGTACATGTGTGTGACTGGATACGTGTAGAGAGGAGAGTACTAGATGCAGAAAAGTAGTCTAAAAATGATGACCCGTTTGAAAGAATTCATTCCGGCGACACCATGCTAGATGGCATGACCACTGCTACTAAAGGTAATTGACGCGATTTGAGGTTGGATGACTTATTAGTCTATACCAGTAAGGCTATAAATGAACCGAATGAATACAAACAAGTCATGTTCGTGTTCGTTCATTTAACTTTTAACGAATGCAAACATGAACACGAACAATAAACAAATGCAACTTCTCTGTTCGTGTTCTTTCGTTTATTAATAAACGAACACAAATAATTAAAGTTGATTGCTACCACCAATCTGAATTAGAATGGGTTTAATAATGACTGACAAAGCAATAGACAATAGTAAGAAAGATCATGGATTAGGGCTATAGGGCTCGGCTTGGTGCGGCAATAGGTCCACACTACAAGGGAAATGACTAAATATGTTTGGGAAAACAAAGACAATAGATTAATTTGGGAGAAATTTGAGCATAATCATGTGTATATGGAGTAAGTGGACATTAATCAAAATATATGATTTATAAAATATATATCATAATAAATGTACAACTAATATATAAATAAACAAACAAATAGATATAAACAAACAAATAATGAACATAAATAAACAATAACCAAACAGTTTATGAACGTAAATGAATGAATGAGACCTTACTAATGTTTGTTTGTTTAACTAATCAAACAAAAAAATCTGTTTGTATTCATTCATTTAACTAAATAAACGAATATAAACAAACTCCTATAAAATAATTAACCAAATATTCTATTCATTTAGACCTCTATGTACCGGTAAGCCTCGACACATGAGTTAATATAGGGAGTCACCCAAACAAAGATAATATAACTACTTGGGCTTTGATTCCTCCAACCCCTGTTAGGGGCCTTATTGCTTAATTTGACCAAAGAACTCTTATTATCTTTTGGTTGAATCAAACCAATCGGCTCATGTCCGAAATCACCCCATTCCCGCCACCCTCCCTGTTCATGTATTGTATAGATATCATATGTATCGATTATCGCTAGTTATACCCTGATGAGAGAAGAGTTTTCTTGTTAAAATGAAATGTTTTAAGGCTTATTTGTTAAAGGAAAAAGTTTTCAGTTATTAAAATTAGCATTTGGCTCTAAAATGCTATGCTAATGTGGCATTTTCCATTAGAGCTAACGAGTTTTGTCCCCAAAGGCTCAAAATGAAATATTTAAATGAGGTTAAGGAGTCTAAATATGTAAGTTGGAGGTTGAGATTAAAACTGAAATAATAATTACATGTTAGGGTCTAATCGTGCAATTTACCCTACTTTAATTAATCTGGTGGTTGAGTTTCATTTATAAGGGACAAATGGTCTAACTACAAGAGGGTTTTGTACCTCTACTTGACAATTCATTTCACTGATCCTTATTGGGTGCTGTAGAAAAGAATTCTCATGTTCTGGCTGGTTGAGGTAAGACAGACTAATTACAACATTGACAAGTTGCATATATCCATAGAATATTATTCAAGTATAATGCGAAAGAAAAATTCATATAAGACAGACTAACTACAACATTGACAAATTGCATATATCCATAGAATATTGTTCAAGTATAATGTGAAAGAAAAAGTCATATGTGTTGCATTTGATAATGGCTCTAACAAAGAGTAGCTGTTAGAAGGTTGAAAGCTTTCACGGTTCAAATTCTCGATGTTAAGTTTTTTCATATTCATCATGTAAGTCCTGTTACTAACTTTTGTGTGGAAGCTAGTGTTTTTATTTTTAACAGTGATGGTTTTGTTATTATAGACTATTTGTGTGTCTTGAAAACTCACCCACAAGAGTACACAACCTTCAGGCAGCTGTACCACGATAGAGGTATCTAACACAATAGGTTTAACATCATGTCTTGCAATGCTTTTACATGTCGACAAAGAAACTCAAAATGTTATTTAGCCACTGTGCATGGGGTTTTGCTAGAATTTGCAATTATTTTAAAATTTTTAGTATCAAATAAGACAAACCCAAATCCCTACACGAATTTATTCTTGTGTAGCTGAAACTGTATTTGGAGATGAAATTCAACCTCGGAATATGTGGGTAGTGTAACAATGGGAATGAGCAAGACAGTGGGCAACTTGGAATACTCTGGTGATGGAAAGTTAATGAAGAAGATACATTTTTTTTATTTTGGCAAAAATCGTCATAGACTTTATCGCCATCGATGTCTTAATGGTTCCATCCGAAAGTGCTTTTAAGTGAGGCACAAAGTATAATAATTAACAAAAAAACATGATTTCCAGATAAATTGGTGGAGGTGCAAATGTACATGTGTGTGACTGGATACGTGTAGAGAGGAGAGTACTAGATGCAGAAAAGTAGTCTAAAAATGATGACCCGTTTGAAGGAATTCATTCCGGCGACACCATGCTAGATGGCATGACCACTGCTACTAAAGGTAATTGACGCGATTTGAGGTTGGATGACTTATAGTCTATACCAGTAAGGCTATAAATGAACCGAACGAATACAAATAAGTCATGTTCGTGTTCGTTCACTTAACTTTTAATGAATGCCAACATGAACACGAACACGAACACGAACACGAACAATAAACAAATAAAACTTCTATATTCATGTTTGTTCGTTTATTAATAAATGAACACAAATAATTAAAGTTGATTGCTACCATCAATCTGAATTAGAGTGGGTTTGGTAATGACTAACAAAACAATAGACAATGGTAAGAAAGATCATGGTTTAGGGCTATAGGGCTCGGCTTGATGTGGTTGTAGGTTCACGCTATAAGGGAAATGACTAATTATATTTGGGAAAACAAAGACAATAGATTAATTTGGAAAAAATTGGAGCATAATCATGTGTATGTGGAGTAGGTGGACATTAATAAAAATATATGATTTATAAAACATATATCATAATAAATGTACAACTAATATATAAATAAACAAACAAATAGACATAAACAAACAAATAAATAAACAATAACCAAACAGTTCATGAATATAAATAAATAAATGAGACCTTACTAATGTTTGTTCGTTTAACTAAACAAACAAAAAAATTTGTTTATATTCGTTTGTTTAACTAAATAAACGAACATAAATAAACTCTTATCAAATAATTAACCAAATATTCTATTTATTTAGACCTCTATGTACCAGCAAGCCTCGACACATGAGTTAATATAGGGAGTCACCCAAACAAAGATAATAGAACTACTTGGGCTTTGATTCCTCCAAACCCCTGTTAGGGGCCTTATTGCTTAATTTGACCAAAGAACTCTTATTATCCTTTGGTTGAATCAACCAATCGGCTCATGTCCGAAATCACCCCATTCCCGCCACCCTCCCTGTTCATGTATTGTATAGATATCATATGTATCGATTATCGCTAGTTATGCCCTGATGTAATTTCTGTGGATGTGTGAAGCAATTGAATTTGTGTGAAATGGGATCACCAGTATGACCAGTTCATTTCTCATTAATTAATTAAATTAATTAATGCATTAAACAAATCAGGCAATAAACATATTATCTAACCAATGAAATAATTTTTACGAATTATAGTTCCAATTAGCCGTGAATTATGTAAATGTCAAATACTTTAATACATTCTAATATTCCAAGTCAATTTTAAAAAAAATGGTGGCACTCGATCGAGCCGCAGGTGACCTTAGATGAATTTCTAAAAAAAAAAGTAATTATTCAAAATTTTTAATTATAGTTATGTTTAAAATTAAAAAAATAAAATAAGGGGAAAAAATGTCTTGCAAGTCATGTATGACTCGTGAGCCGCCCGCTTGCCGGCACGCATGACACGTAACACTCAGGCTGGCACGTGAGTCATAACCAGTGTGCCAGACGGGGCCGAGCCAAGTTTGTCCTCCCAGAGCGCGGCTTCTTAGGACCCGAGCTAACCGACCCGGGCATAGCTCGGCCTGGCTTGTTTGTGCTGTGGGCAGACAGGCTCCTTATGCAGTCAGCAATTTAGCGGCACTAGTAATTCGGCCTCCCTCTTATATTCTTCGTACCATTTTTGTTTTTAGGTTGTCTGAAAGTTTGTATACAATTTTTTTATTTGATAATCTTTTATACCCAAACTATCATAATATCCTTTTTGAAAAAATTTGACCGATTCAAAGGTCTTCTCTCTCCTATATTAGGATTTAAAGAACTTCTCTCTCCCAAACAAAATATAGAAACCGCAGATGTTTGGTGTTTTGGCAAGCAAAAATTAGAAAACCCAAGCAATTTAAAACCCAAACAAAAGGCCAACTAATCGATTCAGTCACGTCTTAGTAAGTGGTGCTTAATGGCGACTCTGTTGACTTTTGGTGTTGGGCATCATTTCCATGCACTAATGAGATGGGGATGGAGATGTGAACAACAATGGGGATAGATGCAGTGATGGAGATGGAGACGCGGCCAGTGACGGACCCAGGTTTTTAGGCTCGGGAGGAGGGGGGGCTAGGGAGCTAAGCAGAGATGAGATGAGCGCGATCACTGAAGCAAAGGCTGACTAAAGGATAGAGAGACATAGAGATATTGAGAGATAATGGTTTGGGACGGATATATAATGTTTCATATGTTAGAGGTAATATTGCAATGAAAAGTAAAGATTTAGCACTGTTAGCGCTATTTACTCTTTTTATATTTTTCAGCTAGTTTGGGGGGTAAAATACTCACCTAGTGTTATTTTTATATAAAAGGGACAACTGAGTACCTCATATTTATAAAATTTTGGAATTCTCAAGAAGCGGTAGTACCCCCGGCCCTAAGGTAGTTTCGCCACTGGATGCGGCAAAAGTTAAGGTTGAGATGGAGAGGAGACTATTGCAAATCTTAGCATGAACAAAATACAGAAACAAAGCACGAGAATCAACAACAATGAGGGTGAAGACGAGTATCACGGTCTTGTTAAACGATTATCTAACAAAGCCTCTCTCCAGTCAACAGCAATTTTGCTTTTGAAAACCAATTTTTGCTGACAGTAACATGTTTCTTTTTGAATTTCTAGGGAAATTTATCTAAAAATAAATACTTTTATCATTTATTAATCTTCATGCCAAATACAAATAATGCAAAGATAATGGAACGGAGGGAATACTAATCACCAAACATTCCTCTTGGAAAGGACCAACCGTCAACTTAATATAGAATGTCTTAGCTTTGGTTTCTTACCCAATTTGGGAAGACAAGCAATAAAGAGCTCCTTGGTTTACAGTAGAGGGGCGGTGAGCCGGTGAGTGATTTCCCTTGCCAAATTTCTTATCATTTTTATTTTTTGCCTTCACTTTTGGAAGGCCGTCATATGACTATTTTGGTAGAAATAACATGGGAAGAAAGACAAACAAGAACCATACAAAAAAGGATTCACTATCACACAACTTATTTATTTCTTGTTTCTTATGACACTCAATTGGTTTAGTTGAGCAACCAATCAGGAAAATTAGATAAATAGCACATATGTCCCAAATCTTTAATTCCTATTACAAACTGATCCCTAATCTTCATTTCATTGCAAATTGGTCCCAAACATTTATAATTCATTGCTTATTGGTCCCTAGCTCTAGACAGGGACATAAACTCAATTTATAAAGAAAAGAAACTGATAGTTTAAATTTTTCATTAAATATAAGAAAATTATTGCATAATCTGAAATTATTGGAAGATGACTACTAACTAATTTGAATTCATTAACTCTCACAAATTATTCAACATTAACTTTTAAAATTCTAATTTAAACTGTCTTATAATTACTTTTTCATAAATTCAAACTAGGCCTTAATTTTCTAACAGTTAATTGTCAATTTAAACTATCATTTTTTTTCTCAGTAAATCGAGTGTCTATGTTTGTTTAGAGTTAGGGGCCAATATGCAATAAACTATAAAGATTTTAGACTAATTTATAACAAAATGAAGTTGAGGACCGATTTGCAATGGAAATTAAAGGTTTGGAACCAATGATGCTTTTTACCTTAGGAAACTCTATGTTCTTTCTCTGTATTTTATTTAAGAACCATGGTTTTGACGTAATTTCCTTTTAGTTAAGCAAGTCACCAATTCAATAATTCTAAATCGGTTGAATGAACCAAAGCCTAATTTCCATTTTCTTAAGGTGTAAAATTCATATTTGGTTTCTTAATTATTCAGTTTGTCCTAAAATAATCTCAAAACTCAAAAAATAACTTTTAAGGTCCCTTAACTCAAACAATGTATCCAATTTGAGTTATATTCACTATTTCAAGCATTATTTTTGCCGGAAAAAGCATACATATCACTTAATATCCCCTGCTTGGTCCCACAATACCACGTAGTATCCTTTTAGTCTAGAATCATAAATCATATGGTAGAATTGACAAAAATAAAATATAATTTTAGGGACTTAAAAAGGTTAATTAACTTAATCTTCCCTAATCTTCTCTCCTCAACAAGCCCCTCCACAATCTGTTATCTCACTGCCACCTCGCCGCCACTAACTCTTCCTTCCATTTCGATTGCCAATGGAGAGGAGATCTATTCGTTGGTGGAGTGGAGATTCGTTGGACATTGCCTGCCATGGTCCTTCAATTTTATCGTCGATTTAACCGCCTGGGCATCGGCCCCTTGATCCTCCTTTGATTTTTTTTCACCGTTCAATGCAGCCTCCAGCTAATAACCTCCAGCAAGTGTATGTGGGATTGGCATTTGACGGTGACCACCGTTCGACGGAGTGGGGCTGGCATCGCGAGCACCATGGCTGATTCTCCGATGATCATGAAACCGAAGTCCTGTTGTTCGAGTTCACAATCGTACAGCTTTAGAGGCATTCGTCAGCAAAAGTAAGATGTGTATTTCGAGTGGAAATTCAAGTGAGAAGAGCCAGGCTACGGACTGTCGACGGTGGCTGAGCTTGCTCTGGCAGAGGGGAAGCGTCGTCGCATCAGAGGTGGAGGAGAAGGCCGATCGGATCTCGTTCGAATTGGGGAAGGTGATGGATTTGGGTTATTTGTGATTTAGGTCCCCAAGATTATTATTTGTGTCATTTAGGGTCTGAAGTTTTATTTTTTGTACAATATAGTCATCCATTTTTAGTTAAAGAGGAAGTTACATGGTAATGTGTATGCCATGTAAGCAAATTCCATTCAAACTAATGCCTGAATTGAATGTAGAGGTTAAAATAGAACACGCTAAATGAGTTAAAGAATCATTTAAAGACAAACTGAATAGTTAAGAAATCAAATTTGGATTTTACCCTTTTCTTAAGCTTGGGTCTTGGCTTTGTTTAGAAATAGTATAGTCAAATGTTTAGCGGTAAAAGTTAGAAAAGTTATCTAATGATAATTTTTGTATTAGAAATTTGGGATAACTATCATAACGGTTGATACTAACATCTAATGCTAATTTTAAACTTTTTTTTATACTCCAAAATATCTTTACAAGTATGCTAGGGTTTGAAAGATTATCTATCAAAATTAGGGTAGAACTGTCTGCTTTTTAAAATATGAAGATCACTGAGTTATAATTTAACAGTGTAGTGAAGCATATTGTTTGTTTGATTCAATTACTGGTTGAAGTTGTGGTATCCAAATTCTTTAACCGCTGAGCCAAAAAGCTACAGATTAATTTAAACCTTATTCTCCAATAAAACCCTTGTACCGGTACCGATAGGTAAGTTCCGAATTTCCAACTACTAATGTTCGAAGCCTCATTACATTGTGCCTTTATTCTGTTCCCATGATGTCTGGGTCATGGTCCCACTGGGATACCCTCATTCGGCCTTGCCCAATCCACCAATCGTCCTAGTCATGAATTGATTTTGCATTTAACAATGTTAGAGAAGAAAAATCAAAATCTCAAAAGTCAAAACCAAGACTTTTGAATTATCTGTTTGACCATGTCGATACGATTAAAGAATAACGGAGGAAAGTAGGATTGTTTAATTATCTAACACAAAGGTGACGAGTAATTAGTCGATTACATTGTAGTGGCACATCCATGATTCTTTTAAAGGTGAGTCCCTGTGCATGTACGTAGTCAAAGAGATAGTTTGAGCAGTGTAGATTTATTCTCAAAACTCTCTCTCAATATAGAAGTCTTACCAAAGTCTTTCCTGCAGCCCGTAGTAGTTAATATCCATATAAATTATTCACAAAATAAAAAATAAATTAAAAATATTAACTGAGACAATTTACTACTAATAACATCAACCACACAAAATATAAAATAAACATCACAAACAAATATGATATACAAACACATCTAAAAAAAATTTCAAATAAAGTGAAAGTATTAACATATAAAAACCTAAGTTTGAGTTATGTGTCAACCAATATTGCTGCAATTATTGAACATAACAAAACAAGAAAAAAATTGATGATCAATACTTAAATTAGATTGTATATCGTATACAACTCATGAATCTTAAAAATTATTGTATACAACTTATGAATCTTAGAAACTTAGAATTAGATCTTACTTGATAGGATTATATATGTATGGTGTATGTATTATTTTGCATACAAAAGCATTATAGGCCATGTTCAAGGAGAGAATAGATCTCTAAATTCGTATCCTTTCCATACTTGATTTGAGTAGAACAAATTAAACTTGTTTTCTCCCCGAGGCTTTATCAGTTGAAGCAAGTTCAGATCTGACCAAATTAGTACCAGGGAGGATATTTCAATAACATCCACACTATCTATTTTTGTAATATCGATGAAAATAGACATATATCAATGCCTTCGTCACATCCATCCTCCATCACCAATAGCTTTCCATTCGTCGATGAATGGCAGTGGGCAGAAGGAATTAAGAAGAGTAATAACCTAGGCCTTGACCATGACCATGATCAAATTAGTTGTGCATGGAAAGGGGACGAAGAGGATACGGCGGCACTTTATGTTTTACACGCGAGGCAGGCAGCGAATTTTGATCGCAAGCCAGCTGAGCTGAACAACACAAACGCGTCTCGATTCGATTCGACGTGCGGCCAACAAAAAATCCAAGTCAACACATAGAACCACACAGAAAAGTCCCTAGCCTCCCGAATCATTTATCATTTCATCCACTTTTCTTACTTTTCTTGTTCTATCTTCTAATCTCCGGAAAATATTTATGGAAATTAAGAAACTAAGATAGCATGCTTTTTTAGTTTCTCTATAATATAAATTAACCTTTTCAAATGTAAATTTATAAGAGAAATTAGATTCTGTTTGACAATATCAGTTAAGATTATAGTGTTCGAGGTTGAAATAATTTATCAATAAGTTCTCAAACCTTTAATGCTAAAAAATACTGTTAAATAACATTTTAAATGTGATATTGTTTATGAACGAAGCCTAAAGTGAGATTATTTACCTATATCTATATATATTATGGGAATGTCAAAATGAGTCCTATAGCTTTTGCAATTTTTCTATTTTAGTCCTATAACTACACGAGCTTTTGTTAAGTCATATATGTTCAAAAATATTAGCAACGTTAGTCTTATATTGGACAGGACAGATGGAAAATCCTAGAAGTAGGGAGGAGGGTTTTTTGGATGTCAGGAGATCTTGCATTTTTTTTCTATAATATGGGTTCATGTTTGATCTAGCTTTTGGCTAGAACTTCTTGTATTATTCTTTTATTTAATAAATATTTTTTGCCATATAAAAAAAATTCAAGCAAATTATACACATATCTTCTATCATATAAGTTTGTAAATTTACTAGTATTTAATCTAATAACAGAGACAACAAAAGACCAGCAAGACAAATACATAGAAAGAACAAGCAAATTTTTTGTGGTTCAATAAATATGAGATATGTCAGTGGGTAGACAAAGATAGCTTCCAACACTATAAGTCTATAAACAAATTAAATATATTTTTATAAGAGAAGCTTAATTGAATTCCCCCAAAGCTAAGAGCCAATTCATTTTAACTTTAATCAACTTAATTTAAAATAAATTATTTTTATTTTTATTTTTTTCTTTTCCCAAAACCAATTTCATTGAAAGCTAATATTATATAGATATAATAAATAAAATTTTTATGATGTTATTAAATTTTTATAAATTTTTCATTTTTAATGCCTAAAAATAAAAAATTTTCAAAAAAAATTAATAATACCATAAAAATTTCACTACATTTTTTTCCTTCTATGATTGGAGACTCCTTTGTTAGCCAATCAAAACTGAAATATGTAAGTATTATGTTAGGTGTAATTAATTTTTAGGTCCAATTCTCAACTCAACATTTTAGGTTCTACTTTTTTTCTCTTTAATAATATTTTCTTTGCCTTGCCATTAAAAAAATGGACTATTTTATTTAAATAATATTAGATTTCAAATGAAATTGGTTATGGGCAAATAAAATATGAAATACAAATAAGACATTCTAAATTAAATTAATTTGAGTTAAACAAAATTACTCTAAATCCCCTTATACAAAACTTGCTTTTTGTCCTATAACGAAAACTGCTATTTTTACAATCTAAGAGATTGTGTTGAACAAAATTTTGATAAATTAGTGCAAAAGCGCACAAGAAGGTAGCAATTTTTGTCCTATGCCAAGACACTCCAGCTCATTAGGTCAATTCTTCTATCTATTAATATACTGGAGTTCTATTTTTCTTATCCCTAAGAAGATGTTAAGGAAGATCAACTCTATTTGCCAGAAGTTCCTTTGGTTTGGGATGGTAGATGGGGATCGAAAGGCATTAGTAGGATGGGAGAAGATTTGCAAGCCTAATGGCGAAGGGGGCCTTAACATGAAGGATGTAGATGCTTGAAATTAATGTTTCATTGCCAAGGTTGTGTGGGATATTCATTCTAAAAAAGACTGGCTATGGAGACATGGATTCATGCATACTATATTAAGATAGGGGACTTCTAGACAATGAAACCTGTGTCTGCAACTTCCTGGAATTGGATTAGTGTCCTCAAGTGTAGGGACTAGTTGGTGAGGAAGTGTCGAGGGAATGATGCAGCTCTGGTGGCTTTAGAAAGTGGGAAAGTTTACGAGTCTATGAGGTCGAAGGGTGAGCAGGTTACATGGAAGCATGTAATGTGGAATGGTTGCTCAATGCCAAAGCACCATTTTATATTATGGTTGTTACTTAAAGATGGGCTATCAACATAGGATAAGAGGTGTAGACAGGGAATGGTTGGGCTAAATAGGTGTTATTTGTGCCTAGAAAAAGAGGAGGGTCAGAATCATTTCTTCTTCAACTGCATCTTTAGTGCTGCATTTGCTGGAACAATGAGATGGCTAATATTGAACAGAGGACCTCATAGATGGAGAGTGGAGGTCTACGTACTGGTTGCGAACTAAATGTAGAGCAAAAAAGCCATTGAGGAAAGTATGCAGAGCTACTCTTGCTGCTGTGATCCATCATATTTGAAATGAGTGAAATTATCTATTTTTCAAAGAAAAAAAGATCGTTGGTTCAGCAGGTTATTGCTAGAATTTATTTTTATATTTGTGTATGTAGAAACCATTTAGAATTAGTGAGAAATCTTGGCTGGAATCCTGGATTATGCTATTAAACTATCTTTGGTTTGTTTGACTGCTTTGCTATGGGAGGAGTATTTGTATATTCTTTCATTATTAATTTATAACATTTACCTTTCTCAAAAAAAAAAAAAGAAAAGAAAAGATTTGCCAAAAATGTATGGGACGCATGTCCAGTGCGTTGGCCGCGTGTTACGACCCATTTTTGTAGCTCTAGTTGATTTACTTTTACCGGCTGCTGGCCAATATTGATAAGAAGTACGTACCAATGAACTCTTTCCATTAATTTCTCTTACAGCCTTACCATTGGTCTGCAGAGTTGAATGGTTTCGTTAATCCTTATACCTCTTCCATAAATGTAATCTATAGAGTACTAGAAATCATTGAAAAGAAACATTATAAGGGAGGCAAAAATCGTAGGTAGCTAGTTACAAGGGGAAAACTTAAATTTCCGTACTCTAATTAAGCTGTAAAGGAACTAGAGAGAGACGTGTCGTCCTTCTTATGCATGGTTGACTGGTAATCATAACCAAAAATAATAACCCTAAACCCTTCAAGCCAACCGCCCAAAAAAAAAGATCACAAGTTGAACTTCTCAAACAATGATCCTATCAGTGTCCGTTGTTGGCTTGGATGCCCCTAAAGTCGCACACGATAATAGAAAGGTATCTTTACATCATTGAAGCTTTTTTGTAATATTCCAAGGACGACCGAGCAGCCAGCTTCAAGCCGCGTCGCTGACGCCAACCAGCCAGCCTTAGCTTCCTCTCTCTCTCTCTCTCTATATATATATAAAACCCGGCCCGTTTTATTCACCATAAAATTATCCAAAACCACCAACCTCCAAACAAAAAAAAAACCGATCAAATCAGTCATGGAGAACAAGCTTATCGTTCCCTTGTCCCTTCTTCTCACGTCTTTCTTCTTCTCCCCAACACTCTCCTTCCCCAGCCCAAATGACATAAACTACTGGTGCGACCAGACCCCGAACCCCGAACCCTGCAAATACTTCCTGTCTCAGAAGAACACCAAGACCCTCCAGAGTCTTAATGGTGTTCCCAAACAAAAATCTGAGTTCCGAAAAATGGCCATCCAGCTTGCCATGGACCGAGCCCTCCACGCGCAGCTACACACCAAGGGGCTCGCCCACGAGTGCCGAAACGAGAAAGAAAAGGTGGCATGGGCCGACTGCTTGAAGCTCTACCAAGAGACCAACCTCCAGCTTAACCAAACCCTTGATTCCTCCACCAAGTGCACCGACTTTGACGCTCAGACCTGGCTCAGTGCCGCCCTCACCAACCTCGAAACCTGCCGTGCCGGGTTCGTGGAGCTCGGAGTCGCTGACCACTGGCTTCCTCTCATGTCCAACAACGTTACGAAGCTCTTGAGCAACACGTTGGCTCTCGGCAATGTTAATGCGTCAGCAGCTTTGTTGCCACACACTTACAAGGATGGCTTCCCCAGCTGGCTCACAGCTGGGGACCGGAAGCTGCTGCAAACATCATCGATTAGAGCGGACGTGGTGGTGGCACAAGATGGGTCCGGAAACTACCGGACGGTGAAGCAGGCGGTAGATGCAGCGGCCAACAGGAAGGGGAGTGGGAGGTTTGTGATTCGGGTGAAGAGCGGAGTTTATAAGGAGAACATAGAGATCGGGTCCAAGTTGAAGAACATAATGTTGGTGGGAGATGGGTTGAGGAGCACTATCATTACCGGCAGCCGGAGCGTCGGAGGAGGTTCTACTACTTTTAACTCCGCTACCGTTGGTAAGAAATTGTTATGCCATGCCTTAAAGCTTTGTTATATATTCTTCTAACTACAGTAAAAAATTTCTATGCACAGTTGATTCGAGCTACAACGAAAGAGTGTTTAAATATGAAGTGTTCATAGTATATAACTTTCGAGAGGATATATTTAAATTAACGGGAGAGTAAATCCTTTAACCAGCTTAATAAGTAACAGAACTTATATGGCACGGAAGAATAAGGCTTAACTGGTTGCACAAAAGTTAATGGTTCATATTACGGTGTTCAGTGGCGAATCCAGGATTTTTGGTTCGGGGGGGCAAGCCCGGAAGAGAGTCGGCGGAGCCCGGAGGAGAGAGACGACGTCGCGGTTAGGTAAAGCTGTAAATTGGGACTAATTCACACTAATTAAAAGATCAAGGAGCAAATCATACGAGTTTAAAACGTTTGAGGACTAATAGTGCATTTAGGCCATTTTAGAATATCCACTTACTGTAAAGGGAATAACTACTCACTGGGTCCCTACTTTCTTCATAGCCTACCTTATTGCCCCCCCATCTTTATATTTTTCCACAATATTTGGGGGGGCAAAATGCACACACAATCCTTAACTTTTAACAAAATCATCAAATTAATACCCCATATTTACATTTTTCAAAATTCTCGGGGGGGCAACAGCCCCCCCCCAGCAACACGTAGCTCCGCCCCTGACGGTGTTGCTATGGGTACTTCCAAACTAATAATGCAATTTTTTTTACCATATAAATTTGTCACATCAATCATCATAATGGATAGTAAAATAATTGTATTCATGGAGTAACATTTATTAACAATTTTGTATTATTAGCACTAGATTTTTAGCTGATGCTAATACCAAATGAGTTCAAATAATTTCTGCTTGTAAACTACTAACCCCTGCAATTTTCATATTTAACTTGCAGCGGCAGTTGGAGACGGCTTCATCGCCAGAGGCATTACATTCCGCAACACAGCTGGCCCACAGAACCACCAGGCTGTGGCACTTCGGTCAGGCTCCGACCTCTCCGTCTTCTACCGTTGCGGCTTTGAAGGTTATCAAGACACCCTCTACGTTCACTCCCAGCGCCAATTTTACAAGGAGTGTTACATCTATGGCACCGTAGACTTCATTTTTGGAAACGCCGCCGTAGTCTTTCAGAACTGTATGATCTACGCCAGACGTCCCATGGACAGACAAAAGAACACCATCACCGCCCAAGGCCGAACCGACCCCAACCAAAACACTGGCATTTCTATCCACAACTCTCGGGTCATGGCGGCCGCCGACCTCCGACCGGTTCTTAGCTCCTTCCAAACGTTCTTAGGCCGTCCGTGGAAGCAGCACTCGAGAACTGTTGTCATGCAGACGTATCTGGACTCTTTGGTCGCCCCAGCAGGGTGGTTGGAGTGGGACGGCAATTTCGCTTTGAATACTTTGTATTATGGGGAGTACAAGAATTCTGGGCCGGGAGCTTCCACCGGCGGCCGGGTGAAGTGGCGTGGATTTAGGGTTATTACGAGCTCGACGGAGGCGTCCAGGTTCTCGGTGGGCAACTTCATTGCCGGAAATTCTTGGCTTCCTGCCACCGGCGTTCCTTTTTCTTCTGGCCTTTGACTTCTGATATGATCAGGAAATACTGGATTCATTTTGTTTTAAACATATGGTTGTTTTTTTTTTTTTCGTTCAGTCAAATATTTTTTTTGCATTTTTTTATTCATTAATATGTAAACAGAATAAAACAACAACAATTTAATGTCGATTTGAAGATGTAAACTGTGATTCATTTCATTCTCAAGCAGTGTATCTAGTTAAAAAAATAGATGTTTTGTGTGACAGTGTGTGCATATTTTCTTAGCATTTTTTTCTTCAAGTTTGGGTTCATAATAATTGTTGTGCTTCATCTAAAAATCAGCTATAATTGGGTGCGACCAATTGTAGATATTATATAAGATGGTAGGCTAAAATTTCAAATTAACAATACTGTGGAAAAATACTATAGTGTAAGAACTCTGCTCCCCCCCCCCCCCCCTCAAGGTCCCAATACCCAAATTGCCCCAAAATTGAGAAATTTCTGCGATGTGGCTGTACAATTTTTTTTTTTTGTTTTTTTTAGTTAGAATGGAAAACAAATTACATGGAAACTAAGAACAGATAGTGACAAAGAAAACTGGTAGCTATCCGATGTGCATCCAAGACAACCCTAAGATCAACCTTGAGTAAGGAGAAATGCCCAAAAGAATGTGCAATTTGAATATCCTTGACAATGCTCAAAACATCAAGATGGGGTGAATAATCTGTCACTTGACAAAAACTCTACAGGTAATCCGTGAGAACTATACAACATTGGTAATTATTAGCAACCACGAGTCTCATAGTTTTGAGAATTGCACATTGGACTTCTAAGGCAAGACAATTAGCTAAAAAGATCTGCTAAGAGACAGTCCAACCATCAGTATAGCGGTAGACCCGAGTTGTAGCCCCATTCTTTAAAGAACTATGCCAAGCCCCGTCCGTAAAAAAAAAAACAAAAAAACAAAAAAAAAATGGCCCCTCCAATACTGAAAAATATGCAAATTTCAACAGTCAAATTTCCAATTACCAAATCGTTGTAAATTTTCAATGCAAAAAATCATTGGAAAAGATAAGATACTATTTTCCAACAGCTGTCATGTTGAAAATTTTGAATACCTTAATTTCCAATGGTCAAACTGTCGGAAATTTTCAATTTGTCGAGCCATTGGAAAGTTAATTTCAACTTAGCTGTTGGAAATTTCTAGCACAAAAACTGTTGGAAAAATGTCCTATTGAATCAATAAATTTTATAATTTTAGAAAGTAAAGTAGTACTTTTAAAATATTTTGTTAGAAATAATACATACATACACAAACACACACACACACACACACACATATATATATATACCGCTTTTCACTCTCATCTCTCATCTTTCACCCTTATCCGCTTCTTTTTACTCTCAGCTGTCATCACTTGGCCTCCTTCCACAGTCTTCCTCTGCCTAGCCTCACCTTTACAGCCATTGTCCTTATAGGCCTTGCCTCTACAGCCACTGTCCTCTTTGGCTTCTCCTTCATAGCCGTCCTCCTCCTTGGCCTTGCTCGTCCGCCGTCCTCCTCAGCCTCACTCATCCACTGTTCTCACTTAGCCTCCACAGCTTCCTTGCCTACCTTCCTTTCTCCTTGCCCTTCATCCTCGCTTGGACTCCATGGCTTCCTTACTTGTTAGAAAAGATGGCTCCTCGGGTTTGAATTAAGTGTGCAGATCTAATGAATCTTGTATTTTGAATTTTGAATTGTGAATTTTGTTTGGATTTTGGATTTTAGATCTGTTTGAATTATGTGTCTTGTATTTTGGATTTTTGTTAGATCTGTTCAGATTCTTTATTTTGAATTTTTTATTATGTTTTTATTTTAAATTTTTATTTTATTTTATTAGATCTATTTGGATTATGCCTTGGATTTTGTTAGATCATTTAGATCTATTTAGATTTTTTTTATTTTTGTGATTTTAAATTTTTGTAATAATGTAAAACATAATTTTAATAAATAGTTTATATTATAAAATGTAAAATGTAAAATATTTAATATTGTCAGGTGTAGTAATATAAAATAATATATTTATCATGTAGTAATATCTAATATAAAACATTATCAGAAGTTTTATATTTTTATTTTTTAAAAAATGTGTTCCATTAGCCTGCTTGTTGGAAACTTCCATCGGCCGGAACTATTGGCAAATTTTCAACAGCGAAAACTTCTTAACCATTAAAAAATTTGTATAAGGTTTGGCCATTAGAAATTTTAAACGGTTCATATTCCAACGGCTAGGCCGTTAGTGATACTGATGACCAACCCTTGGGCTGTTAGAAATTTTTTTTTCCAATGCATGATTTATTGACGCATAGGTTTCCAATGACATTGTGATGGAGAATCCAATTTTCCAACATGAGGCCATTGGAAAATGACCTTTTTTAGTAATGCTCTAACAACAACTAGTTCCCTATACTTTGAACATTGGCGGTGGTTGAGGTTGGTGAAGATTTCTCATAAACAGCTTATGCTCTCGAGCTTTGTGAAGATTCTTCTATAAACTTTCTTTATGGTAATGGCTTGGTTGGGAAGCTAAAGGGGCTTTTTTTTAACAGCAAACAAAGAACCATTTTATTGTACAAAAGATTACATGTACAGATCACTAGCAAGTAGCTAGTACCTTCTCTTTAACTGCAAGGATTTACAGCCAACATAGGCTCCAAACACCAGTCCATCCATGAGTACACCACCTACTCTTTAACCAAAGTAAGGCAACATCTAAATTTCAAATATAATCCCAGCATGTACAAATTTTTTTCTATTAAAGATAAGTTCATTCCTTCCTCTCCAAATTGACAAAACGGTTCCCTGTATAATTGTCTTTCAAACCTTGTACTCAATTTGTGTCTTGCATTCACTGGGGCACTCTCTAAAGAAAGACAACAAATTGATACCAACATGCATATGAAGGTTGCACTATTTCATCACTACTCACCAAACTAAACCTGCCCTCTCACAGCGCAACAATACATTGTTTGTATCTTCCTGTGGTTCATTGCAAAAATGGACAGCTTGTGCTTAAGGCCAAAGGGGTGTTATTAAAAACCACTGAATTTTGGCTAAGCCATATACTCCATAAAGTGATGATGGGCAATTATAAAGGATAAGAGTCCATAAGATATTGGTTATGCCACAGATCCGAGAGTCACTGACGAAAGGAAATGCCACGATTTGGTCTAGGAATATTGTGGTTGTGTCTAAACGGCAAAAAAATTATGGCAGTGGAAAAAAAGATGAGGTTGGTCTCCATCTTTAGCACCACATCTCAAGTAAGTAAGCGAAGAGAACATGTTATGCTTGTGCAATTCCAATGAAGTTGGCAGCACATTAGAACAACATTTCCAAACAAATTTTTTTAGCTTGGGAGCAATGTTTTCAGCACATAATTTCCTCAGACATTTGAGGAACTATTGATCAAATGAATTAGACACTCTAGTTGGCACGTTTTAAAACTGGGATAAGGCATAGCCTTTTCCTGTGTAGTATGTGTTATCCTTAGCTCCCTCCCAAGCTGGCCAATCTCTGTTTTAGCTACTCCTCCTAGTGCAATTCAAAATTTTCTGAATAATGTCATTAGGGAAGAACTAAAGCAGAATATAGAGATTTCAAGACTTAGAGCCATGTTGCATCAAGTCTGCAACAATTTTAGGCAAAGGTGCTCATGGTGGCTTTAAAATCTTTGCCATTAAAGTGCTAAGTTGGATTCTTGGGGTCTAGTAATCCTACTGGATGTCAATATCATGTTCTTCCCCTGTGGTCCAACACAGTTGTGGCTCAAGAAATTTTCTACCAATGCCCAAACTTTTCTAGACTACTGATGGATTATTACCAACTTCTGCCTTCCACTGGGAACCATGCTTCACATATTTAGCTTTAAGAACCCTTAAAATCAGAGAATTAGGATGTTTGTGCATTAATCTCTAGAAAGATTTGGCCAAAAGTGCTCGGTTGAATAATCTGGGATCCCTAATGCTTAGACCCCAAGTCCTTTGAGAAGCATAAGATGAAATTTATCTCTAAAGTGAATACCTTGACCCTTATTTGAGCCTCTCCACCAAAAACCAGATCATTTAATTAAATGATTTATCACTCACTGTAACTGGAATGTGAAAAAGTAACATAATATACACAAGAAGAAAAGAAAGTAAAGCTTGTATGAGCGTTAGTCTACCCACAGGATTTATAAGCTTTCCCTAACATGTAGCAAATTGAGACTCACATTTGTTGTTTAAAAGTCAAATGACATAGATTTGCGAAAGTCACAGTAAAAAAGGATCCAAAGATATTTTGAGATAGCATCATTAATTGTGAATAAAAGAATTTTCTTGAACATTTTGATAAATTGGATGGGAATGTTCTTGCTGAAGCACCATGCTGATTTTTAAAAATTAACTTCTTACCTTGTTGGTCGCTGCTAGAGATTAATGGACTTTTTCAAAGCATGTATAGATTGGATGTCTAGGCAAAAGAAAATAAAATAATCATCCATAAATAGGAGATGATTAATGATTAGCCCTAAGATGCTCGCTTTAATGCCTGACATTGCTCCTATTGCTTGTTGATCATCAAGAAAACTGGAGAAAGCTTTACTGGACAAGATAAATAGGTACGAAAAAAGGGCCTCTTTGCTTTATGTCTCACCTAAGATTAAACCATTCTAAGGCACAACCATTGATTAGCATCAAGTAGGAAACTATCTCAATGCACTGCATAATGAAATTTATCCAGTGCCTGGTGAATTGCATTATTTGCAACACCAGTTTGATGAAGCTCTAGTGCAACTTATTATATGTCTTCCTTATGTCGAGTTTCAGGGCCACTGGCTTTATTGGTGGATTTGATAAAATGCAACAATTCATGAGCTATAATGATATTATCTTGAATTGAGTAGCAAAAAACCAAAACATTCTGATGATTTGACATAAGGCACTACATAGAGTGTTTCATACAATTCACAAGCAACTTGGATATAATCTTGTAGGCCATGTTGCATAATTTTATTTATTGAAAGTCTTGGATAGATTCTAGGTTCTAAACCTTTAGGATCAGAGTTATGTTGTGAAATTTAGTTCATTCAAAAGAAATTTACCCTAAATATAAAGCCTCACCACATTAATAATGAACGACCCCATAAATTGGCTGGATACCATCTGGCCTTGGGGAATTGAAGCTTCCTAGTTGGAACAGAGCTTTCTTAATTTTTGCATCTAACAATGGCTTTAAGATGGCTTATTGCTGCATCAGGGTCAGATGACTTTTAATATGGTTGTTGAAACACTGTTGTAAGGAGATGTTTGATAGCTCCATGGTATCAAAACTACTATCATAATAATGAAATATGTGCTCCTTAATTTGATCCTGGTTTGTTATTCATGTCCAATTGGTCAGGTCTTTGAGAGTTAGAATTTTATTTTGACTCCTCATTTTCATGGTTGTATGGAAAAACAAAGTATTAGAGCCATAAAATGCCAACTAGTTAATTCTAGATTTTAGGGTCCATAGCATTTTGCTGGTTCTCTCACAAAGCTTGAAGCAATTTTCTTTTTTGTCTAATAGCATCTGCAACTATTGATGGGTCTTCTATGGATTTTAGGTCCAATGATTCTGAAGGTTTTCAGCCTATCTAAACACACATCCTAGTTCTGACTTATTCCAAGCCTGAAAAGTAGAGAGAACATACTTACATTTTGTCATTAATTGATACATGAAGGAACCTTGAACTTTAAGCTCTTATGCCTTTTTCAAAATTTGCTTACACTAGGGATAATGCAGCTAAAAGGCTTCAAATCTCTATGGCCTATGATATATTTTTTGGGTCAGGCAAGTATTTAGCAGAAAGGGGGCATGATCCGTAATTTGAATAGAAAGATTATACACTATGACATGGGGGGAATAAATGAAGTCACTCAACATATGCAAAAGGATTTATCCAGGATCTCAAAAATTATTTCTTCTCCTTGTTTACTATTGGCCCAATTTAAGGCCTTAAATGTGAAGCTAAATTAAAGCAAAATTTGAAACAAAATGAGTTTAAAAGCTTTGCTCCTAATGTAGAATTAGCATTTCATCTAGTTTTTTCAAACGAATATTGGAGTTGATTAAAATCACCAATCCAAAATAAAAGAATGGAGTAGTGCAACAAAGCCAAATGTATTTCATTCTAAGTTTCCCCCTAAATGTGCAAAATTGGTCTACCATAGATAAGACCTAGAGCCTATTCATCCCTAAATTCATCTTTGACATAAAGCAAAATATGATTTTTCCATGCCTCTAACACAACATACCTTACATGATATTTCCATCCTACCTAAAGTTCCCTTTACTACCCTCTGCATCAACAACAACAAAAGACAAAAGAAAAAACCGCTTAATTGAAGCTTCATTGAGATATTTGATCCCTTTGGTTTGGCTTCCATAAAAAATAGTAAGTCTAGGTGGTAATTGCACAACAGGCTTTTAACATTTTAAGCAATCACTGCTCAGCCCATTCAGCGATGGTTTAAACTAAGGATCTTTATGGCTTCTTTAGGGATTTATAAGGGTCAACAACCAAAGCCCCTTTGGTCCTAATGGATTCCAGAAAGGTTAAAAGAGCGCTAATTGTAGAGCTAAATAGTCATCTTTTATCATCAAATTATTGGCCAACATTTCTGACCTGGCTTTCTCATTTGTAATGCTTTCAGCCATGAGGGACTAAGCTCTCTTTTTTTCGTAGGCCTAGTAAGATAATGCCCCATCCTACCAACCTCGCTTAGCTCCATTCAAACTTAGCAATGCAGGTGGTAATACATCAATTTCTTCAAGAAAGCCTAGGTCAGATAAGACCTTTCTTTTATTTGGACACATAAAGATTTTGACTTACTACTGCTGAAGCATTCCTTGGATCATTAATTGGGCTGTGAGGATATTAATAATGGCTTGATCAAACTCATCATCCAAAAATGACAATACTACAAAGCTTTCCTTTATGAAATGAAGAACCCTTTATGTTAATTTTTATTGGTTTTCCAGCCATCGATACATAGTACTTTTATCTAAAAGGCCTGATGCTTGAAGCTTAGTACTTCTATCTATGAGGCATGATGCTTGAAGCTTAAAAGTGAACCTATCATAGGTAGAATCAAACTTATATTTTTCCTCATCATCCGGTAACATCCAATACTGTTTGTCCTTATATGCGTTCCTTGCTTCCTTAATAAGCCACTGCAATAAGGGCAGGAATGCCCCTCTTGACTACAACAATTGCAAATTTTAAAGATATTTTTATAATGAAACTAAACCCAAATTTTAACACTGTTAGATGTTTGGAAAAAGAAACCCATAAGGACAGACTTGTCCAAATTTATCTCAATTTTCATTCTAAGAAAATGCCATTGGTGGGGTGTATCATTAACAATATTTATCTTATCCAGTATTCCTACCATCTCTTAAATCCTCATTGCTATATTGGCAAACAAATACATAAGCGGGATCCTATGAGCTTATACCCATACAGAAGCATACTGAAATAAGTGATTCTCAATGCTAACACTCAGTATCAGCCTTCGTGCAAGGATCAAGGCTTCATTCATATTCTATGGACCATTTCTCTACAAGGAGTGGAGATTGTGCAGTTTCTGAAATTTGATGATAAAGCTATTTTGGCCAGTTTTGCTAATCACTTAGGTGGAAACCTCTAAGTCCCAAGCATAGTCTATGTAAGATTAAATGTAAGAGATGGTGAAACATCATTAGTTGTAAATTCGGATGATTAAACAATGATCAAGAGAAGCCTCCGGTGGGATGCGAAAACTTTCATTGAACACAACAGGATGACAATTTCTGGAGAGGCTATTGTGAGGGTGATTCTCCATTGTTTTGTGAATAGGTTGAAAAGGTTGAGTGATAAGAATGCTAATAAAACTGGTTGTTCCACCATGTTTTTTTCTCCATTTCACATTGGACTAGATTACAAAGGTCCTTAGTCACACTAATTCCTTTAGCCCAAGGTGGATTGCTGTTATTTTCCTGCTGCCACTCAATAAATTGCCTTGCTTAGATAAGAGAAAACCTAATAGTCCTTTTACCCAATTCAAATGAGAAACAAAAATAAAAACTCTAGGAATAGCCAGGTGGCACTAAAGGGAAATCTGTCACTCCACTCTAAAGATAAATTAATGGCCTGGGAGAGTAAGAAGTTGCTTTATCAACAACCTTTAATCCACTTTCCAAAAGAAGGCAAACGGTGATTATGAGCCTTATTGGGAATAATTGAGGGCCAAAAGACAATTCGCAAACAAAAGCCCCAAACCTTTTCAAAACTCTAAATCAAGAAAAAGAATAATTGTCAATGAAGCTCTCTCTGACACTAGACATAGAAAACCCTGAACAAACAACACACAAATAGTCTGGCCTCACCAAATAGATGATTAGGATCATATCACTTAGCATGGCTAACCAAGCTTGAATCACCATGCAACAATCATGCGAAACCTCCAAAAGAATTCAAGTAAGAAATCCAAATGAACTCTACTAATTCGGTGTGTTAATATTCACGTGATAGCCTTTCGCATAGAGAAGTTATCCAAAATTAGACTCTTTTGGCTAAACTATATATTGTATATTATGTCGCTTTCAAGTTTAAGGTCTAAATCATGAAATAACGATATTAAATTGTTTCCAAAAAATTGTTCTCATGATTAGTTTTACTTATGTTTAACCAACAACATAGTATAATCTTTTATTTGAAGTTTAATGAACACTAGAAATTAAACATAGGGTTAATTACAATTTGCCTTTGAATTTTATGTAATATTACACTCTACCTATTTCATTTTGAAAATATACACTTTACCCTCTGGCTTTTTACACTATCTGGTAGTAACTTCTGTCTTTTTACAAAGTGTGATCACCCTCGCCAAATTTCTTATCATTTTTTTGTCTTCTTTTTTGCAAGGTGGTCATATGCTTATCTAGCTCCATCTCTAAATAGTTGAGTACCTATGAAAGAGTTGGAATTTGATGTTTGGCCTAGAACTTTGGTACCCAAAGCATTTTTTATTTTTATTTTTTATTGACAAAAGACCCACTATTTCTTATACTAAGCAAGAGAATTTAACTCTTAGTCTGTATAAGATTTTTTTTCCCATTTGCATTCAAATGAAGAAGTTAGGCTAAATGAGATGAAATGTATGATAAACTTTATAATACAATTTCATGTTGTTGAATGCAATTCTAAATGAGAAAGAAAAAAAAAGGAAAAAAAAAAACTTTTGGTGAAAATACACGAGCACTCCTCAAACATGATTGATCAAGACATCTAGCCCCTATGAACTTCAACTTAGTGTAACTCTACCTTTAAACTTGCTTAAGTAGGCTAGTCAAATTCCTTTGACTGACCTGTGCATGTCATGTGAAGGGCATTTCATAGGCGCACTTCACCTAAGTCTACATAGCCACGTTTAGTGATACATATAAATCTTTAGGATTATAATTATAACAAGATAAAGAAAAATTACAAAAATAATCCCAAACTTCTTGATTCTTGATCTTGTAAACTTTACAAACAAGCTATCATGTTCCTTAAGACCTCTTTGCCTTGTCCTAACCCATTCTCTAATCTTCCTCAAATGACAAAACAATTTATAAGTTAATAAATATATATGTGTGGATTGGAATAATAGAGCTCCAATTTGACACAATATGAAGAGCAAAGAAGTTCAAATCTAGACCGAAAGTAGAAATGCAGAAATTATTTGAAACTAAAATGAAATATACTTATACTGAACTAACTTAATTTCACTTTTTAATTCTGAATCGAGAAGCTTTCAAATACAAAATGGCATTATAAATGATAAAGATCAGGAAACAATCAAGTAAATAGGATTAGTGTCATGTTGTACTTTGGAGACTAAGAATGAAGCCATCCAAGGAGTCATGTAACTGCAATGGCAGAAGTTGGACCGTGGGCTAGACAGTCAAATGAATGAGAGGCTCCGATAGGTGAAGGTGAAGGGCAGCATAATGGGGAAGGGGCAGGGCCATTCAAATAGATGATTACTCAGTGACAAAGCTTCATGCCGAGGAACTGACAGCTATCTAGTTTATGAAGGCAATTTCATTATGCTAGTGTTTTGGTGACCATTTGTTCAAGGCTGAAATGTTGGGGAATCTCTGATCCAATCTCATGGCTGGGTAGGCCAAAGGTTAGTCAAAGGGGTTTGAGGTGAACGACTTCTATGAAAAGCCCATCATATGACACACACAGGCCAATCAAATTTATTAAATGACACTTAAGCGAGTTTAGAGGCTGAGTTGCCTCGAGTTGAAGTTCAAGGATATAAATGTCCTGCTCAACTGAGTTTAAGGGCTGTTAGTGTATTTTGTAACTCTGATGACCAGGGGCGCGATGCTCCGGATGTCTGAGCAGACAGCTCCGAAAACTTTGGCTGTATTATGTCACTTCGGGGAATGTAGGATACAAGAGTGCAATGTAGTGCCGCACTCGTCGGCGGGCCACCAGTAAGCCACACAAAAGAGAAGGCCTTTCCATTTACAATTTCAAATTCCAACCCCATAAAAGCAAATCCCCGAACTCCCACCTCTTCCCATCCTCCGGAAGCTCGAGTTCGACACGAACGCAATCACAAAACCCTAGAATTCGTAGCTCTTCAGGTAACAAGTACACTTCTTTTGCTACCTTTTCAATCCCTTCCGTCATTTTGTATCGCTAGAGCTCGTGTTTGTGTGTGTTTTCTCTTTGCTGTGCGGATCCCGTTTCTTTCGCAAAATCTCCAACTCGGAGTTGATTCGATCGAGTTATACGGCACAAAAATAAAAAGCCTTTTTTTTTTTTTGGTTTTATTTGCCCTTGTGAGTCTGCTGGGCAGTGGACAGGCATCTGGATGTGTCATACTAAATTAGATTAGCAGTCTTTTTATTCTGTTCTAGCAGGATGCACCAGCACCCAATTGATTCTATATGTTCCAGTAAGGCTTCAAATATTATATTTGGTAATCCTCATGCTTTGTTTTAAGCGTGAATTATTTTCGACTAGATGTAAGATGGAGGTAGAGGATCGAAATGGATCTTTCTGTTACCTATTTGTAAACATTTATGAAAATCAACTTATTTGCAATTGCTTTGCGCTCGCAGCTTGTGTTTTTTGGTACTTATTCTCATTGAGAGCCCATCTTTTGCTTCTTGTACAGGGCACAAGATGGCTTTTGTGTCCAAGGCAGGCCCCTCGTATTGTGTACATGTTGACATATCCTGTAGGAGAATTGGACAGAGCGTGCCTTTTGCTGCAGCAAGCCATGTGGAAATGAGTGCTACAAAAGGGAATTGTGGTAATTTATCTTCCTCCTTATGCTACTCTCCAAAGAAGAGAGATCGTCTGGAATGTGCGGGGTTGAGAACTAGAAGAGTGTCCAGGTTGATAGTTGCGGCAAGTCCTCCCACAGAGGATGCAACTGTTGCTACAGAACCACTGACAAAAGAGGATCTTGTGGCTTATCTTGCATCTGGGTGCAAGCCTAAGGAGCAATGGAGGTAAATCATTTTTCTTATTTTGTCCTTTGGATTCTTCTTCCCATACTTCTTCCCTTATTTAACTTGAGTTCATCCTGCCAAAAGTTCCTCATGTTGTTCCAACGGTTAGGCAAGGCTCTTTTTGTCCATGTTGATCAAAATATAGTAGGCTAGTCTTATATTGTATCTGTTAATCTTACGTTTCTGTGTTTTCCAACTTGGAACATTTGGTGTTCATTTGAATTTTATTTCCTTAATTTTATGTTTTCTTTTTCATTCAATTCAAAATTTCTTCTTTGCTGATGGAATCCTGTGGGTTTTGTAGAATTGGTACAGAACATGAGAAGTTTGGTTTTGAATTCGGAACACTACGTCCGATGAAGTATGAGCAAATAGCTGAGTTGCTTAATGGTATTGCAGAGAGGTTTGATTGGGATAAAATAATGGAAGGTGACAACATTGTAGGGCTGAAACAGGTAAACAATATTAGAAGCAACCCAGCCTCCATTTGTACTTTGTTTATACAAAAATTTTCATTTCTTAAGTGCATGATAATCTTTTGTGGCAATAATTAGCAATATGTTTTCTCTAATAAGGTCAAGTGTCAAGTGTGAAAGTTTTGCTTATACAACCAAAATTGTTGAGATCTTCTTTCCCAATTTAAGCTGAATCTCTTGTCTGTATCTGGGGAACAGGGAAAACAAAGTATATCACTGGAACCTGGGGGTCAGTTTGAGCTCAGTGGTGCTCCCCTTGAAACATTGCATCAGACATGTGCTGAAGTAAATTCACACCTTTATCAGGTAGGCTGAGGTTCAAAAGCAAGCATTGTGGTTGTTGTTCAATCATACACTTGTCTTATTTTCTTGTCTTCATCTTTGTCTTTTGAAACAATTTTGACATAAGTTGAATTTCTAATGAAGATCAATTCACTTTTTTTTGTATTATTAAATTTGGAAGCAGTGCCTTCAAGGTTATTAATTTTACTTATAAATTGCTTTTTGTAGGTTAAAGCTGTTGCAGAGGAGATGGGAATCGGATTCCTAGGTGTTGGTTTCCAGCCCAAATGGGGAATTAAAGACATACCTATTATGCCGAAGGTGTAACTCTGGTTTCTCATTCTATTATTGATAATGAAGCAAGTAATTTGGCTTGCATATGAACTAGCTCAAATAGTGTGATTATTTTTTATATCACAAATTGCAATGATGATACCTCAAATACCTTAGTTGCAAATGAAAGATTGCCTTTGGATACTGCTTGATTTTCTTTGTGACCTTATGAAAGAAATTAAGTGAGAGAATGAATGATCAATTGATGGAAACAAACTTTTTTGATTTATAAGGTTATCTTCTAAATTTCACATGTAGAACTTATTTGATTTATCTGCTGCTTCTAGGCCCTCTTGCTATCAGCTCTTTTAATCCATTTGTTTTTTTCAGTGCTCTGTTGTTGCACTCAGTAACTAGTTGCATGGATTCTACTTCCTTGAATTTGGGGGGATTTTTGTTTACCTTTGGGTGAAGAACTTGAGTTTCTATCTTTTATGAGTGGATTTCAGCATCCCAAAAACTTGATTTACTTCTGAATTCGTCAACTGGCATTCAAAAGCATTAAGTAATTAATTTTTTTTTTCGTCTCTTTAGATTTTGTAGTTACCTGTTTGTGTCCTTGCCAGTGTATGTGTTAGTTACTCAATTTCTTAACCATCTGCTTGTTCTAGTGTGGCCTGATGTAGTGTTTCTTCTCAGGGAAGATATGACATCATGAGAAAATACATGCCTAAAGTAGGCTCACTTGGACTGGATATGATGTTCAGGACTTGCACGGTTCAGGTGAGAGTCATTCTGATTTTCCATAATGATCAGGTCATTTAGAAATGCACTCAGGTCATTTAGAAATGCACTAATTAAGTTTTTCTGTTATTATTTTTAATATTAAGACATCCCCAAAACCAATTTGTAATGAGTGGAGAGGCCTCACCAATATTTAAAGTTTAGCTAACCCATTGAGTTAACCATGTAAGACTGCACCACTTAATGACTATAATTTAATCTTGACTTGGCAATTAGTAATTTGAATTCAGACAATAAATTAATTTCAATTGACAATGAGTGCTTTGCTTTGAAATGTCCAATAGGTTAATCTTGATTTTAGTTCGGAAGCTGATATGATGAGGAAGTTCCGTGCCGGTCTTGCTTTGCAACCTGTGAGAACATTTCCGTTTTGTTTGTTTTCTAGCTGGAGTTCTTTTGTACTTATGCGGTACTAATTCTCATTGTTTCTAAACAGATAGCAACAGCTCTATTCGCAAATTCTCCCTTTACTGAAGGAAAGCCAAATGGTTATCTCAGCATGAGAAGGTTCCTGAACTTAACATGCACCTCCCCCCCCCCCCCCCCCCCCCCCCCTTCTCTCTCCCTCTCGTATGTGCTCTTGGAAAGATGCAGATATGTGCACACACGAATGCACACACACACACAGCTTTGAACCATGCCAATTCTTCATTGATTTCAGAGTTTTAGTGTTTGTCCTTCTATTTGATTTGAACAGCCAAATTTGGACTGATACGGATAAAGATCGTACTGGCATGCTTCCATTTGTTTTTGATGACTCCTCTGGGTAAGCTTAGCTTTCATTGACTTGATATGATATTAATCCCCTGTTCTGTCACTTAAAGTTAGCAGTTTTTTCCTGTTAGAGGACTTAGTTAGTTGTCAACTCTATTACTGTGTGGTATTGACCCTACATTGGCAGAGTAAAGAACTAGACCTTCACTCACGTATTTGAAACACAATAACTACTTTTTGGTGAGATTATATAAATGTAGTTACTACCTTATTTATCTTCATGTGGTATAGATTCTTTGGTTTGTGGTTTCTTTTGTCTTGGTAGAATGTATGTCAACTGTGCTGTCATTTCAATTTGTGGTTTGGGGTTTGTGTTCCCACATGTGAAACCCTTTTCTCTGAGGTTTGCCTATGAAGGGAGTGTTACTGATTTTGTATTAACATTGATTTTTCCGAACTCAGATAGGCTCATATAAGATTTTACATGGAAGTTTGATATTTCTGGTTAATTCCGTTTCAAATTTTCAATTGAAAATAAGTGTCTCATCTTAGCCTGACTCATTGTTCATTTACTTTACCTACTTTCTCTTTCCCATATTAAACACCTTGGCATGTTCCTGATAAAAAACCACACGGCCCATCGTCCACTTTGGTTGTTTCTAATTGGCTGTTAAAAATTACTTTTCTTAAAAGTTACATTTCTAGTTGGTTGTTTCTCAAATACAGTTGCTATCCTTCCAGTTTATCTATTAGCTAAATGATGATACTTGTCCCTCTTCATTGCAGGTTTGAGCGTTATGTTGATTATGCTCTAGATGTTCCAATGTATTTTGTCTATCGAAACAAGAAGTACATCGACTGTGCTGGGTTGTCATTCAGGGTTTCCATCTATCTCTGAAAGTCTTGTAATTTTAATCGTTCTGTTCCATGATCTTGTTTGCTGCAATAATATGCTCATGCCATTTTGTTTTACTTGCAACAGTAACAAATCATCATCTCAATCTCATGGAAAAAACTGTATAACTATGACTGCTTTTGCAGGATTTTATGGCAGGAAAGCTCCCTTGTATTCCGGGTGAATTGCCGACTCTTAACGACTGGGAGAGCCATTTGACAACAATATTTCCAGAGGTTTATTTCTGTGTAACTGTATCAGCTGACAGTCATGTTTTTACGATACATCTATTGACTGACATTCTCTTCCTTTGTGTTTTGCTAATGTTCATGGACACTATACTTCCATCCAGGTCAGGCTAAAGAGGTACTTGGAAATGAGGGGTGCGGATGGAGGTCCTTGGAGAAGATTATGCGCTTTACCTGCATTTTGGGTAATTGGCCACTGTTATCTGAGAATGAAAAAATTATTGAGTGTGATTCTACGCCCAGTAATTAGAATGAAATCACTGCTTTTGCCAAAGTTTTAATCTGCATTGGTTGGTTACATGCTCTTTGCTACTGCTGATACACATGCTTTTTTACTGAGTTACTATCCTCAAAGCAGCTGCAGTGAGCTGTTTTGTTAATTTGCACATACCATGTCCATTATGTGATGCAAGTAAATGGGGCACTCTATTTGAAATCGAGCCAATCTATGCATAAGGCAGCATTGTAGTACAAGTTGGTTCAGTAACTACCTTAAAATTTTGCTCACATACCCTGTATATGGTTGGTCCATGGTAAAATAGCAGTCAGAGTTTCTGTCAATCAAATATGCTGTATGTGTACATTTTAAGAGACATTATAGTGTGCAACTTGAATATTTGAGCCTTCAAGTTTGAACCTAGCCTTCTTACATTTTAATTAAACTTCGCAATCATGACAAAAATTCTTGATTCAGGCTTTGTTTTTCTCTCCTGTTGTGATGTCAGGTGGGTTTGTTGTATGATGAAGTCTCACTCCAGAATGTTCTTGATATGACTGCTGATTGGACGCCTGAAGAAAGGGAAATGTTGAGAAACAAGGTGATGCGAACACTGGCCTTCTTCTGGAGTGTCAAACAAATAGTCTGTCTATCTTTTATATGAGTTCTACAGTACAATAGAAAATCTTAGTTGGGGGGGAAGCGTGTGTTTTGACAGGTTCCAAAATCCGGGCTGAAGACACCATTCAGGGATGGATTGCTCAGGCATGTAGCTGAAGATGTTCTAAAGCTGGCAAAGGTAACAACAAAGTAATTGTTGGCACTGCTGCTGCTGTAATAGGTTTTATTATCCACCTTTTTCTTGTATCTGGATTGTTTTGCAGGATGGCTTGGAAAGGAGAGGCTTCAAGGAATCAGGTTTCTTGAATGCGGTTTCAGAGGTTGTGGGAACAGGTAGTTACTGATAGATAGATTCTCTGTACCAAGATGCCGCTTTGTAGCTCAGTTTTACAAACTCTTAACTTCTTTTGATGCATTTATATCCAACCCTCGCAAAAGTCTGGAAGACTTTTAGGGTACCAGTGACTGGTTTTTCTTGTCTATATGATCCACTTTAATCAGTAATGACGACAAAGATCTTATGGCAGGTGTGACACCGGCTGAGCAGCTTTTGGAGTTTTACCATGGGAAGTGGGGAAAATCTGTAGACCCTGTTTTTGAGGAACTCCTCTACTGAAAACAATCAAAGTCCGCATTTTTAGCCATTCAATCTTTGATCGCAGATGCTCGGAATGAAACTTCTTTTCTCATGAATAAATTTTTTGGATGTAGATCCTAGGCATGTTTAACCGTTGTGTATCATCCATAATTGTATCTGATCGAGTTTACCGTTTTAGATTGGCAATTGAGTCAAAATAATGGTGAAGCTGAAAATTTTTTTACGAAAGTTGTTTGTTGAAGATGACACCCAAAGTTTTCAGAGTCGACATCTGTAGAATCTTCATGTATATCTCTTGGAGACGGCAAATTTTCTAGGTACCAAATTTACCATTAGAACAAATGGAAAGGAATTTTATATTAATGTTTTGAGGATACCAGATTTCATACTAAACGTTTCTTTGCGTGCAAAATTACTACCTGTGTTACAAAATGGATAAATTTACTACTCATTCGGTAAGTCGCTGCCAAATGAAGGTGTAAAGTAATAATTTTTGTCATTAACTCTTCATGTTTCTTCCACGTTTCTTCCAATACCTAAGATGACTCTTCACTTTTTGGTCCTTGTCTAGTGAAGAAATCACCTTCGTAAATGGGACCTTGTCAAAAAAAGGCCATAATCTTACCCCTGTTCCCCTTCCAACCCGTAATCATGCAAGTGCTCTCCAACCATTGTTTATTGTAGGAAATTGTGCTACTCCTTCGCTTCCCAAATCTCTCTCATGCTAAACCCTTCTACGCAACCCAAAATTCCATATTCCAACCTAATAGCTACATATCCAATTTCTCCGATTAGTAATGTCTAGCTAAAGAAATCATCTTTTATGCCGCTTTAAATTATGGCCCAACCTAGCCGGGTTTCAAGACACGAGAACTCTTCAATTCCATTCATGAGAAGATGTTTGCCTTCCTGTCTTCCCAAGGCACTGTGAATTCCATGACAAGGACATTTACTACAACTTAGAGCACCACAATCCCCTAGGAGAGCATATGGTGAAGAAGATGCAATGATAATCAATTGGGCAAAGTTAGGGCACTATTGGAGGAAACATGAATAACCAAGGACAAAAACAGTTATTTTTCACATTCATTTGATAATAACTTAACGAGAGTAGCAAATTTGTTATTTTTGTACTGTCCATGGCAATTTTACACTTGAAGGCAATTTTACACTTGAAGAAAAGTTCAGTATGAGCTTTGGTATGCATAAAGTATTAGTGACAAATTTTCTTTTTTTATATTTTGAAGTGATAAATTTTGTACTTAATCCTAAAAATAATGAACCGTATTTATTTTCAGGCTATCAAAGAATATTTTGTTCATTTCCCTTTTTAGACGTTTTTAATATTTAGTTTACATTATTATCCTAATTTAAACTCTCATTTAACAAAACACAAAACACAAAAATAAATTTTTTAATCCTTATTTAAATTCTCATTACACAAAATCCAAAAAACAAAATTTGTTTCAGGGACAAAAAAAGAACAAAAAAACATACACTCATTACTTCTAATTGATTTTAACTTAAGTCAACTTAATCTAAAATCACTTATTTTTATTTTTAATCTCTTTATACTGAATCAAATTTTATTCAAATGCAAATATTATGCAAAAGAAAAATTCATAAAAATTTAATAACATCATAAAAATTTTATTTTTAATGGATTATTACATTTATATAATATTATAACTCAAATGAAATTAGTTATGTGCCAAAAAAATACAAAAATAAAATAAGTTATTTTAAATTAAGATTTTTAAGTTAAAATGAATTGTGTCAATTTTCATGTATAAAGAAATATTTCATCAATTATCAGACAGGGCGTAATATCTACTCAATTATCAGACAGACGAAGTAATATCTACTACACTTTATTCATAATAACCGTACTTTTACACACAGTTTATTGCAAGATTCTAGGATTAATTACACATGTGAACCTCTTCCTTTAATTGTTGTATTTGTTCTGATCCCAACCTGCATTTTATTCATAGTGTATTCCTAGTCTCAATAAAATAGGATAAATTGCATGCGTTACCCCCAACCTTTTAATTATGTTCCAGTTCTAACCTCAACCTTCATTTTGTTCATTGCGCCTCCCCAATGTAGTTAAAACGTTCCATTTTTAACCTTTTATGACGGAAGTCATTAATTCAGACGGAAAAAACCACATTAGCATATTATTATAGGGGACAATGTTAACTTTAAGCTCTGAAAACTTATCCCTTTAAACAATGAATCCTTAAAACTTTGAAATATGATAAAAAAAACTCCCCCACTCAACCATCTCTGCCACTAACCCATCCCTGCTGCCGCACACCCGCTTCCTCTCCCCCATCCCCGCCGTGAGAGAGAGGCCCGATTCGTTTGATTCTGATTCCATCACGATTCATTTGATTCTATCGCGATTGAACGCCTAATTCAGTTGATTCCACTGTGTTTCATTCAATTCGGCCTATCACCAGCCTTTTCGTTCAATTTGCTTGATGCGATTGAGCGCTAGATTTGTTCGATTTCGGTGTGAGGGGGAGGAGAGGATGATTCGTCCGATGGGCCACTTACCCATTCCGTGGCGTGATTCGTCTGATTAATCCCTGCTGTCGCATCTCCAGCCCGATCAAGGAAACGATGTCGAATTGCCAGTTCTCGTTGATCTGGTTCTGAATTTTTTCTTCAAACATCTCAATTTCTTCTCTGCATCTTGAGTCGTCTCGAAATCCCAACCTCTCAAATATTTCCTTCACTTTCACCCGATTGGGGATGATCTCCTTCTTGATCCTGTCGATGAGCGCCAACACCTCCCGCCGGAGATAAGCGCCTTCAGGATCGACGTAAAACGAGGTTTCAAAACAATGTTTCCTCAACAAGCTAACGATTTTCGAGATGTCGCCGCTAAGACCGAGTTCTCTGACGGGAAGAATATCCAAAAGAGTAGACAAATCGATGGTGAGCTCTTGGAAAGAATTGGCGGCTGATTCATTCTACATTCCAGTGGAACAATCCTCCATTAGGTTCTTCATTCTCTGCAGAACAACATACAATTTCTCGAGGCAGAGGACGATTGAAGGGAAGAAGAAAGAAACTGAATTGAGAATCATTTCACAATGAACCGAATTCGTCGGATTAATCCCCAATGGGCGGTAGGGTTGAGTTAATGGTGGGGATGGGTGAGTGGGGTAGTGTTTTTTTTTTTATCATATTTCAAAGTTTTAAGGATTCATTGTTAAATGGATAAGTTTTCAGGGTTTAAAGTTAACATTGTCCCCTACAATAATATGTTAATGTGGCTTTATCCGTCTGAATTAATAACTTCCGTCATAAAAAGGTCCAAAATGAAACGTTTTAACCACGTTGGGGAGGCAAAATGAACAAAATGAAGGTTGAGGTTAGAACTGGAACATAATTAAAATATTGGGGGTAATGCGTGAAATTTACCCCAATAAAATAAAATGTTTCATGCCTCTTGTTTTTTTTTTTTTTTACAGAAGTCATTAGATTGAGCGAAAAATATCACATTAACATAGAATTATAAAAAAAATATTAATTTTAACCCCTAAAATTTTGTCCCGCTAAACACATATTGACACTTTTCCATCTAACAAAAACGTCTATAATAACTTTTCCACTTTTCTTTCCTCTGCCCGATCACGCTTCTCTTCCTCGGCTCGTTCCAACTTCCTGAAAGACCACCCTGTCGCCATCTCTGTCCAACTCCTGATCTCCACCGCTACCACAACTGTCCGAGAAAATCAGCACTCAAAATCAACTCGAACAACGAGCCAAAAGAATCCACCCATCGGTTATTTGAATGTGCCGAGCTTGTCCTTCCATGTTAACTCCACAAGAGCTCGCCTCCTTCCACTGCTTTTGGACCAAGTCCTTTGCCTCTTCTACCTCGAAATCTTTAACAAATCCTAACCTCTATCGCACCAGTGCCTGTGCCTCGACTGTCACTGTTGCCCCTCCGTCTCCCATCTCTCCTGCTTCCCCAACCGTCACCTTTCGAGATGAGCTCAAGAACAATTTTCCAAATTAAAAGCTGAAATCTTGCTAAGAGACAAATTGATGCAATTCAAACTGGATCTAACATTTGAGAGACGGATCCGGGTGGGTCTGAGTAGGAAAGGCGAAAACCATACAGTGTAGTTTAGACACAAGAAAGAGAGAGCTAACCCTTCAGGATTTGGAGTTCTTGACGTCCGGCACGGCGCGGGTTGGGGTTGGAAAGGGCGAGAGGACCACAAAAGTGAACATGATAGTTTGACCATTAAATTTTAAAGTTTCAAGGTTGTTTTGATAAAAAAATATATTTTTAGAGGTTAAAATTAATATTCATCCCTATAATTATATACTAATGTGGTATTTTCTGTCTAAGATAATGACTTCAATTAAAAAAAAGGATAAAAATAAAATATTTTAATCACGTTACGGATGTGTTATGAATAAAATAAAGATTAAGCTTAGAAAAGAAACATGTTAAAAGGTTAGTTTCTAATCTGTGTGTCATTAACCTCAGGATTCTGTTTTTCCGAGCTCATTGCCTTCTAATGCAGTGGTTTTTTTCGGCTCTTCCTCTTCTTTTTATTTCTTGAAAGTTGGATTATTTGCAGTTCTTAGGAAGAAATGAATGTCGTAGAATGTCCTTTTTGTACACAGTTGCACGCTTTTGTAGATTACAAATGTCATGCAAAAAGTTCTTAAATGGGAAATGCATGTAAATATTATACATTATTAGTAAAATTGAGAGTAGAAAAAATGAAAGTAAAAATGTTTGTTGGGTTAATAAAAGGATTCAAAGTTCGTAACACGCTAAAGGACATAGGAATGTTGAATTTGTATATTTACTTTGTGTTTACCCCGTCAATTTAAACCGGATGGGTTAACTAAATTATCAAACTGCCTTGACATGAGACTGGTATTACTCCCCGCCCAAACTATTGTACCACATTTTATTGTAAATCTTTACAATATTTTCATACTTAATAAATTATGTTACTATGTTACTCTTCAAACTATTATTTCAATACTCATTTTTCTAACTTTTTCAATCTGTGTGTAAAAAGTTAAGATCAAATTTGGAAACAAATATAAATTTTCTCAATTTTCTTAATCTCCGTGTCAACAATAAACATAGGACGAGGCAAGTACATAATGAGCCAGTACTTAAATCCTAACTTATATTTAATGATTGGGTGAGTTGGGTGTAAGTTCGACTATGTAATATAATATCTCTTGTGCTCTAACTCTTGTATGATTTTGAATATATATTAAAAGTGTTAATATACATAATGTTAATTGACTATTTTCCTCTTAAGTTATAAGTTACGTTCTTCATTTAATGGGATCAAAATTTATTACCTATTTATAATTATAACATTAAAACATCCAAAACTATAATAAGCTACAGGTATCATGCGCTTGGAGTATTATATATTAGGACTCTACAAGTGAAAACAACAACGGAAAGAAAAAGGAAACTTTTTATGAGCATTCACCTTTTACTTCAAAAATTACAATTTAGTCCTAAACTTTTTAAAAAATTAGTTTACATACCCAGTATTGCCACGGGATTTCAAATTATATTAAGTTCTCGAAATGTATAAATATTTAAATATTATAAAAATATTATTGTAATACATATTATAATAAAACCCCAACAATTCAAAAATATTACAATAAAACTATCGCAACATAGTATCACCAATAAACTTATTTATTTTGTCAAACAATTAAGTTTTAAAAAACAAAGAATTTTGATAGACATATCATCATTGTTTAAATACATGTTTTCTATTTGGTCTAAAGTGATGCAATACAATAATTATTCATATAAAGAAATTTGTTAAGGGCATGTAACCAATTTTGAAAAAATGGTTATTAAACTTTTTCTTCTGTTTGGTCCTATTTGGGGTTGTTATGGTTGATAATTGAAAATGATAAAAGAATGAAATACCATTGGTAAGTTTTATCTCTTTTTTTTTTTCCAAAAAGACTTAGTGATACTATTATCTTTTTAAGCAACATATTATGCTTTCGACTTGCAGTGCTTAATGCTAAATGTACAAAAAAATGAACTAATGAGCATGAAGTCACTAGAACATACTCTTGCAGGATTATGTGCTTCCTTGAGGTTGTGCTCTTGTGTTTGTCCAATTGAATATTTAAAACGTAATATTGGACATCCACATCCTACAAAAAATAAGTTTGAAACAAAACTTATTTTATCATTATCATCAGCTATTTGATACATTTACACCACAATTTTACAAAAGCAAAATAAAACAAAATAAAGAAAGAATTGTAGCTAAATTACTAAAAAAAATGAAAAAATTTCAACAATAATTATAGTTGAATAAGCTATAATAGAGGATCTTTAAGCAGAGCATAGTTTTGGAAAACCCTAAAGGACTCGCTTGGTGTCTTTGCAGTAGTTATAAATCATGAACTTCCTCTACACCCATATGAGCAACTTGGCTTATGGCATCGAGTTCCTGTAAGTATTGAGAACCATTGCTCGTAGTTGAGTCCAAATGATATGACAATTTCCTGTTGCTCCAAATGTGGGCATTGGTGTTGAAGTTCCAGTAGAAAACTGTGAGTGGAGCTTTTGCCCAATTTATCTTCCCAAAGCCACATTTCATCACCTAGTCATCAGTGTTCCCTAGGCTTGAATAAATTATGATTGCTTGGTTCACAAAAAATGGGTCTCCCATGGATTCCAAGTTCTTGAACTCTCTGATTGGAACCTTATCATTAAGAAACTGAAATAATAAGAAATATAGTATGTTAATTAGATCTAGGGATTTAATTGCCGATCAACGGCCAAAAAAGACTACTTTACCTTAAATAATGGAAAAGTAAGAATTCAATTTAATTTGAACTATTAAAAAACTATGCGGCAGTGAATTTAAACTACGTAAAACTTATTTGATATCACCAATAATTTAAGTTGTTAGCTTTTTTAAATATATATATATATTGAAGGCCAAACAATCTTTCTCATGCTTTTAACTTACACTTGATTAACTTTGTTGAGTCATGGGGCAAAATGTAGGTTTTGAGAACATGAAGAAAGTGTAGTTTCAACTAAACCACATGGATAATGATAAATTAATAATTAACACTTCATAAGCAATGGATACAAAGCAGAATAATTTATCTCACTTAACAAAACTATATAAAAGTTTTCCTTACAGGCCTATAGACTATTCAAAATCATATAAGCTCATCCAAAATTATGAAACCAATTTACATTCTACTTAAATGATGCACCCGTGGTCTATTTAAGCAAGTTAAAAGGAGACACAAAATACATACTCGTCAGTACATAAATCACATTTTTAGGAGACACCAATTTCCTCGAAACACCTTCTAATGGAATGTGAACATCAATTTTCATATACCAAGTCAATCATTTTCATCCCGCTACATGCACCTTAAAAACCATAAAAGCCAACACCTTAAGCACTAATTAGCAAGAACAAACACAGTTCAAGCACATTAAAAACTTCATAAAGAAAAGGAATAAAACTAAGAACAAAAGAAGAAACTCAAAGATAACCAATCAAGTAGGACCCAAGAAGCTGAAGAAATTCACTTGACATCAAGTAGATAACTAAACAAAATAGAGAAGTGGCAATGGATGCTAATACATGTATGAATGTGATGCATATTATCACAATAAACTTAAATGTTAGATAGAAAGTACCAAAATTAAAATTACAAATCTTTGTCATTACAATTTCAATGCACTGTTGAAGCCTCTATAAGTAGCACCTTCTGTACTAGACATTATTGTAGCCATGCCTTCACATGAAGCAACACAAGCACCATCAACAAGGAATAAGAGCCAAAAGATAAAATTTGTGAAGTACTGAATGGGAAACTATCAGCACACAAATGCACACACACACACATCAGTACATTTTTCCCTAAAAGTTCAAAACTGAACATATCAAAAACATAAAAAAATATATATGTCAACTGGGACTAAAGCTATATGGAGAAATAAATTATGCCTAACAATTTCAAAACTGAACATATCAAAAACATCCTTTCAAGGGAAAGATTGGTTAAGTTAGGCAGACAACAGAAATATAGCATAACCATTAGAGTGAGTAGCAAAATTGCAAGAGCAGTAGCACCATGTCCCTGCAGTTAAAGAATTGAAAGCCCATTTAGAACTTCCCAGCATTTTTGTCTTTGAATGCCCAGCCTCATAAAGAAGCATCCAACAAAAAAAAAATTAAAATTAAAATCTTAAATTTTTGAACCCGAAAAAAGACAAAAAATTGAGGTGATTTAATTTATTTCACTCATACTCAAGATCAGTCAACCTTATCTAATCCATACATCTTTGTTTGATCAAACCACCTAGCTTTATTCTCCTTACGTACACAGTACACTACATGTTTGTTAAGAACAATAAAATGGAATTAAAACATAATCTAGAATATCAAATAAACATATCAGCAAACCACAAACTACTGTAGTACTAAGGGTGGTTAATATATATGTAACATATAATAATCTACAAGAAAGGAAAAGGAAAAAAAAAAGCATATTTACAAGAACTGGTAGAGAAGACAATTCATCAAATATTCAATGCTCCACAATTCCAGTAATAATTTGCATTAAACATTAAATTCTCCATAAAAAGAAAATAAAAAAAGTAGGACATGTTTTCCCTCAGGAGAAATGAATATTAGTCAACCATAGATTTCCCTATCCCATGTTCATTAAGAGTAAAGTACCCAACAACAAAAAATGCTTGTTAAAAGCAATCTGTTTGCTTCATAAGTTTTTATTTTTTTTAAGAAAAAAAAAATTCTGAAAACTGATTGCAGCACAACACCACAGGAAGCAGTTCTAATTAGCTAATGTTTCCACCCAAATCATGTACTTGTATCCCTTTAGAAAGGACTCTTATCTGATAATGGAGATTTGTAGATGTCCCAATAAAACACCTATACATAGCTGTAGTTTTTAGTATTAGTGAGCTCTTAGTTTGCATATTACTAATAGACTCAGGATTGATATTTTTATTATATTATTCAAAATATTTAAGGAAGCCACAACTAAAAATGTTAAAGATAAATCCAACAGTAACAAGTGTCAAACCACCAAAAACTATAAAAGCACTTCACCAACACAATAAAGAAATTCAAAAAAAATTAACCAAGTGAAAATGAGGGTTATGCTACTTACCACTTTTATCTACTTGTTTTCATTTCTCGAAAAGCAGCCAGTGACATCTTCTATCAAGTAGATTGAGGCCCAGATGAAATAGAAATTATCTTTAGACAGCACCGACTTAATTGAGTTGATGAGACAGTAGCTGGAGAATAAATGGATCAAGGATGAATGAAGTAGGAATGGATTTGAAGTTAGTGATGTCGATGTTGGCGGTCGTACCACCGGGGGCTTTAGGAATCAGATATGGGATATAGGATTTTAGACAAGGGTTGGTTGAGGGGGGAAATAAAGAAGATAGAAGGATGACATGGAAAATAAAATGTTAAAGCACGCTTTGTTGGCTTTGAATATAAAATAGAGATCAAGAAGAATTCGGCCAAAATTGATTCACCATAATTACTTTCCTTTAGATATTTATGGGCATTTTTGGAAAATTGGTATAAAAGATGCTCAAATTTCCTGATATATACATTTTGAATTAGTGGTGCTCCCATAACCATTTGAAGGGGCATGAATGAAATATATCAATAAAAAAAAGGTTGCCCAAATTTCCTTTTTTAAAAAATATTTTTATGTGTCAGTATTTTATATCTCCTGTTATGTGAAAATACAATAACACCCTACAAATAAATGTATATTTGAAAAAGGATTAACAAAAAATTAACTTTACTTGCCAAATATAGATTCACTTGCCACATGTCAAATTGCTAATAATTCTCTTAAGTGAAAACCTCTAAAAGTTATTAATTGTATCCTGCTTTATATATATATATATATATATTAGATTTGATCCATGAACTTCTACAAAAATTTTCATTTTGGCCCTCATGCTTTTAAAAAATTTTAAAAATGACCCAAATCTTTGAAAAAAAATTCCAAGTAAGCCACTTTTGACAAGTGGCAGTTCAGTTATTGACACTTTCAGAAATATCATAAATTTTATACACTTTAATCTCCTTAACTACAGAAAGTGTTGTAATCTTTTCAAGACAGAAGGAGTGATTTTTTACTGCTTTAGTGCTTAATTGATCTTTTTGGGTTCAGGTTCGTTGTATTTTTAAGATTTGGTTGTATTTCTTTACTTTTTGGTTTTTTTGAGGTATAGTGTTCCAGTGTTTTTATAAGATTGGATAGTGTACTCTCTCTTATTATTGATATTATTTATTTTACCGTTCAAAAAAAAAAATTCCTAGAACTAAACCACCAAAAGCTCATACATGCAGCATTTCAAGGTTTGAAATTGTTGCATATGACCATCTAAAGTATGGAATTGTCACGCTTAACATTCAACTTCTATTTAGCTTTTTTTAGTGTAGCATTTCAAAACTCAAATTCTATGACAAACAAGATTCTATTAAGAGTTAGTTTTGCTTTTAAATAAATTGTAGTCATAAAATCAAAAACTGTGATTTTATGGATTGTATCAAATCAGAAGTACTTTCTGTGTGAGCATCTTATTTCATAATAGAGACTTATAGCTTGGGAAAATTTTAGGAGTTGTTAGGAAATGAATAACAGATCAATTGTATGTTTCTAAAGATTTTTTTAGGAGTTGTGATTAAATTAATAACCTTAGGTTTTGTTACAAGTTTTGATTGCTTGGGGGACTGAGTATAACAAGGGAAGAAGTTCGCAAGCTCATATGATGAGAAATTACAATTAAATTTCATCCAAAATATAATTTTATTGAACCTTTTACCATTTTTGCTTTGTTGCAAGGCTGAATTTCTATTATTTTTCTATTTTCAAATTTGACAATATTACACGATTATTTAAACATGAAACAATATCTTGAAGATTTCTGATTTTGAAATATGATATTGTTTTATTCAATTTACTAGGTTAACATTTTTTTTTATTAATCAAGACTTTTAATAATTTTTTTTACATTAAAATATCAAACAAACATTTTATCCACGTTCTCTGAATGTGTCAAAAGACTAGCGTATGTATATAATCACATAGTTTAAATTAAATTACTTTGTCCTTTCAACGTAGAGTTGTTGATAATCTATTTTTGCTTCCTATATGTACTCACCAATTAGATCAGGAACAAACCCCTGTGGTTCCAAGCTTTCGGGATCTAGAACAAGAAAGAACACAAAGGCAAGACTATAAGGGAGACGTCTCCAGGAACTTCCGTTGAAGCATATAAATACATTTCCGTCGAAAAATTACAGACAGTGTCAGAACAACCATCATCTGTGAAAAGCTCAGGGAAAAGGTTATATACACGTCCAAAAGAATTTCAGAACGTGCATCAGTAGCTCTACCGAATACCAGATGGGTAAGAGCAAGAATCGCTGTGCCATGGCACGTACACAATACAGAGGACTTGAATGGCTGATTGGGAAGAACAATAGAACCGACGAATAATATATAGGGATTTAGAGTCGAACCAGGAAGCATGGAGCAGTCCTTGTTCCTGGTGCTCCAACTCCAGCTTTCTCCACAACGCTGCTTCAAAATCTGCCTGCACTTCAAGAGGGAGGAAAAGAATAGAAGAAATGAAACAAGTGTTTTGTGCCTCATTGTGTTTCCATCACATTGTACCGAAAACCAGAATTGTTTTTATTAGGTGTTTGATTCCGCTGTTAGGGCAAATTTGAGGGAGAAAAACCGTTCATCCATTTCGCCAGCAACTGCAGAAACTCCATGACCTGAAATTTGTTACCAACAGAAACTTCATAAAGAGCAAGTATGTACAGATAAAAGGCCAGAACAGTCAGATGTAACCAAACCAATCTTGATGGATTCACGATTTTCCGGTTCATTTCAACATTGCTTCTGAACAGGCCATTACAAGAACAATCAAAGAAAAAGAAAATGAACATTAGGAAAATATATTCTTAAAGTCCTCTTCTGTTGCTAGATTGGTTTGCAGATGGCTAGTTTGTTACTTCTTCCATTTCAAATTATTTGTCCACTAGAGAAAAGCTCATGCTTCAAGAAAGTCAAAACAAACGCATATTTTTATTGGTCAAAATGGGAATGGTACCAATTTTCCCACTATTTAATATCTCTATGTGTTTGTGATTCAACTATTTCAAGACATTGGATCTTCTAGTTAAGGAAGTGGACAACAAAATTGGGACATCTCAAAATAGAAATGTGGACAAATAATTGGGACAGAGGGGTATCTCCCACAGAAATTCATGAGCAATTCTTTCACGGTACAGCTACCCTTGCACACACGCGTACAAACATATACAAATTATAAAAGCTCACCTATGACCGAACACACATTCAATATTAAATAATTAAATTTTAAATGAAATTCTTAGAAAATGATTTTGTCTTGTAGTTTTAAAATCTAATGATACTTTAAGTTTATTAAAGTAAAAGTGAAGCTACCATTGTATACAATTCTTCTATACCAAAAGGTTAGGAAAATAGTTAATGCTAAATTTTATCTTCCTACATTAGCTTGAAATAATCTTCTTTGAATAGTTTGAAACATTAGTTGTATCACTATTAGTATATTTTATTAACAATAAATGTTTTCATATTTCCAGAAACGTCAATCACTTCTATATTTCGTGTGTTTGTGTTTCTGTGTGTGCACGTACACATGTACACATGTGTGGGGATTCTTGCCCAACAAGAAAATACCTCCAGAGTGTCTTTAAGTGAGAAAACAGCATCAGTTTCCTTAGCCGTAGAAGAGACAACTATTCCATACCCACGATTTCCCTCTTTCAGAACCTGTTTCATGCACATCAAACTAGTTAGTATCTACATGTTTAGAACCATTGTAAACCCCACAAATTGATTGAACCGATGTCCGATACAAATTTACAATATTGTTCTATCAAATATTACCTTGAATGCATCTTCATCTGTCCGATCATCTCCAACGTATATAGGAAGCACATCATCACGATTACTGAGCCCTGAATGTGAAATTTCATTTGGAAAAACAGTACAATGGGAATAATGATAAGTTGCACACTCCATAGATGATATTTGAGCATATGAAAAACAAATACAAACCTAGTGATTCAAGTAAAAATGTAACTGCTTTCCCCTTGTCCCAGTTGATCACAGGCCGGATCTCTAAAACCTGATCAGAGTCCGGAGAACATGAAGAAAAGAACGCAAGATCACACTTTCATGGAAAAGCAATCTTAGAAAAACTAGCCTTCACCTTCCGACCATGAGTCAAGCGCAGGCATGGGAAATCTTGGACCACACTGTCAACACATTTTGCTACAGCTGTCCAACTCTGAAAATAAAGGGAAGAACTTCATCATATTAGTTATTATGTTGAAAGTATATATAAACAGAAAAAATATGAAAAGACTGAAGCTATTCATGATTAGAGGTAAACAAATCTACCTCCTCATCTACATTCCGATAATGAACAGAAACACAGAACTTATTGTTTTCAACTTTTGCTCCCTTAATCTTTTCAGTCCTCTCAACAAGAAGACTAAATACCTGGTCAACCACAAATGAACAAGAATCCTTAATGAGAGGGAAAAATGCCAGACCTTGAACATTTCAAAAAAAGAAGATATTGAATCACCTGATCAATCATGGGTAAAAATTCACGGGCAGGTTGGAATAGGTTACTTTCCTTCTCCTGAATGAAATGGAACAGATGGAAATAAGACTCAGAAATAGTGCAAGCAAGAGGAGAAAAGACTGCACAAAAAAAGTTCATTTTTAGTTTGAAGTCTAATGCAGCAATACGTGCTCATCTCTAGATCCAGAGTGCCCCAACCGAGAATCACAGATAGATTCCCTAATGGGGCCCATGATGTCCATTCCATGGCTTCCCGCATAGTAGAGTTCTGTTAGTCCTACAAATTCATACACCTGAAAAGGCAAGGACAGATAAAGAGTCGAAACAGAAGTTAGTACATGTCACCGCCCACCAAATACATTTACCTGAATACAGCAAAAGAAAGATGTCAAAACAATAAGAAATATGGAAGTTCCAATACCTTATTACAACTTCTTCCACTAATTATAGCCGTAGGAAAGTATTTTGCCGCCTTTTGCACAGCATCACGCATCTGAATGATTGAGAGTTTAAATGAGTTTCATGAACAAAAATGACATCCAGAAAGAAGAGAAAATCTTAAAGTCAAAGCATCATGAGAAGAAATATTCTAACATCGTTAGACATGACAGCGCAATCTGGGTCGTCCACAATTGGTGAAAGAGTCCCATCATAATCGAGAAACAACGCTATTTGTTTCCCTTTTGCAGAACTTTTAATTTGCTTGAAAGATGCTAGTGCTGATGGAAACCGAAGCTACAAGGCCAAAGAATAGAGGGCCACATGAATAACTCACTAAACCAACTTTGAAGGCAAGGAAAAGGGGAAGTAGCTACCATCCATGTCCGATAAATCACATCAATCTCTGATGATGAAGACTCATTTGTCCGATCTTCCTTCCTTTTAGGTTGTGGAGATGATGCTTTCATGGCATCAAGCAACATGCTGGCACGAACATCATCAAAAACTCCAGTTCTTTTCTTTGGAACAGTCAATATTAAATCTGATGAATGAGAGGCTACTGAACGTGAGTATGGCCGAAGAGCAGAATGCACTCCACAGTTTGAATTGCTCAGTGGTGCAGAATCAGTGAGAACAGAAGCAGTATGAATAGGTTCAAGGTCCATTCCTAGCGCCTTATTGTAAAAACCAGTCACACGCAGTTGAAGTCTTCTGAGCACTATCCGAGGGGATATATCTGGATCTTAACTCTCAGAACCTATAATTAGCCCACTTGTTTATCAATGAAGAACCACCTCTTTAGAGTTTTCTTGTCGGTACTACTTTGAAGGCAGCCCATCGAGCCCAAGCTCCTGAACACTAACAAAACAAAGAAAGTATTGAGGCAGGTGCATAAAACAAACAATGGCAAATGTTTACAAAAATGTATAGATATGAACTAGAACCTGCTCATCCCTGTAAGAGAATCTTCTAGACCTAAATATGAAATTGATTTCTGCAACGAAAAAGAAAAAAGAGAACATCTGAACATGTAATAGCCACTTTGAGATGCTAAATGGTCCGCTAATATATAAAAGTAAACAAACACTGTTTCAGTTTTATGCTGCAAAAAAAAAAAAAAAAAAGAACTTTACCCTATAGCAATTAATGTCATACAGATTAGTGCACTTTGCAAAAAGTCATTTTTTGTTCAATTTGGACAACCGAAAATAAGAAAACTGCAGTGAAGATTCCCTCAACCAACAAGAAAACTTTCACTTGAGCAAAAAACAGATTTGCTGATGACATAATAGAATTGCTTGATAGAATGAAACAGGGAAGCTAATCCAACCACATTTCCTCAACCAACGAGAGGAAACTTACCCATCAAGATAAGCTATGGGTACTGAATGTCTACGAAACAAAACATAGAAGATTGATTTTACAGAAGTCCAGACGTGTTTTTTCCAACAGTCTCAACAACAGCTGAAAATAAACAAATGTAAGATGGAAACACAAGTAAAAACTTTCGGTTCTTTTGACCTTTAATAACTATGTTTTTTAACGTTTTGTCTAATTTTCATCTCAAAAAACTTCAGTTTCAACGGAGCTAGTTGACATTTACACGTTTCTCTTATTCAAAAATTAAGTACCTTTCATACTTGCACAAAATCCATTGCATCTGATTATGTAGTATCAGTAAATTAAAGTTGCAAGTGTTTTTCCTGTTTCTGTGTCACAGTAACAAAAAAAAATGAACCCTGAAGCTGAGGTATGTCACACCCAAGCATAATGAGTATACAAACACTAGCGGCTAAGGGTGAAAAAAAGAAATTAGCATTCTTCAGTCCTAAATGAACAATAAACCGACAACATGAGTTACAAAACGACCTGGTTTCACCTGTATAATGAAAAAGCTACCTTAGATTGAGGCAGTGAGATGAAACTGCTTCTTAATCCATATGCAACCATACATAGAAAGGACAGGTTACAAGCATAGGCGTCATTGGATATATAACCATAAAGCAAGCATAACATCTCTCATGACCTGTATATGGTAATATGCGTGATATTTTCTCTTTTTTTTTTCGTCTTGAATTGAAAATTTGTGCATATACTTCACACGAAGTATCACCGGGTCAATTCAAATTCTAGTTTGCAGGTGCTGACTTTAGACCCAATCATCTCCACGTCCCAAGCACAGGTAGACATCATACATTTGACATTGACATCGCCTAATACGTCAACATTGAAGAAAACTAAACTAGCAAACCATGTAACGACCAATCAGACAAGCAGCAAACTTAGGCAAGAGGGACACAACTTAATCAAAATCTGCACTTATTAACATAGAAAACCTGACCATCTGCCAAAAACCCTTCCAGCCCAAAACCAATGAAAATAAAAATACAAAGGTACCAGGGAGCAGGTCAAACGGGAAGCATTTCTCCCGCAGCATTCAAGCGTATATTTCTAGAAGGTCAAAATGGGACGACAAAAGGAAAATCCAACATGTCAAACAGCCAATAGAGAAAGCAGCATTGGTTCCACACCTGATTTCCTTGGGCTTTCCTGGCCCAAAAACCAAACAGTGAGCTCGAAAACCTGCGGGAGAAAGCAGGAAGATGATCAGCCAGAGCTCCAGAAAAGAATCTGGACGTGCAGGGAACCACTGAGCGGCTCAATGCAGCATTCTGAAACGCCTGTAAAACGAATGAGCGAGAGGGGTCGAAGAATTCAACCTCAAAGTTCTTTTTTATTTTCCTTGTCGGTGGGCAATTCGGCAGCCTAACAGAGAGTCAGAGAAACGTGAAGGACAGCAGAAATGAGGAGGAAGGAGAAAAAAGGAAGAGAGAAACAGAAAAGGCAGGAACAAAAAAGGAGTATTATTAGTATTATAATGATCAGCTGCGGGTATGGGACAAAGAAATCGGAGAAGCTAAGCTAATCGTGCCAAAAAAGAAAAAAAAAAATCGTATATACCAGAATGGAATCGCTGGGAGAGGACAAAAGGATTGATTGGGAAGGAAAAGGCGGACGAGAGAGAAGAGTCGCAGAATCTATTAATAGTTAGGTAGCGCTTTTGGTTTGGTAAACATGGACTTTTCTTTTCAGTTTTGGACCTGTCAGGCCATCCTGCTACACCACAGCATTTTCCGCTGGAACAAACGTGATTCGCGAGAAACTCAGTTCTGTTTGATTCTGCTGACAAAACCATGGGAAAGTTGTAAAATTTCAATTCAAAATATTAAAATCTTAGAAAAAATTTATATTTGATTAAACTAAAATTATATTTTTAGTATAATCTTGTAAAATTTTTATCCAACTCTTTGAATCTTTAGAATCTTAAGAACGTTATGATTTCACAATATTGGGTAAAAAATAGGTTTTTGAATTTAATTCATTTTACAATAAACTAGACACATAACAAGTAATTGTTGCAATGTAGATAGAAGTAACGTACTTAACAAATTACTTACGCCTAAATACCCAAGAGTCCCTTAACTTGACTAACCCATACGAGTTAGTTCTTTAACTCAAACCAGTCTATAATCATCCTCTAACTTGAGAACTCATTATCAATTGGTCCTTTAAATGATAGAGAGCATAAACCAGTCGATTACTTCACTGACATGGCATTTAACATCAACATTTTTACTGTTTGAACATGTATTATTTCATCTTTTACTTTTTCCAAAGAAGTAAAAACTACATTCTACCAAACCTAATAATTATTTCAAAAAAATTTTTAGAAATTCTTGTACTATTCATCTTAAAAATTAATAAAATATGCATAATTTTTACATAAATTTTTTAAAAGTAATTTTTTTACTTCATAAAATATAAGGCTTGAATTGATATGTAATTTGAACAATACATATATAGATACACCCACAAATATTTTTAAAAAAACCCAACTTACCACAACTTAAAAAACTGCCCTAATTGTTAACCGTTCAGCTTCTTTTTTTATTAATTACTTCATTATTTTCATTTTATTACATGTGAATTTCACTATAATTATAACAAGACGTTTCATTTTTTTAGTTTTTCTTTTAATCTAAAATCATCATTTAAATGTTAATATTATTTTATTTGCCATACAGTCGCCTAAATAATTCTTTAGAAAAATTACAAAAATTCCTCTAAGGTTTTGAGCAACCTATATTTGTCCTTCCCATTTTGATAAATATACTCTTACCCTCTTCCAGTTTTTTGAAATCTGCAGTTACATTCCCGCAATTAATACATTCCCACAATCTACAGGTATTTAGGCCTATTACTTTTGTGAAATTGATTACACACACACACACACACACACACACACAAATATATATATATATATATATATATATATATATATATATATATATATATATATATATATATATCATTTTATTTAATACACACTGTATTTATTTAAAATAATAATAACCTTTTAGATATTTAATCATTGTTATAGTAATTATTGATAAAAAAAATTACTTCATTCCTTCCATCCACATCTATTGTATTATTTGATTTGACATAGAGATTAAGAAAATCAAGAAAGATAGAAAATGTAAATATTGAAATGATAGTTTGAAGGGTATTATAGTAACGTAATTTACTAAATAAGAAAATATTTCAAAGATTTGAGATTGGCCAAAATAGAATATATTGCAATAGTTTCAGAGCAGATAGAGTAACTGAAAATAGTTATATCTAAAAGCTTTTATTAGTATTCATAAATTTGAGATCCATTTTACTTTTTAAATAAATTTATTTAAAGCCCTTTTCATTACAAGTTAAACATTAGTTTTCAAATTTATTTTCATATGTCAATACTATTTTTTTTGTCACAGATTCTAAAATTATTTTTGATTTAATAATCTTTATTATTTTGATGAAAAAACTTTTATTGACTTTTACAGTTTATGATATAGTTATATATTCTTTTTTTAAAAAAAAATTTATATGGTTGTGATAAAATCTTATGATGCGAATTGATCTTACGATTTACGACTAATAGAAAAATAATCATATATAAATTTTGATTATGACAACCTTGCGTACGCTCATTATTTTTCATATTTTTATTATTTTATTTTGTCTTTTTATATGGCAGGCATTTTGAAAACAGGATATAGTTAGATTTTCATATGCTTGACATTGAATGTTCCCTCCAACTCATTAGGTGCAAACATGCTCTAAATGAGGTAAGTTTAAAGGAGTTTTTGACCAAATCATCGTAATTACAAAACTTAATTACCAAAACATAGTAGTTTTAAACTTATATACCATTTAGTTGTACTTTTTATCTTAAATTGCCATGTCACCTTTTTTTTTCTCTCTCATGATATGCCAAGTAACATTTTCCTCTCTTTTCAAAAATAAAAAAGAAAATAAGAAGTTTTTTTAGCCCTAAATTCGAAATTGAGTTAATTCATAATTGTGGATCAAGTTGGTTTAGTTATTTATAGGACATTGCCACCAAAATCTTTTTGTTTCCCTATTACGTTTTTCACGGGTTTAATTGTCCGCCCATAATCTAAGTAAAAGGTAGAACCAAACAAATAAGCTTAAAGTTAGATTTTTCTCCTTTCGCTTGAAACCTTGATTTGGAATTAATTTAAGATCTAACTGTGGCCAATATACTTCATGAGGGAGTAGGAAAAACTCAGTTGCTCAAGTTGCAGAATATTATTCAATTGAGTAATAGTTTTGAACATATTGTCAACTGTTCAAAGAAAGATTTTCACAAGCATTTAAGAAATGAGAACAAGGATACTTATTTATCTCCCATTTACCACATGTGCAAGTTCTCTCCTCCAAATTAACTACTTGCACATTTTTACCTTTGTGAATTATCACCTCAAACACCCTTATCTCAGTTAAAAAATTTTAAGGCATATGCGCTAGCTTTTACCATTAAAGCCACTTACTTTGTAACAACATGAGGAATATACACATCTCCATTAGCTTGAGCAACTAATCCCATAGAACTCCTCACATCAAAGTAATGAACCAACCTATAAAATGTAAGTTGAGCACATGTTGTGATAGGTAAAAAACAAGCACTTTTAAGTACGCTATTAAAAATCTCTTACAAGTTTGTAATGAGCATTCCATAGCACTTTCCGCCATCATATGCAAGTGTCCATTTCACAAATGGATGCCTCTCAAGCCACTTATGAGCTTCTAGATTTCATTTTTCAATTTCTATCATGATTGAGTTGAACTTATGAACCTGATTCTGACTCTCATCACGGTAAGCTAAAGCTTTCAAATGTGAGTCACGAAACTTGTCATAAAAATTATGAATGAAATGTCATAAACAATAACGATGAAAGCCATGTGGTTCCAGTTATGGAGATCCATGCTCATTAACCACCTTCAAGATTCCATTATGACAATTAGATATCAAACAAATACCTTATTGTTCTTTCACCACATGTTTTTTAATATGATGAAGAAACCAATTCTAACCACTATAAGATTCATCTTTAATAATAGCAAATGCAAGTGAAAAAATCTTATTATTACCATTAACTCCCATTATAATCATCATCTTCCCTTTATATTTCCCATATAAATGTGTGGCATCAATGCTAATCACTAATTGACAATGCTTAAACCCTTCAATAGATAGAGCAAAAGCCCAAAAAGCTCAATGAAACTCAACCTCACAAACATCTTGGAGCAGTGTAGTGCACCATTCAACTATAGTTCCTGAATTGAAATTTAAGTGCACCTCAAAATTTGGGTAAAACAATATAAGGCTATTTCTAGTTGCCAAAGATTTATTTAACAGCCTTCTGCTTTCCTACCCAAACCTTTTTATATGAAATAGTGTAGCCTAATTTATCAACTACTTCAGCTTTTAAAGCAGCAACACTAATAAATGGTTGTTCCTTTATAAGATGTTGTATTTCTTAAGCAATCAAGCTAGCATCTAGGTTTGGGTGGTCTCGAGTAAGCTTATAATACAAACAAGTATATGGGCCAGCATACTATGTGATTTCAAAATACCCACTACGTTTACATTTACATGCATGGAGCTGCCACTTGCAACTGGATGGTGAACATAGCTTGCATCTTATTTTCCAAATACTTGGACATGTTTCAACCACTTCATACTATCAATGCTTTCTAATAAAGTAGAGTTTGATAGCTTTAATAAGTTATTCATTGTCCTTAAAAAAATCTTTACCCAACTCCCAAGTCAAATCATTCCTACTTCCATGAGGTGGCATTATCCAATTGTTAACAATAGTCATATTTATTCCCTCCAAACTAGTAAAATTAGAAGTGGGTGCCTGATATAGTTCAGTACTTTTTTATTTTGCCACCACACATTGCTTCTTGTGTATGGCAATCAAATTAAATTCTTGTGGTGTTTAAGTCTCTATCTCCAATTTTATCTTCTTCAAACATACCATTTACGTTAACTTCATTATCTGTGTCATCTCCAATGCTCATTTTATTGATCACAATAGCGAATTGTGAAATTATATTTAAGTCCTCCTTATTAGTCATGTCTGTCATTACATTACCAAAGCTCATTGTAGACAATGGATCATTGTTCATCTATTTCGCTACATCCCATGACAATGGAGTGTCATTGTCTACCAAAATTGATCATTAAGTGTTGCTTATAGTGACAAAAATTAGTAAAAATACAATATAAAAAAATCAAGAGAAAAAATTAAAAAAAAAATTATACCCATCAATTTGTGAAGATACTAAACAATTTGTTCCTCCTCTTTTAAGAATGATGTTTGTAGTGATACTAGAAGGGTAATGAGTAGGAGCAGACTCTTCTGATAATAATTATGTAAAAAATCCATGTGTCATCTATTTATTTTGTGAAACAAGGGTGGATCGCTATATGGAATGGGTCTACCTACTCTATGTCCATCCCTAATGGATGTAGGCTAGTTAAGAGCTTAACTACGTTAAATTCATGTGTATTTATTTGATCATATTTGTTGTTCCGTTATGTATAATAGATTATTAGGGAATTTTTTCCCAACAAGTAGTATCAAAGCTTACGGTTTGGTCTTGGCATGGTGGAGCTTATAATGCATTCTTAGCATAGTCGAGCTTGTGTTCGTATATGTTGATATTCATAATGTTGTTGTTTGAAGTCATGTTCATACTGTTCGTACTCTTTTGTATTTGTTGCTGTGTTCATGTTTTGTTGATGTTCGTGGGATTCGTGTTTTTTTATCGTGATTGTGTACTCGTGATGTTTATATTCATGGTGAAAATTTTGATCCAAGATGGAGATTATTGAGTTTGTTGGCTCAAATTAAAAAAGCTTAAGAATTTTAGCTTGTTTTGGATTTGGTCTTAGTTTCCTTATTTTGTTGTGTTTTTTGTTTATGTGTGACTTATAAAAAAGCTTATAGTGATCGACTTTTGAGTATGAGAGAAAATGTCAATTGTTGTGAAAAGACAATATGTAAGAGTTTCAGAAGAAATGTGAGGTCCAAAGGCCGAAGGCAAAAAGCTAGGATGAGAAATTTTTTGTGATTCTCACACTTTGTAATTATATGAGGGCAAAATATTGGAGCTGTCAGTAGTGTATAAGGGATCCATAAGCTAATGTGAGCACTAAGCACTAAGGGCATACATCTACTGTAATTTATATATTTTATTCAAATGAATTTCTCTTATCCATAAATGTAGGTTAGTTAAGAGTCAAACCATATTAAATTCATATGAGTTTATTTTATCGTATTTTTTTCTGTTACTTGTAATGAATAATTAGGAAATTTTTTCCAAACATTATGTGTTAAAAGATGTACAAACATATATAAACACACCACTAAGAAATAAAGAAAATGTCATCCCCACTCGACATAGAGAAATCATAAGTGTGCATGTGATAACATCAAAAGGAAAAAGAAACAAGTAAAGCAAAAAGTGAAAACCTTCAGCTCCATCAAACTACTTTTCACATCTACAAACCTTCTACCCAAAATTACTATATAACTCGGAATGGGACACAGAGGTCACAATTAGCTACAAAGATCGGCTCATCTAGGAATTTAAAGATGTAAAACATCACAAATATTATTTAAGTAAATCCATTTTGCCAAGGCTGCCTATTCAGTCAAAAAATGTAGGGCATTTTAGTCCCTTTCACTCCCTTAATTATCTTCTATGTTGATGGAGCCTAAAATCGCAAGACCAAAAAGGGAGCAATCACCTAGTCTTGTTGTGATTCATCAGGTATATCATATTAGGATTTTTGTCGTTTAGTTGGGATCATGTCGTCTGCTTTATCTGTTGAAATAAAAATCATTTTATTTGCCTTGAGGATAGCCAAAATCAGTAGATTTGATAACATCACGATTCTTACTGATTGCCTAGTTTGGTTCCTCCAAACAGCAGACTATAACCCAACTCACCCAGAAGTGGAAGCAGATATTCATGAAGTGAGGTATTTGATTCATATTTTCATGAGAGTTTCTATCTTTGCGGTTTATCACTCAATAGTTGATCGAGCTCTTCAACTGACTGTTATGGATCTAAGATTTTTTATTCCTTTTTAGTTTCCTTATTATTATTTATGTGTAGCAAAAAAAAAAAAAAAACAAACACTATATAGGAGGTTAATCATTGGAGTACGTACTTGAACATTTCACTGTAGCTTATTCTGTTTCCTATAAGTTTTCTTATTATTATTTTTGTGTACAAAAAAAAAAACACTATATAGGAGGTTAATCATTGGAGTCCGTACTTGTACATTTCACTATAGCTTATGCCTACACTATGTTTATATCTGAAATTCTACATTGTTGTCCATAGCTTTACTAACTTTTCTGTGTCTTTGCCTTTACTGTATTCTACAAAGCAAACACTAGACAGTCCTCATAAGTAACACAGACAAGTGACCAATATCTAAATTACAGACTTACTAAGCCCTCACTTATACCAATACCAAAGAGTTACTACATTATTGTGTTTTTTTTATATGAGCAAATTGCTTAAATGGTCCCTAACCTTTGATTATTATTTTGTTTTAGTCCCTAACCTATTAAATATTTTATTTTGGTCCTAAACTTATTAAAATTGTTTCATTTTGGTCCCTTACCAAATAAAATTCATTAACTCAGAATAATTTTCTAACACAAACTTTTGAAATTCTAATGTAAATATTCAATAACTATCTTTTAGTAAATTTAAACAATTTAATATCTTTTCACAGTAAATAGACAATTTAAATTAGTAGTTTTTTTCTTCCTAAATGAAATAAATTTAATTTATAAAAAAGAAAAAAAGGGGGATTTGAATTTTTTATTAACTATAAAAAATTATTATACAAATTAAATTTATTATAAAACAGTTATCAGATAGTTTAAATTATTATCTAGAAAATTGTTATCAGAAAAATACTTTGAGCTAATAGATTTCACTAAACGGGGACTAAAATGAAACACTTTTAATAGATTTAGGACTAAAATGGAACATTTTTAATAGGTTTAGGACTAAAATAGAACATTTAATAGCTTAGAAACTAAAATGAAATAACAATTAAAGGTTAGGGAAAATTTATGAAAATTTCTCTGTGTTACATCTAAAAGACAAAATTGTACTACCATATTAGGGGGAAAAAAACTCATAAAGCCCCCTAAACACCTCCATTATCCAATTTGGGAATTAATGTACTAATATGAACTTGAATCGATGCCACGAAGTTAAACAATCTAAAATGTATGTGGGGTCTAGTCCAACTCGAACCATTGTTAAGGTGGAGCTCTATTTAGAAACATCAATCAATACCGCTTTCACAAATTGTGCATAACAATGTAAAAAAAGCCAAATAATTAAGGAAACCAACCTAATGGCAAGTGAGTGACACGAATTGAGGAAAAAATATCTTTACGTTAACAACTTCATAGATGAGGACCGTAGGGTGTGGTAGGAGTCAGATATACGTCCCCTATTCCATCTTTAGGATGTTGTCTATATTTTTCATATTCCTATGGGTCAAGTTTCATGACTAGATAAGTTTATTTGGGGTATGACAGATAACAGAGAATTTTTGGTTAAATAGGCTTACAAATTTGCTTTGATTTTGGTTGGATCACATTTTGAAGCTTCTTACAATGATCATAAATTTTGGTCTTGGTTATGGAGTCTAACGCTGCCTTAAAAAATTTTGAATTTTTTATGGTGTGCTTTCTCTAACACCTTATCTTTTTATGACAACTTGAGATATCGAGGTATGTGTGGTCGACAGCAAGAGTCCTTAAATCATCTTTTTTCCCCCACTATGATTGAACTAAAATCATTGTCTCTTTGGTTCATATACCACCTGGCTACGATATTTGGTCCTACAGGTGCAGGTGTGTTGGAATCTCTAGAGGCCAATTTGGTTAAAGCTCTAACACAAGTAGAACTGAACCCTAGACATTTGCGATAGGAGGCTCTAGCTCTTAGGACAGTCAAGTTGAGTGTGGATGTTGCAATATTTTAATCTCATGCTTCTACAAGGATTGAGATTGTGACACATGATCATGAAGGTAGGGCTTTACTGCTTATGTCCCAGGAACTCCAGTATTATGATAGTGTATTCCAGGTGGAGGCCCTTGCTATCTTTCATGCTCTTATTCTAAGTTCATGTCAATTGTATTTAATTATAGAAATAGAGGCTACAATATGGTAGGGACGTAGCTATATAGGGGCAGGAAAGAGCTCCTGCCCCCCCCCCCCCTAGATTTTTTAAAATTATTTATTAGTGGTAGTTAATATGATATAAAATTGTAAAAATTTTAAAGTTTGGTACGTATTTGTAAATTAAAAAATTAATGATGAGCTTTAGTGGATTTTATCCTTTTTAAATGTCTCACGCAAATCAGAAACATTAGTGAGAAAATTACAAAAATCCCCTAATGGTTTGGTCTAACATATACTTTATCCTCTCTATTTTCAAAAACTACACTTTACACCTTCTTTCCTTTACAATGTCTAACAACAACTTCTAAAACTCTAACTTAAATTAGCTAATATTAATGTTCCAGAAATTTCAATATTTTTGATATTTTTTTTTTTACAACTAACTGACTGTAAAAAAATACTAATATGTATTTACAGGAAGAAAAATACATTTACAGAAAGAAAAACATATTTACAGAAAGAAAAAACTGATAATTTACAATATCTATTAACTACAAAAAAAAATAAAGAAATTGAAATTACTAAAATATAACTGTTGTATAGTTTAAATTACAATTTTAGAAATTATTATTGAACAATATAAAGAAAACATGAGACAAAGTGTAGGTTTTAAAAAATAAAGGAAGTCAAACTATAAATTAAGATAAACCCCAGGTGGTAATTGTAAGTTTCTTAAACTTTAATAAAGTGAACGACAAGCGAACAATATAATTACACTTATACCTTCGTCCCGCCATCCCAAGCACAAATCTTGGTTACATCCCTTCAATATGGTAGCCCATCGTTTTGCTCATACTTCTTGTTTGCTAGCAAGATGCGTTTATTATATTGATCCAGGTCCAGGTTGGTTTATTGTTGTACTTCTTTCAGATATTATAGCACTGATAACAATGAATTGTGGGGTTGACGAACCATGGGTTTGACTGATGAATTTTCAGCCCTCAGGCTCCTCCATCGCCATTTGGAACACACGTTTAACCTGGCCAACTTGACTCCCACGGCAGGCACACAGACCAATTTAACTCGGGCAAGGAAATTTACGCCTGAACTTGTAACAAGCTTAAAACTTGAACACCGCTTGCCTATTAAAGTCTCCAACCAACCATATTTATTGAGCTCACTGTCTGATAATTAACTCCGTCAGCAATTTCTACCATTTGACCAGCTTGTTGAGACTTGTATCGGCAAACTCAGACACATGTACAGTACTAGACACTAATCTGATAAGCAGCTTTTAATTAATTCCCGCGTGCCTCGGTCATTCCGTGAAAGCTTTTAATTCCCCCATTTGCGGATGCCTTCTATTTATGAACCACTAGCTCGCTGGCATTATCGTTCTCATCCACGAGCCAGAATGTTGCCTGAAAACATTTACTCATCTCTCATGGAAGCTTTCTTGATCGTCCAACAATGGAGTCCCATTTCCTACTTGTTCTTCCTCACTTGTTCCCTTCTTATGATTCTTGCATTGAAGGCTTCCAGAAGTCCGCAAATCTACCTGGTGGACTTCTCATGCTTCAAGCCCCCCAGCTTCTGCAGAGTCCCTTTCTCGGCCTTCCTCGAACACGTCTCTATGATCCCAGACTTCGAACAAGAAAGCGTCGATTTCATGGCCAAAACCCTTGCTTCCTCCGGACTCGGCCCAGAGACCTATTTCCCTCCAGCTCTACATTACATTCCTCCAAAATCCATCCAACGCGAATCGACCGCCGAAGCCCAGATGGTTCTGTTTGATGTTTTCGAACATCTCTTGGCTAAAACCCATCTCTCTCCCACCCAAATCGACATTCTCATCGTCAACTGCAGCGGTTTTTGCCCTTCCCCCTCTCTCTCCTCCATGCTCATCAACCGCTTCTCCATGAGAAGCGACACGAAGAGCTTTAACCTCTCAGGGATGGGGTGCAGCGCCAGCATTGTGGCCGTCGACTTGGCCCGGATCCTCCTCAAAACCCACAAAAATTCCAACGCCGTCATTCTCAGCGCCGAAATCTTGTCCACTGGTTGGTATCCGGGTCGCGAGCGATCCAGACTGCTTCTCAACTGTGTCTTCCGAATGGGCAGCGCCGCCGTCTTGCTCACCAACCGAAAACAAGAGAGAAAATCATCCAAGTACAGACTCTGGCTTACACTTCGGACCAACTTAATGTCCGACGACACGTGCTACGACGCTGCAATGCGCGAAGAAGACTCGGAAGGGAAGCTCGGTGTCAGCCTCAAACGACACATCATGCAAGTCGCGAGAGAAATCCTCCAGACCCACATTTCGGACGTCTGTTCACAAATCCTTCCGCTTCCGGAGAAGATTCGAATCGGGCTTTCGGTATTGCAGAAGAAAGTGTTCGGCAAATCGAGAGAGACCCAAATCGACGTGCCAAACCTGAAGTCCGTGGTGCATCATTTCTGCTTGCCAACCTCCGGGCGGCCGTTGATCAGAGAGATTTCGAAGGGTTTAAAGCTGGGAGGAAAGGACGAGGAGGCCGCTCTGATGACGGTGCATAGGTTCGGGAACCAATCCTCTGCTTCGCTGTGGTATGAGTTGGCTTACGTGGAAGCAAAAGAAAGGGTGAAGAAAGGTGACGTGGTTTGGATGCTTGGGATGGGTACTGGGCCCAAGTGCAATACCTTGCTTTTGGAGTCTACTCGGGCCATAGTAGGAGAGGCCCAGAAGAGCCCATGGGCTGATTGCATAGATAGGTATCCGATCGCAACCAATAATTGAGGTTTTCTCCTAATATATATGTTGATTATTGGTCCATTTGGAAATAACATAGAGAGGTTAGAATTATTCAATCATACCTTCCAGTGTCAAGTACTAATTTTTTTGATGATTCTGATGCTAATTATAAACCTCGTTTCATATGTAGATACCGGTCCATATAATTGCTAACACTTTAAATTTTCTCCCGAGAGCTTGTTCGTTTGAATTTAATGAGGCTTTCGTGTTTGTCGTTCCGGGTTGGGTCGTGTGCGCAGGCCGCGCGCAACCTTGTCATGCGCTCCAAAACCAAAGTGTGATCATCTTCACTTTCACGCAACACTACGTGTATCAGAAAAGGTGAAAGTTACATAATTTGGGGGATGCATGAGGGAGCATATATACAAGTTGTCATTAGCACTAGCTAGTGTCAGCTTCCTGTTTGGTGTATGTTGGACTTTGTAGGGTGACTTTATAATGAGCAAAGGGGCATTTAACCGGCCATCCAGGTCCTGCAAGCATATATTCGCCCAGTACCTAAAGTTGAAGGGACGGGGACCAGGGGAAGGGCAAGGGCAGGAAAACACATAAACAGATGAGATGAAGAGGAATGCATGAAGAGCAATATGCTTTATTTTTGGGAAAAGGAATTGATGAGAAGGGATATCCAGGGCATAAGCCTTGAGGATATGCCATTCTTTCAAGGGTTTATTCCTTTTATTCAACTATTTATAAGTAACGCCCTGATGAGTCAAAGCAAGCAAGCTAGGGCAAGAATTGGAGCCGCGAGTGAAACACTATACCATACTATTGTTCAATATTATTGTTGTTACTTGTAAGTAAAGTAGTGTTAGGGCACCTCTCACTTGGCAAGTCATCAGCTCAACCCTATAGTGGCTGGTTGATTGTGTTATGAATGTATCGTTGCATCACATTATTAGAAGACACATTCGTCTTTTTGCAGGACTTGCCAAAGGAGAGTTGCCCTATCACTGCCTCTACTTAAATATTGTTGAGGGGTGTGTTTTTTTTTTCTTTTTTAATCTGCTTTCTTAATTTTGTGTGTGTATTGAACAATTATTGCCTGATCTCCGAAGCCAAAGCCACAGGTATGACTATATTTAAGTATCCATATTTGCTTGATATCTATAGTTTCATCCAAAAACTAGAAGACAACATTTATAATGTCACACGTTTGCCTTTTTTTCTTCGCATTCATATAAAATGAGAGTAATAACATATCAATTCAATCCGGCTGGGTGATTTAAGTTTCGAAGTTTGTGTTTTTCATTGTGAGTTTCTGTCTTTTTCGCAAACCTGTAATGATTATAATGTTTGAAATAGCATAATCTGTTTGTAGAGGCATGCGCTGCATACATACTTGATTAATTAAGTTAATAAATTGTGAAAAAATAGTATAATGTTTGAAATCTATTTATACAATGCAATTAGTTGATTAGTTTGAGGGTTGGTTAAACTTACAATTAATAGTGAAAGAAAAAAAACATTTAAAAGTAGTCGTTAAATTAATAAATGTAAAAAAATAACATTAAAAAATTATTCTAAATGAACTTGCAATGTATTAATTTTATACAAGAAATTATGACAAAAAGTACATGATTATTTGTTACAAGTATAAAAATCTAACCCATATTGATTATTAGTAGTTAATCATCTCTAATGCATTGTAGGGACTTCCTTCGTGTTTGGTGGTAGTATCAATATTTCCCGTCTGCCATGGGTTTCTAACGTAGCACTCCAAATCTCATCAATCACCTCCTTAACTAGGGGTGGTGAAGATCATCTAACCGCTTACTATGCTAAATTAAGGCCAAGAAGCTAATGCATCTGGCGATTGCAACCTCCGTGCTCTGGTGGGGTTAAGTTGGTAAATTAATCTTATGGCTTAGATTTCTCTACTTATTAGTGATGTGTTCAACTTGATTTCTTGTACTCTTTAGCTAAGAAATTCTCTCCCTTACCTAGGCTAACAAGAACTCTCATCACTCATACTAACATAGGAAGAGACATTGTAACAAGATCTATTTACCATCATTCTAGCAATTGAGACAAATATCCCAACTATGCCTATAATCACTACCTTCCTTACCTAGGTTGAATTCCTTTTTTACTTTTCCAAGTATAAAATAGAATTGATAGCATCAATTGATTGTAGCTATTAGCTAATCAATCAACAAATTAGCACAAAATAAGGAATAAACGAGTATTGAGGAGTTAGTCTGAACACTCATTCATGCATTCAACCAAACAAAACCATTATTAAGTAATTACAACCATAAAAAAAGTATAATGAACTACTCTATGGCTAAAATAAGAACAAACACCATCTTTGAATCTAACATGTTTTCGAAAAATAAACAAGGAAAAGAAAGAAAGGAAAGAACCAAGAACCCCTTATAAAAACAATAACTTGATCTTTGAGGCAACTCTTGTCTCATCCTCCAAAATCCAAGAAATCCAAGTTGAGGAATATAAGAATTCTCAAGAACAAGTTCTAGCTCTCTCCAATGAGGTTTTCGGAGAATATGATGGAAAACCTAAGTTAAAATAAGATTAAAAAATAAGTCTTAAACTTTATCCTCTTCCATCTCCTCCAAAAGCTCCAATGGCACGTTTGGTAGGTGAAGTGGGCCTCAAATGCCGGAAACTGCCTCTAAGCTTGAAGTGGTTCCCCTTCTTTCAAACAAGAAGCATGATCGCACTTTTATGGTGTAATCATACAATTTTTTACAGGTTAGCCAATAAGTGTGATCATACTTTTAGAGTGCGATCGCACTCCCATCCCTTGAACTTGTTGTTCTTCTAGCAAAATAAGATTGCACTTTGATAGTGTGGTCACACTTTTTTTCTCCAGCTCTACTCAAAATGTGCAATTGTGTTCTAAATTTGCCCCTTTGTCTACTCCAGTCCAAACAAAAAATGCAACCTACAAGACTTAAAAAGCACTAAGTACTAACAAATTTAATGATAATTGAGTACAAAAATGAAGGGAAAACATATAAAAACTCATGTGACTAACAACTGCTGATAGCTTTCTAGCTTATTAGTGTTTTTGGTGTTCGTCAAGTGTTTGTTGATTTGTCTCTACGCGTTAAGATATTGCCATTTATTCCAATCATTGGTGTTTCATTTTCTCCTTTATATTAGGTTGTTGGCTGAACCTAGCTTTTACATATCCCATCATTTTATAGCCTTCCCTTGCTTGTGGCTTTATAAGATGTTTGGTTTTCACAAAAGATCCATATCTGGTAAAAAACAGACAAGTTCCTTTCAATCTAATCATATTGGGAAAGATGAGATGCTTGCTGAAAATTGTTCTTGACAAACAAATTATTTCATGGATGAATCTGGAACTGAAGACGTTCTATGGTATGATCAATTTTTGGTTGAGTTAAAGTTCTTTAAAGAAGAGTGTGTTGATGAGTGGTCTAAACATTAGTAGTCTTCTACAGGCGTTCTGAAGCAAGTTTGTTTTTCGTCATCTTTTAAAAACATTCTTTTCCAAGTAGTGAAAAAACATTTCCCTCAAACTCTACAGTCCTTTATTAGTCAAGTTGATAAATCGAGACTAGCTAAATTTGAAAGCAACATCAAAAGCCTCAAAGCCCAGTTGGAAGAGTTCCAACAAGAACATGAGGTTAAGATGACAAAGTAATAAGCTTATATTTGTTGTATTTATTTCTCTCATATTTAGTATGTTTTAATATGTTTTGAACCTTAAAGATTTTTTTGAGTATGTTTTATAGCTTAGAGCATATTTAGACTCAATTGATTAAAACTGAATTTAATTTGTAATTTTACAAGTTTTAACGATTGTGTTCTTTTAGGATTTTGACATATTAGCGATGTTTTAGTAGAAAAATCATATTTTGAACTACAGGAATAGGAATTGGGTGATTCTTGATTCAATAGAAAGCTAATATCGGGAGCTACAAATCATATGCTATGAAAGCCAGTTCACACATTAATAGGCTAAATTCAACTTCAAAGTTGTGATTTGCACATCATCACTTCTTCAGAAGTAGTTATGGTGTTTTGGGCATATCTTTGGCTGTGGATGTTTATTTTATGTGATTCATATGTCATTTCAAAGCTAAAAAAAAGCTCTACAACTTTCATACTTTTAGTTTTAAGAAATAATGATTACATCAAGGTCTAATTTCAGCTTGAAATTACTGCTGATGTTCTAGAGCATTTTTTAGCTCACAATTTGAAACCGATTTCGATGTGAATTAATTTCAAAGGCCTCTAAACCATATGGGTGAAAATTTTCTGCTTAAAAATGTAATTCCCCTAGTCATATTAAGGCATTCTAGTTGTTTATAATTTTTTTTATTTGTGTGATGTAATTTTAGAATAACATCGAAAGTTTAGGGCGCTTTCATAGTTTTTTTTCATTAGGTTATTTATGTTTCACATATATTAAACTGGGCGGCAGTTGCTCAGGCTCTCTTTTCTCTTCTCCAACTCTTTTATCTCCTCTATATTTTTTTCTAAAGATTTTCCATGGCCATGTTCGGCTAATTTATTTTATTCTTGGTTCAAGGAAACTAAAACTCTAAATCCTTCAGCATTATGAGATCAAAAAAAATTTTATTCAATCAATTAATACATTGAGTATTCGGTGTTATTCTATGATTAATTTCATGATTGTTTCATTTATATTCCAGGAGGCCTGATAGTTGTTATTTGAATTCAATCTACTACTGCTTTAGAAATCAAATCCGTAATTATTTGGTCTTTCTAATCTATAAAGCAACTATGGTTTATTGATTTGCTGCATAAAAAATTATTTGAGGAGAATATTTAACTAAATTAAATGCAACCGCTTGTCTTAAATTGTTTAGCAATTATGGTTAATTAGATCGCTTATTTTCTGATTAACTACGACTAATGATGGATAAGATGATAGCTCCAATGATGAATATTCAAAGGATTGATTAACCTATCTATACATCGATAATCAATTGTAAGAATTCGTTGATGGATGTTAACTGATACCAATGTTTGCATTCTTGATTGTTTCATTGATTTTTTATTTGATAGGTTTCTTAATTTTTATTCTCTGATTATTTTTAATTTTATTATTGATTGCAAACAATTCCCCCTCCCCCCAATCTTTTAATTTAGTTTTCTTACTGGAAGCTTTCGGTTAAAAAAAAATTCCTTGGGATTCGACTTGGTTTTCATTATTATAATACAAAATTATTTATGTTGAGTTGTTAGTGAGATCGGAATTATCTTTTACGGTTTTGACGACTGACCACAAAGGCAAAGAATCTCATTAAAAAAATGGAAAAACAAAATGTGAGTATGTTTCAAAAGTTAGCCAAAACCAAAAATGAGCATTCTTTTTAAGTTGCAACCTTAGTCTAAGCAATTATAGAAGTTAAAGGAAACGAATCAAACTCTTCAACATGAAACAAATGATTTTTATAGGATGTTAGTTTCAAATATGTTTTCCTTCTCCCAGACCTCGAAGACCCCAACCACCTTGGAATCTATTAACACTTCAAAGTTATTACAAGCTAATAGGTTGGGAATTTGGGTTCCTTCTTTTAATAATGTTAGGTATTGGTTGATCTTTGAACGTGAGAAGAAACGAGCCACTTGTGTTAAGTGTAGAAATCCTTTACACAAAGGCTTCAAATATGGCATTCCAAGAACCAATTTTCTTAAAGATCCTTAAAGAGTAGCTTGGTATGTTCAGGAGTTATCTTCATGGTTGGATGAAAACAAGCATAACTACCAACTTATCAACAACAAAAAGACTAGCAACCGACAGTTCCTATTCTTAGAAGAGGCCCTTCAAAATTTGTGTTAGATCAGCCTATGCCTCTATGTCAAGGCAAAAAGAAGCTGCTCAACCTTGTTATTTCTACAAATGATGAATAACTAGGAGTTACTGATCAGCCTATTGTCTTCAACATAACTGTTAAAGACTCTTGACTACCAACTTATCAACAACAAAAAGACTAGCAACTGACGGTTCCTATTCTTGGAAGAGGCCCTTAAAAAATGGTGTTAAATCGGCTTATGCTTGTATGTCAAGGCAAAAAAAAGCTGCTCAACCTTGTTATTTCTACAAATGATGAATAACTATGAGCTACTGATCAGCCTATCATCTTCTCCACAACTGTTAAAGACTCTTGCTTTTGTTGTTCCAAAGGCCATTAAAATCCCAAAAATCAGGCATGCCAAATCATTTGATGAGACAAAATCATCCAAGGTTCATGCCATTGAATGAGATGTTTGGTTATTGAAGAAGATTCTAAGTAAATCAAAATAATTATGAGCATCAAAAGAGCATGTTTAAAGGAAAATATATTGTTTTCCAAGAGGCATCAAGCTCCCTTAATGGATGTTTCATTCGAAGATATTGGTTTTTCTAGGCTTTCCAGAAGTCAGACTAGATTTTAGGCTAGTCAAACAAGCTAATGGCAGTAGCATATTCTCTCTAACTATAGAATGGTTTGATTTAGTCTCATCTTTTAGGGACTATGTCATGTAGCAACCATATTACTATTTCTCCTTCTCTCTTTTCTAATTTTGATTACAAAAAAACTAAACACTTGAATAATATTATTTTAAAAATGGTTAATTTTCAATAATTTTTCCTTAACCAGCATAACAAAAAATGAGTAGAAAATACATGCTTATTATAAATGTGTGTGTGTGTGTGTGTGTGTGTGTGTGTGTGTGTGTTTGTATTTATATATATGTTTAAAATGTATGGTCTTGAGTCTTGACTAGAGTACAATTTAGATAAATCACTATTATTATTGTCATTCTGCTACACTTTAATCTCAGCAAGGTTTTTTAAATATCTTTCTTGAATATTCATATTTGATGTAGTTATTATATTAGACACATGTCTAATTCAACATACTAATCCATACGAAACTTCTTATATATAAACTACAGGCCAACCCAAAATAATTTGACTAATTTGCCTTTAGACTGGAACTTACTTTCGCCCGTTAGAAAATCCAACCTCACCACTGCCACTGCTACCTCCATCGAACCGTCATTGCCTCCAAATCATCGTCTCGAGATCTCATCGTCATCATTCACCTCACTACTTACCTTCAGATTGCATTGTCACTTACCTTCAAATTGCATCATTGCCACTCGCATTTGGATCTTACTGCCGCTTGCCACTAAATCACATCACCACACTCCGCCTTCAAATTGTTACTCTACTCCATGATTCGGCTGTTGTTGTACACTTCACCTTTTGATCGTCACTCACCTCCATTATTGCACATGATCACCGCTCACCTCTAGATATCGATGTTGTCATTTACCTTTAGATTTACCAACTATTGCCTCCAAATTGCACAGGTTAAGCCTCCGGTCTTTGCCTTGATCATCGCCACTAATGAGCCATGCCCACAAACAAATTGGAAAAGTGTTAAAGACAAGATACATAAATGTCTAAGATAATAGATGAAAGTGTCTAAAGAAGTATGTGATAGTATATGACACAATATGTAAATATTTTTATTTTTTCCAATAATATGTAAAGTGTAAAAGTGTCTGAAAGAATATACAGAAGTGTCTGAAGCAATATGTAAAAGTGCTTGAGGCAATATATATATATATATATAATTTACTTCATTCAAAAATAAAAATGTCTTACACAATAAGTAAAAATGTATAAATTAATATGTAAAAGTGTCTAATGTTGTTTGTAAAAAGTTGCTAGAGTAATATATAAAAAATTTATTATCATGAGAAAATAAAAGTATCCGAAGAAATAATTAAAAAGTGTCTGAATGTATATAAAAAAATGTCTAAAGAAATAAGTAAAAATATTTGAACCAACAAGTACATAATTTGTTTTCTTCAAAAAAATATATAATGTGTCTAAATAAATATGTAAAAGTTTATGTAGAAATATGTAAATGTGTCTGAATAAAAATAAAAAGTGTTTCAAGGAATATGCAAATAATTTGTTTTCCTTAGAAATAAAAGTGTATAAAATAATAATTAAGAAGTGTTTAAATGAATATTTGAAAGTATCTAAAGTAACATATAAAAGTGTCTTAAATAATATATAAAATTTATTCTCTAAACACAACAGATTGCAACCAAGTCCTCTCCGTTGCTCGCATCTCGCTGCCACCGCTCGCCTCCAGATTTCATCATTGTCGCTAGCCTCCAGCTCTTATTGCCATCATCACTAGACTTTCGCATCAAGATCGCATTGTTTGTTACTCCCTCCAAGATCTAGTCGTCACCACTCATCTCATCACCATTGACATCGTCTTCTTTAACTTTTATCTCATCGTCATCATTATCGTCGCTACTCGTCTTGTTGTCGTCACAACTTGTCTCATCATTATTGTTGTTCATCTTGTTGTCACCCGTCATCGCATCATCATCGTCATCACCGCTCATCTCATCGTCACCATTTGTGTGTCATCATCGTTGTCTTCTCTAGTCGTCTGGAACTATTGGAGGTGGCCGGAGATAAACACGGTTTGGGGTTGGGTGCATCATAGAAATTTTTTAGGATATTAATGGCTAAAATTGAATAAATCATCATTATGTTTAATTAGACATATGTGTATATAGTATAACTGGTATATTTGATGCTGACTTTGATTAAAATTGAGTTTTATTGGGTTCAATTATCAAGTCATTTTAGGTATAGGTCATTTTGAGTTTCGGTATTTATGTTTAAATCATTTTAGGTTCGAATCATTTAAATTATGATTTGTTTGGGTTTTGCTTGAATTCTAAGTTTTGGTTGAGTAGAGTTTAGGCTGTTGATTTTTCTCTAATCAATTCGGGTGCGGCCAAGTTTGGATTCATACAGGTCCATACAAGTCCATTCAAGTATTCTACTGAGATTCAGTTTTGCCATCTGGCCTATCTCAAGTTCTCAACGCTACATAGTTTCGGGAACTAATCGTCTGTTTCGCCTAGTATGAGTTGGCTTACGTGTAAGCAAATGAGAGGGCGAAGAAAAGACACGCGGTTTAGATGCTTCCCATAGGTAGTGGGAGTGGGACCAAGTGCAATTGCCTGGTATTGAAATCTCTCAGGCCCACAATGGGAGAGGCCAAGAAAAGCCCATGGGCTGATTGCATGTATTGGCATCCGCCCAGAACATTATCATTGAAGGTTTTCTCCCAAGTCGGTGATTGGTTCGGGTTCTATTGGTAATAACGACAAAGAAAAGGAAAAGTGGTGCGAGGCATACCAAATTCCAAGGCAGGGGTGGCCTTGAGGATATGTCATTTCTTGGAGGGTTATTGCTATTTGGATTAAACCAAAAAACTGAGTGGATTAATCGATTAGTTTGAGTGGATTGATTTTTTTTTTAATTGTATAGATTGGTTCAGTTTAAAATCGAATTTATTGTTCGATTTTTTGGCTCCGAATAATAAATTGATATGTTTACTTACCATTATTTTTTTTTTATGGATTTACTTACCAGTATTAACCCTAGTATATAAGGCATATTAAAGCCCAATTCCATTCCACACTGGTTCTCCTCGGCCGTTCTTATCTGGAGACATGGTTCCATTTTTCTCTATCTTATTTGGATGGGTCGATTGATTATTATAAAATCCTCAAATGGATCGGTTCTTGTTATTTTCCCGAGTTGTCTAGAAAAAATAAATAAAATATGGAAAAGAAGAATCTAGACATTAGAGATGTCAAAAATAATTATTTTTGTTTTCTTCATAACGTCATAAGAATTAACTCTTATACATGGATAAATGAATTCTATTTCTTTAATCACTGGTTTACATGGTCTGATTACATTTTTTATACATATTCTTTTTACACAAATTTTCCATAACATTATCCATTTTAATTCATGGCTTACCTTATAGCAATGAAACATGAGCCTGCCCAGGCTAACTCAAATGCCTCACGGAATTTGTGGAAGCAAACCACGCTCTGGAATGCTCCTTTTATAATCCTTTCTGAAACCATGCGAACCCAGGAAGGGGCCCAACTCAGTTTATTATCGCTACAGTCCAACAGACCTGCTGAGGACTAGATAAGGAAGTCAATAGTCATTAAAGGCAATTCGTTTTAACTTAATATAAAATAATATATTTTAATTTTTATATATTTTTTATAAAAAATAAATAAATTATATTTAAAATTAAATATTATGTAGGTGTAATAATTCATTGAAAATATAATTTTTATAATATTATTAAATTTTAATAAAATTTTCTAATTGTGGGCATAAAAAAAAAATTTATAAAAATTTAATGACATTATGAAGTTTACGTTCAAATGGATTATTATATCTAAAAAATATTAACTTTTAAATAAAATTGGTTCGGGATAGAAAAATATAAAAATAAAATAAGTCATTTTTTATTAAGTTAACCTAAATTAAAACAAATTGGCTCTAAAGCAATAGAATCATGGAATTATCTCCTCCCTAAACTATAAAAGGGAACCCCCATTGGCAATCCAAAAGTACACAATACTAATTACACTCTTTATACTACAGCTTCCTTTTTGCTTTGTGAGGTAAACTTTGATCATCAAAAGGTTTTCCGAGGATGCACATCCTAGAGATCTAATGGTCTCTTTGACTATAGGTTTCTTGATTCATGCTGCCCAGGTTTCAAGGCCAGTCCTCCCAGTTTGGTTGATACTACTTTGGCTATAGAAGCAAGGGTTTATTTTCGCTATTTTAGGAATATCCTGGGATTTGTGTCTAGACTTTCATTATGAAGAAAGTCTATTGCTTATGTATTTAAGAGTTTGTCCATTTGCTATTCATGGATGTCTTAGTATGTAGGAATTCTCTCGCATAGGTACACTTTACGTCCTAAAGTCTTTTACATTACTCCTAAATCTTTTTAATTTACCATACAAGTCCTAAAACTTAAAACCTTTAATTCTGTTGGACCTAGAAGTCTTTGCCACGTCAAACCAAAAACTTTTATTCTGATGAAAAATGTTCGCATGACACTTAGCATTGTTATTTCTAGTGACTAAACTGATACTTTTAAAATTTTAGTAATTTACATGAAAATTTTACCAAATTTTAGGGGTCACTTTACAATTTTTTTAATTTTGGGGTCCAACTTTAAAATTTTCAAAAATATATGAACCAGATTGTAATTTGAAAACAAATAGAGACTCCATTGTTATTATCTCAACACTATTGTAAAATATAGGAACCAGATTGGATCAAGGTGGGACTTTAGCATTTAAAATAGTAGTAAAAAATTATTTGATCTGTTCCACACCATCGTTGGTGGTTAGTTAAAATCCACTCTAGCAGAGTGAGCCTGATTAGAACTCTAGTTGAACTTCAAATTAGTTTCTAAAATTTGATAAATAAATAAAAAATAGACCCTGATTTTTTAAAGTTACAATTTGGGCTTTTTTTATAAAAAAAATCAATTTGGTCCCTTTTTTTAAAAAAAAAAATTGCCATTGAAGCTTAAACATTGAAAAATTTCTCAAGTAAGTTATAAAAATGTCAATTTAGTGACTGAATGCCAAGTCAACATTTTCTATCAGGAACAAAAGTTTTAGGGCTAATTTGAAAAAATGTGAAATTTTTAGGACTAAAAAAGTTAACTATTTTAAGTTTTAGAACTTCTTCGTGTTTATGACTAATTTGATATGCAAAGATATTTAGGGCTTAAAGTCTACTCTCTTCTAACATTTAAGTCTAAACTTTCACCATGAAGAAAATATACGGTTCATTAATTTATTTCAAATTTATCCTTCATTCAAACATGTTCTTTTGAAAAGGTATGAGTTGAATTGGACGATTGTTAAGAAAGCATAAATAAAACATAATATAGTTTTTATATACGTTAAAGAGTAATATGCACTCCAAAACTTCTAAAACTAAGACAGAAAGAGTGTGCGTCTTATTTTTATAAAAAATTTCATTTTAAATTTTAAACGGTTTAATTTGTATGATTATTAAAGTCTCAACTTGAGTCTTAAAAATTTATGTTCATACGACTCTAGAAATAAAAAATATCTCAAGTCTTAGTATAAACTTATATATAGATAAAAATTAGTAGAGTCTGTACACTACAACAAAACTTGAAAATAGCCACCATTCAGAGCCATCGATTTTTTGGTGGCTAGTAAGATGGTAGCTAAAATGGTGGTAAAAAAAAATTCTTGAGATTTATGGCAACCATTTTGCCACCGTCTGTAGTTGGTTGTCAAAGGCGGTCACTAGAACGGTCGCTAGGGAAACCGTCTTAGCCACCATTTCTGTGGACCCAAAATTTTGGTTACCAGATGGTCACCCAAGTAAAAAAAAAACAGCAGTGACTTATTGTAAATTCTTTAAGTTAAAATGAACTTTTTGGAACTATGAGGACTAATACGATAAGTGCTATAGAGAGTTGGGTAAACTTGTAACACAAAATTAAATTAGGGGACTAAGGTGTATTTAGGTGTTTAAGGCATATAAAAAGACCATTTTCTTTTGGCCAATTCTTGTGTGCGCCTGGCTTATTTACATCCATGCCATTTGACAGTCGGCTGGCTTATTTACATCCATGCCATTATGACCTATTTACTCTTTTTCTGTTTTTTTCTTTTTTGGGTCGTTTCTTGTTAGTTAGTTGCTCTGCTTCTTCTTCTACTCCGTTTCTTTTCTAGCTTTGTCTCGCAATTTTCGCGTTCCATCGATCGTTCTTAGGTGTGTATTAGTTGCTCTGCTTCTTCTTCTAATCCGTTTCTTCTTCTAACTTTGTCTCGCGAGTTTCGGGTTGCATCGATCGTTCTTCGGTGTGGATTTCGATCTTAGTTTCTTTTCTGTGCCGTTGAAGGACAAGTTTCGGAACTCTTGTTTTGATGGAGGTGTTTGCTTGTGATCGGTAATGGATCTAGATCTGAATGTTTCTCCTGCTCTGTCGTCCGACGTTATTTGCTCTGTTAACTTAGGTACAAACGTTATTTGGATTGCCTTTTCATGTTTGATATTTATTTGTGTTTTTTAATGATTTTTAAATGTTTACCTCAGTTTCTGGTGATTTAGGTTGTGGATTAGATGTTCGGTCTTTGATATCTGCTGTTGAGGGATCTGATTTGGGTGCATTGTCCAATTCTCTGGCGATTTCATGTGGTATTCATGTTGAAGGTACATGTTCTTTTTTATATTTGTATTTGTTCTTTTTAAGAATACTGTTTGTTCTTTCTAATAATACTGTTTGTTCTTGGCTATTTTAGACATTGTTATTTTTTTGTTCTTTATATTGGTTTTATATATATGCTTTTTGGTCTGGAGCATTTGCTTTTTATGAGTTAGCCTTCATTTTTTTATGGTTCACAGTCTGTTGTCTTTACGGAACTGATGTTTTGGGCTTTTATGTTCTTTTCTTCATTAGTATTTGTACCTTTCTACAGAACTGTTTGTACCTTTGTGTTTTAGACCTTGTTCTTTTATGCTACATAGTTTGTTCTTTTAAAAATGCATATGTTCTTTTATGTGTTAGACTTTTTTATTTTTGCATGTTGTATATGCTCTTATAATGGAACTGCATGTAGGTTATTCTGAAGATGATGGATTTGAACGGATTGATATGACTGGTATGGAGTTTGGCGGTGAGAATGAAGCATATGAGTATTATAGGAAGCATGGTCTTAGCCATGGTTTTGATGTAAGGAAGACTAGGCTCCGTCGTCGGGTAGATGGTTCTTGTTGTGGAAGGGAGTTTCATAGTCATCCATTTGTTCCACAACATCAGACTCATTTTTTGCATGCTGCGAGGCATATAGATGATAGTAAGAAGAATATGTTGATGTCTTTCATGCAAATTGGTATTCGAGCTATAGATGCATTCAGGATAATGTACCAAGAATGTGGAGGTATTGAGTCTGTTGGGTTTACGAAGAGGGATTTATACAATTTTTTTACTCGTGAAAAGTCAATAAAGTTCCTCTTGAAATTGTCCCCTCCCTCAATGTCCTGAAGAATTGCTTCCCTTAGTTGCCTCGGGTGTGGGGATTTGTCACCAAATTGCTGCGCCCAAGAAGCAAATAAGGGGGCTCGATCAGAGTTTGGTGTGAAGAACGTGTCATATGTTGGCACAGTTATCTGCCCAAAGGGTATCCCAAACAATACATGGGCATCAGCAGCGTCAATCTCAATCTCCCTCTTGTTTGGAACACATAGACTCGAAGAGTTGCAGCCAAAGGCGGAGATTAAAAATGTCATCAGCTCCTGCCTAATAGTGATCCCGGGAAGATGGAAAAGCTTTTCAAACCCAAGCTCCACAACAGCATTTTTCTGGTCAGGGTTGTTTGATATTATTTGCATAAGCTCATGAACTTGCAATGCAGAACACTTGGGTGTAACAGATGACCTGCAAACAATGAAAAAAAAAAGAACAAACACTTAAGCACAAAAGAACCAACAATACCTTCTAAAGAAACAAACAGACACTTCTAAAAGAACAAACAACCAAAGGAACAAACAACCAAAGGAACAAACAGGCCAGTTGTAAGCAAAAAAGAACCAACAATGCCTTCTAAAGGAACAAATAGGCACTTCTAAAAGAACAAACACACAAAAGAAAAAACAGGGCTGCTCTAAGAACAAAAGAACTAACAATGCCTTCTAAAGGAACAAACAGCCAGTTCTAAAAGAACAAACACAGAAAAGAACAAACAGGCCTGTTGCCAGAACTAAAGAACCAACAATGCCTTCTAAAGGAACAAACATGCACTTCTAAAAGAATAAACACACAAAAGAACAAACAGGGTTGCTATAAGAACAAAAGAACCAACAATGGCTTCTAATGGAACAAACAGGCACTTCTAACAGAACAAACACACAAAAAAAAAAAAAACAGGCCTGTTGTAAGCACAAAAGAACCAACAATGAATTCTAAAGGAACAAACAGGCAGTTCTAAAAGAACAAACAGGGCTGCTGTAAGAACAAAAGAACCAACAATGGCTTCTAATGGAACAAACAGGCACTTCTAACAGAACAAACACACACAAAAAAAAAAACATGCCTGTTGTAAGCACAAAAGAACCAACAATGAATTCTAAAGGAACAAACAGCCAGTTCTAAAAGAACAAACACACAAAAGAACAAACAGGCCTGTTGTAAGCACAAAAGAACCAACAATGCCTTCTAAAGGAAAAAAACAGCCAGTTCTAAAAGAACAAACACACAAAAGAACAAACAGGCCTGTTGTAAGCACAAAAGAACCAACAATGAATTCTAAAGGAACAAACAGCCAGTTCTAAAAGAACAAACACACAAAAGAACAAACAGGCTTGTTGTAAGCACAAAAGAACCAACAATGCCTTCTAAAGGAACAAACAGCCAGTTCTAAAAGAACAAACACACAAAAAAACAAACAGGCCTGTTGTAAGCACAAAAGAACAAACAATGCCTTCTAAAGGAACAAACAGCCAGTTCTAAAAGAACAAATACACAAAAGAACCAAGAATGCCTTCTAAAGGAACAAATAGGCACTTCTAAAAGAACAAACACACAAAAGAACATACAGGCCTGTTGCAAGCACAAAAGAACCAACAATGCCTTCCAAAGGAACAAACAGGCACTTCGAAAAGGACAAACACACAAAAGAACAAACAGGCACTTTAAGAAAACACGAGATCTAAGACGCACAAACCTCCTCAAAAGAACAAACACATTCACATTTGAAGAACATAGAGGAACATACGGATACCGTTAAAAGAACAAAAAAAAGAGATACCTTTGATTCTTGATTTCTTTTGACTTCTTTCCAATTTTTTTACTCCTCGTAGATTCTTGTAGTTCGTCTTTTGCAGCCGGTCTGATTTTCTTTTGTTTTTCTTGTTCCCCTTGTTCAGAAGCTTTTCTTGTTTTTGTCGCTCTGATTATCGACTTTCTGCAGGGATTAAATACGTTTATGGTGCGAAAGAACGACAAACAATGGAAGATGCAACAGGTTAGATGTACTTACAGTTGCTCACTAAGCGTTTCTTCTTCCTGCGATGTCATCATCGTTGTTTATCGTCGGCTTGTTTTTTCACGACCGAAGTTTAGCGGCTAGGGCAGAGATTCTCTCCGGCGTTTCAACGGAAAACCGAGTGTTGTGGCTGAATGGAACAGTATGCAACGATTCGTCGACGACGGAACAGAAGCTTCTCGGAGAAGTTGAAATGTATCGATTTTCGCGCTCAGATATTTATTGGATGGCATGAGATGTAATTTCGAGAGATTTGGACGAGGTGGCACGCCCGTAATTTCATAGAAATTGTAGCGCGTCTGCCGAATGTTAGTTTCTAATAGGTAGGGGTTGAAGTGACAATAGTTATATAGTAGAAGGTAGGCTTATGGCATAAGGTAGGCTTCTGGCATAAGCCAGGCTTATGCAATCAGTACTCTTTTCTTTTTTGTTCCCCACGCATACGTCTTCTTTCTCTCCTTGCCTCTTCAAAACCAGCAGCCAAAAGTCCACAACCGTTTTGGAGCGATTGCCAGCCACCATTCAGAGCGGCTCCCAATGAATCGCTTACACGGTTTGATTCTAATTTCCCTTCCCCTTAACCTTTTTTTGAAAGAACTATCTTCAAATTTTTTGTAAATTTTGCTATGTCTTGAGTTAAAATTTAATACCCTTACCTTTTTTTTATTATATATTTTTGGGTTATAGGTTTGTTTCCTGCGTATGACTTTTTTGAAGAAAGTTATTCATGAGGTCAAGATGAGTTAATACACTTCGCTAGTGTAGCAGATCCGTTGGTGACAGCCTCATTAGAAAAATTTTCAACACCATCTACTTTGACTCTCGAGCAAATGATTATATGGTTTGACTCTAATTTTCCTCATCTTTAACTTTTCCCAAAGCACTTTCTTTAAATTCCTTTTAGATTTTTATATATCTTGAGTTAAAGTTCTATTCTATAACTATTTCTTTTATGTTTTTTAGTCTTACATTGATTTTTTGGGTATGGTCCTTTGGCCAATGTTGTTCATTTAGTGAAGGCGAGGTGACGCCCTCCTTCATTGATGGCAGTTTCGTTGGCCGGCATTGCCGTCATTTACAGCATAAGAGCATGATGCCCTTTGAATATTAAGAACAAAAATTACATTGTAGATTTGAATTTATGAGAAAATTTAAAATTTGGATTTGAATTCAAATTTGAATTTAAATTTTAGCCAGAAATTTTTTTTTGTAAATTTTAATTTGGGTTTGGTCATCAAGACGGTTACTATCCCTTTATTTTTTATTTGGTCGCCAGACTGTGGCCAACCCTTGGTGACCAAGCTTTTACCCACTGTCTTTTTTAGTAACCTCAAAGTAAGTTTAGCCACTGTTTAGCCACACCACCGTTTAGTCACTGAAAAGCTGATCGCTTCAAATGAGTTTTGTTGTAGTGCTACTTTAATCTTAGGAACTTAAAAACATTATGACTTTATACAATTCGCCCAACTCAATCTTTATACAATCGAACACAACCCATTTAGAGTTAAAAATAATAATAATAAAGATAACCGAAAAATAAAACACAAATCATCTCTTATTTTTTACTTAGCCTCTCTATGTTATTTGATTGCTCTCTTTTACTATGACTTTGATAACTTTGGTTATCAAATTTATGTATATATGGATATAGAGGCAAAAAAATGTCAATGATGGTACAAAAGTCTATATAAATGAGTTTGGTCTTTCAAACGATAAAACAACAAGAAAAGACGCCAAACATATGAACTTTAAAGATGGTAACATTTATATTACCATTGGTCATGATATTTCAAATGTTTCCATTAGATAACTGAGATGTTTTTAACTTCTCATTATGAATTGTTGATTTTAGAACTTATTTTCTTGTGTTATATGTTTATAACATGACATTTTTCATGGTATTAGAGTGTTAGTAAGTGAAGATATTATGTAATATGAACTTTCTAAGATAATTTAGATGGTTATATTTTTTCATTAAAAAAAATTAAACCTTTTTTTTGTAGAATCTTACAATTCTATAATTTTTTCTGACTTTAGGACTGTAGAAAAAAAAAATTACTCGAAGTAGAAACCAACTTTGATAACCTTTCAATTTGGGCATTAAACTATCAGAAATATGACTATTTTGGCATCTAAATTTTTAATTTTGTATCCAGTTAGCCATTAATTGTAGGGGTGAAAATGGATCAGACCGAGCCTAAGCCCACTAAGCTCAAGTTTGGCCCATTCACTGTTTGGTACTACTCGAGCTCGAATTGCTCGAACCCAATTTTTTTAGGCTCAAGCTCGGCTCAAAAACCTGCCAAAGTTGAATGACACATAAATTTTTAGTACCTTAACTACAGCTTAGATGAAAGATGATGATTGAATATGCAATTTTTCTTACATAGATAACCACAAAAGGAAAATTAGAAACCTTATCCAAAATTTTTAATTGTTTACTATTCTACCCTCATTTTGTGAACTTCACAAATAAAGCATCATTTTCCTCACTTTAACAATAGAGTGTTTGGTTTCATCTTCGAGGCATCGTCTAGGTCTCTAGCATCTGGTTCAAGAGTCGGTGGTGTTGTTGTCAATCTTGGGTAAGGCTATTGTCGACAAACCTTGGATTAGGGCCATCATCGATCTCGAGCTATCAACAAACCTTGAGGCTATCATTAATCTTGGGGCTGGTGGCAAACCTTTCAGCTATAATTGATCTCTTGTTGGAAACTATCGTCGATCTTCTGCTCTCATCATCAATAATGTTGTCACTCTTTTGGTGGTGGATGATGGTGTGGTTAAGAATAGGGGTCGAGTTAGGCTTGGGACAGGTTAGAGGCCGATTAAGTTGCAGTTAAGGTTTAGGAATTGAGTAAGGACTAAGGGCTAAAAGTCTTCGGAGGGCTCGAGCCCAATAGGCACATAAGCTTATAAGGCCAAATACATTAAGGCTCAAGTTCAACCCCAAATTTATTCGAGCTCACTTTTCAACTCGAGATCAAACTCAAACTCAAAAATACCTAACTTGAAAAGCCTTAATTTAAGCTCAAGCTACACGAAATAGGCCGAGCTCTTTTTCACCCCTAATTAATTGTCTACCGTGACAATAATCATTGTTGCTAATATATGAGTCTTGCATGTATAGTTTGAGGTGGGGAAAAAAAGTCAGTGTTGTTTATAATCTTATAACTACTACTCTATCGTTAAATTGCATCTCTTGACTACAAAAATTAAATTGATGTAATTGAAGTTCCTTAAACATAGATTAGAAGTTAGGACCATAAACGATAACACAAGGGTTAGGTACAACCATGAAACTAAATACCATGGATGCCGCTTATTGCTAAAAAACAGTATAAAATACAAATATTTTATTATTTTGTCATTTTTTTGCATGAAATATCATGGTATACAGCTGTATTTCATGGTATTTTACATACCAGTAACTTTTTATGTATATTTTGTAAAAAAAAAAAAACACAGTATAACGCAAATACAGTGAGGTATATACCGTAGTATTTTATTTTTCGCGTACATGTGTAAGATATTTTTTTTCCATTTTACATCAAAATATTATACACAAATATATAAAATAATAAAATATAATTAATACACATATTTTAACATAAATATTTACTTTTATTTTTTGGATTCTTTTTCTTTTTTTTTTGTATTAGAAATTGTATTGTTATTATTAAAGTATTGTTTCTTTCTTTCTCTTACATCAATAAATTAGTTTTTTTGCTAAGTAATATTCATTTTGCTCTATATATAACATTTTTTTATAATTTTTTGTATACAAAATATCTTCTATCATATATATTTTATTTATATTAACAAATTATGATGAAAAAAATTAGAATACATATAAAAATGTGTAAAAAAAATATTTAATTTATTTCATCTTAAAATAATATTTTAATTTTTTTTTTTTTTGTGAAAATGATTACGATAGTCAGCACGTTATACAGTGTGGTATATCTAAAAAATACGAGATATGGTATACCCAACAGTAACGATATTTAGCACATTGAGTACAATTTTGGGTTAAAACCTATGCATTATCATGGTTAGCCACTTAGAGTATGGTTGGGCATGTTTTGATGTAGGACTCTTTGTTGATTTAGTTTAAGAGATTAGAGGCCAACGAGGGAATTGAGGCATTCTAAAACGCAAAAGGAGTAAATAAACAATTGATTTTTTTGCTTTAGCGTATATCACCCATAATTCCTTTTTTACAGTTAAATTGCCTACTGACATTTGCGATCAAATTGATATTAGTCATTGACGTAACATTTGTCTAGCTGTATAATGATGTGGCAAATCCTAATGATGTGGTAAATTTTGATGATGTGATGACATACGTGGCTATATATGTGACAAACTTGTGTATAAGAAAAAATGAAAAAATCCTAACTTTACTCCTAAACTTTTGTCTAGCACTAAAAGTACTGCCCAAACTTTTGTCCAGAGCCTAATCTCGATAGAATCAGACATTACTAGCGACCTTTCGGGCAGCCAAGCTATTGGAGAAGTTGTCCCCAAATGATGGACTCTACCCAAACCCTTGACCAAATCATTGTCAAGGACCAAATTCAGGATCAAAAGATCCTCATCATCAACCTTGCTTTATCTTCCTTCATGACCATCTCCTCCGTTTCCTACTCTACCCGGCTATCCTCAACCTCCACATATTGCGCCAACGATGCCTTTCCAGTTACTACCATGGAGTTAGTAGTAGAAGGCAAGGAAGAGCAGAAACTCTCCATGGCTTCCTCTGCCAAACTTGGACCAGGTGAGGTCGTAGACACTATTAACGGTGTCATAGGCGATTACTTCGATTATAGAGCGAAAAGTGGGGAGAGGTCCAGAACATGGAGGCAGTCGTTGTCAAGGATGTCGAAGTTCTAGGTGGTGGTGACGACGAGACAAGACTCGTAGAAAGAGGATGATTTTTCAGGCATAATTTCTAGTTTAGGGGCCTATGTGCTTGAATTAAATAGTTTGGGTATGGATGTTGTAATTTACCTAGAAAAATAGTAATTATGTTCCATTAATAAAAGAGAATATTCTAGAGAAAATGAAATATTCTCTCCATAAGTTGCACAAGTAGCTATTTTGCCTAATTTTCAAACCAATAGTTATTAGATTTTATCCGATCGCAAATGTTAGTAGGTGATTTAACTGTAAAAAAAGAACAATTAATGATATACGCCAAGGCAAAAAGATCAATGGTTAATTTCATGATTATTAAAGTCTCGACTTAAATCTTAGAAACTTACGTTTCTATGACTTTGGAAGCAAAAAATGTTTCAAGTCTTAACAGAAACTTATGTGTAGATAGAAATGAGTAAAATCCCTGACTTTAGTCTTAGAAACGAAAAAATTTTACAATTTTACATTTCTACATTATTATGTTAGATTTACTGGAATTAGGCTAAAAAATGGTAATAAGCAAAAAATGTATTAATTTATTACCCAATTTAATCTTTATGCAATCAAACTCATCTTATTTATAGTTAAAATAAAAAAAATAAAGTTAACAAAAAAAATCATCTTTTTTTTTTCTCAAGCTCGCAGTATCCCTTTATTACTCTTTTTTACCATGACTTTTATAATCCTGGTTATCAAATTTATATAGATATGGATGTATATGAATAAAATGTCAATGATAGTACAAATATTTGTATAAATGAGTTTAACCTATCAAATGATAAGACGACAAAAGAAGAATATGAAGATATGATTTTAGAATATAATAATATTGGTACTTTTATTGGTCATAATGTTCATGTGTTTCATTAGCTAATTAGAATGTTTTCAACTTCTCATTTATGAATTGTGAATTTGAAAATATTTTTTTTTAGTATATGTTTATGTTATGACATTTTTTATGGTATTAAAGTACCAGTAAGTAAAAATATTATGTAATATAAATTTTCTAAGATTATTTATATGATTATAAATTTTTTATCTTTTTCTAAAACTTTTTGATAGAATCTTATAACTCTATAATTTTTTACGACTTTACAACTATAGAAAAATTAGAACGATTGACAACTTGGTTTATTTACCTATTTTCCACATTCTAAAATTATTGGCAGAAACTCTCATGCTTATTTTTTAGTATAACGCTTTCTTAAAATCTTTTCATTGTCACATCAAGTTTGCGATTATATTGTTGTCCATCTGGTATTACCTAATTATTACTTGCTTAATTTTTTTTTTTAACCGGAATTCTTACTTAACTCTACTTGCTTAAAGTCCATCTGGATTGTGAGTTGACTTGTTTTTCCAGGGCTTAGAGTGGTCAGCGTTTTTATAAGGAATTGGTGAAAAAAATTTCAAATGATTCATTTTTAGACTATACCCTTCCTTACTTTAAAATTCGTTTCTCTGAATCTCTGATCTTAAAAAAAAATTGTATGATTAACTTTTTTATTTTTTTTTTAATTTTAAAAAAAAATTGGTACACACACAAACACCAATTAAACCCGATTTAAGAAACCTAAAAATTATTTTCAAAATAATTGATTATAAAAATAAGTATTTTTCAATTTAGGAAAATAAAAAAATTGTAAAAATTAATTACGTCATAAAAATATAGTTCAATTAATTATTAGATAAACAAAAATTTAGCATTTACAAGACATTAATTTTAACTAAAAATAAATAAAATAGAAAAATAAACGGCCCCTTATTTTCCACTTTCGCTGAATCCAGTGATCTGAAGTGGATCAGCGCTTTTGTTCTAGGAGGACTAAACATCATCAACAATCTCCTAAATTTGTTTAAAAATAAAGTATCCCTTAATTTCTCAGTCAGTTAACATAATCATCCTTCTCTCTTTTTTGTAAATCATATAAGTCAGAGAAATAAACAGGCACCTTTTAGTAGCATAATCCTACAATTAAGCTTTATTCGACCACTTATTTCACTGGTTATTTTCTATTCTATAAATTAATCTTATTTAAAAATTAAAACTATTATATTTAAGTAATAATCACATGACCAATATATTTTTTTAATAAATTAACAATTTTCATGAGTATTTTCTAACGCAACTTGAAAAAAATATAAAAAATTAGTTTCCTTTTTTCTTTCTTAAAGTGTTGTGTAAGTGGTTTTTTAAGTTTCTTAAAATACAAGTTTCAATTAGCATACAAGTTGAACAAATGTCCCTGCCACCTAGTCCAAGTGCCCATGGGGACACTCGACCCTAGAAATGGCCTAGATTCAAAACAATTCTCCCCCGCTAAATCCCAAACAATGTTATTAAATGCAGGTTCGTTACCTTTGGATCTAAAAAAAAAAATGCATTTCTCCTATTCTTTGTATTATATAAATATTTCCTCAAACCATACACTCTTATAACTGATTTTGAATACCAAAAAACAGTTGAACAAATAAAAATTAAATTTAAAAATAATCACAAATAATTATTTTTCAATAATTTCCTATAAATGCAACCACTTGAGGTACGGCCCAATTCAGTTCGCATTTTCACCACTCAATTAATGTGTTTTTTTACGTTATGGGTCGGGTCATACTGGTGACCCGGTTTAGAAAAATGCAAGATCACCCATGAAGTTCATTAGGCCGGGCTAGTCATGTCGCCATCACTACCACTTCCTCAACCATCTCCTAGTCCCCAGCTCGATTAATGCTTCAATCAACGGCAATGGAGCAAAACGATTCTAAAAAAGAAAGCAAAAAGAATCGATAATCCAAAGCAAAATGATTCGAAAAACCAAAGCAAAATGATTCGAAAACACAGAGCAACTGCAATGATTCAAAAAACCAAAAGCAAGTTGATTGGCTAAAATGATTCAAAAATCTAGAGCAAAACAATTTTCCCTCAACCTTCTGTTTGCCTACCCCACAAAACTGGAGCACTATAGCTCGGATTGCGTGTAATGTCTCTTAGACCTTGGATGGTGTCATCGTCTAACTGGTAATCGTGTAGATTTTGTCCCGCTTTGGGCAAGTGATCCTCATGATCATGTAGATTTTTGTCCCATTTCTGGTAGCTGTGTGGAGCGGGCATTGATGTGTGACATGGGGTTAAGTATCCTTTAGATTCAGCCTCATTTTTTTGGTAAAACATGGGGCAATAAGATTCAATTTTGGGGGAGATCTGAATTTTTAATGCTACATCAACAAAAACATGTAGATAGGACACTATTAATGTATGCCGAATGAGCCCTAACAAACAAAACTAAGTGGGACCAATACTTATCATAATTTAATCACGATTTTTCAGGTTATTTTTGTAAAAACACTTTGTAGAAATGTTTGTAGCTCTTTGCATTGTTCTTCATAAAAATTATCGCCATTACCTACCAAGGCAATGTATCTTTTGCTGGTGAACCTGTAGATTTTATGGTTATTAATTAACAATTAAAAGGAATAATTACAGTTTGTCTCCTTGAGAAAAATGCATTTTACCTCTTGATGTTTTTATACGATATCAATAATTCAATTTCCAAATTCTAATTAAATTGTATATTTTTATTTTTGGTTGAAGGATGAGGAATTTCATTAAAGATACCAGCTAGCGGCTGGGCAAAGTTGCAAAAAAATTGAACTTTTGTTTAATTTTATGACAATTAGTTAATAATTTAAATTATCAATTTTCTAACGATCTAAATGGCAAAGTACATATTTTCAAAACAATTGGGATAAAGTGTGGATTCACCTAAGTTTCAGATAAAAAAATTGTAAATTAACCTAATTTGAAAATTTTAAACATGCTAAAAGTTTTTTTTACTGTAAAGCATAGATATAAGTTCTTTATTTTTTTTTTTTATCTTAGGTCAGGTTTTATCATTTACTTCTTGTAGGCCCATGATCTCTTTATAAGTGCCACTAAGTTTTTTTTTTATTGAATGAAATGCGCACTGGCCAAGGTGTTTCATAAAAAAAAAAATAGGCACAAACTTCACCAGAACATATTTGCAGCCGAACTTGGAAACTTTTTTTTTTTGTGGTGCTACATGTATTTTAGGATTTTTTTTTTTATTTTTTTTCAGCGCTTTAAAATGTTGCATACGTTAAATTATTGTCCTCAATTTTAAATTTTTTATATGGAAAAATCACACATTTTACTTCCTCATTCCATTTCTAATATTAATAACTTTTAATTTCTGCTGGGGGTCAACACTTCCTAATCGGGTTTCGCCCATGGAACCTGTTTAAATTTATACAAACAACTTGATGTATCATTTAGTTAGAGCATTTTGTAAACATTTCAGTATATCGAGCACTACCTTTATTAATTAATTAGAGAAGGCGCCGCCTTCTCCAAACCTATTCCCATTGTCGTCTCCCTCACCCTCATTTGGTGTTTTTGATCTAATTCATACTGCAGTTCAAATTTGACTGTTTTTCTTTTTATTGTTTCATTGATATTATCTGATATTATCTATTAAATTTTATATTGAATACAATTTTCTTCAAATTATGGTATTTAATAATGATTTGAGACTTTCATGAGATAAACCTTCAATTGGAGGCGAGTAAAAATGGATCTAAGTTTCCTTTTGAATTTACTGAAATCTCAGTCATACTTAAGTGTCTTGACATTTTGCAATGAATATAAAGGTGATTATATAGAATAAAATTGGACTATATATTTTTTAATGTTTTGTAGGTATTTTGTTTTGTTTTTAAAAATACTCTTTTTTTAGGCCTTTGATGGCTGTGTTTATTCTAGCATTGTCTGGTTATTTGTGAATTCTTTATTCCAGATTTATTATTGTTTATATGAAAAATTTGATTTGATTCACTTTTTTTTCTTTTAATCGGTGTCATAGAAATGAGTAACTTTTTAGTGGTTAGTTTTATATTTTCATTGTTCTTTTGAGTCTTACATTATCATTGATTTAGAAGATACTGATTAACTTTTTTTTAATTGAAATAAAACATCTTTTACCAGAAAGGAAAATCAGAGAAGGCGAGGATAGTAGAAGAATTGCTAATCCCAAAATCAAACGGAAATGTAAGCACAGGCTTCCGATCCGTTAGGCGTAAGGACCTTAACCAATAGCCGTAGTCGGTAGTGTAATTGGTCCCCATTTCTCGTTCTGATTGGCCCAGATTTGAGAAACCTAGACCAACCCACTTTAGTCAAAATCTCAAGGCAAAAAAGTAACTTTAAAATTTAAGTAATTTTATTACTTTTTAACTCATGCAACTAGAAAAAATAGAAAAATTAACAAAAATACTTACTAGTTACAAAAATATTTCAAAATTACTTTTTGGACTTCATAAAGTGTGAAGTTTCATAAATTAAGAATTTGAGCGAATAATCAGTATATATAAGAATAATACACAATAATGCATTAGTTTACTAAAAACAAATTGGCCCTCACGCATTATCAGAAGTGTCTTAAAATTATTTCTTTTATTTTTGAAATGCTATTTGTAAAAATAAAATATTTTTCTATTGATTTTTTCTTTTTTGGGTTTGTATGTTAAAAATTCACACAAGTTTGTTTAGTTATTTTCTGAAGGCATATTATTTAAGTGATTACTAAGCATACATGACATTACCTTTCAAATGACATTGGTTCAAATTTTTTGAAAAAAAATACTACATTTTTTAACAAATGTGAAATGAACTGGTTCGGATTTGTTTTCCTGTTTTTTCCTTTAAATTAAAAAGAAATATCTTAACATTGGATAAATATGCTGAAAGCTGAAATAAATTATACTAAAAGAAGGAGTGAAAACTCGCTTCTTTCTTTCATGCTATAGAAACCCCTAAGAGTATTAATGTAGCGAAAAGGGTTTTTTATAATTACCGGCTAACTTTAAGTAATATTAAACTTACGCTTTTGATATTTGAAAATATAATATACACTTACTCTCATATTTTTTTTAAATTAATTGTCAGTCAATTGTTGGTTAAGATTATAATTACCCCAAAACATAGGTTGATGTGCAGCTACACTCTGAGTTTGGAAATATACACTTTTACTCGGGTTTTTTTAATACTATCTAACAACAATATCTAAAATTTTAATTTATACTGTTTGATAACTATGTAAAATAATTTCAAATTATATAGTACTTTTTAAAAATTAATTGAAATTTAAAAATATTTTTTTTACATTTTATGGAATGTAAAAATTGATAATCTAAAATGTTTGTTAATTATAAGAAAATATTGTATAAAATGCAAAAAATAATCAAATAAATATCATTTACTGGGTGGGAGACAGTTACTAGAAATGTTAAATTAAGATTTTAAGAGCTACTATCAGCCAATGAAAAAATATAAGGGTGAAAATATAGATTTCCAAATCTCGGGATGTAATTATAATGTCTGTAATTCTGACCAATGATTGACTAATAGTGTTAAAGAATTATGAGGAAAGTATACATTTCCAAACATCTAGAGGGTAAATGTAGTATCATTGGAAGTTCCGAAAAGTAACTATAGAAAACCCTAAAAAAAGAAAAGGATAATAGAGGAAAGCGAGTTGTCCGAGTAGAAGGAGTCTAGACACGTAGAAAAATAAGAAATTTTAGTTTCGAGTTATGGTTTTTTGTGTATAAAAAAAACTCCTTTACAAAATATTCATATTGCAAAAAGGATATTGTAAAAAAGGATAATAGAGTAAGCTCTGGAAAGTAACTATAAAAAACCCTAAAAAAAGAAAAGGATAATAGAGGAAAGCGAGTTGTCCGAGTGGAAGGAGTCTAGACACGTAGAAAAATAAGAAATTTTAGTTTCAAGTTATGGTTTTTCGTGTATAAAAAAAACTCCTTTACAAAATATTCATATTGCAAAAAAGATACTGTAAAAAAGGATAATAGAGGAAGTTCTGGAAAGTAACTATAAAAAACCTTAAAAAAAGAAAAGGATAATAGAGGAAAGCGAGTTGTCCGAGTGGAAGGAGTCTAGACACGTAGAAAAATAAGAAATTTTAGTTTCGAGTTATGGTTTTTCATGTATAAAAAAAAACTCCTTTACAAAATATTCATATTGCAAAAAGGATACTGTAAACACCCAACAAAGTGGCTCAAATGATGTAAACGACAAACTAATGTGTTTAGAGCCTCATACCTGTCGGTATAAAATATGAGCGGTAGTCCAAGTCTATATGAGTTAGTTTCGGAATAACGTGAATATTTAATTTTAGATGTTGAAAAAAATACCCAAGAATAGCTTTTAGTGTTAGAGAATTAGAAAATTTATCACAACAAATTAATAATTTATTCCAATCCCGAATACTAGTTTTAAACATCATTCCCAAATTAATGCTAAGTTGTAGGGGGTAAACATGGTTTGGTTAATTTGGGTTTGTGTAGTGGTAGAATGAAGAATTTCATCTAGGGTGAGCAAATAATATAAAAAAATATTTATATTATAATATTATAATAAAATATTTTATATCATAAAAAATATGAATAATGTTTAAATTTTAAACTGTGTATGATACTCTTTGATATCAAAATCACTTAAAATAGAGTATATACTAAAACTATGTGCCATGTCCTATTCAATATAAATAACTAAACTATCAGTAAGAAACTTATTATTCATTTTGTTATGTAGCTGAGTTTTTACAATTTTTCATAAAAATGCATGTTCCATAGTAGGAGTAGATATTGAAATAGTCAAGATAAGATAAATTAATCTATCAATTAAATAAACTAAATTAAATTAGAGTCAGTCACACACTATTGAAACACACACACACATATATAAAGAACAATAATCTAACATAAGCTAGCCCCTTGTATCTGGTTCAATTGAAAATTAAACAAAGGAAAATAATTTGATGGAAGCATACAATCAATTTGAATACACTTGATTCAACTTATGATTTTGTTTCTCTAGGAGTTAAGGCATGAAGCGGTTTCTTAATTTTATTTTCATGTTCTCAGCAACCAAAAGATGTTTAGTATGATTTATGACAAAACTTGAAGAATCAATTTCATGTATAAAGAAACATGAGATTAGAAGTGGAGCACAATAGAGAATCAATACTTGATGAATATACCCTAAATGGAAGGTTAAATGAGAAACATATGAAAATGAGTATAGAAAAAATGAGACTTTTGTTATATAGTGGCTTAGTGTACTATGAACTAAAAAGATTAATAAATAAAACAAGCTTCAATTAATTATACAAAAGTAATTCCCTCTGGGTCAATCTTCGAATTCTGTTCGGTCAAGAATTGCTCCAATTTGAACGCCATAGGATCCTCCCATACCTTTGGGTTTTGCCCGATCACCCAAATGTTGATGCTCAGCCTTGTGTTGGTTGGGATTTAGTATCCATTGTCCTTGCACGGCTACGACAATACGCGTGGCGGGTTCAGAGAGGTAGATGGGTGATTCTTGAAAGTTTTCTTGCAGATGGCTTGGAGATAGGGGAGATTTGGGAGGTCGGATTCTTGGAGCCGGCAGGTTCCAACCGATGATGTGGTCCATCTCCTCATGGGCCCATTTAAGGATTTTGGGGTTGTTCAACATCTCCGCCAGCGCCCATTCGATTATGCTAAACGGTGTCCATTCTGGCTGTGAAAAAGTTCTGCAAAATTATAGAAAGTTCATTATTAGTCTTTTACCCATTCAAATTACAAGACATGAATATTAAAATAAATAAATAATGAAAGAAAGAAAGAAAGAATAATCACTTTAAATTGTGTGAAAAGAATAAAATAAAAATAAAACAACTTCAGCAATTAGGAAATAAACCTGTTTATCGGTTGTGGTAGCCGATTGGGCGACTTGGCCCTACCTGGACCCAGCTCGTCCGGCCTTGGGTCGGGTTTTTCGGACCCGGGCATAACCCGCATATAAGTGGGGTGGCCTTGGGTGGGGTCCTACGCGGGCCTGAGCTTGGGCGGGTGGGGTCCGAGTTAGGCCAAGTTTATTCGATTATTTAAAATTATGTTTTAATATATTTTCAATCATTTTTTGTGAGTAATTTTATGAATTATATATATATATATATATTTATAAGAATTACCACCGGCGGGGTAAATTTTATTAATAAAAAAGTCAAACGGCACTTACATAATTTGAAACGTGTCTTACACTTGAAAATGATGAAACATTACATGAAAAAAAGGTAAAAATTAATATTTGTCGTTAACAGTATAATCAGATTGATTATATTGTTTAAATTATAATGAAAATCTACAATCTACTATTGCGGATCATCATAAGGGACATCATCATCCTAGTTTTTCATATCTTGCTTCCTAAGAGTAACAAGGGCCCAATTCTAGTTATAGACACAAACTTCAACAGCCTTAGGTGTGAGCCTTGCTTGTTTCTTTGAGATGACTCATTTCCCGCACTAAAGGCATACTTGGAGGTGACAGTAGAGACCGAAACTGCTAAGATATCTTGCGCCAGTATGGATAAGATCGGGAATCTTTTGTTCTTTCACCACTCAAGGATGTCTTTTCCATTGTTTTCAAATGAAGTGTGGAGGTAATCATCTCATTCCACCAATCCCCGGTTTGTGGGTCTCGGTTGTTTGAAGATATTTGTTACTGAGTTGAACCTTAATGATGATAAGGAGATGGAATGTTCAGCGGGTGTTGGATCGGATGACCTAACCTTATCAAAATGTTTAACAGAGTAGAGTTTGTATAACTCTCTCAAATTGTGGTCAGTTTCAATAGAAAATAGCAAGTGCAGAAACTTGTGATTGACCTAAATGTGTATGATAGTATGCTTCTAACAATTGCAGATAACCCGTGATTTTGACATTTAGATTTAATGCATATGCAATAAAATAAATTTGCAGAATTTGTTGAAAATGATCAAGCTATTTCTTTTATATTGCTTTAATAGTTGGTTGTAAAAACTCATCGTTCTTATATTGGTGGAAAACATAGATGATGTTCACAAAATATAATATTACTTGGTGCACTGTTGGGTAATAAATCTCAGAGAAAAACTTTGTTGCCTCGTAAAAGTATCTAAGCAACTCAACTAATTTAAAACATTTTTTTCAAATCTCGTCCATTAACCAGTCGCTTTGTATTTTTGAGTTCACAAAGCGAGTCAAAAGATTTGCGCATGGTTGAGCGTCATTTAACATTTCAAATGTTGAGTTCCATAGAGTTGGGCAATTGATTTTAAACCTTTTCGAAGAAAAATTTACCCCATTTTCAATACAAAATATTTTAAATTCATGAGCCAATTTGTTCATTATTTTAACAAAAAGTAAAGCATTTCGAATTGGCTCGATTTGGTTTTGCAGTTATTGTAAACCATTTTAAATAAATAAATTCAAAATGTGACATAAGCAATGAACATAAAAAAATTTTCCATCAAGTGATGGTTTATTTTTTTTTATCAATTCTCTCACTGCCAAATTATTGTTTGAAGCATTGTAAAAAGAAATGGATAAAATTTTATCTGCAACAAAAAATTCACGTAGACTTTCAATAATGCTGTTGAAAATGTTTCAACTCGTATGGTCAGATTCCATATATTTGAAAGCAATGATCCGTTTTTTAATAATTTATTCATCATCTATCCAATGAGCAGTGATACAATAGTAATTTTGTCATATTGGAGATGTCCATATATCAGATGTAAATGACAGACAATGATCAACGTTAAAAAAATATGCTTGCAAATCACTTTTTCTAGCTTCATACAGTTTAAAGCTTTCTCTTATAGGTATTTATCTAAACATTTTTTTATAAGCAGGATTTAGATTTTCTTGTATAAATCTTTCTAAATGTTCATCACCAGCTTGTCTAAATGGTTTTCCTGTAATCATCATCCAATTAATTAAACCTTGCCTAGTAGTTTTTGGATTAAATAAAAAAATACCTGAACTGCTGGAGCTCCTAACGTCCATCAATTGTGTTTGTCCACTGGATATGCTATCGATGTCTCCATGGACTTTGCTCAAGTGCCGTGTGAAGGTACTCGTCCTAGAGTTCAATTTGTGTGCAAAAATATTGTCACAATGTTTGCACTTGATATATCTTGTATTGCCTTCCCAAACTTGCTCAAAATGTGCCCAAATGGAAGCCTTCAAATTCCCGCTCTTGACTTGAGTTCATTCGGGTTGCTCACTTTGTGGCGTTGGTTGGGACCCTTCAGCGCTGACTTGGGACAGTGGAATTTCTTCAACATCATCATCAGAGAGTTGATCGTCAAGGCCTAGGTTATACGCCACCGTGTCGATGTTGAGATCATTGTTGTCAATTTCTTGTGAATGTAGGCCTTGGTTTTTGTGGAACAAACGTCCTCGTAAAAATGAACCGACTTCGGTGCCGGAGGAGGAGGAGGCAACACCCTTGTCCTTGCCAGAGTTCTTCCCTCGTGAAGCCATTAATGGAAGAAAATAATTGAAGAGATTGTGAAATGATTATGAGGAAATTAAGAAAATATTAGTGAAAAATTAAGAAACTTGGAGAGAGATAGTAGAAAGAATGAGAGAATATTGAGGAGATTAGAGAAAAGAGGATTGATGTGAGGAAGTATGGGAATGAGGCCGGCTATTTATAGGAGAAGGAAAAATTGGTTTTGCCCAAAAAGCTATAAAAAACTAACCGTTAGTGGCTGTTGGGTGAGGGTAAAAAAGTCTGGGGGCAAAAAAGAAAAAAACTATCTAAAGCCGTTAAGGGGGCAGGTTTGTCATTTTACCTGTTTTTGAAAAATTTGAAAACTGCAACGGCTCCTGGAAAACGTTTGACCCAGCCCGAGCCTCGCTTGGTCGGGTCGTGGGCCGGTCCGATTTAATCCAGATTGAACGCACTAATGGGCCGGGCTGTGCTATTTTGGGCTCTCCTCTTCTTCTAGGCCCATGTTCACCCTCACCATCTCTCGAGCTTGTTCCATATTGGGCCAAGCTCGGGTTTAATTATGCTGGGTCGAGTTTTACCCAAATCAGGTCCGGGTCAACTCGGCCCATTGGCCACCTTTACTTACCGGCAGCAGAGCTTTAATGTTGGTCATGGTGAGCTTCAATCAGTTAGTGCACTATGAACTAAAAGGACTAATGAATAATGTGAGCTCCAATCAATTATATAAAAGTAAATGGGTTAATGAAACTTAAGAAAAAATAGTACACAATAAGCTTAATTTTTTACATGTAAACTTTTTTACTACACACTATATACATATATATAATTTTTAGGCATGCCATACCTTCACCATTGAGTTTGTGATAGAATCAAATCAACCTGAAATGAGATCGGTTCCAGAAATTTTCCTACATAACTTGAAAATTAACAATTGAACAGAACCAAAACCATAGTTATGAGTTTTTTTGACTCTGGTTCTTATGTTTTTTTATTTATACCATATATATATATAAATACCAAAATTCAATAAAATTACATCTATAACCAATTTATAAAATATTCAACATAATCAGTAGAGAATGGTTGTGAATAGGAGCTCGGAAGTTGATGGCTACAAAAAGGAGATGGATGGCTGCACTGCTGCAAAACAAAAGAGAATAGAGCCAGAAGCTGATTTAGAAATGCGAAACTAGGAAGTTGATTAAAGCAACCTTGCCCGATGAATCGATGGTCTGCAATTTGGGATTTTAGAATGTGTTTAAGAGTTATTAAACGTAACCGAAAATTGGATTTATGAATGCGAAAACAAATGAGAACAGAGCTAGAAATTATGACTTAGGATTAGGTTTAAAACTAAAGACCAAGAGACCTCTATAATGTCACTTTCAATAAATAATTGTATATGTATAATTATAAATTTTGTAATATATTACTCTATCCATCTCGTAAAACTTGATTTTTTATTTTTTTTACAAAGATTTGACTTAAATATATTTATATTAATTTGTATTGTAAAATTTTTTAAAAAATTATAGCCTTTAAGATGCAATTTTCATATAAAAAATTTATATTTCTTTGAGAAGTATTGAGAAAAATAAAATAATAAATTAATTGTTATAAATAATAAAAAAGATAAATTTTGTGAGATAAATAGAGTAATACATATACCTTGAGTTAGTGCCATATAAAATCGGAACCAACACAAAAATTAATAGGTTTTCCAAGGGTGTAGTGAATTTACGAACAATGATCAATTTTAACTTAACTTAGTCTAAGACACTTCTATTAAGTTGGATAAATTCATAAATTTACCGGACCCATGTTTTTGTTTTATTTTAAATCAACTAACTTATTTTTACTTTTATATTTTTTTTATCTGAAACTAATTTTATTTAAAATTTAATATTATGTATATGTAATAATCTATTTAAAAATAAATTTTCATAATGTTGTTAAATTTTTATGAAATTTTTTTTTTTAATGCCTTAAATTAAAAAATTCATAAAAATTAAATAAAATTATATAAATTATATTTTTAATGGATTATTACAGCTATATAATATTAAATTTTACTTAAAATTAATTTTAAATAAAAAATATATAAAAATAAAAATAATTGATTTTAAAATAAATTAACTTAAATTAAAACGAGGTGTTAAGTTGATTAATTGCGTCATGCTTTGAGAGTACTAAATATAAAGGACCAAAAAAAAAAGGTTGAGAGAGAAGAAATAACTCGCCATACAAGACGAGCCACGTGAGTCTGTCCCTTTTGAGGCGATTGGTTGGTTGCCCACATCATTGTACGATGATGGGGACTGGAAATTAGTTCTAATTTAAGTCTCCCCCTTTTCATATCCCGTATTTTCTCATACATAAAATTTGCTCTGCGCTCAGTAACTTGTTCTTCTCCAGACCAGACTATTTTTATCCTCTTTTCTTTTCACTGCCCGTTCGGTCTCATGGTTGGGTCTTCATTCATTTACTCACTTCCCTTTGGCTTTTCTTAGTATTACCAAAATAAGACAGCTTACAAAAGGATTCATCCATTTCTCAATTTATTTATTTCTCGGTGCCTTCTTTATTTGGGTTTGGTCTTTTCTCCTGGGTGGGTGGAAAGAGAGATGTGTTGAAAGAGAAAGGCACGAACAGCTAGTGAATAGGAGGAGTCTGAGATTTTGGTATGAAAGGAGAAGAGGTTGGAAGAAGACGACAAAGGCTTGTGGGCGAGGAGGTTGGATAGTTGGACCTGAAAAAGAAAGGTTTTGTGGCCCGAGCCTAAAGAGAGGACTACATCATCAGGACTACATCATCATCTGTATTTTGGAGACATACCGCTATCAGCAATTACAAACACTCGATCCTGCGTTCTTCATGTGCCGATTCCTTCTTTCTCTCTAGGGTTTCTGAACCTCTGCCTCCTGCTCTAGCTTTTGGCTCCCTTTTCATCCAAATCCTCTCGGGGTTTCAGGCTCTCCTTCTCCTCTACCCCGAAAGAGATTAAATCTTTCTTGGTAAATTAGCCCCTTCTTAGATTGATGTTGCTGGGTTTTCGTTGGCCAATTCTGTTTTACTTGTTGCCTTGCCTGCTTCTCATTTCATCAGTCTAGATATGTCAAAGTTTGAAACTTTTCATGACCAGAGTCATAAACATCTGTGTGTTGTGACTTGGCAGTCTCCACGTTTTGCCAAGACCAAGCCATTAGAACCAATTTCTATTTGTTGAAGATATTTGTGCAATTAACTTAATTTTGTTGATCTGGTTTTGAAATCTGGGTAGGTGGAGTGGAGATGGTGAGGGGTAAAATTGAGATGAAAAGGATCGAGAATACAACCAGCCGGCAGGTTACCTTCTCCAAGCGGCGAAGTGGGCTGCTGAAGAAGGCCTATGAGCTATCTGTGCTTTGTGATGCAGAAGTTGCTGTCATAATCTTTTCACAGAAAGGACGGCTGTATGAATTCTCGAGCTCCGAGTAAGTATTTGTTTTTCTCTCTGCACTTCTTCACTTGCCCTTCTTTTTTTTGCCTCTTTCTTTTTTTTTTAGTTCTTCATTTTGCCGTTCTATTTTTGGGAGATTTGCGCTTTAAAAGGCCTCAGTGTTGCAGAAAGACAAGTTTTTTCTGGGATTTTCTTGTTTGTGCAACTGGATTTTTTACGTCGTGATCACTTCCTCTTTTGGACATTACGCCCATTTTCTAGCGTGGCTTTGATGGGTTATACTATTAGAAAGGTAAGGCATAGTGTTCGCTTTCATAACCGTTTAAAGAGTTTTTTCCATTACCATATAATTTTGGAAAGCAATTTCCCAACGAATTGTGTTTTGGAACTTACCTATTGATTCTTCGTATTTATAAAACATGTGGAATATTATAATTTTTCTTCTGCAAGTCATCCATTCTTGAAAAGAAATATAGAAAGCTTATAACAAACAATTTGCTTCTGCCCCTTCTTATTTCGAAACCAAGTAGTATGTTTTTTCTTCTTCTTCACAATTCCATTTCTCTGTATCTTCCATGTTTTTCCATGATATATTTCGTTCATGGTTGATTGTCATGTTACCATATATACACCCCAAATCTGACGGGGCAGATGGATAATTTCTTTGTTCATGTAATGTTTTGAATCAATTATAAACTTAGTATAAACCCTTACCATACAAGTTGCTAATAACCTTAAAAAGAAAATGATTACACTATATATGATATAATTGTCGTTGGCCATAACCCAAACCTGACTAGATCTAATTTGACAAGAAAAATCAGTGATCTGAACTTGATTGTATCAAACCCGAACCTGATTGAAGTAAACCCTGAAAAGACTCGAACTCAGATGACCCAAACTTGAACTTGAAATGACCTAAGTCTGGGACTAACTTGACCCAAACAAGAAATGACCGGATGATCAAACCCGACAAGATTTAATTTTAACCCAAATCAATATAAAATATATGATTGACAAAGATTTAAAAGATTATGATTTTCTATATATTAATTATTTATCTAAATTGTATATCAATTATGACAAAGCAGTTTAAGAAATTTTAAAAATACTTTAAAATATTTTTTATTTAGGGATCTTATGAAATTTAAAGAATAAGTTAATAAAATATATTATTTTAGGCTTGTTTAGGGGTTTTTTGGAATCTACTGCTTTAGGGTCTTAATAATTTTAGTACTATCAAATTTGACAATTTCACTAATAAGGATTAGCTTAATTTGACAATATTAATTTGCAAAGACTTATTTCAGCCCTGTATTATTAACATTCCCATAATTGTATTAGTGGCTATGGTAAATGCAAGATTAGCCTTTAATTATTTATCTTTAAATTTGAATTTAATTTACAATATTAGCCTTTACAATATCTTTGATTTTAAATTTAATTAATGAAGATAAATATTTTATTTGTCTCTATTATATTTTAATTAGAAATAAATATTAATTTGTTTATAATTATTTCCCTCCAATTTTAAATTCAGCTAACCAAAAGTTATTAACCCTAACCCTAAATCATAAACATAAAGTTAACCCCCAACTCTAACACTTACCTTAGTCTTAACATTATCATAAACCCTAAATTTAGACTCTAAACCCTAAATTTAGACTCTAAACCCTAAATTTAGACTCCAATTTTAAATTCAGCTAACCAAAAGTTATTAACCCTAACCCTAAATCATAAACATAAAGTTAACACCCAACTCTAACCCTTACCTTAGTCTTAACATTATCATAAACCCTAAATTTAGACTCTAAACCCTAAAACCTGAACCTTAAACCTAAACCAAAAAGGCTAAACACTTACCCTAATCTAAACTAAGCCCTCAATCCTAACCATAAGCCCTATACTTAAACTAACCCCAACATGAATCAACATATGTACTAGTAACCCGAATCAACCCTAATTGATTAATTGATTTCAACATATGCACTAGTAACCTAAATCAACCTGAGTTTGGCCTAAAGCTTGAATTACCCGATCTAAAATTACTTAAGACTGAAATTGACTCGACCTATATTGTACTCGAATTCAAATAAACTCGATTCGACCCAACCCAAACTTGAAATCTGCTCAATTCGAAATCAACGCAAACCCAAATGATTTGATCTGAATCCGAATTCATGCTAATTTGATTAAACCAAAACCTGAATGACCTAAACCAAATTTGACCTGACCCACTCAATTGTCATTCCTACTTGTCCTAGGCGATGTATCCCCCGATTACATTGGTTATGGTTGTATGATGAGGATGCTCCTTGTGAGAGTAAAGGTTAAACCGTCCCTTTAACCTTAATATTTTTGGGATAAAAAGATATAATACACTCTATTAAATTTAATAAAGAGTTTTTAAGACTTCTGTAATTAATTTAACAAAGATATGATCCTTAGGTATTGAGAGTTGGGATAACTTCAATGAATAATGTATGCTAATTAAGATTGGGTAAAATTACTGAATAGTAAAATCGAAATAAATTAACTAAAAAAGATTAATTAAAAATTTTCAATTGTTCAAACATGAAACAGTAGCTACTATAGAAATTGGGCGATAACAATCTCTTTAAATAAATGACTTGGTCGAAATACAAGAATTGAGAATTAGTTACTAGAATACAATTAGTTGCAAAATATTTATATAATGTACGATGTTAGTGCATCTAAATATTCTTATTCTCAGCAGTTCACTCATTACTGCAAACCAAGTACAAGTTCTTGTGTTTGTAATCCCCTTTTCTCGTTATTTTGGAGCACTCCAATTTAGTGTACCAATTAGAAGCTGCCATTTGTGGTTCCATCACAAGGTTCGAATTTTTTTATTAAATAAGTCACTAAAAGCACTTCTAGTTGTTGAATTTCGGTTTTGTTTTCATTTTTCATTTTCAATTTTTCTTTCGTAAATGTATGGTCCGGCCAGCGGCCGGTTCCAAGTTTTTTACTTTGCTAAGCAATAAGAGAACCATCAAAACTACTCCGAACTTAGCAAACAAAAGTTATCTACATTCTTAAAATGCATGTTTTAATTACAACCATACGTTTGTTAAAAGCAATTTGAAAAAGAAAAATTGAAAAGTTTCCTACAACTAATTGAATCCTTGGTTTGTTGATTTATATAATCGTCCATTCATTTGCATCACATAAGTACAAACATACCAGTTATATTTACAAATAAAATTGAAGCGTTCTGTGTTTTTTTTATTTAACGTTGATTTACAGAATTTTAATGCAATTAAATGATGCACAAATATATAAATTTTATATGCAGATGTTTTTTATCTGCTTGATGTGCAATTACAGGTGAAGTTTTATACTGGTTTTCCCTGTATGATTATCGAAAATCTTTCAACAAAACTAATGGAAGATAATTTGAGTCAAAATTTTGTTCGAAAATTTGAAAGGCGTCAGTTAAATATTATTAAGGGCCAGAAACAGTAATACATGTAATTTTCGCTCTACTTTTGCTTATACATCATTCAATTTATTTTCTTTATGACTAGGACACCTTCTAGTGCACTTATAGTCACTGTATGTCATAAAATCTTCTTTAGAGGAATGATTAATTTGGAAATGCTAGAATTCTCATATCTTTTGCAGTTGAACAAAATTATTCCATATCAAAACCATTACACAGATTATTTAAATTTTAGATATATAGGCTGTATTGTGAAAATTCTTGGTGATGACACCCTGGTAAACGGTAATGAGACTGAATATAATCTTCACAAGCAAAGACATTGTTAAGTGCGGGGTGATTCTTAACCTACTGATTAAGACTTTTAGTTGTTGTTAAGAGGAGGTTTAAGCCTCATGTCCAGAATGGAGTTAGAACTATTCTGTGAATAAATTGCATCATATTTCAATGAAATAACCCCTTATTTAACCTTCTCATATTCACCAATAAAAGTGAGATAAGCTGCTTTTCATTTTCTAATTCTGACTAAACCAGTTAATGAATGCTCCCAACACTTTCTTTAAAAAAATATCCTAAAATAATTTAACACTTATATATTTTTATTCATATTATTCAAAACAAATTTTGTATAGTATGCATATGTGACATTACATGCTTAATCTTTACAAAAATAACAAAAGTGCAAAGTAGTATTAGACGGAGGGTATATCTTTAGAATAATGAAGGAAAACAAAAAACTAAACATATCATAAGATTCTATATATGTTATATCTCTGTAGTTCTTGATTATCTACTAAAGACCGGAAGTTAACTATGTGTAAGGAACACGTAAAAAGGGCTGGGTGAATCAGAATTAAAGAGAATTCCGTCCCTTGTATTTTTTTTTTAAGCAGAGAAATCTGTTCTTTTAGTTCTTTTTCTTAAATGTCTCTCATAAATTCCAAGTTTGAACAGTATTTATTGTATGGATTGGAAATTGGAAAAACAATTGACTCTTCTAAAATGGAAAATGAAGCTAATTAAAGTGAAATATTGGATATTGCATGAAATTATGAGTATAGAAGAGTAGCCCTTGCAATGTGCTTTGTAGATTTAGCATTGTTAATTTGGATATGTGTGATTAGGGTTTGCTTTCATTGCCTGTACAGCCAATCATGCTTGGCATGGTGTGAGATATACAGCTAGTACAAGCAGCTGGAGATTTGTGGGTCTCTCTCTTATTGGTAGATCATGCAAGTTTGTTACTTAATCAATACTATTGTCCTTAGTATGTTTGGCTTAATTGCTTTTGTTAATCGTCCTTTCCACTTGGTGATGATAGGTTTATTGTCCAAAATAGCTGATCATAGTCTTACTGCAATTACTAATATCAAGTATGAAAGAAGAAAATTAGCACCAACTAGAATTTGAGGCATGTATATGTATTGTATGATGGTAGGAGATCATAGTATAACAATAGGGTGGCCAGATCTTCATCATCTTCCTTAACACCAACATTCTCTAAATCTCAAATGATTTCTCCAAATTCTACAAGCTGGAACTTCACAAGTTTCCTTCCGGCAGATTGGTCGGACTACTAGTCCTGAGAAGGGATTAAAGCTTCAACCTTGAACCACCTATACAGTGGTCTCCTCAATTACTTGTTTGCAGATTCAATCTTTGACAAGTGCAACTAATTCTGAGTGGGATCTTTCATGTTCTTCCTTTCCTTCTCTTTATCCACTCAAGACTCTTGAGATTTGCCTTCATCTTTATTTGCCATGTGGATGTGTTAAGCAAAAATAGTTCATCTGTCATTCTCGAAGCCATCAATGCCCTCATATTAGTTGTTGGTGAGGTCTAAGGATTCACAGGGTAAAACTCAAACTCGTGACTTTAGGATCTATCATGAATCAAAATGCTTAAGTTAATAGGTTAGAAGTCTGCAAAAATAATACTCCCCACATCCTGAAAAGAATGAACCCTATCTCTATTTTGGGTTGTCACAAAAATGTTCAACTATTTCCATTTTAGAAAGTTTTTAATATTTAATTTAATTTAGTACCTTCATTTAAACTCTAAATGTACAAAATTTCAAAAAAAAAAATCTGTTCTTTTTTAATCCTCATTTAAACTCTCATTGCACAAAACTGCCAAAATTTTTCTTTTAATTTTAGTTTCAGGAACAAGAATGGAAATAAACAACATAAGTTACACCCCTTGATCTCTGTATCTGGGTACATGGTTCGGTTGAATTGGAAGGAGGGAGTATCATATATGTTGCAAATTTTACCAGTTTGGCATTAAGTCTTATGAGGCCTCTCACATGTGGCTCGATCATCACTGGTAACCACTGCCTCTCCATTGGAAGTTTGGAAAGCCTAGTGCACCAAGATTGGAACAAACGAAGTGTGCAAGGAGAAAACCTCAGGAAGGACCTAAGCTCTCAACTCTTAAATCGGCAAGAAACCCTAGAACCCTTTGCTTGCGTTTGTTGCTTTTGGAGGTACCGCTAATCTTACTTACCTCACATATTAGAAAGCAAGGATATGAGGGGGGTGGGGGAACCTCCTTACGTTGGCCTACCGTAGGACAAAAATTGAGGCAATATTCAACACTTAGATTTTCGTAATTTTCCTTGTTGGTTTGATGCATTTGAACTCAGTGTAGTGTAACACTATTTCACCAGGGAAAAGCTATGTATAATGTATTGATCTAGGTACCATACCAATCGAAGTGAGGATTGATGTCATGTTCAATTTCTGTCTCATGTTTTGGATCCTTCAGAATGCAAAAGACAATTGAACGATATCACAACTACAGAAGAGTGCAGATGGATGGACCTCACTTGGAGGAATTCATGCAGGTTAGATCTTTCATTAATCTTAGCAGATTGTCTTAAAACTTTGTTATATATATATATATATCTGAACACGCATATTACTACATGCTAGCTATTTTCTTTCTGAAAGAATTAACATGTAGATGAAAGTTCTGAATTCATTTCGAGATCACCTGATATGCAGCAAATAAGGTCCGAAGCAGAAACTATGATCAAGCAGATTCAGCTACTTGAAGTCCGTCAACAGTTTGTGATCTACCTTAATTAGCCAATCCCCTATTGTCAAGTTACCAACAGGAATCTGAAAAATCGAATTCTGAAGGGAAATTTCATTAAATGATGGACAGGAAGCTGCTGGGTCAAGGTCTAGGTTCATGTTCGGTTGAGGAACTCCGTGAGATTGATCGCCAGCTGCAGCAAAGCTTAAGGAGCATTAGAGCTAGAAAGGTTGGTTTTGTTTTACTAATCAATTGGAACCACCTCTTTTTTTCTGTGCAATATCGGCTCAGAAAAATTATGGATTGATGCTACTGTAGGCCAAATTGTTTGAGGAGCAGGTACAGCAACTCAGAGCAAAGGTAACTGCATTTGTCAAGTTACACAACTATTGATCTTCTCACTAGTTCTGTCATGAAAATTAATGACATTTTCACAAAGTTTAAGAATACGTCACACATCATTTGAAGATTAATGACCTTCTTTCCAGGAGCATGTATTGTTAGAAGAAAATGCAAGGTTACGAGCAAAGGTAATTCTTCTACCCTTAGTTAAAATGCTTTTTGATCAGTTTCTTGTTTTTTCTCTCCCTAGTACAGTACGTAGATAGGAGTAAGATGAAGACGGAGCGGAGCTTAATTTCGGCATTATTATAGTAACCATAAACTTTAACCGTTAAGTTTTTTGGTCTTTTTTATGTTACAGTTTGGTGGTGGTGATGAGGAGGCAGCTGGGGATTCTTCGAAGCAACACAGGATTGGGGGAAGCAGTAGCAGCGGGGGAGAGATTAGGGCGAGCTTGGAGGTAGAGACCCAGCTCTTCATCGGTCTGCGCCCAACACGCTAACTGCTGATCACTTACCTGTATTACATGTGCCACCCCCATCCCTTTTCCATTTGTTTCCAGCTTCAAATGCTGAAATCGTTTCTTTTCTCCTATTATGTATCTATCTCCGTCCTTCCTCATTACCATTTACTTCTCCTTTTTCGTAAATATTAATTAGTACCATTTAGTTCTCTACAATATTCAAATAACTTAAACCCCCGTTTTCTTGGAGCTAGAATTTGGGTAGTTGGGGCTTGAAATCATGTCATCTGTTCCTCAAATGGGCTGACAAATTTTAATTAAATCCATGACTTATGATTGATCTTTAGCATACAATTCACCTCAGTCTAAATGCTCATTCCGGGTAGAAGAAAGCTCATCCTACCTGCACGCATGAAAAATTGCAAATGAGTGTGCACGTGAGTACAAGGTAGGAGTTATAACCGTGTAACAAATTGAGATAAGTGTCCAACATACCTAAACCCTAGAAATAGAGATGCGCCTTAAATTAGTACCATCTTTTGGGATCAATGGTCACTAGCCTTTTATTATTGTACTATTTTGAGTTCTAATCTCAATTTTTTGCACAGAAAGTCTCTAATCCTATTTAAGTATTTTGTTTTGGACCTTATATTAATTTGAGAAGTTAAATTGGATTGAAAATAAGTGAAAAACTAGTTATAACCCCTGAAAATTTTCTTTTTACCTTAGAAATATTGATACTTTCCTGTCTAATAATCCAACTACCATATTCACAACCTGGCACACTAATGTTCCTCTTTCCCACTGTTCACAGCTGCTCATTGCCTCTGCTTGCTCTATCTTCCTTGTTTTCTTCACTCGCCGCACACTAGCCGTTGTTACTTCATCACTGTTACTACTGGTGGCGAGGAAGTAAGGCTATTTTTGCGTCATTTCATCCTCCCTCCATGTTGGCATTGTTCTCGTGCTTCCACCGATTGTGAAAAGCAGTAGCCCTTGCCAGGGGCTTCCTGTTGCCACCAACTGGGGCAGCATGGCTGGCCAAGGGATCGGCAACCTTACCAGTGCTGTCTCCATGACCGGCAGCCACCACCGACCTTCTCATAACTGCGACAATTGCGATTTAACCACAATCTTCACTGGCGATGCAAATGTAACGAAACAGAGATAGAACCAAAGGGATTTTGCTCCTCCAAGGTCACCAAACACAAAGAAACCAATCCCATTCACCAATGTTGGAAAAATAGCATTTAATTTCAAAAATTAATGTTAGAGTTCATAAACAATTTTATAAACTCAGATCTGATTTAAACAAAAAATTGAACAAATCCAAGCAAAATCAAGTCCTCAAACCATAGGGTCATTGTTCTCTGGCCTTAACACTACAAAATTAAGTTATTCATCAGTGACTTTTCACGAATGATGGTTGTAGAAGAGGGACATGATTGTGAGGGGCTGTGGAGATGGTAATTCAATTATTAGATAGGAAAGTTTTAAGGTTTCTAAGATAAAGATAAAATTTTTAGGGGTTAAAACTAGTTTTTACATAATGTCTTAAGTTAATGAAAGTTTCAAAATGGAACACTTAAACGAGATTAAAGACTTTTAATGCAAGAATTTGAGGTTAAGGTCCAAAATAGTACCATAATTTAATATTAGGAGCCACAAATGCAATTAACCTCATCTTTTGGATTGGACATAAATGCTTATTGTACAGAATATGAACCCTGCCCCACCTACTTTCAAATTGTTGCTATAAATATAATATGGGCAGATTTAAAAGGGCTAATAGGGGCCACAACCTCCAAAATGGTGAATACATTTTGGTCCCTTCTTAAAATTGGTCAATTTCATTATAAGAGTTATAGTTTAGAGAGATCTTTGAGGTGAAGGCAAACTATCATTAATATAAAAAACCTCAACAGAAAAACTCCCAGGCATACCCAGGAAAGATTAGCCTATCAAGAGAATCTAAGCGAACCAGCTAGAAGCCTTAAGACTAGAGGAAGGAACAGCGTACACACGTCTCATATTTAATTTGGTCAACACTTCTACCCTTTCTATCGTGAATCCTGTAGTGCCTTTCAGCCTAAATGTTGTTGATAGATGCCAGGAAAGCTGTACGTTTAGCTCTTTTGATAAGGTGCCTTCCTTGTAAGAGGACTTCAAATCTCCTCCACCTGCTGATGCACCCACTAACCAGACTGATGTTTAGCCATACTGAGACCTCTTTCCAAATATCTGAAGAGAATCGACATTAAAAAAAAAAACAAGAAAAGGTGATCAGCTGACTCTTCATTCTGCTCACATAAGATGCACTGGTTTTGCCAAGTAATTCTGTCTACTAACACATTGTAGTCCTTTATCTTCAAACGTGAGGCATTAATAGGACCCTAAGATATTAATTTGAATAGGATCTTATCCTTATGAAAGCCAAAATTGTTAATGATCCGCATTTTCACATCGTGCTGGACACCGCCAAAGACAATACAAGTCTTATGAACATTGGGCCTTAAACCTGAAAAGCAAGCAAATTCCTGAACATGGTTCCACAATACTGAAACAGACTTGTAATCACCCCTACAAAGCAATAGCAAATAGCCTGCAAAAGCCATGTGAGTGAGCTGTAATCTATGACACATTGGGTGGAAGTGAAAGCCTTCCTTTCTAATCTTTCTCACATATCGAGTGAAGGTTTCAATACATAGAACAAACAAATAGGGTGACAATAGGTCCCCCTAGAAAGCCCCGAAAATAACCAAAATTGCTGCCATTTATACATATTTAGATATGAGGTCCGCCCCTGAACACTGCCAAGTCTCTAGCATCTTTTATCATATACAGCCTAAAGCTGCACTTTCTTTGAATCATTTCCAGGCCTAATTCACATTAAAACGTAAGGTACTTTCTTTGAATCATTTCCAGGTCTAAATCATATTGTCTAATCCTGATTGGTACGCCGATGCGCGTAGCTTAAAAAGGGAAACCTCGAGAAAATTGCATGCTTGAGCAACAAAACGAGATCAAGTGGACCACTTGAAGAAATTTCAAATTATTATTATTATTAGGTCATTCTTCTGGTGGATTAAATTAAACATCATTTGGATGTTAGAGTAGCGGTCAGTCAGGAATCTGATGTAGGAGGAATCTGCCAAGTTTCGCTCAAAACTTTGATTTCTGAAACGCTCTTCACATTAAAATATAATTGGGCCAACCTGATGTTGCAAGTAAAAACAAGTTAAGGTTTTGAATCTTGTTAAACAAATTTAGTAGTTATTTTGTTAAAAAAAAAGTAGCATTTAAAATAACACATTTGTCCTACCTTCTTAATTTGATTGGCAAAAAGGCATGACTCTCACACTCTTCACTCGGTCTTGAGTCCCCTCTCCTTATTTTCTCTTATTCAAAAAGCCCTTTACTTGTAATTGTAGATAAGTCTGGGTAAAAAAAAAAAAAAAACACATTAGGAAAGATGGTGCAAAAGAATTTAAAAAGTGACAAAAAATGATTAAGGATCGAGTTTAATGATGTGCTATTGTCTGACTATGTATGGTATAGGAGTACTTCAATAGGTTCGAAACAGTACTATATTAGAAATTTCTAATTAAATGAAATATGTATCGTTTACCTGTTTGACCATTTGTAATAATGGATTACCTGCATTTTCTCAAAAAATCTTGACCCTACCTTGGAAATTTCCCCTTTTGACCAACTGACCTCGGTGGAGAGAACACTACTCATATGCTGGACATGTAAAATGGTTGATCAGATCAGATTCCATTTCCTCAAGAATATTACCCCGTCACTCTCGAAAAAAATTCTTTCCCTTTATATGCCCTCTTGCCGATTAATGGGAGCCCTCGCTGATGTTTTTAGATTTATTGGCCAATTTTTTATGATTTAGTTTTCCTTTCTATTTTTGGTAATTAGAAGCATGTATAAATATATGTTTAAGGTATGATGAGTTGCAAAGAAATTTGGTGGGTAAGTTGTCTGCCTCACGAAACTTAGAAGACAACGAGTTTTATTTGGATAACTCATTGATGAGTTTGTGCATGAGAGTTTTTTGGCCGAATTTCAAATTCGGGCATTGATTGGAATGAAGTTTTATCTTAACCAGCTAAGTTAGGTGTTGATTGGAATGAAGTTTTATCTTAACCAGCTAAGTTAGGTGTGAGAAGACAAATTTTTTTTAAACAAATGAAATGACTCTGTCTCTCTATATATGTGTGTGTGTGTTTATTCAAATCTTAACAAATCTAAAATTCTTATTTATGATTTTTTATAAATTTAAAATTTTTATTAAATTCTATGTCAAACAAAAGAGAAAGAAAAGGAAAAAAAAGGAGAGAGAGAGAGAGAGAGAGAGAGAGAGAGAAGAAAAGGGGAAATATTATTGGGGGACCACCAACATAGCATATCTATAATATGGCATTGGAAGGATGAGGTGAAGTGAAACTAGGGACGTAGAAATGGTTTTCAGGCCAGGTTCAAGCTCAAACATGATTTTTTTTGAAGTCATAAGTAGCGGCCATTTTCTAACCCGAACTGACCTGATTCTATCTCCTAACCCAAACGACCCAAACCCTAAAATATAATATTAGTGTTGAGTTTATTTGACACCCCACCTTTTGCCATTGTCACCAGCTACTGACGGATCTGACCAACAGTGATGAGGGACGGCAAATACGCACCAGAGGCGAACAATGATGAGAGAGGGAGGAAGGGAGGCAAACAATGGCGATGGAAGGAGGTTGAGGCGGAGGACATTGTGGAGGGGAGCAAAACAATGGCACGAGGGAGGGAGGGAGGGAGGGAGGGAGGCCAAGGCAAAGGATGTCAAGGAAGGAGGCAGAATGATGCCTCGAGGGAGGCAAAAGACGAACAGCCAAAGAACAACAATGAATAGCGTAGTCGAATGACAAACGGTGGCAGTGGGTTTGAGAGAGTAATAGCTATATGATGATGAAGTAAGGTTATGGAGGTTAGATTAGGTATTATATTATATGTTATATGGGTTGGATTGGCATGAGATAGGGCTAGGAATAGAAATGGGATGGGAATTGTTAATAATTTTGAGTTGAGTTAGGTTAATCGGATTTGACCCTAACTAATTCAATTTTTGCATTAAAAAATTGGTTCGGGTCAATCCGAGGATCATTTATTTCCTCTCTTGACCCGACTCCAATAATTACTAACGGTAAAATTGGGCCCATGTATAATTGTATATACCTTGATGATTACCATTCCACGGTGTGACTTAATCCGCTTTTTCGGGATCCATTACCGGAGGTCACCTTCTCTACTCCCTTGGTCGACGGTGCAAGGAGAGGATCCCAAAGTCCGTGCTTCCTCAACCTTCTCATTCCGGGCCTTGTGAAGCCCACTTAGCTTTGGGTCCGATTTTGGGTCCAGCATGGTCACATTTTCAAATAAAATGACTTGGGAAATGCAAGTTGAAAAAGATTTATGCATTTGTGTAATTTCATTTCTGGAAAATCATGACATGCAATAAAGAATTGTCGGCATTTTTTAATGGTGAGATATAATAATGTTGGAACTTGGACGGCGACTGGAACAGATGATAAGGGTTAATAATTTAATGCAATGTTTGAATTTAAAATGGGACGAAAAATATTCTTCAGAACAATTATGAAGGGGGAGGGGGGTTGAAAATGAAATAGATGGCATGAAAGTAAGTGTGAAGTTTGAATATTGGAATTTACGTACCAGTGTATTTAAAATCCACTATCTAGAGAATTAAAAATGTCATAGATGAAGACAGTACCCGTATGGGGGGAAACGTGACATATATTCATCTGTTTCTATTCTCCTACTAGCTGACACTTTCCATCAATGTTATGTTTGCTGCTCTCCCTTCAATCAGTTTCACAAAGTTTGAGCTGCTCTTCTCTCACTCTCCACAATCTCATAATTTTCGCATTTCCATAAGTTCATGGCCCGGCTTTGTTTTTTGGATGACCTACAACCTAATGTCGTCAGGGGTAGAAACTCTCATCATTTGAACAATTTGATAAACTGAGTAATAACAATTACCCTCATAACTATTGCTCTCAATAAATTAAGGCATTCAACTTGGGCCGTTTACTAATACCCATACTTGGGGAGCCTTTTACTTAAAGTGAATCTTAACTTCAATCTAAATCCACAAGTTGTAACCCTTTTTCTTGTGAGTGTTTTAAGTAGAAGTTGAATTTGAGAGCTCTTACTTGATGAGACAACACCTTTACTATTGCACCGGTGTCCCTGAAGGCTTATATCTATCTTAGTTTGTTTTCTTTTGTTGCATTACATTTTAATTCCCAAGCTGAAAATTTCACCTACATATATCCGTCCAACTTATGTGCACAATATCATTTCAAAACACTTGGGAGGAAATGGTTGTGGCAACGTCGGGTTTTCGGGAGTCGCCACCAATCTGTTTACCTAGGTCGATTGGTCACCTTAAATATTGGTCTGCGAGAGTTCGGGGGTTCGGGAGTACGGTTACGTTAAAACAACTTTGTTAAAACGCCCAAAAATTGGCACCTTAGTTGATTTTAATTTTGTTTCGCTTTGCTTTTAAATAAATTTCAGTTAATTTTCAATCTAGAATTTTTAACTGAATTAATCGGACGTGGATTTTTGGTAATTAATTTGTATAGAATTTTATACTTCCGAACCATGGACTCTGCCGAGTCATTTGGACACGGAAGATTTTTATTCCGAACCATGGACTCTGCCGAGTCATTTGGACACGGAATTTGGTGAAAATTTTAATCCATATCGTAAAAATATGGATTTTTATCTTTTTATTTAATTTATTTATTTTGAAAGTTTGATATTTTCCAAACCGTAGATCCTGCTGGATCATCCGGATATGGAAATTACTTTAATTAATTGTTAGTTATATAATTATTATTTTTATGGAATTTATTATTACTAATTTGTAAGTCTTTTGTTTTTAGATTTATTAATAATCTAAAAAATTTATTTTTTATTCTTTATATTTTCTTTTCTTTTCTTTCTTTTCTTTCTTTCTTTTCTTTCTTTTTGATTTTATCTTTCTTTTAGTTTTATTTTTCCTTTCTTTTCTTTCTTTTCTTTTCTTTTCTTTTTCTTTTTCTTTCTTTTCTTTTTTTATCTTTTCTTTTTCTTTTCTTTCTTTTCTTTCTTTCTTTTCTTTCTTTCTTATCTTTCTTTTCTTTTTCTTATCTTTCTTTTCTTTTCTTTTTCTTGTCTTTCTTATCTTTTTCTTATCTTGTTTTAGTTTTCTTTTTGTTTTCTTGTTTAATGAAAAATATTTATTATTTTAGTGGATTTAAAAGTTATATTTTAAATAAATCAGTAAAATATAAAGTCTTAATTTTCATGTATTTTTTTTTAAACAGGTTTTATTTTTATTTTTTTATTATTTTTACTGGATAAAAATAACTATTAAAATTAATTTTAACTTTTTGTTATCTTTAAAGAATTAAAAACATGTATATAAAAATAAAAATAATTGGCTTTTTTAAAAATGATTTTTATTAGCCTTAATAATTAATTACAAAATAATCTTCTTTTAATTTTCATTTATTTATTAATTAGTAAAGGGTAAAGGTGAATTAAATAAAAAATTATATAAAGAAAAAAAAATTAATAATAATAAAGTGGGGCTTTTTGGCCATCCACTTTAAAAATAATAATAAATGTTAGCAAAGTTAATTAAATTAATTGTTAAACAACAATAATAAAAAGTTAGTCAAGTTAATTAAATTAATTAATTAACAACAATAATAAAAAGTTAGTCAAGTTAATTAAATTAATTAATTAACAACAATAATAAAAAGTTAGTCAAGTTAATTAAATTAATTAATTAACAACAATAATAAAAAGTTAGTCAAGTTAATTAATTAATTAACAAAAATAATAAAAAGTTAGACAAGTTAATTAAATTAATTAACAACAATAATAAAAAGTTAGCCAAGTTAATTAAATTAATTAATTAACAACAATAATAAAAAGTTAATTAATTGTTAACAACAATTATAAAAGTTAGTAATAATGCAAAAATTAAAAGGTTAGTAACAATAATAATATTAAAAGTTAGTTGTTAGTAAGTTAATAACAAAAAAAAGGGTTAGTAATAATAACAAATAAGTAAAACAAGTAAAAATTAAAATAGTTAGGAATTAATTCTGCAAGAACAAAATAAAAGGTTAGTGACCAAAGTGAAAGAAATTGAAAAATTGAAGGACAAAATAAGAGTTTTACCCTAGATTTTAATTTTTTGAATTTCCTGTTAAGAAACGTGACTTCGCGCGCACAGGGAAGGGAGCAGGGAAGGAGGAGAGAGGAAGGAAAAGCAGGTGGCGGCGGCGTGGGCGGCACGGGACGAGCGACGGCAGCGTGGGGGAGCGATGGGCGGCGGCGGGACGGCGTGGAGCAGCGTGACAGAGTAAAAGAGAAGAGAGAGAAAGAGAAGGAAGAAGGAAGAAGATGGTCAATTCGTAAGGAAATAAAATTTGGGAATTTCTGGCAGAGGGGAAGATAAGCTAGGGAATAAGGCTGTAATTGTATCTTTTTTTGAAACGGAGCTCTAAGCTTTATTTCTATTTTTTCTGTGTTCAGAACAAAATTTGGGGGGCTATTTATAGAGGAAGTTTGGCTGAACTGTTGATGGATAAATTAATAAAAAATTTCAAACTTATCTTTTAAATTGGTAAAATGACAATTTTAGTCCTTTACGTCTCTCAGCCTCTGGATAAGTTCCTGAAGCTTCTGATTTTGACAATTTTATCGTTTTCTGTCAATTTGCGCCAGAAACGTCGGCAGGCCCAAAATTTTATGTGACAAACTACCAAATGCTCCTGGAACTTTCAGAATTTGTCAATTTTTCCCGAAACTTCTTAATGTTGTCATTTTTACCTCAAACTTTTAAATTTTGCCATTTTTTTTGAGTTTTCTTTTTTTTTTCTTTCAAATACACACATATATCATTTTAAATGAAATCTTCACAAAAAAAATGTATTTTAAACTAATTAAAATTTTTAGTAATAATAATAATAATAAAAATAATAATTTTTTTTTATTTAATTTCTTTTATTTAATTTCTTTTAAAATTTTTTATGGTCGGACGAAATTGGGTGTCAGCAATGGTAGTAGAGAAGTCATTATTCTTTATATAAGATATTAAATTTGAGTTTTATAAATAAAGAAGTAAGCTTCAATACGAACCTCTTGAATGAAAAAATATATACATCACTGGTAGAGCTAGTTAGGTCGATATTTTGATTTGGTCCGTCCGCAATGGTAATGGTCAAGGGTTGGACAAGGCTTGGATGATCACGAGGTGAGGGCTCAGTTAATGAAAAGCTAGGCTCCAAATAATAAAGATAAACGTGTTTTCCAATGCATTAACAGATGCTACTTTATGCTCGGACATATAGGAAAGACATATAACGATATAGTACTATGTCTATGTGTTTAATGGTATTTGGATTTTTGCCACAGCAAAAATTTGCATTTCTTCTTTATTGCTTCCAGTCATCACAACCTCAGCTAAATGGCACCATTTGTCCCATACCTTTTAATTGTTGTTATAAATTAATCCCCTATTTTCATTTCATTACAAATTAGTGTTATATCATTATAATTCCTTGCACATTCTTCCTTACTCTAGATAAAACTAAGTTGACATAGAAATTAAATTTATAGAGATAAAAAAAACTAATAAACTAAATGGTCCATTAACTGTTTAAAAATTATGCCTCAGTTTGAATTTATAGATGACAATTAATGAATGATTTAAATTAAAATTTAAAAATTAATGTTAAATAGTTGCTTGAGTGTTAACTAATTCGAATGATTCAATAATTGTCTTCAATGAATTCAAACTGTGCCATAATTATCTTTTTGGAGTGCGGTATCACTCGAATTCTAATTTTTCACTTGAGTATCTGAGTGTAATTACTATCTAAGTTAATGGATGAAGACACATTTAGAAGTAGAGAAGATTACAGGATTGTTTAAGAAGCTTCTTCAAATGAATCATTTAAGCATTTGGATTCAATAATTATATACTACCTTCGTCCCATATTTTTTGCACTATTTAACTTTCTTACATGGTTTGAATTGAATTTATTTATATTAGTATTTGTTAGAAAAAAATTTAAAAAAATATATTTAGAAACTATGTCTTGATTTATCATTCTTATATAAAATTTATTTATTTATATACTAAAATGTTGAAAATAAAAATCATAGATTAATTGCTGAAAAGTGAATAGTGTAAAGAATATAGGACGGAAGGAGTATAAATTAATGGAATACTTGATGAACAAAATGTCATTCACCAAATGAAGGTATGTTAAACATGTTGGACAAGTATCACTACAATTATGCTAGATAAAAATATGTTATTCCATTTAAGAACGAAATATCAAGGGTAAAATACATCGGACGTACCTTAGTTTTTTTTTTTGTTCTAATTGGGTACCTTCTCCTACCTTCAAGTTATCCTAATGAGGTACTTTGCTTTTTATTGCATGTCCTATTTAAGTACTTTTCATTAATTTTAAAGTTATATCTGACAAAAAATTCTGATATGGCATAAAAAATATTAAAATAAATCATAAAATAACACTTGTGATCTTTTAATTTTTTTCTATCAATAATTCTAAACCCTAAACTTTTCCTATAGACTCCCTCCATAGTCCCTCTATCTCCCTTATCTCTGCCACCCCTTCTGTCAGCCAACTCTTTCTTTGCCCAAGTTGAGTTCATCACTGATTCTAGGCCTCTCTTTCTTCATCGTCCCACTTTCTTTTATTCTGGCTCTCTCTCTTATTCTCCTTCAATTGTGCGAGAATCATGTGAGAAATTGATATCAGATTCCTGCTCTTTCTCTGATTCTTTTGATTCTCCTACTCTTCTCTGATTCTTTAATTCTCCTACTCTTCTCTGACTCTCACTCTAGTTATGAATCCCAGATCTCAAATCACACCAGGATGGGGTTTTGATGTTGATGTCGAATCGTGCGAGGAGCGAGGGGTGGCAGTGAGTGAGGATGAGTTTCCTAGATTGAATCATGCAAGGGGCAAGCAACAGTACCGAGCGAGCAGTCAAACACTGGTAGTGAGCAAGGAGTAAGGAGCTAGTGGCGGCGGTAAGCCGAGTGAGGTGCGGCGGCGATGAAGCAAAGGAACTAGAGACCAAGAGTTAGATTTATAATGTTAGGGTTTAGGATTGTTAATAGAAAAAAAAAATTAAAGAACCACAAATGTTATTTTATAATTTATTTATATATTTTTTAATGTTACATTAGCATTTTTCATCACACATAAATTTAAAATTCGTAAAAAATATTTAAACAAAATACACGATAATAGTTAAGATACATCGTTAGAATAATTTAAAGGTAGGATAACTAATTAGAATTAAAAAAAAGGTTAGTACCCAGTGAATTTTACCCAAAAAAATTAGTTGACGGGACGCACTGTTTTTGCAACCTTGGGATGTCCCCAACTTTTGCTTGTGTATAAACACCTGGAAAACGGAAAAATATAACACATGAAAAGCTGGATACGTCATATGTCTGGTTTCTAGGGTCAATTTGACTCCTATTTTCCCCAGAAACTCCTTCTTTTTGGGGGAAAAAAAATACCAGCAGGAGTATATGATTTTTTCAGGAAAAGAAAAACAAATATTGCTACAGTATTTGAAGAGCCATCCAATCAGATAACGACCATATCGGGGCGCCAAAAAAGGGGCCCACAGGCGACCTGGCCGAGCATCTCATGTTATCACGTGAGCGACCATGTGACCGCCTCGCTGACTCCACCGTCCCCCGCCTCGAAACGGCACCATCCCGAAGCCCGGCAGACCTCCATCGCCGTTTCCTCAATCAGCCTTTCTAGGATCTCCTCCTCCACCGCGGTCGCAATTCCTTCGCCTTCTTCAACCAGCGCCATCGTATCTCTCAACTTCTCCCGCTGCAAATCCATTTCGACCAAAGCATCGATGTCTTCGAGTACCCTACAATCTGCTAGAGGGAAGCTTCGGAGCTTCGAAACTAGAGCTTCCACCAATTGGGTCCCGTTCATCAGGTGAATTTCGGTCTGGACCGGACTTGTACACGGCTTCTTATTGAAGTAAGGTTTCAAACACTCGGCCAGAATCACATCGACCAGATCGAAAACGAGTTTACGGTTGCACCGGTGGCCCATTTGACCAGATGCGGTGGTTCCCGTGACAGGTCCGAGGTATTCCAGCCAATAGAAAATGGAGGGATCGAGTGGGCGGGAGTGTAAGAACCATGAGGCCGATGAGACAATAGTGTTGCTGTGGATTCCTGCACGACGGAGTACGATGGCAACGTACTGCCGTTCCGCTGATTCATCGCCGGTGGTGGCACCGGTAGATCCACCTCCGTAACGGCAGTCTCCGTCTTGGGTACCGTGCGCGTGTGTTGCCTCTTCTTCCTTGTACCCCTGGCTCGAGCTACGAGATAACGGTGATGACCCACGATTTGGATTCGACTTATGAGCTTCCGACGATTGCTACAAAATATTTCCGAAAATTGTTTTGATAAACATTAGTTAAATTGTGCAAGACAACAAATTATTAACTACTTTGAATTAAGTTAACTTAGTTTAAAATGAATTAACTCTAAAATTTTAAAATTTAAACATGGGCATTCCTTTGGTACCTTTTTCTGAGTGATTTTCGTCTCTGGAGGATAAGGGTCTTTGACATGTGGAAGGTTTGGGACGGAGATGTTGAGAAGATGAGGAAACAAAGGTGTTTTCTTGCATCTCTTGTTGTAGGCATCGACTCTGTTCCCTGCTGGGGACCGAACAAATGTCTCTTCTTGCTTGTTTCTGATGATATCAGTTGCTTGCTGGGGCTTTCTGAGGCGAACGTCAAATTTGGCTGTATTATTAATGTTTGAATAATTCTTGAATTTCTTGGCGAGCCTCGATGAAACTTTGAAGCTCTGCAGATTCTGGGGATTAATGCTCTGAGAAGTGTTCTGATCTTTCTGGGCAGGTGAAGCAGTGGCTGTTCTGTTACTGGGTTCCAAAACTCTTGGCCTTGGTGATACGGAAGGTACAGCTGGCTCCTCCAGGGGCGATCTCTTGGAAATTTTCTGGGACTTGAACTGGCCACCAATTGGTTCGTCTTTTCCATGCTGCTGACCTCTGCTCCTCACAGTGTTTGTCATGTCAGTCCCAACCTTCCTGCCGGAGCTTTCTTTGACGTGCTTCACTCTCTGGTTTACGTACAAGCCCGGGCTTCTGTTCTCGTTTTCATTGCTCATGTAACTATCTTTATTTAGTTGTAGCGAAAGCCGGTGATGGTAATCCACGTCCGATCTCCTGGCAGATGAGATACGTGGAGTCTCCGGCAGGGACCAAGTTCCGGCAATGTCGCTGCCGTCCAAGGAGTTTCTGTGCCTGCTTATCATATAGGACTGTCTTCGGGTCGGTTTTCTGGGGTGAAAACGTGGCTTTGCTCGAGAACTTGCGGAAGGTGTAATAGAATTGCTATCGGGAAGAAGATCAAGACCCATAAGTCGAGCAACCAGATTCGGAGTCTTTGCTCCAGGGGAGGAGTTGATCTCGGACTCAGAACAAGAATCAACATTAGAATTGCTTAAAGCTTCAACACTTTTTGGTCTCGTCCTGATTGTTTTGACCCTCACTCCCATCTGCATTTTAAACAGAAACCAAACATCAAATTGGTGTCTTTTGAAACCAAACATCAAATGTTCACGTAGATAACAGGAATTTTCGGGGGAAAAAAAAAGGTACAGTGAGGTGATTGACATACCGCTGGGATTTTCAGATTCTCATCTTCCTTGCTGGTCGATGGCAAAGAAGCTGAACTCTCTTCTGGGGATTCCAAGCTGTTTCTTGGTGCCTCTGCACCTGCATTACAAGAGACCCCTATGCTTAGAATCAAATGACGAAGAAAAATAAAGCATCCAAGGCAAAGAATGATGAAAAAGAAAAAGAAGCAGTTACCTTTAACTGTGGTGCGTTGAAGAGGGAGAAAAGAAACATGGTTGGTAGTAGTATCAGTGCAGGTGGGTTGGTGGTGGAAATTGGGGAGGTGGAAATGGTTGAAATCAAACAAGTGCAAGACAGCAGAAATACAGCCAGGTGAAGGAGGGGGTTGATGATCTGATTTCTCAGGATCAGCTTTCCTGGAGGATTTGGCTGCAGAGCCCCAGTACCAGTCCCTTCCCATTTCCAATGAAAACAACAAAAGAGAAGGGTGGAAATCCAATCTAGTTGGATATTAGTGACAAAGGACGCTTCAGCTTCAAGCAAAAGATATGATAATGACGCAAGAAGGAGTAGAAGTAGCAGTTTAATGTTGTTGCTTTCTGGACAGAGAAGTAGCAGAGAGAGACGAACAGGGGAAGAAGTGAGGTCAAAAGGTTATGGGAAGCGGGAAAACTGGATCCATGAAACGTATTACATAGACTGAGAGAGAGAGAGAGAGAGAGAGAGAGAGAGAGAGAGAGAGATTTTGGTTTTTGAGTACGATAAGAGTGAAAAGGGAAACTAATTTGTACTCCCTTTTGACATATTTTATTTTTGAGGTACCTTTTTGACATATTTTATATAGTATAGTCTAAAATGTTTGTAATATTCATATTTATTAAATTTTATCATTTTTTTAAAATTATTATTTTAATCTTTACTTTTTTTCACTTTTCCTTAACTTACGTGTAAAAAATGAACAGTAAATGCAAAAACACCAAGTAAGTATATTTATTTGTTTAATATTTTCTTCGTCAAACCTAAACATTTTAGCACATATTGATGATATGAGATAATTGCAAGAGTTTAGCCATGTGATTGATGTTAATATACTACCTCCATCTAGTAAAAGCTTGTTTTCTTTACTATTTACAGCAATTCATTCCTAATTTTCTTTCTTTTAAAATTTTTTATACAAATATAAACTTTTTATATGAAAATAGTACCTTAAAGACTATAATTTATAAATATATTTCATAAAAAAATTTTACAATATAAATTAATATGAATAAATTTAAATTAAACTTTAGTTAAAAAAGGTAAAATGGGCAACCTTTGTGAAACAAATGGAGTATGTAAAAAGAATGCTAATGTACAAGTTCATTTTTATTATTTTATTTTGCATTATTCTTAATTAAAACTATCAATATATTGAAACCATATATTTTAGGAAGTTCAAAAAATAATTTCACCGTCTCTTTTGTGACAGAAAATCAATTAATTTTTTTTTGGATAAACAGCACTCAATATCCCTAAACTAAAATTCATGTTACAAATTTATCCAGAAACTACAAAATGTTACACTGCTCGTTCACTAACTCTGAAAATATTATATTATTCGTCCTACTGTTAAGTCAGACAATTGAGGAGTAGCAGAATGAGCATTTGATGAGGGAAAAATTACACAATTAATCCTATACTTAGTAAAATTTTTATTTGAGTTATAAAATTTTAATATTTTCTAGTTCAGTTCTAAAAATATGAAAATGTGAATATTTTCATTTTTGTTTCTTTTTCTCGTCCTCCCCAGTGAAACCCCTACCGACACCGCCCAATTGTCCTTACCGATCCTCCTCTTCAAACTCTTCGTGTTGAGCATATTGTTGGCGACGTCCAGAACCCAGAAGCCGAACATGAAAAAGGCCACGACGCGGGGCTTGGTGGGCTTGTCGAGGGGATTCCCACAACTGTGGCCGATGCCCTTGGCGAAGCCGATGATGAAGATAGCAGAGATGATTAAGGCAGCGCTTCCCGTGATGTAGGGATAGCGGTGGCCGAAGCGGGAGAGGCAGCGGTCTCCCAACGATGGGCTGTATGTGGAGGCCAAACAGGGGGCCGTAGAGCCAGATGATCGAAGATGGCCCAGGTGTGGCGGATGCAATTCCGATGGTGTGCGCCACCCTCGAAGGCAATGAGGTTGACGAGTTCATTTACGTTTACTCTTCTCATGAACTGGATTTAGATATAATCGGCTTCACTAACCTTTGTTGTGAAAAATCTTGGGTTGCATTTTTCTACCATGGGCTCGCCGTCTCCGGCTCTCTGGTTCGAAAAAGGCCAGGTTTAGACTACCTTTCAGACAACCAGAAATCCCAATTCCAGTTAGGCTATCTTCTTTACCACAATTTGTCTTTCCCTGGACTTGCAACCAATATTTAGATAATTTCTTCATTCTGATATCAGATGGAATGGGAGCGAATGGCTTTAAGGAATCCTTACGACTCCCGGAGGTCTTGCAAGGTCAAGAAATTTGGGTTTCAAAAGAATTTTTGATAGCGGTCATCACTAGAATTTGCATCTACCTGAACTTTGGCACGACTTTCCTAGTTCAAATGATTTAGGCTCAGCTGGAATTAAGAGCCAGGCCAGAAATTTTGTTGATATTTCTTTCAAGAGTCCAGACTTTGGTGAGGGTGTTCAATTGCATAAAGTCTTGCAAGGTCAAGAAATATTCATGAACCACTCTTCTAACCAAAAAGCTTCAGGACTAAAAAAAGAAAATTTACTAAGTTTACGACTCACTACGCACTCTTTCCCCTATCAAATGCTCATTTCATTACTTCCTAACGGCTTGGCCTAACGGTAAAATAAATAATGTAATATTTTCATAGTTAAATGATGAATGATGTAATATTTTAAATTTTTCAAATGAATTCGCAACATAGGTTTTAGTTCAGGGACAGCGAGTGTTAGTTATTGAATTTTTTTTAGGTTGGTTAAGTAAGAAATATCTTAAATTTATTTTTTTACTTCTTAAAGTACATAGTTAAAAAAAATGGCAATTTAGGCAAATAGTCGTTTTATATAAGAATATGGGAAATTACCAAAAACCCCTTAAGGTTTGGTCAAACCTTAAGTTATGTCCCTACTTTTCAGAAACCTACACTCACCCATCCAAATTAACATCATTATTCACTGTGAAAAAAAAAATGTCTAACTTTACCATCCTACCATTGTTCCTTAGAAATTTTATCCCCCAACTTATACATCTAACAAATTACTCCCTCCTCTCATCGCTTCCTTGCTCAATTGACTCCTAGACGCTATTGGGGGCGACCCAACATTGGTTCCAACAATTCCCTTCTAATCACGTGGTCGCATCTCTTCCCCTCACATGATTATGAGCAAGCAACAGATGGGATAGCAACCGTGATGCCAGTAGGTATGATTACAAGACTCTACAATGGCGACGGGTTCTCTGGGCTGAGGATAGACAGCGGCGGCAGGTTCTCTAGGCTAGCGACGATTATCACAAACAGACAGGAATTGGAATGGCTGGCAACGGTTTGAATGGCTAAGAATTGGACGGTGTGAACGGTTGGCAACGGTGCGAACAAGCAGCCAGTTTCGAACAAATCGGAAAACATGAATTCAAACAAGCCGCCGATTTCGAACTAATTAGAAAACACGATTTTGAACACACCATCGATTTCAAATGAATCAAAAAATATAAATAGAAAAACATGAATTTGAATAAGTTGCCAATTTCAAATGAATCGGAAAACACGATTTCGAACACACCCGTCGAACGAATCGGCAAACACTAGAAGAGTGCAGCCAACTCAAGGAGAGACTTGAGTAGAGGTGGGCGGTGGGTCGACTCGACCTAGGACCTGCCATTCTTGGGCTTGGGGCAAGGAGGACTAGGATGGACCCGGTCCCATGCGGGCGCGGCCCCAAACTTGTCCCAGGGCAGGGGTTTGCATTTTTTAAAAAAATTTTTAAATTAGAAACATAATTAATTATATATGTAATAAATATTTTTAAAAAAACACCACATTCGGTGTAAGTTTTATGAAGTTAAAAAGCCAAACGATACTTACAAATAATCGGAACGAGTCTTACATTTTGAAATCGCAAAAAACTTTTTAAAAATCATGGAAAATAATAACCTATGATCTATGCTTAACAGCATAATCAAATTAAATACAAACTACATGTATGATTGAAAACAAAAATTTCAAGTCTCGGTATCAGATATTATCTTATCATCCGAACTCTTTTGGTCTTGCTGCCGGAGTGCTGCGAAGCCTCAATCTCGGTTGCACACACATACTTCTACCGCCTCAGGTGTTAATCTTGATCGTTTCTTCGATATCACCTGTTTTCCTACACTAAATGCTGCCTCGGATGATATGGTGGAGACTGAAATTGCAAGAATCTCCTGTGCGATTATCGATAAGATCGGAAACCTTAATCTCTTTTGTTTCCGCTACTCCAATATGTCGATGTCGCTTGCCTCGAACGATATATTGAGATAGTCATCGACCTCAGCTAATTCCGATGTCGTCGGTCGGGGTCATTTGAGCATTTGAAAGGCCGGGTTGAATTTTGATGGGATTGATCTCCTTGGAGGCTTCGTTTAAGGAGCTTCGGATCTTACCTTATCCGAATGTCGCTCACAATATAACTTGTATAAAGAATGCAAGTACTCGGAAATAGTAGTAGACATAGCCAAAATATTTATATGAGACATTTCTAATAAAATATTTATATGAGACATTTTTAAATAAGTATGAAAAATTCCTTCAAGTAATATTTTTGTACCCATTAATTTGACATATGGGTCAAGCAAATAAGCAATTAAAATGATAGGTGGAATGTTTTCGAAATACTGAAGTCACTTAGCCCGCATGGCTTCGATAATCGGTTTTAACAACTCATCATCTTTAAACTGATGTAAAACATATGTAATATTCACTAAATAAAGTAAAACTTGATGAATGGTTGGGTAGTAAATCCCAGAGAAAAATTCAGTAGCCTTGTAAAAAAACTTAAGGAATTCACCGATTTTGAAACGTTTTTCCTAAACATCAGTTGTAAGAAATTCACAATCCATTTTTAAGTTCATAAAATGCGTCAACCAATTTGCATACTGGAAATGTATCTTGTAACATCAAATATGTGGAGTTCCAGCGGGTTGGACAATCCAATTTAAACCGTTTCCAAAAAAACTCTTTTTGATTTTCAAAACAAAAGCTTTTAAATTCACGAAACACAACAGGTATTGATTTCAAATATATCAATGAGTTCCGAATAGGCAGAATTTAATTTTGGAAAACTTCTAAACCTTTTTGCATACAAAGGTTCAAAATATGACACATGTATCTAACGTGAAAGAATACACCGTTGAGAGGTGATTTCAATGTTTGATTCAAAAGCGAGTGGTAACAACATTGTTTGAAGTATTATCAAATGAAATGCACATGACCTTATCAGTACAAAAATAATCATGTAAAGTTTTTAATATATAATTGAACACATGATAACCTGTATGATCCGTTTCAATGACCATAAATGACAAAATTCATTTTTGCATAATCTAATCAGAATCAATCCAATGAAAAGTAACACAATAAAATGATTAACCTATAGGTGATGTCCACATATCAGAAGTGAATGCTACACAATGATCAAAAGCAGAAAAATAGGTTTGCAAATCTGATTTTCTGGTATCAAATAATCTAAAGCTTTCTTTTATAGCGGTTTTCCTAGACACTTTTTTAAATGCAGGATTTAATTGTGATTATATCCAAGATTCTAGGCACACATTTTTAGCTTGTGAAATTTTTTTTTCGATAAGCATCATCAAATTTACTATGCATTCTCTACAAGATTGTTGGTTAAAATGAAATATACCTGGCCCGTCGGTGCCGGTTGTAGACCCAAGTTATATTTATCCTCCAGAACTAGTCCCAGCACCGGGGAGGATGTTAGGATATTGATTTTTAATATGTCGCTTCAGCGTGTCAGTACAGAAATTCTTTTTGTGCACCAATTTTTTCCCATAATGTTTGGGTTTCCAGTATCCCAACTCTTCTCTGTGTATGAGCTCATGATGCTAAAAAGCCTAAGCAGTTAGTCTTGAAGATTTACTTTGTCCTTGGGTTTCCTCCAAGGCGGGTCCATGACTTGTTAGTGTCGGTTGTGCTGACGGATTTCCAGCCACCATCGCATCCAACTCTTTAATTTCATCATCCGATAATTGATCATCGAGTCCCAAATTATAGTTCGTTCTATCGATTTCAACATCATCATCGTGCAACTCTTCAATTGAGGTACATTTATCGGCAGGTCGAGAATGGTGACAACAAGCCTTGGAGGCTGGTGGTGTGGGAAAATGAACTCTCCATCAACTTGCTCTTTCCTCTTAAAGTCATGAGTCACGAACTAATAGTAGTGATTAATGTAAAATTAAGAGGAGATTATGAAAATATTAGATGAAGATTGGTAAGAAATTTGAAAGAGATTAAAAAAAAACTCAAATTCTAAGGAGAATATAGTAGAGGAAGAAGAGAGATTGAGTAGTGGTGTGAGAGTGGAGTGAAAATGGCATTGGTATTTATAGGAAAGGGCAAAAAATTATTTGGACCAAAAAGTCCTTAAATTTTAGTTGTTAGGAGGGATGAAAATGAAATTTTTGGGGCTAGAATGGAGCAGAAAATCGTTGGAGGGCCTATATTGCAATTAACTCACTTTTTCAATTTTTTTTGCAGGTTGCCATTTTTAGCCGTTGAGCCACAAGCCTGGACCAGTTCTGGGCCGAGCTTTATCCGAGGCAGTCCTCAATTCAGGGCGGGGTGGGTTGGTTCCACAATTGGGCCAAGACGGTCCGTTTTGCACCATCCTCTTCTCTCATGCTCATATTTGGCCCAAATTTACTTTATTTTTTACCGATGCGGGGCGGGTTTGACTGCCAGACTGGTCCTAGTTTGGGTTGGGTCAACCTGGCCCAGGTCCCATCTCTAGACTTAAGGGCATAGTTGACCTTCATAATCTCTGCACCATCAACAAGTAACAACACTAGTACTAAAACCAGCAACAAAGCATCATTATATCAATTCCCTTCTTTAATCTCTCCCACAATTTTTCGGCAAACTCTGAAAATTTTGGCGTCAGATAATCGATGACATCTTTTTCTCTCTAACTTTGAAATATATGCAAAATATGGCATCAGATTTATATCTACAATGATCTCTCTTTTTCTGGTAAAAATGTGAGATCCAACGGTGAGGATACATTTCCAGTCTACCTATAAGATTGATCTCTTCTTATATTTCTTTAGGAAAAATTACTAAAAATCTCTTGAGGTTTATTCAAATATATAGTTTTATCCCCATGTTTCACACACACACACACACACACACACACACACATATATATATACACATTTACCCCCACTAAAATTAACTCTGTTAATAATTGTTACCATAAAAAAGGAAAAATCCCTGACTTAGCCCATTTGATATTCTTCTATAAAAATTTTGCCTCCAATTTCTATATTTAACAACTTACCTCATTTAAAAAAAAAAAAAACTAAACCCACCCACTTCTTAAACCAAATCCTAAGGGCCTACAGTCCCTTTTGCCCCTTAAACTTTGCCAACTCGAATCTTTTACTTCTTGAATTTTGATTTGGTTTAACTCGCCCCTCAAACTTTACAAACTGGGGCCTTTTGCCCTGTCAGTTTAATTAAATGAAGAATGTGTACTAAAATGAAAATAAAAGAAAAATTGATGGACTAACTAAATCATTTGTCCAATTGTTCACTATCATGAGCAAATAATAAAAAACATTAATACAAACTTATAGATGAAAACAAGGGAAAGATGAGCAATCTCAAATGTGAAACTAAAACCTTCGTGTTTATTTTTTTTCTCAGAAGGGTCAGCTATTGAAAAAATGATTTAGTTAGTCCTTCAGTTCTATTTTTATTTTTATTTTAGTATACGTTCTACATTTAACTGGGTAGAGGGGGCAAAATGCCCCAGTTTACAAAGTTTGAGGGATAAGTTAAATTAAGTCGAAGTTCAAAGGATAAAAGATCTGAGTTAGCAAAGTTCAGGGGGTAAAAAGGGCTTTAGGCCAATCCTAAGCCTAGAACCACGTTCATCGGCCTAAACCGTGGCATGCCTCAACCCACGCACGCCATTTGAGCATGTTCGCCGCCCATCTCTTCATCCGATTTGCCTTTTGCTCTCTCTTCCCTTTCTCCTTATTTCCCATCAATCTCTCCACCCTCACGCATCCTTTTCCCGAAACCTAGCACCAGTGGTAAAACCAGTTTGACGCTAACAACAATGGTGAAACCAGCATATTTGATTTAAATCAGAGGCTTCAGAAATGGCAGAAACAGAAATCAACATGCCCATCACACCTTTGATTCGAACATGACCAATTAAAAGACTGGTGATTCGTTTCCTCGCTGCCATCACATCCGTTGTCGTCTTCGATTGAGGATCCAGGCTTCCTGATCTACCATTGCCTCATTCGATTCGGTGTCTGGCAACGCCGCCATGACCATGCCCCGACCATGCCATTCGAATCCCACCAGCGATGCCGAGTGCGACAGCAACCCAGAGACGAGATGAGGCCAAGCACAACAACCTAACAAAAAAATTGAGTAAATTTCATGAATGGTCCCTAAACTTTAGTCATTATTTTCTTTTAGTCTCTAACCTATTGAATATTCTATTTTAGTTCTAAACTTATTAAAAAGTTTTGTTTTAGTCGTAAATTTATTGAAAATTCTTCATTTTGGTCCCAATTTGATAAAATTTATTAACATAAAGTATTTGTCTAATAAAAACTTTTTAGATCTTAAATTAAATTATCTGGTAACTGTTTTACAATAAATTTAATCTGTATAATAATTTTTTTTAGTTAATAAAAAATTCAATTCACTTTTTTTTTTCTCTCTGTAAATTGAACATATTTCATTCAGAAAGAAAAAAACTATTAATTTAAATTGTCTATTTACTGTAAAAAAATACTAAACTATTTAAATTTACCAGAATACAATTATCGAATATTTAAATTAGAATTTCAAAAGTTTCTATCAGAAAATTATTTTGAGTTAATGAATTTTATCTGGTGAAGGACCAAAATGAAACAATTTTAATAAGTTTAGGACCAAAATAGAACACTCAATAGGTTAGGAATTAAAAGGAAACAATGATTAAAGGTTATGGACCATTTTTACAATTTACTTCAAAAAAATTCATGGTCAATTGGCCATTATAACTTAGGTTGACATTGAATACAGCGAGATGAGGGCTTGGTGGAACCTGGTGAAGAGGGTGGAATCAGGTGTGATGGTAAGCAGGGGGCGGAGAGCGCCGATGCTTTGTAGATCTAGGAGAACAGATAGTCAGGGTTGGCGGTGGGAAGGAAGGCAGAGTGAAGGCTGGGATAGGTGGAAAATCCTGATTTTACTAATTCTTCTGGTTTGGTTTTTTTCTAATTTTTTCTCTGGTTTTCAGTCGAGTGAAGATGGATCTGGAGGTTGCAAAGAAAGAAAGCAAGTGGAGGAGTACAATTAAGATCATTAGAAACTAAGGGAACAAAGTTTCAAAGACAAAAAATAAGAAGGGCAAAGTCAAATATTTTCTTTCTTTCTTTCTCTTTCTCTTTTTTTTTTTTTAATAACAATCATTAACAGAATAATAGTGTTAATGTTGGAGGGGGTAAATGTAGGAATTTGAAATATAGAAGACAAAACTGTAGGTTTGACCAAACTTCAGGAGACTTTTAGTAACTTTCCGTTTTCTTTAGTCGTTCTGGTCTTTGATTTTACTTTCTAAACCTAAAATCAACTATTTGCTCACATTGTTCTTGCTTTTGCTTGCAGGAAGTAGATGTCAAAATTCATACAAAATGTGACCGAAACCAAAGATAAAGCACAAAAGATCACGAAACTCAAGCGTCCTTGATTTACTTTAGATCTAAATGTTTATATTCCAAATATGTAAAATTAAACCACAAATATACAAATTTGGAATCAGACCATTGATGACCTGTGCCTCTAGCAAAAACATTAGGTTTGTTGGCTCAAATCCAAGAAGCTTAAGGATTTTAGTTTGTTTTATATTGAGTTTATATTTTTGTTTTGGATTCGGTTTTAGTTTTTTCTATTTGTTTAAGATTTGGTTTTCCTATTTTGATGTGGTTTGAGATTGTGTATGGCCTATAAAAAAGTTTCTTGTGTTGGAGTTTTGAGTATAGGAGAAAAACCAATGTGGTGAATAAGCAAGTTGTGAGAGTTTCAGGAGGGATGAAAGGTCCGGAGGCCGAAAAGGGTTAGGATGGAAAGCCTTTTGTGATTCTCATATCTTGTAATTGTGTGAGGGTAAGATATTAGAGTTATCAGTAATGTATAAAGAATCCATAGGCCAACGTGAGAACTAAGTGCATATCTCTACTGTAATATCTATATTTAGTTCGAGTGGATTTTTCTCATCCATAGATGTAAGTTAGTTAAAAGCCGAACCATGTTAAAATTGTGCGTGCTTATTTGATCCTATTTGTTGTTTGCTATGCTTGATGGGTGATTGAGGAATTTTTCCTAACAAGTGGTACTAGAGCTTATGGTTTGATTCTACCATAGTATAGTTTGTGGTGCGTTCTTGGCATGGTAGAGCATTCAGATTGCTTGGTAAAGAACTAGGGAATTGTCCTAGGGATGTTTGATAATGGTTGCAGCGTGGTTCTGATGGCTCGGTATAAATTTGAAGATTTAAAATTTTATTCATGTATGTTGATGTTTATGATGTTGATGTTTGTGGTTGTTTCTGATCATTGTTGTGTTTGTGTCATGGTGGTGTTTGTTATTCGTATTCATAGTCATTTGTTTGTGATTACTGTCGGATGTACTTATGTTTGGGAGCATTTGAGCCAAGGTGGAGATTATTGGGTTTGTTGGGTCAAATCTAAGAAGTTTAAAAATTTTAGTTTATTTAGAATTGAGTTTATGTTTTTGTTTAGGATTTGGTTTTAGTTTTTCCTATTTGTTTAAGATTTGATTTTCCTATTTTGATGTGGTTTGGGTATGTGTATGACCTATAATAAAGCTTATTGTGTTATGGTTTTAAGTATAAGAGAAAAACTAATATGATAAAGAAACAAGATGTGAGAGTTTCGGAGGCCAGAAAGGGCTAGGCCAATAAGTCTTTTGTAATTCTCATATCTTAAAATTGTGTAAGGTCAAGATATTGAGGTTATAGGCTAGCATGAGCTCCAAGGGCATACTTCTACTGTAATTTCTATATTTTATTTAAGTAGATTTTTCTCATTTGTGGATGTAAGCTAGTTAAGAGTCAAACCACGTTAAATTTGTTTGTACTTATTTGATCATATTTGTTATTCCACTGCGTGTGATATATGATTGGAGAATTTTTCCAGATAAAAAATAAGCAAATCTTGCAACAAAAAGACTATGGCCAATCGATAGTAAGGTTGATCTATTCTTCACTCCATTTAGTTTGTTCCCATCATCGATTTGCCTCATGAAAACTAAAATATACTGTATGCTCATCTAGTTCTCTTTCTTTGTTCTAGAAAATATGTATTAAAATGGGGGAAAAAAAAGAGAAGATAAATATGGATTATTTTTTTTCACTAATTGTTTGGTCTTCAAGATTGACTTTTTGTTCTTTTATCAATTTTTATTTATTCTTTTAGGGGAAAAAAATAAAAATTTATTCTTTTACTAGTAACTATTAGTTCTTTTATCAGTAGTTGTTTGACTCCATTTGATATTAACGCTAGTAATTAGCATTAGGGTTTTGAGAAAACTATCCAATGACAGCTTTTAATTTTTAATTTTAGCATTTTCATCCCAGCTCTTAAATAAATTATGCATAACTTTAACACTAATCATAAAATCTATTACTTATAGCTTTTTTTTGAAGGACTACTACTTGTAGCTTTGGATAAACTAGTTGTTTGGTTTTTTTTTAATAGTTGTTTGTTATTTTGTCAGTTTTTTTAGTTCTTTTATAAAAGCTAGTTGTTTATTATTTTATTAGTAATTGTTCATTCTTTTATGAATAATTGTTTGTTTCTTTACCAGTTATTACTCATTTTTTTAGATAAATTAGTTATTTTTTATTAACAAATATTTTTTTGGCTCAACTACTTGTTCTTTTATAATTTATTAGTTGTTTGTTATTTGGCTTAGTTTTATGTTTTTTTTATTAAACTACCAGTTATTCTATTAGTTGATATTTTTTCTTTTGGCTAAACTTCCAGTTCAACACATCCATCTGTCAACATTTGTTACACACATATGTTTAAGACAAGATGCTCCTTAACAAGTCTATGAACTAATGCAACTGATTGCTTGCAATCCTGCTCAGAAAAATGCTATCGTGAATAAGGGAGAGAGATAGAAACATATATATATATATATATATATATATATATATATATATATATATATATATATATATATATATATGTATATGTATGTATGTATGTATATGTTTTGGATGTGTACTTTTTATCTTGTAAATTTAATTTTTTTAAATTGTAAATTTTTTTTAGACTTTTAATACGTTCTTTTTCTACAATGAATCTCTCATTCTTAGTGAAGTGAATAAGTTATTCTATTATTTGGATTTGCTATTTTTATTAATTAAATATATATTTTTTATGAGATAAACATGCTACATAAAAAAGTAGACATATTAAGCACAATTTAGGGACAGGGGAAAAAAAAAGCAAAACACATTTTATACAAATTTGTTCTTTTATTAGTTCTTATTTATGTTTTTTTATCAGTAATTGTTTATTCTCTGTTACGCAAGAGTTATTTAACTTTTTAATGCAAATAAGAGGGATAAAAGTTGCAAATTCCTTTTACATTGTGAATATAAATTTTTTATCTACCAATTTTGTTTTTTTTTACAAAATTTATATTTTTCTAATTTTAAATTTTCTTTTATGTAGTAGGAAATTTACATTATCTTGTTTAAAGAAGAAAAGAAAAGGTAGAGAAATTGAAAAAAAAAAAAGAAATGAAAATAACATAAAAATTATAAAAACAATGAACAAAATTGTTAAAAAGGCTAGATGGGAAAAAAAATAAATTGACAAACGAAAATGCAAATAATACAAGAAAAATGAAAAAGAAAATAAGAAAAAGGGAAATAATACAAAAATGAATAGGAAAAGAACAGGTGGACTAGTGAGACAAGCGAGAATCAAACCCTTCACAATCTCATCTCTCCTGAGGTGCAGGCACTCCACCACTCTTGCGGAGTAGCTTGTTCCAACGCACGCATGTGCCACGCACACTCAAGAATTAAACAATTTCTATGGATGTAAGACTGAAAATAAACATTAATAAGCATTTAAGCACTTCTCGTGCTCGAGGCAAACTTAAAATAGCTAATTCCGCAGTGGTTTTTTTAAATAAGTTGTTAGTGATTATTTTGATATATAATGGCTATCCACTCAACTTCAACTTGTATATAAACTAAACCTTTATGCTTCGAGAAGTTCAAAGTATTTTTTTAAACAATTGCAAGCTAGGTTTTTTCATTCATTTTTCTCCTTCTTGGTTGATACGAAAAAGTATCATAAAAATATTCATTTTTAAAAAAATTATTCATGTAATTTACACTTAAATAAAATTTTGCCTTTGTTTGAAATAAATTTGACTTGAATATTCTATTTACATTTGCTATAAAATTTTCAAAAAATTATATAAAAAGTTTGCATTTGTATACTAAAATATTAAAAATAAAAAATTATAAATTAATTAATATGAGTAGTGAATGATAAAAAAAAAAGTGGTATAAATGGAGCATTAATTTTCAAGTGATATTGATTCTAAATAAAAAATAAATCAGCAAAAATGATGTACACTAATTCATGCAACAGCTTCATAAAGTAGTCTTTTGAGAAACTTGTGCTCTTGTAGCTCATACTAGGAACTAGCAAAAGACTAGAATCATGGTTACATTTTAAATTTTGTACTTTTCAAAACAAGAGAAGAGACGCAGCTGTCATGGAATGCCGAAACAAGAGTCGCAGCTGTCATGGAATGCCGAAACAAGAGTCGCAGCTGTCATGGAATGCTCCAACTTGAACATGATATGCAATTGACTTTGTCTAAGACCCTCAGGTGAAGTGAAAAGGGTTTTGTCCGGTCATGTTCATTGTCTGAGTTTGAGATATTTCGAGCTTTTTCTTCTTAAAAACTCTATTTTAATGTAAAAAATTATGGGTACAGAAAAAAAAAATGCAATTGGCTTAACTACATGGGTGGCCCTCAAACTTGACAACTTGGACAAGTTGGTTCCTCAATTCTGAATTAGCATGACTCCAACCTCAAAAGTCCCCAGCAAACTGGAGGACTAATGGTGTTAATCTTTGTTTTTTTAATGGTAGAATTCTGCTTCTGGTCCTTGGGTTTTGTTTTCTGGTTTGCTTTTGCCTCTATCTAGATATTTATACAGTTGTTTAGTTGGCTAGGATCATGTTCGCTTTTCAATTATCTAATGGCCTCTAATTATTAATAATTCGGCTTAGAGGTAAGCATTATTTGAACAAAATTGAAAAGATCGATTATATTTGGATAAAATTGTTAAATTTCTTTCCTAGTTCAGTCGGTTTGGATTAAAACTAAATTTCATATTTAGTTATTGTATTAATTATTAGATCATATACTTAAAATCGAATAAACCAAATAGACCAAATGGTAATAAATATTTTATTATTATCCATAATAACCTTACATATATAAAGTTATTTCATAATAATTTTTACCATTATCCATATTGACCCTACATATATAAAATTATTTTCTACTAATTTTGGACAATATGTTATCTATTTCTCTTTAATTTTGGGTAGAAGAGGTAAAAATTTAATATGTATCTTCTTTTTTTTTTTTTCATTTACCATGTGTCTAGGTCTTAAAAAGAAAATCAAATAAACCGAAATATAATTCGGACAGTTCGAATTGGTTTTAACATGTAATTCAGATATACTTTGTAAAAACTGAAAATCAGTCGAATCATTATATTTGGATCGGTTCCAAACTAAATCATCCGAATACTCACCTCTAATTCAGCTCAAACAAAAATTGAAATACGGTGAGTTATCTTATTTGTGTGGTATAAAATGTATATTTTAATGTTCTAGGCTTTGAGCACATACTCGTATTTGTTATCTTACATATGGTTGGCATAAATCTATTAATTTTTTAATGCAAAAATATAAAAAAATTTCCTTTTCAGTTTATTGGTTTATGCTTCTTCTTTTTTTATGTTTCCAGAATGAAAAACCTTGTTCGGTCAATAATGTAATTATTTTTTTTTTTCTAAATTTCAGGTTCAGGAAATCTGTTTAGTAACTAGAAAGTTATTACTAATTTTTTTTTTTGAAAGAAAAAAGGAGGAAAGAAAGAGGAGCCTTCATATTTTATTGCAAAAAATTGCGAGTGACATTTATAGACACAAAAAAAATGATAAGTTTATTTTGCGATAACTCTCACCTATGTCTCCTTCAGGGCTTCAACAACTCTCAATCGGGCTTTTCAGGAAGAAAATCTCGCTAGCAGTTTCAGATTCTTTACCCTCTAATTAATAGAATGTCTATTCCCATTGAAGCATCCCTCACTCGATGGCCATCGTTTTTTTATTCCTATTCTCAATTTTCACACCGAACAGATCAGGGCTAATTTATCAAATTCAACCTACTCTAACCATTAACACCTTCGATGGTCAATTTCTGACCCTTTGACAAAGGGCATGTGTTGTCACCTTTGCTTCTTTTCCACAGTGAATCTACCAACTATTTTCTACAGTGAATCTACCGACTACCTCATTCAATGATGATGAACTTGATTTCTCTCACTGCAAATCGTCAAACAATCTAACAGATTTTGAAATCGCGTCTTTGTTGTTGGACCTTAAGCATTGCCGTTGATCGCATGGAGATGGGAGACAACATTTTTTGATGCCATCTGCATGGCAAGAAAATCATGCTTCAATGCTTCACAACTATCATATTGTCATATGCGTATCTAGTTGTCATCTAGAATACGTGGTTAGAGCTCTTGAGCAAGGTGACAATGTGAAATTGTTGGAAAACAATCCCTTAATCACACATCATGCACAGTGGAATAATAAAAATGATTAAGCAAACACTCATAAATTTAATGTGATTCGGTTTTTAGCTAACTTACATTTAAGGATGAGAGAAATTTACTTGAATAAAATATAGATATTACAATAGAGATATACCCTTAGTGCTTATGGTGACTTATGGATTCCCTACACACTATTGTCAACATCAATATTTTACCCTCATACAATTATAAAATTAATAATCGCAAAAGGTTTATCATCTTAGCCCTCTTCAGCCTCCGAACTTCTCCTCTCTTCTGGAACCTCCACATCTTATCTCTTCACCACATTGGTTTTCCTCTCATACTCAAAACTTAACCAGAATATGCCTTTTTATAGGTCACACATAAACCTAAATCACATTAGAATAGGGAAACTAAATCCTAAATAAATAAGAAAAACTAATATCAAATCCTAAACAAAATTGAAATCCTTAACCTCCTTAAATTTGAGCCAATAAACCCAATATAAATGAGTAAGTGTGATCTTTGCGAATGAGTCCTCAATTTGGTTGCAATCATTAATATGAGAGCTTTGCCACAAGAGAGCAGAGCAAACATTGTGCAATTTGGGAGAAACTTTCGCTAGGGGAGTATGAGGATTAAATTAACCAGGTTTGAACTCGGTTACCTTTGGCTAAAGGTGGCTGGTGGGCCGACTTGGACAAGCTTGGGTTAGGATTTGTGGACCCAATCATGGCCTGCCTATAGCTGGGTTGGGCCTGAGTCAAGCCTAACCCGGGCCAGGGCTGGGCTAAAGGTGGGTCCAAGCTGGACCAAGTTATTTTGGTTTTAGAAAAAAAAATGTAAAAAATTGGTTTTAAATGTTATTTGAGTGTATTTTGAATAAACATGTTTTTACTTAAGGAAAACACCATAATCAATGTAAATTTTATTAAAGAAAAAACTAAATAGTATTTACATCATTTAGAATGTGTCTTACACTTAAAAACAATGAAACATTTTAGAAAAAAAAATTGAAAAGCAAAATCTATAATCTATGCTTCACAGTATAATCAGATCAAGTACAATCTAAAAACTAAAATGAAAACTTACAATTTACTGTTGTGTCTCCTCATCGGATGAGACCTCATCATTTGAGCTCTTCATGTCTTACTTCCTTAAAGCACGAAGTGCCCAATCTCAGTTGCAGATAAAAATCTCAACAGCCTCAAGTGTGAGCCTTACTCGTTTTTTCAAGATGACATTTTTTTCTTACACTAAAAACTGCCTCATAGGTGACGGTAGAGAGTACCGTGAAAATCTCTTGCGTAGTTATGGACAAGATTGGAAGTCTTCCGCTCTTGTTCTTCCACCACTCGAGAGTGTCCTCCTCATTGTTCTTGAATAAAAGTCCAAAGGTAGTCATCCCATTCAACTAATCTTGGGTTTGTGGGTCTCGATCATTTCCGGATATATGCCATAAGGTTGAATCATGATGATGAAGACGAGGTGAAATGTCATGCCGATGTTGGTTCAAATACCCTAACCTTATTAGAATGAAACTTAGAGTAGAGTTTATATAACTCTCTCAAATTGTAATCAGTCACAGTAGAAATAGCAAATGCAGAAACTTGATTCTGTTTCATATATGTATGATAGTATGCTTCTAACAATTGGAGACAACCCGTAATTTTTACATTCTGATCTAATGCATGCCTTCTATCCAAATAGGACTAACTCACCTTACTTTTGAAAATTTATGGGTTTTGTCTATGCTGAGTCCAAGTTGAGAGACTGACATATCTGTTTGGGGTAAATTTTAGGGTGGATGGCGTACATTAGCTTATTGCAATTTAATGGTGAATTTGATTGAAACTTTAAAAATATTTAATGTGAGATATGGTGACTATTTGATATTATAAAAATGTATTTTTTTTTTTTTTTACATTGCATTGAAGTCATTGAATTGGATTTGATGATGTAATTATGTGTTCTTTATTTCTTTGAATAATAGCACATTTTTTGGAGAGGTTTCTTAAAAGAAAAAAATACCAAAGTCAACAATTAAAGGTTTGGACAATGTATCATGGTTACTCGTTAAGTATTTCGGATTCCACTACTAATCAAACATAAATATTATTGGCAAACTCTTACTACATAATTTGGGTGTCTAATTATAGATAAATTATATGTGCCATCTATTTGAGTTAAATTATCAATTGATTATTTAAAGAATTTAACTAAGTTATCTACACATTAACATATAAAATTATGTCTCGATTTGGTGCGTTTCACTCAGTTGAGTCAATTCTTTTTAAGTTTCAACAGTTCAAGGGGCAATATACTGTGTGCTCTCTACTTTATATGTGCCCTATATCTACAATTACTTTTATGCCCTCAATTGAATTTCTTAATTACCACCAAATCCTCTCCTTTCTTTCCAAATTCCAACCCTCCATCAGGCCACTTTGACGTAGTAACGTGAACACCTCTTTGCTTCCTTTCTTTCCTCCATTTTCCTGGCCTCTTGCTCTCCTCCAAAGTCTCCTCAAAAGCATAAATCGAGCTTCCAGTTCATGACAATTCCCACCTGCCCCATGTGTTAGATGCCCCCGATTCCCCCGCAGCTGCCGCCACCCTTGCCATTTGTCCCTTCGAGAGACAGGGGCAAGATGGGATGATGGGCAGCTGCAGTGGCGGCGGACAAGGTCGGCAACGGTGGGCAGCGTCTTCCTCGCATTAGCTGCGCTATAGTGTGCACGTAGAAAAGGAAAAATTAAATTTTTTGTGAAACTTCTTTTTTATCTCTCATATTTTTGTTTATTTTTTCAAATGAATCCCTAATGTTTTTAGGTACGCATGTGTACACAAGTGAAAATAATACGTAGTCTTAAAATATATTTACATCAAAATAATGCAAGAACAATTTTGATATTAAAATATAACATGTATGATACATAAAGACAATCGTAGAAATATATGATTATATATGTACAAAAAAACATTTGTTCATACATTATATTCATATGTTAAAGTTTAAACAATTGAAACTTATATAATTGATTGAGAATATCTGTAACATATTTTTTTATCTCATATGTACATATATGTCATATGTTTTGTACGTATTCATCACTTTCTTTATACATTAAATTTCATACATATCTACTATTCGATTTATATATATCTTCTATTTTTGCGGGAAATGAGATTTGATGCATACACATATGATTTTTAATGAGTGGTTGAACCTATACGTACTATTGAATATATCGATAACATTTCTGTTGTCTTATTTATATATATGTTACACATTATATGTATAAATCTCTCACTTTCTTTGTACATTGAATTTGTACTTATTTGGTGTTCAATTTATATGTCTTTCCAAATTTAGGGATGTAAGATTTAATGTATTTACATTTATTTTATGCTATAAAGGATGATATTGAAATATAAATATATATAAATACAAAAGATATGGTGCATATCAAACTTACTTAGTTTGGTGGCAATCTTTTGATATGGTTACTATAAACAAGATCATTTGTGATGTGTTTGCTAGGATTGGGAAGCGACCAATCTCTCTTAGCTTTACCATGGTTGAGCCAATATCAAGGCTGATGATCTTACTTGTATTTTGGTACTTCAAACAAATGAGCCAAAATTTGACCACGAATCATGGTTTGACCATGAATCATAGTTTTAAATCTCATATCATACTAGTCGATACCATTTTGTACCAATTGTACCAATTGAAAAAATGGTACAAGAATGATGTGTTTCATTTTGTTCTTCGTACTGAATTGTGTTGGCTAGTGCTGGACATCTTGGCTAGCTTTTGATATTTTTAAGTAAAATATATAATTATTATGTTTACTTTATCACTTGTACAACAAATTTTTTTTTTTTTATGTTTGAAATAATTTTATATTTTTATTTCTTCTATGCCTTAAAATTATGTTTGTATTTTATAAAATATATTGTTTATGAGTAAAAAAACTCTTAATTAATCTATACACATGTCATATGCATTTCACACTCACACTTTCAATAATTGTTATATATTGTATGTATTCATATATTACATATATAAGAAATGGACTTTCACTGTCAACACACTGGGAATCGGGATTGGAAGCTTCAGTTATTCTCAACAAATTGTTTTTTTTTTTATATGTCGAAATCAAGAGGAACCATGAAATGGAATTGTGGGTCAAGGCTGAGGCAATGATAATTCCAGCCTTAATTCCTTGCAGGATCCCAAATTCGCTAAGGCCATTCATAGCCTTCTTCGTCGTACTGAGTCCCGTAAAGTTTGGAATCGCGATTAGCAGGCCATCAAAAGGCATCAGAAACTGAGGGATTTCTGCCCCTAGCCTTGTTCGTCCATAAACACTGTTCAGCTAAGCCTTAATTTGCCTCACGAATCTCAAATTTTCACGAATTGGTTATGGTTTCTTCATGAAACCTAAACAAATTATGATGTAATTGAGTTTTATGGAACTACTATTGATCTTTGAAAACATGGGGCTATTGACGAAAAACATCTCCACAAAGCCCAACTATCATCAATGACTAATGTCACTTTAACAGTAGTCACAAGTTGAAGCTACGCAATGACAGTAACTGCTGGAGTGGAGATTGAGTTTTGGCCGGCTATAGATGAATCTAAGTTCTCCTTAGCACAATTCTAAAATCTTAAGTCAGATCATTTAATCAAATAATGTCAAAAAGAAAAGTAACGGAGCTAGCGATTTGAGGGGAAGTTTAGTATCCCATAAACGGGACGAAAATGTAGGTTGAACTAGAACGCTTTAGAAGTTCCCCTTTATAAAAATGTTGTGACCATTTTTATAAACTGTTCGTATTATTTTGTAGTTCCTTTGGGTAGGTAAAATACGGAAATTAAAAAAAAAGGTAGAAATACTAGTATGAGTAGCATGGCAGCAATGAATTTTACACTCACTCCCAAGAAGTAGCAGGAGCAGCAAAGTTTTTTTGTCATTGGGAAGTGGGAGATTTGCAGGAACATGGCGATACCACCATGTCATGGGTCATGACTGAGGGAAGGAGAAACAGAGGCTCCCGTGCTCTGCCCTCTTCTCTTCTTTCTGTTCTTCCTCAAATTTCTGAGGTGAACCCAAGGCAGATGACGCATAGATACAAGAATTAGGTCCATTTCACTGTGCAAGCACAGTGATTCGTTTCTTTGTTTAATTTGGATTTTAAATGATTCTTGTTTTTTTGTTGGGGATCTGCAACAGCAAGGTGACCCTACTACTACTAGCTATCATTTGTATTCACTGTTCACTATTGCTCCCTAGGACCATAGCCTTAATGATGAGCACTTAAATTGCTTCATTCACATCATTCGAGCAGCAGCTTCACATGCGTAGCAAGGTCAAGAAAGCAAAAGCCATAACTTTGAAATGTTAATACTAAAGTCTAAAGATGAAAATTTATATAGGTTGGTAGAAGTAGTCAAGCAGAACATATTATTCTTTATGAATTTTATGGATTTTGAGTTAGACAACATTATAAATTACTTGTGGAGAGGACGGGCCAATTTGGGGAGAGTAGAGCTATTAACCCAACCTTTCCACAGCCGATGGATATATTACCCGAATCCGGCCAAACCCATACAACTATAAAAAAATAAATAATAAAATTTTATTTGTCGGGTATATAAAATTTACATCCCTACCCTTTACGGAGTAACATAATTACAAGCAGAATCTAAAGTTTGAATTATAAAAAAGTGTTTTCTTATGCTCTATGATCGACCGAGAAATTAATCGGGGAAGAAATGATTGTTTTTTTCCATCCTCTCTCAGTTCTGCTCCATTCCATCCCATTGTCTTGAATTTCTTGATTCCCATCAATTTGTTTTTTAGACTCTTCTTCTAAGTAGCCACAGGAGCGGTGAGAATTTGTACGCACGCAGATGCCCGTCCTTCATGTCAATCTCTTCGTTTGTAGTGACTTGTGACCCCAAAAATAAAAAATAAAAAAAGACCCAGGAAAAGGCAAAGCAAGTAATACCACATGCAAAACAGGAGTAATTGAACTAACGGTGGGGGAAAATGCCCACACCTTCATTCACATCTTCCTAAACGTCATACCATACACTATACTTGTTATAATAAAAGCATAAAAGTTTGGACCAAGTTGGCTCATATGTTAACGAATTGGTTCTCTAATCTAATAGGTTAGCCGAGTGACTTGTCTGTATCGAGTTTTTCAGAGATCTCAAGTTCAAATAGCTATGCCTATGCCCACATGTTATTGAGGTTTGAATCTTTTGAGGGCTTGAGGAAAAATAAAAATTGATCTGTGGATCAGACTAACCCTAATGAGGGAGGTTTTCCGTTTTGCTTCCCAGTTCTGACAAAGCTAGGGAGACCCATCTGCAGAAAAATAAATTAGGGACCATTTTCTTTGCTTCATCCTTTATTTAAAAGTTTAAAATTTTGAAAAATCCAACTTCAGGACTTCCACTCAGATACCGCTCTGAGGGCTTCTTCCCCGGTCACAGACTCACAGCACAAGAATATGGCCCTTCAATCAACTGTATTGGACCACATCTATGTCTATAACTTAACTTGCACATTCTCAATACATTAATTAATAGACCTTTTCCTATTTCCTATTTTTTTTTTCTTTTTGGTGTGTGTGTATGAGGGTGGGGGCTAATCGGCAACTACTAATATACGATTGTTCTTTAAGTTTGAATAGTTAACCGATTCTTCTTCTTGAGAGTGGAGTTTTCCTCCAAAATACTAACAACTTGGGCCGGGTGGTCCCTGGCTCTACAAAGTCCGTACTTAGATTCATTTCAGATTCAGGCCTACTGAGGATTCCAATATTCAACTCATCATCCACCCCCAACTAGCAATACATCTCCCCATTTCCTCTCGCATGACTTATAACATAATCCTGTGTAGAAGCGAATAATAATAAAAACATAAACTAAAGTTTTAACATTTACTCCAAGAAGAAAAAAGGGGAAACTTTGTCTCTGTTTTTGCCATTCTGGTTAGCCTATCTATCTATGCCTGCCTTTTCATCTTCTCTGCAAAGCAGAAGTGTGGAGGAAAGATGGATTTGTAGAAGCTTCATCTCCATCAGATTCAGAGGGCATTGATAGATCTTAATAAATGGTAAATTATATAATTGGCCTGACCCATGCCCTACCACTTCTCCTGTGCACCTCTCTGACCACCTTCCTGATTCTTCGTTTCACCATCATCTCCACCCTTAAATGCATTACGGGTAGGCCACCAAATCAGAGTACTGGATCTAACTCTACCCTCTTTCAACCATCGAATCATTCAACAGGTAGGTGAATTTTCCAGATTATCGTATGTAAGATGATAGTGAGAGCTCTGGATAACCGGACTAGCCTGCAATGGACTATATATCCCAGTATGTTTAGAAACTCTAAAACTCTTAACACCTCCTGGTACTGATAGTACCCATAGAAAATACAAAAAAAAAAAAAAAAAAAAGAAGAAAGAATAGTCAACCAAACTAATGCACCCCATTAATATCCAATTTACAGAGCAGTCAATGTTACTGGTAGCAATCATACCAACATTACCAGGCATTTGATTAGCTCACGACAGGGAAAATAATACTATGGACCAATGTTGAGCAGTTCTCAACTAAAAAATTTTGAATTTTAAATGATCAAGAGCTCCCCTATTCCCGAATGAAAGAATGAATCAGTCAACCAAGTCTTGCAGGGTACGTGAACAAGTAAATTGCAACCATCCAAGAGATGACAGCATGTGAAGCAAAACCAGAAGGAACAACCTACAGGGCAGGACCACACTCACTCATACGGTTTGGTCTGCTGTAACATACGGAATGGAGGGATCTCATGATTTCGTACAACCTCTAGGTAAATTTCTCAGATGTTGGTAGTACTGCCAGTCTGCTAGTCCTTGTAGAGTTAGGTGCTTCATCATCACAAGTAACAAACATGAAAGAGTGTTGGATAAATTTCCATTGCATTAGAATAACTAAACCAGACCAAATTAGTAACTGAGGAATGCATAGCATAAGGCACATGTAGCTAGGTAGAGGCAAGAGCCAGTGCATCAGCAGATCACATCAAAATGTTTGGTTGGGATATGATGATGGATAGTAATAGAGTGTGTGAGCAGATTACAAGAGAGAGCACCTTTTGTCAACAATAATTTACGTGCAGCTACTTAGGAGGATGGATAAAACTTAAGAGGGAGTGAAGTCATTTCTATTTGTTCTAGCATGGGAAGGCTGGAAGCATGAGGACATGCAGCCTAAAGAAATGCTAAACATACTACTCTCTTGCCCAGTAAATGTTGGGACGATCTTGTTTCTCGTAGACATTGGGTTTTTCTGCTACATCAGCATATCAGTGTCATTCTCATCCACTGAAAACAAAATTCAAGAAGTCAGCATTTTGTGGATGAAGCAGAAGAAGGAAGTGAAATATGTTTGGTTATATCAAGTGAATCCATCACTTGATGCAGAAATATCGTTTGTGTTTTTCCTTCCTTCTGAGCTGTGATGCATACTATTTTATGTCGGAATTTGTTGTTCTGTAATTGCGTTTTACCAATCAGCTTCATCACCAACCTGATAAATCATGAAAAAGAAAGGTGAGAGAAATCAGACATAAAGAATCATTTCAAAGAAATAGATGAGAAGGGCGGTGGAAGATCTCAGTGTAGTCCATGGACCAGATCTCAGGTTACGGACAACAATTTCAGGTTCCTGCAAAACTAGGTGGCAGTTTTTTCAGATCATTTCTCATTTATGTGTCTCGAGTATCTACAATATACAAATAACTTGTAGAAGTAATTGGCTTTACTGGTAATTACAGACCGTCAACAAGAGTTTTGCAAGCAACCAAAATAGTCCACATTCCTTAATCCCAACTTGTACAAGCAAAGCATTTGAATAAGATATGACATAATTAAGTCACAAGTATTGGCGATTGTTTGGTGGCAAATGGCAGTGGCCATCCTCCACTTATTTTTGGACATTATAAGTCTTCACCGTTCAATGCCACAAGAATGCTAAATATATCATTATAATCAGAATACTCTTATTTGTGCCACTAACACCCAATAGAATGCTAAAGATATGCTCAAACCACAGTTCATCAAAAAGCATGCAACTTAAAGGACCATTCTGTTCAAATACACCGGCAATATTAAGAATAATGAGATGGGAATACACCTCAAATATCTCCAGATCACAAGTTAATCAGCTTAGGAGTTGGGATCCAGTCACCCCACTAACAAATGCGTCACCAGATCCACTGGCATCAACCGGTTTAACATTCACAGCAGGAACCCTGCCCTTGAATTCCTGTCTGCAGACCTTTGCTCAATTCATTTCCTTTTATTATTACTCCAAAAGTTCCATTCATGAATCAGTTCATATTGTCCACCAATCAATAATTTCAATCTTAGTGCAAACCATATTGTATTAAGCTTTTACACTTGGATTAGTAGAGCTATATAAAAGAATCAGCTTCATTACTTAAAGAAAACTCAACTAACTGATTTTACTGGCTCTGCAGGAGCAACAAACCAGCTAAACAGGAGGAGAAGAGTCATACCTTTATAATATCTACAAACCTTTGAACCTTCAGTTTCAGTTACAACCGAAAGTTCAACACTCGGATGAAAAGCCTTCTCCAGCTCCGACCAACCACCTTTTGGATCTTGATCTCCAGTTGAAGAATGTGATTTCCTCATTGCTAATCTGATCTTACAGACAAGAAAAATAAATAAATGTAATAGCACAAGATTGTAATTCCTTATCCTTTTATTGTAGTAGACAAAAATTTAATATGTGAACCGTCAATTCAGATTCAAATCTGAAATACATACCATAATAATACCTGCGAGAGAGTGAATTCCCCAGCAACCTCCAAAGAAGGCCACAATGGCAATCTTAAATTTGGATCATAGGATAATATTGAAACAAGATTTTGTGGCAGAGTTCATTACTGCAAGCTGAGATCATCTGGATGGTTCAGCAATGAAACGAATTTAACCACAGTGGAAGATTGTTTGTGCCTGTCATCAACACAATTTGAACATTAAAGTGCTCTAAGGAATAAGAAGTTATCATCACTTCTACGGAGGTAAAACAAGACGCCACTTTTGCCATCAGCTATGAGAGTACCCAATGCAGGGATAGTTCTTGAAACGGTGAAATCCCATTCCTGAAGTGTTGACAATGTTCTGCTTAAATATCCCAGCAAGCGTGTAGCCAAACTCATCATCTGCTCCTGAATATAAAACCTGAGAAATTTGGAATTAGAGAGGAATCCAAGGAAAATATATTCTACTTAACTTGTCCTAGAAGCAACTTTTCAATGCTTGGTGTGCTTATAGAACATGTTCTGCAGCATAGGCACTGGGCTATTTTGTTACGACCAGCAAACAGGCTGTTTTTCTCTGTACTTTCAAGGTCACTGTGCAATGGAGCTAGTCAACCTATGGTCCAAGAAAGATTAAGGTTTGAGCGGTCATGTTCACCTTGCCCATGAAAGCCGACGAACCTGCTCATGTTGATATGCCGACAGCCACATTAGCAGGACCAGGATGAGGAGCCTTATAGAAAGCAAGTGCATCAAGCAACCGAAACTCCTCCAACAAGTCGATCACCAGGAACATTGTGTTACGGGACAATCACAGTAATAGGTTCCCCTACATGTATGCAGTTCCACATGGCACCAATGCCTTGTACAGTTGACAATTCAAAGTCCAGAAACTACTGTAAACTGACATGCTACTGCTAGGCCACCAGAGTTTTTCCAAAACATGAAGAGGCTTCATTAAGAGTTACAAGTAGCTTGTTTGTTACCATGGGAACTCCAATTTTAAGGAGCAAGAAAACGAATTCTAGATGCAGTTTGGTTATATGTACTTAACTGCATTATTTGGAATCACACTGGTACCGTTCTTGTTCTCTTTTTCCATTTAAGCAGGCATCGTAGATTCAAATGTTGTTGAAGTTCTTGCCATTCGCGAACCTGTTAAGCTCCTGTCCTCTAACGCTCACATGAGGAATTATAAAACATGGATGAAAAGCAATTCTACCAACGCAACGCAGTTTCTTGGGTCTTAAATTCAGATACAAGGCCTTGGAGGTTATCACACTACTTTGCCGATATTGGTTCTTTCTTGTCCTTGTGTTCTGATTGCCAGCTGATTCATATTCTAAGAGAAAAGTATGATGATGCTGATGATAACTTTTACACAATATATTAAATTTTACGCAAAAATTAAAAGAACGAACAAATTGAGAATAATCATTTTTCAAAAAAATTGATAACAACCATTAAAAAAAGAGCCGAAATCATATTTGGAAGGGGATGAGCAACGGATACTAGCTATGGCAGTTTATGGGTGGTTGATTTGGTTTGACATGAATAAGGTTGTGCCCGCTTAATTCAGCCAAAGTCCAGGGAAGGCGATCGAGCATGCACAGAAACGAAGCCGCAACGCTGACCTGCTGGTGTTTGCAAAATAAATGGATCGGTCGGCGAAGAAAGGAAGTGTTGGGGTAGCCTGCCGTGATGATCAGCGTGAGGTCCGATTTGCGGTGGCAGACGGAATGTCTTACGTGGTCGGTGATGCTCTTTAGATGGAAGCGTTGGCGATCCTATTAGGTTGAAGGAACCACGTCGTCCTGGTTTATTGTCAATTATAGTTGAATGAGATTCGTGGATTTTAATTCAGAATTGTCCCTTCAATCTTTCATTTTGGGGCTACAATAGATGAAGCTTGTGTCTTAGCTCTTTTTAGTCTTATTCTTTCTGTTTATTAGGCATTATGGAAATGGGATGGCTCTCACCCAAGCTAAAAGGGGCCCTTAGTTCTTAGCTAGAGTGTCGTGGGCAAATCCCCTTCGAGACTGGTTATCCATTGCTTTCGGTTTGATTAAAACATTCTAGATCCTTTTGTCAAAACAAAAAAGAAAAGTCGAATGATACCCATTTATCCTCAAATTTTGTGACCGGTTGCACTTCAATCCTTCAATCTCAAAATATGTACCCAAGACAGAGAGTTAATAAAGTCACAGACTACTTGAATAGTTGAATTAGAGGTGTTCAAAGATGTGGGTTGGGCCCGGCCCAACCGAGTCAAACTGTCATGGGATAGAAGTATATAAAAAAACCTTTTTAACTTTAACTTCAATCTCACCTGTAAGTGTACAGTGTCAATTGTAGCAACGGCGAGTCAAGTGTCGATCCCATTGAGAATTGTATGGTAAAAAATTCTATTAAATACCAAAGTACGGTGATCTCACTTTAGCTAGAGGAAACAAACTAAGGAAACAAGGAATAAAATGTTAAATTACCAAAATTGTGGGTCACCTAACCACTAAACCAAACAAACATCACAACCATCCTAAACACATATTTACATGGTTTCCAAGAAGTGTTATCCAAATGAGTTGCTACATAGACATAACTTTGATTCAAGTTTCTACCTAACCCAAATCATACTTCATAATAGTTGTAGGCCAAAAAATTCTAAAGTATCAACTTTCCTCTCCAAAGGAAGAGCCGATTATCTCCTTAGAACCCTGTTAGATATCCCTATCTTATTCGGTTATCCTAGGAAGCTCAAGTCCTCCTCTAAGATTTCATAGGAACAATGATTCTCTCAAATCTACCATTACCTATGCTTCATTAGCCCCCTTCAAGCCTTGGAAAACTCTCCTGAGTGATTCCTAACTCTAACAAATTGTTCAATACAAGTGGCCACCAAATGAAGAACACATTCAAACACAAGCTAAAAAAGCCAATAAATCATGGAAATAATCAATTGGCTATGTATCAACAAGCATAAAATCATCTCAAATGGTTTACAACATTCATAAAAATAACAAATTTACACATACTTACAAGAATCTTAAACTAAAGAAATAGAAGAGTTAGGGTTAGGAGAACCAAATTTAAGTATAAATCTCTATTGTAGAAGAGCTCCCACTCCAATATAAGCAAAAATCTCTTTGAAATTAGCTTCCTAGTCCCATACTCCATGAAAACCGTAAGAAAACTAGCCAAAAAATAAGTTTGAAGGGTTTGGGGGCGATCTATTTGCATAGCTGTTGGCTAAGAATTTTTATAACTAGAGCAAGTCTTGGCATTGCGGCATTAGGACTCAACAACATCGAGATCCTTTAGTATTTTGACTATAACTTTGTACACATGTATCATATTAAGACGATTCAAGAACCCACATAAAGCTAAGAGGAAGGGTTACAAATTTTATTCTTTATCTCAAGCCTGAAGTTGCCAAGAAGAGATCTAAAAATAGATTGCAAGTTACTTTTCTTCTTGTTCAATTGCCTTTACCTCTAAACACATAAGAATAACACTAGAAGGACCCTAACTCTAACAATTATTGTCATGAAATACATCAAATGAGGATGAAACAATAGACATATCATGAATTTAATACAAACCAGGTACGGCTTAGCCTAAGCCCGACGGTCCCAAATCGGGCTTATTCGAGCCTAATGGTAAAATTCAAACAGTTTCAATGGTCAGCCATGAAAATTTAAATAAAAATGGGGAAATTACATCCTAGCTTCCCCCCCCCCCCTAAACAGTTTGCAAAACTTTTTTGACCCCCAGATTTCCATTTTTACCCCTTTCCCCACAACTATATTTGGAAGGATTTTTCGTCCAAAAAAATGACACTCTCTTATAAACAGAGAGGCCATTTGTAACTTTTCCGCACACCAATCTCAACAACCTCTTCTCCTCATCTACTACATTCTGTCATATTTTCTTCAAGCTCTTAACCTTATTTTCTTAATTTTTCCTTAATCACTGCCTAATTTCTTCATCATCTCAATTTATTCCTCATAAATGACATTTAAGGGAAAGGGAAATGCCTTCAGCTCTTCATCCTACACCACTTGATTAAGTTCTTTTTTCATTCCATTCCCCAATCGCACGAGCTGTAGGGCCCACATTGAAACTATTGATGACGACGAACAATTCAACATGGCTTAATACAACTTGGAGATCGACAATCAACCTTTCAACGATGATATCGTAGAGGTCGAGGCCACACCGGGGAGAATATTAGCATAGGAGATGGCAGCTAACCGACCCTGACAAGCCAACACGCTGAAGTTAAAACATAAGGTAAATTGTCAAGGCTTACTGCATGGGTTTGGGAGCATTTTGACCAAGTTTTCGAGAAAAATGATGATGGGAATGATGCGGGGTTTGCAAAATGTAAACATTGTAAAACGAAGTTAGCGCATAAGAATAACTATGGCATAGGAACTCTTAAACGACATGTGGAATTTGAATATCCAAATCTTTGTCTGGATGTAGCTGCTAATACTGAAGGACAAACACAACTAGGGAGCATTGTCGATGGATTAGGTATTTTTATATTTAACCAACAAAATTATAGACAAGGAATGGTAGAATAGATGATGTTGACTGAGAAACCATTTAGATAAGCTAACAATAGACATATGAAAAATTGGATTAAATCACAATTAAACTCGGCTTTTAAAAGGACATCTAGGAGTATTGCTAGGAGGGAGTCATTCAAAATATATGAAGCTGGTAAATAAAACTTGCAAGTATATTTTTTTTGCACTTAATCATTGTGTTTCATTCATTAGTGACATGTAGACTTCACCACTATGACAATGTTATTATTGTATCACTGCATAGTAGATTAATGACAATTAGAACGTTCAAAAGCATATTATTTCATTTAAATGAATGGAGGTTAATCATACTGGTTGAAACATTTTTTAAGTTATTTTTAAAACTTTTAAAGAGTTTTATTGTCATGATAAGGTTTTTAACATTTTATTTGACAATGCATCTAACAACGATCTCACAGCTGAGACATTGAAAGAATTATTGGATCCTATCAAGAATGCCCCATTTTTTCATATTAGATGTTTTTGTCATATTTTAAGCTTGTCTATCCAAAAAGGGCTTTATGTTTTAAGTATTGAAATTACTTATATTCGGCGGGCAATCCATTATTTGAAGTCAAAGTCCAAAATGGACAAAGAGTTTAAAGTGTATTGTCTTGAAAATGGGCTCAAATTTAGCTAGAAATGTTTTAAACTTGATTTTCCCACCCGATAAAACTCAAAGTACGAAACGTTGATGGATGCACTTCCATTTGCTGCACACATGACATGTTTTATATATGTGAAAAAAAAGAAAATGAATTTAAAACAAGAGCTATAAGATAAACTATCAATAGTAGTCGTTGTGCTACGGTATTTTTATGAAGTAACTTTTTTTTTTTGTTCTAGTGTATACTATCCCATTGTACATAAGGTTTTAACATATTTGGTGAATATTGCATAGGTTTTCAAACAATACAAAGAAGATGAGTTTTTTAAAGACATGATAAAGGCTATGCAAGAGAAATAAATTTTGTATTTCACTGATATACCCCTCATTTATTTACTTGCAGTTGCACTTGACTTGAGTTTTAGAATCACGGGCACACAACAACTCCTCAAGATGTACTATTGTTAGAATCACTGGCACACAACAACATCATTCAACCTAGCCGAATAACTCTTCAAACAGCTCAAGTTTGCATCCTCTGGCCTTAGTAAAGTCAACGCATACCTCAAGTTGGTATAGGAGAATAGTGAGACCGACATTTTGGAATGGTGGAAAGTGAAAAACAACAAATTTTCAATACTTTCCATTATTGTCAAGGAAGTTCTGGCTGTTCCTGTCTCAATCATTGCATTCGAGTTGGCTTTCAGCGTAGGAAAACAAGTTATTTCGGAGAGACGAGCAAGGTTGTCATTGGATGTAGTTAAGGTTTGTATCTACAAGACTACAACCATGATTAAGGACTTGCTGTATTATGAATGCAAGACCTCAAGAGTTCAAATGATGAGGACCCGGATAAGGTATACACATAGATCTTAAGTTTGCCCTTTATCTTTATAGTTTATATTTGATTTGATTATGTTGTTAAGTACAGGTCCTAGGCTCCCTTTTAAGTTCATTTTTTTGGAACATTTTACCATTGACTGATGTAAGGCCGATTCCAATTAATGTAAGTGTCATTTGACTTTTAAATTAGTAAAATTTGTACTGACGGTGTGGTGTTTTATTATTAAAACACTTAGTTTTGCAAATATTTTTTAAAAACCAAAATTTTAAAAAATTAATAAATAAATATTAAAAAAAGGCTAGCCTAGGCCCGACACGCCTATACTTAGGCCTTGCCCAATCCGCGTCAACCCAGGCCTAAGCCAGGCCGAATTGAGCCGGCCCAATGAACACCTCTAACTTGAATGCAATATTGTGGCCTTTTGTATTTTATTTCTATAACGAGGTCAATGGAATGTCCATAATGGAAATCACACACAAGGCTGAAACTAAACCGAACCAAATCAAGTTTGAGTTAAGTCAAGTTTCGTTTAAAATAAGAATCAAGCATGCTACTTTGTTCAAGTTTAGATTAAAAAACTTATAAACAAATCATGAAAGAACTTTAAATTGAATTGAGTTCAAACAATTTGCTAAAAAACAAGCAAAAATATTATGTAAGTCTAAAACCAAGTTGAGCCAAGCCAAGAGATTCATGAGCTAAATTCAAGCTAAATGCAAGCTAAATTGAGCATCAAGTTTGAAAATTCATTTAAACTTGAATTGCAAATTATATTAACGAATAAAAAATAAACTCTAAACCAAGTCAAATAATTCTTCCACTTTTCTTTTTACTAAAACTGTTTTTCTCTTACATTCTAAAAGTTTTCTACTTATTTACCTTTTAATCAAATAACAGAAGAGAAGCGAGCTTAGGGTTGTAAACAGACAAAATGTTTGATGAATTATTCCTACACAATCCGTTGGAAGTCCACTTATGTTCGTTATTTAGTTAAAATAATTATTTAAACAAACAAATATAAACAAAGATGTTGTTCTTTTGTTTATGTTCATGATAGTTTGATTAATTTTCATTTATTTATTCATTTATTCATTTATATGTTTATTCCTACATACTCCATCCCCATATGACCCCCTTTTAATATATCTAATATTTTGCTATTGTTCGTTCATTCTTTTATTTTTTTATGTTCATTTTTTTCGTTTGCAGATGCATTTATTCATATTATTTGTAAACATGTTCACTTAACAGTGTTAATAAATGCATTTCTTTATTCAGTTCAGTGGTTCACAAGAAATGTTAATATTGACAAACAAACACGAATATAGTTTATTTGTAAATGAACAAACATAAACAACAAAAAAAAATTATTTGTGTTTATGTTCTTGTTCATTTAAAGTTAAATAAATATACACAAATAAGGTAGCTTGTATTCATTCGGTTTGTTTACAACCATAAGCTAACAAAGTTCGTTTCTCATTAGTATGTAAGGAAAATTACAAAAACCTCATGATTTGGCCTAACCCACACTTTGCCCTTCTTCCTTTTTAAAACAGGCACTCTATCCTTTACTCCTTTATACAGTTTGGTATGAGTTTCTGAAAATCTAATTTAAACTATCTAGTGATGATGTTTTAGTAACTTAAAGCTGTCTGATACTCCCTCCGTCCTATAATAATTGAAACATTTTTTTTGATACGAAAATTAAGGTGTATGTAATTTATGTTATTTTTTAAATTTTTCCCATGAAACTAGAATTATAAAAAAATTCTTTTTGGATTTTGTGTAGAGAGAGTTTAAATAATGATTCAAAAAAAAAGATTTTTTTTTATTTTGTGCAGTGAAAGTTTAAATGAAGATTAATAAAAGATTCTTTATCAGGTTTTATGTAGTAAGAGTTTAAATATAGATAATAAGGTAAATTAGAAGTTAAAAACTTTTTAAAAAGGAAAATATTTCATTTTTTTAAGACAGTGAGAAAAGAAATATGTTTCATTCCTTTTAGGAGAGAGGGAGTGTTTTTCAGAGTTAATTGACATTTAAAAATATTATTATTTTACATTTATTAAGGAGAAAAATTGATATTTTAAAAATATCTATTAATTGTAAAAATATTTTAAAAAAATGAAATTACTAAATAGTGATTATTATACAATTTAAATTGAGGTTTCAAAAGTTATAGTTGGATAATATAAAAAAAATAGAGTATAAAGTGCAAGTTTTCTAAAATATTGGAGTAAGCTGTAAGTTAGGCACATCATAAGAAGATTTTTGTAAATTTTCCTCCTTTGGAACTTTTTAGAAAATAGAGAGAGAGAGAGAGAGAAATTTGTTTTTAGGGCCAACTGCACCTTGTGTTTTGGTCCATTCAAGGACAGCGCTAGGGCATAACGGTGGTTCAAATGAATAAAATATCCAAATACATAGTAAATATTGGTAGACATCCTCCAGGTTTTAAGAAACATGCAAAATAGCCCTTACGCTACAAAAATTCTCATATGTACCATTAATACTCTCATTAAATGGTTCCGATTATCCAAGAAAAATGTTAAGATTTCGACATATGGGGTAGAAGCATAAGTAACTAGCATGGAACCAAAGAAGAAAGTACTCCGCAATAACCATTTTTATTTAACGAGAAAAAGGGGAAAAAAACAAAAAAAGAGAACTGTGCACGTTGAACTTGATATAATTGTCGTATAACTATAAGCCGCATCGAGTCATTGAGCTATCAGTCAGCCTTTAGGCAAAGAGATAAGCATATCTCTCTCTCACTTCACTTCTCTCTCTCTCTCTCTCTCTCCCCTTCGATCGCTTGCTCGCCCTGTATCTCGTGGCGAAGTCTCTGTAGCTTCATATCAGCATCCATCTCCCCTCCTCCTTCTTCTGAGTGATGGGCGCGTGCTGCCGCTGTTCCCACACATCCCACATCACCGAAATCATCATCACCAGCTTTTTCCGCCACAAGATCTAAGAAGTCCGCCGATCAAGATTCTCGGGCGTGGGCCTTCCGGTCCTCTCCTCTGACCGCCACGATGATTGCTTCTTGAAATTTCGTTGACTCGTAAGATCGAACACATGGCAGGCGCCAGGACCTTCCCTAGCTCTGGCGGTGGCTGTAGCACATCTCTTCTGCTCCAAACTCAACCGGATTCTTTCGCTTCCCAGCCTGCCGATCCCCTTTTCCTATCTGGGTCTTCTTCTTCTTCTTTGCCTCCTTCGTTTCTCGGTAATCTTTTCTATCTTTTTTTTTTTTCCTGTGAATTTTCTCTTGCTGGATTTGGGTTAGTTCTTGATTGATGTGAAAAAGACTTCTGCTTGAACTTCTTCTATTTGATCGCTGCTTGCCCTTTTATGCTAGTACAATCATTAGTTAATCATAATCCCGAAAAAGTGAAATTTACGACAATAAGAAACCCAAGTTCCGATTCTCATCAAATTTTCATTGCCTTTCCCCGGATTTCCCAAAATTTGTGTTTACTTGTTCTACTACCTACCTTTTTTGTGCTGGTTTATATATTGTCTTTTGATTTTGTCGGACTTCTATGGTTCACAAGGTTCAAGAGCCATGGTGAGCTTTGAACATGTCCAATCCAAAAACAGAGCAAACAAGTCGGTCTTTCGCCCTTTCGATTACGAAGACAACGGAGACGAGGACTTGGATGAGTATTTCCACCAACCGGAGAAGAAGAGGCGGCTGAGCCCTCATCAGGTCCAGTTTCTGGAGAAAAGCTTCGAAGTCGACAACAAGCTGGAGCCGGAAAGGAAAATCCAACTGGCCAAGGAGCTAGACCTGCAGCCGCGCCAGGTCGCTATATGGTTCCAGAACCGCCGCGCCCGGTGGAAGACGAAGCAGCTGGAGCAGGACTACGATGCGCTGCAGACTACCTACAACACCCTCAAGGCCGACTATGAAAAGCTCCTTCAGGAAAAAGACATGCTTGAAGCCGAGGTAATTTGTGTCACTTGAACTGACTGGAAGTGGAGAAAGTTGGAGCTTGAAGCTTAATTCTTTCGTTCCCTGTGTAGGTTCATCAAATTACAGAGAAGTTGCATCATCACCACAAAGATAACGAAAATGGGAGCTCAGAAGTGTCACCCCAAAAGCCTGCAGGTGTTGTCGCAGAATCAGCATCTGAGGGAGAAGTGTCCAAGGCTGCTTCATTTGTAGTTTGTAAGCAGGAAGACATTTGTTCATCAAAGAGTGACATGTTGGATTCGGACAGCCCGCATTACACCGATGGGGTTCACTCTTCGCTGTTGGATAAGGGTGAAGCATCCTATGCGTTTGAGCCAGAGCAATCCGAGTTATCTCAGGACGAGGAAGACAACTTGAGCAGGAACTTCTTGCAGCCACCATACATCTTTCCTAAGCTCGAATGTGGGGATTACTCCGATCCGGCAGCGGATTCGAGTAATTCTATACACCAGGTTGAAGAGCAACCCTTCTGGTCCTGGGCTTTCTAGCTTAATAGTATATTCTGTAGCCAGGTCTTGTGTTGTTGTTATTAGCATTGTTGTAATGGTGAACATAAATAAGTTGTCAGGTGAATCAATGGCGAGTTGGGGTACCCTTTGGACTTTTCATTTGTGTTTTAGTCGCCACTTGGAAAGGGTCTTCGATCTGTTGTTCACTTCCTTCCCATTCTCTTGTAAATTGCTCTTTGTTGGAGTTGTGATGATCTTCATCACCTGGATGTGAAAGATCAACATCATCAGTTTGTTTGACCAGCACCTAAACGTGAGCAAGTAGTAGTAGATTATCCTAAACGCCGAAGTTAAGCGTTGAAATTCAGTAGGTTACTTGGTTGATTAAAAAACAACAAAGACGCTTTGTTTCCCATCATCATTAAGAAGAGGGATAAATTGTGACCAGGGACCCTAACTTTTAATCATTACTTTACATTTTGGTCCCGACCCAGAACTTGTGTCGTTTAGTGTTCACTCTTCGCCCTTCAGGAAAAAGAGATCTCCTTCTTGGTCGATGTTTTACCAATTCTTTCCTAGCTTTCAGAAAGTACCATGTTAGAATTAGTGGCACACAGCTGCAGTAATTGACATGACGAAGGGTGATGCGTGTTACTGTAGTTGTCGATGGTCATCGGTTGCTGGAAAAGCCATTGTTCTTTTTTTATGGTTTCTGGCGCCTAATCAAAGACCGTGCTTATTTTTTTCAAACTAGTCACACCTCTGAAAATTTGTTTAAGGAGTAAATTTTATGAATGGTAACTAAGCTTTAGTCATTATTATTTTTTAATCCTTAACCTATTGAATGTTCTGTTTTAGTCCTAAATTTATTAAAAATGTTTCATTTTAATCTTAAATCTATTGAAAATGTTCATTTTGGTCTCAATTTAATGAAATTTATCAAATCAAAATATTTGTTTGATAACAACTTTTGGGATCATAATTTATACTATCTGGTAACTGTCTTATAATAAATTTAATCTGTATAATAATTTTTTTACACTTAATAAAAAATTAAAGTCACCTTTTTTTTCTCTTTGGAAATTGACCTTATTTCATTCAAAAAGAAAAAATGACTAATTTAAATTGTTTATCTATTGTTAAAAAATATTAAACTATTTAAATTTACTAGAAGACAGTTACTGAATATTTAAATTAGAATTTTAAAAGTTTCTGTTAGATAATTATTCTGAGTTAATGAAGTTCATTTAGTAAGGGACTAAAATGAAATAATTTTAGTAAGTTTATAACCAAAACAAAATATTCAATAGGTTATGGACTAAAAGGAAATAATAACTAAAGGTTAGGGACCATTAATACAATTTACTCATTGCCCTGCTAAGTTTCGGTAAAATTATACTTATTACTGTGTGTTTTTTATAAAATTTGTAACTTAATTCTGTAAGCTTTAAAGTTTACAATTATATATTATCTATTGCCCACAATAACCCTTTTTCTCTTTCTTTTCCTTTTGGGCTCTGCCATTGGGAAAACCATTTGGGCAAAAAGGTGTCTTTTTATTAAAACTTCGAATTTTTATGCTAACTTTTTCCGAGTCCAATTACGTACACTTTGATCTAAATAGTGGATTAGGTTTTGAGCAAACCAAAAAATCCCAGCGCAGCGTTGGGGTCCTTGAGGAATCGTTTTTGTCTCACTTTATTACGACATTTTCAAGTCTCCATTGCCTTCAGGTATGGACGACTTTTAGATATGCTAAAACTATGGGAAATGCAATGCAATAAAGTAATGAAATATTTTTAGTGAAGTGTTTATTTAAAGTTTAAGATTTGTAATTACTATTAGAATAAGGTTTAATTTTCCATTCTTCATTAGCCTCGTCCCCAATAAAAACCAACACAGGAGCACTATTTAAAAACTATTACAAGATTCCATCCATCATTTACATCCAAATTTATACGTTTATGTGTCATTTAAAAAAAAACAAGGTGTATACACGTTGTAGACATTATTTGAATTAAAATATGAGCAAAATTCTTTTATCGATTTGTTTGTGTTCTTTTAAGACATATTGTTTCACAAATCTGTGTGTTCTTTTATGCATTATTATTTGTTCTTTTTGAGCTCTTGTGTATTCTCATTGATGTTTGTTATGTTCTTATCTTTTCTATTGTTTTATGGTAAAACAATACCTGCTATTTTGTTCTAAAGAATCTGAGCTAATTATTACTTATTATTTGTCTAACATATTTTTATTTGTGAAAAAAATGTATGCACTTTTTAAAAAAGAATATATATTTAGTGCAAAAGAACATATTCAATGTTCTATTTATTTTTACACTATCGGTTCTCATGCTTATTTGTTTTTTTTTTTCAGTTTCTCTATGTTTTTTTATGTATTGTTGTTTATTTTTTTTTTTCATTTCCTATATTTTATTTTGTTCTTTTTCTTTTTAAATTTTTATATATTCTTTTATACATTATTGTTTATTATTTTTTAATTTCTATATGTTCTCTTTAATATCTGATTTGTTCTCATGTTTTCATTATTTGGAGGAAAAAAGAACAGAAAAATGAGAAAAGGAATGATTTGCAAAACTGGAAAAAGAAAGGCAAAGAAACGCAAAAAACAAATAGGGAACGAAACAAAAATGAAATAAGCAAACAGGAAATGACAGAGAAAACAAAGGAAACAAATAGGAAATGGAAGAAAAAAATGAAGGAAGAGCTAATGGACGATGAAAATAGAACCCTTCCCCACCCACGCTCCCTCAGCCCCTCTGGCCACTCCTAATCGGCTAATCTCAGAGAGTTGTTTCAAACAAACAAAGCTTAAACAATAATGCGTTTTCGGAAAGTACACACGAGATTTTTCGTGAAAAATATATAATCAGAAATAATGATGTTATGTGTTTCATTTTACCAGGAATAAATGATTAACTAGCCGTTTAGTCCTCATAGTTTTCCTTTATTGTTTGTAACCTATGAAATATGAATTAAAGTGTGAATTAAAGGGATTAACGGGCCAAAACGACTACTGGTTTTATGGGCTCCAATTAATATAATATTATATATATGTATGTATGTATATGGTAAAGAAATATATGAGTGGGGTTTTATTTCACAACAATGTATATGAGTGCGGAGTTATAACAAAGTAGTTTGGATATTTTATTCTAAGAGTGGCGTTACCGAAACCGATGCATTGGTATGACATAAAGAGTTCAAAAGATAGTGTATAGCCATATGACTCAACATAATTTATTCTTGATGTATATGTGATATTCTTCTAGTTTTCTACCTATTTTACTCTACAATATTTATTGATATTGTAGTGAAGAATAGTTAATTTTTCATGCTGATGATGAGATACAAAAACTGGTTCAAATTTTATGTTTTGATACTTTTAGATTTTCAAAAACTTTACGGTGTAAGAACAATAAACATATACACACACATAATAAAACATAGTTTTTAAAAGGTTAAAAAGTACAAGTTTCATCGTTAACTTACGGATAGTTCCAACATGTTAAAGATGGTACTAATCCTATTAAATTTTCTTTGATTAAATAAACTTTTATTATTTAAAATATTCAATATAAATATATTAAAAGATCATAGGCCAATTTATTTTAAATTAAATTTAATACATGGTTGTGCATTATTCTTATATATAGTGATTATTTACTTAAATTATTGAAACAATATATGAAGCCTAAAAAGGAAGTCTAAAATGTTTTTGTAAAACGAAGGTAAATCTTAGTAATTTGTCTTCTTTTTTTTTTTATTTGAATCAGTTAACAAATTAATTAGAAAATAATTTATTTTTAAAAAAATTATTAAATTATCTTTGGACTTCTTAATATTTAAGATTTCAATAAATTAGCAATTTAGATAAATAACTAATATATATTAAAATTAAATTGAAATGAATTGGCCCTTTATTTTTGGAAAGAAAATCAATTGAAATTATTCATTGTTTGCTAAACAATTATAGATAGGCTAAACATGTCTCAATGAAATTACCAAGTAGTTAAAATTTAAATTCTGAAAATTAATCCCTGATCATGTAATAAAGATAGAGGTGTAAGTGTAGATTTACAAATCTAAGGATGACTGCGAGTTTGCAATTTTAGTTACTAATTTAAGTGGTTAAGTGTAATTAAACCAAAATTTTACTATTACTAAGACTTCAAATTTGGGAGAATGTGTAAAATTGCCACTAATGTTTGCTTGAGAGAGCAATTTTGTCACTGATTGTTTTTTTTTATTTTGTGAAATTTGCCACTAATGTTAAGGCATGAGAACAAATTTGTCACAAAAGTTGTAAAATAAGAGCAAAGTAGTCATTGAGTGACTCACAATTATCTAATTGTTTGAATATCCTATTCAAGATGAGAATATTCCATGTCATATCATCAATACATCGGTGCCATATCAACACCATGCAAACTGAGAAAACTCACTAGCCCTTAAAAATTTTAGCCCTTAGCCCCTAGGTATCCAACTATGTAAATCTTTTATTTTGACTATCTTCTCTAATAGGTATGACCTCAATCAAGCCAAGGTCTCCCCCAATGCGAATCTGAATCATGTCCTTCAACCTTCAATTGGCAGTCATTAACTTTGTCAATTTCCTCATGCGTACTATCACCATCATCATTGCCTTTTTTGTCTTCCTCAAACTTTCATGCTTAAAACAACTTCACCAATTTAACAAAAAAAAAACAAAGCCCTAGAGCTACTTCACTCAAGAATCCACTTCACCAATTGTGTTTTAGCCCTATAAAATCCCAAGAAACTAACAACATTCACTCTGATTCCGAGGAATATAGTGAGATGGTGAAGATGATAATGAATGTGATAGATTCAAAAACTCAAGGCCTAGATTGACAGGTAAAGAAAACTTAGAACTTAAACTTGATAAATCCATATTATTTAACATTTTTCACATGAGAATTTCAATGGTTAGTGACAAAACTACTCTAAAAAAATAAAATTAATGATAAATTTAAATAAAAAATATTAATGAAAAAATTGCTCCTCAAACAAATATTAATTGCATTTTCCCCATTCTCCCTTTAAATTTAATTAGACTTCAACTTTGTGGAAGCACACAATGCCAAGAGTGCCCAAGGCCCAAAGCGCATTGATGCCTTCATGTTTAAGATAAATATTGAAGGAATTACATCCTGTCATATAAGAGTATGGTTAGAAAAATAAGAATACATGGCAATGAAGAAAGATTATGAAGTGTGAAATGATTTCACTCTCCTAAAATAATTATTTCTTCATCATAAAGTATCAGGTATATGCTTCCAAACTACAATAAAACTTTATAAAAAAATATTTCTTACATTGTAAAATGACCCATTTATATAGAAAATGAAAAAAATACAAGTCTTTATCTAACAAACATAACCAGTCATAAATATGCATCCTTTGGAGTATGCACAATCATTGATAAGGAAATGTGAACCAAGACATATTTGTTAGAAAAGTTACAACTTTTAAAATTTTAATTAATTTATGAAATTAATTAAATTCAAATAACCAAAATACATTTTTCATTTATGTAGAACTTACAAACTACACATGAAACTTAAAAATGTTCCAACAATCTCTCACTATTTTGTAAGTTATACATTAATTTTCACTAGATAATATATTATGCATACAAGAAGGTAATCTTTTAATTTGAACCATCAAGTAATGTATATATTAAAGTTCTAATGAAATTATAGGTACCATGATGATTTGAATTTTAATTTCTTGTATTAGAATTAGATACATAACATACATATTACTCATCAAAATTTAATCAAAAATTTTCTTCTACCTTAGCACTATTAAATACAACCTTGTCCTGATCAAGGGTTCTATATCATTTATAAGGAGTTAATCAATTTTCTTAATTGAAGTAGCAGCACTTTGATATTAAATATGTGGAGTTTCACCATTTGATTTATCCCAGTTGCTTATAGTCATCAATTGAGGTAACTTCATTAAGAATACAAACTCATTCTACCAACTACAACAATTGTTTATACTAGCTTCAAAATTATGAGACTTGTTTAGTGCATACAAACACATAACTGTTACTTGTTTTTACCTATTGAACTTTAGAATTAGTGATCGACTAATTTAAAGTTGGGTTCCCATTATAAGTACTTTTAATGAGGATTTAAGTCTCATTTATCTCATTGTAGAGATAAACCAAATCTCCACCATGTTATGTCCACATTTTACATAAACAATAGTTATTACTCCATCAATATTAATTAGGGAAATAATCACATCACACACTAATATGTCTAGAATTTTAATTACAAATTTCACTATATGCTTTTAAGATAGTAGTCTTAATAACATAGTGCAAGGAATTAGCAGTATTGATTGTGGCTAAAACTTTCTTTCAAATAACAATGTGTATGTCATTCCCATTCCTTGTTTTCAACAACCAAAGTGATAAAATTTTTTATACTAATTATCAAGAATAATTTATTTTTTAGATGCCAGATTGATTGTACTTTCACATAAAAATTGGCATATGGAATGGCTCATAGTTATCCTTTGGATGTGTTTGATGAATGTTCTTCCAACTGTGGCTAACCTAGCAACTCGTAGAGGTCTTGTCAGTCCTCAATGTCTGTGGTGCAATAGCCAAGATGAGTCTTCCCTTTATCTTTTCTAGGAATGCCAAGGGAATGTTGAGATATAGGGTAATCTCTGCAGCAATCCCTTATCCTCGAGTGTTCTTTCCTTTGAATCTTGGTTGTTAGATCTTCTTACCTCCCATTCAAAATGGCATAAGGAATGGCTTTTCTTTGTAGTCTCATCTGTATGGATTATTTGGCTGGATCGAAACAAGCTTATTTTTCAAAATACTCTATTTGTTATGTTAAATCCAATATCTTTAGAAGGAATTCACTTGCTTAGATACTTCTTTTCGTAAGAAACTATAAGCAGCATTTTTCCTCTCAAATGACTAATCAGCCAAACCTTTTATGCCAAACATAGGGTCATGTAAAAATGGCAGAGGTAAGTTGATACTCCACAAATATTCATAGTTGATGGAGCTTAGCATTGTTTGTCTAGCCTTGGAGCAACTGTCTGGCTTTAGGTGGGAATGGGTGCTTCACCGAGACTACAAGATGGTCTAGTTTGGACTAATAGGAACTCTGCTCTTACAGCGGAGCTCAACATTATTTGAGCAGTTATGTATGCAACCACTAGACTCTTTTTGCATAATATTACTATTCTATTATATTGCTCTCAAGCCATGGTGACTTTAATAAGAAATGTGATGCCCAGTCTTCATCTATTAAGTCTATTCCAAAATCTGGTGACTTCAATGGAGATTTTGGATTGTTGTATGCTAGTAATTATTCTTTGACAGCGTGTATCTTTGGCTTATTCTTATGTTGCTTTCTTTTTCTCTCAATCCCCTAATTAGCCTATTATTGATTCTGATTATCAAATAAATAAATAGTCACCTATAAGTGGTTCCATTTTCACCAGCATTTCTCACTCAATTTCTAATACACACCATTATAGCATAGGGTGATAATTTGAATAGAACAACTTCAAATCTTTTGTTCTTTTAAAATATCTCAAAACTCTTAGAATTGTTTAATTTTCAATGTTTTTTTGCCATGTTTGCTTGTCTATAGCAAACAACATATACTATATCTAGTCCTGTACAATTCACGGAGTTGTACATTAGAATACCAATTGCACTTTCATCCTTTTTTTAGTAACATTTTGTCAATATTATTTGACAATTACATGAGCCTTAAATATTTTGTGACTCGACCTAATCAAATTTAAAGTAAAGTTAGTTCACCTAACGATAAGGTAATTTTCTTCAGGTTAATTTGTATAAAGCCCGCACAACAAATAATGGTCAAGGAGCAATCATTATCAAGGATTTATAAGTGGCTCCATGTTGTCAGAGTTCATCATATTCAAACTCATCTAAATAAATCTCTTCCAATTTCATACTCAGTTAACAATAAAACAATGATTAGTCAATGTGTAGAGTCAAACATGTATTAATTGGATTGACACACAAATATCAAAATCATTGAACAATTGTTTAACGAGATTCTATAGCCACATAGCCTTTTAAGTTTCACACATATGAGTTCTTACTTTAAATCGAGAAAGCCTATTCTTTGACATTAATATTCATTGTCATCTCTATCAAATAATTGTCTTTAGATTGTTAGAAAAATAAGAAAGGATGATGATGATGAAAGACTTTGAGGTGTGAAATGATTTCACTTTTTTAAAGACAATTTTTCCCTACTATAAAGTACCAGACACATGCCTTCAACATACAACAAAACTCTATAAAAAATTTCTCCCAAATTGTAAAATGACTCATTTATATAAAAATTAAAAAACATAACTCCTCCTCTAATGAATACAACCATTCATGAACATATGTCTTTTGGAATAAACACAAATACCCATAAAGAAATTTGTCCCTTGTAAAAGACACATTTGTTAAAATGTCACAACTCTTTGAATTATAATTAATTCCTGAAATTAACTAAATTCAAATAACTAAAATACATTTTTCATTTGTGTGGAGCTTATAAACTACACATGAAACTTACAAATATGCGAGCAAGTGTGCCTTTAATTTCTGATTCAGGTCTCGTAATATATCTGTTATGGAAATGATAAGAACATTGCCAAATTGTAACATCGGCCATAATCTCATGACCTGTCATACATTTATTGGTTCTTTTGGAGTTGTTATAGAGGTCCTAAAATCTTGATCATCTAGTTATTCTAGTCCTTAATGTTTAATGATTTTCACTATCCTCTTAAAAAACAAAAAAAAGAAATAGTCATATTTTAGAATATTTTACCTTGAGGTAATTAAAGTTCACTATTAAAGTAAGAAATAGTCATATTTTGGAGTACTCTTGCGATATATGTAAGTAACTGTTGTGTTGAGGTTATAAAAAAATTCGTAATTAGAATCTTCAAAATTTATGATTTAAATGATCCAAAGTTAGAAGAACAACTAATTAAATTAGATTTTATGACTACAATTTAATCTGACTCACGACTATAAGAAATTGAAAAATGATTTAATGTTGTATCTCAATTTTTTATAATCTTAACTTTTATGTTGATGATATGTTAAGCCCGGCCGTGATAACGAAATTGTAAAAGATACTCCAACATCCAATCCAATCAAAGCTTAGGATAATGAAGTTGAGAGATGGTTATTAAGCAATTAAGTGGTATATGTAGAGATTAACCAAGACTGGAATGGACACATCTGTCATAGAATTGATGGCCGAGCGTATGCATGAATCTAAATTTATGTGTTAGATTCTAAATTATTTATTAGCTGTGGTTTGCGCACTATGATGTTTGTTTGCGCTTGTTCTAGCGTAGGGTAGGAAGCAAGTTGAGTCCAGCTGAGCCTAAACGTCTCAGGTTTGAATTTTGATTTTGTTAAGGATTGGCTCAGCTTGGCTTAAGCTCAAATAAGGCTTGAAACTTGACTCGAAAGGTTTGGGCTCGGCTTCGTTGCTTAATAGACTCAAAGCTCGATTTGAGTTTGAATATGATTTGAGAAATAGAAATTAAAATTTTAAGGTTTAGATATATTAAAAATAAATTAATATTATTTTTATATTAAAAAAATATTAGGGTCATTAAAAGTTTGAGGGGAATAGTACTAGGCCCAAATTTTGGTTCATTAAAAGTTTAATTTGGATTTTTATTTCATTATTTGTTAGAAATTTTTTTTAAAAAAAAATCATATTTAGAAATAATAAATATTCAAAAGAATCTGAAACAGAATGTAAGTTAGTTTATCTCGGCTAATTGATTGCTATATTTACGAGAAAAATAAAAAATAAAAACCAACTTCCCAAGAATCACAACTTAGGCCCTGAACTATGTTACGTGCAATCTAAAAGGTTTTGTTTGTCCCCTGAGCCCCTCTTTGAGCAGCTACACGTAAATTCTCAATTGTGTTGGGCTCCGGCTGTGTCACTTTGTTGAGAGTTCATCACTGTGGTGATAATCGTTACCAGATAAGCAAGCCTTCAAATAATAACTCTTCACATTAAATGAAATCTTAAATATTTATATAATTTTTAATTTTTTGAATATAAGTTAATATAAATATACTATCAAATTATTGATCCAATTAATTCATAAAACCGTGTTTTCTATGATCAGGGATCACAATTTGAAAGCGGACAGAGTAGCTATCCAATGAAAGGGAGACAGAATCAATCTGTACGATTAAGGGTCCCGCACACATGGAGGCCTTGGCCTTGCTGCAGCGTGGCGGTGGACCAAAGAAGTTTGCTGGATCGTCGGGTCAACAGAAAGAAAGAAAGAAAGAAAGAAAGAAAGGGAAAGGAGGCTTGCGGGGTGCCGTGCCAGTGGAGTCAAGAGGGGATAACTGACGGACCGATGGAACTCTGGAAGCGATAAGAACGAGATGCTCCGCCAAATTGCCAACTAAAATGGGACCCTCCATTCCCCAACCAGACCACAGGAGTGCGTCCCCGACGTAGACATCACACGCTTCACTTGTCCTTTCTAAGATGCCACACCTACCATATTTCAAACCGATAAAAATAAAAAAAGTACTGGCACACACGGCTATTTTCCACTAAATTACACAATTTGTCCCTGAATTATATCTCAATTTCTAAGCCTATTATCGAATTAAAAGATAGCTAAACCTATTCTGAAAATCATGTTATTTCAGCTGTCCAGCTACAAATGTACAAATCCATATTAACATCTGGTCATTATCTTTATCTCTTATCTTGACTTCCTTACATAGTTCAAGTAACTAATAATGATAATCCAGTTGAATTCTGAAATGCATATATGTGTATATGCACATATTTGATGTCGTTAAAAAAAGAGAGGCTTCCGTTTGGTCTGGATCATCTATGGTAGTTATATTTGCTTAAGTGGAAGTTTTGATTGAATTCTAATTAAGATATTAACTGTATTTAAAATTTTTAGTTATGAAAATTTAGTTTTAAACGTTTCCTTATTTATTTAATTCAACATCTTCATTTCTTCTTCCCATTCGTGAGTTTTAACAAATTTATGTTCTCTTTTCTTTTTTTTTTTCTCAATTGTCCAAACATTAATAGTTTTATTATGGAAACTTTATGAATTTGAATTCATTTGGAAAAAATAATATAAAGTAAACAATAAAGATAATATGATAAATATGGTAATTATTTAAAATTATTTTACAAATATTCAATTTCATATAATAAAAATTTATTTTGTATAATATGTCATTTTCTCGTTTGATGGTTTTACCACATAGATTAATACATTTCACTTTCAATTTAATACGTTTCACGTACAAACCAATATATAGCTCACACAATTTAATACAATTAACTTTCAGGTTAATGTATATCTCACACAGTTTAACACATATAATACAATTCTTTATTCTCTTATTTTCTTATTCTCAGTCTTCAATATTTTTTTTGTACTTATCTTTTTTTTTTTTTTGCTTCATTATAATGCCTATAGGAGTTCATATTGTTTTGGAAAATATGTTGTTGGATTAGAACCAATATTCAATTAAGGTCAGATTTCGTTGTTGCTTATGGTGATAACAATGTCGATTATTGTACTGGTGGTGACAATGAGTTTGGTACTCGTGTGATGGGTTTGCCATGCAAATTAATACATTCGACTTTTAGTTTAATATGTTTTACATACAGTCTAATACATAGCCCACAAAATTTAATACAATTTCCTTATAGTTTAATACATATCTCACATAATTTAAAACATTTAACTTTTACTTTAACAAACATCTCACACAAATTAATATAATTCACTTCAAGTTTAACACATATATCATACAGTTTAATATATTTTACTTCCAGTTTAACACATTTTCTCATCTAGTTATTGCTAATGGCGATGACGATGACGATGTCGATTATGGAATTGGTGGTGACGATGATGCTAGTGGTTTTATTTATGTTGCAATGTCATTTTCTAATGTGATGGTTTTGCCACACAAATTAAAACATTTGACTTCGAGTTTAATACATTTCACATAGTGTAATACATATCCCACATAATTTAATACAATTCACTTCTAATTAATAGATATACCACACGAATTAATATATTTCACTTATAGTTTAACACATATCTCACACAGATCAATACAATTCACTTTTCAGTTTATCACATATCCCACATAGTTTAATACATTTCACTTCCAGTTTAATACATTTCACATCAATATTTTTATTTTATAGATCTAGAAGTATACATATAAATCCTAAAAACATATAATATTTGTGGTTTTTACAAACCTAGAAGCATACATATGAACCTCAAAAGCATACATACTATATATATATATATATATATATATATATTCTTTACAAACCTAGAACATACAAATAAAACTCAAAAGCATACTTTGGAAATAAATCCATGTTATTTTGCAATATAAAATATAAAACACAAATTGTGGATGTTTTTTTATGGATCATAAAAAATGATACGTTCCTCATGTTTCTTCGCCAGAGTCGATAGCTGAACCACTGCCATACTCACTTCCTAAACTATTTTGATCCTCCGTCTTCTTAAACTTTTTCGTTGCTACATTTCCTTTATCAACAACATCACCTTCGTCTTCCCCCAATCTTTTTCATCGACTGTTGCTCATCCCTTTAAATCTGCTTCAATGTTGCTTTAATATGCCTTATCCTAATCTGAATGTGCGCCATCACCATCGCTAAATAGTTGTAGGATGTAGACACCGATTGTATGCTTTCATGTTGAGAGAATCACAGAAATGAGAAGAAATGAGTAGTGATAGAGAGTATTAAGAAAATGGAATGAGAAGCAGCAGCTAGCAAAAAATAAAATTGGAGCAAACAACCCTAGGTTGTATATTTATATATATACACTGAGAAAGCAAGAAAAATAGAATCCATTAGTTAAAGTTACTATGTGTATACACACACATGTGTATAGTATATTATCTTGATAATCCATGTAAGCAATTCAAACATTATTGGTTAAGTCACGTTGAAGAATTGCATTGCATGCTCAAAGTAGCAATATGACTCCATTTTTGCATCTTTTAGGCCAGATTGTAATTGATAGCAAGTGTATTTTGGCATAGTCTACATAGCAAATTCATTTTATAGGTGTAATTTAATTTCCACAAGAGTTTTTAACAAAGTAAAAAGTAACAATATAGCTCCATCTTTTGCATCCTTTTGGCTAGATTTGATTGATAACAACTGTAATTTGGTATTATCTCTATAGCAAATTCATCTCAGGGAACATTTTAGTTTTTACAAGTGTTTCCAAACTAAAAGATCAAAATAATGAGATAAAAAGGCATTGGAATTAAACAGGAGGGGATTTATTACCAATTTATATATGTTTTACTATTAGTCTCCATCATCTTTAATGGACCAAATGAATATATCATGACCACTGGCACTACCAAAGGAATTTGTATGATGACATGGTTATCTAGTCAGTTAACGAGTGTTGAATTTGTTGAAGATCCCACCTTAACCCTCATACTGCATCATCCCGCAATTATCCATGGTAGCTTTGTAGGAAAATAATGAGTCATCATCAAACAGCAAATGAAATGTAGTAAGATATGAGATGTAGTAAGACAATGTCTAGACATTGAATAGCTGCTAGTTGTTTATTACATTCTACTTCACTCATTAGCACCAACAAGCTTTTAGTTATTAAAATAAAAAATAAGGTGACAAATGATCACTTACCTTAAACCCCCTAAATGCTTAAACATGGTTGTCTCCTTACCATTGAATAGTGGCTTATAAGAAACATGTTTGGCTAGTCTCTTTAACCAATTTATCCAAGTTCCACATAATCTTAATATCTTCTTATGGTAGCAAAGAAATCTCATCTAACCCTATCATATGCTTTATTCATGTTAATCTTAGGGGTGGTGTCACAAACTTTACCTTAAGGATTATGTCCCCAATTTTAATGGGAAGCTTCATAAGCAACAATGATATTATCTTGTATTTGCCTACCTTTAATAAAGGCATTTAATAAAATATTTTTATGATGACCAAAATATCCCTTTTGCCCTCAAATTTGGTTGACTAAGACACTTACCTATTTAAACTTCAACTCAGGCCAACTTAGTCCCTGAACTTGGTTAAGTCGGCCAATCAACCCTCTTCACTCACCTGTGCCCATCAAGTGACTAACATCATTTTACCCTTTTTGCCTTACCAGTATACCGCCATCCATCTTCTTTACTAGCCTCATGTCTCGCCCATTGAAGGTCCAACCCATCCCTTGAAAATAAAAGCACTGCCTACCGAATTTTTTACTCCGAGCTATGCCCTCGTGTAATGGGATCATCTCCAAGTTGTCATTGACTAAACCTTCCTCAGATGATCCATGCATCAACTCCACTGAATTGACCCAATAAATCTTGCTCCAATTAGGAACATTCATCGGTGGTAATATTGTCATTTGAAGTGCCTAGGGAGAACCCACTTTTAGGAACCTTTAAAGGTCAATGAAACCCTCCGCATGGAGGTCTCTCGACGAAATTCGATGCCACCTATTGATGCCAAAATGCCTAGCAGCAATAACTTGTTTGTAACATTTATAAGGTAAAGGTAAACCAATCAAAATCAGGAAGTTTGGGATATTTTCTGTAATTTTTCCTTTTCTTATTATATTGTGTAAAAAGTTATAACACTAAATATTTATATGTATCACAGAACTGCAGGTTTTATAATTTCTCATAACAGGGCAGATGAGGTGAACGGTATCTATAAAATGCCTATCACCTGACGAGCACATGTCAGTCAACGGGTTTACTGACGCACATAAGCAAGTTCAAAGGCTGAGTTGGCCTGAGTTCAAGTTTAAGAAGTAAGTGTCTTGGTCAACCAAGTTCAGGGGTAAATGGGTAATTTAGCCTTTAATGAAATATATTAAAGTGAAAATACTTTTAATCAAAAAATTATTTTATAGAACAAGATGTTATTCCTAAATTAAATATTGACAAACTAAATAGTTTATAAGCATATTTTTAAAATTTAGTAAGTAAATTATTTTGTTACAAATTCTTCATTATATAATTTTGTTATTTTTTGTTTCCTTATAAATTTATACATTATTTAAATATTGTATATTTTTCAATTGAACGCCTAACAAAGTTTAAAAATGCAAGGGCAATTTTGCAACAAATACTTACTCTAGGCATAGATTTGCTATGTTTATTACTTTAGGGATACATTTGCAACACATGGCAACGTTTAAGGCAAACTTTGTACGGTTTTCCCACTTGCACCATGTGCTTTGTCGACTAACAATAATTTTTTTTTTAAAAAAAAGATTGATACAAAATGTTGTAAACAAATTTTTGATAGATAACTGTTAACAAGTTAAGAATAAAAACAAAACATCTGAATAAAAGTTCAGCCGCACATAAGATTTAGAAAAAAAATATAGACCTAAATGCACTATTGATCCTCCAACTTTGTCAACTAGCACGAGTTGGTTCCTCAACTTTGAAACAGTATGGCTTAGTCCCTTAAATTTGATAAACCATGTGACCTTGTCTTCAAACTTTGAGAAACTACGTGACTTGGTCCATTGGTTGACCGAAAAAGCGCATGAGGAGTCACGTGGCTTAAATAATGTTGGTAAAGGCTACTTATCGTGCAATTGGGGTTAGCATAGTGGGCTAGCATAGGAAAAGGACGGGCAGATGAAAGATCTAGCCATGATTGATGAGTGCAATCAGATCTGGTGACAAGAGATGGATTTTATGAAGATGTCACAGTTAGGAGAGAAGGAAGAAAAGAAGGCAACAGTGTCGAAGAGATATGATACTGTTCGTTAGGGCAGACATCCACCACTAACAGGCAAATTAATGCTGTTAGTGTTTAACTTAAGTAAATAGTGTTTACTTTAAAGTGTCCAAAGTTGGGTTGCTAGTATTTATGTCTGGTGTTTGGGTGCTGCTTCTAATATGTAAATGTCTGCAAGTTGTTTTTCAAGTGGTAAAGATAAAATACTTTGATTATTCAAATTTTACCTTCAATTGGGAGTATAATAATGTTATACTTATTTTAAAGAATTTATACTTGAAAAATTATGTCATATTTTTATAGCTTCCTATATGTTTGTATCTTATTTGCATTTGGATGAACTTAAATACATTTTATATGTACTAAACACAATGTAGATTGAATTAAACATTTTGTTCATAGAATTAGACATTACATATATAAAAATTGACATCATATCACTAATTTTTACTTTAAGTACAAGGTATTTAACTTTTTTTTTTTTAAATTTCTGCAGTGTTCTCCTTCTTGCCGCCATTGCCCAATCATTCATGCCCGGCATCTCTGTAAGATTCATTTGCCATCACCCAATCCTTGCCAAATCTACTCGCTAACCACTCATGCGCCAGATTCGCATGCCGTTCGCTGCCACCCTGCTCCACCCATCACGTTTGCATATCTATGTTTTGAATTTTTGTATTTATTTTTAAATTTTACAGTTCTGGTTTTATTTTGTGGGTTTGTTGTATTTTTTGTGTTTTATGATATATTTGTAGATCTATTTTGTGTATGATTTTTCTGATTTTTCATAATTTATGTGATTTTGTTATTTTTGTAATTTTACAATTTTGTGGTTTTGTTGTTTCTAAGTTTGAATTTTGTAAATATAAGATATAATTTTTCAAAATTTTTTTTGCCATATTATTAAATATCAAATATTTTTTAGTAAGATATAAAATATATAATTTATATTTTTTTATTTTCTCATAAAAAGTTTCTAATGGTTTGGCCGTGGGAAATTTCCAACAGCTTGAGCTATTGGTGTATTTTCTAACAGCTAAGGCCATCGGAAAACCTTTTATAGGGGCCAAATAACCATGTGACGTTTAGGCGTTAGAAATTTCTAACGGCTCGTTTTCTAACTACTGGCCATTGGAAGTAATAATGACTAAAAAATGAGTCGTGGGAAATTTTTTTTCCAACAAAGCATTTTCCAACGGCCATGTTTCCAACAGCTTCGCGTGAGGCCATTGGAAAAGGGCCATTTTTTTTGTAGTGTTGTATAGGAGTGTCTAATTTTATCTATAATAATGCTCAATGTCAAATAATGTGGTGTCTAATTTCTAATAAAAAATAAAAACATAGACACTAATTTTTTTTTATATTATCTCAATCTATGTGTTAGTTAGAATATTAATATTTTAGTGTAATAATATTAAAAAAAATTATAACTAACTTGGACATCTAACAATAAGAATAATAAAAGAGATTTTGTAAAATAAGATAATTGTTCTATATTAAAAATAAAAAATGGTAATTGATTTAATTACCTAAAAATATGAAAAAAAAACTGTCAAAAATATTTTTTTTTTATAAAAATATATTTATAAAAAATAATATTTTTAATTAAATATAAAAATTTAAAAAAAATTAATTGAATTTTGGAAAAAAAAAACACAAACGGAGGTGTAACGCGTTCAGTCCTAGCGTAAGTCCGCCAGGGCAGATGCGAGAATTATCAATAACGGGAGAGGGAGTAGAAGAGGCTGGTGGCAGATTCGACGAAGAGAGGCCAATGGCGAGGCCATATTAGACGGTGAGGGGTGAGGAGAAGAGGCGAAGTCAGATTTGACAAAAAGAGGAGAAGAGGCGAATCCGACGTCGAACTCAACGAAGAGAGAGGTGTTGGAGAGGGGCGATGCCGATGGTGAGGAGGCGGGGCCAAATTTGACAGAGATGGCCTCAAGTGGTGGCGAGGGAAGGAGAGACTAATGCCGTTATTTCGTACAACAAGGGACTAACTCGCTCAATTTTTCTAAGTTGAGAGACTAAGTTGTCCTAATTCAAAGCCAAATGACTAATACGATTGAGTGAAAAAAGTTTAGGGACCAAAAATGAATTTTTGCCAAAAATATACTGTGATGATCTGTCATGTCTTACGTGTGGGTCCTTTACGACACATCCCTTCAGGTGGTCTGTCTTTGTTTTGATCACCTCCTTTACGTGGTTTACCTTCAATTTCAGAGTGCTTAAAATTTTTCTCTGGTAGTTCCTGCAGACAATCTAGTCAGAGAAGTTAAGAGGTGTGCTTTGTTGAATGATCAATTTTGGCACCCGGATCAGATAAGCCAAACTTGGAGTGCCACTTCCTATATACGCCTTTCATTTTCAATTATCTCCTCCTTTAATTTTTCCACATAGTTTAGGATGATATTCTTGGTGATAAGGACAACACAAGCCCACTAAACTCTACAACTCTTAAACTCCTCCATCAACAGTTTATGCTAATAATGAAGAATTCTTGCAAAGGACTTAGGTTGATAGATTTTTAAAAGTGATACGTAAATTAGTGAGGTTCACTTTTGAGAAGTTTGGTGGCATGGCCATAAAATTTGCACAAGGAAAAGAGAGTTGTCAAAGTGTGCATCACATAATAAGCAAGTTATGCAAAGGAAAAAAAAATGTGGTCAACCATGAATTAAAAGTATTGGAGAGAAGTATTAATTAAAACATTAGAGAAAGAGTTTCGATAAAGAGAATTTAGCTTGTAATGATAGGACTACAGTTTCATAATTGAATAAGTTATCGTTGAAAAGGAGTTATGAGAGGCGGTCAATGTTTTATTTTCCTTTAAGATATATTTGGTTTCAAGAGGACAAGTGTTGGGACTTTTTTTTTTTTTTTTTATGGGCTTTGTTTTCAGCGGATCTAATGGTGGGCCTCAATTTGTATGGGTTAAGCTAACTGTCTCCTTTTTAAGGGCTTAGGGCTGTGTGTTGTGTATGCTTATTTCGACGATGAGAGGCACGAATTTCTTTTAATTATAATATAATATTTCTTTACCATTTTTTTTTAAAAAAAGCTTCTGCTAAAGCATCAGCAGCTCCTGTAGTTGTGCTATCTGCAGCTTGTTCACATCAATTAGCAGCATTAGTAACCCCTTGTCATTTATAACTTTGATTATGATTTAATTTCGTTTTTCAGAGTTAAAATTCAAGTCAGAAATGATGACGCATTATGATGTCTAGAAACCTAGGAAAATATTGCCGGTTTTAAACCTGGGGTGAAAACTGGTAATTTCCCCAGTTTTCCGGTTTGATTAATAACATTTTTTCAGTTTACATCACTAATTACTTCATATGACCTGATTTTAGTGTGATAAGATGGTAAGATATGAAAAGGTGACTACGTGTCACTGCCTCTGCTATGTCTTGATGAATATTGTTGTTTCTTTGTGTTATTTTACTGTTCCATGGTAAATTAATATGTTTCAATTGCTATTTGATATCTAGCTATTATATTTGTAATACTTGTTTTTTGTTAGATAATGTTTATTTTTTTTAATTAAATTAAATTGTTTATTTGTCTTTATCTTACTGTTTCCTTTTAAATCTACATGTTTCTCATGTTCCATTTTACACTAGTTATTATTATATATTGAAAAACTCATATTACCTTCTGTTATCTTATTGTGTTTGGTATTGATCCTCTCGATCGAATCGGTAGAAATTTTTTTTTTCAGAAGAGCACTTAAAAAGTGGGAAAGTACTTCGAACCCTTCACCCAGTACTTCATAGCCACTTTAACAACATGCAATTTTATCTTTCAAAAAAAATATATTAATTTAAATTTACAAAAAAAAAGAAAAAACAATTACCATGCATAAAATTTATATTTAAATTCTCAAAAGGTAATGCCTAACAATATATTGAAAAATAAAAAAGAGAGATAACAGTAGCTTTCCGAACAATGAGGATGTGTGATTCTTGTTCTGCCCTGTTTCCATCTATTCAAATTGAGTTTAAATACAACTGTCGTTCTAACCATGCTTTGACTTTAATTAATCTTTTAAATATGTTTCTTCTTTGTTGCTCTCCTTTTAAATATTTGAGAATGTAATAGGATCATCTTCAGTATAGTGACATTATCAAATCTATTTGGGATGACCAAAGCCATATTTTAACTGATGCATGGGGCTGCATTATAGGTGTGGCAACGTGACGATCGTTTTCGGGAGTCGCCACCAATCGGTTTTCGCTCAGGTCGATTGGACACCTTAAAATTGGTCTGCGAGAGTTCGGGGATTCAGGAGTACGGTTACGTTAAAACAACTTTGTTAAAATGCCCAAAAATTGGTACCTTAGTTGATTTCAATTTTTTTTTGCTTTGCTTTAAAAAAATATTCAGTTAATTTTCTAACTAGAAATTTTAACTGAATTAGTCGGATGTGGATTTTTAAATTAAAACGGGTTTAAAAGTCTTCAGTAATTAATTTGTATAAAATTTGATATTTTCGAACTATGGACTCTGCCGAGTCACCCGGACACGGAAGTTTTAATTCTGAACCATGGACTCTGCCGAGTCACCCGGACACGGAATTTGACGAAATTTTAAATAATTTAATCCATATCGTAAAATATGGATTTTTATCTTTATATTTATTTTTATTCAATAAAAAAAGTTGATATTTTCCAAACCGTGGATCCTGCCAGATCATTCGGATATGGAAATTGATTTAATATTTTATTAATTTTCTTTTTGTTTATTTAATCATAATTTTTTAATATTTTGTTGTTATTATTTTTTTTACTTTTCTTAAATTGTTAATTACTATTACTTTTAAAAAAATTTATTGATTTTCTTTAATGTTTTCTTTAAAAGAAATAAATAAAAATATGTAATCCAAAAATAATAAAAGATGGTTGGCTTTTTTGTTAAAAATTGATTTTTTTTTTGGTTAGACATACAAATGAAGTTAATTATTCACATAAAAAAAACTTCTTTTTTTGTTATTATTTTTATTTTTATAGCCGAAAGTGAAATAAGTTTGACCATCTATATAAAAAAAATACATAAAGTAAATAAAGGACAAATAAATAAATAAAGTGGGGCTTTTTGGCCATCCACTTAAAAATTGCAGAAATTAAATATCATATGCAAATAAAAAGCACATAAAGGAAGATTAAAAGTCAATAAATAATAAACAAATAAATAAAGCAAGGCTTTTTGGCCATCCACTAATAATAAATAAATAGGAGGTATAACCTTTCATGAATTATAATAATAATAATAATAAAGATAATAAAAGTTAGTTGTTAGAATTAGTTGTTAATAATAGTAATAATAACAATAATAAAGGTTAATAAAGTTAGCAAAGTTAGTTATTAATAATAACAACAATAATAATAAAGGTTAGTGAAGTTAGTAAGTTAGTAACAATTATAACAATAATAAAAGGTTAGTAAGGTTAGTAAGTTAGTAACAATTATAACAATAACAAAAGTTAGTGAAGTTAGTTGTGCAAAAATTAAAAGGTTAGTGACTAATAACAATAATAATAAACAAACAATATAAAGATTATTATTAGTTCTGCAGAGATTAAAAAAAACAAGGTTAGTAACCAAACGGAATAAATATGAAAAGATGGAGGATTAAAATGGAGTTTTACCCTGAAATCAAAATTTTGAATTCTGAGAAACAGGGGCAATGCGGACGCCGAGGGGGGGGCACGACTTCGCACGGCGGCGTGCAGGGGCTGGGCGACGCGGCGGAGGAGGCTAGGCACGGCGTCGGTGGCGAGCTGGGTCGACGGAGGTTACGAGGACGGCGGCCGAAAAGGGGTGGCGACGTCGGGGGGTTAACTCGGGGGTGACGGGACGCGACGGAGAAGGGAGAAACGTGTGACGGCGGCGGCGTGGGGAGGCGACGGGCGACGGCGTGACGGCAGCGACGGAGCAAAACGACGGCGACGGGCAGTGACGGCAGGGGCGCGCAAGGGACGGCAGTGAAAGAAAATGGAAGGAGGAAGATGGTCAAAGCGTCAAAAGGCCAAAATTTTGGGATTTTCTGGAGAAAGGAAGGAGAGCTAGGAACCTAAGATGTAATTTTTTTTTTTTTTAAAACGGAGCTCTACGCTTGATTTATTTTTTATTATCTCTTTTTCTGTGTTAACACACAGATTTGGACCCCTATTTATAGGGGAAGGGGTACTGGACTGTTCATAATTAAAAATTAATTAAATTCAAACTTATCTTTTAATTTGGTAAAATGACAGTTTCAGTCCTTTACGTCTCTGAGACTCTGGATAAGTTCCTGAAGCTTCTGATTTTGACAATTTTGTCGTTTTCTGTTAATTTGGGCCAGAACGGTTATGCTGGCCCCAAATTGATGTGACAAACTACCAAATGCTCCTGGAACTTTCAGATTTTGTCAATTTTTCCCGAAACTTCTCAATTTTGTCATTTTTACCTCAAACTTTTTAATTTTGTCATTTTTATGGAGTTTTCTTTTTTCTTTCAAACATACACATATACACACATATATCATTTTAAATCAAATTTTCACAAAACAAAAAAAAAATGTATTTTAAACTAATTAAAAAATTTTAGTAATAATAATAATAATAATAGTAATAATAATAATAATAATTTTTTTAATTAATTAATTAATTAATTAATTAATTATTTATTTTTTATATTTTTTTAATGGTCGGACGAAATTGGGTGTCAACAGCTGCCCCCCTTTGCATGCTTCATGGGACATCATGTATGCAAAGTCGTTACCAAATTTCGTCTGGCTTAGCTAGGCATTGAAAACTTTCTCGCCGCCTAAATCCTGAGGTTAAGGAACTTTCTTAGAACCTCTGCGATAGGAACTCTCCTATCGTTAAATAAAAATTGATTGATTGATCGAGGTTAAGGGCCCTACCTTAGAACCTCTACGATAGGAACCTTTCTACCGTCGAAAAGAAATTGATTTGGTTGGTTTTAAGGTTTAAGGAAAGGTCCTTAGAACCTCTACGATAGGAAAACTTGCATTTTATCTAGCAATTCTTCAGCAGTTGTTGCGGATATTATGATTCGTCGTGCCACTCTTGATATGAAATTCTTCTGCATAGCATAATCCACAAAAGCTATCAGACCTGTAAAGAAATTGTTAACATTCAACAGCCCAATGGGTTTCTTATGCAAATTAAGTTGGGCCATGGAAGCAATTTGGAAGATTTCTCCCAATGTGCCTAAACCACCTGGTAGAGCGATAAAAGCATCAGCATTTAAAAGCATTTGTAACACACGCTCTTGCAAATTTTTAACCACTAATTCTTCTCCAATCGTGGCCCCAGAAACAAATTTCAAAGGTCCAGGGATGATGCTCAAAACTTGACTTCCTCCTAAAGATGCTGCTGATGCTACACCTCCCATTAATCCGACACTACCTCCTCCATAAACTAAATGTATTTTTCGCTCAGCTAATACTCTACCCAAATGGTTGGCTGCCTTTAAATACTCTTCATCTTTTCCAGGAAAAGCCCCAGAAAATACACAAATACTTCGGGATTTACGAGTTGGGGTTTTCTCCATTCCTATCCTCACCCTTGTGAGAGAAGGAGAAAAGAGGATATATTTATAGACATGAAGAGATAATTTTATTTTCAAGAGTGGATATATTATTGTCGGAAAAGGAGAAAATTTTCAAAAGTGATAGTTATACATATTAATCGTGACTATGACTCATGTCAGGAATTGGTACATTATCGTCAAAAGAGGAGGAAAATTTCAAAAGCAACTAGCATACACAGTAGTCGTGACTGTAGCTTACGTCAGGAGTAGGCACGTGATTGTCGGATGAGAAGGAAAATTTCAAAAGTGGCAACTATATGCAGTAGTCATAACTGTACCTCATGTCAGGAGTGGGTACATTATTGGGAGGATAATTTCAAAAGCGACAGCTAGCATGTACAGTAATCCTGACTTTGGTCCACGTCTTCCACTGATTTTGCATCCAATAACGGCTTCAATGCCTTCTATGAATCGACGATTTGCATCCCATCCAGTTTTCTCACAAACTGGCAAACTGGGTCGTTTAAAGTCAGATTCCCAAGACTATAACGATCTCGTTCTTTTTGGAGAATTATCCATAATCCAACAATCTCAAATTGCACTATTCCGCAAGAATGCACTTCAAGAACTTCTCGGATATCTTCCAGAGATTCCTTACGCAAGCCATTCTTAATGAATCTTATTCTATCATTACGATTTCTGGTGATCACTCCTGGAGAACGACATTTATTGCCGCAAATCCACCATCCACAATTATGACAAACGCCTAGCCTCTTTGCTCTTCTTTTTTTGGCATAATCGCTTTTACCAAAGCCGGGCATACGGGGAAAGAACGCTTCTGGAACTTCACCAGCTGAACGAACCTTAGCTTCGATTAGCCACCACACATTATCAGGAATGCCTTTGTGAATAAATACTCTGAATCGTTCACATCTAGCTTGATAAATCTTTTTAAGAACATTTATTGGAAAGGAAGGAAAATACTTTCGTAGGACGGAAAGAGGAGACTCCATTGATGAATGAGGTATTTAAGAGAAGAAAGAAATTAATGATTGTAGGAAACGGAAATAACTAATACATATTTATAGTGATGAAAGGGATAATGCGTTAATTACACTTGCAGAAGCAAGTACATTATTGTCAAAAGAAAAGACAAATGACAGCTTATATGTACAGCAATCATGACTGTGGCTCTCATCCTCCACTGATTTATGTCCAGTAATGGCTTCAATGCCTTCTATAAGTCGGGGATTTGCTTCCCATCCAGTTTTCTTACAAACTGACAAACAGGGTCGTTTAAAGTCACATTCTCAAGACTGTAACGGTCTCGTTCTTTATGGTAAGTCCTCCATAAACCGATAATTTCACCTTGCACTTTTCCACAAGAATGCGTTTCAAGAGTCTCTCGGATATCTTCCAGAGATTCCTTACGCAGGCCATTCTTAATGAATTTTCTTTTATCTTCACGATTTGTGGAGATGTATCCTAAAGAGCGACATTTAATATTACAATTCCATCGCCCACATTTATAACACACGCCTAGTCTCTTTGCTCTTCGCCTTTTGGCATAACGGCTTTTACCTAAACCGGGCATGCGGGGCATAAATGCATCTGGAACTTCACCAGCCAAACGGACCTTAGCTTCAATTATCCACTTCACATTGTCAGGAACGCCCTTGCGTATAAGAACTCTGATTCTTTCACATCTAGCATGGTAGATCTTTTTAAGAACATTTATTGGAAGAGAAGGAAAGTACTTTCGCAGGGTAGAAAGAGTATAATCCATTGATGAAAGAAGAATTTAACGGATGAGGGAAAGGACTCTGAAACAACCGACTTTGGAAGTTACGGAGTATCGTATCCGCTGCTTAATCGAAAAGAAGAACATGCATTTATAGTGATGAAAGGATAACGTGTCGATTACACTTATGGGAGTAAGTACATTATTGTCAAAAGAAAATGCAAATTTTTCCAAATATGAAAAATTGTATGTACAGTAATTGTAACTGTGGCTCACATCTTCCACTGATTTACGTTCAGTAACGGCATTAACGCCTTCTATGAGTCGAGGATTTGCTACCCATCCAGTTTTCTTACAAGCTGGCAAATAGGGTCGTTTAAAGTCAGATTCCCGGGACTGTAACGGTCTCGTTCTTCATGAAAAATGCTCCATAAACCGAGAAGTTCATGTTGAACGGATCCACAAGAATGCGCCTCAAGAGTCAATTGGATATCATCCAACGAGTCCTTACTCAGGCCATTCTTAATGAATCGTATTTTATCTTTTCGATTATCAGAGATGATCCCTAAAGAACGACATTTAGTATTACAAGTCCACCGTCCACATTTATGGCAGACTTGTAACCTTTCGCTCTTCGCTTTTTGGCATAAGAGCTTTTGCCTATAACAGGCATGTGAGACACAAATGCCTCTGGGATTTTACCTGCCAGACGAACCTTGGCTTCGATTAACCACCGCACATCTTCAGGGATTCCTTTGTGCATCAGAACTCTTAATCGTTCACAGCGAACTTGGTAGATCTTTTTGAGAATGTTCATTGGGAGAGAAGGAAAATATTTTCGTAAGACAGAAAGAGTAGGATCCATTTTCTAGAGGGAAGTAAAAGAAAGAAGAGAGGAAAGAATCAGTTATTATGGGCAACTGAGAGAACCGACTTGAGAGTCACGGAGTACCGTATCCGCCGCTTAACCGGAAAAGTGGATCCTACTTAATTTTGATGTGATAGATATTTTTTATCTTGGATATTTCATCGAGCTGACGTCGATCCAGTCCTCGATTATTGAATCCATTGTCCGCTTTTGAAAAATTTTCAACGACAATATTTCTTGATGTCTGCCTTATCTTTGACCACAGCTATCTCTTATCTTGGATGCTGCTAAGCTGGCATCAATCCTGTCCTTCCAGGTGTAGCCTCGATTATTGAATCAATTGTCAGGCTTTTGACAATATTGTCTACTTTATATTTTTTGATATCTGCCTTATCCTTGGCTTTAGCTATCTCTTATCTTGGATACGACTAGCTAACGTCAATCCTGTCCTTCCAGGTGTAGCCTCGATTATTGAATCCATTAGCAGCTTTTGACAAATTGTCAACGACAATATTTCTTGACATCTGCCTTATCCTTGGGCCATAGCTATCTCTTATCGTCGATCCTGTCCTTCCAGGTGTAGCCTCGATTATTGAATCCATTAATAGCTTTTGACAAATTGTCAACGACAATATTTCTCGACGTCTGCCTTATCCTTGGCTATAGCTATCTCTTATCTTGGATACTACTAGCAGACGTCAATCCTGTCCTTCCAGGTGTAGTCTCGATTATTGAATCGATTGCCAGGCTTTTGACATATTGTCTACCTTATCCTTGAATTCCTGATGCGGGTTGGTTCCGCGTATTAGCTGTGTATCCAGTGATAGACTGGTAAGAGCTGATGTCATTGAGATCTCAGCTTATACTGCTGTAACTGTGCTGTGAATGTGCTTCCCGTTTGGTCCCTGTTATGCAAAGGCCGTGCATGCATGATGTGAAATGCATGAATGCAGAGCATATGTAACTGATGGTTTTTTTTTTTTTTGGATTTTTGGATGGATCTAGTTCTTCATGTCTTTGCTTTACTGGATCTTCTTTGTGATTGCCTTCTTGGACTATCATTGAATCTCTTTATGCTTCCCAGCTCTTGTCCATTGCCTCAAAAGCCCAACTCTTTTCAAAATCCCCTTTCCTTAACTTGTTCCTGAATTTTGGCCTCAATTTCTTTAATGTTCGCCCGCTTCATACTTTATATCTCTTTGGGTACTCATCCCTTGTCATGAATTTCATAGCATCGAAGGCTTAACTTTCAATGTGTGCCCTTTTTTTTTTGTTTCCAGGCTAACACATACTTATCCCCATGTTATAATCTGAATAATTGCTCTTCCTTAAACTCAGGTTCTGCTCCATAAGACTTGCCCCATTTGTTTATTGAGCTTCTTCGTTGACAGTACTCTTCTTACGCTTCGCAGAGAGTACTTTGCCCCCCTGAATATGGTGTTTATATGGATAAAAAATATCATCTCGCCTTTGATTTAAAAGAAGATCGAGCATTTCTAGACATTTGTGATGGCACTTGATCGTGAATTTCTCTTACAAGAACCACATCTTCTTAAAGAAAATCTCAAGCTATCTCCTCACTTTTAAGTCTACACACATTAATGAATAATGGTTTGGCCTTAAAGAAAAACTTTCATCAATTTGCAAAGCTTGACCCAGTAACTTACTGTCTTTGTTTTTAAATTAAAATATCCTGTCATTCTTCCTCTTTCCAACTCGAAGACATAAACTGTACAAGGCAATAAGATAGAAACGTAATTCATAATGATAGTTTTTTATGAATGAGGATGATATCAAGGGGTAAATGTTAGGTCTGAGGAAAGTTAAGTTTGAGTGGTGTAAAAGAAGGGTCTTTTAATACTACTCGTGAGCAGATCTGATTACGGTGAAAAACTCAATAGTGATGACTTCAAACTTGCCATGTTTTCCAGAAAGTTAGACCTCATCTGTTGCCCCCCAACTATCATAATCTTTATGTACGCTTGTCTTGAGGATTGCTTTTGTCTTCTAAACCGCCTTTGTAGGTTTTCAGTCTAGAATCCATAGCTCACTTTTTTCTTTTCTTTCTTTTGCTCTAACTTGAGCCTCTTTTTTTTGTTTCTTTTTTTTTGTTTTTTTTTTGTTTTTTTTTTATTTTGTGTGAGCTATGATGATGGCATGCTTGATAACTCTCTTGAAGTGAGATGACTCAATTGGCCTTTCTTGCTCGTGCTTGCTCCCAACCCCCTTTTTTTTCTGTTTTGAATTTTCCTTTTTTGCCTTTTGATGGAAGGAATGAACTTCTTTCCTTTTTGGAGTTTGTGTTGCAGAGAACCGAAATCATAGCCCTCTTGAAGTGAGATGACTCAAGTGGCCTTACTTGCTTGTGCTTGCTCTCAGTCTCTTTTTTTTTGCTTTTGGATTTGAATTTTTCCTTGTTGTTTTTTAATGGAAGGGATGAACTTTTTTCTTTTTTTTGGAATTTGTGTTCCGGAAAACTGAGAACCTTTTTTTGTGTTGAGCATTTGTGAGAATTGGGAGGCCACTAAAGTCATTTAATATGAGAGCTACCTTCTTTGGAAGCTAACCCGAGACTTCTTGCAAGAATGTTGATAACCACTGCGAATTCCCTTTTGAGAGTTGAGGTGTAACATTTGAAATCATTCTCACTAGATTTGGTAGCACCTTGAAGATCACTACTATCAAATATTTCTTAACTTTCATTTTCACCCACGAGTAGTATTGTTTACAAAGTAAAGTGTGATGGTAATAATGGATAGTGTAATGGCAAAAAGTGAGAGATAGATGTAAGAAAATGAAACTTTTTTTTTGGTAGAAAGTGGTAGAATATGTGGACGTAAAAATGGAATTTTAAGTAAAAAGTGGTAGAATGCACATATTAAATCTTTTTGTTGGAGAACAAAAAGAATTACCAGGTGTCCATTTAGCAAAGACTACACCTTAGATTCTGGACTAAATCTAGGAGATTTTTACTATTAAATTACTTTGGCAAGCTCTCAAAGATACAAGTTTACTAAAAGGATTCCCTGTCATTCAAAAGTGTGTGTGAACTGTTAGGTCGGATCTGACTTGGAGCCCTTCCAAAATCCATGTAATTCCAGTTCAAAATCTTCACTTTCAATTACCAATCACATTATGGCCTAGCAACTTGGACTCGACCAACTTGAGTTTCAGTGCCACATAATTTTCAGTTGAATGCCCAATTGAACCTTTTTGGTAATCACATTTGGCATTTGGGTCATACCAACTTGAAAGAGGACGCCATTTGATTTTTGCTACCGTTGGTATGGGTGGTAGCAGGTTTGAAGCTTGTGGAAGTTGAATCGACTTGAGTAGCTTTCTTCCCATGAGTGGTATGTAGCACTGATGAGGGAGCTTTGAAGATTACTGTCTCAATAGGATATCCTTTCGCTTGTAACGTGAGTGGTATTAGACCATAGGACTTGGAGATGATGTTTTGGACAGCTCCGCTTCTTTTATTGAAACATCCTCCAATTGAAGAATCGACCCGCTTTCCTGTTTTAATTCCAAATTCGATCTTTTCTCCAGATAATACCATATTTGAAAAGCTACTTGAAGTGTTCCCAACTAGTTTTTCATAAAATGGTCTATTTAGTGTTTGGATAAATAGGGTGATCAGTTCTCTTTCTATCATAAGTGGTTGAACTTGTGTGGCTAAATCTCTCAACCTTTGTGCGTACTCCTTAAAGGTCTCTTGTTCTTTTCTTTCCATATTCCGGAGAGTTTGGTGATCCGGGGCCAAGTCCATAACATGCTTGTAGTTATTGATGAAAACCTGAGCGAGGTCATTCCATGTTTTGATGTTCTTTGGACCTTGACTTAGATACCAATGTAGTGCTGACTTTGTAAGACTTTCTTGAAAAAGTGTTATCCCCACCTTTTCGTCTTTTGTGAGTGGTTGTAGTCTTCTTAGAAATAACGTGATGTGAGTGATGGGATCACTTGTTTCATCATATTTTACAAAGTCTGGCACCTTAAAGTCTGAAGGGATTACGATATCTGGCACTAAACAGAGGTCATTCACTGAGAGATATCCGAATATAGTGCCTCCTTCAATGGCCCGAAGTCTCTTCTCTATTGTTTCGAACTTTTGAGATTCTTCTTTTTTTTAAGCAGGGGCTTCTTTCCTTCAAAAATTGGATTGTGCCTTAAATGAATGTTATCAGATAGGCCTGAGTCATGAAAAAGCTTCTCTTGAGCTGAGACCCGTTGTTAAGTGAATCCGTGAGGATAAGTAGGATCTTGTGGCTCTTTGATAAGAACTTGAGTTGCTTTTCCCTTAATCAACTCTATTAGTTGTTTCATTTGTTCTGTCATGTTTTCCATCTTGGACTCAATATCTGTGAGACGACCTTCGGCTTGCTCTGCCATTAGTCTTGTTTGGAGCCGAGTTGAATATCGGTGTTGAGGTCCAATTTTACCTTTTTTTAAAATAAGATTTATTTTATTAGACTTTACATGTATATGATTGATACAATGGATGCATGCAATACATAATGAGATTATGTTTTTATCAAAATTTATATGCACGTGATTGATGTAATGGAATGCATGCAATGAGATTATTTTTATCAGGTTTTATATGCATGTGATTGATGTAATGGATGTATGCAATGAGTGAGCTTGATTATCAACTATCGTGAAACTTCAAGACTTCTAGTTATTATTAGAAAGACCAAAAAGTTAGCATAGTTTGATGCGTGGTTTTGATGCATGAAGAATAATTGCACAGAATGGAAGTATAACAAAAGAAAAATAAGGTTATTAACAAGTTAAATAGCAATTAACAACTCATGAACTATTATGGAAAAATGAATTAAAACCATAAATATAAGACACGAAGAAAATAAAAGTGTAGAGCAACAACATAGCATAACAAGGACATGCTTATGGCGTTGGTAAATGGGAGGAATACTATGGTCAGTTCTATGGTTAAGTGGGGAGTTCTATATGCATAGGGTGGTTTATCAAAAAGGCAAGGGATAGTTCCCGAATCCCATCACTAAATTATAGTGACAGCCCAATTCCTTACCCTTTAGGGTTTATGTAAGGAAAGGATTAATTCGAGTCGTAGCTTTTCGTGGGCCCATGCAGAGACTAATCGTCTCAGAAGGCAATACACTACTTTGCTACTTTGAAACCGGTGAAGGCTTGGAGACCATGGCCTCACAAGGACAACAACACCAATTCCGCTTAGAAAGAACGTGTTCGATTTGAGGAAGCTCGGGTATAGAGCTTCATAGTGTGAATGCATTATGCATGTTTATCTAAGTAAATATAATATGTAAATCCACATATAATAAGCAAAGTAAATCAAAATAAATCAACTTCTAGGCTTAACTGACTAACGTCATGTCCCCAGTGGAGTCGCCAAGCTGTGGCAACGTGACGGTCGTTTTCGGGAGTCGCCACCAATCGATTTTCACTCAGGTCGATTGGATACCTTAAAATTGATTTGCGAGAGTTCGGGGATTCAGGAGTACGGTTACGTTAAAACAACTTTGTTAAAACGCCCAAAAATTGGTACCTTAGTTGATTTCAATTTTGTTTTGCTTTGCTTTAAAAAAATATTCAGTTAATTTTCTAAATAGAAATTTTAACTGAATTAGTCGGATGTGGATTTTTAAATTAAAACGGGTTTAAAAGTCTTCAGTAATTAATTTGTATAAAATTTGATATTTTCGAACCATGGACTCTGCCGAGTCACCCGGACACGGAAGTTTTAATTCCGAACCATGAACTCTGCCGAGTCACCCGGACACGGAATTTGCCCAAATTTTAAATAATTTAATCCATATCGTAAAATATGAATTTTTATCTTTATATTTATTTTTATTCAATAAAAAAAGTTGATATTTTCCAAACTGTGGATCCTGCCGGATCATCCGGATATGGAAATTGATTTAATATTTTATTAATTTTTTTTTGTTTATTTAATCATAATTTTTTAATATTTTGTTGTTATTATTTTTTTTACTTTTCTTAAATTGTTAATTACTATCACTTTTAAAAAAATTTATTGATTTTCTTTAATGTTTTCTTTAAAAGAAATAAATAAAAATATGTAATCCAAAAATAATAAAAGATGGTTGGCTTTTTTGTTAAAAATTGATTTTTTTTTTGTTAGACATACAAATGAAGTTAATTATTCACATAAAAAAAAATTCTTTTTTTGTTATTATTTTTATTTTTATAGCCGAAAGTGAATTAAGTTTGACCATCTATATAAAAAAAATACATAAAGTAAATAAAGGACAAATAAATAAATAAAGTGGGGCTTTTTGGCCATCCACTTAAAAATTGCAGAAATTAAATATCATATGCAAATAAAAAGCACATAAAGGAAGATTAAAATTCAATAAATAATAAACAAATAAATAAAGCGAGGCTTTTTGGCCATCCACTAATAATAAATAAATAGGAGGTATAACCTTCCATGAATTATAATAATAATAATAATAATAAAGATAATAAAAGTTAGTTGTTAGAATTAGTTGTTAATAATAGTAATAATAACAATAATAAAGGTTAATAAAGTTAGCAAAGTTAGTTATTAATAATAATAACAATAATCATAAAGGTTAGTGAAGTTAGTAAGTTAGTAACAATTATAACAATAATAAAAGGTTAGTAAGTTAGTAACAATTATAACAATAACAAAAGTTAGTGAAGTTAGTTGTGCAAAAATTAAAAGGTTAGTGACTAATAACAATAATAATAAACAAACAATATAAAGATTATTATTAGTTCTGCAGAGATTAAAAAAAACAAGGTTAGTAACCAAAAGGAATAAATATGAAAAGATGGAGGATTAAAAGGGAGTTTTACCCTGAAATCAAAATTTTGAATTCTGAGAAACAGGGGCAACGCGGACGCCCGGGGGGGGGGGGGGGGGGGGGGGGGGGGGGGGAACGGCGACGACTTCGCATGGCGGCGTGCAGGGGCTGGGCGACGTGGCGGAGGAGGCTAGGCACGGCGTCGGTGGCGAGCTGGGTCGACGGAGGTTACGAGGACGGCGGCCGAAAAGGGGTGGCGACGTCGGGGGGTTAACTCGGGAGTGACGGGACGCGACGGAGAAGGGAGAAACGTGCGACGGGAGGGCGTGGGGAGGCGACGGGCGATGGCGTGACGGCAGCGATGGAGCAGAACGATGGCGACGGCGACGGGCAGCGACGGCAGGGGCGCGCAGGGGACGGCAGTGAAAGAAAACGGAAGGAGGAAGATGGTCAAAGCGTCAAAAGGCCAAAATTTTGGGATTTTCTGGAGAAAGGAAGGAGAGCTAGGAACCTAGGCTGTAATTTTTTTTTCTTTTTTAAAACGGAGTTCTAAGCTTGATTTTTTTTTCATTATCTATTTTTCTGTGTTAACACACATATTTAGACCCCTATTTATAGAGGAAGGGGTGCTGGACTGTTCATAATTAAAAATTAATTAAATTCAAACTTATCTTTTAATTTGGTAAAATGACAGTTTCAGTCCTTTACATCTCTGAGACTCTGGATAAGTTCCTAAAGCTTCTGATTTTGACAATTTTGTCGTTTTCTGTTAATTTGGGCCAGAACGGTTATGCTGGCCCCAAATTGATGTGACAAACTACCAAATACTCCTGGAACTTTCAGATTTTGTCAATTTTTCCCGAAACTTCTCAATTTTATCATTTTTACCTCAAACTTTTTAATTTTGTCATTTTTATGGAGTTTTCTTTTTTCTTTCAAACATACACATATACACACATATATCATTTTAAATCAAATCTTCACAAAACAAAAAAAAATGTATTTTAAACTAATTAAAAAATTTTAGTAATAATAATAATAATAATAGTAATATAAATAATAATTTTTTTTAATTAATTTTTTAATTAATTTTTTTATTTAATTTTTTTTTAATGGTCGGACGAAATTAGGTGTCAACAATAGGTAAGTTAAGCCACTTGAAAAAGGCTTTCAAAAACCTTAATAAAGATGCTTTCTCTAATATTTTTGAAAGAGTTGCTGCAAAAGAAAATGAGCTGGATGATATTTTTGTTGCTTTAAATCAAAATATTAACGATAAGAATTTTACATGTGGTGGCAACAACTCTACTTTGAGGTCCTAAATTTAAAAAAAGCTGAGGAGAATTTTTATGCGTAGAAGTCTTCTTGTGATTGGTTGAAACTTGGTGATTCTGACACTAAATTTTTTCATGCTAGAATGAAAGAGAAGTCTATAAAAGGTTGCATTTCTTGTATTTTATCTAGTGGTGATCGTAAGTTTACTTCTCAATAAGCTATTAAAAATGAGTTTCTCTCTTACTTTCAAGGAATTTTTGGAAAGTCCCTTGATTTGTCTTCCATTAATAATAATATTGTCTTAAATGGTACTAAGCTTTCAGTTTTGCAACAAAATTCGTTGGCTAGTATTGTTTTTATGGAAGAGATTACTGTGGCAGTTACAAGTATGCACCCATTTAAAGCTCCTGGCCCTGATGGTTTCATTGCTGGTTTTTACTAGCATAATTAGGAGTTAATTGGTAAAGATGTCTCCACTGCTATTCTTATATTTTTTGATAATGGAATTTTACTCCGTGCTTTATTTGCAACTGCCATTCACTTGATTCCCAAGCATACTCATGCTTTTACAGCCTTTGATTATAGGCCAATTTCTTGCTGCAATGTTCTTTATAGGTTTATTTCCAAAATTTTGGCTAATAGAATTCAATGAGTCCTTCATTCTCTTATTAATAAGAGCCAAATTGCTTTTATTAAGGGTAGGCTCATAATTGATAATGTTATGCTTTGTCAAGAGATAATCAGGGGTTATAATTGGAAAAACATTAAGCCAAGAATGTGTATTAAGATTAATCTAAGAAAGGCCTATGACATTTTGGATTGGAATTTCTTGGAGAATCTTTTATTAAAGTTGAATTTCCTTACTTGTTGGGTTAAGTGGGTGATGATGTGTGTCCGTTCTCTTTATTATTCGGTTGTTTTGAAGGTAAAAGGGGAATTAGGCAGGGGGGCCTCTCTGTCCTCTTTGTTTGTTATTGTTATGGATTATCTCTCTAGAGCCTTAGATAAGATGTTTGATGAATGTTATATTGGTTAACATCCTAAATTTAAGCGAATTAAGATGTCTCATATTCTTTTTGCTAATGATATTATGATGTTTGCTAAGGGTGATCTTACCTATGCTAGAAATCTTTCTTATTGCTTGCAAGTTTTCTCCTAAACTTCAGGGCTGCAGATTAACTTTGACAAAAGTCATATCTGTTTTTAGGGTGTTTCTTCAGAAGTTGAGTTTGAAATTCTTTCTATTCTAAATATGCCGAAGGACACTCTTCCTATTAGATATCTTAGAGTCCCTTTGGTTGATCACGAGCTCAAGATTCAACATTATAAACCTTTAGTGGAGAAAATCTTTCATAATCTTCATGGTTGGTCTACCAAGCTTTTTTCTTATGCAGGTCGTTACAGCTTATAAAAGCTGTCATTTTTAGTATTTAGGCTTATTGGTCTGCTATTTTTCCTATTCTTAAGAGGGGTGCTCCAGTATCTGAAGAAATACTGTAGAGCTTTTCTATGGATTGATTTGCCTTCTGGCAAGAAATTTCCTGTTACTTAGACAAAGGTATGTGTTCCAACAAACCAAGTTGGGCTAGGTATTTTTAGTCTGATAGGGTGGAATATTGCCTCAAATGGTGAAAAACTTTGAAGACTGATGTTTGATAAGGAAAGCCTTTGAGTCCAATGGATCATGCGTATTATATGCATGACTCAAATATCTGGGAGATCGTGATTTCAGGTAATGTCTCTATCTGTTAGAAACATACTTTAAAGGTTAGAGATCATTTCATTACTTGTGTGCATGATTAAGTTTAGGACTGTGTTGAAGGTGGTAAGTTTGTTATGAAACTTGCTTATTTGCATGTGATGAAAAAATTTGATCGAGTTAATTGGGGCCCAATGGTTTAGAACTCTATTCCCAAATTTTCGTTTATTTGCTTACAGGCTATGATAAATATTTTACCTACTTTAGATAGATAAAATAGTTACATGGACTCGAGATCCTCTTTATATCCTCTTTGTCTTCGAGTTGATGAGTCCAGGAATCATCTTTTATTTGAATGTTCCTTTTCTTTTTCTCTTTGGGGGTCAAACTATGTGCAAGCTGAGATTGTGGGATGCTCCAAGGCAGTGGAATAGGTTTTGTGGTTGGTTTGCTCATGTGGTGAAAAGTAAATCAGTTAAGTTTACTTGTTGTTGAGTTTTTGTAGCTGCTTTGGTTTATGTTATCTGGCAGGAATGTAATAGGAAAATTTACCAACATAAGTGTCGAATGCCGACGGACCTGATAAGGGTTATTGAGTTTGATATCTTGATTAGATTTGGTTACTCTTTGGATACTATATTCTAGTTTTGTACTACCTAATTTTGTTATAAAATATAGGTATAGGCTCTCTGTTTTTAGTTTTTAGGTCAGGCTTTGCCATTTCTCTTGTAGGCCTTTGACTTTCTTATTTTGTAAGTGCCGTTGGGAGTTTTTAATGAAATGAAAATGCATATCTGCCATGGTGTTTTTGGAATAAAAAAAACATAATGAGTGTGGCAACGTCGGGTTTTCTGGAGTCACCACCAATCTGTTTCACCTAGGTCGATTGGTCACCTTAAAATTGGTCTGCGAGAGTTCGGGGATCGGGAGTACGGTTACGCTAAAACAACTTTGTTATAGCGCCCAAAATAGGCACCTTAGTTGATTTTAATTTTGTTTTGCTTTGCATTTAAATAATTTTCAGTTAATTTTCAAAAATAGAAATTTTAACTGAATTATGTCGAAATGTGTATTTTTAAGTTAATTTGGATAAAATTTGATATTTCCGAACCATGGACTCTGCCGAGTCACCCGGACACGGAAGTTTTAATTCCGAACCATGGACTCTGCCGAGTCACCCGGACACGGAATTTGACGAAATTTTAAATAATTTAATCCATATCGTAAATATGAATTTTTATCTTTGTATTTATGTATTCAATTAAAAAAATTGATATTTTTCAAACCGTAGATCCTGCCGGATCATCCGGATATCGAAATTAAGTTTTTTATTAATTGTTTATTTAATGAATTTTAGTCATAATTTTTATTTTATTATTTTATTATTTTTCTTGAATTTTTAATTATTATTACTTTAAAAAATATATTTAAAAAAAACAGAATTGATTTTTTGTTGTATTTTTAGAATTATTCAATTATAATTTTTTTTAATAATTTTAATAAAAGGTTAATTTTTTTTAAAAAAAATGAAAAAAATAAAAATTGATGTTTCAAAATAATGAAGATTTGAAATAACGACGGATGGGGATTTTTGTTTGAAAAATATTTTTTTTGATAGCCTTAAAAATGAAGAAAGTTAATTATTCACATAAAAACTTTTTTTTTAATTAATTATTATTTACTTATTTATTTTATTTATTATTAAATAAGTGAAATAAATTTTATCATAAAGTAAAATATTGGCATAAATGAAAATTAAATAAAGTAAAGTAAAGGGGATTTTTTTTTAGTTTAGACATCCATAAAAAAATGCATAAAATAACACATGTAAATAAATAAAGGGAAAACATATAAAGTAAATAAAGGAATATTAAAGAATAAATAAATAAAGTGGGGCTTTTTGACCTTCCACTTTTAAAAATTAAATAACATATTCAAATAAATAAATGAACAAATAAAAAGCACATAAAGTAAATAAAGGAGAGTTAAAGGTCAATAAATAGTAAGCAAATAAATAAAGTGGGGCTTTTTGGCCATCCACTAATAATAGGAGGTATAACCTTCCATGAATTATAATAATAATAATAAAGATAATAAAAGTTAGTTGTTAGAATTAGTTGTTAATAATAGTAATAATAACAATAATAAAGGTTAATAAAGTTAGCAAAGTTAGTTATTAATAATAATAACAATAAAAGTTAGTAAAGTTAGATGAATTAGTTGTTAATAACAGTAAATATAAAAGTTAGTAAAGTTAGATGTTAATAACGATAAATATAAAAGTTAGTAAAGTTAGATTAGATGTTAATAACAATAAATATAAAAGTTAGTAAAGTTAGATTAGTTGTTAATAACAATAAAAAAAAGTTAGTAACAATAAACAAATAAATAAACAAGTAAGAATTAAAAGAGTTAGTAATTAATTCTGCAAGAACAAAATAAAAGGTTAATGACCAAAGTGAAAGAAATTGAAAAGATGAAGGATTAAATGAGAGTCATACCCTTCAAATTAAAATTTGAATTTCTGGAAACAGGGAAACGACGCGCGCGAGGGGCAGGGCGTTGGGCTGGCGGCGCTGGCTCGGCGGCACGGGCACGGGGCGGCGAGGAGGAGGGGCGACGGCGGCGCGGGACGGCCGGGGCGACGGCAGCGTGACGGCGGAGGCGGTGGACGGCGCGAGGCGAGGAGAAAGGAGGAGGAAAAAAGAAAAAGGACGGCGGCGGAGGCAGCGGCGGCGGTGGACGACGGCGGCGCGGGACGGCCGGGGCTACGACAGGGAAGTGACGAAGACGGCGGGGCGTGGGCTGGCGGTGGCGGGACGGCGACGGAGGAAGGAAGCAGAAGAGAGAGGGTAGGGTGCGCGGGAGGAGAGAGAGAGAGAACGCACGAGAGGAGAGAGAGAGAGAGCAAACGGGAACAGGGGCTAAAACGAAGAGAAAGAGAAGTTCTTAGGCTTCTGGGAAGAGAGAAAGAGGTCAGAGACTGTGGCTGTAATTTTTGCCCTTTTTTAAAACGGAGCTCTAGATTTTTTTTTCTATTTTTTTCTCTGTGTTCAGCCTCAAATTTGAACCCCTATTTATAGAGGAAGTCTGGCCGAACTGTTGATTATTAAATAATAAAAAAATCAAAACTTATCTCTTAAATTGGTAAAATGACAGTTTCAGTCCTTTACGTTTCTTATCCTCTGGATAAGCTTCAGAAGCTTCTGATTTTTATACTTTTGTCGTTTTCTGTTAATTTGGGCCAGAAACGTTAGTCTGGCCCAAAATTGACGCGAAAAATTACCAAATGCTCCTGGAACTTTCAGAATTTGTCAATTTTTCCCGAAACTTCTCAATTTTGTCATTTTTACCTCAAACTTTTTTAATTTTGTCATTTTTATGGAGTTTTCTTTTTTCTTTCAAACATTTACACACATATATCATTTTAAATTAAATTCTGACAAAACAAAAATGTATTTTAAACTAATTAACTTAATTAAAATTTTTTCAGTAATAATAGTAATAATAAAATATATATTTTTTTAATTAATTTTTTTTTAGTTTAATTTTTTTTAATGGTCGGACGAAATTGGGTGTCAACAGCTGCCCCCCTTTGCATGCTTCATGAAACATGATGCAAGCAAAGTCGTTACCAAATTTCGTCAGACTTAGCTAGGCATTGAAAACTTTCTCGCCGCCTAAATCCTGAGGTTAAGAAACTTTTCTTAGAACCTCTGCGATAGGAACTCTCCTATCGTTAAATAAAAATTGATTGATTGATCGAGGTTAAGGGCCCTACCTTAGAACCTCTACGATAGGAACCTTCCTACCGTCGAAAATAAATTGATTTGGTTGGTTTTAAGGTTTAAGGAAAGGTCCTTAGAACCTCTACGATAGGAAAGCTCCTATAGTTGTAAGATTGACTGATTGATTGATTGTTTGAGGTTAAGGAAAGGTCCTTAGAACCTCAACGATAGGAAAGCTCCTATCGTTGTAAGATGGACTGGTTGATTGATTGTTTGAGGTTAAGGAAAGGTCCTTAGAACCTCTACGATAGGAAAGCTCCTATCGTTGTAAGATGGACTGATTGATTGATTGTTTGAGGTTAAGGAAAGGTCCTTAGAACCTTTACGATAGGAAAGCTCCTATCGTTGTAAGATGGACTGGTTGATTGATTGTTTGAGGTTAAGGAAAGGTCCTTAGAACCTCTACGATAGGAAAGCTCCTATCGTTGTAAGATGGACTGGTTGATTGATTGTTTGAGGTTAAGGAAAGGTCCTTAGAACCTCTGCGATAGGAAAGCTCCTATCGTTGTAAGATGGACTGATTGATTGATTGTTTGAGGTTAAGGAAAGGTCCTTAGAACCTCTACGATAGGAAAGCTTCTATCGTTGTAAGATGGACTGATTGATTGATTGTTTGAGGTTTAAGGAAAGGTCCTTAGAACCTCTACGATAGGAAAGCTCCTATCGTTGTAAGATGGACTGGTTGATTGATTGTTTGAGGTTAAGGAAAGGTCCTTAGAACCTCTACGATAGGAAAGCTCCTATTGTTGTAAGATGGACTGATTGATTGATTGTTTGAGGTTAAGGAACTCTCCTTAGAACCTCGACGATAGGAACTCTCCTATCGTTGCAAGTTTGAGGTTAAGGGCCCTACCTTAGAACCTCTGCGATAAGAACTCTCTTATCGTTGCAAGATGGATTGATTGGTTACGAGGCAAAGGTTCCGTCCTTAGAACCTCATTGAAATTGATTAATTACGAGGCAAAGGCTCCGTCCTTAGAACCTCGTTGAAATTGAAATTGATTGATTACGAGGCAAAGGTTCCGTCCTTAGAACCTCGTTGAAATTGATTAATTGATTGTGGAGAAAAACTCTTTCCTCCTTTTTAAGTACCTCAGACAATCGAAGTTGAAATGTTCTATTCGGAAGTGTGAATTTTCATAATAGGTGAGTGCAGAAATTTAGACTTCGATAAGATGAGTGAATCTTGATAATGACAATAACACTAACAAATTATGTAAAGGGAACGGATGTTTGGAATCAATATCCAAGGTTCATCTAATATTTTCTTCAGTAAATATAGATTCCCTTGTGAGATATGTCATCCAAATAAGGTTGAAGCTTAACTACCCCAAAATGTCATGCCTAGTAGACCTAATAGGATGCGTCTCAAGAGCAATAAAAATTACTCTTTACTCAGCCATTCCAACCTAAAGGCGTTGTCTTGTGGTTTTAATATCAGCATGAACGAAACTATCTTATAAGATAAAAAAGGAAATTCCCTGAAAAGAAAAACTGGAACACGAAAGAAAATGCTGATAATTAAAACGAAAGAACAAGAAAAACGGATCAGATCGCTTCTTCTTCCACAATGCTTCAACAGGTCGGGTAAAGGACAATTATGGGACGGAACTGGTTGGAAAAGACTGTCGTGCCCAGTCTATTTGGATCATCGCTGGATCTGGTTCAGGAACAAAAACTTGCATTTTATCTAGCAATTCTTCAGTAGTTGTTGCGGATATTATGATTCGTCGTGCCACCTCAGGGATAAACTTCTGCTTCACAGCACGATTCATAAAAGATAATAGACCTGCGAAGAAATAGTTAACATTTAACAGCCCAATGGGTTTTTGATGCAAATTAAGTTGGGCCATGGAAGCGATTTGGAAGACTTCTCCTAATGTGCCAAAGCCACTTGGTAGAGCGATAAAAGCATAAGCATTAAAAAGCATTTGTAACAAGCGCTCTTGCAGATTTTTAACTACTAGCTCTTCTCCAATCGTACCCCCAGAAACCGATTTCAGAGATGCAGGGATAATACCCAGAACCTGGCTTCCTCCTAAAGATGCTGCTGATGCTACAGCTCCCATTAATCCGACACTACCTCCTCCATAAACTAAGTGTATTTTTCGCTCAGCTAATACACTACCCAAATGGTTGGCTGCCTTTAAGTACTCTTCATCTTCTCCAGGAAAAGCTCTAGAAAATACACAAATACTTCGGGGTTTACGAGTGGAGGTTTTCTCCATTCCTATCTTTACCCATGTGAGAAAAGAAGAAAAGAGGATATATTTATAGAGATGAAAAGATAAAGTAATAATTTTTTTTTTTTTAAGAGTGGATTACATTATTGCTAGCTATACACAATAGTCACGAGTATGAATCTGGTCAGGTATGGGTACACTATCGTTAAAAGAGGAGGAAAATTTTCAAAATAGTTGCTAGCATGTACAGTAGTCACTACTGTAGCTTACGTTAGGAGTAGGTACGTGATTGTTGGAAGAGAAGGAAAATTTCAAAAGTGGCAGCTATATACAGTAGTCATAACTGTATCTCATGTCAGGAGTGGGTACATTATTGGGAGGATAATTTCAAAAGCGACAGCTAGCATGTACAGTAATCATGACTTTGGTTCACGTCTTACACTGATTTTGCATCCAATAACGGCTTCAATGCCTTCTATGAATCGGCGATTTGCATCCCATCCAGTTTTCTCACAAACTGGCAAACTGGGTCGTTTAAAGTCAGATTCCCAAGACTATAATGATCTCGTTCTTTTTGGAGAATTATCCATAATCCAACAATCTCAAATTGCACTATTCCGCAAGAATGCGCTTCAAGAACCTCTCGAATATCTTCTAGAGATTCCTTACGCAAGCCATTCTTTATGAATCTTATTCTATCATTACGATTTCTGGTGATCACTCCTGGAGAACGACATTTATTGCCGCAAATCCACCATCCACAATTATGACAAACGCCTAGCCTCTTTGTTCTTCTTTTTTTGGCATAAGCGCTTTTACCAAAGCCGGGCATACGGGGAAAGAACGCTTCTGGAACTTCACCAGCTGAACGAACCTTAGCTTCGATTAGCCACCGCACATTATCAGGAATGCCTTTGTGCATAAATACTCTGAATCGTTCACATCTAGCTTGATAAATCTTTTTAAGAACATTTATTGGGAAGGAAGGAAAATACTTTCATAGGGCGGAAAGAGAAGACTCCGTTGATGAAGAAGGCAAAGAAAGAAATTAGTGATTGTAGGAAATGGAAATAACTAACACATATTTATAGTGATGAAAGGGATAATGCGTTAATTACACTTACAGAAGCAAGTACATTATTGTCAAAAGAAAAGACAAATGACAGCTTATATGTACAGCAATCATGACTGTGGCTCTCATCTTCCACTGATTTATGTCCAGTAATGGCTTCAATGCCTTCTATAAGTCGGGGATTTGCTTCCCATCCAGTTTTCTTACAAACTGACAAACAGGGTCGTTTAAAGTCACATTCCCAAGACTGTCACGGTTTCGTTCTTTATGGTAAGTCCTCCATAAACCGATAATTTCACCTTGCACTTTTCCACAAGAATGCGTTTCAAGAGTCTCTCGGATATCTTCCAGAGATTCCTTACGCAGGCCATTCTTAATGAATTTTCTTTTATCTTCACGATTTATGGAGATGTATCCTAAAGAGCGACATTTAGTATTACAATTCCATCGCCCACATTTATAACACATGCCTAGTCTCTTTGCTCTTCACCTTTTGGCATAACGGCTTTTACCTAAACCGGGCATGCGGGGCATAAATGCATCTGGAACTTCACCCGCCAAACGGACCTTAGCTTCAATTATCCACTGCACATTATCGGGAATGCCTTTGCGTGTAAAAACTCTGATTCTTTCACATCTAGCAAGGTAGATCTTTTTAAGGACTTTTATTGGAAGGGAAGAAAAGTATTTTCGCAGTGCAGAAAGAGTAGAATCCATTGATGAGAGAAGAATTTGAGAGAAGAGGGAAATGAATCAGTTATTGTAGGAGATTGGAATAACCGACTTTAGAAGTCACGGGGTATCTTATCCGCTGCTTAATCAGAAGGGATAACACACATTTATAGTGATGAAAAGGGATAACGTGTCGATTACACTTAGGGGAGCATGTACATCTGTCAAAATAAAATGCAAACTTTTCCAAATATAACAAACTGTATGTACAGTAATTGTGACTGTGGCTCACATCTTCCACTGGCTTTACGTCTAGTAACGGCATTAACGGCTTCTATGAGTCGAGGGTTTGCTTCCCATCCAGCTTTCTTACAAGCTGGCAAACAGGGTCATTTAAAGTCAGATTCCCGGGACTGTAACGCTCTCGTTCTTCACGAAACATACTCCATAAACCAAGAAGTTCGCGTTGCACTGATCCACAAGAATGTGTCTCAAGAGTCAATCGTATATCATCCAATGAGTCCTTACTCAGGCCATTCTTGATGAATCATATTTTATCTTCTCGATTATCGGAGATCATTCCTAAAGAACGACATTTAATATTACAAGTTCACCGTCCACATTTGTGGCAGACTCGTAACCTTTTCGCTCTTCGCTTTTTGGCATAAGAGCTTCTGCCTATACCAGGCATGTGAGACACAAATGCCTCTGGGATTTCAGCTGCCAGACGAACCTTAGCTTCGATTAACCATCGTACATCTTCAGGGATTCCTTTGTGCATCAGAACTCTTAATCGTTCACAGCGAACTTGGTAGATCTTTTTAAGAATGTTCATTGGGAGAAAAGGAAAATATTTTCGTAAGACAGAAAGAGTAGGATCCATTTTCTAGAGGGAAGTAAAAGAAAGAAGAGAGGAAAGAATCAGTTATTGTGGGCAACTGAGAGAACCGACTTGAGAGTCACGGGGTATCGTATCTGCCGCTTAACCGGAAAAGTGGATCCTACTTTATTTTGATGTGAATGATATTTCTTATCTTTGATATTCCATCCAGCTGACATCGATCCAGTTCTTGATTATTGAATCCATTGTCCGCTTTTGACAAATTTTCAAGGACAATATTTCTTGATGTCTGCCTTATCTTTGACCATAGCTATTTCTTATCTTGGATGCTGCTAAGCTGGCATCAATCCTGTCCTTCCAGGTGTAGCCTCGATTATTGAATCAATTGCCTGGCTTTTGACAATATTGTCTACTTTATATTTTTTGATATCTGCCTTATCCTTGGCTATAGCTATCTCTTATCTTGGATACTACTAGCTGACGTCAATCCTGTCCTTCCAGGTATAGTCTCGATTATTGAATCGATTGCCAGGCTTTTGACATATTATCTACCTTATCCTTGAATTCCTGATGCGGGTTGGTCCCGCATATTAGCTGTGTATCCAGCGATAGACTGGTAAGGGCTGATGTCATTGAGATCTCAACTTATATTGCTATAACTGTGCCGTGGATGTGCTTCCCATTTGGTTCCTATTATGCAAAAGCCATGCATGCATGATGTGAAATGCATGAATGCAGAGCATGCGTAATTGATGTTTTTTTTTTTTTTTTTATGGATCTAGTTTTTCATGTCTTTGCTTTACTGGATCTTTTTTGTGATTGCCTTCTTGGACTATCATTGAATCTCTTTATGCTTCCCAGCTCTTGTCCATTGCCTTAAAAGCTCAACTCTTTTCAAAATCCCCTTTCCTTGACTTGTTCTTGAATTTTGGCTTCAATTTCTTTAATGTTTGCCCGCTTCATACTTTATGTCTCTTTGGGTACTCATCCCTTGTCATGGATTTCATAGCATCAAAGGCTTAACTTTTAATGTCTGTCCTTTTTCTTGTGTCTGGGCTGACACATACTTATCCCCATGTTACAATATAAATGATTGCTCTTCTTTAAACTCAGGTTTTGCTCGATAAGACTTGCCCCCTTTGTTTATTGAGCTTCTTCGTTGACAGTACTCTTCTTACGCTTCGCAGGGACTACTTTGCCCCCCTGAATACGGTGTTTATGTGGATAAAAGGTATCACCTCGCCTTTAACAGAAGGTCGAGCATTTCTAGACCTTTGTGATGGCACTTGATCGTAAATCTCTCTTACAAGAACCACATCTTCTTAAAGAAAGTCTCAAGGTATCTCCTCACTTTTAAGTCTACACACATTAATGAATAATGGTTTGGCCTTAAAGAAAAACTTTCATCAATTTGCAAAGCTTGACAAAGTAATTTACGGTCTTTATTTTTTATTAAAATATCCTGCCATTCTTCCATTTCCAACTCGAAGACATAAACTGTGCAAGGCAATAAAGTATAAACATGATTCACAAGGATAGCCTTTTAGCTGAATGAGGATGATATCAAGAGGTAACTGTTAGACGTGAGGAAAATTAAGTTTGAATATTTTTTTTTTGTTTTGTTGCAGTCTTTTAGCTGAATAAGAATGATATTAAGAGGTAAATATTAGGTCTGAGTAAAGTTAAGTTTGAGTGGTGTGAAAGAAGAGTCTTTTAATACTACTCGTGAGCAGATCTGATTATGGTAAAAAACTTAATAGTAATGACCTCAAACTTGCCACGTTTTCTAGAAAGTTGGACCTCATCTGTTACCCCCAACTATTGTGATATTTATGCATGCTTGGTTTGAGGGTTGCTTTTGTGTTCTAAACCGCCTTTGCAGGTTTTCAGTCTAGAATCCATAGCTCACTTTTTTTGTTTTCTTTCTTTTGCTCTAACTTGAGCCCTTTTTCTTTTCTTTTCTTTTTTTTTTTGTTTTTTTTGTTTTTTTTTGTTTTTTTTTCTTTGTTTCCCTTTTTTTTTTTTTTTTTGTAAGCTATGGTGATGACATACTTGATAACTCTCTTGAAGTGAGATGACTCAAATGGCCTTGCTTGCTCGTTCTTGTTCTCAATCCTTTTTTGGTTTTGAATTTTCCCTTATTGTCTTTTGATGGAAGGGACGAATTTCTCTTTCTTTTTGGAGTTTGTGTTGCAGAGAACTGAGAACCTTTGCTTGTGTTGAGCATTCATGAGAATTGAGAGACCATTGAAGCCATTTAATATGAGAGCTAACTTCTTTGGATTTGGAAGCTAACCCCGGACTTCTTGCAAAGATGTTGATAACCACTGTGAATTCCTTTTAAGGGTTGAGGTGCAACGTTTGAAATCCTTCTTACTAGATTTGGCAGCACTTTCAAGATCACTACTATTAAATTTTCCTTAACTTTTTATTTTCACCCACGAGTAGTATCATTTAGAAAGCAAAGTATGATGGCAATAATAGATAGTGCAATGGCAAAGATTGAGAGATAGAGGTAAAAATGAAATTTTTGGTAAAAAGTGGTAGAATGCACACATAACATCTTTTTGTTGGAGAACAAAAAGAATTACCGGTTGTTAAAAAGTAAAGTGTGATGGTAATAATTGATAGTATAATGGCAAAAAGTGTAAAAATGGAAAGTAGTAGAATGCACGCATTATATCTTTTTGTTGGAGAACAAAAAGAATTACCGGTTGTCAAAAAGTAAAGTGTGATGGCAATAATGGATAAGATAATGGCAAAGAGTGTAAAAATGGAAAGTAGTAGAATGCACACATTACATCTTTTTTTGTACCAGAAAAAGAATACCAGGTGTCCATTTAACAAAAACTACACCCTAGATTCTGGACTAAATCTAGGAGATTTTTACTATTAGATTACTTTTGCAAGCTTTCAAAGATACAAGTTTATTCAAAGGATTCCCTGTCATTCAAAAATATGTGCGGACTGTTAGGTCGGATCTGCCTTGGAGCCCTTCCAAAATCAATGTAATTCCAGCTCAAAATCTTCACTTTCAATTACCAATCACATCAGGCCTAGCAACTTGGACTCGGCCAACTGTTGGACCTTGAGTTTCAGTACCACAGAATTTTCAGTTACATTTGGCATTTGGGTCACACTAACTTGGAAGAGAAGGTTACTTGGCCTTTGCTACCGTTGATATGGATGATAGCAGAATGTCTTCACCAGCAAAGACTGTGATTAATTTTCCTTCAAAAATGAATTTCATTTTTTGGTGTAATGGGGAGGGAATTGCTCCGGCCATATGAATCCATGGTCTGCCCAACAGACAAGTATAAGAAGGATTAATGTCCATAACTTGGAATGTGATATGGAAGACACAAGGGCCGATCCCTATTGGCAGCTCTATTTCTCCAACAACATTTCTATTCGTCCCGTCAAATGCTTGAATAGTGATATGACTGTTGTTGAGGTATGATGAGTCTATACCAAACTTGTGTAAGGTTTCAAGTGGCATTATGTTTAGAGCTGACCCATTATCAACAAGAACTTTAGCCATAATTCGATCTTTGTATTTAACCGAAATATGTAGAGCCTTAGAGTGACCCCTTCCTTCTGCTGGTATCTCATCGTCAGTGAATATGATGAGATTCTGGGCGGTGATGTTGTTGACGAGGTAATCAAAATTATTCACTGAAATATCTAGCTCAACATAGGCCTTATTCAAGACTTTGAGGAGGGTTTCTTGATGAGCATCAGAGCTTATGAGTAGTGAAAGTATGGAGATCTTTGTTGGAAGGTGGTTTAACTGCTCCACGGTGCTGTACTCACTTTGCTTTATGAGTTTGAGAAACTCAGTAGTTTGTTCATCTGTCACCTCTTGAGACATCTCTTGCTCTTTGGATGTATTTGTATCTAGAGGCTCACTTGTTGGGTCTGTGACGTTCTTATCTTGTCGAAGCTTGTACATTTGTTCTGGAGAGTAACATGGACCACTTCTAGTCATACTCCTAACTTCTAACGGAGTTGATGTGATGTTGGAAGTGTAATCATGGCTCCATGGAACAGCCTTGTCTGATTTGTAGAGGAATGACCTCGGGACTCAAGTTCTTAAAGGCTTGACAATAGATTTTGAAATTGGTATAACTAGTGGTTTTGGCGTAGCATTGACTTCCCGTTCTTTAGTGATCACATTTACATCATCTTTATCCGACGTAAAAATGATGAGTTGGGATGAGTCCATGAGCCTTTGTAGACTTTCACGGAATTCTGAGCATTCTTGGATAGAATGACTTTTACTGTCATGAAAGTCACACCAGTCCTCATCTTTGACTTCTTCATTTTAAAAGAAGACTTCCGGATGATAACTCATTCTTTCAAAAGGCATGAATATACATGCTTAAGAGGGGTTATGATATTGTTGACTGACTTCTTTATCGGCCGGTGTTCTTCTATTACATTGACTGGTTTTGATTGATAAGGCGTCAATGGATTGTGAGCGATGTTTGGTTCATCGGAAAAGTCCAACCATTTTGACTCGATTAATTGTTGGACTGTACATTTCAATGCTATGCAATTTTCCAGGCCATGGCCTGTAACGCCATCATGATATGGGCAAGTTATGTTGGGGTCATACCACCTTGGATATGGGGGTTTGAATGGCTTTGTAGGAATTGGACAGATGAATTGTCTTTTAATGAGTTTTGGATACAACTCAGTGTAAGTCATAGGAATTGGCGCAAAGACTTCTCTTTGTCTTTGTGCAGGTACTGGAGGGGTCAGAACAGGTGGCTGTAATTGATTAGGCCTGTGGACAGGATAATTGTTGGGCCAATTGGTATAATAGGATAGGCGAGGCCCGGTAGCCACAGTACCTACGAGGGGAATCTCTCTTCCGCATCCTATTTGTTGTACTTCGTCCTCCTTTCTTCTAGATGGTCCTTCTCTTTTCATATGATCATTAAAGGACTCGGTAATCTTCCCGGTCCTAATCCCATGCTCGATCCTTTCTCCAGACATGACGACGTCAGAGAAATTAGCTGCTGAATTGCCAATGAGTTTGTCATAATATGGGTGCTTCAGTGTCTGAACAAATAAAGTAAGCATTTTTCTTTCTGTCATGGGTGGCTGAAGTTGTGCTTCTTTGATGGGAACTTGAATTGCTTTTCCCTTGATTAGCTCCATCAATTGTCTTATTTGTTCGGCCATACCTTCTATCTTGGACTCTATCTCTATGAGACGTCCTTCGATTTGTTCTGCCATTAATCTTGTTTGGAGCAGAGTTGAATATCGGTGTTGAGGTCCAATTTTATCCTTTTAAAAGTAAGATTTATTTTTTTAGATTCTATGTGTATGTGATTGATGCAATGGATGCATGCATGCAATAAGTGAGCTCGATTATCCATTATCGTGGAACTTCAAAACTTTTAGTTGTCATTATAAAGACCAAAAAGTTAGCATAATTTGATGCGTGGTTTTGATGCATGAAGAATAATTGCACAAGAAAGATAAGGTTACTAATAAGTTAAATAGCAATTAACAACTCATGAACTATTATGAAAAAAAATGAATTAAAATCATAAATATAAGACACGAAAAAAATAAAAGTGTTGAGCAACAACATAGCATAACAAGGACATGCTTATGGCGTTGGTAAAATGGGAGGAATACTATGGTCAGTTCTATGGTTAAGTGGGGAGTTCTATATGCATAGGGTGGTTTATCAAAAAGGCAAGGGATAGTTCCCGAATCCCGTCACTAAATTATAGTGACAGCCCGATTCCTTACCCTCTAGGGTTTATGTAAGGAATGGATTAATTCGAGTCGTAGCTTTTCGTGGGCCCATGCAGAGACTAACCGTCTCAGAAGGCAATACACTACTTTGCTACTTTGAAACCGGTGAAGGCTTGGAGACCATGGCCTCTCAAGGACAACAACACCAATTCCGCTTAGAAAGAACGTGTTCGCTTTGAAGAAGCTCGGGTATAGAGCTTCATATTGTGAATGCATAATGCATGTTTACCTAAGTAAATATAACATATAAATCAACATAAATATAAGCAAAGCAAATCAAAACAAATCAACTTGTAGGCTCGACTCACTAACGTCGACTCCCCAGCAGAGTCGCCAAGCTGTGGCAACGTCGGGTTTTCTGGAGTCGCCACCAATCTGTTTCACCTCGGTCGATTGGTCACCTTAAAATTGGTCTGCGAGAGTTCGGGGATCGGGAGTACGGTTACGCTAAAACAACTTTGTTATAGCGCCCAAAATTGGTACCTTAGTTGATTTTAATTTGGCTTTGCTTTGCATTTAAATAATTTTCAGTTAATTTTCAAAAATAGAAATTTTAACTGAATTATGTCGAAATGTGGATTTTTACGTTAATTTGGATAAAATTTGATATTTCCGAACCATGGACTCTGCCGAGTCACCCGGACACGGAAGTTTTAATTCCGAACCATGGACTCTGCCGAGTCACCCGGACACGGAATTTGACGAAATTTTAAATAATTTAATCCATATCGTAAATATGGATTTTTATCTTTGTATTTATTTATTCAATTAAAAAAATTGATATTTTCCAAACCGTAGATCCTGCCGGATCATCCGGATATGGAAATTAAGTTTTTTATTAATTGTTTATTTAATGAATTTTAGTCATAATTTTTATTTTATTATTTTATTATTTTTCTTGAATTTTTAATTATTATTACTTTAAAAAATATATTTAAAAAAATAGAATTGATTTTTTGTTGTATTTTTAGAATTATTCAATTATAATTTTTTTTAATAATTTTAATAAAAGGTTAATTTTTTAAAAAAAAAATGAAAAAAATAAAAATTGATGTTTCAAAATAATGAAGATTTGAAATAACGACGGATGGGGTTTTTTGTTTGAAAAATATTTTTTTTGATAGCCTTAAAAATGAAGAAAGTTAATTATTCACATAAAAACTTTTTTTTTAATTAATTATTATTAACTTATTTATTTTATTTATTATTAAATAAGTGAAATAAATTTTATCATAAAGTAAAATATTGGCATAAATGAAAATTAAATAAAGTAAAGTAAAGGGGATTTTTTTTTAGTTTAGACATCCATAAAAAAATGCATAAAATAACACATGTAAATAAATAAAGGGAAAACATATAAAGTAAATAAAGGAATATTAAAGAATAAATAAATAAAGTGGGGGCTTTTTGACCTTCCACTTTTAAAAATTAAATAACATATTCAAATAAATAAATGAACAAATAAAAAGCACATAAAGTAAATAAAGGAGAGTTAAAGATCAATAAATAGTAAGCAAATAAAGAAAGTGGGGCTTTTTGGCCATCCACTAATAATAGGAGGTATAACCTTCCATGAATTATAATAATAATAATAAAGATAATAAAAGTTAGTTGTTAGAATTAGTTGTTAATAATAGTAATAATAACAATAATAAAGGTTAATAAAGTTAGCAAAGTTAGTTATTAATAATAATAACAATAAAAGTTAGTAAAGTTAGATGAATTAGTTGTTAATAACAGTAAATATAAAAGTTAGTAAAGTTAGATGTTAATAACGATAAATATAAAAGTTAGTAAAGTTAGATTAGATGTTAATAACAATAAATATAAAAGTTAGTAAAGTTAGATTAGTTGTTAATAACAATAAAAAAAAAGTTAGTAACAATAAACAAATAAATAAACAAGTAAGAATTAAAAGAGTTAGTAATTAATTCTGCAAGAACAAAATAAAAGGTTAATGACTAAAGTGAAAGAAATTGAAAAGATGAAGGATTAAATGAGAGTCGTACCCTTCAAATTAAAATTTGAATTTCTGGAAACAGGGAAACGACGCGCGCGAGGGGCAGGGGGTTGGGCTGGCGGCGCTGGCGCGGCGGCACGGGCACGGGGCGGCGAGGAGGAGGGGCGACGGCGGCGCGGGACGGCCGGGGCGACGGCAGCGTGACGGCGGAGGCGGTGGACGGCGCGAGGCGAGGAGAAAGGAGGAGGAAAAAAGAAAAAGGACGGCGGCGGAGGCAGCGGCGGCGGTGGACGACGGCGCGCGGGACGGCCGGGGCGACGGCAGGGAAGTGACGGCGACGGCGGGGCGTGGGCTGGCGGTGGCGGGACGGCGACGGAGGAAGGAAGCAGAAGAGAGAGGGAAGGGTGCGCGGGAGGAGAGAGAGAGAGAGCAAACGGGAACAGGGGCTAAAACGAAGAGAAAGAGAAGTTCTTAGGCTTCTGGGAAGAGACAAAGAGGTCAGGGACTGTGGCTGTAATTTTTCCCCTTTTTTAAAACGGAGCTCTAGATTTTTTTTCTATTTTTTTCTCTGTGTTCAGCCTCAAATTTGAACCCCTATTTATAGAGGAAGTCTGGGCGAACTGTTGATTATTAAATAATAAAAAAAATCAAAACTTATCTCTTAAATTGGTAAAATGACAGTTTCAGTCCTTTATGTTTCTTATCCTCTGGATAAGCTTCAGAAGCTTCTGATTTTGACAATTTTGTCGTTTTCTGTTAATTTGGGCCAGAAACGTTAGTCTGGCCCAAAATTGACGCGAAAAATTACCAAATGCTCCTGGAACTTTCAGAATTTGTCAATTTTTCCCGAAGCTTCTCAATTTTGTCATTTTTACCTCAAACTTTTTTAATTTTGTCATTTTTATGGAGTTTTCTTTTTTCTTTCAAACATATACACACATATATCATTTTAAATTAAATTCTGACAAAAAAAAATGTATTTTAAACTAATTAACTTAATTAAAATTTTTTCAGTAATAATAGTAATAATAAAATATATTTTTTTAATTAATTTTTTTTAGTTTAATGTTTTTTAATGGTCGGACGAAATTGGGTGTCAACAATGAGGATATAAATGTAACTAATATAAAGGCTTATGAGAGGAACCGTAATCGTTCCCTTGCAAGTTTTAATTACAAAGATAGCTAGATAGATACGTACATACATAAAGCAAAAGCAACTAGCTAGATTGGTTCCTAGAGCGGACTCAGCTTGATCTCAACCCCATCAATTGGCTTCGGATGAGAAAGATAAATCATATCTGCATTTGGATTAACAAGCTCCCACCTGAAAATTCCAGAACATATATATATAAATTTCTTATTAATTAGCGCTTAATTACCTAGAAATTACCGATGAAACAACAATTAAAAGACAAGTACTGGTAAGTATCTGAGTTAGAGTAAATATTACTTATATCCAACAGATAAATGGTGAAGAAAGAGGGCGACTTGTATTCTTGCAAGCATGTTCCCCGCGCAGATTCGGCTCCCCCCTCCAAACACCTGATAAGCGCCGGACTTTGGTGGCTCCTAATCATATCATTATTAATTGTTTCGCTTAATGCCCTGAGACTTAGACTGGGAAAATCTATAAAAAATAAAATTCAAAATGAAGTTATCGTAACTTACATTCCATCTGTCAGGATTGAAGCACATAGGATCATCAAAGTTTTCTGGATTTGTGTGTAGATAGCGGACCCATAAAATCACCTTCCAATCTTTTGGTATTTTGAAACCTACAGGCCATACCAAACAAAACAAGAACTCAAGCATAAGAAATATTTCATAAAACTTCAATTTGCACTCAATATTGTTTCAACCTTCATAGTTACATCTCTTATTTATTTAGATAAATGATTGAAATATGGTAAAACTCATGCATATGCTAAAATTTCATGTAATAGTTTCTAGGTATTACAAATTATACAAAAATTATTTTTAGGTGAAAAAGGGACAAATTTGCTACTAAACTATAAGGGTACATTAATTAATTTTTCCACTTAAGTTTTTTTGCGGGCAAATTTGCCATTAATCTTTTCAAAAAAGTGCAAATTTATCATCAATTTTTTGTATTTGGAGAAAATTTGCCACTAACCATTAAAATTGCTAAACGTGGCAAACATAAAAAAATTTAAAAAAAAATGTAAATTTCAATATCCAAGTTTCCTTTACCTAACACTCTGATTCCTAAGTTTCTAAATCTATTATTTTCACCACAATTTTTACTCTAGCAAAGTCTTATGCCCTTCATCACCCTCCACCTATTCTACTACTGGTATTACCTCAACTCTTCTACACATCCTGGTAATACTCAAAAAAATGCTCATTAGAATAAACTTTAATAAAATAGGATTTGATTGATGTAGATATAACTAAATCTAAAGGTGATGTAGTTCTAGAATAAAGGATCAATGATTGCAGTAGTAGAGGGTTGCTCGAAGACAATGAGAAAGATTAAAACAAGAATGCTTAGTAATAGAGATATGTGATCACACATAGGATTTTGTCTCATTTAGGTATTGTGAAATGTTTGGGTGTCTAGTGGTTAAGAAGAAAACTTCAAGGACTAATTTAAGAATTTTTCCATAAAATATTCTCTGAATTAAATAGAATATTTATACTATTTAACAGCTAGTGGCAAAATTGCCTAGAACGAAAAATTTATTGACAAATTTACTTGTACAAAAAGCTTAGTAGCAAAATTACCCTGCCCCAATAGTTTAATGACAAATTTGCCCTTTTTACCCATTTTGAAGTATAAAAATGTATATTAATAAATGATGAAAGTGGAGACTTTTTAATTGTTTACCTTAAGCTTTCCCTTTGCCATAAAATTTCATTTTTCTGTTTTAGTGAGACCCAAATTTGATACTATTTATTTAATTATAATTATGTTAGTATTAGGACTATAAAAGAGAGCAAAAAAAATCTAATCACACATGGGCGCTATTTTTTGTTTTTTAGCTTTACTTTTTCTAAAAGAAGTCCCTGAGTTGCCATGAAAGTTAAATGTTTACTACAAATGCCACCATAAAATTATGAGCCATTAAACACAAGATTTTGTCAGTTTTTTGAATTTTAAAATTGAAATAACTATTTTTGTTAGAACTTAAAGGTGGAACTCCATAGTTAGATCTTTTATTTGAAACACTAATTGAGTATGCTTAGGGCAAAGCTAACATGGTTATAAGGTATGGAGCAAAACAAACTATAGTTAATATGAGGAAATTATACCAATTCGAGGAAAAAAACCATAGTGTGCATCAGTTCCAATGTCCTTCCATCAATATGAACCACATCTCAGCACAAGTAAATATAAAAAGTGAAAAAATGTTTAGTTCTAGTCTCCACTAATGGAAACTATTAAGTTAAAGAAAAGTTGTCACATAAGTGGGAACAGACATACAAAAAACTGATTTATGAAGGGAAAAATTGTCAACAAAAATATTGTACAAATTAAATTTAACAAATATGGCTATCAAGAAGTTTAAATTAAGATTTCAAATATTGATATCAAACATTTACTTTGATTTAATACTTTCCATCTACTATGGACTGTAAATCATAACATTTTGAAAAAAAAAATTACTACCGTAAAAGAGTAATTAATAGGTTGAGGACCGAAACAAATAGAAGTATGTGACCACCAATGAAATTGCTAGGTATATGTATGTGAGTTTCTCTAACCAATAAAAATTGCATCTTTTCTTTTCGAATGAATAAATGTTACATTTGTTTTGACCTCAAAACGTTACATTGTTTTAATTGCAACCGAAATTTTTAAAATAAAAAATTGATAAATAGATCTCATTACAAAAGGAAACTAGATTATGCAATTTTATTTAAACTGATGAATATGTAAAGTGAAGAAATAATTAAGTTTGTTTACATGTATCCAAGCTAGTATATATATACCTTGGTATTCAACTTCTTTGGTCACCAACCTGAAAATGAAGGGCGCAATGTTGGCTACTCTTATTGTTTCTTCTACCACCTAAGATCATCAATCAAACCAGTAAAAATCATCAGCCAGGTAAGTAAGTTACTTCTACATAAACAACAACGTAGTATATCTATTTAGTGGAATATTTGCATTTGTTGAAAGGTTTTGCGGACTTGAAGTTTTGTTTCAATGACAAAATTCGAGTAGCATAACATCAGTATATGAAGTTGATCAGACGTTTAAAGGCATTTTTAACACTCTTGCTATAATTTATTACACCTTTTAATTAATGTTTTAAGTATCAAAAAGGAAAATAAAATAAAATAAAAGCTTGTAAAAAGGTACAAACCTTATTTGTATAATTCAATTTGGAAACGTCCTCCTTCGTAAGGAAGGCGCCTGCCACCTTGTTCTTTCTAATGGCCATATTCTCCTCCTGCCGTGCCCGTCAATACGTAAATATAGGCAAAAAGGAAAGTGAAAAATATAAGAAATGGACGCTATAAGAATAAAGCAGGCATGATGAGTTCAAAAATTATGGGTAAACATTATCAAACGTGTGCCCTACCCTGCACATTTATCTTGAAAGTACAAAATATTACACAATTCATCTTGAATGTATGCAATTGTTACATTAGTTGTACTTCCATAAATTTTTGTCTTTGAAGGGTATGCTTAATATTATACTATTCATCTTAGAAATATATTTTATGTTACACCATTCATCTTGGAAATATGACTTACATTGTAACATTCGTACCACCATGTCAATTTTCTATCACTTTCCAATAATAAAATTTGACAAAAGGACAAATGATACAACAACTACATACTTATGTTGCATGGTGTAACATTTTGTACTTTTCGTAAAAATGTGCAATATAAGACATACTTTAAGGAGATTTTGATGATATTTACCCAATTTGTGTTTGTGACTCACCCGAAGATTTTGAAGTACATTTGGAAACTTGGCAAGGTAATAGATGGCCCACATGATTGATAGGGAGGTAGACTCATATCCAGCAAGAACAAGGCTGACAATATTATCCAACACCTCTTGGTCACTTAATTTGCTGCCTTCCTCATCTCTAATCTGCATCAGCCCATCCATTAGATCTTTGCTCCTCTCCACCCGAATATTCTCCTTGTTGTTTCTCTTCCTCTTCTCCAGCTCCATCCTGAACATTGCCTCAAGCTTCTTCCTACACTGCCAAAACACATACAATTAACAGTGTGAGCATAATGAATGAGTCGAGTTAGAGAATAACAATCATATTTGAGTTTCATTTAATAATAATGTCAACGTTTCTTGTTGGAGGTTGAAAAAATCATCCAACAATAGCTTTTAACATTAGATGTTTGGAAAAACTACAAAAATCTTTGCTAATTTATTTCAACATCTAACACTAATTTTATATGTCATTTGCAAATGAAACCTTGCATCGATCAAACTAATTACCTGAATGGCGTTGCTGTATGCAGTTCCGGGAAAGTTAAATGGCAAGGCCCTGATTCCTTCAACTAACTCTTTAAATAACATGTCCATTCTATCCAGTTCAGCCCCTGGTTCCAAACTCGCAAATAATCTTCCAATGTTTTCGAATGTCAACTATCACATACATATATAAATCTAATTAAATAAATAATAAAAAATTTAGGCCTCGCTGAAGAATAAAATAACTTATAACTTAAGGGTAAAAACAATTAGGTAACTCATTGATAAACGACTCATGGGCAGCAAGAGTAATGCACAGAAACCTTCTTGGTTTCATGGTAGGCTTTGAGGCGGCCCATTTGGGCCCATTTTTCGAGCGAGGCTACCATGCGGGGCTGAACAAGGACAGCAATTCGCCGGAGTGCATCGGGGTGGTTGATGGAACTCAAAACAAAATTCCTCAGTCGCTCGTGATCCTTTCCATGGACGGCCACCAACGAGGTGGGGCCAACCAGGTCAACGCCGGGCCATTTCAACACAAACGCGTCGTCCCTTTGGAATACAAACTTGGTCACCGACGGGAAGCAGGCTATGATCGACGGTGATCCGAACAGATGACTTCGGTACAATCCTACCCCATCCCCGTACCTAATTATTTATAGTGCAAGACCATCATCTCTATGATCAAAGCTACTACTGCTAATTTAATGAATCATCTACATTATACATACTTGCGTCTCTTAGAATTGATGAATTCGTCTGGACGACGGAGAAACTTGAAGTACCAGAGGAAGGTGAACATTTCCCCGACGAAAGGGAAACCCATGTGACCTGGTGGTAGGTCGGCGCCGGAGCCGGAGTACCGGAACTTGAGAGGAAGGGCATACCAAACATCGTTCCACCACCACAAGAGCCACACCAAGAGCGGCGCTCCTCCGAGGATCAAAGCCACCCAAGTTCCCACCGTAGCTTCCATCTCATCTTCCGATCTCGAATATTTTTGTCCTTCGAAGTGTTCCTTCACCGAATATTAATGCGGTCGATTAGATTCCGAGCTCATGATACCGATTAGCTCCGCGAGGTAAAAGACAAGATATCGGCTCATATCAATCCCGTTTGCATGCGCTTACACAAGGAAACAATTTTGGACGATGACACACAAGCTCTAATCTATTAATATGTCTTAGCAAAATATTTTTTTAGCAAAAGGTGCTTTCTTTACATTATGAGTGAACGAAACGATGTGTTACAAACCAACAAAGATATATATAAGATTTTGACAGATAAGAAGAATTTAAAATTAATCACTATACTATTAAAAAAACCTTTTTTACTAATGGGCAATTTTTCAACGGCTTAGCCGTTGGAAACTATGGATAAAAATTGATCATTGCGAAAAAAATTCTCCAACTGCTTGGCTGTTGGAAGTATTAAAAATTTTCCAACGAGCAACTTTCCAACAGCCTAAAACATTGGAAAATATGTAAGTTAACTGTGCATCTCAGTATTTATTGTTTCCAACGGCTTGAAACTATTTTTATTTTTCCAACTGCCTAGGCTGTTAGAAAATACACACACATTTATATATTTTATTTTTCCAACTGCCTAGGCAATTGGAAATTTTTTTCATTTTTCCAACTGCCTAGGCCGTTGGAATTTTTTTTCATTTTTTTTCATTTTTCCAACTGCCTAGCCCATTGGAAAATACACACACATTTATATATTTTATTTTTCCAACTGCCTAGGCCGTTGGAAATTTTTTTTATATGTATGCATATTTATATTGCATTGATATTGATATTTATATATATTTACCATAATACATATATATTAATACGTATATATATCTTACACATTATTGTTATATTTATACTTGGTATATTTTTGTACATACTATAATACATATCATATTTTAAACATATCATAATAACATATACATAGTATATGATATATGATGTATATGCCATACATATTATTATTATTATTATTATTATTATTATACGATATATGTATGTATCACATATGTTAATGTATCATATATATATATAATATCATAATTATAAATATTATTATCAATATTTATAATAATATGTATATATATTATTTTATAAATATTTATTATAATATGTATGTATGTATGTATGTATGTATGTATATGATATACGTACATATATAGATACATATATGCATACATATTATAATAAATATTTATAATATTGATAATAACATTTATAATTATGATATTATAAATATTTATTATAATATGTATACATATATTATATATGTATACATACATACATACATACATACATATATATATATATATATATATATATATATATATATATATAATTTTCTAGAACCCAAAAAAAATAATCTTTTTGACCTAAAAAGCCCAAGCCCAACCCTAAACCTAACAATACCTAACAATAAATACCCGTCTCCTCTCCTTTATGTCTCTGCATCTCCACATCGGCCGTTTCATCTCCATCCCCTAACAAAAAATAATCTTTTCATTCCCTCTGGCCGTTTCATCCCCATCCCCGTCTCCTCTCCTCTATGTCTCTGCATCGTAGGCTCTCGTCGGCCGCTTCGTCTCCCTCTTCGTCTCCTCTCACCTTCTCCTCGCTCTGCCGTTCACGCCGTCTCTGCCCTCCATCGTCGTCTCTGCCCTTTGTCTCCTCTCTGTGCTCCGCCTTGTCTCTGCCCTCTTCTCTGTGCTTCGTCTCCTCTCTGCCCTCCGTCTCCTTGCTTTGCCGTTCATCATCGCTGCTCGCCGTCCGCTCGCCCTCTGCTCGTCGTCCGCTTGCCCTCTGCTCGTCGTTCTCTGCCCAGATCCACACTAGATCCGCGCTCGCCGTCCACCGGTCACCTTGGCTCTGCCACGCGCAGTCCGCCGATCGCCTTGGCTCCGCCGTGCGCCGTCCGGTGATTTTGCTCGCTCCGCCACGTATCACTGTGTTTGCAAGTCTGTTTATTTTCGTTCTTTTAATTTTCTGGATCTAATTGTATTTATTTTGTGGGTTTGTTGTATTTGTTGTATTTATTTTTGGATCTATTTGTTGTATTTTCTGGATCTACTTTTATTTATTTTTGCGATTTTGTTATTATTAGCTCATTTTTTGTAATTTTGTGGTTTTTGCCTCCTGCTTTTGAATGTTATTTTGTAGATATAAGATATAATTTTTTAAATTTTTTGTAAATGTGTTAGGGATATATAAATTATTTATATATTAATAATATATAATTTATGTAATAATAATAATAATATTGGAATAAACAGCATTAAAATATTATTATTATTATTATTATTATTATTATTATTATTGGAACAAAATTGGAATAAATAAATATGAAAAAAAAACTATTTCCAACGACCTAAGCAGTTGGAAATATGGCAAAATTTTTCAACTACGCACGTAGTTAGGCAATTGGAAAAATCTCCAACTGCTTGGGCCGCTGGAACACCAATAAATAAATACAGCCGTTGGAAAATTTTCAACTGCTTATTTTCCAACGGCTAAGATATGGGCCGTTGGAAGTTTTACTTCTAACGAAAGGATTTCCAACTGCCAAAGTTCCCATTGGAAACTTCAAATTTCCAACTGCCGGTCGTTGGAAATGGCAGTTGGAAAAATGCAATTTTTTAGTAGTGCTAAAAAGCTACTCATTTTTATGATACCAAATAAAAATAATAGAATTAGATCAAACCAAAACTTTTATATAAATCAAAACAAATCTTGAATAAAAAAACTCATGAATAACTAGAATAAGCCCCAACCAAACTGGCAATAAACATATAGTGCTAGAACCAACTAAAAATCAAAGGTCTAAAAAGGATATTCATAAAAATAAAAAGGCTACATAAAAAACCTTAAAAAATAAATACTGCTTTTATTCTATACAATCATGTGTATATTTGTTATCAAACGTTTGTATGTTTTAGTAGGGCTAAGGTTTCGATGAACCCAAAATAAAATATAAATTCATTGCTACCTACCTTCAATTGGAGATCTTACCATATAAGAATTTCAAATAATTTATGAATAACAAATTTAGAAGAAATTGTATCAACTATAAAATACGATAGATAATGTAAATTAAAGTCAGTCAAGCAGTAAAATAAATGAAAAAGAATCAACCAAATGCAGACTAAAATCTTAATTTAGTTAAAAATATCAAATGTGGATGAGGTAGACGGCAGATAAGAGACTTTGAGAAAACGAGAGAGTTAGCGGCCGTTTCAAAAAAGTTTTTAGTGTCAACCCAAAGAAAAAAGAAAATGGCTCCGCCTTGGTACGGGGTACCTTCGCACTTGAGCTGAGAAATCCAAGTAATGAGCATCTTTAGGTGGTGTTTGGTTATGGAAAACAGTTTTCATTTTCATTTTCTGGTTCTAGTTTTCATTTTCTATATACAATTTTATGAAGTGTTTTCTAGAAAATATGTTTAGTTGTTTTAAAATAATTGAAGATATTATATATATACACACTGCATTGAAAAAAGCTCAGTGCCTTAGTTGAATGTTGAAAGAAAGTTTGGGGAACATAAGTGCACATTTTCCCAAGTCTATCAGCTTCAAAAGTGAAAAATGAAAAATTTCAAAACCTGCCCCAATCTTTTTTATCTCTGTTGTTTTGGTCCCAACTTTTTTGTCCCTTACATCTGCACCACCATCTCCGTCATTCCCATGCAAGTGACACTTGCCGCCCAATTCCACTATCCAATAGCTTCGATGCCGATGCTGTTGCTTCCGAAGGGTCGATTCATGCCTCGAGACCAGCTTAATTGCCTTAATCGAATTAGAAAGTTGGGGATTTAAGGATCTATCAAAAAGAAGCCGAGAGCACAAGACACTGGTCGGGAGGCGGAGGATTTCCACAAGCTGGTTGGGCGGCAGCGGCGGGGAGATTAGTCGGTGGCATCAAGGGAGACGCTGTTCAACGACGACGGCAAGGGGAGGTTGATTAAGAGAGAGAGAGAGAATCGGGCAAGAAGTTTGCGAAGCGGCACAGCGCGAGAGATGATTGGAAAATTAGGAAAACAACAAATTATTGTTTTCCAAATATTCACATAGTGGAAAACTATTTTCCCAGAAAACTGAAAATGAAAACGAGTTAACTAAACACGTTTTGTTTTTATTTTCTAATTTTCATAAAATTTTCCAAAAAATTCAAAAAATTCTCTGAAACTAAACACGCACTTAACTTGCTCGACTTTGGATTATTATAAAGGGCAATCAACAAACCATCCCTCCCCTAATGTTTAATATTACTTCCACTTGCCCCTTCCATCTTTGAAAACTTACATTTTATTTTCTTAAATAATCACATCTTTTAGTTTATCTCTTATGCCAGTGAGCCAAAAACACTTATTTTTTTTAATTAAGTTTTGTAATTACAATAATATTGCTAAAAACACTTTCTTTCGAAAAGCCTTTCCTAACTAACTTAAATATACCACAGAGACTTCAAATAACATAACTAGAATATTAACCCTTACGATACTAATATACAAAGACAAACACTTCACCGATTTTTTTTTTTTAAGAAAAACTTCCCACTTCAAATACACGGTAGTTTGGGGATAAAATCATTTTAAATATTTCGAAGAATTTAGTACAAAGGAGTTACTTTTTTATGTATATATTAAGTCAAATTTATTTTATAATTTTTATTTTACCTAAACACTCTCCCCAGAAACACAAACTTATATATTGATTGATTAGAGATATAAATTATATAGATAATTTATTAGAAATATTATATATATATATATATATATATATATATATATATATATATATATATATATATATATAATTTATTAGAAATGTATTATATATTTAAGAAAAAATGGATTGAAGGTAACATGAGATTAATATTGTAGTTTATTTGAACGATTTGCAAATCTTATTATGCAATTTGGGCCACTAGCATAGAGACAAATTTGTTGGGAATTTTGGATTGAATTTATATGTTTAGGGACTTCGTTGTCATTATGCCAATTCTTAGAAAACGAGATTTGTTTGCCGTGGAACAAATAATGCGAAAATAATGTGCCAAAGATGGGGCCAGTACAAGGATGTGCGAAGAGAGCAAGTTTTTATGTGTTATGAAATTTAGGAAATTTAGTTTGTTTAGGATTTTATTTCCTATTTTGTTTAGGTTTGTGTGAAGCTAACAAAAAAGTTCATTGTGCTAGGTTTTGATAATGAGAAAAAATTCAATGTTCTGAAGATGTAATATATAAGAGTTTTAGAAGAGAGAAGAGGTTCGGCGGCCTGACAGGGTTAGGACAAAAAGTTTTTTGTGATTCTCATATCTTGTGTTGTGTGAGGGGCAAGATATTAAGGTTAGTAGTGTATATGTGTAGGGAATTCATATCTTCTGTTGTGTGAGGGGCAAGATATTAAGGTTGCCAGTAGTGCATATGTGTAGGGAATTCATAGGTTACTATGAGCACTAAGGATATACATTTACTGTAATCTCTGTATTTTGTTCGAATGAATTTCTCTTATTTGTAAATGTAAACTAGCTAAGAGCTAAACCACTTTTGTTCGTGTATGTTGTTCCATTGAATGTGATGGGAAATTGAGAAATTTTTTCCTAACAAAATTGATAGAGTTGACTCTTCAGAGGTCAAAGTGTAGATTTTATAAAATAGAGAGAGAAATTATAGGTTGGGAAACATGGAGTTGGGGTTTGTAAATTTCCCTATCATTGATAGAGCAGGCTGGTGAATGTAACTGTTATCTAGGCCCCAAGTTGACCCTTGACCAAACTATATCATTTGCTCACTCCGGCCTTCGAGGCCCATTACTAATATATCATGGCCTCGGTACAAAAGCACATTTACTTGCAATATTATACTATTATACAAAGCGCAGTAGGGACATTAATGGTTGGATTTGAGTTGGTTGAGAGTATTCTCACATCCTACCCATAACCTTGAGCTCTCTACCGTATCTTACCCATCACTTATCAAATAGATAATTTTTATATTTATATTCTACCAATTTTTAGATGGGTTAAATCATGTAAAACTCATCCACCTACCATATATCCACAATCACAATTTTATTGAGACATATCATGCCTAATCTTATATTTGTTACTGTTAAAAACATTTATTATACCTTAACTATTAAAGTAACTCATGCTTATTTTTAATTTCATGTAACTTATTCATTATACTTTTATTTTCATCATATAACTAACACTAATATGTTATATACGCGCGTACACATATATATGTTGTCGAATTTGAGGAAGGTAAACTTTAAACCCACATCCTACCTAAATCCGTTAGCGGGTGAAAAAGAAAAATCACATCTGACCCAAATCCTATCTATTGCTAAAAAAAGTCAATCTATCAAATCAGATGCAACCGGATACTTGTTGGATTGGACATCTATTGACGTTTCTAAAAGACAGTTCTCCTTGTAATAGTTTCTCAAAACAGTTATAATAGTGCTAGCTTGACCAAAAATTCACACAGCCCCATCTCTATTCTTATCGAAGCCCATCTATTTCCATGCTCTTTAGTCTTTTCCACCCATCAATATACCTACTCCCTTGCGTCAAGTCATTTCATCGTTTTCCTTTCACTCGCTCCTGTGTAATTACACCTTTATCACTCTCTTGCGTTCTCCAAGACTCGCGTTGCTTTCGCTTCGCAGATGATTGCCATGGGTGCAAGTACGAATTGAGCTTTTTCTACAATGAGGTAAGACATCAACTTTTGTGATAAAAATTCCTCAGGGAGAAGCATAAGGTGAAGCTTTCGGTAAATATCTGAAAAATCAAGGAAAAAGAGCTTAATAACTATAACGAAAAAGGTGTCCTTGGTTTTTCTTGAGATGGGCCTCTCTCCAGTGATGGGTGGAATGGTTTCATCTATGTTTCGCTCGCAGCTATGAACAGACATCAATTCTTTCTGCAACTTAGACCATTCTTATTTGTCCGTCTTCGCCACTAAAGGTAATCTTTTTTTCCTTCCATTCTTGACCATAACATTTTGTACCCCTTTTAGAAGAAGGAGAAAAAAAAAATAGCACCAACAATGATGGGTGCTGATGGGTGCTGACTTCTCCATATGTTTGATCAAATTACAATAGAATAATGTTTCAAAATATATTAAAACACTTTTTATACAAATTGAAAAAAGTCGGCTCAATTTGGACCCGCCCTGGCTTGATTACGGTTCAGGTTGGACCCAGCCTAGACATAACTCGCCCTATGCCAAGGTTCAGGAGACCTAACCCAAACTAGGGCAGGTTTATGCAGGGTCAGCCCACTGGCCACCTCTACTTAAAGCTTGGTTAACTCCCCCTTTTCCTTCTCTTGATAGAAGATTAGTAATTGTATGATCAAGGTTGTAATTTTAGAATAGTTGTCTTTTTATTAATGTTTATTTGTGTCAAGTTGTTGATTTTTATATTAAATTTATGTTCTGCATGGGCTTTGATGTTGTTGTCTGATGTGATTTTCATGTCTTATTGACCTTTGTTTTTATTTATTTATTTATTTATTTATTGTCCAAGACAAAGCATTATTATTTCCCTACTAATCAGTATAGCCATTCTAAGACATTTAAAAATTATGTCTCTGTGTGAGTGTGGGACATATTTTTTTTTTAATGATTGGAGAGTTAAAGATTAGCATTGTATCTAGATAATTTTGATTTCAATGATAGGTTCACATTATGAGCAGACTGTCTAACTGGCATAAAAAAAAAAACTTAATTATAGCGTGTATAATTTTCAAGGTAGAAAGAGAGAGAGGGAATAAGATTAGATGAGGGATAATTGGCCAGCTCTCAGCTTTTTTGTTTGCCTAATTAAATATACCTCGCTCATTTTGTATTGGTCTATTATCTATGTACCTGCAGAGCTTCATCAAGCCATGTATTTATTCCCAACATACTACTATGTATCTCCGTTAATTATGTGTGACTACAAAATTATGAAAATTAATTCAAAATACGCCGCCGCAAGGTATATACTCATATAATTATATCACTCGTTCGCATACGTTTTTTCGTTGGCTTGTTAGTTGGTATAGCCCAATATTGCAAAGATATGCTGGTAATTTCTTTTTTTTTTTTTCTCAAATTCTCTTTTCCTCTCCTTTTTCTTCTCTTTTTCCCCCTTTTTCTCAATTCTACTTATATCTAGGTAACAACGAGACGTTTGACCGTTTACACTCAATTCGTTTTAACTTTAATCAATTGACTATAAAATGACTTATTTTTATTTCTACATTTTTTTTACTTGAAACTAATTTTAATTAAAAATAAATATTATGTAGTTACAATAATCAATTGAAAATATAATTTTTATAATCTTACTAATTTTTTATGAATTTTTTTAGTTTCAAGCCTTAAAAAAGAAAAATTCATAAAAATTTAACAACATCCTAAAAATTTACTTTCAAATTGATTATTGTATCTACATAATATTGACTTTTAAATAAAATTGATTTTAAGTAAAAAAGATGTAAAAATTAAAAAAAATTAGTTGGCTTTAGCTCAAATAAATTGGCCCTTAATCGCTACAACTTTTTGTTCTCCTTCAGAATATCATATTTAGCCGCAAGCAGTGTATATCTAGAAGAAATAATGTATATAAAATGCTTATACGTACAACCAAATAATCTAGTTTTTAATTGTACAACCACACAAATATTACAGATAAACTATCATAACATTAATGAAACTCCCAGCATTTTTTTCGTTTTTAGCATTGCATTAGTCCGCTGATCAGTTTTCAAAATTTAAGGAAAAAGAACGTGATTTTGAGGGATTGAAGCGGGATGCTACTTGCTAGTGTTTATATTCTTAGCACAAAATGTTATTTTTTAGGGCTATATGATTTTTCTTTGGGTTTTTCTTTAAAGTTAGTTTAGGGAAGCTTGTTAACTATCCCTTCTGTTTCTTTTGTGCCCCTTGTCGTTTGTCTAGCTAGCCAAACAAAAACACACACATAATACAATGAGAAAGTGTAATATTCATGAGGTTTATATGTTTTCACATTTCATGAAACCAAAAATTTATGAAGTAAACAACTATAGCATTAGTTTAATGGTTAAAACTTGTGATTGTTTAATAAGTGGGCAAAATTCAATTTCCAACTCTCCCCTTATCCTCCTCTTCATTACCGAAAAAATAAATTCATAAAATAAAATTGCACTCCTAAAATAAAATTAGGCCTTTACAAAATAATATTAGACTCCATATAATTTAATATAATATTTTTGGCGTGATTCTTTTTCGTAAGTGTCCAATATTATTTCAAGAATGTCTAATTTGATGATTATATGTATTATGGTTCTTTGATCAGTATCTGATGTTCTTTGATGGGTGTCGACTATAATACAACAGACATATATCAAGTACATGTACGAAATACGCTAATAAAAGGTAATAGTTGGGGGTGATCATGGTTGGGTATATAGTAGAACCAAACCAATCTAAAATAGACTTGGTTTAAAAAATTTTCTACTTATTCCGAGAACCAAGAATAGAACCAGAACCATGATTCTAGGTTTTCGGTTCTAGTTTTCAAAATTTTTAATTTATATCATATACTTATAATAATACCAAAATTTAATAAAATTACACTCACAAACCCTTACCTGACAATAATATATGAAATTAGGAATGCATTTGTGGAGTAGGATTGAGATAATTAGGACTTAAGATTAGGTTTAGAACTAGATGACTAAAAACCCATGTAATATAATTATTTATTATTCTTAATAAATAATTATATATGTAAAATCATAAATTTTATAATATATTAACATACATACCTCAAGTTGGTTCCATATGAAACCAGAACTAATCTAAGAACCGATGGTTTTTCTAGAGGCAGAACCAACTCATAAACCAAGATTAATTTTTGCCCAACTCAACCCACCCCTGTTTGATAGGGTAAACTCATAGTTCTACCCGGCCCATATCCATTCGTAGTAATAATAATATGGTATAATTTCAAATATGATCCCGAATCTTTATTTTTAGTCTTATTTAGTCATTATTCTTGTAAATGTGCTATTTGGCTCTCAACCTTTTAGAAATATCTCATAGGGTTTATCTGTGGATAGAGTTAAAAGTAAATAATTTTAGTGAGTGGCCCTGACAAGTACTTTTAAAAAGTAATAAAAATTACTTTATTTAATAAAAATTTAAAAAATCCTACTAAAGTTTCTAAATGAGGCCAAATCAGTCTCATGGTTTTAAATCTCCCAATGTACTGGTTAATATTGTCTCATACCAACCGTACTAGTAAAAAAACAGTAAAAGAATGATGTGTCTCATTCTGTCATCCGCACTGAATTGTACCCGCTAGTATTTGACAACTTAGCTATTTCGTATCATACTGTACCATCTCAAAACTGGGGGAAAATATATATTTTTAATTTTTGTTTTTAGTTTTTGATATTTTTAAGTAAAATATATAATTATTATGTTTAATTGTATAGCAAAACTTTTTAATATTTGAAAGAATTTAGTATTTTTATTTATTCTATGCCCGTTAAAGTTATATTTTTATTACATACATACATACATACATACATACATACATAGATATGTATGGATGCTTATGTTTAAAAAATCTAAATACATATCACATGCGCTTTAAACTCACATGCATTCAATAGCTACTATGTTCTAAATGTTCATGTATGTGTGTGTGTGTAATTGGTAAATCAAAGATATAATTATACAGTATTAGTACTATACCGTACAATTGAAAAAAATAGTATAACAACTGATATGAGTTTTAAAGCCTCACAACCCCCTAACCATTGTTGTCAAATTAGTAAAATCCTGACAGTCCGTCAAATGCATAGAACATACCATTAAAAACCAGTAGATTCCATTAAGATGAATGTGTAGCGGAATTTTCTAGTTAAGCCAAATCCAGTCAGTAGATCTAGCAAGAAGGGTGTTGACACCCAATTTCGTCCGGCCTTTTTTTTAAAAAATTTTTAAAAAAAAACTAATTAAAAAAATTATTATTATTATTATTATTATTGCTAAAAAATTTTAATTATGTTAATTAGTTTAAAATATATTTTTATTTTGAGAAGATTTGATTTAAAATAATATATGTGCGAATATGTATGTGTTTGGAATAAAAATAAAATTTCAGAAAAAAATGACAAAAAAATTAAAAGTTTGAGGTAAAAATGACAAAATTAAGAAGTTTCGGACAAAATTGACAAATTCTGAAAGTTTCAGGAGCTTTGGGTAATTTTTCGCGTCAATTTTGGGCCTAAACGGACGTTTCTAGCCCAAATTGACAGAAAACGTTAAAATTGTCAAAATCAGAAGCTTCTGAGCTTATCCAGAGCTGGAGTAACGTAAAGGACTGAAACTGTCATTTTACCAATTTAAAAGATAAGTTTGATATTTTTTATTAATTTATCCGTCCACAGTTCAGCTAAGCTCCTTCTATAAATACCCCCCCAAATTCAGTGCTGAACACACAGAAAATCAGAGAAAAAAGTTCAGAGCTCCGTTTTAAAAATAGAGAAAATTACAGCCTTATTCCCTAGCCTCTCCTCCTTCTGCCAGAAAGTCTCAAAATTTTATTTTTCTACGATTTGACCATCTCTTTCGTTTGATCTCCTTCGTTGTTCTCTCTCTCTCTCCTCTCGTTTTCTCTCTCTTTCTCCTCCTGCCGCCGTGCTGCCTCGCCCGTTGCCGTCCCGCCGCCGTGCCGCCTCGCCCGTCGCCGTCCTGCCACCATACCGCCTCGCCGCGCCGCCCTCGCCGCGTCGTCCCGCCGCCTTGCTGCCTCGCCCGTTGCCGTCCCGCCGCCGTGCCGCCTCGCCCGTCGCCGTCCTGCCGCCGTACCGCCTCGCCTGGCACGCCGCCCTCGCGTCAGCCTCCCTCCCCTCCTCCGTTGCTCCCCTGCACGCCCAGCCACGCCTGCGTTCGTCGTCGTTTCCCTGTTTCCATAAAATTCAAAAAATTGATTTTAAAAGGGTAAACTCTCATTTAATCATTCAACTTTTCAATTTCTTTCTATTGAGTCACTAACTTTTTTATTTTGTTCTTGCAGAATTAATTACTAACCTTTTTAATTTTTACTTGTTTGTTTATTATTTGTTTATTACTAACCCTTCTTTTATTGTTGTTATTAACAACTAACAACTAACAACTAACTTACTAACTTTTTTATTGTTGTTAATTAATTAATTTAATTAACTTGGTTAATTAACTTAATTAACTTGGCTAACTCTTTTATTATTGTTGTTAATTAATTAACTTAATTAAACTTGGCTAACTTTTATTATTGTTGTTAACAATTAATTTAATTAAACTTGGCTAATTTTTATTATTGTTGTTAATTAATTTAATCTAACTTTTACTAACCTTTTTTTATTGTTATTAACTAACTAATCCAACTAATCTAACTATATTAATTGTGCTAACTTTTATTATTATTGTGTTATTAAAGTGGATGGCCAAAAAGCCCCACTTTATTAATTGAATTTTTTTATGATTAAAAGATAAAAAAAGGAATTTTATGTGAATAATTTTCTAAAGGCTAATAAAAATTACTTTTTTTTTTATTTTGAAACAAAGTTTTTATTCCTTTTAATAAACAAACATAATGAAATAATTCAAAAATAAAATAAATAAATAAATAAACATAAAATCATTATTTTAATACATCTTTAAAATTAATAATTAATGAAATAAAAAAAAATTAATTAAAACTCCATGACCAAATGATCCGCCAGGATCCATGGCTCGGAAATATTTTTAAATAAAATATATAAATAAATTTTTTCTTTATAAAAAATAAAAAAAAAACTTTAGACTAATATATTAATTATCTATTAATATATAATTTTTTTTAGTTTTATTTATTAATAAAAAGAATAAAAAGCGTAAAATTTTTGGGTTAATATTTTTCAGTAATATTTTATTTAAAATAATAAAATATAAATTTTTTAGTAAAAAGAATAAAAAAAGTAATTTTTTTGGGTTAATATTTTTCAGTAAAATTTATTTCTTTTAAAATAATAAAATATAACTTTTTTTAGTTTTCTTTATTAAAAAGAATAAAAAGAGTAAATTTTGGGTTAATATTTTTCAGTAATATTTTATTTATTTCTTTTAAAATATAGCTTTTTTTAGTTTTCTTTATTAATAAAAAGAATAAAAAGAGTAAATTTTGAGTTAATATTTTTCAATAATATTTTATATATTTCTTTTAAAATATAATTTTTTTTAGTTTTCTTTATTAATAAAAAGAATGAAAAGAATAAAAATTTTGGGTTAATATTTTATTCAGTAATATTTTACTTATTAAAAGATATAACTTTTTTGTTTTCCTTTATAAAAATCTTAATCAAATAATTTCAAAATAATACAAAATAAAACAAAAATAATTGAATTTTCTCTTAAATATTTTTGACTTATTGATTAGATATATTTTCAGAAATATAAATTAAAATTAAAAAAAAAAAAATATTTCATCAAACAAAGAAGAATATAAAAAATAAAAATATCAAGACTTTTGTTTTAAAATACATATAAGTTTTCGGTTAAATAATCTTTTATTCCAAAATAAATTAAATAAATATCAAAACTTTTCTTCTTTTGTTTAAAATATACATATAAATTTTTGATTCTCTTAATAAAACAATTACTTTTGGTTAATCTTTTATAAAAAAAAATAATAAAAAAATAATAAAAAATAATAAAAAAAATAAAAAATTTTTAGTTCATGGTATATTGGCTGGAAACTGTCTCGTGCCCGCTTTTGAGCTGCTTCACCTGGTGAAGAGGGTCTGGCTGAGTAACAACGCCCCGTACCATGATCAAAATTTTTATTTTTAAACTCTTTAATTCTTTTAAATTAACTTCTTATTAAATAAAAATTAATTATTATTTTTTTAATTCTTTTATAAATTGAGTAATCCTTTAAAATAATAAATATCTTTCATTAAACAAGAAAACAAAAAAAGTAAACAAGAAAAAAAAAAAGAAAGATAAGAAAAATAAAAGAAAGATAAGAAAGAAAAATAAAAGAAAGATAAGAAAGAAAAGAAAGATAAAAAAATAAAAAAAAAGATAAGAAAAAGAAAAGAAAGAAAGAAAAGAGAAGAAAAATAAAAGAAAGATAAGAAAGAAAAATAAAAGAAAGATAAGATAAAGAAAAGAAAGGAAAGATAAGAAAAAGAAAAGAAAGATAAAAGAAAGAAAAAGAAAAAGAAAAGAAAGAAAGAAAAGAATAAAAAAGAAAGAAAATTAAAAAAAAGAAAGTAAAAATAAATTAAAAAAAAAGAAAAAGAAAGAAAGAAAAAAAAAAGATAAATTTTTAATTAAAAATCATTCATGAACAAAATTATCATTTAAAAATTAATTTCATGATAATAAGAATTAAATAATTACGATAAATTAAATCAATTTCCATATCCGGATGATCCGGCAGGATCTACGGTTTGGAAAATATTAAACTTTTTTTAAAAAAATAAATAAATTAAATAAAAAGATAAAAATTCATATTTTTACAATATGGATAAAATTGTTTAAAATTTCACCAAAATTCCGTGTCCAAATGACTCGGCAGAGTCCATGGTTCGGAATCAAAATCTTCCGTGTCCAAATGACTCGGCAGAGTCCATGGTTCGGAAGTATAAAATTTTACCCGAATTAATTACCAAAATCCACATTTTTGACTAATTCAGTTAAAATATCTAAATTAACTGAAAATTTTTAAAAGCAAAGTAAAACAAAATTAAAATCAACTAAGGTGCCAATTTTGGGCGCTATAACAATATTGTTTTAGCGTAACCGTACTCCCGATTCCCGAACTCTCGCAGACCAATTTTAAGGTGACCAATCGACCTAAGTAAACCGATTGGTGGCGACTCCAGAAAACCCGACGTTGCCACAGCTTGGCGACTCCAGAAAATTTATATGTATATTTTAAACAAAAGAAGAAAAGTTTTGATATTTATTTAATTTATTTTGGAATAAAAGATTATTTAACCGAAAACTTATATGTATTTTAAAACAAAAGTCTTGATATTTTTATTTTTTATATTCTTCTTTGTTTGATGAAATATTTTTTTTTTTTTAATTTTAATTTATATTTCTGAAAATATATCTAATCAATAAGTCAAAAATATTTAAGAGAAAATTCAATTATTTTTGTTTTATTTTGTATTATTTTGAAATTATTTGATTAAGATTTTTATAAAGGAAAACAAAAAAGTTATATCTTTTAATAAGTAAAATATTACTGAATAAAATATTAACCCAAAATTTTTATTCTTTTCATTCTTTTTATTAATAAAGAAAACTAAAAAAAATTATATTTTAAAAGAAATATATAAAATATTATTGAAAAATATTAACTCAAAATTTACTCTTTTTATTCTTTTTATTAATAAAGAAAACTAAAAAAAGCTATATTTTAAAAGAAATAAATAAAATATTACTGAAAAATATTAACCCAAAATTTACTCTTTTTATTCTTTTTAATAAAGAAAACTAAAAAAAGTTATATTTTATTATTTTAAAAGAAATAAATTTTACTGAAAAATATTAACCCAAAAAAATTACTTTTTTTATTCTTTTTACTAAAAAATTTATATTTTATTATTTTAAATAAAATATTACTGAAAAATATTAACCCAAAAATTTTACGCTTTTTATTCTTTTTATTAATAAATAAAACTAAAAAAAATTATATATTAATAGATAATTAATATATTAGTCTAAAGTTTTTTTTTTATTTTTTATAAAGAAAAAATTTATTTATATATTTTATTTAAAAATATTTCCGAGCCATGGATCCTGGCGGATCATTTGGTCATGGAGTTTTAATTAATTTTTTTTTATTTCATTAATTATTAATTTTAAAGATGTATTAAAATAATGATTTTATGTTTATTTATTTATTTATTTTATTTTTGAATTATTTCATTATGTTTGTTTATTAAAAGGAATAAAAACTTTGTTTCAAAATAAAAAAAAAAGTAATTTTTATTAGCCTTTAGAAAATTATTCACATAAAATTCCTTTTTTTATCTTTTAATCATAAAAAAATTCAATTAATAAAGTGGGGCTTTTTGGCCATCCACTTTAATAACACAATAATAATAAAAGTTAGCACAATTAATATAGTTAGATTAGTTGGATTAGTTAGTTAATAACAATAAAAAAAGGTTAGTAAAAGTTAGATTAAATTAATTAACAACAATAATAAAAATTAGCCAAGTTTAATTAAATTAATTGTTAACAACAATAATAAAAGTTAGCCAAGTTTAATTAAGTTAATTAATTAACAACAATAATAAAAGAGTTAGCCAAGTTAATTAAGTTAATTAACCAAGTTAATTAAATTAATTAATTAACAACAATAAAAAAGTTAGTAAGTTAGTTGTTAGTTGTTAGTTGTTAATAACAACAATAAAAGAAGGGTTAGTAATAAACAAATAATAAACAAACAAGTAAAAATTAAAAAGGTTAGTAATTAATTCTGCAAGAACAAAATAAAAAAGTTAGTGACTCAATAGAAAGAAATTGAAAAGTTGAATGATTAAATGAGAGTTTACCCTTTTAAAATCAATTTTTTGAATTTTATGGAAACAGGGAAACGACGACGAACGCAGGCGTGGCTGGGCGTGCAGGGGAGCAACGGAGGAGGGGAGGGAGGCTGACGCGAGGGCGGCGTGCCAGGCGAGGCGGTACGGCGGCAGGACGGCGACGGGCGAGGCGGCACGGCGGCGGGACGGCAACGGGCGAGGCAGCAAGGCGGCGGGACGACGCGGCGAGGGCGGCGCGGCGAGGCGGTATGGTGGCAGGACGGCGACGGGCGAGGCGGCACGGCGGCGGGACGGCAACGGGCGAGGCAGCACGGCGGCAGGAGGAGAAAGAGAGAGAAAACGAGAGGAGAGAGAGAGAGAACAACGAAGGAGATCAAACGAAAGAGATGGTCAAATCGTAGAAAAATAAAATTTTGAGACTTTCTGGCAGAAGGAGGAGAGGCTAGGGAATAAGGCTGTAATTTTCTCTATTTTTAAAACGGAGCTCTGAACTTTTTTCTCTGATTTTCTGTGTGTTCAGCACTGAATTTGGGGGGGTATTTATAGAAGGAGCTTAGCTGAACTGTGGACGGATAAATTAATAAAAAATATCAAACTTATCTTTTAAATTGGTAAAATGACAGTTTCAGTCCTTTACGTTACTCCAGCTCTGGATAAGCTCAGAAGCTTCTGATTTTGACAATTTTAACGTTTTCTGTCAATTTGGGCTAGAAACGTCCGTTTAGGCCCAAAATTGACGCGAAAAATTACCCAAAGCTCCTGAAACTTTCAGAATTTGTCAATTTTGTCCGAAACTTCTTAATTTTGTCATTTTTACCTCAAACTTTTAATTTTTTTGTCATTTTTTTCTGAAATTTTATTTTTATTCCAAACACATACATATTCGCACATATATTATTTTAAATCAAATCTTCTCAAAATAAAAATATATTTTAAACTAATTAACATAATTAAAATTTTTTAGCAATAATAATAATAATAATAATAATTTTTTTAATTAGTTTTTTTTTAAAAATTTTTTAAAAAAAAGGCCGGACGAAATTGGGTGTCAACAGCTGCCCCCCTTTGCATGCTTCATGGGACATGATGTATGCAAAGTAGTTACCAAATTTCGTCCGTCTTAGCTAGCCTTTGAGAACCTTCTCGCCGCCTAAACTATGTGGTTAAGGAAAATTTTTTAGAGCCTCTGTGATAAGAACTCTCCTATCGTTGAAGGGAAAATTTGATAATTTTGAGGTTAAGGGTCCTACCTTAGAACCTCGACGATAGGAACTCTCCTATCGTTTGAAGTAAAATTGATTGTTTTGAGGTTAAGGGTCCTACCTTAGAACTTCGACGATAGGAACTCTCCTATCGTTTGAAGGAAAATTGATGATTTTGAGGTTAAGGGTCCTACCTTAGAACCTCGACGATAGGAACTCTTCTATCGTTTGAAGTAAAATTGATTGTTTTGAGGTTAAGGGTCCTACCTTAGAACCTCGACGATAGGAACTCTCCTATCGTTTGAAGGAAAATTGATGATTTTGAGGTTAAGGGTCCTACCTTAGAACCTCGACGATAGGAACTCTCCTATCGTTTGAAGGAAAATTGTTTGAATGAGGTTAAGGGTCCTACCTTAGAACCTCGACGATAGGAACTCTCCTATCGTTTGAAGGAAAATTGATGATTTTGAGGTTAAGGGCCCTACCTTAGAACCTCGACGATAGGAACTCTCCTATCGTTTGAAGGAAAATTGATGATTTTGAGGTTAAGGGTCCTACCTTAGAACCTCGACAATAGGAACTCTCCTATCGTTTGAAGGAAAATTGATGATTTTGAGGTTAAGGGCCCTACCTTAGAACCTCGACGATAGGAACTCTCCTATCGTTTGAAGGAAAATTAATTGTTTTGAGGTTAAGGGTCCTACCTTAGAACCTCGACGATAGGAACTCTCCTATCGTTTGAAGGAAAATTGATGATTTTGAGGTTAAGGGTCCTACCTTAGAACCTCGACGATAGGAACTCTCCTATCGTTTGAAGGAAAATTGATGATTTTGAGGTTAAGGGTCCTACCTTAGAACCTCGACAATAGGAACTCTCCTATCGTTTGAAGGAAAATTGATGATTTTGAGGTTAAGGGCCCTACCTTAGAACCTCGACGATAGGAACTCTCCTATCGTTTGAAGGAAAATTGTTTGAATGAGGTTAAGGGTCCTACCTTAGAACCTCGACGATAGGAACTCTCCTATCGTTTGAAGGAAAATTGATGATTTTGAGGTTAAGGGTCCTACCTTAGAACCTCGACGATAGGAACTCTCCTATCGTTTGAAGTAAAATTGATTGAATGAGGTTAAGGGTCCTACCTTAGAACCTCGACGATAGGAACTCTCCTATCGTTTGAAGGAAAATTGTTTGAATGAGGTTAAGGGTCCTACCTTAGAACCTCGACGATAGGAACTCTCCTATCGTTTGAAGGAAAATTGATGATTTTGAGGTTAAGGGTCCTACCTTAGAACCTCGACGATAGGAACTCTCCTATCGTTTGAAGTAAAATTGATTGAATGAGGTTAAGGGTCCTACCTTAGAACCTCGACGATAGGAACTCTCCTATCGTTTGAAGGAAAATTGATGATTTTGAGGTTAAGGGCCCTACCTTAGAACCTCGACGATAGGAACTCTCCTATCGTTTGAAGGAAAATTGATGATTTTGAGGTTAAGGGTCCTACCTTAGAACCTCGACAATAGGAACTCTCCTATCGTTTGAAGGAAAATTGATGATTTTGATGTTAAGGGTCCTACCTTAGAACTTCGACGATAGGAACTCTCCTATCGTTTGAAGGAAAATTGTTTGAATGAGGTTAAGGGTCCTACCTTAGAACCTCGACGATAGGAACTCTCCTATCGTTTGAAGGAAAATTGATGATTTTGAGGTTAAGGGCCCTACCTTAGAACCTCGACGATAGGAACTCTCCTATCGTTTGAAGAAAAATTGATGATTTGAGGTTAAGGGCCCTTCCTTAGAACCTCGACGATAGGAACTCTCCTATCGTTTGAAGGAAAATTGATGGAATGAGGTTAAGGAAATCTCCTTGAACCTCGAGCGAAATTTATATGAAAGCAATTAGAATTGGAATAATTTTCTTCGAAAGTGTGAATTTGCATAATAGGCGAGTGCGAAATTTTAGACTTCGATAAAATGAGTGAATCTTGATGATGACAATATCGCTAACAAATTATGTAAAGGGAACGGATGTTTGGAATCAATATCCAAGGTTCATCTAATATTTTCTTTAGTAAATATAGATTCGCTTGAGAGATATGTCATCCAAATAAGGTTGAAGCTTAACTATCCTAAAATGTTATGCCTAGTAGACCTAATAGGATGCGTCTCAAGAGCAATAAAAATTACTCTTTACTCAGCCATTCCAACCTAAAGTCATTGTCCTATGGTTTTAATATCAGCATGGACGAGACTATCTTATAAGATAAAAAAAGAAATTCCCTGAAAGAAAAACTAAAACACGAAAGAAAATGCTGATAATAAAACTAAAGGACAAGCAAAACGGATCGGATCACTTCTTCTTCCACAATATTTCAACAGGGTTAGTAGAGGACTATTATGGGATCGAACTGCTCGGGAAAGACTGTCGCGTCCAGTCTATCTGAATCATTGCTGGATCTGGTTCAGGAACAAAAGCTTGTATTTTATCTAGCAATTCTTCAGCAGTTGTTGCGGATATTATGATTCGCCGTGCCACTCTTGATATAAAATTCTTCTGCATAGCATAATCCATAAAAGCTATCAGACCTGTAAAGAAATTGTTAACATTTAAAAGCCCAATGGGTTTCTTATGCAAATTAAGTTGGGCCATGGAAGCAATTTGAAAGACTTCTCCCAATGTGCCAAAACCACCTGGTAGAGCGATAAAAGCATCAGCATTTAAAAGCATTTGTAACACACGCTCTTGTAAATTTTTAACCACTAATTCTTCTCCAATCGTGCCCCCAGAAATAAATTTCAGAGGTCCAGGGATAATGCCCAGAACTTGACTTCCTCCTAGAGATGCTGCTGATGCTACACCTCCCATTAATCCGACACTACCTCCTCCATAAACTAAATGTATTTTTCGCTCAGCTAATACTCTACCCAAATGGTTGGCTGCTTTTAAATACTCTTCATCTTTTCCTGGAAAAGCCCCAGAAAATACACAAATACTTCGGGATTTACGAGTTGGGGTTTTCTCCATTCCTATCCTTACCCTTGTGAGAAAAGAGGATATATTTATAGAGATGAAGAGATAAGGCAATAATTTTATTTTTCAAGAATGGATACATTATTGCCAGCTATTCATAGTAGTCACGGGTATGACTCTGGTCAGGTATGGGTACACTATCGTTAAAAGAGGAGGAAAATTTTCAAAATAGCTGCTAGCATGTACAGTAGTCGCGACTGTAGCTTATGTCAGGAGTAGGTACATGATTGTCGGATGAGAAGGAAAATTTCAAAAGTGGCAGGTATATACAGTAGTCATAATTATAGCTCATGTCAGGAGTGGGTACATTATGGGAGGAAAATTTCAAAAGCGTCAGCTAGCATGTACAGTATCGTGACTATGGCTTATGTCAAGAGTGGATACATTATTGCTGAAAGAGGAGGAAAATTTCAAAAGCGACAGCTAGCACGTACAGTAATCGTGACTTTGGTTCATGTCAGGAGTGGATACATTATTACCAAAAGGGGAGGAAAATTTCAAAAGCGACAGCTAGCACGTACAGTAATCGTGACCTTGTTCCGTCTTCTACTGGCTTTGCGTCCAGTAACGGCTTCAATGCTTTCTATGAATCAGTGATTTGCATCTCATCTAGCTTTTTCACAAACTGGCAAACAGGGTCGCTTAGGGTCAGATTCCCAAGACTGTAACGTTCTCGTTCTTTTTGGAGAATTATCCATAATCCAACAACCTCAAATTGCACTATTCCGCAAGAATGCGCTTCAAGAACCTCTCGGATATCTTCCAGAGATTCCTTACGCAAGCCATTCTTGATGAATTTTATTCTATCATTACGATTTCTGGTGATCACTCCTGGAGAACGACATTTATTGCCGCAAATCCACCATCCACAATTGTGACAGACGCCTAGCCTCTTTGCTCTTCTCTTTTTGGCATAAACGCTTTTACCAAAGCCGGGCATACGGGGAAAGAACGCATCTGGAACTTCACCAGCCGAACGAACTTTAGCTTCGATTAGCCATCGCACATTATCAGGAATGCCTTTGTGCATAAATAGTCGGAATCGTTCACATCTAGCTTGATAAACCTTTTTAAGAACATTTATTGGGAAAGAAGGGAAATATTTTCGTAGAGCGGAAAGAGAAGGCTCCATTGATGAATGAGGCATTTAAGAGAAAAAGAAAGAAATTAGTGATTGTAGGAAATGGAAATAACTGAATTTGGGAGTTATGGAGTACCGTATCCAGAAGGAAGAACACGCATTTATAGTGATGAAAGGATAATGCGTTTATTACACTTACGGAAGTAAGTACATTATTGCCAAAAGAAAAGACAAATGACAGCTTATATGTACAGCAATCATGACTGTGGCTCTCATCTTCCACTAATTCATGTCCAGTAATGGCTTCAATGCCTTCTATAAGTCGGGGATTTGCTTCCCATCTAGTTTTCTTACAAACTGACAAACGGGGTCGTTTAAAATCACATTCCCAAGACTGTAACGGTTTCGTTCTTTATGGTAAGTCCTCCATAAACCGATAATTTCACCTTGCACTTTTCCACAAGAATGCGTTTCAAGAGTCTCTCGGATATCTTTCAGAGACTCCTTACGCAGGCCATTCTTAATGAATTTTCTTTTATCTTCACGATTTATGGAGATGTATCCTAAAGAGCGACATTTAGTATTACAATTCCATCGCCCACATTTATAACACACGCCTAGTCTCTTTGCTCTTCGCCTTTTGGCATAACGGCTTTTACCTAAACCGGGCATGCGGGGCATAAATGCATCTGGAACTTCACCCGCCAAACGGACCTTAGCTTCAATTATCCACTGCACATTGTCGGGAATGCCTTTGCGTGTAAAAACTCTGATTCTTTCACATCTAGCAAGGTAGATCTTTTTAAGGACTTTTAGTGGGAGGGAAGGAAAGTATTTTCGCAGTACAGAAAGAGTAGAATCCATTGATGAGAGAAGAATTTGAGAGAAGAGGGAAATGAATCAGTTATTGCAGGAAACTGGAATAATCGACTTTAGAAGTCACGGGGTATCTTATCTGTTGTTTAATCAGAAGGAAGAACACGCATTTATAGTGATGAAAAGGGATAACGTGTCGATTACACTTAGGGGAGCATGTACATCTGTCAAAAGAAAATGCAAATTTTTCCAAATATAACAAACTGTATATACAGTAATTGTGACTGTGGCTTACATCTTCCACTGGTTTTACGTCCAGTAACGGCATTAACGGCTTCTATGAGTCGAGGATCTGCTTCCCATTTAGCTTTCTTACAAGCCGGCAAACAGGGTCGTTTAAAGTCAGATTCCCGGGACTGTAACGGTCTCGTTCTTCATGAAAAATACTCCATAAATCAAGAATTTCACGTTGCACAGATCCACAAGAATGCGTCTCAAGAGTCAATTGGATATCATCCAATGAGTCCTTACTCAAGCCATTCTTGATGAACCGTATTTTATCTTCTCGATTATTGGAGATCATTCCTAAAGAACGACACCTAGTCTTACAAGTCCACCTACCACATTTATGGCAGACTTGTAATCTTTTCGCTCTTCTTTTTCTGGCATAAGAACTTTTGCCAACACCAGGCATGTAAGACACAAATGCCTCTGGGATTTCACCTGCCAGACGAACCTTAGCTTCAATTAACCACCGCACATCTTCAGGGATTCCTTTATGCATCAGAGCTCTTAATCGTTCACAGCGAACTTGGTAGATCTTTTTTAGGATGTTCATTGGGAGAGAAGGAAAATACTTTCGCAAGGCGGAAAAAGTAGGATCCATTTTCTAGGAGGAAGTAAAAGAAAGAAGGGGTGAAGGAATCAGTTATTATGGGCAACTGAGAGAACCGACTTGAGAGTCACGGAGTACCGTATCCGCCGTTTAACCGGAAAAGTGGATCCTACTTTATTTTAGTATCATAGATATTTCTTATCTTTGATATCTCATCAGGCATGACATTGATCCAGTCCTTGATTATTGAATCCATTGTCTGCTTTCGACGACAATATTTCTCGATATCCACGCTTATCTTTGACCATAGCTATTTCTTATCTTGGATACTGCTAAGCTGGCGTCAATTCTGTCCATCCCGGTGTAGCCTCGATTATTGAATTGATTACCAGGATTTTGACAATATTGTCTACTTTATCCTTGAATTGCTGATGGGGCTGGGTCCACTATATCAGCTGTGCATCCAGCGGTAGATTGGTAAAAACGGATGTCACTGAGACGTCAGCTTATACTGCTGTGACTGTGCGGTGGATACGCTTCCCATTTGATCCTTGTTCTGTATGCCATGCATGCATGATGTGAAATGCATGAATGCCGAGCATGTGTAACTGATGGATTTATTATTTTTTTATATCTTTGCTTTACTGGATCCTCTTTGTAATTGCCTTCTATCGTTGAATCTCTTTATGCTTTCCAACTGTTGTCCATTGTTTCACTTTCCAGCTGTTGTTCATTGTCTTGCTTTCCAGCTGTTGTTCATTGTCTCGCTTTCCAGCTATTGTCCATTGTCTCAAAAGCCTAACTCTTTTCAAAAATCTTCTTTCCTTGATTTGTTCTTAAATTTTGGCTTCAATTTCCTTAATGTCCGCCTCGTACTTTATGCCTCTCTGGATAATTGTCCCTGTTGAGATATTCGTGAGTATGATTCTTTCTTGCTGACATGGACGTGTTAAGACTTCTGAAGCGATCATTCAGGCTACCACCAAGGCTATCTCCCAAAGATTTGTTACTCCTTCTTCTTTGTTAGCCTATGTTCTGTGCCGCTCGCAAAGCAGGACCTCAATCTTTCCTGTTTTAATTCATAAAGCTTATCAAAGTAATCTACGGTCTTTGTTTTTTCTAAGTTTTAATTATTACTATTCTTCCTTCAAAAGTCATAATTTATTGCACACTTAAGGCTAGTAAGAATGTGAGATTTGAAGGAAAAGAACTGGATAGAAGCGACTTTAGCATTTTGAACGTGAGAATCTAAGGTAAGTTAAAGAAAATTGGCTTTTTATTTATGGGTAATATGAAAATCTTGGGTACAGATAGATAATGAAAGTGTAAGAGAAGAAAGCTCTCTTTGACAACTTTGATCAAATAAACTTTGGTAACCCTGTATCCACTTCTCCGCTTCTGTTTGAAAATTTCTTCATTATGCAAAGTATTTCTTTACTGCATCCGAATTTACTGGCTTCGGTAATTCTCGTCCATCCATTTCTGTCAGAATTAGTGCCCCTCCTGAAAATGCTTTCCTCACGACATATGGCCCGTCATAATTTGGTGTCCATTTTCCTCTTGAATCATGTTGCATGGGTAAAATTTTCTTGAGCACTATGTCACCATCGTGAAATTGTCGTGGGCGAACCTTTTTGTTGTAAGAACGAATCATCCTTCTTTGATAAAGTTGCCCATGGCAGAGGGCTATCATTCTTCTTTCATCAATTAGATTTAATTGCTCGTATCTAGCTTTGACCCATTCTGCTTCTCTTAATTGAGTATCCATTAGTACCCTTAATGAAGGAATTTCAACTTCGATGGGCAATACAGCCTCCATACCGTATACCAGAGAAAAAGGTGTTGCTCCAGTAGAAGTACGGGTAGAAGTTCTATAAGCATGTAGTGCAAAAGGTAACATCTCATGCCAGTCCTTGTAAGTGACGATCATCTTTTCAACAATTCTCTTGATATTTTTATTGGCCGCTTCTACTGCACCATTCATCATTGGTCGATAAGGTGCCGAATTGAGATGTTTGATTTTGAACTGCCGGCACAAAGTCTGCATCATTGCATTGTTCAGGTTCGTGGCATTGTCTGAGATGATACATTCCGGCGGCCCATAACGACAAATGATTTCTTTCTTAATGAACCGGCATACCACCTTTTGAGTCACACTTGCATATGACATAGCTTCTACCCATTTAGTGAAGTAGTCAATTGCCACTAGGATGAATTTGTGACCATTGGAAGCTTTAGGGGTAATGGCTCCAATGACGTCAATTCCCCACATGGCAAAAGGCCAAGGTATTGCTGTTACATTAAGAGGGGTGGGTGGAGCTTGGATCTTGTTGGCATATATTTGACATTTGTGACATTTTCTCACGTGATTAATACAATCACTTTCCAATGTGAGCCAATAGTAGCCAGCCCTCATTATTTGTCTTACCATGGTATGACCACTAGTGTGTGCTCCACATATTCCAGAATGAACTTCTTCCATAATCTTTCGTGCTTCATGAGTATCTACACAGCGAAGTAGCATCGAGTCTGGGGTTTTCTTATAGAGTATGTCTAGGTTTAAAAGAAAACCCATTGACAATCTTCGTAGAAATTTCTTGTCATTTTCTGATGCTTCTAGTGGATATGTTCGTTCTTGGAGGTATTTCTTGATATCATGATACCAAGGCTTTCCATCCAATTCTTCTTCGATGCTCATGCAATAAGCTGGAGAATCTATTATTTTCATCTCGAACACAGGAGTATGCTCAGGGTCGCTTATCTTGTACATAGCAGCCAAAGTAGCTAAAGCGTCTGGGATTTGATTATCTTCCCTTGGAAGATGATGGAAACTTATACTGTTAAATCTTCGAGTCATGTCTAGTATAAGCTTTTGGTAAGGGATTAATTTTGAATCTCTTGTCTCCCATTCTCCATTGATTTGATATATGACTAATGCGGAATCCCCATAGACTCGGAGATCTCGCACTTTCAAATCCAATGCCATTTGGAGTCCCATAGCACATGCTTCATACTCTACTATATTGTTGGTACAAGGAAATGTAATTTTTGCTGTGAGGGGAAACTGCTCTCCGCTTGGAGAGATGAGTATAGCTCCGATCCCTTGTCCCAAAGCATTAGATGCTCCATCGAATGCCATTTTCCATGTTTCATTTTCTTCATCGACTTCCTGTTCTATCGTCATTATATCTCCATCAGGAAAGTCCATTCTCATGGGCTCATAATCCTCCAATGCTCTATCAGCCAGATATTCAGCGATCACACTTCCTTTTACGGCCTTTTGGGTGACATACTGTATGTCGTATTCAGATAACAGCATTTGCCATTTTGCAATCCTGCCTGATAAAGCGGGTTTCTCGAAAATGTACTTAATGGGGTCAGTCTTGGAGATCAGTAATGTTGTGTTGTTGAGCATGTAGTGTCGTAGTCGATGTGCTACCCATGCAAGGGCACAACAGGACTTTTCTACTATTGAGTATTTAGCTTCATATGTGGTAAGCTTTTTGCTCAAATAGTAAATTGCATGCTCCTTCTTGCTTGTCTCATCACGTTGACCCAATACGGATCCTAATGAAGAATCCTGTATGGATAAATATAGAATCAACGGTTCTCCGGATCGAGGTGGTATCAAGACTGGTGGATTTGATAGATATCGTTTGATTTTCTCGAATGCTTCTTGGCATTCGTTATTCCACTCAATCGGATTGTTCTTCTTTAGTGATTTGAAAAGCGGTTCACACTTGGACGTCAATTGTGATATGAACCTTGCTATGAAGTTGATTCTACCCAGAAAACTTCTTACTTGTTTTGGAGTCTTCGGGGGTTGCATTTCTTGTATCGCTTTGACTTTACTCGGGTCAACTCGAATCCCGTCCTTGCTGACCATGAAACCCAATAACTTTCCTGAAGAGGCTCCAAAAGTACATTTGGCAGGATTCAACTTCAATTGATATTTGCGAAGTCTATCGAATAGTTTTCTTAGCACTTTTAGATGCCCCCCAGCAGTGAAAGTTTTGGCGATCATGTCGTCCACATATACTTCAATTTCTTTATGCATCATGTCATGGAACAACGTGACCATGGCTCTTTGATATGTAGCACCAGCATTCTTTAACCCGAAAGGCATCACCTTATAGTAGAAGGTACCCCAAAGGGTAATAAAAGCAGTTTTTATCATGTCATCTGGATCAAGTTTGATTTGATTGTATCCAGAAAAACCATCCATGAAGGAAAAGTAGGAGTTTCCTGCGGTATTATCCACCAGTGTATCAATATGAGGAAGTGGGAAGTTATCTTTAGGACTGGCTTCGTTCAAAGGCCGGTAGTCCTGACAAACTCTTAGTTTCCCACTTTCTTTCTTTTCGACTGGGACAATGTTAACCACCCATTCTGTATATTCAGCGACCCCAAGAAATCCTGCATCCCACAGCTTTCGAATCTCGTCTTTTACTCTTAAGATTAACTCCGGCTTTAATCTTCGTAACTTCTGTCTGACAGGCTTCGCCCCAGGCTTCAAGGGTATTTTGTGTAGTACTATGTCTGAGCTTAAGCCAGGCATATCTTGGTATGACCAAGCGAATACATCCACATATTCTTTCAATAAATGGACTAATTCTTCTTTTTCTTCAGGAGGGAATAAAGTGCCAATCTTGACTTCTTTTACATCCTGACTGTCTCCCAGGTTGAATACCTCAGTTGGTTCTTGACTTGTTGCTCTTTCTTTTTCATCTCGCTCAATCATTTTTAATAGCTCAGGAGATACTTGAAGATCTTCGTCATCCGAGTCGGTAGTGTTTACAGGATTATCAAAGTTCATTCTTTCATTGTCATCAAAGAGAGTTTTGGGTCTGCATTATCCAGAGAGAAAAGAAAGAGAAGAGAGAAAAAAAAAATGGCACGAATGAGATGGATGCAAACTGGTACTTTATTTACAATGTGCATAAATCACAACTTTATTGGAATAAAAAGCAATAACTAAAAGGTTCACTTAAACAAAGACTACACCCTATTGATTGAACCTTTCTTTAGGAGGTTTTTACTATTAGATTACTTTGGAAAGCTTTCGATTATAACAGGAAGTTCTATCGCCTCCCAGTTGTTCAGCACATCCCGTGGGCCACAAGGTTGAATGAGCTCCTCCTCTTCAGGTGAATCGCTGATGATTGCCTGAATAGAAAGACTTTCAAAAGACTTGTTGATGTTGATAGTCAGCTTGCCTTCATTGTCATTTTTTGGAATGAGACCACCACTCACGAACGTTTCGGTGATTTCAGGGATATCCAGATTTCTTTCCTGGAGAGGATGCCCTGTTAATCGTGCAATCCTCTTTTCTCTCTTTTCAGCTATTGCCTTCATTTTATCATGTCTTGTCGGTGTGAAGCCTAGGCCGTATTTCCCTTCATTTGCGGATATTTTCAATGGCTCTGAGATTCCTTGTAAATCTTGTCCCAAACCTAACCCTGGTGAGTATCCTCCTTTTATCATGAGTTTGGCGACCATGCGACTTGTTTTAGAGATGTTAGGAACGGGTTCTTCTCCATATTCACTGACATAAGCAGCATTGACAATCTCAAAAGACCTGAAGGAGCAATCAGGTATATTTTCATTGACCTCAACATATTGAGCATCCGCAGGTCTAGATAGCAGAATGTCTTCTTCAGCAAAGACTGTGATTATCTTTCCTTCAATGATGAATTTCATTTTTTGATGTAATGAGGAAGGAATTGCTCCAGCCATATGGATCCATGGTCTTCCCAGTAGACAAGTATAAGATGGAGAAATGTCCATGACTTGGAATGTGATATGGAAAAGACAGGGACCAATCCCAATTGGTAGCTCTATTTCTCCAACCACATCTCTCTTTGTTCCGTCAAATGCTCGAACAACAATATGACTGTTGTTGAGGTGTGATGGGTCTAAACCGATCTTATGTAAAGTTTCTAATGGCATTACATTTAGAGCTGATCCATTGTCGATCAGAACTCTAGCCATAATCCGATCTTTGTATTTAATCGAAATATGTAGAGCCTTAGAGTGACCCCTTCCTTCTGCTGGTATCTCATCGTCAGTGAATGTGATGAGATTTTGTGCCGTGATGTTGTTGACAAGGTGGTCAAAGTTGTTCACGGAGATATCTTGTTCAACATAAGCCTTATTCAGGACTTTGAGAAGAGCTTCTCGATGGGCATCAGAACTTAAGAGTAATGAAAGTATGGAGATCTTTGCTGGCAGACGGTTCAACTGCTCCACGATACTGTATTCACTTTGCTTTATGAGTTTGAGAAACTCAGTAGCTTGTTCATCTGTTACTGCTCGAGGCATCTCTTGCTCTTTAGATGTGTTAATAGGTCCATTTGCTGGATCCGTAACATTCTTCTCTTGTTGGAGCTTGTTCATTTGCTCGGGAGAATAACACCGACCGCTTCTAGTCATGCCCCCAACTTCTAACGGAGTTGATGTGATGTTAGAAGTATAGCCATAGTTCCATGGAACAGTTTTGTCTGATTTGTACGGGAATGGCTTTGGAACTTGAATTCTTAAAGGCTTGAGAGCAGATTTTGAGATTGGAATGACTAGTGGTCTTGGCATGATATTGACTTCTTGTTCTTTAATTATCACATTCACGTCATCCTCTTTATCTGACATAAAAACGATGATTTGGGAGGAGTCCATGAGACTTTGTAGACTTTTACGGAATTCTGGGCATTCTTGGATAGAATGACTCTTACTGTTATGAAAGTTGCACCACTCCTCATCCTCGACTTCTTTATTTCCAGAAGACTTTCCTATGATAATCCCTTCTTTCACAAGGCATGAATATACATGCTTAAGAGGGGTTATGATATCATTGACTGTTTTCTTCATCGGCCAGTATTCTTCCATCATATTGACTGGTTTGGCTTGATGAGGAGGCAATGGATTATGAGTGACGTTTGGTTCATCGGAAAAGTCCAACCACTTTGACTCAATTAATTGTTGGACTATACGCTTCAATGCTATGCAATTTTCGAGTCCGTGGCCCACGGCACCATCATGATATGGGCAATTTAGTTTAGGGTCATACCATGTTGGATATGGGGGTTCGAATGGCCTTGTGGGAATTGGGTGAATGAGTTGGCTCTGGATGAGTTTTGGATATAACTCAGTATAAGTCATGGGAATCGGTGCGAAAATTTCTCTTGGTCTTGGTGCAGGCATTGGAGGAGTCGGAACAGGTGGCCGTAACTGATTAGGCCTGTTGAGAGGATAATTGTTGGGTCTATTGGGAAGATAATCACTGGGCCTATTTGGAGGATAATCATTGGGCCTATTGGTAGGATAATAATTGGGCCTGTTGGCAGAATAGGATAGGCGAGGTCCGGTAGCCACGGTACCCACGAGGGGAATCCCTCTTCCTCGTCCGATTTGTTGTATTTCTTCATCTTTTCTTCTGGATGGTCCTCCTCTTTTCATAGGATCACTAAAGGACTCAGTAATCTTCCCGGTTCTGATACCATGCTCGATCCTTTCTCCAGACATGACTACGTCGGAGAAGTTAGTTGCCGCATTGCCAATAAGTTTGTCATAATATGGGTATTTTAGTGTCTGGACAAACAAAGTGACCATTTCTCTTTCTGTCATGGGTGGCTGTACTTGTGCAGCTAAGTCCCTCCATCGTTGGGCGTATTCCTTAAAAGTTTCTGTTTTTTTCTTCTCCATGTTTTGGAGAGTTTGGCGATCCGGAGCTAAGTCCATAACATGTTTATAGTTGCCGATGAAGGCCTGAGCAAGGTCATTCCAAGTTTTTATGTTTCTTGGACCTTGGCTTAGATACCACTGTAATGCTGATTTTGTGAGACTTTCCTGAAAAAGTGCGATCCACACCTTCTCATCTTTAGTAAGTGGTTGTAGTCTTCTGAGAAACAAAGTGATGTGAGTGATGGGATCACTCGTTCCATCGTATTTTACGAAATCTGGCACCTTAAAATCTGAAGGGATTACGACGTCTGGCACTAAGCAGAGGTCATCCACTGAAAGGGATCCGAATATAGTGCCTCCTTCAATGGCTCTCAGTCTTTTCTCTATTGTCTCGATTTTTTGAGATTCTGCTTCATCTTTTGGTAATGTCTTCTTCTCTTCCTGTACAGTGTCTTGTTTCAGGTGAACACTAGCAGAGGGTCCTGATTCTTGAAACAGGTTTTCTTGGACTGAGACTCGTTGCGGGGTGAATCCCGGGGGATAAGTGGGATCTTGTACTTCTTTGATGGGGACTTGAGTTGCTTTCCCTTTGATTAATTCCATCAATTGTTTCATCTGTTCTGACATACTTTCAATCTTGGACTCCATCTCCATGAGACGTCCTTCGGCTTGTTCTGCCATTAATCTTGTTTGGAGTCGAGTTGAATATCGGTGTTGAGGTCCAATTTTACCCTTTTAAAGGAAATATTTATTTTATTAGATTCTATGTGTGTATGATTGATGTGATGGATGCATGCATGAATATTGTAAATACTTGGTGAAAGAAGAATTATAGTGGAATTTCTCAATTACATTCACCAAAAGCTTATTATTTTCAAAAGAAACGGCCCAAAGTACAGTATTGCTTTCTGGCCTTTGAAATAAACTCCATCATTTTTTGAATATTCACCGATGGAGTAGGGCAGCTCAATTCTTCTAACTCCTTGGCTTCTTCGCCCATTAGTTGGGCTTGCTCAGTCACTTTTCTGACTTCTGCCAAAAATATTTGAAGCTGTTCTTGAGAAAATCTGTATTGATCTTCCCAATATCTTGCTCTCATCTCTGTTTGATCGGTTTCATCAACTAATTCGGTGATGACTTGTTTTTGGCTTTCGATCTTTTCTTCGAGGAGTTGTGTTTTGTGACTGAGCTGTTGTATGTCGAAGAGCATCTTTTTGTTCTTCTCCTTTTCTTCCTCTAGCTCTTTCTCCAACTCTCTTTTTGCCAATTTTCTGATGACCTCTTCGGGAAGAACTATTCCTTCTTTCCGATTATTTCTCCATTCATAATACGCAGTAGGAGAAATAATAGGGCCTGACTTTAATATGAAAAGTCTTTTCCATGCAACTGAAATACCCATTGCAAGCTTATTTGAATTTGGATCTTCATGTGAAAACTCCAACTTGCTCAGGTTATGTGTCATGGGTATAAATTGCATGGACCCAAATTGTTTACGTACTTGGGCTGGAGCATAGCTTGTTCCTCCCCATATGCCTAAGAGAGGAACCCACGGGCAATTGCCGCAACGGTAAACTATGCGGGTGGTGGTGGACCAGGGTGCTCTCCATTCAATTTGGAATTCGCTGATGTTCTTGAAGTAGTCAACCCATGCTTCCTTGCTATCATGATTAGTGGTTTCACTTTTCAAAAAGGCTTCAATTGGGATGAAGTCCTTTGAAAAGCGATTTCCAAAATGTTGCTTCTCACAAGGAAGGTGGCTTTTGATCCAAACGTTGAGGAGATGTGAACATCCTATGAATTTGCCTCCTCTTTGGCGACAAAAGTTTAATGCCCTGATAGTTTCACATAATATCACTGAGGTCGGATTTACTTGGGCATTGCAGACTTGCTCAAATAATGTGATGACGTCTCCTTCAATAAATCCGACAATTCTTGGGAAGACTACCAGGCCATATATTGCCAAGGCGAACAACTTGCGTCGTTGATTCTTCTGAGGGAGGGTGTGACTTAGTTGTTTTAGATCGGTCCAGCTGATAAATTTCCGACACCCTTTTGTTGCAAATTTGGGTTGAAGACTGGAAGCTGGCATGTCCAATAATTTTGCTAGGGCTCGATGAGGCTCTGTTCTTCTATCATGTTGATAAGTCTCGATTGGATAGTCGGAGGACCAACCCAAGAGGCTGTTGTATTCTTCAATGGTTGGAACCAGATCCATCTTATCGAAAGAAAAGCATCGATAAAATGGATCCCAAAATTGTATTAGAGCCCGGACAAGTGATGCATCAACGGTAACCTTTAGTAGGCAAGTGATGTGACCATATTTTGCCGTAAAAGCTTCCCGATCAGCAGAATTCCAACTATTCCAGACTTGCAATAATTCCGTGGTGTCGTTCTGATTTATCCGGACCGATACCTGGTCCTTAAGCTGTACGTGAGAATGGGATGTCAGAGCATCTCCGTGAAGCTTTTGAGCCGTTTCGGAATATTCCATAGCTTCAGGCTGAGTTTCGATTACCGTGTCATTCCATGATCCAGTAACAGCCGTGGGAAGATAATCGAGAATATCCATGATAATAGTTCTTTCACCAAATACTTATCTTTAATGATGAAATGTATATGCCGGAAAAATAAGGAAAAATAGAGTTAGTAAAAAAAATAACACATAGGATCATACAAACATATAGATAAAACAAAACCTATGGAAATGGGAACCGAGGTATGGGAAATTCTTAATGGCTGGTTCTAAGGTAGAGTAAGGAATTCTACATGCAGAAGGTGGTTTATCAAAAAGGCAAGGGATAGTTCCCGAATCCCGTCACTGAATCATAGTGACGGCCCGATTCCTTACCCTCTAGGGTTTATGTAAGGAATGGATTAATTCGAGTCGTAGCTTTTCGTGGGCCCATGCAGAGACTAACCGTCTCAGAAGGCAATACACTACTTTGCTACTTTGAAACCGGTGAAGGCTTGGAGACCGTGGCCTCACAAGGACAGCAACACCAATTCCGCTTAGAAAGAATCGTGTTTGATTTAAGGAAACTCGGGTATAGAGCTTCATTTTGTGAATGCATTATGCATGTTTACTTAAGTAAATATAATATATAAATCCACATAATAGTAAAGCAAAGTAAATAAAAACAAATCAACTTTAGGCTCGACTCACTAACGTCGAGTCCCCAGTGGAGTCGCCAAGCTGTGGCAACGTCGGGTTTTCTGGAGTCGCCACCAATCGGTTTACTTAGGTCGATTGGTCACCTTAAAATTGGTCTGCGAGAGTTCGGGAATCGGGAGTACGGTTACGCTAAAACAATATTGTTATAGCGCCCAAAATTGGCACCTTAGTTGATTTTAATTTTGTTTTACTTTGCTTTTAAAAATTTTCAGTTAATTTAGATATTTTAACTGAATTAGTCAAAAATGTGGATTTTGGTAATTAATTCGGGTAAAATTTTATACTTCCGAACCATGGACTCTGCCGAGTCATTTGGACACGGAAGATTTTGATTCCGAACCATGGACTCTGCCGAGTCATTTGGACACGGAATTTTGGTGAAATTTTAAACAATTTTATCCATATTGTAAAAATATGAATTTTTATCTTTTTATTTAATTTATTTATTTTTTTAAAAAAAGTTTAATATTTTCCAAACCGTAGATCCTGCCGGATCATCCGGATATGGAAATTGATTTAATTTATCGTAATTATTTAATTCTTATTATCATGAAATTAATTTTTAAATGATAATTTTGTTCATGAATGATTTTTAATTAAAAATTTATCTTTTTTTTTTCTTTCTTTCTTTTTCTTTTTTTTTAATTTATTTTTACTTTCTTTTTTTTTAATTTTCTTTCTTTTTTATTCTTTTCTTTCTTTCTTTTCTTTTTCTTTTTCTTTCTTTTATCTTTCTTTTCTTTTTCTTATCTTTCCTTTCTTTTCTTTATCTTATCTTTCTTTTATTTTTCTTTCTTATCTTTCTTTTATTTTTCTTCTCTTTTCTTTCTTTCTTTTCTTTTTCTTATCTTTTTTTTTATTTTTTTATCTTTCTTTTCTTTCTTATCTTTCTTTTATTTTTCTTTCTTATCTTTCTTTTATTTTTCTTATCTTTCTTTTTTTTTTTCTTGTTTACTTTTTTTGTTTTCTTGTTTAATGAAAGATATTTATTATTTTAAAGGATTACTCAATTTATAAAAGAATTAAAAAAATAATAATTAATTTTTATTTAATAAGAAGTTAATTTAAAAGAATTAAAGAGTTTAAAAATAAAAATTTTGATCATGGTACGGGGCGTTGTTACTCAGCCAGACCCTCTTCACCAGGTGAAGCAGCTCAAAAGCGGGCACGAGACAGTTTCCAGCCAATATACCATGAACTAAAAATTTTTTATTTTTTTTATTATTTTTTATTATTTTTTTATTATTTTTTTTTATAAAAGATTAACCAAAAGTAATTGTTTTATTAAGAGAATCAAAAATTTATATGTATATTTTAAACAAAAGAAGAAAAGTTTTGATATTTATTTAATTTATTTTGGAATAAAAGATTATTTAACCGAAAACTTATATGTATTTTAAAACAAAAGTCTTGATATTTTTATTTTTTATATTCTTCTTTGTTTGATGAAATATTTTTTTTTTTTTAATTTTAATTTATATTTCTGAAAATATATCTAATCAATAAGTCAAAAATATTTAAGAGAAAATTCAATTATTTTTGTTTTATTTTGTATTATTTTGAAATTATTTGATTAAGATTTTTATAAAGGAAAACAAAAAAGTTATATCTTTTAATAAGTAAAATATTACTGAATAAAATATTAACCCAAAATTTTTATTCTTTTCATTCTTTTTATTAATAAAGAAAACTAAAAAAAATTATATTTTAAAAGAAATATATAAAATATTATTGAAAAATATTAACTCAAAATTTACTCTTTTTATTCTTTTTATTAATAAAGAAAACTAAAAAAAGCTATATTTTAAAAGAAATAAATAAAATATTACTGAAAAATATTAACCCAAAATTTACTCTTTTTATTCTTTTTAATAAAGAAAACTAAAAAAAGTTATATTTTATTATTTTAAAAGAAATAAATTTTACTGAAAAATATTAACCCAAAAAAATTACTTTTTTTATTCTTTTTACTAAAAAATTTATATTTTATTATTTTAAATAAAATATTACTGAAAAATATTAACCCAAAAATTTTACGCTTTTTATTCTTTTTATTAATAAATAAAACTAAAAAAAATTATATATTAATAGATAATTAATATATTAGTCTAAAGTTTTTTTTTTATTTTTTATAAAGAAAAAATTTATTTATATATTTTATTTAAAAATATTTCCGAGCCATGGATCCTGGCGGATCATTTGGTCATGGAGTTTTAATTAATTTTTTTTTATTTCATTAATTATTAATTTTAAAGATGTATTAAAATAATGATTTTATGTTTATTTATTTATTTATTTTATTTTTGAATTATTTCATTATGTTTGTTTATTAAAAGGAATAAAAACTTTGTTTCAAAATAAAAAAAAAAAGTAATTTTTATTAGCCTTTAGAAAATTATTCACATAAAATTCCTTTTTTTATCTTTTAATCATAAAAAAATTCAATTAATAAAGTGGGGCTTTTTGGCCATCCACTTTAATAACACAATAATAATAAAAGTTAGCACAATTAATATAGTTAGATTAGTTGGATTAGTTAGTTAATAACAATAAAAAAAGGTTAGTAAAAGTTAGATTAAATTAATTAACAACAATAATAAAAATTAGCCAAGTTTAATTAAATTAATTGTTAACAACAATAATAAAAGTTAGCCAAGTTTAATTAAGTTAATTAATTAACAACAATAATAAAAGAGTTAGCCAAGTTAATTAAGTTAATTAACCAAGTTAATTAAATTAATTAATTAACAACAATAAAAAAGTTAGTAAGTTAGTTGTTAGTTGTTAGTTGTTAATAACAACAATAAAAGAAGGGTTAGTAATAAACAAATAATAAACAAACAAGTAAAAATTAAAAAGGTTAGTAATTAATTCTGCAAGAACAAAATAAAAAAGTTAGTGACTCAATAGAAAGAAATTGAAAAGTTGAATGATTAAATGAGAGTTTACCCTTTTAAAATCAATTTTTTGAATTTTATGGAAACAGGGAAACGACGACGAACGCAGGCGTGGCTGGGCGTGCAGGGGAGCAACGGAGGAGGGGAGGGAGGCTGACGCGAGGGCGGCGTGCCAGGCGAGGCGGTACGGCGGCAGGACGGCGACGGGCGAGGCGGCACGGCGGCGGGACGGCAACGGGCGAGGCAGCAAGGCGGCGGGACGACGCGGCGAGGGCGGCGCGGCGAGGCGGTATGGTGGCAGGACGGCGACGGGCGAGGCGGCACGGCGGCGGGACGGCAACGGGCGAGGCAGCACGGCGGCAGGAGGAGAAAGAGAGAGAAAACGAGAGGAGAGAGAGAGAGAACAACGAAGGAGATCAAACGAAAGAGATGGTCAAATCGTAGAAAAATAAAATTTTGAGACTTTCTGGCAGAAGGAGGAGAGGCTAGGGAATAAGGCTGTAATTTTCTCTATTTTTAAAACGGAGCTCTGAACTTTTTTCTCTGATTTTCTGTGTGTTCAGCACTGAATTTGGGGGGGTATTTATAGAAGGAGCTTAGCTGAACTGTGGACGGATAAATTAATAAAAAATATCAAACTTATCTTTTAAATTGGTAAAATGACAGTTTCAGTCCTTTACGTTACTCCAGCTCTGGATAAGCTCAGAAGCTTCTGATTTTGACAATTTTAACGTTTTCTGTCAATTTGGGCTAGAAACGTCCGTTTAGGCCCAAAATTGACGCGAAAAATTACCCAAAGCTCCTGAAACTTTCAGAATTTGTCAATTTTGTCCGAAACTTCTTAATTTTGTCATTTTTACCTCAAACTTTTAATTTTTTTGTCATTTTTTTCTGAAATTTTATTTTTATTCCAAACACATACATATTCGCACATATATTATTTTAAATCAAATCTTCTCAAAATAAAAATATATTTTAAACTAATTAACATAATTAAAATTTTTTAGCAATAATAATAATAATAATAATAATTTTTTTAATTAGTTTTTTTTTAAAAATTTTTTAAAAAAAAGGCCGGACGAAATTGGGTGTCAACAAAGGGTCAGGAGAGGAGGACTGAGGAGGGGAGAGAGGGATTTCCTCGCGGCCCACCATCTCCCCTATTCTTATATATCAAAATTTGCCAACCATTGACGCCGTGGACGTGACTCAGACACCATTTCCATCTGATAAAGCTATAGCCCCGAACAAGACGTGGACCGGACAGTTCCAGGAACGAAAATGATGATTTTTGTCAAAGACGGAGAAAGTCAACCCAATGCAGCAATCTGCCCTTGCAGTTGCATCTCCAGCTCTACCGGCTGTGAACGAACAGTTTCGATCAGAGAGGACTGGTGCCATTTTTGCCGAAAATCGAACCTCCTTTTGTTTGATCGTGACGACTCTGAACTATCGAAAAATTCGAACAGAGTGAGAAGCGGACAGCAGCGTGGGGCGCTTCAATAGAGCCTCAAAGGAATCTTGCTCGATTGGAGAGGAAGGTTGAGGTGGAAACGAGTAGAGCTAAGCCCAAATACTTTAGGCTTGAAGCTTGGCTTATTGAGAAATGACTAAGCTCGGACTCAAGCTTGGAAAATGGGACTTAAAGCTTGGCTCGAAAATGTTCGAGGTGGCTTGGCTACTCAATAGGCACGAAGCTCGATTCAAAGTTTGAACTCGATTCAAACTTAATTCAAAGGTTCAAATTTGATCCGTACGAGCTCAATTTAAGGAATAAAAATTAAAATTTTAAAGTTTAGATATTATAAAAATAAAATTAATTTAGTTTTTAAGGTTCTCGACAAGAGTTCGAACCGAAAAATACCAAGCTTGAAGTGTAGCTTTTGAAGAGTTCAAATTTAAAATAAAGTTTGAAGCTCACTAGGATTGATTCAATAATAAAAAAAATTAAATTCAAACTCAAATTGTTCAATAAAAGATTTTATTACTCCTAGATGGACAAATGGTGGAGGATCTCCTTCAAATGATCCGACCAAGAACAATTTTGATGATAGTGGGCTACTAGGGCCAACTTTATAACCCTAACTCATTTGGCCCAAAAATAGGGTTGATTATTCACACAAAACAGTAAACATTAATAGACACCTACTTCAGGAAAATACTTTAAGTCCTTTTCTTTCCCTTTTTCTTTTTCTTTATTGCAAAAGCATATTTACTAGTTCTTCTTATTATTATATTTTTCTTTTTCACTATGAAGACCTGAAAAAGTATACTTCCTTCATCCCAATTTAGATGAAACGTTTCTCTAAGTACGGAGATTAAGATATATGTAATTTGTGTTATTTTTTGTGCAGTGAAAGTTTAAATGATGATTAAATTTTTTTTTTTTATTTTGTACAGTGAGAAATTGAGTGAAGATTAAAAAAATTCTTTATTAGGTTTTGTATAGTGAGAGTTTAAATATGGGTAAAAAAATAAATTGATTTTTTAAAATTTTTCAAAAGAGAAAACGTTTCAACCTTTTTGAAACATTTTAAAAAAAAATAGATTTCATCTAAATTGAGACAAAGAGAGTATAAAAACACTTTTTATGAAATAATAAAACTTGCAAGCGCCCGACCTACATGTAAACCAGGACAAGCAAGCTACTTATATCTTGTTTGCGTGACTTGGACAAATCTCCATGTTTGGTGTGATGGTCAAAATGTTGGTCTGAAGACAATAAAGTGGGGGTTTGAATTGTGCTACTTGTCTCCTTCTGGACTTGTTCATTTTTCTTTATATGACTTTTTTTTCTTTTCCATTTTTCACAATTTTCTATTTTTCATTTTACTTTCCATTTTTGCTTCTTTGTTCAGTTTTTATTTTTATTCCATTCCCTTTTACTGTACCATTTCCCTATTTTTTTCCCGTCTTACTTTTTTTTGTCCCCTTCCCCAAATTTTTTCCTTTACCGTTCCATCTTTTTCCATTTTTCCTGCTTTTCTATTTCCAATTTTTTCCTATTTTTTTGTATTTAACCTTGTCTATTTTTTGTTCTATCTTTTCTTCTCAGTTTTTTTTTTACCATTTGTCTATCTTTTTTCATTTTTTATTCTTTATTTTTCACTATTAGGTGAATTCACGATACATATACTCATTTACATTAAATTTAAAATAAGACAATGTAAACAATTTTTTTCCTTATCTAAGCAGAAACTAAAAGAATAAACAAAAAAAAAAAACTGCTATTGATAGGAATTAAAATAGCTATTAATAAAACAACAAATAACTAGTTCATCTAAAAAAACAAACATAAATTGATAAAAGAATAAACACATACTAATAAAAGAGCAAAGAATTACTAATAGAAGAACAAACATCAAGTTCATCTAAAAGAACAAACATAAACTAATAAGAGAACAAACACATAATAATAAAAAAAAACAAAGAGCTACTAATAGAAGGACAAATAAAACAACAAACACATACTAAAAAAAGAACAAATAGCTACTAATAAGAAAATAGAAAAATAATTTTTTTAAAAGAACAAGCTGAAGCTTATAAAAGAAAAAATTGGTACTTATATAAATACAAAGAACTACTTATAAAAGAACAAATAACTAGTTCAGTTAAAAAACAAATATATACTAATAAAAGAATAAATAAATACTCATAAAAGAACAAATATCAAGTTCATCTAAAGAAACAAGTATAAATTGATAAAAGAATAAACACCTACTAATAAAAGAATAAAGAGTTACAAATAAAAGAATAAACAAATAGTTTCTCTAAAAGAACAAATTGCCACAAATACTAATACAAATAGCTACAAAAAAAATAAACTAGCTCATCAAAAAAAATAAACATGAACAAATAAAAGAACAAACACATACCAATAAAAAAATGAATCACTAAATCTTTCAACATCTTATTAATAAAAAAAGAACAAAGAATAACTAATTGATATAAGAGAATAAGTATTAACTGGTAAAATAACAAATAGTTATTAATAAAAAAAACAAACAACTAATTGCAAGCAATTCATCGCAAATGAAGGAGCAAGTAACCTAAAAAACTCCTGAAATTACTTGGACTAGCCTTATTGATTAGTTACCATGAAGTTAGAGAAAATAAAATTAAATGGATGGGTAAAATAAAAAAGAAGTAACAAAAAAAAAGAAAGAAAGCAGAAAATATTGCCAAAAAAATAGAAAAGGGAAAGGAAAATGTGGAAAAAGAGTGAGAGAACGAAAATAAAAAATTGAAATTGGAAAAATTAATAAAAAATTAAGAGGTGGAACGTAATCAAAGAAAAACTTACAAAAATGAAGAAAAAACAAAGAAAAAAAAAGGAGTTGAGTCGATGAGTCATGTTGAAGGCTCGAACGCAGCACGCCTTCCCCCGCGTGCTGCTAGCCAACATGCCAAGCGCAACGCTTGCCCAAACTGTGTAGAAAATATATAAGTAAGCTGCGTGTTTGGGGGCAAAAATGACAATTCTTTAACTTTTTAGGGATGGTGCATGCAATAAGCGTAGTGCATGTAATACTTACTCTTTTACATAAAAAAATAAAAAACTGAAAATAAACTCTTCTTTTTTTATAAACCCAGCCAAAAGGAGATATTATCATTTTACAATTAGGTTAGAGCTCAAATTTGCATTATGTTTGTAAAATAGGTTTGGTTTCCAAAATGTCAGTTGCATTAATTTTCCAACATGTTATGAAAAATCATCAATTTAAACTCTCTTCCGGATTATCAAAATACACTTTTTCGGTTTTTGTTTTTCCAGTTCCTCAAAAGTTGAAAGTGTTCTACTTCTTTCACAAAGCATAAATGGGCTAATGCGACAAAAGATATACCACCTCCATTACATAAATGTTCCTCACTTCTTATTTTAGGAATTGAGTTTGTCTCAAGTATTTTGTTTTGTAAATGATACATACACATATAAATTTATATGCAGGTGTTAGATGAAACATATAGGTTATAGAAATTATTTTCCAAGAAATCTTAACAATAATTGATAGGATAAAAAGATAAGATTGATAGAGTAATTTTAGACAATTATTTGGGCCTAAGCCCACCAAAGCAAACTTGTTTCCAAGTTCTAACTGTCTGATTCATTATTGCAAACATTTCTCTCTAAATTAATGCTCCATTCTCCTATCTCACATTTCTTTAAATTAATTATTTTTTTGAAATTTTTCACATTACTGCACCATTTTTATAAAGGAAACTTACAATAACCTCTCGGGTTTGATCTAACCTACATGTTATTCTATTTATTTTTTAAAACCTACCATTTGCCTCATCTTCTTTTTAATTGTCCAACAACAACTTCTGAAATCTTAATTTAAACTATAAAATAGTCATCTTCAATAATTTCAATCTTTCTAATATTTTTTTTACAGTTAATAAATATTTTTAAATTATCAATTTTTTTTTCTCTGTAAATACATTTTTCTCCTATAAATGTAAATTAGTATTTTTAAATACCAATTAATAGTAAAAAAAATTTATTGCCAGAATATAGTTACCAGATAGTTTAACTTAGAGTTTCAAAAGTTGTAGTCGGCCAATGTAAAAGAAGTAGGGGTAAAGTGTAGGTTAGGTCAAACCAAAAAGGTTTCTACAATTTTCCCTTTTTGTAATTTTATATTTTTTTATCAGTAATTTATCACATTACCTTAAAACTATAATTTTTTCTTAATTCATGTGCATAAAATTAAAAATAAGATGAAACTTTTCCTTTTTTTTCTTAATTATGTGTGTTCTTTTAGTTTTGTGCAAAAAAGAACCAAAGAAGTTTGACTTTCTTTTTTCACACTAAGAAGCTTATAAGAGAAAAGTTGCAATACAATCTAACCTATCATACATCCTAATACACCTAATATAGACTCATTCATTAGTTGCAAAGGGAAGAAATTTATTGCGCCATTTTGTTGTGGGTCAAAATATAGCGGAAGCCCCCCAACTCAGTTGATCAAGACACTTAGCCCTTTATGCCCTAACTCAAAGCAATTCAGCCCCTGAACTTGAATAAATAGGTAAGTCAATATTTTTGACTGTATATGCTCCTCACGTGATGCCCAAAATACAAATAGTGTCCTACTATGTTTAACCAGCATCAGGAGCAAGCCGACATCGATAGCTCCACTCAGAGGAAAAAGCCCTAGGGTCTTCAACAGATTAGTCCTGGTACTAATCAAACACAAGAAGTACAGGAACACTATGGGGCAATAAGTAGGATCATTGTCCTACAGCCCTCTGTGGCACATCTTCCTCATGATCCAGATGGGCTTAAAGGGCAATTTAGCCACCACATTTCCCTCAAACAACGAGTTGAGGAGGCAAAAAATGATGACCATAACGAGTGCCAAGGTGGCACTGAACTTGAACTTGAAGAAAGAGGTCCTAGTTGGATTCCTTTATACTAGACTCAACTTTATTAATTTTCTCAATTTTGGACTTTTTTTGGTTGATTTTGTTGGGGTTCTGGTCGATCTTCATTGTCTTGAGCTTTTTGGTGGATTCTTCCCTGAAGGATTTAAGAAATTTGTACGAGTTATTGCGGTAGATGAGGACCAAGAGATGGCCACACAAACGATGGCAGTACAGAAGAAGATGACCACCATCGTTAGTTTGTCTATATTTCACAAGATGAGTGGATCTTCTGTGATGAATCCTTTTAACGTTCTTTGCTCATTAAACAAAGAAGGACAACATGTATGTTTTGGCTGTCACTTGAGGCGCATACAGTCAAAGGGGTTGATTGACTTGTTTATTGAAGTTCAGGGGTTGAGTTGCTCCAAGTTTAAGTTTAAAGGCTAAGTGTCCCAATTGACCGAGTTAGAGGGCTTTCACTGTATTTTAGCCTTTAGTGTACGAGCACAATTCCCTTTGAAGTAATTTTAGAGAATTATCTGGGCTTAAGCCCGCCAAGCATTTCTTTGTAAATAAATACTCCTTTCCCCTCTCTCACATTCTTTAAATTAATTATTATTTTGAATTGTTTCAAAGTATTGTACATTTTTATAGGGGAAACTTACAATAATCCCTGGAGTTTGGTCTAATTTACATATTACCCCTATTTACTTTTGAAAACCAATAGTTTGCCCCCACTTCTTTTATATCATCCGACAACAACTTCTAATATCTTAATTTAAACTATAAGACAATTATCTTCAATAATTTTAATTTCTCTAATATTTTTCCTACAATTAATAAATATTATCAATTATCAATTTTTCTTCCCTATAAATATATTTTCATCCTGTAAATGCAAATTAGTATTTTATAAATGTCAATTAATAATAGAAAACATTAAAAAATTTTATTTTGGGAACATAGTTTCCAAATAGTTCAAATTAGAATTTCAAAAGTTGTAGCCAAACAATTTAAAGGAAGTAATGAACAAATGTAGATTACGTCAAACCACATATAGTTTCTGCAATTTTCCCTTTTTATGATTTTACAATTTTTTATAATTAATTTATCACATTACCCCTAAAACTACCATTTTTTAAAAAATTCAAAGAAGATGGAACTTTTCTTCCCCCCCCCCCCCCTAATTATGTGTGTTCTTTTGGTTTTGTGCAAAAAACCTAGAATCAAAGAAGTATGACTTTCTTTTTTGGCACTAAGAAGTTTATATGAGAAAAGTCGCAATGCAATCTAACCTAGCATACACCCTAACACCCCTAACATAAACTCATTCATTAGCTGCAAAAGGACAAAATCTATTGTGACATTTTGTTGCAGGTCAAAATATAGCAGAAGCCCCTTAACTCGGTTGACCAGAATACTTAGCCCTTTGTTCTTCAAGTTGGAACAACAAAGCCCCTAAACTTGAATAAACAGCTTAGTCAATTCCTTTGAGTTTGTGTGCACCTCACATGACGCCCAAAACACATATTGCATCTTGCTCCCTTTAATCAACTTCGGGAATAAACTAACATTGAGAACTCCTCTTAAGGGTGAAAACCCCAGGATCTTTGGTAGATTAGTCCTAATACTAATCAAACACAAGAAATACAAGAACACTATGGAGCAATCAGTGGGATCACTGGCCTACGGCCATCTGTGGCTTTATCTTCCTCATGATCCCAATGGGCTTGAAGAGTAATTTAGCCACCACCTTACTCTCGAATAATGAGTTAAGGAGGCCGAAAATGATGGCCATAACAAATGCTAGGATGGTGCTAAACTTGAACTTGATGAAAGAGGTCCCAACTGGATTCCTTGAGACTAGGCTCGACTCTGTCAATTTTCTTGGTTTTGGACTTATTTTGGTTGATTTTGATGAGGTTCTAGTTGGTCTTCATGGTCTCAAGCTTTTTGGCGTATTTGTTCATGGAGAATTTGAAGGATTTGTATAAGTTATTGTGGTAGATGAGGAGCCAAGAGATGGCCACGCAGACAATGGTGGTACAAAAAAAGATATCCACCACCATTAGGCTATCTGTGTTTCACAAGATGAGTGGCTCTGCTGCGACGATTCCTTTTAATATTATTTGCTGATTAAATAGAGAAGGAAATCATCTATGTTTTGGGTGTTACTTGAGGTACACACAGTCAAAGGGGTTGATTGGGTAGTTTGTTCAAGTTTAGGGGCTGAGTTGCCCTGAGTTGAAGTTTAGGGGGATAAATATCCTGGCCAATTGAATTAGAGGGCTTGCACTGTATTTTAGCCATTGTTGTTTGAACACACTTCGCTTTGAAGTTTGAAATTCATCATTTCTTTTTGTTGTTTTCCTTTATATGTCGGTACTCATAACCATTTTAGATCTTATTGACCAGTGGCTGCCTCTATCTTAAAACAAAATACATAACAAAAACACTTTGATATGAACTAGATTTATGGGTTTATATGAGATAACAAACTGTTATTATCTGTCACCATTTTAAATTTTTCGATTGCCGGTAGATAATAAGAGTCTTGTCACATTTTCATTTCCCCCGCACCAGTTTTGTACGAATTGGAGAACATTCCGACCACCAATTTGCATCAACATTATCTGCACATTTTTGACTGGGAAAAGTTTGGTCATCACTTGGAGTTATGGAGTGAAGAGGGCGACCTCTTTTGTTTTCTTCTCGCCCCCTTTCATTGTCTTCCAGTCATGTGCCTACTTTTCCCATGGCTTCTCCTCTCTGTCGCAACAATTTAGTTCCTGCTACAAAAACTCGCGTGTTTTGATCAATTTCTTGGTCAGTTTTGACGACTCTATATTCTAGCACTTCCCTCTCAAACATCACATCACCACATTTTTTTTTTTAAAAAAAAAATCCTCTACAGTACGTAGCTCACAATAATCCCTGCCCTGGTTGTCCTGAAAAGTGTGTCTTTAAAACATTCCCAGGCACACCATCTCTTCTGTGCCGGGAAGTGGGAAGGAAAACCAAGGAGGGGAGAAAGCAATAGTAGCACCATACCGGTGTTTGTCTTAAGTTTGTAGTTGCTGAACATGGAGAAGAGGGAGAATGGTGTCGCAGCCGAAGAAGTACCCAACATCAATTACAGGGGAGTCAAAGCCATGCCCTTTGTTATAGGTAAAAAGAGCTTTGGTGTTTTATATTGATATTGTAAAGAAAAAGTAAAAAAGAGCTTTAAGAATGGATGTTCATGCACTTGTGTACAGGGAATGAGACATTCGAGAAGCTGGGGACTACTGGAACATCCGGCAACCTTCTACTCTATCTGACGACCGTCTTCAACATGAAAAGCATCACAGCCACAACTCTTATCAACATCTTCTATGGCACCATCAATTTCGCCACTCTTGTTGGAGCTTTGCTTTCTGATACTTGCTTCGGCCGCTACAAGACCTTGGCCTTCGCTTGCATGTCCTCTTTCCTGGTACTAGTTTTGATTGCTCAAAATATGTAACCTCTTATGTTCCTAGTATCAACCCCAGAAGTCTTCAGTTCGCATTTCGATTTGATGTTTGCAGGGGATGCTTCTGCTGACCTTAACAGCAGCAATCTCAAACTTGCATCCACAAAAATGTGTGAATGGAACAGGCCAAACAGGAACCTGTGACGGCCCAACATCTTGGCAACTGGCGTTTCTGTTCAGTGCTTTGTGCTTCCTGGTTGTTGGAGCCGGAGGCATTAGGCCTTGCAACTTAGCCTTTGGTGCAGACCAATTTAATCCAAACACTGAATCTGGGAAAAGGGGAATCAGTAGCTTCTTCAACTGATACTACTTCACTTCCACCTTCGCCATGATGACCGCTCTAACCATCATTGTCTATGTTCAAACCGACGTTAGCTGGTCATGGGGCCTCGGCATTCCTGCCTTGATGATGTTCTTGTCATGCTTTGTGTTCTTCATGGGATCAAGAATCTATGTCAAGGTCAAGCCTGAAGGGAGTCCACTCACAAGTGTTGCTCAGGTCATCGTTGCTGCAGTGAAGAAGAAGGATCTAGAGTTGCCAGAGCAGCCGTGGAATTCCCTTTTCAATCATCTTCCCAAGACTTCAATAAATTCCAAACTTTCTTACTCAGACCAGTTCAGGTCATTACCAATATCCATATCCATACTTGCTAAATACATGCTCTTTTTTCTTCAAGTAATCAATATGCAATCATGCTTATTGTAGAAGACTAGACTATAGAAATCCATCAAGCAAGACATGAACATGTACTTCATCGATCACTTGCAAGCCAAAAAAGGCATGTCCTTGACATTGATTTTCTCAATTTCTCAGGTTCCTAAACAAAGCAGCCATCAGAACCCCACAAGATGAAATCAGAACAGATGGATCAGCCAAAGATCCATGGAAGCTCTGCAGCCTACAGAAAGTGGAGGAAGTAAAATGCCTGATTAGAGTGCTCCCCATATGGGCATCAGCAATAATTTACTATGTTGCTCTGATCCAGCAACAGACATATGTAGTGTTTCAAGCCACTCAATCCAACAGACGCTTAGGAAGCACCAGCTTCAAAATCCCACCTGCATCCTACTCAATCTTCTCCATGATTGGCCTCACAGTTTGGATCCCTCTCTATGACCGGATTATTGTCCCATATCTCCAAAGAATAACAAAGAAAGAAGGAGGAATCACAATCCTGCAGAAGATGGGAGTAGGCATGCTTCTGGCTATATTCACCACGGTCTTATCAGGGCAAGTTGAAGAGAAGAGAAGACACTTGGCCATTACAAGCCCCATTGAGGTGGACCCAAGAAGAGGAGCAATCTCTTCTCTGTCAGGATTATGGCTGGTTCCTCAACTGTTTCTTATAGGGCTTTCTGAGGCATTTACCATAATTGGACAAATTGAGTTTTACTACAAGCAATTCCCGGAAAACATGAGAAGCATTGGGGGGTCTTTCTCATTTGTTGGAGTAGCACTGTCTAATTATGTGAGCAGCTTCTTGTTATCAGTAGTTCACAAGATCACTAAAGGGGCTGCAACCGGGGATTGGTTGCCGGAGGATCTCAACAAGGGGAAGTTGGATTACTTCTACTACTTGGTTGCTGCGTTAGGTGCAATAAATTTTGGGTTTTTTATAGTGTGTGCTAAGTGGTACAGGTACAGAGAAAATATTGCTGTTGATGCTTCTGATGAGACTGGACTTGGACTGCAAAGAATAGAGTCTGAGAAGCCCTAGGTTTGAACATTGTGATCATGCTAGACTAGAATTGTCAGCCAGAGTCACTTACTTGAGAAATACAGCAACTCAGAACTGGAGAGTTATGTTTAATTTCTCATGTGCCATACATAATTAGTGACCCCTCTTTTCTTACTAGTTTTCTCTATCAGAACAAGACAACATAGAATTATTGGCTGTTAAGACACTTTATGGACCACAATTACCGTTCATCTTGCAAGTTCCAGAGAATAATCCATCATTGCTGTCACCCTTAGAAAGACATCTGAAGCAGAAGATTTACATGAGAGAAGACAAGGCCCAAGAAAATTTATTTTATTGTTGGAATGGGAGAACAAACAAAATGAGACTGTTGACTCTAAGAAAGAAACAAACAGGCCAAATAAAAACATCTCAACAAGTCCAGCTGCTTTGGAAAAGTAACAAATGGGCACTAAGAACAAAGGGGAGGTCAGGAGTTCAACTCCTACCTTTCTTACTTCCCTATATAATGTCATTTAATGTTGGTTCAGGTGTCTTTTCTGGTCCTAAAAAAAGCACACATTTTTTCCCTTCCCTAAACATATGAACAAAAACTACACCAGAATTGTCAACAACACCAGAAAGAAATGCGTCTGAAAAGAAAATCAGTCGGAATGTATTAGCGTGGCTCGTAATAGGGAAGTCAGAATTCTCAACACTAGAAATGAATGCGTCTCCATCTCCCCAACTTGCAACAGATTTTTATTTATCAAAAGTTCAAAACCACGAGAAGAGCAAATAAGCACCAAAGTTTATGCAGGCGAAAAATGCTTCAAATCAAATCAAGCCATCTAATCTATCCTCTGTTTGTGAACAAGTTTGGGAACCGGCAATTTTGCGTTTGCCTAGAGCCAGCATCGTGTTAGACGCATAAGAATAGCCACCCTTTGCAAGCAAAAAAGGAGAGAGATAGAGAGAAAAGCCCAGAAGAATATAAGGGAAAGCAAAAGGGGCTGCGTGTTAAGAGCGTTTCTTAGAAGGCCTCGGTAGTTAAGGGACGTTCCTCGTTGATTGAGAGGGTAAAAGCCGCTCAACCAGAGGCAGAGGGCGTTGGCATAAGCAATCAACAAATTGGCTGGCTTTTTGTCGTAGGACCAGGAGGAAGATCACGAATTCATCATACCTCAACAATTTTCAGTAAGTAAGCCCTATCAACTCAAAGTTTAAGGCAACTCAAGCGCAAATTTTCCTGTCACCTGCTAATAAAACAACAAATCATCTCAAACAACATTCGCATTAACAGTCTAGGAACGTTCGGCAGATCTTATTTCCTTGCCAGCCACAGGCCAAGGTCAACTGTATCAAGGATTAACTGCTATTATGACTCATAAATTTGTCTTGGTGAGTGATTGTAAAGTTACAGTCATCAACCTGTACCAACAACACAAAATGCCTCTGCTATAGGCTTACTTATCTATTGCGGGCATTAAGGAGCAACAGAAAACGAAAAAGGTAAACAGCAGTGCTTCTGGCCGCTAGAGTGCGGAACATTGTCGCACTGTAAGTCTATACCCTCAGGTCTTCAGTATATAGACAAATGCCATGTTTGCCATGCAACTGCAGAGATGGGAGCAGGATGTTCTCTAGACAGTGTAAGCTTGCTGGATGGTGTCTATGTCGAGGTTCTTCAATCTAACCACCGACTCTACATGACCTTTCAGAGTGTGCAGCTCCCTCAACCTGGAAGCATTGCCACAAGATAAGGACTTGAGGAAAACTACATTCCATTACTCAGGACAAGCTCTGCCCGACTCTACATATCCTATACAAGCTTATGAATTAACTTGTTGATTGCCTTTTCCAACCCATGAAACCACTAAAACTCTAATCCTTTCAATCAGCATGTAAGGCAACAAAAGGTTTTTTGAATCAACAAAGAATTCCAGGATCTGGCTTACCTAGCAATTTCAGCTCTCCTTTTGGCTTCTTCAGCCATCTGATTGAGCTCATTGAAATGAGCTCGCTCAGTGAACATTTTGGTGTCAGGTGCTTGCAAGCCGTGCAAAGTTCTCTGTGCATGTGCCCACTGAAGCTCGCGCTGTTCCTTTCCAAAATCCTTTTGCCTTGTGAAAGCAATCTACAAACAGAAAGCCATCAAAGCAAGATCCAAAGATGATTACAAAAGACAAGTTAGAACTTTTTCTATGAGTTGACATATGAGGAACTTACCCTCTGCTCAATAACAAGATCCCAGGCCCTGCCACTCAGAGCATAACGTATGAAGAACTTGATAAAATCAAGGGGAAAGTAGAATATGACATTATAAAGCCAGATAACGCCTGCCCAACCCCATCCAATGCCTTCGATAGCAGCAAAGCTCCAATTTGCATAGACCGCAATCAGAGTAGCAATCTGTTCAAAAAATATGATCATCACATTTTCTTTGTTTTGATTCCTCTCACTATTCAACCAACTGGAAATATCTGAAATCAATGGAAAACCAACTCACCAATTGAGCAATAATAAATGCCCCCACAAGCAACAAACCAGGACGTTCAACAAAGGACCAACTTCGTGACCTGGTCACAAATATAAGGGCCTGACTAATAATGCTCACTTGCAAGTACACTGCTGAGGCTAGCTTTCTGTAGTCATCATGAGCTGTTTTCTCAAGAGTTGGTACCCCAAATAACCTCTGGCAAACGAACAAGTAAATCAGCTTTGAAGCAATTGATAAGAAGCCATATGTAAGTATACCACAAAATATAAAATGAAAAAGATAAAAGGCGGGCACTTGAATCTAATAAAGCACAAAATTACAAAACGTATGAAAGCTAACTGTCATCAAGCATTTTCCCTAGCGATAATCTAGAGAACTAGGTGGAAAAGTAAAAGCTTCCATAAGCTTAATGTGGAGCACTAACTGGCAAATCAAAGGCAGCAAGTGCTACAGTCAAATACAGCACAAACCAAATTTACAACCATCTCCATTCCACCCAAGAGTCAACTCTGAATAAGTAGTCTCATGTCTGTAAGCATGAAGAAGGTTGGTGGTGGAAACTTCAATGAACATTGTAAAAGCAATAAGTACTCAGATTGGGAAACATTGACAATCAGCATTTTGTTGAGAACTACAGCAAAACTACTGAAAATTAGAATACAGAAACATAAAAACTCAACCTATGAATTCCAAAGGCAAGTTTCATACCACAAAGAAGTCTGTTTTGTATGCAGCCCAGAAGAAAATTACAGTCATCATTGCCAAGTAACTGCCAAGAACGATACCAGTGGTAAAAATTTCTGCCAACTTCCAGCTGTCTGGCAGAGGAGAAGGCTTCACTCTGTCCTTTGATATTGTCATAATGGTCCCTGGAAATGATAGTGCAAATGAGTTGGCAAGAAAAATCATCATATATATTGACCACAAAAAAAAAAAGGAGAAAAAAAAATAAGTAAAGTTAGAATAAGAACAAACAGAGATGAATCAGATTGTTTTAAGAACAGCACACCAACTCATCCTCACATTTGGTAGCAATTAGGAGACAAGCGTACAACAAGAAACACATAACACAAAGGCATACAGGAAGGGAGGGGGGCCGTCAACAAAATGAGAGAGGACAGGGCAAAAGTACGAACCATCATTAAGGATTGCGATGATAAGCACCATGAAGGGTGGAAAATCAAACTTCCATATCAGCGCCAACAGCATGAACCCTAGCTGTAACATAATGTTAAACCTTTTTTAAAATATACACCAAACACACTAAAAAAGAACTGGAAACCAAACTGACCACAGATTTTATCTGAAACTAGGACAACAGGCATTAATGAATCTAAGTTTGTTTTGTGAGCGTGCATGTCTGTGCACATGTGTTTGTGTGTGTGTGTGCAAGCGTGCAAGACAGAGAGAGAAGGAGAGAGTTATAGTAAAGTAGATGCAGCTTTAGTAATGAGAAATACCCATTTTCGAACTTACCACAATACGGATAGTTATTGAAACAGCATATATCTGCCAAATGAAACAACACAAAACTTAATCTTTCACACATTAACCACGCTCTGAAGGCAAGGAAAAAGAGGAAAAAGTAAAAAAACTAATAATTTAAAATGCCTATGCTACCAGTCATAGAAAAGAATGTTAGAGAATCTCAGTCGATGCCTTCAAAATGCCAATGCACTATACAACAGTTCGAGAGCATACTTACTGTGTAATTTTTCATCCTCTGGAAGATTGCACGGCTGGTCAAGACAGCGCTGATGATAACACTGAGGCCAGGTTCAGTAAGAACGATATCAGAAGCACTACGTGCAGCATCAGTGGCATCAGCCACAGCTATCCCAATATCAGCCTTCTTGAGAGCAGGGGCGTCATTAACTCCATCACCTGTCATCCCACAGATATGTTTTCTAGCTTGCAACCTTTTCACTATTTCATATTTGTGTTCTGCACCCACAAATGCACCATTTAGGAAAAACCAAAAATGACTAACAAATACAGCAACCATGCTTTTATTCCAAGAAAGACAAAAAGAAATAGCAAGTGGCTTAAAATACCAGGAAAAACACCAGCAAATCCATCAGCCTTTTCTATTAGTTCATCTACTGGTAAAGCAGCTATGGACTCATCTTTGTCCTGTCCTAGCAGAGCAGAAGATGGATACATGTTGGTTCCCATACCCAGACGGCGTCCAGTTTCCTTTCCGATTGCAAGTTGATCACCTGTCAGAAGTTGGAAAACACTAAATAAATCACGTGTTCCCCATTGATGGAAGTAGTATACTACACAAGCACACAAGAAAAAAAAATCCAGTTCTTTTTCTGACACCACAGAAAATGAAGAATTGACCTGTAATCATTTTGACATTCACTCCTAGATTTAATGCCCTCCTAATAGTCTCAGCACTGTCATGCCTAGGAGGATCAAAGAGAGGCATTAAGCCAATGAACTGCCAAGGGCCCCCAGGACTCTCTCTTGTACCCTCTGGAACTTCCTGCAGCAAGCAACAGGAAACATGAAGGCCCATTGCTACTTGACATTTAAGGCAATTCACCAATAATTAAAGACGAAGGTTTTCAGCACCTGATAAGCGACTGCTAGGGATCGTAAACCCCGCTCAGCAAACTTGTCAATCACTGCATGAACTCTTCGCTCAATGTTTGACTTGTTGTGAGCAAGATGTAAAATCTAAAGGACACATTGAAACAAAAATTAGGAGAAACCTGACATGTATGTCCAGTAAAAGAGGTGGTAAGGACAAGTTACCTGCTCTGGTGCACCTTTGCTGACCCTGTGCATTTTCCCATCACCATCAATATAAGTTAATGCGGTTCGCTTGTCAGTAGGATTGAAGGGAAGGAAATGAACCTCCTGAATACCAGCACGTGCCTAGCAAATTTAAGCGAGACAAATTAATGCAGAAATTTAGTGAAACAAATGAACAGGTACTGCCTCAAAGAAACATAGGAAGAATAACTTACCTCCTTGGGATCAGCAAGCATCCCAACTATAGCAGAGTCTATTGCGTCTTGGTTCTCTGTTCTGGAGGCTCGAGCAGCCATCAAAACAACAGTGTCTGCATCTATTCCCTTAGAGAACACCTGGTAGAGAATGGAACCCATTTAAGACCAGAGAATCACATAGCAGGATAACCATTGAAAAACAGGTTGCCATGATGGACCTCTATAAGGTTTTTGTCAACTGTAAGTTTGTTTAATGTCAGAGTCCCCGTTTTATCACTGCAGAGCACATCCATGCCTGCCATCTCTTCAATTGCAGTCATTCTTTTTGTGATAGCTCCCTGCACAATTTTGAATTTATACCGACATGAACACAAATCCGACATCAATTGAATGGGAACTTGCAGCAAAAGTAACTGACCTGCTGAGATAGCCTGTGAGAACCAATAGCCATAGTAACTGACAATACAGTTGGCATGGCAATTGGTATTCCTCCGATAAGGAGCACAAGAAGGTTGTCAATTCCTGGACGATACTGCCGATCTTGAATTGGGTACATGACAATAATCTCTATTATCATTCCGGCAGCAATGGAGCATATACAGAAATTCCCTATTGCTGTCAACACCTACAAAACATTACCCAGAAAAAAGTCAACAGGTTTGTGCCAACATCCATCTTATAGTGAGCAAGTGTTAAAGTCCTTGCCTTTTGGAAGTGGCCAACTTGATTAGTGGTATCAACAAGGTGAGCAGCCTTTCCAAAGAAAGTGTGGACACCAGTGGCAATAACCACTGCTTCAATCTCTCCTTGTTTACAGGTAGAGCCCGAGTATACACCATCTCCAGGGCCTTTTGTCACTGGGAGAGACTCCCCAGTAAGAGCAGACTGCAAATTACAGGAAAAAAAATACCAAGTAAAAAACCTCAAACCTTGCCACTTGAACATAATATACTAAAATACATGATGAACCCACCTGGTCAATTTTTAGTGGATCACCTTCAAGTAATCTAGCATCAGCTGGAATAATATCCCCTAGTTTAATACTAATCACATCACCTGGAACCAAAACAGCAGCATCTTGCTCACTCCACCTTCCATCTCGAAGCACCTTTACAGAAAACATAAGAAATAACAACGTTAACAACGAGTGAGATTATTGTGATAACATCGAAACATCTATGAAACATTGAAGAATGCATAAATATAAACTAGAACCTTTTTTCCAAGTACAAATATGGATCATGTAGTTTGAGATCGAGTCTAATACCTTAGCCTTGGGGGCAAGACGGGCCATGAGAGCTGCTGCTGCGTTGCCAGCATTGTTTTCCTCTACAAAACTGATGGTGGAGTTGATGAGAAGGAGAGTGATAATTCCCACAAAATCTTGCCAATCAGGGGGCTTTCCCTGCAAGTATAACAGAAAAATGAAACAATCAGAGAGGAAAGGGAAAGTAGGTGGCGGCTCTGTCCAAGCTTTTCCAAGGGAAGTGACATGTGAGGATCAGAAAAGCACTCGCTACTCAGAACTCACTCCGCCATTCGCAAGAGCAATAGCCATTATTGCAGCTGCTTCCATCACCCAGGAGAGAGGATTCCACATAAAGCCCAGATATTTCAAGAATTTGCTCTCCTGCAAAGCACTCGACAGACAGTTTTACATCAAATGAAGAGTCACACATGGCAACCCCAAGAAAAACAAGAAGAATAATAAACCGATCCGCTGATGAAACTATACCTTCTTCTCTTCCAACTTATTTTGCCCAAAGATAACCAATCTCTCCTCCGCAGCACTTGCGCTGAGACCCGCTCTGCTACATCTCAGATTCTCGAACACTTCCTCAATGGGTATGTTTTCCTGATAGCAAGAAACAAAAAAGCTCAAAGTTTCAACTGATGCATGGCAAAAGGGAAACACCATTAGAAACACAACTCAACAGAATGCTTCCAAGTCCCCAGATCTATTACCAAATCAACAGTCTCCTTCAATACAGCATCCAAAACCTCACCCTTGTCGGCCATTCCTGCGTCTACCCTTCTAAATTCCAAGCTTTAAACTGCTGCACCAAAAACTCTCAGATCAAAGTCACCATGAGAAAGACCAAGAAAAGCTCAAGAAGTGTCTACGATGAACACCAAATAAAACCGCCACACTCAGTTTAAAAGACCAGAATTTGAACAGATATGGAGTTCACAGGACCAGAATGAAGACTGCCCACCTATTCCAAATCTGCAGAGATAGAAAACAAAACAGAAACAAGAACGGCTCGGCTCGGGTAGTGGAAGTGCGTTACGGTTTAGAAACAACAGTCCACATTCTTTCTCTCCTCGCTTTGCGTAAATATATCCGAAAGCCTACATAATTGCTACGTTTGTGACGTGGGTTCCTTTCAGGTGAAAAAAGCAAAAGGAAAAATCCAGGAAAAAATACAAAATAAACCACTAATGTTTGCAATGTGGCTCAACTATACCATTTAACTTTTATTTTTTTCAGTTAAGCGACCGAAGTCAACAACCATTGTCAAATCACCCGATTTAGCCATAAAATTGGATCAATTTCACCACTGAACGGTCAAGTCAGTCCATTCCAATTTAAGTTGATATGGAAGTTTAAAAAAAAAAACAAACAAACAAACAAGAAACAAGAAGAGGTGATATGGACTGTCCAAAAAATAAAAGGTCAACGAAGTGGGAGGAGAGAGAGCGGTGGCACGATGGAATGGACGGTCCTTTTGGCAGCGGCCTTGTCTTTGGCCCGCGTCAGCTCTTGTTGGTGGTAGCCGGAGATATGAGAGCAAAGATAATCCAAGGAAGAAAGAGGCAAGGCGAGGCCTTGACCGCCGGCCCCGGCCAGTAACGAGTCTATAGACACCAGCAAGGTCTCGACGACCATGAAAGCGACCGTTTTGGCGAAGATCAAAGAGTGGGGCTGGGCTAAGAAACTAGCCGGAAGCTACCATTTGTTGTCGTGGAAAAGCAGAGGCCTTCCTAATTTTGATATTGTTCTCGAGTGGTTCCCTGTGTGATATTGGCAGAAATCGTCCAAAAGGTGCAAGATCCGGGTTGCGGTGGTGAAAGAAAGAAGGGTCCACCATCATCATCATATGCCCAGGCAAGCGAATTTAACGGAGTGGGCCAGCTGAACTAACTTGAGTTGTTTGATTGTCTAAGATAAAAGTTGAGTGGCATAATTGAGACAAGGTACAAACTTGAATGGTCTCTTAGTACGAAAACTCCAGTAAATTTTTCCTAGGATTAGTTGTGAAAATTACAAAAACCGGCTCGGATCCTCCGGAACGTCCCATATGGGTTTTGCCTGATTTTCTGGTATAAGGCAATAATAAAATAATGGCCTTGTAGATGAGGACAGGCGTCGCAGGACACCCACCAAGTAGCTGCACATGCATCTAAGGTCTACCTGGTTGGTCTCTGATTTAGATTAACTGTCCAAAACCAAGCAAGCAGATTCTCCCCAAACCCTTTTAAATTTGTGTAGAATTGCTAATAGCAGATAGAATACCGTATTTCCTAACTATTAGTTTCTAAATTTTAATGAAACATCGATATAACAAAATCCAAACCAAATTTAAAGTTTAAAAATGTTAAAATGACAATCCTGTTATGAATCTTATGATACATAAAATGTATGTTATTCAGTTTGTCATAGACTGCTGTCCTATAAGATGAGTTGATCGCTTGTAATCTTGTATGCATGTATTACTATATTAATACACACATTTTATATGCGTGTCTTTAGCAGTTTTTAAAAGTTATGCTCTCATATTTTTTATTATATTTTAGTTTTTTAATTTAAATTTATTTATATTATTATTTATTAATTTTTTAAAATGTATGTTTACAGACTACAAGAATTATATTGTTTAGATATAATTTTATAAAATTATTTTATCAAATGATAATATAAATAAATTTAAGTTAAATTTAATTTAAAAAACTGAAATTGAAAAAAAAATTTGAGATAAAGAGAGTAATTGTAAAGCTAATGTATCCAAGTTCAAACTACAATTAAAGGTTTCCACACTAATTATAACTATATTTTTTAAGACGTGGGATTTGCACGGTTCATTAACAATGCAAATAAATGTTCATAAACAGTGCCCGTTTTTGCATTTCATTGGATATGATTGGCTTTTTCTTTTTTTGAAGTTTGATCCCCTTTTACAAGACGGTCACTTTTTTTTAGGCTATGTGCCACTATTTTCTCAGTTTTAGTTAGACTTAGTTTTGGTTAAAAAAACCCATTTTCAATTCTTGAATTTCTAGTTATTCCTAGTTTGGTCCCTAATTTTGATCGTTGTGTTATTTTAGCCTCCGAACTTAATAACTTCCTAAGTTGAGTCTTTCTTTGTGCTTTTTTTGTGCCCAAACCTTTTTCTTTACTTGTTTTTGTTTTATGTACTATCTTCAAAGGCAAAACACTGGTCACAATGGTAAGTTTATTGTTTAGTTGAACCATTTATTTTTTTAACTTTATTAAGCCAATTGTTCAAGACTTATGACCTATAGTTTTTCCACTTCCTTTCTTCATCCCAAATTTTTTAACTAATTTTTTTCTTTTCTTTTCAGCTTTTTAACATAAACTAAATACAATTTTGTATTTCAGTCATATTTTTTCATTATTGATGATTGAGTTTTGTAACATAAGTTATTTATTTCAAAAGCTCTATGGTTTAATAAAGTAATGTGGTATGTAATTGCTAAAATTAAAAGTATACTTTTTTGAATAAATTTCTCATATCTATTAAAATTGGAATTTGTGTTGATAACATATGAATTTTTTTAGTGAATTATATTTAATGACAAAAAAAATTCATTGTTTCAATGTATATGCGGTTTTATGTTTCAAAGTAATATGTTTCAATCGTAACTGGTCATTTCAATAATAAGAACATAACATAAAGAGAGTTCAACTCAAAATTAAAATAAATTAAAATTTTAATTATTTAATATAAATTTATAGATGATAATTTTTTAAGTATTTATTATTGAAATTTATTTTTGAAGTTAAATTTATAAATAAAAAAAAAAAAAGAAATCAAACGCTACAAGGTGCGGATTAAATTAAGTAACCTCACAGGATACGAAAAAGATGCATAGGTATAGCATGTCGCTAAGATAAAGACGTTAATATGTCCATAACATAACTTAGAAAGTGCATCAACTTAATAAGTGTTTACCTTTCTTGATTCTGATTATCAAAAAAAAAAAAAAAACGTTTGCCTTTTGCAACACAACTAGATAAACTGTAAATAATTGGACCATTTATTACAAAATTCGAAAATGCCGAAGAAATTTTTAACTCATAATTAAACTGGGACATACATGACAGTTTACCCTTTATATTAATTTAAAAAGCAGCACAATTTACCCCCAACTTAAACAAATGACGTATTTTGCTTTTTTAACTAAGTAGGACTGTCTATGTTCGCAGCTGAGCTTATAAAAGCATTAGGACATTCCAAGCATAAGATCTGGGCTTGAGTGGTTACACTCCAAAATTTTAGGTATCCAAAAGTTGTTAAATTACAGTTAAAATTCTAATAATTTTGAGTATCAAATAAAAAAAACTCAGTTGGATGCACAGTTAATGACTTTTTTGTTTTATTTTTCATTGTTAAGAAATAATTTCTATAATAATTGAATTATATTTTGGTTTAGTCATTCACAGATGAGAAATTTTTTTGGAAGTAAATAAAAAAAAACCAAACCTACCATTAGTTATAAGTCTCATTAAATCACTGATGTAAGATGTGTCATTTGTCAGATTGCGGAGGCAAAGTAAGCTACTTTTTAGTTAGGGAACAAAGTGAGCCTAATACGATATACGACGCATTAAGCGATCAAAAATATCTTTAATATCTTTAAGTTAAAGAAATAGAAATTGTGTGTAATGAATCACCACAAGTCACTCAAATATATGAGCCGAAGTACCACTCCCACAAAATCTGGATGTGTAGCACCAAAAAAATAATAATAAGAAAAAAAATATATATGAACTTTTTGCCTAATAAATAACGTAACACGTGATGAGCAGGGAAAAAGCTTACATGAAAAATTCATTTTAAATCATCTACAAGTTATTGGACATGCAAAAGTGAAAAAGTTGTAACAAACTTGCAATAGAGTTGCCATGAAAATATTGAGTACTTTCCTAATATTAAACACGACATCATTAAAGTGACATATCAGATGAATAGTCAATTTAAATTTCAATCTAAGTGAATTTGTGGCCACAAATAAAAACTGACTGACTAATTGACAAAAAAGGAAATTTAACATGATCATGTGTTTGCTAATACTTGGATATTTGGTTGCTTTGCAATTTTAGGAGATTGTAACATATAATTTAACTTACTTCCTTATTTAAATTCTCTTTGCAGAAAATTTAAAACCAACATAAAACCTAAAAAAAATATTTTAACTTTAGTGGTATGAATAAAAAAAATATATAAACTACACATATCTTAATCTTTATATCTTAAAAAATAAATCATCTAAGATGAATACTGTAACATTTTATACTCTCATTGTTATTCACCATCTCTTTTATGAAAACAGAAAAAGCAGCTACAAACTCTTCAAATTGCGTGAAAGAATGGAAATATTATGAAATGGGAAGAAGTAGTTGGTAGACGTTTTAAATTTTAATGGATGTTTACACAATTATTAAAATTTAGTAATAGTATAATTTATCACGTCATTTTAGTGAGAGATAAAAGAGGGTGTAGTGGTAGCGTCAACGTTTTCCCGAAACAGGAGGTTAGAAAAAATCAGAGGAGAAAAAGAAGTGAATAGACTTTGTCCCCCTGGAAAGACAAAAGGTACAGGCCCGTACGGAGACCGTAACACCTCATCCTTCCCATTTTCTTTGTCTCTTTCGTGTGATAGCGGGGCCCACGTTTTGCGCCTACCCATGTGCTTCAGTCTACTGCATCTGCATTTGCTGGCTCCATCAATCACCAATCTTCAATTCTTCATTTAATTGGAGGCTTATTTGCAAACAAACCCTCGAGGTTCCGCGGAAAATATTGTTTGTCTTCCTCTATTATTCCCGAAATCCGCAATTTACCCTTGAAGTTGGATGATCATCAACATCAATTAGGGGGGAAATAAGATTGTTTTATATTAAATAATATGGAAATTTTATAATTTGAATTATTAGTTAACTACTTGGATGTGAAAGGCTGATATAAGTAACTGGTATATGGATTATGGACTGTAAAAAATCTATTCACATGTATGAGTTTTCAAACAGAAGATAGAAATTGTACTCTTAACTAAATTCTGGCAACTTTTGTCAGTTCCCCTTTGATTGGACCAGACAATCTCACGTACCAAACGGCCTATTTTGTTTGCATCGGCGAAAAAACCCAAAAAAAAAAAGAAACAAAAGTGCATCTCAAATTAGATTGCTCATTTCAATTTGCAATAATTTCTTTTTCTTTTTTTTTTGGGGTACTAAAAATTCTTGTACAAGTAAGGAAATTTTCGTGAGTTTGTGAGGGATTAGTTTAAATGTGATGCCATGTCGTGTGCAGACCCATAATTCATGCAAACTGGAGTAAAGTTTCTAGGTTGATTAGGAATAGATGCACACATATGTAAAAAGAGTTCAGGCCAAATAAGAAAAAAGTCTCTTCTATCTATATGTTTATGGGATTACAAGCAACATATTAAGCTTATAAAACGGATCTAGGAAAATCTATGTATGTTCGCATTACTCCTCGCAGTCTCTAATAAGCTTCTTCTCAGTATCTTTGCTAACACACAACTTGGGGACTTTTAATTGTTTATTTGGCTGTAGGTTTCTCTTACATTTCACATCATTTCAAGGGCACAAACCTTAGTTGGATATAAACTTGGTGCAACATGTGGGAATGGCAGACCACTGATGGTGGTTGAAACATGGAAATCATGCTTGCATATTAAAGCTAGTTGTGAGGAGGTCCAGGATAATGTTGAAATAGAGGTGGATCAAGCTTCCCCTGTTGATCCAAAAAACTCAGACAAACATTTTGGAGTTCAGGATAGGGAGGCTCATCTACCTCTAATTGACCCGGTGAGAGAAAAAGTTCTCATGCTCATGATCGATGGTCAATTCAATGCCCTAAAGCATTCTTTGTTAGAGGATTTGCACGAACAACTCCTATAGGAGATCTAGAGGGCTATCCCTTGGTTAGTGGAGGATGAAGCATAAGGTCATTAGGGGGTACCAATAGGCCCATAGCACCAAAAGGTACTATAGATCTTCCAAATAACCAATAAGAATGGATGGAATCCATAAAGAACTATAGGTTAGTAATATAAACATTATCTTTCAGTGTCTGGATGAAATAGAATAATGGTTGAAAAAGTAGATGGGGCTTGTTAAGAAGCCCCTACTTGATACTTAGTTAGATATGGCTAATGCTTTTTACTAATGAGATCTAGCATGCACCAACACCCCTGAGGTTTTGAATGCCAAAGGTAGACATATATGATTAACTGATCAATCTTGCCAATCACTTGCATATATACATCATCATGAAAAGGATGAACCCTGCCCCAACCTAGTCTACATATATGGTCAACTAGTCACTAAGATCACAGGTTCTCCGTTTGGCACCCAGGTTGACAACATTAATGAAGTCAGGAATGATGGTCTCCTTTTTCAGGTTATCAAAGGCCTAAAGAGTCAAGATGCTCTTTAGGGCTCTAAACCTTAACAAATATGAGGGCCTCAATCTCATATTGACAATTGTTTCTCTTCAGTGTTTATCATTTATGAATGCACTAGTTAAAATAGGTAACTAGAAAGGGAAGGCTACCCTGTCGTCGGCCGAGGAGGCCAAAGACACAGTACTAGTAAGATAAAATTGAAAATAAAAATGACCAAAAATAAAGAAACTCAATATTCATACCTTTTCGACGTTAATCAATGAAGGATTCGCTAGAAACGACAGTTCAAGCATGACTATAGTGAACAGAAAGGCCTTTCAACTGCTTCCTAGCACTACATGCTCAACTATTTAACAATTAATTAAGCACTCTCTTACTCATGGATTCAAAATTACTGCATGACACTATTTCTCTTTATTTTACTTAAAAGATGAGGTTTGTTGATATCATATTGAGCTTAGACCCATAATTCATATTCATTGGAGGCTTATTGGTTTATCAGGAATAGGCCTATACCTTTGTTAAAAAGGTTTGATGCCAAATAGGAAACAAAGTCCCACCCATCCTCCATTTATAGGACTACAATATGGATTAAAGAAGAATTCTTGTCTTGGCTGGCAAGACATCAAATTTATAAAAAGGATTTTGTAGAAAACTTCAAGTACGCTCACATTACTCTTTGTAATCCTTGAAAGCTTTTTCTTATTCCTTTTACTAACTCAAGTATCAAAGGTTTTCCATGAACACATAATTCTAGAAACCACTTGCTTGTAGGTTTCTCCTACATTCCATTATCTTTCAAGCCTAAAAATCTTAGTTGGAAAATCAACTTGGTTATTTCTTAAAATGTATAAGCATTGAGTTATATTTGGATTTTTTGGCTTTTGCTTTGGCACGAGAATTGTGGGATTTGACCTTTAGACAAAGCCCATACATCATCTTTTGAGCTAGTTGTGCTGAGTTGACAAACACAAAAAATTGCTATTAGTTTTTTTTTCATTTGCATTTGAATTATAAGTATTTGATTTAGTCCTAGATACCTATTATTCTTTTGAATTATGACAACTTTGATCTTTTTCCCCTTGAACTACAAAATATATAAAAAAATATCCCAATTATATAGAGTTAGACATCTTGGTCCTTTAGCTCACTAACTTGCTTGTGTGTGGTGCACATGGTGCCTCTTTGTCATGCCTTCAACCTATAAAAAATGTAAAAATCCAACCATCTAAGTACTTAATTAAATTTTTTCATTTGTACTTAGACTTTAGTTACCGTATCATATGCCTTCAACTCCAACGTGTTTGCTTAAAGCCACTTGGATTCGACTACAACTAACCACTAGGGCTTTAATTACAACCTAACCACAGGGGTTGTGTCTAAAGCCTCCATCCAAGGTTGACGTAAGCTCCTCAAACTGCAACAAACATCATCATTTCCCTTTGCATTAATAATCCCTAGTAGCCACATCTTTCTTTGACAAATTTCTCCATCCAACTACAACGAGAACATGGATCTTTTGAGCCCTAGCCTTGCTCGGCCCTCAATATTTATAAACCAATTCCAATTATGCCTCAAAGTTTATAATCTATGAAACTTCAATTATAGTTTACAGTAAACCCTAAAGAATCCTAATAATTTTATGATTCAATATGATATTAACAAACAACTAATGATGCTTAAAACCTTAAGGCTATTCACAAATAATCAGTGCTTTACAAAGCTTAACCGTTTTTAAAACCTAATAACATTATAGTAAACTTCATTAACCTTGGGATCAATTCAAGTTTAACAAGTCTTAGCTAAAATGTTTAGAGTGTGATTTGACCTTATCAAATGATAGTTGGCTTGAAAAGAACTTAAGGCACTTTTTTCTAATTTAGAAATGAGCAAGTGCCATCCTTCGTTTGCCAATGTTTGCCGTCATGGGTGGCTGGATGAGGCTTAAGGAGTGGTAGATCAGGTGGACAATGCTTTGGCAAATTTAAAATACTTGGGCTAATGCTTTCAATCTCACCCTTTTAATTTTTTGTTTCTAGTAACATATAGTCAATTCGTTTTAACTTAAGTCAACTTAATCCAAGATGATTTAATTTTATTTTTATATCTTTTTTCTGAAATCAATTTCATTTAAAAACTAATATTATGCAAATGTAATAATCTATTTAAAATAAATTTTTTATGATGTTATCATATTTTTATGAATTTTTCCTTTTTAATGCCTAAAAAAGGAAACATTCATAAAAATGTAATAATATCATAAAAAAATTTCAATCAGTGAATTATTACACCTAAATAATATTAACTTTCAAATAAAATTGACTTCAGGCAAAGAGAATTTAGAACTAAGGATAAGCCACTTTAAATGAAATTGACTTAAGTTAAAATTAGCTCTTGGTTGCATTGGTTATAAGGGCATGAAATTTAGCAATTTAGGTCATGCAACACTATTAATAAGTTAACATAACCTAAGTCATGTGAAGGCACATGACCAACCATAGTTGAAGGTAGTAATAAATATTTAGACCTTTGATTTATGTAAACCTATGCCTTCTTTATACTTGCTTGCACCCCCAATCCATATGAATTTATAAAAACACAATATACCACTCAAATTTTTATAGTATCCTGATATCATCATATTAGACGTTATTTTGTGTTTAATAACTTCAACTGCATCAATTTGATTAATTTCTATTTTGAAATTCAAGGGAATAATACATTATAGAAACATTAGTTATAATGTAAGAAGGTAAACTTTTATTTCCCACTCCAAATATACAAGACCAACTAACTAGCAACAAGTCACAATTTTAAAACTCTAGAACTATCTAGAACTAATTTAGTTTAACGGCTAAAAGCTTATACTACTTTATCCCAAATTGCTTGAAACATTTGGATTTAATATAAAAATTAAGAAAGATGAAAATGTTTGAATTTTATTTTCACTTTTGCTTTTCACATTTCGTACATTGGTGGTCAAAATGGTGGATACGACAAAACATCATTGTTGAGTTTATGTGTAAAGTACCAGAATTCTTGCACTAAAAGACAATATTAGAAGAACCCCAGGGTGTGTGTTCTCATGGAGACCCCTTTGATGCTCAATTCAACATTTGGAGAAGTAGAAAGGTAGAAAATGAAAACGAAAACATGGTGCAGCTGTGGCTTGTGAAGGTTTCTTATGACTAACCTTGTTAGGTTAATGGAATGGATTTTGATAGCTGAGTAGTTGTGTTGGATATGAGGATCTAGTTGTTGGAGATTCATGTAGATCATGGGAAATATTAAGGATAATCCCTAAAATACGGAGATTGAGGGGAAAACGGTGGAAGATCCTGCGCAACCATTCTAGGCATAATTCATTTGCCTTTAGTAGGAGATATGTCTTTGGAAATGAGTTTTAGATTTTGGGACGACTAGAGAGAGAGAGATTTGTATGTAGCACATTGGCCGACCTCTACTGGCCTAGGTGAAGGGTGCTAGCTCCTATATTTAGGGCCGTAATTTATCATGAAAGCATGTTGGACTTTGCTTTGGCCATAATGTCTAATAACGCAATGAGAGTGATGGACTAGTTTAGTTTCCTGGATTTTGACTTTCTATCAATATGGTATAATACATAAATCAAGAAAAATTGAAAAGGTAAATATTGAAATAATATTTTAAAGGATAATATGATAAACTAATGTACTAACCATTAAATAGTTGTAAAGATTTACAATAACTTGAAATAAAATATGTTACAAACAGTTTATGACAGTGTGAGTATTTAAGAAAATATAGGGGCTAATTGTGGGGGAATGAAGCCAAGTGCTTGAAAAAGGAAAAAAATGTTTAGTATAACTAGGACCGATAACATTTTTTTTTGTAAAATTTTGAAATGGATGCATACAATTTTTCAGTAATCTGTCAATCCCAAAAATACATCCATTTTTCATTTTTATGGTACTCCAGAGTATGTTTTCCTAACGTTTTTAATTGTATTCTTCCCCTTATGAAATTCCATCAATGTTTACTGTTATAAATATGCTATTGTGGAATCGGTAACTTTGTAGAAACAAACCTAATATATTTGTGTAACATGATATTCATATTTTTTATAAAAATGTAAAAGAGATATATATCTGAGGATGAATTATTTATAACTATAAATAAATGCAAAATGAAAAAGATTGATGACTTTGTCGAAAAAGGTTGAGGGGTTTAGGACCTCCAACATATTTGAACCATTAGTAAAGAGAGACTGCATACTTGAAGCCAAGTTTTTAATTCTGTTAGCCCTTGTATACTGCACATCATGTACCATTAACCGTTACCCATTTTGTTAAAAAAATTTTAGGAGTGAATTATTTTTACATTAATTTTAATGCAAATTATGTATTTTCTTATGTATAGTGATTATTTATTCAATTTTAAAAAGTCCAAAAAATAACTTTATGATGGTATAAAAAAATGCAGTGCATAGTGACTAGTGATATTTGAAATACACAAAACAATATCATGGTAAACCATACAGTAAATTGAAAAAAATAATAAAAATATACATTAATACTTCGATACACAATAAACCGCGCGATATAACTATAGGTGTTCAGTGGGCCGGTCCTGACACGGCCCGGCTCAGGACCGGCTCGCTTGGAGCACGGCCCAGGCACGGCCAAGACCGGCACGGCCCAAGCCCGCGTTAAGACCGGCGCCATGTGGGCCGTATATGGGCCTGGAGGAAGGAGGGGAGGGAGGTGGGCTCGGCACAGCCCAGGGAGGGATTGGGCTCGGCTCGGCTCGGCTCGGCACGGCGGCACGGGACCGGCACGGCGGACGGCACGGGACTGGCCCGGGACCGGCTCGGGACCGGTGCGGCGCAACGGCAGGATGCAGTCCAACGGCCAGAATTTAAAAAAAAAAAGGGCAAATGACAACTTAGGTCCTTTTAACGGTTGGCAGCGTTTTCTGGACCCCAAAATTTACATTTTTGCCCCCTCCAACAATTATTTTCTAAGGGTATTTTAGGCCAAAAAAAATAAGGCCTTCCCCTATAAATAGGGAGCCCATTTGCACCATTTCTTCACACCAATCTTAGCAATCTCTCCTTCGCTACTCATATATTCTCTCATTTCTTTTAAGCAGTCAATATTATTTTCTGCATTATCACTCAATTCTCAATTACTTTCGAAGCTTGTGTTTTGCTCAATTTTGCCTCACACAAATGGCATCAAGAGGAAAGGGAAATGCCTCAAGTTCTTCATCCCGCACCGGTTTGAGGTCATTTTTTCGTGGCCTTTCTCGACTGGCGACCCGTGGGACTCATATCCAACAAACTGACGATGACGAGCAATTCGATATGAGTCAATATGACTTGGGCCTTGATGATCAACTTTCTGATGACGACGTTGAGGAGGTGGAGCCAACGGCAGCAGGGAATGTTGGTGGAGGAGATGGTTCTGAACAAACCCCGACAAGCCATGAAGCCGAACTTCTGGCAGAAGGTAAGACGGCGAGGCGCACCGCATGGGTTTGGGAGCATTTTGACCAAGTTTTTGAGAATGATAGTCATGGAAACAATGCGAGGTTCGCACAGTGCAAACACTGCAAGCAAAAGCTTTCGCATAAGAAGAACGTTGGCACAGGAACACTGAGACGTCACATGGAATCAAAGCATTCGACTTTATGTCCAGATGCAGCTACGAGTTCCGGCGGTCAGACACAACTTGCAAGCACTGCCGGCGGATTAGGTATTTTTAAATTTAATCAAAAAGATTGTAGAGAAGGCATGATAGAATGGATGATGTTAACTGAAAAACCATTTACACAATCGGAAGATAGACACATGGAAAAATGGATTACAACACACTTAAACCCTGCTTTTAAAAAAACATCTAGGACCACTGCTAGAAGGGAGGCATTTAAAAGTTATGAAGCTGGTAAATCAAACTTACAAGCATACTTCTCTGCTTTAGATCACTCTATCTCATTTACTAGTGACATGTGGACTTCACCATTAGGACAAGATTATTATTGTATAACTACACATTGGATTGATGATAGTTGGGTTATTCAAAAACGTATTATTGCATTTAAGTGGATGGAGGTCGATCATACTGGTTGGAACATATTCAATGTAATTTCAGAATGTTTTAAAGAATATTTTTGTCATGACAAGGTTTTTAGCATAACATTTGATAATGCATCAAACAACGATGTCGCGGCTGAGACATTGAAGGAATCACTAGAACCTGTCCGTGATGCCGCATTTTTTCATATTAGGTGCATATGTCATATTTTAAACTTAGCTGTCCAAAAAGGTCTTCAAGTTTTGAGTAATGAAATTACTCCAATTAGGTGGGCACTCCACTATTTAAAGTCAAGGCCGAAAGTTTCTAAAGAATTTAAGCAATATTGTCTGGAAAATGGCCTCGAATTTAGTTGGAAACGTTTTAAACTTGATTGCCCTACCCGATGGAACTCCACTTATGAGATGTTGATAGATGCCATGCCATTTGCTGCATACATGACATGTTTTATAAATGTCAGAGAAAAGAACACGATTTTGAAACAAGAGATGTGGGATAAACTGTCAAAATTGGCTGCTGTGCTGCGATATTTTTATGATGCCACTGTTTTTTGCTCCGGTGTATACTATCCCACATCGCACAAACTTTTAATGCATATGGTCAACATTGCATGGGTTTTGAACCAATACAAAGATGACGAGTTCTTAAAAGACACAATTAAGGCCATGAAAGATAAATGGATTTTATATTTCAGTACTATACCCCCAATCTACTTAGTTGCAGCTACACTAGACCCGACCGTAAGAATCACAGGTACGCAACAGCTACTTGAGGGTTATTATAGTTTCTTAGAAATGACACATATTTCTGTTCATGCTATAATTGCCTCTATTGATGAGCACCTGCGAGAGTTATTTAAGATATATGCCAGTCGGTATAAGGATAAGGTTGCAAACACTACTTCATCTACCATCGCGTCTTCATCGGTCTCATTATCATTCAATCCGGCTGAACAACTACTCAAACGGCCCCGTGCTGCCGCATCCGGTCTTACTGAAGTGGACGCATACCTTAACCTTGTTTGGGAGAATGGTGAGACCGACATTCTAGACTGGTGGAAAGCAAGAAGTAACAAATTTCCAATACTCTCCATCATTGCCAAAGAAGTTCTAGCTGTTCCCGTCTCAACCGTTGCATCGGAGTCCGCTTTCAGCGCTGGAAAGCGTGTCATTTCAGAGAGACGCGCAAGGCTATCACCAGATTCAGTTGAAGTTTGTATATGCAACCATAATTGGGGTCTTGCAGCTTGCAGATTACAAGACCACAAGAGTTCTGACGAAGAAAACCCCGATGAGGTAGATGCTTAAATCCACCACTTGCTCATTATTTACTTACTTTGTATTTGATCTGATTTTGCTGTGTAGCACAGATCGTACTTTTTATTTTGCATTTAATTTTATGGAACGTTTCGCTATTGAGTAATGTAAAGCCCGTTCCATGGTATGTAAGTGCCGTTTGGCTTTAATATTAATAAAAGTTCACACCGGTGGTGATGTTTTGCTCTTAAAACAAGTAATTATACAAAATATAAAGATAACCTTAGAATAAATATTTATCTAGTTTTTTTGTCATTATTTTATTTATTGTCTTGTAAAGTAAAATCTTGGTAATCATGGTTTGTTTATTTAACATAAAGAAATAACAAAAAATGGTTTAACTCAAAATCAAATATATCAAAGTTTCCAAACTTTTTGGTCAATTTCTTACCTTTAACGTTTGATTAATTTAAAAGTCTAATAGAATTGAAGATGAAGTGGAATTTAAGATAAACTAGATTATAAAATATCACTTATAAAAAAACTTTCAGACTCTTATTTTTATTAAGTTATTTAAAAGTAAAGACTAAAAAGTGGAGACTAAAAATTAAAAATAAAAACTAAAACTTAAAATTAAAATTAAAATTAAAATTTTAAAAATTAAAATTTAACGGGCCAGCTCGGGTTCGGCCCAGGACCGGCACGGGACCGGCCCGTGTAAACACGGGCTGTGCCCGGGCCCAAATTACTTAGGCCCAGGACCGGCCGGTCCGGTCCGGTCCCGGTCCGGGCAGCCCGTTTGTGCATCACTGGATATAACACAGTCACAGTTCACGGTGAAATTGAAGGCGGAAAATGGAATGAGCAAAGGGCCTAAATCCCCAAGTCCAAATAGTTCCTACAACACTTTATTTCTTAAGTTAGGTGCACCCACCGAGACTTTTTGACTTTAGGCTGAAAATATCTGTGACATTAACATTACAGGAAGAGCAGAAGGAACACGTTCTCAAATTAAGGTCTTGGAAATGGCAATAGCATCTGAGATTGTGTTATTCATTTATTTGCTGCTATTATGTGTTCCCGTGAGCCTCCAGTGGCCTCCTCCTCATTCTTGAGCCGCCGCGCTTGGTTGTTGCTCCGCCGTCTTCTTTCCGCCTCCACGCATGGCAACATGAGAAGGTCATAAATGAAAAAAAGAACCAAAAAAAAAAAAAAAAATTGTCTGGTTTACTCGGAATTCGCTGATCAAACAACATAATGACATATGGTTCACAAATGGGAAACGGCACATCGAAATTTTAAGCGGTTCTTGTCGGGTATTGCCGTCCATATAATTATTTAACTGCTGGATTTGGACTGTTGTACTTGTATTTATTTCCTGTCATTAAAGTCTAGGCTTAAAGACAATTTAAGTTAGGTCGTACTGGATATTTAATATCTTATCCTTGAACTGAAAAAATTGCATACTTTACCTCCTAACTCCACAAATGGTACATTTTTGCTCCACTGTTGACCCAGTAAATTCCTTTAATAATGATGTTTTTTTCATCCTTTTTTAACTTCTAGAAAATTTGTTAATTACTTGAATTATTAGTTGACAGTGAAACAAAGGACTCATATTGTTATTGTTTATTGATCATACCGGGATAATGGAGCAAATTGTATTGTTTACTAAGCTGAGGGGCAAAGTATGCTGGATTTTAGTTGCAGGGTAAAAAGTGCAGTATGATCCAATTCAAAGGGTCAAGAGTGGTTCTAGGCCTAAAACATACTACTATTAGTCAATTTACCTGTTATCTTTTTTTTAATTTTCTTTCTCATCTTTTTGGCTTATAATGCCAAGGAACGCAAGCAATAGTAGTACTATAGTATGGTGATAACTATTCTAATTCAACTCAGATCGAAAAATTATACTACATACATCCGTTTCACAAAAAATAATCCTTTTACTATTTACAACATTTAATTTATAATTTTATTTTTTAAAAATTTATTATAAATATAATTATTTTATATAAAAATAAAAATTTAAATATTATAGTTTCTAAATATCACTTTTAAGAATTTTATATATATATATATGTTCAAGTTAAATCTCAGTTAAAAAAGTAAATGGGTGAAATAAAGAGAGTATTTTTTTTGAAATTTGGTTTGATATTTCAGTTTTTTCTTCGGTTTTTGTTGAAAACGAATAAAATAAACTTTGATTTCATTTGGACAGCGGTCATTTTGGTAGCCGAATGATTCAATTTTTCCTTGTATATTTGAGTTCCTCCTCCTAAATCTGAATGGTCATTCTATGTTTTCCTATTTTTGTTGGCCTGCTCCTCCTAACCACTCTAGAATTGTTGTGTAGTTTTTTAGGTCACTTACGTTTTTTTTTTTTTTTTGTGTTGCAGGTTTAATTATTAGGTTTGGAATTTTATTTAATTTACTTCAATTTTAAACCGAATCAAACTAAAATATTTCAGTTATGTTTTACTTTGATTCCAACTATATATTCGATTAAATTCGGTTTCAAAAAATAGGATTCAATTTTAAGCTAATAAACTAAATGATCAACTCTAGACTTTATTGTTGGCCTATTTTGATATGTGGTTCTAGGTGGCCAAAACTTTACTGTTGAACAAACTTTCATCACGCAAACAAGGAAAGGATTTTCATATCAAGTCTTTATATAATTCAGAACGAGTAAGGATCTCTTATTATATCGCTTACATCATTCTATAATTTTTTTTTATTTATAATCAATCTAATTCTTATTTTTAATACTCTGATCATGAAGATTATGCATCAAAATTTTCATTCGATCAAGTACCTGCATATTCTCTATTAGTAAAAAGCTGTTGAGATATTTTAATAAAATTTGCACGGTTGTATCAAAAAATTGGTAACCGTAATTAGCATGATTGTAAAATATAATGGTTGGTTACTGGTTTAACATAATACTAATTATATCAGAAATAGTGAAAGATATAAAAATCACTGCTTCTTTCATCTAAGTTACACAAAGCATCCTAAAAAGTAGAAGTGAAGGACAAGAGCAGGAGAGTCACTTTTTAAAATTTAAATAAATAAAAATATTGTAAAAAATGATAGCGCAAGCAACAGTTAACAATGAGAGTGACAATCTAAAATAAAAGAATTATGTAACTTACCTTCGACCGTTATAAATGGACTTAAAAAAACGAGTACCATTAATGTGTGAAGACTTAGACGATTGAAGGCCCAAACTAGTGATAAAACTTAGCGCGTGCAACAAAGAAATAAAAAGTTAAGAAAGATATAAAATACTCAGCGCATGCAACAAACAAATTATTATTATTTTGTCATGACTTAGAGCCCTGTTGGATTGTTACGTTACTCAACGGGTAAGCGCAGATGTGGGTGGAGCTATCGCGGAATCTGAAAGGTTGGGAGATGGCAAGGTTGATCCATAATCAGAAAAGCAATTGCAGGGTACGATTAGGGCTGCTTGTTAGATGAGAGAGGAGAAGGATGACAAGTTGTAGCTATTATGAACACTTTGGGTGAAAAATGTTTGGGTCAATGGCACGATTTGACCAAAAGACCAATAACATTAAAATAAAACAAATTGGGTCCAAGTTATTTTACCATACTGTCTTTTAAACTATCATTTTAATATTCATTTTTTCAATTTTTTCAATTTACATGTAAAAAATTAAGGACAAACGTACAAATAACATAAAAAAGTTCTCTATTTTCTCTATTTTTGTTCCGAATCAAATGATTCAATATATATAAAACGGAGAGTAAACATGAAACTCCAGATAGTATAGTCCCGTAATAACTCAAAGGAAAATTGACATTCATAACTGTTACGGATGTGGATGGGCCAACCCACCACAGCCCGTGACGTTAGCACGGTACTAATTCAAATGAGAATACAGACCCATAACATGACAGTGCCGGACATCATCCAAATCGTGACCTGACATCTAACTAACAAGAAAGACCTACAACACCGGAGCCGTAATGGCCCAATGCCCAGTTAATTCGGGACACAAATTGACCCCAGCCAGCTTGCCAAGACCCAAACCAAACCGTCCCGTTTTCTCATCTCTGTACTTCAACCTTGCCGCAATGCATTTTGTACATATCAAAATTCTGCTACCGACCTTAATACAAGAAAATGTTAAAATGTAAGAATTGAATCTAGTCGAGTTCCGATGGAGTAATCACAACTGTTGCATGGTGGATTCCATTTCAATGGCTGCAAAAATAAGAATCAAACAGATTTCTGATGTTGTTCACAGGGGACATCTTAAACAACCTAAGCTAGCTAGATTCTGCACAAACACAAACCCGGATATTACAAAGTAAATCATCAACAGCTGGTGGGGCAAAAACCAAAAGAATATACAAAAGCATGCCTCAAAAACTACTTAGTGCTAACACTCCAAAGTCTCTAACTTGTGTTTGTTCCCTGTTGCTTCACAATTTATGTTGCCATGAAAAATCAGCCTGCATAAAAACGTTAAAACATACCCCGCAGACAGCATACATTCCCAGGCGCAAACAGCTTCCAGTTCCGCCTGTATAAAAATGTTAAACCATGGAACTGTTCAGACAGCAATAGCTTGGCCTGTAACTGCATCATGGAGCTGCAAGGAACCATCTTTCATTAGGTTAAGGCTCAAGCTCTTGAATCTCTCTCTTGAATACTGTCGAGACGCCTTTCTCCAGTCAGTGCCAGCTTTCATCATTGCAACAAACTCATCATAACTGATACGTCCATCCTGAGAGATACAGACCAGAAGAAAATCAACGGTCACCATGAAGACAAACAAAAGTACAGCACTCCATATACAACTTTTCCTAACGAATATTCCAAGTTTGTTTTGGCCCCATTTGAAGCTCTCGCTCTCTCTCTCTCTCTCTCTCTCTCCCTGCCTTTTTTTTTTTTTCCAGATTTCACCCTCATAGTTACTATCATGAATATTATCCCTTTCAATTTATATTCCTGTTTCGATGACTTGAAATTTAAAGCGATTGTCTCAAAGCATAATGAGAAATTAGGTGGAAGGTTGTTGTGTGTTGAAAGTAATGTAACTTGGAAATCAGACCTTATCGGTGTCAACTTCCCGCATGATGTCATTCAGGACATCAACATCAGTTTCACCTGACTCATCAACTAAGACATCACTCAGCTCATCCATTTCAATATATCCACTTCCATCTTTGTCAAAGAACATGAATGCTCTGCGGAAATGTTCATCATTCTCCATCTTTTGCAAGTGAATTGTTACAGCAACAAACTCTCCATAGTCCAACACTCCATTGCCATCAACATCAGCCTAACAAAATTCCCAAGCCAAAAGCCAATGAGTAAAAAATATGGTTCAAGCTGAGACACACAGTTTAGCAAGGGGATTAAGCATTGGCTGCAATTTTCTCGATGGGAGACACTAATTAGCTAGAGAGCTTTTTCCATTAACAACCCATAAATTGAAGCTACGTCAGCCAAAGACATCCACTTTTAGCATCAATAAAAGAGAAATAAAAGATAAGGATCAAAACTTCTAGGTTATTTATCCCCACTTCAGTATTGTGAAGGTATGTCTTTATTTATTTATCAAGAATTGTGAAGATCTGCCTTTTGCACCCTGCAGCCCCCTTTACAGCTGACGATCTAAAATAGTTAGATTTCCCATTAAGAATTTTCAAAAATTACTTATTCTTAAAGCATGGAATGATAAGTAACAAACAACATTCTTCACTAAATTCACAATCAGATTCTAGAGCTTTGGGCTCGTTCCATTTAATATAAACAAATCAAGAGAAAGAAAAGGCTCATGATTAGATAATTGAACGGTTCAGAAAGCTGGTAAACCATAAAAGGTGATCAGCTCAAAGTTCCACAAAACAGGGGATGCCAAGTCATTGGGAGAGGAGATGCTGATATGTGCAAGTTATCATTCTTGTCTTCCATATCTGATTAGGCAACAACTCTCCCATTTCACCAAAACTTCAAGAAAAGAAAATTACATGCAACATATAAACCAGTTCATCAAGGTCTAGATAATGTCTGGCTGATGGAATCAAACAATAGATAGAACTTTCTTTGAGGTCACAGAAAACAGGCAAAATCTATCATTAAATGATGCAGCAGCAAAGGCTGCTTCTCCCTTAGTCTTACTCTATAGTCAAGACAAACCAAAAACAGAATATTTACAGATTCTATTTTGAATGCAACATGGATTATCTCCTGATCATCTAACTTGTTACTTGCTTTAAACATTCAAGTGCCCTTTGGCTACATAATTGTGATACAGATATCAGTTTGGCAAGCAGTTATTTCATGTAAGAACAAAAAAATGGACAACAGTCAATTAGCTGATTACTGAAATGAATGGTCCGAAGTAGCGCTCTCTTGTGAAGACGACCAAGGATCACATATGCAAAACCATGTATTAATAAATGAAAAATTAATCAACGAAAAAAACTTGGAGTTGGTTGAGCAAGGAGAAACAGTAATTTACCACTTCCATCAACATCTTCATCTCCGGTTCAGCCAATTTCGAACCAACTTTTCGAAGGCCAGTCTTCAATTCCTCATATGTTACTTTTCCATCATTGTCGGTGTCCATCAAAGCAAACATATCTCTGATTACTTCTACCTCTTGAACAGATAAGTGCTCTGCAATTACCTGCATCATTTCATTGAAGAAATCAAACTTAGTGGTTAAAATGCAGAACTGTTGATCATATATAAACCTTTAACTGACAACTTCACACAAGCCTGAAATAGTTACCCTCAGGGCTTTCTTTTTGAATCTGTTCATCACTGAAAACTGCTTGAGCCTTGCCCTCACTATATCCCCAAGAGGAACATTGGGAGCCTTCTTTGCATTTTGTAACCATGAATGCTCTACACAAAACATAGGGGCCTATAATTAGAAAAGATTTCCCCAAGCTTCAGCAAATTGAATAGAGTGCATCCCAACAACTGAAGCCAAAAGAACAGCAGAGAAAATGACTTTCAAAAGCTTCCACCTACTCCACATTTGCCTAGATTTTGGATAAGAACCATTAGATTATCAAAGTTTCCCAACTGTTCTACTTCAACCCTCACCATTTTAAGCATCCTCTTGGGAGTCAAATGAAAATTGAAATATATAAAAGGTGAGAACGCAGGCTGTAAAGGGGATCAAATTAGACAAATAAAGCCAGCCCCCCTAAATTCCATTCTAAGTTTATAACTAGTGACCTGCACCAACAAAGAAGTGCGCAGGCTTATGTATGTTACTATTACAAAGCCAGAACGCATTAGAGCTCAAGACACAGAAAAATAATGAATTCACAATGGAACTGATAGGGCTGCATTATGGCATCTTTTCGTATTTTTCAGAACCAAAACCTTCATGTCAATTCAATTGAAAAACGTCCACCATTCTCAAGATAGTTACTTACATGCCACGTGGATAAAAATGGACATCAGAATGAAATTTTGCATCACAAGGCGAAAGTGGAAGACTCACCAAGAACTTGTTGGGCAGTCAACCGTTTCTTTGGATCTGGTTCTAACATCTGCCGAACAAGATTCTTAGCACCATCTGAAATCTGAGGCCAGGGCTCCCTTTTAAAATCAAGTACACCCCTTAATATTGCGAGAGCAACACCTTGTTCAGTTTCTGTCAAGAACATTTAGAGAGAAAACATAAAAGTCTGAAGCAAAAGACCTTGATCACTCCAAAATGGCCATTGAATCTGCAAGACCTTGATCATGACAAAATAAACAAAATACCAGCCCAAAACGGAGGAACTCCACACAGCAAAATGTAAAGTATCACTCCCGCACTCCAAACATCAACCTCCGGTCCATAGCTTCGCTTCAAAACCTCAGGTGCCATATAGTACGGACTCCCAACAATCTCAGAGAACCTCTCCCCTGCAGATGGAATAGGTTAAAGATATAAAAAAAAATCTGATAATCAACCATAATCATAATCGACCTCGAGAAATAAGTCATACAGAACAAAAATCAGTACATGACGCATAGAACATCGCTAAAAGCAGATATTCTCAAGACCCCATCTCAAAACTCAAAAGTTAGCTCCAAAAAGAATAACAGCCGGCATTTCTTTCAAGCACTACAATAAAGCCCAATAGAAAATCACGAAATAGGCCGACGAAGAACCGGATCAAAATTCAGAAGGCAGTTCGCTTTACCCACCAGGCTTAAAGAACACAGACAACCCAAAATCGATCGCCTTCAGCGGCGCATGTTCCTTCTTGTTGGCGAAGAGAAAATTCTCCGGCTTCAAGTCTCTGTGAATAACGCCACTCTCGTGGCACATCCTCACGACCTCGGCGATCGTCCTCGCCACGTTCGCTGCCGCTCGCTCGCTGTAATGACCCCTCGCCACAATACGGTCAAAGAGCTCCCCTCCCTCGCACAGCTCCATCACCAGATGAACGTTTTCGTTATCCTCATAAGTGGCCTTAAGCTTCACGATATTGGGGTGGTCGGGCAAAGTCGACATTATAGCGACCTCGCGTCGAACATCTTCAATGTCGACGGCAGTCCGAAGTTTCCGCTTGGAAATGGACTTGCAGGCGAGGGCTTCGCGGTTCTCTCTGTCGGTGCAGAGGTAGGTGATACCGAACTCGCCCCGCCCCAGCTCCCGACCCAGTATATACTTGTCGCCGATTCGAGTCCGGTGGCTGAGTGGAATCACGTCTTTAAGGACCCGGATCGGAGCGGGGGAGGGAATCTGCTCGGAGTAGGGGTTGGCCTTTCGCTCTCGGTTCTTCTTCTTCTTCCCTTGGGTCGACCCGTCTGATTTTTCCTCAACGGTTGACTCCGGTCTAACACACGCGTTACAGTTTCCCATGGCAGAAACTCAGTCGACAGAACTACAGAAAAGAAAGGGAAACAAAAAACAGAAAGAGGGACTGAGGGGTGAGAATTGGGTTTCCGGTAGGGCGGCGGCGGTTGGTGGCAACAGAGGAGGGAAGAAATTGAAAACGCGGGGAGAAGCAGAGGAATGTGGGCGAATTTTGAAAAATGGGGGGGTGGGTTGATGAGCAATAGCACAATTTCTTGGAAAAGAGGGAAATTATTGTATTTGGAAATAAATAAAAGATTAGGAGGGGTTTGGGTTTGAGTATTAAAAAGCCGTAAAGGAGGATTGAAATTGGAGGGATTTATTGGTTTGGTTAATTGCGGAGGAAGGAATCTTTCGGGAAATGATTAATTGCTGAATTTGTTACTCTTACTCCTAGTCCTAGTCCTAGTAAGGTGAGAGTAATTTGGAATTTCAACTTCTCAGTCCTTGCATTGTGTTCTGTATATTCTTCTCAAATTTACATAACAAAATATTAAAAAAAAAATGCTTTTTAAACTTCTTAAAATTTGAAAATTTCAATTGATAGACAAATTAGATAAAAATTAATAATAATAATAATAACATAGTAAATAACTCATAATTTAATCTTCCCCAACACGGTTTGATAACAATAAAGTAGTCTAAAATATAAAAATTAGAACTAGAAGGGAAAAATAGTAATTATACATACGTTTGATAGAGTCACACACATTGGTCCATGGTTTTTTCTTAAATAATTTATTAAGTAATAATATAAATAAATTTAAACCAAATTTAAGTAAACAAACAAAAATGTAAGAAAAACTTTGGAAAGTGGAAGTAATATTCTTTGTCGTATAGAAGCCGTCGACCAGATTCTTCGTGAAACCAGAATCAGAAACCAAACCAAAGCCACTAGAGCAGGCTTCGAGTTTCAAGTTCAACCCTCCTGGCAGGTGTCTTCTTTGTTGGAGTCGGCAACAATATGATTTTGCTACGCTCTATTAATCAATTAAAACAATTTTAAAACTTATAATTATTATTACGGAATTTAAGATTGAATATTCAATCTCATTCATTTTTTTTACAGATTTTGTTTCGATATGACAATTAGTCTCTATTTCAATTTAGGAATGTAATGCTTTGTGAGAGAAAAAGACGCACAATTGAGTGATTCTGAAGTTGGTCAACAACCAACCACAACTTCTTCACTACTAACCATGCCTTTGGCTGATAATGATAAAAAAAAAAAAAAATTCAATATATACATACAAACCGATTGGTAATATCATAAGTTAATAGAATTAAACTAGGCTGGCTGCGGGATAAAATAAAAAAAATTACTGAAGGATGTAAATAATGTAACATTTTATACCAATATCAAGCCAATTAATAAGAGAAGTGTCTTTCAATGCGTGAAATAAATTAGGAAGAGGTGAAGGGGCAAATTGAAAAGAAGCTCAAGCCAGGGTGATGTTGAGTTGATTGGGATATGTATGTGAACTTGTGAAGAGTTGATGCTGGTTTATCGTCTCAATTGGTCCTAGAAAAACAGTAGAGCAGAATTTCTAGAGAAAGTAGGGCAGACTTTCTAGAAACTGAAGAAAAGGGCGACTGAAAGACCAGTAGGAGAAATGAAAAAAAAAAAAAAAAAAGGATTATTTGGCGCATCATATCTGAAAGCAACTTCTCAACTGACTTTTTTTTTTTCCTCCGGATGCTCCAAATTCTATTTCCCACTTATACCCTTACCTTGTGCAATTCTACACCATAATGCTCCTAAATCCCAGGTGCTTTTCAATTTTTACTATTTATAATAATTAATTTCTAATTTTTTATATTTAGATATTTTAATATGTAAATGTGAAATCTATGTATATAAATAAAATATTTATACATATTAATATGTAAATAAAAATCTATGTAAACTCAACCTTTTTACATTTTTTGACTTAAATATATCTATATTAATTTATGTTAAAAAAATTCATAAATTAATTGCTGTAAATATTAAATGACCAAGCTTTACAAGATAGATGGAGTAGTTTACGTAAAATTTTTTCTAGCAAATATAATATGAGTAAATTTAAATTAAATTTAAGTAAAAAAAATGACATGAATAAAAAAATATATAGCACGAGAGAGTATAACATACGAGTATTAATTTGGTTTCGGTACAAATCCAGAATTTAGGACTCGATCTTCTTCAAATAAAATATATTATAAGTTGGTTTTTCAATTAATTTTTCACATGTCCACACAAATTATAAAAAATGAAACATTAATGCGCATATTTAGTAAATTGGTATAATAATCACGGGGAGAAGTGAAGTGGTTGTGAGAGGATAGGTGATAAAGTTGGAAGAAAATAAAAATTAGGTGGGGAACTTGTCAACACGAAGAAAGCCTACGTTCTCTTCTCCTCTTTTAAAATTAGCGCTGCTCACCAACGACCGAGAATTCAATCCTTCAAACCCCGAAGTCAACAAACCGACTCAAAGGAAAAAACAACACGAGAAAAATTAGGAAAAAGAAAACACCGGCTAAAGTCAAATTAATCACTCCTAAGTTGATATAAATCGAGTTGAGCACCAATTTTCTTGGCTCAAGTTTTATGACTGTACAATTCAGCAATAGCACAAGTACAATCTGGTCGTCGTCGACGTCAATAGTTAAATTCCCTTTTTTTTTTTTACCCTTTCTGCAAGCAAGAAGGAAAAAAAAAAGCTTAAAATTTACAGCAAATTGGTTTTAATTTAAAATGACTAATTTTTATTTTTACATTTTTTTACTTAAAATTAATTTCACTTGAAAATAAATATTATGTAAGTGTAATATTAATCTATTAAAAATACAATTCTTATAATTTTATTAAATGTTTGTAAAATTTTCTTTTAAATGGATTCTTCCATGTTGAATTCTGATTAAAAAAAAAAAGTCAAATTACAAAAGCCCCTATAGTTTGATCTAACCTACACTTTGCCCTTATATTTCCAAAAACCTACACTTTACCTATATTTTATTTATAGTGTCCGATAATAATTTCTAAAACCCTGAATTAAACTATCTAATAATCATGTTCTAGTAATTTTAAAATTTTTGATATTTTTTTCATAGTTAATCGACCTTTAAAAAATAATGATATGCATTTATAGGAAGAAAAATATATTTACAGAAAAGAAAAATTGATAATTTAAAATATCTATTAACTATAAAAAAAATATTAGAGAGATTAAAATTACTTAAAGATAACTATTATATAATTTAAATTATAATTTTATAAATCATTATCTAGCAATACCAAAAAACTAAGGATAAAATATAAATTTTTAAAAATAAATAGAATAAATTGTAGGTTAAGGTAAACCTTAATGGTATAACTTTTCCTTTAAAAAATACTTTATGTGAAACTTTTAGTATGACAGAAGAGAAGCGACTCGAAATCTTCGATAATATTTGCTTCGGATTTTGGAGGATGAATGAAAGAAAATGATTACCCGTGTCAGATTGCTTGCCACATATTTTATTTTAAAGTGCTCCAAATCCTTGCAATTTTTTTCATATTTAATAAATTATTTTATTATATTAATTTTAAATTATTATTTATTTTATTTTTTATCTATGTGTAAAAAGTAAAAAATAAAAACGAAAGCAATACGTACACAATTTTTTTCTTTCTTAATCTCTATATCAAACTTAAACATTTCAACCGGGAAAATTGAGTGAGTATATATGATTTTTTTTAAAAAAAAAATTGTCTCCACATTTTGGTCTTAATTTCTCAAATAATGCATATAGTTCCATCAAAATGAAATACAATAGTGTTTTTCTTTCTCACCCAGGGGCATTTCTTGTAGTCATCAAGATTGTTATAATTCACTTATGCCTTTAGAAATCGTGCGTCTGCAGTTTTCACCATCATAATCAAAGTTAAAGTGAGGTTTAAGGGAAAAACTTTTCCCGTTTAATTTAACTTGTAATCATCAAAGTAGAGCTCTGTCCCCCAAACAATATTACCCAAAATTAAATAAAACTAGTTTATAGGATCTCCCATGCAAGATTTTTTCTTAAAAAAAAAATTACACATATTAAATGCCTCATATATATGTGTGTATGCGCATGCACACATGAGCTCACACGTTCGTATGTATATATATGTATGATTCCCTTATATGTATGGTTAGGAGCTTCAATAAATTATATGTTAGTCCGGCATGACCCTCATTAGGGTAGGGAAGATGGTCAGTCACGCTACCAGACTACTAGTATCTTATATAACAAAACTCAACTTTGATTTCGTTATATATATCAACTACATTTCTCAATTATTAAGCTAAATCATTTATTTTTGTGTTACAATTGCTCATGTAACAATTAATTACTCAATATTATTAAATGGCCGAACACCATATCCAGTCTTCTCTTAGTATTTTGTAAAACGAGCTTATAATTATAAATAAACGAAAACCTAAACCAATCATGCATATAGAATCATATTTTATATTTTATATCAACCTAACATATATAGCTATAAATAAAATAGAAGCAATCCTCTATCTTTTCACTATCACTGCAAAGTCATGATCAAGTTAAATTTTCTCCATGTAAGTTTTTTTTTTTTGTAAGCCACACTGAAGATTGTAAAAATATACTTGGTGATTTTATAAATATATATATTTGAATATTGTCTCACAGTCTGTTGTATGTGTATGTTGTGTACATCAAAGCAGTTACAGATCATCTATAATTTTTCTTCCTTCCCCTCTTTTCTTTTCTTTTCTTTTCTTTTTTTGGTTTTCTTTTGAAATGCATATATAGAAAAGCGACTCAACTGCTCAAGCTAACATACATGCTTTTCTTTTTCTTCACATCCTTCTCACTTTTCCCCTACTTGTAAAGGGGTTTTAATTCTCATTGCATAACTACATGAATTATGAACTTTTTCAAGTAAAAGAAATCCTTATAAGATTGTGTGTGTTTGACAGAGCTAAGTGTCATCTAATCATGAGTAATGTTCTTTGAATTGTGAACTCCTTGAAATTTAAGAGAGAAAAAAATCATATTAAGAAGTATACACCTCCTTCCCCCCCCCCCCCCCCTTTTCAACCGGCTATTTTTTGCTTTCACAATCAATTTCCTTTCTTATATTAGAAACTAATAATTGAAATTGTTAATAAGAGTGGTAATTGCATCGTAATTCTCCTACTCTATGTGTTTTTTTTTTTTAATTTCTTTTTAATTCTTAGTAAATACACGACGCAAAGGAAATCATGTGATCATACTTAAAAGAGTAATAAAAACAAAGGATAAAATTTCACACACGAAATCTTCTAGAAAATATTTGTTGTTTGCAACTTCAATATTTGTTAATCTTGTTCTTTTTTTTTATTTCCTTTTCGCATTTTTTTGCCACAATTATTTTCGACCACATAAATAATTGAATACCTCCAGATATCTTGGTTCATGGATTGATTTATTCCCACAGGTCTCATGTGATTATATTATAGCATCGTATAAAAAGAGACATTTTTCTAGCTGTAGTATTTGTCTTTGTTAATTTGTTCAAAGTTACAGTCTCTTTCACGAATGAAGAACGCAGAGATAATATCTATTGAGATGGATAAAAAATATGGATAAGACACACATGCGTTAATTTTTTCTCCTTCAATACAATTCAAGGGATCGATACAAAATTAACTATAAACATTTTAGCACTTTGACTCGTTCAATAACATTTACAGTTTACGATTAATTATATTAATTCTCTAAAAAAACACAACAATATATAGTTCAATAGATGAGCTTGTGGCTACCGACTATTTCTTTCCTCCCTCGCTTCCCTTCCATTAAGCTGTCATATTCTCACGCTTTATGATCCTTTCATAACTATTAAAAGTTGTTATGTCTCTCTCTCTCTCTCTCTCTCTCTTTTTTAAGTATAAAATTTCTTGCTACGTTTAGGCTCGTTGTCTTGGCAAGTTCCCTACTTCCCTTATCTGTGTAGCTGGCTAAATTCTTCATCTGGGTTTTTCTTTTTCCTTTTTTTTTTTCTAAAAATAAAGAAAAAGATGTATATATAAAAAGAAAGAAAAAAAGAAAGAAAAAGATGTATATATGATCGATAATGATCAATAACACCATAGAATATTAGGGGCATCCATTCCAAATGGACTTTATACGATCTATAATTAGCTGATGGGTACGTAGTAGAAAAATTAAGGGGAAATTACAGGAAAAGATTGGGGAAACTAATGTTGAAACGTTGCATGTGTAAGTGTGACTGACCACCATCATTGATGTTGGGTGATAGCTTGCTAATTCCCAGCCCACCCGCCACGCCTGCTCTGTAAAGCAAAGACCTTTTCCAAGATTCAATTCAACCTTTTTTTTTCATTCCTAAAGGCTACATGCCCAACAGTTTTGGGCCCTAATATCACCTTTTGAACCCTCCCTCTAACATTCTCTTGTTTGAGATTCTCTTTCTTTAATTAGTTTTGGCATAGTTTCTTTCTCTTTTCTTTTTTCGGGAGATGGGAAATGGGGAGGAGCATATTAAACCTTAGTCATGTCTCATCAAGGTAAAGGATATGAAAACCCATCTAAAAGCCTCCCTCGATAGGTACCTTAATTGTATTACGTCCCAATTCAATTTTTTTTTTCCTTTTTGATGAATATTTTATTTATTTTTAAAATAAAAAGGTACACCCAAATTGGATATAGTGTATGAGGAAGAATTGAGATAGCAACCATGACATAAACCATAACATGAAGCTGTGAACGTATGGCCCAACTGTTTCCTCTATTAACGGAGAAAAGGAAAAAGAGATGTGGCCCAACCCAAATTTTGTTCAATTACAGCGGTGCCAAACAAGAAGCGGATTGGCAAGATAGTTCTGTATTTGGCCCACTATTTACCGATTCTATATTTGCTTCCGGGTAGCTTAAAGCTAAACAATCTTATACGTAAACCATTTCTATAAATTAATGCATCAAAATTTTACTGAATAATTTATTGTAACTGGATCTTCCATAAGCTTCACTTTTATTAAAAAAAAAAAAAAACTGTTTAAGTGTGAATTTTTCGGTGTCTACACGACTTTCACTTGAAAAATGTCATTTGATTGCACTTGAAATTTTGCCTCAATAATAACGGCAACTTATAATAAGTCCACAGAGTTTTAAAGGTGAACGCTTTAACCTTTAAGCTCCTATTCGATCCATACGCATCATGCAAGCAATGAAAGCAATCAAGAATAAAATACTTAATTATTTACGTGTAAAAAATATAGTAAAAGTTAAAAAAGGCGTATTTTTTTAATCTTTTTTAATCTTCGTGCCAAACTCAATTAAATTAATAAAAAAAAAAAAAAGAAAACCGTGACAAAGGGAGCATGACCACCTAAAATTTATCTTTTCATATACCCTACCTCATTAGTTTTCCTCTAGTTACAAAAATGTCATTGCGTCATGAATAACACATTTACAAAATGAATAACACTTTTTATAAGATTGTCACCACATATTGAACAACACATTTTATAAGATAATCAGCATTTACATAGCAGTAAATTTATCTTAATAAAACAACATTATTTATGAAAATTATTTTTTACAAAATGAACAACATTTTACAGAACATCAAATTTGTGTAAATGAAATAACATTCCTTACTGAAAGAAACAAAATTTTTTAGAAAATAAATAATATTTTACATAATAACACATTTGTGTGAATAAAGCGACATTTCTTACTAAAAGAAATAACATTATTTATATAACAACATTTGTTACAAAGTGAACAACACATTGCAGAATAACAAATTTATGTAAATGAAATAAAATTTTTAATAAATGGAACAACATTATTCATAGGACAATGTTTTTTTCCAAGTTTATCCTGTATCAAATATAATATTTGACTTTTTTGTGCATCCCACCACCATACTCAGGTTCCTTCTTTTTCTATATCTCTAAACAAATTATGACTCTAGACAAGCAAAAAAAAAAAAGTGGCTTATGATGTGTGGGAAATAGTGCATCCATCAATGTATGGCATGACAATTTGGTCTCTTTAGCTCCAAATTTTTCACTGGTCACAATTACCTATCCAAGAGATGAAAAACTGGACAATGAAGTGGGATGAAATCTTGAGTTACTTATATTTATTGTTCCACCCAATGGATGTTTCACACATCATTTAGATCCCCGTTAGTTCCCGCCTTGTGGGCAACATATTCACATGGAGGGCTGAGTCGAAGGGGACATACTATTCATTTTGGGTATCATATCCAATATAGTCTGTCACACTTAGACCTTGGCGCATCAATCCAAGAAGAGTTTAGATGGTGAGCTTTTTGGAGATTGAACCTCCTATCAAAGCTGAAATTTTTTTTTGTGGCGAGCTCTTTCAAATCACCTTCCAACCCAAGATAATGTATGGCATCATCATACTATTGAATATCAAATCTATTCAGTTTGTGGTTTTGCAAATGAATTGGTTGAGTATATTTTATTTTTTTTACCCCTTCACTCAATCAGTCATTTAGGCATTTGCATTACAGGCTCTTCGAATTGATATTACACACTATTAGACATCTTCCGTATTCTACAGGGATCTCTTATTGAACAAGATTGTGTTAGTTGGTTTGTCTGGAAGAATCAAAACATATGTGTCTTCAATGGTACTTGTTATACAGTTGCGAATATACCTTGCTTAATCCAAAACTAGGTATATACGGAAGGAATTGCCATTTTCTCTTCATCTCGGTAGTTACCTATCTGTTGGTCTCCACTAGTAAGGAACTCCATCATGATTAATGTAGACTTTAGCCTTTTTGCATTACATGGATTGACTGGTATTTGTGCGGTTGCAGGGATTCCTCCTCGTCTACCTTATTGGCAATATCATATGCAATTCCATATGTACGTGACATTCCTTACTTGGAAACTTTGGCTATAAGGAAAGGTCTCCTAAAAGTGTGATCTAGGGGTTGGAAGAATATTGTTATACAGTTAGACTTTTATATAGCAACATTTGTGCTCCACCATTATAAGAAGCTAGCTCTTTATGTATATGGTGTTGCTTATGATGATATCATTGATTTATCTCATGACTATATATGTTCCTTGTTCAATAAATATTATGGAATATTATGGTTCATACTCTTGAATCCTTATTCAAAAGACTTTTAGGTTGGGTAGAATGGGGATTACCCTTCCCTTCTCACTTGATTGAAGCCCTTTAGGTTGATTCTCAATGAAATTATTCATATCATTTTCAAAAAAATTTGTTTATATGAACAAAAAAAAGGCCAAAATCACATTTGCTTCCTTGGACTATTTCAACTCACTTAAAAAAGTCCCCAAATTTTGACACAATGCAACTCGGTTCCCCAACTATGAACTGTTGAGCACTTTGTCCCTTTGACCATCCAATCCGTTAATTGACTTAGTCACAAAAAAGATAAAGCTACGTCTCTAGTTAGTTAACTTCTTAGTTTCTCTTTTTTCATACCATATATTTTAGCATCTAACAATTCAAGCAAAGTCCCCATTTCATCGTCCAACGCTGCAACCTCACCGTCACAATCGCCCATCATAAGGCCCCTAATCCCCCTCCCCGCCATTGATACTCCTTCCTCGCACCACCTCTTTGACCCCCAAAACCATTTCTACTCCACCATCACATTGTGCAAGCTCCTTCACCCCCAATTTGTCCAAATTCTCCATAACCCAACTTCCCAAACTTGTTTAAAATGATAGAGAGGGCAATATAAAAAATCAAGTCACCAAACTCGAAAATCAGGTCACCGAGCTTGAAAATCAAATCACCGAGCTAGATGACATGTGAGGGTCCATGCTAGCAAAGGCCTTGGTGATGAGGGCGGACTAGTGTTAAATACTGCAATATGCCGCGGTATACCGTTTACCGCAGGTATGCGGTACAAATGTTTTCACGTTTTATTATTTTACAGCACAATATATCGTGGTATTTTGATATATACTGCATACCACTAATTTTTTGTATGCATTTTGTCAAAAAATTTGTGGTATACCATAAATACCGCGTGGTACATACCGCGGTATTTTATTTTTTGTGAGGATTTTTTTTCATTTTATATAAAAATATCATAAATATATGAAATATTAAAATATAAATAATACATATATCATAAAATAAACATTTACTTTTATTTTTTTGTTACTTTTATTAATTAATATAAAAATGTAATGAATGGTAGTAGTTTAAACGTCCATGTAGTGTCGAACAATATCCCCTAATTGGATTTCTAATGTATGGTACCCCAACTGAATATCTTCTATCATATATATTTTATTTATATTTGACAAATTATGATGAGAAAAATTAGAATACATATAAAATGTGTAAAAATAAATTATTAAACAAATTTTATCATATTAAAATAATATTCTAACGTTTATTTTTTTCAAAAATGGTAACGATATACAGTACAGTATTCTATATGGTATACCTTAAAAAATTGGGGTGTAGTATACCTGACAATAACGGTATTTAACACCTTGGGGCGGAGACTTTATTGTGTAAGACCTTAAAGGGCTAGATGCACTTATGGGTGTCGAGAAGGCAGCCAGTGGCTCTGAAGGGAGAAAGGTCCTCGATTTGGAAGCCAAGGGCATGGAAGAGGGCATTCAGGATGGCCGTCTTGTTCGGCTATGAGGAATACGATGGCTGATATGATAGCGAATCGTCCAACGTTGAGAATAACAATCTTGTTTGGTAATGAGGAAGCCAAGGGTGCTTCTGTCTTTATTTTCTTTTCTTTCCTAGTTATTTTTTCTCTCTTTAAAGAATTTCTTATTTAATTTTTATTTCACTTAAATTTTACATTTAGAAAAATAAAATACTACATTTTCAAATTTCTTCTTTTTTATCAAAAATTTTAACAAAAATTAGTTACATTACAAGAAAATGATTCAAGTACTGATTATTAGTTAAATAGAATACTAATTTTTAAATGAAATTAATTCTAAAAAAATTTAAAATTGTTTTTATAATTGATTATATTTTTTGGAATTAATTATATTACTTGAAAAGAATGCAGTGCTTATTTACTTTTTTCAGTGAAAAACTTTTTCTAAGCTTTTTTGTATTTGGATTATCTTTTAATTTATAATTTTGAAACTTCTAAAAAATTTGTGTTTAATTCCCATTAATTACATCTTTTTGTGATTTAGTAACTGAAGTTTTAAATTTTTACAATCATGTCATTAAACCATTAGAAATCTAATAAAATTAACCGAGTTAATGAGAGACCAAAAGTAATTTAAGCCTTATCAACTCCCCCACCCTTTAAAGATGTCTGTTAATATAAAAGGTGCAAAAAGTGATTTAGGCCGACAAAAAATTCTAGCCTCTCATCTTCTGTCTTTCTCTTCTCTCCGCGTCTTGATGCGTTATTCTAAAAGAGTTGAATCTTTTCCCTCATTTGATTCCCAAATTCCTCCATTTCCAGTGTCAATTTCATCTGTTTTGTATCACGAATTAAGCTTCAAACCAGATTGCTCGTCCGGACATGAATCTTCAACTCTCGGTCGACCTGGTTTTTTATTTTCTTGCGAGATTATTTGACAACCGCTGCAAAAATCGACCAGACAGACAAGCCGAAACAAAGCTACTAGGAATCAATCGAAACTGGTCACCAATTTTCTCCGAACTTGATCTCTGAGATTCTTGCGATCAAAATTTACCCGCCAGGCTTGGGATCTGATAACGGTGGTTGAGAAGCCATCGAAGACAAGAACAGAGAAAAGCCTGGCGTTTGAGGACAAAGTGAGCCAAGTTGATCGCGACACTTGGGATGACCGCTAACCATACAGAATAGGCAATTTCACGTATAAGAGAGAGTTATCTCCAGTGTAAAGTACTGAAATAGTGGCAGGTGCAATCCCATAATATAGGAAATAGTTTGACCTAATGAGTTGGGACATATTGTGGCCAACAAAAACTATGGAGAGAGGATTAGAGCGAGTTACTATATACTTTTACATATAACATATCATTTGTGTTCCTAAAGAATCAAATAAGAAACAAGAAAACAGAAGCCGACTTACCAGCAACGATACAAGCATATTTGGTCCCAAGTTTAGTTTGCACATTTCCACACAAATAATTGTCCATCCAACTAATAACATTCAATCATAACTATTTGATAAAGTGACAAAAGGACACGGATGTAGGTCTAAAGTTTAATTTCAGCCTTCATTATTTTCCTACAAAATGTCATTAATATTGGTTTGAGCATTTTCAAAATCTTGAAAATACAGACATTTCCCCCATTTCCTTTATATCCATAGTACCTAGTGTAGGCCGAAGTTCGACATCAAACATGAATTCTTCTAAGGTGAAGTACTTATCTGTTCAAAATGTCATTTCTAACTTTCTTTTTACGAAAAAAAAAAATTTATTGAGGTGGTGCAACATAAGCAAAGGACATGTTATCCTTTAACAACTAGTATAATTATAATAATGAATGTATGAGCATATATTTATAGGCTTTTTATATAATAAAAAAGGTACAGTTAAGAGAATATTTGTGTATAATTAAAAAAAAAACGACAAATATTTTGAGACAGAAAAAAAAAGGTATAACATTTTAGACTGGGGAGGCAATCGTCTCAAGGCAAAATAGTTTTATTGAGAAGTCTTATTCGCCGCCATAAATGATTAGTGTTGCAGTATCTAAACCATGATAAGAATTTGAATTTAGTTTAAGATAATACAAGTAGATTTCAATAGATCTTGCTTGTGAAGAATAAAATCGAAACAACTTACAGAAAGAAAAACAGAACAAGAAGAAGAAAATCTAGTACTATCTTTAATTGTACGTTTGAAAATTCGACTACCCCTTTTCTGTTATTCTCGAGAATGTCCGACAACAACATCACTTGGTCATAGCAACTCATCAAGCGAGTGGCAAAAAATGTGTCCCCTAAAATTAGGGCTCCCCTAGATTTTCAACATTTGTCACCAACGCTCACAAAATTTTTACTGGGTCTCTTTTTATCTCGCCCTCGTTTTTTTTAAAGAAAAAATTATTTCTTACTAATAATTCTAGTAAAAAAACCCCCTTGGCTTTAAGTTTTTACTTTTACCGAGTCTCTTCAGCCCCCAGCAAATCCGCTGGTGATCAGGCGTGTTCAGATCGAAGTTGGCAACCCAATTTTCTGTTTCAATGATTTCATTTCCTCTTCCCTTCACATCACTCTTCTTAATTTTCGCCAACTTCTCCTCCTGAATCATGCACTCTTGTTTTGCTTCCTACACAATCTACTAACCCTTTGCTTCCGCTCTAATCCCATTCCATTTTTTCTGATCATGCAAATATGACCCTTAAGGGAGGCACCAGCCCCGCCTGCGCTGCCTGCAAATACCAACGCCGAAAGTGCACTCCCAACTGCCTCTTAGCTCCCTACTTCCGCCCTGATCAACCCAAAACATTCCAAAACGCCCACAAACTCTTTGGTGTCCGAAACATTCTCAAGATTCTCAAGGAAATTGACCCTGCACAGACCCCAGAGGCAATGAAATCCATTATTTTCCAGGCCAACATTCGTGACCAGTATCCCGTCTATGGATGCCTTGAGGTCATGCGCCAGCTCTATGCCCAAATCCAGATGGTTGAGGAGGAGCTACATGCGGTGCATGCACAGCTAGCAATGTGTAGACAGCAGCAGATTGCGCCGGTGGATGATGCACCTTCACAGCTTGAACTGGCCATGGCACCTCCTACTAATGCACTTCCCTATTACAGCCATACCACTCCCCAGGCTGCTTACCCTGCTGTAGCTGCTCTGCCACTCTCTCAGCAGCACTGCTACTCCAATGGCAACAACAATGCTGGTTTCAGCTCTGGTTACTTGGATAACAAGGACAGTGCTGGGAGCTCTCTGTGGGGTGCTCATTCATTTCCTGCCAATAACAATAACAACAACAACAACAACAATATCACAGGTATGGCGATTCAATCTCAGTTGGTCGCATCGCACCAGCCACTGGCAGTTCAACAAGTTGTTGAAGAGTATGATGAGATTCATCCCTTCTTCGACACCATCGATGACAGACAGTCTTACATTGATTCTAAAGAGGCTTATGAGTCTAGGTAGGTACATTAGGAATTCATCCTCGTTTCTCATGAATGTTTTTCCCACTATCTACCTACTCTCTGGAAATTTCTGCTGAAGTAGATTTCTGATTAGATGAGATAACTGAACTTGCAGTTCTGAAGAGTCACTAAAAGACACAACGCAGTCAGTCGAACATGTTGCCGAGAATGAGCTGAAGAGTGCAGCCGCCTGCTTCAGCCTCACCAGTGTCAACTAATCACTGGACATGGGAAACCTAGTGCGATCTCTATTCTTTCCTCATTTTTTCTCATATATTCGTGAAAATGATTTTGACATAAAGTTCAGAGGAAATTTTTTGATTCACTTCCTTTTCCTTCATTTCTTTTGTTCCTCATTTGTGCTAAATTTCATAGAATTTTGTAACTGATCATGTGATCAGACATTCATGCACTACAATAATGATGATCATTTTCAAAAGAATATAATTTGAGTAAGCTCGCCATATCTTTCCATGTATTCCCCTTCTTCAGCAGGAAGTAATCATATTCCTGCAAACGTTAAAGTTTAAAGGGACTACCTTTTCAATAACTTCTCGGTTATAGGAATCAAGAGGCAGCATAGGCGTCCTGAATAGTTGAAGACTTGAAGTATCCAAGAATCTGGAGTTGAACTATAAGCCTATTAGCCGCTGATTGCCCTGAAAATAATGGACTATGTTTAAAACACTAGAATGTTGGGAGCTAAACCAAGATCCAGCTAGAAGATTGGGAATTAGAAGCTACTGGGAAATATTATATTGTAGTATTACAGATAATTGTGGATAATGGGAAAATTGGGTAGCATCTGTGTGATGTAGGAGCCACAAGAAAAGAACGCCACAGAGAAGAAAACTAAAGGGGGAAGGGATACACAGTTCAATTCAACTCAACCCAAAACTGTCTAGGAAAGACCGAAATCACCTAAATATAAGACGGGGAAGATTCAAATGGAAAGAAACAAATTAGAAAAAAAAAAGACAGGAAATAAAAAGCAATTGACATAAATAAAATTTCTATTTCCTAACCCTATGCCTGAAATAGGTGTGCCAAAAATCTTTAGGTGCTGCATCATTATTTTGCTTTCTTGACAGTAGGAGGCCCTAGAAACTTGACAAAATTGTCAGGGGCATCAATGAAATACAGGAACTTAACTTACCATCATAGCCAAAGCGGTCAGAACACCAGCATATTAGGCAGAGACCACAAGCTTAACTTCCTTGCTTAAGAGAAGCAAAAATTCACTCACTTCGGATAACATTAGAGAAGCCTGGTGTTGTACGAACCACAGTGAGGGCATTTGTGATAGAGCCAATGGAATGGAGCATTTCCCCTTTTCTCGCAGTCGTTACATAGGATGATCTGCAATGAATCAATGAAAGCAACATACAGTCAGCAGCCATTTGCAATAGCAGGCAGAAAAAAAAATCATGATTGTGGAGAGAGCATTGTGAACCTGAGTCCGGCCTTGATATTCATTAGGAATTTTCTCTTCTGCCAACAGAGCATCCAACATCTTAAAATAAACCTGTATGATAGCATAAATTTCAGGATCATTATTGAAGCTGATTGTAACATCTGAAGGTATCTAATTCTCGCAAGACACCCAAAAACAATTGCATCCATTCCAAAACCTGGTTTGATCCTAAGAGAATCTGGATATAACTTTATTCATATTGGTTTAGCAAAGGTACAGTATGAATGAAAAAGATATAAGTAAACAATTCCAACTGACCTGCATGTCTCCAAGTGACTTGCTACAAATTGGGCAGGTATAGTTTGTACAAGTGTAATTCTAGCAGAGAAAGAAGACAATTATTTGGATAGACAAATATGAACCATGCCCATGAAGGAAAGTGGAGAAATTTCAAGATTACCTGAAAACATGATGAGTGCATCAGATGTCCACATGAAAGGGCTTTGACTGGGGAGCTGGAAGTAAAAATGTCTTCATGGCAAATGGGGCACTTATCTTCAAAGCATTTCTCTCTGCACGTATGCGCCAAGAGAAATCGTGACATGCAGGCATTGCATGTCATGCAATGGAAATAGTCAAGGCCCAACCCCTTCCCAACTCGGCATATATTGCAATAAGGACAATGGTAGATTTCCCTGTAAAGGTTTTCACTGTGAAATCTTCACTATGAAGGATTTATAAGAAGCTATTACGATTAATCCAGTAGAAATTAACTGGAAAAGGAAAAGGAACTGGAAAGGAAATACATTTTTGAAGTCTAGAGTTACCATAATCACACATTTAAAGATAAACAATCATGCAAACTTCTACTGAAAAGGTAAGATAGCTAAGCAATAGCATAGTACATTTACCCATATATGTGCTTAAATTATGGTTGTGGGAGAGCAAGCTCTCCATTGTTCCAAGTGTTTTTATATGTTGTTGGAGACAGAGTTAGAGAAGCAGATCCTAGGATGTTAGCTGATACAAGGCTAAGTTAACAGCTATGCTCCACCATTGATGGTTTTCACAAAAAAAAAAAAAATAAAGATAAACTTTTTGCATTTTTCATTTTCTATTGTTAGAGAAGCAGATCCTAGGATGTTAGCTGAAACAAGGCTAAGTTAACAGCTATGCTCCACCATTGATGGTTTTCACAAAAAAAAAAAAAAAAAGATAAACTTTTTGCATTTTTCATTTTCTATTGTTAAGAAAAACATAATGCACAGTTACACAAATTAAGTAGAAGAGATGGTTCCTGATATTTTTCCTCTATTGCAGGAAGGTAGTCATCATATAAAAGGGTGTACTAGTTAGGCAAGCTCAAATTTTACATACAGAATAATCAGTGCCTTGAGGTTAGAGAAATATAAGCAAAAACTCTACCATATTTTGCTTTGGAACATATGAATCTCTTAAGATGATAAAAGGTATGGTCTATATATTATTTTTTGGGTTCAAATGATTTGGTCACACAACAGTGGGTGATCCTTCAAAATATTCATCCGTTAATGAATATGCAAATCCAATGCCTTCCACTACCGCTAGCCCAACTGGCTACCTATTCCTCAGGCTTGGAATTGTGCCTTATGTTTTCGTGGTGCATATCCCTGGAATATGTACACCATCTCCCTTTGAAAACAGACACACACACATGCACACATACAATCAAGCCTTCAGGGAAACAGCATAGACCAAGTAAATGCCCATCTACAGGCAACACTTCAGTGCATTAATTAGCCAGTACAGTGATTCACAATCACTAGCAAAACATGGATCTAAACCACACGCCCATATTGAATTCTATCCATGGTCCTGAGTCCAGAATACCCTCTTCAGGAGAAACACTGTGATAGATACGGTGAAAGATCAGGTTCTGCAACATTGAGAGCATCACAGAGAATATATAGCTCGTTCTTTCATTTGAAATCAAATGAAACTTGGCAGCAATATGCAAATGCTAGTGTAAATGCAAAGACAAAATTTCAAATACCTAAAGTTCTCCTGCTCATAAGGCAAGCTACAGAGTTATATTTCTTGCAATGTTTTAAGATTCATCGACATGCAAAATTCATTTGGCCACTGATGTGAAAAAGTAAAGGAGGGCAATCACAATACAAACCTTTCATCATCAAACAACTTGCATATCCGGCAATAATATCTTCCCATGGATAAATTGTTGCATGAGACAGTTGAGCATACAGGACCAATTAGCTGAATTTTCAAGCATTGCATACACATCATCTTTGTTACTGATCTTCTGCAAAAAAACATTAAATAGCAGCGACATAAATTCATAGAAAGTAAAGTTGATGCATGGCTAACATTTTGTGCATACCTATCTAATGAATGATCTTCTAGCTCATCATGGCATCTTATACAAGTATACAGATGATTGCAGCAGCTAGCCACAACCTTACAATTCCTTTTGTAATGTTTGCACCCAAAATTTTTCTGGGAAGAATCCCTATAAGATGGATGCTGTTCTGGAATTCTCTCTCCTGTATTTAGGATGACTTCTTGAGCAGCTGTTTGTTGCTTGATAATCCAACGGCTGAAAAAGGGGAAAGACTACATCTTTTAAACATATATTTGATACAAGCAAAGGCATCATTTCTGATTTGATCATCTAAATACCAACAAGAAAGTGTTTGATAAAGATCCATGGCAATGACATCACCCAAACCATATAATTTGAACTAAAAGAAAGAGGAATTCCTTCTTACCAACCTCATTAGCAAGTTCTGCATAACGTATGATTTCCTTTCAGGATCCAAGGATGTATCCATCGACACTCTTCTTAATGCAGCCTCCATATCTTCTTGGGTCATCATCAAAAGATACTTCACTTGAAAACTTTTACCTTTCATATCATCATCGCCAGCCAAAATGGCTTCTTCCTCATATCTCTTGTCCTCAGTCCTACTGAACAGTTTCATACATTCTGAACATTCACAATGATTCTCATCCACACCAGAGCATTTCTCTTCATCATCCACGTTGGACTTTTCTAACAGCACGGCCTCACTTCCAACAACATCATTCCTAGAGGAGTTGTCACAAAATGTTCCCCCGTTTTGAAGAATTCCTTGAGACAAGTATTTCAAGATGAATTCCAGTGGGTCTGCAGATGATGGAGGCACATTTAACTGCTCTACTGCCTTCCCTACATACTCTCCATCCCCCCATTCTCTTAGCCATTCAACAAATCTTGTGTTTTTTGTAACCTTTAACAATAAGGACATGACAGCTTGGCGTTCATCAGTTGTTAAAGACACCATTAACCAAGGAATCATATCCTGTAGTATTTCTGCTTTTGTTCTTCCAAGCATGCACCCTATGATTTTTTCCTGCTCTGCAAGTGACACATGCTCTCTAAATAAGGACCAAAGTTCATTTTCTTCACGTTGTACATGATCAGATAATAATCCATCCATTGAGCGGAGCATACTGTGGAGATCTGCACAAAGTTGTTGTAGTTTCACCATCCTCTGATCCAACACATTTGTGCTGATACTTGAGAATGAGACATGCAATTTATGCATCTCTTCTAAGATGGAAAATATCTTTTCAAAGTACTCAGCTTCGATCTTGTGATCAATTGTATATGAGTGGCTGATATTCTTGAGATTTCCCTTAGCTTCCAGTGCTGGGAAAGCTAGCTCATCCTCAGCATCACTGTGGATTTCATACAGTAATCTAAACAATTTGAAGCGCTTGTCAAACTCCAAAATAAGCCCAGCATTATCAGCTAGCTGAGATGAAATAAGGACTAAACATTTCAATTCTCTCTTGACAGCCTTGTGGAAGAAGAACATGAGATCCACTGGCAATGGCTCATCACAAATAGAATCAAGAGAACTATTTTCCAAAGAAAATTTAGGAGAGAGTAATATCCTCAGAGTCTCTGGAAAAAGAATACGTAAATTGACTCCACTCGAATATGAGGCCTCATACATCTTAGTGCTAGTGGAGCCAGTAAAAGAAGGATAAACAGGATATTTCTCTTCCTTCTTGGAGGTGATCGGATCAACAAGTGTGAGTTCGAATTGGTTGCCATGGCCAATGTTTGAAGGCACAACATCCACTTCAAGGGGTCTACATAGAAATGAGCATCTATTTCTGAAAACAAATTCCAGGTCCCTTTCAAATTTTTCAAGGGCTGTTTTCCCAGAATAACCTATATAGAACCACTCGAATATGAGAGAAACAAATGACTTATCAGCAAAAGAATTTTCCTGGCTTAATACGTGGAGAATGTGTGCAGATTCATGCTCAGACAAACTTGAAGAAAACCAGGTAACTGCACACTTCAATAAACCAAGTGGCATCATTCTGAGGCTTGTGTAGAGAAGCTGCTGCTGCATTTCATTGCTACAGTAGTTGCTGATAATGGGAAGTACCTGATGAAAACAGCAGTGTATCAGATACAGAACCAGCAATGTAAACTTACTGGCATATCACTATAATGGGTAAGGCATCTTGATGAGAAGCTGGAAATGCTGTCAGTATCGAAGAGAATTGGCTAATCATATGAGATTGGTGCAGGATAGACTCATCTTCCCTTCTTTTTCTTCAGAAGATAGATTAACAAAAACGCATACCTCTGCTTCTTGGAAGACAAACAGTTTGCTAACATCCACCACAAAAGCTTCTATTTCCTGACAGAACGTCTCCACAAACTTGAGCCAATGCTTCCCATTTTGAGTGATAGAGTGCAAGCACTGCTGTATGCTTTCAATATGATTAGTGATCAGGAATAGCCCACCCCAAGGAGACAACTGAATGCTTGCAAGTTTGTTTAGGTGAGGAAAAATGAAGTTTTCCATCCCTTTGCTGCAAAAACCCAAAGAAGAGTTGACAGTCTTCAGAAGTTGTCTACAGAAATATGATGATAGGAATAAGAAAGAGGGTTCAACGTATGACAAAGGAGACAGACAGGGAAAAAAAGAAAAAGGAAAAGGAAACAGTTTCTCTCATGCGTAGAAGTTAGAAAAGATATCTCTGTTGGCAACCACATCTAATGAGATAGAACAGAGATCTTGCCATTTAGCAACGCGATAAATTACCACTACAAGATTTTTTTTGTTTTATTACCAGATTACCTGTAGAAGAGTACGATGTCAGCCAGAAATTTCAGCCGAGCAAATATAAAATCTAGACTTGAAAAACATCTTGAGCATCTTATCTGATGCAACTCTCCCAGAATTCCATTCAAATCTTTTATGATGGCACCATGCCAAAGATGAAGGCCATCAAGCAGATTGTTTCCGAAAGTTGTGGGAGACCCATGAATTTTCTTCTGATGCTGATGCTTTTCTAGAGGGTTACTAGAGGAATGAACTTTGACTGCATCTTTGCTGTCTCTAGATCCAATAAGGGAGGAAAATCCTTTTCCATGCTCAGCATAACACCCAGAGATGATGGATTGCTCACACTTATCAAGCCAAGAAATTAGTACCTTCAAGAATAGATCCAACATTGTTATTGTCAAGAAAGCAAGCCACAGAATGGTGTGAAGACAGCAACGTCCCTACCTCTTGCAGTGGTTTTTCTTCGGGTATTACTTTAGTAATACAAACTATAACATCTTTTTTATCGTTTGGACTAAAGAATGAGATCATCCAGGGCAATAAGTCCTCCAGCAGCACTATGGGGATGCTGCCAATGAAACGCCACACCAGGGAAGCTTGTTCCTCAGAAGAGAAGTGCTGCATCAGCAAGGGAAACACCTGCACAACTTGGCGAAGGTAGTATTACGCAAGCGGTACATAAAGAGAAAATAATTTGCAATAGCTTGTATTCTTGGTGTCTTTAAAAACTTACTGATGCTCTCATTTCTTCCTTTAGCTACCCTAGAGTCATTTTGTAGCAATAACCAAAGCCCAAGAAGTGCTTAGCAGGAAAGAACTCAACAAATATAGAACGCAGGTATTTGAGTGTTGAAAGAAATCAGGAGACAATAAGGTGCCCTCTCATTGGGAATCTGGTAAAAAATTTATTTATATTAGAGAAGGCAAAATAGCATGGTTGGAGAACCCATTATGATCAACTGTTTAATGTTATTGGCTGGGGATGAGAGAACACAGCCAATCATAATGGGTTCTCCAACCACGCAGATTTTGCCCTCTCTATCAGTTTGCTACCATATTCCCAATGAGCGGGCACCTACTGTCTCCTGATTTTTTTCAACACTCAAATACCTATGTTCTATATCTGTTGGGTTCCTTCCTCCTAAGCACTTCTTGGGCATTGGTTATTGCTACAGAATGACTCTAGGGTAGCTAAAGGAAAAAATGAAAGCATCAGTAAGTTTTTCAATGAAACGCCACAAGTTGGCAAGTCTTCTTTCTTCACAGCCACTTGTTCCTAACTCCTACGCTTTTTGTGTGATCAAATTATGACATTTGCACAAAATCTGGAGTCTTTCATTCACTGTACACACACACACACACACACACAAATGATGGTTAAATATGCGACGTACAAAAAATGCTTAAACTCGTCCATCTAGAAGATCTCTCTTCCTGTCTTTATGCTCTAGGATGCTTCTGCTTTAAAAAAATAATAATAAAATCAAATCATGAATTAAAGGAAGGATTTAGTTTTTTTGTTTTCCCAAGAATGCAAAAAATATATGTGAACTGAAATAACATGAAACAGAAAGCATCAACTACATAAAATCATCAATAAGATATTGGCACCTGCTCTTCTTCCTTCTGCATATGTCTGCTTATGGAGGACTGAAGGGTGCTGATGCAAACAGCGACTTCCTGCAATACCTGAGAGGAGCTTTCACCTGGCAACGCCTTCATTGAATGAAGAAGCGAACTGAAAAGGGCATCAATACTCTCATGTTCAAGTGAATATGCACAAGCCACATTTTTTACATGTTTGTCCATGGCATGAAAAATAACCTGCCAAAAGAGTCTCTATTTATGCTGATACAAATTGATGAAAAAATATGTACAAGCACAAACAAAAGCAAACAAATCAGACAACGTTCATAGTTTCACCAGGCATGCTCAAAGTAACGACATGAAATCAAGTATTCAAAATTATGGAAATTTTGCAAGTAGAAGCGCAGTACAATGTTCCGAAAGAAATTGATGCGTGTATGTTGAAAACAAGATGTATAAGTTATGCAGCCACAAGTTCTCGGGCAGCTGTCGTTAGTCTATTGATGGTACACACATGGAAGAAAGAACACAACCAGATGGAAGGAAAAAAGAAACCAGCATTTTCGAACAGGGCAAGCAGCAGTGCACCGGAAAGCGAGTTGAATTCACATGTTTCATTAGGGTTATATTAGTAGTAGAAGTATATGTTCTATTGCAAGTGGTAGAGATTCTCTGAGGAAGGAAAAACAGTAACTGCCTGCTCTGGGAGGGGAACGAGACGAGACCTTTAAGCTTCCTCAAATTATGGCAGTGAGCAACAGGAATTGGTCAATCAAGAACGAAATCAAATGGTGAACAAAAAACAGCAAATTTATTAAAAGCGAAGTCTTTTTTTACCTCATCCTCCGCAGTGCAGTGATACTTATAGACATGCTTCAGGAACTCAAACCGTCGGGAAAGCTCGAGCACCAGGTTCACCGCACTATCTCCACTCTCCGCCGCCGCGACCAGAGCCATACGCCGGAGCTCACTGAGCTCAGCGCGCATGGCCTGGTGGAAATAAACCAGCAGGAGAATCGGAGCATCGGCAAGCCGCACACCAGCCGCCGCTAGAGGCGGTGGCAACGGCGGAGTCGATCGGTCTTCCATATCCGGCTGGTCTGCCGGAGACTGGACGACGGCCTGCTTGCAGAGAAGGCAAGAGCAAGCGAGGAAGAGAGAAGAGGGCGGGGAAGGCGTGGCATTTGCGGGAGGAGTAGATTTAAGACTGCGGCTCTTGTTCAGAACAAGGACAGGTAGCTCCGATTTTAAAAATTAGGATTTCGCTCTGTAACTGAGTTTTCTATGTCGAGTGCCATGGCGGAGTGATGGCGACGCTGCACCAAACGAGGGACGCCGTAACGGTTTGGCACCATCGGCTAGTCGTTTCGCGGCTCTGGGGTAAGCTACGCACGGTATTACTTTTTGCTTATATACAATTACACCCTGACCTCTAGTCAAACTCACACTTTCTCCTCTAAAATTTCAAACCTTACACTTATCCCTTTGTTTTTTTCTTTCAAAACAACAAGATAAAAAGAATATCTTGTATCTATGGAGAAGGAAAAAAATGATTATCTAAATATATTCATTAATTTAAAAATATTGTTAGACAATCTAAATTAACTAAGAAATAACGACTAAATATAAGTGCTCATCCAATTCACCAACCTGTAGAACAGTATGGATCGAACCAAACTGATTTGGTGTATATGTAGGTTTGGTTCTAAAATTGAAAAAATGATATGCATGTAGTTTTGTTTGGGTTTGAATTTTAAAACTTGTTTAACTTGGAAATGAATTGATGCTTGAATTGCATGTGTTGGTTTTTATATGTATTTGAAGGTTCTAATATTAGTAGACGAATTAATGATAACTTACATTCTTCAATGAAGATATATTTTTGGTCCCTAATGCTTACGCTATGAGGACTTAAATGGATAACTTATCATGCTTGGTTGAAGCTAAAAAATGTCTTTTGTCACAAATATGCATTTTTGTTGCACTAGAGGTCTTCATTATTATCTATTTGTGCAACTTTCCACTGAGTAGGTTGTAAGTGGTAGAGTAAAGTGCACTAGTCTATATGAAAATGCATCAACTTGGTTATGTACTTTGCATAAGCTTGATTATGCATCAAATTAAAGGTCATCTTGACTTACATCCTTGAATTAGTCTATCAATTAAATCAAGTATTATTAACCTAAATTAATTTACAAAATAGATAAGATATACTAGGCATACTGAGCTGACTTAACGCACATTCTATGTAGTTCGGGTTTTAATCAGGTTTGGCATGCGGTGAGGTTTGGGTTTTAGATTATGCAACTTGGTCACTTATGTGGAGTTTCGAATTTAGGGTGGACTTGGTCAAATCCATCCCGTGAACAACGATAATTGTCTTGTATCTATAAAAAGAAAATAAAAAAATCAGGGGAAAACTTGAACTTTCTCCTATAGTTGCACAAGTGTAACGTAACTGTAACTCTATGCTTGCTTTACACACACACACACACACACACACAATAATGAAGAGAACAGAAAAACAAGAAAACAAACTCATGTCACACAAAAATGACACCCTACATATTAGCTAATAGATAACATCCCAACCTAACAGGAGGGACATTCAACCTATGCATGCCCACAGGCTTCAAAGGACTATTAGAAGACAAGAAATCAACACAATTATTCCTTTGCTAAAGGATGTATGCCATGCTTCAAGAACCCAACTGTTGACACCCAATTTCGTCCGACCATAAAAAAAATTTTTAAAAGAAATTAAATAAAAGAAATTAAATAAAAAATTATTATTTTTATTATTATTATTATTACTAAAAATTTTAATTAGCTTAAAATACATTTTTGTTTTGTGAATATTTGATTTAAAATGATATATGTGTGTATTTGAAAGAAAAAAAAGAAAACTCCAAAAAATGGCAAAATTTAAAAGTTTGAGGTAAAAATGACAAAATTAAGAAGTTTCGGGAAAAATTGACAAATTCTGAAAGTTCCAGGAGCATTTGGTAGTTTGTCACATGAATTTTTGGGTCGACCGACGTTTTTGGCCCAAATTGACAGAAAACGACAAAATTGTCAAAATCAGAAGCTTCAGGAACTTATCCAGAGGCTGAGAGACGTAAAGGACTGAAATTGTCATTTTACCAATTTAAAAGATAAGTTTGAAATTTTTTATTAATTTATCCATCAACAGTTCGGCCAAACTTCCTCTATAAATAGGCCTCCAAATTTAGTGCTGAATACACAAAAAAATAGACAGAAAGCTTAGAGCTCCGTTTTAGAAAAAATAAAAATTACAGACTTAGTCCCTGGCCCTCTTTCCTTTTCCCAGAAAGTCCCAAAAGTTTCTATTCTGACGTATAGACTATCTTCTTCCTCCGTTTTTTTTCTGTTTCTTCCTTCTCCTTCACTGCCCGTCGCTCCACGCCGTCCCGCCGCCGCTCATCGCTCCCCCACGCTGCCGTCGCGCCGTCCCTACCTGCCCCTGGCCGCGCTGCCGCCCCGCCGCCAGCTGCCTCTCCTTCCCCCCCTGCGCGCGCGTCTGTTTCTCACGTTCCCAGCAAAATTCAAAATTAAAACTAAAGGGTACAACCCTTGTTTTGTCCTCTATTTTTTTTATTTCTTTCACTTTGGTCACTAACCTTTTATTTTGTTCTTGCAGAATTAATTCCTAACTATTTTAATTTTTACTTGTTTTACTTATTTGTTATTATTACTAACCCTTTTTTTTTGTTATTAACTTACTAACAACTAACTTTTAATATTATTATTGTTACTAACCTTTTAATTTTTGCATTATTACTAACTTTTATAATTGTTGTTAACAATTAATTAACTTTTTATTATTTTTGTTAATTAATTAATTAACTTGGCTAACTTTTATTGTTGTTAATTAATTAATTTAATTAACTTGGCTAACTTTTATTGTTGTTAATTAATTAATTTAATTAACTTGACTAACTTTTTATTATTGTTGTTAATTAATTAATTTAATTAACTTGACTAACTTTTTATTATTGTTGTTAATTAATTAATTTAATTAGCTTGACTAACTTTTTATTATTGTTGTTAATCAATTAATTTAATTAACTTGACTAACTTTTTATTATTATTGTTAATCAATTAATTTAATTAAACTTGGCTAATTTTTATTATTGTTGTTAATTAATTTAATTAACTTTGCTAACCTTTATTATTATTTATTTTTAAAGTGGATGGCCAAAAAGCCCCACTTTATTATTATTAATTTTCCTTTATATAATTTTTTTTAATTTAATTCACCTTTACCCTTACTTAAATAAATAAATGAAAATTAAAAGAAGATTATTTTTTAAGCCTAATAAAAATAATTTTTTAAAAAGCCAATTATTTTTATTTTTCTTTTATAAATTGAATAATTATTTAAATAATAAATAACTTTCACTAAAAAAAAACTAAAAGAAAGATAAGAAAAAGATAAGAAAGATAAGAAAAAGATAAAAAAAGAAAAGAAAGAAAGAAAAGAAAGAAAAGAAAAAGAAAAGATAAAAAAAGAAAAGAAAGAAAGAAAAGAAAGAAAAGAAAAAGAAAAGAAAAGAAAAGAAAGAAAAGAAAGGAAAAATAAAACTAAAAGAAAGATAAAATCAAAAAGAAAGAAAAGAAAAAAAGAAAAGAAAGAAAAGAAAAGAAAGTGTAAAGAATAAAAAATAAATTTTTTAGATTATTAATAAATCTAAAAACAAAAGACTTAAAATTAGTAATAATAAATTCCATAAAAATAATAATTATATAACTAACAATTAATTAAAGTAATTTCCATATCCGGATGATCCAGCAGGATTTACGGTTTGGAAAATATCAAACTTTCAAAATAAATAAATTAAATAAAAAGATAAAAATCCATATTTTTACGATATGGATTAAAATTTTCACCAAATTCCGTGTCCAAATGACTCGGCAGAGTCCATGGTTCGGAATAAAAATCTTCCGTGTCCAAATGACTCGGCAGAGTCCATGGTTCGGAAGTATAAAATTCTATACAAATTAATTACCAAAAATCCACATCCGATTAATTCAGTTAAAAATTCTAGATTGAAAATTAACTGAAATTTATTTAAAAGCAAAGCGAAACAAAATTAAAATCAACTAAGGTGCCAATTTTTGGGCGTTTTAACAAAGTTGTTTTAACGTAACCGTACTCCCGAACCCCCGAACTCTCGTAGACCAATATTTAAGGTGACCAATCGACCTAGGTAAACTGATTGGTGGCGACTCCCGAAAACCCGACGTTGCCACACCAACATTAGTAATAAGCATTGACAGTCAGCCAAATTATTAGCAATAATATGACCAGCCATCTCCCTTATAATAATTGGACCAAAGTTAAATTGTTTACCTCTAGATCCAAATCTCGTATACCAAGATCATGAGATAGTTGCACACCTTCCCTTAAACTAAAAAGCTCATAATTTAAAACATCACTACAGCTAATGTTAGCAACAAAAGCCAACAACCAAATTTCCATTATGATCACATAATAAGCCCCCAGTAGTTTTCATCCCATTCTTTATGATCGAATTGTTAGTATTAACTTTCAAATTGCCTCTACAGGTAGCAGCCTCTTAATTAACCACTACTATTTATCAATTTTCAACACCAAAAGAGCACAAGTAATAGTAATTTTCATTACATCTTTCTTGATTTTTGCTAGTATTACACAAGGCAAAAAACAAACAATGCTCAAATCATACCTAATTCTTACACTTTCAAACGTGTCATAAGGCTGACATAAAAAAAGGATGGCCAAGGAATCCGACCCTCCCAAAGATTATTGCTTTGACCATTTACAACCAACCAATTATCCTAAGCTTGTAGCAAGATTTCAGTTGCAGATCATCATGGCCCAAAAATCTTCAGCTGTTTAACATCTATAAACACATGGTTCAAATTAATGTGAACCTTATTAGTATAAGAAGTAAAAAACGGGCCCAACATGTTAACAAGTTTTACAAACAATATTACAAAAGACTGGAATTCGACTCTTACCCCTAACCAACCTATGGTTAGAAATGAGAAATATAGAAGGATCAAAGAAAGCCAAGCTTTCTTATGCACCATGGTAAGTTCACAAAGAACAAAAAAGAATAACCTCTCAAGCAATATTTTGTTTATTCGATAATCTGTCTTTTACAAGCAAAATGAGGCATATTTATAGTTAGAAAACTAGGGTTATTCAACCTTACAAGAAGGAGAAACCTCTAAACCTAATTGAAATAAGCAATCCTTGTCAAACTAGGTTTTGAAACATGGTTTGGACACAAACATGTGGGAAATTTAGCTAACTTAATTTCCTTGTGCTCCAAACAAGTTTCTAGACTTAATAATAAACTAAATAATAAAATTAAACTAGAAAATAAGGTTTTAGAAATGAACTAGCCCCAAAACCTCCCAAAGTGAGCACTCTAGATGTCACTTAGGGCTCGGGCTTGTGCCTCCTAGGTCTGGGCACTTTCTAAGGGTTTTTTTAGCTTGATCTTTTTCAATATGATATATTTAATAGTTCTTAAGCTTCTGGACATATGAAATTGTCATATGAAGAAATGGCATAGTGGAGCTCCTTTGGTGTATATAAGGGCTCCAAGGGTGCTTATGTGTTTTCATGCCTTAAAATGGTGCACCAAGCTATGCCTTCACTCTGTGATTGTCAATGAGGTGTTCCAAGTGCTTCATGAGATGTTACAACTTCATTTTCCTTGAAGAATTGCATGATAAATGCATGAAGTGCCTTAGTTAGCTCCTTAGGTCTCTTATTTGTCATAGGTCCACTTGTGATCTTTAAGGGATCTTTGGTAGTGCCTCCTTGATTCACATCACAAATCTTCTTCCCCAAAGTTGCACATTGTACACATAGTATCCACCAAAACTCCTTACTTTTTCAAGTTCCTGGCAATCGAAAAACTATTGCGAACCAATAGCCAAAAGAAACCTTTAATCTTCTCAAAGGATTTTAAGCCCAAAATCAAACCACACATCCAACTCTCATTATAAACCATATCTTACTAAAAAAAAAATTATAAGCAAACTATATAGAAAAATAGCCATTAGCCTCCCCTCTCCATATCATAACATCATTCAAATTTTTAGAAAGAAAAATAAGGATTGAATTAGTCTACAGACGTATCACTTTGGAATGAATGAATCGGCCTAGACCAAATTTTATCTCTAAGAATCATCAAAGAAATCCACTGCTCGAAGATGTCATAACACCCATATAATAGGTTTAATAGCAACTTCCTTCAAAGGGTGATGTTGGCTAGATAAGGTAATCATGATTTAGGGAGGATAACATGACGGAAATTTTTTAGGATAATAAGAGGTAAATTTGAAAAAATTACCCCTATAACCAATTAGACACATGTGCATAACAGTCATAATAATTTAAGGTTAATTCATTTTAATTTAATCCAAAATGACTTATTTTTATTTTTATATATATATTTTTTACCTAAAACTAGTTTTATTTAAAATGAAATATTATGTAGGTGAAATAATCCATTGAAAATTTAATTTTTATAATCATACTAAATTTTTAAAAACTTTTTTAGCTTTAGGCATTAAAAAAAATTCATAAAAATTTACTTTCAAATGGATTATTATATCTACATAATATTAGTTTTCAAATGAAATTGGTTTAAGGTAAAAAAAATATGTAAAAATAAAAATAAGTCATTTTAGATTAAGTTGATTTAAGTTAAGGAGAAATTACCAAAACCCCTCTATGGTTTAGCCAAACCTATACTTGTGTCCTCCATGTTTCAAATACCTACACTTACCTCATTGAAAAGTTAACACTGTGATTTATCGTTAGAAAAGAAAAGAGAAAATGTCTAACTTTATCCTCCTAGCCTTATTTCTTAGAATTCCCCCCATAAATTTTTGCATCAACACAAGTCACTCTTATGAACAAATTAATTAAATTTGAAAGTTGGGGAAAAAAAAACAAATCAAATCATCACTCATCAAGACTCTTCAATCTATCTTCTTAATCCATTTTGTCAAATTCTTCATTCATGGATGCTTTGACCCCTCCTCCATGAACTTGCCAATGTTGATCGACATAATCAAGTCAACCGCCGTTTCCAGGAGGCAAAAATAGCAAGTTGGAGCCAAAGGAGCTGATGCTGCAATTTGGAACCCCTCCTCAACGAACTCACTGGCTTCTATGAACTCCTCTGCGTATATCTTCTCCACTCTCCAATCGACAAGAACATGTGCGTCGTGTTGCCTACACATTCTCTACCTTCTGATCGACATTGGCTCGTTGATCATTATCAGATCTCACTCCTTATCAGATACCCCCAATTTTTCTTTAATGTTCTCATTGAAATTGAATTATCTGTGTCGACTATAACTTCACCTATGCTAAGAGTGGTAGAATCGACAATACCTTCCCTTAGTTATTTTGATTTGAAAGCCCGCATAAGGAAAGCACACCTCTAGCGACAGAATATGATGAATCACTCTTCCGACTTGGATCATCATTGATGAAAACCATGTCTCTGATGGCGGAATCAGATGAATCGTTAACGGAAACCAGAATCATTATACTAAAATTATTGCTTGACTGGTTGGGAAACCAAATTGAAGGAAGCCACAGTGCAAATCGGGCGGATAATCATGTTCTTTTGTGCATTGTTCCAGGCAAAGCCTATATCAAAAGTTCGGGCCCTTGACGGGAGCGCGGTAGCCTAAATCGTCGACAACCTAAGTGCCATGGAGGGCGAGAATGAGAGGTACAAGGAGCCCATGGATCTGTTCGATGAAGAGAAACTACAGAAGATAGCTGGCATTATCATTTTCGGCCACTCATGGAGCATTCATGGACATGAGTGGTCAGAGCCAGATGATGATGGATGATGGTTTTGTGGTTGGCAATGTGAGCAAGCTAGCTAGCCCTTTTAGGTTTGAGTTACTAGTGTTTTGAATCTCTTAATTTATTTATTTTTTTGGTTTTGTTTTTATTAAGTTGGGGGGTACATTTTATGTGAATGAATGCTCGAAGGGCAAAATCTGGGGTTTTTCATTTGCTTTGGTAACGGTGACTAATGAAGTTAAGTTTTGAGGAGGTAAATGTAGGCATTTGAAACAAGATGAGCATAACTATAGGTTTACCTATACCTTATAAAGGTTTAGTTAATTTTTCCTTAATTTAAAATAAATTGGCTCTTATTATTCTTAGATCACACATAGTAAGCAGTCCCTTAAGTTGACAATCTCAATGCCAATACACCATACATCATTTTTTCCTCCCTTCTCACTAACGCTAACCCATAAGTCTTACTAACATTTTTTATGACTTGTGAGGGCACAACCCTACATATATATATTTTTTATTCAGAATCATATGTACAAGTCACATGAAAGGATGTATTATTATAGTATGGGGAGATAAAATGCATGCTTTTCAAGACTCAGAAGGTTATTGAAAAAACACAATAGGTATTTTATTGGGGAATTAATGAAGACACAGTTCAAAACATCCACTTCCACTTGGTGTCCTCAAAGCCTTAGTCACTTGGGTTAAGCTGTAGGAACTAGCCTATATATTTGTGTGCTTAACTTCATAACAGAGTCAAAAACCAGAAAGTACCATTACTTTCCTTTCTAAGCCAAACATAATTACTTACTTTTTATTTTTATTTATTTTTCTTTTTTCTTTCTTGGGTTAATTTGAAGCAAACATAGACAAATATAAGAGTCCAATTTTTAATAACAAATAATAAATCAAATAAAACCGAATTTATTAGAATTGGGATTCTACTTAGGATTTTTTTTTCATGAATAGCTAATCATGCAATCTATCAAATCAAATAGTAAAATTTTACCAAAACATTCTGAAAAATATGTAAAAAAAAATATAACCATGTCATAGATATTAAAACTAAAAAATAATTTTTTTTTCCAAAATAGTAACAATCATTAACCTACACAAAAGTTTGAACGTTGTGACCACAATCATAAGTTACAACCATTGATATCTAAAAAAAAATTTTAAATCTAATATTTAACTAATAATGAAAATATTAAAAAAAATATAATTAAAAAGTGAAATGAGCCTCAAATTTATGAAGCTAATAATATTTTAGATACAACTATTGTTAAGTATTTTTTTTTATGAATAGTCACTTATTACCATAATTAAACACATAAAAGATTGTTATTATTTTTTATAAATACATGACATATGACACAAAAATATATACATAAGATCAATTGTATAAAAGTATTAGTTATTTTATTATGCATCTATGTCTAATTACACATACAAACCCAACTCTTAATCTTCTATATATAAGACATAAATCATCAGAAAAATTAACAAAAATATCCATAGTTAAAATATTCTTTTCTACAAAAATCCTAGTTTGCTATTGTTGTCTCCTCCAGTGCAAACGCCGCTGTCATCATTGAACTACCATACGTCAGGATGTTGCTGTCATCATACTTCCTCCGAGATGTCGTGTACTGTGAAAATACTCGTCGTTGCATAAGTGTCTAAAGTAATAAGTAAATGTGTCTAAAAAATATGTAAAAATGTCTAATACAATATTTGAAAGTGCCTGAAGTAATTTACAAATAATTTATTAGTATAAAAAAATAAGAAAAATTTTCAAAACAATGAAAAGTGTCTGAAATGGATACTGAAAAATGTCTAAAAAAATATTTAGAAGTGTATGAACTAATACGTAAATAATTTACTCTATCAAAAAATAACTATTTGTAATAATAAAAGTGTCTAAATGAATGTTTAAAAGTGTCTAAAGAGAAGTTACAAAATATCTAAAGCAATATGCAAACAAATTATTTTCTTAATAAAAAAATGTATGCGAAATAATAAAAAAAGTGTCTAAATAAAAAATTAAAAGTGTCTAAATCAATATTTAAAGTGTCTAAATAACCATTTAAAATGTTGTATAAAAGTGTATAAAGAAAAATTACAAAATGTCTCAAGTAATATGTAAACAATTTATTTCCCTAATAAATAAATGTATTCAAAATTTAAAAAAATGTCTAAATAAAAAATCTAAAATGTCTTCTAGTCTTCTCGTCTCACTTTACCTTGGATTTCTGGCAATTGTCGGCTCAAATTGGCTCATATTTAGGTGCTCCGAATACTCTTTTTCTCTCCTTTGGTAGTGTTCTCTTCGCTGCCCGCCCGATCTCAGAATTTGTTGATTGTCCTCTCATCTTTGCTCTCTTTTTCTCTCATTTGATCTCTCGCTTGTCACTTGTCCTCTCATCTGATCTCACGATCTCGCTAGCTACTTCGATCTACCGATTGTCTGCCGATCGTTTGCTCGAATCACATCATCCGAGTGTCATCCGCCGAACCTCGGCTAGAATCACGCATCGCACCATCGCAATCTATCAAGGTTTTCCTCACCGCCAGTCTGATCTCGTGATCTTGCTTGCCACTTTGATCTGTTGGTCGTCTGTCGATCGTTTGCTTGAATCACATTGTCCGAATGTCGTTCGCCGAACCTCGGCTAAAATCACACATCGCACCGTCACTTCACATAGCAACGTCGTTACCGCATTACATCGTCGCTGCCATATCGTGCCACCACCGCAGCCGCATCGAGCCGTCTCTCCTACTCTTATATCTCATATGAAGCTGTAATAACCCTAGAAATTAAGGGGGGAAAAAGAGAAAAATACCAAATTACTCTAAATGTAAAAATTACAATTTTATCCTCATGGGTATTTTTGTAATTTGACTTATCAATTTAGAAAATCAATATTACATTAAGAATCTTGATCCTTAGATAATTCTTTTAGTGGTTATTAAGTCAAATTTCCAATTGGAAGCTCAAAGTCATTTTTTTTAGGTTATGGGCATTTTTGTCATTTTCAACTGAGCAAACTAATTCTAAATTTGTTTCACTTAATCTAAATTAATTTGCTCAGAGTTCCAAAAATTTAGCTTACGTGCATATCCTGTTTAAATCGGGTTCGTGCTTTTGTTGTATAGAATAATTTTCAAATTAACACTAATTTATATTCTAAAAAGTTTCAACCGTATGCCTCCTTGAAATTTTGTTTGTAAAAAAAATTTTAATTAATTTAATTTACCTATATCTATATTTTTGTTATTTTAAACACCTTCATTATTATCCTAATATAACTAAAACTCTTTTTTTTTTTAATTCGTTATTCTTTTGCCAAATGTTTCCTAGGTCAAGGATCCAAGTGGTTGTAAATTAAAACCTAAAAGCTTGCTGCCGTTTTCTCCTTTTCTTCTCCCCACCAAACTGCCAACTAAGCCACACCAAGAAATTGGACATTTATGTTTTGTCTTGACGAGGAAGCCATCCACCATCCTTCGGGTTCTCTTCTCGTGGGTTACTATCTTTGCTTATTCCTCCATTAGACCATGTAAGTCCACCCCTTTATGCTTTGTTTCTTGGTTTTCCAAAGTATTGGGATATTAAATTAATTATATATTTTTACCTAGATTCATCAAATCTAAAAGAAACCCTATCAAGACATAAAAACGATCATATGCACACCGGTGATTTCAAATTCATTTTTGTGTTAGTCTAAATCCCTTTGTATCACTTTTTTAATTTTTTTTCCAGCACCTAAATACTTTATTATGTTTCATATTTCATTGCTAGGTTTTTCTTGTTCAAAATTCTAAGTTGTGCACTCGTTTATGATACGATCTAACATTTACTTGCACCCGAGACCCAGTAAGCCACTGTAACCTTTTTGGAATTATTTTGGTTGAATATTTCAAAACTCACAACCCTATTAAGTCCATTATCTTTGCTGTCCATGTTGTTACGAAGGGCTAGAAATTTCTTACTTAAAGGTTTAGTGTTTCTTTGGACTTCTTGAGTGTTAGGGATCCTGAAAATACATCGATAATCAAAATCAAATTTTGCTATTTCAAATTCAGTTTTTATAGCCACTAAATGAGCTTATAACTTAGTGTGTTGGCCGCTGAAATTTTAGGGTCAATATCAAGAAGGCTCCCGACATGATCTCAAATAGGTACGAGGCCACCGGAGACACTCCCAAGACTCTTTTTACTTACTAGGTAAAAATTCATCCTAGATGTCAAGAATGTGAACCTTCTTGGTACCATTTAGGAAATTTCTAAATTTAGCATATTTTCTAATTTTTATCTTGCTAATATTTTGTAGGACCATTTTAGAAAATCTACCCAATTTCTCCATGTTATTCCATACTAGGTAAGGGCGAAGAGCGGGTTAGTTCTTGTGGGCCTTATTAGGCCCAAAATAAGCATCAACCCAAATAATAAATTCTAAATAAATAATTAGGCTAAACAAAATCTTTAAATGCGTGGCAACATGGGTTGGGTAATTAATTAGTTTTCCTAGAATTTTATTTTATTTTAGTTCTCTTCCATTGATATGTAATTTTGGTTAGTTGGTTGCATGGTTGTAATGATGTAATGTATGATGTATGTTTGGTGTTAGTATCATACTAAGACCACTTGTAACAATAATTAAATTATAAGTATGTTAGGACCGCTTGAATAAATCTGTTAGTACCATGTTTAGGGCCGTTGAGACAAACACCATTAGTACCATGTTTAGGGTCGACAAGCTTGCTAGCAACATGATGAGATTGAAAGCAACCGTTAGTGGCATGTTAAGGTCGTAATAAATTATTATAAGCCGATAGATAAAGGATCAGAAGCGTAAATGCTAAATGACAAACTTATAAAGAATTCATGAGAAATAAGATGAACATTTATCATAAATACACTTAAAAAGATATCATTGATTGTCATGACATCATGTAACACGAAGTTAAGATAACAAGATAAAAGAAATAGGATGCATTAGAATCATGACACTCTACTAAAAAAAGCTAAAATGAAATGAGCTACGGTCATGCATCAATTGGCTGCTATATATGATTGATGTTATTATATACAAGACTGCATTAAATAAAGGATTTGAGGAGTAAGATAAAACATGAGACATGCATGATTGGCAACGGACCACATCTGCATGACCTGATGAGCCGTAAATTTAGAAGAGAAATTTAGAACGGACGATTTGAACCTGAGAGGCATGTTAGGGTGGCAGACCATCCTTAGTCATGACCTGATATTGATATGGAGTATGGAGATATGATTTGTGCGTTGCCGAACCATAGCTGACGGGGGACCATGTTTATGGCTGACATCACGAGAGGCTCTATCTCGGCGTAGGTATCTCGAGACACTTTGGCTTGGTGGCATCCCTAGTGGCACTGTCAAAGAGTTATCCTGATAGTGGGTGATGTACACACTCATCATCCTAAGTTCGTCCGACAGCATTTAAGTATTGGATTAAACGATTGATCAATAAGATATGATTTAATTGGTAAAAGTAATTATGCATATACATGGTAGTTCAAGCATGCTAGTAGGACTTTGATATTGTTGTTATGATGTTGTATGCAATTATTCTTTAATTAAATTGTTATAACATAAAGTTTATTATTTATTGTTGTTTGTTGTGGGAATATTAGAACCCACGTGATGGGCCTGATACTTTCCCCTTACTGAGCGAGTTGTGCTCACCCCTCATTCTAACATATTTTTTTAGATTAGTACTATGAAGAGACAGAGTATACTGAACCCTATGATGTGGTTCAAGATGTGGAGCAGACTGAGTGAAAGTACGCTGTAACCTCTCAAAAGTAAAGCTGGCTGGGACTAAGTTTCAACTTGTGTTAATTCATTTCTAAAGAAACATATGATTTATTTAAATTGGCACACTATTCACATGTTAGTTTTCTTGGGATTGTCACGCAATTACTTTGATTTGATTTAATAATCTTATTATTTGAAAAATAGATTCAAAGAAAATGTTTTACTTCATACTTCTTAAATCATTTTTAATTAATAACTATGGGCAATTCCGATATTTGCCTAAATTAAAATTTATAAAATTAGGGGCATTATAGGAGCATTGTTTTTTTATTAGATAAAATAGAATTCTTAGAAATTTTTTAAAATAATAAGGGCTAAAATTGTAAAATTAACACTATGTCTAAAACATTGTGCATTATATCTATGGTATAAAAGTATACAGTACCATAAAAATATCAATAGTTAGTAGGATAAGTGTTTAATGTAATAATTTAAATTTATCACATCTAACAAACTTGCAATAATTAACTGTTAAATGTCTAATTTATTTCAAAATTATAAGTCCAATTAACTATAAAAACACAATTTTTTCACCAAGTTTTATCAAATCGTAAAATCTTTAAGATTCCAAAAGTCTAAAATTCAAATTAAAAATTTACAAGATTCTAGAAAAACTTTACTCAAAATCTGCTCATTTTCCCTCTTATGAATCATAAAAGATGAAACATAAGATCTGAATGAGGGGTTTGATAATCTTAAATCAAACGGCGATCGGCACAATACGAGGAAGGAAAAGGCCAGAAAGGAAAGGAATTGGGAACTACAAGCGGCTGACCGCCGGCTTCGCGAGCCGAGCCTCTGAAAAATGGGAAACGCAAAACGTCGTTAGTAATTTTAACGGGGGGAGCGAGAAACGGCCATTTTCTTGCCTTCTATACGTCGCTGTTGCTGGGTTTCATGAGGTTTCATGAAGAAAGCAATTGTGTCGCTACCCGCGGTTGTGGATGGCTCTCCCCCGCCCCGTGCCTTCCTCACCTTTCCACGCTCCCTTCCGCTCGCCTTTCTTAAAAACCCAAATTAACAGCTTTTTGCCTAATGGGTCCAATCCATTGTGGGGTCGTATAACTTTTGCCTCCAACTTACTGGGAACGACAATTGAAACCAGCAGCTTTGTAAATTTCCCGGTAAAAGCCATATCCGGTATCCCCCAACCGAATAAGAAGGAACCCTATCAAATTCAGAGCACCAAAATCCATCGATGGCTCATTCCAGATTGGAGCGGAGGACCCTGGGCAACACAGGTTTGGAAGTGAGCTGCGTCGGCTTCGGTGCCTCCCCTCTTGGCAAGGTCTTCGGTCCTGTTTCCGAGGACGAAGCCGTCGCCACCGTCCGTGAGGCCTTCCGTCTGGGTATCAACTTCTTCGACACCTCCCCGTAAGCTTCTCATCTTTTCTCATTGCCGTTGCCGACAGAGGGCTTCGACTCAATCGATCACTCTTTTATCGTAACTTACTTTGCTAAGCCCGTTTTCATCAGCTGTAGATTCCGCTTCCTCCTGACTCTGAATAGCGTGTTTGTCTTTGCTCAGTAATTGAGGCTAGAAATTAGATTTTCAATTTAGTTCAGCATCCAGAAAAATTATCTGTAAATCTTTCTAGTTGTTCATTTGTCTGGGGCGTGGAAATGTGTCAGAACCTAAAAGGTTATTTGGTTTTTCTGGTCCAAAACTCTTGTTAGAAACTCCAAAACACAAAAATTTGAGTCTTCTTGTTCTCCCTTGAAGTTGAGTAGTCCACATTGGGAAGTTCATTTATTTTCTAACTGTGCTTGTATCGTAAGGTTTTATGGAGCAACATTATCGGAGAAGGTGCTTGGTAAGACGCTTAAAGCACTAGATGTTCCGAGAAGTGAGTATATTGTGTCAACCAAGTGTGGACGCTACAAGGAGGGTTTTGATTTCAGCGCTGATAGAGTGACTAGGAGCATTGATGAGAGCCTGGCAAGGCTGCAGCTGGATTACGTGGATATACTGCACTGCCATGATATTGAGTTTGGGTCTCTCGATCAGGTCCGTGATTGAACACCCTTATAAACGCTTTCAAATCCATTTAGACAGGAACCATCTACAGTTTTCTGTGTTTGTAATTGTCTATAGTGAAATACTTGAATGTTTCATTGTGTTACTTCCTGTAACAGATCGTGAATGAGACAATTCCAGCCCTCCATAAACTGAAGGAAGCAGGAAAAACTCGTTTTATTGGCATCACTGGACTGCCGTTAGAAATTTTTACGTATGTGCTTGATCGGGTTCCACCTGGTGCAGTTGATGTCATTTTGTCATATTGTCACTACGGTATTAATGATACCACATTGGCGGATTTACTCCCCTACTTGAAGAGCAAAGGGGTCAGTGTTATCCATGCAGCTCCCCTTTCAATGGGACTCTTGACAGAGAATGGTCCGCCAGATTGGCACCCAGCCTCACCTGAGCTTAAGGTGTCATTTTAGGCCTCTGTTAATCTTTGTGGTCCCTTTTCATTACATTATCCAAATTGGTTGGGTCTAATCTAGGTCTATCTAGCCAGATTTGTTTTTTGGTATGTATGGGCAAAGCTGAGTGGAAGAGGATTTGAAATTGATTCTTGTGGACAACAAACATAAGTAGAGAACCCTAACCAGTAAGCTACACCCTGGTTGTTTATTGTTTTGCTATCTCACCTTGTAGAGCTTTTTAATCAAGTGGATGGGCTTATGTGTCATATTTCTAATAGAAGATAATTACCTAGTTGATAATCTCAAAATTTGAGATTACTGATCAGATAATTATCTTCTATTACTTTTACGTATGAACATGACAAGTTTTGCTGAAAAAGTTTGTCTTCCTACAGTTCTTTATCCAAAGTACGAACTTTCCAGATAAAAAATATGCATGTCAAGAATCTCACTTTGTTTCCCTAATCTGTCTTTTAATATATTTGGTAGGTCATGAACCAAAACAGAATTCCTGCTTCTAGTCAGCTGAACTTGAATATTTGCTTTTTAGGCATTGATTTTTTTTAACATTTTTTGGTAAGCCTGTCCTCTACCTCCCCAGTTCTGAAGGTACATCGAGATGCATTTCATTTGCTAGTTCCCTAACTCTGGCATGTTAGTTATGATCACCTAAGGGTTGGGTCTTGGCATGTTGGTGATTGTTTTCCCATAGTATTTATCATGTTACTACTATAAAATGATTAATCCTAAAAGTAAAATTTTCTGTTTCTTCAATTTAACTCATTGCTGTCCTAAACTTTGTTCTTTTCAGTCTGCTTGCCTAGCCGCTGCTGCCCATTGCAAAGAGAAGGGGAAGAGCATTTCAAAATTAGCTATGCAATACAGCTTATCAAACAAGGATATTTCAACAGTTCTTGTTGGCATGAGCTCTGTTACGCAGGTTCAGTGTTGTTGGCTCAAATATATGAGTTTTCCATTTCTTTTTCCTTTTGTTTCTCAATTTCTTTCTTTCTTTCTTCTTCTTCCTAATGCAGATTTATCTGCTCTAAATTCTAATACGTTGTTTTGTTGCATCTTCTAATTAGGTGGTGGAGAATGTTGCTGCTGCTACAGAACTGGAACTTCATGGACAGGATCAGGAAACTCTGTCAGAGGTGGAAGCAATCCTGAAGCCTGTGAAAGATCAAACATGGCCAAGTGGAATTCAACGCAGTTAGCGATGCATCATTTAGCTTCTGAGTGCTCCAGATGTCCTCCCTTCCTGTTTATTGCTGGTTTAGACTCTTAAGAGTTCACAAACGTATGTTGTCTAAATGAATAGTTCATACTTTTTTGTGTGCTCTTGAATAACTTGTATCCCTTTTATTTTATGCCCCTAAGTGTAGCAGATGCATCTGCTTAAACAAGCTGAACTGAAATTCGTTTCCAGTCAAGCATAGAATATCATTTACTGGTACACAGACTGCCCAAACTTGTCTCTATAGTTTCAGGTGATCATTAGTTCATAGAGAGGTGAATGAAATATTTGTAGCAGTTGTTATAAGTATCTTTCCGAATTCATCAACATTCTGTTAGAATATAAACAAGTGGTACAAAAAAGACAAAAAGAAAAGCTACAATGATTTTCATGGTTAAGAAGGTACCTTCTTACTTAAGAAAATTATTTGCCAGTATAGCGAGCGAAAGTAGAACGTGCAAAATTCCCACTTAATTTAGTTTTGGGTTAATTAAAAACATTGGAAATATAAAACCTGATTCTGTACGTCAGTTTCAGAAAATACAGCAAGGGATTGCGGAGGCAAGACTTTTGGCGCAGGGATTGCCGGCCTAACCCATGGCAGGTAACTTATTCTACTTCTACTTACATGCTTAATTTACAACGGCCGGTGGGTAATTAAATTTTTTTAACTTCAGCGAGGTGAATTTTGATCAACTCTTTGGAAGTTGCAAGTACGAATAGCAAAGTTTGACATTTTCTTTAATGGAGAACATGTGATTGACTCTTTTTGTTTATTGTGCCGAATCTTTTTTTTTTTTAATATCTACTTTAATTTCTTCTGGGCATGTTGGCATCCGCTTCGTTGGATGCACTTCTTATTTTTATGCGACTGCTGTTAGGACTTAGTGAGTAATTGTATTGCTATCTTTTATTTTAAATTTGATGATGAACTTGTGGAAACATAGAAGCAACTGCAAGCAAGCTCAATTTATCTAAAATCCAGATTGGGTTCTGACTCCGATCTGTTGGCCAAGCAAGTTGCATTTTTTTTTCCATTTTTGTCTGTCCAAAAAAATGGGAAGCTGTTTTTTTCATTGCTGCTTCTTACCCACTCCTACTCCCATTAATTTACATTGATAAATTCCTCAAAAGTCAACTCCGTATGCTTCCTACATGCAAACCCGGGACTATTATCCTTGCCTGAAAGCTGTCGCTAGTCTTTTTAATTTATGTATCTAAAGAGAATGTCAAAGGTTTCTAGTTTTGTGATAAAGTTTTCAGAGGGTGGATGGGGCAGCGAGAGAGATACGCTGAGCTAGAGAGATAACAAAACAAAAGCCTCTGAGAGGTTAACATATCTAAACTTGAATATCCTTCTCTCGGACTCTAACTTGACAAGAATTAGGTAGACAGCGTTTGAGATTGTGGGACTTCGCACCAAGCCGTCAGTCTGTTCTGCAGACAAACTTCTCGCGAAGTCAAATAGTGAATTCTTCTGTGTAATGGTAGAGTATATGGTATCTAAAAAGAAAGATTGCAAAACACAGTAGCTGTTGCTCTTGGTCATTTTGGTGTGATGGCGGGAGTTTTTGCAATCTTCATCTTGGCTTGCAACTCAATGCTGCTTCCTTTCCCTTCATTTGCCCTTCCCTTGTGTACTGATTCGCGTGAGTTCTGTAGTTTAAACAACAGCTTGTTTGCAGAGTTTTTGGCTTGATAAGTTTACATGAATTCAGTTGTTCTTGTCTCTTCGCTTGTTTGAATTGTGCAGAGGCACCCTTTATCCTTGGTTCACCCCTGAAGTTTTGTCCATACAATGGGAGAACCTGCTGCAATTCAACCAAAGATTCACAATTGGAGAAACAGTTTCAAGCAATGAACATCACCGATCCCAACTGCGCCTCTCTTCTGAAGTCAGTTGTTTGTGCTGTAAGACTCTCATGGTCATTGATTCTGTTGTTTGTTTTGATTTACAGCAGTGAGGCATGACACTGTTTGTTCTAGCAATTTTTATCAAAATTTATCAATTCAAAACTTCATAAAACTGTGAAAATGTCATGAAATCTGATGTGAACATCTGTAAGATGGAAATCTGAAGCTAAAGAACTTTCTATGGTTTGCTCTAGGCATAAGTTTCCTTTCTGGGTTATTTTGTCCTCCATATATATCTCTGCTCACCAGGTCTTCAGCCGAAAGTCAGATAGATTAAAGAGATATACCTGTGTTTATTTACTTGTGTTTATTTACTTTCTGCAATTTAAATTTCAAAGTAACTCATTAGAATTCAATCTTGAACATTTTTTCTCAATTTGTTGAATTTTTGCTTGAAACGTGTACCTGGTTCTTCTTTGAGGCTGGATTTTATTATTATTTTTTTATATAGGATTAGATAATCCACATTCCCTACTTAAAATTTCCTCTTCATGATAGATCAAACTAAGCTGCTTGCAGCATGTTGGTGAGATGGATTGGTTCTATGTTACATTTGTGAGATTCGAAGTGACATTTTTTTAAGCCACTGATAAACAATGACATGCCCGGATATGTTCACTTTGTTAACTGATTTATACTGCATGGGATCTGTAGTACGTGGTAATTCTTGTACCTACCAAGTAAGTAGTAAAGTGATGATGTTTTTTCCTACCTATTTTATTTCTCCTTTTGTTTTCTTCTGTTTCTTTCTTTGACGTTCTTCCTTCTTTTCCCTTTCTTGCAGAGATGTGATCCATTCTCAGCAAATTTATATAGAACTGATTCTGTGCCACGGTCAGTTCCTGTACTATGCAACTCCACTGTTTTGCATAATTCATCCCACTCTAGCCAAGCAGAAAATGATTTCTGCTCCAAGTTGTGGGATACATGTCAAAATGTATCCTTTTTTAGTTCCCCTTTTGATCCTGCATTACAAGGACAAGCTGGAACATCAGTTAATTCTCATCTCACCCAGTTGGCTGGACTTTGGCCATCAAAAATAGATTTTTGCAATGCCTTTGGTGGGGCATCTACTGATGAATTGTTATGCTTCCATGGAGAACCTGTTGCACTCAATGATACTGGAACTTCAAGCTCCTCCCATGGACTATGCCTTGAAAAAATTGGTAATGGATCTTATATTAACATGGTTGCTCAACCTGATGGGTCCAATCGAGCATTTTTCTCCAACCAACCGGGTAAGATTTGGTTGGCAACTATTCCTGAACAGGGATCAGGAGGAACATTGGGCCTTGATGACTTGAACCCCTTCATAGATCTAACCGATGAAGTTCAATTTGATGCTGAACTTGGGATGATGGGTATGGCATTTCATCCAAACTTTGTGCAAAATGGCAGATTCTTCATTTCATTCAATTGTGACAAAGTTAAGTGGCCTGGATGTGCTGGGAGATGCGCATGTAACTCAGATGCAAATTGTGATCCTTCAAAATTAGTTTCAGATGATGGTACCAAAACGTGCCAGTATCATAGTGTCATCGCAGAGTATACAATTAACAACACTGCAACGCAGGCTTATTCGGTATACATCTATACATGTAAAACTTTTTACTGCTTTTAAAGATCTGTGCTTCCAAGGTAACTATATTTCATTGTGTTTTCCTTTTTTCCCCTTCCTTTCAGACAACAAATGCTAACCCATCAGAAGTAAGAAGGATATTTACTATGGGCCTTCCTTTCAGTACTCATCATGGCGGACAGATACTTTTTGGCCCTAAAGATGGCTATTTGTACTTCATGATGGGAGATGGTGGTGGTGTTGGTGATCCTTACAACTTTGCTCAGAACAAAAAATCATTGCTTGGAAAGATCATGAGACTTGATGTTGATAATATACCAAGTGAGTCTTGGGATGAGTAGTTCACATTTAGCAGTTAATATACCTGCATCTTGCATATTATCTTGTTTCATGTAATGCTCCATGTAATATAACAGGTCTTCTGGTTTTGGGTTTGGCTGGACCTCATAGCTTCTTTTTTCCTACTTTAAGTTGTGTGCCTGCTCATAAAAAAAGCAACAGATTAGGTAGTTAGGTGCACAGGCATCGTCCTAATTGATTATCGTGTTCCAAAGATCTACACAGGCCTGAAGCATTTAGAGAGATTTGGTAAATCTGATTGATTCCTTGTTTAGCACTGGAGCTGAATTTTTGGCAATGTTCAGGTAGTGGCCTGAATCTTCATATAACTGATCATCATATGTTTCAGGTACAGCAGAAATTGATAAACTGGGCCTCTGGGGTAATTACTCTATCCCCGAGGACAACCCTTTCAGTGAAGATGAAGAGCTACAGCCTGAAATATGGGCTCTAGGGTTAAGAAATCCTTGGCGTTGCAGTTTTGATTCAGAAAGACCTTTATACTTTATGTGTGCTGATGTTGGCCAGGTTTGAATCATGCCTTCTTTTCAAATTGGTATGTACAGGAAGCTATGAGTAGCATGCAAAGGTTATCTGTACATCACAATTCTGATGATATTGTTCCTCCTGAAGAATCATTCTGGCTTGTATTTGTGTCATACTTAGCAAAATCTAACTCAACTATCTCATTAGCAGTCATCTTGCGAATAAATGTTGATACATCTTTGAACTGGGATATGTGCTTGCAGGATAAATATGAAGAGGTAGACATTATCACAAAGGGTGGAAACTTTGGTTGGCGCGTTTTTGAGGGCCCTAATCTCTATATTCCTCCTTCGTCACCTGGTGGAAACACTTCAGTGACTTCCATGAAGCCCATTTTCCCTGTTATGGGTTACTACCACTCAGAAGTCAACAGGAATGAAGGATCTGCATCAATAACAGGAGGTTATTTCTATCGTTCTATGACTGATCCATGCTTGTATGGAAGGCAAGTGAACCTTTGATTTGAAAGAAGATTAACCGCTTAGCAGCTCATTATGCAAGACAAGTATATAGCTAGTCATGAACTGCTCAGTACCAACATTTCAATGTTGTTTCAGGTACTTGTTTGCAGATTTATTTGCCGGTATTATGTGGGCCGGAGTCGAAGCCCCAGAAAATAGTGGAAACTTCACAACTAGCAAAGTCCCTTTTACTTGTGCAAGCGATTCTCCCATAGCATGCATCTTTGTGGGGCAAAGTGATCTTCCCTCGTTGGGCTACATATTCTCATTTGGAGAGGACAACCACAAAGACGTCTTCCTACTGACCAGCAGTGGTGTGTATAGAGTTGTTCCTCCAAGCCGCTGCAAATACGCTTGCTCTAAGGAAAGTGCTGTGGCGGCTGCTAGCCCAGGCTCTAATTCTACTTCTCAAGCAACCAAGTTGGCTAAACCATTCAACAAGCCTGTATTTGTATTATCTTCTCTTCTGTTGCTCGTATGGCTGCTGGTCTAGCTTATTGTAGCAGCAGCCCAAGGCAGATTCCGTAGCAAGTTTCGGTTAAGAAAAATTTAAAAAAAAATTCCTCCACAAGCAACAATATTGATGGCCAATATACTTTACTTTGTATAGAATTTACGACATCTAGACTTGTTCAAGTTTAAAATCAAGCAGATGGGATACACCTGCAAAGGACAAAACGAAAAACTAGTAATTACAAAACTGAGTTACAATGAACAAGTTTTGGCACAATCAAAGGTGTTAAAAATTGGTTGAAATTATATAATCTTCTTCCCTATTTTACATTCACGTCTCTTACTTGAGCCCTCCAAACTCTTCAAAGTGAACGACTCAATACCTACAAAACAACTTCTTGACAATTGAGACGACAAATGAAGTTGTAGAAAACATTGCCGGAATAGTATGTATGCTTCAGTTTAAATGGCACTCATTAACGTGTTTTCTAGTGTGGGCAAGAGATTTAATGTGGGTCAGGCTTTTTGGACTTTCTTTGTCCCTGAAATTTTGTTTTACGTGGTTACCTTAATCTAAATTTTCAATCATGTGTCTTTGACTCATCCCCAAACGCTCCTCCTACATACCCTAGGGACCACATGTTTGCTTCCTCTCTTGCTCATGCACTGGACTTTCCTTGTTCCGCTACTCTTCCCGCATCCCGCATCCCGCATCCCTTCAAGACACTTTGATCAGCTACCCCAACTACTGCACCACTTCCAATGAGGTGCCATTCATACAAAGCTTCCAATTCCATGTCCATCTTGTTTGGTGCTGTTGGGAGGGTTTTGTGTGGTTTTTATTAATTTTGAATCCAGTTTTACTCAGACTTTTATAGACGGTGTTGCTCGTGGAGATTAGACTGTTGCTGGATCACTGATGGCCACTGTTGACTGCAATGGCCAACTGCCACCCAGTTTGGTTTGTCATTAAGCTGGGTAACTTAAGTCGGATCCACTCGCAAGTTGCGAGTAGCCCAATTGACTCAACTTTGCAACTGCCCCTATCCTCTGCCACCTTATCTATCTACAACACCATGAAAATGTATCTGACACAAAAGAGTTTGCAAAGTTCATTCACAAACACACAGGTCACCCTTCACCCTCCTTTGAATCTCCCGCACTCCCTTCATGATCGGAATGTTTGTCATTGAAGCACAGATTTGGAGGGATGGGTGGAGTGGGAAAGAAAGTAAAAAAAACAAAAACTTAAAACACAAGGGGGTTATGTGAAGTTGGGTTAGTTGGGCCACTTGCGATCTACGAGTGGACCCAACTCGACTAACTTAAGTTACTACCCTTCAGCAGGAAAAAGTTACACCAAACTAATTGTGAGGCTTCGAGTACTGATGGCACAATGACAACTTAGATGGATCAACAGTTCAGTTAGGAGCCCATAATTGTCCAAAGGTGGCATCTCGGCAATGGGGGATGATGGTTGATGGAGGTACAAGTTTCTCAAGAGTTGTCATGATTCCATCTTTGGGAGCAAAAGTAGTTTGGACATCACATGAGTTGAACTCTTTAACAAAAGCACCTTAATTTAGTTGATTTACAACCAAACAAACTCCATTGCCATGGTAACCAGAATCTTAAAAAGGGGCATAGTGTACGTTGGGAGAGATGATAAAGATGACTATATAAGATTCAACCTTCATCCACTTTTGGTGGTTAGGTTGCAACTCAAAAAGGATATTCACTTCAAGAAAAGATTTCAATAAACAAATTGTTGTGGTAATCAGAATCTTGAAAAGGGACATAATGTACAACATGATAGAAGACAAAGATAATTGTACTGTTAAGCGCATAATTCAACGGTCAAAGTTGTTGACTTTTCGACAACTTTGACCGCTAATTACTTGTATCTCTTCCCTTTTATCTTAGTTTTTCTTGTTTTCATTGACGTTCTATAGGTTGGATGGTGTTGCAGACATGGCGGTTTGGAGCAGGATTGAGTAAGACGGAGTTTGGGCAAGTGAAGCAGTTGAAATTGAAATGAAACGTTGGTGACGTGTCGCCAAGGTTTACGACATTTTGTCAATTTTTCACTAGATGGTGATGCATCGCCACCATTTCGACCCAGTTGGCGACGCGTCGCCAACGTCTGCTCTGTTTCACCGACTTTCGCAATCTTGATGGTCCCCCACACTTCCTACCTGATGACTTGTCCTTGGAAGAGAGATTTTTATCCCTTTAGGGTTATGGAAGAGGTATAGAAAGGAGAAGTGACTTGGGGTATAAATAGAAGGAGGAATGAAGAGCTCCCACGCTACCTACCTTGGCATCATCTTCTTCTCATCACTTCTTGGGATTTCCACCATTGGAGGAGGCTTAAAGCTTGGAGAAGAAGACTAGAGTCAAGGAGGCTTAGACTTCTAGGGTCTATCTTGGGTTTCTTCTTTTCATTTTCTCTTTTAATTGGATTTTTATGGTTAGTTTATTTATGGGTTTATTGTTGAACAACATGATGGATTGTGAGTAGGTTGTTACATCTCTCTAGGAGGACACTTCTTTCCCTTGCTATTCAATGGATTTCTATTTATTTTTTATGAATGTGGATCACTTGTGTTGCCTTTTATTGTGCTAAATGTTATGTGCCACCACACACAACTCACCAATCCCATTTAGTTCTTGAAAGAGGAACAAAAAAGGGATGGAAGAGAGGAAGGGGGCATAATGGGTCTCTTAGATTAGAGGTAATCTAGGAATTCATTAGGTGTTTAAAAGTAGGTTAAGGCTTTATCCACCTTAGGTTAAAACATGTGCTTGAGTATTGCCAAGTTTAATTATGGGTGAGCAAAAACTTGACTTGAGAAAAGGGAATTTTGAACTTTGAACATCATCACCACATAAGTGGAGACCACCTTAAGGCTTTAATTATCTTGGGTAGCAAGGAAATGGAGTGGAATCTTAGGGGGATGGCTTTCCCGTTTTTAGCCCCTCTTACAAGTCTATTTTAGTACCTAGTGCATCTCTTTAGCTTATCATCTTTTAGTGCTTAAGTAATTAGCAACTTCATTCTCTCTATTTCAATACTTTTCCGTGGTTGATTAAGTAGCTCGAGTAGTTAAATTTCAATTCTTGGTAAAAATCTCATTATCTCTTAGGACGATACCCATATTTGCATTTTAGTACATGACGACTCTGTACACTTGCAGGTAAATAAGGGTTATAAATGAAAAGCTCTTGGTGTTACAACATATACAAGGGTCAACCTTCATCCACTTTTAGTGTTTAGGCTGCAACTCAAAAAAAGGTATTCAATTCAAGAAAAGATTCTAACTTATGTTACCAAAAATGATGAGAGGTTATTGGGCTAGGTGACTTGAGCTTATTTAACTAAACTTTTTGGCCAAAATATTTTGGAGAATAATGACTTGTGTAGCTTTTCTCTGCTAAGGCAAGTTCTTTCCGCCAAATATGGAAAATTTGAATCTTTATAGACTACGTCTCATTATACCAACCCTACATCTATATGGAGAAGCCTTCTTCATGGTAGGAAATTACTATCTTCTCTTCACTGGCTGGTAAGTAATGGTGAGTCTATTAACATATGGAAAGATCTTCAAATCCCAACTTATCCTCTAGATTTGGTCCAAAAATGATGTCAGTAACATACAAGATTTTCAATACAAGCGGTGAAGGACTTGTTGATTTCAACCTCATTGCATTTAAGATAGAATGACTCACTACTCAAACTTGTTTTCCATATGAGATTGCAGATTATATTCTTCATATTCTTATCATGGAGAGTGATCGAGGAGTTGAGTTAATTTGGGCTGCAGCTCCAACAGGTTATTTTGATACTAAACACAGTTATGCTATTGCACTTTAGCAGAAATACTCTATTGTTAGTCCTAACCTAAGCTTAATAATGTTTCACAAATGTTTTCGAAAGCTCTAGGCCTCAAACATGCTTCATAAGTTTAAAGTATTTTTATGGAAGTGCCTGCACAATTTGTCGATAACAGTTAATTTGGCAAATAGGTGGTTTGGTCGATCCAATTTGTAAATGGTGCACCACAGATGAAGAAAATCAGGCACATATTTCCTTTCTTGCCCCAATTCCTGAGCAATTTGGAATGCCACTTTATTTATTCTTCATCCAAACTATGAAAATAATCTTGTGGATTGATTTGTTAGTATTCTATGAACGGAGCAAAGCTAGCAGACTGGCATCATGGCCATGTTGGCCATTAACTTTTGGTGCATTTGAATTTCTCACAATGAGGTGATTTACAAGAGTATTTTCTTCAACTATGAGAGCATCATGTATCAAAGGCAAGAACTACTTTACCAAACCAAATTAGCTCACATCTACCACAAACAGACTTCTTTCCTGATCCGTAATCTGCCTCCTATTTTATGCCATTCGTTAGATGCTCCCAAGCCTTCATCATCATCGGCAGTATTTCATGTGGATGGCATATGAAGGGCATATTTAAATAAAGAAACTATAGCTTTGATGTGGTTTGGCAATAATGGACCTTAAGCTAATTATAGTTGATCCATTAATCCTTGTATGTCATCCTCGCAAGCTAAGTTAGTGAAATTGTTATGGTAGTTCGTTGGGCCATTGATGAGCATCTACAACACATTACCATCTTAATAAAATGTGCTCAAGCTCTTCACACTTTGCGAGGTAGATTGCCACATAATGTCGCAGAGCGTCAGTTGGTGAATCAATTCTCTCCCTCAATTTGCTTCATGGTATATAACAGTGTTTGTGGTGTCATGTGATTGAGTCGTTATGGTATATTATCATGCTTTTATGCCTCTTCCATAGCTTTACCTTTATTCTGAGTATTAAAAAAAAAATTGGGTAATTCAAGCAAATAGTAATGTGACATTTTTATGGATGGACGAGGATTTCTTTCTTTCTTTCTTTTTTTCTCGGTAGAAGTTTTAATCACAAACAAACAAATAGTTTTTGAGGCATACATTTGGTTGCTCTATGGGCTTGAGAGTTTCTTTTTATTAGGTTCTCATGATGTATTTTTATTGGACGAAATAAGCTCAAGGGCATGTATTGAATATATTTAAACGGAATAACAAGACAAAAGGAGATGTTAAAGATGCATATACTCTTTTAGTCATGCAACTCGTTACATTTTTTTATTTAAATCATAATTTTTCAATGTTCTAAATTAGTCCTAAAACTTGATTTATTAAAAGGCAGTTACTACTTAAGAATGTGATTTATAGAGAAAAAAATTGGTAATTTTATGGTCTGTTACAATTAAAAAATTATTGCTCTAATTGAATTATTAAACATCTTAAGTTAAAATAAAAAAGTTAATGCAAAAAAAAAGATAGGTTTTAGGGCTGATTATTTACATAGTTTGTTTAAATTTTAGAACTCAAAGTTTTAGGGCTAATTGTTTATGCAGTTGCAAATTTTTAAGATTATTTAGAAAGATGAAATATTTAGGACTAAAATAGAATATTTATCAAAGTTTAGGACCAAAAATGACAGTTCCCCTAAATGAAGAATAGAGGTTAGAGATCAAATTAACATGATTTAAAGATTGAGGACCAAAATTAGAAAAGAACTAAAGATTAGAGATCACATGCCGATTACATCCATAGAAAGGGAAAGGGCCGCGTAAAACCAAGACAACGTTCCGAATTATGGAAGAGGAGAGGGCAGAAAGAAAAAGTTACCTCACAGGCCAGGGTAATTACCGAATAACCAAAAAAAAAAAAAAAAAGGAGGAAAGAAGGGAAGGGAGAAAAACCTGCACCCCAACCCCAAGTTCTTCAGGGCCTGACCAAACTTCCCAGGTCTTGTCTCTGTATTTTTCTTCATTCAACCCCTTCTGCTCTACTTCTTTCGATGCTCCTCCGTTCCTTCAGCCCCAACCCATAAAATTTCTACACTAAAACACAGTAAACAGAGCAAATATCTGCAGAAGCTGGGAAATCCATGTCAATGGATGTATGAAAGATTGAATGTTCGGGCTCCGCTTCATCACTTCATACCCGATTCCATCCTCAAAACCCTAAAAGCTCTAAAATTTACATAGACTAACAAACTCTTAGCTTTCCTCTGCTTCCTCCATTTGGGTCTTAATCTCTGTATATGTAACCTCGCCATAACTTCCACTAGCGTGTCCGATCTCCCAACCAATGTCTCTCGATTCTTCGCCTACGCCTCCGATCCCTCCTGACCTCGCCCCAAACGACGACCCCGCGACTCAAACACCGCCCCTTAACAGGAGAAATCGGCCCTCGCGGGCCTGCACTCTCCGCGCAGCGCAGCGGCTCTGTGAGCAAAAGCGGCGGCAGCAGGCGGTGGCGGAGCGCCGGCAGAAGCCCCCAAAGAAGGAGCGAGAACAGCATCAGGAGGAAGAGCGGCAAGATGACGAGTCATCTTCGCCGCAGCATTGCAGTGGTAACACAAAGGTCGTCACGCCCCTGGTTGTGCCCCCAGAGCCCTCGCAGCTGCCGAGGTGGAACCTTCGTTCTATGTGGGAGTTGGCTTCAGTTCTCAATTTTCTGCATGTTAGTTTCTCCTTTAGTTTCTTACTTGTTGATGTTTCTCTTTAAGTCATGATTTTGTAAATCTCTTCAAGTTGTGATCTTTTACACGTGGGTGCTTATTTGTTTCTGGCGTTTCGTGGCTTTGAGTGTTCAAGGTCTTTAGACCGCTGTTGAATATTAATGCGGAGTTCTCAGTAGAGGAGTTTGAGACAGCATTGCTTACGCCCAATGATACTCTGGGTGACATACATATGCCTCTGCTAAAGGTTAGTGCTTTCACTTGAAGTGCAGCTGATGTCCTTTGTGCGTCTCTGTGTCTGTCCACATTCTTTTGGTTTTCTATGTTTTCTGTGTAGGGAAGTTTTAGCGACTTGCTGCACAGAGCTTGATTTGGCTGTTTTTTATCCACTCTTATGTTTTTTTTTTTCAAATTTCCTTGTCTTGAGAGTGAGAGTTACTGTCTTTCTCATCGATGACTTTGTATGCCCATCAGCAATATCTGGAGGTTGGTAGTGTCATGCATTTTAAGCAACAACTGGCTTTTTAATGCTTGGATACAACATTGCTCGATGTTAAATAAAGAAAAAGACAACTTTTCAATGTGGCCTTGCTCTATCAAAATTCATTTTGGGGACATGGGCATTGCCCATGATCTATCCTTGACAACTAGCCCTCTTCTTTGGTCTCTGCTGAAGTTAGAATTGACGGGACATTACTTTCCTGTAGAACTCCCCCATCTTTCTCTCTCTCTCTCTCTCTCTCTCTATCTCCCTCTCTCCCTCCCTCCCTCCCTCCCTCTCTCCCTCCCTCCCTCCCTCCCTCTCTCTCATCACACACAGAACTTCATGCACCACCAGGTAAAACTTAGATGTGCTCCTGCATTGAGAAATTGTCTAGTGACAGAGGCTTGTATGGACTTTGGATCCCAAACATTGTTGCCTTTTTTCACATATATAAGCTCTGCCCGTGTTAGTGAATTTAACTTGCTTTAGTCATAGCACTCCTGAGCTTTTGCTCGGAAGTCAGGACCATAAAATTTCTCAACTTTCCTACTTCTGCAGCTTCTGCTATGACGACCACTCATCAGTTGAATTTTATCTCTTGCAGGCAATTCCTCCAATTACCAGAATGGCTCTTACACGTGACACGTGGATTACTGTTCTATGCAGAAAACTAAGAGACTGGTGGCATTGGGTAACTTTGCATTCCATTCCTGGTGCATTATTTTCAGAAGGGAAAACTGTTCGTGGGGAGAAGAGGGATGGGGTTAGGGTTTCTTTGCATACTCAAGGAACATTGATATTACCTTTTCTATTCTGACATGAACTTGTGCATTTCTGTAGGTTGCAGATGGGCAACTGCCACTTGTTGCTTCCCATGGGTTAGTATAGTTATTCTGTCCTTTCTGGATAAGAAAGAGCTCATATTGTTACTCTATATAAACGTAAAACAGATAGGTTGACAAAGGACCTCCAAGCATTTCCAGCCTACAATGCTGTGCATGAGAAGAAAAAAAAAAGCCCTAAGTAAATCATTTGGAGATGTCAATAAGCTAAAACCTATATTATTCTGACGGTAATCTTAACTAGACATGTCGTATCATCTGAAAAGGTCATCTTTGCCATTCTCTTTCTTTCTTGTTTGCTTTATGTGGTTCAAAACAGGCTGGCTACACTGCTGCAAAAAATTTCACTTTATTGCTTAGAAAACCTCTAGATCTTGCTCATAAGAACATTAGTATGACACACCCAGGCTTCCCCATGAGCTGCAAATAACTCGGTTTTCTATCTATATTTGAAAGAGAATGGTTTTATTCTGTGAAAAGTGGCTGGATCCACTTTGATGCCAGTCTATTGAACGAGACTAAAACTTGTTTAAACACCTCCACATTATAGTTGAAAGAAGAACTGTATTATTGGAAATTATGTCTAGTTGTCTATGATCCCTACCTGTCTTCAACTTGCAACTAATTATCCTTAGCTATATGCAACATGCCACATGATATTGTAAATGTTCTTTGCCCGGGTAATAAGAAAGGCTGGGGAATGTCCCTTGAAGTAAATGTTTAGAAACCTCAAAGGAGTGAGCTTTATCATGACCAACATGGTGACCAACAACAAAGCAATATCCATTTCCTGTAGTTCTATTATAAGGTTCTCAATTTAATATTAAAAATCATGGTCATCTTTCCCTTATATGTCTGTCACAATGCTTCATTAGTGAGAGAACAACCATGATTTCCTCCCAAGATATGTGAAATCAATTCCTAGAAACCTGCTTAGAAACTTCCATCTATACATCATCCACAGCTGTCCTATTCTGTATGCAAGAGATGCTATCTTTAGTGGGCAACACTTTTTTGTCCCAAAGATTTATACCACTTGAAACACCTTTCACATTGACTCTAAAGAAGTTGCTGTCAATTTTGTTGAGCGTAGATCATCTGGCATGCACCATTTTGTTGCAGTGATAATATGTATATGCTTGTGTGTATCTGTGCATCTGTTGATGAAGTGATTCTGTTTCTAATGCACGTAAAGTTGTTAGGCTGGAGATTGACATGTACAAGTCTCTTGATCCTGGGATTCGTGTCGTGATCCTAAAAGCATTATGTGATATTCGAGTTGAGGTATTTTAGTTTTGTTATTCATTATTGATTAGTTGTGATCCCATGTTTTCTAAATTCTTTATTTATTTTTTATTTCCATGACATTGACTCTTGAGGACCGTCATAAATGCACCAATGAGCATTTTTAGCAAAAGCTAGTTATTCTTTACATTAGTTCATTGAAATGAGTTATTGGAACCTTTTAGCTGATAGATGACAACAATCTTTTATTAGACTGAATCCAAAATCACCCTATTGTGGTCAAATGATTTGCAATTTGGGTATAAATGCTTATATCTGCTGTTTCATCCTTTTAGTTACCTTGAGTGTTTATGTTACTGTGTTGTTTCTATGCCTGGATGTGATGTGGCCATGTTTTGTCCTTATACATATAGCTGTAGAAACTGTCTGATGATGTGTAAATAAGGATGTAAACAAGATGAGCTACTTGCACGGTACTTGAGCTTGGACTTCATTGAACCTAAATAATTGAAGCCCAAGTTTGAGAAAGAAGTTGAGCCTGGTAACTTAATTGAGTTGTGCTTGAGCCTAACAGCATGTAACTCTAGCATGCTCGTGAGCCTGGTCAAGCTCCATCAAGCTCTGTGAAAAAAATACAGTTTGTACGTATCCTTTATCAAGTATATGGTATACATATTTTATGGTCATTGCTACCCTTCATCTAGTTTGTTTCTGAAGAAAATCATTTATTAGTAATAATTGTTTTCTTCCATTTTGCTCTCTTTCATGTTATAACATTACTGAAGAGATGAAAAGGAATCATATATAGAGTTTTTTGTTTTTATTTAAGGTAAATATTAAATTAAATAATCTGTGGCAGTTATTATTCAAGGACAAGTTTTAGTTTCGGTAACTTGAGCTCAATTGAAGATTAGGCTTGACTAGAATTCTTCATCAAATTATTTAACCTTGATTTGAGCTTGACTCTAAGGAACTAGCTTGAGCTGAAACTAGGTAAATTAAACAATTCAATCTCAAGCAAACATATGCATTGGCTCAGCTCAATTACACTAGTAGGTGTAAGCCATACACTAGTAGGTGTAAGCCATGGTTCTGGTGGTCTAAAATTGCACCATCACTGATACAATCCAGCGGTAACTTGTGAGTCTTGGGAATACTATGGCTAAAAAACTTATCACTTTATTGGGGTATACACACCTTGAAGAAGGTAATGCAGCTTCTGCATACCTTTTTGAAATTCTGCCATTGTACAGTGATCGTATTGTTTTATGGGTTTTTGTTATAGAAAAGATTCAGCTTTTAACTGATGGACTTCATAACTATAGGACATTTTATATATTATTTGAAACATTTGCATAACATTGTATATGTTATTATTTGAAACACATACATATGTGGTTCTCAAGTATTATTTCTCTGAGAAAGTAACTTGCATGGAATAAAGCTGGTTAAGAGAGCTGCTTTCTGCTCTCTGATTTTTAGCATGTCTTTGATTAGGAAAAATATTGATTCATGATCTTTTGTAGCAAGAAGATATCCGGAACTATATCGACAATTCACTTAAGCATGGTATCCAGCTTTCTGCATTCCGCAAAGAACGCATCGGTGGTGATTCACATGGTATTAGTTATTGGTAATGTCACTAGTTTTTCTAGTCAAACATCCCTTTAAAGCTTGATATTCATGATTGGTTTGCATGTTTGGTGCAAACCTCGTTCCCCGGGGCATTCTCCGATAGCACTAACATCCTCGCATCTTGTTTTCCAGGTATGAAGATGATCCATTGATTGGTCATCGTTTGTACCGTGAAATCAGGAAAGTGGAAATGAAGAAAGGGAAAGTGAAGGGTTCACATGTCCTTCCTTGCATATCATATCAGTGGGAAACTGTCGCAACAAATTTCGGAGAATTTCAAGATGTTTCTGTAAGTTATTAGCTTGTCTGTGCTTGTGTGGTGTGACTGATATGGGTGGACGCTAATGTACCCTATTTAAATTCTTATCCTTGAATTTTGTTTCCTTTGGTTGCATTTTCGCATTATCCTCATAGTGGAACTTTTACCTTTTGCTAACTCTTAAAGGAGAAATGCATGTCAAGTTCCTTTGTTTTAAATAGTAAATAATTAAACTATTGATTTTAATATGTTGCATGGTGGATTCAAACTACTTTATTTGGTGAACATCTTCAACCTCATGAATGGACACATTTAAATATATCACAAAATATTCTGTAATATGGTGGCAGGGTTTTGTACCGTAGAAATTTGAGCATCCTTTGTTAATTTGGTGAGCTTCTTTTATCCATCCGTTAACTGAACATGGCAAAAGGTTTTTACTGCTAGAAATTCAAAGGTTTCTCAGCTTTTATTTGCAGCTATGAAACTTTTGATCTTATGCATGATATTGTGAGAGATAAGTGGTAAAGCACTTATCTTTCAGGTTACTCTCCCTTTACAAATTTTACACTTGTTAAGATTTTGGTCATTATCTTGTGATAACCCTACTAGCATTTCTAGATACCTTGACAATTTTCTTGCTAAAAACTCTTTTGCAGGAAAAGTTGTTCAACAGTAAAAATAGGACGGAGATGTCACTTGGGAAGAAATTAAAGAATAACATGCTCCCTGAGATTGAAAGGGAACATAAGGTACCAAAGAGTAACAGTTTCTCTGTAGCTACAAGTTTAGTAACTTATTACTCGAGAACAGATCTATTGTCTTCAGATGGTAGCCTGTTATGGCCTCTTTGTTCATTGATAGAAAAAAATTTCGTGCTTTGCTTTGTTCATTTGCTCAGAGAAAAGAGAAGTTGCTGAAAAAACAACATAGACAGGCGCTTCTTCTTGATAACTATTTGACTGTCGATGGGTTTGGTCCTGGGCGCTCTCTTCGTGACAGGAAACCCGTTACTTACACATTTGGTAAGGACTTAAAGATGAAATGCTAGTGTCATTTGTATTAGTTTTCTGTTCTTGGTACTATCAGCTTTGATTCACCAAAATATAGATGAATGCTGTTGAGTAACGTGGGTTTGGCATGATGTGTGCTTATGATTTGTTCAAGTTTGGTAAAAGTTTGAATTCATGTCCTTATGATCATTTCAGATGACTATGATCGATCAATAAATGAGGCTATCAAGACAACAAAGTACGGATACTCCTGTGATCTTTCTGTTTATTCTTTCCTTTCAAGGTTGTCTCCTTTCCTGTATTTAATTGCTGGGACTTCTCATGTTCTGTTTCATAGGAAGAAACCACCATCCCCTGAGTTCATTCGTAGCAAGGAATTTACTAGATCTGAACCTTCCATGAATGGTAAATCAAATGGTCCTCATGCCTCTGACTTGGACAACTACGAGTCAGCATCACCCAGGTCACCTCAATATGATGATGTTGAGAATAAGCCTGAACCTCTGGATCGAAGGTCTGATGCATCTTTTAAATTGTTTTGTCTCCTGGGGAGGAACTCCTGCAATTATCTCTAGCTTTCTACTAATCTATGGAAATTGGTGTGCAGCAATCGGCGGAGACAGAGGCCACAAAGGTATTCGGATAAGGAGTTTGTTCAAGCTGTTTCAGATACTGAGGCAGGCTTTGACACTGATGATGACATAGTTGGAGAAGCTGTATATGATGAAGATTATCTCAGGAAACGTAAACAGAGAAGGCAATCAAGCAGCAGCTCAGAAGGAGATGAAGAGTACCATTGGGACGGTGAAGAAAATGCTGAAGATGAAGAAGAGGATGATGATTCACTGAGTATTAGCGAGGATAGTGATGTGCCCCGGAAGTTCAAGAGATTGCCTGGTCGTACTAGGAGAGAAACTAAATTGAAGTCTGTTGATGAATTCCAGTCTGGTTTGAGGCGTAGTAAGAGAGCCACGAGGAATCGTATAGACTATAAACAGCTAGAATTCTCAGAATCTGACCCAGAGTCTAAACATGAGAAACCAAATGCTTCTGATGAACAATCAGACATGAGTGGGAACGAGGAATATTTTGCTGAAAGTCAAGATTCTGATGACAGTGATGAGGACCAAGAAATGAAAGTTGAACAGTCTGTTCAAGATTACACAGAGATGGCGGAGGATGAAAAGCCAAACCAGCTACCTGACCAGTCTGGTAGCCCCAGCCAAGATGAAGCTGAAGGTGCACAGAGAATACGCTTCCTAGACCTAAATGAGCTTGCACCAGGTTCTGGTTTTGATGATGGTCCCAGCACTAGCGAAAAATGATTAGAGATTATTTTGGAGGCTTCCATGTCTGCTGGACACCAGGGTTTGTGTTTTACTCCTGGGTAACTGGAGGTGTACAATAGTAAGATTTGGTAGAGCCCAAAGAGAAAGTCTTTCGGGTTTTCTTTCAACCTCTTGAGGATTCGCTGCAGCAGAGCGATATGATGAGAGGTCTGTAGACTAGATTGGTCGGCTTTTTATCAGCAGAGTTACAGCGAATGAAGACCTACAAGGAGACACGGCCACTGATAATTTTATCTGGGTCCTTAACTTATCCTATCATTCATCTATGTACAATAACCTCAGGTTTTAATATTTCTGAGAATTGGCTTCAGGTATCATGCCCTGTAACTGGATCTCCACCTTGCCGCTTGCATTTGGGCTGTGGTTGGTCGGGCTGAGCTTCATAGACGAAAATGTCTGTTTTTGTGCCTGCACAGATGTAAAACATGTGTTGTTATCCATAGTAGAGTCCTTCAATATTTGGAACATTGTTGTCTGTTGCCTGCTTGTTTCCCTCTGCAAGTTCTTGCTTCATCGATGAGCCGCTACTTGAAAAACACAGGATTACTTGAATCTTCGCCCTGGTGATACTGATTTGGAAAGGACTTTGTAGGAAGACCTCACACAACTGAATATATGACCCTTGCATGCAATGCTTCTGCATCAAAGGTTAAACCACATCCTTGTAGTCAAGTCTCTGGGGTGGAAGTGCCTGCTGACCTTTACAGACTGTGAGTCTTCTTTTATCTCGACTGGGCCTTGTTATTGTCATACTGATCCGTTCCTGCTACCAAGTAGCAAATTAAAAATGCATCCTGAATGGCCTCTACCCTAATGGTCAGGGTTCGAACCTCTTTTGGAACCCAAAAGAGGGCTTTTTCCCCTATCCTATCTAAGTCTTTGTTTTAGCTCCCCACTCCCTCTCAGCCGCTCCTCGGACGTACGGGAGAGATACATCAAATAAAATGACTGAAGGGTTAAGGATGCATAAAGAATCCTTCATTCGGAAGAAAAGACAGTGAAAAAAGCAAGAGAGGGGGGACTTGGGCAAAATGTTGCCCAAACAACAAAAAGAATGAATATTGAATTTGTGAGGCATCCCGCGTCTATCCCTGTCCTCTCATATATACAAGCAGCAATGATGTTATGACTGGAAAAGCGAGGAAAAAAAAAAGAGAACCAAAATCCTAGCTACATTCATTTGTCCTAAATGCCCAAAAGTGCCATTGTTACAAGATCATCTCATATCACAGCAATACGGAACTCCCTCCCGTTGCAATCTGTCCCACATGCACATCATCTGTCTTGGGGACTGGTAGTGAGCCGTGTAGTAACCGTCGAAGCACCCATATTGACAAAACATCAAGCTGTGCAGATAATGAACTGGTTTTGAACTGTTGAAGTTTCCCACCCACATTCCCACACTCACGTCTTCCATCTTGAACAGCTGCATTGAATAAAATTGGTTAAAGTTATCAGCAAAAACATGCATCCCCATACATACGGCCATAAGAGACAAGAGTAAGCAGACTTACTCGCAGTTTATGTTGTTCAAACTCGGACACTATAAAAAGTGCAATATCCGATGACATAACATAACCAGGCCCGTTGGCATATGGGGGATAATCTTCCTCTGGCCACTCCTAGAACAATCACCAAACAGGTCAGAACCAACAAAGAAACATCAACCACGCAGCTCAATCACAATTTAGAATAAAATACGATTAAAGTATCAAAATACACTACAATAAGCAATGACAATTACTTGGTATACAGTATGTTTCTGAAATTTTAGCTAACTGAAATCAGGGAATATTCCATACCCATCTCTTGATAAAAGAAACTGAAGAATGACAAACAAAGGTTAGGATCTTTCTGCTAGCATTAGGCCTCATGAACTTGCTTTACAAAACTAGCTACAAGGCATTCATGTTGAATTCTAGATCTCTGCTTGGAGGGCAACAATGAGGAACACTTGTCTGCATGTGGGTGTATCTAGTTAGTTGCAGAAGGCAGAGGGAAGAGTGGAGAGAGGGCAGCAAAACTGTAAAATTTTGAAAGAGCCTGATATGGTCTATATACCACAGATTTGAATTAGGCTACTGCAATCTTATTCTTATTTTATTTTATTTGAGATTATCTAAATAAATTGCATAATGCTACACAAAATGCATACCTCATATGTTACTGCCCATTTGCCATCACGCAGGGGCTTATGGTAATAGTTAATGTTCCCCATATAAAAGCTCTTCCCCTGGGGAAGCTTCTCCACTTCATTGATGACAGCATCTACTCTTACAAATGTATCATCATCACACTTCATGATATACTTGGCAGACACCTGGCGAGACTGAAAAAGGTTTGTTATGTTACCACAAGATCTAAAAACAACCAACAGGTCTTTATACAGGAAAAATATTTCAGCCACCTACCCCATATTCACAAATGGCAACAGTCTTCAACACAACTAGGTCATAGTTGTCCATGTAAGGTACTATAACAATATCACCGAAAAATTTTGCTTCTTTCTTTAGCTCCTCATTCACTTCCTTTCTGGCATGCTGTCAACACAGAGACAGAACAGTTTTGTTAAACCTGTTTAATACAATGCTCCAAAATTACTAAAATTTGACTGCTTTGAGTTAATATTGACTTGCCAGAGCAACAAAGAAGCGAGCAACAACTTTTGATGATTTAACAAGATTGTGCTGCATCCAAGACTTTCGAACAGCCATCCTCTCAGAAAAGTGATTGCCCGCAGAAAGGATACCAATAAAGAGTTCCACAGGTTGCTCAGGTAAATGTGGAGCCTTCCACCTGTTGGACATGTCAAGATGTTGGGAAGAAAAACTAGGATGTGACATGGGCAAAGAAGCAGCAAATATCGACTGGACATCAATGTCGCCATTCAAAGTTAGCCCTGTGGCATCCTCAAGAGTAAAACCCTGTTAACATTTTCAACCACATTAAGCATCAACCAGGAGGCAGCTGATCAATCATAGAATTGCAGTTTCCCACTTACAGTTCGATAAGGGAAAGAGCTGACATGCCTCCCATCAACATTAATGTGATAGCCCTCAAAACCAGCACTAAGAGTTAGAACAAAAATCTTTTCCTCAATAAATGGGTATTTCCACCAGTCAACAGTGACCTTCTGCTGGCGACCAAGGAGGCGTTTCAACCACCAATTAGCCTTAGATGACTCTGACTGATGATCATCATCTTGGATCCATTTCTCACATTTCACCTGACCATCAACTGCAGCAGACACAAAAATGTATGAAAAAATTAGTTAAACACGATTCTCACAAGGAGCCTAGAAAGATAACCCTCAGCTTAGATGCTACAAACGTTAAATGTTGAAGCTAATGTCCTGGGACAGAATCATGGCTTCATGGCTTCTTTGAATACCATGTTAAAATAAATAAAGAAGCTGAAGGCCAACTAGTAAATAGTGGTGAAACAATTTCCCATGAAGTAGCAGCGAAAGCCACATCTCCTCAGCCCCTTTCAGCAGACAAGAGTCTGGAGTCAAGGAATGCAATCCATTTACAAAAAGGACTGCTTACAAACAAGTTCTTGTAGCTTTTGAAAAGCTCGAATGATTGCACAGAACACCCTGCTATCTCCGGGATATAACGTCCTACTGACCTAAGGTTTTGTTCAGATTCTGGTTTTCAAATCCAGGAAAACACAGGGTTCAAAAGGAATCAGAGACAAAGTATGTACTCCAGCTACCAAGGGCCTTACCATGGCTGCTGGAAGAATGTCTATAACCCTCTAACTAGTCCCTCTTTCAGGTCATAATTTGAATGGTTTTACTTCCTAAAAAAAACAAAGAGAAGAAGAAGAAGAAAGGAAGGAAGATGCCGCATTCAATGAATACGAGAAACCGACAATGGGATCAATATAATGGAAATATCACTACGAACAAGAAAATTCCAGTTCCCATAAGTTGCATACCGAACAACAAGTACATTACTTCCCCGAAAACCACCAAGTAAGCAACACTGAAAATTATTCAAATGATTTCCGCCATAAAATGTAGCCCTCACGCTCTGTAGCCAGTCTCAAACACGAGACACGGAGTCACAGGCTCGTACCAGCATAAACGAACAGAAATTGACAGATTTCTTTTGCAACATAACCAAGCCACAAAACTTCCACTATAAGCCTTTTATATTTTTTTTTCCTCTACTTCTTTTTACTAAATGCTCTAGAAAACAACAGACACACACGTGCGAGCACACGCAGAGAGAGACAGCATACTTACCAGTCTCCTCAACGGCATTGGACCGCCAGCCCGCGCACCGCTGCCCCGAACCCCACTGCATCCGATAGCAGGTGTTGATCTCGATCACTGGCTTGCCGCTCCAGTCCCCCTTGAGCCGCGGATTGAAATGTAGAATCCGCGGGGGCTCCTCCCCCTCCACCGTCCTCAATCCCTGCAGCTCCATCATGAACTGGGACACCATCATCGAATCATACCCTTGTCTCAGAACAGCAATTTTCGGCTCCTTTTCTGCATGAGCCGCCCTTGGTTTTCCGACCACCGTAATGTGGGACCCAAGAGTGAGCCCGCATGGCAGAACCATGACCCGCCCTCGGGCCACAAATTCCGACCTGGACAGAGAGAGCGAGTCTGGGCACAATTCGGACCGCTTTTTCTCCGGTTCACTTACCGGCTCGATTTTTAGTGCCCCCGATTCGAGCTCGTTCCACAGCTTCCTTCCCTCCTCCCACGCGGCCTTCGCGGCCTTGTGGAGCTCCAGGGAGTGGTCTTTGCTACTGGGATCAAAGGTGTTGGCGTCGAAGGACAAACGAGATAGGAACGAGGAGTGATTCGTGGAGTGGCTGAGCTGAGCTGGCGTTGGGGCCGGCGAGTTCTTAGAAACCCAGTTGCGGGGCCGAGTCGGTGCCTGTTTCTCCTGCAAACGGACCTGGGTGGCGAGCGCCTGCCTCCGAGTCAAGGTCTCCTGCGGCACAGTGTTGAGACCGGTTCTAAACACAAAAGGGATTTCAACCGTGACCAGGAGGAGGTACAAGAGGGCGACGGCTATGAGGACTTGAACCGATCGTTGCTTGGTTAAGGAGACGAACATGTCGAATCTCTCTAGCTTGGAGAATCTCGATTTCCTCATTAGGTCGTTGGTACCGAATATTGGAGCGAACGGGGTCCAATGAAAATCGAAAAACCAGAAAACGAGTTGGATGGAGACGAGGAAGAAGGAGATATAAAGGAGAGTGGGATCAATTCATTCAGAGGAGAGGTGAAACGAGTCTGTCCATGAAGCAGGACACAAGAACAGAGCTCTGAGAGAGAACCAGATTACGCCGCCTTGGGCGTCTTTGCAACTTTTTCGAAATTAAAGAGTTACAAAATGTTAAAATAGCAGCAGCGTTTGGCAGCTTGGAAACGTTGTTTCCAAGTGGAGGTCACAGTGGTTTTTATTTTTCAAAGGAGGGATTTGTTCATAGTTTCGTATGAAATGATTAGCCTTTTCACAAAAATCCACTTAATTCCTCCAATAACAAAAGCTTAGGGAGAAAGGAAAAAAAAAATAAAGAAAGAAATAATAGAAACACACACGTTTACGTCGTCAGCAAGCATTAACGGCTGATGTTAACCCTGAAAACAAAAGGAATTACTGTGATGTTAAACTTGAGAATATTAGGAAAGAAGTAGGGACTAAATTAAACTCCAGGATGAGGGACAAGTGGAAGAATAATAAATTAGGGTGGAGGATGAAAAAAGGAAGATTCTATTCTATGGTTTAAAAAAATTGGCCTAAACGTATTACCAGAACGCTTAGGTAGATGGAAGACGAAGACAAGAATGGAGAACGTAAGCCAAACGCTGCCTTTTGACTCGATCCCACCTCACCGCACCGAGTGTGGTCATGAGCCATCGCCCATGGATGGAAAAGGAACAAACAATGATTTCGTACTAAGGTTGCCAAAATTTAAATTTCACATGGAATTGTTGTTTCTTTTATTTTCTATAAATCGTAGTCATAGAATTGAATCATAATCGTAGAGTTTAAACGAATTTTTTTTTTTTATTTTAGATTATAAAATTGTAAAATTCTATAATTCAAATTGAGATTTTAGTAATCTTGTTCCGTGATGATGAGTTGAGCTAATTTAATAGGAGTGGTTTATTTTAGTTGAAAGCGAATTACTGATGACTTTTTCAGTCCGAGTCATACTGAGGAGGTCTTACACGGTAGAACGTCCGAGAGGACCGACAGAAAGGTATAAGTGGGATGAAATTTCCAATTTCCAAAGCAGAAGAATAGCTTAGCTTACAAATGCGACGGCTGGGGCTGGGCTGGGTTGGGTTCGCTGAAGCGATGAATCGAACTTTCGAGGGTTTGTTTGTTCAAACTTCAAACTTCAAACCGGCCGAGGTGGGCCTCTTGACTTGAATACTGGATCCCATTCCCACGTTGAAAAGTCCGCATTTTCTGTTACGCGCGAGTCATCTCATCTCTCACTCTCACACTCACACTCACACCACACCCCCCACGTATCCCTTTCTGTTATTTCTTTCTTGTACACATCATTTTCCTTGTAAACACTAGGGAGGCTAAAATAAAAAAATTAGGGACATTAAAAGAACTACTTGTATTCATAAAAAATAAAAAAAAAAATTGTAAGAGCTAAATTGGATATATAGATTTCCAATCCTGTTGCTCTTTAGACAAAAAAAAATGGTAATATTATTTTTTATTCGGAATATAATACAATGTAGTATAAGTTATAGAAAAAATAGGGAAAAGTACAACAACCAGAGTTATGGGCATAGATCAATTTGGTCACTATAGTTTTGAGTAGTTCCAATTTCTTCACTAAAGTCATAGTTTGGACTCAAATTAGCCACTAATGTTATAGTTTGATACCAAATATGCCATTAGATGTTAAAAAACTAACAATAAAAATGGAAATTTATTGGTTTTGAAATCTTGAGGAACTAATGAAATTTTAAAATTTTTTGAAGAACTTTATATAATTTGCCATTTTTATTTATTTTGTGCACTAGTCACTGCATCATTCACCATTGGATCCACCATTGGTGATGCTGGAGAAGGTAACGTTGGATATCACTATTTACAAACAAAAAAAACTGCCACATTAGGAAGAAGATGATAATAAACACATCAATATTAGATGGATGAATTTCATTTTATTGAGGTTTGAATTATTGGTAGTATTAGAATGCAGTGATTAATTTGAATATAATTTCTTGATGAATCAGTGACAGTTTGATAGATCCGATAAATGACATAGGTGGTTATTGCACAAAAAAGTGAAAATGGTAAATTATATACAATTCTTAAAAGTTATGAAAAGTTACATAAGTACCAAAAAATTTTAAAACGAACAACTTCACACACTTACCGTTAGGCTTTTAACGGCTAGTAGCATATTCGGCACAATATTATAATATTAGTAGCTAATTTGGGCTCAAACTATGATTTTAGTGATACAATTTAAATCACTTAAAACTATAGTGACCAAATTAGTTCAAACCCATAACTACTGTGAGTTTTTTTTCTACTTTCTCCAAAAAAATAATTAATTTAATAAGGATCAAGTTTTTTACCTTACGAGAGATTTCACCTCAGTCTGAGACAAATCTGATGTATTTTAAAATACTCATCATTTAGTCAAATCTTCACGTGAAAAAACAATATTTCTTGAATGGCTTAAATGCACCAACAACCCCCCGAGCTTTGAAAACTTGATGAGTTGGCCCCTGAACTATAATTCAGTCAGTAGCAGCCTTTCAACTTTGCAACTTTGTATGTATTAGTCTAACTCATTAACTTATTACTTATTTTTAATAGCTTAAATATATTAAAAGCTAACTTTGACAACTCATTTAAGTTCATCATCAAACTAGAATTTGTTTGCATTAGGCCCTAAACTTTACGATAAACAACTAGCATTATAAAAATTAATTGAAATTCATTATAAAATAATTAAAATTGATTTTTTTTAGGTTAAGTAAAGAAAAAGTCATTAAAATTAATTAATTCACAAAAAAATTGGTCAATTGCTTATATAGTAAATACAAAATTAACTATAAAATGATATTGGTCCTCGATAAAAAAGGTAAAATAATAATAATAATGTATCGGTTTGGCCAATAGGAAGTGATGCCCCAAAGCATCTTTGTTTGCTGTCATGTTGACAGGTGGAGAGACTTCCTGAGGAGGCGAGCGCCTGGAGCTTTGGTTTCCCAGCTGAGTGTGCCTGAAAAGCTCAAAGAAGAGGTTAGGAGGTCCCCGGTTTGCTTTTCCGGGGAGGACCCTCCGACGCCCAAGTTAGTTTTCTGAGTGAAAGTGGAGGAAGAACACTAAGGGATCAAGTGTCTTGCCTATTTTGTGTTTTCTCAGAGGGAGGAAAATTCCCATCCTTTGCCCAGTCCCCTTTCCTAGTATTTATAGGAGTAGATGGTCCGTTCAGATCATGACACGTGTTCGGTTGGATTTGATCTGTGCTTTTGGACCTAGGGGACAGGCAGCCGTTTGCAGCCTCTTTTAGCCCTGGAGCCGGACAGGTTGTGTCAGGACTGGGGCGGCTGCGGCGTGTCAGTTCGCTGTTCTGATGTGACGTGTAGGGCTTGTGGGCGACATGTCAGAGGCTCCTTAAATGCTCATACCGTACTCCCGAGGTCCCCTGGGCGAGGTCGCCCTTCGGTGCGTGCATCCTCTTCGGATTCTATCCGTCCTTCGGTGCGAGCACCTCCTTCGGGATCTATCCCATAGTTCTGGGAGTTCCCTTGATGAACACCTTCTTCGGGACTCACGCCCATAGTTCGGGGATTCCCTTGTTCAGGTGTTTCTTGTTCGGGGAAGATCCTCTTCGGGGCCTCTACCTTCGGGGAGATTCTTCCTTGCTTCAGAGAGATGGCTCTCTTACCCGAAGACGGTCAGTTTGGCCCCTCGATGGAGACGGTGTTGTCCTCGGAATTCCTGACGAGCTAACCAAAGTCTCGAGCTCATAGTGTTTGACTTCGCACCTTCCGAGGTCAGTGAAAAGATCCTCTCTTGGGTGACATCAGACTCCTCGGCCAATATTCTGGCAGGGAGTTACTACCGAGGAGGCAATAGCCTTTGGCTATCACAGGCCCCCTTCCGAAAAGCCGGAGTGAGAAACTTCGGTTCATCGGTTTTCAGGTCCTGTGGTTGTGATATCTGCGCCGAAGACGCCTTCTTCTGCTTGTAGCGATGGGCAGCATTTTTGCGTCCTCGAGGCGCGAGAAGATAGGTTGTCCCTGTGCCGAAGATACACCCTCTGCCCGAAGTCACAGGCTGTCCCTTGGTATCCTCGTGGCGAGGGAAGATAGGATAGCCTTGTACCGAAGATAGACCTTTTGCCCGAAGTCACAGGCTGTCTTTTGGTGTCTTCGAGGTCACCTACTTTTTTGCCTTTATAGGTCTGCTCATGTGTCGCATCCTGTGTCCAGCAGAGTCAGTCTAGGGCGGCGCCTCTAGACCAAATGGTGTCAGATGGCGTGCTTGACGTGATGGACGACACGTGGCACATTTGCTGCGCGATGACCGACACATGGCACACTATTATTGGGTGAGAATGCACTGAGTACGGCAGGCGCGACTTTTCAGGCTCATTTAGCAGTTATGGCGACGCTTCGCCTTCCAAGGGGTACTAATGACGACGGTTCACCTGGCCTTCTCGGCCTATATATACCAGCCCTGTCATAACCCTCTTTTTGCTTCTGCTTTTGCTTTCTTCTGCCTTCTAATTCTCTCCTGATTTTCCGCGGCGGTTCTTCTTTTTCAAGCGTTTTTCCGACCACTTTTCACGACGGCTTCCAGAAATCCAGATTCCGGCAAGACCTTTGGTGGGTTTTAGTCCTTTTGCTTTTTTCAAAGTTTCTTCTTTGTTTTTCCCGAACTCGTTTTCCTTGTTTTTTCCCGAACTCGTTTTCATCATGCCTGTTCCCGAGAGTTGGCAACCTCTTCTTTCTTACCCTTGCTGCACTACTCCGGCAAAACTAGCGAAGTGGAAGAAAAAGTTTTTCTTACCCTCTTACTCTGTGACGAGGTTGCCCCGTCCTGACCAATTTCCTTTCTCCAACCGAAGTGATGAAATCACCGTTTTCCGAGCCCAACTGAAGGCCGAACTTCGGTATCCCCCCCCGGAGATGGTTAGCGCGTTCTGCAACTTCCATGGCATTGCCGTTAACCAACTCCCACCGAACTCGTACTACTATTTCAATGCCTTCCTCTGTATGTGCGGCGTTTTCAAAATAAAACCTCACTTTGTAGTTTTTCTTCAGTACTACAAGCTCTTCGTGGTCCCGAAGGGTGGTTTCTACTTTATGCTACCTCGGGGATCCAGGAGCAAAAAGTATACGTTCACCTTCGCCACCAAAGACAGCTGGCGAGGGTGGCAACAAAAATTCTTTTTCCTGAAGAAGTCGGAGGCTTGGTCGCACGTCCTGACCAAGTGGGCTCAGGGGAGGCTCAAGATGGATGTTGTTGACCCGAAGATACTGCTAGACGCCGACGTAGCACCTATCTTTGAGGACTTCGACAGACGCATCCGGTCCGTCTCTGACTGGGCTGCCGAGGTCTCTCCTCGTGCCCTTTACCCCTTTCCGATCAACTGGAGGCTCATGACCGAAGAGGTCCTTCGGGAACTCAAGGTGGTAAAGGAGCATGTGACAGACCTCAACATGCCGAAACCGGCTTCTTCGGGGAAGGACTCCTGGCTCGTGAAACTCCTTCGGGGGAAAGAGACTTATGAGTCTTTTTATGATAGTAAGTTACTTTCTCATTTTTTCCTTCATAACTTCATCTTGGACTTACACTGATCTTCTTTTCCTTTTTTCAGAGATGGGCGACGACGCAGCTGCCTTCTACAAGGCTCTTTTTACCGGGCAGGCCGAGAGGGGCGAACAGACAAAGAAGGCCGCCTCTCGGAGGCGGAAGCAGACTTCGGGCGGCCCTCCTTCCAAACGGGCAAAGAAAGCTGCTCCTTCCTCTCTTCCGCAAATTCCGGAGGAGGTAGGCGAGGAGCCCGAACACCCTGCTGCCCCTTTGCTCGAGGTTCCTTCTGTCGACGTCCCTTCTTCCGACGTCCTTCCTCAAAGCCCCACGCCTTCGCATGCTCTTCTGGAGGGCAATGGGGAGGAGACCCCTTCTGCCGAGGAACGGCGCCAAATAAGAGGCAAGGGGATCTCTACTGAGGCGACGTCGATTCTTGACGACGACATTACCGAGGTGCCAGCAGGTTTGTATTTTGTCGAAGAACCTTTTTTCTCTTGTAAATCCTTAAGAGTTTTCTGGCCTTAACCAATTTTTCTGCTTTGTTGTGCAGCGGAGGTGGCCGCTCCTGACTGGGTTGCCGAACACGCCCGCAAGAGGGCCCTTCGGGATGCCAAAGTCCCAGCAGGGAAAGTTCCGAAGGAGCCCTTCTGGACGTTCATGGAGGACATGAATATGTACTCCGAGGACTGTCCCGAGATGGCCAGGCAGATGTGCAAAGGGGTTTTTACTGAGGCCTCTTACAAGGCCCTTACGGAGGCTTACCCAGGCGACATCTCTTTGGCCGCCAAACTCACTGAACATGCCGCCCAGGTACGCTTCACTGTTTCCTTAGTGCCAATTTCGCCTTTGCTTTTTACTTAGCATCATTTTCCCTTTGTTTGCTTTTTTTTGCAGCTGATGGGGTATGCCGGGTTGCTCCGTGTTCGGGTGGCGCGAGAGTCAGAAAGGAGGGCATCACTCTGGGACCTTTACACCAAGACGAAGGCCCAGTGTTCGGCGTTGGCTGCCGATAATGCTCAGCTGAAGCAGTCTTCAGAGAGGGAAATTGCTGAACTTCGGGAGGGGTTCATAAAAGAGAAAGAGGAACTTGAGAAAGGCACCTCCCAGAAACTTTCCGACATCGGTTCTCGGATGGCGGAGCTGACTTCGATCGTAGAAACGATTCAAAAGGATAAGTCAGAAAGTGACGCAATCCTTGCGAAGACGCTCGAGGAAAAGGCCCAGCTTGAAGCCGAGGTCGCATATCTGAAGAAGCCTTCAGAAGAGAAGAAGAAGATGAAGGCATTGAAGAGAAAGCTCAAGGATCTGGAGAAGGATTACGCGGATCTGGAGAAGGACTATGCAGATTTGGCGGTCAAGAAGCGGGAGTCCGATGATATGACGAAGTTGGGCTTTCAAGACAGCTTCTGTCTTGTTCGGCACCAAATTCTGCAGAAGTTCCCATATTTTGACCTCTCCTTCCTGGAAGGCATGAACATCCCCAAGGAGCCTCGGTGGACTTGGTCCAAGATCGAGCACTTGAAACTGCCTTCTTCTCTCCCGGCGCCTAAGGCTACTGACAAAAGCACAGAGGCTGGCAGTTCTCAAGACGCCGAGGTTCCTTAGTTTGTACTAGGGCCTTTTGTCTTCATTTTCTTCTTCTTTTTTGTAGCCTTTCAGCAACTTTCTTCTCTGTAAGCACTCTTTGGCTCAATAGATAAAAATTTGGCTAAGTATTTTTTGCCAGATTCCTTTGTTTCCCTTTGTCCTGAACATAATTCGCTCGAGAGACTTCGGAAAACCACACTTTTGCTTTCCTTTGTCCCGAACATATTCACTCAAGAGACTTCGGAAAACCACACTCCTGCTTTCCTCTGTCCCGAACATATTCGCTCAAGAGACTTCGGAAATCCTTACTTTTGCTTTCCTCGGTGATTGCTTTTGTGAGACTCTTGTTTTGTACTTCCTCAGAATTTTTTACTTAGACAAATTTGTCCAACTTGTGCAATACAACTTTCCCACCAAACTTTTTAGGCATAGAATTTTTTCAAGGCCTCTGAGTGCCAAGTATTTTTTAATTCTATGCCTTCGGCATCACCGAGCTTATAAACTCCTTTTCGTACTTCGGCAAGTACCAGGTAGGGTCCTTCCCAATTTGCGCGAAGTACCCCGTGGGACGGCTTTCGGGGTGCAAATTCAGCCTTTTGGAGAACGAGATCTCCCTTCTTTATTCCTTTTGGCCTGGCGCGTAGGTTTATGGCTGCTGCCACTCTTTGCTGGAAAGCTTTTCTTCTCAGCTCGGCTACTTCTCTATGTTCGCTGACGAGGTCGAGCTTGGTTCTCAGGCCGAGGTCATTTCCTTTTTCATCGAACACTTGGACTCGTATTGACAGTTGTACTACTTCGACAGGGATGATGGCCTCTGTACCGAAGACGAGTGAAAAAGGCGTTTCCCCTGTGGCTCTTCGGGGTGTTGTTCGGTAGCTCCATAACACGCTTTGGAGTTCTCCTGGCCATTTCCCTTTTGCTTCTCCCAATCTCTTTTTCAGACCATCTTTTATGGTCCTGTTAGATACTTCTACCTGCCCATTACTTTGGGGGTGAGCTACTGGGGCGAAGTGCATTTTTGTCCCGAGGTCGCTAATGAACTCTTGGAATCCTTTGTCTATGAACTGGGATCCATTGTCCGCTACGAGTACCCTCGGTATGCCGAATCTGCATACGATGTTTTTCCATACGAACTTCTGCACTTCTTTTGCCGAGATAGTTGTCAGAGGTTCTGCCTCGACCCACTTAGAGAAATAGTCAACTGCTACTACGCAGAACTTTACGCCTCCAGGCGCCGTTGGGAGTGGCCCAATAAGATCTCTGCCCCAAACTGCGAAGGGCAAAGGATAGTCTGCCGAAGTCACGAACTCCGAGGGTGTTCTTTGGATGTTCGCATGTCTCTGGCAACTACCACATTTCCGGACGAACTGCTTGGCGTCCTTTCTCAGGCTAGGCCAGAAGTATCCTTGGCGAAGTATCACTGCTGCCAGGGCGTCGGTTCCGATGTGCAAACCATAGGCACCTTCGTGAACTTCTTCGAGGATCATTTCAGTATCCTCTTCACTAACACACCTCTGTAGTGGATTTTCATATCCTTGCCGATATAGTTCTTCTCCAATTAAGAAGAAACGTCCGGAGCAGCTTCGCACTTTTGCGGCTTCGCTGGGGTCCTCGGGGAGTGTGTTGGTTGCGAGATACGTTTTGATTGGTTCTTTCCATCCTTTCCCCGAGGTCGCTATGCTTAATACCGTGATGCTGGGGTGGTTTAGGACCTCGGTGCAAGTTCTGGACTTCGCCAAACAGTCTGCCTCAGCATTTTCCCGCTGGGGTACGTTCTCGATTTTCACGACGTCGAACTCCCGAATGAGCTTTGTTACCAACTCATGGTATTTCGCCAAGGTCGGGTCTTTCGCGCCATAGTTCTCTGCCATTTGCCGGACCACCAGCTGGGAATCACTATGGGCTTTCAAGTTTCTGACGCCAATTTTTCTGGCCAGGCGTAATCCTGCTATGAGGGCCTCATACTCGGCCATGTTGTTGGTGGCGTTAAACCTGAACTTGATGGCCTTCATTACTTCTAGGCCTTCGGGGCCTCTGATAATCACTCCAGCTCCCTGGTGTTCGGATCCTGAGGCCCCGTCAACATATAACGTCCATTCTGGCTCGTCTTCGCCCGAAAACGAATGTCCCTCCTCGGTGTTTGGTACTTCGGCGATGAAGTCTGCCAAAGCTTGAGCCTTTATAGCTTTCCGGGGTTCATACGTGATGTCGTGTTCGCCAAGCTCTATACACTACTTGGAAAGCCTTCCCGAATGATCAACTTTCCTCATAATATCCCGTAGAGGCAGGGTACTCCGGACGATAATGGGGTGAGCCTGAAAGTATGGCCGTAGTCTCCTTCCTGCAAGTACCAAGGCATATATAGCTTTTTGAAGCAAAGGGTACCTGACTTCGGCGCCATGCAGGGACTTGCTGACATAGTAGACCGGCCATTGCTTTGGCCCTTCTTCTTTCACGAGGACCGAGCTCACAGCTTTTTTCGTGACGGCGAGGTATAATACGAGGGGCTCTCCCTCCCGAGGTTGCCGCAGGGTCGGCAGGCTGGCCAAATAGACTTTGAGTTCTTCTCAGGCTTTTTGGCAATCTTCATCCCAAGGATGACCATTCCTTCCGAGGTCGCCTTCCATCTTTGCTACCTTTGTGAGCACTTTGAAGAAGGGTCGACACCCATCTCCGTACCTAGAAATAAACCTGCTCAGAGAGGTTATTCTTCCGGTGAGTCTTTGCACGTCTTTGACTGTGGTAGGAGTTCGGAATTCAAACAGAGCCTTAATCTTCTCGGGGTTAGCATCGATGCCTCTTTCGGATACCATGTACCCAAGGACCTTTCCCGAGGTCACCCCGAAGATGCACTTCTCAGGATTAAGGCGAATCCCGAAGGCTCTGAGTTTCTGGAAGGTTTCCTCTAAATCTGCAACGTGGTAGCCAGGCAGTTTGCTTTTGACTATCATATCATCAACATACACCTCCATGTTCCTCCCCATTTGGTCTTTGAAGACCTTGTTCATCAGCCTCTGGTAGGTGGCTCCTGCGTTCTTGAGCCCGAAGGGCATCCTCATATAGCAATATGTTCCTCCCTCGGTGATGAAGGCAGTCTTCTCTTCATCTTCGGGGTCCATCCTTATCTGATGGTAGCCACTGAAAGCGTCCAGGAAACTTAGGAGCCCGTACTCGGCAGTTGAGTCTACCAGTTGGTCTATTGGCGGAAGAGGATATGAGTCTTTCGGGCAAGCATCGTTCAAATTTCTGAAGTCGATGCACATCCGGAGCTTACTACTTCCTTCTTTTGTGGCAATTACCACGTTGCTTAGCCATTCGGGGTAGTTTACCTCCCGGATAACGCTAGCGTCTATCAGACGCTGGACTTCGGTCTTGACGAAGTCACTTTTGTGAGCTGAGATGCTCCGTTTCTTTTTCCGAATAGGTTTTACTTCCGGACTCGCTTTGAGGCTATGCTGGATTACGCGAGGGTTTACCCCTGGCATGTCCTTCGGCGAGTAGGCGAACAGATCTTTATTTGTAAGCAGAAGATATACAAGTTTTTCCTTGTCTCCTTCGGCCATTCTTTTCCCTATTCGGGTACTATAGCCTGGGACAAGCTCTACTTTTTCTGTTTCCGCTTTTGTGGGTTCTTCTGCCTCGCCCCTTTCTAGCTCTTTTGCTTCTACAGCATGTGCTAGGTTGCTTGCTGGAGCCTTTCGTGCTCTGACGAACACCTTTCTCACCTCGCCTTGATCAATGAAGATCTTTGCGTCTCCTTCTTTGGTGGCGAAGGTAACGGTCAAGTACTTTACATCAGGGCGAATGTGCAAATTTCCCTGTGTCTGTCTGCCGAGGATGGCGTTGTATGACGAAGGAACGTCCATGACTATGAATCTTGCCATGGTAGAGGCGAACAACTCAGCAGTTCCTTTCTCTGAAGTTCCTTTCATCATCAAGGGGAGGTCGATCCACCCGAGGACAGGTAGCTCAGATGGTCCTACGCCGAACGTGGGTGAAGTAACAGCCTTGAGGTCACTCCTGGATACGCCCAAGCTTGGCAGCAAATGTGAGAACAAGACGTCTGCGTTTGACCCATCGTCCAGAAGTACCCTCTTGACGTCCCAGTTTCCTATCCTCGCCATTATCAGCAATGGATCGTCATGGGGAAATACGATGGTGGAGCCATCCTCGCGGGCCAATTTTTTCGTTGGGCTCTGATATTCCATCACCGCTATCTCTCAGGCCCTTCTTTTTCTTTCCGAGGATGGAAGTCCGGTTGTGATCATCTGTATTACTCCTGCCGAAGGTGGAGGATGCCTTCTCGGACTTCGGTTCCTTCGTCTGTCTGAATCGTAATCCTCGTCATCGGGCTTTCCTTCTTCCTCTTTTTTCCCCTTCGGGGAAGGCATTCTCAAATAACGCCAAAGCTGGCCCTGCTTTATCAGTGATTCAATGTACTTTTTCAACTGAAAGCAGTCTTCGGTGTCATGACCGTGATCACGGTGGAACTGACAGAACTTCTTCATGTTCCTTCTGTTGTTAGCAGTCATGCCCCTCGGTCGTTGGATTTGAGCCCCCTGTTTTTCCAACGCCATGAGGACGTTAGCCATCGTGGTGCTCAGAGGTGTAAAGTTTTGGGGCTTCCTTCCTCCTACTCGCATTCTCCGAGGTCGGCCTAATTGTTCCGTTGGACACCGGGCTTGCTGGCTGGACCCTTCGCCACGAGCGTGAATATGGTCAGCCTTCGGTCCAGTCATTCTCAGCTCTTCGGCTGTCATATGTTGTTCAGCCCTTCGGTAGAATTCTCCCAGCGTGCCCGGGGGATCTTTGGAGAATTCATAAAACAAGTGCGAATCCCTCCGGAGGCCCCTCCTCATGGCGAGGATGCGGATTTCGGGACGAAAGTCCGGAACACTGAGGGCCTCTCTGTTGAACCTCTCGACATAGTCACGGATGGTCTCCCCGTTTCTTTGTGCTATGTCAAACATCTGGACGGGCATCTTCGCCGTCGGCTTGCTCCCAATGAACTGTTGGGTGAACGCTGTGGACAGCTCCTGGAACCCCCTGATGTTTCCGGGAGGCAGGGAATTGTACCAGGCAGTTGCTGGTCCTGCGAGGGTGACTTCAAAGCACTTGCAGAGTGTAGCATCATCAGCCCCGTGTAGCACCATGCTGCGTTTGTACTTTGTTAGGTGGGCCTGGGGATCAGTCCGACCCTCATAGGTCTCCAGCCGAGGTAGCCTGAAGTCACTTGGCATGGCCGCCTCGACCACTGTTCGAGCGAAAGGAGTTTCATCTCCAGAGACGGTTTCAGTTAGCCTGGCCCAAACAGGCTTGCGTGCCACCTGCTGTTCCACTCTCTCCAGTCTTGCCAAGACTTTCTCCAGGAGGAGTGTAGCACTGGGCTCCTCTTCCTGGTGCTTGGAGGTTCTTCGGTAAGAGGACTGTTGCCGTCTCTTCGGGGAGCGACTTCGGTACCGAGGTGAGGGGGACCTTGCCTCTGGCGACAAACTTCTTCTGGACGGGACTTCGGGTCGTTCAGACCTTGCTCTTTCCGCCAACCGTGCTCCGAGGGGCAAGTTATCTGTCGAGGACTCTTCCCGTGGCTCCCCACTTCCCGAGCTATGATGGGTTGCCCTTGGGCTTTTCTCCCGAGGTCGTGCTGGCGAAGTGGGTTTTTGCGCCTGGGCTGGTTGCGGCCACCTTCGGTCTATCTGTTGTGTCATTTCAGCCACAACAGACCTCTGAAAGTCTCGTAAAAAACCCATGGTGATGACAAGAGGGCATTCCTCTTCAGGCAAGGAAGTCTCTGGGGGACTTTGTTCGGTAGCTGGTTGGGTCTCAGGCGCGGACGGGGACTTCGGGAGTCCTTTGTCCTTCGAACGCCGAGTTTCGACAATAGCTACCTGGGAGTAGGTTCCCACAGACGGCGCCAAATGATGCCCTAAAGCATCTTCGTTTGCTGTCATGTTGACAGGTGGAGAGACTTCCTGAGGAGGCGAGCGCCTGGAGCTTTGGTTTCCCAGCTGAGTGTGCCTGAAAAGCTCAAAGAAGAGGTTAGGAGGTCCCCGGTTTGCTTTTCCGGGGAAGACCCTCCGATGCCCAAGTCAGTTTTCTGAGTGAAAGTGGAGGAAGAACACTAAGGGATCAAGTGTCTTGCCTATTTTGTGTTTTCTTAGAGGGAGGAAAATTCCCATCATTTGCCCAGTCCCCTTTCCTAGTATTTATAGGAGTAGATGGTCCGTTCAGATCATGACACGTGTTCGGTCGGATTTGATCTGTGCTTTTGGACCTAGGGGACAGGCAGCCGTTTGCAGCCTCCTTTAGCCTTGGACCCGGACAGGTTGTGTCAGGACTGGGGCGGCTGCGGCGTGTCAGTTCGCCGTTCTGATGTGACGTGTAGGGCTTGTGGGCGACATGTCAGAGGCTCCTTAAATGCTCATACCGTACTCCCGAGGTCCCCTGGGCGAGGTCGCCCTTCGGTGCGTGCATCCTCTTCGGATTCTATCCGTCCTTCGGTGCGAGCACCTCCTTCGGGATCTATCCCATAGTTCTGGGAGTTCCCTTGATGAACACCTTCTTCGGGACTCACACCCATAGTTCGGGGATTCCCTTGTTCAGGTGTTTCTTGTTCGGGGAAGATCCTCTTCGGGGCCTTTGCCTTCGGGGAGATTCTTCCTTGCTTCTGAGAGATGGCTCTCTTACCCGAAGACGGTCAGTTTGGCCCCTCGATGGAGACGGTGTTATCCTCGGAATTCCTGACGAGCTAATCAAAGTCTCGAGCTCATAGTGTTTGACTTCGCACCTTCCGAGGTCAGTGAAAAGATCATCTCTTGGGTGACGTCAGACTCCTCGGCCAATATTCTGGCAGGGAGTTACTACCGAGGAGGCAATAGCCTTTGGCTATCAGGAAGTGGAGCAGTTGAGGCACGATGCGGTAGCCAATTTTGCTAGAGTTGGGAGATGTCATCGGTGGCTGCCATCAATTTCATTGGATTTGGCGTCATTTTCGAGCATCGCTTCGTCATCTCCTCTTTGCGATTAGGTTGATTAAGTCAATTTCTCTTTGTCGATTAGGTCAATTTCACCAAACCTATTCGCAACACCTCTGTCTTGCTTCACTTGCCAATGACAATTCTTTACGATTCGCTTCACTCACCTTGCCTCTTCTTCCGCCTTCTTTAGATCGCCGACCTCGAAGGGGACCTCTATGGCCCTTTTTTCCTCAATTCATCCCATCTGTTCACCCTTTTCTTCATCAATTCATCTCATCGATTTACCGCTTTCATCCTTTGATTCATCCCATCTAGGGCTATAAATGACTAAACAAATATGAACAAGTCATATTCGTGTTCGTTCATTTAACTTTTAATGAACATGAATACAAATACAAATAATAAACGAACGTAATTTCTCTATTTGTGTTTGTTCATTTATTAATAAATGAACACGAACATGAATATGAATAATTAAAGTTGATGGCTACCATTAATCTAAATTTGAGCAAATCTAGTAATGATTGATAGGGCAATAGGCAATGGTGAGAGAGATTTTAGGTTACTGTTATTAAGCTCGGCTTGGTGCTGCAATAGGTTCACACTATGAGAAAAATGACTGATTATGTTTGGCAAAATAAAGAGGTTGAGCATAATCATATATGTGTGTAGAGTAGGTGGACACTAATAAAAATATATAATAATATATATAAAATAAATGTACAATCAATATATAAATAAACAAATAAATAGACATAAACAAATGAACATAAATAAATAATAATCGAATGATCCGTGAACATAAATGAATGAACAGGACCTTGCTCATGTTCATTCATTTAACTAATAGAACAAAAAAAACTGTTTATATTCGTTCGTTTAACTAAATAAACAAATTTTTTCCGAACGGTTCACCAAACGCTTTGTTCATTTACATCTCTAATCCCATTAATTCATCCCTTTGTTCCTCTAGAAGGCATATAAGGAAGACGTAGCAGATTGTGTTAATCAATGTTGTTTTGTTTCTTTCCAGATGAGAGAAAGATTGTAGATTAAGGATATAAACATTAGCTTTAGAATTTCATGGTTTAAAATAATTAATTAGAAAATTTTGAGGATTGTTTTATGTTTATTTTAATGTTAATTAATGCCACCTCAACAATTTCTGTCCGATTTAATGGTAAAATTGATGGGAATGGCTCAATTGAGACACGAAAAAAAAAGTATGGTACTTTGATAGGACAATACATTTTCTAGGTATTATGTATTTTTTCATTATAGGTAATATATTTTTTTTAAAATTTTTCTTTATCTAAGACCAAGATCATTTTATAGCTAATCTTATATTTACATAACAAGCATTTGGATAATAATTTTTATGGTTTTTTTTCTTTACCTAACCTAAAAAATAAATTTTAATTACTTATAATGAATTTTTATAATGCTTATTGTTTGTTCTAAAGTTTATGGTATATTGCAATCCAAGCTCTAGTTTGATGACCAACTTAAATGAGTTGAAAATTTTGAGGGCTCTTCATGTGTTTAAGCCATTACAAAAAGATTCAAGCCAACGATTTGAATTCAAACATACCAAGTTGCAGAGTTAAAGGATTTCTACTAGCTAAGTTAAAGTTTAAGGACCAACTTGTGTGAGTTAGGAAAGTTTGGGGGGTTATTGATGCATTTAGGCCTTCTTAAATCAAAGTCGAATTCATTATTGCATGCCAAATTTAGAAGGCAAAAATGCGCATTTGGTCTCTCAACTTGGCCAACTCTAAAAGTTAGTCTTTTACTTTTGACTTAATGTGAGTTAGTCCCTCAATTTTGCAAAATTTGATGAGTTCATCCAAATAGGATGGAGGGATAAATGGAGTTAGATATATTATTGATATGGCAAAGAGCTGTGCTGAGCTAGTTATGCCACATTAGCCCATTTTTCTCACATCATCTCGTCTTGTCTCTCTCATTGTTCTTTTATTCCAGCAAGATACTCGAACAGACAAACAGGCATCCATATTCAAATCCCTCCAACTTTGAATGAACAGGCAACCATGTTCGGATCGAATCAACAAACCCTTTTAGCTTTTTCACTTTCAGATCCCTCACATTCGAATCCTCACCAAATCGTTGAATCTTGCTGCAAGACTTGCTCCACTGCCCTCAACGCCTTACACCCTCAATGTCTTTCATGGCCCTTAATGCCTTTAGCCAAATCAATGAACTTTTAGGAATTTTGAACCTTCCGCCGCCCTCAACACCTTCCACCAAATCACCGCCGCATCTATGACCAATTTCCTCCAAACACTAGGTCGAGACTTCACTGAATTATTAGACATTAGGGATCGTCTGCCTTTTTTGTGAAGATCATCGGCAAACCACAAAAGCATTTCTCCATCGTTGCCGCCTCTGTGACTGATCTCTTCCCTACACTCCATTAGGACTTCACGGAATCATGATACATTAAGGATCGTCTGCTGCCTTTGCAAAGATCACCGCTTGATCGTTTGCCGCCTAATTTCTTCCCTACTCTTCTCCTTACTCAACGATCAGGCAAACTTGAACAGGTGAACACAAGCCTCTGTTTGTTTTAATTTTTAATCCACTTCCTCACCTAAATAGATGGCATTTTTCAAGTTGGCTGCTTTCTGTTAGAAGATCGACTAAACCGTTTAGTTTAGTAAAGTTTATAGACTAAAACACTAAATCTGAAAAGTTAAAGGACTAACTCACATTGAGTTAAATAAAAATGACTAACTCGCTCAAGTTTGTCAAGTTAGAGGACTATATGCACATTTTGACAAATTTAGAAACATTTATTTTTTTTCATTACTTGTATACCAATATACCATGCCCTAAAAAGTTTTAGGAAACTGCAAGCACGGTATTCGTATAATAAAGCAAAAAATAGTACAAGTAATGAGGTGACTTGTTCTGTTCACGCCTGATCCACCCTATACCTTCCCTCCACCAGAAGAATCTTAGCATTAATGGGGCAATAAAATGGTTGAATTAATGGGCCAATAAAATGGTTGAAGGAGAAAAGGATGAAAGTTGGTGCTTGATAATTCATTTCTTTTATGGCAATTGCCTTTACGGTCAATGCCAAGTTTTGTAGTACTATAATGCTTGAGCTATACAAAAAATGTTGTAAAGAAGTAATTTTAAAAAGCTTATCTACTTGTCCGTGACTGAAATTCTATTTATATAGAATAAAATATTTAATTACAATTTTTTCCTATAATAGTATAAAATTTAATTTTGTATAATGTTTACGCTTATACTATTTACGGTATTGATGATTTTTACCAATCACAGAGATCAGCGAATTCCCAATCATGGAGATCTTGCAATAAAAAAAAAAAGAGTAATAACTTAATTCAATTTGTAGGTATTTTTAATTTCTGTCATTAAATTTAAACAATTGAAATTTATTAATAAAATTTTTTATTAGATAAAAATGCCATAGATTTTGGATTGCTCTAGAAATTGAGAAAGATCTACATTAATAATTCTTAAATCCAACGATTAGCATGAAAAAATTCAATAGGTTTTTAATCGATCATTTTCACTTATTTTATTTAAGCCAAAAATATTAAATTTGCCACTAATGTTTTAGGTAAGGAGCGAGTATGCCACTATAAATTTTTTTTGCTTAATCTTCTACTAATGTTTTAAAACGGGCCGAATATGCCACTGTTGGTTATAAAATAATGAAAAATGATAAAAATAGCAGTTTTTGAATTTTTGGAGTTATTATGCATCTTTCCAAAAATATCAAAAGCTTTTATATTTTTGCGAAAAAAAAGTTTAATATCTGCCATCAACATTTCAATCCTGTTACTATCTCTGTCAGTTTCACCAGTGCTACAGCTCCATCATCGTCCTCCCTCTATCTCTATCGTCAATCTCTTTGCTGACATTTGAGATCGAGAGATCGAGAGATCGATCGATCGATCGAGAGAGAGAGAGAGAGAGGCCTAAGGTCTAATTACAAAAAGTCTTAGAAGTTTGTTAAAACTTGCATTACCATCATAAAATTTCAAAACTTGTTATTTTTAACATTTTTGTTAGTTTTTTAGCATTTTTTGTTAGATTTTTAACCGCCAATGGAATATTTACTCTTAATTTAAACCTTTAATCATATATTTGGCCCATTTTAAAATATCAGTGGGAGATTAGGTAAAAAATAAATTATAGTGGCATATTCGCTCCCATCCAAAAAAATTAGTGCCAAATTTGATATTTTTACCTTTATTTAACGCATTTTCTTTGTTTGCGAATTACTCTCTCTCTCTCTCTCTCTCTTTCGTTCTTCTTTTCCTCTTGTAAGAAGGAGTCGAAGGTTGGTCAAGAATATATTTTAAAAGTTAAAACTAGTACGTTCGAAGATTCCAGCTACCGCAAAATGCCGATGTATAAGCAAGGTTTAAAGCTTATTTATAAGCAAAGTGTTAAATACCATTTTCACTATGTATACTGTATTTCATATTTTTAAAGTATATTGCACGATATATCATGTCGCATGATGTTTCTGTTCTGTAAAAGAAAAAATGTTAGAATATTATTTTAAGATGAAATAAATTAAATAAAATTTTTTATACTTTTTTATGTGTATTATAATTTTTTCTCATCATAATTTGTCAAATATAAATAAAATATACTCCCTCCGTCCCATATTCTTTACACCAATTTTCTTTTTGGGATGTCCCAAAATCTTTGCACCATTTCCTCTTTTAGTAACTTTTATGTGCAAATTGTCCATTATACCCTTATTTCTTCTTCGCCTAAATGCAACCGATTCTTCTCTCTTCTTCTTCCAAATCAATCAAATTCTTTCGAATCTTATCCAACCAAGCCATTAAGTACGTGGGTAAGCCTCGATTTTGGGGCAATTGTCATCCTTGTTGCCACCGGTTGCTCAGGTCGAGTGATTCACACCATGAATAGGGGCCAGCGGAATTGAAAGAATTAACTGGGGGCGACGCGACGGAGATGATGGACTCGACGGGGGCGACGGACGCGGTGCAAGGATTTGCAAGCGGCACTGCCGAATCAATCGATTACTGCAACGAATCGTTGACCAATTCTTCTCTCCAGTTGATTCGATCAATCGATGACTGCAACCGTCATCTTCCTCCGATTATGTCAGATTGACCGAATCGCTTTCGTCCTCATCTGGTACCTTCGATCGATCTATTTGCCTTCATCCTTGCTGATCTTATGAAGAATCGATAGTTAAAACGAGAACAATGATATGGGTTTGGCTTCGGCGGCGGCGAACAAGAACTTCCATCTCCAGAACAAAAGTTGATGTTCGGAGTAGGAGTCGTGGAGCGGTGGAGATGGGTTAGGCCGGTTTGATCGGGGTAGGGAAGAGCTTCGGAGATGTGTTGTAGGTTGCAGCAACATGGTAAATGAGGGGTAATTTTGGAAAGAATTGGTAAACAGTGTAAATTTCTTGGTCTCCGTGAAAAAGCAAATGTTGCAAAGATAAAGGGACTGAGGGAGTATATGATAGAAGATATTTTTTTTAAAAAAAACATGAAAATGTTATATATAGGATACAATAAATATTACTCAACAAAAAAGAAATTGACACAATAGAAAAAACAATACTTTAATGATAGCAATATATTTTATAATATCCAAAAAAAGAAAGTAACAGTAAAATAAAAAGTAATAAAAAATAAAAGTAAATATTTATGTTAAAATATGTGTACTAATTATATTTTACTATTTTATATATTTATGTATGATATTTTGATGAAAATGAAAAAAAAATATATGTCACATATGTCTGTGAAAAATAGAATACTACAGTATATACCTCACAATTTTTATTGTATACTGTGGCTTTTTTTATAAAAAATATATAAAAAGTTACCGGTATATAAAATATTGAAGTATTTTATGTGAAAAAATGACAAAATGTAAAAATATTTGTATCACTTACCTGTACTACCATATTTAATTTCATGTTTACAAGTAACTCCTACTCTAATCACAAGTATTTTCTCTCACTAATCTATTTGTTTGATTTTTCTTACTGGCCTATTCATTTGCTTACCAGCTGCGGAGCATTGAAAGTGATCTATAAATTTTTGTGTGGCATAATTTAACTGATAATGAGAAAAAATGAGATATGTTAATCTTTAAACATTTAATAAATATTTCTCATGTTAAGTTTTGTATGAATTTTATCAAGAAACTCGCCAAGTAACAAACAAGTCTATGCTCGATCAATTTGCCATGATCGATCAACAAAAAATGTTTAGGTAGTGTTTGGTTGCAAAAAATAGTTTTCTTTTTTCCTTTTCTGTTTCTAGCTTTCATTTTTCATATGCAGTTTTTTAAAATACTTTTCAAAAAACATGTTTAGTTATCTCTACAAGAAAACAAATTTTATAAATTGAAAAATTGGAAAACATGTTTAGTTTAGAAATTTTTCTTCACAACAAAATTCTATATTCTTACATTGTTAAAACATTCAAATGCAATACTTGTATAATATAAAAAAAAATATGCTCATATGATAAATAGAGCTATCTTATTGCTATCTTAGTCATAATATTTTTCAACGTATAATACAATTTTAAAGAGAATATAATATCAAACATAATTAGATACATTAAAGTCGATGCCTATTGGAGCGAACTCTGCGCCACTAGTAATCATTCCTTAAACATATAAATCATTGGCATATAAAATAGAAATTAACCATAATTAACTTATTTCTCATGCATATATAAATCAGTAACAAACTTTAGTACACATGTCTCCTTTTAGAGTAACAGAAAAGATGGGTTGAAGGAAACTCGTCTTTCATAGGTAAAGGAAATTAATTTTCTTCTCTTGTAATTGCATCCATGAATAAGTGCGAGTCATTTGCCATGCCTTCCCATCCTATATACACAAATGTGAACATCATGTCGTGCGAACAAGCTGCTAAGACATTCTGTGTAACAACAGAACTCTTTCTACCATAAAAATTGTTTTGCTTGGCAACTAAAACAGATGTAGCAACATGAGTACCATCAAGTGTACCAATGCAATTCTGTAGTAAGAGAAAATTAGAAGGTGATTAAAAGATTTAAAATTACTACCCATATGTGCATAAACATAAAAAGCATGTCATATACCTTGAAATAAGGATACCAATTATGATTCCTTTAAATTTCTGGTTGCACTAAACAACATTTGTTTACAGGCCAAATTATATCCTTCCCCATAGTTGTTAAAGCCCTCAAAATCTTATTAAACCAATAGCTTATAGTAGCTGTTAAATGTTGAAATCTCTCTGCCACATGCCTTTGATTATCAATGTTACACAAAATAGATAAACAAATGGCAAAAGCTTTTTCCATAGATACATCATTTTCATCTTTTAATAGATTCAACCTTTTGAGCTGATCATATGAATTTAGAAATACATAAGGCCTCATGTGAAAGTTCTCAAAACATCTAGCTGGATGGCCTTGTAAGACTTCTATGAAATAAGTTTTACCCCTTAACATTGATGTTCTACAAAGGATCTATCTAAAGAGAGATCTTTCAAATTCCAACACATATGAAACAAACATCATATCTCCCAAAAAGTCTATATCTTCCCAAGAATTATTTAAGCTAGAGTTATTAGAATCATAACAAACAACGTTAGAACTACTAGCACCCAAGTATGGCTTAATAGTTGCACAACCAATTAATGTGAAACTAAATTAATATATAACATGAAATTCATGAAACTAAGAAAATAATAAAACCCATCAAATTTGATTGATAAGTAATTCATAAAGGTACTTAATACAAAATACTCAAATATTCATAGTTCATCTAATAAAGCATTACAAGCCATTAAAGTACTTAAAACTAAATTCATGAGCTAATTCTCTGAATCATTATTCACTCTAAATTCTTCAACAATTCCTTTTGCCTTAAAGGTGACATCTTAACAAACATTCACCTCCAAATAGGATCATGGAAGTGAACAAACACCTTGTTATAAGAGTTGGAAGAGAAATCTTCTACACTTTCAAGAAGATCCATCACATTTTCAACAGAATATGGGTCAGATTCAGGACTAGTAACAAATTTATTTTTTGATTAAGTTTTAACCTCTAGCAGTTTGGCTCTAGCACTCAAGTGCGATGACTAGAAGTTATATGAGAAGAAACATGGAAGTTGATTTTAGTTAAATCACATTCACTTGCACAAACAAGTAGATTCCAAATTTTAAATGGCCTTTCACCAGTTTTAAGTTCCACATTCACTAATCCATATGTCATGATTATGAACTTCCCTAGCATTATAAGACATGACTAGTTTCCATAGTAAAGAAAAAAAGTGAAAAAATAGTAGCTAACTCTATGATAGTATATTGTGTATGAACTAATAAATGAACAAAACACATCAACCAGGCTTCTTTTAATCTTTAGAGGAACAAGCTTGCTCAATGACTTGCTTCTGAGAAAACTTGGTTGATTCATTTTAATTGGTTTATTTAACAAAAGCACATGAGATTAGAAACACATATGTTTAGAATAAAAAACCTGTTAGTTGGTGCAGTTTATAAACAAAAACCCATAAATACGTAACCTGTTCACAAAGGAACCAACTCAGATATACACAAACACCCATACAAGACTAACATTCCATACTCAATCAATAAACACTAGTCTAAGCTCAGTCTAACCACTAATCCTTCATTATTGAGTTTGTTCTTCAAACAAACAGTAGTAGTTCTCCCTAAAAATGACATAACCAATTCACAATAAGCATAGAACTCCAGCAAGCCAATTTGGCCTATTAACATTGCTAGCAGCATGATCAACAAGAAGAGGCAAAATGGCCCAAATAAAATAGCAACTGTAGTATTGAGCTAACATATTAGCAACAGCAACAACAGCATACCATGGCTAGGACTAATTCCAGAAAAACGCACACAACATGTAAATTCATTGAACATAAAACCTCACACAACCAAATGAGCATTGCAAACTGAGACAACAATGAATAAGATACAGAAAAGAAAGGGAATTGTTCATATGCCCCAAAGAATCATAAACAAATGAATTATAAATAAGCATAGCAAGACTGTCACTTCTTAATCAATAAAACTGGAAAGAATTATAAACAAGCAAAGAATCATAAATAACAAAACAAGTGAATCAGATTGAGAGAAAGAGATCAGATGAACCTAAGTAAATCAGATTGAGAGAAGGGGGGAGATTAGATGAACCCAAGCAAAGAATCTAAACAAATTAAATGAAAGAACAGACCCATAAGATGGTGTTGACACCTAATTTCGTCCGACCTTAAAAGAAAAATAAATAAATAAATAATAATAATAATAATAATAATAATAATAATAATAATAATAATAAAATATATATTATTTTAGGGGCATTTTTTTTGTTTTATAGAATGTGTGTTAAAAATTATTAATTAATTAAAAAAAATTAAATTAATTAGTCAAAAATCAAATCAAATCAAATCAAATTAATTAAAAAATGTGTGTGTGTAATAATAAATATAAAATAATAAATAAAATAAATAAATCATAATAAAACATTAAAAAATATCTCGTCTGCTCCCTTCTCGATTCTTCTGGGGGGAATTATTAATCGGGGGGAGGGAGCTCTCTTTCTCCCTCCCGACCTCACTCTCCCACTAAAAAAAATATCTCTCTCCTATTCCCGAAATCACGCTCTCTCTCTCTCCCGGGGATCACCTGTCACGCCCCAAACTGCCCCTGGCCCATCTGGGCCCGATTATCAAATTAATGCAGCGGAAGTTATTCATACTGAAGGGGCTTTATTAGCTAGTTATGAGCACCTATGGCGTGACTCCAGGATCTATTCTGGTACTAGCTTGTTACTTAAATACTTTCAATGTGTTGTCAGGGTGCTCTCCAGGAACAAGCTAATACCTATGTGGAATTCTAGTGTTCCATTTATGGACTTTACCACTTAGCCGGTTACACACACAAGTCTTTAGATGCCATTTCAACAAAATCCAATAAATCCAGATTCACTGGAAGTCTTCCCTTAGTTACACACATAATCAGCAAATCAAACTTGCAATTCAAGCAAAGCATACACTTAATCCATTAAGTGCATAGGATGTGTGTCCATCAAGTGTACTAATCCAATGCATGGCAACAAAGAAGCCCATCTCATTTTCAACTTTGAAAACCACATTTATATATCCATGAGCATCAGCCAAGTCTAGTACACATAGCATGAATATCCATCATGGCATTTCATTAAAATTCATCCTAAGATAATCATGATCACAATGTGCATCTAACAAGCATCTCCTACTTGGAAAACATACCAAGGATGCTATATGTCCATAACTAGTTAAGTTTAGGTTTTACAGACCAAGTTCTTATGTCTACCCAAACTTTAACTCATAACCTGGAACTCATTCCAGCTTAATAGACCTTGTTCCCACAACTTCTAGACTCCACAAGCCTGCACAAGGAAGTCCAAACCATTAGCTTGTTCCACAAGTAAAATATACCACATAAGTCACTTAGAGTCAAATGAATATATTAAGCAACACTAAACTCATACCCAACCCTTTAGCAAAACATAACGAGTACTCTAATACTCCCTACTTGATCTATCAAGCCATCCAATCCACTTCCTGAAAAAAGTAAAGAAGGGCGGGTGAGTTATAAAACTCAGTAAGGATCCAGGTGTGAGGTAAGTAACTCATGACTTTCATAGTCATATCCGGCTTAAAAAGCCAAAATTGTGCCAAGAACGTAATGGCAATGCCAAATCAGAATGAGGTAATCTCTCGTGACTTTTGTAGTCACATATGGCTTCCAAAGCCTATTCTTAAGCCAAGAATGTCATGGCAATTAAATCCAATGCCAAGAATATCATGGCAAATAATCCTGTTCCTGCAAAGGAAAACACTAAAACAAAGAAAACACAAGATACAGCACAATAGCAGCATCAACAATAATAATAATAATTTGGGTCAGCATGCACAAACAACAACGGTTCAGAGAAGCACACAACACACGCACTCAACCACAAGTTTTCCTGGGCAATCACTACTGCCACCCACTACTGGCACTCCTGGCCAGACTGGCAGTACTGGCACCAATGGCACCCCTGGCACCACTGGCACCCCTGGCAAGTGTCCAAGGCTTTAAACCTCAATTCTCCTTCTTAATCATACCACCCGTTCCCCTAGAGCTCCGAGTTACATAGTAAGTTGGCCATTCTTACTATAAACTCTAACACTTGCCTTTATATTGATTAGCTAATCAAACCATATATATATCCAGAATTGCCCATTATTCATATCCATAGTTGCCGAAGCAACAATCCACGTCCAATATGCACTTACGTGCCCAAAGTTGCCGAAGCAATGATACCTCATCAATTATGCACTTACGTGCCCAATTATTAAACTAAGAAAGTAACATGAGCCCTCACACAAAGAACAACTAACCCGCTGCACACCTATGGTCACTTGGTACTATGACCATCACATAGGGGCATTTATACTCACAAACAATATCATGGAAGTACACCATGCAATAAGTGAGTAAAGGATCCTTACCACCATTGGTGTAACCTTTTGCTTATTGCCTTTGCTTTGCTTTGTTTGTTGTTGGAACTTTGCCATTTCCTTAATGGATCTCACTTAAGGAGGTAAAGGCCCACTTAGCCTTTTTGTGAACTGAGGCCCATATTAACCTTTTCAGGACTTGGGCCTATATTAACCTTTTCAGGATTTAGCCCATTTTCCAATAATGCCATTATGGCCCAAAATAGCCCATTTCATAATTTATGGACCAAGAACACTTGGTTTTCAATTTGGGTCTTCAAATTTAACTTTTGGCCCAAATAGCCCCATCATTTCTTTTTCTTGCTTTTCTTTCATCTTTTGCTTGTTTCCTTCCTTGGAATGGCCATACAAGCCTCGAGGCACCAAGAACACTTGGTTTCATGCCTCCAAATGCCATGTATACTCATGGCCGAAACCTCCATCCTTGCTTTCCATGGCTTAAAAGTGCCATGCATATAAAGAGCTCTTGAGTTGAGCTCAAGAACAACAATATCCTTCCATGGCCGAAATATCCACTTGATTTCCTTGCAAAAATCCAACATGGCCAAGTCATTAGAGAGTAGCATCTAGCTCAAAATACATGAAACTACCAAGAAAAACTTGGTTCACTTACAACCTTTAAATGGCCGAAACTTGAGCTTCACTTTCTTGGAGTTCGTCTTCATCTTCTTGCTCTTTATGGCTTAGAAATGCCATGCATGTAAGGAGCTCTTGAGGTGAGCTCAAGAACACCATTTTATCCATATGGCCGAAACTTCATAAGCATTTCTTCATGGGTTTTCTTTGATTTCTCACTTTGTTCTTGGTCTAGATGGGTTTAGGAGCTTGAAAGCTTCAAGAAAATGTGTTTGCATGTGCAAGAACATGCATTTCTAGCTATGGCCGAATCTTAGATGAAGAAAGAAGGAGATGGAGTTTGAAGAACACCATGGCTGGAACTTAGAGAGAAGGGAGAGCTTTTGGTGCTAGAGAGAGAGTGGAAATGAAAATGAAATGAAAGTGGGAGTGATGGCTGGTTATGCACTTGCAAATGAAAGAGAAATGAAACTCAAATGCATTCTAAATGTGCATTAAACGTATATTCAAAGAAGGTGGGTGGTCATGGTGCTAAATGAAGTGAAATGCACCCAAAATGCATATCAAATGCATAATTTGGAGGTATGGACGAATTTTGAATGAAAAAGGTAGGAGAATAAGTCAAAAATGATGGGCCAATATTTTAATGTAAGTGGGAGACAATGTAAGTGGGTGATTAAAATATGGTGAGTGGGATTTGTAGTGGGAGACAAGGCATGGGTAATAGAATAGTCAAATTGGGAAAGTGGGGGACAAAAGTAGGTGGGGTAATATTTAATTGGTGAGTGGAGGATGTAGTGGAGGGATTAAATAATTATGAGTGGAATGTGTAGTAGGCCAATTTTAAATTGGTAACATGGGGTGGCCGGCCATGCATATATTTTTCATGAAAAATGGCCAAATTACTCACTTGGTCCTCCATCTTTCTCCAACTTTGCAATTGAGTCCCTCAACTTCCAAACTTGCCATTTTTTTTTTCACCCAAACTCTTGGCCTTAGCCAAGCATAATTCTCAGAGTGTCCAACACTCATTAATGCCCATTCCATAAATAATTCAAAGTCTCTACAAATAATTTCACTAAGTTTCCAAATTAGGAAACTATTTATGCCACTAATCCACTTAACCCGGTAATTAATCATTCATCACTTTCCGGGTGTAACAACACTCCCCACCTTAAGAAATTTGGTCCTCCAAATTTCCTAGGAGTCCAAAATCTCATACTCAGGTAATCTGTAGTTCATTACCAGAACACTGGTGGACTACCTTAATTATCAAGCAGCCTCCTTCTTGGCCATATAAGTACTCATCTCCCCCTTTTGTTTCAACTCTCTCTTTTAACTCCAGATTATATGCTGGATAGCTCTCCTCATAAAGTCTTATTTGCCTTGATTCACAAGTCATAGCCTGTTTCCCCTTTTTCATAAGACTCATCCCAACCCATCAATAATTAACTAATATTTTTTAGTAATATCTGGTGAAACCAGTATTGGGCTGCAGTCAATCTGTTCTCCAGTTCCTCATAATCAAAGGTTTCTTCCATTCCAAGATAATCAAAGGATTTCAACTTCCTTAGCCCATAATTGGCACTTAGTTTGCCATACAACTGTTATTCCTTTTCAGGCTGGGCACCACTCTTGGGTGCTCTTTCTTGATTCTCAGCTGGAAATATCCAGATTCGAGGTTTAGTTTCCTCCATTATAGAGGTATAGATGCCTTCCAGGTAACCATACTTGGCCAATGATTTCTCAAGGCCAATTTACCCCGATACTTACTTAACTCCATCACTTCAGGAATAACTATCCTGTAAGGAGTAATATGTGCTGGTGCAGCTCCTGGCACCAATGTCTGTGATTACTCTACTAGTGCTAAGCATGCCAATTTTCTCCTCATCTATTATTCATAAATTTCATTCCTGATAGCTCTATCCAGGCATGCTTCGTATCATATTTCCAGTTCATCCTTTAACTACCATAGATGCACTAGTATTAAAATTGGTACTTTAATACTGTCAAATGAAAAATACCTGTCAGGATTTATTTGAAAGACCCTGACCTGTCCCATTTCTTTATCAACATCTTCACATAAGCTTTTTCCTCTGCTTGATTATCTAGTAATTACTCAACTGGCCTTCATGTGCTGGCCTTTTGCCAGGCTTTCTTCTATTTCTTCTATTTTCACTTCAACAACTTAATCATAAGGAGGAAAAGTCTTTCATTGGGCTGGGACTTTTTTCCTTGCATTGGTCTTGGCCTCTAGCCAAGTCTTCCATGCCTTTTATCAATCAGGACATATTGCCCTGCAATATTTCCTCTTAGGCTTTCCTTGTACCCTCAATCTGGAATACTCTTCCAGTATACTAAATTTTCCTTTCCTGCTCCAGAATATACTATGGTGAATCCATAATTCATATTTTAGTCCTGATCCACCTGCTACAATCCCTCATGGGGTCTTCTGTCTTTCTAGGCAGTACAATCTTCTATCCAGTAATTCTGGATGCACTCAAGTAATTCTGGACATTGTCCTCATGAACTTCTGGACACTGTACTTAAGATTACTGCCCATGATCATATAGCATGGCCTTTGGCCACAAAATCTTCCTCTAGTCTCGCCTGACAATTCATAATAATTGCCTTCCTTTTCTTGGCTCACGTGCCAAGTTTTAACCATCTATTCCTCTTGATACCTTTTTCATCTTGCTGGTACTCCCGAGGTCTCTCAGAATTTATCATGTGGACTACTTTCATTACTCATTCTTGGTTCATATACCAAGTATCTTCTGCTTCATTTCTTAGATGGTTTCTGCATCTTGCTAGCCTTTCATGGCTTATTTCTGGAGTTCTTGCTCCAGGGTCATAGTCTTTAATTTCAACATGTCCAGTTCCTTTGCTTCTGAACTCTCTTCTTTCATCATCATTATCATAATCACCAATTCCACTGGTTTAATCTTGTAGCATATATTCTCTTTCTATTCTTTTCCTCATTGTTAGCTCTCTTTATTGCCCAGCAATTTCTGGGACTCATACTTGACAAAAGGTCTGGTATGCTCAATGGTTATCATAACCATTGACACTGCTTCCAATATTTCTTTTCTTAGGGCTTCAAGGTCTGTTACTAGGCCTCAACTTGGTCCTCTGGCACAAAGCCAGTACAATCCCCTTTCCTTGGCATAAAGCCAGTGTATCCACTTTCATTGGCACAAAGCCAGTATTCTCACTTTCATTGGCACAAAGCCAGTATTCTCATTTTCATTGGCACAAAGCCAGTATTCTCATTTTCATTGGCACAAAGCCAGTATTCTCACTTTCATTGGCACAAAGCCAGTATTCTCATTTTCATTGGCACAAAGCCAGTATTCTCATTCTCATTGGCACAAAGCCAGTATTTTCATTTTCATTGGGCCTCTTGTTCACATCTTTGGTTCTCATCTTGTTCACAACAACAAAGCAAAGCACAATACACATATATGCTCAATACTCATAAGTGACTCAACCTAATGGACTTCCTATGTGGGAACAAGTCTATACTATAACCATCAACGACCAGAACACTGGTCCTCCAAAGCAAATCCATGCTCTGATACCAAAAACTGTCACGCCCCAAACTGCCCCTGGCCCATCTGGGCCCGATTATCAAATTAATGCAGCGGAAGTTATTCATACTGAAGGGGCTTTATTAGCTAGTTATGAGCACCTATGGCGTGACTCCAGGATCTATTCTGGTACTAGCTTGTTACTTAAATACTTTCAATGTGTTGTCAGGGTGCTCTCCAGGAACAAGCTAATACCTATGTGGAATTCTAGTGTTCCATTTATGGACTTTACCACTTAGCCGGTTACACACACAAGTCTTTAGATGCCATTTCAACAAAATCCAATAAATCCAGATTCACTGGAAGTCTTCCCTTAGTTACACACATAATCAGCAAATCAAACTTGCAATTCAAGCAAAGCATACACTTAATCCATTAAGTGCATAGGATGTGTGTCCATCAAGTGTACTAATCCAATGCATGGCAACAAAGAAGCCCATCTCATTTTCAACTTTGAAAACCACATTTATATATCCATGAGCATCAGCCAAGTCTAGTACACATAGCATGAATATCCATCATGGCATTTCATTAAAATTCATCCTAAGATAATCATGATCACAATGTGCATCTAACAAGCATCTCCTACTTGGAAAACATACCAAGGATGCTATATGTCCATAACTAGTTAAGTTTAGGTTTTACAGACCAAGTTCTTATGTCTACCCAAACTTTAACTCATAACCTGGAACTCATTCCAGCTTAATAGACCTTGTTCCCACAACTTCTAGACTCCACAAGCCTGCACAAGGAAGTCCAAACCATTAGCTTGTTCCACAAGTAAAATATACCACATAAGTCACTTAGAGTCAAATGAATATATTAAGCAACACTAAACTCATACCCAACCCTTTAGCAAAACATAACGAGTACTCTAATACTCCCTACTTGATCTATCAAGCCATCCAATCCACTTCCTGAAAAAAGTAAAGAAGGGCGGGTGAGTTATAAAACTCAGTAAGGATCCAGGTGTGAGGTAAGTAACTCATGACTTTCATAGTCATATCCGGCTTAAAAAGCCAAAATTGTGCCAAGAACGTAATGGCAATGCCAAATCAGAATGAGGTAATCTCTCGTGACTTTTGTAGTCACATATGGCTTCCAAAGCCTATTCTTAAGCCAAGAATGTCATGGCAATTAAATCCAATGCCAAGAATATCATGGCAAATAATCCTGTTCCTGCAAAGGAAAACACTAAAACAAAGAAAACACAAGATACAGCACAATAGCAGCATCAACAATAATAATAATAATTTGGGTCAGCATGCACAAACAACAACGGTTCAGAGAAGCACACAACACACGCACTCAACCACAAGTTTTCCTGGGCAATCACTACTGCCACCCACTACTGGCACTCCTGGCCAGACTGGCAGTACTGGCACCAATGGCACCCCTGGCACCACTGGCACCCCTGGCAAGTGTCCAAGGCTTTAAACCTCAATTCTCCTTCTTAATCATACCACCCGTTCCCCTAGAGCTCCGAGTTACATAGTAAGTTGGCCATTCTTACTATAAACTCTAACACTTGCCTTTATATTGATTAGCTAATCAAACCATATATATATCCAGAATTGCCCATTATTCATATCCATAGTTGCCGAAGCAACAATCCACGTCCAATATGCACTTACGTGCCCAAAGTTGCCGAAGCAATGATACCTCATCAATTATGCACTTACGTGCCCAATTATTAAACTAAGAAAGTAACATGAGCCCTCACACAAAGAACAACTAACCCGCTGCACACCTATGGTCACTTGGTACTATGACCATCACATAGGGGCATTTATACTCACAAACAATATCATGGAAGTACACCATGCAATAAGTGAGTAAAGGATCCTTACCACCATTGGTGTAACCTTTTGCTTATTGCCTTTGCTTTGCTTTGTTTGTTGTTGGAACTTTGCCATTTCCTTAATGGATCTCACTTAAGGAGGTAAAGGCCCACTTAGCCTTTTTGTGAACTGAGGCCCATATTAACCTTTTCAGGACTTGGGCCTATATTAACCTTTTCAGGATTTAGCCCATTTTCCAATAATGCCATTATGGCCCAAAATAGCCCATTTCATAATTTATGGACCAAGAACACTTGGTTTTCAATTTGGGTCTTCAAATTTAACTTTTGGCCCAAATAGCCCCATCATTTCTTTTTCTTGCTTTTCTTTCATCTTTTGCTTGTTTCCTTCCTTGGAATGGCCATACAAGCCTCGAGGCACCAAGAACACTTGGTTTCATGCCTCCAAATGCCATGTATACTCATGGCCGAAACCTCCATCCTTGCTTTCCATGGCTTAAAAGTGCCATGCATATAAAGAGCTCTTGAGTTGAGCTCAAGAACAACAATATCCTTCCATGGCCGAAATATCCACTTGATTTCCTTGCAAAAATCCAACATGGCCAAGTCATTAGAGAGTAGCATCTAGCTCAAAATACATGAAACTACCAAGAAAAACTTGGTTCACTTACAACCTTTAAATGGCCGAAACTTGAGCTTCACTTTCTTGGAGTTCGTCTTCATCTTCTTGCTCTTTATGGCTTAGAAATGCCATGCATGTAAGGAGCTCTTGAGGTGAGCTCAAGAACACCATTTTATCCATATGGCCGAAACTTCATAAGCATTTCTTCATGGGTTTTCTTTGATTTCTCACTTTGTTCTTGGTCTAGATGGGTTTAGGAGCTTGAAAGCTTCAAGAAAATGTGTTTGCATGTGCAAGAACATGCATTTCTAGCTATGGCCGAATCTTAGATGAAGAAAGAAGGAGATGGAGTTTGAAGAACACCATGGCTGGAACTTAGAGAGAAGGGAGAGCTTTTGGTGCTAGAGAGAGAGTGGAAATGAAAATGAAATGAAAGTGGGAGTGATGGCTGGTTATGCACTTGCAAATGAAAGAGAAATGAAACTCAAATGCATTCTAAATGTGCATTAAACGTATATTCAAAGAAGGTGGGTGGTCATGGTGCTAAATGAAGTGAAATGCACCCAAAATGCATATCAAATGCATAATTTGGAGGTATGGACGAATTTTGAATGAAAAAGGTAGGAGAATAAGTCAAAAATGATGGGCCAATATTTTAATGTAAGTGGGAGACAATGTAAGTGGGTGATTAAAATATGGTGAGTGGGATTTGTAGTGGGAGACAAGGCATGGGTAATAGAATAGTCAAATTGGGAAAGTGGGGGACAAAAGTAGGTGGGGTAATATTTAATTGGTGAGTGGAGGATGTAGTGGAGGGATTAAATAATTATGAGTGGAATGTGTAGTAGGCCAATTTTAAATTGGTAACATGGGGTGGCCGGCCATGCATATATTTTTCATGAAAAATGGCCAAATTACTCACTTGGTCCTCCATCTTTCTCCAACTTTGCAATTGAGTCCCTCAACTTCCAAACTTGCCATTTTTTTTTTCACCCAAACTCTTGGCCTTAGCCAAGCATAATTCTCAGAGTGTCCAACACTCATTAATGCCCATTCCATAAATAATTCAAAGTCTCTACAAATAATTTCACTAAGTTTCCAAATTAGGAAACTATTTATGCCACTAATCCACTTAACCCGGTAATTAATCATTCATCACTTTCCGGGTGTAACATCACCTCTCTCATAGCAGCTTCTGACTCTCTCTTTCTTCTCTCTCGCTCCAATCGCCCAGCTGTTCCTCACCGCCGCGACGACCGCCAGCCACCTCCCTCTCGCTGCCACCGCCTGGCTCTCTCCGCTGCTCGCTCCCCAGCTGTCGCGAACCCTTCACCCGTCCGAGCCCACCGACGCCGCCGCCACGTGACGCTGTCGACCTCCCTTCCTCGCGTCTCCAGCCCAGCCTCCTACTCGCGCTGCTGCTCTTCCCTTGCGTCGCACTGCCCCGTTCGACGCTCTGCCAGCCTCCCACGCCACCGCTCCAACCTCCTCGCGTCCCGCCTCCCTTGCGCCATCGTTCTCTCGGTCGCAACCTCCCAGCCACTGACGAAGACGAAGAACAGATTTCGTTTTTGACTAAGTCAAAGACTGTTCTTTTACTTTTTTTTGGTAAAATCCTTGTTTAGTCCTTAGCTTTCTTTGTTTTGTTCATTTAAGTCACTAACATATTTTATGTTGCAGATTAACCCCCGACAGCAAGATTTTCATTATTCATACTTTTCTTTGTTTTCTTTATTAATATTGGTTTGACCTTACATTAAATTTTATCATTGAATTAACATAGGAGAACAATATAGGATTTTGATTTGATATGTATATTGATGTATATTTATTGGATTTTAGGATAGTTTAATTTTCATTCTTGTAATATATTAAATGTGTACCAAATTATTGGTTAAGAAATATTTAAATGTTTGCAAATCCGTTCTTAGTAGGTTTGATAAAATCCTAAGACGGATCATATCCATGTCCAGGTGGTCTGGCAAGATCCATGGTTTGGATATTAATTAATTAATTAAAATTAAATAACAAAAATCCAAATCACAACTAGTAAATCAAAAATCCATATCCAGATGATTCGGTTAGAATCCATGGTTTGGATTTTTAATTGATATTATTTAAGGCAAACAAAAACAAACAAAATTAATTAATAATTAATTAAAATTAAATAACAAAAATCCAAATCACAACTAGTAAATCAAAAAATCCATATCCAGATGATTCGGTTAGAATCCATGGTTTGGATATCAATTGATATTATTTAAAGCAAACAAAAAGCAAAAATTAAATAATGAAACTTAGATTGCAAATCGACCCGTTCTCAACCCAGAATCTGATTCAAAAGTCCACAATTTTGGCATAATTATAATTTTGTCCCTGGATTTATTTGATTTGTCTAATTGGGACTCTAATGTTATTTTTTTTTATTTGCAATTAAGTCATTAATTTACTTATTTTTCCAATATGCTTTTGTTTGTTCAGCTAAATTAAAGGCATAAATTAACTTAGAAATTAACATTAAGATTAATTACATGATTAGGTTATATAAATATTTTATTTTTTTTTAATAAATAATTTTTCACTCAATTTATTTAATTTGATTCTCTGAGACTTTTAAGCTGTTTTGGATTTACAATTTGGTTACTAATGTTTGTTTTCTTTTATGTCTTTGTTTGTTCATTTATTTAAGAATATGAATAAACTTAAAGAATTAATATTAAATATAATTGTGTGAGCTGGTTAGATCTTATTTGATTCATTTATTCGAGACCCTAATATTGTTCCGATTTACAAATTAGCCATTGTTTTACTTGTTACTATTATTACTACTATTATTATTATTATTCAATTATAAGTCACTAACCTTTAATTTTTGCAGAACTTTACTAACAACTAACTTTACTAACTTTCATTATTGTTGTTATTATTACTAACAACTAACCACTAACTTTTATTGTTATTATTATTATTATTAATAACTAACTTTACTAACTTTTATTATTGTTGTTATTATTACTAACAACTAACTTTACTAACAACTAACTTTTATTGTTATTATTATTATTATTAACAACTAACTTTACTAACTTTGCTAACTTTTATTATTATTATTATTATTACTATTATTATTATTATTCATGGAAGGTTATACCTCCTATTTATTTAATTATTTTTAGTGGATGGCCAAAAAGCCCCACTTTATTTATTTGTTTATTATTTATTGACCTTTAACTCTCCTTTATTTACTTTATATGCTTTCTCTTTATTATATGTATTATTTAATTTATGCATCTTTTATTTTTAAATGGACGTCTAAACCAACAAAAGAAAACCTTTACTTTGTTTATTTATCGTCATCAAATTTTCTTTTATTTACTTTACGCAAAAAATTTTATTTTATGGTTAAACTCATTTCATTTAAAGAAAGAAATTAACCATAAAGAAAATAATATAAATAAGTAAATAATAACTAACTAAAAGAAGATTATTTTATAGTTACCTATTTATTTTTTTAGGCATAATAAAAACCACTTTTAACAAAAGCCAATCATCTTTTATTATTTTGAAACACATGTTTTTATTTATTATTTCTAAACAACAAAAAGTTAACCTTTTATTCCTTTTTATTAAAATCATAATTAAATAATTCCAAAAAATACAAATCAATTTTTTTTAAAATATATCTTTGAAGTAATGGTATTTAAGAATTTAAGGAAAAAATAGAAAATTAAAAATAAAATAAAATAATAAAAATTATGATAAAAATTTTAACTCCATGTCTAGATGATCCGCCAGGATCCACGGTTTGGAAAATATCAAATTCTTTTTAATTTAATTAAATAAATTAAATAAATACAAAGATAAAAATCCATATTTACGATATGGATTAAAATTTCGTCAAATTCCATGTCCGGGTGACTCGGCAGAGTCCATGGTTCGGAATTAAAAACTTCCGTGTCCGGGTGACTCGGCAGAGTCCATGGTTCGGAAGTATCAAATTTTACACAAATTAATTACCAAAAATCCGTATCCGATTAAATAATTCAGTTAAATTTTCTAATTTTAAAAATTAACTGAGGTTGTTAAAAAGCAAAGCAAGACAAAATTAAAATCAACTAAGATACCAATTTTTGGGCGTTTTAACAAAGTTGTTTTAACGTAACCGTACTCCCAAACCCCCGAACTCTCGCAAACCATATTTTAGGTGTCCAATCGACCTGAGCAAAAATCGATTGGTGGCGACTCCCGAAAACGACCCGCACGTTGCCACAGATGGTTGTGAACAAACAGACCCATTCGGTGAAGAACCTAAGCGAATTAGATGAGTGAACCCAAGCAAAAATAGAGAGAGATTGAGAAGATGAAAGATTAGATGAACCAACATGTGAATTAAATGATGATAGAAAAAGGGCAACACAATCTATTGATAAATCAGAATAAGTGAAGTGAGGCAAGCATCAAACGACAAGGAATCGAATTGGAGACACCATGGCTGAGAGGCTTGGTGGAGTGAAAGAGACTGGTGCCGAGAGTCTTGATGATCAATCAAAAGTTTTAAGTTAAAAGTGAAAATCGTGCTTTTTGATTTTTGGAAAATGGAAAACAACAAAAAGGAAGTTTTCTTATTCTTGATAAAGTAGAAAATTGTTTTCCTAGAAAAATGAAAACAAAATTAGTGAACTAAATACATTTTATTTTCATTTTCTAATTTCCAAAAAATTTTCTGAAAAAATTGAAAATTTTTCTAGAACTAAACACACCCTTAGTCTTTTGTTCCCCATGCTAAAATACATGTACTAATATCTTTACCCATATGCATCTATTGAATGTTCATTGTTTGGGTTGATTTGCTACTTTTGAAAGTATGATGGCTAATTTGCCCCCAATAACATAGATAGGAAATTTAAGCGTAAAAAACATTGGTTGAAGACTCATGCCATGCCCTACTTTTGTTATAAATGTTGATGTCGAAAGATAAAAAACCACAAGAACACATACCCCATACATGTGCAAGAGAAAAGATCTGCAAAAATCCACCAGAATATAATGGGTTTTCCAATTTGCGTGCACTTACAACTAAGATACTCAAGGAATCAACATAAACACTAAAACTGACAAAGAAAGCACAATGATTAGAGGGAGAAAGAAAGAGCTCTAGTCGAGTACAAGATGATTTGTAGTTGAACAGGAGTGGGGCATTTATAGGTAGTAGAGGGGCTTAATTTTAACATTAAAAGTAATTTGAACATCTGAAAAAAGTAAAAACTAGCTTGGACCAAGGCTTGCAATACTTCGTGCATAGGGGGCAAATTTGGTTCATTCAGCTATTTTGACATATCTTGTGCGTGCGAGCCCAAAATCCATTTCTTTTCTTACCTTGTCCAATTGAGCATGTGATTTTTTTTTAAATCAAAAGCAGCTACTACTAAATACAAGGATTTATAAGATATTTATACATATGAAAAACAGGAAGTGCCTATTTTTTTGGAACCTGGAAGACATTCTAACTAGTATAAAATGACACCATTTGAGAGGAAATGAGGGAGACAGGAGTCGAACCCTAAACCTCTCCTCTTCCACCCAATGTCCTTTGCCACTTATAAACACTAAAACCCTCCTTTGTATAAGCTATGTGAGATATAGTCTTTTGAAATATACTAAACATACAACAACTTTTAGGTGACAACTTTGAAATTCTTGCTACAACAAAACATATTACTTCTCAGAGTTTCATTTTATTCCAGCAAGGACTTCCACAGTAAAAAATATCCAGTTAAGGGATTAAACTTTTGTTTCTATTTATCTAATACAAGGCTCACATTATTCAATTGGAATTAGTTAATGATAGTATCATGTAAAAACTGTCGATGAAAAGTCAAATGTATTAGACCTAATTGTTCATATAAAAATGAGTGAAGCATTTTTTTTTACTACTCATAATTATCTACAAGGAGCTTAAGGGCTAAGGTATAGGAAAATAAAGGGGGTATGTCTCGAACATTGGCAGCGGAGAAAGCAGGGCAGAGCCCGTGCCGCGGCTCAGAGACAAGTAAAGTACTTTTAGTGGAGAGGAATTGGATAAAGCAATAGTTTTTAAATGGAAGAGGACATTAGACTTTAGAGTAAAAATTATTTGTCTCACACTGTTATGTCAATTGATAAGTACTGCAATGGATACATGGCTTTTCCACCTGCTAGTCCCGGATCCAAATCCTCTTTTCTCCATTTCCTTCCTTTAAATCCTTAGCTTATAGGGTAGAGATTAGTAAAAAAACAAAAGAAAAAGTATTTACTCAATTGCTCTAGTATGTTTCTCAAGCGGCCAAGTAGATGCTTTTGATGGAGAAGAGGACACATCTTGCTACGGTTTTCAGTGCATCGTTGGGCTAATTTAATTTAATTGCTCTGTTTCGGTTATGCAGGCTAGGAGGAGAGGACGAGGGAAATGTTTCATCAACAGCTGCTAGTGCTAGGCTATGTAATTAGTTTAATCTTTTTCTTGTTTTTAGTTCTTCTGCACCGGACTGGTTTCCCAATGCCAATGGTTGCCACTTGGTTGTTCTAATCCAGTTGTTTTACGTTCATAATGTTAGCTACTTGTTATTCGATATATATATAGAGAGAGATGTCTTTTTTTTTTTTTTAATCTTTTCCTAACCCACCTTACCTTCTCCTACATCTTTTAGCTCATTTCCAACAGTTTTTTTAAAATTTTTATAAGATAGGGAAATAAAAAGTAAAATCTCTATAATTTTTTTGCTTGAACTCCAATAGTTTTCGTGTTTTATGGAATTTTGTATTTATTACATAACAAATAAATATTATGGATTTAAAGTAAATTCAAATTAATGACTAATTTAATTATCATATAATTAAATATTGTTGAAACTGTAAAAAATTATTCCTTCTGTTTTTCAAAGAATGATTCTTTTACCTTTTTGACTAAAATTTGATTTAAATATATTGATATTAATTTATATTATAAAAAAATTTAAAAATTATATTTATAAAATAGAGTCTTTAAGGTACCATTTTTATAAAAAAAAATTATATTTTTGTATAAGAAATGTTGGAAGAAAAAAAATATGAATTAATTGTTGTATAATTAAATATTGTGCAAAACATAAAAATTTATTACCTCCACTCACAAAGAATGACTATTTTAACTTTTTTAACTAAAATTTGACTTAAATATATTCATATTAATTTGTACTATAATTTTTTAAAACAAATTATATTTATAAAATAGTCTTTAAGGTACCATTTTTATATAAAAATTTTATATTTCTATAAGAAATTTTGAATGAAAGAAAATTATGAATTAATTGTTATGAATAGTAAATGAGACAACTTTTACGAAATAGAAAGAGTATTATTTTTCATTCCTAAAATTTTTTTGGAATTTCTACAGAAATGGGGAATGAGATCTTCTCTTTCATCTCATTCTCTATTTTAGAGAATAAGATAAAGAAACTATTGGAGTGAAAAATGACTTTATATTTCCTAAAATAAAAAAAAAAGTATAAAATAGAGAAACTTTTGGAGAAACTTTTGGAGATGCTTTTATACATTAAAGTGAATCTAAAAAATCTGAAAAGTAATATCTAAAAATTTCATGATTCTAAGATGACGATATTCTATTATTTATTTAGACAAATCAATAGGATTTGGTCCATCATTTCTGAGGTAATACAGTTGGATTTGTACTGCTCCGAAATAGCGTCACGATATTGTTGCCGGAGAATACCACTCACAAAAGTGTGCAAGGATCCAATTTCTATGACTCAATCTACTGTAGCATACTATACAATAGTGTACTGTTTATGGGCCAGCGCTATTTCCTCATTGGGCCTTCACTGGATGTGGACCGAGCATCCTTGTGCAACTCTAGCCATTGCTGCATTAATTGGACCAGCCCATTTTTCTTGTGTAACCCCAACCAACCGAACACTAGCTGTGTTTCAATTGCAATAAATAGCACCTGTGACTTGATTAGATGATTGGGTTGTATACAGGTTGAGTGGAGATGTTAAAAAATACACTATTTAGCCTTACCCTCCTCAAGCCCAGCTATTCAAATCTAAACTTGACCATATTCTCAAAATCATAGGAAACGTATGAGTTTAATTTATCCTACTCGACCTTACCCATACTTTTTTTGAATTAGTATATTTATATTTAAAATATAATTTTTTAAAAAAATAAAATTATAATTTAACATAAATTATCTTATATTACGTTAGTTTATAATTTTTAAGTATTAATTAACTGTGAATATACACATTCTTTTGAACATATATGTAAATATATAAAAATAAAGTATAAAAAAATCAAACATATATCTTTAAATGAGTTTGTAGGTAGTACCTGCCTACTTAATTAGAATGTTTGGCATTCTTTATACCCGACCTATTGACATCCATAGGGATGAGTTGCTAAGTTTGGGCCCCCCCTCTTAGTATAAGGCATAAGCAATATAATATTTTTTATATTGTATAATTGGTTTGGGATTTAAAGTAAAAAAAAAAACCCATTCGAAAAAAGGCTTCTATAAAGTTGTTAGCTAACCTGATAAAGGCTTTTAATGTTGGAGGAGAGATTTTGGGATAATTAAACGACTGTATTCAGCATAAGCAAATTTAGCTTCAACCTCTAGCTTGGTTTAGATTTCATCAAATGAGACTAATTGATCTCAAGCAAGCATGAGCCTGAATATATGCTTAATCTTTTATTGATGAGCCAAGCTAAAGTGAATGTCTTTGATCTTGATCAGTTATTTAATTAACGATGTTTATTTCTAAAATTAGGTCATAATTATATTTAGTTCTCTTATGCTCCAAAAATTATGCCTACTTTTAGGCTTTAAGTACATTGTTAACCTAAGTACAGTAAATCTCAAATAAAACAAGAGAAATAAACAAGAGAAATAAAACAAAACAGTACAAACAACTGTTCTTGTATGATACTTGCCACAGCTTTCTCTGCTGATAGCCTAAATAGTGTGAACTCTGGGACTAGTTTGTATCAGTTTAAAATGTTTAAGGATTATAGTGACTTTCAGAAACAATTAGGACTCAAATCAATTTCTTCTCGAAATATTAGGACTTGTACCGTATTTCTCCTAGTAAAGAAAAGAAAGAGTTGGGTGTACTTTCTCAGTTCATCGAGTGAGAAAGACCACTCGCGTCCGGTACTTGCCTCCTTCCCCAACCATTAGCAATCCCCAGTTCTGCGCCCTTCCCTTCTTCATCAAGTTCTTGCATAACCCATCAGCTCCACCCCCCACTACTACACTCGCTCATTTTCTATAGCTCGCATCACCGTAAGCATCACTCTTTTCTTGCTCCGGTTCCAGCGAGCCGATTCGGGATCCGGATCCGGAATCTGTACTTACTTTCCCTTCGTTTTATGAATTTCACCAAATGGATCCTCCCTTGATCCACGAATCCGCTTTTTCAGCTGCCAATCCCTCGTCCTACAGCTTGGCCGGGATTTGGTCCTTCCCTGGAACCACTTCACCTGCCGTACCCGGAGCCGGGCTGGGCCTCCGAATCGGCAATTTGGGCGGCCTGTGCGATAGTTCCAGTCAACGAGACGGTTCGGCGGAGGAGTCGACCGTCACGGAGCTCAGTGGTGGCTATTTAGGAAGGAAGCGGAGGGATCTGAGCTCCGGGGATGACTCTTCCAAAGTTGTTTCCACTAGCAGTAGTGCCGCTGATGTGGTTGGTGTCTCTTTTTTTATTTTTTACCTTTAAATTTGTGGACTTTATAGGAATTTATGGGGAATTAGATTCTGTAGGAAAAAAAAAACCAAGAAATGGTCAAAGAAAAAGGACTTAAGTTCATTTAGAGGCAAATTGTTTCAACTTAAGAAAACTTATTAAAAAATGATTTATTTTTATTTTTTTATATATATTTTTTGTTGGAAATTAATTTTATTTAGAAGTCAATATTATATATGTATAACAATTCATTGAAAATATAAATTTTATAATCTTACTATCTTTTTTTTGTAATTTTAGGCATTAACAATAAAATTTTTTAAAAATTTAACAACATCATAAAAATTTAATTTCAAATAAATTATTATATTAACATAATATTAGCTTTCAAATAAACTTGATTCTTGATAAAAAAGATATAAAAATAAGAATAAAAATAAACTATTTTAGATTAAGTTGAATAAGTTAAAATTGGCTTACTTATTTATTTAGTTCAGCATTACTGTTTATATGTTAGTTTGCTTTTGTTCTTTGAAATTTGAGCTCCACCGGGTACTGAAGGGATAGAGTTCAAGAGAACGAAATTTTGGTTAGTGTTTCCGGGATGGAATTGGCAACTGGAATTCTACCCCTTGTTTTTTAGCTCAGAATTACTACAACATGCGCTAGTTTGCTTCTTTTTCTGTGAGATTTAGTTGATAAGAGTACTGCTTATGGTGATGGCTTCTTCCTGTAATGGTGCAAGTTCATGGTCGGCTATGTATTTTATAATGTTGTTGGTGTTACTTCTGTTGCAGAATGGTTCAAATGGAAAACGGATAAAGCTACAAGGGTGTGAGAAAGAAAATGGGAGTTCTAAATTGGAAGTGGAGGCAAGTTCTGAAGCTGGTGGCAAGTCAGAACAAAGCAGTAAACCTCCAGAGCCACCTAAAGATTATATTCATGTCAGAGCCAGAAGGGGTCAGGCTACCGACAGTCACAGTCTTGCAGAGAGAGTAATTTGCTTTGCTCTTACGGAAATTGCAAAGTTCTCCAAGTCTATAGACTCCTGAAATAGAACATGGAACACCTGATATATGAAAAAAGAGATTATTTTCCCTCTTTTAGTTAATTCTTGTTGACCGTTAGTAGGTGATCTTAATTGGCTAGTTGCTTTTTCCTTTGGCAGGCTAGGAGAGAAAAAATTAGCGAGCGGATGAACATTCTACAGGATTTGGTCCCTGGATGTAATAAGGTATTGAGCATTGGTGTGATTTGTTAAATGTTTATTGATTTGAAAATCAGTCAATAATGTGACATATCCCATGTAACCAGGTGATTGGCAAAGCTCTTGTTCTTGATGAGATTATTAATTACATACAGTCCCTGCAGCGGCAGGTTGAGGTATACACAACTATTGGAGTTTTCATATTTTCATTTAACTGTAGCTTCCAAACATCTCATATGAATTCAATTTTCAGCTCCTGTCAATGAAGCTAGAAGTTGTTAATTCAAGGATGAATATAAGCCCTAGCAGTGAAAGCCTTCATTCAAAAGATGTAAGCTGGCTTGCCTCACTTTGGCCATTATGTGTTACATGATGTTGCTCCAACTTCTCATTTTCTCTTGACGCATTCATGATGGACGCTGGTGTTGTCTTCTATAAATGACACCCAACAAAACATTATTTGACACCCTTGGATGTGAGCCTAGAGTAATCGTCACTGATGTTACTTGCTATTTAACGGTTGAATTATTCACAAGCACAATGGCTTATTTCCTATGAAGTAATGCGCCTTTACCTGGGTGTGAATTATAGTCTTTACTTGTATGGTCATGATCCATGGGTCCAGTGTTTGGCTGGACAAGATTTGTTGCTATCTGTATGTACCCCATCCCCATAGAACATCAATAGAAACTGAAGCATATGGTCTGCTATTATCTTGTCTGAGGAATTATACTGCTTCTGGCAAAAAAAAAGAAAAAGAAAAGAATTGTACTGCTAGCATCAAGTTCCTAGCGGAAGAAACCCATGTAGGTTATTTGTTTGCTCCTAAATTATGCTTCTAGATGTTTACTGGGGTTTTTGCACATATTTCTGCTTGGTTAACTTGGTTTTTCTGGGTCCACAGGTGTTAGATGGCACAGGAATTGTCTTTGGTTCCCAAGCCGTGAAGGAATATGCCGAAGAACCACAACTCAGTTGGCTTCATATGGGTGGAAGCTTTTGATAGGACAATTTGAGTTAGTAGTAAGCAATGATTATGGTTCCAAGTACCAGAGTATTCTTCGATTTGTCAAGTGGAGATGAAACGGAAAATTTGTATTAGTGTTTTCTCCTGAAGAAATTTGTGCCATTTATTAGGACTGGCTGAATATTGGGATCTGATAACCTATATAGACGATGTATAATCCTGCTAAATATAGATTACCCATAGTATCAGTAGCTCCTGAGACTAATTTAGTGTAGCACCCCACTGACTTGTTCTTCCACGTATTTCTTGATGCGTAAGTTATTCATCTTGTAAGACACGTATGGGGTGTAATATGTTGAAATCAATGCCGATCAGAAATTATTCCTTAAACATCCAGAAAATAAAACTTATTGTGTTTTGCACAAAGGCTAAAGTATCACATAGGCACCGTTTAGGAATAACTTTTTATAATTAGTATTATAGTTTTGGATAATTTATTTAATGGTGGAAATGAAAATATTGATGCTAAAGCCTATAAGTTAAAAGTTATTATTAGATAGTTTTTTCAAAACTCTAATATTAATAATGGATTTGTATGAATCATGGGTTCTCTAATCTTTATCCTCTACTCTATGTACAAAAATCCTTGTTACCTCATTGATAGGGTTGAGTATGGGTTGGGTAAACCTAAAACTCAACCCGAACTACCTTTATTGGGTTAAGTTGAGTCAGGTAAAAATAAACCATAATTCACAGATTGGTTTCATATATAGGAGAATCATTAGCTTTTGGGTTGGTTCTGATTCCATATGAAAACAACTCAAGATGGAATCAAACTTGAGGTATATATCTATAATTATATAATAAAAATTATAACATTACTAATATATCCACATATATATATGTATTTCTTTGAAGAATTATGATGGTCATCTTGTATTTTTATATTAAATCGTTAAACTGATGTCTCAAATTAAAACAACATAAAAGTTGTGGGATACAAAATTTCTCCATATTCACTTGAATTACTTCGCTTCCTAGATCGACTACTCCTGGGTTATTTTACTTTCAATCTCTCTCTACAACACAATCCTCCTGTTTTCTCATTTATGAGCCATGTAAAACTAAAATTCATGATATCAACATATCTGAGGTTTTGATACTGAAAAAGATGACCTTAAAGGCTCATTTTTTTATGTTGAATGTTGTGCCAATATTGGAATTACTAAAGAGATGTAAACTTGTTGAGATGAAAGATACTCCATAAGCAACTCTTTTGAACTATTTTGGTAATATTATGTTAAATTCTTTTAAATGTATCTAAGTTCAAGTATTTAAATGCTGATTTAATTGTATATTATATTAAATATTTTATAAACCGGTTATAGATGTAATTTTATTGAATTTTAATGTTATTATAGGTATATGGGCGGAGGCAAAAAAATTTTCAAGTAGGGGAAAAAATTATATATTAAAAATAGTGAGGACAAATATACATATTTTACAGAATTTATGGGGTGAAAATGTTCAATTATTATAAACTTATACATAATATGTGTAGTTTTTCTGGAAGTGAGTTGGGGCAATTGCCCTCGCTCAATTGAATGTGACGCCGCCCCTGGATATAAACTGAAAAATTTGAGAACTAGAACAAAAAAACCTATGGTTTTGTTCGGTTTTCGGTTTTTGAGTTAGATAGAAAAATTTTAGAAGTAAGGCTATTTCAAATTAGTTCGGTTCTACCATAAAACCGAATCAATCCGAAACATGCTCACCCCTGTCCATTGGAATTGAAGGGGTTGAAGCAAATACAGCGGCTGGAAACAGAACGCCACCAGGCAATTTGACTTATTGAAAGCAGAGACTTTGTACCTGGGCCGTCTCAACATTCATCTGGAACTGCAAGTGCACAAGCCCTCCTGGGATCACGAACATCTCCCTACCAGTCGAGACCTTGGAGTGAAACTTGTTGAGCCGTCACAACGCCCACGAGCAACGTCCCTTCGATCACGACCCCGGCTTCTGTGGCCCGAGTCATCGATATCCCAAGTGCGTTTAGGCCAAAGCTTTAGTTATTATTGATTTTGGATTGTTTTTGGATTAAGCCCAAAAAAGAAACCAAAACGATAAAAATCCAAGAACTAGGGGACTAGGCAACGAGAGGTGGGGAGAAGAGAAGAAGTTGTTCTTGGGGTTAGCCAGGAAGAGTGTGGTTACATGAATTCAAGGTTTCAGCTAGTATTGGAGTTCAGATCGAATCTAATACCCGAAGGCTAGATTTGTGCGACTTTTCAAGTTTGTAGTTGCTCTACTGCAAATCTCTAAGTGTTCAGTTCTTCTAAATACTCCAACTTTGATGGCCCGATTTAACCTGCAGCATCTATTGATCCAGATTTCAAAAATTCGCCAAGGGATCGAATAGACTCTAATGGTATAGGTACGCACATATAAAACACTAGCAAGATCATATTGCCCCGTCTCAAAATTTTTGCTCAATTTGACTTTTGTTGTATTTTGATTTAAATTTATTCATATTATTTTTTATTAGAAAAAAAATTAAAAAATATATATTTAAAAACTACATATTTTAATTTATATAAAATTTTTTTATTTATATATTAAAATGTTGAAAATAAAAAAATTTAGATTAATTTATGAATATAAATAGAACAAAAGTTTTGGGATGGAGAGAATAACAAAACCACATAAATCATGAGTAGTTCTAACCCAAGATCATTATCCTGTGATAATGTGTGGGCAAATGTCCTTGTTAAACCAACCATATAGGAGTAACAATCAGATTGATGTATAAAAGAACACTTACGGACCAAACTTTGATCTTATGTTGTTTATAACATCGTCTCCAACTTGGAAGCCCTTGGTGAGAACCTCATTGGGGATTGAGGGGCTTGAAGCAAACAGATTGGTCGGAAGCACGGAAACACCCGGCAAGTGACTGTTGAAAGTAGTAATTGAATGTGCCTTGGTCTTCCCAACGTTCAGCTGGAAGTGGACAAGCCCTCTCGGGATCACGAACATCTCCCCAGCAGTCAAGACCTTGGAGTGGAACTTGTTCTGAGTCGTCAAAAAGCCAACGAGCAGTGTCCCTGCGATCACCACTCCAGCTTCTGTGGCCCGGGGGTGTGAGTGAGGAGGATTCAGGCCTCCAGCGGCATAATCAACCCGATTCATCGATATCCCGAGCGTGTTTAGGCCCGGGAATGTCAGCACATTCCCTGGAGTCACAATTGCTCCATATGGGTTGCTTGATGTGTTCCCTTCTTTGCTCAAACCATCAAAGAAAAAGTCATCTGAAGTAACCTGGGAGTCAGGTTTGCAAGGGAATCCATTTATAGATATGGTAGTGTTTAAGTCTGCAACACAGAAGTCCTGCAGTGGATCAGGATCAGCCCAGCAGAAAGGTGGAGGGAGAAATGTTATTAGTAACAGCAAGTAACACAAACGGTGATGCAAGAAGCTTAAAGAAGCCATGGCCGGCTGAAGAGGGCTTGAAGGATTATAGTATCTCTTTGTTTCTGTTCCAAGTTTATTTATATATATACATATACAGTAAGCAAAAAATAAAAGAACTAAAACAGGTGCAAATCAACCATAGGAAAACCGGTGGCCAAGAACAATAATATGGTTAAAGTGAATAGGAAGAGAAAATGAACCTCTAGATATGTTTAAAGAATAATTCAGTAACTACTACATGATGAAATTTCTTGCCTAACTCATTATGCAAGCTGCAAGTGGGAGCACAGAGCAGGAAGTCATGGGCCAGCAGTTTTCAAGAATCTGTAAAAATTTCTAGATCATTTGCCAATATAAGATGGAGACAGGGGCCAGTTAGCCTATAACGGTCTTGAATGGTTAAAGCTGAAGCTGACATTATATGTTTTATGACACATAATTGTTTTAAAGTCTTTTAAATAAAGCAACTTTGATGGTCCAGTTGACCTTGACCAGGTCAGGTCGCTGCAACCTTGCACCTGTTGATCCAGTTTCCAGAAACTCGGTCAAGGGTTAAACTCTAATACTGGAGGTAGGACTTGGGAGAAAATGGTTTATGACAACCAAAGTAATGCAGGTATGACAATTATCTACTCAATGTACCGGTTAAAACCTGTGTACAAGTTATTGCAATTAGATATATACAAAGCAATCTATCTTTGAAGCAGGAACAGAAGCAGTTGATCTTTGATTGCCACTTTGCGTTTCCCAACATTCATCTGGAAGTGCACCTGCCTTACTGGGATCACAAACAAATATCTCTTCAACACTCAAAACCTTGGAGAAACATTTGTTGTCAGTTGTCACAAAGCCCACAAGCAGTGCCCCTTTGAATCTTTGATCACCATCCCAGCTTCTGTGGCTCGGAGGATCACGTGACGGCAGCTCACGCCTCCTGGGGCAAAATCAACCTGGTTCATCGACCCCCCAGCGTTTTTAGTCCAAGGAACTGGAGCACGGTCGCCTTGGTCACCACACCACACTCCATAAGGGTTACTTGAAGTGCTCCCCTCTCTGCTCAGCCCATGAAAGAAGTCATCCGAAGTGACTTGGGATGCAAGTTTGCAAGGGGAACCATTGACAGAGATCGAAGCGTTTAAGTCCTGCAATAGATCAGGGTCTTCTGCAGTGATTGGACTCACACTGGATATCTGGTTAGCTAGGAATGAGGCTATATATATGTTTTTTTTTTTTTTTCAGAACAAGTCTCTAAACCCTCGAGATGTTGGACGCAGGGTAAACGTGCTGTTGGTGAGAAATCTGGAACGGGGTTACTGGGCTAAGCCACAGATCTGATGAGGCTTGGGATGTTAAGATGATTATTCCGTATCATGCTGGAACTGGAGTTGTCAATTGTTGTGCGCTGTCATATACTGAAAGCCTCTCAGGTGGTGGAATAGAGATAGGGACTCAGAGACAGCAAGGAGGCCTTGGCTTCCATTGATGCCAATAACAAAAAACAAAAACTGGTAGATTAAGATACTTATATAAGTTATTTCAGATCTCCAGCATCTGAAAACTTTAGACATGTAGCTAGAAATGCTAACAGTTGTGCTGATTTTATACCTACTTGTTGTAGAAAGGATATGAGAACCGTGGCAGATGTGTATGTAGTATATGGGCTCCAGGGACTTTTCATTTTTTTTGAAAAAAAAAAAAAAGGTAGTTGATTATAATTTATTAATTAGACTCATACTTTTCATAGTATCCATTGGAGCTAAAAAAAATATCTCCCAGGTAAAAAGTGAGTCATTCTGTCCTCACTATAAACACTATTGGAAAAAGTACATTTTTGGCCCCTGAATTTTCATGTTTCTTCCCACCTAAACCTTTAGCTATTATCATCACTCTTCTTTCTCTTTGAACACAAACATTTAGAAAAGATAAGCTGCTAGTTGCGCACAAAAGAGAGTTAAGGGGCCAAGTGGGTACAAATGTACAAGTTCAGGGGTTAAATGGGGACTTCTCCTTTTATTTGATATTGTGCATTTCTAAGCTGTATATCTCTGCAATCTGTTATCTTTTAATTCAAATTAAGACCATTAGAAAAAAGACAAACAAATTCTCTTCACAAATATATATATAAATGTGTGTGTGTATAAATATAATTAAAATTTTAGTAAATCATTTAGTATGTTTGGCTTGATTAAGTAATTTATCAGCACATAAAATAAAAAAGGTATAATTTAGCAAGAACATGGGGGAAAGAAAAAGAAAGGGGACAAAAGGGTAGATAGGAGGGGGGTCCTCCTCAGAGACTAAGTGAGAAATGGAAGTGTATATAGCTAGCTATATAAATATGTGGATGGATAGGTTTACAGGTTGTCTTATAAATCCGGGGGAAAAATTCGTTGTTGCTGGCCTTTTTCACGTACGATACAGAGCATATATCTACTGCAACAAGCTTCCTCGTTTGTTTTGTTCCGTTCTAGGTAATCCACGCTACTCTAGGACAAAATTTACTATTCATTTCTTCCACACAGCTACTCAACTCCCGAATTAATTGATACAAATTAAGCAACGTAGATTAATTAATTACTCCTCCGTCCCATATTTTTTATATTATTTATTTTTTAACAATTAATTTATAATTTTTTATTTTCAACATTTTAGTATATAAATGAAGAACATTTATATAAGAATGATAAATCAAGACATATCGTTTCTAAATATATTTTTTTAAAATTTTTCTAACAAATGTTAATGTGAATAAATTCAAGTCAAACTATGTGAAAAAGTCAAATGGTGTAAATAATATAAGACAGAAGAAGTAATTGATAAAATGTTGTGTATTTTGCTTATGCTTAAATTTGATTTTTTTTGTCAGTTGTTTTTTAGGTAAATGGTTTGTGTAAAACAATAAACGAACACAATTTCTCTATTCATGTTTATTCGTTTATTAATAAACAAATATGAATACGAATACAATCAATTAAAGCTGATGACTACTACAAATTTGAATTGGAGTGAGTCTAGCAATGATTGACAGGGCAATGACTGATGATAAGAGAGATTATGAGTTATGGCTATTGGGTTTGGTTTGGTGTTGTAGGAGATTTATGTTGTGAGAGAAATGACTAATTATATTTGGAGAAATAAAGACAATAAATTAATTTCATGGAGATTGGAGCATAATCATGTGTATGTGGTGTTCGTGAGCACTAATAAAAGTATATGATATATAAAGTATATATAATAATAAATGTATAACTAATATATAGCTAAACAAAAAAATAAACTCTATAAAAAATAGGCATAAACAAATAAATAAATAAATGAACATAAGCAAACAATAATTGAACTATTCATGAACGTAAATGAACGAATGAAACCTTGTTTGTGTTCGCTTGTTTAATTAATTGAACAGAAAAATATATTCATATGCGTTTGTTTACTTAAATAAAATAATTCGTGCCAAACGGTTCACTGAACACACTGTTCATTTACACTCTTAGGCAAATTGTGCTTCCCAGCGAAATCATTATGGCGAGGAGAAGACAATAGTGTGGAGGCAAGGAGGGCAACGGAACACCGATGAAATCATGACGGAATTGAGAGCATCGGATGGATTCAGCCACTCTCGCATCTAGTCCTTTCTTCATGAATCAGCCACGGCTTTTAGCTGTTTTACATCCTTGTTGAACCTCTGCCACCATTTTGAGGAGAGAGCAAATCGTCCACAATTTTGATGAAGAGGGCAATTTTGTGAATCAGATGAATCATCGGCGATTTCGACGAAGAGAGCAAAGATTGAAAAGAGGATGACTACGAGGAAAGAAGGGAAATGGAAGACAAGAGAGGAGAAGAGAGAGGATAGATGTGGAGGAGAAAGGAGTGAGACAAAGATGAAGCAAAATGGAAAGGAGATGAAAAAGGATAGAGGCGGAACGAAATGGAGAAAAGATGAACAAGGACAGAGGTGGAGGGGAGAAAAGTGAGATGGAGGCCAAGCGGAGATGAGATAAAAGAGCACAGAGGCAAATAGGAGAAGGGGGAGATGGAGTCGGAGAAATGCGGCAAGGAGAAGGCAGAGAGAAGGTTGGGCAGTCGAGGAAGTGGAGGAGGTCTTCAGCTACCGCGAATTAGGGGATGTTGGTTCAATTGCTATAGAGGGGGGAATGGCAAAGAGTTGTTATATGGTGTTCATGATATTGTTATCTAAGCGTGATGAGTTGATGATGTGGTGGCTTTGATCTTGTTCTTGTTTTTATTGAGATTTGAGGTTGGAAATTGGCAAATGGATAAAATGAGCCATTGTTGTTGTTACCTTTTTCATTTGATTATTTTAATATTTTAGAATTTATTTTTTGTTGATAGATTTTGTTTTTCTTAAGTTAAAGGGTAAAGTTTTTATGAATAAAGTTTAAAAGGACAAAATGTCATGCCTCTAACTTGTATAAGCCTTGGGCTATGAGTTTGGTGAGTTAAGATAGTATACAACTGTAAAGAATGTAAGGAAGTGGCAAAGAAAGTATAACAAAGTGTTTTGATCTAATCGGGTCCAAGATATATGGTGCTAAGTGTGTTTATATGAAGATAATGGTGTTCTTGTGCTTAAGAATGTGTTGTGGACTTAATTGCTCAAATTAAGAATTACACCAACCGGTTTAATTGAAGTGATTAGAATGAAGAAAAATGAATTGGGCCATGCAAGTAAGTGTTGCCACATGTTTTGGCTGAATAATGCATGGATCCACTAAATTTGATGGTTATTGGCCTAAATCCGATTATTTTTCCTTAGTGAAGAAGCTAAATTGGAGAGCTAAGTTGTTTGTTCATGGTGATTTAGAAAGGAAAAGGCCAAATCAAGTGAATTTCTAAGTGAAAGTACTTGCTTTGGCCACAAGGCAACAAGTTTATGGAGGAATCACACTCATTTTGTGCAACCAAGTGTTTAAGTAGTGGTAAGGGTTCAAATATGATATTTTCCTTTGAATTCATAAGTTAATCTAATTACTCATATAAAAATGATAAGCCCTAGTAGATGATTTCTAAGCCCAAATGAAGTTAGGTGCTAAATAAAGGCTAGGGTACTTTTAAGTACTATGTGTTATCTAGCTAGAGCATGTGTTAAAAGCAAGCATTAGGGCTCTATGCTAGGTAGGTCAACCTGGTTTTAAGTCTGGAGCTCTATGATCTTAAGCTTAAACAACCTAATTGAAAATAAGAAATGAATGTAACACTAGGCAATGGTTTTTAGGCCCTAAGGCTGTTAAGCTAGGTTTGTGGTATGTGTGTTTGTGTGCTTTCTTGTTTGGATATATATGCTGACCTTATATCATGTATATTATATAGTTTTGTTATAGCCTAGAGTTGTCTTCTACCTTTTGGATGTTTGTTAAAAGTCAATTTATTTTAACTTAAATCAATTGACTTATTTTTATTTTTATATCTTTTTTATCTGAAATTAATTTTATTTGAAAACCAATATTATGTAGATGTAATAATCTATTTGAAAGTAAATTTCCATAATGTTTTTCAATTTTTATGAAATTTTCTTTTTTAATGCCTTAAATTAGAAAAATTCATAAAAATTTAGTAAGATTACAAAAATTATATTTTCAATGGATTATTGCAGCTACATAATATTGAATTTTAATTAAAATTAGTCATGGGTAAAAAGGATGTAAAGAATAAAAATAAATTATTTTATAGTCAATTGACTTAAGTTAAAATGAATTGGGTCTAAGCTTCAAAGGAATGAAATGCTTATTCAAGCATATATATATATGTTTAGGCACCTAGAGCTGATTTGTGTGATTTGGCCCTTATTGAGTGTTAGCACTCATGCCCTATTTATAATGTTTCAAGGAAAGGTCTTACTGACTGATAGTGGGTTGGGGTGTTACTGACTTGTGTTTTGAGTTTCAAGTAACCTCATGATCTATAAGTATTAGAACTAGTAACCAATGATGCTTACTGTGGACAAATGACCAAGCATTATGTTTATATGCTTGTAGGCACTTGTTGTTGTTAAGTGTGGGAACTAGTTGTGCTTCCACTCTATTTTAGTGCTTAGGAGGTTTTTGCAAAGGCTGTGTTTAGCTTGTTCAAGTGTATGTTTTATGTTGCTAGTAGTGTCCTGGACTAGTGCCTAGGAGGCCCAAAGGTAAGCCTATCAAGACATGTGTATCTGTGTAGACATAGGCTTGTAAATACTTTGAGTTTGGCTTTGTAAATTCGGTTGCTTATATTTTTGCCTCAAAGTAGCCTACCAAGCTAGCTTAACCAAATTTTTTGTGCACTAAACATACTTCTTTAGCATGCCAAAATGATTTATGTTGTTTCTTGCCCAAAACCGAGAAACTATGTGGTTTTGGCTAAGTGTCTTGGATCTTGCATGCCCTAAGCCACTCAATAAGACTAAATTGACTTAAGATGCAATGAAACCTCCTAATGTACATAGGGTGGGGGTGGCTTAGGGCATGTCACTAAGTTGAGTGTTTTTCCTTTTCTGTGATAATGATTATTAATGGACTTAATTTTCAAAGGGGGTAAGGGTACATTTTTAAAAAATGGGCGATACAGCTATAAATTACCCCAAACTTCAGGGGGATTTTGGTAATTTTCCCCTTTACTTATCACTTTTCTATAAAGGTTTTTCATTTATATAGTGAAATTTTGAAAATAAAAAATCATAGATTAATTGGTGAACAGTGAATATTATAAATAATTTGGGGCAAAGAGAGTAACATTTATAGAAAAAAAAAAGACCCAAAAGGAAGTACTGTAATTGACTATTACACGGTTAACATATACTTCAGTTAGGATGCTTTTCTCATGATGAATTGAAAATCTTTGTTTTTTTTTTATAAAAAAACAATAAACTTTCGTTTATTCCACAATTATCAATTTTTTTTTTTCTCAGAAACATATTGTTTCAAGTATATTAATATTAGAGTATGAAAGGTTATGTATGAAAGTTAGGGGGAAAGACTACTTCATTGGGGAAAGCTACATGCTTCTAAAAACCTAAAGGACATCAAGCGGCAAATTGGTAGTGCTGGCACATAATGCGCACGGTGGAATTTGATCCCTGGCAAAGGTCGTGAATATCTTGGCTTTTAGCGGTTAGGCCAAGTACTTGTATACACTATTATCATTATGTTGGATGTAAGTGAATTTAAGCTGTATTTAGCCGAATTATTTAAAAAATTTTAGAAATGAAATTTTTCTATATTTGTTTCCTTTTTTTTTTTGAAATTGTATATCAAGTAAAATTTGCACTCTGAGAAGCTTGATACCATTTTTAGAACTTCTTTTTGCAAAATAAGTATATTTATTAATTTTTTTAGGCTAGGTAAGGAAAATACATACAACAGTTAATTATCTAAAAAAATGGGAGAGGAATAATACACTAACAATTTTTACTAAAACTTATATAAGATCCTATGTAGCAGTAATTAATTGAATATGGAAAAGATAACAATTCCGCTTATAATTTTTTTCAATTATCTATCAAGTTGTGTCAAATAAAATTTCATAAGGTTTTAATAAGCAGTTGTTGCTAGGGGTGAAAGTCGGGTCGAAAATTTCGGGTTCGGGTTGAACCCGACCCGAATTATGCATATTTCTTTCCTTAATCTGTTAACCGAACCCGACCCGATTATTCCAACAACCCGACCCGAACCCGAACCCGAAAAAAGTCGGGTTGGAATGTATATAATCGGGTTAACCCGATTTACTTGCAACAAAAAAATTTTAAGCAAATATTCAACAAACATGTAACATATAAAAAACATGTAAATAGACCAAATCTAAATTTGAAGTTGTTACATGGCTACATTTGCCATGATACGTCATCACACATATAAGTTAACATAAACAATCCACATGTTTTGTACACCTTAGAAACTAAAAGAAATCCACATAACAAGCATTAAGCAAAGAAAACCAGCAACAATAATAGTTCTTGATTCAGCAGCTCAAGCATCCAACCAAGCATCAAGCAAACTCAATATCGATAACTCCAGGTGCTCGAGCAATGCCTCCTAGCTCTAAAAAATAGAAAAAAATTCCAAAATTATATAATTCATAATTGAAACCAAACATTTATATGAAATATGGTAAAATAAAATAAGCTAACCTTGTTCCATCTTTTCAATTATAGACAATTGCTCCTCAACATTCAACTCCTCCTTGTTTGCTCGTAGCCAATCCTGTGCACAGATGAGTGCCTCAACTATCTTTGGCGATAAGGAACTCCTAAAAGGATCAAGCACTCGACCTCCAGTACTAAATGCTGATTCTGAAGCAACGGTTGATACCGGAATAGCCAAAACATCACGAGCAATAGCTGAAAGGATTGGGAACCGAGGACTATTGATCTTCCACCATTCCAGAACATCGAATTCATCATCACCGTCCTCCAAATTCTCTTCCAAATACTTGTCTAATTCACTCTTTACTTGTGTGCCACTTACAGCTTTGAGTTGTTTCCACTCATTCTTCAAGATGGCCCTTGACTTAGTGGGCCTTGACTGCTCTAAATCTACAACAACTCCACTACTCTTAACTTGCCCACTTTTGCTTGGTTGCTCAACTTCTTTTGAGTACCTCACCTTGTACTCATCAAACAACTGTTTTAGTGTCACCTTCACCTTTTGAATAAGTGTAGCAGCCACTTCCTCAGCATACATCTTATTTATCCCAAATTCCACATATTCCATCTTACTTTGTGGATCAAGCACAACCGCAATAAAAATCAACACATTCATGTTTTCAGGGTTCCCCCAATATTTATCACATTTCTCTTTCATTTTGGAACACATAATGGAGAAACCCTTATCAAAGCCAAGCCCCCACTCTCTCAACAACATATTCACATTACTAATCTCATGAAAATAAGTATTGGAAGTGACATACAATGAACCAGAGACACGCTTGGTAAGATCATAAAAAGTTTCAAGCAATCTTACAACAGAACTAACAACATTCCAATCAAACTCCAAAGGTCTACCCAAGCCATCTCCATCCATAAGAGCAGATACATAAACAGGATCATAAAACACATACTTCTCAAAAGCTCTTTTGAATTTCAAAGCAGTGTCAAGCATCAGATAAGTTGAGTTCCACCTAGTAGGAACATCAAGACACAACTCATTCTTCGCCTGAATTTTCTCCTCCTCAATACATGTCTTAAACTTTAACAATCGTGCAGGAGATTGCCTAATATATCTAACAGCATTGCGAACACGAATCACAGAATCAGATGCAAGCTTAAGACCATCCTGAACTACCAAGTTGACAATATGGGCAACACACCTCATATGCAAATATTCCCCCCCCAAAACAGTTCCATTCCATGCTTGTTTCAGGTAAGCAATGGCTGTATCGTTTGAGCTTGCATTGTCAACAGTTATAGTCATTAAATTATCAATACCCCAAGCATTCAAAGCTTTTTCAACAGCCATACCAATCACTTGACCCTTATGTCCAGAAATAGGGCAGAAATTTAAAATCCTCTTTTGCAACTTCCAATTGTTATCAATAAAATGAGCCGTCAAGCACATGTAATTAATTCTTTGCACAGAAGTCCATGTATCAGTTGTTATCGAAATCCTTTTAGCATCTGATTTCAGAAACATCTTCAAGTTCTCTCTTTCATCAACAAACAATGCATAACAATCTTTAGCCACAGTTATCCTAGAAGGAATCTGAAACCTAGGCACTGCAACAGAACAAAATCTCCTAAATCCATCTGACTCAACAAATCGAAACGGGAGCTCATCAACAATCACCATATATGCCAAAGCCTTCCGACATTCCTCTTTATCAAATTTCCAATTACTCATCATATACTCATCACCACCTCCACCCTTTGCCAAGTTAATATTTGTTTGTTTAGAATCAACTAACCCCTTGCATTTACCTTTTTTTATGTGGTTTCTCAAATTAGTTGTGCCATCAAACTTACTATGACACTTGTACACCTCACCACAATTAAGGCACTTACATTTTGTTTGATTTGAGCCCTCAACAAACTCAAAGTGTGCCCAATAATCTGCCCTTTTCCTTGAAGTCTTTACCCTCTCTTTTTCTGGTGCAGCAGCTGTTGATTCTTTATCGGTATCTGGATTTGTGGCAGTTGATGTTCCTTTTGGTTGTGCATCACTCATCAAAGTGTCACCAACATCGCTTGTTGCCATCTGAAAATTAAACAATAAAAAAGATATTCAAAATGAATTCAGAAAAACTTGAAGCAAAAGATGCAATTTAGAGAGTTATGCATAGAAAATAGTAATAATTAATGTAGCGATGCAAAATCGATGGGGTGTCCTGCTGTCCAACGAGAAATGTATGATAAATGAGGATTGCATGAAGTGAAAACACAAACACCATAACATTAACGATGCCCAGCGTATATTTGGCCGACTCCAATTGATATTTGGCACGCAGTAATATGTAAGCAAGAACATCAATAAAGAATGAATGCGTGCAGCAGTAGGACATACTTTAACCCCAAAAGAAACGATCACAACTTTCCAAGAAAACAAAAATACCCACAACGCTATTTCAAGTTAGCTGTAATTAATGGCGAAATAATTGGCTATTTCAACAACGCTAGGGGGGGAATTGGGAAAGTGGTGACTTGCTAGAAGAATTACAAATGCTAGTTGAAATTGTAAACATATCAATTACCTTACAGACAAGACAATCGGCTTCGGCGAAAGGGGAGTATTCGTGGGCCGGCAGTGCGAGTCGCGACGAGGAAGCAGCCGTGCGCCGGCCTCGACGCCGTCGAGGACTAGGCGCGAGAAGATTGCAACTGACGAGAGAGACGAGGCACGCTGCGCGCCGCTGCGATTGCGAAGGACGAAGGAGAACGACCGAAGAACTGCAGTCTGCAGAAGGCCGATTCAGCCAAGCAGGAGGAAGATTAGGTTGCGACTTGCGGACAAAAAACGGGCTGGGCTAGTACTAGTAATTAGTTAATTAAGTTGGGCTTGGGGGACTGGGCTAGTACTAGTAATTAGTAATTAGTAAACGGGCTGCGTTAGCTAGGCAGAGGGAGGAGGTGGGCTAGGCCTAGAGTAAAGGGCATTCAGTCGGGTTAGTCGGGTTAGTCGGGTTTCACCCAAACCGAAATCACTGTCGGCTGCGAACAATCGGGTCGGGTCGGGTCGGGTTCAAATACACCTTTTCCTACTAAAAAACCGACCCTAATCCGTTTTTTTCGGATCGGATTCGGGTCGGAATTCGGGTTTCGGGTTTCAATTTCACCCCTAGTTGTTGCAGTGGCGGAACCAGGATTTTTGGTTCTGGGGGCAAGTCTGGAGGAGAGTCGGCGTAGCCTGGAGGAGAGAGACGACGTCGCGGTTAGGTAAAGCTGTAAATTGGGACTAATTCACACTAATTCAAAGCTCAAGGAGCAAATCGTACGAGTTGGAAACGTTTGAGGACTAATAGTGTATTTAGGCCATGTTAGAATATTAGGGGTGAGCATGGGTTGGGTAAACCCGAAACCGAAACCGAAACCGAACCACCCCCATTGGGTTGGGTTGGGTTGGGTAAAAATTGATCATGGTTCTCGGGTTGGTTCCACATATAGGAGAACCGATGGTTTTTGGGTTGGTTCTGGTTCCATATGGAACCAACCCGAGGTGGAACCGAACCCGATATATATATATATATATATATATATATATATATATATATATATAATAAAAATTATAGTATTACTAATATATCTATACACACACACATATTTCTTTGAAGTATTATTATTGTTATTTTGTGTTTTATATTAAACTCTTAAACTGATGTTCCAAATTGAAACAATATGGAAGTTGTGGGATCATTTACGAAATTTCTCTATATTCACTTAAATCACTTTACTTCATAGACACACCACTCATAAGTCATTTTGCTTTCGATCTTTTATTCCATACTACTATTTATGACACAATTATCATATTTTTTTCATTTAAGCCATGCAAAATTAAAAATTTATGACATCGACATATTTTAGGTTTTGATACTGAAGAAGATGGTCTTAAAGGTTCAGTTTTCTATATTGAATTTCATACTAATATTAGAATTATTGGAATGAAGTAAACTAGTTGAGATAAAAGATACCCAACAAGCAACTCTTTTGAACCAATTTTATAAGAACAACATTTTAAAATCTTTTGAATGTATCTAAGTACTTATATTTAAATATTAATTTAATTGTATATTATGTTGAATATGTCATAAAACTGATTATGGATGTAGATTTATTGAATTCTGATGTTGTTATAGGTATATGGTATAAACCGAAAAACCCGAGAACCAGAACCGAAAAACCCAGAACCATGGTTTTGGTTCTGTTCGGTTCTCGGTTCTGGGTTGGGTAGAAAAATTTTGGAATCGAGGCCATTTTGGGTTGGTTCGGTTCCACCATAAAACCGAACCAACCCGACCCATGCTCACCCCTATAGAATATCCCTTAATATAAAGGGAATAACTACTCACTGGGTCCCTACTTTCTTCAGTACCTACCTTATTTCCCCCCATCTTTATATTTTTCTACAATATTTGGGGGGCCAAAATGCACACACAATCCTTAAATTTTGAGAAAATCACCAAATTACTACCCCATATTTACGTTTTTTCTAAATTCCCGGGGGCCAACAGCCCCCTCCCAGCATAACGTAGCTCCGCCGCTGAGTTGTTGGCAGATAAAATGCTCTCTCTCAAATTCCTTACCCATGTGCGGGCACTACGACGCATGCAATGGATCGAAAGTAGGGGTGAGCATGGGTCGGGTTGGTTCGGTTTTATGGTGGAACCGAACCAACCCGAAAATGGCATCGGTTCCAAAATTTTTCTACCCAACCCGAGAACCGAGAACCGAACAGAACCAGAACCATGGTTCTGGATTTCTCGGTTCTGGTTCTCGGGTTTTTCGGTTTATACCATATAGCTATAACAACACCAAAATTCAATAAATTTACATCCATAATCAGTTTTATGACATATTCAACATAATATACAATTAAATTAATATTTAAATATATGTACTTAGATACATTCAAAATAGTTTAAAATGTTGTTCTTACAAAAATTGTTCAAAAGAGTTGCTTGGCAAAATGACCTAGGAATGGTGGGTCTATGAAACAAAGTGATTTAAGTAAATATGGAAAAATTTTATAAATGATCCAACAACTTCCATACTGTTTCAATTTGGAATATCAGTTTAAGAGTTTAATATAAAAACACAAAATGACTATCATAATACTTCAAAGAAATATGTGTGTGTGTAGATATATTAGTAATACTATAATTTTTATTATATAATTATATATATATCTCGGGTTCGGTTCTACCTCGGGTTGGTTCCATATGGAACCAGAACCAACCCAAAAACCATCGGTTCTCCTATATGTGAAACCAACCCGCGAACCATGATCAATTTTTACCCAACCCAATGGAGATGGTCCGGGTTGGGTTTCGGTTTTACCCAACCCATGCTCACCCCTAATCGAAAGTAATTGCAACAACTTATTTTTTTTGGTTGAGGAGCGAAATGGCAACCGCGCCGATAGATTGGTAACCAATATGGAAGTTTTGTCCAACAAAAAAGGAGACAGAGAGCCAAAGGATCAGAGGAAAATTTCTAAAAAATCTCCCGGGTGACAAAAATAATGCTGGCTTAAGAGGCTGCAAGAAAACAACAGAGCCAGATACAGAAAGGACCAAATCCAATCACAGGCCCCCTCCCTCGCCATGGTTTGATTCCTCCATCGTCGCTCCCCTTCCTTAAATCTCTCTCTCTCTCCCTCCCTCTCTGTCCGATCGAAGATCAGCTGCCAGATCGATCTGAAACCATAGTCGCGATGCCGTCCCACGGCGATCTGGACCGCCAGATCGAGTACCTGATGCAGTGCAAGCCGCTGCCGGAGCCGGAGGTTAAGACGCTCTGCGACCATGCGCGCGCCATACTCGTCGAGGAGTGGAATGTCCAGCCGGTTAAGTGTCCGGTCACCGTCTGCGGCGATATACATGGCCAGTTCCACGATCTCGTCGAGCTCTTCCGCATCGGCGGCAACCCCCCGGATACCAATTATCTATTTATGGGTGATTATGTCGGTACGCCTACACCTGTATTTCTATGTATTGCGCGCATCTATTGCGTACTTATGTAGCAATTCATTTGCTAACGCCTGATGCTTGGCCCACCTTATCACTCGCGAGTAGCTGCCTTTTGGTTGCGATTAGGTGTATTAGTAGAACTTGTAGGTATGGTTTCTGGAAATAGGACGTAATTTTTTTCTTATTTGGAGCGTGGGTTAGAGGAGATTCCCAAATGTATCATTTGTGTTTTTAGTGTGAGTTTTGTGCTGTGGCTTTTGCCTGAAACATGAGGAAAATTTTTCTGGAAAGCAACGTGATAGTGCTCATGTTTTTTAGTGGAGGGATGGTTTACAGCTTTAGAAATCTTTTAGCTTCTTTCTAATGGGCTAGAAGAACGTTATGAGATGCTTGAAGTTGGTCTTGAGAGTGTTTTAGAGGTAATGCGTCCTTCGAGTTAATTCCTTCTTCACTGTCAGTCAACCATTGATTCTGAGTACTCTTGGAAGAAATGCTGTGATATGTTCACCAGGTATGTGGGACCTGGATAAAATTAAAATGGGAAATACAGATTTCAGACCAACTGAGGAAATCCTGTAAGCTACAGAGTGCTACCTTCTTTGTGTGTGAATATTATCAGTCCTCGATAAGTTCAACAGCATGATGCTAAATGAACATTTCATATGTCCAAAAGAGCACGAGTTTAGTTGGTCAGGAAGGGCAGTGGTTGTGATTGGTAAATCTATTGGCTGAAGAGCTATGGTCCTTAGAAAGCCATAGTCATAAACTATGTTGACATGGTGATGGTGGAGTTTTAAAAAATATTTCATATATTGAATCTCAAGGATGTTCATTTGTGGACTTTTCAATTTCTGTATCTGAATTCCACCATGAATGTGAGTGTGAACCATGCTGTGTAGCTTGTGTTATTGCTTTTAAGTTGGTCTGTCTCACTTTTTCCTTAACGATGATGGACATAAAGTTGTGTTGTTGTCCAAGATTCAGGGAAATGAGATAATTAGGTGTTTTAGCACTTTCACTAACAGCTCAGCCTTTGAGACCTAAAGCCAATGAAAATCCTGCAAGTTGGTCAAAAGTATATTTGTTTTGGCATTTTATGCGTTTCTTTTTTGGCATTTTGGGCTACGACAGGCTCGGGTGATTTGATCACATGAAATTGAATGAACAAAACCCAATTGTTAATAGAATATTCAACACATAAACTATAAACATATTCTAAGGGAATCACTTGTGTGCTGCCTAAAGAAAATGTAGTTCCTCAAGGTAAATGGAATACTGCAAGCATTTATTTGCCAAAAGAGGCCTAATTCATGCAACTCCTCTCTTTGTTCTATGGTTTTCAAGTAAATTCTGAAGCAGTCATTTAAACAAAAAAAAAAAAAAAGGAAAAGGGAATAAAAGATACCAGTGTTTGGTAATCTGCAAGTTGTTTCATCAAGCTGGTTATCGTGTCTTTTTATATGGCTTGTCAACCATATTCACTGTTCCCTGCAATCTTGATAACTCTTACATGCTTGCCCTTTTCTAGTGATTGGCATGTCAAGCAAACCAACCCATGAATTATTCTTGTAATGCAGATCGAGGATATTACTCAGTGGAAACTGTTACCCTTTTAGTTGCCTTGAAAGTTCGATACAGAGATCGAATCACAATCTTAAGAGGAAACCATGAGAGTCGTCAGATAACTCAAGTGTAAGACTTTTTCTGTTGGTATAAACTGACAAAATGATGATCATTTGTACTTAAGAAGATACAATGTTTATTGTGGCTGAATAGCAGCCATTGCATTTTTTTTGTACATGCCTTCTCAATATTTTTACGCCTTTCCGGCTCCTCTCTCAATTTTTCTACCCCCTACCCTCCCTCCAACACCACTGCAGTTGTCATTTTTCTAGCAGTCCAGTATGTTCCCCTTTTTTTTTTTTTGGGGGGGGGGTCATGTACTTATGGTTATTGCATGCTCCTGTTAATATCCATTACATCTTACTCATAGAATTTGAATGCAAACCATTGGTAAATCAACAATGTGGCTTTTTCTATACTTATCACCAGTGCTGCCCTTGCATAATTTCATACATTAGCTGTATTGAGTTTCGGATGGGGTCAAATGCTTTCAGACCTAGCCTGGCTGGTCAGACTGTCAGGGATTGACAGAGACAGTTTGTCACTTTGGATTCTTTGGCAACAATGTTAGCAAATTAGCATCAGAGGTTGGGAATAGTTATTTAAGGTTGGCTGTTAAATGCCAGAAGTCAGGAGTAGTTTTCTCCATTGTACATAAGTATTTCCAACTCTGATGCTAATCGCAAATGCTTTTACCAAACAAAGCCTTAGAACTGGATTACTGAGGCCTCAGTTTGTGTGTGAGAACGCTGGTTCTTGTTATTTTAGTAACGTTTTTAACGAAATAGACTTAAGTTCAAGGGGATAACCCTGCTTCCATTCTCAGTTTTCTGCGTTTCCTCCTATACAATGTTATTTGAATCTCTATCAATTAGTCAGCTTCTGGTTGTGGATTCCTTGAAGATCCCTTCGACTGATGTTTCACCTGTAACCCATATTATCCTAATCACGTATTCTGTTAATTAAGGTCTGCATGTCTTAATATTTCATGATTTTATCTTTGGCTTCTCAGGTATGGCTTTTATGATGAGTGCTTGAGAAAATATGGGAATGCTAATGTCTGGAAGTATTTTACGGACCTCTTTGATTACCTGCCTCTTACGGCCTTGATTGAGAGTCAGGTTTGAATTCTTAAGCAGAGTTTGTCCTTGATTAAATGCTAAGCTCTGCTCATGGATCATTAATCATCAAACAGATTTTCTGCTTGCATGGTGGACTCTCTCCTTCTTTGGACACATTGGACAATATCCGTTCTCTGGACCGTATACAAGAGGTACACAGTCTGGCAAGACATCCTCCGCTTTTATGTGAATTCTTTTCAAGCAAAGAATCAACAAATAGATGTACCTAGTTTTTCTTAAATATAAGGTATTAAGGTTCTACACCCTACTCAATTATACAAAACACATTGCACTGGAAATAAAATTGCAAAAAGGGACACGTTTACTAAAGTTGCAAATTTTGGAAATATACTTACTCCTGCGGTGCAGTTTCTGGTTTAGACAAATTTTAAGCACTCTACAAAATGTGTTCTAAATATTGACACATTTCTAAATTGCATGTTGTTTATTGGAGCTAGGTACCACATGAAGGCCCAATGTGTGATCTTTTATGGTCTGATCCTGATGACCGATGTGGATGGGGAATCTCTCCTCGCGGAGCTGGATATACTTTTGGACAGGACATCTCCTCTCAGTTTAACCACACTAATGGCCTTACCCTGATTTCTAGGGCCCACCAGCTTGTCATGGAAGGGTACAATTGGGCTCAGGTTGGTGAAACCATCTTCAGCTGTAATTGTACTAGGATGTTTGATGATCATCATATTAACTGCAATGCCTTGCAGGAGAAGAATGTGGTCACGGTGTTTAGTGCCCCCAATTACTGTTACCGGTGTGGCAATATGGCTGCAATACTTGAAATCGGGGAGAATATGGAGCAAAATTTTCTCCAGTTTGACCCAGCTCCTCGACAGATTGAGCCTGACGCAACACGCAGAACACCAGACTATTTTTTGTAGTAATTCCCACACCTTTCAACGAAATTTCTTGTTTTCCTCTGCATTTCTATAGATGCATATCCTGCCAATTGAGTTCTTGCATTTAGTTGAGAGATGAAAGAAATCGCTGCCTATTCTAATTATTGTTCTTTTTTTTTTTTCTTTTTTGTTTTTTTTGTTGCTGCTGCATTCTTAGAGTTTTAGGGTTGATATGTAGGATTGTCGTGCGTTGTAAAAGTTGTAGGGAATTGCAATAACAATAATTTTTGCCTTTCTAAGTGCTTAAACTATTAGGCGTTGGATCGCACGCCAGAATTTATTTGTTTGATTAATGTAATATGAGAGATAAGATATTATTCCGTTTCTTGTTCCAAATATTAGGGAGGGGAGGATCCATTCAGAATTATCGTCTATTATTAGCCAACAGCTGAAAACGAAATGCGAAACAGATATTGTTCCATCACATGTGAAAGCGCAAGAGTCATAGTATGTGAACAATACTAGTTCGACCTAAAGGAAGAATGGGATTAGTACTTGAAGAAAAAATATCGTTCTATTGCTAAGTGAAGGAGACAATCTTGGTTTGTAAAACATCAACAAAAAAACAGATTTACATATGCCACGCCTGAGTGGTTTACAACAGAGAAATTGTTTCAGGACTCTGCTGGCTCTGCGTTGCCGTAGATTAAGCTGTGAGAAGTCTCCCAAGTAATACGACACCATTTCCTAGTTGTTCATCGCCTGTACAAGAATTTTTTTTGACCTATCCCTTTGATTGCTGCTGATTGTTGTCACTACTAGACTCCCCGTCGTCTGCAATCTCAAGTTTCTTGTCTAGATTTCTCAACCGACCTAGAAACCTGTTCCTCTCCGCCTGTTGGATCTTCTGTGTCCCATTGCTACCTCCGTCCTGCAATGGTGCAGGACGACCCTTCTCCTCCGCCTTCCCCTTTTCCTCTGCTTTCCCCCTTGCTCTTGCTGACTTTTCCTCCATCGCACTAGGAGCTATAGAGCTGCCGAATTCAGGGCTCCCATTGTGGGACGAGAATGTTGCGGGTCTCACTACACGAAACCCCTCCGCGCTCTCATCTGCGTGCACTTCGAAATCCTCCAGGCATCCGTATTTTACCCTGTATGCCTCAAGCTCCACCTCCATTTCCTTCATTTCTTCCTCCCTTTTCACAAGCATCTCTTGCATTCCCTGCAGTGCTTCTTGGTCATATTCCGCCTGCTCCTCCATCATCCTCTGATACTGCAACGCCTCCATCCTCACTGCCGCCTTCTCTGCCTGCAGTCGCGTGATCATTGCCATGGCATTGTTGGCCGCCACAGCTGATGCACTTCTCTCTTCGTCAAGCTCCATGTACAAAGCTATCAATGACTTGCGATCGAGACGAACTTGCCTCCTCAGATGATGCAAAATTGAGTCGCCTTCTCCCTCATTTGGCACACTCCCCCCACCTGATTCTGATGCAAACTCTGTTCTCTCCTGCATCGATTTTCTCCCGAATCTCGTTGCCAATCTTGGAGTGCCGCTCGGTGAATCTGTTAGAGGGATTCCAAAAAACCTGTTACCTCTAATCCCACTGGGCGTTTTACCTTCCTCGTCAGGGTCCATCAGCAATGGACCTCTCACAGCCTTGTGATCTTCCTTTACTGCAGTGACAAACAGGGATTATAAATTTAGTGGCACCATTGGTCGGAGAAAAAGACATGACAAAATTTTCCTAATTTAACAGTTTCATGATTCGTTCGGATTGTTGTTTATAAATCTCGACCTCGCATGGGACCAACCTCACCATTCCATACCTATATTCGGTCTGTCATCATCCTCAGTGTGCTCAAGATCAGCGTCCACAAGCTTGAGCTCGGCAGCTTTTGGCTGGGACAAGTCCAAACTCAAATGTCGGTTCTCATACTTGAAGCTGGGATATGGAGTTCTAGGAGATGGAGCCGCGGCAGTTGGTAGAAAGGAAACGCTCTTGCTTCTAGAAAAGGCCTTCACCTTCAACGGCTCTCCACAGCAGCAACAACGATGCTCGGTGGCCTTCTCCACCAGCTGGGCCTGGAAGGAGGAATAGTCATCTTTCTTGGCCTCCTGGTCTTCGTCAACAAACATCTCTATATCCTTGTGAAGGATCCCGACAAGGGACTTGTAAGTGTCGCAGCCGGATTCCTTTTCGGTGGCAAATGAGACGAGGCAGCGCTCGCACATCCTCTTGATGTCGGAGAGCTTCTTGTGGGAATGGCAGAAGGCGAGAGTGGAGAGGTTTTTCTTGTGGGCATCGCAGATGGATTCGTTGTAGTAGAAGTCTGGTTTCCGGCGGACGAGGACGTGGTCGATTCGCGTGCAGAGCAAGCAAGGGATTTTGAGGCCGACCAACTTGGCGAATTGGTTGGCGAAGAAGGCCAAGAAGCCGTCTAAGAAGAGGAGGATGATTAAGGTCCATTCCAGCACCGCGTAGATCAAGAAACGAGGGAACTTCCCCAGTTCTTTCTCCGCAAACTGCTTGAATGAAACCATCCGACTCTTCTCTTCGATATTTCTCTCTTTTGGAGAAAACAATATGTTCTTCTTATCTGAATGCTTTGATTCGAATAGGTCTCAAGATGGCTGAAATGAAGGGATTATTGTGATGGAGGATCATGACCTTGGTGATCATGATCATTTTTTTTTTGTTTCTGTCGGATTTTCCTGGTTAATTTGAGCAAACAGATAAAAAATGAGACAATTAAGTTGATGAAATTTGTTGCGATGCAAGATGTTGATGATTTTTGTTGTTTTCTTCTTCAGGAGTCAGAATTTGGGTGGTGAGTTTGATTTGGTTATTAATAGGAAGTGCTTGTTGGAAAATTGAGGTTGATTTGAAAACAAACCCATGAATTTAATTATAAACCTGAAACAACGGTTAATCATTTACTTGCCAACCAATCCAATAAGACCCCTAGACAATGTAATAATACAATTTCCCTCTCTCTCCACTAATGAAGATCTGGGCAGAGAGCCAGCAATAGTAAACACGTCATATTTTTCTTAATTTACCCACAAGATGTTGGTTTTTCTTTTAATTCAGTAAATTCCAGTAATTCTTACTGAAGAATCATTTTCTCATAGCGAGAGGGTCCTCCATACCAAATCATCCAACATGAGTACCTACCATTCTAACATTGGATTTAAAGAGACCATCCAGGGGACCATTTTCCCATTCCAAAGTCATTTTAGATTTCAAATGACCATCATCATTTCATTTTTACACATCAACAGGTCAATTTTCATACCAGATGTTACGAAAATTAATCATTCAGTATGAGATTTCAAATAACCAAATTTTCATACCCAAAGAGTTCAAGTTTAAGATTTCTAATAAGCATGCGAAGGGATTGTTTTTTCCTTTTAACATAGAAATGTCTCAAAAGCACAAGCTTTACAGCCTTTGCATCTGGGACACCTGCAGGCGGACAAAGCACCGGCACAGAGACACTGGATAGCTCAATGCTGAAACTGGCGATTGGGTGAAGATCCTAGGGTTTGCGTGTTAAGTTATAGGCAAAACATTTGTAGACACATACGGTGATCTGCAACCCTTCACCTGTTGACAACACAAGTGGAAAGATACTCATGCAATTGCCAAGAGCAGTCTAAGGAAGAATACTCACTAAGGAGCAATGGGAAATGTAGTTGTGTGGTTACCTGCAACAAGCTAGTTGGAATTTGGATGAACCCCTGTAGCAAAAGGTCAACATTTACTAGAATATTTTGTGGAACAGGAGTTATTATGTACAACAATCCTTTCAGCGAATCAACTCCTCGAACAATTCCTGGTAAAGAAGTTGGAAGAAACAAAATCAAAACACTCCTGTGTCATATTTATTTTCTGTAAAATAAAACTGATATAGAACACGAAACATTAGCCATCAACCCATGCATCAAGCTTATAAAATAAAGGGGGTACTTTAAGTTATTGTTAGTACACAAGAATAGAAGCAGGATTGTACAGATTCATCACCAAACCATCATGAACAAAAAAAGACAATGCAATTCAATACTGTGCCAGAGAAAACAAGAAAAGAAAGAGCAGCAAATCCTAGAGGGCTTCCGATCTGCAATGGACAAATGTGATGGTAGTTGTTTCCTATCTAAAACTTTCATGGCAGCTTCACCATCCATATTTGGCGTTTAATCAATTCAAAAGAATATCCCAACATCTGACACTTTTACATTGTGCTTCTACCTTGGCAGCAAGTTCTTCACAGTAATGGACATGAGTGGAAATTCACAGCTAAATCAGTCATTAAGAATGTTTACCTAATCTATGATTTCAACATATAAGTGAATGGAAAATTAGAATCACATTCACCCAAACACCAACTGCTTGCCAAGTATGGATACCAGTTATTATGCCAAGAAATGGTGATAAGGAATAATTCTATAAGTGAAGATTTACAAAAGAATTCAGCAATATATATACAGCGTTCACTTCAAGTCTCTAACACAGAAGATCTACCATAGCTATGCTACAAAAGTAGCCTTCTCAAAGCTATGTATGCTACAACAGTATCCTTCTCAAAGCTATGTTTGCTAGTTAAATGACAGTCATGCAAAACAGCATCAATATAATTTAAGCAGAACAAGAAAATCAGTGTCCAGGAAAAACAGCAGAGATAAAGTTGTAAGAATACATACCAAGACCAACACAACTTGGGGAGCTCTCCAACTCTTCTGAACTAACAGCTAGGCCAACTATAGTTGCATTCAAGCTGTAAAAAATTTCAAAATTTGGGACCTAGGCAACCATTAAATAGGATTCATTACAGTCACCTCAATTTAGCTCTATGAAGAAAGATACTAAATAAGCAAGAAAGTTCGTGTGTCCAAATGTGATACATGATGGATTTTGGACTTCCAGCTTAGGAACTAAAGCAGAAGCAGAAGTATGAGAAAAGTGTTTCAGTGAAAGCAAAACCCTCCCTAACCTGACAATGAAGGTGTCTAATTTTAATACTTTCTATTGGAACTTCATAAGGAGGATGGGAAGTTAATGCCCGTGCAAGCTCTTTGATCGTCAATATAGATAAGTCAGAGGGAAAGCACTGCCTGAAGTAAGACATTATTCGTAAATCCCGATGAAAACGTGCATCCTTTCGTACCAAAATTCTGGAGACAAGATGAGGTCAAAAAAATAGCTGTAAATCTTCATTAATCTCATACAAGTTCTAGCATACATATAGACCAATTACAGTATTATAGCAATCAGCTCTGGACAAAGCCATTTATCATAGGAGAAACAACATCAGCAAACATGAGTTCTGCATTCCCAAAATCATGTTAAGCCTTTTTAGCACCACCACAAAAATTATTTATCAGAATAAAAGAGATGCCATTTTCTTTTCAAAAGGTATAGGAGGCCAAAAATGACATGAACGCTAGAGCAAAAGCATCACTTAATGTAGTGAAGAACAACATTAATCTTCACTTGGTTAAGCTCTAAACACAAAAAAGTTGCCTCATTAGCAATTTGATACCTGACAAGAAAAGACTAAGGTAATAAGTGGTAATGAACTCACGATCTATTAAAAGAATCTTGACGAGCTGAATTGATCTCTATCAAATTGGTTATTGCATCATAATCACCAACCAACCAAAATTTGCCCGTAGGTAGGTTCTTGCTTTTAGCAGATATGTTTATCTTAACCACGTGAGTAGGACCAACGTATCTCAAAATATCCACCAATATTTCATAACCAATACCTGACGAAAGAAGGAAAAAAAAACAATAAATTATGGACATTACAAGATAAACAGCGATTGCATGATAAGAAAAACTCAAAACAAAAAAAGTCTAAACAGATATTTCATCTTAAAACACGGGAAAAGAAAAAAATGACCAGAGCAAAGTATACATACCTTTCACCCAGCCAGGTGTGTTAACAACAAGAGGCACTTCTGTCACACCAGATTTTTCACTCTGGTTACACCTTAAATACTCCTCCTGATAGTGATCAACTAGGGCAAAGATGTACTTTAGGTATGTTGATGGATCCCTTTTCGAAGAGATGTCACCAAAGAAAAAACACCTACATAGAAAGGGCCAAGAAAAGGACTATGAAAGCATTACAATCCATCTTCAATCATTTTGAGAATAACAGAGGGTAATTATCATGCATCATTAAAAACTGAAACTCAATATCAAGACCGAAGTGAACTCGTAGAATACAACCCTAAATGAAATGCATACATTTACTACATTTGTCCCAGGCGCTATGCTAATGGTGACAAGAGATATATTTCACATCTAAGAGGGGCTACCATAGGGCAAAGATGTACTTGGAAAATCAAGACATAAGTTAGGATCAAAATCATAGGATACAACCCCAATCGAAATGCATACATTTGTTACATTTGTCTCATATACTATCGAATGGTGAGAAGAGATGTATTTTACATCTCAGAGGGACTAACATTGGAGACTCCATTATTGGGATTCATAGCAATTCATCAATCTTAGTTAAATTGTAAAAGAACTACTGGCACAAAGAAACCAATAAAAATATAAGTCATATGCCTTGCCCTCTCATGTCATAAGGAGATCATAGTGTACTTAGACCTAGTAATGCGAAAACAATTACCATGCACAAATGTACATATATAAACAGAATGATACACTGCACGCACCTGTCTGGAGTCTTCAGACATGGAATTGCTAAATCTATTCTTCAACACGAGCAATAAAGAAAACGATAAATTAGACCATAACGCCCTTTTCCAACCAGGAGGGCACATAATGTGAAGGAAGCAACTAGACTAAGCAGAATACCTGGAGTAATTTCATTAACTGTTGTAATGGATAGCAAACCAGGAGGAGTGAATTCTGGCTGACCAACGTCCGTATCTAAGTAGGCTACTCTTGTATATCTGCTAACATATCAGAAATCAAGCGATTTAATTCCAAAAACACAACATTCTAACAAAGTCGGGAAGGAATTCTAATTGGAATCCTGCTGACAATTCATGAACTATGCCATCAATTTCAACAGAACTTGGATGAATTCCCATCAATCAGACTGCTAAAGAAAGAACCTTTGGAGAAGTATGTTGAGCAAATGTCGGGAGAAAGTAGTTTTGCCACTGTTCTTGGCGCCGCAAATGAAAGCAGTTGGAGTAGGAGAGGCGGATGCTATGAAGTTGGCGGCGTCGGACCACTGGTCCGGAATGTATATATCGGATGATGGGTTCTCAGATTCCAGGGGAAAAGCCATAATCGCTCGCCCTTGTACTACTCTTTATCAATCATGTACGGTGCTGCTGTGGAACATAAACAAATAGAAGAGGGTTTAACAAAACAAATAACCACTGTGGAGGAGAAGATAGAAGTAGCTTCAGCCTGTTCCTCCGAGAAGAAGTCGAATATAGTCAACTTTGCGCCAAATTGGATGCTCGCCTTGGGGTTTAGGGAAGGTCGATTAAGTTGAGGAGTTGAATTTTTGACCTGAGGTTAGGGTTTTAGCGCTTCATAGGGGACAAGACCACGAATGGGCGCTTGAGTCGTTAATGCGATCTCATTTTTTATGAGACTGGGTCGGGTAGCACGCAGGTTTAGAAAACCCAACTGACCATACTCCAATTGTCTCCTTTGTTCGAAAAAAATTACATGTTTTGCCACTTGCCAATTCTCTCACACATGCCGCTGTGCTGACTCCCTGCATCCACCCATAGCTTTTCTAACTCCAGCCACCCTTCTCACACCTCGGATTCATTGGTCCATTGCAAAATCCATCGATTCTAAGCATTGTTATGATCCGTTGTTAGTTCTGAACGGCTATTGTCATGATTCCGAAGGAGACGACCAAATTAGATACCAGGGTTAGCTGACACTGCATAGATAAAGGTCATTGCTATCCCAGTTGGCAGAATCAAGAACGATGGTGAGGGTTGCGTTTACAGGGGCAAAGTAGGTGGCGGAATTGAGCGCTATGGCTGTCCGCTGCACAAAGGTGAGGTTGCCAAGATTGACCGAATCTGGAGCTATGGGTTGAAGATACGTTGGCAGTGCACTGTGCCATAACTACACAATGAAAGAGGCAACCATGGAGTTGAAAGTTGAAAACTGGAGCAAGAGACGTCTACGAAAAGTGAGAAAAGGGAGAGACAGTTTTTTGTTCCTGGTAAAAGATCAATGGCACACTTCTGTAATTTCTAAGAAGTCTGATCCCTTTTTCTGCCCTAACCCATATGCTCCCCTTTGACCCTGCCGGGACCTTTGACTCATTAATCCCATTAATGGGAAAAAAATCGACCCTAAAACAATTAACTCTAGTAATCCTAAAAGTTTCATGTTTAGCCAAATCAGTCTAAAACTATTGCTTTCAATGAAATATGCTGACATGACACATATTGTTATTATTGCCAGTTTCTAAACTGACATTTTCAAATCATAGTGACTTACATGAAAACTTCATCAAATTTTAGGGGTTATTTTGTAATTTTATAAAAGGTCAGGGACTGGATTGAAATTTTACAAAAGTAAAGGGCATAAATTGTAATTTCAAATCTAGTATCAACTTGCATATTCTCAAGTAAAACAATTTGAAACTTAACAAATCATATAGGACTTATGTGACATACTCTACACAATTACTGATGGATCAATAATAAAACTCACTCTAATGGAGTGGGCCTGATTAGAGCGCTGTTAGAGCAAGTTATTAGATGAGGTTTTTTTTTTTTTTGCACATTGTAATGCATTTTTCCCCCCTAATAAATTTAGAATTAAAAGAAATATCAACAATAAATAATTAAAAAAATTTTAACATAAATTCATATTTGTTAATTAAACTTTCACTTTATTTCAATTTTAAGCTAGGTGCTCTTTATTTTTTTTTCTTATTATTAAAACGATTAGTTATAAAAACATAATAACTGGGAAACATAATAAAACACATAATTCAAATAATGAATATTTTTTATCATAGAAAAAAATTCATTAAAATTTTACATCTTTTATCAACTCAAATTTCAATTTTTAATGTCAATGAGAAATTTATTTGAAAAAAATCACTTTTGATTTTAGCAATTATGGACCCAACTACTTTATTAAACCATAAAGCTTATGAAGTAAAGAAGTTATGTTTCAAATATCAATCATCAATAATAAAAATATATAACTAAAATCTAAAGATGTATTTAATTTATGTTGAATAATTAATGGTTTAACCATTAACTTAATAAAGGTGAAAAGAAATGAAAAGAAAAAAAATTAGCTAAAGCCAAATCCACCTGAAGTATAGCCAAGAGTAAGCAAATCAAAATGACTAAAGTTTTGTTTTAGAAAATAATAATATACAAACGTAACAAACAAATTTGGGGACCAAGACAAGATATTGAAAAACTGTATATATTAAGGATTTAACAATTGACTTGATAAATAAATAAATAAATAAGAGAAATGGTTTAACTAAAAAATAAACAAATCATGATGACCAATGTTTTACTTCAAAAGATAGCACATAAAAACCCAATAAACAAAAGTTTAAGGACCAAATGAGCAAATAAAAAAAATCTAGTTAAGTAGTTATTAGGTTCAGGGACTTAAACATTTCACGAGGTCAAACTTAGAGAATAGAATGGGGAAAAATATAAATTCAAAGACTGAAATCACCTTTCATCCAAAAGATATATCACTCTTTAACCAGAAGTTCAGAGAGAGAGAAAAGACATTTAGGAGGAAGATATATGAAAGGATTTATCTATTTCATTTTTCAAGTTTATAATTATTAAGCTTGAAGGAAAATGATGACTTAAGGGTTGCCACTTTGTAGATCTTTTCTTGAAGTCGCCCTTTGTTTTCAATCCTAATTGTTGTAAACTATCGGCTTCGATCCCTAATGATATGTCCGGATAATCTAGTCATTATTTTACAAAGGGTTTTTAAACTTCAGGAAAGTTTTTATAGTGTGGTTATATCCTGGAGAACGTCTTTATAAACTTTGGTGCACGAGGCCTTGATTGAGATTTAAAAGAAGACTAGAGCTTATGGGTTTTTGTGTGTTTTTAGACTATATCACTATGTAAACTTCATGTTGATTTCCAAAATCCGTTTTTCGCGGTTCTACTTATGCTTGGTATATTGAGTTGGAAACTGTCTCATACCACGAGTAACCATACTATTGGGCAATTCTTTAGAAATCCCAGTAGATGGTATGACTGATAACAATGCCACGTACCAAGTTAAACCTTATTTTTAAAATGATTTTATTACTAGGCTACCTCGAAACCCACTTGGTATCAGAGCCATGGATTGTTCTTATTCTCACAAGAAGTTGATTAATCAAAAATCTATTGTTGATCCCTTGACCCAGATTCTCCTAATTATGATAGGAACCTCAACTCCAACACTCACTCCCACCACCTTTTTCAGATCGACTACATCCTCTCACTTGGATTCTCTCTGTAAATTCAAGTATCTTTCTAAAGATGAGAAAATCCATCTCACAGATCTTCCTCCTATCAATCCGTACAAAGCATTTACTAAACTGTCTCATTCTCTTACAAAGACGGTGAAAAATATTGTCTCTCCATCTCATAAACATGTCAAAGAATATGTTCAAGCTACCAAGTTTGACCAACATGCTTTTCCAGCACCATCCAAAGAACAATTTGTTACTCTGGAGATTCCTTCTCATTTCCCTCGACAATGGATAGCAGAAGGATATACTCATATCCATTTTGGAGCTGTTCGACTCACTCTTACTTATCATGGAAGAAAAAGATTACCAGACACTGCTCGATTGGCTCTTATTGACTCTCGCTACAAGAAGTACAAGCACACCTACATTGGCACAGTTGAAACTACTCTCAACAATGGTACAATCCTTATTACGTTCTTTCCCAATTTCTATATGACTCTTCAAAATCTACATCTAATATCAGCTTTGAAGATCCAATTATAGATTACTGGAGCAGAACATATCTCCTCACACTGGCAGCTACACTTTACTATCAGATGGCATACAGAGTCTAGAACCATGCTCTCGATTTCTCTATGCCAAATATGAATAATGATGCTTTGTATCTTTCTATAGATATAACTCATGTTCCAAACGAGACTTACATTCCACAACAAATTCCTCGTGAAGAACTTCAGAGATTAATTCCTACTTTATGGATAATTTCATATGAATCTCTCCACCAGTAGATAGAACTAGTCTAGTCAAAGAAGCCTTTATTCCTTGACAGAGGAAAAGGCAAGACTAAGTTCTTCTTTCAGAAAGAATAACCATCCTATGAAAACTGACGTATTTACTACACCAGCAGTGTTGTCCATAATCAGAAACTCACAAGAACCACTTAAGGTTCTTATAGAGTCTTTTGACTCAAATGGCTCTCCTATCTACTCGTTTCAAGATGACAAAGGCCATAAATATTTTGATATTTGCGATTGTCCGGATTGTTACCAATCCCCTTATGACGATGAAAGAACTACCAAAAAGATGAAGTAGAAATAAAAGAAGAAATCTTCACAACAACTTATTCATCAACGGTATGAAGATGAAGATCCTGAAGTTGGATTACTTAGAGAACCCTCTGGCAAGTATGACTATTATGTCATCTACTCTCAGAAGGATGAGTCCCCTAGTATCTTCCCAACTCCGGCAGAACCATTTGAACTTCCTCTGCCATCTCCAGAAGTAAAAATGACATATCATCTATATTACAAGCATGCTTTTAAAAAGCTCAAGAAGGAACAACCCTTATTATTTCTTTTGAGATTAATATGTTCAAGATACAAAATGAGAAGTTTCCTTCTATAAAGTTTGAAGATCTTTTTACTTCAACAAAGCATGCCTGGAAGGTCCCATAGCCTACATCAGTTGATTCAGAAGGAAGAAGGAAAGAAAATTATGCAGCAGAACAAGTATTGAACTAGTAATCCGAAAACATGATATCTTAAAACAAAGTTCTTAGCAGAATTGAGTATAACTAAGTTAGATTGGAACAAAAAATGTATCAGATGATAATTGATCATTTGGCACAATGCCAACAAAGGATTAATTATCTTCATCAGAATATTTTGAGACTTATTGCAAGACAAGAAAATTTCTTGCCCTAAGAACAAGAAATAATACATCTGATGCAACAGCTTAAATATCTTCAGAACCAGCAATGACCCAACATTCCTGATCTATTTGCTTCTATGTTTAGAACAGCTGATCTATTCAGCCCTATGCTGAGTCCAGCTTATAACTCTCCGGCTGCACACAATCCATTTTTTACATCTTTACCACAAATACCCCCAAAACTGGTCTATGCAACATTGATTCCTACTATTGCTTATATTAGGCCAGTAAGGCCTAGTCTCTTTCAAAACCAAAAGATGAAATGCCCAGTAAGTTCGCAACATCCACAATATCAGCAAAGCCCAGTCTTTCTCAAGACCAGAAGATGAAAGGCCCAATAAGTTCGCAACATCCACAATATCAACAAAGGTCTTCTTATCTTCCTGTAAAAATCCAAGAACTACCCTGTGAAGCTTGGGCAATTCAATCCAACCCAATCACAAGTTTCTTTGATCAACAGCTTCAGCGAGATGACCAACCTCCCTCTGCTGCTTTTGCAGCAATTCAGGATTTGAGTTCAGACTTTTCCAGCTATGCAGAAGGATTTGACAATGACACTTTGTCAACTTCCTCCTCATCATAACTCTAAATCTATATGGCTTAAGGAACTACAAGTCAAACTTAACCAGCTGAATCTGCCACTACAAATATAAAATCAAATCCTCCACCATAAGTTCCTCCTTAACTGGATTCACAACAGTAGTCTCTTCCAGCTGCACCTTTAGAACCACAACCTTATGTGGCCATGGAAGAAGATGTTCCTTTTGTGAACATTAATCCAGCTTGGATTCATCTTTCACTTTCAGTCACCTTATCATTATATAGTGTTCCACCAGCTAATTGGCATGAAAAATTCCTAGAATTTCATGCTTAGTGTCTCATACAACTGTAAAAGGAATGAGATACTCATCAAAAGGTCATTGCAGCTTTCATAGCTAGCATGACTGTTATTCTCAAACATTGGTACATGAGTATTAGAGAATACTGCCAAGCTTAATTACTCCAACTCTCTACAACAAATGAGCTTATTCTTAAGCTTTATCATGAGTTCATTAGCGATCATTCAGCCCTCATAGATGTCACACAAGAAGAATTTTTCAAGATGAAGTGTTGTTCCTACAACAGAAAAGATCTTAAAAAGCATTATGAGAATATGCTCAAACATGTTTATCTTATCTGCACTAGATATGAAAGTGACAACAATCTAAAACACGCCTATTTAAACTCAGTCCCAGAAATGATTGGCCTAGAAGCTCTTAAGATTATTCGGCAGAGTGGACAACCTCTTAATAATTACTCATTTAGAAGGCTTCACCAGACTCTCATAACGGCATTACAAAAGCTGTGTAACATGCATTCCTTTTTTAAGGAAGTCAACAAGATGTAAGGTTTGTTTGATAGAGCTTGCCAACAACCAGAACTGTCTATCAAGTGTAAAGATAAGAACACTTGTCATTGCACTCCCAGGAAGAAACATCATTAGCGGAAAAGTCTATTCTCCAAACAAACCTCACAGATTTCGGAGAAAAAAGAAAATATTTTTCCAGTATAAGAAGAATACCAAAAAATTCAAAAGGTGTTTTATCAGCAAGCAACGAGGGCATTTTTGCCCAAAAAATGTCCAAAAAAGAATTCTCAATCAAAGAAAAAAATGACTCATACCATCTATCAGGTCAGTGGAGCAGATCTTTCCAACGATAGCATGAAGTCTCTCTTTTTTGAAACAGAAGATGAGGCATCTGCTTTGCTCGCTATAGAAGCTTACCCTTCAGAATCTGATGATGATTCAAAGCAGGCATCCGTTTATACTATGCAAATGACACTATTACAATCATCAGTGTTTGCTGATGAAATCATCCCACAAGCAATGATCAACATTCTCTTTGATAAATATGCAAAACCGATTCCAGTTATTGCTCTATTTAATACTGGTGCAACAAACACCATTATTAATCCTTCACTAGTTCCAGAAATAATGTGGTGCCCTACAATGAAAGATTAAAAGCTACCAACAGAGTCTTCTATGTCACCTAGATGAGCAAGCCCATCAGAATCAGTTTCTCACCGGCAAAGTACGTAGTTACTTCTGTTTATGGTTATAACTATGGCATAGATATGATTCTCGGGTTTGATATTATCAAGAAATTATCAGTTCTGAAATGGACTGACAAGGGTCTACATCTGCACAAGTTTTTCCTTCCCTGGACAACTACTCCACGGTTATATTCGTGTGAAAATGAAGCACTCTCTGCAAGTCATATACAATTTGAAAGTGACCCTGTAAATGGCTCAATGATGCAAATGCTTATCTAACAATCTTGTGCTGAGTCACATTCTAAGTTCGAGAAGAAACATCCTCTACCACTCTGAAAAAATCCAAAGTTCCTTATTGAAATTCCATTAAAAAATAATGAGGATGTTAATCCAACTAAAGCCACCCATTCAGGTACGACTCTAGAAGAGAAAAAGATGGTGATCCAAGAGCTTCAAGAATTAAAGGCCCAAGGTCTCATTAAACCCACAACCTTTTCATGGGCTCATCAAGCCTTCTATGTGAACAAACACTCAGAGCAAAAAAGAAATAAGCCCAGGCTTGTCATCAACTACAAGCCCTTAAATAAGTTTTTTACTAACGTCAAGTTTCCTTTGTCACACAAGAACATTCTCTTCATCAACCTGACAAATGCCAAGATATTTTCCAAGTTTAACCTTAAATCAGGATTTTGGCAATTGTCAATCAATCATCCAAACAAGTACAAGATAGCCTTTTACATCTCAGATCACCATTATTAGTGGATGGTGCTACCGTTTGGTCTTAAAACAGCACCTTCACTTTTCCAGAAGACAATAATCCAAATTTTTTACCCAATCCTTCAATCGGCTCTTATTTATATTGACGACATTTTATTATTTGGTGTCTAGATCAAAGATAGCAAGTACCATCCTTAGCCTCATATTGCTACAAAAATCACGAGATTTTTCAGTTGAGAATCTCACAAAGAAACAAGTCCAAAAAATCCTTAGGCTTGTAAATAACATCCTAGAATTCATACCGAAGTTGGCCACTATCCTGCATCCTTTACATGTGTATCTTCGCAATATCTCACCGCCTTAGTCATCCCAACACAAATGAGCTATCCTCAAGCTAAAAAAAGTGGTAAAGAATTTGCCATCGCTGAAGATTCTCGACAAAGAAAAAAGGATACTCCAAATTGATGAATCAGATCAATATTAGGGAGCGGTCCTCCTAAAAGAAATCAATGATATTCGACACATGTGCTGCTACAATAGTAGAGAATTTAAAGAATCTGTGAAGCATTACCACTCCATCTACAAAGAAATCTTGGTCGTCAAACATAGAATCGATAAATTTCAATTCCATCTTACTGGTCATCACTTCTTGGTAGAGATAGACATGCCAACATTCCCACAAATGCTAAATTACAAACAAAAACAACTCTCAAATGTCTTTTTGCTTCGCTGGCAGCGATGGTTCATCTGTTTCAGCTTCAATGTCAAGCATATAAAGGGCTCCTCCAACATACTTGCTGATATCCTGAGCAAACCAACCAAATCTTTCCTAAAACCACCCAAGCCTCCTAAGCCAAAACACTAATGGCCTTTTCCTCCTCTTCCTATCCCCCAGTTTTTGATAAATAAAAAAAAAAAACCTCTTGCTTAATGTTGAATGATATGAGCATCAATCGTTCACTTTTACCTAAAGACATAGAATCTTCCATTATCATGTTTTTCTCATTGACAAATATGGTTTTGATGATTGTCCTGTCAAACTTGTTAGAATCCATCCCTAATTCCATTTTGCCCACCTCTTCTCCATTCCTAATGTCTTTGATTTTCTACCAGTAACCCTCTATTTCTTCTGGTATCTCTATTCGGTCCACACTATTGGTATCATCTTCAATATCTCCTAACTCCATCAATTCTTCATATTCTCCCGTAACTTCCATTCTGAGTTCTCCTCCGACCTTTTTAATTTTCTTAGTTGGTTTAATCTTATCTACAAAAGAATTGATAATCTCCATCAGTCCTATAAAGCCTTAAACCTTGCCATTCCCGAATACTGATTAAGCTACCTGTTAAATAATATTTCTCCATTAAACTCTTCTATGTTTTATAGAGTTGCCCATGTGATATATTTCTTTCACCGGCCCATTACCTTTTCTAAAATTATTAATGGTTTGCATTTCACTCCTTCCCCCGTTTATTACCATTATAGAAACTTAGATTTCAACCTTGCTCGGGTTCTATGGCAGCGCCCTACAGACTTTCATGTTTTTCTCCGTTAGGTTTATCGGTACAATCACACTTTTGTCACCATGGAAGAATGGCTCCATGACATTCTTGAATGACCATCCTACCCAGTGGATTACCAAAAAATTATCCATGAAGCTATTCAACATTTTGATGATCTTTAATGTCTTCAACGTGCCAAAGAAAGTCATGAAAAGGCAGAACATATGCAAAAGACTCTTAATCTCATTGTCTGTCCTACACTGGCTCCCTCTTCTCCAATCATTATTGAAGAAGAAAAAGAAGATCTACTGGGGACCCAACAATGTAAACACTATATCATGCCAGACTACAGTTGCAGTTTTATCTACATTCATTGGAAACATCTTAATGGTCCAGAGCCATTAGGAGAACCTAATGACCTATTGAAAGATCCACATATCGATGATCCATATTTTGAGCTATAATTTGAATGAATTTGATCCAAACCGTTCAAATTATGAGGCCCCATAATTTCCATGAAATTTCCTAGCGTTCAAATATCTTCGTTTTTATCCCCAACAAAGTTTAGTGTGCTACAGTGTATCTGTAAATTATTAAAGTAGATTCCGGGTTAATGGCTTGTCATTTCCGAATAAAATTATTTGTTATGACATAAGCCCTTACGTTATCTTGTTTGTTTGTTTTCCTTTGCCTCCGCCTATTTGAGGAGGTCTAGTTTCTATTTGTGATTTTTGAGAATGAAATACTGAAATCTTTTCATACATCTTCCTCCTAAATGTCTCTTCTTTTTCTCTAAACTTCTGGTTAAAAGGTAAGGTAGAGGCTCTTGCTTATTCAACTTTTCCAGATAATCTGAGTTACCACCCATGTAGATTCTCTCAGATTTAGATCATCTTCAAGTTTATAATTATTAAGCTTAAAGGTAAATAATGACTTAAAAGTTGTCATTCTGTGGATCATTTCTTAAAGTCACCATTTATTTTCAATCCTAATTGTTGTAAACCATTAGCTTTGATCCTTGATGATATGTCCGAATAGTCCAGTGATTGTTTTACAAAGGTTTTTAAAACTTCAGGAAAATTTTTATAGTGTAGTTATGTCCTAGAGAACGCCTCTATAAACCTGGGTGCTTGAGGGCTCGATTGAGATTTAAAAGAATGCTAAAGCTTATAAGTTTCTATGTGTTTTCAGATTATATCACTATGTAAACTTCCTATTGATTTTAAGAGTCTTTTTTTTACGGTTCTACTCATGCTTGATATATTGGGCTGAAAATTGCCTCATGCCACGGTTAGTCATATTATTGGGCAATTCTTCAGAAATCCCAATAGAGGGTATGGCTAATATCAATGCCACATACCAAGTTAAACCTTGTTTTTAAAAGGTTAGCCATACTTGGTACATACCAGGTTAAACCTTGGTTACAAAGCATCATTATTCATATTTGGCATAGAGAAATCGAGAGCATGGTTCTGGACTCTGTATGCCATCTGACAGTTGAGTGTAGCCGCCAGTGTAGAGGAGATCTGTTCTACTCCAGTAATCTATAATTGGATCTTCAAAGCTAATATTAGATGTGGATCTTAAAGAGCCATATAAAAATTGGGAAATAACGTAATAAGAATTGTACCATAGTTGAGAGTACTTTCTACTGTGCCAATGTAGGCATATTTGTACTTCTTATAGCGAGAGTTAATAAGAGCCAATTGAGCAGTGAGTAGTCATCCTTTTCTTCCATGATAAGTAAGAGTGAGTCGAACAGTTCCAAAATGGAGATGAGTATATCCTTCTGTTATCCATTGTCAAAGGAAATGAGAAGAAATCTCCAGAGTAACATACTGTTCTTTGGATGTTGTCAGAAGAACACGTTGGTCAAACTTGATAGCTTGAACATATTCTCTAGCATGTTTCTGAGATGGAAAGACAATACTTTTCACCGTCTTTGTAAGAGAATGAGACAGTTTAGTAAATTCCTTGTACAGATTGATGAGAGGAAGATCTGTGAGATAGATTTTCTCATATTTAGAAAGATACTTGAATTCACAGAGAGAATCCAAGTGAGAGGATGTAGTCAATCTGAAAAAAGGTGGTAGGAGTGAGTGTTGGAGTTGAGATTCTTATCATAATTAGGAGAATTTGGGTCAAGGGATCAACAAGAGATTTTTAATTAATCAACTTCTTGTGAGAATAGGAACAATCCATGGCTCTGATACTAAGTGGGTTTCGAGATAGCCCAGTAATAAAATCCTTTTAAAAATAAGTTTTAACTTGGTACGTGGCGTTGTTATCAGCCATACCCTCTACTGGGATTTCTAAAGAATTGCCCAATAGTATGGCTAACTATAGTATAAGGTAGTTTCCAGCTTAATATACCAAGCATAAGTAGAACCGTAAAAAACGGACTCTGGAAATCAACAAGAAGTTTACATAGTGATATAGTCCGACAACACACAGAAACCCATAAGCTCTAGCCTTCTTTTTAAATCTCAATCGAGGCCCCGTGCACCCAAGTTTATAAAGGCATTTTCCAGGATATAACTACACTATAAAAACTTTCCTAAAGTTTAAAAAACCTTTGTAAAATAATTACTGGACTATCCGGATATATCATTGGGGATCGAAGCTGATAGTTTACAACAATTAGGATTGAAGACAAAGGGCAACTTCAAGAAAGGATCTATAGATTGGCAACTCTTAAGTCATCGTTTTCCTTCAAGCTTAACAATTATAAACTTGAAGATGATCTAAATATGAGAAAATCCATATAGGTGACAACTCAAATTATCTAGAGAAGTTGAGTAAGTAAGAGCATTTGCCTTATCCTTTAACCAAAAGTTTAGAGAAAAAAAAGAGACATTTTGAAGGAAGATATATGAAAGGATTTCTGTATTTCATTCTTGATAATCACAAATAGAAACTAGACATCCTTATATAGTCGGAGGCAAAGGAAAACAAACAAACAAGATGACGTAAAGGCTTACATCATAGTAAATAATTTTATCTGAAATTAACAGGGCACTAACCCAAAATCTACTTTAATAATTTGTAGACACATTGTACCACACTAGACTTTGTCGGGGATTAGGACAAAGATATTTAAGTGCTTGGAAACTTCATGGAAATTATGGGGCATCATAATTCGGACGGTTTGGATCAAGTGCATCCAAATTATAGCTCGAAATATCTGAATCTTGTATTTCCCATAAAAAATATGGATTATTGATATATGGATCATTCAATAGGTCATCAGGTTCTCCTGATGAGTCTGGACCATTAAACTGCTTCCAATAAATGCAGATAAAACCATAACCGTAGTCTGGCATGATGTAATATTCACATTGTTTGGTTAACAGTAGATCTTATTCTTCTTCAATAGTGATTGGAGAAAAGGGAGCTGATGCAAGACAAATAATAAGATTAAGAGTCTTTTGCATCTATTTTGCCATTTCACAAATTTCTTTGGCATGTCGGAGACGTTGAAGATTATCAAAATGTTGAAGAGCTTCATAGATCATTTCTTGGTAATCCACTAGGTAGGATGGCCATTCAAGAGTGTCTTGGGCCCATACTTTCATGATGAAAAGAGTATGATTGTACCGATAAGCCTCGCAGAGAAAAGCACGAAAATCTGCAAGGCATTGTCATGGAACCCAAGCAAGGTTGAAATCTATGTTTCTATAATGGTAATAGACGGGGGAAGGAGTGAAATGCAAACCATTAATAGTTTTAGAAAAGGTAATGAGTCAGTGAAAGAAATATATCACATGGGCAACTTCATAAAACATAGAAGAGTTTAATGGAGAGATATTATTTAACTAGTAGCTTATTCGGCATTTAGGGATGGCAGGGTTTAAGGCTTTATAGGACTGAGATTATCAATCCATTTGTAGATAGGGTCGAACTAACTAAGGGAAGTGAAGAGGTTAGAGGAGAAATCAGAGTGGAAGTTACAGGAGAATATGAGGAGTTAATGGAGTTGGGAGATATTAAAGATGATACCAATAGTGTGGACTGAATAGAGATACCAGAATAAACAAAAAGCTACTAGTGGAAAATTAAAGATATCAGGAATGGGGAAGATGTGAGCAAAATGGAACTGGGGATGGTTCCCGAAAGGTTTGACAAGATAATCATCAAAACTATACTTCTCAATGAGAGAAACATGATAATGGATGATTCTGTGTCTCTGGCTAAAAGTGAACGATTGATGCTCATATTGTTCAACATCAATCGGGAAGTTCTTTTCCTTATCAAAGATTAGGGGATAGGTAGAGGAGGAAGAGGCCATTAGTGTTTTGGCTTAGGAGGTTTGTGTGGTTTGGGGAAGGATTTGGTTAGTTTGCTCAAGATATCAACAAGTGTGTTAGAGGAGCCCTTTATATGTTTGACATTGAAGCTGAAATGGATGATCCATTGCTGCCAACGAAGTAATAAGGCATTTGGGAGTTGTTTCTACCTGTAATTCAGCATTTGTGGGAATGCTAACATGTCCATCTCTACGAAGAAGTGATGACCAATAAGATGGAATTGAAATTTTTCGATTCCATGTTTGACGGCCAAGATTTCTTTGTAGGTGGAGTGGTAATGCTTATCGGATTCTTTAAATTCTCCACTATTGTAGCAGCACAGATGTCGAATACCATTGATTTCTTCAATAAGGACCACTCCCCAATATTGAAAATCGTTAATAATAATTCAGGCCCTAAAAAACATGATCCTCTTAAGGAAAACAGAACAAACTTCAAAAAGATCTAATTGTGTCCGAGGAAAAGCAAAAAAAAAAAAAAACATAATTGTTCATGAATAGTGCTCATTTTTTGCATTTTAGAATATAGTTATAATATAATGAACATTTTGCCATGGTCTACTAAAGCTTTGATTTGACCTACTTTGTTAAAATAGATGTCCATTGATGGTGTAGTAAGGTTCATGAATTAGGGGATGAATATATCATTCTTTAGAATTTAGATGAAACTAGGGGTCATGGTGCTCTTAAAATGTCAACATAAAAAACATTCAAAGGGTTTTAGGACCATGCCCCAATAAGAAGCATCGATAGCAGCTTTCGCTCTAGTGGATGCCATATCTGAATGCAAACAAATAAATATTGTTAGCCAGGGAAGACAACTCCATCATCGGCACCAGGGGCTAGTGACCTAATCCAACAGGACAAAAATCGATAAATTGAATAACTAAAGTAAAAGTAGTAAAATGACCTAATGAAGTAAGAATCTGTGCCTTTGGTCAAAAGTTTGGTAAGTTTTCGATAACTTGTACTCATGATGAATAAACTCTAAACAGTATCAAAGATGCTAAAGAAAAATTGAATAGTGAACAAATAGAGAAAAATAAGCCTGGAAATGATTCAGAAGCATTAAGAAGTGCTCGTCCTGGGAAATTTGGCTCTAGGCCACTTAGGGGACACCATTTGTCTGCATCATTAGGGGACACAATGTGTCTACCTCATCAAAGACGTCTCCTCACCTTCAGATTTTGAAATGTATGGCCTCATACTCCTTTATTTTCAATTTTGTGGAAGGCCTGTTGATACCATAATAAGCTTTAGTCCACATCCTATGAAGGCCCATTAAAGAGGGTTTAATTCGGCTTGAAAGAGCCAATTAAAGCATTTGTTTTGGGCTAGGAATAATGGGTTGACCGTTATAATGATTAACTTGAATTAAGAAGGCAATCCTTCTCATTACAGTGTCCATCATGAGACAAGGAGAGTTTCCTCTACTACCATTATGTCTGCAGGCATATAATAGGTCTTCTTCACAAATTACAAGGTACATTCTACATTATGAACAAAACCTCTCTCTAAGCTTCTTTAACTCTTCTCAAGCTCATACTAACTTTAGTATTAAATGGTCTTCCTAATACACAAAACTACAGGGCCCCTAACCCTGTCTTTGGTTGTAATTCAACCACCTCCAAGGTCTCAGGCAACCTACTCAGTCTAGTAATGGATCCTATCCAACAAGAGTAAATCATACTATGCCTTGAATAAGACTGAGCATTATAGGTTACATATTTAAGGGTATGAGAAGATACTTAGGAAAATTGGGAAAAATCTGCATATTTCTTAAAATCAGGGGATTTCAATTTTCAACTAAAAAATCACAGTATAAATGCATAGTTTATCGTTCGTGGGAGATGTTATTATTTAACCCAAACCAAAACCTTGGGGAGTTCAGTTCCATTTAATGGAATTAAAGAGGCCTTATTATTCATTGTTCAGATGCGGGTCAAAAGTTGGTCAGAATGGGCAAATTAGGTTATTGTGTATTTTGTGGCTGGTTTGGGAAAATATACAGTTCTCTACCATTGGGAAAGAAGGCCTGAGAAAAAACAAAAAAATTGAAGGCATGAGGCTATCTCAGGATGAAATTCTTATGGGATTACAATGTTGCACACGGATTAGGTAGTGGCGAGTGATATATGCTTCAAGATCGGTTTCAACTCATGTCCAAGGGAAAGAAGTAGCGATCGAGAGCTAGGAAGGGCTAATAATTGGGTTTGGAACCAAACGGTAAATCAATCACGAAGGCTAAAGGCTAACTAAACGTCCAAGGTAAAGACAAAGGCTAAATCAGTCATGAAGCACAAGCCACAAAAAACAATAGCGACCAAAAAATAGCTATCTTGACAATAAATTGATGAAGCCAAATAAGGCTGCAGCTAAGAAACCGAAGAGCGTAAAATTGTCGGTGTGGAAGAAGGCGATGATGAAGAAGTAAATGGGGTGTGGTGGCTTTGGTCTATAGGAAGGTGGTTTAGGGATGAAAGTGGATCAGATAAAATATGTGACCCACAAATACCCGACCCACAGATTGCAGGTATTTAGTAAAAATTGCACTCGTCAATCCGTCACGAATTTTGATTTTTCACCATAGGTAGACCCACCGCACCCATAACCTGCAACAATTTTTTCTTTGTTTATGAATGACTTAATTGTAAGTTATAAAAATAATAGGCTAATATGAAACAAATAAATAACTCAAGTGATTAAAGTGTAATACATATAAACCTAAACCCTAAAATCTGTTGCTGCTTGTCTTCTTTTTTCACTTATCTTCTTCATCCTTTTGCAGCTTTGCTCATCTTCTATCGCTACTTCGTTTCATCCTATCCTTCACTTCTTCATCCTTCTTTCATATTTTTCTTTTTTTTTCTTCTTCTTCTCTCATCTTCTTCACCCCATCTTTTATCATCTTTTTTACATAACATAATTTTATCTCACATTTCTCATCCCATTTTTTCCCGGTCCACCAATCAACGATCTTGCAGCCGTTGAAACGTGCCTTCCCTCTGTGTTGTCAGCGTTACCGATCGAAGGAGAGATAAGGAGAGGAAGTTCAAACCAGTCACCACCTCTATTCGTGGGTGATCTGTGAGGAGCCCATCATCCATAGGTGTCATGGCAGGCACAGACATCTTTTATTACTCGTCAGGCTTAATGGATGGCAAGTGCAATGAATCTACACCTAATCCGCCCCGTTGCCATCCCTAAGATGGTTATAAATGTGATGGGAGATGAAAATTGTGACAGTTTTATATTTTTATTTTAGAAATTTGTAGCAATCGGATAGGATTGGCTCCTAGAATTCTTTTCAGAAAAAACAAAAAAAGAAAAGTGACAAAAATCTAGCCAGATGAGATGAGCGCTCTTGTCTAGCATCTTCACCAGCCATGGCCTGTTGCACGATACTGTAAATAGGACCAAACCAGGCACCAAATACACAACAAAAATAATCCGCCCTTTTTTACCGACCTTTGAACCGCATTTGAACGAAACCTCATTAATTAGTGATTTATCCTTCGCCAAATTAATAAAAAAAAATTAAAAATAAATGATCTGCGATCGATTCGAAGCACGAGTATTCACTGGTTTGTTTGTGCTGGTGCGGAGATCATTTGGACCGACAAGGCAAGGTGCCACCACTTGGATCAACAACATTTTGATTTGATTATCCTATTTCCAGGCCAATTCTTGCCGATTCTTGAACAAAACAATCCTCTCACACTGATCTTTTCATCTGAAACCAAATTTGGGTAGCCTTCTATGTTCATCTGCCATTTCCTTAGCAGCAACATGTAACTAATCTCTCATCTCCATAGCCCGCCAATTTGCCTGGCTCTTCTCTGCTCATTCAAAATGATTTCTTCTTCAGCACCATCTCAGAAGAAAAACCTCCACTCTTTCTTATCCGCAAACCTCAAGAAGCTCACCATCACACCCCCTTCTTCTTCTTCTTCCTCCGCCCATGATTTCGATTTCTCCGATGTCTTCGGCCCCCCGACGCCCCATGTCCAAACATCGCGCTCCACCTCTTCTCCCTCCTCCGCCTTCCTAGGCAACCCTCACGTCGTCCACAGCCGGTCTCACTCCTTTCTGGGTCCCTCGCCTCGCTTCACCGACTCCGCGTCTCTGCCGTTTCAGATCCCAGAGATCGAAAGCGAGACCGAGGCGGAGACTGAAGCTGTGGCGGGGCCTGACGGCGCAAGGATCGGCGTCGAGGACTTTGAGATTCTGAGAGTGGTGGGCAAGGGCGCTTTTGGAAAGGTCTTTCAGGTGAGGAAGAAAGGAGAGGACTTTGATACCGGAGATGGGATTTACGCCATGAAAGTTATGAGGAAAGACATCATCATAAAGAAGAATCATGTTGATTACATGAAAGCTGAACGAGATATTCTTACCAGAATGATTCATCCCTTCGTCGTTCGCCTTCGCTACTCTTTCCAGGTCCCCACCCACTATTCGACTTTGATCTCCATAATCTCTCTCTTTTTTCCCCACTAAGCTCCTTTTTTTTCTTCTCCCTTCACAAGTGTATGGAGCAGTTTGTTTTATGTGATCTTCTAACTTAGAATTGTCTTCCTCATAACTTGCAGACTAAGTCTAAATTGTACCTGATCTTGGATTTCATCAATGGAGGTCATCTCTTCTTCCATCTTTACAGGCAGGGTTTGTTCAGGTATACTACTGTTTTCTAACTTTAAGCTTGGAATTTTGATGCAGTAGTTTTTGCCTTCTTCAACATTTTGATTTCAGTTCCTTGCTGCATATTATTTGAGTAGTGAGGATCAGGCAAGGTTTTATACTGCTGAGATAGTATCTGCTGTTTCACACCTTCACAAGTGTGGGATTGCGCATCGGGATCTTAAGCCTGAAAACATTCTCATGGATGCTGAGGGGCATGTAATGTATACTATACAGTTCTGTGTACAAGAATTAGGTCTTTCTTTCCACAATGATGTAGTCTGATTCTTGCAGGCTTTATATGTTTTAACACTAACAGGTCATGCTAACTGATTTTGGACTGGCAAAGGAAATGGATGAATCCGGTAGATCCAATTCAATGTGTGGGACTGCAGAATACATGGCTCCGGAAATTTTATTGTTGAAAGGTCACAATAAAGAAGCAGATTGGTGGAGCGTGGGGATACTATTGTATGAAATGCTGACAGGCCAGGTATATATTATAGCTACTTCAGTCTTGAAGGTTACGTTTGAGCTCTTTAAAAGTTTTGTCAACAACGTTAAATATCCATAGATTCTTATGATGGATGCTATAGAGCTGGTTGTTGGCTTTAATCTTATGGACTAGTATGATTGGATTTATTTAACACTAAAATGGGGGAAGGGGTATGGGGTGGATGGGGCAGGATGGCAAGTCACTACCTACAGTGGGAATATTAGAGCACTGAGCAGAGGCTTCCCATAACATTCGTTTTTCCTCTTTTTTTCAGCTTCCCTAACATGGGTAGATAGAAAAGCATCTGGACCAGATAAATCTATGTTCCTTTATTGATGAAGGAATCTCCTTTGCCTCTCTTAACTGTTTATAATCTGGACTGGTACTGTAGGAAACCAAACGTTTGGAAATTCCTTTTGTTTGTTGCATGCTGCTTTTTCTGAATAGGTCTTGGTATATGTGTTTTACTTCTGTCTTTCTATTCCTGCAGCCACCATTTGTTCATGCAAACAGGCAGAAACTTCAACAGAAGATCATCCAGGAGAAAGTCAAACTTCCACCCTATCTCAGCAGCGAGGCTCACTCTCTGCTTAAAGGGGTAAAGTGAAAATAGTATTCGGTAACACTATATCCATCATCCCTGATCGAAGCTAAGCTAAACGCTAGTCACTTTCTGTTTTCTTCTAGTTGCTTCAAAAAGAGCCATCAAGAAGGTTAGGGAGTGGACCCACTGGTGCAGATGAGATAAGAAAGCACAAATGGTTTCAGAGCATCAACTGGAAGAAGTTGGAAGCAAGGGAAATACAGCCTAAGTTCAAACCCGATGTGAGTGGGAAAGACTGTACATCAAACTTTGACAAGTGCTGGACATCAATGCCGGCAGATGATTCACCAGCTCCCACGCCAACGGCCTCAGCCGGCCAGCACTTCCAGGGTTACACTTACATAGCGCCTAACCAGTGGCTTCCTCGTTCATAAATGAATCGAGGAGATTAACAAGTAGCTGCCAATGTATTTTACGTCACTTGTTGGACAACTTTGTGGTGAAGGTGGAGCGTTGGTAATTAGTTCAGAAAAGCTTGCCGATCCTATCACGACATTTAAATTTTCCTACAGCTCAAGTGTATCTTTCAGTCGCAGTTGTCAATTTAACTGGTGCAGAGTTGCAGCGTTTGATGTGTGTATTTGATCTTGTTCAATGTTGAACATGATGCATAGAAAAATAAAACCACGTTTTTTGTGTGAGCCTCTTTCGGTTTCAATGGGGGCATTGCATGAAATATTTATTCTTTGCTTGATGGTTCCTCCAACCGTAAAACTTGAAGAAAACGGAAGTAATTCACTATGCCCCACAACAGCGGGTTAAAAGGTCAAAAACAAGCTAAAGATCAGCTACCAGACCCACTGAGATACCAATTATTTCTCTTACTTTTCCCACAGAGGACCAGTTATTTTCAGTTAACATTATCAACTAGGACAGAGTACCGACACATAGGTAACAATGTGGAACAGAAACAAGGCAGTGAGGACACAGCGAATAGTTTCTTGTTTGGTCTGTACATCAATCAGAAGGCCCAAATCAGGTACCTAATGAACTAGTCCGCTAGATTCCTCTGCCTGTGCACCTTCCATGAAAACATGGCTTACCAACTCAAGCAACACCAATGACTCTGCCGCTATCCCTATTGCTGAAGCTTGGGATTTCCCGCAATGCCGGATGCCTAGACGATAATTCTGTCTGATCCATGGACAATGACAGCTTCAGCGACAATGACGAGGAGTCATTGGCCGTTCCAGAACTCAAGCCAAGATTGAACACTGGGGAGGCTCGAGACATAGTAGCATTACGAGATTGCCTCCCTTGGCCAAGCATCAGGCCTTCTCTTGGATTATCTGCCTTGGCCGAAAGAACTGCAGGATTCACGGCTGGAGGATAAACCGGCAGCAGTGGAAGTACACTTGAGCTTTTGGTTTCAGCTGGCGGAGGCGGCAATGCTTGCGGCTCATCAACAGAGTTTTCTTGTTGATTCCTTTGCCTTTCATCATTTGGAATTGTTGGAACCTGGGTCTTGCAGGAGATAAAACCATCCTATTGTCAAGCTACTGATAAATCAGGTTGCCTTTTTTTTTTTTTTTTTTGCCTATAATCAATCAGTGACCAACTTCAAACAGGATTAATCTAGCATTATTGAAGGTTTGAAGGCTTGAATAATTAACACGATCGTCTCTTTACTAACCAAACATCGAACTTGTCTTCATTTGTGTACAAAATTTAATAACTTAGCAACACTAGTGCATTTAAAGCTTCATCTCTATTGCCTCCCATAAAAAGGAAAGAAGACCTTCAACAATCTGTACAGTACCCAAATTTAATTAAGTCAACCCCACCAATATATTCTCGATTCAACGAATTCCTCAGCTTCCAAACAATGCATAATAGGATATATCAGATTGAAAAACGAAAGGTACCGTATCGGTGGTGATGTCAAAGACGCTAGATCTGCGACGCCGGCGATGGATGTTGCTACGCCGGAGGAAGTATTTCTGAGCATGGCTGGCCACTTGTGTCGGCGTCCGAGTCTTGACAAAGTTTCTGGAGATCCCTCTCCAGTCCCCCTTCCCCACTCTCTGCAATCCCAGAAGGAACAGCTTGTGCTCCTCTTCCGTCCACGGAACCCCTGAAATTCGATCCCAGATCAAACCAACTCCGATCAAAACAAAAACAAAACACTCAAAAACGATTCTAACGAATCGATCGGTGATCGAATGGACAGATCAAACCTCGCTTGCGCCCGCGATTCCGGCTGGAGATGGGAACGGCATCATCGGCAGACGCGTAACCTTCGTCTCCGTTGTTGTTGCTGCTGCTGCTTATTCTGTTCTGATTGGCACTAGATTCAGGAGGCTGCTCGTACTGAGACAGATTGTTCATACTGACGCTCTTTCTCATAGAATCCACCACCACTCTGACTCCGAAAAGCATGATTTCGCCGGAAACCCCGGCGGAGCTGGCAGCGGTGGAGGCTGAAGGGCACGTGAAAGCCATTTCTCTTCCGTCGTCTCCTTGATTTCTCCTTTTCTGCCTTTTTCAGCCAGCTGAAAGGAAAGAAATGTGGGAAACAGCGGAGGATGGCGGAGGTAGAGATCCGATTGGCGTGTGGGTTATTTATGCGTAGGAAAAGGGTGTGTGGCACGAATTATAATGACCACGTGTTGATTTCCAATTGGATTCCTTGGTTTATCTCTGTGTTGTTATCCTGTCGGTTTATCATGTCCCTTAAAAATCACAAGCAAGTCTGCAAGTGGGCTTCTAAATATGGGGTTGAGAGAAGTAGCAAAATTGCCATAAAAAAATTAGGTCTGGCACAATTTTACCTCTATGTTTTATTCAAGCACAATTGTGCCACTTATTTTACAAAATTGATGGTAGCAAGTTTGCCACAGCCCCGTCAACGTATTCACCAAGGCAACAGATAAATTTCATAGGCGGTTCTCCTTTTTCTCATATTAGCCTTCCATAAACGGAAACCATCAACCTAGATGGGAATTGGTATACGTGCTTACATGGTACAAATAACACGATTTACAATAAGAAAAAATTGATAATTTAAATTATTAATCAACTGTAAGATATTATTGTATATTTAAAATTTACTTAAAAAATTTGTCAAATCTTCTGAACAAAATTTTCAAAAAAAAATTGACAGAAAGTTATTTCAAATTAATAGAATACTCCCTCTCATTAGTTATGTAGTGGCAAGATTTTTCCGGTTGGTAAAGTTGCAAGCAAATTAACACTTAAATAAGAAATTAGTGGCAAAATTTCGCGGGACCAAACGTTTGGATGGCAATTTCACTGCTTGTCTTGTCCCAAAAAAGCTTGGAGCAAATCTAACAATGGTACTATTATAAAGGATGTGTGCTTAAGACACTAATGTTTGAGGAGCAAAAATGTCACAAATAGTGTTTAACAGTGAGAATATTTTAGTATATAAGAAAATATTTTTTGTCACATCAACACCTCATACTCTGTGTTAAATGTGGCTTGCTCCAAGTTTCGAGTAACAACATGTAAATTCCCTTTTAATCTTTACCAACTAGAATATATATTCCTTCCCTATATAACTTGTATTTGCTTTTGATTTCCCCCCCCCCCCCCAAAAAAAAAAGTAGGTAACACTTTGATTAGTAATCTTTGAAATTTTGCTTCCTACCTTCAACGATCATCAATCTTGACTGTACCAAACTAGCGTTTGAACTCTCTTCCTCAACAAGTTAGTGAGTCCCAATAAATTCTTGTTGGGCTATTCTAGGCAACACACCATAAGCATTGGCAGCCCAAAGGTCCACAACCCCGGCCCCTAGGGATGGCCATTGCTCGGCTAAAATCACATGTTCTCTTTTTAAAGTCAACAAACATATAGTTTTTCAAATTTGGCCTTTTCAAAATGGTTAAGAATTAGCCAGGGGACTGGCTTTGAGGCACAACTTGATATTGGTTAAAATATGAAAAATAATAGTTTGATAATTTGGGTTAAGTGAGTAGATTTTGCTTTATAAAAATTTGGAGGAAATTCTTATCCCACTGAACTTCACCACAACAATTTCTTTCTTTACCCAACCCAAGTTTTGGTCAACAGCAATACGTGGGTCACTGACTTCAAACATAGAATTTTGGGTATTGGCTGAAATTATCATCTTAGGTTTAAGGAATATTGATTTAAAAGAGATAGAAAGCATAGGAGCGAGAGAGAGGGGTTGGAGCTTATTCCGTGGTTCCTTATTTCTCTCCTCAGCCCTTAGCTTTAGCGAAAAGGAGAGAAAGCCTAAGAGATAACGAGAGATGGATAGAAAAAGGCCATATTGCCCTCTTTCCCTTCAAACCAGAGAGAGCAGAACCAGCCACCCGTTCACAAACAGCCTTTGTGGGTTGTCGCAAAAAGACAGATTCTCAACTTGCATGACATGTTATTTAAACGCCACATCTCTGTATTTACCTCAAACTTTGACAAACGAATGTTATAAATTCCAGCTCTTCATGCAATCAACCGCTTGGAAAAAAAAAATTTACACCTAGTTCGTTTTAATTTATAGTTGATAGATTCTAAAATGACTTATTTTTATTCTTACATCTTTTTTACCCAAAACTAATTTTAATTAAAAGATAATATTATATAACTGCAATAATCCATTGAAAATACAATTTCTATAATGTTATTAAATTTTTATTAATTTTTCTAGTTTAAGTAATTTAAAAAAATTCATAAAAAATCAACAATATCATGAAAATTTATTTTTAAATAAATTATTGCATCTACTTAATATTAAACTTTAAATAAAATTGGTTTCAGGTAAAAAAATGTGAAAATAAAAATAAATCAATTAACTTAAATTAAAACAAATTGACCCTTAATGGTCAATGCTACTTGCTTGCTTGAATGTTATGCATGGGCCACCCCCAGCCTTTTCTTTGTAGCGCCCTCATTGTAACTTAAGGAGATGGATGAAGCAACAAAATTCCAATGACTCATACCTTCAATGATAGCCAAGCGACAACTACCAAGGATTACAAATGCCTTTAACACAATGTACAAAATAAGATGTCTTATTTTCCCCATCTTTCTAACCTTCCATGTAAGTCCACTATAAATCTACAAAAGTTGTATCAATTTTGCATATTAATAGTAGCATCCAATTAACAATTCCAACAAACTTGTATATGTAACGCACAACAGTAACAACCTATAAAATAGGAGAAAATGGAAGAAACAAATCCAGATTGAAAGCATCGGCCACTTGAGTGTAAATGGAACAACTCCAACATTAGGTCTCCTAACAACCTAGACTAACATGCGGAGGACTATCCCTGAAATTATATCATCAAAGTTGTGATAGGTGTCACCAACCTACCCATGACTTAACTAACACATGAAGAACAAACAAACTTGACATGAAACAAAAGAAAAACCCTGAGGACAAAACCTGGCATTATACCATTGGCCACCACATACTCATCCTTTTTTTTTTCCTTCTTAATACTCAATATCTGTACAAGTACAAGTGTTATAAGGGTTAGAAAGAACTATATGAAAGTTAGGAAATAAAGTGTTTACAACATGAAATCTTATAGAATTTCAACCGCAATTTAATCAGTTGTGGATGCTTAGTAGTTTGTAGTGTAGTGTCACTCAAACCTGGGTCTTCTACCTAGAATGTCCTTTTTTGTTACCAGTTGAACTGGTAATGCGAGACAGTTTCTTGTATTTTAGTGTGTATATATTGCTTCGTCCAAAACAAAAGATTATTATTCTACACCTACGATCGTAATTTATATGTAGCCTACAGTTAATTTTGTAAAATGGTTTATACCTTGTGAGGATGTAGTAACCTTACTAGCCCAATTGCATGGAAAATTTATACCAATTTATATTTTTGGCTATTAGCCTTTGATTGTTAAGGATTAATGGATTACTGTTTCATTGTTGACTAACGATTTGTGGGAGGTTATCAATGAAAAGATTTAATTGTATAAAAACCTACACTTTCTCCCCTTTTTTTTACATTGTCTGAAAAAATCTTTTGAAATTCTAATTTAAAATATTTAGAAATTATGCTTTAGTAATTTCAAGTTGACATTTACAAAAAATTCTTTTTTGTATTTATAGAGAGTAAAAACTAATAATTTAAAATATTTATTAACAATCAAGAAATGTATTAGATAGATAGAAACTATTAGTAGACAATTACTGAATAGTTTAAATTAGAATATTAGAAATTAACATTAGGCAATCTAAGAATCAATTCATTTTAATTTAAATTAGATTCATGCTTGAAAAAAAAATGCATAAAATTCAATAACATTATAAAAATTTATCGTTAATCTATAATTACACATACATAAGATTGACTTTCAAATAACATTAAATCTGTACAAAAAAAATATAAAAATAAAAATAAGTCTTTATCAATCAATCTAAAATTATTAGATTAAAACCACTTGTCCCTAAAAAAGCAAGGAAACAAATTGAAGGAGGGAAACTCTTAGATAATGGATGATAGACATGGTGGACAGATCTGCCATCCATGATCCATCACACTTGTCATCCAATGGTCCATCGCATCTGTCATCCATCACCTAAAAATAACCTTTTTTAACCCCACACTTATTTGTTCATGGGATGGTTTACTCTGTCTATCCTAAAATTATTGCAACATATTTTATTTGGCTAAAATGTGCATATAGTCCCTTAACTTTACCAACTCAAATGAGTTAATTCTTTATCTTTGAGTCAACATGAGTTAGTCCCTTAACTTTGAAAAAGTTAGCAAGTTAGTCTAAAATTGATGGCAGACTAGAAGGTGTTAAAATTTTTGCTGAAGTGGCATGGGCATCTTCGTTTTCTTTTCCTACCTCCACCGACATCACCACCTCTCTTTCTCTCCGTCGAATCCGATTTGCCTTCATGCCTCTATAGAATCTAGCTTATTTGTCGAATCGGACCTCCGTCAAACCCAATTCTTCTCCTTGCTTTTGTGGAATTCGATTTGCCTCTTCACCTCTGTTAAATCCGACTCCTCCATCAAATCTGATTCGCCTCCTTGCCTCCTTGGAATCTAATTCGCTCCACACCTCCGTTGGATTGCCCTCCTTGCTGATCCGCCACTTATTGCCCATTGCTGATCCACCACCACCTTCCTATGCCTTCGCGCGCTGCGATCCTGCCTCGCCTCTCCTCTTTTAGGTCTTGTGCATTGCAATCTTGTCTCACCCCTTGTTGATTCGCCGTCACTCGCCCTTCACCAAATCCAAAAATTATCAATTCTGTAAAATTGGGACTTATGATAACCCCCACACACGGCGTTACCTCACATGGACGCTTTCCATCCCACATAAGACTAACTCACTTAATTTAGCAGAGTTGAGGGACCAAAATGGTTAATCTGCTAAGTTAGAGGACTAACTCGCACTGCGTTAAAGATAAAGGATTAACTTGTACGAGTTTGCCAAGTTGGAGGACTAATTAACTTGTACGAGTTTGCCAAGTTGGAGGACTAATCACGCATTTTGGCCATTTTATTTTGAACAGTCCCAAATCTCTGTAACATTTCTATATTTAATAAATTACTTTACCATATTACCATTTAGATTATCATTTCAATATTTATTTTTTTTTTCCAATTTTCTCAATTTACATATAAAAAATTTAAAAACAAAAGTGAAAATGAGGCCTAAAACCATTCACATTAAATCAAATAGTTTAAAAGACATCAAATGAGGCCTAAAACCATAAATAGCCTATGAACTTTGGTGACTCAGACACATAACCCTTGAACTTTGACTTGGGCCAACTCGCCTATTCAACTTAGGTCAGCTGGACACTTAAGCCCCTTTGTTGACGGGAAATCATCATGTGCCGAAATTCAATCATGGAATTGTTTTTTTTTTTTTTCTTGCAGGGACCTAAATGACAATAACATTTACCAGGGAGACTGAACTTGACATTTTAATATCAGTAGAAGGCAATGCCATGAGCACCCAGCCACCGTGTGTATTGATGATGATCTTGCTATAATCACGAATCTGCGAACTTGAGTCTTTCTGTCGAGGCAGAGCCAAGGGCAAGTTCATTCTTGCGAAATCGATTGAGGCAACGGGCGATCTTGGTTGGCAGGACGTAGCTGAAAGGCATCAATTTAGGACTCTCGTCGGTGGCGTAGCCGAACATGTGGCCCTGATCTCCGACGCAGATTTCCTTAGCAAGCTTGGTTAGGTGGCTACGGACGGCCTGAGCGACATCGGGGCTCTGTTGCTCAATGTTGACGAGGACACTGCAGGCGAGGCCTATGTTATCAGAACTGAAGTCGATGGAGCAGCAGCCAGCAAGTATCACGGACCATGGACAGATTTTACAATAATCAGGTAATTGGGGATTAGAACAGTTGTTGTATTTCTTGTTTTGCTATTGAGATAAGAAAATTGTTGTTTGGAATGAAGATGAAATTTTGTTGTGGCCATGTCTCACAAGCCATAATAGACCTCCCAAGTCTCTCCCAAAATGGGCCTCGGATCATGTTGCTGCATTCTCATCTCCTCATAGTTCGCAAGACTGCATCATTGGCCTTGGGAACCGGTGGGACATACATGTTCCAACATGGGGATTAAGTGGAGCAAGCATAAGACTCTGCTTTAGCGTTTGCTTGCCTTCTCTTCTGCGAAATCCTAAGTCAGACCCTTTGAGTTTTCTCTTATTTCCATTTCAGTCATCATACAATCAATTGTATCAATTTTATAACAGAAATAAATCATGTGTTTCGACTTGACTCTTTTCCATCATAAGAGGGGCCTAAGTGTCCCATTTACAAAAGTTAAAAAGGGCGAGTCGGCTCGGGTCAAAGTCTAAGGGATTATGTATATGAGTTACTAAGGTTTAGGGGCTATTTAAGGTTTTAGGCCGTCAGACCCATGTGTCCCCATTGATTACTGTACATGTATCAATTTTTCTTCAGTCAGAGGGTTTACACATTAAAAGGTCTCAAAACCGTACAATTTGTTCGGAATAGGCACCACGTTTGTTCTTCCTTGCACTTTGGCCCTTTTTTCGTACCATCATCTTTCATCGAGAAACTTTCGTCTAAAGTTTGTCAGCAGTGTTCCGGTAACTACTGAAATGGTCTAAAGAAATCAAATAACTTGATCATTGTTCTTATTTTCTTCTATCTGTTAGCATAGTGATTTAATTCTTTTCATTTTTTTTTGGATTAATTATTTTCTTCTTGATCTACTTTTTCAAGCGATGGTCGGTCTCTCTCAATCCAAATTCACACTTACCAAACCTTTCGGTAACATCTAGAATTGAAGTTCTTGTGCTCTCATCATCTTTAGACAATGCCAAAATCAATTATCATCATTTCTGAAACAATACCGATTACAATAATTATGTAATTAATTTCTTATAGAATTAAAGTGCCTGATTGAGAGCTAAACTTGTTGGATCACGAACATGATTAAAGTACCCAGGAAAATAGAAAATGGTAAGATTTTTAATTTTATCTAAATTTCAAAAGTTTCAAAGCAATTACTCCAAAATTTGTCACGTGTCCAGTGGTACCATTAAGGGTAACCTTAGAATTACCCTAAAAAACTTGATTCAGGCCCGCCCAATTTGTTGGGCTTCGCTGGAGTACAATGCTTTCTAAGGTCTCTTTATATATATATATATATATAGATATTCACGGGTCAAGTAAAAGTCCAAAATTTGGGTAAAATTTTAGAAAAACTAGAACATACCCATGCTGTGTTGCGGATGTTTATGTTCTATTATGTTGTATATTACAAAATAGTTTTACAGTATATGTACATACATAATTTTGAAACATACATAATATTTCATTATGCATATATATAGTTATTTCGTAATTTACAATGTATTATGAAATAATAATAATAATAATAATAATAATAATAAATTGACCCATTCCCATTACAAAAAAGAAAAGCTAAAAAGGAAAAAAAGGCAACCCACCACGTAAAAAATACTTGTTCTATTATATTGTATATCACAAAATAGTCTTACAGTAAATGTACATACATAATGTTGAAACATACATAATATTTCATCATGCATATATATAATTATTTTTTAATTTACAATGTATTATGAAATAATAATAATAATAATAATAATAATAACAACAACAACAACAATAACAATAACAATAATAAATAATAAATTGATATGTTCCCATTACAAAAAAAAAGCTAAAAAAAAAAAAGGTAACCCTTTTTTGTAATTCACAATGTATTATGAAACAACAACAACAACAACAACAACAACAACAATAATAATAAATTAACTCATTCCCATTACAAAAAAAAAGTTATAAAAAAAAAAAAAGATAACCTGCCATGTAAAAACTTATGGTGCTTCATCTGGCAGGAATGTGAAATGGAGGGTTTAAGCATAAAAAGGGAGAGATTTGGATAGCTTTTGATGGAGTTCACCCATCCTCCCCTCTTCCCACGCCTTTCCCACGCGGCCACGCCCCTCCCATGCCCTTTACGGTATATATATAGATGATTGAAAGTTTTGGGATTAATTACACATGTTACCCCTAACCTTGAATTATTCTTTCTGTTCTAACCATTGTCTCCATTTTGTTCATAGCATGTCCCTAATCTTAACAAAACGTTTTATTTTGGCCCTATTTTGTGGATGGAAGTTATTATCTTCTACGGAAAACTCCACTTCATCATATGATTGAAGGGAAAAATGCTAGTTTTAACCCTTGAAAACATATTCCCTTGCCAAAGAAACATTAAAACTTTTCTATCTTAATATTCAACCACCATCTTTAACCAAAGCCTCCTCAATCATGTTGCCTCCAATAATGGTGATGGGATCCTAGGAAGCACCAACACAAGCCTTTTAAAGGTTTCTAAGGAGTTTGATGAAAGGAGCCCCCAAGTTGCCAATTCAAGCTTAAGGATCATTTCTTGGAGTTTTAAAAGGTGTTCTTGCAAGATTCTTAAGGAACCTAAGGCACCAAAAGGTGCTAGCCTAGACCGGCCATTGCCCAAGCCCCCATGGAGCACCTAAGAGCCCACATAGAGCTCTTATGCCAATGTTCAAGCTCAAAGGATCTATGGCCATTCAAAATGAGTTGTTTCAAGTCATTATGCATTTCTTATTATATTTCCTAGCTATTTAGGCCAAGCGACAACAACCTACCTAAAAGGATGTCACAAGCCTAAATACTTGTTTCATCATACACAAATGAAGCCTAAAGGAGCATCTTAGGGCTTTCAAATGTTTTGGGAGTTCATTATGGAGCTTAAGGACGTTCTCTACACTACACTTCAGCCTTCTTTACATGCACACAAACCAAGAAAAACAAATGAAATTGCCCTGATAACACGCACATGCATATATGGAACACATAATTGGAGCATTATTTTACGTGTTCCATGTGACCACCTCTTGTTTAACTACAAGTTTTGTTTATTTTCTAGGAACCATCATTATTTCCTATTTTGGTATTATATTTGTGATAGAAGTCCTAGGAATTATAGGGCACAACTCCCAGGCAGTTTACTTATTTTATTCTAGGATGCATACTTAAATTAAACATAGGTCTTTTATTATTTGTGTACATACCTACTGGCTGTATAAAGTGTGTACTTTATTGTCCACTTTTAGACCAGATTATTCAGATTATTTCAATGGAAAACAATGATATTTTGTCCACAAATTTAAATTTTTTGTGAGCTTACCTTTTCTTGGATGTCAAATCAGCTAATCAGAGACAAGCTAATCCTCTAACAGTGCCCTTGCGTTCACTCTCACACTCTTAACCCTACCTCAAACCGCCCTTCCTTCATCATCGCCATCCCCCACTCTACCCATAGCCTCCGCCTCCACTCATAAAGTTTGCTTGAAATCCAAGTTAGACCCATTCTTTTTTTAAATTCAGAACAACATATTCGAACCATGATCCAACAAAACAAAATTGATTTATAATATAAAACCCATAAATGCATAAAAAATGGACAATGAACAAAATCAAGAACTAAAGAGCATTGAAGAATTGAAAAATCCAGAACTCAGATCCACGTAACCATCAAAACAATTAGTAAACTAGTAATCATCCAAAAATTCACTTTAGGGTCAAGGATCTAATTGATGTTATTCCAGTTGTAGCTTGTAATCAAAGCCATCAGGGACTTCAATGGTCTTGGAGGGGTTGCCGGCTTGGATGATAATGAGTTTGTAGGGCTAGAAGAGGGGCCACACATCTCAAGGAAGTCTAAGCATCCCTAAATTTATCCCCCATCTAGGTCACAGGACTTGATTTGTTTCGGTGTTCTGGTTGTGAGCAGGAGAGGCCAACATTAACGTCACAAAGAATGATGAGCTCTTTTGCTTTCTTGAACAACCCTCTTCACTATTTCAAGAAGGTGACTTTCCTCATTGTCACATTGTTGATGTTCTTAATCTGAGTCTTCTCTCTTGCTATTACTTAAATTTCCCTCCTAAACACTCAGAGCAAGAATAGAAATTAAGAAACCCTAAAAACAGACTTGATAACCAGTCACTCTCTTCAATTTGGGGGATGGTTCTCAAGATTTAGGACGCAGAGAACAAACCACAGGGAAAGCAAGAAATAGTGTAAAAGTTTCATAACCAAAAAAGTAAAGAAAAAGAAAAGTTGAGAGAAAGAATGTGGGAGAGAAAGAGTGCGGTTATGACAAGAAGGGGGGATGGGATAGATGTGGGAGAAGAGGAGGAAGTCAGAGGGGACAAATAATGGAGGGTGGTCGGAGGATGGGGACTGCTGGCGGTAGAGGTGGGAGAGGTGGTGTAGATGGATAAGTTATAAGGTTTTTATGCCAAGAGAGAAATTTTTAAGGGATAAAACTAGCATTTATACCTATAATCATATGATGATGTGGCATTTTCAGTCCAAGATAATGACTCCCGTCCAAAAAAATGGGCAAAAATGAAACTTTTTATTAAGGTTATGGATACACTACGAGCAAAATGAAGGTTTGGGTTAGAACAAGAATAATAATTAAATGTTAGTGTTCATGCATGCAATTAATGTAAAATTTTGTCATCTGTTATTTTATCAATTTATTTATTTATTTGTTGAAAATGTTCTTTTTATAAATATTTTATGTTTTTTTATACATTGTTGTTCTTTTTGGGTTTCTATATGTTCTCCTTGATGTCAAGTCAATTTTTATTTTTCCATTGTTCTATCATCGAACAATATATGTTCTTTTATTTTGAACTGAATTATTACGTACCATTTGCCTAATATAACTTCATCTATGAAAGAGCATCTATGTAATTTAAAAGAACATATACTTGCCTAATATAAGAAATGTTCTATTTGTTCTTATGTTATTAGTACTCATACTCTTTTATTTATGTTCTTTTTTAGTTTCTATTTGTTCTTTTATGTATTTTAGTTTGTTCTTTTTTTAATCTGTTCTTTCTCAGTTCTTATATGTTCTTTTATTTCTATTATTTTTCAATTCCTATTATTTGTTTATAGTCAAGAGCATTTACAAGTATATATTCAGAGATAAAACACTATTGAGTAAAGTTTGGGGGAAATCTACTTGCCTCTTGAAACATGAAAGACTGCAACTGCAATTAGCAGAAAATGGTGCACAATGTGCCTATTAAGCATTGAATTGGGGTTAAAGGCTCAGCAATCCGAGTGCAAAGCCATTAGGCTAGCCCACCAGTGGACTCATATTTTTCTTTTATGTATTGTTGTTTATTTTTTTATAATTCTATTTTTTTTAGTTCCTATATGTTCTTTTATTTATATCATTTTTTAGCTCCATTCTTTTGTCTCAATTAGTTGCAAATCCTTTTATTTTATAAATATAGATTTTTCAATCTAATAAATTTATTATTTTTCATTCTTATTAGGGAGGTCTTTAATGTTTTGTTCCAAAAAGCCATCTCAGTGGTCTTGTTTAATGGAGTTTCAATTCGAAAGCAGAATTCGTTATCATTGTCTCATCTATAGTTCACAGATGACATTTTGGTGTTTTATAATCCTAGCCTGGAGAGTCTTAAAAGGGTCAAAAGGATTTTAAGGCGTTTTCAATTATCTGTTGGTTTGAAGATTATTTTTTCAAAAAGCATGCTAATTGGTGTTGTTATCAACAATGAATCGGTGTGAAAGTGAAGTAAGGCAATAGGCTGTTCGGTACTTCAGTTAGTCATTATCCTTTCAAGTACCTGGGATTGCCAATTGGAATCAATCTTCTTTCTCTAAAATTGTGGGATCCTCACTACAACAAAATGGTTCATTAACAACATTTTTTTCAACTTTTAGTGACGTTTTTAAAATGTGGCTTCACCTTCTCCGACAATTTAAAAACGCCACAAAAAAATGTCGTCTAGGTACACGTTGGTAAAGGTTTTAGGTATTTCCCTGTGTTTTATAAATGCAAATAAAGGACAACCAATAGTGACGCTTTTAACAAGAAACACTGGTAAATTTATCATATTTAGTCACTTTTTTATTTTTAAAACGTCACTAATGTACTGCACTCAATAGCATTTTTATTCAAAAAAACGTCAGTAATGTACATGAATTTTCCAGCATTTTTGTAAAAAAACGTTGCTATTAAAGGATAGTTGGAATATTAATTTTCTCTCCTAGTATATCATTGTTCACTTATTTCGTAGTAGGAGATCATAACACTACACTATTATCATCAATAAAAATTGCACGAACATTTATGTTGAATAATGAAATTTTTTAATTAATAAAAATTGTAATAAATTCATACATGTAAAAACTCTAAATAATTATGAATTACTATTGTGGTAATAAGATGTCCAAGGTTCAGTACAAAGACTAAATCAAAAAATGACTTCAAGTCCGGTGGCCTCACTTCTCTGGGTGGCTCTCTTCCTTTCGCCACATCATGTGATTGGCATGAACTAGGTACCACAAATAGTAGAGGAGAAGGCTCAAAATTGGTCTACAGATGAACTTGTCTTTGATCCTAGCAAACCGATACTAAATACCAAATCGATAAAGGTACCTTAATTTGAAAACAAGTACAAATGCGTTTTATGAGTTCCATGAGGCTCTAATCTTTTCTCATCTAAAAATAAAACCAGACGCATAGCTTGTCGCATATTTAACCACAATCATTAAGCAAATTAACTGTTCATAATAACCAGAAATTTTGGACCTGTAGGCTCAAGCCGAATGCATTCTAATTAAACTACATTCTAACTACTAACACAACATTACTGTTCATAATAACCAGAAATTTTGGTGTTGTTCATAAGATGCAACATAGAGAGATTAATCTTGGCAGAAAGCAATTCCAAGTTTGTGCAAATTTTAAACCCAATCCCACAGCCATGCATCAGGTTAACTAGAATCTACTTAGGGGGGAAAGGTCTTGAACTCATAATAACAAAAAAATATCAGTTTGATGGAAATAAACAAAGTGAAAATTGCTCGGCGAACTATATTGGCTGTATCAGTTGTCCTACTTCTGATGAAAAAATAGTACACAGAAAGCAAGACCTTATAGATGGATATGACTAGTTCTGACCTAGGACTAGGAGTTGATGGCTGCTAATAGGTGAACTAAAACAAAAGATAGACACAAAAATAGAAGACACATCATTAAAGTCAATGAACTAAAACCAGAAGATAGAACATTGGTCACAAATTAGTGAAACTTACAGTTCAAGAGACTGATTACAGCAGCAAGCAACAGTGCAAAAAAGGAGGAGACTTCAGAATCAGCTGTCGAAACTTCAGAAAGGGTGCTGGAGTTGATTTCCAAGGAGACTAGAACAGGGAAGGAACTAATTGTTTTTAACAAAAAACACAAAAAAAAAATGCAGAGCAACAAACAAAAAAAATTGTGAACTAATTCAAGATTTCCAAGCATTATTTACATCAGGCCTCAGGTCTAATTCAAGATTTGAGCACAATCCAGTTCAACAATCAAGGTCATTTTCTGACAAATTTTTAGCAATGTATTTATTTTAGAGTGGACCATGAACAGAAGAAAAATCCATCGTCACAAATCGTTCATAATTTCAGAATTTTCAAACCCAGAAGGACACTGTTCTTATATATATAAGAGTAGCGCAGAAACCAAGGATAGGGCTTCTGCTTGATCAAAATAATGCACAGTATACAAAATAAAGACCTAAAGATAACTCACTAAAAATATCTAGAATAAAAAACAAATACTATAAATATTATAAGCATTTGCATTTCCCTCGTAATTATCTAAACATTCAATTAATGATGTGTTTTATCCATCGTCACAAAACATTCAATTTTTTGGTAGTGGCAAAAAAAGAAAAACTGACATTTCTCATTTCCCTTGAAATCCATCAAATTGGGGCGATGACAAAACTAAGCCTTCAACGGAAATGAAGGGATTATTGGTTCCCTAGTCTTACTTTATTTTGCTTTTTTTTTTGTACGAAACAAAGGAAATAAATCAAACATCCCTTTCCCATCTTTTATTATTGTTCAATATCAAAAGGCTGTTATGAATGGGTGAAATCAAAATAAATCCTATATTTCTTAAGGTGTGCACCAATGTATAAAAGTTATTTTATGTTTATGATATTTTATATTTCAGGAACCTTACTTTTCAATGATCTTATTTACCAGGACTTTGAAAATCCTTCACCAAGTGCACACTTTCTTTATTTTTATTTATTTATTTATTTATTGATGAATAGATGATTTTACTTTTGAATTTGCATATGGTTTGAGTGTCTCCCATGCATATGATGCATCCCAAGAAGAGCATGAAAATCCTACCATTCAACCTTCAAGTGGAGCATAAAAATTTCTTTTTGATGACACTAATTAGAATGTAACAGTCAAGAAAGAAAGACTATAAGCATGCAAATTTGAATCAAAGAAAGAATGACAATTCAAACAAATTGTCTTGTTCTTTAGAAAAGTAGATTTAAACACTAACAACCAAGCATTTAACTGACAAGGAAACCTCTAGAACATAAAAAAGTAGGCAAGGCAACCTAGAAGAAGAACAAGAGGAAGCATACCTCCAGGGGCAACATGCTTTCCTGTTTCAATATAAAAGGAAAAAAGAACAATGCATCAGATTGTATAAGAACAACAAAAAACTGTATCAAAACTTTCAACAACATACACCATGTCAATATAAAAAGAAAAAAGAAAAACTATCCTTTCTGTTATCTAATGACATGGCAACTGCATATGGGTCTTTAGTAGCCAGCTCAGAAACAATTTCCAAAGAATGCCTCACAGCAACTGGATCAGCAAATGAAATCCTGCAGTGACATAAGCACCAGCCTGGAAAATGAATATGGAAGCCACCAATAGCTTTTCTTTTAAGTAAAATATGCAACAATAAGAATGAAATTAAATTCGGCCAAGCTCAGGAAACAGAAAAATAATAGTAAGCATAGTTAACTTGTAAGATATAGAGGAAAACAGAACTGAAGATCTGTAGAACAGAAAAATAAATAAAAAGCAAAGACTTTTTTATCTGCAAATCATATTGATGCATCTCCCTAACAATAAACCTTGGTGATTCCTGTATTTGTGTGGACTTGTAACAACTAATCTTAACAACCTTCAGGTTATTAACATTAAATGCCATTACCATTCACATTATATAGGAAGTGTAAATTCACAAGTATTAAAGAACTTGGTGTTTTTGTAACTATGCAAAAAAACAAAACAAAGGACTTTCGCTAACCAAGCAAAAACAACCTAGTATTCTATAACAGCAAGTCAGATGGTAACGTAGATGCTCTGAGTTCAATCAAAATTTCGGCCCCCAAATCTTCAACAACAGGAACGCTGATACAAATCTAGTTGCAAAGCAAACCGACATAAACCAATACAGCTTCAGTACTTAACAGAAGCAAGGACGTCTAGCTGGGAACCTAGTTTCTCTTCTGCTGTCTTCTCTGCCTTCAACTTCAGTTTGTTCAGCTATTTTCTCCTCTCATATGCAACTTGAGCTATCTCCTTTTTCTTCTTTTCAAGTTTCTGCATTATCAAATCCCATTGGTTAAATCTTTCAGTAATTATGCAAGAAAACCTCGATACCCTGTAAAAAACAAGTTTAGATTAACTTTTTGTAGCATCTACACTCAATCCACCATCCCTTGTCCAAAAATAAAGAAAAAGAATGTGTTACATGATGTTCATTTCTATTTGACAAGCCAAAGTTTGTCGCATATTATAGAACAGATCTCTCAGGTGGCTGAAAAACTTATACTTTGTCTACTATTTTTCAATCGAAAAAAAATAAGAGAGAGTAACAAGATGGCCAGAGAAGAAATTATAAGCCCAAAAGAAGCACATACTTCATTCTTATCATAAAATGTAGGGATCTTTAATCACTTCAATGCAATGGAGTGAAAACCAACCTTGATGGTGTCGTAATGGTTCCATCCAACCTCAGATGACAATTTGTTGAGCAAGCAGTACTTATGACCCTTCTGAAGCCTCAACACCCTAATTTCATTTGACAATAGATCAGTGAAAACTCAAATTAAGAAGGCATCACGCAAAAGCGCACACTACAAAATCACTTCCAGGGCAGAATGTGAATTTACGTAGGGACACAGGTAAAGGGCCGTTTGCAGTAAAATATTCTACAAGTCACTAGACAAGTTGTGAGCCATTGACATATATATATATATATGTACCAATTTGTGGGGGAGTTGGTGTTGAGCTATTGAAGGGAGAATCACGGGCGGAAATCATGCGCTGCGATCCCTCGATTACACCGGAAGCAATTTTCAATGTTACCTTTGATCTTGATGAGAAGTCCTGCAGCTTTCAGGCGGGGAATGTGGAATTCTTGTGAAAGGCAGCGGTAACGGGTCAAGCAGACGAAGCGGTGGTGGAAGGAGCTGGTGAAACACCGGCGGAAGAAGGTTTCCGCTGAGAAGCCACCGACTAGCAGTAATGGCGAAGGAAGACACCAGCTGCACGCCGCACGCGTCTCCTTCTCCCCCCCAAACTCTTTTTCTCCCCCTAAACCCATTTTCTTAATTTTTGGACGGGTAGGACTTTGTTAGTGGGCTGAACCATTTAGCTGCGTTTTAGAAATTAGTCAGTCTTATGTGGATTTTTAACTGCGTTTTTAGGACTTTGTTGGGCTTGGATAGATATTTTGTTACAATTTTTTAAACATGTCAAGTATAATAAGTCATTTTAGCTGCATTTTTTTAAATTCGTCGGATTTAAATAGTTCTTTACTTACATTTTTTTTAAACATGTCAGTAATAATATGTTTTTTCCGACATTGTTTTGAAAACGTCGGTAAATGTATGTCACTTATAAACCTTTTTGTTGTAGTGCCTGTGATTGAAAGGATTAGAGATTGCTTAGCGAAATGAAAGTCCTCGCTCTTTCATTTTGAGAGTGGGAAGGGTCACTCATATTAAATATGTTCTTAATGGCCTTCCTTTAATATTACCTTTCTTTGTTTCAGGTTCCAGTTGGCGTGCTTAAAGAGATTGAAAAAATTTAGAGATCTTTTTTTCTTTTTTGGGTCTAGTAGTGATAAAAGGAATATGGCCTTAGTGGATTAGGCAACCATTGCAAGATCCAAGTACCATGGAGGGCTCAAAGTAGGTTCTCTTAAAGTCCGCAAAATGGCTCTGTTGTGCAATGGCTTTGCAGGTATGGGAAAGAACAAGAAGCTTTATGGAGGAGGGTTATCGTTGCCAAATATGGTGCCACTACGCCTAGTATGCACCAAGCTTTTCCAAAGCCTTATCTGGTTTCACTAGTTTGGAAAAGAATAATCCAGATTCCTTCAAAAAGTGGAGTTTATAGTTAATAATTGATAAAGGTTTCTTGAGTTACATTGGGAGAGGGAACCTAACTAGCTTCTGGAATGATCATTGGATCGAATAAATCATTTTGAAGTTTCACTTCCTTAGGATTTTCATGCTTACAACCAAAAAGACCAGCCCTATTTTGTGATTTTGGGTTATGGGAGTACGACATGTGGTGATGGAAAGTTGATTTAAGAATGAGACTTTTTTGTTGGGAGATTTTTGTTCATAATCATTTTCTTGAAGTGCTCAATTCAAACATTGTTTCTGCTGATGCTAATGATAGATTGATCTAGACGTATGAATCTTCTGACAGCTTTTTAGCTAAACCTTTCTACATGGAAGTAGAGAATTTGTTCTGCCGTCATGATTTTGCTCTTTCCTCTGTATGGAATTTCAAGGTACCCCCAAAAATCAAGCTCTTTTGCTGATAGGTCTTACTTCAGAAAGTAGCAGCTAGAAAAGCCTTATTGAAGAGAAATATGAAGATGGAGAGTGGGGTGACGTGCCCTCTTTGTGATTCGGTCTTGGAAACTATGGAGCACCTCTTTTTACAGTGCAATTTTGCCTACAATGTGTGGAGATTACTTTTAGGTTGCTGGGATATTCCATGGGTTGGCTTTGCTAAGGTTTTTATGCTTTTTTTTTTTTTTTTTTTGTGGTGGTGTGATTTGGCTAAGTTGGTGTTGAGTGAGGAAGTGCAGATTTTGGTTTTGTGCGCCGCTTTATGGTATATTTGGTAGGCTAGGAACGGTAAGGTTTTCAGAGGCAAATTCCCTAATGCTCTCCATGTTGTGGATTTTGGTGCAAGGCGAGTTGGCCTCAGTCTCCCTACTTGATTACAGATTTTCTTTTGAATATTAATCTGATTAGGGTGGCAAGTACTGCTTCTCCGAGAGTAGTTATTGTAGATTGGATTCTTCCGTCGCTTGACGAGTTGAAGTTCCACGTTGACAGTTCTGTCCTTTGAAAGTTAAGGATAAGAGCAATTGGAAGTATCCTAAGGAATCATTGCTCCTTTATACTGGCATTTTTTTTCCAAGCCAATTAGTATCATGGATACTAATAAGGCAGACCTATTAGCTGTTCGCAAAGCATTGTTTTGATTAAGAACAGCAATGGATTGGTTTTCTCAAAGCTTTGGGTCAAAAGTGACTCTAGGAATGTAGTCTCATAGGTTTGTAATAAAGATGGAAGTCCTCGGCGTTTGCTTTCCATTTTTTCTGAGATTGATTCCTTGAGTTCAAGCTTTAATGCAAGAGTGTAAATGAACAGACTGTTTGGTGAACTGTTCATGAACCGTTTGGTGATAGCTCATTTATATTTGTTTATTAAGCTAAACGAAAGAACACGAACACAATTTTATGTTCGTTTATTTAAACGAACGAACATAAATAAGCATATGTTTGTTTGTTTATATTCACAAACAGTTCGATTATTATTCGTTTATATTCGTCCGTTTACATTTGTTCATTTATGTTTGTTTAAATTGTTCATAAACATATTTTATACATTGTTTGTGAATATATTCGCGTTCGTGTACTGTCGTTCATGAATGAGTTCATTCATTTGGTTCATTTATTGCCATTCACGAACATAAACAAACGAACATGAATAACCATTTTACACTGAACGAATGAACGAACACGAAAAAGGCTTGTTTGTGTTCATGTTCATGTTCGTTAAAAATCTAAATAAATGAACACGAACAGCTCTTGTTCGTATTCATTCCTGTTCGTGTTCATTTAGTTCATTTACAACCCCACTTTAATATGGAGATTTTGCATATTTCTCATTCTAGTAATGCAGAGGCAGATTCTTTAGCAAAGCAATTTGGTCATTGGTCTTTCTCCTTAGAGGTTTGGTGTTAATAGTTGCTATGGGTAAAGTTGTTCCTTGTTGATTTTTTTTGTTTTTTTTTTTGATTTTTTTGCAATTGTTTTGTTCTTGATTGCCTTGCTTTTGCTTCTTGAAGGTGCATTTTGTGGCAAGGTGTTTTTGTTCAGGGACATGCGCAGGCTTTGCTTAGCTCTTTGCTTCAGCTGGTTTGCATTTTTTTTTCTATTTTAAATTCTTGTGGTTATCTGCTTGTGTTGTTCCTGTCTTTTGTATCTTTTTTGTCCTTTTTTTTAGGCATTTTCATAAATAAGAAAACTAACATCAAATCCTAAACAAATTAAAATTCTTAAGCTTCTCGGATTTGAGCTAATAAACCTAACACGATGTGACTACTGGACCTAGGATGCCTTAGCTAAAAAAAAAAAAACTTTCTAAAGAAATGTATGAGAAGCCAAAGAGATGTGAGGAGTTAAAGAATCCTTGGTGTTGAACTAATGCTAATGTGGATTTGAGCCAACAAACCTAAAATGATGTGACTATTGGACCAAGGATGCTTTAGCAAATAATAATAATAATAATAACAACTTTCTAAAGAAATGTATAGGAAACAAAAGAGATGTAAGGAGTTAAAGAATTCCCAATATTGAACTGATGCTAATGCTTGAGATGTCAATATATTTGGTCAATTTAAATGATTATCCAATTACTATCATCATCCCATTTCTGACTTCCAAATTTTATTTTTTTGTTGGAATGTCAATCATCTCATTAAGTGTAGGTTATATGATACCTACAACAAAAATAAAACTTTGATATTCAAAGAACAGTTGGCTTAATTGTAGTGCATCACAAAGACACCATAACAAGAAGAAAACTTTTATAAATAATTTGAGTAATTTCAATATTCATTATACAAATCTGAAGAGATAGACCAAAAGAACAAAAAGCTAAATAAACTAATAATCTAACTTGACAGACCAATACATTGATTGGAACCAACACATTGGAATAACACACAACGACCCAAACATAACACTTAAACGAGTGCCAAAGAAAAAAAATCATAAAATAATAATAATAATAATAATAATAATAAAGAAGCACAAAACCCCCAATCCATTATAATTGTTCAACTCTACTACAAACTCTATATCATCTTTTCCAGGCTTAGCTAAACCACTATAGGTGAAACAACAAATCACAATTTATCTAGATATAAATTTTTTTTCCAAATTTTACTCTAAACATCGGTTAGAGCATTGAATAGCCTAGATGTATAGCCACAAGATCGCTACCAAGCCAACCACAATACTCGATGTCCGTCAACAAGCTCATTTTCAAAGAGAAATGAATTGCCAAAGGGAGAAGCAAATATGAAAAAAAAAAAAACATTAGTGATGATGGCAATTAGATGTCAGAGGATAATAGATTGATCAGCCAGAATGATATATGACTTATTAGCATTAGTGAAAATTGGAAGAAACTATAAAAATATAAAAATTGGAAGAAACTGTACAAATATATAAAAGTATATGTAAGAGTATACTTCATTTTTAGATGAAGGTAATTTTGAAAAAAAATAGCATTAAAAATAGACATTTAAATTTATTGAAAAATATAATATTAGCTTTCAAATAATATTATTTTATATTAAAAATAAAATTAACAATAAATAGTCAAATTTATTTTCATTTATTTTAGTTCATCGAATACATTTGTCATATAGCTCATGTTCATTATTAACCAAACTAATGGGAACTTTTTTTATTATCAAAAAGGAAATTAAAAGCTAGAGAAAGAATGAGTCCTAAGGCTTGAGAAGCTAGCATATGAGCACTATTAATCATTTTCTTCTTCACCGCTAGAAGAGTAACATTACTAAAGGAATTTGCCAGTGACCGAATGTGTTGAACATTTGCTACCACTTCCAAAAGTAGAGGATAGTGAAATTTGAGCTACTTCTTGGGTACAAGCGATCATAATGGTAATGTTCGTCATGTTTGAGGAGCTTGCAGCTATTATAGCCTAAAAAATCACCCGAACTTTCGGCAACTATGGGAGAGGAATAACATCCTAGAAAGCAGCCTTGTGAAACCATTGTTTCGATAGGGAAGAATTTGGCCATCCATGTCATAACCCCTAGCTTGGAAGTAGGTTGCCACATATCATCAACATAGAAAAGCACTGGTAAGGAGTGTACCATGGAATCTCCCCTCAAGGGCATCCGATAAAAAAAAAATGGCACTTTTAACCTATATCTATCATATGATTAACTTATTATAATTTTCTTTGTCTATAACTCTTTTTTTTTTTTTACTAAAAAAGGAATTGCCAATTTGCTTTAACTTAACTCAACTGACTTATTTTTACTTTTACATTTTTTTACTTGAAACCAATTTCATTTGAAAATCAATCTTATGTAGATGCAATAATCTATTTGAAAGTAAATTTTCACGACGTTTTTACATTTTTATGAATTTTTCCTTTTTTAGTGCACAAAACTAAAAAAAAATCATAAAAATTTAGTAAGATTACAAAAATTGTATTTTCAATGGGTTATTGTATCTACATAATATTGTTTTTTAATTAAAATAGTTCAGGATGAAAAAGATGTAAGAATAAAAATAATCCATTTTGTAGTCAATTGGCTTAAGTTAAAAAGAATTGCGTGAAAATGTCTATAACTTTTAAGTATTTGGAAATTTCAATTGTGTCCAATTTATCCAATCAAGTCGGGTGAACTCATTTTTAGACAGCAAATAACTCTTTAAAGGCGTCTATCTACTTCATTCAAATGATAAAATAAGAAAAATGAAACTTTACACCTTGAATTCAACTTGAACAAATAGACTTGGTATCCTATTATAATTTGTAACTGGTGCTAAATGTGGCTCTAAGGCACACAAGGGCAAAAAAAGTCACTATAAGCCTAATATGGGTACAAAAGCACACATGGGCACTATGTGAGCCCTAGGGCCCATGTAAGACTTAAAATGGATTATGTAGGAGCTTAGCATGGCGTGGGAGGTTGCTTGACACCCTATTAAATGCAAGCTACCCTCGAGAATTATTAGGAACACCAAGAGCTCCAAGTAGGTTAGTGAATTGGAACTCAAGCTAAGTCACTAAAGTACTTTGAAGGGCCTTGGGAGTGCAAGGTAGTTAGCCTACCTTAGTATGTATAGGAATTTAGTATGTGCTAGAAAACATAAGAAGCACTTAAAGCAAGTATGATTCCTAATAGTGGCTGACTCATTAAGGTGTGACAGGTGCCAAGTTAAGTATCATTCAAGGATTACCAAGTAGGGTAGAGGCTTAGTAACACTAGGTTGCTTGGTTAGGCCTTGGACTTCAAGGGACTAGAGTGGGAGCCTAATGCACCTAAGGATGGAGGCTTAGTGACACCTAGTTGCCTAAACAGGTATTATACTCAAGGAACTATAATGGAAGCCTAGTACACCTAAGAGCGGAGGTTTAGTACACCTAGCTACCTAGCTAGGTCTTGGACTTGAGGAGTTAGAGTAGGAACATAGTACACCCAAATGAGAATAGCCACATGCTAGTTAGAGTTCACCATAGAAAAGGTGAAAGGTTAATAACACACAGTAGCTTAGTTGGATCTAGAACTTGAGGCACTAATGTGGAACCTTAGTGCTTTCGACTTGGTTTAGCCAAATAGGTTTAGATTACTCTACACATAGTATTTAGGAAGAGATAGTTAAGTGTCGAGCGATGACCTAGCACAATTTGGCAAGCCAAGACTTGCTAGGGCAAGTTAGAGACCAGGACTCGCTAAACACAAGACAATGTTACATAGAATGACTAGGATAAGGAAAAGTTTCACGGGACCCAAATTATGCACATATGTTTGGCCCTCAAACTGTAATGAGCTTGCGATAGACTTGTGACATATATATTTCCCAGTTTCATCTAGTGTTTTGTTTTATAGGTACCCCGAAGATCTTTTACTAAGAATTTATGATTGTCACCCCTTAGTTTATGTGTGCAGGTTTAGCCATTTAGGTAGTTTGGCCAGCAACAAGGTTATTGAGCTAGTTTGAATGAGTATAAAATACTTGCTAGTTATTTTCTTCTGACTAATTGTTGGTCACACTTTTGTGGTACTAACTTGTTGAATTAACCTTAAGCAGTGCTTGATTCAAAAGCACAATGGAAGGTCAAGGCTAAAGGCACTTGAGAGGTTAAGCTTAGGTGGTTAGCCTAATGTGTTTATCTTAGTAGGTTATACTTGAGTACTTAATCATACTAGATACCTCTAGCTTCATTGGTTAGTTATATGTTTTAATCTGTGATCCATGTACATAGTTGAATAATGTACATAAGGTTGTTGCTTGTAGAAATTATTTTAATGGATTTGGCTAGTTTGTAACTGTTTTAAAGTGTCGTATAGCCAATATTTTGAATGTTTTACTTCATGTTTAAATCCTATGCCAAAACAACTCATACATTATTTAATGCTATTGTTTAGGTTAACAAGCTTAGGTCACGTGCTTTAGTTTGCACTGCAAACAAAAAGGCACTAATTGTAAACCAAAACTCAAGAATTTTATGAATTTTAGCTAATATGAAATGGGCCTAAAACAGATAAATCTTTATCCAATGGATCTACAATAGAGAGCCAAATTAGCTAGTAACAGAATTCACATCTCAAAGGAAAATGAGATCCCAAAATTATGGGATTAGCCAAAGGATTTCTATCCAAGAACTATTCACTTGGATTTCTTTTAACTATATAAATGCTTCTAATCACCAATCCTGAGTAATGACATCCTGACTCACTCTCCACCCTCTCACTCATTTATGTTCACTGAAAATCCAACTTGATTGTCAGAGGGTTTCCTTTGAGAAAACATCTTAGGGCTCTGATGTTGTGTTTATACGCAGAACCTTATTTCGAAGTTCACCACATCTCTAGGCTAGGCCCCAATGATCCCTTCAACTATTAATTGGCATTGTCTGTGAGAACCATAGTGAATATCTAGAAGTCTTGCATAGAGAACCAAGACCAACCAAATAACGAGCAAGTGAGCCATCATCCAACCAAGTCTGTAAGCCCCGTAAGTGAAGAGACCCTTCAAAGAGTTGATCTGAAAAAACTTACAGTACCTCAAAGAGACCCCCATAAAGGTAAAGGCCTTGCACTATTAGATGTTGATCAGTTCCAAGCCCTGCAACATGCCTTATTCGAGTAGCTTAAAATGATGCTGCAGTAGGAGATTCGGAGGGCCTTACCTAAAGGTCCTGAAGAAGCTGCAAAAAGCTCTTTGGCGCCTAAAGAGCCTCACCAAGCCTTTTCTTGAGATCTATTCCCAAGGGTGATGGCTCCTGGGCCCCTAATATCCTTGGATCAATCTAACAGTTCTGGAGGCAATGACATCAACGTTATTCTATAAAAACTTTATCAAATAGAAAAACATATGCGAGCCCTTGAGCACCCGAAAGAATGCCTTACCCACAACATTGATGTCGAATACATGTGTCTCCAGCCTTTTACGGATGAGATAATTAATACACCTGCCCCCAAGGGGTTCCATAGACCCAAAATTGACCTGTATGATGGCCTTAACAACCTAGTCAACCATTTGCAAAGATATGTCACCTCTATGAGATTAGAGTGGGCTTTAGATGCAATCATGTGAAGAACCTTCAGCTCAACACTGACGAAAGTTGTCACTTCTTGGTTTGGTATTAATCGGTGGGCATCGCTTCTCATTAATTAGGGACCTTTCCCATTCATCCTTAAATCATTTTTGGGGAGCCAGTTGACCTCTAAGATAGTGGCTCACCTCCTAAAAATTTGGCAAAGTCACGATGGGCCCCTAAGAGACTTCGTTCGATGATTCAACGTTGATGTCGTGTAGGTACAAGAACTATCTCCAGAATTGCACTTGGTTGGCATCACTTAAAGATTAACATAAGATTTAAAGCTAGCCTAAGACCTTTATGAGGACCCCATAAGGGACATCGAGGAATTCTTTAACCGGGCTGCACAATACATGCACGTGAAAGAACTCAATCGACCAACAATATGGAAGAAGCAACCTAGAAGCAGATACAGCAAACCCATAAGCAAAGATAGCGGACCCATTCTCTTGTCATTGAAAGAAACTAAGTCGAACATTCTATATGCCCTGAAGAAAAAAAACCAAGTCCCCAGATGGCCACCACCAATGCAGCCCTACAACAAGAGGTATACTCAGAAATACTGCAGATATTATAAAGACAAATAGCATGACACAAAGGAATACGGGCAGCTAAAGAGACTTCTTAAAAAGATGATTCAAGTGGGGAAGCTGAAGGAATATTTTTTCAAACAGTCATTTACTTGTCAAAAATAAGAGAAGAGGCCTCGTAGAAGAAATGATGATGATGACCACGATTGATGATGAAGGCTAGAAAGACAGTGATCCCCTCTAAGGGCCCATAGGAGCCCTAGACCAATAGTTGGAGTCATCCATATGATTATTAAAGCAGAACCCGTAGTAGCTAGAAAATGACAAGAACAGGAAATTGTTTAATTAGAGGTAACTGATCCAGGCAGAGTTTGGGCAAGGGCTGATAGCTCCAAAATACTTGTCCCACATATGGATCCTTTAGTATTTAGGTTTCAAATAAACAATTTAAACATAGAAAGGGTTTTTAGACACTACAGCCAACGTGAATGTCATCTTCATCGACTTGTTAAAGAAAATTAAGATTAAAAGGTCCCTATTGTCTCCCATGTTAGGGCATACCTTTAGGGTAAGTAAAGAGGAAGCCCCCATGCTTGGAACTATTAATCTACCCCTCATGGTGTTGGGCATGGATAAAGAAAGAAAGGTCGCTTATGACTCTTACACAATAGAATTTCTGATCTTAGACATCCCATCGTTCTATAACGCCATACTCAGTAGGCTAGCTCATGTACAATTCCACTTCCAATCTAATGTTAGATTTCTGATAATGCTTTTCACGATCACTGTAGGGGATGCCACTATCTTTATTAACCAGGCCTCAATCTGACAAAATTATGCGGCCACTCTATGGAGGCCAAGGGATGACAAACCTATGCTAATGAGGGGAAAAAAAAGATAGCAAACCCAGAAGAATGAAGCTAACGGAACATTGTTTAAGGATGCTAAGATAGTAGAGATAGTCCCCAAAAAAATGCTAAAAGTTGGCAAAGATCTCCCACCTGATGTAAGACAGCAGTTCATTCAACTACTAAAAGCAAATTTAGATGTTTTTGCTTGGTTCCCCAGTGAGATGGCAGGAATAGACCAAAAAATTATTACACACAAAATACGAGTAAACTCTACTACTTGACTAGTGCAATAGAAGAAGTGCAATATGACACCTTAAAGATAAGACTTTCTCAAAGAAGAAGTTAGAAAGCTACTAAGGGCAGACATCATCCGGGAAGTGTGATCCTTTGATTGGTTTGCCAACATTGTCTTGGTTACCCAAATGACTCATATCCATTACCTACCACAAATCAATTAGTTGATGCCACCTTAGAATTGAAGATACTATCCTTTATGGATGCCTTTAACGGCTACCACCAAATTCATACGCATCCTAAAGATGAAAAAAAAAATGGCATTTACAATTGGAGAGATAGTGTACTGTTATCAGTGAATGTCATTCGCCTTGAAAAGTGTGAAGGCATTCTATTAGCGACTCATGAATCAAATTTGTATAGAGTAGCTAGGGAAGAAAATGGAAGTTTACGTAGAAGACATGATGGTCAAAAGCCAAACAACAGAGCGTCACTTCAATGACCTTCGAGAAACCTTCTGGAAGATGCGCCAATTTAACATGAAACTTAACCTTAGAAAATGTAGCTTCAGAGTAGAGGCTGGAAAATTCCTTGGCTGCATGGCCTCTAAAAGAGAGATTGATGCAAACCCTAACAAAATAGAGGCAATCCTTATAATGCCCGACCTTTAGAATAAAAAGGACATTCAAAAGTTGGCTAAAAGGTTGGCAATGCCCGGACGATTTGTGTCACATTTTGCAGATTGTTGCAAGCCATTCTTTCACAAATTGTGAAGTTTTCCAATGGATTAAAGATTACATATGACACTTTTCCACACTAAGGTAGCCAATGCCTGACGAGCCCTTTGTACTCTACTTAGCTGTAATAGAAGGCTCCGTTTATACAGTGCTTACATAGGAGCATAGGGTTGAGCAATGACCCATATACTATGTCAGTTGGCCGGTCAGATGTTAAATTTGTCTGAGTCTTCTTCAGAGACTCAACTGATCCGCAAGAGGTTGCACCCTACGGCCCCCCCAAGAAAGGTCAATGTCTTTCAAGGTGGTGGTGATGACCAGGCTTTCGTAGACAAATTTTTCTTCAATAACATTGATTTTGTTGACTTGACATTGTTTTGTGTTGATTGTGGGTCTTTTCATCTAGCCTATCTGGATAAGCATTCAAAGAACCACTAGGGGGCAGAATTTAGATACCCCACAATCGAGAAAGCAATCCTAGCCTTGATAATGGCTTCTTGTAGACTATGACCATACTTTTAGATGCATCGTATTATTTTCAGTACAGAGTTAACCTTACAAGACATACTAAAAAAGTCAAATAAATTTGACAGGCTTGCTAAATGGTGCATCAAGTTACAAGAATACGATATTAGTTATGAGCCCCAAAGGGCCATCAAAGTACATGCCTTAGCAAATTTTGTCACCAAATTAATGCTGCTAGAAACAAGTGAAGATAAATAGCATAAAGAAATCCCACTTTGGGAAGTGTATGTTAACAGGGCCTCCAGACCCGAAAATCAAGGAACAAGCATCGTCCTAAAATGACTAATGGGCAAAAAAGTAGCTCTCAAAATCAAATTTCAATTCCTGATCACAAATAACATCATTGAGAATGAAGCTCTCCTAGTGGGGCTACACATGACTAGTTGGTTGGGGGTACGATGCCTATAAATATATAGTAATTCAAAACTAATAATTAACCAAGTCACTAAAACGGCAAGGGTAAAAGAACTTATGTTTTGCAATTACCTAAAAACAGCAAAGAAATTGATGAAGATGTTTGATCACCTACAAGTTCAGAATATCTCATAGACCTAGAATGCAAGGGCAGACACCCTTTCGAAAGGCCAAAAAGAAACCTTGATAGAAGAAATCTCAAAACCCTCAGTCCATCAGATAAGATATATGGCCCTCAATGATGACTGGAGGAAGTTGATCAAACTCTACCTAGAAATCGGGACCCTGAACAGAGCACTTAAGAAAAAAATGAGGATCAAGATTTAAGCGGGAAGATTTATTATCATCAGGGATGAACCATACAGACGAAGGTTCGCCTCTCCATTAAAGCGATGCCTAACACCTTAGGAAGAATAGAAGGTTTTCCAAGAAATCCACCAAGGAAATTGTGAAGCACATATTGGTGCAAACTCCCTAGCCCATAAAACCTTACGACAAGGCTACTTTTGGCCCACAATCTGAGGAGACATCAGAAAGTTCATTCAGCAATGCCACTCATACTAGCTTAATTGACAAGTACAAAGGCTGCCTTCTTCTGAAGCCTCTTTGGCCACTGATCCTCGACATTTTCGCTATGTAGTGTTTAGACTTAATTGAGGCACTCCCCATGATTCTCGAAAAAGTGAAATACTACATTATGGCAATTGATTACTTTACCAAATGAGTGGAAATGAAGCCTCTAGCCTCCATCACGACATTGTAGATCATTAAATTCCTATGGAAAAATATTATCTATCAATTTGGGCGCTCTCGGGCCATCATCACTAACAAGAGAAAGCAAGTTGACAATCATCACATTCGCCAATTTGCATAAGGAAAAGTTATCTTCCTCTACTTTGTACCTGTATTTTATCCTCAATCAAATGGACAGGTAGAAGTAACCAATAAGACAATAAAAAAGAGCTTGAAGAAAAGACTGGTGGAAGCTAAAGGCATATAGACAAAAGAGTTTCCAAGTGTCCTATGGGACTACCGAATAACGCCTCAAAGGCCATAAGAGAGTCTCATTTTACTATGGTTTACGAAATTGACACTTTCATATTAGTAGAGACTTCCTACTTGATGAAATCGACACTTTCATTTTACTATGGTTTACGAAATCGACACTTTCATATCACTTGAATGAGAATGACAAAACCCTCGAAGGGAACCTTGACTTGCTAAAGGAGTTACGAGAAGATGCGAAGGTATACATGAGAGCTTTCAAGCAACTCATTGCCCAAATTCATGATGAGAAGGTTAAGAGGAAAAACATATTAGTAGAGGGCATGACCATCGTTAAAGTGGAATTGACTGGAAGAGACCCTAGGCATGGAGCATTAGGGCCTAACTAGAACCGACCATATTTAGTCACAAGGAAGATTAGGGATGAAGTTTACAAGTTATCTAGCCCTGATAGGAAAAAGCCACCAAAAACTTATCATTCAAAAGATCTATTACCTTACTTTGCATAATGATGTTGTTTCATTTTAGCAGATTCATCAATGTCCGGAAAAGGGTCCTCATCAATTTTCGGTACTAATGCATCCTCATCGAAGCTAGGAATCCCAACTTTTCCCGTCCTTCGGCCATGCTTCGTAATCCAAACCCAAATTCTTGTAAGCTGATAAAGAAGAAAGATCCAGGTCCTGATTGGCACACTATACCTGAAAATAGCATGAAAGAAAGTTTTTCTTGAATTCAAGGGAAACATTATTTCCAAGTCCCCTTTTCCACCTTTTAAAGGTGCAAACCGAGCTTTCTTACGCGAGCGTTAACCTTTGTTCAGAGACACCGGTACACTAGATGACCTTCATACCCCATGAAACTAACTCGCTCAATTCACTCAAAAAGAGGCATTGCAGAAGCGACCAAACTAGAGTTGGATTCACCTTGAACGTTCATTGGGCCTAATGGCATATACTCATCCATCTATAGGGTCTTATTGATACCGTCAATCTTGCTCTATACTGCCTTCAACAAAGATGCTTGGCAATCGGCCTCTTTAAAAGCCTTCTCTTCCTTCTCCTTAGATGACTTAAGAGCCTCCACCAGCTTCTCCATGTCCTTCTCAAGCTTCTTAACGCGGCCTTCCTCCTGCTCATTTACCTCATTCATCAACTTAAGCTTTTTCGCTAGGGTACTCCAAATGGTGCATTCACTCTCCAACTCATTCCTTAAGGAGTCCCTAACACTTCACAATAACTTAACTTATGAATTAAAGGATAGCATGGCCTTTTCGAGGGCTGCATATCGTTCCCCAAGATCGTAGGTAATGATAACCTCATACCAAAACAAGCACATTAGAACCAGTCAAAGACCAAACAACTAAAATTATAAACAATGTACCTGGAATAGACTGCAACCTATGTTCATCAAATGGTGGCTATTAGCCTAAGAGGGGTGGGCCAAAAAATGTCGATCCCTAGGGGTCTTCAATTTCTTAAGGATACAGTGAGTAATGTCTGTTTGATCCTTAAGGATTGATTCACAAATACCTACTGCCCATTGAAGGTCAAAGATGTGGTTAAATGTGATCTTCTTCAGTGCAAAGTTATGCTTTTGTGCCCGACCACGTTCAGAGATCAAGTTGCAAGGCTAAAAGCCTTCACTAACCAATGCTCAAGAGGACCCTACTGAGCTTATGGAACTTTCTTGGGCATAACCCTTATTGGAATCTTGGGGGAGGAGGATGAAAAGAAAGGCTAACCGCATTCTTCTTTTGAGATGCCGCCTTAGTTGGCCTCTAAGATGCCTCATTAGTCGGCCTCTAAGATGCCACCAGTTCCGTTGAGCCCATAGTAAAGGTAAAGTCAGGGGTCTTTGAATGCTTTTTCAGATAGACTAATTGAAAATATGCACAATTAACACAAAATAACGTCAAGTTAATGGAACCAATATTGCTAAAGGAAAAGTTGTCTATGGAAGCCCTACCGTCACCACCGTCTCAAGAGGCATCAACTTCCACTGGGGCAATAAGGCATAATCTCTTGTGGACCAATTGAGCCTCTAGAGAAGACGCAGACAAATCCAACACTTGAGGGGCTGATTTGGCGGAAGGAACTCCTAAAGACTTTTAGGTCCTTCTTGGCTAACCCCGTAGTGTAGGCCGCTTTGGTCGATAGGATGGGAATATTCCGGGCATCAACCAAAGCATCAATGATACTTTTGCACCTCTTCATATACTTCTTAGCACAGCTACTCATCCCTACCAAAAGAAACAAAAGGTTAAGACTGGTCAAAGACACAAAATTTAAGGAAAATAAGATGCCTGCACAGAGTACAACTTTTAGTATCTGGGAGGCCCAAATGATCCCAAAGGCCACCACCAAGCTCCCCTTCTGACTTTCCTCCCAGTTAGAGGGATTTTTCATATCAAGATAACTTCAATTGGCCCTATTGATTCTTGTCCATCTAAGAGTCGTCTCATCAATATCTATGTAATGGATGAGGAACAAAGCCAAAAAATTGTTATTCCCTACCACTAACTTTAGCCAAATGACCAAGCCAATGTAAAAGCAATGGCCTTTAGAGCCCTTGTATATCTCCAGCCACTGGACCAGGGCCTATTGAGCAGTACTGACATGTTCAAAAGGGAATCCCCATGCCAAATCCCTTAAGGTAAAGAAAAAATGATCCTTCCACCCTGCCCATGAGTCCTTGTAGGAAATGAAGGCAAAAGACTTGTTCCCTCCTCTGTTAATGAAAGCAATGTAGAAGAAAATGAAATCCTTCTTCAAGTCCAACATGTAGAACTACAAGAAAACCTTCAACAGATGGCTCACCATCACCATCCTGTAGCAAACTATGAACCTGTTAATATGCACAAAAGAGTTTAGGGTCATTTGTGGTGGCAGGACCTGGTAATGCTCGCAAATTTGCTTTACCAGTAGGTAAAGAGAAAAGGGTAGCCCTGCATAAAGCTAGTCCTTATAGACCTTAAGGGCATTGACCTTATTGTCAACATCTTCGAGGCTCTCATCCTTTAGCGCTTGATTATCGGAAAGAGTGGCCAGGATGCTGTTAGGCCAGTAATACTGTCATAAATTTGTTGCTAGAGTTTCCTTGTTGTGCTCTACCACAACACCCTTTAAAACTTACATTGGGAAAAAATGGCACCTTCAATGATTTAGCCCCACCAGCAGCAGCTCTGGATATTGATCTTGGAGATGCAATCTTGAAAAATCGTTGTGCAATATGTTAAGGCTGCCGCCAGCATATAATGAACGATGGATGAAAGGCTGAAAGCAGCCAAAAAACACAAAACAACAGAAAACTCCAACTAATAATATTGAAAAAAAAACTACTACTACAAGCTATAAAGGAAGGGCTCATTACTTGATTATAAGAAGCTTGATGGAAAAAAACTTCAAAGATTTAAAAAAAGATATGGCATCAAGTATAGCAAACGACAGCAAGCAAGAGCAAGGAAAACACTAACAAAGCATGAAACACTTAAGCGGTAAAATGAAGAGTGAAAAAACCCTATTGTATATATAGGGAAAACTTATAACCTTTAGGTTACCTCCTGGAAACCGTCACTGTAGTCATTGTAGACTTTTCACCCTATGAGAAAAACCTATGTGCCCTTGAACAGTCATAAAAAATGGTCACGTTCGGTCAGCTCCCTTATGTGCATTAATTAGATGTCACCTTATCTCTTTCCTCAACCATTAAGCCTACCAAGTGTAGTGACACATAGGATGAAAGAAGTTGAAGATACAAATGATGACATCTTTGCAGCTTCTTCAAGAAGCAACTCAGAGAGGTGTCACACCTCTGGCAAAATGACCACGGATAAGGCACAACTTAATGCAAAAAGACAGGAATTGTATCCCTCTTAGAAAAACATAGGTCACCATTCAAAACAACGATATCTAAAGAAAATGCAAGACTCTAGCCCATATTTTCCTTTAGGGAGAGGGACATATTGGTAGAAAATAAGCCCAATACGGGGCCCAAAATAGATAAATCCTTATCTGATTGTTTCATAATAGAAAGCTCAATGTGCTAGTATGAGAATTCTCATCCTAAAGGACAATAAGATCCCAAAATTACAAGATTAGCTAAAGGATTCCTATCCAAGAGCAATTCACTCGAATTTCTTTTAGCTATATAAATGCTTCCAATTGCCAATCCAAAGGTATGACATCTTAACTCTCAATCTTCTCGCTTCTCTCTGTTCATTGGGAATCTGACTTGATCATCGGAAGGTTTCCTCTGGGAAAACATCCCGGGACTCTGACGTTGTCTTTGTGTGCAAAATCTCAGTTCAGAGTTCACTACATCTCTGGGCTCGGCCCCAAGAATCCCTTCAACTATCATTAGCGATCTTGTGCATCCGACTATTTCATCAAATTCTTTATATATTTATAATTTGATTTGTATATATCTCTAATTTTAGCAAAAAATGGGATTTGACGAGTTCACATATTTTTTGTGAGGGTTAAACTCGTACATACTATTGAATATCTTAGTAACATATTTATGATCTTATTTGTATATATATATCACATAAAATTTGTACAAATCCTTCACTTTATTTGGTCATCAATTTTGTATATATTTGATATTTTATTTGTACATATCTCCAATTTTAGGTGAATACGAGATTTGATGTGTTCACATTTATTTTATGCTATGAAGATTAGTATTAAAATATAAACACATATAAACATAAAGGTATGGTGTACATTAGAGTTATCCATATCTAATGGTGTAGGCAATGAAGGGCAAGGGAGTGCCATAGCAACCCCTTATTTTTGTGGAAAAAATATTACTATGTCATATTTATAAAAGGAAAAATATTAAAATAAGATACAACTATAATATATTGAGATACATGGGCCGTGAAATTGAAGCAAAATAGTTGAAATTTTGTAGGCTCGACAAATGAGAGATAAAAATTTCACAAAGCTCATGTGGACATGAAAATAAAATTAATTAAAAATTATAAAAATACCAATTATCATAAAAATTATAAAGCGCTAATGTTATAAAGTTGTCTAACTTTTAAGGATTTCATGGATTACTAATTATGTCAAGTTTTAGTAACTACTAGAAAATCAAGTTATTATTCTCTTGCTGATAGATTAATTATCTTGTATTGACTCTTCCCTTAACGTGCATTCTCAATTATGAGATTTAAAACTGAATTGTATAACATAATGAATAATAACTTTCTAAATCATAGTTTGATTTTTTATATTAAGAAAAATATTGTAGAGATATTTAGTTTAGATTCAATACTTGATAATTTTATATATGTAAGAGAGCGTCGTAATAAATTATGAGCTTCAAACACTTATTATTTTACCTTTTATAAACTTTATTTTTATTATATTTTATAATATTATTATATATAATCTATTAATCAGTATAATATTTTTATTTATTTAGACCTTGAAGATATATGGCACCTCTAACTATAAAATTCTGGATACACCACTAAAGCATGTTTTATGTCTAGAGTTTAAAAAATAAATAAATAACAAGAGGAGATGGGTTAAAAACGCGTTAGTGTCTCGTTTTGACGAACCGCTTTCACGGACGAGTCCAATCGCCAGTTCGTCACCGCCCAACTGTCAAAAGCCACGCTTCCCGGAGCACCGCGCAAAGGACTAGTGCCTGACCTCGTCCACGTGTACGTCCTGTATCGGTCCACGTCACGCCATAACAGTCATCCTGGGTCCCACGAGAAAAGGCGCGCGCTGAACAAAGAGAACCGAACGAGGACTAGAACGAGAAACCAAACCGCTTGAACTCAGGCCTGTGCTGTTTGGGTTTTGGCTTTCGCCAGTAGCGTGGCATCCACGTAAATAAAATGATAAGCCGGGGCAGACTGGTAACAAAGACGAGAACTTTCAGTTCCTAACAGACAGCTGCTACGAAGTAGAAGGGGAACTAAAAAACACCTCTTTTTGTTCTTCTTCTTCTCCTGCCTCTTGTTCGCTGTTTGGTCCGAGTTTCGCCAGTCTTGTCTTTGATGCATTTTTTGCGAGAATGGCCGATTCCGACGTAAGATTACTTACTTCTCTCACCTTTTTTCTCCGTAGCTGATTTTGAACTTCAATTTTCTTGGCTTTTCCTGTTATTTCTTCCCCTTTCGAAACTAACTGTTCTTGCTCTTGGGCTTCACTTGATTTTGATCTTCCCCAAGTTTTCTTCTTTCCTTTTCTTGGTTCCGAAAATGAGCTTTATCTGTTGATGGTTCAGTTTGATATGTTGTGGGTTTTGGGGGTTTTGACAGAAATTGACGGCGTTGAAGAAGGCCTACGCCGATATCATCCTTAACACAGCGAAGGAGGCTGCGGCCAGGATAATGGTTTCAGAGAGGAAGGCGCAACGGTACCAGCAGGAGCTTTTCGCTGCCAAAGACGAGGCTCTGCGTATGCTTCTTAGGTTGAAGCAGATGTTGGACGACAAAGTGCGGTGGTTTTCTGGTTCTTGTTTGGTTTCTTCCTGCGTCTTTCTGTCTTGGGTGGATATATTACTGAGCTTTGATGTGGATTTTGTGTGAATTGTTGTTTCATGTTGAAACCTTTGAGTGACAGATTTGTTTGGCTGCTTGGAATCGCCCTCTAACATGAAAATTTTGGATCTTTTGTCTCTGTTATTGATGGATATAGCATCAATTTGCAGCATTGTTTGAACAGACGGATATAGTTGAAAAAGTTTTTTAACTTTTCTCATTTTGTGCATTTAGTATGTAAGAACGTGGCCAGTTTCTTCTCATTCTATGCTAGTAGTGAATGTCAGCTCACGAAGGGGCGTCTTGGTGAACTATTATGCTTTTAGCACAAATTGTCGTTGAATGCAATACATTTGTCCTTGAATTATTTATGCTAAAACAAGTCTTCAAGAATTTTGCAATAATGTACACTCATGTGTATGGTTAATGTTAAAGAAGCCCATTTTGTGAGAACTAATAGGCACTATGCTGGATTTGTGCTAGAGTGTGGTTAATGTCTCTCTCATCCCCGTGTTTACTTGAATCATCTTATTTGGTTAGCTACATTACCACCAAATTTCTTGTATGACATTGTCTGTGAAGGGATCATGAGGCTTTTCCAGTTACATGGATTTAAGAAACTGTCACCAGCACCAAAAGCTTTGAAATTTGAACCCTATGTTGTGTCTTCTCTCCGTTCTGGACCTCTGTGTGCGCAAAATATTAGCTTGCGTATTTGACTGTTGATTTATCCTTAAACCATCGGCAAAGGCAATATTAGATGACCAATGGCCATGCTTTCGATGCAGGCTAATGATGCAGAAAAGGTAAATATGAACCAACAAAAACGGATTGAAGAACTTGAAGCACAACTAGGCGAAGCTGAGGATATAGTCCGAGACCTCAGGGCTGAGTTGAGAGAAGTGCAGGATGAGTTGGAAAGCGTGGCAAAGGAGCGAATGCGTCGTTGTGAGGAGAGAAATTCAAAGGATGATGAAGCTGCTCACGTAGAAAATTTGGAGGAACATAGGATCAATAATTTTGTGCCTGTAGGTTGTTGTCTACCTAGAGAACAAAGTGATGCTATGACAGCTTCTGACATGAAGACTCCAGTTCAGCATGAGTCATACATGGGCAATCATTGTTCTTGCAAGGACAATTGTTATGTCTGTAATCCTGACTTTGCGTCCATAGTTATGAGACGCAGAGAGCCTGAACTGTATAGAAATGGATGCACTCAGAGGATTCTTGCCCTTGAAAGGTGCCTGTTCAATGAAAATTTATCTTCTCAGAAGGTAGATGATGACAAGAAGAACAGTTCTATTAGAGATGAAGGAAAAGACACTTTCTCAAAGCATGGTTCCATCATGGACACCATATCCAAATCTGAGACTAAGCCTGCTGAAGTTAAAGTAGTGCAGGCAGTGAACAGCTTTAATCAGCTTCATGTTGTTAATTCCTTTCCCAAGAAAAGGAGAAGAGCTGCAAGATTGAAGAAAAATAATGTACTCCCATTCATGGACATTTCTTATCAGGATCTGTTTGGGAATCAGGAATTTAAAACATTCCAAGAATCTGATATCTTGTGTCTTGAAACCATTCCATATGATGTTCAAAATAATGCTCAACCCATCAAGGGTTCAAGGACGAGTGAGAAAGAAAATCAGAAAGGTCATCAGTCCCCTCTCTCGAATTCTTTAGTCGAGGTCCAAGTATCTATGCAATCAGGTTATGAGGCTACAAAGGACACTGTGGAGATCAAGAAAGCACGTTCTTTTCCTGGTGACAAAGAGAATGGAAAATTATCGATGGAGAAAGATGAATTGGTAAGACATGAAAGTTTATCTGCTGGTAATCCTGGGTTTCTATCTTCAGAAACAGATCTTGGGTCAGTTGAGGTGGTCATGGCAGATTCTGACTTAAAGACCACTGAATCTAGTGAAGAAGTGTGTGCTCAGCCTAAAAATAACAGCTTCATAAAATATACTTTCCAAAGAAAAAGGAAGAAGGAACCTTTAAACAGTGCTGACAAATATTTTCCTCTGGGTGATGATTCTCTTGGAAAGATGACACAAGAGAACCAAGATGTTTTGCTCCATTCGCAAGACACCTCTTTGATGACAGAGTCATCTAGAGACAGTCGGCGACTAGCACAGGTTGCTCGTCAGGTTAGTACATCTTCATGTGTGTTTGCTTTGTTTTCTTCCGTTCATCTAAGTGAGTAACATGGGCTAGGACAGTTTTTTGTTTATTGGTCTCCATAACGCTTGCATATTAAGCAAGACATTTCAAGATTATTTGATCTTGAGAGATGACATGCTTATTTGGCTGCATTTGCATTGAATTTTCCATTCAATTTCCTTCATTCATATAGCTGTCAGTAACAGTAAGAACCAGTTCAGGCTTGGCTTTCATGCTCACTTGTATCTCATGCACTTTGCATGCTCGTTGCTGGCTTTCTAAGGATGAGATATTATACAGCCTAAACTAAACATAACAATGATTATGAAAATATATGAGGCACTTGTGATGCTGATCCATCAATTCTCATTTTTGTGGCCTGTCAGATATTCATGATGCCTAGATGCCCAAGTATCTTTTAAAGGGAGAAGTATTACATGAATACCGTATTCTTTATGAAGTTATTTCTGATTGCACATAATACATGCTTTGACATCATTTAAACGCAATCTGAATCTAATTAACAAACATAACTTCACTTATGATGGGATAAAGAAACTCATGTTCATGGTATGTTAGTTTGAAATGCCTATACATAGATAGGTTTTCAAGTTTCATTGAGTTATCTTGGCCATAACAAAAACCTTTGTTATATTTTTTAACTTTGTTTTCAGATCTGGCCTATATGCTTTTCATATCACATGCGAAGGCCCATCGTACTTCAATTTTATAGCTCCTGAAAAGCATCTTCGTTTGAGATGCCTTCTCATTTATCTAGAAATTCTTGCATATGCTTACGTCCATCTTGCAAGTCCGCAATTGGAAGATTAAATGCCACTTGTGTCTCAGTCTCACCTGGTTTCAAAAATTTTTATGGCGTCCAACTTTGCCGCCAGTACTTGTGCAAGTCATAGACTTGACCAGTTGCGTATAATGTTATGATGGGCTAACATCTGTATTATTTTCCGCAGCTAATATCGTTGTCTGAAAAGAAATGGTGGCAGTAGAGATGGCTGTTAATTGCTTCAGCCCGTGGAAGCCAACTTTGTTGCGGCATCTGCTATGAATATTGAGACACTGGTGTTTCTTCAAGGAACCGTCATTGGGATGAGGTTAGAGCTCAGTCAAGAAGAGCATGAAGTCTAAACTAATCTCGCTGATAACTTTCAATAGTCATCAAGATTATTGCTCCTCTTTTTCTTTCTTTTTTCTTTTTCCAATTTTCTTCTTTGCTTCATCCTCATATTCACTTCCCTGAAATTAGATATCTAAATGGTACAAATTAATGCGGGTATAAATGTCAGTTTCCTCTTACATCGTTCTGAATCTTCTGATGGCCCATGCTCTTGTTGTTCATAGCTAGTGATCTTGTCGGAGCAAAATGATATTTGAAGAGAAATTTATATGTTGGTAAATTCTACAGTGCCGAAAAGTGGGATTTTCTTTTGGAGACACTTGATCTGATCAGTATAAAATGTTATTCCTGTCCCATTCGAAAACGTTAGTGGCAGATTTAGTTATAAAAAAACGCAATGGTAAAAATATTAATCGCCAATTTGTGTCTTTCGCCAAGCTAAATATTATCACAATCTATGTTCATATTATTATTTACTAGAAAAAGTTTTAAAAAATTATATTTAGAAACTAGAAGTTGTATTTATCACTTATATATAAAAGCTTTGCATTTATACACTAATGACAATTTAATGGATTTTACACTAAATTTGTTTTAACTTAAGTCAATTAACTTTAAAATTGCTCATTTTTATTCTTACATCTTTTTTATTTGAAATTAATTTTAATTAAAAGTAAATATTATGTAGCTGCAATAATTCATTGAAAATATAATTTTTGTAATTTAACAACATCATAAAAATTTACTTTTAAATGGATTATTACATTTTTATAATATTAGCTTTCAAATAAAATTAGTTTTAGGTAAAAAAGAAGTGAAAATAAAAATAAGTCAATTGACTTAAATTAAAATGAATTGACTCTTAGTTTGGAACAAATTGTGTGTCAAGACTCAACACAAAATTGTCTACTTAGAATTAGGGGGTGAAAACATGCTAGGTGGAGCCCAAATCTCTGGGCTCGGGCACCGCTCGAACTTGGCTTAAAAGCTCAATCAAATCAATAGTTAATTGTAACTTTTAAAATTCTATGGATCTTTCCAAATATTTTTTGAACTTTAGGGGTTAAAATATAGTTAACCCTTTATGTATTGGTACGCTTTTTCAAGTTTCAAGCAAGTTTTTCTCTGGAAATGTTTTCTTGACACCCTCCCTACAACAGCTAATTTGGCAAATCACGGTTGTAATATTGCTCCTACTCATCCGCAATGTCAAACCCATGAGGAATCTCTAATTCATATCTTTTGGATCTATAATAATTCTGTGCCAATATGGGGAAACTTTACTTCAAATCCCTGTCCACCCAACTTTCTTCCTAACTTTACATCCTTTCATGAATGACTCCTTAATTTACTAGCTTCCATGCTAAATGAAAGTTAGATTAGTTATTCTTTCTAGTAGCAACTCTTTGGACCATTTGGTTGGGTAGGAATGAGCTTGTTTTTCAGGGAATTCCATTTAACGTCATTTCTTTATCTGTTAGGAGAAATGAGTTGATTAAATTAATGCTTATCTCAAAAGAGATTAGGGATCGGTTTAACAGGGCCCAATCCACCCAACCAAATACTCTTTGCCATGTTTGGGAGAAGATTATGTTAGAGCAGTCCTTATTTGTTCACCCCCAGATATTCTCCATAGATGGAGCATGACACCCTCACCTCGGCCTCGAAGCAGCCGCCTGGCTTTGGATGGGCATCAATGGTCCCCCTATTATGATAGATGGCGTTTATATTCCTTCATGTTCATCAGCTCTCGAAACTTAGCTAAGAGCCATTCAAGGCTCACTGTAGATTGCTATACAATTTGCCATTTCCTCAGTTACTATCTTAGCTGACTATTAAAAGGCTTTAGCAATTCTGATAAGACGCAATACAACAGACGTGAAGCTGTCTTCTTTAGTCCAAGATATCTTGGTTATTATGGAGTCTCTGCATCGCTGTGTAGTGGTCATTGTACCTATTTAGCGTATTGCTCCAACTCATTGTCATGCGGCTTCTTTTCTCTCTTAGCTTTCTTTGCTTCTGTGTACCAAAAAATACAAAATAAAAAAAGTTTCAAGAAAGGGCCAATTAGTAAAAGTTTTTAAACTTGAGGTGGTTATGTGCAATATAATCTAATTCCAAAATTACCAGCCGACCCCTAACTTCGCATCGCCAAAGTATAGTCTCTCAACTAGGGAGACAACACAAAAACTGTAACATAGTGAATAAACTACTAGTAAAGAAGATCATAAAATATGGTGCTGTTATTTATTAATCTGATGATATTCGGTTCACAAGAATGCAGAATCTGCTTATTGAATACTACAGCGAAGCTAATCAATGAAAAAACATCAAATCAAACCATACATATATTGTGCCACTGCCAGCCTTACGATCGTCGACTTCAAATTTTGGCTACAGTCCTCAAAATTCAAAGAAAAAGCTTTTTACGCAAGGGATGTGCTGTAATTATGTGATGTTGCTTGCAAAACCAACACTTGACATACATCTAACTTTCGATTTAGCAAAAGCACAAAACCTCATTATAACTCGCTCACTAATTGAAAGGATTAGTTTTATGTTCCTGTGTCCTAACACATGGACTAAAAGCAAAGATTTCTTTTTCTTTCTTCCCGTTTTCCTTTTCCTTTCTTTTTTTTTTTTTTTCCTTTTTCTGTTTCCGTTGTTATCATGAATAATCTTAGGGGTGAAAACTGGCAGAAGCTTTATCTGGTTCGGTTACATTGAACTCTAGTTTTATTGAGCTTTATCGAGCCTAGAATCTAGAGAACCCTTTCTAACGAGCCTTTGCATGTAACCTAGGTCGGCTGGTAATTTCGGAATCTCGTCTTTTGAAGATGCAAGGCCTGTGCGGATATTTGTCACAACTTGCAAGCGAGAAAGAATGAAGCAAGTGCTCTAATATTGACTCCAACATTTGATTCAGATGGGTGTGGGATGTTTAGTGTTATATTCATGTAAATAGATCCTCCAATCCTCCGTTTCTTATGCATGGTTAAGGTAAATCTACTTTTATGTTTTCTTTCAGACATGCTTCTACTATCCAAATTCCCAGTTGTTGTTGGAACGTCGGCTTTCTGTATAGTGGATGACCTACATGCTTGAAAGGGTCCAGAAATAGTTGGACATATCTCTACTTTGTTGATAGAACTTAAACTTGTCTTGCAAGTATCAGAAGGGGAAACAAGTCTTTCAACATTAATAATCCTATATGCCTTCCACTGCTCCAGCACAGCATGCAGCCGAGCTATGCAAAGCACCCACACAAATACAATGCGCCCTCCTGTTTCTTTCTTTGTCATTTGCAGTCACTGTGGGCAAAAACAAAAGGCTAACCTAAAGGAAGGAATGATCACCGCACTTGCACAACATATCCACCGCTAGCTTCAGTTTGCATTCTCTTTTTGTCATGGAGAGATATAGGCACAAGCTCAATCACGATTCACCAAATCTGCGGCAAGCCACTCTATGCAAATCGCAATGGATACTATCACATTTTCTCGCCGTTCCAGTTTTACTCTAAACATTACTGAAAAACAAACAAGCAGAAGCAAAGTTTTCTTAGATCACTGAGGCAGAGGCAGCACTAACAACAGCCGGCATTGTAACTTTCAGATGCACACCAAAAAATGCAGTGGAAAGCAGTTTGATGTAAACAAATAGGGATGAGAGTGATGCACATGATGGATGACGATCACTATACCAGCACATCAACTTGATTGTGGTACAAATACAGTAATTCACCCAGTTCCTCTTTTTTAAAAGCACAAACTTCATACATGCATTAGACAATTCCTCTAGAACTTCCAATGAATATTATTGGTTTCTCTATTGTTACTTTGTTGATTTCGACTTCAGACTGCAAACACGTCCAGGCAGCCAATTCAGTAGTCAGTAACTCAGTTAAAACAAGATAAAATGCCTGAATATGAAGGACTGTAGGACATATTTACAATGGGAATGGAGAATCATTTTCCTTTCTAAATCCAGTTACTTGGAACAGAGAAAATGAAGAGGCCAAAAAACTAAATAGCCATGTCTCCCCAAAAATGTACCTCAGTGATTTCCCCTCGAATCATTCCGAATTTCTGCTAATGGATTCACAATGAAACCCCTGCCGCCACCTTGAAGCTGCAACCTATGGTTCTCCGAGAGTGCTTCACGGTTGCACATTCTGCCAGCTCTATAATGGGAGGCAGATAAGGATGAATTGCCACCAGATGTCAAAAATCTTGAGAATGAATATCGGCCATCTGTTTTCCTCCAAATTTTTGGGCTAAAAAAGTCAGCACCAGGTAATAGACAGCAAGATGACCTGTGTGAACTGGGCATCCTTCCAGTTGAAACCGCCAAATCATATGAGATCTCATCAAGGGCAAGTTCTAGGCCATGCACACGTGTTTCCAAAGAATGCATGCCAGTCTCTGAGCTACCAATGAATTTCTGAAGAATACACGGAGTGACCCGGGTTAAGCTTTTGGCGAATATAAATAGTAGTAATTGCTGTGCTACAATCATTATTAAACCATCCATTTAAGTCACTCATGCAGCAAACGAGTGTGCTTCTACCAATGGAGCTAGAGGAACATAATAGAAAATACATAAATTTGTCATAAATTTGCTGTTACATCCCCTATATTACATTTACATGTAAGAAGCAAAAGTCATGTACCGAGTACCCATAAATCAATAAATATGAATTCATGCCATGGCATCTAAACTTATAATAAGTTACTGCATAATAGATGCACTATAAGTGATTTTTTCATCCACAGAGCAAGGTCAGATTTCTTTAGTTTGCTTTTTCAAAAGGAAACCGAGAAGAAGAACATGAAACTTTTGACGATAAACCAACAAGTCTCAGAAAGATACGTAATTGTCAGTAGTTCAGCTTTTAAGCACTCATAACAAACCTGCAGAAGGTCTAGTAAACTTGATTGCTGCTGTTCTATCTGCACAAGCTGACTGCGTATCAGAGATAAATCCTCACACTCTTGGTGGTTCACATGGATATTCTCAGATGAGCTACTGACTAAACCAATGGATGGCCGATTGTCTTCATGACATGGAACCACACGAGATCCCAACTTTAACCCACCAAATTTCTGTATCTTGTCATCAGAACTCTTATTAGTTATGGCACGTGTTATCTCTGGCTTTGAAGATTTTGGATGATCATTTATATTCCTTCCTGTGACATTCTCGCTTCTCCCCCTAGGATCCTCCTGACTAGCCACTGCATAAGAGGCAGCATGCAGAGGAGCAACCTCAACTCTCTGGTCTGAGGGCTTCTTAGGGTTCACTTTCTGCAACACCTGCAGACCTGTTTTCTTACCGCCACTTTTCAAAGGACTTCTCTTCCTAGCAGTGGTATTAAAAGAACCATCTGAGGGCGTTGAGCTGCCAGGCAACACAGCTTTTATCCTACTTTTAAGGACTCCAACACTGGCAGTCGAAGATATCCCGGTTCTAGGTGGATATCGGCCATCACTTGCATCCTCTGTTATGATAACAAATCAAAATCCCAAAGCACGTCAAAAAGCTAATGGTTAAACCAGTCCAGGGACGAATCATTCTGAACTTGAAGAGGAAGAGTGGTAACAAATCAACTACCAACCGTCACTCTAATTCTACTTTTTTCCTATTTTAAGCTTCAAATTACCGTTTATGAACTGGTCAATTCAGGTGATTCCAGAACAACTTAAAACTCATGATTCAGTAGCAGATCCGTCACAAACCTTTGGAAGTATGGGACATAGGCGGTGGAGATGATTCCTCAGAAACATCAGGAACTTGCTTCCAAGCCTCCATCATTTGATTCATAACCTCCCTCACAGCCTTTACCTATCCAGTCAATATCATATAAAGAGAAACCCATCAACACAGATTGTATCTTCGTTTTGTGATTAAAAACAAGCTGGGTTGTAAAGAGATCTAAACCTTGTCAAATCTCCTGGCCTCAAACACCTTCAAGCAGCCAGTTTTATACTCGCCCAACGAGTCTCTTTCCACCATCGCCAACCTCTCCAGCGCCTCTGCTGCTGCCTTCCTCGCTGCCCAATCGATGCTGCTCAAGAACCCCATCAGACACCCAACCAATCCTCTCATCGAAGCCGCACTCAACTCTGCGACACCACCCGATCCGATCACACTCCCAATCACCACCAGAACAGCCGCCTTGGCCTTAAACCCGTCGCATTTCACCAGCTTCTCCAGCCTCGGCACCATCCGACCCAACCTCCCGGGATCCGGGTCGGGCACCCCATCTATCGCGGCTGCCAAGCACAATGCCACCCCGATCTGTGCGTTCGGTTCTTGCTCCGTAAATAAAGCTTCGCTCAAAGGCTTCAAGAAAGAATTAGAGAAGTTACATCTAATCAGATTAGCCGAGAGCGCGGAGACGGCGTCGACGCAGGAGGACCGTATTGTGGAGTCTGGATCTCGGAGGCGGCGGAGAAGGTGACTTAGAATTTTTGGGAGAAATGAAGGGAGAAACTGAGGATAAGTACCCGCCAAAATGGCGATTAGTTTCACACATTGTCGTCGGACTCCGGGTTTGTCGCTGGAATTGGTAGCGAGAATGCAGGAGAGGAAGGTAGGAATCGAGGAGGATTCAAGATTTTGAGAAATGGATTCGAGCTCCAAGGCGGCTTGGCCGAAAGTGTCTCGGTCTCCGAGCTTGTTGAGGAGGGTATTGACTCTGAGTTTCAAAGACAGAGCCATGTATGCTTCAGTACATGTACGGTGGCGGAGCAGGGGGATATGGCAGCGGACGCGGCGCTACCGGTGGCATTTGCGACTGCAAGTGCGAGGACAGAGCTCGAGATTGGTCCTCGTAAGTCTTACCGGGGCTTTTAAAGGTGGTGGAGAGGGAGCTGCGAGAGGAAGATGGTAGGAGATATGAAACGACAACGTTTTAGCGGGGCCGTGGGTGTGAGTGATGGAGACCTATCTGGGGAGGTGATTGTTTGAGTTATCACTTGGGTACAATGAGCCCGTGGTTCCTGACATGTTATTTTGTTTCAGTCTTGTCCTTAACTTTTAAAAGGTTCAATAGCTTCGAAAACATTAACAAAGTTATTCTGGTCCATTCCTCCATAGAAAACATTATCTTCTTGAACAATAAGAGGTAGTTGAATTAACCCACAACCTTGAATCCTTTTGGAACTCGTCAACGCAAATATGGGCATGGCTTTGTCGGCATTATAGTTGATTATGGAATATACAATAAAATGCCTAGAAATGCAAATGAAGCAGTTTGCTGACCAAAGAAATGACAGAAGAAAGTCATGAATTGTATTTCATACTTAAAAGTGGTGCTCTCGGAAGGCTGTGTTCATATCTTTTGGGGGCACTTTTTACTGCAACAAATGACAATGAAGGGATTACAAGAGTGGTGAAAGGGACAATAGTTCATTTTGTGATGATCAAATATAGGCTTAGACCATATAGTATATTAGAATTTAGTAGTATATAAGTTGACACATTTTATTTCTTTGTTATTCTAAATATGTGAAATCATAGATGAATGTGACATTTTCCGTGAATGAAAGAACATAAATACTAATACATCTTCCCGGGGGAGATTATTGGAACATTTCACATGCTATATGCAAAAATGGAACAAAAACTAAAGATCAGGACAGTAATGCACTTTCTCAAATTTGCTTGTTTGTTTTTCACTTTACTCAAGATGCTATTGTCAAAATGGATTACGAAGGTCTAAGCAGAGCTGAAAATTGCCAATTAAGTACAAATATGTTACTCGCGTTTTTTTGGCAATGAAAATAAGTTGGAAGTCTTCGCCAGCAAGTTGAGATGGCAAAAGCAAGATACACTCTATGGTCCACGGTGGCAGCATCCCAAAGAGGTTATAGTATAATAAATACTCAGTCTGTTTCACGAAATTTAATTTTTTTATTATTTATAGTAAATAATTTATAATTTTATTTTTTAAAAAATTATTATAAAAATATAAATATTTTATGAAAATAAAATTTTAAATATTATAATTTTTAAATATAATTTTAAATTTTTTTAATACATATTAATATGAGTTATATGACTATGTTCAAGTTAAACTTCAATAAAAATAAAATAAAATGATCAATTAATATGAAACGAATAGAGTAGTGAAATACAATTCCACGTCTTACAGATTTTACAAGGCAAACAATTCATCTTAACTTGCTTAGCCGCTTAAACCACTTCTATCTAATTATAATTATACATATGAATGTTTGTAATTACTGAAAAATTAAGAGTTGTTTGTCATGTGTATTTATATACGTCTAGGTTCCGCGTGCTATTTAATTGCATAAAATATTCTATGTACAAAAAGAAAATTACATACAATATTGGGCAAATTCCAAATTTGCATAACATTTTCACAAGCGGAATTTAGAAACTAATGTAACGAAGTGTAATTGAAAATATAAACAGTATATCGCACCCCAATGAATCTGCATGGCAGAGCCACAGGCCTGCCTTGGCGCCCACTAGAATTTAAGACACGCCCGAAGAACGCTCATTCCCTCCTTACTTCAGCCTTCTACTTAAAATAGTTGATCCTCGATATAAAAATGAAAATAATTTATTGAAATTCAAATATTCTATTTTACATGTTAATAAGTGTTATTCCGCTGTTTTTCTTGGATGTACATACACTTTTTGAAATCTGAAACTACGGTTGTAAAATGTGTTGGGTGTTGGTCATGTGTAATAACTTATTCGCTTGAAATTAATTGACTATGGTTAAAATCCAAATTTATACGAGAAGTTTTTTTTTCTTCACAATAAAAGAATAAGCTTAAGGAGTACCCAAAATAAAAAGAATAAACTTAAGAAGAATGGATTGGAGGTTTGAAATTCGACTCCAAACACCATTTTTTTCATTTAATACCAATTAATGCTAGTTCAGGCCCACTCCATGTCCCATTTTTTATGTACTTTTCAAAGATGTTTATATGTAAAAAAGAAAAATAAAATTAGATAAATTTGGTGGAGTATAGGATGAATTTATTGCTTAGATGCCTGTAACATTCCTTTGGAATATTATTATTAGAAAAATATTCGTTGGGTCCTCCCTCATCACCTGTGCTAATGAAATGATGCATTTTTTATTTTTATTTTTTTACTGTAAAAGTTATTTTTCCTCATCGACAAAGCAAAGAAATATCACTATATGGCCACTACCATTCATGTTTACGTATTGATTTGCTTAGGAAAAAATCTAGGGGTCTCCTGGGTGTTCCCGATCTTACAGGTAATTCAACAATAACTCTCACTTTCTGGAACAGCAATAAATATAATTCTGTTGCGTGTGTATCCATTTTGCTCCAAGTCAGATAACGTTTTTGTTTTGGTAACCAGGATATATTACAACCTATTAAAAAGGGTATGGATGAAAATAAATTATCCTAAATTTAGGAAATGAAGAGATTTATTGCCCGAAACCTGAAGAATCTTAGTTGCAATTAACCCACTTATAAGATGTCTGATTTGTATCAAATACGGCTCCACTCCTCAAACTTGAGCTTTGTCTATGTACCGTTTTACGTTGCCATCACATCAGTTAACATGTGACAACTTAGTTAACTTTTATGACAGAAAGGAAGGCAAGCTCAATTTGTATTATTTTTTATATATAGAAGGTAGGTCAGAGAGAGTAAGGAATTAAGTCTCCAACCTCGTAATAACAACTGTAAATTTTAGTCATTAGATTAATGCTCTGATTGTTGTATTAAGCTTGATTTAATTGAGCACAAGAGTTTTGTTGTTGCCACTTCTCTTCATCAAATATAGGTGCACCCCCCTATACGACACTCATTTATCTGTTTCAAGTATAAATCTACATTGTAAATATAGGGTCTATGGACCCACCCCGTTTTCTTATAAAAAAATGTTAATAAGAAGTGTATAATTTCGTGAGCAGAACCCCTTAATTTTTGTTAGTGGTCCCATAATATTTATAACATCTGTTTCAACAAAAAGAAAAAAAGGTTTCTCTAATCTCTTATTGTAATAAAGGCAAAAATTAAGTCATTATCTTCTCTCCATTAATAATACTATATTTACGAAAGCCCTCAATTGGTCCTTAAACTTTCATGTTTCTTCCTACTCAGGTCTTAGACTTTTTTCATTAGTCTTTTCTCTTAAAACATATGAAACAATTAATGGGCTTATTTAAATAAAGTTAAGGGAAAAAGAGGGTGAAAATGAAAGCTTAGGAGATAACAAGCAATTTGTCCCTTATATACCCTATATAAGCATCAGTATCTCTCTTCCCGTCTATCCTTGCAATACATGATTTTTGTAAGCCACGCTAAAATCATTCAACCATAGCTAAATAACTAGATGCTAAATTGTAGCTATTTTTTAAAGATGCTATTCAAAGAAAAATTTTATTATATAATATATACTAATTTATAAGTTTCATTAGTAAGTCTTAGTGCCTAGTATTTATGTATATATGGACCCCTTTGAGAAAATCTTGGATCTACCAGTGATCTGTCTACCATATTTATAAATTTGTAAACAATGATGTGAAATTGTACTCCTTTAATTTGTCCATGAAAACTAAGGCTTTAGCTCTTTTTAACTGGCACCTAGCTCAAATTTAGTATTGATGTTAAATAAAATATTTAATTTTAAAAATAATATTTTATTTGGTTCATTAAAACATACTTATTTACAAGTTTAGAAGTTAAGAAGATACTCATAATATTGGGCCCCGGGGGGGGGGGGGGGGATGGGATATGAAAGATACCTACTTTTAAGACTTGAAAGACACTAAAACCAACATTAACAGTATTATGTGAAGAACTAGTGGATGATGGAGTCGAAATTTGAAGTTCCAACATGTTCCTCTAGGCTCTGGCTATTTTGCTACGTGACTGAGGACAACTTTAAAAACAATATTTGACATTCCTCTTGTGTTTGCATGGAAAAGTGAATCATATTCCAAAAAACTATTAAAATTAGGTGTAAACCCCGTAGAAATGTTGAAAACTTTTTCCTTTTGTTTGCTTCCCCTTGCTTGATGGAAAAAGGGAATGAAGATTGACAAGGAAGGAAAGAAGGGGGAATTGGGGAAGGCCGGGAGGGGCATGTGAAAGAATAATGATGAATGGCAGGCAATTACTAATCAGGGTGCACGAGGAAATGACGATGCAGTTTTATTGCGGAAGCAATCACAGGCCGGGCTGCTCAAATTCTAACTCTCAAACTTATTACCACTGCCCCCACCCCTCCCACTCAAATTGAACTCCCTCACACTCGCATTGTTGTATCTGTACTTTACTATTAACACTCTGCTTAATAATGAATCTCCAAATTTATGTTAACGTTACAGATTAATTTTAACTTTAGTGAATATCAATGCGAATGTCCTCTTAACTTATAGACCAGTTTACTAAGTAGCCAATAATATGCTATTACAACAGAAATACAAAATTTTGACTAAAAATAATGATTGAAAATCAGGTCACAAATTTTTCGGTCGTTATTCAATCACTGAATTTGGAATTAGTGAGGGACATACCTACCAACTAACTACCATTTTTTATTGGACACTAAAAAACTATTGTAAGTCAATCACTATCGGCGACTGACACAATGATAGTTTTGGCCTCATGTATTGGTTGTTAGACATTCATGCAATTAAAAATGGGTCAATGACCTAAATATGATATGTTGCCAACACTGAAAAAAGTTAAGGGACTTAGAGTGTATATAAGGTGTACAAAAGGGATAAAATCTAACTCACTTTTTTTGATTTTATTTCCTCCCCTTCAGCAGGCTTATGCCTTCAACTCGCAGCCATCCACCACTGCACTGCATCTCAATGGAGTGATTGCCAACCACAGTCCACAGTGGCGTCTAGGAAGTCATACATGGTGCAAGTCCAATTTGTTTTCTGGGTATGGTGCTTTGGAATAAGTTATTCGTGGGTTAAGAGGAGTTGATGGCCTCCCTCAGTGGTAGTAACTCTGCCGCCACAAGCCGCCTTCATCTACAGCAGAAAAGTGAAGAAACATGTGATTTCTTCTTAACTCATAAAACACAAAATAGGAATAGATTTGAATTGATGAACAAACTTGCAAACTTGAATTTGGGCAATTATTTTTAAAAAATTTCAATTTGAGTTTTGTCCCTACACGGTTAACAGCTGGCGATTAAGTAAAATGGTCACATTTGGCAACCGTTTTGCCAAATTTTGCCAAGTTTATGGTCACCATTTTTTTTTATCACCAAAAAATTGAAAAATCAACTGTTTAGTCATCTAATTGTCGATAGAGATTTTGCATCCTCTTGTAGTGATACATGCCATCTCAATCCCTCATATAGTTTAAAGTGTGTGCCAAGCTTTAATTTCTGTAAATAAAAAAACTCTCAATATAAAGTATATAAAACTGATTTTTTTTTATCAATAAGTACTGATTGAGACCAGCCCTCTATATTCTTTAGAAATTTTGGGGACGTCCAGTATTGTTGTTTTTACATTTTTACTTTTTTATCTAAGTAATATTATTCAAGAGTTAATACTTCACTTATTCATAGTTACTTGAATAAAAACTCTTTGAACAATAAGTACCTTATTATGATATTTTAAAAAAAAAACACAACTTCTAAAACAACTTTTGACAAATTCTTTCTGAGCCATCAATATAAGCAATCATGCATCACCTACGCATGTCATTAGTTCCATTGCGTATTTTTCTTTTTTCTTTTTGTTTTGTTTTGTTTTGTTTTTTTTTTTTTGTGTTTTTGTGTGTGTGTGTGTGTGTGTGTTTTTTTTTTTTTGTATTCAGAATTAGAAAGATAAGGTTTTTGGTCTAAGAAGATACATTCATATTATGGGCGCAAGAAAAATGCCAACTTTTTCGAGTTTGAAAGACAACCAAACTAGTATTTAGACATTCTTAAAAACTGGCCAGAAAGGAGAGAGGGAGAATCAATCCTTAATCTGGATTAGGGATCTGGCATTCATTTAATTGCCACCCGAGCCGTTGCGTGTTTAAGCTAAATCTTTTCATATACCCGAGCGGAAGTTCTAAAGGAAGCTACCTCACTAATAGGTACAAACTTTTTTTAAGGTAAAAATAATTAGAAACAAAATATAAAGCTTGAAAATTCTGAATAAAAAAGTTGTGCAAAAGACTTGAAAGTTGAAACGCTAACAAACGTAGCAACCACTCCGAGGGGAACAATAAAACCACACAAGGATCTTAAATCTATTTCTTATCAAGACAAACAAAGCCAATTCAAGCAACCCAAACGAAACAAAACTACAACAGCAATCAACAAAACTATTAATTAGCTGGTTAGCCACTCCACCATCATCAATCTCAACAAATTGGATGTCATCAAGTCTTTGATCATATTAAATTAACAAAATTCCAGGGCCAATGACACTATTCGTTGGTGATGAATTTCTTTCCTAGCTCTTCTCCTCTGTCTTGTATAAGGAATTTATGCTTAAGAAAAAAGTGAACTTTTATTTATTTTTATTTTTTGTTATTTTCATTTCGGTGCGGAATTGAATTGGAAGTTGGAAAGGTGTTATAGAGATGAGACTGGACTCGTCTCAACCTCCTTGCACCTACCAGGCTATGTTAGAGCACAGAATAGAAACTTGCTCTTAAATTGAAGGTCGTAGTTAGTTGGGTAGATAACAAGCCAAGTCGGTCCCCCGGTTGGTGAAAAGTTTCGCAATTTGTTCTGTGAAAGCCAGTAGATGAAGAGATCCACGAAATGAAATAATCATTATGTTATTGTATTGATGACTCATTTATGCAATAAAATCCAATTTATTGGCACTGAAAAACTTTGTTATTGTATTGATGACTCATATATGCAATAAAATCCAATATATTGATCCTGAAAAATTTATATACTTCTTTATTCAAAAAAAAATTAATTAACAAATAAAGGACGTTTCTTGATTTAATGGAAGATAGATCGGACAGATAGCTAATGAGGCAATTTATCATTCACCGGGTGTGCGTCCTCTTAATTTAACATCATTAGCTTAACATTTCTTTATAATAATTCTCCTAACTTTAGATGTATTTGTCTTATTCTAATATGAACTTGTTTAGCATGAAAATCATCTTATTCATATTTGAGATACATAAATTTCTTTTTTATTGTATATTTATTTCTAAGATGTATTTATTTAGTTAAGATACATATAGGGTTAATATCACTAGTTGTCCTTAAACTATTCTCATTTTGCTTAATCATCCTGAAACCATCAATTGTTGTATAAATTGTTTTAAAACTATTTAATTGTTGTACTCATTGTTCTGCTATTATACCAACGGTTAAAAACTGATGGAAATGTGTGAGAAAATACATATTCAGCCCTAAAACTTAGAAAACATTTTTATCTGAGTCCTAAAACTTTTGGACTTTCTATTTCAATCATAAAACTATGAAAATGCGTATACTCTCTTTAATTTCTCTTTTGGTTTCTTATAATTAAACATAAATTTCTTGATTTTACTTTAATAAAATTTTTATAATTGAATTTTAATTAAATATTTATTCTAGTTTCTTTAATTTTTTTTATTTTTTTTCTTTCGCTTATGTTTTTAATTCTTTTTCTTTTGAAGGCTTTTTTCTTTTATTCTTCTTGTTTATTTTTTCATTGCTGCCTCACCCTTACCACTTTTTTTTTTCTTTTGTTGATCCTTTATGTCCTTCAATGTTCCTATTACTTTTCCACATTCTTTTTGTGAATGTTTTTTTTTTATTTCATCCTTTGAGTTTTGGAAGCATGTTGTGATGTCACTTGAATCATCATTTGATCTTCACATGATCAACTATTTGAGTCCAATTCCACAAACTCCTTTTGGGGGAAGGGGGGGGGGGTTGTTGCTTATGTTATTTAGGGAATTACTACCTTTAACCCGAAAATCTTGTTCTTCTCCTTTTCTTAAGCAAATGGAAGTTCTAAGTTAGCATTTCTTTTATGAATTTTTGTAGAGCTTTCTTTTCTTCTTCTCCTTATGGACTGATTTGGGTGAGTTTCTTCTTTTATTGTTTTCATTCTAGAGGAAATTTTTGCTTCTTGTTATTACAACAGATGCTTTTTCACTACAACATAAAAATAAAAAAGCAACTGAAATTTGTAACTGAATTTATGTGAGCAAGTCAGTCGCTTTTATGTGAGCAGAATCAAAAGAGCCAATAGACTACATTAGGGACTTGAGTACTCAAGGTGCTTTGGATGATAAACACTACTTTGATCTTACTAACCTAAACTTGTAGGGTTGAGGTACTGTTTTATATAAAATTTACTTTTGAATTAATATAAATTGTTTCTAAATTATTTTCACTTAATTAATATTATATATTTTCTGAATCATTTGTATTTTTTGCTATGTTTAAAATATTATTATTTCAATTTTATAAATAATATATATTACAATTTTAACAACTGAATTTCAGTCTCTCTTTCTGTTACGGTCATTTGCAACTAAGACATTAATTGCTATTTTTGCACCTGAGAGCTCAGTTGCAAATATCACTTCGTGCCTCACAATAAGCAACTGACAAAGTCAAGTCAATTGCAATTTAGTCACTTTTTATTAGCGACTATAACTTTTACGATTGAATCATGTAGTCACAAAACAGTCGCTTTACGTGACTAAGAACGACTAAATATATCCTGTCATTTTTTGGCTTTTATGTTGTAGTGTTTTTTCTTCGAGAACTTGGGTCAAGCACAAAACAACTTCTAATGAATTCTTTATGGTGAGAATGTTGCTGCTTTTTTTCTGGATGCTAAGAACATTGCTGATTGTGATATTGTGAAGCTTGTTGCTAAATCAACATCAACTTAAAATTTTTACTTGCTTAAGCATTTTTTTCAAACTAGTCTATGTCCTAAAATTAAATGAACATGAATAAGGCTCAACAAAACATGCTCCATTGTGAAAGGTTATTTGTAGAAAAAGAAAATAGTAAGCAAAAGAAATAATAACCTTCAAAAAATAAAAGAGGAAAGATGAAATAAAGAAAAATATTCACAAAAATAATGTTGAAAAATAATAGAAAATTTGAAGAAAATAAAGGAGCAACAAAATAAAAAATTAAAAAAAAAGTGGTAAGGATGAGGCAGTAATGAAAAGTAAACAAAAAGAATAAAAGAAAAAAAAAGCCTCCAAGAGAAAAAAGACTTAAAAACCGAACCAAAAGAAAAAAAATTTAACAAAATTGGAATAAATACTTAATTAAAATTCAATTATAAAAATTTTATTAAAGTAAAGTCAAGAGATTCATGCTTAATTAGAAGAATCCAATAAAGAAATTAAAGAGAGTAGACACATTTTTAGAGTTTTATGACTGAAATAAAAAACGTAAAGTTTTAGGATTTAGATTAAAAAAAATTCTAAATTTTAGGGCCGAGTATGCATTTTCCCACCCATTTTTGTCAGTTTTTAGTGGCTAATATAACAGCAAGACAACAAATGTAACAATTAAATAGTTTAAACATGATTGATGCAATAATTAATAGTTTCAGAACTATTAAGCAAAATGAGAATAGTTTAGGGATGACCAATGATATTAACTCATACATATATTACATTTTGATTGTATTTTTTCTAGGTTTAAGGTACAATTGTTTTGCTTTAATTGTATATCTATTTGTGAGATTCATTTGTCTAATATACATTTGCCTAGTTCTAGTAAGCATATTTGACTTGATATAAGATACATTTGTTTCGTTTGATTGTATATATGTTTCTAAGATTTATTTATCCATCCTTTTATGCATTTGTTTAGTTCTAATATGCATTTTGCTAGTTTTGATAAGCCTTTGTCTATGATTAAGATCACTTTAACTTGTTTAGATTTTAGATATATTTGTTTCATTTTGATTATATGTTTATTTTTATATTCATTTGTCTATTTCAAAAGTATATTTTTCTAGTTCTGATATTATTTGTTTATGATTAAGATATATTGATCTAGATTGGAGAACACATTTTTTATCTTAATTATATGTCTAATTTTAATATACACTGTATAAAATTTCTATTATCTTTAACAATTTCTGTTACTAGAAGGACATTTTTTGGACCACACAAGAACTGCAACTTAGAGTGCTACCTTATAATTTGATCATCGATTCATCATTGAGTAAGACAGATGTTAACGGATTCCTTTATGAATCATGATGGATGTTTTCGACTTAAGTACTGAGATGGTTCATTAACATTTAAATCGGTTTCAATTAAGTTATTAGTGAAATTGTTCGTTCAGCTACATTCATGAACATGTTCATTTAGTGTTCTTTTATGTTTGTTTCTTTAGTTTTTGTTTATTATTTAAATACAAACGTCTTATTTATTGATATTCAAGATAAGTCAATTTTAATATGTATTTTTTTTATAAATATTTATTAGATATTTATTATATTGTGATGTTTATGTTTTTATTAGTTCGTTCATTCATATATCTATTCATTTATGTTTGATTATTAGATTGTTTATGTTATACTTGCAGGTGTTCTTTTATATTATTTGGGGAAAAGAATAAGAAAAATACTGAACGAACGAATACAATTACTCCAAACTCATAAACCAACAAACATGAACAGGAAAATAACATTTGTTTAGTGTTCACCTACGTATTTAATTGTCCGGTAATAAATAAAGAAATGAATACCAACATAGTTCACTCGTGTTCTTTTGGCTCATTTATAGCCCTAGAAATACTTGAGACCCGAATAATTTTTTTTGTTGTATCCAAAGTATCATTCATTAAGTAGATAAATTTAATCCCTTCAAGGACAACTAAACACTCAAGTAATCACCTTTTTCAAACAAGTGCTTTCAATTTATATGTTAGGCCCTACATTGAACTCAATTGATTTGTTATTCAATGTGTTTGAGCCGCACTCAACCTAAACTAACTCAAAATTATTTACAAAATGATAACATGTCACTGTGGAATGTTTTGTAGTAATATTCAACAATAGTTTCTTATATTCAAAAAAAAATTATCAAAGTTAAGGTTAAAGAGAAACTGAACTATCTAGTTTACTTACACATAAAAAAAAATTCCACGTACAATTTGGAATTCAAATTTTAACCAGCCTTTTGATCAATGATTATTGTGAATGTAGTTTTGTCATCTGGGTTCCAATTGTTAGTGATATAGCAATAGAAAGTGCTAAGATGAATAAAGTTAGTTGTTTGATCAAATGATTCATATAGTTTTGTTCTAGTTGAAGGCCTATAAATTTGAAGAGCTTAAAATAATGTATGGTTAGTTGGCTTCATATTCTTCAAATAAGGGTAGGTGGCATATCTGGCCTTTTGATGAAAAAAATAGCTAATAATAGGTGACCAGGTGCGGCCAATCCCACATGGCTAATACAAATGGAATCAATGAAAATGGCCAAGCATATATAATCAAATAAAAAATTTAAAGGCAATGTCATGTTATCCAAAAAACGGGAAAAAAAATGAATTATACCATGAAACATATTACCAAGTTGAATGTAGTGGAGGGCTTGGAAAAAGAAGTAGCTGGTGTTATCCTTAAACTGACCAAGGCCTAATTGGAAAATAAATGTGATAAGGTAGCTAAAGTCATCAATAATAAGAGCCTTGAATGTAAGGCTTATCTGAAGTCACCCCTGGTGAGAGCCTTGGGAGATAAGGTACGGTTTCCTAGGTATGGATAAGAGATCATTCGTTGCATTCATTTTGTTTGGTGAATTGTCTTGAAGAGAATAAAGAGTAAAGAAAAGCTCAACAAAATCATTTATGATCGGTACATTTTGTCCTTTTAAAGTCTTCAACATGATAGACCATTTTCAAATTGTCATTCTTTTGTCACTTTCATAGTTAATTTTGATGAAATTTTGGTAGAAATTGCCAACTTGGATACCTATTTTCTTCCTCATACTTAAAGTACTATTAAATTATGAGATTTAACACTCTACCATTAACTCCACCCCTTAAACTCATCACCCTCCACCATTACCCCCACCTCTTTCAACCAATTGTGCATCTTTGCAATCAGGCCCCTTCTCTACCCTCTTCAACTACATTTCCACTGTCCGATATGCCATCCTTACCATCTACCTTGCTTGCAACCATCCACTACTGATTTCTCCTTCCCACCCCCCATCCAAAGTCTTGGAGATCACCATCATCTTCGCGTAAGACTTGGCACCCATCTCCTAAACCATGAAAACTTATGTCATCGTCTAAGTCAACCCAAAAAGCCACCACATGGGTCAAGGATGCACTTTTCGGTCAAGTCAAGGTTCTCATCATCGATCTCTTCACTCTCCACCTAGATCCCAAATTCAAGGTTAACAATGTTGCCATATGCGTCGTCTCGCTCCATGTTCACCGCTCCTCTGGCCATATTTAAGGGATTCTCACCCTAGGTGTAACCTCTTCGACAATACCATAAGAAGCCTTCTGATAGGACTTAATGAGTAAGAACTAGATAGGGAGAAAAAGAACAAAATCTTGCACTCCTTAAACCAGAACACAATCATAGGGATCTTGGCTGAAGGGTCCCCAGTTAAGCCGTGATTGCATTGTCTCTAAGTCCCATAAGTTCTAATGGGATAGTAGTGACCATGCCTAAGATGGAAAAGACAAGGCCGACACCAACTTTTGTAGTGAGGTGAGGCCTTAGGGGTTATGGAGGAGCTTTCTTGTGACATAGATGATGAGGCAATCATAGACGAGGATGTTGAGGAGGATGCTGCCATAAAAGACGAGGTGGGAGGTGGCGGGGATTTGGAAGGATTTGTTAATGTTGAGCAAAAATATGGATGTCTGGAGTTGTTCTATTCATTTTCCCTTCTAAAAATGCAATATTCTCATTACATTCTCAAAAAAGCTATAAATCCGCACCACCAAAACAGAGAATCTAAGCAATTTAGAAAATGAGGATTATTCAATGTGATGAAAGGAGATCGAGCATTTGAGTTGAAAGACGAAGAGTTATGAAAGATCTAGATAGAACTTATGAAGAAGTGTAAAATTTAAAGGCTTGAAGGTGCTTTGAGTGTGAAGGAGAAAATGTAGGGACCAAAGTTAGCATTTTTCTGAGATTTTGTTAACTTTAACTATAAAATTGGCAAAATGACGATGATCGAGACACGATATGGCAGGTTAAGGACTTCAAGAAGACAAAATGAAAATAGGAACCCTGTTTATGACAATGCAAAAAGGTTAGAAATGACAAATGATTTTTACCCTACAATTTTAGGTGTTGATCTTTGACCTACATGATATAGTCTAATTGTGTGAAGGGTAGGAGCACTTTTTTTTAGCCCTTTTTTTTGGCTCAAAATTACTTTTTGTGTTATTTTTTTTTAGGGCTAATAATAATTACACAATTGATCGTATGTTTGTTTGTAGTGTCTTTGAGTCCTCACACTTTGAAATTATGCATTTTTTTCATTTTGTCCTAAACTTTTGGTTTTTGTGTTCTCTTGAATTCTCAAATTCAATACATTGTCTTATGTCATATGTTTTCTTTTCACCAAATTTATTACCAACGGTTATTTCTTTTAGATCGTATGAGGTGACTGTTACTCATTTTTAAATTCATAACATTTTTAGTACTTTTCCCTCTATAAATAAAATAGACAAGAAAAAATTTGTTGCTATAGTACCACCTAATTTTGGGCCTTTTTTCCCAAAATTGGTTTTTTTGCGTTTACCTTTCTCAACAAAAAAGGACTTATACAATTGGTCCTCTATTTGTCTGCTGTGTGTTTTTGGGTTCGCAAGCTTTAAAAGTAGGTTTTTTTAAACCTCTTTATTCTTTGTTTTTTCACTTTCACCTCCAACTTTCATGAGTAAAAGTAACACCTAGAACCCTAATTTATCCTAAATCCCCCGAATTCATTACATCAGTCTTATGTTATATATTTTCTATTCATCAAATTTGTTACTGACACTTTTCAGACATTTCAATTTTTTTTTAGATCCTTTAAGTTGATCATAACTTATTTTTAAATTCATAACTTTTTCTAATACTATTCCTCTATAAATATAATCGGTTCAAAAAAAAAATTTATGTTCATTGGTCATCCCACAACGAAGTGTTGATTGCAATCTAGTTTACATCTAAAGATAACGAGAATTTTGTATATATACATTTACTCATATATATATATACAAACCTGATATCTCCTTACACCCTAATGACAATACTACTCGTTATGAAAACCCTAACCAAAAAGACATATACGTTAGCATTATTCAGACTTGAGTTGAGATTGAGTCCTTGGTTCCAGCACATAATGCCAACTGAGAATTCCTCGACAAGCAAATTGCCGCAAAAACCAAACAAGGTATCCATCATAGACAGGGACTGCTAGAATTCAAGACATTTTCAAATGTTTCCTTTGAAATTCATGACGTTTGTTCACCTTACATGTAAGAATCCCGACCGGGAAATATACATTGTTAACAGTGATTCATGTATGTACCAAATCCATAGGTAGCGTCGTGGGTTTGATAGGTTCGGAAAGGAACCTTTGTTTGTGTCGTAGCGGGAACAGAGCACGTTAGGACTTAGGAGGAGGGATGAAGTACATGTGGAAGTGAAATGCTTTTAAGTTAGGGTGCCGTCAAATGTCGGTGGTTTGTGGTTGACGGGCCCCAAAAATGGCTAGATCAACTACCTGGCAACCACCACTCGCTCCTATTCCCAGTGAATGCTCAATTTTAATTTTTTTTTTGGGGAAAAAGTCTTTTTCAGAAGTTTTTTTTTTTAATCTAACTCGAAAATGAATCTGAATTTTCTTAGAGTCTTCAGTTTAAACGAGCTCTGTAGATGCCTAAAAGAAATTTTTTTTTTTGTGCTTATATTTATGTAAGATTCTTCTCATGCTTTAGTTTGTTGGCAATATTGTTTTTATTGTGAAAATGGAAGATTTAGCATTAGTTTTTCGAGACCTTGAGTTTATTGGTCTACGCCTACAATATCTAACTCTGATCGAATTGGGCCGCAAAAGAAGCAGGTCACCTCTAGACGAATAGAAAGTGGGCTAGGAAAGTTTTGCTTAAGCCCATTAAAAATATTTGTATAACGCGAGTTGCCTTAAAACAAATGGAGATGTGGACTAGGGAGAGTTTTAAAGAAGCCCATCAGAAAAAAAATTTAATTCTGGATGCGAACTTGCTCTGATTGGACATTGGAGTCCCTCCCCCGTTTTCCCCGTTTTGGTTTCTGATTTCTATCTCATTAGCATTCGCGGCCATAGGCTTTGTTTTCATACTCAAAAGTTTATACATCACATTTAAAAGCTTTGATTCAATAGTCACTTTAAAGTATACCAGGATTATACATTATAGGATTCAATTATATTCCGAGACAAGAACTCACTCCCTCGTTAGGTTATATTCCCTAGAGCTTATACATTATAGAATTCAAACGAGCAAGCAAAAAGACTAGATGGCTACTTAAGAAATAGTCATAAAAGTTGAATCCGAGACCAAAGATTAAGAAGCACATTTCACTTGCCACTCCATCAAAAGCTATATTTCATTTTAGATTTTTAATGTATAAAAAAGTATTACTCATAGGAGCCGAAAGAAGAATAGTTAAATGCAATATTGAAAATGATGATTTGAATAAATTTGAATCGGAGACCAAAGATTAAGAAGCACATTTCACTTGCCACTCCATCAAAGGATATCTTTCATTTTAGATTTTTAATTTATAATAAAGTATTACTCGCAGGAGCAGAAAGCACAGAAAAATGCGCTACTGAAAATTATGATTTGAATAAACTAGAGCTTCTCTAGAGTTGGTCATTGCTAAATTATCTTGTAAGGCTTACAAGTTGCAACTAGGCCAGTACCTAAGTTAGCGTTGGTACATGAAAATACTAGAATCAACTTGGGGACTCCCATCTGGTCTAACATCATCTGGTTGCTAAAATGCTAGCTCAATGATCAACTCAATTTTCTAACTGGAACTGGCTACTCTTTCTCTCTTAGAAATCGTCCTCCGATTCACCCGAAGATGTCTCAGACATGTCCGATAAGAACTGGGACCGGAAGTTTGTCAACTTCATGGAAGAATCACTTCTCTTCAATGGAGAAGGAGGTGATGATGATCCACCACTCTTCCTCTGCAACTTCTTCGTTATGTCCGCTTGAAGTCGCTCAACTATATTCAGAAAATCTTTCACAATAACAAAAATCTGAAGCGGATTTGTTCCTCTGTCTTTGCATGTTCCTGCTTGGTAATATTCTGTCGTCCTCCTCACCAGTTCCATGACCCTCGTCTGATCCTCTACCACCACCTTAAGCTCCTCCTCACACTCCTCCAGAAACACCTTCAATTGACTCTCAAAGTCGCTTCCCTCACCATTGCCACAGCCAGGTAGGAGCTCTCGAATTTCCGACACTCGGCTTTTCAGGTAAGGACATGTGTTGGAGAGATGGTTATATTCAATGGTGGCCGCGGTCTTTACACTGGATAATTCAGCTCTTAACGCTCCCATTACTCGCAAACCTATCATCAGATACTCTGTATCGTTGTCTTCAGCTTTCAGGCTATTGGGGTTCGCATTTTTGTTGGTCAGCAGCCGTCTGCCTTCGGACCGAGCCACCTGTTCGACTACAAAGTGGAGGAGAGTGGTTCTCCCGTCGGTGCTTTTGACATCGGATAGCTTCTGAAGAGCGCTGAGGTTGAAACCCCGCGCATCCCCTCTTGATGTCCCTGCGTTCATCCTGTTTCCTGCTTTAAGGATCGCTTCGAGGAGTTTAAAGAACAGGCCGCGGTTTCTGAGCTCCTTGCAGGCTGATTCAAGGGTCTGGATAGACTCCTTGAAGAGTAGGATTTCCGAGTCATAGTTCTGCCTGAAGAGCATGGCGTTCAGACGCGAAAATGCCGAAGGAACTGCTTTCAGGACGTGGTAGAGGAACATCTCTGCAACTGCCAGCTTTGTTGTGTTCCCTTTGAACTGGAGGATTGTTGCCTGTTCTTCTACGGTGGGAGCGATTTTAATTAGCTTCTCGAGTGTGTCTGCACTTAGTCCCTGTCCCTCTTGGAGGGCATCGACGATCTCTTTCCGAGATATTGCTAGTGACTTCAAAACAATCGCTATATTCTGTGACTTGCGAGGCTCCAGGATGAAGATCACCTGAGCAGCGTTAAGATTGGAACGGGTTGTGTTGGATGAGATGATGTTCTTTTCTGGTTTTTGGCCCTTGACGGGTGTGTATCCAAACAATGTTTCCATGAGTTCATCATCAAATCTGCTGGGAAACAAACATAAACATGGCAAATTGTAACAAAAGGAAACTGAAGATTTAATTTGTGGGTTCGAGTTGTTGATTCTACCTCAGTGATCCATCTTTGATCTGATCCCACACCAGTGAATGTTCAGCATTGTTAGCTATGATCTTGTCCCAGTGCAGTGGCTTTAGCTTCAATCGGGCAAACCCCGTCTCTTTCCAGCTCTCTGTTGATGTCCCTGCCCTGATTCTGTTATTTGCTGCGCTTTTTGGTCCAGTGGGGGGTTTAAGAGGTGAGGTAAAACCCCCAGCTGCCTTAGGTGGTGGATTTTTCTTAGCTGGCATCACAGGGCGAGGTGGTGGCGGCGGCGGAGGAGGAGGTGGTGTTGGTGAAGATGCAGAAAGTCTCTCAGTTGGAGTGGGCGGTGGAGGAGGTGGCACCGGAGCTGGTGACTCTGAAGCCTCAGAAATCTGCAACTTTACATTCTTCTGCAAGTCCGACACTACTTTCTCACAACTGTTTGCTTCAAATGGCAAATGAAGCATCTGTTCCTGTTCCTGTTTAGACCGTTTCACCCTTCCTGGGGCAGCTATATCTATCCTTTTCTCTTCTTCCATATCAACTTCAAAGCTGGGGTTATATATGACCTTTGGAAAATCAGTCTTTTGCTGACCATCTTCAAGGTTCGTCATATAAATAACATCCGTGCCATTTTCATCAACGACCACGCCTTTAATCTTCCTGCTGCATTTCTTGAACTCTTCAGGAACCACCACTTCTTCACGGCGAAAGCTTGATTCAAGTCTCCCTCTCTTCGTGCATCTAGCAATTAGTTTCTTCCTGAACAAGAAAAGTAAGGAAACCACCGTCAATACCACAACGACCGCAGATATGGCGTAAAAGGCCTTCATAACCTTCCCACTGGATGATCCGGGGGGTTGCGGTGGTATTGCTTCGGGGGTTGCAACCATGGGAACAGGAGCAATGGAAGAAGAACCAGTGCTGGAGAGACTGTAGAGTGCATTAGAAAGTGGGAGTTGCCTTAGTGAGAGGGAAAGACTAGAGGAGAACAGTAGCAACACTATGTATGGAAGAAGCTGAGGACCAATCATGGTGAGGCTAAGGCGGGCTTTGTCTGAGAGTTGTGGAAGAAAGATTTGTAGTCTTTATTGTTTCTCTTGTTTGCAGGGAAGGGATTGGAAGTGAATTTCCAGCGGTTGTTCTTGGTTGGTATTTGGCTGACAGCTTCAATGAAGTTAGTTGTTCTTGGCCGTTCAATCGCCCGAAATCACTTCAACACCCTCCAGGTTTGAAGTTGCATTTTCATTTGCAGATGCAGGCAAAAGGGCAGTTCTGGAAATCTGCATGTGGCGATAACTCGTAACTTGTTAGCCGTCCTGAGTTCTGACTCTTGCATTGTTTCCGTTGATATAGTTAACGCAAGTTGTTGTCTAGCATTCATCATTGTTCAGTTGAAGATACAAGGGCAAAACCCCAAGCAACTCCCCAAGTTCTTAGAAGTTCACGAAAAGTTAATGGAAAAGTTCAAATATGGTCCAACTGCACCAGGTTTTCAACTCTTGGCTGATCGTTGGTTGAAACACAGACATGGATTTTGAAAGGTGACACATGGCATGAGATTTGATTAATGGGGAAAAAGGCATTGCCAGACCAAAAACTTCCCTCTTCCTTATCTGCCAATTGTCAATATGTTGCTTGTTCTTAGGCATTGCACTTAATCTTATGCTTTTGCTTTTGAGTACACTTATAGGGGTGTTTGCTAATCTGTAATGTTTCTTTTTGGGGCAATTCCATCATTGATATCTATCAAAGCTCACTAGGTGATGGAAGGTTTTGATTCGCTCACTAGGTGATGGAAGGTTTTGATTCACTCTACAAACATGGGAATGAGAGTAAACAAGAAGACCCTCACATTTATTCTATGGTTTTTATTAGGGAGGTTGAGAACTTTCAAAGCATGGCTCTTCCATCAGAAACTTAATGGAGTGTGATCTTTCTAAATACCAACATTAATGGTGTCATTCCTAACCCACCCAACCCCACCCCACACCCCCCAAAAAAAAGGGTTTTGGGCAAAGAAGATAAGAATAACCCATTTTTTAGCAAGTAAAATATTAGGAGTTCTGCCACATCTACAATTATTTTTAAAAGAGCAGCACACTGGATGCACTAAAAACGTTATCCTTTAAACCTTGTAACGTCCTACAGTTTGCACTGACAATTAAAAGACCAAGTAGGCTGGATCTACTGGTGTTTAGGACAGAAAGAAAGAAATTATACCAAAAAAGGTGTCTTTTGCATTAAAATACCCAACCAATAGGTTAAATTACTGGCATTTACTACCAACAGGATTGCTGGGCACATTGCAATAAGGCTGGGCATCCACCAAAAGAAGCACAGCTAGAGGCAATTCAAGTCACATCTTTAATCTCACTCTGTTCCCAAAACGATCCTGCCCATATTTATGGTATCTAATTAGTTCCACAACTTGGTTTCTTCCTCCTCATCAATCCACCATCCACCATCTTACCTTCAACGAAGAAAATTATCAACATATTTACTCATATCTTTAGCATTACTGCGAGTTCATAGCGCAAGTGCAATTTGGTATTGCTGAAACTGTCTGGTACCAGCTAGCTGAACTTCTTCAGCGAGCATTTCCACAGCAAGAACCAGGGCAAGCTCAGGAATTGTGCAGCAAGAATGTAACACAATAATATGTTGGGAAATTTCACAAGCCAACAGAAGATTTCAAGTAACTAGAATTTGATCAATTTCCACAAAGAGCTTCAGCTAAAATCAGAATACAACTGTACCTCTGTTTTTCTCCTACATTCTTCCTTGGCCTAGCCAAGTTCATGCTCATGTCAGCAGCAGTGTAAACAAAAATTGCTTAATGCTATCTTCACCATCCAATCCAAACGGTAATCTATGCACATCGACAAAAACTAAACAAAATTTGGGCCTGCAAGACAAAATACGATAATGGTGATCACTGTTCAGTCTCCAATCTTGGCCTCTTCAGTGAAATTTCAAGTGATGATGATGGAGATGGTAGCTTTGAGGTCATTGGATCAACAACGAAGGTTGCCAATGATGCTGGGGGTGATGCAGGTGAAGAAGCTGCTGCAGATGACAATGGTGCCGATGGTGACTCTGCTCGCAATGAGCAAGCGCAATCACTTTCATGCTTCCTTTTGTCTACTCTTTTTTCTGTCTTCCCCTCTGTTTTTCTCCTCATTACAAAATCTTTTAGTCGGGTTACATCTGACAGTTTCACCGGTTTCACTAGGAAGTCTTCTGCCCCTTCCTCTAAACATCTGCATATTGCAGAACAAAATCATTAGGCATACATCAGCATGACCAGCAAAACTAAACGCTCTAGTGCAGTCATCAACACATCAAGCAACAAGAGACTAGAATTCGAAAAGGGGCAACAAAACAATCATAATAACAGCCTAAAACACCTAACTCTATAATTCTTCAGTCCCATTTCTAAGATGTACGGTTGAATCCATGAGAGTAAACCACATATGCTCAAGGAACCACATAAGAAATAATCATCGACTACAAGCGATATCTTTTCATTTCCTAACTTAAAGCATACTCGAACAAAGCAGGGGTATTCTATGAACACTACAGATCCTTCTACATTGTGATTCGTGCAGAAAACAAAGGAACTATCTTCTTTGAACACAGATTTAGTCGATCAAGTTCCAACAAAAGTGAATCAGAAAATTCACCTGTCAATGCGAGTAATGATATTCTCAGAAGACATGACCACCACGGGTACCTCTCTCAAGGCTGATGACTCCTGCTCAAGATTAAGTTCAGCCAGATCAGCCCATTGAAAACTCGAAATCCATCAATAATTCTACCTAGAACTTGTTCCTTTGAAATGACAAGAAAAAAAGGACAGAAATTCATGAGAGGCAAACCTTAATCCTCTTGAGAAGCTCATAGCCGGTCATTCCAGGCATAGAATAATCAGTCATTATCAGATTGACCTTTAAATCCTGCAATGACATCCAAAGAGCGAAACTTCAGGTTCCCAAGTCCCAGATTCGCCTCAGCACTTAACAAATTTGTAGCTCCAAAACTGAAAGATTCAATCTTTATCCTCTAAATTCCTCCATTTCCCATAAAACGTACAAGCAAAGCAATGCCACTCACATTTAACCCAATAGAACCGTGGTCTCCATCCAGCCCTAGATACTGCAGAGCTCTAGAACCACTCTCTACAGCAGTCACTGCAGAACAACCCCAAAATTTCAATCAATCCTGTTCGATCACCAATTTTCACAACAACTCAGACCACATCATAAGAGAAAAGAACAAGCTTCACCTTTGCAAGAGGACAGCTTTAGCAATCTCTCAATGACCGTTCGGTCGACAAGACTATCATCCACGGCAAGAACATGAAGCTCCTGCGACCCAGAAGGGAAAGCCTCACCAGCGACGGCCACCATAACCCGAGCCACCAAAAAGCCCGACTTTTCAACTTTAGAACAGGAATGAATGGCTCCCGGTAAATGGGCAAGCTTCCGAAATCCGTATTGTTTCTCCTTCTGGTGGTATGGTGGAAATGCGTTTGTGGCGGTGGAAGAGATTTGTGGGTATATAAGCCAGTGGAAGGAGCCGGCAAGATTACGAAATCCGATTCTTAGGCTTTAAATAACGACAAAGCGATGAAGACTGGAGAGGCAGGGGAGAAGGAAAGGATAAAGTCGAAGATTCTAAGGATCGGATTTCGTAAGATTTTGGCAGATCTCTTCACACATCGGCATTAGCCCACCACTTGTTTTATCGTCCTGTCAACTTCGAAGAAGTAGCCACCCATTCTGCGAGAATAGGTTTTTTTTTTTTTTTTGCACTAAAGGGAGGCTACAATTAGTAAAGGCGTTGAAAAGACAGATCGAATAACGGATGTGTAAGTGTTGCTGCAAATACAATAGTAGTAACTGATTTGAGGGTTAGCTTTGGCATGGATTTCCACCACTCCAGTTTGCTTGTATAAACCCTGGCGTTTTGACCGCCGGCTACTTTTCCATTTCCTTTTAATGGATCCAAAGCCCTCTTTTGTCATTTCCTCTCGAAACTGGCGTTATATGAATATTTTTTCTTTTAACAACATTTAGCCCTTAAAATTTACTACTCGTCATTATATACGGAAAAAAAAAGCGTCTTTTTTTATGGATTCGTTAATATCATATATCAAATCTAGCATTTTTAGTTTTACAGGATAGTATTATCAAATACTCCCTTTGTCCTATTTTAGTTAAAATATTTTTTTGAATATGATGATTAAAATGTATGTAATTTATATTATTTTTATTTGTGGTAAGAGTTTAAATAATAATTAAAAAATACAATATTCTTTTTTAAGGTTTTGTGTTGGGAGAGATTGAGTTGAGCTTACCCTTGGAGTTCAATAAAACCTTTGCTAAGATCATAATTTTTGAGTTTTGTATATTGAGAGTTTAAATGTGGGTAAAAGAGAAAAGATAAATTAATTATTTAAAATTTTTCAAAAATAAATGTTTCAACCTTTTTAGGAGATCTCAAAAAGAAATACTCTCTCCGTCCCATTTTCTTTACACCATTTGACTTTTTCACATAGTTTGACTTGAATTTATTTATATTATTATTTATTAGAAAAAAATATATATTTAGAAATTATATGTCTTAATTTATCATTCTTATATAAAGATTTTTCATTTATATACTAAAATGTTAAAAATAAAAAAATTATAAATTAATTGTTAAAAAGTGAACAGTGTAAATAATATAGGACAGATAGAGTACGTTTTATTTAAATTGGGACGAATGAAGTATAAAATAAAACTCATTACTGTATAGAAAAAGCATAATTGCATTAATTTGAGCAATGCTGCATTTGAAAGAGAATGTTTTAGCCCCAAAAAAAAAAACAGATGAATTATTATGTACAAGCACTTTACTATGACATTAGATCAAGGTGATTTTCTTTTTGAACCAGCGATAGCCTCATATTTAGCAAACTATAAAAATGTTGGTTATTCTTATGTATGTTTTTTTATTATAGTTCACATTACCTTTGATAAATGTAAATCTAATAAATTAAGTTCAGATGTCACAGTATTATTAGTGAAGCCTCTCGGCCAGCTTCTCTTATTATGAAAGGTTCAATTCTATATATTAACGGTAGATAAAGCGGCATTTACCCAATAAAATATAACACTAAACCTCTGTGTACTATTTTAAGTGTCCAGGATAAGTCATGGATGAGGTGTGTTTGTATATATCTTTTCTGAGAGGCACGTCTTTTATTCTTTATAGATAACACATACTTAATTGAAAGTTGAGAAAAAAGGCCTTCATTAAGAAATCTTGGATGGAAGTGGGTTGTACTTTAATAATATTCTCATATAGTTAAAGACACCTCTATAGATTTTAAGAATCGGAATAAGGGTTCGGATCATATGTAACAGAGGCATATGAAATGAAAATGAAAACTTTGTTACTCATTGTTCATAACTAGTTTTGGGAGTCATAAATGTGTGGCAACCTTACGTATACAAGGGCAAGCCCTGAATTGCAGATAATATCTCATCTTTTTCCAGAACAACTACTTATAAGTTAGCGACTAACATAACGAACTGACTTTATAATATTACTCTATGTTAAGACTAGAAGGTGACAGCAAATTTCAAATTCAATGTCAATATAAAATAATGCATTTTAATTAGGTTAAGCGGTAGGCGAAGTTTGAGAACTTTTTTAAAACTAAAATGCCCACTTTTTAGAGTTCTGTAATCAGATATGTATCTTTATGACTCTCCGGTTTCTAGCACAGAACAATGTGGTTCCTATTTTAATTAAATTGTTTGCAACATCCCAAATTTTTATATATATTTAATAGGTTATCTTATTATATTAATCTCTAATTTATTATTTTAATTTTAAATTTTTATATTTCACTTGATTTACATGTAAAAATGACAAAAGTTGGAAAAACACGCAAAGATTTTCGTCTTTTCTAATTTTTGTGTCAAATTCCCATGTTTGGACCAATTCAGAATGTAGGTAGTGGTCCACAATGCTACATATAAAAGAAAAAAATGGGTGTATACCAAGAGCTCCTTGAAATTTAGATGAAATTACTTTTGTCAATATTACTTCAACATTATACAATTTACCCCTAAATGTGATCATTTTTTTATAATCTATGACATAAACTATTTGAAGTGTAATTTAACATGTACAATAGTTGTATTTTAGTGCCATTAATCTGTTTAATAATTTGACTATTAATTAATAATTTAAATTACTAAATTTTTGCCTTAAATTACTGAATTTTTGTCAATCTAAATGTAAATTTTGTTTGTAATTTTCCCCCAACTTTAGAGGGAACTAAAAATATTGAGTACGTTTCTGAATTAAGAAATAAAATAAAATTGTAATGTCCCTTAAAATTCATGTAGTCTCATTCTTTTTTTCTAATTAGATCCTTACAATTACAAATTTGTTAGAATATTTCTTAAAAGGAAAAGCATGAACATATGCCAAAGTGATAGATACATCACGTACCATCAGACTATTAGTTTGTCACACATTTAGATTTTACAGTGATGAACAGTCACACTTGCACAGTCCTTTCCAATACTAAAAATATACTTATCAAATAATTCATGATTAATCCCCTTTTTTCTTTTTTTGCATTGACAATTGTCAAATTAGAATGCATAAAACGAGGTCTGGAATTTTATACTATATTAGATAACAATATATACTTATGTCATAATACATTGTCTGCTACATCTATTAATAATTTGTGATCTTTTATAATTCTTATAAATTAAATTCTTAACTTCATAATTAAGATGGGTAAGCCAATCTAACTCAATTAAACTCGAAATGTAATTAATGGATCATTCAAATTTTATACTCCTTCCGTTCCAAAAGTTTTGCTCCATTTGTTTTTGACAATTAATCTAGGATTTTTTATTTTTAAGATTTTAATATATAAATAAAAAATCTTTGTATATGAATGATAATTCAAGATATGTAGTTTCAAAATATTTTTTTTTTAATTTTTTTTTAATTTTTTAACAAACAATAATATGAATAAAATTAAGTCAAAATACAACAAAAAATCAAATATATCAAAACTTTTGGGATTGAGGGAGTAGGACTTAAAATATACTCCCTCCGTTCCAAATTCCTTAAACCATTTATTTTTTAATAATTAATCTATAATTTTTTATTTTAGATATTTTAGCATATAAATAAAAAATATTTATGTATAAATGATAAATTAAGATCTATAGTTTTTAAATATATATTTTTTATTTTTTTAATAAATAATAATATAAAAAAATTCAAGCCTAGATAACAAAAAAGGTTAAATAAATTAAAAAATCAGTACGGAGGAGTGAGTAACTCTTACTCCCTCCGTCCCAAAAGTTTTGCTCCATTTATTTTTTATAATTAATCTATGATTTTTTATTTTCAATATTTTAATATATAAATACAAAATCTTTGTATATGAATGATAATTCAAGATATGTAGTTTCTAAATATATATTTTTTAATTTTTTTTAACAAATAATAATATGAATAAAATTGAGTCAAAATACAACAAAAAGTCAAATGTATCAAAATTTATGAGACGGAGGGAGTATATGTCACAGATTGTATGAAACGAGGGAAAATAAAAAGTTGATGGGAATCCAAAACGGCGGCGTCAGATGTGGAAGGCCGACCCTGAGATTTTCATGTGATGTTCCACGAAGTGTCGAAATCAACCCAAATCAAATTCGTACGGTTAAGAAAGATCTCTGCAATTTCATTCGAAAATACTCGGAGGAGGGGGGAAGAAAATCAAATCAGATCAAATCCAGGTCGGTCAGAGGGATTATACTAGTATTTCTTTTTGAGATTGGGCGGAGGTTGCTTTGGGATTAGCCCTTCCTAGGGATGGCTTCAGGTTCAGGATTGGGTTCACAAAGATTTTCTTGTTCCAGATTTTGGAGCGCATCGGCATCGTGGTGCCCAAGATACGATACGGTACGGGCCCCGATTTGCTTGTCCTCCTATTTTTGGACCCGATTCTCCAAGAATATGTTTGACCCTTAAACCCTAACCTGTCCGAATGGACTATTCATACTTGCTCGGGGGTGGATCTTTAAGCTGTTGAGTTCCATTTAAGTTTAGCTGCTCCCAGTGACCTACGACCAGACACCAGTAGCTTTTTGGGTTTTGTGCCCACTCGTTCCAGCCAAAAAGTTTCCAGGCCCCAAAACTTCTAAGGAGTAAATAAGACTCTGCTTTTGCTCCTGATATGAATTTTAAATTTGAATGAGTAAGTAAACATTTTACGAGTATTTGAATGATAAACTCTTTGTTCGGCTGGATTTGAATCGTGTCCAACTTGAAATAAGTATTGAGTTTAATAACTAGTTCATACTTGAATAAAAGTGAACATAAACAAGTGACAAATAAGTTTCTAAACAGTCCAGTTCAAGTCATTCATATAAGTTTAAGGAGACTAAACTCGAGTGAAAATGTAGAATCAAATTAGGTAGTGGCCACTTTTGATTTAATATTATCATAAAAAAATTTCATAATTGAATAAAACATTACATGAATGAGCTTTTGGGGGGGGGGGGGGGGGGAGGGGGGTGAAGATGGATGAGCTTTATATAAACTTAAACTCGAGTTGATCTCAAATTGCTTATATTTCAACCATACTAATTAATAGGCAGTTTGATATACATTAATCCAATTAAATAGTCAAAAATTGTGAATGGGTCAAAAGAGGGCAGTGGGGCAAGGAAGAAAATAGCCTTGGTCAATTAAGGTAATTACATAAAGTTTCACTCATTAATGAATTTCAATCTCAGCTCCATTCTCTTCTTGCATTCGGACAGGAGATAAAGGCTGCTTCTCCACACCGTCCGCCATGAAATGACCATCTCCCCACAGTGTTCTCCTGTCGTCCGGCTAGCCCGACCCCCTGATCTGGTTCCCCTTAGCCCCCTTCAGCTTTTCACAACTCGATTGGACTCCCACCGCCTTCATCTTCCATCTACAGCGTATTATCCAAAGCACCCTCCGCCGTCCGCCATCTTCAACCGCCCTCTGATACTCCCTTGAGCTATATTGGACCAAGTACGTACGACATTACATAATATTTCACCTGTTTACCTTGTGACTGTGGTCCATTGTGGGTGGCAATGGCTGGAGGCAAAGTTAGTCATTAACAATGGTGCGACCAAGGTAGGCTTAACGCTAGTGATTCTCCAGCGCTCAACAGTGGCTCGTGACTGATGTCTGCAAGGCATGACGAGGGTGGGAATCAGCTGTGTGATTGATAATCATAGCCATGTCAGCGATAGCGAAAAAGCTTGAGGGGATAGTACAATTTGTAAATATAACTAAAACTCATGGCTAAATTTAGTGGTTGTATTGGCCAGTGTCCAAACCAAACCATTCCCGAACCATTAATAAGGATAGGTCTTTAATGTAAATTAAACGTAAACGAACTGCCACTAAGTCAAAGGGGATTTTGATCCATTGAACCATGATGAATGATTACCTTCCTAGACTGTTGCATAAGTGAAGCTCAAATTTGCCTATTTTGCAAAAAGCACCCAAAGAGAAAAGAAAGAAAATAGGAAGCACAGGTAAAAAAAAAAGGGCCAAGCCAATTTATGGTTTATCATGCTAGCGTTTATCATCAATTCGTTGAATTACTAAATTTTAGATGACTTATTTTTATTTTTACATATTTTTTATTTGAAGAGAATTTTATTTGAAAGCTTATAGGTTCGATAATCTATTAAAAATAATTTTCTTAGCAATTTTATTAAATTTTATAAATTTTTATTGTTTAATACCTATAAAAAGGTTTATAAAAATTTGATAACAGCATAAAAAATTTTATTCCAATATATTATTGCATCCACATTATACTGGCTTTGAAATGAAATTATTTTTAAGAAAAAAATGTAAAACTTTACAAAAACAATTTTAAAATTAAATTAACATAAATTAAAACTAATTGATTATATTTCTTCTTCTTCTTCTTCCTTTGAATTTCGCGGTTGAGTAGCAACAATTTTACAATTAAGGTATTCTATTTTATTTTGAGCCTTACAAACACTAAAAAAGATTGCTACTTTAGGAATTTTGGCAGGAAAGGTAAGTTATCTGATCTACCAACAATAGTAAAAGGTTGGTGAGACAAGGTAGCAACTATAAATGGTTGGAAAAATTACCAAAAATCTCCTTAAATTTGACCAAATCTACAGTTTTATCACCAATTTTTAAAATGTCAATAGTTACCCCTGCAAAGTTAACACTGATATTCACCGTTACAAAAAAAAAAAATATCTGACTTTACCCTCCTAACATTCTTTAATATTAATTCACCACTAACTACTAAAATACTTTCAAATTAAACCAATTAATTGCACAAAAAATAACCAGAAACTGATGTGAAGTTTTGAAACCTCAATCCGTAAGCGCATAGGGCGCTTGTAGATAGAATGAGTAAAATATTATTCCCACAAAGATTGATTTGTATTATTTCACAATTACCACTATCTTAAAACTCACTTTAGCTAAAAAACCAACAATTGATGAATTACTCACTATGAAAATAACTACTTTTGCAATTCGACTTAAATTATCACTAAACAAAAACAACAAACATAATGCAAATTGGGGTTTTATAATGAATTAATGAAACACACCTCTTATGATTTTCACTACTTGACTTGGTTAGCTAGTGAATGAAGACTAATGGTTTGGTTTTTCTACTAGTGGACAAAGTTAACTAATTAGGTTTTTACTTTCTCAAATGAAAGAGTCACTCTCCCAAACTTAAACTAGAATGGACACCCATTTGAATTACTAGTTTAAAAGAGACATTATCAAACTTAATTTAACTTCATCTAATGACCTAGACAAGTCTTCCAACAAGTCTACAGTCATCACACTTTCCCTCTAGTTTTAATCACTTTTAATCATTTCCTAAGATTTAAAAGCAATTTATGGTACAAGCAATTGTGGTCACTAACTAGCTAGCACAACAATAAGCTCCGGAGAAGAATGAACAAGCATTTAAAAGAAAATCATAGTCAAATAACAATGAATTCAATCAACATAACCATTTCAAGCAATTATAACCATAGAAAGTGTAAAGAGAACTACATCATAGTCAAACTAAACATAAACATGAAAAAATACAAAATAACATCCATGTCTAGCTCTAAGGAAGAAGAAAGAAAGAATCAATATGGACTACATTAGCTTGACTCCCTAAGTCTTCAAGAAATCATCAAGAGCTCCAAGCCTCCTCCAAGTAACTTTCCAAAAATGCTTTCACAGGATAATGAAAATGTAGAGAAAAAAATGAAGAAGAACATCTAGCCCTAGCTTAAGGCCCAGTTCGTTTCGCTTTAATTTAGTCTAGTTAACATAATTTTCATTTTGGGTTGGGTTGTGCAAGTAGGTCACATGTGACCTGATCCCTTAAAAGTCCAAAAAGCCCTTTATCCTACAAAAACATCTCCATGGTCATCGCCGCATCAATCATCTCCATGGTCGCCACCACATCTCCTACGCTGCCACTCATAAGAGCAAATCCACCCAATCTAATTGCAATCTTAACATGCAAAGCTAGGTCATCTAATCATCACTGCCAATCAGGGAAGCAGATCCTGCCCGTTCGATTTTCATGATCATGGAGTTCACTTGCTCGGCTGTTCGACCATCGATTGCTGCTTCACTGTGAAGAAATTATATGTGGGACAACACTACTTTGCTGAAGGCCAGATCTTCAGTACCAGAGTCGCCTCGCAGATTCCACTTCTCTCCGTAGCTAATAAATCAACAGAACCTTTCTCACCTGGTTGTGTGATCATTTGCACGGCCAATCGATGAAAGAATCGACTGTGCAAGTTATGAAAATAATTCTATCAGCCGTGGCCTTTTGGAGAAGCTTCATCTTTATGTGTCTGAGGGGTATCCGAAAGGGTTCAAGATTCACACGATGGTGGCTACCATTTTGGGAGGAGATTCGGAGGTCACCTTGTAATTAGACTCAATTCCATGGGCAAATAACAGTAAAAAAACTTGGACCCCACATTTCATCTTTATGAGATAAAGCAAAAAATGTTAATTTACTCAAGTTAAATCATTCCAAATAGACTATAAAATGTTAAAATGAAGGTTGGGATACAGATTTTTCATCTCTTGGGGAGGTCTTTGCCACCAATCTACCCATTTAGATCGAATCCCCTAGCCAATGACATACTTAGATTCAAAATAGAGATGAGAGACCGCATTTCTCTAGGTGTAAAAGCACCAAGTTACCAAAATTGGCACTGCAACACCCAGGCTCAAGGTGCTTGGGGCCTAGATGCCTTACGGTACATTTCTAGGCAAAAGAGATTTAACTGTGGCACCTAGGCACCGCCACTTCTACAACTTTCATACTTTTTCCATAAACGTTGTGCACAAACATCCAATTTAGGTGATTCAAAATCCCACGCCAAGTTAAGAAAAATGGTTACAATTTTTTATGCTTTCATAAAAGCTTAAATATTATAGAAAAAGGTTATAAAGTGGCTTGCAAGTTACTTCTCTTTTTGGCTTCCTTTGTCATTAAATTTTCTCATTTTAGCTTCAATTACTTTTATTCCTTTCTCTTGCTTCCAATAACTCATACTCCCTCTGTCCCGATATATTTGCTTCATTTCATTTTTCACACAACCCAAAGAACTTGTCTGGCGCTCCAATCTGTTCCAAAATTACCTTTTCTTGCCAGTTATTCACCGCTCCTCGATCTTGTCTTGCATTGATTGCCCCTCCATTGCCGTTGCTTCTTGTCGTTCCTTACCATGTTCTGATCGCTCTTTGCCTCACTGTCGCTATGACCTAGCCTCGGTCCGATCTCACTTCACTTTGCCTCTCTCCGATCTCGCCTCGCTTTGCTCCGCTCTCGAACGATTCTTGTGTGTCTTCGATCTCACCTTGCCGTGCATCGCTTCGGTTTGATCTCACACGATTCTCGGGTCTCTCTCCTATCTCGGCTCACTATGCCTCGCCTCATTCCAATCTTGTACGATTCTCACGCCTCTATCTGATCGGAGATCTTTCCTCCAGTTCGCTGCGTGCGTTGCCTCCAACATCCCCCAACAATTGCTTGACGGAGATCGAAGATGCAGAGAACAGACCAAACCAGAACAAAATCGAAGATGTGAGAAAATAGATTGGGAGATGAACAAAACGGAGAACAAAACAGAGAATAGTAAAAAGGGTATAATTGTAAAGTTGCATATTAAAACTTACTAAAAAAGGAAATATTGTAAAAAAAATTGGGACAATAAAAAACAAAAAATGTTACAAAGAAAGTGGGATGAAAGGAATAACACTTACAAAATGAATAATAGAAGCAAGAAACTAGTAAAATAATAATGAATTGAATCTAAAGTTTGAGGTCAAAGTTCACATAAAAAATCAACATATCAGAAACCCTCGCCTATGTTCATCACTTTTCTTCCTCATCATCCTATTCATGGCTTTGATTCTGCTCACTACGCCTTCTTCCTTGCCCCAATCCACTATAAGCTCTCTTCCGTGTGCCTTGCCTTCTTCCTCGATCCCTAGTAAAGGCACCAGCGGAGAGAGTTCGAGGGGAATAGGATCCGACATGGGTCCTCTGCCAGACCTAACATGAGTTCCCACGATTTGGGTCGCCACCTTTCTGATTTGGGTCGCCATCTGTTTTTTATTCCGATTGTAGGTTTCGGGTTTACTCTTCAAGGTCGGTTCAGAAAATGAAAGCATGTGTTCACTGATAAGGATACGAATCGAGCAAAGAAGAATCAGCCTCAGTCCTCCGTTCTCTTGATCGAATCACACTTGGACCACCATCCTCCCTGTCAAATCTTGTCTGGGAACCGCACCTGGACCTCCGTTCTCTTCGCTCACTGATCTGATTCACCGGTCATCCCCAATGGCACTAGCAGGACTGTGCGGCTGCCATCACACCCAATTTGCCGATTTGTGCATACTACCACCATGCCCAATTTGCCAATTCTTGGATGCCGAGTGTGATTCCTGCTGCTCTATTCGACGTCCTTGTGGTTTCTTCGACGGATACATGGACGATTGGACGATGAGCGCCGCTCTCTTCAACGATTGGGCTCTTGCTGCAGAAGGCGCCCCAACATCTCACTCATTGACCTCTGGAAAAGGCAGCGGCTCTAATCGTGGTTAGGTTTCTTGATGATTTTGGTTCCAATTTGAGGTGGCCGACGGTTAGGGCGTAATTAGAGTCTCCGATGGAGCAGTGGCCCAAAGAGAAGGGAAAGCGGGGTTGCAGGAGGGAAGGTGAAGGGAAACAAATGTACGGTGATCGGAGGAAGAAGATAGAGGCTTGAGGCAGAGAGGCAGAAGAAAAAGCATAGGGTTTATGTTTGACCTCTTAGAAAGGAATGAGGGAAAAGTAAAACAATTTTTTTTTAATAACGTCCATTAATGGTTTAATGTTGGAGGCAAGTGTACGTATTTGAAAAAAAGGGAAAAAATTATAGGTTTGGTTAAATCTTGAAAGATTTTTGGTAAATTTTTCTAAAAGGTTCGATCTAGATCTTTTTTAACATTTGTATATTGCATCAATCTCTGCCCTCCCTGCCAACACCTCATATTCTAGCCTCACTTGAGTTCTTAAACCAAAGTAGCCATTTACATGATTACCCTCCAAACCAAAAGCCTGAAATTAGGGTTGAAAATGGGTCGGGCTGAGCCCGAGCGCACCAGAGTCGGGCTAAGCCCCCATTGTGATTTGGTACCACTTGAGCTCGAGCTCGAGTTGCTAGAGCCTGAATTTTATGGGTTCGAGTTCGGCTCGAAAGGGCTCTAGACTCGAATACAAAACTGAATTTCTGAAAAAAATCTGAAAAATATCTTGAATTTTGACAAAACATAATAAATCAAATTCAAATATTAAGTTTTACAACTAAATAAAAACATCCAAATAAAATAGAGTAACAACATGTCAAGTGTAAAGTGACAACTCTCAAGCAACATAAACAAAGCCACAAGTGAGCTAACTAACTTTAGTAAGGAAACTCCTTCCCATGATCAGGAACACAAATACATATGTTAAGAGTTTAGTTACAGTGAAACTAATGGTAATACATCTGGAGGATTTTTGTAACTCTCCTTTAAGAAATGAGAAAATCAAACCATTCTGCTCAAAAGTACCAACCCTCGAAAACTAGAACATGGACCAGCCCTAGCTTTAGATTAGAGGGCTAAATCCAATGTAGGCAAGTCCAATACCAAATAGTCATTCAAATGTTTACAAGTTACTTTGCTATGCGTATGAATTTAGATTTACAAGGACAAAGGGGTTAAGGCATCTCAGAAAGGATAATCCCATCTGCATACATTTAACAATTGAATGTGTACAAGTTTAAAAATGCAAAATGTAAATCCATTGCCACCTGAGCTTCTGAACATCCAAAATTCAAAAGCATAGGTCTTTTGGGTATTGCAAGACATGGGGCTATATGCCTCTTAGATTCCATTTTGTGTCTTTAACAAAGCCATGGTAGGACCTAATGCATTGCCTCGCAATATCCTACAGGACCACGCACTCTTGCTTGAATTCTCTGTCCTATTCCATCCATTATAATCTAAGAGCTGCGCCTTCTTTGCACTCAAAGCCTGGTTAATTTCATCCTAATGATTTGCTACCTTATTTTCTGCAACATATACAATGATGCACAGTTGGCTCACGTATGTACATCTTCCATCTTTGTAATATCTATTATCATTACCTTGTGAAGTGGGAACTGCATCAGGAGAGAATGCTGTTGCTTTGCCATTAGAGGGTGTTGTAGTACTTATTGTGCCCTCACATTTCACATTGCTTCCATTAACTTCACCAGTGATCGACTTCTCAAGTTAAATGGAATAGTTATTTAAACCAACCAGTTGATAAGAGCAAGCATTGATTCATGAGCTAGTAATTCTTCAAGTCTAATTAAGATCAAATATAGAATCACTCTAGAGGCATCCCTACATGAGGGGTTGGACCAACAACAACACCTAAAAAAGTATAATTTTCAGCCCTAGTCCTGTTATGAACCCTAGACAAGAAAATCCTAAAGAAAATTTTATGAATGTTACCAGGTGGAATTGCTGATCTCGGCTTTTGGCATCGGCATCAGCTTAAGGTGTCTCGAAAGCAGTGGCTTCAGGTTCAAGCGTCCGACAACTCCAACGGACTGCTCCGGTGCTCTTTAGTACAACAAACGGCTAAGGCTGGTCCTTGGTGGTCGGCCCGACGCAATCGTCCTCAATGGTCCCTAGGCTGAACGACAGATTAAGGCATGGGCGTAGTGCGTGGAAGAGGAGACTGGTGATCTGTAAGGAAACTAGAGTAGGGTGACAATGAGATAAGTTTAACGAAGGCCAACGAAGGGAATAGAGAGAGTGGGCTGGGACAAACTAAAGCTATAAGGTAAAGGTGTAATGGGCCTAATGATAAATAGGCCCAATAAACTGACTACAGGACCTGTTAGGTTCGAGGGCTTAAGGGGCCGAATACCTATAAGCTCAAGCTGGCTTGAAATTAACTCGAGCCTGAATTTCGGCTCAAGCTCGAAAAAGCTCGACTTGAAAAACCATTACTCGAGCTCGAGCTCGAGCTACCCAAACAAAGCCCGACCCTTTTTCACCTATACTTGAAAACATACTAAAGTTAGAAACTTCCATTCCTCTCTTAGAAAAGACTCGATTGAGTCCAAAATCAACGGACAATACCTGCAAAGAGATGGGTACTACTACTATGTTCTAAAAGCTGTCAAGGGTTTATTGATCATTCTACAGTAGGCTACAGTATTCGAATGTTTTTGCCCCTTTAGCTTATGGCACTCACGCGCTAGCTGCGTTTTTTTTTGGACATGATACTTTTGTTTGGAAGCTTAATCGGATTTTGAAAGGCAATAGCTTTTCTTGAGAGCCTGTCTTGTTATTGTCCTACTCTCATTTTATTTCACGTTTCTTTTTTGTGAAATACGCTTTCAGTCTCTGCATTGTTTTTGTTTCCCATATTATACCCTAAGCTTGATTCATTTTGCGTTTTGGTCCCTGAACGTAATAACTACTTAATTATAATAATTCACCATGTTTTTTTTTTCAAAATAGAGTTTTTTTTCTTAGCTTTTATTAACTCAAATATTAAATCTTTAATACCTAAAGTTTTTACATTCTCTTTTGGTCCCCAAACTATTTTTGTTGTTTTTCTTCAATATTGTTTTCTCAAACAAAACTTTAGTCACTGTGATTTGTCCTCTTTGGTATAATTTTGGTTGATTCCACTATAGTCAATTTATTTGTTTTCTTTTTATTTTACCTTTACAATGTTAATAGATAAACCATTAATTGATTAACATAAATTAAACACAAATTTGTATTTTTTTTATGATGTATTATTTTCTAAAGTAAAACATTGGTTACCATTAATGTAGTAAAGATAAAAAGAAAAGCTCTATGATTTAATAAAGTAATTTGGTCAATAATTCCTAAAATTGAAAGTGAACTTTTCTAAATAAACTTTTCATCTATATTAAAAATTGGAATTTAAATTGATAAAAGATAAAGAAATTTTAGTGAATTATTCTTTAATCACGAAAAAAATCCATCATTTCAAAGAATGTACAATATTATATTTCACAGTTTTATGTGTTGATCATAACTTATAGTTTTAATGATAAAAACATAATATAAAAAAATTAACTAAAAATGAAGATAAAATAAAATTTTAATTAATGAACATAAATTTATGAATTAGAATTTTTAAATTATTATTATTGATATTTTTTTAATAATAAATTCATTAAAAAATTTACCCACTACAATATACCGGTCAAAAATAATCTCGTAAATACTAGAAGATGACCTTTCTTTTTTCTATTGGATGGGATTTTTTAGGTAACCTAAAACCCAAATTTACTGGAAACAATAAGTGATAATTATTGACTTACAGCATCAAGTCATGTGGACCAAAGGAAAGAGTAGTTCTCATTCTAGAACGTTCTAAAATACCTGGTGAGCAAGGATACGCCCCTAATCAGAGCTGTTGATCAAAGAGTGAGTATGTATTGGTGTAATTACCAAAAAAAATGATATTGTCGAATTGTTTTGTGTGAGGCACTAAAGTTTTACATATTATTATTTGATTCTTTTTGTTGTTTGTGCTGCAATATAAACCTGTGTAATGGAGTTAACCGATCACAAAGGGCAATTAGGTAAAACAAGGTGAGGCATGGGGGCCTTTATAAGTCTGACCAAAAGTGACCTGTTTTAAAAGCGGAGAAGAATAGTAGAACTAGGTGCAGGCATTGCGTAAACTTCAGTGGGTTGGTAGAACTGATTTGGAGTAGATCTCGTCGGGGTGGAAGTGGGTTTGCATAGGTAAAGGAAGTAGTCTGTCAAACTTCAGAAAGGGACTGTTAAGTGACAGACTCGTGAAGCTTTCTTGTCCAGCTTGTATTCGACTGAAGTTTGGAAGTGGTGTGTGTATATTGGTACGCAATCTTTTTAGTGTAAAGCTGCAGTTATGGTTGATTCGAGCTATTCAGGGGCTAAGGTAATTTTTCTCCTTCACTGATCTTAGGGTTTTAAGATTTACGTAGGGTAAATATAAATTGGTAAATATAAATTGGTGTCGAATTATTTTGGAAATAAGAGTTTGGGTTGAATATATGTTATTTGAAAAGTGATAAAAAAATTAAAATGTGATAAATATTTAAAAAAAGTGATAGAAAACTAAAAAAATTGAAAATTTTTTAAGAACAAGCTATTAAATGTTAAAAAAGGCTATTAAATATTAAAAAAAGTGATAAAATTTTTTTAAAAAAATTAAATGTTAAAAAATATGGTTAATTTTTTAAAATGCTAATAAAAATTGAAAAAGTGATAAATAATTCTGAAGTGCAATAAATAATAGTAGGTATTTTTGGCCCAAAACTGTAAGTAATATATCTTTTATACAAAGTTTTAAGCTTATTTTATTGTGTAGCGTAATGACGCATTTATTCCTTGTCGTATGTAGTGGAAATTTTTTTTTACCTTTCTATCAAAGGATCCTGAAACGTGAGTAGTAGGTTGTGGTTAAAGGGAAGGTATTTTGTTTGCAGTTGGTGCGTAAGAAAGGTAATATCAAGCTAGATCTAGTGTTTGGAAAAACAATGGCAGAGAAGGAAACGGAAAAGGTAAGACTTCAAGTATAGCTTAAATTTTGAGTTGTGTAACGCTTAATAATGAATGATATTTAATGAATTTGTCAGAGGAGTGCACATTTTATTGGTGTGCAGGCCAGATGCAGGCCCGCTGGAGAAAAGGAAAGAAGGGTTGCTGAACATGGGGAGGCCACCAACAATGTGAAAGTTAACTTACGTGTTGCATATAATCATTATGTGTAAGTCTTATTTTTAGAGGTTAAAGTATAGTATAATACTGACAGTAGTTTTGTTGATGATATTTTGACGTTAACCTTTGTTCAAATACAGCAATGTAGAAGCGCAAATGTTTAAGGAAAAAAACTCTCGATCGATGACGCATTCGGTACATAATGTTAATAAATTTTATGATTTTTATTGAATAACAATTGGCAGCAACATTATGATAACTATGATAATTGTGTACACCACTAAATGTAGGAATGGGCTGATATGAGTTCACGGTGAAAAACAATCGCGTTCGATGAGAAGGTCAAGTTTGTTAGTGATGTCAAAAGCCCTCAGCCGGAAGAAGGGAGAGGGAGTGGGAGACAGTGGGCCATAACTTGTAGGCCCGGGTATTTCTATAAACATGTCCAAGGGTTAAGTGCTAAGCAAAGTAGTTTGGCAGACGAAACTGGGCTCGGCAGTCTTCTAAAGAATAAAGTGCTTAATTTGCATAGTGATTTCATTTCATGGTTTGCTAGCTCGTTCGACCCTGGATCTATGACTCTTAACATATATGGGAGGATTTTTCAGATTGCAGCTCCTAATGTGACTGAGCTGATTGGCATAGTAGATGGAATGACGCCATTTGATTTTAACCAAAAGTCCCCTTAGGTCAAGACCTTTTGCAAGATTGTGAGCAAACAATGGATTATCAATGTTAAAGGCATTAGTGAGAGGCTTAATGGTAGTTCTGGTGATGATTTCAAAAGGATGTATGTTCTGCTTGCACTTGCGACTATTCTCTACCCTTCAAACAGAAAGTTCCTTGGTTCACAGTTCATGTGCTGTGTTAATAATGTCAACTTATTATGTGACCATCAGTGGGCAAGTTTCACTTTGAGTCACCTTGTGGCTGCCATCAAGAAGGTGTTTGCCGATGGTATACACGTGCTTGGTGGCTGTTCCATATTCTTGCAGGTACCAGTCCAACCATTCTTACAATCTTGGTACTTGTTGGGCCTTATTAATGTTTGTTTATTTAGTTTTTTTTTATTATAAATATGCTGAACCTTGTTAGGTTTACTAGATGCATTTTATTATACCCGGTTCATACAGCACATGTCCAGGCAGCCTTCCGATATCATTTTTTACAGACGGTGTGATGAAGAAATTGTTGCGTAAATGATGTTTTCGTGAAGATTCAAAGGTATGGTGAAATGGCATGTCTTTTGTGGTGTTGTTTTGTCTTTTTGTCTATTTTGTTAAGCTTCAAATGTATGTCACCTTGACTAGGTTTAAATGGGTGCAGGAGTATAGGGAGTATCCCCAAAACCTTCAAAATCAGGTCGGCGGTCAGCTAATACCCCTGGCCGTTCATCTCCTTTAGCAGATAATGTGCACAAGAATGTTGATACTGGCTGAAATGCCATTCTGTCGCATGATAAAGATCGGACAGACGCATAGAAAGAAAAGATGCATATCCTGGTGGAAGAATTCGAACATCTGATTGAAGTGGTTAGGACGTTGGCTGACCATGTTAATGCTCTAGTTGTCAACGGTCGTGACCTGAGAGTGAAGCAACTACGGCAAAGGAAATAGTTGCAGCAAATAAGTGCACAAGTTGGGATGTTGGTTCAGGCTCTTAAGTTGAAGCATGTTAAGGATTCACCAAACCAAAAGAAAGTTCGTCGTGAAGATACTCATGGTTCAAATGCACCATTTGCTGATACACATTTACCTCCGTCTGTGTTAGTTCAACAGAGTAATCATAGTGCTGATGAAATTATTGGACAGATGATGAAGGTCTTCCAGTGGAGAATGATGAGTTGGATGGAAAAGGCAAATCCTTCAATAATGCATCTGCCCGTGTTGCAAATGATAGTATTATGGTGTTGTCGACCTTTCCTGCTAAAGGCAAAAAGGATAAGGACCAAGCAGATATTTCTACTTTCAATTTGGGCACATATGAAATGGGGAGGGTATATGTGTTATTTGATACGGAAGGAAAAAATGAGGGTAAAAAGGAGGTAAGTGATTAAGGTTAACTCTAGTTGTCTGCGGTCACCATTTAATGTGTTACTACACAGATGCTTTATATTTGACAATGTGGTTTATTTGTTATTGGGCAGGTGAAGCGTAAACGTCGTAAATCAGTGGTTCCAGCCCTCCATGAATGTCGAATTCATATTCCGACACTTGCAAAGGCGCAAACATCACCATTTACGAAATGGGAGAATAGGAAGGCTGGCAGGTCCATCAGGTTTGCTGCGGGGCCGTTTGGTGTGAAACACCCTGTTTCTCCCGAAGAACATCATGTTATCATGTTTGTTTATTATGGGGCAGGTGATGATAGGTAATATGTCAGCATTTAATGCCTTATGTCTCTTTTGAAAATGTTTTTCTTGTCAAATTATGTTCAATCTGACCTATTTTGTTTTGATTCCCGTTTAGTGACACTTTGGTTGATCCGGGTGGCCCTTATAGTGTTCGTCGATCTGATTTTCATTATTTGCTACCCGATGAATGGCTAATAAGTTCTCTGATTAATACATGGGCTGTAATCCTCACTAATTGAGCTAGAACCTGAGGATCACTCGTGAGGAACTGGTGGTTGACGCTTGACTTCATGGTATAACTTCTACCTTCTTAGCATTTTTTATTTATATGTTCCTGCAAAAGATTGGTGCAGTAGTTTTTTTGGTCGCGTTGATAAGTTCCCTAATTATCTAGTTTATGGCTTCATGGCCAGATGAATCTATACTCCATTTATGTAATAATCAGAAGTTTGCAGAGCTGCTTCTTGATGATTTGACGAACTGTGATAAGGTAGATGATATGTGATTTTTTTTTTTTGAATGCTTTTGTGGTTATACAGTCATGGCTGTACACATACTAATTTCATTGGTAATTCAGATTTTTCTGCCAATCCATAAACCTTCCCACTTTTTCTTGTTTGTTGTGGATTTGACTCTTCACAATATTTCTGTGTGGGATACGCTGCATACCAATTCTATCGTGCATTGGTATATTGAGAAGATGGATGCACAGGTACCTCGTTGGCATCACAAATTTTTTTGGACATACAAGTCATTGTTATATGTTGGAGCTGATTTACATATTTATTGCTGTCTGTTCGAAATTATTATTATTATTTTTCAGTGTAAGGCACTTGATGTTGTGGTGAAGCCTCCACATTTCAGGTTTGTGGACTTTCAGAAGGTTAAACGCGATCCAATCCCAAAGCAACCAAACTGTATTGATTATGGATTATTTGTTGCCTACTTCATGGCAAATCCTACTAAAGTAGGCACTTTGCAGCCGGTGAAGGATGTAAGAGGAATTGATTTTATACATGCAAGGTTATTGTTTTTAGTCTAGCCTGATTTGAGTTACTGTTTTTTTAGTGGGACTCACAAAAGCAGCGGTGCCATTTCTTGTTAGACCTTATTTTATGTGAAGAGAATCAACTCTCAGCAGAAATTCAACGTGAAGCGTCAAATTAGTTTGCAGCAGAACGACTTAAGTGGGGAGGTGTTGATATTCAGAAGGAGCAAATCCTTACAGTCAACGAATGTGAAAAAGATATCGCTGTAACTTATAAGCGTAAAAGGAAGAACACTCGGAAGGCGAAATAGGTGACAGATTAGCATCATTTTTTCGTGTATATGATGGCCATCCTTTTCCCTGCATATAGTAGGTTGGTTTTTTGGAAGTGTGTTGGCCGAGTTAACCCACATTTTTTATGAGGGATTGACGGCCCTCTTTTTGAGCATCTGTACCAACCAGGCCTTAGTTTATAGTTATAGCTTTTGTTGCTATGGCCTTGTATATGCGATAGACATATGTCGCTACATTTTAGAGTGACCATATTTTGTACCAACACTTTACAGTAACATGTGTAGAACAAAAGCTTTTATTCAATTGAGGTGTATTATTTCTTGCTGTAAATAATAAAATGCACTCCTCATGTCATCATTCTTAGGATAGTTGTTGTAAAGATTCTACAATACCGCTCTTTTCCCAAATTTTTATGATTTTTTTAAAATATCTATAATTTTTATAAAATTTATCATTGTGACGTTTTTTTTTAATTTTTATCATTTTTTAAACTATTATCGCCTTTTTTTGGTGTTAATTGCCTTTTAATAACATAACTTACAATTTACCCTGTTTAAAACTTATAATAATTATAAAGGCGATTACAAATTAAAAAAGGTAAAAATAATTGAAAAAAAGCGATAAATCTTTGAAAAAAGTGATTACAACCCAAGACAGCGATATAATTTAAAAAAATGATAACAATTTTGGAAATACAATTTACAATTAGTAAAGTCGATAATAATTTAAAAAGTGATATTTTTTAAAAAAACATTCTTAAAGCGAACAACAATGATATCACTTTGGAGATCAGAGGGTCTAAACAGTAAGGCATGAATGTGGTGTTACATGTAAGTTTTTAAAGATACAGATCAAGGTGTCAGTTAAATTGAATATATGAGAGATATTGTCATTAACCCATTAATATTATAGGACCTACTTATTTAATTTCCGCAACAATATTTTCATTTCTCCACCCCCCTTTTAAATTTTACAACTACCCCTGTAACACCATTATTTAACAACTATTCTGTAACTACATTATTTAATCTTCCTCCTTTGCAACAATTGCAGCTAGTTACATCTTTTCCCTCTCCTCACTTTTCCTATTCCTACATTTTATACACAAATAAACAATGTCTCACGGTGCTGCTGGAGATTATGTGAAGCAATTACCATGCGATTTCAGGACATCAATTATCAAAAGACTAATTCCTCGCAAGAAATTTCTTCATTCGACAACTATCTACTTAGACCCGGAGTCTCACGTTTCTCACCCATTACAGCCAGCAAGTTTACATTTTAACTGCTAAATTTATTGTTCCGAATTTAACTCCTAAATTTACTGCTAAATTTGTTGGTATGTTTACATTTTAATTGCTAAATTTTATGGTAAATTTTTTGGGTATTTTATATGTCAAGGAATATATACGCATGAAGTTAGAAACACAAACTATGTTGGGGTATTTTAAAAACGGTAAATACTTTGAAAAAGTGATTACAAACCGAAAATGTAATAAAAAAATAGAAAATGCAATCAATATTAAACAAAAGCGATAAAGGACTAAAAAAAGAAAAAAATTTGGTTAAAAAACTGATTAAATATAAAAAAAGGATAAAATATTTAAAAATTGATAAACATTTAAAAAAAGGTAAATTTTTTAAAAAGCTAATAAAAAATGAGAAAGTGATAAATTATTCTGAAGCGTAATAAATACTTTAAAAAAACATTAAATAGCAAAACCGATTAATTGATAAAGAAAGCGAAATTTTTTTTTGAAAAAGTGATTAAATAAGAAAAAAAATGATTACAATTAAAAAAGTGATAAAATATTAAAAAACTGATAAGCGTTAGCAAAAGGTAAACTTTTTAACAAGCTAATAAAAGATGAAAAAGTAATAAATAATTATAAATTACAATAAATAATTACAAAAACTGATTAAATAGAAAAAGTGATTAACGTAAAAAAATGAAAATATAACAAAAAAGTGATTAAAAATAAAAAAACAAGCGATTAAAAGTTATAAAAAAAATGAGATTAAAACTGGGAAAAATGAATTTTTTTTTTAAAAACCGATCAAAAATATAAAAAAAAGTGACTAAATATACAAAAAGTGATAAAATATTAAAAAAAATGATCATTGTTTAAAAAATAGGAAATATTTTTATATTGCGATTAAAAACAGAAAATTGATACAAAACCTATAAAATGCAATAAATATTAAAAAACAAGAGTAAAAAATAAACAGAGCAACATGACATTAATAAAAAGTGAAAAATGTAACAAAAAAGTGATTAAAATTGGAGAAAGTGAAAAAAAAATTAAAAAAAGTGATGAAATATAGGAAAATTGATTAAATATACAAAAAGTGATAAAATATGAAAAAAAGTGATGAATGTTAAAAAAATAGAAAATATTTTTTATTGCAATTTAAAAATAAAAAATTGATACAAAACCTATAAAATGCAATAAATATTTAAAAATGTGAATAAAAAATAAAAAGATTGACATAATGTATATAAAAGCGAGTAAATATCAAAACAAGCAATTAAATATATAAAAGCGATAAAACTGGGAAAAAAGAGTTAGAAATGTTTATTTGTGAAAAGCTATTAAAAACCAAAAAAGTTATAAATAATTTTAAAATGCAATAAATATTTTAATGAAACGATTAAATAAAAAAAGTTGATAACAATCTAAAAAAAGGGAAAAATATACGAAAAAGTGCTCAAATATCAAAAAGTGATAAATAATTAAAAAAGTGATAAGCAATTAAAAATTATAAATAGGAGATAAGAATTGTTAATACTTGAGTAAAAATTTAAAAAAGGGTATAATATTTTAAAAAAATGATACAGATTTTATAAATATCATAAAAAAACAAAAATTGTGATAGAATTGTAAAAGTTAAAGAATAAAAAAGTAAGAAAAGGCTATAATATTAATTATGAACGCACTAACAAAATTGAAAGAAGACAGGTATGTTATAAAAGTCAGTAAAATTTAACCACTATGAGAATAATTTTAAATAGTGAAGTAGCTATGAAAAGCGAGTAGTATTGTAAAAGCGCGATAAAAATTCAAATAATGGAATATGTAACTGAATATAGCGACTATGTGATATGTAACTGAACACAGCGACTATGTAATTTTAAAAGAGATAATGTTATCAAAACGTTGTTATTGTTAAAGATTAGCTCTATGAAACTATTGGCTCTTTTATGTTAGATTTCAGTTTACATTCAGATTTTATAATGTTAACTGTAATTTGATATTTATAGAATAGACTAAGTGCATATCGTGGACATGGCAGCGTGAAGCCATTGTGGGAGTGGTTTAATGGGTTCCTAAAAACTATGAAAGATATATTAAGAACAACGGGTATGTTCAATGTAGTCAAAGCACTGTAGTCCAGCTACTGCGATAGATACTTAATTCGTGCACTTAGTCACTTCTGGTGGGATACGACACACACATTTCACTTCCCATCTATTGGAGAGATGACTATGACACCTGTAGATTTTGCAACAATAACTGGCTTGCGTTGCAGTGGCAATCCAATTCCTATTGATGTCGAAATATGTGAAGATGACTTCTGCCTGTAACTGCTAGTCAGTGATGGTTGGGAGATATTCCATAAAAAAAGAAAGGTGACTTTTAAGCTAGTACTTGACACGTATAGAGGCTACCAATCAAATACCATAGAAAGAAAGAATCATTTGGTTTGTGTTTTCCTAGCAACCTTTCTTGGGACAACAATATTCTGTGATACAAGAACGAGTAGTTTTACACATGGTGGATTTCAGCTGTAGTAGACACATCCCGACTGGCAAAGTATAATTGGGGAAGTGCCGCATTGGCTAATCTTTACTTATATATGGATGGTCTGAGCAGGGGTGCTCAAAGGAGTGGTGGCTTTTGGCAGTTATGGCAAGTAACTACTATATAGCTGAATTACTTTATTGAATTATGTACATCAGTTACATTTCAAACGATTATTTAATGATCATGTTCAATATGAATTATTTGCAATCACAGACATGGGCTTGCGAGCATTTCATGGATATTGGGCCTAACCTAAATTTGAGTGGAGATGGGACATACCCTAGAGCAAAGTACTATGCTGAGGGACATTTGGGGGGCATAGCATATGATACTGAAGTGTATATAAAGCTATTTAAAACAATACACAGGGCGGCGGTGAAAATGTGGCCATGGGAAAAGTACGTGGATGACCTACCGCAGTACGTTAGTGAAAGTTTAAGGGCAACAAGGTATTGAATTTTACTAGAAAACCCATGTGGTCGAGCCTGGTTTTTAGGTGAGAGGGTGTTTAGACAACACATTAGCTATCGACAAGTGCATGACAAGACCATCTCGAACCCACCGCCAACATCCATGTTCAACCAAAAGTGGCACGGTGTGGAACTGACAGCAGTAGTTGCAGGATCATTATGGGACAATAATTCAACAATTCTGTTTTCTAGTACATTTCAGTTGTGGTGGGAAGGCATGATGAAGGAGCTAGCCGAAGCCATGAAAGGTGGGGACCCAGGTGCATCTACCAGTGGGTTTGGTGGGACATCTATGTCAACTGTTGCACGAGATACAGGCACTACAATAGAAGGTTATGAAATATAGTTACTTGCTACGTCTATGTTGCTCCCAGATCTCGAGGCAGGAGAGGCTAAACCCCTAAAAATTCCAAACATTGAGGATGAGGATGTCAAGGGTCTACCGCTTGATCCTTCAATAAAATCTGTAAGTTTGTCATCTTATACGTTATTGTAGTCAATCCTATAACAGATTGATCTTTTGATTTAAAAATGTAATATATAGGTGAGGAGAGACATTGTCAAGAAGTTACTGCGCTTGCTGGCAGGTCTAAAGAAGGCTATAACGGACAAAATGTAGAAGGATACGAAGAAATTATCTTTGAAACAGTGTGTAAGTCTATAGTCTATATAAAATTTTGTTGTCAATTATGACATTAATGATATATTCATTTGATTGTAGGTGTCACGTGGCGGAACAACTGAAGACACTAGCTTGGAACACAAGCAACATCGTCGTCGTAGGAAAGAAGTGGTACAGGATGAAGGTTCCAACAGTGATGGAGATGAGAACGATGAAGTTGGTGCCGAATCCCAATCAAAAGGAGATGAGGCGGAGGATGATGTGCATCATGAAAACATTGTTGGTGACGAAGGTTTAGATTCTGATGGTTCAATTGAAGAAGATGAGGAAAACGAAGAAGATGACTCAGCTGCAGAGTCGGATTATGAACCTGGGTTGAACTTAGATGAGCTTGCATCTGATGGAAGCGTCGAGAGCCGTACTAAGCACAAGGAAGATAGGCCTGTTGCTAAGAGGGGAAGGAGAAGGTAAATGGCGTTAGAACTAGGATGGTTTTGAATTTTCTTTCAAGACAATATGCATGCGTTTCGAACTATCTTATGTTATATTGATGTATCGTGGATGCTAAAATGTTATTCCTCTGCATTTTTATATAGACTGAACTATGATAAATATATTATTACTTTCCTCTTCTTTCCGTTAATATGTATTCGTATACAAAAATGCTTTTATCAATAATTGTAAAAAAATGATAAAAATGAGACAAAAGCGTCAACAATGATAAAATTTTTAAATAGTTCAAAAACATGATAGAAATTTAGGAAACGATGCTAAAATTTATGAAAAGGTGATTTCTTTTTTTCAAAAATCAGAAGGCATTATTTAAAATATTTTCAAAGGTAAAAAATTTTTAAAAGCTATTAAATTTAGTGAAAGATGATTATAATTATGAAAAGGCGATAAACAATTTTAAAAAGGTGATACAAATTGTTAAAACGGCGATAATATTATTTAAAACATGAAATTTTTTTAAAAATTAATACAATTTTTTATAAATAACATTTTTAAAAATGATTTAATATGATTTTTAAAAGGCGATAACGGATTAATAAAAGCGATGAAAACAATTAATAAGCGATTTACATTCAAAAGAAGGCAATAAAAAGTCCTTACAATGACTAAATGAATTGAAAAGTCGGGCTCATTGGTACTTTTTAAAGTTCAAAATTATTACAAGTAGTATATAATGTGATTATCAGATGTTATAAATGTTTCCTACACGCTTGTCCACAACGTCATACTTCATTAACAGGCAGAAATACTTGAATGTATGTACAAAATTCATTTGTAGAACAACGCACCTACTCCTGCATATTGATGCCTCATGTCTCATTGGTACAAGAACTTCAGTTGCTCAAAATTTCTACAAAAAAGCTGCCATATTTGTCTTTAACTTGTACAAAAGTAGGAACTACAACAATCATGCAGTCGATTTTCAACACTGCTTAACATCCATTCTCTTGAACGGGAACTTCTGTTTTATGGATCTGCAATTGAACAGGTATGACAACTTACTTCCACTTAATTTTGGAAGGGTAATGGAATCTGGGTCAAAAAATTAATGAGAATTAATACACCATTCATGAAATAGCTTCTACCTTCCTCCTTCATAGACATCAATTGTGACTGAAGCAATGTTATGTACAACCTAGGGAATGAATCAAAGGGCCACATTGACACTGAGTCTTCTTGTTTGACGGGGGCAACTGGATGGGAATAGACGTTCCCGGTGTGGAATGGATGTGTGGAATGCTGGGGCTTAACCCCATTTAGAGAACCTAGAATCTGTAAATATGTTGGAGACAACAGATATGTCAAAGGGGCAACCTCTGTGCCTTCATGGTTAGGTGTAGAAGTTTAAGACTCTACGTTCTTGCCCACCCTCCTTGCGCCAGCTGCATTGGGGCTGGAGTCACCACTGCCATCCTCTATTGTGCAACGTCTCCTTGTCTTCCTTACAGTCCTCGACGTAGATGCCTTTTTCATTTTCGCCTTTCCTCGCCCCGTTTTAACCTTTACTCTTATCGGGTCTCAAACACCATGAATTTGGTGTTGTTCTTCAGAATTTCCACCATTCCTGGAAACTTGGGATGCTTCACACCTTTCCGTAACTTTAATTGTCAACTGCGCAATTTCTCCTTTTAGATCCGTGTATACTTCACCATCATAGCGGGACCCGAAATACATGAACTTGTTGCAAATGTTGGCCAACTGGTTTCGCTTCGCCGCTTGAATTGTTTCCAAATCAATTCAAAAAATGATGACCCATAGCTTCGCTCCTTCTTTGCGTCATTCATCCGTCGGTGCAAAATCAAGGACTTCGGTAGGGTAAATATATTCTTCACTTTCAGTACCGAGAAAATGTGGCTACAAGGAATATCTGCATTTCATTTAAAAACCCTGACGATAACTGGCATAACACTTGACCATTACTGCTGTTCAGTACTAAAAAATAGAGCAGGGATAAAATGTTACCTATGTATGTCAGATTTTTACAATTGCATTTAAACTTCTTTGTTTCTCTATCATAGGTCACAACATTTATGGGTGGTTGATGAAGCGTACCTATAGACGTTGTATTTTTTAACCACACCAACATGCTCTATGCACATGGCATAATAATGCGGTTCGTCAAGTATCTGTTCTCTAACTCGGTTCAACATTCTAGGCGTGTACACTTCACCTGCATGTTTTTCAACAAGCTTTAGATGCGTGGCATACTGTGGTTGTGTATGTTGCGAAAAGAAGTTTTCCTAAACTTTTGCCTCCCGAATACGATCAAGTGCAATGTCAAGTCGCCGAACAAACTCATAAAGTTTTAGCTGTGAACCCAATAATTGTTTATGAAAAGAGTGCATTCTTTCTGATTGTTAGGTGCTAGTTATCCCAGCAAAGAACGTGCCTTTCAGATACGCAGTTGACTATAATACCTGCTTCTACCTTATTTTAGTTACCCAAACATTTGTAGACAGACCGTGCTCTTCAACTGTTGCGGCTCACTTGGCTTCTAGCTCCACCGGGTAGTCAACATGAAGCATCAGGTTGGCAAACATACACCAAAAATGTGTAGATTCATTTACATTTGTTCTACAATTCCTTAGCAAATGCCATGAGGACAATCGATGCCTAGCGTCAGGAAATGATGCATGTATAGCCAGTTTTATACCTGGGGCTGAATCTATTATGACAGCTGTTGGTGTCTTTCCACCCATACACTAAGTAAAACGGCTTAGTAACAATGAAAAACAGGCCTCTGACTCATCTGTTACGAGCCCACACCCAAACACGGTCGTCATGAAGTGATGGTTCACACCAAAAATTACAACATATGGTAGCTTATATCCATTCGTGTTATATGTTACATCAAAGCATATGACATCCCCGAAACATTGATAATCCCTCCGCATCCCACCATCGTCCCAAAAAAGATATCGCAGCATGTTGTCGCCATCAACAGCATAACGACAATAGAAATCTGGGTCACTATGAGCCCTAGATGTAAGATGAGCAAGTGCCTTCTCTGAGTCAGTTGCAAGGTCACCCACCATACGATCTGAGTCAATCCAATTATATAGGTCTTTACGCGTAAATTCGACATTCTTAGACCCACAGTGTGCAACAACCATATAGTCCATTATCTAGGAAGATAAAACTCCTACTCTACGCATGTCTATTTGAACCTCCTTTGCTGCTTCATCAATACACCTTTGGGATCGGAGGTAATGTCCCTCATGGTTTCCAGCAAGATCGTGGCTGTGCATGGTTTTAAACTCACCAACAATGTACTTATTCTGCTTTTTGTTATAATGAACACGAAAAGCAGCATTGCATCCACAGTGATACAAACGACGTGGCTGCCTCTGCCTCCCCATCTTAGGTGTACTCACCCTTGGTATTCCCTCCCTAGAACAAACTCACCTTCTTCGCTGTGTTATTTACAACCTCTTACTCATCCTTATGTCATCCTTTTTAACAGAAAACCCCATTATGCGTGCATACTTATGGTAGAATTGCTCAGCATCACCGACCGTTTCAGACTCAACTCCCTCTAGATCTATATCGTCCTACGTATGAACAGCTTTGTTTAGCTTACTGATTATGTGTGACCAATCGTATTCAAGCGCCTTTGACCATCTGCTCGAAATAAGGTCATGTTTGGAATCTGTAGATAACGCAAAACATTCTGGCTCCATCGGAGATTCTAAAAAAAGTACAAATAAGTTACAGATGGAAATTTACATGTCTTGTGTACAATTCTGAAGTAATAAAGTTGTGGTAAATAAGACAAAGAAGAAAAGTCAAACCAGATTTAGATCAACAGTCCAACGTCATAAGAAGAAATAAAAAATATGAGGTGAGAGACGCAAATTCAACAAAAAAAATGTGATCATTCATTAACTTATGTGAATCATTAACTCAGTAAACTAAATATCAAACCATGTGCGAATCACATGTACAGCAAGATGATGAGGAAATCATGAAATAGGTGGTAACAGAAAGCTACTGACAACGCAGAATGAATGACAGAAAAGGTTCTGAAATGAACGCCGATGGCTAAAGCTGAATAAGTTATGACAAAATTGCAGTGGCTACAGGTCGACAATGCCACAATGAGGTGATGGATCCTGTGGCCAGCAGCACTCAGATCGAGCTCTATGCATTCTCGCCGGCGTTAAAACGTTCCCTTCTTCATCAGTCACGAATAGATCAAATAAATATGAATGCCTGGAATAGGATGTACTATTTAAAGGAATTATGGGACACCTTTATGTAGTTTAATTATTACAGCAACAGACAAATATTGACATGGTGCAGTGGTTGTTGGGGAACACAAACTTGAATCGTAAGTTGTCAGTTCGATCCCAAGTTGATACAATTTAGTTGGAGTCAATTTCTTTTTATGAAAAAAGATATAGCCTAATACTGAACAGATAAAGAAATTGAAGAGAATCACTAATTCGAACAAAACCCCTTGTAATACTATTTGTTATGAAATATATTTTTTTTAAATACTAAAAAGGATATATTTCTTTCATCTTTCTTAATTTATGTACTATTTAGAAATGAAGCAAATAATCTAAATATATGGAGTAATATTTATTTTATTTTATTTTTTATATACTTTTGATATATTTAATTAATACTAAATAAAACTATAACCGTAACATAAATATAACATATTTAAAAAACTAGCTATTTTTAAATTGGGGTTTTTTTATTCTAATTCAACACAAGTCAGGTAAATTTCTATTTCAGGTAATTTTAGGCTAGGTTATTTAGGACGGATAATTATGAGCAATATAATGGATGTCAAAGAACAAGAATTAAATCGTAACAATAATCCAAAAAAATAATGAACAATAAACCATAATCCCTAACTCTAATTCCTAATGATTAACCATAAACATTAAACTTTAATCCTAAACCTTAACTCTACTTCATTGAATATTCATTTCTTATAATTTTATTTAACTTTTATTATTTTTTAATGCTTAAAATTATAAAAAATTACTAACATTATGAAAAATTAGTACCAAATGGATTATCACATCCAATTATTTTTTAATAAATTTGTTAAAAATTACACTTATTTTCCTCTGATTTTATAAATATCTTAAAAAATCATTTAATAACCTAAACCTTAATCTCTAACCCTAAACATCAACCCTACTCTCTAGCCCTAACTTTAAACCCTAATTGTATATTTAGTGACCTGTTAGATGAAAGACCTCTAACTCTACATGTAACCTTAGCTTTAATTGTAATTCTAATCCTCAACCCTAAATGCATTACTAACCATAACCTTAAATCCCTAAACATAACCCTAACCCAAACCATAACCCTAAACCCTAAACCTTGACCCAAACCTTAATTCCTGATCCCTAACCCTAAACCCTAATCCCCAATCCTAAATCCTAATATTAAATCCCTAACCCTAAAAGTAATCCTAAATCCTAATATTAAATCCCTAACCCTAAAAGTAATCTTAATCCTAACCCCTTAATCCTAAAGCCTAATCCTTAACCTTAACCATAATCCTAACATTAAATCCCTAACCCTAAATATAATCCTAATCCTAACCTCTTAATCCTAAATTACAACGCCTTAATCATCTGAAGTAATATTTATTTTATACAATTATATACATTACTCATATCATTACTTAATAGTTATACTTTTTACGTCTAAAAAGAAATGATTTATTGGTTCGAATATATTTAATTATATATGTCATTATTACATTTAATAAATTAAATATCAATAAATATAATTCTATTAATTAACTATACTTTTTACTGAATACATATTTATACTTATTATTATATTAGTATTATTATTATGAATACAGATTTTACGTTAAGGATTTTTTTGTTCGAGTTTAATACAAGTCAGGTCAATATCTACCAAAGGTAATTTTAGGCCAAGTTATTTAGGTTGGGTAATTATAGAGACTATTATGGATGCTAAAGAACTATAATTAAATACAATTACTTATTTTTTTTAATTTAAACCATATAATAGTAAGAAATACTTGAAAAATATAATGAAAATTAAACCCTAATCCCTAACTCTAATCAATAACCCTAACTAAACCTTAATCCTAAACCCTAATCATAACCTTACTCCCTAAACCTTAACCTAACCTTAATCCCTAACTTGGTAACATAATAACATTAACTTGGTATAACAAAACCTTAATTTGGTACCGTTATAACTTTAACTTAGGACCATTGACACCTTAATTTAATACCACAAAAACCATAACTTGGTACCACTAGAACCTTAAACTGGTACCATTTAACCTAACTTTTGTACCAATATGACTTTAAGTCGGTACCAGTAGAACCTTAAGTTAGTACCATAACTTGGTAACACAATAACCTTAACTTGGTATCACAAAACCTTAATTTGGTACCATTATAACCTTAACTTAGGACCATTAACACCTTAATTTGATACCATTAAAACCATAACTTGGTACTAGTAGAACCTTAAGCCGGTACCAATGAACCTTAAGCCGGTACCAATGAACCTTACTTTGGTACCAATATGACCTTAAGTTGGTACCAGTAGAACCTTAAGTTGGTATCAATATAGCCATAATTTGGTACCACTAAAACCTTAAACTAATACCACTGAACCTTAAATTGGTACCAATATAACCTTAACTTGATACCATTAGAACCCTAACTTAGTACTATAATAACCTCAACTTGGTACCACAAAACCTTAATTTGGTACCGTTATAACCTTAACTTGGGACCATTGACACCTTAATTTGATACCACCAAAACCATAACTTGGTACCATTAGAACCTTAAGCTGGTACCATTTAACCTTACTTTGGTATCAATATGACCTTAAGTCGGTACCAGTAGAACCTTAAGTTGGTATCAGTATAGCCATAATTTAGTACCATTATAACCTTAAACTGGTACCATTGAAGCTTAAATTAGTACCATTAGAACCCTAACTTGGTACCACAATAACCTTAACATGGTATCACGAAACCTTAATTTGGTACTGTTATAACCTTAACTTAGGACCATTGACACCTTAATTTGATACCACCAAAACCATAACTTGGTACCACAAGAATCTTAAGCTGATACCATTCAACCTTACTTTGGTACCAATATGACCTTAAGTTGGTACCAGTAGAACCCTAAGTTGGTATGAGTATAGCCATAATTTGGTACCACTAGAACCTTAAACTGGTACAACTGAACCTTAAATTAGTACCAGTATAACCTTAACTTGATACCATTAGAACCTTAACTTGGTACCACAATAGCCTTAACTTGGTGTTACAAAACCTTAATTTGGTACCGTTATAACCTTAACTTGGAACCATTGACACCTTAATTTGATACCACCAAACCCATAACTTGGTACCACTAGAACCTTAAGCTGATACCATTTAACCTTACTTTGGTACCAATATGACCTTAAGTCGGTACCAATAGAACCTTAAGTTGATATCAGTATAGTCATAATTTGGTACCATTAGAACCTTAAACTGATACCACTGAACCTTAAATTTGTACCAGTATAACCTTAACTTGATACCATTAGAACGCCAACTTGGTACCACAATAACCTTAACTTGGTGTCACAAAACCTTAATTTGGTACCGTTATAACATTAACTTGGGACCATTGACACCTTAATTTGATACCACCAAAACCATAACTTGGTATCATTAGAACCTTAAGCTGGTATCATTTAACCTTACTTTAGTACCAATATGACCTTAAGTTGGTACCAGTAGAACCTTAAGTTGGTATCAGTATAGCCATAATTTGGTACCACTGAACCTTAAATTGGTACTAGTATAACGTTAACTTGATATCATTAGAACCCTAACTTGGTACTACAATAACCTTAACTTGGTGTCACAAAACCTTAATTTGGTACCGTTATAACCTTAACTTGGGACCATTGACACCTTAATTTGATACTACCAAAACCATAACTTAGTACCATTAGAACCTTAAGCTGGTACTATTTAACCTTACTTTTGTACCAATATGAACTTAAGTTGGTACCAGTAGAACCTTAAGTTGGTATCAGTATAGCCATAATTTCGTACTACTAGAACCTTAAACTGCTACCACTGAACCTTAAATTGGTACCAGTATAACCTTAACTTGATACCATTAGAACCCTAACTTGGTACCACAATAACCTTAACTTGGTATCAAAAAACCTTAATTTGGTACCATTATAACCTTAACTTGGGACCATTGACATCTTAATTTGATACCACCAAAACCATACCTTGGTACCACTAGAACCTTAAGCTGGTACCATTTAACCTTACTTTGGTACCAATATGACCTTAAGTTGGTACCACAATATCTATAACTTGGTACCACTAGAACCTTAACTTGGTACCATTATAACCTTAATTTACGACCACTATAACCTTAAGTTGCTACCACTTGAACATTATTTGGCACTAATATGACCTTAAATTGGTACCACTAGAACCCTTGTTTGATACCACTATAACCTTAGGTTAGAACCACTTGAACCTTAAGTTGGTACCATTAGAACCTTAACGTGGTTCCATTATAACCTTAACTTGGTACTACGATAACCTTAACTTAGTACTACAATAACCTTAACTTAGTACTACAATAACCTTAACTTGGTACCATAATAACCTTAATTTGGTACCACTTGAACCATAATTGGGTACCACTATAACCCTATCTTTGTACCACTAATTTTAAGTTAATTTATTTTTCCATATAAATAACTTACACAAAAAATTTTCACTTAATTCTTATATTTCCTTCCCTTCATTCACACCTTAATTTTGTACTTATTTATTATCTTCATGCACAAATAAATATATATTTTATATCTAATACCAATATAATACATACATTTTCAATTATTCTTACTTACTAATCCACCAAATAAAAAAATAAATTATTTATTTCATATATTTATTATTTATAATACGTACAATAATTCTTTCCAGTCATTCTCATCTTATTACATACAATTATATTTTTCAATAAATATATATTTATATTTAATACCCATAATACCTTAAAATAAATATATATTTTATATTTACTTTACCCATTTCAGTAATTTCCCATTCTTTTTCCTCTGTTCCCGCCTATCCATTCTCCCTTGCAACCTGTTACCGGATCAGTAGGTTGCATTTTACTCTACCGTCCAATGGTCTTTTTGCTACTAATTTCTAACTTGGGTCCTTAACTGACATATTTTGAAAAGTTTGAGGAATTCTGAAAAACGGGCGGTATCGTTACTGACCGGGTATTTTAGAATTTTCCTCTCTTTCTATTGGTTAACCATCTTGATCTTCTCCCTCTTTTTCAGATCAATTTCTTTTTTGAACTTAGCCGCATCGCCTTCCTCTTCTCTGCAGTGCCACCTTATTGCCCCCTTATTCACCCCAACACCATCGAGTCCCCATCATTTTCTCCTCATCACCATTGAGCCGGCCTACTATTTTTTCCCCAAAATCCATCACGAGCTCCTTTACGAGCTAGACATGAAGGATTGCTTAACGATTTTGGCACAATCAATCTATAATTTCAAAAAAATTTTAAGTTCACAATTCATGATTTCTAACCCTAAAATGACCTACTATGAAAATGGACTAACTTCCCGTGTTCAAATTCACATCCTCGCCTCACCAATGGCTTTAAACTCACTTGACTTCACATGCGTGTTGTCCTTCCAATAAGGGACTAAATCGCTTAAGTTAGTAAAGTTTGAGGACTAAGTCATCATCAGTATCAAAGTTTGAGGACTACGTTGTAATGACTCAGAGGTTAAGGACTAACTTATGCGAGCTTGCAAAGTCGAGGGACTGAATGTGCATTTAACCTAGTAAAAACCTGAAAATGTGATTTAGTTGAGAACTTTTCAAAGTTTGGTGATTTAATTGAAAATCATATTACTTTTGAAGATCCCTATCAAATGGATCTCTTATACCACAATATTTCGTACAAGTAAAAAACCAAATACAAAACAATGCAGTTCAGAGTGAAGTTCATTCCAAAAACCTTTGTTACCGTGAGCAGATACAAAACAATTTATCATATAATCTATGGATTATTTAGTGGAGCAGTCTCTTTGATTACTGAGTTGCCTGGATATGTTCTAGCTGAGGTCGTATCACTGATTAGCCAGGAGCAAAGTGCACATGTATATAGCATTTTAGTTATTACCTACCTCATCAGGGCCATTCAAGCTAATCATACTCCTGAATCAGCTCATACTTCTTGCCCACAGCGCTCTACCTCTCCTTGGTAGTGCATGAGATAGGGAACGAGCTAGCCCACATAAATACGAAATGCGAGCCCTGGCTTAGTTAATTGCTCAAAAGGTCTTGTAATCAAATTACCAACATTGTTTCGAGTTTTTCATGTTAATTCCAGATTCTTTAGTCAATGTTTTATATCAAGCTAGCTAGCAATCCTGCACAAAAGAAGAGATATTAAAACTGACAAGATATAAAAAATTCAAATATGTGTATGCACATACGCCTCCATGAACAAATACATGAGAGCAAGGAAGTGACGAGTCATGTAATAAGCGAATGGCAAAGAGAATGATTTACCCTACGAGCGCTAGAATTCTGGTGAATCTGGTCTGGAAAGCCACATTTGCCGAAAGCGAAGCTGTTCAATAAAATCAAATGGTAAATTTATTTATACACGCTAAAGCTTGCTGTGCATTATGTGATAAATATGATGGGGAGGAGGGTATTTTCATAGTCAAAAGTGTGCACTAACGATATCACAAAAAAAACAATCCCACTTGTTTCCTGGTCTATCTTAGCCTAAAATTTGGAGCATTGAGGCTTTTTATTGGTCCAGTTCAGCCCTGAAAGTACATTTGTTTTGTTGGAGTTGTGACTTGTGAGCCCAGTAAACTTCTGAACTGTGACAGATTGTAAAATGGCACGCGGCTGGTCCTTTCATCCGTCGTTTTCCCCATAATTCAAATAGCTTAGCGTCTGTACTTCCAATCTCAGTTACTGTCATGAAAGAAAAAATTACGTAAATTTTAGTGTTTCGGAGAAAATGATGCTTGCGGAAAGAGTACAACACTAAAATCGCCATTTTACTTCTCGTTCAACTGCAAACCAACTTCTCGCTGCGTACATTTTACACGCATGAGTCACATCCACGGGCGTGCACCTGAATACCTCACAGCTAAAACCAGGCATATGATGGGCCGTTTTGAATAATTTCAAGTAATGAGAAAGTGCCCAAGGCCTGAATGGTGAGACACCAAGCCCATCACAGCGCCCTCCTGTGTTTCGAGGTACATAAGGATGTGCACCACCCTTATGTACCTCTAACCATTTATAAACCATTACTTGCAAAATGTTTCTCATTAGCAAAATGAACCATAATAAAATAATGACGAGCTGAGTAAGCTAGTATATGGCCATAGAAATCATCTCAACCAACCTCCGTCAGAATGAGACGGGCGCTTAATTGAATCACCTGCCCCAAGTATGATTTGCACCCTTCCACAATGTTCATCATCTCAAAGACCCGTCCATCAGATTCAACCCCCACTCCTAGTGTTTCCACTAACAGTCTGATCTTCTGCTCCTTATCAGTATTCTGCATGTAACCTGTAAATTTTAATCACCTTGATACGACTGTGGCACCAGGGATGCTGTGCTTAAGACTAACAATTACCACTGTGCAAGTATGAATCCCGTCTAGCAAGTCAAAACAGATAAGCAATCCATTCAGGACTGAAGTTACTGCCAAAGGATCACCAACTTTGCAATTTGAACCAAATCAATCACAGAAAGAATAGCAACTTATATTACATTACTAACTATCAAAATTTGTGATGCCAACAAAAGATGATCACACAGAACTTTGATGCAACTTATATTACATACTTGCAAGTACTATCACTTTGATGCAGTTCAAACCAACAGAAACTGGATAACAGTAACACATCAATTGATCTTACTGTCTAGATACCAGAAAATGCAAATTATAAGCCAATAACAAAAAGATCGCATCCACCGATCCAAAGAAATATATTTGAATTTCTGAACTATCTTCATATGCAGAGTTTCAAACAAAAGACAACACACATCCAGAAACTATGATCACACTATACCTGAAGACAATGTAACAACCGAATCCACATTTGACACACTTACGAAGGTCAAGAAAATGAAATCCAGTGACACATCCTTAAGCATTTCAATCAAAGGAAATCAATTGAAACTGAGGAACTAAGAGCTAGTGGAGCATGTAATCTTTTGCAGCCCACGCGAGAGTCCAAGGATAACTTATCTATTACTTGTTCCGTTCCAGAAAGAACAACTCTTTAAACATTTCTTGGAGTCCCAAAAGATATAACTACATACACCTGTCCGGAGAACTCCCATGTTAGACAAATCAATCAAATAAGACACAAATGATGGTTGTGTAGGGGAAACCAACATTAAATTTTGTGACACAGAGAAGTATCCTACTTAGGCAGGAAATACCTCAGCTGATAACTATGTATTGCCAGGTTCTGCTATCCACACTCATAAAACTTTCGGATGAATCATGAGAACCATAATTAACAAGTATCGCTACCAAACGTGGCCAAATAAGCTACTAATCCATTAATTTCATTTTAGTAACCCATTTTCAATATGTGCTTTACTGAACAGATCACCAAAACCACTCAAATCTTAGACAGAACATTCAGGAAACCGGGACTCAAGCAAACCCTGAGCAATAGGAACAAAAAGCAGGCAACTAGATAAAGGCACTGAAAATAAGCAACTAAGAACCAGAACTTAAACAATTATCATATCCGATCAAACATCCATGATGTATCAAATGAACAACTTCATAACCAGACAAAAACAGAGCAACTCTCCAACAAGCTGAAGCACCGTTAAAGTACTAGGATAAGAACCTAAGAAACCTAATCACCGCCAGCCTTCTGATAAACATATGTCAACCCGCACTTCCCACAATAATGTCTGTCGAAGTGGTTTGCCATGAACGTCCCGGCGCCGCACTCAGCGTTGGGGCACTCCTTCCTGAGCCTCTGCACCTTCCCAGAGTCGTCTACCTTGTAGAACTGGAGCACAGCGAGCTTGACCTTCTTCTTCTTATGTTTGATCTTCTTGGGCTTCGTGTAGGTTTTCTTCTTGCGCTTCTTGGCGCCGCCGCGGAGGCGGAGGACAAGGTGGAGGGTGGACTCCTTCTGTATGCTGTAGTCGGCGAGGGTCCGGCCGTCCTCCAGCTGCTTCCCGGCGAAGATCAGGCGCTGCTGGTCGGGAGGGATCCCTTCCTTGTCCTGGATCTTGGCCTTCACATTGTCGATGGTATCGGAGGATTCAACTTCGAGGGTAATGGTCTTCCCGGTTAGCGTTTTCACGAAGATCTGCATCGCTGCGGCTCTGGGTAGGAGACGAGACGCTACGGCAAAAACGTGGGATGATAGGGTTTTATGGCTAGTGCCTGAATTAGGGTTAAGGTGAGAAAGATAATATGTGGTCTAGTGCAGTTCTAGTCTGGTTTTATCAGCGCGCAAGAGCCGCCCGATTGACATCGTTAGCGATAAAGGACACGTGGACGCTGGTAATAAAACACTGAAGATAGAACGACACTTTAATTCCTTATGTTTTTTTTAAGGAAATGCTAAACCATGCATTACTGAAAATAACGAGCAGAGGACAACCAAGGTGGGAACAGCGAAGTTCATGTAGTTCTACCTAAAGTATGAGTGCACTGTTTAACAAGGGAATGAGCAGTTTCATTGACTAAAAGACAAACAAAAGAAAATGAATAAGAATCAAAAGTAGATGCCAAAATTCTAATCCCATCAATTAAAACACCAAAGTAAAAAAGAGAAGGGGCAGAATCATTCTACAATTCTATAACGAGGCACAACAAATCTGACTCTAAATCCAACTGGGACAAACCGTGCCTTTTAGCTTTCTTAAAACCCCATAACATAGTTAAAGCCTCTATATATATATAAAGGATCATCAACCGTGCACTCCTAACCATAAGAAATAGCAAATCGTACCTCACCTATAGCATCCTGGCAAATGACTTCTACAGCTACCATCTGATCCAATTGCACGAGACCAGTGCCCATGCGACGCTAGCTTTAAGCTAATAATTAACTAGCGAACTCCACCCAGTTGGCACCTGATGAGTTACGCTTAGCTCCCTCTATTGGTTTGGACCAAAATTCATCTAACGTGCCAACTAATGACGAATAGCTCTAGCAGTATGAGTTGAAGACTGGCATGCAAGATCATACACAACCCGATTTCGGTTGTACCATGCAAACCACACAAATATCACTATGTTAAGTGCTAATAGTTCCCCACCTTCCATCTTTGCCCAAACATCCTCCCTCCACGTAGCATAAGTGACATTCACCTCCAAATTCAGCTTTAGGCGGACACGAATAGAAAATGGGCATGCAAATAAACAAGTGGGCAACTGATTCTTTAGGGTGGGCGCAAATTGGGCAAGCTAGCTCCACTTCCATGCTTCTATGGCTTAAGTTATCTCTAGTAGGAAATGCATCCACACAAGCACACAAAAAAAAATAGTTGACCTCTTGGTAGGAGTGACAGGTTCCAAAGCCATGTCCAGAAGTCTAACCAAATTAACGTATTCTTATTAAAAATCATGACATATACCACATAATAAGTTGAATTCACAATGACCTGTTTTTACTTATGCCCCTTGTCAAAATGTCGTCCATGAACCTTAAGGATAAAGGGATTTGCTTTATGGTAGTTGCATCCGATGGATGAAACATTGCATCCACAACATCATAGTTCCAATGGAAGCTGTTAAGATCATTGAGTTGACTTACCTGCTAAGCCTTTGTTCTCGAGATAGGCCTAGTAACTGGACGAGAATTGGCCCACGGGAACCATATATCCTCCCTATATCAAAATATGAACCCCGCAACCTACCCGCCAAAATGCCCCTGATTGGACCATACCTTTGCTTCCAAGCAAACCCTTATAAACAATCGGCATGTGTTTAGCAACAAGGGCATATAAAAAGGTCGTCACGGGGTGGTACATACCTCTAAAAACCCCAAGCAACTAAACTTGTGTGGTTATTCCCCAAGCACCAGGCTTGCTTCGATAACATGGCCAAATTAAAAGCATGAATATCTAAGAAGTCCAACCCCTCTGTGTATTTTGCAGAACATAAACGATCCTAACTACGCCATGCCATCTTTCGTTTTTTGACAACGGATGACCAAAAGAAAGTAATCGCCAATGACTACAGCTTGTCACACACCTCTATTGGGATACAGATACAACTCATTAAATGGCTTCACATAGCCTAGACCATTAACTTAATTAGAAGAGACCGACCAAGCTAGGAGAATAGCAAGGTTTTCCACTGGGCTAATTTTTACTTTACCTTCTTAATAAGGAACTCAAACTTAGTGATCTTCTTTCTTCCTAACAACCATGGGAAACCTAGATATTTTTCATATTTCAGACACACATAAATTCAAATGAGCTATATAATCCAAACCCTTTCCTTTTTGCTGCAATTTAGACTAAAGAAGACGGTTGATTTTCTCAAGTTTACCATTTGGCCCGAGGCACGTTTGTATAGCTCTAACAAAGCCAATGGGTGCCTTACATCCGCTTCATTTAGCTTGCATGAACACAAGACTATCATCAGCAAATAAAAGGCGAGAAATTGAAGGACTATACTTGCTTATTAAAATCCCCACAAGATGGCCAAGCTTTTCTGCATGGTGGATCAAAGTCAACAGCCCTTTTGCACAAAATAGAAAAAGACAAAGAGACAATTGGTCTCTATGCCACAACCCCTTGATAGGGAGGAAGCTCCAGGTTGGTTCTTCATTAATCCGAGAAGAATGCAGATTCCACACAACTCATAACAAGAATCCTGAAAACCCATTTAGCCCAATATTACTGTAAAAAAAGACCCATTTCACATGTTCATAAGCTTTAGACATGTCTAGCTTTAAGGGCACTGCATCTGTTCGCCGTCCATAGAGACCATTAATATGGTGGTAAGTTTCTAAGATGACCAGTTCGTTGTCAGACAATGGTCTTCCTGGAATGAAAACACTTTGGGTGTCTGAAATAAATGAACGCAGTAAATTTTTTAGGCGGTTCATCAATGCTTCAAACATTATTTTATATAAAATGTTGCATAAGCTTATAGGTCTAAAGTCTGACATTGCCTTCACACTTTGAACCTAGGGAATCAAAATGATGTAAGTGTGGTTTAAATCATATAGTACTTTCCCACTACGCAAATTACTAAGAACATAATCAATCATATTACTACCAAGAATATGCCAAAATCACTGAAAAAAATACCAGAGGTAACCCATTAGGTCCCAATAACCTGGTATGATACATTTGAAAAATAGCCACTTGGACTTTTTCACTTGAAAGTGGCTTTTGAAGGCTACGATTCATGTTATCAGAGACCATTGGCCAAACTAATGAAATTACTTCTTACAAACATGGTGGACTGGAGGATAAGAATAATTGCTCGAAATCACCCACAACCTCCTCACCAATTAAGTCTGAATCCATTATCTCGACACCGTCCACCGTATACAAAGTTTGAATAGAATTTTGTTGCCTCTTGCCATTTGTTTTTTGGTGAAAGAAGATGGTATTCTTATCCCCCTTATTTAACCATGTGGATTTAGCACATTGACTCTAGTAGTGTTTTTCCCGCTCATAGAGTTGCTGTAAGTTCACCTCCAATTTCTCTTTATGCTCTAACATGAAGTTGTCTTCTTGCCGAACTTGCACTCGTTCTAACTCTTTTTTGTTTGCCTCTCTAACTTGCATCTGGTTGTTCTTCATGTCATTTTCCAATCCACATGTTCCCTCTTACATATAATAAGTTTCTCTGAGAGTGGAGCTGCGTTACCTAACTTATTTCTACTTGAATTGTAGTTTTACATTTAAGTTCAAGAAGCCATATCAACTCAAACCTTTAGATGTACGCTTTTCTATTAATTGGATCACCCAAAATAAATAACTAAATGCCACAATGATCAGAGTAGGCAAAGGGAAAATGGTTGATGTGGGCATAGGGAAATAAACTTTTCCATTTAAACGTTCCTAAACCCCAATCCAAACGCTATTAAACATGAACCCCCTAGAGTAAACATGAGACCACATGAAATTCAAACTCTTATATCCCAAGTTCAATAACCGATAGTCCTAAACTTTTTCTCTGAATATTTCCATTCGACCTTATGCACAAACTCACCTGCTCTCCCTCTCCGATGACCACAGGAGTTCATTAAAGTTGCCAATAACAATCCATGGTAGGGAATACTGAGATGCCAACTGCCTCAATAATTCCCATGACTCTCTTTGCAGTTCATGCCTCGAGTTGCCGTAGAAACCTGTCATCCTCCAAACCATACTAAACACAAAAATCTTAACGTCAATGTAAATTTAAGAATAAGATAAAATAGTGACCTTCCATCCTGCTCGCCAAAGCAAAGCAAAACTTCTCTCCTGCCCCTCATAGGCCTCTAGAAAACAAAATTAAAAGCCTAACTTACAATGAATCCTTTCTATCTCAGACGCAGTCCTTCAGGTTTTTGGAAGGAAAACTACGTCTAGGGTATTACAACCAATTGCCCTTTTGAGAGCATGAACTGTCCGAGCAGACCCAAGCCCTTGATAGTTCAAACTTAGTATATTCATCGAGGCTGGCCAGGTGAGACATTAACTGCATCGCCCTTAATAACTGTACGAACAAATTTTGCGTGTAAAAATTACACCGTAAAATTAACTGTAGCACAAATTACAATATTGAAATTTAGAATAGAGATTTTGGGGAATCAACTTTCTGGCATGCTTCTTACATGTCCAATCCTCTGATTAACGCTTCGAGTTTTTGGTAGAGACACGAATAGCTTATTCACGAACACAAAATCCAGATTTGTCTTGCATGAACATGAACCAAGGTCCCTACCGCTTCTTTCGATTTGAGATTTTCTGTTGTACTCCTTAGACTTAGGGGGGCTTCAGGCAATGTCCGCCGCTTTCTTACCTCTTTCTTTGGAGTTTGACTTGACGTTCCTCACCACATTCTCCAAATCTGGCATCAAAACTAGGATTTGATCTTCTTTGGAGTTGATTTTTTTTTTCGTTGAGGCGTTTGGGCTTGATCGGCTTGAAGAACAAGTGAAAATTTCTTGTAGCATGATTTTTCTTCCTCTCTAAGTTTTTGTCTCTCCAATTTATTCTATTCTTTCTCTTTTCCTTAGCCTTGGGGGCCTATTTATAGGTGTAGAAATGAGGTGGTTTGGTTTAAGAAAACCACATGTGACAAGTATCATATATTTATCTCCTGTATTTATCTTAAGAGAAAATAAATATGATAATTATCTCTCATTAATTATCCAATTTATTTAATTTAAAATGACAATTAATGGAACATTCTAGAATGTTCTAGAATATTTAATCTAAATTATGGGCTTTAATCATTTTGAATTTTGAGGCCTAATTTGCCAAAATGGACTTTGACTAAGATAGCATAATGAGTTTTTATTCAGGATCTCCGTTGCGTGCTTTTGTGCTCCAAAAAATTGGGTTTCTTAAATTTGTAGTTTCCAAAATTTGATGGACTTTTGAATTTTGGACATCAATTTAAAAATGGGCTAGACAATTTAAATTGAATTTAATATATATTTAACCCAATTAAATTTTGATGTCTACAATAACCTTTAAGTCTCAAGCCTCGTAAAGACCTAGTACTTCCTTCCTCTTCAAATGAATTATTAAACCCACCACATTATCACTCATTCCTAATTTTTGCCTTGGTGAAAGCTGCCCTCGAGTTCCAAGTTGGCCTCTCACCCTTGCTAGGGCCTTTGCGGAATGTACTCTTACCGCCTTACTATCACCTTGTGATGAGCTAAATGCAAACTCTAAGAAACCTTTTGTTCCATCAACTATCTTTACTAGTGAGGCCCCTATTTGCAACAGTACACCCACTGCTTGAGGTGTCTAGTCTACCACTAGCCATGAGGGAGTTATAATTCTCGTAGCCCCCTACACTTCTAGACTAGACATGAGTTCCCCATCTATGACTAGGATGATAGGCGAAGTATTAAAAATAGTGAGCAACTTTTCATTGGTCTCTGAAACAACAACCTCCTTTGGCGATCACCCCGTAGACTTTATAGAAGCTGACTTTCTCTTGTTATCAGATCGATCATCAAATTGACGTCCCCTATTCCTCCATACCTCAGAAAACCTCAACCACTCATTGTACTCAGAAGCACCCCTTTCTACCCTTGTCGGAGAGTTAAGGCATTCTCATTCGACATAGTCTAGCTTACCACACTAGTAGCAAAAACCAGCGAGCCTCTCATACTTCAAATAAAACCAATGTTTTCCTCAATTTTCCTCCACCAACAAGTCACGTCGAATAGGTCATAAGATATCCACACACACTTACACTTGGAGATAAGCACTTGTCACGTCCACCATTATCACTACTCTTATTTGAATCCCAAGAGTTTTAGCCACTTCCTCTAAAAACTATTCAAAGGGGCATCTAAAATATGGACTAAAAAGATTGTCCGGTTGAACTACAACGACAATGGTCGATCACCTCACTGTAATTGCCACATTACAGTGAGCTTATTCGTGAACAACAAATGACCATTTCAAAAGATCGTTGCACGGTCATCCTCATTTCGAAGGTTACCATGAAAAAGTTATCCTCGTTATTCAAATTTGCCGGCCTGAGGGTGAATGGGATTTGAAAATGCTAGGACTTCTTCAATGATTCACGCAGATGCTCGCCCTTCACACCCTTATTTAATAGCACATTCATAGCAACCATTAGATTAGAGAAGCCGTTGCATGCCACATCCCACATTTCTAACCAATTGGCCAGCCCTTCTTCCTCCATCAAACTCATAGAAGTAAAAAATTTATCTAGTGACTCCATTAACCAAGCCATAGAAGCATACCACCAACCAACACTGCCACCAACCGACTGTACTCTAAATCACTAGAATCCTTGAAGGCACTTAAGCTAGAAAATCGAACAGGAAACATACCAGCGCTAAGAGACAATGAAGTCCTTAAGCGAAAAGGAAAAAAAGTCCCCAAAAAGGAAAACCTTGGCATAGCCCACTTAGGAGCGGTAATTTTTTTTATTACAATTGTAATAGCTTGAGATACAACTCATTTATTCTTTGTTATCGACTCATTCGCTAAATAATTTAAGATTTTAACATGCATTTTTACATGTATTAATTTATAGCGGGAAATAATTATGCTATAAAAAGGATGGGAATATTGGTCTTTTTTAAGACTAGAGAAACATCCAAATCAACATTTTGGTGGCATTGAATGGAGAAACGGTGAGACATAATTCAAACACCCGATGGCTTGGTGTGTGATGTGATGTAATAGTAGTGTTGTATCGGTGGCTCAGTAAAAATTTAAAGATTGAAAATTATGTCGATGAATATTGATATTTGTTATATTGGTGTTTGGAGTCATGTTCTTGCTGTTCATAGTTGTTTGCATTCATTTGGTGTGTTTGTGTCTTGGCAATATTCTCACAGTTCGTGTTTATGATCATGATCATGTGCTCATAGAATTTGAGTCAAGATGGAGATAGTTATATTTGTTGACTCAAATTCAAGAAGCTTAAAGATTTTGATTATGTATATAATTTGGTGTTAGTTTTCTTATTTGTTTTCAGATTAAGTTTAAAACTCAAAATTAGCTTGTTAGTTTAGTTTTCCTATGACAAGACTTGTTTTATGATGGTTTTAAGCATAAGAAAAAAAGCCAATTTAGTGAAGATGCAACATATGATGGTAAAATATTGAGGTTGTCAGTAGTGTGTAAGTGAACCATAGGTCAGTTTGAGTAATAAGATATACTTCTGCTATAATTTCTATATTTTCTGTTAGTGGATTTATTTAATCTGTGGATGTATATTAGTTAATAGGGGAATCATGTTAAATTTGTGTGCATGTTTGTTTGTTCCACTGCGTGTAATGAATGTTTGCTGATTTTTTTTCCAAAAAAAACTAAAATATAATTTAGATGCTTTAGATCAGTTCCAACATGTAATTAGATTGATTCTATCAATTTTCTAAAAACCAAAACAATGAGATTGCTGTATCTGAATCAATTCAAATTGTTCGAACCTATTTAATAACCTAAAAAATAAAGTGCCTAATGCATCACTTGCCCAATTTCCAAATTTTTGTAGAGAAAAATTACAAACAAAATAACAACCCACACTAGCTACATGGAAAAGATGCCCTACGTATATCAATAAAATGAACAAATGACTGGCTGAGCAGCTTAGTTAGTAAACTACAAGGGATATCCCTAGCCACAGTTAGGTATTAATTAAGTGACATTGCATTTTTAGAGGTGGAACTAAAAAAGGGTGGGGGCCACGACTCCCCCTTAAAATTATAAAATACCTATAATTTTCTTTAGATTTAAAGATAAATGCATTGTGGCCTTTTATTAAAATTGGTTAAATTTTCTTGTAAAGACTATAATTTAGGAAAATATTTGTTTTGGCATATCCTTTATAAAAAAAAATGTAAGACCACCCTTATGCATTTCTCATAGAATTCAAGTATTTTAGAAGTTACGTAAATTGCAGTTCAAGCTCTCCAAGTTTATACTTGGTAGACATTTCACCTCCAAACTTTCCTATAATATATTTTAACTATTATTCTTGTAATCATTCAAAATGTCTGAAAAAGAAAAAAAATAATATAAAGTTGGGTAAATGCCTGTAAGAGCCAAATCCATAAATCTCCTATTAGTGTTCATGTACAGGAAACAATGAGTTGGTAAAAATGTTTATCTTGTATATTTAGAAACCATGTAGGACTTGAATTGGTTTAAAGCTTGTTTATATACATTCTCCTTAATGTAAGCTTAGATAATTTATTATAGTCAATATTTATTCACTAACAAATTTGGTTTTATTTTTGCTTTATCTTGCTTTCTCATTGATTCAAATGGGCATATTGAATTGAACTTGATATTAACTCAATCTAAAGTGTTCAATTTTTTTAATTCAAATGTGAACAATTCATGTATTTACTACTTGACTTTGCTCTATTTTATTTCAACCTCACCATATGACTCGTGTATGATACAATAATTACTAATGCCATGCTAATTTGTAATGAGGTAACAAGCTAATCCATCATAAGAGGAACAACCAACAATAGAAAGCACCAATGACCATTCCATAACAAAAAAATTTCTTAGATTTACCGTGGTGAATGTACACCCAAATTAATAGATTTAGACAATAATAACTTAATATAGACATGAAAATTCTAGGATCTGGTATTGTAGCTTTGAATTGTTTACAGTAAATGAATAAAAAAAAAAGCTACTTACTACATAATGTCCATCCTAAAATTACGATTATCTAATTTTAAAATTCTATTATGTAAATATGATTACAGGGTAAAATTCATTGGGGATTACCTAACTTATTTTTTTTTCCTATCTAGGTACCTCACCTTTAAATTATCCTAGTGATGTATCTTACCTTTTATTGTGCATTCTATCTAAATACTTTTCGTTAAGTTTAGAGTTATGTTTGATGGAAAATGTGTGATGTGGCATAAAAATAGTAAAATAAATCATAAAATAACACTAGTGGTCCTTTAATTTTGTTTATCAACAATTCTAAACCTTAATATTCTAAATCTATTGTTTACATTTCTAATATAATGAATCCACCAAATCTCATCAACCCACTAATCGCATTGACCCATGGCCGCCATCCTTACCTTTGATCATTGGCCTCAACCCGCCACATTCGATTGCTATCATCGCGTTTGATTGCCACCGTATCTCATCACCTTCAATTCGTCGTGCAAGGTGTACGCTTAGATTGGGTGGTCACATGAGGTGTACACCTTTAATCCCAGATCTCGATTTGCCGATTCTAATGCTATAATAGAAGGTGGTCATGGAAAAGCAACAGAGAGCAGTGGCGACGCTAGGGGTTTGGGTCTTTGGGCAAAGAGTGAGTAGCAACGAGCGAGCACCGATGGCAAGTGAAGAGTGAAGAGTGAGTAGTGGCGGTGACGGTGATGAGCGAGGAGCGAGTAGCGGCAACGAAGGCGATGAGCGAGGTAGGGCGGCAATGAAGTAAATGAACTAGAGATTGATGGTTAGATTTAAAATGTTAGGATTTAGAATTGTTGATAGAAAAAATTAAAAGACTACAAGTGTTATTTTATGATTTATTTTATTATTTTTTATGCCACATTAACATTTTTTGTCATACATAACTCTAAAATTGATGAAAAGTAGCTAGATAGGATCTATAACAAGAGATATGATACCTCATTAGAACAATTTAAAGGTGGAATATGTAAATAAGATAAAAAAAATAAGTTAGATGACCCCCAATAAATTTTACCATATATTACATGACGTAGTCCACCGGGTTTGACTCTAAAGTCCATCCCGCATGGCAGGCAGCTGCCCTCTTCTTTTTGTTTTAACCTATTGTTTTTCTTATCTTTTTACTGCTATTACTTTTTTTTTTTTATAATAATTTTGCCTTTTTCAAAACGTACCAACCTGTATATCATTTTTTTCTCTTTTAAAGTTTCATCCAAGTATTAACTTGTAAAAAAAACTTACATAAATGCATATACATACTGTTCTCACTCTTAAAGGTTTTGTAATTTTAACAAATTCAGGTTCTTGCTCTTGCGCCTGTTCCCACTCCTGCTCCCGCTCCATGTGACTTAGGGGTTGACTCTAAACTGTATCTGATAACCAAGGGACGTTCCCATTTAGGGCATCACGTGAGCAAATAATGTGAGAGTGGGGGGTGTTTGGCTTCCCGCTTATCGAAACTCCTAGAAATTCAAATGTTTGAGAATCCCTCCTGCTTCCGAGTCCAGGCTCCAACCCAAACCCTTTTCCCATTTCCTTCCTCAAATCCCCCACCCTTAACCCCGCCCGCCACAAATCCTACCCACATCTTCCCTCTCTTCTCCTTCCTCCTCTCCACTTCCCGCGCGAGCTGGCTTTCATGGCGGATCCCTCCTCCGCACCACCCGATTGCAATTCTCGCCATTTCAGCTACAGCCGCAAGCAGAAGTCCCTCGGCCTCCTCTGCACCAAGTACCTCCCATCTTCCTCTCCTCCCCATGACCCCGCCCCCCTCTCCCTCACTTGATATGTTACATTAATAGTGGTTTGTTTCCTTGATCTGGCTTGCAGTTTCTTGAGCTTGTACAACCGCGATGGAGTTGATGTGATTGGTCTGGATGACGCGGCATCGAGATTAGGTATTCCCACCTCCACCAATCAAAGATCCGTACCGGTTTCTTCTACTTGTTGTGATCCTTAAGATCTTGTTTTCTTGTGACTCGCAGGAGTTGAGAGGCGGCGGATCTATGATATCGTCAATGTCCTGGAAAGCGTTGGGGTAGTTTGATCCTTCCTTTTCACCACTCTAATTGCTGCTAGTGATCGTAGAAGCTAATGTTAAAATTTCTGTTCCTGAATATATTGTCAGGTTCTTACGAGGATGGCCAAGAATAAGTACAATTGGAAAGGTTTAGGAGCAATCCCCAGTGCTCTACAGGAGCTGAAGGTAGTATTAAGTTATTTTTTTCCTTGTTAAGAGCAAGGTTTTTTATATCTTTCATTTGGAATTTCGCCGACTTTTGAGTTCTTTTTCAATTCTAGAAAGAGGGATTCAGTAACAATTTCAATAATTTCCAAGGCAGCTCCAGTGCCAAGGTAATCTATCATCTCTATTATCGGTTTTTCTTTGGACCACTCAGTTTCAATGCTTGAGATTGTAGCTTAAGCTGTGAACTTGTGGTGCTCTCTTTTCAATGCTATACCGGTGACTACAGGTCTCAGATGATGACGGTGATGATGATGATGAGGAGGAGGCCAATCCGGATACTGGAAGCCAGAATGACAGTTTCAAACCCGATTCAGTTATTAAGCCTGCATCATCAAAAGCTGGTACATATCTGAACTTCTGTTTACTGCTCTATTTATACTTATATGTTTGTCTACGTCCTGGTGTTTTTTCCTACTTCCATTCCATGGTTCGGGAGTGCATATTTGTTTAATAGCGAGCTTTTGTCTAGTAATTCATTTGGTTAATGTTTCAAGTGTCAAAAATCTCATTGTTGTCTTAAATGTTGACAGACAACCGAAGAGAAAAATCCCTTGGACTACTAACACAAAATTTTGTTAAGCTCTTTATCTGCTCAAATGTGAGTGCCGAGTTTGCTTTTATCTTCTATTTTGTTTTGTAGCTTCTATTCATCTCTTCCCACTCACTTATCTCGGATGATTTGAAACAAATATTTTCAGGCAGAATTGATCTCCCTAGATGAAGCAGCCAAGTCATTACTTGGAAGTGCTCAAAATCCATTGTTAATGAGAAGTAATGATCAATGTACCCATTATTTATTATTCTTTCTCATCCAAAGAAAGCAAAGTACTTGTATTAAAACCTGTACAATGATTTTGCAGCGAAAGTTAGGAGGTTGTATGACATTGCAAACGTGTTGTCTTCTATGAATCTAATTGAAAAGGTAAAAATTTGATACTTGCTTGACCGTATGAGCCTGCTCTATCTTTTTCTTATCTTGCATTGCCACAATGCTAGCATATGGTTACATAGTTCTGGAAGCGTTGACTGAATGCTAAGGTGATATGCAGACACATACCGTAGATACTAGAAAACCAGCCTTCAGGTGGTTGGGGCTGAGTAGAAAGTTGGGTGATGGTTCGAGTAAAGATGACTCTCGGAGGAGGCTATTTGGAGTTGATGTGACAAACATTAGTTTCAAAGGGTGTAGAGTTGATTCTTCACATTGGGAGGATGCCGGACAAGGCACGCATATGCAAAAGAAGATGAAATTTGAGAATTATGAGACAGAGTCAGATAGAAGCAATCTGGAGGATTCAAAACAAGCAAAGAGCTATCACTTTGGTCCATTTGCTCCTGTAAGTGTCCGCTCCCAGAGAAAGGAGAAAGAAGCCCACGACTGGGAAAACCTGGCTTCCACTTACCGTCCTCAGTATCACAATCAAGGTAGTGTAATCTTCCGTCATCCAAACATGTGAGATGGCTGAAACACGGATGCATTGTTAAGTGTTGCTAAAGCATTTACTACTAGTATGGTTGATATTGTCGGTCTTGGAAAATAAAGTTCAACACTCACCTTGTCTGATGTTTGGGTCTTGTAAAAAAACCATAATAATAACAAAAACATAGGAAGGTAGGAAAGTTGTTCATTCTCGAAGTATTGTTTTTTTCACTCTGCTGATTTTGATTATGCTACTTTGCCTCCTAGGCTTCCAACCCAAGGATTCTGGTTGGAACGTCACTCTTTGTGATTGTTCTCTTTTTTGCTATCGTATGGCCACTGATCCTATCCCATTTACTTCAAATGGATATGCCATCGTTTTATTTATATGAATCATATAGCCCTGGATGTTTGATTCTCTATTCATTGTTTTCGTCAATGTATTTGTGTTTGACTCCAAAATGTAATTGCAAAATCTGTCAAGCAAAGCTCGTTTTCTTGTCTGGAAAGTCACACTAATTGATGCTTGAGCGAATTTTATGTTTTAGGCTGCAGCCAATGATTCTAAGAGGCTTGATTTTGCTGATATATTGCAGCACTTAGGGACCTCTTCTCTCATTACATGGAAGCGTGGACGTCCTGGTACACAGAAGCTGCTGGAAGGAAGACAATCCAAAGAATTTCCTAACATGTCCCATCTCTAATCTCTCGGCGTTGATGTAAATACGTTCCCAGAGTTTTTCTTTTCTGTTTTTTTTCTCTTCCTAACAAATAATAACATTCATCTCGCACGTGCTCTGTGCGCAAGTTCAAATTCAGTCCCATAGTCCACTTCTCAGGCTATTTGATTTGCACATATACACTTAATGGTGTGCGTTTCCAGCAAGCAATCCTCTTTCGCAGTTCATATCACACAGAGTACTCCGTTATGGGGAACACTAAGCTGGGTGCCAGTTGCATGTTTATGGTTCTGCCAACTTTAGGACGGGATCTTACTCAAACTATTATTTATACCATATGAAACGATAATTAGTAGTCTCGTTTGATGGAAAGAAGGAAAAGACATAATTAATAGTATCAATTTCCAGTTCATAGGATTCCAAGATCAGAGTAGATATCCATTCTAGCATGGGCTGGCAGCAGCACCTTATTTGCTCGATTGGTAACATCCACGGCTCTCTTAGCATCACATAGACTTACAGCTTCGAAGGAGACTTGTACCATCCCCATGGCTCGTCCGAAATGTAGCTGGTGACCTGCTTCACGCTCAAATAATTTTCCAATCCCCTGTGGAAAAAACATAAGCCCATCAGATTCTAGAATCAGGAACGATCTTAGCTAAGTCTGAGGAAAGAATCTCTTGATTTTTTCTCCAGATATCTGCAAACAGAACCTCCAGCATGTTTTTCAATTAGTAAAGGCAATACCATTCCCCTAATTCACGGCCAAAACCACTGCGTTTATTGCCTCCCCAAGGTGCTTGACAGAAGCAAGGCTGTGAACAGTTGATCCACACAATGCCTGCTCTAAGTGACTGCAATATTGAGGCGGAGGTTAGCATTACAATCATAAAATAGAAAGTCTGGTATGATGTGTTTGTCATTAATTTTGCTGGGAGAATCAACATTCTTACCTTGCTTACTCGATCACACCTCTCCAAGTCATTTGATATCACGGCACCACCCAAGCCATAGCTGATAAATTTTACAAACTTGTCAGACTTTAAATGCTGTACATGAAAATCATACCACACACATGGAACCATGTTTCCTGGACAAGTCTACAAAAGGAAGCAAATCATAGCAGACTGATTTAACTCACCGGGTGTCATTTGCAAGGTCAATGGCTTCATCTTCGGTGCTAAATGTTTTAACGCACAATATGGGTCCAAAAACCTCTTCCCTCCAAATTTGCATGGAGGTTGTTACATCAGTGATAATAGTTGGTTCAACGAAGAATCCATTTTCTAAGTGCTGCAGATTATTTTGGAATTAATAAGACCTTGTGAAATTCGGAAATGATAAGAGTTACACATGATGGGATACAGAGATCATACCTGTGGACGAAGCCCACCGCTCAAGATGGTGGCACCCTCATTCTTTGCAGTTGAGATAAACTTCAATATTTTTTCATACTGCATGAGGTAAAAAAAATGTATTTGAAGAAACATAAATGTAGGATTTTTGGATACCAACATAGCAAAAGCATACAAGAGGAAGTTGGAGAAGTTCACCATCACAAAAAATAAAATTGACATCTTTCTCACTTCCGAACCTCCTAATAAGCATCAAACTTATAGAAATGGAGCATAAAGAGTATATAAATTTTATGAAGGCTCTATAGGAATCAACATGTTTGACTGCTAAAATTTGTCTTCAGATTACAAAGCTGAGTATTGCATACGAATGTCAATATCTTAGGACCGGAGACATCTGTTTCAGTCAGCTGAAATCCTTCCCATAAAGAAAAGGACATATTTTAAACATCTGGTTCAGTCAGCTGAAATTCTTTAGTCACTCTCATTTTCCAGAGAAGCCAAGTTTACCAATCACAAAAATTTCTTACTTTCAGGACTTTTACTGATCCAGTCCAAAATATAACCCATGAGTTAAGGTGCTATCCAGTTAACAAATCTGTGAGATAAATGGCAGAGGAATGAGGGACAAAACGTGGAAGAAAAGCAGATCAATTGATTTCCAAAATCAGCATATATACCTGCCCAGCGCTAACAACGGGGCCAAGCCTGCAGCCTTCTTCCAGGGGATTGGATATCTTTATGTTTTTGCACCATTTCACAAGCCTGTCCAAAAACTCCGAAGCAATGCTTTCCTAACACATTTATTTGCAATCCCCCCATGATCAGGTGAAACATGAAACCAACAAAAATGACTACAAACAGGAAATGGTTAATTAGAAGACATGTGGTCCAAATGCCAACTGCCAAGAGATGGATTTTTCTTCAATTGCTTTGACTAAGTTAGGGGATTTTTTTGCAAGTGATTAGTTGTGCCATTCCTCTTTTGGAATGGGTAGGCTTTGTTTCGTGGCTAAGGGGAAGCTTAAGCAAATCAGACAAAACTGAGCAGCACTTGATTGGTTCTAATAACCATCACGATTACAAAACGGATTTTGTACCACACATGATCTTTGAAGTAAATATAAAAAATATTAGAACACAACTACAACCAAAGAAAGTCGAGAAAAAACGAACTTACATGCACAATAAGACGGGATGTAGCACTGCAGATTTGCCCATTTGTCCAGAAGCAGCCAAAAGCAGTCCATTCAGCAGCTAAATAATTTTTTTAAAAAAAATATTAATTAACATGTTTTTTATATTTATTTTAAACAGTAAAACATCATAAACCTGTTGGTCCTTTAGAACAAATTCATGTCTAGCTCAGTCACAGTACTAACCTTTATCAAGGTCCACATCCTCAAACACAACTATAGGGCTTTTTCCTCCGAGCTCTAAAGAAACAGGCTACCAGAGAAGTCACATTACATGCATAGACAAAAACTAAGTGAAAATGAGGGGGAAAAGGGCATAAGGTCAGTCAGCAAGGGTTAAAAACTGTGAATTACCTTAACCATTTGAGCTGCTGCCGTCATAATTTTGGTCCCTGTTGCCGAGCTTCCAGTAAATGCAACCTGTTCAATATTCAACACATATGAGTCGCATGGACCAAATATTAAACACATACCAGTAAATAAAAAAAATAAAAAATTGAAATAAAAACATGAGCAAAACTTTGCAATCAATTAATCCATTTGAAAGAAGAAACATAAACGAACCTTGTCAACATGGGGATGTGATGCCAACGGAGCACCAGCTTCAGGGCCCAATCCAGTTAGAATATTAAGGACCCCAGAAGGAAGGCCAACCTCCCTGCAAATTTCAGCAAGCTCCAAACAAGTCCTGCATGGCAAAATGCCCAGAGGCACATAACATTAACGGACAATTTGGAAATGGATGTTGAGATCTAGTCAAAGCATGGATATATAGGCGTATAAAAAGAAAATATAAACTGCTTTGCATAAATTAAGAACATACACAGAAGCCAGCTCAGAAGGTTTCAATACTGCAGTGCATCCTGCAGCCAAGGCTGGAGCAACTTTCCATGTGGCCATTAACAGCGGGTAGTTCCTTCAAGTCAAACAACAATAATTAACAAACAGCAATAAGAAAGTCTGTCATCTGGACTGCTTCAGAAACTCTATTTACCGCCACATGGAATACTAGAGCAACATAGTACCATAAGTCTGCATGGGACTTGCATATGTCAACAAATTTCAGGAAATAGCAGAGCCCATTATAAAATGAACAGAGTCAGAGGAGATCTATGAAAATTATCTAAATATCTTCAGATGTACCAACTCTACAACTAGTAAGAATAAAAGAATTATGAAAAGGCTGAAAAATCACTGAGTTTGCAAGTTATAAAGCATAAGAAGCAAATGTCAGAAGGGAACAAACAGACTATAAACTTGCATTCTCCAGCTGACTTTCACTTGTATTGATTATGTTGAGTTCAGTGACCACAAACTATGCTTAATTATTATTGCAATTGCTGAAGTATGACACACATTGTCTCAAGAAGCACAGTGATATTATGTGTCATATAAAGAGTTCATCTTGCGTAATTATGTTCTGAACGATTGTTATTCAACAGAAGATTTAAACCCAAAAATGAATGAGTGGGGGCATTTTTGCAGAAGATCTAATAAATAAATACTCAGGATCAGGCATAACATTGTTGTTAACTTCCTATTACATGCGCAGAGTTCTGTAAAAAGTTTCGGCATATATTGGCGCACTTCTCTCAGCATAAAAAGGGGAAGGGCACAGACTAGAGGCAGTACCATGGTGTAATCAAGCCAACAACCCCAATAGGTTCCTTGAGCACATGGCATTTAAAGGATTCCATGGGAAGAGAAACAGGAGCCTTTTGCTTCGCATCTAAACCATCGGCAAGTTCGGCATAGTACTCAAAACAACCAGCAACATCATCCTGAACAGAATCCATAAAGCAATAAGAACTAAGACTGATGATAAACAAAAAAGCTTGATTCTAAAGATATGACCAAATACCATGTCCCATGCGGCTTCATCAAGTGGTTTCCCACAATCAATTGACTCAAGTTTCGCGAGTTCAGACTTTTTCTCCGTAATCTAGGTTGACAGTAAGACATCAAGTTAGCAATCAACACATATATGCTTTAAAAAAAAAAAAGAAGAACAAGTGAATTGAAGTTGGAATGGCAGCAAAATTGGTTTGAACCTCGGAAACACAGCTCACCTTAGCAGCAATAGCACGCAAATACTTGGCGCGGACTGCCCCGGATGCGGAGGACCAATCTTGGCCCTTATTCCGAGCAAAGGCTCTTCGAGCAGCGTCTACCGCAAGCTCCACATCTTCGGCAGTAGCAGCCGGAATATAACCTGAAGAAAGAGTAGAGCCAAGAACATCAATACAATACCTGGCCGGAATGTTTGAGAAATTGACCGAATACAAAGCTGAATAACAGAATAATTGCAGTGGAAAGGGACAGACTGACAGACCGACGATCTGCTCGGTGGCAGGGTTGACAATGGGGATGCGGTTCTTGAGGACGGGCTCTTGCCACTCGCCGTCGATGAAGAGCTGCCTAGAGGGAATCGGGATCGCCATTATCGTTGCGAGAAGTGATCTGTGTTTAGCTCTGCTACTTTCACTTGCCTGGCTTCTCTTTTTTGAAGCTAGAAGGGAACTGCTTTTGTTGACTTGATGTTTGATCCAAACCAATAGTCTGGGATCTGGGTTGGCTCTTTTCTTTTATTTCTACCGCTCTGCGCTGCTCCGTTCCGTTGTTTCCCTCTGCAGTTGTAACTTGCTTTCCATACGGCACGTGCTTTTCGGTATTACCGAAAATGCCATTTTTTTATTTTTATGTTTTTTATTTTTAAATTTTGAAAATTGACGTTAAAAGAAAATAGTTTTATATCACTAGCAAATATTTGTGAGCTGGAATGAAAATATAAGCCCCTGTTAGTTTAGTAAACTTTCAGTTCAAGTCTTATTTTAAAAAGACACTTTTCTCACAAATAACATTTTGAAAATTAGTTATGAATTCTTAAAATGCATTGTTTCAATTGGTAAATAAGTTATGTAAATAATCATGTAATCGCTTTTAAAAAGTCTTTGCAAACATATTGCTTTCTTTTCTTTTCTTAATATCATTTTCGTTTTCTTTTGTTCTTTCTTCTATTGGAATTCACCTGTTGATCTTCAATCCTTTTTCTAAATGTTCATTGATAATAGGAAGTTGTATGAAAGCATAAGAAATTAGGTGATGTTTTTGCGCATTATATTTTAAGTATCATATTTTCTAAGATAATTGTATTCTTATATGTGAAATTTTTGAAAAAAAAAAAATACTATGTACCTATCCAAAATTTTTATCAAGTAAAAGTTTTTTTTTAACTTTTTAGCTTTTTCATGCATATTTGGAAAATATTTTCCTCCAACCCAGATAGGAGAAATTAATTCCTTTAACACTTTTTATAGATAAAAGGCTTCAGTTATGATTAAGATATTTTCCTTAGGCCACTGACACATATAAATTTAACAACATTCCTAGCAGAGTTTCATTTAATTTTTATATTTACAAAAAAAAAAAAAAAAAGAAGGTGAAGCTCCACATTAAGTTCGATTGACATTTCTTGATCATTATATTACATACACTTTACTCCTAAATTATTTTGATTAATTAATTAACATTAAATTGATAGTGTCAAGTGATTTTTTAAAAGGTAATTAATATTACAAGTTTATGTAATAGCAATTATTAAAAAAAAAAAGTTTATGTAATAGAAAAATTGCAAAATTTTAAAGTGGATGTCCTTTCTCGGATTGTCCCACATCCATATTCACTCAATTTGTAAATAAGTCCTCTAAGGTTTTTCTTGGTATAACGCGTGGCAAGTGTTAGCTACACTGGAAACGCAACTACAAGGTTTCGAGTTGGGTTGACTTTGTTTAAGGGAGTAGTTTTCTTAAAGTCTATTTCTCTTAAGATTTAGTTATAAATTTTCTACTATTAGTTTTTAACGTAATAAAAACGTATGTTCTAGTGGAAAGATATGAAAACATTTGCTTCATGCAATCTTTTTATTGAAAAAACTAAATTATGAATTTTGTATTTTTTTTTCAAATTGTTCAGAGAAACTTGATAACAAAATTTTCATGCTAATCTCTTTCTTTCTATATCGATAATAACTCATTAATTATTTATAAAAATTATAAGTCACATTGCGAGCACTAATAAGCCATGCGATAAAGATAATTTAAAGGTGGACTCATGTTTGCATGTTCAAAGCGTGACGAATTCACATGAAATTACGATACATTGTAATATATAATTTAAGTCCTTTTTTTTTTTTAATTTCCCGAATGAACAAAATAATTGCAATTTAATTAAAATGCATCTGTAAGTAAACATATGGAGAAAAAGTTCTTTAAATTTTCAACTGAGCCAAAAAGATATCCAAAGTCCAAAATCCTCTTGTCCTTAGAATTGTTGCTACAAGCCAGCCGAGGCAGAACTCTGCCAAAGTAGCAACACTGAAAATCCTAAAACTAAGGGAAAGAGGTAATAGTCACAAATACAAATACCGACACAAGCGAAAAAGATCCAAGATTTTGCAATCTGAATACAAAAGTCCAAACCACACCTATATCTTTCAGAGTGAGTTTTAGGCGCAATAGGGTGCAGGTCAGTATGAGATGGTAGGGACACTGACGTGAGATAGGTGTACATGTATTTCTCTTAAAAAGGATATATTCAATTCCCTCATTTCACAAGCATATATATAAAAAAAGAAGGGAAAAACCCTCTCATTCCGGCTTCTGTTTTTTTTTTTTCAATCTTGAGTTTTTGTATATTTTCAAAAATATGTTTTGTAAAGTTTGTAACTTGAGAAAAGAAAATCGCGTTAAAGAAAATATATGAAAAATTAAGAAATTAGCTAAGCTATTGCGAAACAACTAACAAGTGGATGGCGAGATGAGATGAAAGGCGATGGCGTGGTGCATGCGGGAAAGGAGGATGGGTGGGGCGGCTCGGTTTTGGGGCATGGGCAGCTTGCCCACCTAAAATTGGAAATCCGAGTTAAGAATCTGACAGCTACCTGACTGACAAAATTCCAATAATAGCAAAATCATTGCTCGTCTTCTACTCCGTCACAAACGTGGCAGTCTAAACACCCCGGTATTCTGTTCTGCTCTGCTCTTCCACTCCGACCATATCGGCAGCGCTGACTCACCAATCCAGCCCACCCCGCCGCTCTCATCACATGTTTAACGGATGTCTATTTCAACCCGGATTTGTGAGTACCTTACCCGACAGGTGGAGTTTATTTTATTTTATTTTTTATCATTTTGCAATCGTGGAGTTTGGATCGAGTTTGGTAATTTTATAAATGTATACTGAGAGTTGACGCGTCGAACTTCTTCAAACTCAAGCCACATTTTCCCACAAAATATTTTATGATATTATTTAATTCAAAATCCCTAAAAATCACCATCACATCTCTTTTTCTACTACATTTCTTCGTTATTGATCTCATTCTCAACGATCTCTGTTCTTTGCTATAAGCAATTTAATATGTTTTGTTTACTTTCATAGGTCTAAACTCTTTGATAAAGAAAATAAAATTGCACAGGCTAGTATCATGTTTTTAATATATTTTTTATTATGTAATTAATCTGTGAGAGTATTGTAGGATGTAATATCTGACTCACCCCAAAGTAGGGAAGGATTGAGACCATTAGATTATGAAAAAGATGCAAAAGATCTTAGCAAAAGAAAAGAAGAAATACATAAAAATATAAAGGAGAGAATAGAATAAAATTTTTGAATGCATGCCTCGCTCCCCCCATTTTTGTTTTCTTCAATCAGATCTAGGGGACAAAATTTTACACTTGATCCATAACTTGTGAAAAAAAAAAGACCAAGTTAGTACCTTCTAGTTACACATTTTCAAAATTTTCTAGGGATAACAACACCCCAAGTCCTACATAGTTTCACTATTGCATGGAGAGGCATTATGAGTAAAAGATAATCAATGGATTCTTTTAATCTATAATGTGTGCATAGAATAGTATTTATGTATAATAAAAAAAGTCTAAAGCCATTAGGTCAAATGGTAGTAGGTTGTGAGGTAAAGGTTTAGAGTTTGACTCTAGCCTCTACTAAATTTCTTTATATAATCGTTAAATCTGAATTTGATAGTCTCAGAGGTTTTGAGATTTTGAAAGCTCAGACATTTCCCATATTCTATACTAATCTTAACATACAAACTTGCTGTAAAAATGTATTTTTCTAAAAAAAAGATAAAGTAACAAGATGTATAGAGAAAAATGAAAAAGCGTGACATGTTAGTATCCAATTTGTCACTTTGGGTTCCAAAAGATAAAAAAAATTTCACGTGCTGTGAATCCGTGAGTCTTGCTGCAACGTATAGTTTGAGCTAGTGGTTTTGGTGCTGCAGCATTGGTAACGGATTACCCAAATAATGGTGATTTCGAAATTGGTGCCGGCCATGTGACTATTAAAAGGTAATTCTTCTCTGCAGCAAGTATTATTCTACTCCATTTTTGGTATAGTTTGAGCTAGTGGTTTTGGTGCTGCAGTATTGGTAACGGATTACCCAAATAATGGTGATGTCGAAATTGGTGCCATGTGACTATTAAAAGGTAATTCTTCTGTGCAACAAGTATTATTCTACTCCATTTTTGAGAAATAAAAACAGCTTTCCAGGGAAAAAATGTATTTTCCAGCACGTAAAAAGTTCACTGTTAGGTGTTTTTATCAAATGAAAAAAAAAAAATACAAAACGCATTAGGTGCAATTTACCACGGTAATTAATAATAATAACATGAAAAAAGTAAGAAAGCATGACCATGCGCTGGTATTGGATTTCAAGATTGGAAGACCCAACCCAACCCATGGAACCATTAACCACATGCTTAATATGAACTGGGCCTTACCCAACCATACCACACCCTTGTGTTTCCTCATCGTCTTCCTGTAGTTTTTGGAATTCTCCCATCCCGGGAGTGAATGCAATATCTCGCTTAAATTTTTCTCGCCTTATTTTTGTTTATTTAAGATAAAATTACTCCTAGATTGAAGAAATTTCTTTCCAAAAAAAATTATAAGTTAATTTGTCTTAATAGTTTATGATAAACAAGCACACTATATATGTCTAAGAGAAATGCACAAAAATGATTATTTCTTTAGCTGCAATCGGTCGCAAAAAAAAAAAGATTAAAAAGTGACTAAGATAAACAGTCAATAAAATCCTAGTTACTAGTTAAGAGCGACTGACGGACAACTAATATTAGCAATTAAAAAATTTAGTCATTCAAACCATTAAAGCCTAGACTTAAGCGACTAATGAGTGTCAGTAGCTATATTTTTTTAGGTATAAAAACGAGAGGTTAGTCACTCTATTATTATGCAACTAAGCCTTTCCTGTTTACTGCTCCCTTCGTCGTCAGCCATAGTCTGTGCTGGAAGATAAGCAACGGCGCTCACGTGCTTCATGCTCAAGCCCGTCTCAGGTTGAGCAATTAGTAGCAAGACATGCCTGGAGAAGATGATGAGGTCAAGCATCGGTAGGTGAGGAGCAATTTTGTGAGTGACTTTTCCAGTTGAAATCAACATTTGGCTTCGCTAGCGACCTCAATGTTCTTCGCATATACGCAGAAAACCCAGAAAGATGAAAGAAAATCTAGCACATTTTGGAACAGGAGCAAAAGGGAGTCATTCATGGTTTACCATGGCAAGCTTTCGATAAGCCATGCAAATGTCGGTGAAGGTAGCATCCTCGCGAACACCGAGGATTCTATAGTTACAAGGTGTGCTGTCGAATCCGCCACCCTTGCCTTTATTGCCACTGTATGAAGAAACCGCTCTTTGTCTATCTTCCATGACTAGAGTAAGCTGAACGAAGGTCAATTAATTCATGGTCAATGAGATCGGTTAATGGGGCTCGTTCGTTATAATGGGACACGTCCGTTTTCGTGTTCGGTTTATCAACTATCAGAATCGAGAATATCTCCCCGTTTTATTCAAAGATAACTATAGAGAGATAAGAGACGCGGAGGGCAGAGAGAAAATAGTTTCGCTATTATTGATGAAAATAGTGTTAAAGGCAAAGATTTTTGAAACTTTTTGAACATGCCTGATTTTTAAATAGTATAACTAACTAGCGACGAATATTTCAGTTACTTGTTAGTCACTTTATTTGTGAAGCCCATATAGAAGCGGCTGATTAGTGACTAGTAGGGGTGTTTGCGGGGTGGGTAGGACCGGGTTCGTGCTCAACCCGACCCTACCCACATCATTGACCGGATTTTACATTTCACTACCCGACCCTACCCGTATACTTCAAAATTATATAAAAAACCGACCCTCATGAAAACCGGTTAGGGTCGGTTCGGTATGAACGGTTTTTTACATTCACCTGTAAGACAATAATTTTTATCCAAAATAATTATGACAACAAACAATAACTTCAAAATGTAATTTCTAAATAAAATTCATGTCGCTAACAAGCAATAATCCGAGAAACAACCGAACAAGTAATAACAAAACAAGGAATAGTAAAGACACAACAACAACAGAGAAAAGAAAAATCAGAAGAGTAGTTCCAAAAGATCAATAAAAAAGGTCCAGCTTGTCCTTCATATCTTCCACATCCCATTTTTCATCTTGCATTTGAAACAATGAACCTGTGTAACAAACACTCATACTTACAATGGAAATGGCTGCAGTAAATAGTAAATACTCATATAATCAGCATTAACTAATGTTAATAGGAAATTCCTATTTCAAATTATGCATTGAAGTTAATAAGAACTTACTATTATGATACCATTTGCCAATTAAGCGGGTCGGGGCGGGTTTTACGGGTTTCAATTTTAAAACCCGACCCGCACCGCATAACCTACCGGGTTTATGTTATTACTACCCAACCCGACCCTAACCATCATAGAACCCTCATTCCTTGCAGTTAGTTTCGGTTCGGATTAGTCGGATTTGCGGGTTATGCGGTTTGGATGAACACCCCTAGTGACTAGCTAACTTTAGCTAGTGACAAATCTCAATTGTTTATTTTAGTCGCCTTTATGAATTTCTCTTATAGTTTGTACAAAGAAGATATTTAAGAAAAATTAAGATCTAACTTATTACAAATCTTAAATGTCTTTTAACGTAAATAAATATACTATATTAAAAAATACACAGGCCAAATGAAATCGCCACACTAATATTGTATAAGAAAAATGAGATGCCAATATCAAAATATACAGGTAAACAGAACGCACCAACTAATTACATGGCATAAGAAAATGAAAAAAAAGGAATAATATTCTGGAGCAGAATTTATAATAAATGTAATTAATGTTTGTTCTGGGTCTCCTGATACTTGTCTTTTTAGCCAATGGAAACTAGAGGAAGTTCCTTCCCTGACCTTCTTGTATCCCAATGAAGCCATGGCTTTGGTCGCTATCTCTAGCCTTTGTCCCACCTTCTCCTTTCCGCTTCCTCCTTCCTTCTCATCTTAGCCTTAGCAGCCCTTGGCTGTAGCCGCCTTTGAATAATGACCGCCGTTTCTGCCTTTTCTCCCTCAGTAATGGCCATACCTGCAAAAGCCAAGGATGATTAATTAGCCAAGCAAATGGGTCACCAGAAAAGAACGGCTCGTGCCCTCCCTCACTTCTCGGACCCGCTCATCAACTTGATCCAAGAACGGAAGTTCCCTCATGTCCTAGCACTCCTCGCATCCACGAGCCATGATTCTCTCTCACCGTGCCCTCCAAGTCTGAGTTAGGTCTCAAGTGTCGGTGTTGGTAAGCCGATTCGCCCTGGTCCTAGAAGACGACGAGGATGCCTCCCACAAGGTCGGCACACCCCACGCCGATCGAGCCTTTTGGACATCTGGCTATTAGCAGGTGGTTCTTCCAGTGGTGAATGAAGGAGGGAGCATTATCTAAAAACTTGCTATCCGCTAAACTTGCTATCCGCTCGGGCCACGAAGTATAGCCACTCATGCGAATCTACCCTCTAAACTCTCGACAAAGCATGGTGAAGCGGACCACTGATCCCCAAGCATTGGGGGTCAACTGCCTGGGAACGGCTTCATAAAATCTTAGCAATTCCCGCTCGAATAGAGTAAGGGGGACCCTCATCCCTACTTGGAAGTGATATAAATAAACGCCGACCTCACCATCTATGAAATCCGAGATGCCCTCTCATCAGCGGTTGGAAGCCGAAGAGTCCAGCCATCGGAAACAACCCTTGAAGCTTTGCACACTCTCAAGGTCAGCCACGGTAACAAGGAGATTCGTGGACATCGAAGGCTCGGGAGGCAAGGCCCTAGAGGCACCTCGGGTTCTCCCTTTCCCACGTCGTCCCAAGATTGCCTCCTAGACTGTTCCTTGGCTTTCTCCGGTGACTACACCGCTGTTGGACAGTTCCACACTTTCGCCTGCCGGAGATGCTGAAGGGGTCTCTGAGGCCGACAAGCCCATCCTCTCTATGGCTAAAGGGACATGAACCGAAAGTCTAACCTGGGGGAGGGGCACGAGAGCTCGCCCACCGTTATCTCCACTTGTAGAAGATCCCACTTCCGAATTAAGGGAAACATGAGAAGGAGGTCGTTCCATACCTGATGCGAAATAGTGTCTTGGTGCACGGTCAGTGAAGTCCACAACAAAGATGGGGGCATGAACTCCAGAGACGTGGTGGCACCGAATCACTGAATGCCATTTCAATCACAATGGGAGATTCTACATTGCCACTGCGGCGAGTTGCCGTAGCGGCTATTGAAGAAAACGATAAAAAATAAAACAGTAGCACGTAAAAAATTTCAGTTGTAAATGTAAATAAGTTTATTTTATAAAGGGAATGAAGTGTAAAAAGATAAAATAATGTGTAATATTATATTTAAAAAATTCAGTAAATATAATTGATAACATGTTAGTGGTAAATAACTTAGATAGAGCTAAGAAAAATGGTATTAAATAGTGGTAAATACTTTAAGAGAAAGAGAGTTAATGTGACAAGTTTGATTTAAGGTGAGACAAAAGTAAAAAAAAAAAATAGTATTAAATAATTTGAGAGAAATACAAATACAAATTTAATTTGAGAGAATTAATGTGATAAATTTGATTTAATATGGAGGAGTGAATTAATGTATTAGTAGTAGTTGTATATGTTGGTAAGAAGGAGTTAAGACAGCAAATGAGGGTAAATTAAACCATCTAATAACCACATTTCACAGTACTTTTAAAAAATTTTATATTTTTTTCGTAGCTAATCGAACTTTAAAAAATACTGATATGCTCGATTTTTCATTTTTTAATCACTTTTTAAGGACTTTTATCATTTTTTTTCTGTTTATCACCTTTTTTTTTACTATAAATAGTTTGCCTTTAAAATAATATTATGATTTTTTAAAAATTTTTATCACTTTTAAATTTTATCCATTTTTAAAATTTTATTGTGTTTTAAATAATATTATCACCTTTTTAAAAACTTTTATTGCCTTTTTCATAATTTTTATCACCTTTTACTAAATTTAATAGCTTTTAAAATTTTTATCCCTTTTTAAAATGGTTTAAATAATGTTATCACATTTTTTAAAAAAAATTCACTTTTTCATAAATTTTAGGGTCTTTTCCTAAATTTTTTATCATTTTTTTAAAACTATTGTCACTTTTTATAAGTGTTTATCGCTTTTTCATATCCTAAAAATATCCCCCCTATGGTCTAATGTAACTTACACTTTATCTCTATCTTTAAAAACTAATACTTTACCCTGATTTCATTTGTAGTGTTTTATAATAACTCCTTACATCCAAAATTGAAACATTTGACAACTAAATTTCATTAATTTTAAGATTTTCCATATTTGTTTCATAACTAATTGAGCTTCAAAAAATATTAAAATGATTTTACAAGAAAAAAAAAAGATACACAAGAATGAATAAGTCAATCACTAATTTATGGAGTAATTTTCTGGGGAATGTAGTTTATAAAGTAGCCCATAAATACATACCAGCGGTATAAATTTTTGGTAAAATGGTTAAAAAACTGGCTCCTAACTGTGTACCAATGATTTTGACTTAGGCCCCTCAAATTGAACCACAAAACCCCACAATTTGTATTACAAAAAAATGCGGTTCATATTATGACCCCCCAAAAAACTCACCACAAATGCAGCGGTTGCATAAAGTGATCCCTAAAATTAAACCATAAGGGCCCAAAAAATGCACCACAGAAAAACAGTTAACATTCTAGCCCCGAAAAGTTAACCACTAATTTAGTAGTTTATTTTATAGGGAATGTGATTCATAAAGTGACCCTTAAATACATATCATTGGTATAAATTTTAGGTAAAATGGTTAAAAAACTGGCCCATAACTGTGTACTAGCGGTTTCAACTCAAGCTTCTCAAATTGAACCACAAAACCCCACAATTTGTATCACAAAAAAGTGCAGTTTATATTATAGCCCCTACAAAAGTCACCACAAATGCAGCGGTTGCATAAAGTGGTCATTCAAATTAAACCACAAGAGCCCAGAAAGGGTATCACAGAAAAGCGGTTAACATTTTGGCCCCAAAAAGTCAATCACTAATTTAGCGGTTTATTTTTTGGGGAATGTGGTTGACAAAGTGACATCTAAATACATACCAGAGGTATAAACTTTAGGTAAAATGGTTAACAAACTAGCCCCTAACCATGTACAAGTGGTTTCGACTTAGATCCTTCAAATTGAACCACAAAACCCTACAATTTGTACTAAAAAAAAATGCGATTCATATTATGGCCTCCAAAAAACTCACTATAAATATAGCGGTTGCATAAAGTGGCCCCTCAAATTAAACCACGAGGGCCCAGAAAGTGCACAACAAAAAAACGGTTAATATTCTAGCCCCGAAGAGTCAACCACTAATTTAGCGGTTAATTTTCTAGGGAATGTGGTTTACAAAGTGGCCCTTAAATATGATAGCCGAAGTGCTATCGCCCTGACCACCTACCGACCACGAGAAAGAGGGAGCCAAACACCTGAGGCATACGACCTCGGAAAGGACTCCGGAGTGAAGGAAGTCATACACCTGAGGTGCACGACCTCGGTAGCTCACCAAATTCCAACTTCGGGAGCTAGCGTAGCGCCTCCTTCGGGAGGGTGACCGAACCAGCTTCGGGGGAGAAAAACCAACCATCCTCTGCGGGAGAAAGCCTCCCGAAGACGTAGACACCGAAGTTTCAGCCCGACTCCGGGAAAGGGCCTCTCACCTCGAAGTGAGACATCAACCAAAGGGACCTCGGTTGTACGGCAAGAGCCATCAAGAAGTCTCTGACACTCCGCTCATATACGTCTCCGACACGCCACCCCCAGACACGCTCTAACACGTCATCGCAGCATACGTCCTGTCACACAGGGCCACACCTACCACGGTTTGTGGACCGATGAGCCAGCAGGTGGCTAGGGGCCCCCATGCCCAAAAATACGAGCACCATCCGTCCATACACGTGCCACAATCTAAAGGGATCACCCCCTCCCTCATATACCAGGGAAATGGTCACAAACGGGGGGGCTGGCGGGCTCCTCTAGAGAGAGAGAGGGGGAGAAAAAGAGGACAGAGAGGCTGGAAAACAGAGGACGCTCTCCTCCCTCTGCTTGAATACTCATCCTTCAGCCCTCAGAAAGACACGCCAGGCAAGAGTCCCTTGTGCTTATTACTATGTCTCATTCTCTCTAAAAGCACTGACTTGGGCGTCGGAGGTTCCCCCCCTGAAAACCACCCCGGGGGCCTCCTAACTCCTGTTTTCTGAGTGTTTCAGCCAGGTCTCCTTGAAGAACCCCCGCTCCGGGCTCTCTCCTACACCGGAGGTCCTTCCTGTCATCACCCTGCCACGGGACCAGGCAGCTGCCGGCCATCACTTAAGGTGATCCACCCAGGACACCAGTCTTCCTTCTGGATTAGCCTGTACCTCCAGGACCCCCTGCTGCCCTCACCACTGCACACAGTGTAAATGCTAGCTCCGCACCACCGGACCGCATCAAAATTTATATTAGCGGTATAAATTCTAGCTAAAGCGGTTAAAAAACTAGTCTCTAACCATGTACTAGTGGTTTCTTCTTAGGCCCCTCAAATTGAACTACAAAACCTCACAATTTGTACTACAAAAAAAGTGGTTCATATTATGGCCCCCAAAAAACTTAGCATAAATGCAGCGGTTGCATAAAGTGACCCCTAAAATTAAACCACAATGGCCCAGAAAGTGCACCACAAAAAAAGGCTAATATTCTAGCCCCAAAAAGTCAACAATTAATTTTTTCTTCAGAAACATTTTTTAGGGCTCAATTAGAAACTTCATAAGTTTTAGGGCTAAGTTGATAAAACATTAAAAGTTTTACGCCTGAAAGTATCATTTTAGCCCAAATTGTTGGGGGTAACAATTTTTTCTCTAATTAAATGCTTTTTTTCTCTTGAGCAAACGCTGTTGTTCCCCCTAAACATTTTTTTTATTTTTGAAATACTTTTTATTAAATGTAATTATTAGTTCACCAAATTTAGTTATTTTCTAGTTTCAACAGTTAATAAATTATTTAATAATATATTTAAAAATGGTTGCAACTTATTTTTTGTTTTTTTAAATTTATTTATCAATCTATTTTCCATTTTATCTACTAGTATTATACATCTAGTAACATGGTTTTCAAAAGTAAAAAGTAAGTTATGAAAGAGTTTTACCCATTAACTCGTTTGTTTCGGTTGTAAATGTAATGATAAGTTTTGTTTATAAATGGAATAAAGATTAGACAGATAAAATAATTTGTAATATTATATTAAAAAATTTATTAGTGGCAAATAATTCAGGTAGAAATAAGAAAAATTGTATTAAATAGTTTGAGAGAAATAGAGGAAATGTCATGAGTTTTATTTAATGTGAGAAGTTGATACAAGGAGCATCATGTATTAATAGAATAAGAAGAGAGTGAGTGGAATGAGAAAGGAATGAGGATTAATGTGAGAAATTTAAATTAATATGGAGAAGTGAATTAATGTAGGAGTAGTAGTTTGTGTTAGTTAGAAAGATAGAGTTAATACAACTAATGAAAGTAGATAGGTGGAGGGGAGTAAGTATGGAAGTAGAAGTTCAAAAGTTTTAAGTGCATCTTTTTCATATTTGTATCTTAACATATATAAGATTAATATAGACATGTGGGAAGAGAATGTAAGTGTCAATTATAGGTAAAATCATAAAGGGAGAATGTGTAAATTAGAAAGAGTTTGTCAAGGATTAACTCAGTAATGATAGTTAATTTATTTGTGAATGTTTAATTTTAAAGGTTTGCCACGTGCGTGTAGAAGAGTTAAAAGTAAGAACCTTTCTAACTAAAATGCATTTGTTTGGACTAAATCACTTTTATTTTTGACCAAATCGCATTTGTTTGGACTAAATTGCTTTTATTTTTACTAAATCATTTTTTTCGTTAATGAAATGTTTTTATTAATAATAAAAAAGGTGATGATGAGTTAGCGTTATGTTACATATAAATGCGATGAACAAGATAAGAATAGACAAAATGATTAATTTATAAGAAAAGCGATGGAATGCTGTATAGGTGACAATTGACAGAAAAAAGCGATAATGAAAATAAAAAGTCGATAAACTAATAATCAAGCATTTTTACGTATTTATCACTTTTTTTGTTTTTTTTATCACATTCTTAAAATCTTTATTCCTTTGTTGAATTATTATCAACTTTTTTAAATTCTTAATCGCCTATTACTAATTCTTATTGACTATTTATAATTTATAATTTTTTTCTACTTTTATTTTTCTTTTTTAAACAATATTAATGGGTTTTTGCAATTTGTATTTTTTACTTTTTTTCATATGTACCACATTTTTTTGTTTTTTATCACTTTTTTAAATTATTATAGCATTTTTTTATTTGTAATTACCTTTGAATAATTATTATCACATTTTTGAAAAATTATATCACTTTTTTTAGGTTTTAATCATTTTTTAAAATTATTATCAACTTTTTAAATTTTAAATCACCTTTAATGGTTATTATCACTTTTTTTTTTACAAATTATATTACTTTTTTGGTTTTTAATCACTTTTTTAAAATATTTATCACATTTTTTAATTTTAAAAACCTTTTAATAAGTAGCATCATTTTTTTTACAAACAATCACTTTTTTTTTGTTTTTTTATCACTTTTTAAAAATATTTGTCACTTTTTTGAATTATTTATCACTTTTTTAAATTATTTTTTTGTATTTTCTAATTATTTATCATTTTTTATATTTAATTACTTTTGAAAAATATTTATTGCATTTTTGAATTATTTATCACTTTTTTTGGATATTTAAATGTTTTTTTAAAATATGTATTGCAATTTTTAATTATTTATTACTTTTTTATATTTAATCACTTTTTAAGAATATTTATTACTTTTTTGAATTATTATTACCTTGTTTATTTTTAATCACCTTGTAATAGTTATTATAGATTTTTTGAAAAACTATATATATTTTATTGGTTTTTAATCACTTTTTTAAAATATTTATCATTTTTTAATATTTATCTCCTTTTTTAATTGGTAATCATTTTTTAATAATTATTATTGCTTAAATCAAAGTTTTATCTAGTGTTTAAATTTCTTCAAGCCTTTTCTACTTTTCTTTTGCTTGTTTAGATAATATTAATGCTTTTTTGTAATTTCTTTTCATCACTTTTTTAAAATATTGATCGCATTTTTAAAATAGTTTTTGTTTTTCTATCATCCTACATATAAAATCCCCCAACAAATCTAACAGTTAACATTGAAACATACTTGCTATAAGGGATGAGAAACGTGGGACTTTAGGTCTAAATAGATAGTTGTTGAGGGTTAAAATTTCTTCCGAAGTGTTAGTCTTTTGATCATGGATGTCTTAAAATTGCATGACAATTCCTTCACTTAGTCTCTAGCAGCACTGTGGGACATTGTTTTTGGATGAAATATAGGAATATGGAATGTGAGGAGATGGAAAGATGGATGCAATGGGAATAAAGAAGAATGTAGGAAAATTAAATGATGGAGTTACAGGGGGTAAGTGTAAAAATTCAAAAGGGGTTGGGAAAATTTAATAGCGGGGTTCTATCCTTTAAGGGTTAATGACAACATCTCCCCTATGGTCAATGTAACTTACACGTTGCTCCATATCTTTCAAAATTAAAACCTAACCTCACTTCATGCCTTAGTGTTTTACACTTTTCGATCTTTAAAATTGAAACATCCGATAACCAAATTTATGGAAATTTAACATTTTGCCTATTTATTGCGTACCTAATTACAATTTAAAAAATACGAAAATGATTGTACACCAAATAAATGGATATGAAAAAGGCGATAAAATTTAAGGCCTTTATGATGATTTTATTGCTTTTTCAAATTTTATCTCCTTTTTTAAAAATTTTATAGCTTTTTAAATTTTATGGCTTTTTTTAAAAATTTTATCACCTTTCATAAATTATTATCTTTTTTTTTTTAATTTATCATCTTTTTATCTATCTTGTCACCTTTTTAGCAATTTCAGGGTCAATTACAACATCTCCACCTATGGTGTAATGTAACTTACACTTTGCCCCTATCTTTAAAAACTAATGCTTTACCATGACTTAATTTAATAGTGTTGTACAATAACTTATGAGATTCTAAATTAAACCTGGTAACCAAAATTTTAGTAATTTATCAATTTTTTGTATGTCTTTTGTAGCTAATTGACCTTTAAAATATACTAAAATATAATTTTAGAAGTTCTTATAGAAAATATCTAAAACATTAGGTGGCAAAGTGTAAGATATAAAAATAAAGGGGATAAATAGTCAATAAGGGTTAATTTAGCGGTTAATTTTTTTGGGAATATGATTCATAAAGTGACCCCTAAATACATACCACTGGTATACGTTTAGGGGCCAGTTTTTGAACCACTGTACCCAGAATTGATACCATTTGTATGTATTTAGAGGCAAATTTGTGAACCACATTCCTAAGAAAATATACCCCTAAATTAGTGATTGACATTTTGGGGCCAGAATGTTAACCGTTTTTTTGTGGTGCACTTTCTGGCCCTTGTGGTTTAATTTGAAGGGTCACTTTATACAATCGCTGCATTTGTGGTGACCTTTTTGGAGGCTATAATATGAACCGCTTTTTTTTGTGGTACAAATTGTAGGGTTTTGTGGTTTAATTTAAGGGTCTTTAATCGAAATTGCTGATATATGGTTAGGGGCCAGTTTTTTAACCATTTTACTCAAAATTTATACTGCCAGTATGTATTTAAGGCCACTTTGTTAACCATATTTTCCAGAAAATAAACCGTTAAATTAGTGATGGACGTTTCGGAGCCAAAATGTTAACCGTTTTTCTGCGGTGCGCTTTCTGGGCCCTTGTGGTTTAATTTAAATGGTTGCTTTATACAACCGTTGCATTTGTAGTGACATTTTTAGGGGCCATAATATGAACCGCATTTTTTTGTAGTACAAATTATAGGGTTTTGTAGTTCAATTTGATGGGTTTGAGTTGAAACCGTTGGTACACGGTTAGGGGCCAATTTTTTAAGCACTTTACCCAGAATTTATACTGCTGGTATATATTTAGGAGCCACTTTGTCAACCACATTCTTCGGAAAATAAACCGCTAAATTAGTGGTTGATTTTTCGGGGCCAGAATACTAACCGTTTTTCCGTGGTGCACTTTTTAGGCTCTTATGGTTTAATTTGAGGAGTATTTTATGCAACTGCTGCATTTGTGGTGACTTTTTTGAGGTCCATAATGTGAACTGTATTTTTTATGGTATAAATTGTGGGGTTTTGTGGTTCAATTTGAAGGGCCTGAGTTGAAACCATTGGTACACGGTTAGGGGCCAGTTTTTTAACCGTATTACCCAGAATTTATACCATTAGTATGTATTTAGGGGCCACTTTGTGAACCACATTCCCTAGAAAATTACTCGCTAAATTAGTGATTGACTTATTCATTCTTATATATCAATTTTTTTTTGTATAAAATCATTTAATATTTTTTTAAGCTCAATTAGCTATGAAATAAATTTGAAAAATCTTAAAATTAATGAAATTTAATTATCAGATGTTTCAATTTTGGATGCTAGGAGTTGTTGTAAAATACGACAAATGAAGTCAGGGTAAAGTATTAGTTTTTAAAGATAGGGGTAAAGTATAAGTTACATTAGACCATAAGGGGGATGTTGTCATTAACGCTTAAAGGATATGTAAAGGCGACAATAATTTTAAAAAAAATGATAAAAATTTGAAAAAAAAAAAACGTAAAAAAGGATAATTTTTTTTAAAAAAAAATAAAAATATTTTTAAAAAATCATAAAAATTTAGGAGAAGATGCTAAAAATTATGAAAAGGTGCTAACATAATTTAAAACATTTTAAAAGGGAAAAAATTTAAAAAGCTATTAAATTTAGTAAAAGGCGATAAAAATTATGAAAAGGTGATAATATTATTTAAAACATGAAAAAATTTTAAAAATAGATAAAATTTAAAAAGCGATAAAATTTTTAAGAAGGCCATAATATTATTTTGAAGGTAATAATGGTTTAATGGAAGCAATAAAAACAAAAAAAAAAAGTGATTTATAGTTTAAAAAAAGGCGATAAATAGAAAAAAATTGATAAAAGTCCTAAAAAAGAAATTAAGGAAATGAAAAACCGAGCATATCAGTATTTTTTAAAGTTCGATTAACTACGAAAAAATATAAAAAATCTCAAAAGTACTGTGAAATGTTGTTATCAGATGGTTTAATTTACCTTCATTAGTATTAACTCCCTCTTACCAACAAACACAACTACTATTCCTACATTAATTCACTTTTCCATATTAAATCAAATTTCTCACATTAATTCTCAGTCATTTTTTTTCATTCCACCCACCATATTCTCATTTTGTTAGTATATATTGCTATTTCTCTCAAATTATTGAATATTTTTTTTTTTACTTTTATCTCATCTTAAATCAAACTCATCACATTAACTCTCTTTCTCTCAAAGTATTTACCACTACTTAATAACATTTTTCTTACTTTTATCTAAATTATTTACCACTAACATGTTAACAATTATATTTACTGAATTTTTTAAATATAATATTACACATTATTTTATCCTTTTACACTTTATTCCCTTTATAAACTAAACTTATTTATATTTACAACCAAAACAAGTAGATAACCGATAAAAATCTTTTACACATTACTGTTTTATATTTTGTCATTTTCTTCAATAGTTGCCGCAACTTAATGTAAAATCTTCCCAATCCCCTAAGCGCATGAGGACCCCATTGGGATGACATCAGGTGGTTTCGTTGGGACCATAGGGTTGGTGGTTGTGAAATGCATGATAGTTAATGCCGTCTAAGGCAGCGAGATGGGTGCCATGAACGGAGTGTGGGTTTAATGCACACAGGGCAACCAAAGGAAATCACCCATTAACTCAGCTCGTGGGATGGGAAGCAAGGACATGCGATTAATGGGCAGCTCCCTTTGGGGTAAGTGATAGGACCAACCGAGGAACCCAGGCGATCCTAAAAAAGCCGTGAACCGAGAACATTTGACCAAACAAAATGAACTTCTTTGAGAAGAAGGGGATCCAGTGTCAATTGGAGGATTCAAGGGGTGGCACCCCTACGTGGGCAGTCTCTTGGGTTTCATGGAAGTTCGCATACGCTCGGCCAACTATAAATACCCTTTCACCTCACAAGAAGGGGGGTCTTTTTTTTGAACGAACAAGCCAGAACTTATCCTAAAGGGTGACCCGAAGGCTAATTCAATAGCTCAGCTGCCAATGATAGAGGACGAGAATAGGATCCTTAGTTCTTGTCCCTCAGAGTTGACTTTTCAAAAAATTCCTCAAACAATTTGTGGTAAAGAGGTATGCTATATACACAAAGAAGATGTTTAAAAAAACCTAAGATCTAACTTATTAAAAAACTTGAATGTCCCTTAACACAAATAAATATACTACATTAAAAATTACACAAAGGCCTAATGAAATCTCCACACTAATATTGTACAAGAAAAATGAGACACCAATATATCAAAATATACAGGTATAGAGAACCCACCAACTAATTACATGGCAAACAAAAATGAAAAAAGAGGATGAATATTCTGCAACCGAATTTACAATAAATGTAATTAGTGCTTGTTCCTGGTCTTCTGATACTTGTCTTTTAGCCAAAGGAAACCAGAGGAAGTCCCTTCCTTGACCTTCTTGTATCCCACAGAAGCCACGGCTTTGGTCTTCTCTAGCCCCTGTCCCATCTTCTCCTTGTACTTGCCGCCCTTGCCGCCGCCGCCCCCGCTCTTCCAGCTGTCCCGAGGGACGGCGGATGAGTCCTGGTCGTAGTCCCACTGCTCCGCCCATGAGGTACCGTATGAGTCGTAAACTTTGTTGGCTTCCATGCCCGGAAAAATAATATATATGGCTTTTTAGAGATGGGAGAATTGGAGAAAATCGGTGAAATTAACTAGCTAGTCTGAGAAGAAGAGTCGTCTGCTGGTCTGATACTATAGATGAAAAGTGTAGATCGAGAAGAAATCGGCAACCACAATTTATGATCTTCTTTTGGTGCCATTTTATACAAGAGGACGGTCCCTGGTCAGGAATTGGAACGCTTAACGCGGTCGTGGGGCTCGCGGTCGGCTGTACATCGTGGACCTGATTACTTGTTTCCTCCTCACGTCACCTGTGACACGTACATTAGAATTTGTTTACCAATCATCACGAGCATTCCTCTCTTTTTTATTTTAATACTCAAAATTATATAGAGTCTAATTTTAAAATAACCTTCATCCAATAATTTTTTTTACTTTTTATTTTCTAAAAATAAATTTTGCTACGTATAACTTAGTATAATGATACACAAACATACAAATTTGAAAGCAAATGATATATCAAATGATCTTATAGCTTCGAAGTTGCAATATCGGAAAAAAAACTCAATTTCAAAAATTTAGAAAGAAACAAATATAATAGAATAGAGAAATATTCACGTTTTAACAAATATGTAGAAGACATTTGTTGAAATATATATAAAATTCAAGACACACACAGGTGAATAAAATTGCCCTCTAAAGAGCCAAATTTTATGGATCCTTTGTCAAGAATAACTATAAGCGTGTGTTTGGACTGAAAAGGAATTAAAAGTTGTGGAACCTCTATTTTCACCTTTTTTCTTTTGGAGTAATTTTTTGTTGGGTTTGTTTTTTCATTCTAGAAAACGAGGGAATAACTTGTGAAGAATTTAGTCAAATGTTTCCAGTTTCATCTGATAAAGAGAAAAAAAAAAAAAGGATAGAAAAGGATCGATTGTTTCTGTTTTATTCTAATTTGACTAAAGACTAAATTGAAAGTCAAAGCTTCTAGATTACTACTTCAAATATCCGTTTTGGAAAAAATAACAAATAAATCAATAATGTTTCTAAGTTGGTACGATTTGGTGACTAATGTTTTTTATGAACCAAATAAACATCAATATTTCTGAGCTAGCCCAATTCAACAGTCCAACGTTAAAATTCAATTGAAATTTTACAAAAGCACTCGTTATCTTTTTGCATTTATCATAATAGACTCTTATAATTTAAAACAATAAAACAAGCTACCTCCCTCTATTTTCCTTCCCCTTAAACCTTTTTTTTTTCATTTATAAGTAACAGTAACCACCAAGAAACAAAAAATTATGTACTTAGCTTAAGTTGTCTGCATATTCTTTCGTTTGGTGAAAAATTACAAAACCCAGCAAAATAAAAATGAAAAAAAATAGATTTGTTGTACACAAAATCAAATGAATTAAGTTTAGTTGAAAGGAGGAAAAACGAATCAAATAGCATGAGTAATCAGAACACAAACTCAAATTGCATTAGAGGTGATGATAAGGTGTTAAAGTGAAGGCGTGACGACGGTTGGGGTTTGTGTTAGAATAATGGTGGAGACAAAAGAGCAAGCTCGGAGCAAAATTGGTAGAGATAACGACCTATTTGATGAAGCCACCGATGATGGCGATTCTGTTGCAAGCAATGTAACTTTTCTACCCTTTTGGTCAGAGAAGAAAAGTTTTATGAATCGTCAAAACGGAATATCTTGTACTTTAACAGAATATTCTATAGATTTAACAGAGTGGACAATTTGCGTTGAATTAAAAACATGAGTAATTTACTTAGCCAAAATAAAACATTAGTAACCAATTTCAGCCGATTTCAAAACATCAGTTTTATTCTTTGTTTTTCCCTATCTGCAACATTATTTTTTTCAATGAAGTTGGATTTTCGTTTTTAAGTTTCAACTTCATCAGGCTTGTGTCTGGGAGTTTCTGTATCTGAGTTGGCAACCATTTATTACCAGTTTCTAGATCATTGATCCGGACCAAAATATAATAGGCCACTTTGGAATATTTTCAATTATCTACATCACATCCACACGACGTCTCCTGCGTGATCACCCATCCATCAAGTTACGTGAAGTGTGAACTATTGAAATAAATTTCCTTACTCAGGTTTAGGTGATATATTCTGGTCCCGAACCGATATTTTGGTTTTTATATAAAAACATCTTATTCAATTTTTTTTCTTATTGAAACAATAATATTTTAAGGGTAAATTCCTCCAAGAGCCCTTAACTTATTTTCATATCTTAAATGGGTGCTCTACCTTAAAGTTATCATATTGAAGTATCCTACCTTACTTATCATGTTTTAATTGGATCATTTTCATCAATTTCAAAATTAAATATGAGGTAAATTGCTAACATGATTTTAATTAATATAAAAATATATTCAAAATTACAATTTTAGTCCTCATGTATCACTTCTCAATTGGTACCCGCTTAGAACACAAAAATAAGCAATTATTTAATATTTGTCATATAATTTTGGAGCAGCTTGAATTTACACATTGACTCACAAAGACAAATATACAGCAGTTTAAGTATACAAATTTTTAGACCAAGATTTGACAATCTAAATTACGAATCTTGATGATTTTTTTCCTTTTATATTTTACTCTAATGCTTTTTTAGAGTGAGTTTAAAGAGAGTTCTAACTTTTAAATGATTATATTATTTAGATATAATGATTATTTACTTAAAATTTCTACCAATTGAAACCCTCCAAATTAAGAAGCTTATAAACAAGTATAAAACAATTTTAAGATTTTTTTGTAAAAATCAAGTATGTTCTTAATATTTTAAAGCTGAAAATTTACAAACATCCCTCCGTTTGTCCCATTTTATTTTGAGGAATATATTATTATCTCTCTTAGGTTTTCTAAAACCTATATTTCACCATTTCAATTCATTTTGATCATTAAAAACTTGCTTAAAAGTTTCCTAAATGTCAAACAAAAATTATTGTTAACTAGAAAAAGCATATAATCAAGTATGGAGAACTGCATGTTATTCTTTTTAAACTCTTAAAAAAATAATTATCTATAGTAAATTCAGTGGCAAATCAAAGATTTTTATGAAGGGCTTTGTATATATATACAAATACATATCTAACATTAAGTAGTGAAACTTATGAATTTTCATATATAATACAATCATGGAAAAAAAAATTTAGATGAGAATTTGAAAAATGCTCTAATTTTGCATTAATTTTTTCTGCCATAGGTTGAATAGCTTCAATTTGGTTAGAAAATTATATAAAATATAGAGAATATGAGCAAAATGTTCATATTGTGTATAATGTCAAAGATAAAAGTTCTCTTTTAGCCCTTTAAACTTATACATTTCTTCCCACTTGACTCATTAATTTTATTTTGTGTCCAACTAACTTCTTTATTTTTTCTAATGTTTGAAGAGAAAAGACAGTGACAAAAAAAGTTCAAGGCCTTGATGGGAAAATACATGGAAGTTTAAGGGCCAATATAAAATTTTTGTCATTATTCTTATTGTTAATAGAAAGAGAAAACTAACTCATCTTTTGTATTTTTTAAAGAAGGGTAAATTCTTTTGTTTCAATAGATATTATACAAATTATGAGGGTCTAATTTAAAATTACATGGGAGTCAACTATTAAATTATGTACCTCTTATTAACATTGTTTATAAAAAATTAGGGTCCATAGCCCCATATAATATATGAGTCGGGATCTTCGTAGTAAAAATCATCATATATGGTCCTTTGTACCTGACTAATACTCAATTGTCTATGTTTCGTTAAATACTCTTTTTAGTTAACAGCAGGTATATCTTAACTCGCACGTTGTAACATATATTTTCCCTCCGATAAATTTAGCATTAAAACAAATATTAACAATAAGCAATTAAAAAATGTTCATCTATAGATTCATGTTCATTAAAATGATTAGTTATGAAAATATTATACTGTGCAACATAACAATGTACATGTTTCAAAATGATGAGTTTTTTTTCATTAAAAAATTTATATCGTTTATTAACTCAAATTTCAATTTTTAATATCAATAAAAAATTTATTTGAAAAAAATCACTTTTTATTTTAACAATTATGGACCCAACTACCTTATTGCACCATAAAGCTTATAAACTAAATAAGTAATCCTATAATTCTCAATTATTAATCATAAAATTATCTAAATAAAATCTAAAACTGTATTTAATTATGTTAACCAATTAAGGAAAAAACTTGTATAGGCTAGGCTTATGTATAAGCTTTGACAAAAGTGATTTGACATTCTCTGATGCATTTTTCTTCTCTATTTCTTTTGCTGATGCGTTTTTTTATTTTTTATTTTTAATTTCACATTCTCTTCTTTTCCTGTTTTGCTTTCTCACTTCATTTCTTTTTTCATTTCTCTTGTTTCTTTTTGCTCTTGTTTTTTTTAACCTTTTCTGTTTCTTTTTTCTTTGTTTTATTTTTCAAATTTTATTCCTAGCTTTTTTATTTTTCTTTTTGTTGTTCCCCAAATTATATTTGTTTATGCTGTTTTTTCCCCTCCCTGACTCATACGTCACAGGTTACTTTATTTTTTGTCCCTTTTTTTTTTTTTGCTTTTCTTTTTCTTGAATTTTTATTTCCTTTTCATTTTAGGTATTTTTTCTTTCATTTTTCCCATTTTTTAATTTTTAAACTTTTTTTTAAACCTTTTTGGACTTACCTTCACACTTTTTGGTTTCTTTTATTTTCGTCCACTTTTTTTTCTTCATTTAGCCTACTTTTTGTCCCCATTTCATTTCTCTCTCTCTCTCTCCCCCCCCCCCCCTCTCTCTTTCTGCTTTTTTTTGCGTTTCCAATTTTTTTTGCTTATATTCTTTCCTTTTTCCTATTCTCTTCTATGTTCTTTTTTTTGGAATTGTTCCTAGTTTCATTTTATTCTTTTTTTCTGTTCTTTTATCACCTTTTATCTGTTTTTTTTAATAAGTTTTACCTGTTCTTTTAGAAGTTCCAAAAAACAAATAAGAATTGGTAAAATAACAAATAACTAATTTATCTAAATAACAAGTGGGAATTGATAAAAGAACAAATAGTTATAGATAAAAGAACAAATAAATTCTAATAAAAAAACTAGATAACTAGTTTATCTATAGAACAAGCAGGAATTGATAAAAAAATAAATAATTATTGATAAATAAACAAATAACTATTAATAAAAAAACAGACAACTAATTTATCAAGAGAACAAGTATAAATTGATAAAAGAATAAACAACTACTAATAAAAGAATAAATAAATACTAATAAAATAACAAACAACTAGTTTATCTAAAGAAAAAACAAGACTTTAAAAAGAGGAAACAACTATTCATAAAAGAACAAATAACTACTGCTAAAAGAACAAATGACTACTAATAAAATAATAGACAATTAGTTTATCTAAAAAGCAAGCAATAATTGATAAAAGAACAAGCAACAGTTCATAAAAAAACAAACAAATACTGATAATAGAACAAATAACTACTAATTGTTGACACCCAATTTTGTCCGGACACTAACTTTGTTTCAGTTTTAAATTAGAAAAATTAGTTTAGGGGGCATTTTCATTTCTAGGGACTATTTTGGCCATTTCTTAGGAGTTTGGGTCATTTTTTGTCATTTTAGGGTTTTACATAGTTAGTTGGTCTAGTCACATTTGGGTTACACTGTTATTTTGGTCTACAAGTTTTTAGGAATATAAAGTGGTCATCTATCTTAGAAATAGGAATTAATTTAGTTTAGGCACTAATTTGAAGTCCTAAAAGTTTTGCAGGGTCAATTTAAGCAAAAGGAAAAAGTTTGGGTGGAAGATGAGATTTCTTAGAAAGTTTTAGGCAAAATTGAAAAGTTTGGGGTAAATCTGTCAATTTTAGAGAGTTTGAGCTAAGTCTGGCGATTTTACGAAATTCTACGAAAATCTGGGGATTTTTGCAAAGTTTTGGACTAATCTGACAATTCCTGGAAGTTTTGGGTCAACTTGAAATTCTCACAGAATATAGGGCTAACTCAGCAGCTTGAGAGTATTATTGGACTTAAACTAGTAATTTCACCAGATTATATCCTAATTGACTTAAACTTCTTCAAATTTGATTTGGATGAAGTTTAAACTCTCAAAACCTTGTTAATCACGTTTTAAACCTCATCTAGTATAAATATAAGTCACATTTGGGCAGAAAGGGGGGAGAATTTTCAAGAACCCTAAGCTCCCATCAAAAAAAGTAAAACTGCAGCTTCAAGTCCCTGATTTTTCGCACAGCTCCCCTAGAACCCTAAGCTTCCTCCCTCGCCGCCGTTACCCCTGGTGTTTCTCTCTGCTACCTGACGCCGCACCAGTCACCGACAGCCACGCCGCCGCGGTGCCCAGGTGCTCACCCTCTCGCCGCGCAGCCGTCCCAGCTTCACCCATCGCCGGCGACGCAAATCGGAAGGAGGACTAGCAAAGCCGAATAGTGACTTCTCCCCCGCTGTGATTCTCTCTTTAATTCGCCACCGTCCGCAGCCGCTTCACGCCACCAACCGTGCTTCGGGGAGTCGCCTCATCGTAGCTGAGCAAAGACCCAGGCCGCCGCCCTCTCTCGCGTCCGGCTAATGGAGATTAAGCAAGATCCGATCCAAACTCGCTTTGTGACCCGTTTAGAGATCCATCCGACCCAGTCAAACTACTCTTTCGGTATAACCTTAACTTAGCCCCTCTGACTTTCTACGTCATTCATATAAGTCACTAACTTTTCTTGTGTTTCAGATTAGTCACTGACATCAAGTTTATTTCTTTGTTTTCCTTTGTTTATTTCTTTCTTTGTTTGTTTAGCCATGCATCAGATTTAACCATTAAATTCACATAAGGATGTAACTTAGGATATTTATTTTTTTATTTATCTCTTTGTTTCTCTTTTATTTCCTTTTAAATTTTCTTAGAATAGCTTCATTTTATTTTGATTTTGATTTACATAATGCATCTAAAAAAATTACACTTAGGAAATTTTATACCGCATCGGTTTGACAAAACCTTGGGATGAATTTATGATGATAGTAAATTTTAAGATCCATATCCGGCTGATTTGATAGGATCGATGGTTTAGATTGATAATCAACTAAAATATTTAAAAGATAAATAAAGATAAATAAGGATAGGTTAAGTTTTTAGGTTCCACATCCGGGTGATCCGATAGGATTTATGGTTTGAAAATATCAAAATTTCATAAAATAAATAAATCAAATAGGAATGTTTGGAAGTCTATATCCGGGTGGTTCGATTAGAATCCATGGTTTGAATATTAATTGAAATTATTTAAAACAAGCAAAATAAAATTAGAATCACATTGAGGTACTAATTTTGGGTGCTAGAATAAAGTTATTTTAGCGTAATCGTACTCCCGAACCCCTCGAATTCTCGTAGACCATTTTAAGGTGTTCAATCAACCTAGGTGAAACCGATTGGTGGCGACTCCCAAACCCACGTTGCTATACTAATAAAAGAACATACAATTGGTTTATCTAAACAAAAAATATGAATGGATAAAACAACAAACAACTACTGATAGAAAAATAAATAAATACTAACAAATGAATATATAACTAGTTTATCTAAATAACAAGTAAAAATTGTTAAAAGTATAAATAATTGTTTGTAAAAAAATAAAAAAATATCGATAAAATAAAAATAACTATTAATAAAAAATAAATAGGAATTGATAAAAGAATAAATAAGGTATCATCTTTTTAGTATTAGTTGCTTAATTTCTTCTTTTTTTTCATGGTTTGTTTCAATTTTTTTTAAGAAAGTGGCGGAAAATGAGGGGAAAATGAAAAATACAAAAAAAAAAAAAAAAAAAAAATCAGTAGCAAAAACAAAAAGAGAAAGAGAAAATAGGAAAAAGAAGAAGTAGAAGGAAAACAGGGGAAATTTTTCTTTAAAAAAAAGGTGGGAAAAACAAGGGGAATATTAAAAAGACAGAAAAAAAATAAAGAAAATCAAAAAAATTATATCAAGGTAGTGGCTATTGATCCCATGACCCACCATCTCACTATCCTCCAATCTGATCCACTTTATCTACTGTGGAACTTTGTTAGAAATTGTGTATGGAAGATATATTTAGAATCTTCAGCATAGCGTCGAAACACAAATTCTTAATTTTTTTAGGGATGGTGTTCGGAATAAGCTAGGCCTATGTAATACGTATTGCCAATTAATGGTTTAACCACTAACTTGGTAACAAGAAACGAAAGGAAAAAATTTAGCCAAAGCTTAATCCACTGGTAGTGTGGCTAAAAGTAGGCAAATTAAAATAACTAAAGTTTTGTTTTAGAAAAGAATAATATACAAAAGTAACAAAAAAATTTGGGAACCGAGATAGGATATGAAAGAGTTTTAGATATTAAGGATTTAACAATTTACTTAATGATCTTCTCTGCGCACGGGAATAGAGTTTCTTTTCTCCAGAGTTAGGAGAGTTTTACTAGCTTCGCTATAATTCATCACCAAATTTCACCTCTTCCTACTACTTTTGCATAATTTCCTTGCTTTAAACCTCTCTTTTACTTCATGTGTTTGATCTTCTAGCTTTATTTCTTTTTCCCTCCAAGTTATCTCATGAACCTTAACTTTTGTCTAGCCTAAATTAAAGTTATTTTCCTTAATATTTTAGGATCTATAACAGACCTGCTCGTGGGTCTTTCTTGTTTGCAAAGCTATTTGCCACTGGTTATGACAATGAGTTTATTCAGTGCCTTGCCACTTGTTGCTTAGTTTTTGTAACAAGAGAGAGCATTACTCTTGCATTTCGTTTGTGTCATTGATTTTCTTTTCTGCATTAGTTACTGTTTAGCATAAAATTGGCCAAGCCATCATCATCGTCATCCTCACAATTCTACATCTTTACTAGGTTTTGTTTATTTTAGTCATTAGGCATAAATGATTGTTTGCTAGTTACATGTATCTCATTGGAAGTCTTGTCATGGATTGTTTCTTTGATTTGACTATCTGTGTAATGCTCCCAATTTTATAAATCTTAATTTTAAAAGATATCTTAAATTCCCATAATTGTAAAACATTTAATTAAAAAATTTAAGAAATATGAGGTAAAACATTTAATCTATTTTCCAAATAATAAGAGTATTAAATGAAATCAGAGTAATTAAGTGACAATCCCAGGAAAACAAATATACGAACAATGTGCCAATTTAAACAAACCATATGTTTCTTTATAAATCAAATAACACAAAGTTGAAACCCAGTTTCAGCCAGTTTTACTTTCGAGGGGCTACAGCGTACTCTCACTCAGTCTGTTCTACATCTTGAACCTCATTATATGGTTCAGTATACTCTGTTTCCTCACAGTACTTACCTAAGAAAACATGTTAGAATGAGGGATGGGCATAACTTGCTTAGTAAGGGAGAAGTGTTAGACCCATCACATGGGTCATAATATTCCCATAACAAAAAACAGTGAATAAGAAACTTTAAGTTATAGCAATTTAATTAATGAATAATTTCATACAACATCATGAGAACAATATTAACGTTCTACTAGCATGCTTGAACTGCTATGCATATGCATAATTCTTTTTTCGGATTAAATTGTATCTTATTGATCAATCATTTAATCCAATACTTGAATGTCATCGGACGAACTTAGGGTGGTGAATGTGTACATCACCCACTGTCGGGATAACTCTTAGGCAGTGCCACAAGGGTTGCCGCTAAGCCAGATCCTATCGAGATACCTACGCTGAGGTATAGCCTCTCGTGATACCAGCCATAAGCATGGTCCCTTGCCAGCTACGGTCTGGCAACGCACAAATCATATCTTCATACTCCGTGTCAATATCGGGCCATGACTAGGGATGGTCTAATGTCACCCTAATCATCTGTTCCGAACCTCTCGTCTAAATTTATAGCTTGTTAGGTCATGCAAATATGGTTCGTCATCAACCTTACATGCCTCGTGTTTTATCTTACTCCTCAAATATTTTACTTAACGCAATCTTCTCTATGACAAATATCAATCATATGCAACAACCAATTTATGCATGATTGTAGCTTATTTTATTTAGCCCTTTTTAATAGAGTGTCATGATCCTAATGCATTATATTTCCTTTATCTTGTTATGTTAGCTTAGTGTTCCATGATGACATGACAATCAATGTTCCATGATGACATGACAATCAATGATATATTTTTAAGTGTATTTATGATATATGTCCATCTCATCTATCATGAATTCTTTCTAAGTTTGTCATTTAGTATTTACACTCTTAATCATTTATCTACAGGCTTATAGTAATTTATTACGGCCCTACATGCCACTAGCAATTGTTTTTGATCTCATCACGTTGCTAGCGAGCTTGTTAACCCTAAACATGGTACTAGCGGTGTTTGTCTTATCGGCCCTAAACATGGTACTAATGGGTTTATTCAAGCGGTTCTAACATACTTCTAATTTAATTCTTGTTACAAAAGGTCCTAGTATGATACTAGCGCCAAACATACATCATATATCACATCATTACAACCATGCAACCAACCAGCCAAAATTACATCTCAATAGAAGAGAACTAAAATAAATAAAATAAAATTCTAGGAAAAACTAATTAATTACCCAACCCATGTTGCCCACACATTTAAAGATTTTGTTTAGCTGAATTATTTATTTAGAATTTATTATTTGAGTTTATGCTTATATTGGGCCTAAGAGGGCCCACAAGAACTAACCCGTTTTTCCCCCTTACCTAGTATGGAATAATACGGTGAAACGAGGCAATTTTCTAGGACGTTCCTACAAAATATTAGTAAGGCAGAAAATTAGAAAATATGCTAAAATTTAGAAATTTCCTAAATGGTACTTGGAAGGTTCATGTTCTTGGCATCTAGGCCGAAATTTTACCTAGTGAGTAAAAAGGGTCTCAGGGTGTATTCGATGGCCTTGTGTCTATTCGGGATCGTGTCATGAGAAGAATCTAATGGTGTTCTTAGAATTTTCATTCGATGTTTAGTTAGAAATGACAAAAATTCCCTTAGCCTAAAGAAAATGACTTTGAGCATCTGGTTTGGAATTTGACTTAATAACCACTAAAGAAATTATCTAAGGATCAAGATTCTTAATTTTATATTGATTTTCTAAATTGATAGGTAAAATTACAAAAATGCTGTTGACAGTAAAATTGTAATTTTTGCATTTATGGTATTTTGGTAATTTTTTTCTTTTTTTTTATAAAAATTTTAGGGTTATTACAATCTGTGTTCTCGATTCAAGTTAGTTTGGATTTCTTGTCTGTTTCTATTGGATTTCGGGTTTCTGTTGTCTGTTTTATTGGTCTTTAGATTCTATCCACCGACTAGCAATACTAGACCTATAAGTTTATGGTTTTTGGTTAACTAAAGAACAATTGGATGAATTAGAACAATCTTAGACAAGTATTCGACATGTGGTGGTAGTAATTAGTTAATGTTGATTCTCGAATAGTGGGGCTCTAAAAGAATTCCTTCTATTCCAGATTTTTCAGAGTCCATGGATAGTAATAGTTTTACATTGGCTAACTATCTCTTTATTAAAATAGCCGATTTATGATGCTTCCATCGGAACTTTATTCAACATCATATTAATCGTACTTTGAAGTTTGAAGGTGTAGCCACTGTATTAGGAGCAATAGGTTTAAATTATTTCATCATAAAATTTTCTCATCAGCATGATTTTTTGATGTTATATAAACAGGGCCTTTGCCATATGAATGGTACGCTAGTGTTAATCAAAGGCCTTAATCCTTAATGTCCCTATGATAAACATAACTTTCAATGTGCTCCAGTTTGGGTACAGATTCACTGACTCCTACCAGCTTTTATGTCACGGGGAATGGTTGCATATATTGGAGAACATGTTGGTAAAGTTATAGATATGGATTTTTTTTAACAATTCTTGTCGTCATTGGCAATATTTAAGAGTATAAGTGGAGTTGGATATAAGAAAACCCCTTGTTCCTAGATTCTATTGGCAGGGTCACAAGGGGGATGGATCATGGATCTAACTCAAATATGAAGGAGAATTTAAAATATGTAAAAATTATCCTTTAGTGGGCTACTTTTGACCATCTTATAACGACTCATTGATGTGGAGTCCAATAATTAACATTATCGTCTAGTTGGCCACTCCTGACCATTTTGTAACAACTTATTAATGTAGAGTCTTGTAATTAACATTGATCATGTGAACATTTATGAGCAATTAAAGGGTGTTGCTTCTAAGTATAACACCAAGACAATATGGTCTAACGTTTTCATGACAAATTATTGCAAAGACAAGGGCGGTGATTTAGGGGGCGATGCACATGATGTGATACCCTATAAAAAATCTAGCACACAAGTAAAAGAAATTGAGGTTAATGCTATGTTGACTATAATTGAGGATGTTTTGGCTTTACATCCTAATTTCCCTTCATGAAAAAAGGATTTTATGTTCTTATTTATAGCTGATGAAGATGGTGTTAGTACAATTCCTGAGGAACCAAGACCAAAGCTCACAAAGAAAGGTTACCTTTCTGGCTTCTATTCTAGTAAGCAAACAATTTCATCTACAGACATCACTAATTCAAATTTAGCTAGGAGTGTTAGGTCCTTTAATTTATTAAGGTTCTAAACAACTCTACACCAGCACTTTATCATCAGCTGGACATTTTAGTGAAGACCTATATTAAAGCCCATCATCAAATTCATGATACTTTTTTGGTGGCTAGGAGGGACCTGAAGCGAGCATGGCTCATGGAAATAATGTAGAATATTCTTCTCCTTAACTTGACTTTAACTACTGCAGGGAGCCTAATGACCATTTACTCAAGGATTGATACTTTCCAAAAAAATGAGGTGACAATCTCTAAGGTGACACTTTAACCCTATAAAGACTACTGTGATAAAAGTGATAAAACCTTTAAAGAAATTTAGGTCATGCCTGAGTGATCATGTCCCAACATCAAAGAAAGCCCTATATATATCAAATAAACGAGAAGCAAATAACCCAAATGGTGGGGGCAAAGATCAGAAAGAAAAATCAGATGAGGGATATAAGTTGTAATTGTCTCTTCTGGTAGTTACCATTAACATGTCTAAGACCTGTTTTTTGGGTGGGCTTGAAAGGGTTGACCCATATCAACCCTTATTATTGCCATGAGTTTAAACTATCACTCGATGACCCAATCTGTGATAATTCAAAATATTAAAGGCTTTTTGCACAGCCATCATCTGGATATTTTGTTCTTAATGGAAACTAAAACCATGGGTATGGAGATTACAAAAAAAATTGACTTGTGGTAATTTTTTGGATGTAGCTTTTGTTGATTCTGAAGGTGTTAAGGAAGGCCATTGGGTAGGCTAGAATAAGGGTACATCATGTTTATTCCTTGAGTGTTGGAAACATCTTGTTTTGTTTAAGATCCAAGATGAGTATGGGAAGTCTTGGGCTCTATCTTGTATATGGCAGCCCTGTAATGCATCTTACAAGGGCAGTTTAGTTAGAAATAAAGTCGTTGTTGTTATACTAATCACTCATACTCTTAGTTATTGGTGATTTTAATTAAGTACAACACCTGAATGAAAAGTTAAGAAAGATTACACATGCATTTCTGGGGGCTGAATCCTCAAACTCATGTATATTGAATTTAGCTTTTATTTCCATCCAATGCCATGGTCCAGCGTTTAGGTGGACCAATGCTCGCTAAGGTGATGAAGCGGTTTTTGAAATTCTGCATAAAGCTTTTGCTTCTTCAAAGTGGTTAAAGTCATGGAATTAAATACAGTACTATATCATATAGTATATCATTTACCGTGGGTAACTAGTACATTGTACAAATGTTTTGATATTGTATTATTTTATCATGCGGTATGTGTAAATCATGATATTTCACTTATCGCTCACTTTTTGTATATATTTTGTCCAAAAACTGCGTTATAACACAAATATCATGAGCTACATACTGTGATAGTTTATTTTTTGTGGATATTTGTAATAATTTTTTATTATTTTACATCAAAATATTATAAATTTATAAAACACTAAAATAGAATTTATACACATTTCATAAAATAAATATTTACTTTTATGTTTTTGGTTATATTTCTTAGTTAACATAAAAAACTAATGGATGGTAATAGCTTTCAATAATTAAGGTCCATGTGGGAAAAAGGGATGAAGAGTTGCTGCAGCATTTGCTTTTGTTTTATCTATTTTTAGTTTTTCTCTTCTTTTTATTTTTCAAGTATCTTTTCTTACTTTTTTACATCACATGTTTTGTTCTCTCTCATTACACGTTTGACCAAGCAATTTTGTTTGAATATTTCTAACTTTTGTTTCTTTTTTTTTCTTTGTTTTTTTTTTCTAACTTTATCAATATTTCATGTTTTGCTTTTTTATTTCTTTTGTTACTTTTTTTCTGGTTCTTCCTTTATTTGCTAAATAACACAAAGAACCTAACCATCTAAGCCTACTATGAGATTTTGAAGTCTCTCAAGTCTCTGAGACTTTGAAGTCTCAAGTTTCGACACATGCACCCTAGTAAATAAAATCTTCGATTTCCACAATATCTGGAGTTTATTGGCAGACAATCCAACAATATTACTTAGCTTGGAATAAGAAATTTATTCTCAAGCTGAAAGGTATGTGAAGACTTCAATTTTGACACACTTATTTTTTTTATCATTTCTTTTACATTCTTTTAAAGGATTTTTTTGAAAGTGGATCTAGATAAGGATGGGTTCTTTATAAGCGATATACACATATTCCTATAATGATCTTGTAATTATCTTTTGATACATTTGTTTTTATATATGTACGTAAGTCATGAATGAAAGATCAAGAAAATTCACAGCATTTGCGCTTTTCTTCATAGTATCAAAGTCAAACCTGATACTCCCATAATAAGAATGCAATCACTCACAGTTTTGTCAAGAATGGCAAGACTAAGTGATGAAGGTTTTGATGAAAAAACACACTTTAGCAACTAGGTAAAGTCCGTGGATGTGATGTCACTGTATTATATACATGCATTAGACAATTGTGGGCAAATTTATGTCAGTGAGCTCTTCAATGATGAAAACTACCGAGTGTGGGTAAATCACATAAGTAATGCCCTATTCGCAAGTTCAGGTTTGTTGACGGAATGAGCCCTGAGCCTATAGTAGACTCACCTAATTTGGGATTATGGATGCGTTGTGACACGATGATCAAAGGATGGCTAAATAGTTCAAGGGATAAAGAGATTCAAAATAGTGTACAGTATACCAAGAGTGCTTGAGAGATTTAGGAGAACCTTAAAAAAAGGTTTGGTAAGGTGACTGCGCGGAGAGCCTATGAGCTACGGTGTGCAATAGGTTTTCTGAAACAGGAGAATCTTTTAGTGTCAGCATATTATACAAAGCTCAAGAGTCTTTGGGATGAGATGCACTAAATCTCACCTTGGCCAAGGTGCATTTGTGGTGGGTACACTTGTGACATTTAAAAGAACCTAAGGGAGTTGAAAGATAGAGACCACATGTATGATTTTCTTATGTGTTTGGACAAGGTGTTCGGGATGATCAAAATGCAAGTTCTTAACATAAGGCCAACTCCCAGCCTTGGTATCGTCTATCACCTAGTTGCTGAAGATGAGCAATAAAAATATATATTAACTATGAATAAGGCAATGACAGAGGTAGCAGCTTTTCAAGTCTAGGGAGTTCGAGGTAACAAAAACAAGGATGGCCAAAGGATTGAAAGGAAAAAAAGGCTGAAATGTGAGCACTGTTACAAGTTGAGGCACACTGAAGAGGAATGTTTTGAGATAATAGGCTATCCATTAGGATAGAACAAAGGAAAACACAAAAAGAAAGAACGATCATGGATGAACAAAAAAGATGGTCCAAAGGCAACCCAAGGTGGCTCGAGTGGCAATCTAATTTCAAACTTGACATAAGCATGATATGACAGTCCACTTCAATTTCTTGGTTGTGACGGCGAGATATTGAAGATAGAAGGTCAAACAACACCAATCATTAACGTGGCCAGTAAGATTAATTTTACAAAGCGTTGGCTAATTGATTCGGGTGCAACAAAACAGATAATATACAGTGATAAGTCACTTGAAGAGGTACAACAAGAAGTGGGACAGCAGCTAGTCAAAATACCAAATGGTGAAAGTGTGACAGTTAAAAGCATTCGGGCTAAAAATTTGACTGCTGAATATGATGAAAATTGATAATGTCTTGAATATTCTAGATTTCAAGTACAATATCCTTTTTGTCAGTAAACTACAAAAAGAGTTAAATTGTGCACTAACTTTTGTATCAGGCATATGTGTAATGCAGGACTTACCTACGAAGAACTTGATTGGAGTAGGTAGGCATTGTCAATTAAAGGATTTAAGGAAGTAGAAATTTGGCATCGAAGATTTGATCATGTTTTAGAGGCAAAAGTTAAAGCAATTCGGTCATTTTCCAGTAAGGTCGAAAGTAGCAAAATTGAACACTGTGATTCTTGATTTGATACATTGTGACTTATGGGGAGGTTACAAAATAGCATTTTTATCAGGAGGACACTACTTTCTCACAATAGTGAATGACTTTAGTAGGGGGTTTGGATATACTTAGTGAAATATAAATCGGATGTGAGTCACTATTTGCTTATGTTCTTAAACATGATTGAAACGCAGTTTAGAAATAGGGTAAAACAAATAATGGTAGATAATGGTGAAAAGTTCCAATCATGTCATGTAAGCCTATTATGAGGAACATGACATGGTAATACAAACGACATGTGTTCACACCCCTCAACAGAATGGTGTAGTTGAGTGAAAAAACAGGCACATATTGGAGGTAGCATGTGCATTAAGATTCCATGCTAACTTACCAATCATTTTTTAGGAGGAATAAGTGCTTATAGTCATTTATATCATAAATAGATTGCCATCAAAGGTAATCATCAACAAAATTCCTTATGAAAATTTGTTAGGAAAAAAATCGAGCTACAGCCACTTGAAGGTCTTTGGGTGTCTTGCATATGTCCATGAAAAATCAAAAGAAGATAAATTCAGTGAAAGAGGAAGGCATCACATTTTCATAGGCTATCCTAATGGACAAAAGGTGTACAGGCTCTATGACATTGAAAATGGAAAAATTCATACTTTAAGAGACGTAATATTTTTTGAAAGCAAATACCCTTATAAAATGTGGAGCACAAGATCTTAATTGAGGAAGTAGGAGCAAAAAAACCAATCCATATTGGGATTAAGATCATGTGGATTCTTCATAAAACAACAAGAAACATTCTAATACATGCAACGAACCACAAACTGAAAGATAAAAGGTAGTGGAAGAACCAATTGTTGAGCTCAAACAAGAAAATCCAGCAACAGAATTGAGGTACCACATAATTAGTGAGTTAAGTAGCTACCTAGATAACTTGAAGAGTTTGAAGTTATTTTGCCACCCTTTAACGCACAATTACAGCCGACTCATTCATTGGGCAACTCCATGGTATGTCCTTTAGTTCAATTTGTCTCCTATGAAAAGTTTTTACACTCACATAAAGCTCTTTTATCAGCCATTGCTTCACTTGATGACTAAATACTTTTTCTCAGGCTACAAAGCATGGTTACTATAGGGAAACAATGAAGAGGGAGATCAAAGCTCTAAAAAGAATGAGAGTTGGACACTAGAACAATTGCCGCTCGGAAAGAATGCTGTAGATTCCAAGTGGGTGTACAAGATTAAGTTCAAACCAAATGGAGAAATGAAGTGTCATAAAGCAATGTTGGCAGTGAAATGATTCACACAAGTGGAAGAGATTGAGTTCCATGAAACTTTTGCACTAGTTGCAAAGCTTGTTATAGTTCATGCATTATGGTAGTGGTTGCTAAGAAAAACTGGGAAGTCTATTAGGTCGATGTGAATAATGCTTTTCTACATGGAGACTTAGATGAAAAAATGTATATGAAGATACCATCATGGTTTGCAAAGAAAGGTGAAATAAGAGTATGTAAGTTAAAAACGTTGTTGTATGGCTTGAAGCAAACATTAAGAAATTGGCATCGAAAGTTTATTGAAGCACTAATTGGGATTAGTTTCCACTAGTCCCGATCACTCCAGGCTCACATACAAGGAAGGAGATAGTTTCATAGTTACATTGATTTATGTGGATGATGTAGTACTCACAGGTAATGATGGTGAGAAGATAAAATGAGTAAAACAACACTTAGATGAGAAATTCAGCATAAAGGACCCTAGACCCCTAAAATATTTTTTGGGCATTGAAGTGGCATGTTCAAGACAAGGCATCGCTCTCAATCCATACAAGTATATGCTGGACATTTTAAAGGATGCTCGAATGGAGTCCTATCAACCTAGCACATTCCTCACGAAACAAAACTGTAAGTTAAGAGCTGATAGTGATGGACCGTTAGTTGATGCAGCAAGGTATAGTAGACTAGTTTGGTGCTTGCTTTACTAGATAGTTAGTAGGCTAGATATTGTGTTTACAGCCAATATGTTAAGACAGTTTGTTGCAGCACCACGATAAGCTCACATAAATACAGCAAAAAGAGTTTTGAGATACTTAAAGTTGGCACTAGGACAAAGAACTCTATTGGTAGCTAGTGGTGAGCTAACTCTGGAAGCTTATAGTGACACCAATTAAGGGTGATGTCAAATGACAAGGCATTCCTAAACTGGTTACTTCATTATTGTAAGAGGTTTACCAATCACATGGAGAACCAAAAAGCAAACAGTGGTGGTTAAAAATTCTCAGCCGAAACAGAATATAGCGCAATGGCAACAACAATAAGCGAGATTCTATGGTTAAGGTGGCTACTAGAATAACTGGAAGTACCACAAATAGTGCTAACCACTTTGTTTTGCGATAACCAAACAGCTCTACATATAGCAATGAACCTTGTGTTCTATCAACGAACAAAACATGTTGAAATAAACTGTTACTTTGTTAGGGAATGAGTGCAATCAAGAGACATATCACTAAAGAAAGTTTGAATCGGTGCACAGTTTACTAACCTGTGCACTAAGCCATTGGGGAAAGACAACTTTAAATCTTACTTGGCAAGTTACGCATTATCAATCTACATGCACCAATTGAGGGGGAGTGAAGGATTTGTTTGAAATTGGATATAGATAAATATGAGTTCTTTATAAGCTATATATACACAAATTCTTGCAATTATCTTTTGACGTATGCGTTTTTATATATGTACATAAGTCATGAATGAAAGATAAGGAAAATTCATAGCATTTGTGCTTTTCTTCATTTTTTCTCAATTAAAGTTCGTATTGTTATTTAATTTGTAGAGAATTATTTTTGCGTATTATACAATGCCAAGAGGATCAAAAGATACTAGGTGGGATCATGAAGATCCTATTTCTAGTATAATAAATGGCACTATTAGCAAATATTGCGAATGCATCATGAAAAATTGTAGAATTACATGTTTGTAAAGACATTTGGCTAGCGTTGATGCATCTAGAAGTTTTAAACCATGTGAGGAAGTCCCGTTAAAGGTTAAACAAGAAATGAGAGCTATATTGTCTCAATATGCTTGCAATAAAATGACAAAATCTCAATGAATGGAAGACATTAAAGCAAAGTTGAGATTGGGTATAATGGCATGAAGATCAGTTGATATGGAAGGTGATGATAGTGACAACGATGATGATTTTATATATCCTCATGATATTCTGTATAATGAAAGAGCTGCATATAGGCAAGTAGTTCATGAATCATAGAGATCCTATTGTGAAAGAGAGCAAAGTATAAGGTATCAAAGTGGTCCTGAAAGTAGTTGTAAACAAAGTTATCAAATTTCTTCTATGTTCACATGCAATCAAAGTGTTAAATTATTATCAAGTGATGCTCTAAAAGTTTCTTCTTGTTACAAATCTTCAGGTACAAAATAAAAAGGTGTTACAAAATATTTCAAGGGGAACACATTGAGAGAAGGCATGGGCTGTATGATTGCCAAATGTTTTTTTATATGACAATGTTCTAGCAACAAAAGCAAAGTCATATCATTTTAAAAATTTGGTGACAAGAATTCAAGTAGTTGGAAAATGAGTTTTACCTCCATCACCTCATGAAATTAGAACAAAATATCGTGACATGAAAGTTGCTGAGATGCAGACATATAAAAAGGATGTGAAAGAGAAGTAGAATAAATATGGTTATAACATTATGTGTGATGGTTGACTGACCAAAAAAATTATCCATCATTTATTTTATGATATTCTCTAGAGGAAGCACTTTATTTTTTAGATCAGTTAATGCTTCTGATAGAATAAAAAATTACAAATATATTTATGGTTTAATCAAGGAGGTTGTTCAAGAAGTTGGCAAAGAAAATGCTATGCAAGTAGCAACAGACAACGCAAGTGTTATATAAAAGCTGGAAAAGAAGTTGATGAAAAAAATATAATCTATGTTGGACCCCATGTCTAATACAGTATATCGATATTGTGTGTGAAACAATTGTAAGAAATCATTCTATGAAAAAAGTTATTAAGGATAGGAGAAAAATCATACATTTTATATACAACCATGGTCGGCTTCTATCACGAATAGGAACATTTTACAAAGGTGATATCGTCCACCTTGTGCCATTATATTTGTTATGAATTACATTGCACATGATTGTTTATTAAAGAAAAAGGCGAGACTAAGAGAACAGTTTACATCAAATCAATGGAATATTTACTAGTTAAATCGAACTCTAATTGGAAGGTTGGTAGAGACTTTAGTCTTGACTCACTGTTTTTTAGATAAAGTTAAACAAGTTTTTCAAATTTATGAATCACCATGTAGAGTACTCTGAATTGTTGATAGTGAAGTATGAACAATCATAAGTTATGTGTCTGAATCTATTCGACTTATGAAAGAACATATAAGTTTTATTTGACCTATAAATTGGGTGTTGAAATCATTGAGGAACAATGAGACAAAATATTATAGCACCACTTCATGCAACAGGTAACTTTTATATTATTTCATATATTTTTTAAGAGCTAATAATTATGATTATATTATCATGAAATACTAACTAATATAAATTTGTACATATTAATTTAGCCCATTTCTTAAATCTCAAGTATCACTATTAGAAGGATGTTAGGGATAATCCATATTTCTTATATGCTATTCATGAAGATTTTTCAATTTTAGATCCATACTCTTTAGAAACTGGTAAATTTGGAAATAAGGTAGTATGAAATCATATTTTATATAATATGTTATTTATTTTTTAGATTCTTTTTGTTAATGATTCTTTATATTAAAATAGATAGTGATATTTAGAGAAGCAAGAAAGTCTATTGGAGCAGCATATGCAATATCATCAGGACAAAAAATTGAAACCAGGTTAATAATAATTAGTGACATTTTATTAATAAAGGTAAACTACATTTTACTAAACATTTTCAACTTGGCTTTCACATATTTTACCAATAAGATTTTTATTATATGATTGCAGTTGATTGATGGGAATTATATGGGACTCGTACACCAACTTTGGGAAATTTGACTTTACGCACATTATCTTAAATAGTATCTTTTTCAGCTTGTGAGCAAAATTGGAGTACTTTTTCATTAATTTATACAAAGCAATGAAATGGATTAGCTTATATCAATATATAAAATCTTTTCTTTTTCTATTATAACATCAAATTTTGTCTCATAGATATAACAATTATGGAAAAGAAAGATAGCGAGAATGATCCGTTAAATCTCTTGATATATCAGTTGAGTTTGATGATGAAGATGAACATCCAACTTTTTAATAGACATGTCTAGCACATTTAGTTAATAATGAAGAAAATCCAGATCCACTAGTTAGAAAACATACTCAAGAAATAGGTATTAATGTTAATCATGTAATGAATAAAGGTGTTGGTTTACTTGAATCTTCTGATGAAACTATGAGTGCTTCTGCATCTTATTCACTTAGGTTTGCTTCCCTATGCTAATGATGTTACAAGTCATGATCATGATGATGATAGTGACTACAATGACGATGACAATGGTGGTGATGATGATGACAACGATAAAAGAGATAAAGGTTATGGCCGTGATATTAGAGATAGAGGCCGTTCTAGAACTTCTAGTGCAAAAGGAAGTTTGATGGCTGAAGACATTAAAAGACAACATTCTATTGATTATATAAGTCATTTTTCATATGAAGTTGATTTTTTACATGTTATACAAGATGAGGATCGTGGATCAAGAAGATGAAGACATGAGGCAATGGCAAAAAGTGGGATCGTGTGGATATCCACAACAAATACAATTATCTTTGATTGAAGATTCATTATCATTATCCCCAATGCCTTTTAATAATCTATTTGGTGGCAATCACCACATTTTTCAGCCACAACATGACATTGAACAAATCCCCCAATATGATTTTTTGTGCATACTACCATAACTGAATATTATTCTTATTTGCAGAATTTCTTGACTTAAAACCAAAATTTCTTGACGTGAGATGAATATGTTACTTTTGTAAAACAAGCTAGAAAAAAACGTCATAGTTTGAGCCACCTATGAATTCAATGTAGTATTAGAAAATGTGTTATTATTATTATTAAAGTATTGTTTTGTTTCTCCTATATCAATAAATTAGTTTCTTTCTGAGTATTATTTATTTTTCTCTCAATATAACTTTTTTTATGATTTTTATGTTAAAAAATATCTTCTATCATATATATTTTATTTATATTTGAAAAATTATAATGAGAAAAATTAGAATACATATAAAATGTGTAAAAAAATTGTTGAATTTATGTCATTTTAAAATAATATTCTAACATTTATTTTTTTGGTAAAATTGTAACAGTATGAGGTGCGGTATATCATGTTGTATACCTTAATATTTGAGGTGCGGTATACCTAGCGGTAACGGTATTTAACAATTTGTTATAACCATATCTGGATGTTTCTTTGCTTAATTTGGCTATTCAGGTAGCCGATCATACCCCCATCATTCTTACTACAAATCCTGGTAAAAAGTCTTATCATCATCCCTATTGTTTAGAATCTTTTTGGCTTTAATAACCTTATCGTGAATATATTCATTGTGATTCCTAGAACCAAGTTATCCTAGGCTGCTTCATGTACCAACATTTATCTTAGTGTAAATCAGTTATGACTTCACTATGTAGTTGGAACAAATCAAAAGTTGGAAGAATTCCTGTTCGAATTGAATTGCTAATCTTCAAGATGATTTGGAGATTTTTCTATCTGCCTCTAATCCTGTTGTTGTAGCACTAACAACTATGACGTTTGGGTCATTCGTGGGGTAATCTGTCATCAATGCAATTAGATGAGATTCAGCTTATTGTTTCTAAAAAGTTTGGGTCATTCGTGGGGTAATCTGTCATCAATGCAATTAGATTATACATTTAGGGGCATTTCCTTCTTTAGGGGATGAAACCTTTCCCTTGTCCTTAAAGTATAGCACCTCAAAATAGTCAATCCATGATTTTTGTCCGTTTAGCCTAAGTAATACAATCTATAGAGTGGTGTCTAAGCTATTAGTTAACCGTCTAAAGCCTCTTATGAATGGTTTGGTTTTTGACTTTCAGAATGCTTTTATTCCAAGCAAGTCTACATAGGATAACATCATAATTGCCCGTGAGATGTTTGAAGCCATTAAGTCCACATGTAGATTGAATGGGCCCAGGAGTTATAAAGTGGCATTAGATTTGGACATGAAAAAGGCTTATGATAAATTACATTAGAGTTTTATTAAAATGGCCCTTTAAGTTCAGCAAATGAATTTCCTTGAACACTGGGTTAACCTCATCATGTAATGCATCAGTACAGTTTCTTGCTCAATCTTGATTAATGGTTGTCCTGTGGATTGTTTCAAGCTAAGTAGAGGTATTAGATAAGGTGATCCTCTATCTTCATATCTATTCATTTTTTACAGTAAGGCATTCTCTTACTTCCTGTCACATTGACAGGCTAGTAGTCTTATCTAAGGTGTTAAGCCAAGTATAAGATGTCCCACCATCAACCATTTGCTATTCGTTAACAATTGCTTTATTTTCTACCAGCCAGATTTACTATCCACCCATGTTTGAAAACGTGCCTTATACCAATACCAAAAAATAGCGGGCCAAGAAATCAACTTAAAAAAATCAGAATGGTGGTTCAGTAAAAATATTCCCTTGATTTTCATTCATCTTTTTTAGAAAATTCTCCCATTCATGGGCAATAACTCAGTATCAAAGTATATTGGTATCTTTTTTTATTGTGACTTTTCAAAGATAGCCTTTTTAAGTTCTTGAGTGACAGGGTGGAATCTAAGCTAGTCGCTTGGCGAGGAAAATTATTGAATCCGGCAGGTTATTTAATGATGATTCAAATTTCTCTCTTTTCACTCTTGGTTCAAGTCATGTCCTTATTTCATAATCTCGGTCACTATGAGTGATAGAATTAACAAGTCAATGATTCGGTTTTGGTGGAAAGGGCCAGAGCAGGAGAATATAACTCATTTTCAGAGTAAATTTCAGTTAACTTAGCCAAAAAGTGCTTATGGCCTAAGAATCAGGGATTTTAGATAGTTTAATCAGATTTTATTAGCTAAAAATTTCTAGAGAATTATGCACAAACCCCTAAATCACTGGTGAAGAAAATTTTCCAAGCTAAGTGTGGTAAAGGTGGTTCCTTATGGAAGGCTAATCTTGGCAGTAACCTTACTTCAATTTAGAAAACTTTAGTGTTTGAGAGTTAATTACTAAAGCCAAATTTGTGCTAGACCATTGGGGATGAAAAATCTGCAGATTTTCAGCATGATTATTAGTCCTTAGGGTTCCCTTTTACTGGTCTTTGAGAGTATATGTATAACATCGCAAGGAATCTTTAGCCAAAGAGGGTTGTTGATTTACTTCATCTAGATTCTAAGGAGTGGAATGTTTTAATACTTCATTCATTGTTCCAGGGGAATAATGCTCATTTGATTATTCTTAATGCTCAGAAGAGTGTTTCAGGTAAGGATTAGCCGATTTTGAAAAAGGGCAAAAGATAGAGTTTACACAACAAAAGAAAGATTATGCTTTTTACCAACTTAGAAGGATATCACAAGTTGATGAGATCCTTTCCAATTGGTCACCCTCTAATTGTCTTAAACACATATGGGTAGTGCACATTCCTTCGAAGTTTAAAACATTTATTTGGAAGTGTTGTTTGGAGGGCATCCCTACTAAGCTAGAATTGTTTAGGAGGAACATCTCATCTATGTCAGTTTGCCAAAGATACGGCAAAGAGGAAGGGGATTTAATCCATCTGTTTTTCAATTGCGATGAGTTTCAGTTAGTTTGAGGCCAGTTTTCTAATATCTTTATGCTTAACCAGGGGATGTATTTTTGTTCATGGTTCTAGGATATATGGTCCTAGCTTTCAAAAGAGTCAGTAGAGAAATTGGATTTGATCTTAGCAACCCTATAGAGCATTTGACTGGGCTGTAATTCTCTAATCTTCTTAAGGGAGTCAAGTTTGCCATATCAGATCATTATTGCTAGGGGCAACCTTCAGAATGATTGTCGAGCAACTAGAGTTTATAAATAGGGGTGGCTCTATGTATAAGTGAGTGGTGGCAAATGCCATTATTAATTTTTGGAAAAATTATGTAAATTGTATATAATCTTTTGAAAAATATTCATTATGACCCCATAGAATTTTTGGTAATGACCCCACTCATTATAAAATACATGAAAATGGTTTTAGTTTCCCCTACTAAGATAGTTTTCTGGCTTCACCCCTGCTTATAAATCCTTTTTGCAAAAGATTCATCAATCATCCCCTCTGCCGAATATTAAGACATGGGGTAGTTGTACCTTATAAGAAAATCCATCCATTTTTATGGTTGATGGCGCTCGGTTAGCATATCAGGGATTGGTGTTTTGGCTTGGACATGTAGGCTCCTTGATGGAGGATTATTGAAGCATAAATGGTTTTTAGGCCAATGTCTGTTTGCCTTGTTCACTGAGCTCTGGGAGATTTTGGTGTTATAAGACTTGCAGTTATAAACAATATTTTATATTGTACAATTTTAATGGATTGTCTATACGGGCTTTTTCAAGTTGCTGATCGTTCAACAATTCAGCTTGAGGTTAGTGCTGTTGTCAGGAGCATTTGGGATCTAACTGACTCTTTCCAGTGATTATCTTTGATCAAAGTCCAGCGGAGATCCATTGAAGCGGCACATACTTTAGCAACTTCTTATTTACTTTATCTCTCTTCTTATTAGTTGTATTCTTTTATTTTCCATTATGAGTAACAAAACAAAAAACAATTGACTTAGGCCCGTTTGTCATTAACGTTAGTGAATAGCATTAGAGTTTTGAAAAATCTATTTAATGGTAGCCTTTAGCTTCAACGTTTTCATCTCAATCGTTAACTAAATTATCTAAAACTTTAACGTTGATGATAAAAATTGTTCCCAAATAGGACCTTAATAGATAAATGAAAAGGAGACATGGTTTAGAGGGGTGATCACTATTCGGTTAAAACCGAAAAAACTGAAAAATCAAAAAAATTTGGACTTTCGATTTTTCGATTCAGTTTCGGTTGAAACCGAATAGAGAGAATATTGATTTCGGTTCGGTTTCGGTTATGAGTGTCAGTTATTTCGGTAATCGAAAAAACCAAATTTCTTTATGTCATATTTGAGATTTTGGTGGGCCAGATGACAAGTTTAAAAGGGGGAGGGTTTGAGTGGAAGGTAGATAGAAGATTGATGGCTTCTTTTGGGGCTTTGCCATCACAAGATCATCATTCTACGCCCTATCGCTCGACTCTATCCTTCGGCCTCGCCTCTACCTTCGCCCCTACCGTCTGCCCTAATCCTCCACTCCCCTACCGCTTTGCCCCCGCTGTCTGACCTCACCTCCGCCTTAGCCCCCCTATCTGCCCTTACCCTCCACTCCCCAGCACCCTCTGCCCTACCATCAGACCTCGCTTTCGTCCTCACCCCTATCGTCAGTCCTCTGCTCCTAAACTGAGAAGATTCCGATGAGAAAACGCCGGCGCCGGCCAAGGAGAAGAAGGCTTTGATGTATGCTGTGATTGAAGGGCCAAAAAAAAAGCCAAGGTATCGTTGTGGAAGGAGGAAGAATCTGGTCACACTCCGGAACCAATGAAATCGCAGTTGTAGATTTGCAAATAAAGAACAAATCTTGGCTAAACCCTAAATTGATCCTTTTTTTCTCTTTAAAAAGTATAACAAGGTACACAAATACTAAAGTTTACATTTTATTCACTATAGCAGAAAATCAGAGTTAGTATTTCGGTTATTTCCGATTAAAATCGACAAAACTAAAAAATTCGGTTCGGTTTTACTTCGGTTCTATCATTCTATTTGGTTAATTCGATTTGTTATAATAAAAAACCGAAAACAAAAAAAACCTAAAATTTCAGTTCGGTTTTAACCGAAAAAATTGAACGATCAGCCCTAATGATTTAACTGAAAAAATAAACAAATCGTGATGACCAATGTTTTACTTTAGAAGATAGTACATGAAAAACAACAAAAAAAGTTTAAGGACCAAAGAAGCAAATAGAAAAACTGTAGTTAAGTAGTTAATAGGTTTGGGGGCTTAAATGTCACAAGGGTCAAATTTAGGGACTGAAATAAGAAAAAGTATAAATTTAGACACCAAGGCGCTTTTTATGCAAAACAAATGTGAAACAGATTGAAAATCGGTAGATAACAATATAGGCTATCATAAACACAATTACCATTGCTCCTTTGCCCACTCGTTCCCCTTGCCTCATCATCACCCCGTCATTCCCGTAGTTTCCAATGTTTCCTTTCTTTTATGCACTACTTCCATTGGTGAGGCCCATTTCAAATGGATGGCTACCTCCCTCCACAAACTTCAATCCCACCTCGATTTGAAGAATCAGCCTTTTTTTACCTTATTTAGTCAGCCAAATTTAGGTGCTTAGGGCTTGAGGGGTGAGATAGTGATGGCGAACTGGTTTACCCTTTGGTTTACGCTATTGGCAGAGGGTTGGGAATGACTGTGGCGTGGGCTGCTCATGTATGGGGATGTTGGGGGCTTGAGGTGGCAAGGTTGGCGGTCGAAGCGAGGTTGGCAGGATAGGACCATCGATGGCTGTTGGTCGGAAGCGTTGGGCAACAGTGGTGAAGCCCTAAGGGTGGAGGCTGTAAGTATGTAAGTTTAGGGTTTCTTGGGGTAACAATGATGAGATGAGGGGCTAAGTGTGCATTTTTACCCTTTTTAAGAAAACATAAAGTTTTGATAATTGATTTATTATGCTAGCATGGCAAGTTGTCCATGTTGGTGTGCCACACAGTATTTTCCATCAATACTAATGTTTTCCAATCACAAAATGTTCAAAATGGAATTTTTAAACCATGTTAGGGATTTTTATTCACAAAATCAATGTTAGGGTCTAAAATGATACAATAATTAAAGGTTAAGGACCACACTATTTGTGAACAATGCTCATTTGAAGCCTTTTAGAATATAGTTATAATTTGTTTCTGTTTCACAATTTAGGAATTAATTTGGAGGTTTCCGATGACCAAAATTAATGACAAGGATATAAAGATGGGTTTTGAAAAAATATAGGGTTGTTGTCAATCCCTGAAAAAACATTTGATTCCTATTTTTTGTTTTTATTAAAGTAAAAAATCTTTGTCTAAATTTTTTTTCAGTAATTGCTATACAGTTTTTGGGCAATTTGAGTTTCCAAATTTACTGACAAAAATAATGTATGACCTAAATTACACAAAGCATCACAAAAGCAGGAGTAAGAATAAATTAATGTCACTTTTAAAACATAAATAAGTAGGAAATGTTCTAAAAATGAGAATAGAAATTTACAGTTGAGAATATGAGTAATGATTGAAAATAGAAGGACTGTGTAACTTGGTGCACTACAATTTAGGTTAAAAAGTTTTCCTTCCCACATTAGACAATCAAAACTAGAGTTTTGATTATTTTTCTTATTTTATATTTCACTCTAATAATTTTAGGGTGTGTTTGGGGAGGGTTCTAAAAGGTAATTATTAGTGATAATTTATTTAATTTTATACCACTTGAAATATTACAATTAATAAGCCTGAAGTTGAATTTTAAGACTTTTTTTTGCAGATGGTTAAGAAGTAGTTTAAAATTTTTTATCTATTTTAATAAAAATGATTCAATTGATTTTAATTAAATAAACTATTAAAACTTAAAAAGCATATATTCGAGATAAACAAAGAAGCCGAACTTAAAATAGGCTGTCTTATAACTGTTATATTTTTAGTTTGGGCCTAATGCAGCCTTCGTCCTTTAACAAGTAGGTCAGTCCACTTTGGGCTTATGCGAAGAACCTTCATATCTTGACGTTTTCTTTTGGAAGGCCCAGTCCGCAGTGCACGTGTTTGCCGCCACGGCCCTACCGCGAGACTTTCATCTGGGGCTGGGGAGCGGCGGCGGTCTCCGTCATCAACAGAGACAATACTGCTACATGTTCGAACTCTCAATATTTCTCCCGTCAGAAGATGACTTCGCGAATTTGGTCTCTACATTGAGATTTAGGACTGAGAATTTAGTATAACGAGATTTGAAGGAATTCGCCCAATTTAGCAAATTTGCAAGGGAACATACTGCACTTGGGTACGCGCGCCGGAAACGGAGATTGGAGGTGTTACCTCCATTTCTGGTGACTATGCAATAAAAAGCGTGGAGAGATGCTCGAAGGAGTAGTTCATCAATTGTTGCTCGGATATCTTGGGCGGTACGTGAAAGATTTCTCCAAGGATCAGGTCAAGGTTACTCTATGGAGCGTTGAAGTTGAACTATCAAACATCGAGCTGATTCTTGAGGCTTTTGATTATCTACAACTGCCCTTTGCTCTTAGGCAAGGTTGGTGCTTGACCAGAGTCGCTCATTGTCCATTAGATTGTTCTTGCCTTAGTTTTCGTTGGAACTTTGCAGGTAGGGTTGGGAAATTAAGAATCAAGATTCCATGGAAAACGATTGGCGGTGGGGAACCTATATTAATTGCTCTCGAGGATGTGTTCTTTCATGTTTCCACGTGGGATGATGCTGAGGTGACTTTGAACCCTATGTTCTTGTACTTCACTTTAACTTAAAAAACAAAATTGGGCCCCTTATTTCGTGAATGTGTAACTTGTGCAGTGGACTTCGGATGCAGTTGATAAAAGAGACCTTGCTGGAAAAAAGGCTAAACTTGCTGCAGCAGAGCTCGCGAAATTGTCCACTCGAGTTTGTGGTGGGTACTTGTTATTTAAGGAAATATACTTGCCCTTTCTCCAGGCTAGTGTATGGTGCTGATGTTTGTTTAGACAATGTGAATCTGCCAATCCTGTTTATAAACTCAAAGAATTTTTAACATTGGACTCTAGGGTTTTAATCTCTATGGACATTCAAGCAAGTTTCTTAGTGCATTTGTCCTAAAAATTTCATTTCTCTTGTCAATAAGCACTGCCCCATATGCTGCAATTTCGTACATTAGCTACCTTAGATGTTAATTTGAGAAGGTTTTTCCCCCTCACAGACAGTTCTTTGGATGCCTAGTAGATATTTCTTTGCAGGATTGGTTGTTGTGTGTGATAGACATTTTTTTCTTTATATGATAATATGGGGGCGGGAAAAGCTCCCCTTCTGTTGTCCAGCATCACTACGTGACACACTGATGAATAAGATTTATTGTGTGTGTGTGTGTGTTTTGGGGGGGGGGGGGGGGGGGGGGGGGTGACCAGAGCGTAGTTGGAATTCAGTGGTTCCTATCTATTTACTCCTTGCTTTTCTTCATTACTAATTCAATGGTCATCTGACTTGTTACTGAAAAATGTATCATCATTTAACAAGATGCATGTATCATAAGAGGATTGAAATTATTAATCCATTTTGGTCTCTTGCTTCTTCAATGTTATATTGATAGCACATTCTATATTATTTAACCTCATCTGAAACCAGGTAATAGCAAAAATCTGCCCTGTATTCTATGATGCATTTGCTAGAAGTTCAACGGGAGAACAATCAGGGATTAGTGTCTTCTGTAAATAACTTTATTCTGCTTAAGTTCTTTACACAACTTTGCTTTTGAATCCTTTAAAGGGTTTCCTTGTCTCAACTTAGATTGTCGTTGGAAATTTTGTTTGCTGGATGTTTGTTTGATCCTCCTCCTCCATCTCTCTCATCCTTGTTTTTTTTTCCCTTCTCCATTTTGCCGTTGTAAAATTTATTTTCTTAAACATGAACAAAAGATGCTGGATGTTTGTTTGATCCTCCTCCTCCATCTCTCTCATCCTTGTTTTTTTTTCCCTTCTCCATTTTGCCGTTGTAAAATTTATTTTCTTAAACATGAACAAAAGATGCTGGATGTTTGTTTGATCCTCCTCCTCCATCTCTCTCATCCTTGTTTTTTTTTCCCTTCTCCATTTTGCCGTTGTAAAATTTATTTTCTTAAACATGAACAAAAGATGCTGGATAGCCTTACTTGCTTTTGTCTTCTGCAGATAATGGAGGAGGGCGGTCATTTATTTCATATATTACTGCGAAGGTAGTACAAGTCATTGAGCATTTCTTTTGTCTTCATTTTTCTTTCCATACAAGCAGGTTCAGTAGACATTTCTTGGTTCTTGTGTATGCAATTTTTTGATTTCTTTTCAGTGGTTGAATTTGTTTCTGCAATGTATGTACAAATATACACCTTTTGGATTTCTTTTCAGTGGTTGAATTTGTTTTTGCAATGTATGTACAAATATACACCTTTCTCACCTGGGAAAAAAAATTCTATTCTTTCCATCAAGGTTTTTCATTTCCCAAGTAGAGTTTGAAACATCCAATTTCTTACAAATTTACATGATCAGTCATACCTTAACTTTTTCTCTTTTTAACTTTTTTTCTAGGTTCTGGAGAATATTCAAGTGTTCATTAGAAATTTCCATATCCAGTTCTGCGATATGAAATCTGATCTGGTAAGATTTTTGTTGGTTTTTCTTTCTCTCACTTTGTTTCTTTTTTATTCTCTTTATGTTGTTGGTTCACCATTGTTGTTTTTGTTATTTTCCTTGTGAGGACAAAGTATATTAATACGAGCACCATGGAGGTGCCTACCTACAAGCTTGCTCACAAAAAATAAAAGAATAAAATCTATGAACTCTATGTCTGTACTGCAGAATTTCACTTTCACCCAGAATCTATGAGTGTTTGGCCATTTTGGCATCAAATAAATTAGTATAAGACTCTTTGCCTTCGAAAGTGCCCATGTTTTTCTTCACATAGATTTTGTTTTAATGAGAAAAAACCATTAACAAAAAATCTTCTGCCTCTAGGTTTAATGAAAAATTGCATTTTTATTCCTTTCCCTGGCCTGAATAAGATTGGACCAACTAGCCAACGAAAGATTGGAAGCTTTCAATTGGTAATCTACCAATATTCTACCCATTAATTCCTTTAAGTAAAATTTTGACATGTGACCCTATGTAATTCGCAATCCCAGATATCGACAAAACCCCCCTTTTTTTGCACCAAGAACATTCTGCATCACCTGAAGCCCAGAAATACGAGTATCTAGAAAAGCATAAAATCTAGAGTTTTCTGGAAGTTGAGAGCTTGACTCAGAATAGAATAAAACTTATTAGACAATCTATAATGTACTTTGTTGGATTAGCTTTCCTGAGAAGGATCAAGTCCTGTGGGAAGAAAGGATGTGAAAACTTTGGGCCATTCCTTGAAAACAAAGATTGGATTCCAAGCCTTTGAATAAAAGCATCCTTATCAATTCCGATAGCATACAGGTCAAGAATGTTGGTTTTTGTTCCCACATTAAATATCAAGTCAAAAATAAATTTTCCATTGACAACTGTAAAATGAACAATAGATGAGAAGTCTATCCAACTTTGCTGATCCAACCCCAACAGCCCACTCTTGAAGTTGCTCTACATTTGTCAGTGACCCAATTATTTTTTTCTTCATCATATTTAGTCACTATCAGAATCTTCCATAGTGAGGAACCTTTGATAGAAGTAGGAATTGGTAAAAGGGACATGAAGTAATTAGTAAGTTGGAAAAGGCGCTTTTGAGGAGGCACCCCTTTTTTCTTTTGAAAGCACAATGTTTGTCCAACTTGCCAGATGCTTCTGAAACTTTGCAATACTTGGATGGTGTATCAAGGTGGATTTGATTTTACTCCCTAAGGAAGACCTAAATACTTAAGTGGAAACTTGCTCACTTTGATAATTTAGCAAATGTTGCAGCATCTACTTTGCATATTGAGATTAGCTTGGTCTTTCTCTACTTCACTTGAAATATTGAAGTTGCATCAACACAAAGAAGGATGCACATAAGGTTCGTAATTTTCTTTTTGTAGGATTATGTAATATAAGGGGCAGGTTGTTGTCCGCAAAAAGTAGGTGAGAAGCCTCTTACCAATCTACTTTTGAACTACTGATTAGAGCCATTAGACCCCCTCCTAACCCTCTCGAGAGGAAATTAGAGAAAGCTTTCATTACCAAGAGTCCCATTTTTGATAAAAATAGATGATACTCCAGAAGGAGATGCAAAGCTCAGCCCAGTCGTTTGAGCGTCTTGATTTCAAAAAAGAAAAATGAATATCATCAGTTAATGTTTCTGCTCTTGCTCCTTTTATTTATTTATTTTGCAATTGGGGACGAGGGGACGAATCAGTCCTCGGGCTGGAGGAACTGGGTCACCTTGTACTTTGGCCTTTCCTCTTTTGTATGAATTGCACAAGGACTGAGAATGGAAAGGTGTCCCTTTCCTCTCCAAGAAGGCATCTATTTCTGCTCCACTTACATCCTATCCCTTTCTTCTGACTTTTCCATTCGTGAAAGGCTTCGAGCTATTTTCTTTATGAAATTTCTCCTCAAACTTTGGTTCAACAATTATAGGATGGAGGGGTAATTTTGAGATTGTTTGTAATTGTCATTTTTGATGAGTGCTTTGCCCTCCTTCTTTGTGGTATAAAAGGATTGTTGCACCTGTTTTCAATTTAAGATCCATGTGTAAATTTCTAGATGGGCTGCACATGTAATTTACTTACCATAGCAGCTCGATATGTTTGTTCAAATAGCATGTGTAAAGAAATACATTTTCTAGTTGATTTTTTTTAATTAATCATAGAAGACATTTATTTGATCAAATGTTGTGCAGGAGCAGCTTGGTTTTGGTTTGAGGTTTTCTAGCTTGACCATATCAAAGCAAAATCCTGCTGGGTAATCTCTTTTATCCACTCCCAGGGCCTAACTCCATGAAAAATAGTAAATGTTTTTGATTTTTATCTCGTGAAAGTATGCCCCTAATTCCAGTGAGTCACATTAAGTTGTATCTGTTATCCCATCCACAATTTCTACAAAATGAATACCATAGGGTCAGGTGGTCTTTTAATGCATAGCTTAATCTTGGGGATCATTAGGTGTTTATGTTTCGGCATTGGCTCTTCAATTTTGTGTGCCAGGGCATAGCTCATGCTTTAGGTGTTGGACAGTTTCTGGTGTCAATTTACATCTTCATCCTGGCATTAGTTTTATCTGTTTTCTGACTGCCTAACCTTCTGTACCTTTCAGGTTAAGAAAGGGTCAAGTAAGCAAGACAATAGAGATCCTAGCTTTTGAAATTTACTGTGGCAGCAAACTAGTGACTTCAAATTCTGTTAGCATAAATGATGCAGAGGACCACATATCTGAATGCCATTCAAGATTTTCTTTTGATAAGTTTGAATATTTGCTTCAGCCATTGACCATGTCCATGTCTGTTGTGGTATGAAATCTGCTATTTTCCTTTATCAGATACACTGCTTCACTCTGTTTTGGATAATTTGTCTTTACATTTGTTTAGGTAAAAGGCATTTTATCTTCATTGAGCGTCATATATTGCTTTTGGTTTTACTTGCTGGGTTTAATTGTTATTGAATATTGGTCCATCCAAAAAAAAGAAAGAAAAAGAAGTTATGTAGGTGCTCACAATTTGGTGCTCAGGGCAAACTAGATAAGCTTCTGGCTAGATGAGCTAAGATTCTCATGCCCTTACTGCTTTCTATTTGTTCCTTTTTGTGAAGAGTAAACATGAAATGGGAGCACATGGCTTATGGCTGATGTTAGAAAATTTTATTGGTTGATTGCCATTTTTGAGTTTCTAGTGACAATGCTGGTATGGCCAATGATATTGCCTCAGAGAAAAGGGCAGCAGCAGCTGCCCTACCCTTCTCTTTTCTCTGAACGTTCTGAGTTTTACTTTTACTTTGCTGGAATTGCAAAGGGCCTCGCAGGGAAAAGGACAAAGATCAAACGTTGTGATTGTTGGGTCTTTTTAGTTATACTTTAGTTTGCCTGAACAATGATGAACCTCCTAGTAGAGGCGAGTGCTATCTTGGTATCTTCTTTCTATAACAAAAGCATTAGGTACAATGTTATTAAAAGTGCACTTTTAACATGCTAAAGTGCAAAGCACAAAGCATTTGGGCCTTTGAGCTATTCACCACTAAAGCAATGCCCATTAAGAAAAGTGTGCTTCAAGTGCATGAAGAGCAAAGCGTTGCCTTGACTAAAAAAACATGTGTTTTGAAATCTTAAAACCTTAGAATAACTAATAAGGGAAACCAATATTTATTCATAGAACCTAGCAATTACTATTTTGGCACATTATAAGATGATTTTGTGTTTTTTTAGGGATGTTAAACCTGTTCAGTAATAAAAAACCTAGAATCTTTATATTCATGTATATGCTTTTATTACTATCGCTACACATTATATGGATGATTTTGTGTTTTTTTAGGGATGTTAAACCTATTCAGTAGTTGATTTTGGTATCTTTTATGTCTAGAATTAGCCAATTGATATACACTAGAGCTTATTTATAGTGTAGTGCCTTACTTCATTAAAGTGTGCGCTTCCGCTTTGTGCCATGCGCTTTGCGCTTTGCAACCCTTAGGACTTTAGTGCACTTTTCGCTTTTCAAAACTTTGATTAGGTAGGGGCGGACAGGAGGCATTTGAAACCAGGCAAGGAGCAAGCATTAAACATTTTTTTTCCTCTCTATTTCACATAATCTCTGTACATAGGTTTCCAGTGGAGCTTTTACAAATGTACTTATGGGAAATAAAATTCCAATTGGAAACTGATATTTTGGGGGGTATTATTGTTGGTGGTGGGGAGATTATTCTGGTGTTTACAGGTATCAATCACCAGCTATATGGTAAATTCTGTTGTGTTGCTCTCCACTTGAGAATTTCTGGTCTTTTCATTCTCGTTCATTCTCTCGGCATAAATATTAAAGCATTGTCCAAGTTTTTCGTTAATGTTTTGCCTTCTCTGTATATGAATTTATTGTCCTTTAGTTAAGTTTCAAGGGAATTCATATATCCTTTTATCAAGTTTCAAGGGCTCTAGGTTTGACATGTATGTATTGATTCTCTGTTGTTGTCCTTAACCCTTTTTTTTTTTTTTTGTTTAAAGGATTTGTAATATTTGTGGAACTTCTTCTTAAAAGGTGGCTATGTGGTACTCTTTTTTTTCCTTAAAATTTTTTTTTCTATTTTTTTAAAATTTCTTTGTTTTCCGGTGTTCTCTGTTGTGTGTTCCTGGACATTCTGTTTCATTTTAGGTTTTTAATTTAAGAAGCTTCTTATTTCTAGTAGGAGTTGAAGTAACCTTAATAAATGTTATATTGTCAACTTCCAAGAATGGTTTTCAAAAACATTAGAAGTATGAATGGTTTTCAGAAATATCGGAAGTATGATTTTCGTACTTAAATTTTGTTTTCAAAATTTTATAAATTGTTTTTGGAAAGGGAGGCTGCACAGGAAGTGTTATTACGATTGACAACGTCCAGAACGAGGGAAAAGTGCTTTCAAACAGATATTTCTTGTGCAAGGGAGCTGCTGAGTCAGTTAACCACGCACCTCTCGGTTTACTGTAATCATCTGCAGATTTGTGGGATACAGCAAAGTCTTTAATGGGTGTTAGCTGGGTCTGGGCATGTTCTATTCAAGAGGAATTATCAGCTTAACATGGGATTACAACTAAAAAGGGAAACAAAAAGGCCATTTCCTTAATCCCTCTTGCAGTTTTTTTTTTTGCTAATTTGGTGGGAAGGAACTTGAAAGGTTTTGAGTGTTAAGAAAGGCTGCTATCCTTTCTAAGGCGACAATGGGCCTAGATTTCCTCAAATTTTGGGTGACAGGAAATTATTTTGTAAAGATTCATAAGGTGTAAATTTTGGGTGACAGGAAATTATTTTTTTTGTCCTGATATTTTGAAAGGGCTTGCAACCCCTTGGTGCTCCTTTGGTTCTATACTATTCTATTCTCTTATCAAGAAAATGAATTGCTTTAAAAAAAAAAAAAAAAGAGAACAGTCTGCACGACCCAATTTTCTGTTTAATTTTTGAAAGACTAAAATGAAAACTGGAGACAGAAAAAACATCTAATCATGCGTAATGAATACTTAAAAGTGATTGAGTTGCTTCTGTGAGTTGATGGTACAGTTTCAGACTGGAGAGAATTTCAGTTGAAACTGGCTGAAATTTTTAGAGTGAAGTTGACGGGCATATCAATAGTTTAGCCCCCTTAATCACTGTATTGTGGAATCACATCATGTGCGTGAGAATGGCTTATGGAATCACATCATGTAGGTGAGAATGGCTACTGTGCCCCTTGGCAGGCATTGGGTTGCCTTGCTTGTTATGAACTCAGATGAAGTTGTTTTATGGAATGACTGCAGGTTGTTTTACTTATCTCTTTAATTGCTAAACCTCTGTTTGCTTGTAGGTTAACAGGGCAGAAAGACTAAGCAATGACTTGCCTCAATACTCAATCAGCTCAAAGCTTCCTGCTTTTGTAGGCATTCTTCTCTTGGATTACGAAATTGGACTAATATTTTATTCTTCAGTCTCTGATCTGTGTCTTGATTTTTTATTCCGCAAGGTTGTGTCTTTCAATGAGGTCCAGTTGCGGCATATATTAATCCTATCAGATTACCTGCGCACAAGCCAGCTGAGGGAGAAGTAAGTTTGTTCCTTCATCAGCAGTCTCTGTAATTTAATATGAATTGCAACAGTTTTCATAGATTAGTGAGGCAGCTTTAAGTAGGTCCATTGAGTCATGGGAATATGGCTTCCCTAGCTGCTTATTTCATAATATTGTATGGATAGATGCTGGTTTCTAGCTGTCACATACAAGCAGTTGCATGATTTTCCTAGTATTTAGCATATAGATTATTTTATTTGGCTTCATATGGGTCTATGCTTTTGGTGTTTTATTTGGAAAAGGGGTTTGAATTTGAAAAATACTCGTTTGAAGGCTTTGTTGCATTATTGTTATTTTTGCATTTCTTTAAGGCATCATTTCTCATCTCTGCTTGTCTTTCTACTACTTTTCCGTCTCTTATATGTGCAGTTTTCTAAATAGGTCATTATGGCAGTGATGAATCGAAAACTCTTCTGTTTATTTTTATTCTAATGAGTGGACGCAGCCAACCAAACTGAGCTCATTTCACGTGGAAACTTAAGGTTCTTATGGGTTTTAATCTATTTACCTTTAGTTGGAACAATAAGAATAAAATCCAAGTTGGTTTGCGTGTGTAGGCATAGGAGCTGTCTAGTCTGGATTGCAGGCTTTCTTTCATTATTCAGAGAACGATGAGTGCCTTTATCATGCTTTACTATCAAATTGAGAACCGCATTTCTAAACAATAGTGTTGTGGGAGAGCCTGCTATAGTTGCTGAACACCAAGGCTGCTTCTATTTTTTCTTTTCTCTTTGGGCCATGAATTTTTGAAATGTAAGATTGCTTCAAAAGGTTGCCTATGATGCCCATGCCATGGTTTGTTCAATTTTGTTTTAACATCCTAGATATATTCTGTAGGTTAAGGCATTTGCATGGACAAATTGTTTTTAGTGAATGCTACATTCGTTAATTTTGGAGACCTGATATGGCTTTCTCTGAAACATGCATTTTCAAATTTATTCTTGCTGGATTTTGTCTAACATATTCATAGTGACAGGAGTTGTGTTTTCCCTCTTTCCTTGGGTGAATTTCTAGTAGCATTTTCTTTCTTTGTGGGGGCGAAAGTGAGGCAAAAATATCCATGAGCTTGCTGTCTCTGTATTTATTGTGCTTTGGTTGGAGCAGAACTACAGGATCTTTAGTGGGTGATGGTATAAGATTTGAAAGAGTACATAGTAATTTAATTTTCTTTTGCATGATAAACAGCCTAGTGTATGGTTAGGAAAATTTAAATTCCAGTATTGGCTAAAAAAATTTGTGCATAGGCATGTGGGAGAGGTGGAGCTGGACGTGGGTGGGTGCGGGGTGCAAGTATTTTTTTTTCCTTTTGATCCCTGACTGGACTTTTATCTTTTTGTTGGGAAAGTAGATTAGCGCCCATTTTAGTCGGATTGTTTTTTCCATAAAATATGGTACATTGTCTTACTAGGTAAGCAAAATCCTTTTGAGTTAAATTAAGACTTAAAAATGAAACATGTAAAACAAGTATTCCAACTATTTTATTACTGTATGTATTCATAGCTTACTAAATGCCCCCATGTGATGAAATAGCATCTAGCCTCTTGTATGTACTTCTGGTTTTGTTGTTACTTATTTGTTTTTACAAAGAAGTGTGTGTGTATGTGTGTGTCTGCACCCAGAAACATATATACTATGACTATTACATATCTTAAAAAGATTTTTTCTTTTTTTCTATTTTTTTTGAAAAAGGAATAGCATGCCTTCTCATCCTCAACGTACATACATTTTTTGCCAGAATAACCTATTAAGGATGGTTGGAATACAACTTTTGGTTCTTCTCGGAATTTTTTTTCCTTTGATGATTTCTGCAGCAACAATTTAGTCTGATTCTTTTCATGGAAGCATTCTTTTATAAAAGAAATGCATTTTCAATGACAGACCCAGGTTGCATTTAAACAAGTGATACACTTTTTTACTGATCCAGGTATACACTTTTTTACTGATCCAGGTATGGACGTTATCGCCCTAAGGATTCTTTTTCATTGAAAAAGGGTGATAGTTGGCAAAGAAGGTGGTGGCTCTATGCCCAAAATTCTGTCTTGTCTGATGTCCGCAAGAAATTAAAGAAAACTTCATGGAGATGCTTTGGAGAGCGGTTGTAAGTTTGTTCCCATTTTCCATTTTCATTTAAGGTGTTATTCTTGGTTCTTTGCGCACTTCTTGTTTACAGGGTAGCTGAAAATTTCTTAACTGTGCTCTCTGTCTCTCTTCTGCTTTTCTTACTTGTTCCCTCGCTCTAAGTTGCGAACCAGTGATTGTATGATAATGGAAAGTAGCCGTTTGCCTTTTGGAGCTTCATGTTTTGATGAGGGTCTTTTAGCTGGGCATTGTTTACTTGTATTACCTATTTCTATGCAGTCATTTTTCATCTATTTGTTCTGTTTTCCTCCTAAATGAGTGAAGTGTCTGATCAATTTTCTTTTGCATTTTTGCTTTTACTTTTCATCTTTTAAGGTGCAAGTTTTTCATGATTTCAGGAATAATCGTCGTAAATATGTTAACTTATACAAGATAAAGTTGGAGTTTCTTTTGCAAGATCAGGTAAATGACCTAGTTCATGTGGATTATTATGCCCAAAAATGTCTGGAAATGTTCTTGTTTGATTTCACATGTATTTGCTTCTTCAACGTTGATACATGTGCATATTTTGGGAAAATGAGGTGATATGATAGTTGGCTACTTGGCTTGCACTTAGATCTAGTCTTCATACCCCGGTTTACTGTTTGAAGGAAAGGATTACATATCTAGGAAGGGAGTTGGATTTTAATCTGAGCAGACAATGGAGAGATGGTTGAGCATTTTGACATTCCATTATTTTGTCCCTAAAAAGATAAGGCTTGTTAGATTTCGAGTAATAGATGAGCTTTTGTTACTGGTGTGATTGCTGGATGCAACTGGTATGGACAAATGCTATAGGCCACTCAATAGTGAGGAGCATTTTAATGTGAATCGTGCTACTAATCTTGTCTTTACAAGTTGCTAAAATGACTTGGGGTTCCAAGCTATCACCTAGAGTGGCTTTTGCTCTCATGGTATGCAGGGTTCAACTAGATCTCTGTTTTTTCCTTTTGAGAAATTGCATCCCCACTGTGTGATTTGTAAATCTTCATTGGCATGCCACACCTTAGTCTGAACCATGTTGGGGTCAGTGCCATGGAGTTTATATTTTAACTGTTAAAAGTCGTATTTGCACTAGAAGTTCATGCAAAAGCAAAGTGCAAAGTGTTTTTATGTCTTGTGCATTTTCTAGTGTAATCCTCTTTTGAGGGAATGTTTGTCCCTATGCACGCTTGAGGAGAAAGCATTAACATGTAAGTTCTCTTTGTTAGTGTTAGAGCTTGTTCTATCTACAAATAAAGTTCATGTGTTATGAAAAAAATGTAAAAAGCTCTTGCGCTGGTCTGTTATGTTTTCTCCTCAGGTGGGTAATTTGAAAAGATGTAGACCTTGATTTTGTTTCCTGTAACTTGCTCATAAATTCGCTAGGGAAAGTGTTCATTGTAACATGTTCATTGGTGGGGAAACTTATGGTTACTAGATGCTTTCTTTGTAGGGAAAGTGTTTCTGGGTGCATTCAATAATCTCTTTTTTCAATTAAGGTCCGGGATCGAACTAGTCAAACAAGTAATTGTAGCAACAACTACCTTCCAGTCTTTTGCATTGGAATTCCTGACCAATCCTTGGTACATATTTATAAGGGTAAATAGCACCCGTCGTCCCTAAACTAAGACCCATATTGTGGATTCATCTTGGAACTACAAAATGTTACACCATTCATCCTCTAACACCATTTGTCCTGCTGTTAGGTCGGGCCGTTAGGAAGTAACGGAATGAGCATTTGTTGGGGGAAAAGTACACAGTCAGTCCTAAAATTGGTGAAATTTTTTATTTGAGTCCTAAAACCTTATTATTTGATACTAACATATAATTTTAAGGACTTAAAACACACATAACCCTGCTACCGCCTCAAGATCTGTTGTTGCTCGATTTCTCTCTAGCGGTGATGGAGAGGCTTCGCAAGTACTTGTTCAATTTATCGAGGATGGTCTAGGTTGATTGAGGGTTGAAGAAATGTAGATTGACCCCATGGAGTGATGAAAATGACAGGTGCTTCTTACCCAAAATGTTTGTGGATTAGCAACAATCTTTAGAATCTGAAGGTAATGACATGTATGATTAAATGGTTATTGCAAAAATTGCAATTAGAAAATTGAGACTGAGATCAAGATTGACGGTCTCAACACAAAACAACTGAAACGTTTGCTAAGGAGCTTGAAACGTTTGCCGGACTGAATCTAAATTTGGCGGCGAATCTTCAACATGTCCGAAGGTATCGCTGGAAGAAGCACCTTCCACTGTCCAAGATGCAAAAGAGGATCAATCGGAGGAAAATATAAGTTAAAAAGACTGAAAAGGGAGAAGTTGATGAGAAAAGTTCGATTTTGTCCACAAGTTCTTCGATCTCGTTGAGAAAAGGATCGAGAAGCTTGATTTTGGCGAGAAAACGGTGAAATGGGTTTAGGATCCGGAGGATGACAAATTTAATACAAGAAATATTCAATTAAATAATAGGAGACTTAAAATGAAAGAAAGTTGCTTTTTCGCATCCATTTTTTATCATATTGGCAGAACAAAACTATCATATGCATTGATATGGAAATATTTGATACATGAAGACATGATCACGCTTCATTCCTAGAATCCATCGGCAGGACCTCCAAAATTTGCAAATTGCTATCTGAGGGTGGTCAACTTGGTGGACGGTTTGAGAGGTCCCATTAGGTGATAGTAGACTTGATGGTGTTGGAGGTGTGCTGTGATGAAGACGGCGGTGGGGTGTTCCGTGAAGGCGACAGTGAGTGGAAGAAGAAAAATTTCACACCAATAAAGTCAAGGACCTAGATGGATTTTTGAAAGTGTTTCAGAATGGAGCAGAGCATTTTGATTAGACCAAATTGTTGCCTAGCTATGAAGTTAATGGGAGAGGATACCAATAAGAAGGTGAAGTAGGGTGGCTTGGGAGGACGGGAAAAAAAATTGAAAATATATAAATTTCATAGTTTTAGGACTGAATTAAAAAATAGTAAAGTTTTAGGACTCAAATGTAAAATTTACTAAGTTTAGGACTGATTGTGCACTTTTTCCTTCACCAAATGCTGATTCTGTTACTTCTTAACAGCCTAACCTAACGAAAGGATGAATGGTATAACATTTTCATAGTTAGAGGACAAATGGTGTAACATTTTGTAGTTTCGGGATGAATCTGCAATATGGGTCTTAGTTCAGGAACGATGGGTGCTATTTACCCTATTTATAACTGGAATGTTTCTTTCTTTTGATGACCAAAAATCATGAAACATATGGAAGAACAGCAGAAGAGTCCCATGCTAAGGAATGTAGAAGGAAATCCTTTGGGAGTTTATACTAGAGATCCATTGCAGGTTTTAGATGGTATCAAAAATCTGGTTTTAGTGTGAAATGCATGCAAGTGCTGGAGGACCAGTTCTAAGTGCTCACTGTTTGGAGTTTGATATAGAATGAGTTAATGATAAGTAAAGGGAAAGAAAGCTGTTTGTGAGATTACCTGATAATTGGAACGTTGTAGATTTCTTCTTAATTTTTTAAGAAAATTCTTTTGCTATATAGCTACTAGAAGGCATAAGGAAGGTCCAAGGTAGTCAAAGGTGAAAGGTGTACCCAAGACGCAGGACTCTTGTACTGAGTGAAACGCATATGAGATAATATGAGATAATCCTTAGGCTTATCCATATTTGAATACAAAACAGATATACTAACGTGCAAGAGGACAGCCTTTTCTGCTTATGCTCATGCAAGTAATTTGATGGCAGTCAATTGTGACTTAAAGCATAAGCTTCAGCATCGCAGAACTGGTTTCATTTTTAACAGACAATATTGGAAAGAAAGTCCACCATGCTTATATCTGAAAAAGAATAAAAGAAAATAAAATGGAAGGACATGCAAAATGAGGGTGAACAGACAGGAAGAGGTAAGTACTAAAAATAAAGTACGAAAGGTAGGCATAGTGTGGAAGAGGGAAGGAGGAGGGAGGAGCAGCCACAGCAGCGTGGGGGGGGGGGGGGGGGTTGGTTTGGATAAGAGTTCTTTGTTACATTATGATTCTCTTCATGGAAGTGATTGCTCTTTTGTGCTCTCATCAAAAAGGTCTTCAAAGTTATTTTCTTGCAAGTAGATGCTTTGCACATTAGTTGGGGCCTGTAGATGTTATTGAAAAATGAAACCGTTGTGCTTTATGCATCTCTCTGCAATCAATTAAGTGGATTCATGACATTGTAGATGTGGAGATCCTATGCAATCATTCTCTTCCATATGGGGTTCTTACTTTACCCTTTCTTGATTATGTTTGGCATTTTGTTTGCAAGGATTAGCCCATTCATGAATCTATCTTTCAAGAATTGGAAAAGATGGAGAAAGACCACGATGCTGATGACATCTTAAGTTACAGATCTGCTGCAGAAAGTGAGATGCAGGTATTAAATATTGCTGATTTGCCCTATTGACATTTGACATCTTATGTTTTGTGTTATTTTAATTTTCTCATCTTTTTCTATTATTGTTCTGGATAGTTTCTGACTGTCAAACATGCTATGTTTTGCCTGATATTTTTGTTCTGCCTCATACTTCCCTGTCTGGTTTTGCTACAGGACATTTTATCCAACTCTTCAAAACCCAAGATGTCTGCAGCTAAGTCTAGCAAAGAGACTCTCTCCTCCAGCAAGTCTCGGGGATGGCTAAACTGGTTATCTCGTGGTATGCTTGGTGCTGGAGGTACAGATGACTTTAGTCAGTTCTCTGGTGTGGTAACGGATGAAGATATACAGGTTGTCACTTTTTCCAAATTGTTGGTTTCTTTAGGAAACTGGTGCACTATATCCTTACTTTCTGCTCGAATTCCCTCTTCTTTTTGTGTTTTCTTTCAGGATATGTATGAGGCAACAAACTTCGATCCACATGCTTTGCTTGCAGATAAATCTGACAGCAAAAATAAGATCTCTACATTTGCAATTAAGTTCAGTGTTGACAGAATTTCTGTCACTCTTTATAGGAGGTACGCATAGACAAACTCTTGCTTATACATTTTATATATCTGTTTACCTATCTTTTGGGTTTTTGGGGTGGTGTTGAGGGAGGGGTTAGGCCCGTAACCTGCTTGCTTCTTAGTCAGAAGTATTGGTATCTTGGTCAGATTAAGATGCTCTGTTATGGTCACATAGGCTTGAGGTCAGACAAATTCTTTTTGTTGTTGCTGCTGCTGCTTTTGTTTTTTTTTTTTGTTTATCCTGAAGATCTTTATGTTTTTTTTTCCATGGAAGTACTTCCTCAGTCCCAAATTCTTTGCACCATTTCCTTTTTTAGTAAGTTTTACTAGCACAAATGACAAATATGCCCCTCTTTCCAATTCTCTCCAAATCGATTCTCATTCGTTTCACACCCGATTAGGCTGTTGGGGCTGGAAGATGTAGGAAGTGAGGGGATGGCCGGCAATCAAGGAAGTGAGAAGATCGATGAAGTGAGGAGATTGAAAATGGCGATGGCCGGAGATCAAGAACTGCTGGAGACGAGTGATGGCTGGAGATCGAGGATGGCCTGAGGTTGAGGAGGCGAAGTGTGATTGAGGATGGTGGCGGACCAAGGAGGCGATTGGTACTCAAGGGATGAGCGAGTTGAGGGTGATCGTGGATGATGGCGGACGAAGATCAAGTACTGCTGGAGATGAGTGATGGCTGGAGATCGAGGATGGCCTGAGGTCGAGGAGGCGAAGTGTGATTGAGGATGGTGGCGGACCAAGGAGGCGATTGGTACTCAAGGGATGAGCGAGTTGAGGGTGATCGTGGATGATGGCGGACGATTGACGGGTTGACAGAGAATGATCAACTGAACAACGCAACAAGGCCGATCAATCAAGGGGTCCTGGGGGCAATGGAAAATGAGGCGCTAGACGAGTAGTGGAGGATTTGCAGGCTGTGGCACCAAATCGTGCTTCGGGTGCTCGAGTTGAGCCTTCAAGAGCATGGGTATGGTTTTATTGGGACCGAGGTTAGGGAAGTAGGCGGCAGAGCAAGGGGCATCAGAGGTCTGGCGAGGAGGTGAGGCATTGTCGGAGGAAGGGTGATGAAGCAAGTGAGTTGAGGAAGAGAGGAAGGGCAGAGATGGAAAGAAGAGGCAAATAGTAGCTTGCCTTGGTCTGCGTGCCAGACAGAGATGTTGCAAACATTGTGGGACGGATGGAGTATTAATTTTTTAATACTTTAATGTGTTTTTGGAGATGGTAATTTTTTTATAAGAAATATAATTATATATATAACTAAATAAGCACCAAGGAGGTGCAAACCCTTGAAAAATATCAGGAACAAAGGAATGGCTCTGCAAATTCTACAACTTCTAAATGTCACAAAATAACTTCCCTGACACCCAAAATCTGAGAATCTAGCCATTGTAGCCTTAGAGAGGTTAGTGGCCTTTCTAACTACTGACTGAAGATGGTAATATTACCAAGAAACTGTAATCTGAAGGCCTTTTAGGGGCAGGATCGTGTGATGCCATTTGGAGACGAAGCTGTTATACCATATTTGCTGCCATTCAGTGTAGGAAAATGAAGATCTAATTTTTTTTAAAGAAAATAATCATTACCGCTGAGATTTATTTTTCTGCTCCAGGAGTATGGGAGATGACTTTGAAGGTCTACTAACGCATGGTAGGCAATGGGTAGGCAAGTTGTTCAAAAATATAAATGACTAGTGATTGCACCTTGGTGCCCCATTTACTGATTCTGATAAAGACTTTGTATGTAAAGTCCAAAGATCAAATAGCAGTTCTACTCAACAGGTCTTTAGGAGGGTCTCAATTAAAGTCTGTTTGTAAAAAGCCTGGAGCTTATGATATGCTTGCTCAAGCTTGAGGGGGAGCGTTAAGTATGATAGTATGTTAAATATACTGTTGAAAGATATGCATTAGGAATTGGTGATGGGGAGGCAAAAAAAGTTACACTCAATTCGTTTTAACTTTAGTTAATTGACTACAAAATGACTTATTTTTTTTTTTTACATTTTTTTACTTGAAACTAATTTTAATTAAAAGCCAATATTATTTAGTTATAATAATCAATTGAAAATACAATTTTTATAATCTTACTAAATTTTTATGAATTTTTCTAGTTTCAAGCCTTAAAAAAGAAAAATTCATAAAAATTTAACAACATTCTAAAAATTTACTTTCAAATTGATTATTGTATCTAAATAACATTGGCTTTCAAATAAAATTGATTTCAAGTAAAAAAGATGTAAAAGTTAAAAAAAGTTGACTTTAGCTCAAACGAATTGGCCCTTAATAATTGCCTTGTGTTCAGTTTTAGAATTGCTAATTGTCCAAGAACTACTGCTTCATCTTAGATAAAGTTTAATTGAGTTTCATTTTAAACAAAAAGCATTCTTGTCAGCTTTGTTCTAATCAAGGGCTTTCTTAACAAGTGGATTTCCCTGAATCAGGATCTTGTTCTTGCAAGTGTGTCTTGTGTTACATATCTGAATGTCTTGTCAGCATTTTGCCATTAAATGATCATGGATTTGCCTTGATATTGCAGAAAAACTGGTCAAGAAATTGCTGAGTTTAATCTTCATGGGGCAGTCATAGAGTGCGAACTTTGTGATGATTTGACTACTGTGTTTGCTTCTCTCAGTTCTGCAGAAATTGTGTATCCATATGATAACAAAGTCATTCTTTTGTTGTCAGAGGTTTGTTGTTTAAATGACGCTGCTCTTTTGTTTGCATTCAGTGTGATGAGAGGAAGCTGGACTTTTTTCCTTTTCCAAAAAAGAAGTGTGTCGTGAAATGTGTTGTCTTGATTATATGTTCATTTAATCACCTTGTCAAAGTTTTCGTCACCCAAATCTCACTATTTGCATCCTATCTTTGGTTACAAGGATTGCATGATTGGCTAAAAGCAACATGATTAGAAAGTCCTCGTTAATATAAGGGAATCCCACCTTTTTCTGGGTATATACTCCCTTATCTCAACTTCCTGCCCATTCATCTTCATACTTAATATTACCTATGTCTCTAAGTCAGAGTTCATTTTAACCATTTTTAGATGTCACAAACTTTAGGTCCCCTAACCCTAAGAGCACTTTGTTTTTGACTGTTATCAACCAAGGTGTACTTTCTATGCAAAAGCCACTGAAAGGGATTGGGGGTGTTAAAGTAAGCATAGCTCTCCTTCCTGTTCAAGCTTTCTGTAGTTTCTATGAAGAAACATCTAAAAGGCTAATTGTGTGCAAACATTCTGATTCTGAATCATATTTGGGATGATAAAGAGCTGAATTAGTGTAGTATGTAATAGAATTTAGTTAATTAGTGAAGTATGTAATAGAATTTAGTTTATTGGGAGGCATTTCCTGATATCCAAATGGTTGAGCTGCTAGAGGACATTTTTTCACGGTTGTATGATTGGTGTTTTTTCACAGTTGTATGATTGGTGTCTGTAGAGAAACTACTGGTTCTGATTTTCTTGTTTAATACTCAGTTATCCAAAATTTTCTTTCTGCAGTCATATGTGGACAAAAATGGCAAGGCAGATAAGCCTATATATAGAGTTCAAGTGGATCTGTCTCCAACACAAGTTGAATTGCCTGTGCATGTAATTGTTATTTTCATTTCCTTGATTTATGTTTAGAGCCTTGACAAAATCTTAACTTCACATTTGCGTTATTCCTGTCTATATAATGAGATGATTTTAGTTACATTTCTTATTCATCTGCCATGTTGGCATACATGTGCGGATTTTTTGCCATATCAATCTTGTTTTGGAAAAAGAGTGTCACAGTGACCTTCACTCATCACCATCTTGTAAATTTGTATGGGTGTGTGTGTTTTTTTTGGGGGGGGGGGGGGGGGGGGGGGGGCGCTGGTATAGAAAAGCTTATGATGTCAATCAGAATTTCATTTCATTATTTTTGTGAAGGCGGCCTTGTTAGGAGCAAGCGCCTGTGTAAAACCTTGCCACTTTATGTTGTTGCACTGGATTTCTAACCTTAACTGTATAAATGAATTTAAAAAATTCTTTCTTTGGCAGTAAGTTGTTTTTTACTCGTTTTGAATTTTAGAGCCAATTCGTTTTAACTTAAGTCAATTGACTTACATTTACTTTTACATCTTTTTTACCTAAAACCAATTTCATTTGAAAACCAATATTATGTAGATGCAATAATCAATTTGAAAGTAAAGTTTCATGATGTTGTTAAATTTTTATGAATTTTTCTTTTTTAATGCCTTAAACTAGAAAAATTCATAAAAATTTAGTAAGATTACAAAAAATTGTATTTTTAATGGATTATTGCAACTACATAATATTAGCTTTTAATTAAAATTAGTTCCGGGAAAAAAGACGTAAGAATAAAAATAAGTCACTTTGAAGTCCATTGACTTATGTTAAAACGAATTGGGTTTTAATTTGATTTGGTGTAACTACTAAAGCAATAAGGGTGATCTGATTTTTCCTCAGATAAAAGTGAAGTAATACATGATGTCTTTTACTCATTTTTTGTATGCAGGTCATGCTTGAATCAGTTCAAATATGTTGTGAGCCAGCATTTTTTCTGGACCTATTGGAATTTCTCAGTGTTCATCATTCTTTTGAGTCTCAACATGAAAGGGTGAGTATGTAGTTGCTAGTTGGCCAAGTTTGCGTTATTTCCAATGCAATTGTTATGTCTCATCCTGTTGGTGGTTCAATGTGTTTTGTGTGCCTGCAGTCATGTTTGCTATTGAATTTTTTGGTCTCTTTTACTCTATTCCTTGTTTGGCCATCAGTAAAGAATCTTGGGAGCTTGCTTTATCTATTCCTGGTTTTCACTGGTTGGTTGTCGGAAGTATAGAAGATGAGTTTGGACTTGGTTAGCAATCTGTCAAAATGATTGCCTTCTGAGGTTTTGTGAGGTTTTCAAGATTTTATCTTGTAGACAATCTTTTGGCATCTTATTGCCTTCAATGGTTTTGTTTTACCTTACAACAGATCATGCTGTTTTAGTTGCTGATGAGTGATGACTCTAGTCAGGTTCAGACTGTCTCATGAAATGTCATTCTGTGCTCTTTTGTTGCTTTGGTCAATCTGGGCTTTGACAGCCTAACTGATCATTCGTGATGCTTTTGTTGCATGTACTAAAAAATGGTTTGATAAGTTGCATGTTAACATAACATAGCTTGTGGTGCTTATTGACTTACGTTCATGTAGATAATTTGTATGGGATGTTTTTCTGCAAGGGTTTGCAGCCCCCATCCTGCTCTGTTGGTGCTCCTTTAGTGTGTCTGTGACTCTGTGTGTATACACTTTCCTTAAAACAAAAAGGAAAAAGGAGGGAAAACTTGTATGAGCACTCCCTTTAGTAAGTTTTACCATCTAAGTTTGCACTGACTTGGCCTTATTAACAATATTTTTCCTCTTACGAAGATTTATGTTCAGGTCATTGAGTTCTGACAATCTAGTCAAGTGTAGAGAATCTATATGTACATTGAAATTGTAGAATAAACTTAAGAAAAGACTTGCAATAACTGCTATAAACTAATTAATTTTTATTTCTTAATTATTTTTTTCATAGTTTCATTTTAGAAGGTTAAAGATTTCATAAAATTGTCTTCGTTATTCTATTGAATCTATTCTAATGTTTAAAAGTAGTATGATAAATTGATGAAACAACATAAATGAGAGAAAAATTGATATTTTCATTTTGTTTAATAGCCAGAATTTGCTGATGGTTCTCTATCAGGAAAAAATCAATTACTCCCTTTGTTCCATAATATTTGACACTTTTTAACTATTGGAACCTAACATTATTTTTATCATATCAATTGTTGTTTAAAAAATTTTGGAAAAAATATTTATGAACTACAAGATTTTGTCTAACATTTGCATATAAATTAATACGTTTATGTATTGTCTATGAGGAAAATTATCAGGTCAAATTCAAATTCCAAAAGTCAAAAAGTGACAACACTCTGGGATGGAGTAATAGTAATACAAGTAAAATGATCATGCTTTTTACAAATAACAGGTACATCAAATCATGTTTGTTAATTAAGTGTGGAACTGTTAGATTTCTTTATCGACTCTGGCATACAATCATATAATGCCAATTTAATGTATATGCGTTTTACTGGTTTTAGTAAGTTAACCATTATTGATTTTGTCATTGCATAAGAATAAAATTGCTTTCAAGTAATTTTATCATCTACAGAAATAATTTTATTTAAACAAATAACCTGTGTGTATCATGTGGGATCAGTAACCTTGTAAGAATTAAAAATAATAGTAATGTGGTTTCCTGTCGCATTAGTTTGATCCATTGTCTAATGATCTGCAAAATTAACCTTCACACAATATTGATGCAAGTTTTCCTCTACAATCCTTTACAGATATCCTTTTGCTGTAGGTTTTGTCATCTCTTAATGGGATCAAAGATGCTAAGTGTCGGTTGTTGGCAAAAGCTGAGTAAGTTCTTCATGTACTCATATGATATTTTTCCCCTCCTGTACCAGAGATATCTTCTCTTGGCCTATTAACTGTTGACATGTTAACATTTTTCAAAATGACAGATATATTCAATCAAGTAACAAGAAATTGACATGGGATGTCACTGTTAGCAACATGATGATCAATATCCCGTTTGGACATGCAGTTCAAGAACAGAGTACCATGGTAATGCGACCTACCTTTCCTCCATCTGAACCAATATGATTCCCCTTGTCCTTTGGCTGTTCGATGATTGCACCTTGAATTAGTGGTTATCAATCTGTTAATTTGGGTCAAATTAAACCAAAATAGTTTGTCTGATTGGTTTTTGGTTATGGATGCTTGCAAACTGGATTGGCCAAATAAAGGCTTATATCTGAAATGAAACCGAACTGAATTTGTCTGGATCGGATTGGCTATAACTGAACCTACCAACAAAGTGCATGTCTACGTCTCTCTGTTAGCCTGCTCTTGTTGAGTGACGAGATACATACAAGAAGACTCTATGAAACTAAGAAGCTGATCAAGACTGAGAGACCATGGAAACCTGTTGTGCCGCTGTTCTATAAAATAGAAGAAATTGAGAGAATTAAAGCGAGCATCAATGACAGATAGGGACTTGGACACTTGGAACTGGACAAACCGTGTGGGTAGGAGAGAGTATTCTCATCAAGAATCAGAAGGAGAAAGTAGCGCTCAAGTATTATAGCCAATTAAAAAAGGAAAAATACAAAGAGCTGATGGTGTGATGGGAGACCTTGAGAGTTAAGAAGCAGAGATTTTGGGAAGTGTTAATGGTGGTGAACTTGGAGAAATTGGGGAGTGGGTAGTGTTTGGGCAATCAATATTTGGTAGGAATCTATTGGGCTGAATGGGAACTATGAAAGAAGTGGGTCTAGAGAGAGAGTGGGTTTGGGAGCTTGTATAGAAGCCCAAAAGCAACTAAAGAATTTTGGTTTATTTGGTGATCGAATTAACCGAGAGGCCTTCTGAAACATGAACCAAAACTGATATTTTATAGTTTGGTTTCTATTGGGAGCAAAATAATAATCGAAAAAGCCAAACCGAATAACTCAATTGATTCTGTTTTCCCGTTTCGATTCTGTTTTTCCGTTTCTTCAATTTAAACTGAATAGTGATCACCTCTACCTTGAACATAATGAACTCAACCTTGTATTACCAAACAGGCCTTTGATTCAGAACATTAGCTATCAACATTGCAAAGTTAGCTCACTAAAAGCATTTAACAAACAAGCCTTAATTAGGGAGGGGGGAGGGGGGAAGACTTATATTGCACTAATTGCATGTAAACTGAATGTGTAATATATGATAACATCATTGTTAATATTTTTCGTTTGAACTAAATCAAACTAAACTTGTTCCATTTGAACCTAATCAAGCTAAAGGTCATCTCCTTAATCCCTCTTGCATTTTTTTTGGCTAATTTGGATGTTCCTAATGTTTTGTAAGATGTGGGGCTCCTTTGGTTGTACATTATTCTCTTATAAAAAATATACTTGGTCTAGTCCCTCAATTGCGTTCACAAAAGATTGTACTTGAAGTCACTTGAGATTTCACTTGGTCATTAAATGTACTAGTTCAATTGAAATTATACTAGTTTAGGTTCTGTTTGGTCTTGACATGAATTTTTTATGTAGTTGCAGATTTGATTCTTGATTTGTTACCCAATCTCTAAATAAACAACCTTTGCATGTGTCATAGAGAACATGATTAATAGATCTACCAGTATCTAGTGATGAAATCAGTCATGCTTTGCATTTGAAGCAACGATGAACACACATCCCATGATCAGAACCCAGGCTAGATGGTCATGAAAGTTCACTATTTTATCCCATTATACAACTCAAGGTTACCTGATCTTGACTTATGTGCATACATATAAAATATAATCCAATAATCACTGGGAATGTATCTTCTCTTCTGGCATACTTGGCAACAGATGCATAAAAATAATTAAGAAAAATCATGAAACTTAAGGAGCGTGGGAGCCAAGTTATACCTTTGTGTTCTTCTCCTTGGCCACGTGGTTATGCCATGTAAACCTCATATGACCGTAACATGTTTAGCCAACATAACCATACATGCCTTCAGATTGGCTTCGAAAGAAAAATTGGGACCCTATCCAAGAAGTGTTTACCGTAACATGTTTAGCCAACATAACCATACATGCCTTCAGATTGGCTTCGAAAGAAAAATTGGGACCCTATCCAAGAAGTGTTTTGTATGCATTTACTAATAGAAATCTTTGACATCATACGATCTTTTTTTTGTCCACAGATATATGCATTTCTCTAGGCTAGAAGTTTAAGAAAAGTGGAGGAGAAAACTGGTAGAAATTGCTGGAGAACATGACAAGCATTAGTAGAGCACCCAGATATGTTATGGAAAATCCATAAATAATTAAGACCCTGACCAGAGTTTTAAACCACAATTGGACATCAACTAAGACTTTTAAGGGGCCTCTAATTATTTGGTTATTCAACACAATGGCTTGAAAATTGATTGAACCTTCGGTCTGCTGAGCACATTATAAAGGGTGAGTTCGTTTTTTGCATTCACTTTCATGCATTATTGTGAATTATTCTTATATGAAGTGATTATTTGCTCAAAATTTCAATTTATTGAAACTTTACACTTTAAGAAGTCTAAACAGTAATTTTAAGATATTTTTTCTTTGTGAAAAGTAAGTATTTTTTTAATTAATTTTTTAACTCAACCAACCTAAAATAAAACTAATAAAAATTATTTGCTTTTCACAAAAAGAAATATAAAACTACTTTTTGGACTTCTTAAAGTGTAGGATTTCAATAAATTGATAATTTTGGCAAACAATCACTTTATATAAGAATAATGCACAATAATGCTTTAAATTAATCAAAACGAACTGACTAATAACTCATAACCATACGTTATAATTTTTTTTTTTTGACAAGAATAACCATATAGTATACTGTAAATAAAGGTTATCACCCAGTTCGGATGAGCTAAATTGGACCTAAGTTACTAGCTTAAGTGGCTCTGTTCTGGTCAACGCTCCCAATCTTCCCCTTATTTACACCCGTGCCCCCCACCTACCTATTGTCTTCATCCACGCGAGTCTCCCCCAGTCAAACACTAGGTCCCCTCCATGCCCACCAGCTTGGTTCCCTTCCATAACCTGTCTAAGCCCAAAGAATCTATGTGAATTCTTTGTTAAAGAATTTAAGTGTTTAGTGTTTTCTGAAACTATGGCAAGAAGTTAACTTCCTTGACAAGTAATATGATTTCAATTTTCCAAAATATGTATTATGATCATATTCGAATGTGTACATTACTCTCTTATAGGACTTTAACAAAAAATCATAAAAAAGGTTAAGAAAATTTTCTCTAACAAGAAACAGAAAGTCTAGGTTAAAGCTCTTTTTTTTTTTTAAAAAAACAAACTTCTAGCTTCCTGTCTATGTCGCCATGTAATAGGACAGTATAGGTAACTGAAAGGGTTAAGAAAGGATTATGGAAGCGGCCACCAACCTGCTTGTAGTGTACTGAAATTGATAAAGATACAGTAGATGGAAAAGCATTTCAGTTGCTTAGTCTGCAGACAGAAAAAGGGTCCTGCCCCCTGGCATGATGTCAGGGCTGCCTATAAGGCATTTGTAGCGTCATATTATAACTATATATTAATTGCCGACTTGCTTACCGTTCATGAACATAACTTATTATTATTTTTTTTTTGTTCATAAGTAATGGTCTAACCCCCTTCTAGCCCTGTAAAGGTTTATTTTCTTCTGCTTTGGTCCCTAAACTATTTCCTTTGACAATTAGGCCTTGAGAGATGTATAGGAGGGTAGTGACAAGGTCGATAAATCTCCAAGTATGGGGACTGCATCTGCCAAAGATAAAGGCTACAGAGACTTTCTCCAATTTTTATCCTTTTTGGCATTTTTTCTGCCAAAGATAGATATCACTTTTTGTAGGAAGGTTATTTCTATCATCTATAGAAAAACTTTGGTTGCTTTGATTTGTCTAATTTTAGCCATGACTTGGACTGCTTCAAGACTTTGCTTGAAAATTTCAATTTAACCCCCCCCCCCCCCCCAAATCGTACCATTTCTTATTATTTTTTTAAATTTTAATGGTTAAACACCACTTTTAATTAGGTCTTGAGAGACAGCATGGAGCTAGTAACAAGGTTGATAAATTTGTAAATATGGAGACTGCATCGGCCAAAGATAAAGACTACAAGGACTTTCTCCAATTTAATCCTTTTTGGCATTTTTTCTGCCAAAGATGAATCACTTTTTGTAGGAAGGTTGTTTCTATCTTCTATGAAAAAACTTTGGCCGTTATGATTTGTTTAATTTTAGCCATGACTTGGATTGCTTCAAGACTTGGAATTTCAGGTTACGCCCCCCCTCCCTCCCCCCCCCCAAAAAAATCGTACCATATTTTATTATTTTTTGTTAATGGTTAAATACCACTTTTAATTGCTACCAAATACAACTATTTACTGTATTAATTCCAAAAAATTATTATAAAGAGATTAAAGTCATTAGACCCTGACTTTAGTCAACTCCAAATCTCTGTTTTTTTGTTTTATGGAATTCTTTTCCATCCAACAGTTAAACGCAGATTGTTAGAACTCTAGATTTTCCCCTCTTCATCCCAAAACTTTATTATCTAAAAATTATTTTGATATATTTACATAAAATGGTACCACAGAGTAAACCGCCACAATGCCCGGGACATATAAACATTGTTAATAAGTTACTTTTGGATTAGCTTAAGCTGTTCTCTGTTTTCTGTTTTTTTTTTTTTTTTTTTTTTTCTGTTTTCTTCTGCCACCTACATTTCCTTCACCATCTTTTTCCATCTGTTGTATTGAGCAGGTCTTGGAATTTGGATTTCGTCTCCTCACATTGAAACCTGATCTTGGTCATCTTGGTTCCAGTGCTAGTAGATGCTTGATACTGGAGAACTTGTTACAGGCCCTCCTGAAATCTGATTTGTTGGTTGATTTCCAAGTACAATATCTCTATGACTATTTTGAGCTCAACGTAGTTGATTTTGAGGTGAGTTTTCTCTTATTTGTTTATTTTTTTTATTTCAATAACTTTAGTTCTGAACATATTCATCTATGTTTTGTAGTTGAAGCTTATGATGCCTTGCAATCCTCGAAGGACTAATGTTTTTGAGAAGTTTAGTGGCTCTGTGACCTATGCTTGTTGCTTGATTCCCTATGAGTCAATCCTCAAACAGTTGGAGGTAATTTTTTAACTGTTTCAGAATTGGGGCTTTGTTACGTGGTCCTTTCTCTTTTTTTTTTCCTAATGGTTCAGAATTTGCTTTGGACCCAACATATCTTTTGATATCTTCTGGGTTTCTGCTTTTGGATGGTTCAATGGGTTCTCCATTCTGGCCTTTATTGCTTTTGGATGGTTTAAAGGCTCATATGTTTGAACTTTCTTTTTCTTTAAATGAAAATTTAATTCTTGTATTTGAAATTTTATTTGCCGGCCTTTTTTTTATTTTTTAAGATTTTGAGATGGTTAAGCATTTGTTGTTTTTTAAGTAATGCAAGAGACCTTGTTTGTGCAACCTTTACGATCCGGGCAGATTCACTGCATTCTAACTCATCTAAAATTTGAAAAAATATATACATTGCTGATTTTTCTTTTTTTAATTCTCAAATTCTCTGGAAATGTTATGTCCAATTTCTTTCCTTACTGTTCTTCCTAATTTTTTTTCTTTTAGAAATCACATGCTAGGTTCTGCACTTCATAAGTTTTTACTTGGCAATTTTTACTTGTTTCAGATTTAGATATTCCATATGTTTGCAACTTGCTCAGAAGAAAGCCTCACTTAAATCTTTTTGGTTTTCAGGTCTATATTTGTTTGTCATCTGTCAAAGTACTCTTTTCTTCAGCAATATATGAGTCTCTTGTGGCAATGGTTGCACATCTCAATATCACGAGTTCAAGATATGAGTCTATTGTTTCGAAGAATCCCACTCCATATACTTTGTCTGGTCTGCCAGTGACCAGTGTTTCCAACTTCAGTTTTACTGCAAGTCTGGAATCTGCCAGTTTGCTTCTTGATCTTGCCAATAATAGAGACAATAGCTCAGTAGTCATGCTCACTCTAAGGGAATCAGATATACGGTATGTGTTTCTTGACAAAGTCATAATTGTTAAGATAGACCCGGGATCATGATGACATTGAATTTCATCGAAGTGTGCATTAATAATCCAACAGTTTCTCTTCTTTCCGCTTTTCTTTCTTTGTGGGGGTGCTGTGAGTTGGGTGTGTATCTCATGTGCCCGAGTCTGAGATAAATGATATATTTCTCCTGTCCTCTTGTTAGAACAGCTCATATCCAAAAACAGTGTTGATCATCATTCCAAGAAAATCTGCCACATGTTCATTGTTATATACTTTTCTTCTATATATAGCTTCTAGGAAATCTATTCTCTTCATCATAGTGGCTGTTACCAAAAAACACTGTTGGCCCATCTTTTCAAAGAAATCTACTGTGTAATTAACTTCTGCCAAAATTTAGCTTCTAGGAAATCTAATATCTTCATCATAGGTTTAGGTTTTTTTTTCTTTTTCTTTTTTTTTTTTGGGGGGGGGGGGGGGGGGAACAATATTCTGTGAAATTTGAGTAACTTACATTGATGATTTCTAGAGTCAAAAGTGATTTCCGTTTAATTTAATGGTTTTTTGCTATATTCGCATTTCAATCCTAAGCTGGAGATTGAATAAGGAGACGAGAGATAGTAGTATGTCATGGGTGAATATTTTATTACCGAATAAATGCACAACGGCACTTACATTTCAGGATCAAGGGCCTACACCAAGTAACTGGAAAAAACTGATCCAAAACAATATATAAAACAAAAAACCCTAGCATCTATGCTGCACAGCATAATCAGATGCCATACAGGCTACCCAAAAAATCAGCAATACCACTCCCTATCCTAGCTTGGATGCCTTCAATAACCTGGTGAATAATCACTTCTGGAAGTCTGGCAATCTAGTGGTGTATCCTTCTATACCTTTCCTGCCAATCAGAACAAGTTCTTTCCACTGCTAAGAAAAGTTCTGTTAATTTACTTATTATTATTTTTTTCTGGTAAGGTATTCCCATCAAGAAGTTGATGAATGCTGGATGTGCTCAAAAGGGTTGGAGATCAATTTTCACCATTCAAGGGATGATGGTCATGCCCTTGTTTTGTGCTCGTGTCAGAACTTTGATGCTTCAAGCCCGACACAACACCATGACTTGGGGTTTGAATTTGATAATGTAAGTGATAGGGATGGTGATAAGGGGGAATCTGCTGAAGGTTGTTTCATTTTGCGCTATGAAGGCTTCAGGGATGGATGTTTTAGTCGTCACTGGTGTACAGTTTGCTTGAATCATGCCGATGTCCATGTTTATCCACGTATTGTTGGATTGTTGTTAGTCTTTTACAATAGAATTACTTCACGTAGCAGCTATCTTGCTGATGAGGCACCATCCAGCCCTGTGTTCAGAGATAAATTTGAAAAACCTGTGCCTGGATTTGAGTTTGAAAAGTTTGGTTTCTCTAATTTCTCTGAAACAGGGAATTCAGATGACACCGGTATTCCTTTGGACTGCTTTCCATTTGTTTCAATTCATAACTTGGGTTCTCTTAGTAGTGTTGAAAGTTCACTCAGGTATAGGGTCTCTAACTGGAGAAAATTCTTTAATATGAGCGATGGAAAAATTAGATGCCCAAGAAGCAATTTGAGGAAGAGATTAGAGGTTTTCAGTTCTCCATCCCTGAAACCTACATCCAGCGAAGGTGTAGTTCTTTCCACCCAGATATCTGACGTCTCCAATTTATATCATGTTGATATTGATTTATTTGGAGTTAGGGTGAATTTCCATGATTCCTCTAGTACTGTCGCAACCATCACCTTGCCATCCTCCAAGTCGTCGCTTTGCATGTATCACGAATTTTTGGATCTTGTGTTTTCTGCTGAAGGGTTGATTCTTGAATCATCTTTCTGGACCAAAAATATCCATGACTTCATGTGTGGCCCTACATTGCCCAACATTTCTCCAGTCTTGAACATACGTCTGAGAAAGGGGACTTTTGGATCATTTTTGAATGAACTTGAAGTTAGTATTGGTTTTCAGCACATGTGCTGCACTTTGCCACCAGAGTTCCTAGCCATCATAATTGGCTACTTCTCGCTGCTTGACTGGACTTCAGGTTCAGTGTTTCATCATGTCATGGATAAGGAAGAGTATATAAGTAGAAAGGATGAAGTTTCTATTGTTTATAAGTTTGAGGTTCTAGATTCCATCATCATTTTTCCTGTTGATGGGGATGATAACCAATTTTTAATGTTAGAAATTCGACAACTTTACTGCAGCTTCATTGAGAAGTGTGCTTCTAGTGATTTGTTTAAGGATATTCCTCCCAGGTGTATGGTTCCAGAACATAAAGTTTCAACACCAAGTCATTGCTTGAATATTTTTGGGAATGATTTATCTTTACTCTGTTTGCTGTTCAATGATGCCAAATGTGGTTCCTTAACTGATGACTCAAGTAGCAATATGAGAAAGATCTGTTTAATTTCACCATGCAATGTGGAGGTTTGGGTCAGAATACCCTGTCAAAGTGAATTATCTGGCACCTTTTCTGAGTCTACCTGTTTTATGTCAAGAATAAGTACTTGTCAACTGATTGTTGATGGTAAGTCAGCTTTAACTCAAATCTAGAAAACCATTGCTTGGTTGGCTTTTATCTAAATAGCTTATGAATTTATTTATTTATTTGCAGATGGTTACTGTTGTGATGGGTTTTATGCTGTAGTTCAATTGATTGATCAGTTTTCCTCGGTCAATGATCAATCAAAATGTTTTGACTCTGATATTTTGACATTTCAACAAAGAAAGAGATCCCTCAAATATGGGGAGCCAGCTATACCTAAAACTTCTGCCATCACCAGCACTGAAATTAGATTGTGTGTTCATTCCTTGTCGATACAAGCATGCCGATGCAGGAAGGACGCAGTGGTCCTTGAACCAATTGCGAAGGCTGATGCAAAGTTTGTCTGTTCAGCATCTCTGGAAAATGATGTATTGATGGGCATGGATATTAGCTTTTATCACATTTTATTACTCTCGTTGCTTAATGACACTTTGCTTGCTGAGTGTAGTCATTCTGGCTTGGCTTCAGTTCTTAATGTTTCTCTCAGAAGGAAAGATCAATGCAAGACTGAGCTTCATGTTTATCTTCCATCTATTGATATTTGGCTATATTTTTTTGACTGGATTGAGCTCATTCATTTGCTTGAATCCTACGGCTGGAACACATTTGAAACAGTGAGGTTGGATTCAAACATTTCTGGTGAAGATAAACTTGATCAAGTTTATGATCTAAAGCCTATTGTTTCTCAAAGTTCTGTGAAGGCTCCAGGCATTTTAAGCGATCCTGTGTCAGAAAACATGAATGAAGCTAACAGCATGGTTATCATTATATCTGAAAATTTTGGTTTTAGAGTTCATTTCCCCCTGTGTGTTGTCGAAAAAGCACCTGCCCAGGTATCCACTGATGTTCAGGACTATGGATCGAAGAATGGCACTTGTGCTGCTGTTAAAAGAGAATGTTCGAAACACTTCACAGTTGCAGCATTTAGTAGAAGTTGTGAAGCCTTCATCACCCATGAGTATGTTGGATTCAAGTGCCTTGTTGATACAACTACTGGCAGCTTGCTACCTTGTGGGGACAGGAGTAGCAAGTCTTGGCCTTTCTTTCATATATATCAAGTCAATATGGAGGGTGAGATGTGTAACACTGGCGAAAGGGACAAAAAAATCTCTTTGAAGGTTAATTGTGACAGAGTAGATGTATGGGTTTCCAATAAAACATTTGTACTCTGGAATGAAATGAGGGCTGGCATCCCTAAATCACCTCCGCCTCGATATGCCTATAAACATTTCGAAGTGGAGTTCCAGCTGAGGAATGGTTCATTTTTGCTGTCTGATGAAAGGGTATCTTGTCTTCGACTCTCTTTCCATCTCTATTTAGTGCATGTTTTTGTTGTTTATGCGTCTTGCTTATGGTTTATCATATGTTTACCTTGTTCTTTTTTTTTTTTTATACGATTTACCAAGTCCTATTTATGAAGTTTTACCAGTGGACCACTAAAATGGAATTAAATATAATTGTTAATGAAGTCTTCTCTTCGTGTGTTTGGTGCTATGAACTAATAGTCAGATTTGCATGCCTTCATTGATTTGATGTCCCACAGGACAGCAGAAAACATGATCCTGGCTACTTCTACATTTGTGTAGTAAAGGATTTCCATAATTTGATTTTAGTGGCATGACATCGAGCCTGTGCATTTGTCAAGTGAAACGATTCAAGGCACTTAACTTTGTCTGTTGTCTTGTTTACTAGATTAGTTGCTCGAGTATGCTGCTGTTATAGAGAGCTTACCTTTGGGTGTCTAATGGCACTGATTTCCTTCCATAGTTTACATAGGCTTACTTAAGTTGGTTTTGGAAACCTGTGTGTGTCTGTGGTTGGATTTTCCGACTTGTTAGTCTTCCATAAGACATCTTATTGGAATCAGGGGAATCTTTGATCAACTTCTGCTCAGTTTTGCTTCCTGGTATTCCATATGTTGGTAATGGGTTCCTTTATGTGATCCATTTGGTGGTGCAGTGGAGTTGTAGTGGACCTCTATTTGAAATATTTTTGAGGAATGTCCTTGTACATGCCAGCATGACTGAAGACAGCTTGGGAAGTTTGGTTACTTGTGATTTGGAAGTGAACTATAATAACATTCAGAAGGTATATTATTTTCAATGGAAAATTGCTCTTGCCATTTTGTGTTTGGTGGGAGTAACATGCATACTACTACTGTTTTAGGTATTCTGGGAGTCCTTTCTCGAGCCCTGGAAGTTTCAGATGAGGCTAAGTCGGAAACTTGGGCTGAATGCTCTCATAAACAGCGCTACAGCAACAGAAGTCCATTTGACATCAACAGCACAGCTTAACTTCAACATCACAGAGCCACTTATGGAGGTAATGGCAATTTCTATTGATGTATTTAGATGATAGCAGCTGGAATCTGTCACACTTGACAAATATATTTTTGCCTGTTGTACAGGCAATTGAACTTATTGCTCTGTGGTTTTTTTTCTTTAATATTCTTACCAGTTTTTTATTGTAAGCATGCAATGTTTTGACATGATCCTCTTTGCAGACTGTTTTCAGAACAATTGATATGGTTAAGGATGCTTTGGATCTAATGGAAAAAGATCTTCCTGGAAATGTAAAATCTGTAAATTCTCAGCTCTTAGAAAGTATATCTGAAGGAAGATATGCTCCATATGTACTTCAGAATCTGACATCTTTGTCCCTAGTGTATCATGTCCATCAAGGCTTCGTTGATACTGATTTGGTGGATCTCTCAGAAATTAAAGACAGAAAAACTGTTTCCCCTGGTGCTTCTGTTCCAATATATTTCAATGAAACTCTGGAGGATCAACTTTGTCTTTTCCGGCCTTCACTTTCATTGGATAACCTGACTGACAACCAGAGAAATGGTGTAGCTCATCATTTTGTGACCATCCAACTTGATGGAACATCCATGCCCTCATCACCTCTTTCGATGGATCTTGTTGGTGTTACCTGCTTTGAAGTTGACCTTTCTAATGCTTCAAATGATAATGGAGATGATACAAATGCAGAAAGTAAAGGCTGTGTAGTTCCTGTAGTGTTTGATGTTTCAACACAACGTTATAGCAAGTTGATGCGGCTTTACTCAACAGTATGATGAAACTCTTTTTTGTTTTTGGTTTTGTTTTTTTGTATTAACCAATTACCATTACATTTTTCCCTAATCCTTCTTATCAGGTAGTATTTCTAAATGATAGTTCTATGGCATTGGAACTGCGCTTCGATATTCCATTTGGCATATCCCCAAAGGTAATGTCTAGGTATGAATTTTGTTCTGGCCTTAATACTACTTCTATACTTGTTCCCATGATTTTTATGTGTGTTTTTATCTATTTAATTGCCCCATTATTGTCTTATTGTTCCAGATCCTTGATCCGGTGCATCCTGGTCAAGAACTCCCACTTCCTCTGCATTTGGCAGAAGCTGGTCGAATAAGATGGCGTCCGCTTGGTAACTGTTACTTGTGGAGTGAAGCACACAACATATCTGATATCCTTGTGCAAGAAAGCAAGATTGGATTTCTAAGATCTTTTGTTTGCTATCCGTCTCATCCAAGCAGTGACCCATTTCGTTGTTGCTTATCTGTCCAACGAGTTTGCTTACCTGCAGCTGGCAAATCAGAGAAAGCACCAACTGAGAAATCAAAGAACCATTTTCTGTACCAAGTGACCTTAAGTACTCCTTTCATTGTGAATAATTATCTCCCGGAGGAGGTGTCTCTAACAGTTGAAAGTGGTGGAATTACATGCACGGTAGTGCTTTCTGAGGTTAGTGTCTGATTTTCATATATTCCTATGGCCATAAGTTCAACCACTTTTCAGAATTTCATCTCTGATTTTCCCAGCCTAGCTTGATGATCTGATACTTAACAAATTATCTTTTATTTTCCAGGTGGTTACTTTCTTCCATCATATTGATCATTCACATGACTTAATTATTACGTTCAATATCTCTGGATTTAGACCTTCAATGCTTAAATTTCCACGTACAGAAGCATTTAGTTTGATGGCTAAATTCAGCGGCACCAAGTTTTCTCAATCTGAAACCCTTACCTTTGAGACTGATATAGGCCATGGTAATCACTTCTCCTTATGTTCTTGCAGGATTATATTTTTCTGAAAAAAATTTATCATACTCTTCATAACGCTGGTATTGCTTCTAGGAGCGATAAATGTGACTGTGGAAAAGATGATGGATGCCTTTTCTGGTGCCCGAGAAGTCTTCCTCTCAGTTCCATTTCTGTTGTATAACTGCACTGCTTTTCCATTAATTGTATCAGACTGCAGCAATGGAATGAAAGGAACTGTTTGCACTGTTCCTTCTTATTATGATCAACTTGATTGGGAACCCCAGCAAAGCAAAATGGATGGTCTAGGTCTTTTGATTTCTGAACAGAGTTTGTGTTTTGCATCTCCAGAAAGTGGTTCTTTGAACTATACTTTTTCTAAGGACTCTACTGTTTCAAGTATAGTTTCATCTAGGACAGATGTTTCTCCATGTTTTGGAAGGTTATCACCGAAGCCCTTGGCATCCTTTAGTTCTAATCATCCATATGACAATAAAAAAACTTCAGACAATAATCTGAGCAACAGATTTTCCTCAGGTGCTCAGTCTGTGCCAAGAGATAATTGCATAGGGGATAAGGAATATGGAAAGGTTAGGGCATGTATATTTTCACCAAGTCTCATTTCTGCTGGGAGTGAAACTATGGTTTGCATAAGTAGCTGCCTAGCTGGATTTACTTCAGAAAATATGCCAAAGTCTTCATGGTCATCGCCATTCCCTCTTATTCCCCCGAGTGGTTCCATGAATGTCCTTCTTCCCAACTTAAGATCTAATGCTGCGTCCATAATTTCTGTTACAAGTACTGCTCTTGCTGGAGCGTTTGCTGGAAGGACCCGAGCTATTACTTTTCAGCCTCGGTAATTTGTCAATATCATATCTGAAATATAGTACTGTTATCTGTCAGATACTTCCATTTTCCTTATTGGTTCTCTGCTGCTTCTTGAGGCTAATGAATTTTGCAGATATGTCATCAGCAATGCATGTAGCAAGGACATATTGTTTAAGCAGAAAGGAACTGATTTTGCATTTCATTTGGGAATAGGGCAACACTGTCAGCTTCAGTGGACAGATACTACTAGGTAAATTGCCTGCTCTTTCTCAACTTGAGTAAATTTTGGTTGACAACCTGCACAAGCTAAAATTGACCCAAGATGAGGGCTCAGGGTTTGTACCTTAAGATTGAGTCACATCTAGTGGTCAACTTTATCATATTGGATATGATAAAATAGTGCACAACACAGGGAAATAAAGATGCAGGCTTCACACTTTATGTTCCAGGGTTTCAGTTTCAGCTTAGAATGTCATCCAATCCCAGAGCTTGTATAATTTAATTTAGAGTGGAGCAAAATAAATTATGCTAGGACTTACCTAGATGATTCATAGATTGATAGGTTAGGACATTTATTCTATAACAGCAAAAACTTTGAATTTGAGTCTTCTTGTGTGTGTGTTTTGGATACAGAGGTGTATGTCATATACTATAAATAGAGGAAGCACCAACAAGGTTCCTATGCTTAGAAAGCTTAGGAACAGGTGACTAACTCTGTAATGTCTATGGCATCTGTATCTTTAGGAAAGAGTTCTCTTGTTGATTTTGTAAAGATATTGTAAGGGTTTGCACCCGTCTGCTCCTTTAGTTATATACTTGTATGAAGGAAAGAATAAAACACAGAGAAAATTTTTTCTGTTGATTAAAAATTTTAGAATCTCCAAAATCTTTGACTAGGAGAAGGACCTCTGTTTACTGATTGAAGCTCGCATAACTTTCTCCCTTCTAACTGTTAATTGTACAAGGGATCAATTATATAGCCTTTTCATATCTCCTTCAGTTTTATGCTCTTGCCCAACCCATAATTCCTCTTTAAGTGCTCCTGCTAGTGCACTTGTGATCCAAATGCAGTAAAGTAGGCCCTGAGTGGGGAATCACTCTTTTGAGGCTTGCACCATATTATGTCCAATATAACCATTGCTGCACCCCACCATTTATTAGAACAATACAGTTGTTTTTACTGTCTTAACTTTGCTTTTAGTTTTTTATAGTTTCTGCTTCTGTGCTATCGTGAACTTGATCAATCAGTGAATCACTTAACGAAACCTTAATTTTGAACTAGTTGAGTCAGATATAGAAATCCTATGTCTTCGTTTGTTTGATTAGAGTAACTCTCTTGTAGGAGCTGTACTAGAATAAGATCCTTCTTCAGTACGTTTACCAAAGTTTCCTTATTTTCTCTCTCCTGTATCTTGCAAACGAACTTCTCAGTCTGATTAGTCTCTCGACCATTTTTTGTGTCTGATTTGTATGTCAATTCCCAACTTACAGGGATTTATTGGTCTCACTTTGTTTTGAGGAACCTGGGTGGCAATGGTCTGGAAGCTTTTCGCCTGATCATTTAGGGGATACTCTGGTGAAAATGAGGAATTATGTATCTGGTGCATCAAACATGTTAAGGGTGGAGGTGCAGAATTCTGATCTTTTGGTAAAAGATGACAAAAATGCTGGAAGCCTGCAGGCAAATTCTGGCACAAATTTGATTATCTTATCAGATGATCATTCAGGGTACATGCCATACAGAATTGATAATTTCTCAAAGGAGGTTAGTATTTGTTGAATTCTTCAATTGTATTTATTAAGGGTATTTTTTCTCTGTTTTTTCTGTACTTATTTACAGAATTTTATTTTCTTAATTTTGTTAAGGATTTTTTGTCTAAAATTAATTAATAAAAATGGCATTCTATTAGTTCCCTGGGGTGTTTCTGTGACTGGAACTTCTTGGTCAAGTACTGGGGCACAGTCCTGGATTGGTTACAATTTTTCTTTTTTTTTTGCTTCAGCACCTATATTTCTTTGTTGTCTTCTAACGTTGTACTGTAGACACTCCTAACTTTTGTCAAGTGGAAATATCTTACATAGTTAACTCAAGGGCTCAATTAACACTATATATAGTCTTGAGGCCTCTTCACTGATTCCCATTCAATTTTGGGCTCGAGGCTTTGTATCAGAGCCCAAGGTCTGTCACTGTTCTGTCTGTCAGGTTGTTAGCCCTAATGTTGTATCATCTTCCAGACAGACCAGACCTACTCACATAGAGAATATCACCAATGCTCACCACATTTGCTTCCATCTCTTCTTAAACATGAAACACCTCTGACTCAAAACGACATTAGTCCTCTAATCATTCCTCAAACTTGGACTCAGCACTATCCTAATTTTCATCTAAAAACCAGACTAAAGATCCTCTAGCATTCATCTTAATTGCAAATGTGCAATGGTAACTCTCTCGCTCACTGGCAACTCCAAAAGGAACACAATTGATCTAGCCACCAAACATCCACTTCCAACTTTTGCTTAAGCCTCTCCTGCCGGCCAAGCACTTCAATGTCCACATTGGGGAAAGGCCATGACTAAGCCAAGTGCTACTTCCTAATGGCCCTTGGGATTTAGTTCCACATTCTTCCTCTCAAAATACAGTTGGCTGCTACTGGATACTTAGAAGTCTCTTAAACTTTGATTGGTTGGCTTCATGCTACAAGCACCGCTTGTAGGAAAAAGAATTTCATTAGCTCCCTGGTCTTGAATTCTGTACAACAGTTAGCCTGGTTAAACCATCAACAGTGCAGCTTATTTTGAGCATTCAAATGTTAATGAGCATTACACTGTGCTTTTACTCGAAAATTATTTCTTCTTGATAAGGAATTTGGGTCCAGTAACTAGAAATGAAAGAAATTCTTAACTTGAGGACGTAAGAGCAAAATTTAGCCATTATTCACTTTTTCCTAGTAATTGACCTTCCTTTGGTCCTTTATTATTCATTCCTGTGTTACAATGCCTATATGTCATGTTCTTTTGTATTTGTGGTGTTATGGGAATAACTTTTTTTATGTGACTTTGCTTTTTCAATTTGTGCTGCCTTCAAGCTGTACAAATATGAATGGACATCTAGCATATATCTGAAAGATCAGTGGCATTTGTATTCAGTGTTTCTTTTTTCCTTTCTCCTTGGTTGCTTCTTTTGTATTCTCAAATCAGAGTAATTTATACTTATTACTATGCATACTTTGTGTTGCTCTTATTGTTAATCATTTTTCTGGTTTCTGTTATTGTTTTGCAAAGTGCCGGGTTGTTTATAAATCACCCTTTCTTATGGTACTTATTTTGCTGCAGAAACTGAGGCTTTACCAACAAAAATGTGAATCACTTGACACCATTATTTATCCATATACGTCCTCCTCTTATGCTTGGGATGAACCAAGCTATCCACATCGGCTAACTGTTGAGGTATGCTTAGCACAATTTTCCCCCAAATTATTTTTTTCCCCGTGCGATTAAGATTGTGTTTACTAAATTAAGGTGCCTGGAGAACGTATTTTGGGATCTTATGCTCTGGATGAGTTGAAAGAGTTCATACCAGTATGTCTGCAATCAACTCCTGAGGTACAAAATTCTGCTATTAATTTTAGTCTATAGCTTGCAATATTAGCATTGCTGGAGCCATGATTACCAGACCTGTGGAATGGGTATGGATACATGATTCATCACCTGGAGGAAAATAAAATTTTGGGATACTGTTTGTTGATATGTGTGGTACTTAGATATGATTGTTTGATATGTTGAAATCCTTTTGTTCTTTGTTTGTTTAAAGAAAAAAACTATAATGCATTTTGTATCTTCGAGCTGTGAGTGAGTGTGTGTGTGTGTGTCTGTGTGGTTGACCCATTATAGGCATTAGAAACAAAGACATTATAGGCTTGGTAAAAGTAGCCCAATTGAGGATAATGTAGCGTTGCCTTAGATGGTAAACAAAGACATTATAGGCTTGGTAAAAGTAGCCCAATTGAGGATATTCAAAGGATACCAACAGATATGCCAGTTTTGGGTTCAAGAGGTAAGGGGAGACTGGAACTTGGACAGACTTGGTAGAAAAGCATCTTTCCCCATTGGGACTTCTGGAGGAGCTTGCTATTATCCAAGCAAATGGAAACACAGGGTTCATTGAAATATGGGTAGTTGGACCATTTTTTGTGAGGCTGGTGTAGGCCCAAAACCCAGCATTCTATATTTATAATTTCAAGGGGCTTTTAGTCATTTGCATGTCATTTCAAACTTGCAAGATACAAAGACCTACAACAGTAAGCATCGATGATGGATTTGGAGTAGCTTCTGTTCATTAATTCTTAAGTTTGCTTCTTGAAATTCTTCAAGATCCTCCTCAAATCTGCATTCTCATAACCTGGTGTTCTCAATCATTCAAGCATGATGCAATTGTTGGGCACAGTCAGAAACCACTGCAACTCTGGTGTAGGAGTCAATTTGCTACTTCTAGAGAATTAAATATGTGCCGAAGCAAATTAATTTGCATTCCAATCGGGTTTTGATTTGTGCAAACTAGTAGTAGTTCACAGGGGATCAGAAGAATCTGGTAACTATGGTTGGAGCATCATGTATCCAAGGATGGAGAAGAGCGCCTCGGGCCAATGTTCATGAAAATGGTGGGCTTTAGTTTTGTTCAACTTGTGCTTTGTCAGCACTGCCTTGAATTCTGGTTGATACCTAAACCATCAATCAATGATATAAGCCTTTATCGCAATTAAGATAACATGTCTAAGCTTAGTTGGAGGCAGGTTCCTTCACGATCTAAAAGTGCCAACCCTTTTTCCCCTAGATCCACCCAAGTAGGGTAGTTCTACCTTTGCCTTTTCTCTAGCTTATATCCAGTATATTTTAGTGAGTGTTCTCCCATCTAGCACAATGTTCTTGTCTCTGGATTCGCATTTTGTTTGCATGTGCCTTCATCATTGCTCCAAAGTTAGTACCACAGAGCATCACAGCAAGTTGAATGGTTGTTTTATAGCATTTTTTTTCTTCGTCTATCAGAAACAAAAACTCAAGTTGAATTAACCAAAAGAGTCTCCATTACAACTTGAACCAGCATGCCAAGGGCCCTGTTGAAATCAAGATTTCAACAGCTCAACATACAATGTTGTCCAAGGAGATCTACCATGTATGCTAGTTGTCTAGTTCTAACCCTTATAGTATGTCCACTTGAATGGATAGTGGTATTAACCCTTATAGGACATCAACTTGAATTTCCTTTATCCGGTTCTTCTGCATTTATTATGAAACTACCGCAGATTTTTCTTCTTCTATATCTTGATTAGGCATGCTACCACGACCTAAGTTCAGAGCTATTACATTGGACACCCATCTACCACATGAGGTATCTTGAGTGAAAAAGATATTCATAGTGCCCTAGTTTTGAAACTAGAGGCCTTATTAACAATGAGAAATCCTACTTTTTGGCCATGTGGGATTTGGGTATCAGAATCTTTCCCCTTTATGTGCCCAAAGTCCTCATGGGCTGCAAAAAATTAAAAATAGTAACAGAGTAGATGGTGGTATGGTCCATCCACCAAATAGTCAGAACATAATTGATTCTCAGTGACAGAATAAAAAATTATTGTTCTTCCTACTGCAGTTTTGGTTGCCTTGGCCTGCATAATTAAATGGACCTCGCCACTTATATCTGTAAGGAATTTGCTGCCTGCATGAGAATAGGGAACTGTCCTATAATCTGGAACCGAGCAGTAAATTGGATGATTGGTGCTATGAAAGGGAAAATCCTATTTTGTCCTCATAGTTAGGCTAGGCATGCTATTTCATGTGGTGTAGCATAAGTCTTGCTGTGTGGTGACCTGCCAAGTTGCTGTATAGGCATCATAGACTTATGCTATATTGTGACCTGCCAAGTAGCTGTATAGGCATCATACTCCAGCTGTTTCATGTGATGAGCTTCTAGATGTGCGTTGGCAAGCAACATAGGTGCCAATTGCATGGTTTTACTCAAATAATGTTTATCAATCAATCAATCAATCGATCGATTAATGGAGCCTTGACCCCATCAATCAATCAATCAATTAATCAAACCTTAATCCCAACTAGTTGGGGTCTGCTACCTGTATAATGTTGATAATCTACAAATTTTTAAAGTTCCAAATCTGCTTAGATAGATATTTGTGGTTCTAGTTAGTATTCCAAGCATGCTAGTTTGCCATCTCTAATGAATAAATTCATGTACTCAATTTCTTTACAGAAGCCAGAAAGAACATTGCTTTTGTCCGTACGTGCTGAGGGAGCAAAAAAGGTAATATCCTATGGTGTGATGAATCTGGGGATTTTTCTTATTCTTTTGCTTCTTTATTAGCTTGAAGATTCATCCTTTTCAGGTGTTCAGCATCATTGATTCAAGTTATCACATTTGGAATGATGTGAAGGATATAAGTACGGGCAGGTCCCAGGTAGAACAGAAATGTGATACATCTATTAATTACACCAACAGAGTTTCAGTTGCTCTTCCAAGCATTGGCTTTTCCTTTATTGATTCTTCTCCACAGGTTAGTAGGTAGTATAGCAGTTTCCTCGTCAATTTTAAGTTCGGAAATTACCTGGTTGACTGAGTTCTTGTTTCACTTGCAGGAATTGATTTTTGCCTGTGCGAAGAATTTTACACTCTACCTGCATCAAAATGTTGAACAGCAAAAGCTGTGTTTTCAAATATCTTCATTGCAGATAGACAATCAATTGTCAAGTACTCATTACCCTGTTTTACTTTCCTTTACTAGTAACAACAAAAATAATCCAGTTGTCCAGATAATGACAGATGATGAAGCAATTTATAGATCTAAAAGACATGTCCAACTAGCTTCTGACATTTCCAGTGAGCCTGTGCTATACCTAGCTGTCTCGAAGTGGACAAGGAAGGATGATGCATTGGCTTCATTCGAATATATAAACTTAAGGTTGTGTTTTGTGCTAATTACATCCCTGTAGTGATTACATTGTATCAGTTGTGTTGCTTATTACTCTGTTGATTGCAGAATACAAGATTTTTGCCTTCAGTTGGAACAGGAATCTATATTGAGCTTGCTTTACTTCTTTAAACCTATATTCCAAAATTTTAAGAGTTTGGTATCGCCGAAGTCAGATGCAGCCAATGTGGGTCCTGTACATGGTTGTACAACTTGGCATTTGAAACCAAAAGAGGAGCTGCATGGATTGGATCTGCCTTACGTAAATAGAACTGATGGGAGCCCTGTAACATTACCTTCGGTGGTTCCAATTGGAGCTCCTTGGCAGAAAATTCACCTTTTGGCTAGAAGACAGAGGAAGATTTATGTGGAGTCACTTGATTTGGCTCCGATAACATTTACTCTAAGGTTAAACCTACCCTCTAGTGGACTATTATGTCATTGCTGGAAAATTGAGCCTGTATAGACTGTCAGACCAACAAAACCTTTGTGTCTTTTTGCAGCTTTTCTAGTTCTCCTTGGATGCTTAAAAATGGGGTTCTCACATCAGGAGAGTCGCTTATCCATGTGAGTAGCTTGCATTATGTAATACAAAGAAAAAATTACCATGATCATGAAGTAAATGGTTCCCTGGATCGCTTTTATGTTCAATCTACTTCTAAAGGACAGTCATCCTCTTAACAGCCATGGTCGATCAATCAACTAAGTGCTAATTTCAAATAATTATGATCAGCTACCTGAATCTTGCATCATAGTTTTTGCTTAGTTGAAGAAAATCCTTTAAACCCTTTTCTCATAAGAGTTTTGGTTTAAACTCTTAACAACCAAAATACTCCAGTCAAGCAGGTGCATCATTGTTCATTGCGCCTATACATTTCCTTCAGCCAGATTAAGTCAACCTGCCCAAAAGAACAACTGCTGGTAGTATGAGAATAATGAAAAAAGTGGACAACTTCAGTCATGATGAGTATTACGTGGTCAGAAACTTCCCCTTGCCCTCGCAACTGCCAATCTGGTAACCAAGCCCGTAAACCAACAAATCCCAAGTGTAAACAGAGCGGGTTACTTATTTTTTATTTCCCTGTTCAAACTTAGATGGAAAAATAACAAGGGGTTACTAGAAAGTGGCAGTGGGAGGGGGTGGGGGATATTGGAAATCAATACAAAAAATGTGCCATTCAAACAAATGGATGTCCCAAAAATTGAAATTGTTGCAATGAATTCAGGACAGAGGGAGCAATATTTGTTAATGTTTAAGTATAAAATAATTTCCAGCATTTATTTATTGATTTAAGTTTGATTACCAATTTCTGCAGAGAGGTTTTATGGCTTTTGCCAATGTTGAGGGAGCACAAATCTATCTCAAGCCATTCACAATTGAACATCAAATGGCTAGTTGGGAGTCCATTCAGGAGATACTCATCAGGCACTATGTGCGACAATTCCTACATGAGAGTTACAAGGTATAGTGATGAAAAATGTATTAACTGGACACTTTAAAGTTATATTTCACATTGTAGCTGCCCATTGCATTGCAATGACTAATTGATCTCAAATTTGCTTTCATCAATTCATTAGTATGATTCCCTATCTTATTGTTGTTTTTCAGTTTATGTAAATAGATTAGTCTAGGATAATAATGTTGTTTGCTCAAGCTTTGTAATTCTATATATCTTGTTAATTACTCCCTTTGTCCAAAAAATGTATTCCTTTTCTGGCTGTCCCCAAAAGGATGTAGCGTTTCTGTTTTTAAGAAAGTTTTTAACATTCAATTTACCTTGCTACCCTCATTAAAAATCTCACTACACAAAACCCCAAAAGGAATCTTTTCTTTAAAATTATCACTACACAAAACCCCAAAAGCAATCTTTTCTTTTTTTGTTTTTTAATCATCATTTAAGCTATCAATACACATAACACAAAAAGAAATCTTTTATTTTTTTAATTTTAGTTCAAGGTGCAAAAATGGAAAAAGTATTATAAACTGCACACACCTTAGTCTCTTTGCCCAGAGAAATGCATCATCCTTTATGGTAAGGAGGGACTAATATGTTTTTCTCAATGACTTGTAGATCCTACTTTTAGGATTATGGCCAATATAGACAGATTCCAATTATGTTAAACAGGCTAAGAAATAGGCTAGCTTTTTAGGACTCTTTAAGCATTTTATTCTGGCAGACTCCATTCTGGAGGTGCTTCCCACAAACCAAGCGGAATGGAACACAGGATTCAGTGGCTAACCCCCACTTGTTGGGATTAAGGCTGAGTTGATTGATTGATTGATATGCATAGCGTCAATCTTGTTTTGGTATATTTGAATTTTGGAGGTCTCTCCGACTTGGAATTCTATTCAGAACTTCTGTGAAATGAAAATTTTTGTTAAGAGTCCATTGATTATGCCAAGTTGATAATAACACTAGAAAATAATAAGGTTCTATTAACGCAAGAAGTTATTATTCAATAAGTTACTTAACCTAGCCCCAAAGGTTTAAAAAAGGAAAAACAATTGGAGCAGTATCTGTTGAAATTTTTTTTTCCTTTTCGAGATGTGTGAGACTACTGAACATGCAAGTAAGAGTTAATGAGCCTACTCGGTTCTTTATGATCGCTAAAGTGTATATTACAGAAGACCATAGCTGCTGATATTAGTTTGCTAAAGTTCCTTATGTGCTTTAGATTCTGACTTGATCATCATCATATGCTTGAATCACTACCCTTCAACTTAGCTCGCTTCTCCTGTCTGGTAGAATCGGTGCCATTATTGTTTCTTGATTGTTTTTTATTTGTATGTCTTGATATTTATGTTACAGTTTGTGTCATCTGCAGGTGTTTGGCTCTGCTGGTGTCATAGGTAATCCCATGGGATTTGCTCGGAGTCTGGGAGTTGGAATCAGGGATTTCTTGTCTGCTCCTGCCAAAAACCTTTTCCAGGTTGCACAGTTTCCTGATAATGTTGGTTTCGTGCATGCTTTGTACTTATCACCTGAAATCTAACATTCTCCATTACAGAGTCCCACCGGAATTATAACGGGCATTGGAAAGGGCACCACTAGTCTTGTAACTAGTACAGTGTATGCATTAAGTGATGCTGCCACCCAGTTCAGCAAAGCTGTACACAAGGTAATATTACTACTACTGGTACTGAATGAATTACTTAGCGACTTTTATTGACTAACAAGGTGATTTACCCATCTGATGGACATGGCAAACATCAGTTTTGTTATATTATAAGATAACAATAATTTCAGTGTTTGTTGGTTGAATCTAAGTTTACAAATTACTTTATGCCAACTCGACACAGTAAAATTTTTACTACATGTATAAGTACTTTCCAAAAGTAAAATACAATCATGATCACTGAACATAAGCTGTTTTCAGTAGTAAGTGGTTATTTAATTTAACTTGCTATAAAAAGAAACTGGCCTGCATGCAAAATAGAACTATTGGAGGAGCCTCAAAAGTGGTCAGCAGCACAAAGGCATACCTTCTCTTAGAGATGTTAAGATTTATTTTGGAGTGATTGATGGGAGTTGGAGTGAACTGAGGGGAGTGGATCGAGGGTAGGTGTTAGAGTAAATCACGGGTAGCATGATTGGAAGAATTGACCAAAATTATAGTGATTTGTTGATCACTAATATTTCTCCATTAGTAACAGCTTACCTTTAACCTTTATTAGTATTCGCTTGTCTTTTTTGTAGATGTTTTAGTAAATGACCCCTCTTGTATTCATCCTAACTCTGCCAAGAAATACAAAATGCAGTCTTATGGTTCTCCTCTGTTTCGTCCTTGCTCCCTCTCGTTAGCATTTTATTTTTTGTCACCATCAAAGCATCATTAGAGTTGCCTGAGCCAGATGCCTGAGCAAGGGTTCTTAAAGTGAAACCTATTGCACTATTTGTCTGAAAAGGCAAAAACAAGTATGCAAGAAATATTAGCCAAGCAAAAAAGAGAAGTAGAATTGAATCAAATATATATATTAAGTTAAATCGAGCAAACACATCAAAGCATTAAAAACAATAATTCATTCAAAAAGCAGCTGAAAGTGACAAAGTTTGTGTGAATGACCGAATGCCTGGTCTTCTATTCTGTATACATTATATAGACTTTATAAGAATGCTATACATGGAAAGTAAATAAGTCCCCGCATGATTTTAGCCCTATTCATGTAAACTATAATCTTGGTCATAATAAAAAGAAAAATAAAGGAAACAATTACAAGGAAAGAAGATTTGGGCAGCTGTCAAGCAAAGCTGTCTGTTGACAGCCCCCCTCAAATTGATGCAGGTTGATCAACGAGCATCAGTTTGCTACTTAGGAAGCAATGTCAGTGACAAGTGAGGGCCTTGTTGAAGATATCAGCAATTTGTAGTTCAGTGGAAACATGTGGAAGAGTGATAACACGAGCTTCTAAGGCTTCACGAATAGAGTGATAGTCCACCTCAATATGCTTTGTGCGTTCATGATACATAGGATTGGCTGTGATCTGAAAAGCAAGCCTCGAAGCCAAATGATTTCTGAACAAGCAAGAGACATCACCCAATTCTCAGATTCCGTAGATGACTTTGAGACTTTGTCTTGCTTCTTACTCTTCCAAGAGATCAATGCATCACCTAAGAACACACACCAACCATAATTGTTTGTAGGAAAGAATGAGCCACGGGCAGAGGTGCCTTGGACAAAGCGGATGATCCTATGAACAGTAGCCATATGGAGATGACGAGGAGTCTGGAGGAATTGACTGGCTGCATAGCAAAAGAAATATCCGGTCTAGTAATGGTGAGATAAACGAGATTACCCACCAACTTTCGATACAAACTAGGATCAGCAAGTAAGTCACCCTTCTCTTTACAAGCTTGACATTTAATTCCTTGGGAGTATCAACAGAAGTAGCTTATTGTAGACCAGCTGTAGCCACCAAGTCACTAGCATACTTATGTTGAGTGAGGGAAATACCAGAGGAACTACGATGCACCTCAAGACCAAGAAAATATATGAGAGGCCCAAGATCTTTCATATGAAAAGATTTTGAGAGGTGAGTCTTCAGCTGGCCAAGTAAGGCAGAATCGGAACTAATGATCACAATGTCATCAATGTAAAGCAAAAGAACAACAATTCCCACATCTTATTTATGAAGAAACAGGGAAGTATGATACTTGCTTTGTTTGAATGAGAATTGTAATAAGGCGGTGTGGAATTTATCAAACCAAGCCCTTGGGGCTTGTTTGAGACCATAAAGAGAACGATGAAGCTTACACGTGAAGTTGGAGAGGAAAACAATCCTGGAGGCGGCTTCATATAAATACACTCTTTGAGATCTCCATAAAGAAAAGCATTTTTGACATCCATTTGATGTAGTGGCCATCATTGGAAGCAACAAGAACCAGAATCGTATGAACGGTAGTCATTTTGGCCACTGGAGCAAAAGTCTCTTCATAATTGACACCATATTCTTGATTATTCCCACATGCAACAAGCCGAGCTTTGTAACGATCCAAACTTCCATATGATTGAACCTTGACCGGGTAAACCCATTTGCAGCCTAGAGGTACAACAGTAGGAGGGCATGGCTCAATATCCCAGGTGTGATTGGCCTCTAGAGCAGCAATTTCTTCCTGCATAGCTTGCCTCCAACATTCATGCTTGGCAGCATGAGTAGCATGTGGGAATATCAAAATTGGACAATGCAGCAGTAAGAGCTGAAATAGAACGTCCAGCCCAGGAAGAAGCCCATACCTATCCGGGGGTACGGACACTTGAGAAGAGCAACGTACCAAAGCAAGAGTGGTTCTGGAGAATGGTAGGATCAAATATCAAGGGAGCCACTGGAAGAGACTGTTGGCGGGAGCGTCTTGTATACACAATACCTGGTTTAAAGCAAGAACTAACTGGAGGAAGAGCCGACATTTGTGGCTTAAAGGAGGGAAGAACCACAATAGAAGAAGAGGACAATGAGGACACAAGAAAGAAGTGTTGATCCTCAAAGAAAATAGCATTTCAAGAAATGTGTGTACGATGTAATGTAGGATCATAACAAACCCTTTTTGACACACACTATATCCCATGAGTGCACATCAAATAGATTGAGTAGATAAGTTATGTCACTCATGGGGAGGTAAATGAACAAAACACACGCAACCAAAGGTATGAAGGTTATCGTAACTAGGTTGCTTAGCAAATAAACAGAAGTAAGGAGACTCCATATGTAGGACTTGAGAAGGTAAACGATTAATCAAGTAAGTAGCAGTTTTTAGAGCCTCTACCCGAAACATGGAAGGGGCAGAAGAATCTCACAAGAGAGTACGCACCACATCTAGAAGATGATTTTTGCATTCGGCAACTCCATTTTGTTGAGGACTAGATGGACATGAATGTTGATGAATAATGCCCTTAGAAGCCAAGAAAGTCCGAAACTTAGTAGACAAATATCCACCACCAGAATCTGTGCATAATGTCTTAATAGAAACAGAAAATTGAGTCTCTACATACGCACAAAATTCAGTAAAAGTACAAAAGATCTTAGATTTAGAGCGAAGGAAGTAGACCCAAGTAAATCTAATATGATCATCAATGAAAGTAACATAATATTTAAATTTTTCATGTGAAGTAACCGGGGAAGGTCTGCAAACATCACTATGGATAAGATCAAAGGAATGAGATGCTCCACTAGCATGCGAAGGGAAAGGAAGAGTTTTGCTTTTACCAAGTTTGCAAGAGGCACACTCAAGAGATAAAGAAGAATGAGTTTTATGACCAAGTAAACCAGAGTTCAATACATGAGATAAGATCTGAGTATTGGGATGGCCTAGACGACGATGCCACATCATACTAAGCTTTGAAACATCATTACACGCCAACGACTTAATACAAGAAATTGAAGAAAAATCTAAAACAGGCAAAAATAGTGGAAACAAGCACCCCAGTTTAGGTCCTTTCGCAATCAGCTCCCCTGTTTCTTGGTCTCGTACAACACAACTAGCACTAGAAAAATTAACAGCACAATTGTTATCAACTAATTAACCCACAAAAATACGATTTGTATAAAGTTGAGGAACAAGAAACACGTCAGTGAACTTAGAAGAGGCATCTCCCACAGCAGCTATTGGCAAGGAACTGCCATTGGCAGTTTGAATAGCAGATTTACCAGCATAAGGGCGAACATGACATAGGGCAGTAGGAGTATTTGTCATGTGATTTGAGGCACCAGAGTCTATATAACAGAGTTTAGTAGAGGTTTTACCTTGGAATCTCATAGCTGATAATGTTGAAACTAGCATCTGTTGCACCATTTCAGGTGTACAGTATTTTGTTGGAGGAGAAGCAGGAACTGAGGGAACAACGGAAGGAGAGCCAGAATTGACAGAGGGTACAGTAACAGAAGTCTGAAATGCTTGGGCCTGACAATTTTGGGGGCGGATGTGACATTCTTTTATAATGTGACCCTTCTTCTTGCAATAAGAACAATATTTCTGAGGACAATTGACAGCAATATGCCCATACTCCTTGCAGCAGAAACACTGCATGTTTTTAGAGTTCACAAGTGGTCCATGTTTTTGGGCAGCATAAGACACAATGGCTGATCCTGAACCACCATGGGATTGCTCCAAAGTAGCTTGGGTATTAAGACGTTCTTTGGGGAGTAACTCACCAAAACAAACATCAAGAGAGGGAATAGGAGACCGATTCAGCAAGGGGGAACAGACAGATTCAAATTCAGGACGCAGTTTCATAAGAAACTGATCACGACAACTAATCTCATGAAGGTTCTGAACGACAGAAAGTGCGGCAAGAGGGACATCTACAATAACCAGATCAGCATATTGATTCCAAAGCGCCAGAAAACTCGAATAGTAGTCTTGGATGGAAAGAGTGTCATGTTGAAACGTGGCAATCGAATGCTTTAACTGAAAACGATGAGCAGCATTGTCTTGATGATAGACCTCCTTTAAGTATGCCCACCTGGTTTGTGCAATGCGATAAGGCCTCAAGTTGGTGACAATATGTGGCTCGACCAAGCCAAGGAGCCAAGACATAATCTGAACATCAAGCACTGCCCATGAGGGAGAAGACTTTGGATACTTGGATTTGTCCGAATCAGGTGCACAATTCGTGCCATCAATATATCCCCAAAGATCTTTTCCTTCGAGGAAAAACTCAAATTGAAAAGCCCAAGTAGAGTAATTTTTGCCTGTAAACTTGACACACACAAGTGCTGAATCCATCATAAACAGCCGTAGAGATGCTAAATGAGACCAGAAAAGGGCCATTGAAAGAGTTGCAACAAATGACCAGAGAACGATCTTGCACCAAAAAAAATTGGGATGACACCGAAGACACCAAGAATACAATAGATCACCAAAACAGAGAGTTTACGTTAGAACCAGAACAGAAGCTACCGGCAAGAAGAGCTTGTCAAAACCGCACCAAGATACTGAAGCCGAGAGAAGAAAAAAAATAAATAGACTAGATGTTGGTCGATGGCTTTGATACCATGACAAAGTTTGTGTGAATGACCGAATTACTGGTCTTCTATTCTGTATACATTATATGGACTTTACAAGAATGCTATACATGGAAAGTAAATAAGTCCCAGCATGATTTTAGCCCTATACATGTAAACTATAATCTTGGTCAAGCAAAGCTGTTTGTTGACAGAAAGAATAAATAAAAATAGCAGACTTGTAGCAGCACAGCAATGTACCAAGAGAAACACTGTACCCATAAATCTCCATTGTTGTCTTTCTTGCTTTGGTAGTTTAACTTTCAATTCATTAATTGGAAAAAGAAAACGATGAATCATCTTCTAAACAATGAAAACAAAAGGAGACGTGTAAATTAGCAGAGCTTTTAGGATTGCAATGACGGAAAGTTCATATTGGTGCTGATTAATTACTCACTTGCATTTTGGACTTCCATGTTTTGAAACTTCCTATCATGTAAGCAATGACCTCTATGATCCCCAGTAAAATTTTAAGATCATCATTGTAAAGTTTTCTTCATAGCATTAGTGTTTTGAAAAGTGCACCCTCGTTCTAGGCACTGAGCACCAACAGTTTGACAGTTTTAACCCCTAGGGGCCTTTGAGAATCACGTATAAATTGCAAGGCACACACTTCCGCCGAAGCCCCAGGTGCCTAAGCTCACACTTCTCATATTTTGAACTTTCTGTGCAAAGTTTAAGGGGATTTATGAATAAAATCTGGGAAGGTAGAGGCCAACTGCAAAAACAGCTTTGGAAATCTCGCACGTCTGTCTTGCTTCTCCGTTTTAGCTGTATCTCTTGCACACTTCTCTCTCTCTCTCTCTCTCTCTTTCTCATACTGCATCAGATTGTCAACATAGGTTTCCCTTAATTTTTTCCTCCTTTACGCCTTCCAGCACCATTTGTACCTTTAAATTTCTACTGTCTGGTAAAGAAGGCCTTTTTCAGCTTTAACCATAACTGCCACAAAATCTCCACTTGTTTTCAGTTGATTTTGTTTTCTTTTTTCTTCCAAACTCTAATTTAATATGTTTTCCCGGCAGGATCTTGTACTTGTACCTATGTTTCAAGATTGGAAATTAGTTCTCGAATTAATGTCATACTGCTTTTTACTACATTGAGTTTCGTGAAGTATATTGTGTGTGTGTGTGTGTGTGCGTTAACTTGGACTTGCACTTCACTTCACTTAAGCCCGTGCTTTCCTATGCACTGTGCTTCATGCTTCTGCACATGTTAACACATGCAACCCAAAACCAATTGGAAATAGGTGGGGAGGCCTCACCACAATATACCCTTAACCAACCCCTTAACTTAACCATGTGAGACTTTCTTACTTAACACGAACAATCTTTTGGCTCTAATACCATGTTAAAACATCCAACCCAAAACTAATTAAATGTGGTGGAGAGGCCTCACATTAACAGAACATGAGTGTGCATTGTGCTTTTGAAGATGCTGTAATATTATGAGCATTAAAATATCATTTCACATTTTGAATTTTCCACTTCCCTATTCTCGTATTTCAAAAGTTGACTCTTTGTTACTTGTTACTGTTAAAGCGTCCAACCTAAAACCAATTGGCAATAGGTGGAGAGGCCTCATCACTATATAAAGCATTGACTTAACCCATTTTCTTGGCCATGTGGGATTTTCCCACTTAACACGCCCCCTCACGTGTAGGCCACTTCGGCTCTATCACGTGGGTTATTTTTGACAATGGCTGGGACAATTTTGAATCTGCTCTGATACCATGTTAAAGCGTCCAACCTAAAACCAATTGGCAATAGGTGGAGAGGCCTCATCACTATATAAAGCATTGACTTAACCCATTTTCTTGGCCATGTGGGATTTTCCCACTTAACAGTTACTTGCTTCATTCATTGCATCGCTACATTATAATCCAAACAACTTTAGGTTCTCCAATGCATTCATTTATGCCATGTTCTCTTGTGGGCAAGGCATTTGGTATTTGCTCCTTACATTGCAGTGACTTTTTTGTGTTATTAAGAATTGAATTGAAATAATCCCTATTTATGACAGTCAAGGGGACCAAGGGTGCAAATTCTAGTGTTGTAGAGTTTTGGGAATTGCTCAGCAGGGTGGTACTTGTTTGTTGTCGCTATATACTTTTTTCGGTCAAAACAATACATGCAACAACGCTAACAAACTATGATTGCCATGAATCTCTCTCTCTCTCTCTCTCCCCCTCCCTCCCTCCCTCCCTCCTTTTCTTTTTCCTTCTTTTACTTGATGACATTAACTTGGGCTGAATTTATTTTAGTTTTGGGAGTTTATTTTAGTTTTGGGAATTGAAGAAATCAATTTAGAAAAGGTCCATGAAGTCTTGATAATTAAAATTATTAATTCTTTTTTTAATTGAAACTAAATATATAGCAAATGCTCAAGATCAGACATGTAATATATATGACAGAAGTGTAAGTAATTTGTATACAAATGGTCTCCTAAACTGATTTTCTAATCAGTGGTCGGAAAGGGAAATGTAACAAAATTATGACAATCACTCAAACTGGGTCAAATCAATTTGTAGACCTCTCGAACTTTAACCATTCTGATATTGCTTGCTTGTCTCCAAACTTGCTTTCCTATGAGTTAATGTCTTTGAGGATCATATGTCTTTACCGCCTCTGCTGAAATTACATTTCATTGATATTGAAAAGCTTAATGCTTGTAGGGTATTGTTGCATTTACATTTGATGACCTAGCTACTGCTAGGATGGAAAAGCAGCAGAAGGGTAGTAAAGGCGTGATAAATGAAGTCTTTGAGGTACTTTATGCCTGGCCATCTGTATTCAGTGTCATTTTAATCTCTCAAGTTTTCAACATAAATGCTGGAAATGTTATCAGTTCATCCTTTTCTAGTTTTTATTTATGTGTGTATGCACAAATGCTTTATTCTGAAATTCTCCAAGTGTTTATTTATGTCTAGCATCATCTAATTTACTTCCTGTGTTGCGTATAATCTGAAATGGAACGGCATACTGATTTTTGCGCTTTCTCTATGTTGGACTTCTGTATCGTTCTTTTTCCCTCATTTTTCTGTTTTGTTGATAGATTGTGCTTTTTGTGGTGACTTAATTGATTGTTATTAGAATGAATAAATATCTTACTATCATTACGCCATTAGCAGTATCACATAGATGATAGATATGCATCTCTAATCTTCAGCTTATTGCCTATTTATTCGAATAACCTGCATGATTAGTGCTGAGGATTATATCTTGACAAGCATAATTTACAAGCTTTGAAACAAATTTGAAAAGGAGGGGGAGACTCAGGACAGGAAGGTTTTGGGATGGGTTTAAGAGTTGTTATGTAAGAGCAAGGCTTAATTTCAGTTTTTACGCCGCTATGTTATTTCCTCTTGCATGGTTCAATAAAAATTTATTAGATTACTTTGCGCAATTTGCTTTTTGTTTTATCATATTTCTTTCTTTGTTTTCTTTTCTTTTTTTTTTTTGTTTTACCATAAGAGATTTGAAATTTTAAGTAACTACAGGGTTTACTATTCTGATTAATTAGGTTCAGAATCGACTTGGGGTACTTAGCCTATGCTCAGCTCCATAAGCTTTCCATTTTTCTGTTAAATCAAAGAGAAGCCCTAGTTGCCATTGTCCTGCAGGGGTCATCTTTGCTCGTTTTCCCTGCTTCTAGCTCATTCATTCAGTTCTTTTTCTTTCATTTTAAGTGTTTTTCAACAATCATTCTTAGGAAAATCAAAATTTTCTGCGAGTTGGACACTTCTATCCATGATTGAAGACATTGTGGAGCAAATTGAAACCCAAATTTAAGCAATCAATTATCTATTTAATTGAAATAATTATTATTAAAAATAATTAGTTTTATTTATTTCCCACTCTCAATATCTATTTAGCAGATTTGGTATCTCAAATCCATTATAAGTATGGGCCACTCTGTATCTTCTATCCAAGTTATAGCAAGAAATTGCTTGATTGAACTTGAACTAAACGATCAAGAAATTCTCTTCCATCGGGCAACTCCTACTTTAAGAGATTAAGAGATTGACATCATAGCCTCTGAATCAACTCTCCTTATCGCCGCAACACCCTGCAGTCTTTTGAGCGTCTGTGGATGTATGTTTCTGTGATTGAACCAGGCAATGTGATAATTTATTAACTAAAACAAATATTATTTATGAACAACTGGGAAAAGAGACATGGAGAGAGAGTAAATAAGAGAAGATTCCTCATTTATGTATGTACTATCAATTGCAGGGACTCACTGGTCTCCTTCAAGCACCAGTCAAAGAAGCAGAGAAGCATGGTCTGCCTGGCATCCTCTCAGGTATCTGAGTAATGTCTTGCTGTATGCGTATGATAGTTAAGTCATAACTATAAAACATGAATCATCACCTTTGTGAATTTGATCGATGTCCAACAGGAGTAGCTTTAGGAGTAACTGGACTTGTAGCAAAGCCGGCTGCTAGTATTCTTGAAGCTACTGGTAGAACAGCACAAAGTATTAGAAACCGCAGTAGGCTATATCACCTGGGATCTCAGCGATATCGGCTGCGCCTGCCAAGACCTTTAAGCAGAGAGCTCCCACTACGACCTTATTCTTGGGAAGAAGCAGTTGGGGCATCAGTGCTTAAGGAAGGTGATGAAGGCATGAAGCTCAAAGATGAGGTGTTTGTTATGTGCAAAGCACTAAAGCAACCTGGTAAATTTGTTATCTTGACAGAGAGAGTCATCTTTATAGTCAGCTGCTCCAGTTTGGTGGACCTGGGGAAGCCTGAATTTATAGGCATTGCTTTGGATCCAGAGTGGACAATTGAAACAGAAATTAGCTTGCACAGTGTAATCCACATGGATGTTGATAATGAGATGGTGCACATTGTCGGAAGCAGTTCAGATGCCTTGCTAAGAAAGAAACAGCACCTTTTGAAGAAAGGGAGTGCAGTAAGGAAGCAGTGGAATCCTTCAACTCCTCTGCCAATTTCTCAGACCAACTTGGAACTTGCATCAGAGAAAGATGCACAGGAGTTTTTGCTGGTGTTGTCCTCTAAACTTGATGAAGGAAAACAGAGTGGCTGGGGAGGTGGGCTTATGCTGCATCAGAGAAACATCAGGTATTAGTGTTGAAAATCATGGAGAATTACGTTCAAAGATCTGATTTCTTCCCTTTTTCCCCCTTTTCTTGTATATATTTTTTCTCTCATTATTTCCCTCTTAGGCCTTAGGATAAAGGAGTTGGCTGATCTGATTCCAATAGTTTTGATTTATTGTGTCTCTGTATATTGTAAATATGCTTTGTTGAGATAGTATACAGAAAACTGAATTCTCCACAGATTCAGTTTTGTACCTCGACATTTCTGCTCCTATGCATTCGAAGTGGTTACCTAATTTTCAATTTGAATTCTTTCTGGTATAATTACCACAGGCTTGTGTAAAAAATATGTTGCATGTAGATACTTGTCTAAAGCTGCCATGCGAACCCTACCCAAAGGCCTCGACTACAATGAAACTGTGTTTATTTGGGTAAAATTTATTCACGGTTTCCTAATTTTAACAAAGTGTCATAAAGTGCTCAATTGGTTTATATGGTGTTATTATAAAGTCTCTTGACTCTAAAAGCGCATCTTAAAGTAGTCTATTTTGTCAGTTTTTTCATTATCTTTTATGGAGCTTGATATCATAGCATCTTTTGAGTCTCTGTGACAATGTAAAATGTCATGTGATATTTTTCTTTACAATAAAAATATGACTATACTGAGAAAATAAAAAAAAAAATTAGGCTAAAATTAACATTACACATAATTTTAACGATTTAAGGCATAGATTAGCCTAAATCTCATCTTCTTCCTCAAATCTTCCCTGCCAAAAAATCGATTCACACCATGGCTCCTCTTTTTACTCTCTCTTCTCTCCTTCGTCTCCACCAACTTTAAGAGATAATCGACAATACACCTATCAAAAACTAGTAGTGCTATTTGACTTTAATTATCGGCCTGATCATGAAAATGAAACTTTACTTTCTCTGAAACGAAGAGAAGCCATAAAGCTGCAAAATAAAACCGATCAAAATAAAAATGAAAACATGAATTAGAGATCATAAATCGTAGAGAATCAATTAAACACGGAAATCAACCAAACAGACAAAAAGATAATCAAAAGATAATTTGGGTAAGAGAGTCGGGAATTTGGAAGCGTCAACTTGGGAAAGTGCATCTATAGAGCAGACGTAGCGAGAGGTGCAGGGGAACTGGACGTGCTGGTGGCATTGGACGGGGGGTGTGTAAATTTGCTGGTGCAGGGGAACTAGACGTGCTGGTGGCATTGGACGGGGGGTGTGTAAACTTGCTAATCTGTGCAAGCTTAACTTTTCTATTCAATAGAAGGGTTTAAATACAAGAGGAGCCAGAGTTACAAGAGGAATAGAAGTCCTAGATGAGATAACTCTACGTACACATTAGATAGCTTGCAAAGAAAGATAACATAAGCAAGATAATGTAAGTCTCTCTTATATTTAACACTTCCCCTCAAGTTGGAGTGTATGGATTGAACATGCCCAACTTGTCCATCAAGAAATCGAACTGAGCTCCTCCAAACACCTTAGCCAAGATATCCGCAAGCTGACATTTGCTAGTAACATGGTGAGGTACAATATCCTTTCATAAGATCTTATCACGTACAAAGTAACAATCAATTTCAATGTGTTTTGTATGTTCATGAAACACTAAGTTTGTTGCAATATGAACAGTTGCTTGGTTATCACAATAAAGCGTCATATATAGGCTCGGTTTGATTAACAGTAATATCTCGAAGGAACACTTTAAGCCAAGTTAACTCACTTGTAGCTGCGGCCATGGATCGATACTCCGCTTCTAAAGATGGACGTGATACAGTTGATTGTTTCCTTGATTTCCATGAGATCAGTGCATTGCCAAGTTTAATAAGAAACTCGATAGTAGAGCCTCATGTCTTAGGACACGCTGCCTAATCAGCATCATAAAAGGCATGCAGTGTAAATGAGCCTTTAACTGGAAAGAATAGACCTTGTTCAGGGGCCTGCTTCAAATAGCGTAGGACTTGCGTGGTGGCATATAGTGTTGCTCCTAAGGTTATTTCATAAATTGACTTAGAAGATTTACCACATATGTAATGTCTAGCCTTGTGATAATGAGATAAATAAGCTTGCCAACAAGTCTTCTAAAATGTCCTGGATCTTTAAGACTGAGACCTTCAATGGAACCAAGGCGATGTTGTTGTTGGAGAGGAAAATGACTTGGTTTAGCACCTGTCATCCATGTATCTTTCAGCAAATTGATAGTATACTTCCTTTGAGAAAAGAAGATTCCTTTAGGAGACCGAACTAACTCTAAGCCAATAAAGTACTTCAACTTTCCCAAGTCTTTCAGATGAAATTTCTCATGCAGATAACTCTTCAACTCATTGATTTGGGCAGCATCATTTCCAGTGATAATAATGTCATTGACATAAACCAAGACAACAATGAAGTGTCCCATAAATTTTTAAGTGAATAAAGAATAATCAGCTTTGGATTGAACAAAACCAAATTGCATAAAAGCAGCTGATAACTTCTTGAACCACTGTCGAAGAGCTTGTTTAAGGCTGTTAAACAATATCCAAGGAAGAAACAGAGGGCTTGATGAATAGAAGACCCTCACACAACCTTTATATAATAGATGAGAGAAGAATACAAGGAAAGAAAATCCCTAGAAATAAAGAAAGTAAATCCTTAGGAATAAAGAGAGATTATTATGTTTCCTAAACTATAAATAACATTCCATAACACTCCTCCTCAAGCTGGAGCATACATATCATAAGCTCTAAGCTTGTCACATATAGACTTTACTTTAGACTCTCCTAAAGCTTTAGTGAATAAGTCAGCAAGTTGATCTTTTGATTTGACATACGAGGTCTTGATCAAGTCTTCTTCAAGTTTCTCACGAGTAAAATGGCAGTCAACCTCGATATGTTTAGTTCTCTCATGGAAGATGGGATTTGATGCAATATGGATGGTTGCTTGATTATCACACATTAATTCCATAGGAGATGAGTGTGTGAAACCAAGCTCCATGAGAAGATACCTTAACCAAACTAGTTCACATGTAATATACTCCATTGCCCTATACTCAGATTCTGCACTTAACCTTGCAACAATACTTTTTTTCTTGCTTTTCCATGATACCAAGTTTCCTTCCATGAATACACAATAACCTGAAGTAGATTGTCGATATAGAAGCTTGCCCAATCAGCATATGTGTATCCTTAAATCTAAATATGACCACGATTTTGGTAAAGGAGACCTCATCCCGATGCTCATTTGAGATATCTCAAAATTCTAACTACTGCATCCTAGTAGCTAGTACGAGGAGAGTCCATGAACTAACTTACTACACTCATAGCAAATGAAATATTTGGACGAGTAACAGTTAGATAATTCAATTTACCAAGAAGTCTTTGATACTTAGTAGGTTCTTCCAAGTATGCCCCTTTATCTACATCAAGCTTGACATTTGGCTCCACAGGGCTATCAACTAACTTGGCTCCCAATAAACCAGTTTTTTTTAAAAGATCAATGACATACTTCCTTTGGGACAAGCAAATCCTCATATTGGACCTTAATACTTCAATACCTAAGAAGTATCTTAACGAACCAAGATCTTTTGTCTGGAATTTCGTTTGCAGGAAGGATTTCAAGGACTGGATACCAACATTATCATCACCAGTGATAACAATATCATCAACATAGACAACCAGAATAATTTTACCAACTCTAGGTGTCGATAAAAGACAGAGTGATTCACGCCATATTGCTGTAAACTAAACTCCATAACAACTGTACTGAAGCGACCAAACCATGCCCGTGGTGACTGTTTCAAACCATACAAAGACTTGTTTAGGCGACACACAAGATCAGTCTCCCCCTGAGCAATAAACTCGGGCGGTTGCTTCATGAAGATAGTCTCCTCAAGATCACCATGAAGGGAGGTATTCTTCACATCTAATTGATGTAAAGGCCACTGATTTATGGCTGCCAATGCAATGACAACTCGTACTAAAGTCATTTTGGCTACTAGAGAAAATGTCTCTGAGTAGTCCATGCCATATACCTTATGTATATCCCTTAGCTACTAAACGAGCTTTCAACCGCTCAACTGTACCATCAGGGTGAACTTTAACATTAAACACCCATCGACAACCCACAACTGTCTGATTATGTGGAAGAGGAACTAAATCCCATGTGTTATTAACCCGCAAAGCTGACATCTCCTCCTCCATGGCTTACTTCCATCCAGGATGAGACAAGGCCTCTGAAACAGACTTAGGCAAGGGAATGAAAGACACGGTAGAGAAAAAAGCAAAGTATGATGGTGATAATGAATTATAAGAGATCACAATCGAGATAGCATGAAGTGTACAAGACCTTCTTCCTTTACGAAGAGAATTGGAATATCTAAATCATTAATTGGTGGAGTTGAAGATGAAGGTGGTGGAAACGAGCGTGAATCTTGTGGTAGTACTTCTTAATGAGGATGTCAAGTATAAACCTATAAACCGGGACGAGAAAGACACTCTAAAGGGGTCAGATTATTGTCAGGAATGACCTCTGAATGAGCAGAAGTAGTGACAGGAACATTAATATTGGTAGGAGCCATAGGTATAAAAGGTAGACAGTCATCGGTATTAGAAGACACTAATTGAGTATCAGAAAGATATGGTGTAGTTTCAAAAAATGTAACATCACCAGAAATAAAAAAATGATTTAGGGAATGACTGAAACATTTGTAGCCTTTTTTAAAGCCAGAGTATCCAAGGAAAATACATTTTAGAGATTTGGGGTCTAGTTTATCTGTGCTAGGCTAGTTCTGACGAACAAAATAGACAACCAAATATACGAGGAATAATAGGAAAGGGAGCTTGACAGGAAAAAATGTTAGAAAAAGGAATTTTACCCGCAAGGATAGAAGATGGCAAACGATTGATAAGAAAACATGCAGTGAGCACAGCATCTCCCCAAAAACTTTTGGGTACATTCATGTGAATTAACAGCGTATGAGCTGTTTCAATAATGTGTTGGATTTTTCTCTCGGCTATTCCATTTTGTTAAGATGTGTGTGGGCAGGAGGATTGGTGGAGTATACCCTGTTGCTGCATGTACCTAGAGATTGAGTTAGAGAAATACTCTTTTGCATTATCACTACGAAGAATATTGATTCGGGTGTGAAACTGATTTTGAACTTTAGCACAAAAGGCTTAGAAGATAGAAAATAACTTTGAACGATCTTTCATTCGGTATAACTCGGTCATTCGAGAGAAATCATCAACAAAAATTACGAAATACTGAAATCCCAATTTGGACTTGGTACGACTAGGACCCCAAACATCTGAATGAATTAGCATAAAAGGTTTATTAACTCATTTATTGACTTGAGACAAGTAGGGAGCATGATGGTGCTTCCCAAGCTAACAAGACTCACATTCCAAAGTAGAGATTGAACTTAAATTTGGGACTAATTTCTTGAGATTCTCCAAGGATAAATGACCCAAGTGGCTATGAATTAGAAAAGAAGCTGAAACAGGACACGCTACTGAAGACTGCAATCTATTAAAATAGTACATTCCATTCGATTCATGCCCTTCTCCAATCGTTTTCTTGGTCTTCAAATCCTGGATAATAACATGATCAGGAAAGAAACAAACAGAACATTTTAGTTGTTTGGTCAGTTTACTCACAAACATAAGATTGAATGGAAAACTTGGAACATAGAGTATAGAGGGTAAAGTAAGAGAAGGACAAAGTCGAGTGGACCCAACACCTTTAATGGTGGTGGTAGATCCATCAGCAATGGTGAGTTGACTATGATGTGAAGCTAGAGGAAATATTTAATCAAAATTGGCTATTTTACTTGAAATATGGTCAGTGGCACCAGAGTCCAACACCCAAGATTGATTTCTAGAGAGGCTAAACAAATAACAAGCTGTTGCATTACCTTGATGGACGACAAATGCCATGGGAGGAAAAGCAGCCTGCTGTGTAGACTGATATTGCAAGTGTTTAGTGTACTCTTTTTGAGATAAAGTAATAGATGGTTGTGGCCATAGCTGAAGCAGGGTCCTCTTTTGATGCTATATGGGCTGCTCGCAATGATGGATCTTTATCCCAACAAGTATCCTCAATATGACCATCTTTTCCACAGTACGTGCAATAAGGACGTAAACCTCAACCACATCCACCTCTGCCACCACGACCACCATGTCTGCCACGACTACCTCCAAGACCTCTTCTAACTTACGAGCCGAACTTTGCTTATGGACTGGACTGAACCGCAAGAACAGACCGATCAGAATTGTAATTTATCGGATTCTCCTTAGCAAAAGAATAAGAAAGCCGGGAGTACACTTCAGGTAATGAAGGAAGTTCTACTCCCCCAAGGATTTATGCATGAACTGGTTTGAATTTTGGTTTCAGTCCAGCCAAAAAGGTCATTATCACCAGATGCTCCCTTTGACGATGCATTTCTTTGACGTCAGATGAAACAGGCAGCAAAGCATTCAATTCTTCAAACCCTTGTTTCACATTTGCCAAGTAATCAGTAAGACTCCCTTCTTGTTTGGCATGAAACAATTCAACAGAGACATCATACATACGCAGCATATTACTAAAGTAAAGAAGTTTGGCATAATCCCAAGCCTGCTTACAGGTGATGACATGATAGAATAAATCTAACACTTCAGGTTCCATGGACTCGAACAGCAAGTGCAACAATTGTGCATCATCAGCTTACCAATTTTCTAATTGGCTTTGGTCGGTAAAAGGATCTGTAGTAAGATGTGACATCTTCCTCTGACCTATAAAATACAATCTCACCTTTTTGGTCCAAGAAGAATAATTATTACCATTCAAACATTGTTTGGTAATTCGAATACTGCTGAATTGGGTCAAAGAACCCATTGGTGAGACAGTGGCCGGAACACTTGATTGGAAATTTTTCTCCTCAGGATTTGACATTCTTTTTGATGAAATGAACAAACAAATCACAGACTTTGTTGAAGATGTACAGCAACATACGAGAAACTAATCGGATGGTGAAGAAACTCAAATTCTAGTCATAATTAACATGAATTAAGACCAGAAACTTGTTCAGGATAGAGAGGCAAGCACATCCATCAAAACGCCGTCACTGGAGGTCATCGAACGACAGTGCATGATGCCCACATGCTGGTGCGTGGGAGGTTTTCCAGCAACACCTTGCCGGTGACTCCTAGGTGTGGCTGTGTCCTTGGTTTTCGGTTTGGTTGAGTAGAGATAAGGGTATTGGTTAGGGCAGCAGAAATGAAAAGTTGAATATGGTTTTTGGAGCTGACTGTGGCAGAGGTAGGCTAGGGTTTATGGCTCTGATACATTGTTAAACAATATCAAAGGAAGAAACAGAGGGCTTGATGAATACAGGACCCTCACACAACCTTTATATAATAGATGGAAGGAGAATACAAGGAAGGAAAATCCCTAGGAATAAAGAGAAATTATTATGTTTCCTAAACTATAAATAACATTCCATAACAAAGGCCATAAAGGGACTTTTGAAGTTTACACACTTGCCGGTCTCCTTCTTTAAACAGCCCTATGGGAGGCATCATGCATATTTCTTCATTTAGATCACCTTGGAGGATGGCATTATGGACATCAAGTTAATGTATGTGCCAGTTCTTGATTTCGGCAACAACCAACATGCACCAAATAGAAGTAAGCTTTATTAATGGGGGCAAAAGTCCATATGTAGTCAACTCCCTTAACCTGGTTGGAACCTTCCACCACTAGTCGAGTTTTATATCTTTCAATGAAACCTTCTGCCTTGTATTTGATTTTATAAACCCATTTACAGTCAATGGGTTTCTTGCCAGATGGCAACCTCTCCTAGGTCCATGTCTTGTTCTCCTCAAGGGTCGTATTTCTTGGCACATAGCATCACACCACTTCAAGTCTATGTTCACTTCAGTGAAGTTTTTAGGTTCTGAGCCCGAAGATATGGCTACGAGAAAGGTTTGGTGCCCAAGGGTAAATTGTGTATATAATAAATAGAAGGCCAAAGTGTTAGGTTTACTTGATGATGAAAAGACTTGACTTGTTAAAAAAAAGTGATGGCTTGCTTACTTCATGCGACTCATGGACGTAATCTTGGAGATAAAAAGGAGGGTGACGATCACATTGGGGTTCAGTTTCGGGCTTTTGTTCTACATTTTGTGGCTCAGGACTTTCAATGTAAAGAGGTTCAAGTGAACTTTCTTTAGCTTCTAAAGGTTATGGTGTGGGTTTCATCCTCATGATAAGTAACATCAGGAACAAACTAAGGTTGGTAACGAAGTTCATTGTTTGTCTAAAAAGGAAAACAATTTTCATAAAAGGTTACGTCATGTGAGATAAGAATTTTGTGTGTTTCTTGATCAAACATTTTGTAACCCTTGTGACTAACTGGGTAGCCCACAAACACACAAGGTTTACCCCTAACTTGAAATTTATTAATGGTTTTTGAATGGGCATAACCTAACAGCCAAACATTTGCAGGTGATCTAAAAAGGAGATTTTAGAGAACAACACTTGATAAGGACTTTTTTTTGCAAGTTTTCACGAAGGCATGTGATTAATAAGATAAGTGGCCATTAGAACACACACACCCTAGAACTTTATAGGAAGGCTAGCTTGAAAGTGAATGGCTCGGGAAACTTCAATTATATGGCGGTGCTTTCTTTCAACTACTTAATTTTGTTGTGGAATGTTAACACATGAAGTTTTGAGGATGATGCCATTGTCAATCCCTACTTAAACTATGGTTTTCCCAAATTGAGTTTTAATCATGGCATTGTAAGCGGCAAAGTGAATGGCTACCTTTGATTTGTGTTTTAATAGATACACGCAAGTGCAATGACTGTAATCATCAACAATGGTCCGAAAATAGTGAGCACCAGACAACAGGGGTGTTTTGTATGGCCCTCAGATATCAAGATGTATTAAATCAAAACATGAATTGCCAGTACTCAAGCTCTTTGGAAATGGTTTCTTGGTTTGTTTGACTCGATGACAAAAGTCACAACATTTATCAGAGTCTTTAAAAGGTAAGTGACCAAAACATCCATGCCAAGTAACTACAATTCTTTTGGTTCTGTTTGGGACTGCTTCGTGTTCCTTGAATTCCTCAGTACAAAGGATAAGGTAAACATAAGTTCTCCTTCAAGGCATCTATGTGAAGATTAGCAAGCGAAGAAGATTGACAAAGATCGAAGGAGATCAGAGAGCAAAGGAGATTGATAGGTTCGGCAGGTGAAATGAGAGATCGACGCAGCGGATGTGAGACCGGCAAGTGAAGGACAGATCAGCAAGTAAGGACGATGGAGGTAATATCGGCGAGCCGAGGTAAGATCAGCGAGCAATGATGGAGGTGGTGGGATCAACGAGCAAAGATTGAGGTAGTGAGATCGGCAGATCGGCAGGTGAAAGCAGAGATTGGCGGGGTGGACGTAAGAACGACAAGTGAATGAGAGATCGGCGAATGAAGACGACAGAGGTAAAACCGGCGAGCAGAGGTGAAATCGACGAGCAAAGATGGAGGTAGTGAAATCAGTGAGTGAAAATCACGGCAGTGAGATTGGTGAATGACAAAGAGATCTACGAGCGAAGATAGCGGCGATCAAATCGGTGAATGAAGAAGGAGATCAGTGTTTAAAGGAGGTAGGCAAGCGAATACTGCAATTTTTTTTCCAAAAAAATAAGGTTTTTTATTAGTTTTTTTTAAGACACTTTTGTATTTTTTCTGTTGACACTTTTAAATATTTTTTTAGACATTTTTAATTTTCTATGTAGGCAATTTTTTTATTATTTCATATACATTTTTTTATCATGAAAATAAATTGTTTGCATATTGCTTTCAACATTTTTTAAATTTTCTTTAGATATTTTTAAACATTCATTAAGATATTTTTTTATTGCTTCAAATAGTTATTTTTTAGGAGAGTAAATTGTTTACGTATTGGTTTAGATACTTCTAGATAATTTCTTTAGACATTTTTCAATATCCATTCAGACACTTTTCATTGTTTTGAACATTTTTCTTTTTTTTTTTTATAGTAATAAATTATTTGGAAATTAGTTTAAACACTTTTAAATATTGTATTAGACATTTTTTACATATTTTTAAAACACATTTGCTCATTACTTTAGACACTTTTACAACAATGCATATTCTCACAATGGTTATGCAATTCAGAGGAAGTACAATGACGGCAAAATCCTGACGTATAACAGTCGTCATCACCGGCACTAGCACCAGAGGAGTCAACAGTAGCAAGTTATGGTTTTTATAGACAGGATTACTTTAAGTAAGGGTATTTTTGTCAATTTTTTGATGTTTTATGTCTAACATATAGAAGATTAAGAGTTGGGTTAGTATATTTAATTAGACATGTGCATAATAAAATAAATAATTCCTTGAAGTAATACAATCCATCACATTCTTCACCTTTGCCAATTAGCCTTTTCAATGTCAGGTCCTGTATTACACAAGAATTTGGGAAAAAGGTTAAAGCAGTTCAAGCCCTTTGTAATTTGATTAACAGACAACAAATTACAAGTAAACAAAGGCACATAAATAACATTATTCAATTTAAGGCTAAGAGACAGCAACAACTGGCTATAAGAATGAATTTTCAAGCAACCCCAATTCGGTAATTTTACTGGTGGAAAGGATGTAGCACGCGTTTGTGAGCAAGGCTGGTTGTGACGTCATGTGCTCGAAAGCACTGGAATCAATAATCCATCTTGAAAAATATCTAGAAACCTTACCAACAAAATTCACAGCTATGTTTTGATTAGATAGAAGAGCCATCAACTGGTTGAATTGATCCTATGTGATATTTATATTGTCATCCACCATTTTTAAGCCTTCAACACCATTAATTGTCCATGCTTTATTCATGACAATCTTACTAGGCTTTGCTATCGATTTGTTTTGTGCCTTCTTCCTTGGGCTCTCCCATTAATTCAGGTAACCAATAAGCTTAAAGCACCTTTCAAAAAAGTGACCTGACTTGCCATAATAAGAGCAAAGCAATTTGCTCTTATCTAGGTTTTTGTTTGGGGGAACACCACGGCATTTGGGTTGCTTAGTTACAAAGGTAGTTATTTCTCCAGTTGCATTTTGAAAGATGGTGACGTTCTATTGCTTATCCTTTTTAGCCATGAGAGCATAAGCCTTGTTAAGGTTAGGCAGCGGGTCCATGTTAAGAATCTACGATCTAATGACACTGTATTTATCATTTAATCCCATGAGAAAGTAAAACAATTTCTCACCTTCTTTCTTGGCCATTAATTTTTTCACTGCTCTACAGGTGCATTGAGGAACATTAGAGTAGGTGGCTAACTCACCCCACATCGTTTTAAGCTTGGAAAAATATGCTACAACTGACAAGTCTTATTGTTGCATTAGAAAAATATCACATTTCAACTCATATATTCTAGGGGCGTTACCTTGTAAAAAGTGTTCATGAAGATTCACCCATACTTTGTAAGCTGTATTCGCATATGCCACACTATTGTGTAGTTTTGGAGACAAGGAATTGAATAGCCAAGCTATGACCATCGAGTTGTTCTTCTCGTATGCCTGCATATTCGGATCATCTTCTTCAGGCTTCACAACAAATCCATTAATAAAGTCGAGTTTGTTCTTTACTCGCAAGGTGTTTTTCAGGGCCCTGTGCCACATTGGGTAATTGTCTCCTTGAAGAAAGTAGGCGACTAGCGTTGTATTAGGACTATTTGACAAGTTTAAGTAGAAAGAGGATGATGGAACTGATCTATAAAGCATTATGCTTGAACCAAACCCGGAGATACTCTTGTCGTCATCCACTATTAAAGTAAGATGCAATGACAACTATAAGTTTTAGGGTTTCAAGATTGAGCTATGCTATGATACCATGTAAACTTACTAATATGTGAAAGCTTAACTTTTGTATTCAATAGAAGGGTGTTTAAATAAAAGAAAAGCCAGAGTTAAAAGAAGAATAAAAGTCCTAAATAAGATAACTCTGTACACATATTAGATAACTTGCAAAGAAAGATAACATAAGTAAGATAATATAAGTATCTCTTATCCTTAACAAGGTGCGGGGGCTTTAGGTGGTGAGTTATGGTGCAAGAAAAAACAACGAGATTGTTGAGGATTTGGAAAGGATTTAAAGATTGGTGTGTTTAGTTAAGGGGTGAAAGGCAAAGTGAAAGACTTGGTGGAGATAAAGAATAAGATACTAAAAAAATGGCATTTACGAATGGCCATTACGAATGGTCCCATGTTGGTAATTTCAAAATTACCAACGCGAAGCCATTGGTAGCCAATCAATGGTAATCAATACATTGAAAAAAATTTTACCAACAGGTGAATACTAAGCCATTGGTAATTTCCAACATATAGTCGTTGGGAAAAAAAAAGACCAAAGGAAACTATCAACGGTCTAAGTTGATATGTTATTTACCAACCGGTTAACTATTACAAACGTGCTAGGCAGTTGGTATCTACCAACGCATTTAACCGTTAGTAAATTACCAATAGTTTAAGCTGTTAGTAAATACTAACATATTTAACCATTGGTAAAATTTTCAACCCGTTAAACCATTTGGTAACTCTCTTGAAATTTAAAAAAAAAAATTAAAGCAATTCTCAACACAAAGTCATTGGAAACTGCAATTTATTTTTAAAAAAAAATATACAAAAAATTAAAATCATTAATATTGAAATTTCTATTAAATTTTACTAAATTAATGCACAAAAAATCAAAATTAATATTAAAAAAACCAAAACAAATTAATATTAACAACATTAATAAAATTATATTTAGTAAAATTATATGTTATATTCACTAAAAATTACATTTAGTAAAATAATATAACTAAGATGTTATTAGTACAAATAAATTATATTACTAAACTTATATTTACTGAAAATATATTTTATATTTAACTAAAATTTACTAAAATTCATAAAAAAATAAAAAAATAACAAAAATTTCAAAAGACATCAAACAATTCAAATCGGAAAAATTTGACAAAAATTCAAAAATAACAATTAGCAACAATTAACAATTAAAAATTAAAAAAAATTCAAAATTTGACAATTAACAAAAATTGAAAAATAAGAAAACAAGTCTAGAAAAACCAAAATCAGATCAGCACCATCAAAATTTAAAAATTCACAAAAATTTCAAAATCACATTTCTTCACAAAAATCAAATCACCACCATCAAATCATATCTGCACCAAAATCAGATCGGTAAAGGAAGAAGAAGCTGATGGCGAGAAACGAACAGCGAGGCATGGAGCGAGGTGGACTAAGGAGCCAAAAAACTAGATTTGTAAACACAATGGCCGAGAAGCAAAGAGGATGGCGAGGAAAAGAAGCAAACGGCGAAGAGCAAGATGGATGGCAATGAAAAACCTATGGCGACGAAGAGCAGCGAACAGCGAATGGCAACGAATGGCAGCAAACAACAAAGAGGAGCAAGGCTTATCGGAGAGGGCATGCGAACGAGGGAGATGCGAATGGCGGATGGGCGGCTAAGGAAGGTGAATGATAGTGAATGACGAGGAGGAGAAATTGTGATCAGATAGGAGATTCTATCGTGCCCAGCATAGCCCCTGGCCCATTCGGGCCCAATTACTTAACCATGCAACGGAATTTTATATGAGGGGCATTTAAACAAAACCAAACATATGGGCATATTCCTAGGACATTACTAGTACTAGCTCGTTACTTACTTATTTAAGGCTCATTTTTCATCCTCTCGGAAACAAGCTAGTACTTATGTGGAACTTGTGTGCTCATTTCAAGCTTGTTATCAAACATAGCCAAGAACATGCACAGCAACCAAAACACCAGATTCTAGTTTTGGAAAACTTGTTTATAATGCACATGTTTCGTATCCTCAAATTCAATCCAAAAGTACATGTAATTAGGTACATGCACTTTATATATTTGGTTACCAACTTAACACATTATAGGCATGCTTTTCCATACCAATTCATGCTCACTTTAGTGTTGGTCATTAGTGCACAAACAAGATTGAATATGCATGTTTCCATATTTCAAATATAGGCTTATAACCATATAATCATGCATATCCATCAACTTTATAACTTAGGCCTAAAATTGTACAGCATCCAAAAGTTCAGAAGTCCATCAAATATGCCAAGAACACAACATGGCCGAATTTAACAAGTTCATTGAAAATATATTCTTACTCTTTCATGACAAGGCCGAATGCACATATGGCATAGAACACACATAACCACCTTATGAGACCTTGTTCCCATAATCTAGACTCTAAGTCCTGCACATAAAGTCCACACTTAGTTAACTTGTTTCACAAGCTACCCATAATACTTAGATTACTTAGAATATTGAGCAAACACATATGTACACACACAAACCTTTTTACCAACAGAAAGAGTATAAAATACTCTTGATTTTAGTTCCGTTCTAGTGCTCCTTTTCCTACATTAAGTAGAGAAGGGCGTGAGTAAAGCTCGGTGAGGATTCCGTACAGCTCATAGAGCCTAACATAACATAAGTATATCTTGGAAAAATATAATCCAAGCTCCTGCAAAGAAAACACTAAGACAAAGAAAATACAGAATATATGCATATAATAATAATCGGGGTCAGCAAGCACAACAAAACATAGAAGCACACAAACACACACACCACTTAACACCATATTCCCATGAAGGGCAGAGCAAGCATGATCATATTTTCTTTAATTTCGGTTAACTATTTATTAGTCTATATTAATTAGAAATCTCTTTATGCTTGGGAATTGAGTTAGCCGACCCAATTCCTAGCCGTAATGCTTGTACAGAGCTAGCTAGCATAGAGTTGCCTAAGTAACAAAACATAGCCCTCTATAGCACATTAGGATCACATGACATTCAATATCCATCACCTAAGGGCCGAAATACTAAAAAAAGTATCATAATCCTTACTAAACCGTTTGCAACCCTCGTTGCCCAAAGCTTTTAGTAGCTTGTCTTTCTTACTTTTCCTTGCTTGTTGTAGCTAGAACTTGGTTTCTAGCTCAAAAACCTCAACCAAATGAGGTATGGCCGGATCCTTCAGCTTGATTTCCTTCAAGCTCCCGCTCATCTTTTCTTAAATCCACCACTTAATTCCTTGTCTTGGAAAGCTTTAGAAGCTTATTCCCAACAAGGAAGCTTGCTTCACACTCAAGAATGCCAAGAACAATACTTGAGCGAAACTCCTCCTGGTTGATGACTTCCAAAAATGTCTCTTTTCTTCAATCTGCTTTTTCATTGTTGTTCAAGTTGTTCTTAAGAGTTTGTAGACACCAAGAGCACTTGGTAAAAGATGAAGGATGCTTGGGAATGAGACTTGGCCGAATTTAGAATAAAGAAGAAGTTTGGAAGAGTGTTTTAAAGTTTAAGGCAAAATTTGAGAAAGAAAATGAAGTAGTTTTAGTGAGAGATTGTAGAGAAAGATAGAGAAAAGTTAAATGAAGCAATTGGAGTTTTTTTGGGCATGTAATGGTCGTCCATATGGAGGGGAGAGTGAGGGAAATCATGTGATTCACATAGGGTAAGTGAGAGACAAAGTGGGAGACAAATTAAAAGACTTTGGTGAAAGTTGAGCGAATTTGTCAAAAATAGGGGATAAGTAGGTGGAAAAATGAATCTTAAGTGATGAGTTGGATGGGAGGTGGATTAAAATAATAAAAAATTGATGGAGGGGGCAGCCATGGCATTTAATGCCTTTAAAATTGGCCAATCCCCCCTTAGTCCCTCAATTCTTCGCATTTCAGCAATTGAGCCCAACCACCAAAAGTCCCTTTGTTTAATTGAGTCCCTCACTTTAAATTTTCATCATTTTACTTCGCCTAAGCCAAGTTTAAATTCTGAAAGTGTCCAACATTCATCATACTCCCCAGTCCCACTTAATTTAGTATCTCCCAAACTCAATGAACTTAATTCCTAATTTAAAAAAATTCTTAAGCCTTAAATCTTTATAGCCCGAGGCTTAATTACTTAGAATTTTGTGGGCATTACAAATTCGAATGAAGGAGATGTAAATGATGAAAGAGCGGCCAAGAGAGGTGATCGACAGAGGGAGATGTGAATGGCAGCGGGATGGTGAGAAAAGCGAGAGAGGTAGAGGGAGGGGGGCTGCAAGGCGGTGGAGAGAGATTAGCAGATGAAAGATGAGAAGGTTAGGATGGTTTATATATTTAAGGTTAGGTTAGGTCGGATTTGGGCTAGGTTAGGTTGGATTTAGGCTAGGTTGGCCAATAGGATATAGTAATATATTTTAGCTAATCATTCATACAATTCAATTTCGATATATATAGTACCAAAAGTAGTAAACTGGTATATATCTATAATGTTTTCTACAAAACAAAAAAGTTATAAAATTTATATACTAAATTTTTTATTAAAAAAATATCAAGTAAATATTATATCATGATGAATTTAAAGAATATGCTAATATACAAAGTTTCTTCAATAATGATATGACAAAAATAATAGCACATAAAATAATTAAAAAAATTTATGCTTTCTTTACATTTAAATTGCTTTATAACTTCATAACACCTCAACTTGTAAAAAATAATTTTATAGAACTCTTAATAAATGTAGCAATATTATATATATATATATATATATTATGATACATTATATGTTACAACATATATTATAATATAGAAGATACATTATATTATACATATATATATGATACATACATGCATTAAATATAATAATAAAATGTTTATAATTAATATATTACTATAAATTATTATTATTATTATTATTATTATTATTATTATTATTATTATTATTATTATACATTACATATGAGGTTTTGATCTTGGTACGTGCCGTTGTTACTCAACCAGACCTTCCACTGGGATTTCCAAATAATTGCCCAATAGTACAACTAACCGTGGCACGAGACAGTTGACAGCTCAATAGACCAAGGATAAGTAGAACTGCAAAAATGAGTTCTAGAAATCGATAGGAAAGTTTAACAGTGATACTATCCAAAAACATGTAGAAACTCATACGCTCTAGCTTTTTTCAAATCTCAATTGAGGCACCAAGCACCAAAGTCTATAGAGGCATTGTCCAAGACATAACAAACTAATTAAAACTTTTTTGAAGAAATTTTGAAAACCTTTTGAAAACCATTACTAGATTATCTGGGCATATCATCGAGGATCGGGGCCAATAATTTACAACAATTATGATTGAAGGTAGAGGACAACTTAAAGAGAAGATCCGCAAGGTGACAACTCCTAAGGCATCATTTGCCTTCAAGCTTAATTATTATAAGGTTGAAGATGATTTGAATCTGAGACGATCCATAACAGTGGCAACTCAAATTATCTAATAAAGTTAAGAAATTAAGAACTTCTGCCTCACCCTCTAACCAGAGATTTTAGAGAGAGAAAGAAGACATAGGCGAGACATAAGAAAGGAGTTTTCTATTAGCTCCGAGGTGCTTACAAACTGAAACTAGGCGTCCTTATATAGACGAAGGCAGAAAGAAACAAACTAACTAAATGACGTAAGAGCTTATGTCAAAGTAAATAATTTTAAACTGGAAGTGGTAGGCCACTAACCGGGAATCTACTTTAATACATAATGGAGAACTATAATGGAGTACAGGTGGCATGCATCAGACTTTGTCGGGGAAGAAGTAATTATGAATAAAGATCCGGACAATACGGTTCAAATTCATCTGGATTGTAATCCGAACCATATTCATCATCTTGTCTTTCCCGCCAAAAGTAGGGGTCATCAATACAAGGATTATCCATGGAAGGATCATTAGGATCAGGACTATTAAGCCATTTTCAATGAATGCAAATGAATCCGCAACCACAGTTAGGCATGATAAGGTGCTCAGATCATTGGGTTAATGGAAGATCTTTTTATTCTTCTTCAATGGTGACTAGAGAGGAAGGTGCCGGTGCAAGACAGTTAATTTGCTCAATAGCCTTTTCAAAGGCTTCGGCTTTTTCACGTTTTTCCCTTCCACGGTGAAGTCGCTAAAGATCATCGAAGTACTGGAGGGCTTCATGGATCATCTCTTGGTAATTCATAGGATAGGATGATCATTCAAGAGTATCATAGGGCCAAACCTCCATGGTGAACAGGGAATGGTTGTACTGATAAGCCTCGCGTTACAAAGCACGGTAGTCTATAGGGTGTTGCCATTGAACCTGAGCTAGGTTATAGTCTAGGTTTTTATAATGGTGGTAAAAAAGGGGAAGGAATTTGATGGTCTGTTCAGAATATCAGCGAATGTGTTGGAGGTGCCCTTTATATGCTTGCTGTCGAAGCTGAAGCGGATGAACCACTGTTGCCCATGAAGCAACAAAGTTTTAGGGAGTTGTTTCTGCCTGTAATTAAGCATTCGCGAGAATGCTGACATGTCCATCTCGACAAGGAAATGATGACCAATGAGGTGGAACTGAAACTTCTCAATTCCACATTTGACGGCTAGGATTTCTTTATAGGTGGAGTGATAATGCTTCTCTGACTCTTTGAATTCTCCACCATTGTAGTAGCATACATGTCGTATGCCACTAGTTTTTTCAAGCAAGACCGCTCCCTAATACTCATTTGAGGCATCCGTCTGGAGTATCCATTTCCCTTTGTCGGGAATCTTGAGTGGTGGCAAATTTTGAACCATTTCTTTAAGCTTGAGGATAGCTCATCAGTGCAGGGAAGAATTCTTTCTGAGGAACACGTGTAAAGGATGGAGAATGGTAAACAGCTTCGGTATGAACTCTCAGATATAATTAACAAGCCCAAGAATCCGTTAGACTTGCTTTCTCGTGAGATTATCATCCAGGAAATTCATGATCTTCGAGGCAATGTGAGGTGGAGGATGGTACTTGCTATCTTTGACCAACGACCATCTTGTTCTAGCAAAGCATGACTCTATTGTCTTTGACTATCTGAGCAAACTGAGCTAGCAACCGCAAATGAGAACCTGTACAAGGATAAAATAATAAAATATCATCAATATAAATAAGAGTTGATTGAAGGATCGGCTTGAATATTTGGATCTTTGCCTTCTATAACAATGAAGGTACCGTCTTCAGGCCAAAAGGAAGCACAATCCATAGGTAATGGTGGTCTAGAATGCAGAAGGCTAATTTAAACTTGTCTGGAGGAGATATCGACAATTGCCAAAATCCTGATTTCAGATCGAACTTTGAAAAGATCTTGGCATTTGTCAGGTTGGCGAAGAGAGTGTTTTTGCAAGGTTGAGGGAACTTGACGTCAACAAGAAACTCATTCAGGGGCTTGTAGTCTATAACAAGCTTGGGCTTCTTTCCTTTTTGCTCTAAGTGTTTATTGACATCAAAAGTCTAACAGGCCCACGAAGAAGTTGTAGGCTCGATAAGGTTTTAGGCCTTCAACTCTTGGAGCTCTTGGATCACCATCTTTTTCTCCTTTAGGCTCATACCCGAGTAGGTAACTTTGGTAAGATTAATATCCTCATTTTTCTTAAACGAAATTTCAATGAAGAACTTTGGATTTTCATAATGGGAGATGATGTTTCTTCTCGAACTCGGCGTGTGACTCCGCACAGGATTGCTGGATGAGCGTTTGCATGATTAAGCCATACACCGGGTCACTTTCAGACTGTATCTGGCTTGCTGAGAGTGTTTCTCCTTCTATCGAACATAGTCTTGGAGTGGGTGTCCAAGGAAGGAAAAACTTATGGATTTGTAGACCTTTATCAGTCCATATTTGAACTAATAGCTTTTTGATAATGTCAAACCCAAGAATCATATCTCTACATGGTTATAACCATAAATAGAAGTAACTAAGTACTTTGCTGGAGAGAAACTGATTCAAATGGGTTTACTTATCTAGGTGACATAGAAGACACCATTTGCCGTTTTGAATTTTTCATTGCAGGGTCACCACATTCTTTCTAGGAGGAGAGAAGGATTGATAATAGTGTTTATGGCACCAGTATCAAGCAGAGCAATAACCGGGACTGGCTTTGCATACTTGTCCAGAAGAATGTTGATTTTGGCTTGAGGGATGATCTAGGCAACAAATATGGAGGACTGTAAAAGAGCAATCTGCATGGTGTATATGGAAGCTCGTTCTAATTCAGATGAGTAAGCTCTAATGGTGAAAAGTGCATATGCTTCATCTTTCATTTCAGAAAAAAGAGACTCTATGTCATCATTAGAAAGATCTACTCCAGTGGCGTGGGAGATGGTGTTAGCCATCTTCTTTATGGACTGTGTGTTCTTCTTAGGACAATCTTTGGCAAAATGTCCACATTGTCTGCAGATGAAACACCTTTTTAATTTTCCATTGTTCTTCTTATAACAGAAGAACATTTCCTTCTTTCGTCTGATTTTGTGAGCTTTATCTAGATAGTAGACCTTCCATCGGTGATGCTTTTTTTTTAGGAGTACAGTGGCAAGTGCTCTTATCTTTACACTTGATGAAGAGCTCTGGTTGCTGGCAAGCCTTTTCAAATAGATTCTGCATCTGGTTGAACTTTTTGAAAAAAGAATGGGTGTTGCACAGCTTTTTAAGCAGTTGGCCGCTCTATTAGATAATTTGAAGAGCTTCTTGGCCAATAATATCAAGGACTAAATTTAGATAGGCCTGCTTCAAGTTGTTGTCACTTTTGTAGCCAATACAAATGAGATAGAAGCGCTTGAGCATGTTTTCATAATGCTTCTCAAGATCTTTCTTGTTATATGAACAACATTTCATCTTAAAGAATTCTTCTCGAACTATATCAAGGAGAGCTGCAAGATCTCCAATGAATTCTTGATAAAGCTTGATGATGAATTCATTAGTTGTAGGAGTTTAGAGCAGAAGTCTCTGCTGATATCCTCCAATACTCATATAATAGTGTTTGAGAGTACTATTCATACTAGCAATGAAGGCTAAAATGACCTTCAGGTGTGTAACTCCTTCTCTTTGCATCTGTGTAAGACACTAAGCATGAAATTCAAGAAATTATTCATGTCATTTTGATGTTGGAATTTCATCGAGAGATAGAGTTGCCGAGAGATAGAGATGTTCACAAAAGAAACATCCTCATCCGTAGCCACATGAGGTCAAGGATCAGGTGGCGGTGGTGGAAGTTGAGCCAGATGAGGTTGCTGTTGCTGTTCTGGAGGAGGCTGATTTGATTCAACATCTGTAGTAGCAGATTCTGCTGGGCGAGTTTGACTCGTGGAGCCTTGGGCCATATAGACTTGGGCTTCTAAGGAAGAAGTTGATAGAGTATCATCTTCCTCTGTATCGTTTTATGAAGGCGTAGAACTCAAGTCTTGGACTGCTGCTAAAACAGCAGGAGTATTCGAGCCCTGTTGGATTTGTTGATCAAGGAAGCTTGTAATTGGATTATACTAAAGTGTCCATGCTTCATAAGATGGTTCTGGTTCCTAAATCTTTAATGGCCTGTGTGGCTGTTGTTTTGGGCCTTTCATCTTATGGTCTATAGGAGGATTTGGCCTACTGGGCCAAACGGGCTAATTGGGCCTTGTGGGCCTAGTGTAGGTAGTGTAGGTAACTGGTGTTGTGTAAACCAGCTCAAGAGGTAGCTGGGGCAATGATTTAAAAAATGGATTGCTCATAGCTGGTGAACGATAGATTGGGCTTAGAGTTGGGCTGAATAGAGCAACTGTCCTAAACATTAAAGAAAATGAATCAAGATATCTGGGCCGTTGTTGGTCTTGCATATTTCTAAGTTGTTGCTTTAGGTGATGGATCTTCTGTTCTTGGGCAGAGAAGTTTTCTTGTCTAGCCATCAGTCCAAGAATTTTTTGGTGGAGATAATTAATCCACTGCTGGCATTGTGCCAAGGGGTCAATTACCATTTGATCCATCTTTTGTTCCAGTCTGACTTGATTGTGCTCAATTCTGCTGAGGACTTTGTTTTGAGAAATCATATTCTCATATTGCTAATTTAAGACTTGTTCTGCAGCAGTGTTTTCCTTTTTTCTTCCTTCTGAATTAGTAGTTGTTGATTAGGGAATTTTCCCGACATGTTTTATTGATGTAGAAGGGTTGTCAAACTTGATAAAGGGAAAATATTTTGTCTTGTGTTCAAACATATGGACGTCAGGGACAAACATTGGAGGTTGTTCCTCCCTGAGTTGCTTGAGGGCTTTCTTTTAGTATGGATGGGATGGCATCTTAACTTTCGATGATGGAGGATGAAGATCAAATGGTTCTACTGGAGTTATAAAGATGTCATCTATTGTTTCTTTCTTCTAGGAGTAAAGGACATAATAGTCATACTTTCCAGAAGGTTCTCCAAGTAATCCAACTTCGGGATCACCATTGTCATACCATTGTTGAAGAAGTTGCTGAGAAGATTTCTTCTTGGACTTCTTCTTCATCTTCTTGGTAGTTTCTTCATCATCATAAGGGGATTGGTAGCAATCCGAGCAATCACAAACATCAAAGTATTTGTGACCCTTTTGATCCTGGAAAAAGTAAACTGGATTGTCATTTGAGTCAAAAGACTCAATAGGAACCTGTAGAGGTTCTTGTGGTTCCCTGATGATGGTCAGAACTGCCGGTGTTAAGAAAACATCAGCTTCAGAAGGGGTTTCTTCCTTTTGGAAGAAAATTTCCGTTTTCCTTTCTTCTTTATCAAGGAATAAATGCTTCTTTGATTGAACTGGTTCTGTCTGCTGGTGGAGAGATTCATATGTAGATATCCATAAGGCAAAAATGAGCTGCTGGAGTTCCTCACGAGAAATTTGTTGTGGAACATATGTCTCGTTGGAACATATGTTGTATCTACCGAGAGATATAAGGCATCATTGTTCATGCTAGGCATAGAGAAGTCAAGAGCATGATTCTAAACTCTGTATGTCATCTGGTAATGAAGTGTAAATGCTAGAATGGTAGAGATTTTTTTTGCACCAGCAATCTATAGCTGGATCTTCAAGGCTGATAGGAAATGTTAGTTTTGAAGAGCCATACAGAAATTGGGGAAGAACGTGATAAGAATGGTACCAGCGTTGAATGTGGTCTCAACTATGCTGATGTAGGCATGTTTCTACTTCTTGTATCGAGAGTTAAGAAGGACGAGTCGAGCGGTTACTGATAATTCTTTTTTTCCATGGTAAATGAGCGCAAGATGAACAGCTCCAAAGTGGAGATGTGTATATCCTTCTACTATTTACTAACAAGGAAAGTGAAAAAGAATCTTCATTGTGATAAATCACTATGATATTATATATACAACGGGTTCCGAGGTAGCCCAATAACAAAATCTTTTAAAAAATGAGGTTTTGATCCTGGTACGTGGCGTTGTTACTCATCCAGACCTTCTACTGGGATTTCCGAAGAATTGCCCGATAGTATGGCTAACCGTGGCATAAGGCAGTTTCCAACCCAATATAGCAAGGATAAGTAGAACTGCAAAAATGAGTTCTAGAAATCGATAGGAAAGTTTAACAGTGATACTATCCAAAAACAGACAGAAACTCATAAGTTCTAGCCCTTTTTCAAATCTCAATTGAGGCCCTGAGCACCAGAGTTTACAAATGCATTGTTCAGGACATAACCACACTAATTAAAACTTTTCTGAAGAAATTTTGAAAACCTTTTAAAAACCATTACTGGACTATTCGAACATATCATCAAGGATCGTGGCCAATAGTTTTCAGCAATTATGATTGAAGGCAGAGGATTACTTAAAGAGAGGATCCGCAGGGTGGCAACTCTTAAGTTATCATTTGCCTTCAAGATTAATTATTATAAGGTTGAAGATGATCTGAATCTGATAGGATCCATAACAGTGGCAACTCAGATTATCTAATGAAGTTGATAAATTAACAACTTTTGCCTTACCCTCTAACCAGAGATTTTAGAAAGAGAAATGAGACATATGAGAGATATAAGAAATGAGTTCTCTATTAGCTTCGGGGTGCTTACAAACTAAAACTAGGCCTTCTTATATAGGCTGAAGCATGAGGAAACAAACAAATTTAATGACGTAAGAGCTTACATCAAAGTAAACAATTATAAACCGGAAGTGACAATCCCCTAACCAGGAATCTACTTTAATACATAATGGAAAGCTATAGTGGAGTACAGGTGGCATGCATCAGACTTTGTCGGGGAAGAAGTAATTATGAATAAAGATCCAGATGGTGCAAGTCAAATTCATCTGGATTGTAATCCGAATCGTATTCATCATTTTGTCTTTCCCGCCAAAAGTAGGGGTCATCGATACGATGATCATCCATGGAGATATCATTATGATCAGGACCATTAAGTCATTTCCAATGAATGCAGATGAATCCGCAACCATAGTCAGGCATAATAAGGTGCTCAGACCGTTGGGTTAACGAAAGATCATCATCATCTTCTTCAATGGTAACTGGAGAGGAAGGTGCCAGTGTAGGACAGTTAATTTGATCAATAGCCTTTTGGGAGGCTTCGGCTCTTTCACGCCTTTCGCTTGCACTGTGAAGACATTGAAGATCATCAAAGTACTAAAGGGCTTCATGAATCATCTTTTGGTTGTCCATAAGATAGGATGGCCATTTAGGAATATCATGGGGCCAAACCTTCATGGTGAACAGGGAATGGTTGTAGCGATAAACCTCGCGTAGAAAAGTACGGTAGTTTGTATGGCGCAGCCATGGAACCCGAGCTAGGTTATAATCTAGGTTTTTATAATGGTGGTAAGAAGGGGAAGGAAAGAAGTTTAAGCCATTAATAGACTTGGTAAAGGTAATGGGACAATGAAAGAAATATATTACATGAGTTACTCAAAAAAGCATGGATGAGTTGGAGGGAAAGATATTATTTAGCTAGTAGCTAATACGTCTTTCTAGGATAGTAGGGTTAAAGGCTTTATGGGATTGGTGGATGTTGTCGATCTATTTACAGAGAAGATCAAACCAAGAGACGAAAATGGGCAAGTCTGAATAGAAATCAGAATGGAAATTTCTAAAGAAGGAGAGGAGCTAGTGAAGCTGGGAAATATTAACAATAATACCTATGGTATGAACATAACATAGGTACCAGAAAAAGCAGAGGGCTAAGGGAGGAAAGTTGAAAACATCGAGAATGGATAAGAGATGAGTGAAAGGATACTAGGGATGAATCCCAACAGGCTTGACAGGGCAATCATCAAAACCATACCTCTCAATGAGAGAGACATGGTAATTGAAGATTCTGTGTCTCTGGGTAAAGATGAACGACTAATGTTTATAATGCTCAACATTAATTGGGAGATTTTTATCTTTGTCAAAAATTGGGGGATAAGAGGAAGAAGAGGAAGCCATTTAATGTTTTGGCTTAGGAGGATTTGGTAGTTTAAGGAAGGATTTTGATAGTCTACTCAGGATATCAGCAAGTGTGTTGGAGGTGCCCTTTATATGCTTGATGTCGAAGTTGAAGCGGATGAACCACTGTTGCCAGTGAAGCAATAAGACATTAAGAAGTTGTTTCAGCCTTGATAGCCAAAGGCTATTGCCTCCTCGGTAGTAACTCCCTGCCAGAATATTGGCCGAGGAGTCTGACGTCACCCAAGAGAGGATCTTTTTACTGACCTCGGAAGGTGCGAAGTCAAACACTATGAGCTCGAGACTTCGGTTAGCTCGTCAGGAATTCCGAGGACAACACCGTCTCCATCGAGGGGCCAAACTGACCGTCTTCGGGTAAGAGAGCCATCTCTCTGAAGCAAGGAAGAATCTCCCCGAAGGCAGAGGCCCCGAAGAGGATCTTCCCCAAACAAGAAACACCTGAACAAGGGAATCCCCTAACTATGGGTGTGAGTCCCGAAGAAGGTGTTCATCAAGGGAACTCCCAGAACTATGGGATAGATCCCGAAGGAGGTGCTCGCACCGAAGGACGGATAGAATCCGAAGAGGGTGCACGCACCGAAAGGCGACCTCGCCCAGGGGACCTCGGGAGTACGGTATGAGCATTTAAAGAGCCTCTGACATGTCGCCCACAAGCCCTACACGTCACATCTGAACGGCGAACTGACATGCCGCAGCCGCCCCAGTCCTGACACAACCTGTCCGGGTCCAGGGCTAAAGGAGGCTGCAAACGGCTGCCTGTCCCCTAGGTCCAAAAATACAGATCAAATCCGACCGAACAAGTGTCATGATCTGAACGGACCAGCTACTCCTATAAATACTAGGAAATGGGACTGGGCAAAGGATGGGCATTTTCCTCCCTCTGAGAAAACACAAAACAGGCAAGACACTTGATCCCTTAGTGTTCTTCCTCCACTTTCACTCAGAAAACTGACTTGGGCATCGGAGGGTCCTCCCCGGAAAAGCAAACCGGGGACCTCCTAACCTCTTCTTTGAGCTTTTCAGGCACACTCAGCTGGGAAACCAGAGCTCCAGGCGCTTGCCTCCTCAGGAAGTCTCTCCACCTGTCAACATGACAGCAAACGAAGATGCCTTGGGGCATCATTTGGCGCCGTCTGTGGAAACCTACTCCCAGGTAGCGGTTGTCGAAACTCGGCGTTCGAAGGACAAAGGACTCCCGAAGTCCCCGTCCGCGCCTGAGACCCAACCAGCTACCGAACAAAGTCCCCCAGAGACTTCCTTGCCTGAAGAGGAACGCCCTCTTGTCATCACCATGGGTTTTTTACGAGACTTTCAGAGGTCTGTTGTGGCTGAAATGACACAACAGATAGACCAAAGGTGGCCGCAACCAGCCCAGGCGCAAAAACCCACTTCACCAGCACGACCTCGGGAGAAAAGCCCAAGGGCAACCCATCATAGCTCGGGAAGTGGGGAGCCACGGGAAGAGTCCTCGACAGATAACTTGCCCCTCGGAGCACGGCTGGCGGAAAAAGCGAGGACTGAACGACCCGAAGTGCCGTCCAGAAGAAGTTTGTCGCCAGAGGCAAGGTCCCCCTCACCTCGGTACCGAAGTCGCTCCCCGAAGAGACGGCAACAGTCCTCTTACCGAAGAACCTCCAAGCACCAGGAAGAGGAGCCCAGTGCTACGCTCCTCCTGGAGAAAGTCTTGGCAAGACTGGAGAGAGTGGAACAGCAGGTGGCACGCAAGCCTGTTTGGGCCAGGCTAACTGAAACCGTCTCTGGAGATGAAACTCCTTTCGCCCGAACAGTGGTCGAGGCGGCCATGCCAAGTGACTTCAGGCTACCTCGGCTAGAGACCTATGAGGGTCGGACTGATCCCCAGGCCCACCTAACAAAGTACAAACGCAGCATGGTGCTACATGGGGCTGATGATGCTACACTCTGCAAGTGCTTTGAAGTCACCCTCGCAGGACCAGCAACTGCCTGGTACAATTCCCTGCCTCCCGGAAACATCAGGGGGTTCCAGGAGCTGTCCACAGCGTTCACCCAACAGTTCATTGGGAGCAAGCCGACGGCGAATATGCCCGTCCAGATGTTTGACATAGCACAGAGAAACGGGGAGACCATCCGTGACTATGTCGAGAGGTTCAACAGAGAGGCCCTCAGTGTTCCGGACTTTCGCCCCGAAATCCGCATCCTCGCCATGACGAGGGGCCTCCGGAGGGATCCGCACTTGTTTTATGAATTCTCCAAAGATCCCCCGGACACGCTGGGAGAATTCTACCGAATGGTTGAACAACATATGACAGCTGAAGAGCTGAGAATGACTGGACCGAAGGCTGACCATATTCACACTCGTGGCGAAGGATCCAGCCAGCAAGCCCGGTGTCCAACGGAACAGTTAGGCCGACCTCAGAGAATGCGAGTAGGAGGAAGGAAGCCCCAAAACTTTACACCTCTGAGCACCACGAGGGCTAACGTCCTCATGGCGTTGGAAAAACAGGGGGCTCAAATCCAACGACCGATGGGCATGACTACTGACAACAGAAGGAACATGAAGAAGTTTTGTCAGTTCAACCGTGATCACGGTCATGACACCGAAGACTGCTTTCAGTTGAAAAAGTACATTGAATCACTGATAAAGCAGGGCCAGCTTCGGCGTTATTTGAGAATGCCTTCCCCGAAGGGGAAAAAATAGGAAGAAGGAAAGCCCAATGACGAGGATTACGATTCAGACAGGCGAAGGAACCGAAGTCCGAGAAGGCGTCCTCCACCTTCGGCAGGAGTAATACAGATGATCACAACCGGACTTCCATCCTCGGAAAGAAAAAGAAGGGCCAAAGAGATAGCGGTGATGGAATATCAGAGCCCAACAAAAAAATTGGCCCGCGAGGATGGCTCCACCATCGTATTTCCCCATGACGATCCATTGCTGATAATGGCGACGATAGGAAACTAGGACGTCAAGAGGGTACTGCTGGACGATGGGTCAAACGCAGACATCTTGTTCTCACATTTGCTGCCAAGCTTGGGCGTATCCAGGAGTGACCTCAAGGCTGTTACTTCACCCACGTTCGGCGTAGGACCATCTGAGCTACCTGTCCTCGGGTGGATCGACCTCCCCTTGATGATGAAAGGAACTTCGGAGAAAGGAACTGCTGAGTTGTTCGCCTCTACCATGGCAAGATTCATAGTCATGGACGTTCCTTCGTCATACAATGCCATCCTCGGCAGACAGACACAGGGAAATTTGCACATTCGCCCTGATGTAAAGTACTTGACCGTCACCTTCGCCACCAAAGACGGAGACGCAAAGATCTTCATTGATCAAAGCGATGTGAGAAAGGTGTTCGTCAGAGCACGAAATGCTCCAGCAAGCAACCTAGCACATGCTGTAGAAGCAAAAGAGCTGGAAAGGGGCGAGGCAGAAGATCCCACAAAAGCGGAAACAGAAAAAGTAGAGCTTGTCCCAGGCCATAGTACCCAAATAGGGAAAAGCATGGCCGAAGAAGACAAGGTAAAACTTGTATCTTTTCTGCTTACAAATAAAGATCTGTTCGCCTACTCGCCGAAGGACATGCCAGGGGTAAACCCTCGCGTAATCCAGCATAGCCTCAAAGCGAGTCCGGAAGTAAAACCTGTCCGGCAAAAGAAACAGAGCATCTCAGCTCACAAAAGTGACTTCGTCAAGACCGAAGTCCAGCGTCTGATAGATGCTAGCGTTATCCGGGAGGTAAACTACCCCGAATGGCTAAACAACGTGGTAATTGCCACAAAAGAAGGAAGTAGTAAGCTCCGGATGTGCATCGACTTCAGAAATTTGAACGATGCTTGCCCGAAAGATTCATATCCTCTTCCGCCAATAGACCAACTGGTAGACTCAACTGCCGAGTACGGACTCCTAAGTTTCCTGGACGCTTTCATTGGGTATCATCAGATAAGGATGAACCCCGAAGATGAAGAGAAGACTGCCTTCATCACTGAGGGAGGAACATATTGCTATATCAGGATGCCCTTCGGACTCAAAAATGCAGGAGCCACCTACCAGAGGCTGGTGAACAAAGTCTTCAAAGACCAAATGGGGAGGAACATGGAGGTGTATGTTGATGATATGATAGTCAAAAGCAAACTGCCTGGCTACCACGTTGCAGATTTAGAGGAAACCTTCCAAAAACTCAGAGCCTTCGGGATCCGCCTTAATCCTGAGAAATGCATCTTCGGGGTGACCTCGGGAAAGTTCCTTGGGTACATGGTATCCGAAAGAGGCATCGATGCTAACCCCGAGAAGATTAAGGCTCTGCTTGAATTCCGAACTCCTGCCACAGTCAAAGACGTGCAAAGACTCACCGGAATAATAACCTCTCTGAGCAGGTTTATTTTCAGGTACGGAGATAGGTGTCGACCCTTCTTCAAAGTGCTCACAAAGGCAGCAAAGATGGAAGGCGACCTCGGAAGGAATGGTCATCCTTGGGATGAAGATTGCCAAAAAGCCTGGGAAGAACTCAAAGTCTACTTGGCCAGCCTGCCGACCCTGCGGCAACCTCGGGAGGGAGAGCCCCTCGTATTATACCTCGCCGTCACAAAAAAAGCTGTGAGCTCGGTCCTCGTGAAAGAAGAAGGGCCAAAGCAATGGCCGGTCTACTATGTCAGCAAGTCCCTGCATGGCGCTGAAGTCAGGTACCCTTTGCTTCAAAAAGCTATATATGCCTTAGTGCTTGCAGGGAGAAGGCTGCAGCCATACTTTCAGGCTCACCCCATTATCGTCCGAAGTACCCTGCCTCTACGGGATGTTATGAGGAAAGTTGATCACTCGGGAAGGCTTTCCAAGTGGTGTATAGAGCTTGGCGAACACGACATCACGTATGAACCCCGGAAAGCTATAAAAGCTCAAGCTTTGGCAGACTTCATCGCCGAAGTACCAAACACCGAGGAGGGACATTCGTTTTCGGGCGAAGACGAGCCAGAATGGACGTTATATGTTGACGGGGCCTCAGGATCCAAACACCAGGGAGCTGGAGTGATTATCAGAGGCCCCGAAGGCCTAGAAGTAATGAAGGCCATCAAGTTCAGTTTCAACGCCACCAACAATATGGCTGAGTATGAGGCCCTCATAGCAGGATTACGCCTGGCCAGAAAAATTGGCGTGAGAAACTTGAAAGCCCATAGTGATTCCCAGCTGGTGGTCCGGCAAATGGCAGGGGACTATGGCGCGAAAGACCCGACCTTGGCGAAATACCATGAGTTGGTAACAAAGCTTATTCGGGAGTTCGACGTCGTGAAAATCGAGAACGTACCTCGACGAGAAAATGCTGAGGCAGACTGTTTGGCGAAGTCCAAAACTTGCACCGAAGTGCTAAGCCACCCCAGCATTGCGGTGTTAAGCATAGAGACCTCGGGGAAAGGATGGAAAGAACCAATCAAAACGTATCTCGCAACTAACACACTCCCCGAAGACCCCAGCGAAGCCGCAAAAGTGCGAAGGTGCTCCGGACGTTTCTTCTTAATTGGAGAAGAACTATATCGGCAAGGATATGCAAATCCACTACAGAGGTGTGTTAATGAAGAGGATACTGAAATGATCCTCGAAGAAGTTCACGAAGGTGCCTGTGGTTCGCACATCGGAACCGACGCCCTAGCAGCAGTGATACTTCGCCAAGGATACTTCTGGCCTACCCTGAGAAAGGACGCCAAGCAGTTCGTCCAGAAATGTGGTAGTTGCCAGAGACATGTGAACATCCAAAGAACACCCTCAGAGTTCATGACTTCAGCAGACTATCCTTGGCCCTTCGCAGTTTGGGGCATAGATCTCATTGGGCCACTCCCAATGGCGCCTGGAGGCGTAAAGTTCTGCGTAGTAGCAGTTGACTATTTCTCTAAGTGGGTCGAGGCAGAACCTCTGACAACTATCTCGGCAAAAGAAGTGCAGAAGTTCGTATGGAAAAACATCGTATGCAGATTCGGCATACCGAGGGTACTCGTAGCGGACAATGGATCCCAATTCATAGACAAAGGATTCCAAGAGTTCATTAGCGACCTCGGGACAAAAATGCACTTCGCCCCAGTAGCTCACCCCCAAAGTAATGGGCAGGTGGAAGTATCTAACAGGACCATAAAAGATGGTCTGAAAAATAGATTGGGAGAAGCAAAAGGGAAATGGCCAGGAGAACTCTAAAGCGTGTTATGGAGCTACCGAACAACACCCCGAAGAGCCACAGGGGAAACGCCTTTTTCACTCGTCTTCGGTACAGAGGCCATCATCCCTGTCGAGGTAGTACAACCGTCAATACGAGTCCAAGTGTTCGATGAAAAAGGAAATGACCTCGGCCTGAGAACCAAGCTCGACCTCGTTAGCGAACACAGAGAAATAGCCGAGCTGAGAAGAAAAGCTTTCCAGCAAAGAGTGGCAACAGCCATAAACCTACGCGACAGGCCAAAAGGAATAAAGAAGGGAGATCTCGTTCTCCGAAAGGCTGAATTTGCACCCCGAAAGCCGTCCCACGAGGTACTTCGCGCAAATTGGGAAGGACCGTACCTGGTACTTGCCGAAGTACGAAAAGGAGTTTATAAGCTCGGTGATGCCGAAGGCATAGAATTAAAAAACACTTGGCACTCAGAGGCCTTGAAAAAATTCTATGCCTAAAACGTTTGGTAGGAAGGTTGTATTGCACAAGTTGGACAAATTTGTCTAAGTAAAAAGTTCTGAAGAAGTACAAAACAAGAGTCTCACGAAAGCAATCGCCGAGGAAAGCAAAAGTAAGTTTTTCGAAGTCTCTTGAGCGAATATGTTCGGGACAAAGGAAAGCAAGAGTATGGTTTTTCGAAGTCTCTTGAGCGAATATGTTCGGGACAAAGGAAAGCAAGATTATGGTTCTCCGAAGTCCCTTGAGCGAATATGTTCGGGACAAAGGAAAGCAAGAGTATGGTTTTCCGAAGTCCCTTGAGCGCATATGTTCGGGACAAAGGAAAGCAAGAGTATGGTTTTCCAAAGTCCCTTGAGCGAATATGTTCGGGACAAAGGAAAGCAAAAGTATGGTTTTTCGAAGTCTCTCGAGCAAATTATGTTCGGGACAAAGGGAAACAAAGGGATCTGGCAAAAAATACTTAGCCAAATTTTTATCTATTAAGCCAAAGAGTGCTTACAGAGAAGAAAGTTGCTGAAAGACTACAAAAAAGAAGAAGAAAATGAAGACAAAAGGCCCTAGTACAAACTAAGGAACCTCGGCGTCTTGAGAACTGCCAGCCTCTGTGCTTTTGTCAGCAACCTTCGGCGCCGAGAAAGAAGGAGGCAGTTTCAAGTGCTCGATCTTGGACCAAGTCCACCGAGGCTCCTTCGGGATGTTCATGCCTTCCAGGAAGGAGAGGTCAAAATCTGGGAACTTCTGCAGAATTTGATGCCGAGCAAGACAGAAGCCGTCTTGAAAGCCCAACTTCGTCATATCATCGGACTCCCGCTTCTTGACCGCCAAATCTGCATAGTCCTTCTCCAGATCCGCGTAATCCTTCTCCAAATCCTTAAGCTTTCTCTTCAATGCCTTCATCTTCTTCTTCTCTTCTGAAGGCTTCTTCAGAGATGCGACCTCGGCTTCGAGCTGGGCCTTTTCCTCGAGCGTCTTCGCAAGGACTGCGTCACTTTCTGACTTATCCTTTTGAATCGCTTCTACGATCGAAGTCAGCTCCGCCATCCGAGAGCCAATGTCGGAAAGTTTCTGGGATGTGCCTTTCTCAAGTTCCTCTTTCTCTTTTATGAACCCCTCCCGAAGTTCAGCAATTTCCTTCTCCGAAGACTGCTTCAGCTGAGCATTATCGGCAGCCAACGCCGAACACTGGGCCTTCGTCTTGGTGTAAAGGTCCCAGAGTGACGCCTTCCTTTCAGACTCTCGCGCCACCCGAACACGGAGCAACCCGGCATACCCCATCAGCTGCAAAAAAAGCAAACAAAGGGAAAATGATGCTAAGTAAAAAGCAAAGGCGAAATTGGCACTAAGGAAATAGTGAAGCCTACCTGGGCGGCATGTTCAGTGAGTTTGGCGGCCAAAGAGATGTCGCCTGGGTAAGCCTCCGTAAGGGCCTTGTAAGAGGCCTCAGTAAAAACCCCTTTGCACATCTGCCTGGCCATCTCGGGACAGTCCTCGGAGTACATATTCGTGTCCTCCGTGAACGTCCAGAAGGGCTCCTTCGGAACTTTCCCTGCTGGGACTTTGGCATCCCGAAGGGCCCTCTTGCGGGCGTGTTCGGCAACCCAGTCAGGAGCGGCCACCTCCGCTGCACAACAAAGCAGAAAAATTGGTTAAGGCCAGAAAACTCTTAAGGATTTACAAGAGAAAAAAGGTTCTTCAACAAAGTACAAACCTGCTGGCACCTCGGTAACGTCGTCATCAAGAATCGACGCCGCCTCAGTAGAGATCCCCTTGCCTCTTATTTGGCGCCGTTCCTCGGCAGAAGGGGTCTCCTCCCCATCGCCCTCCAGAAGAGCATGCGAAGGCATGGGGCTTTGAGGAAAGACATCGGAAGAAGGGACGTCGACAGAAGGAACCTCGAGCAAAGGGGCAGCAGGGTGTTCGGGCTCCTCGCCTACCTTCTCCGGAATTTGCGGAAGAGAGGAAGAAGCAGCTTTCTTTGCCCGTTTGGAAGGAGGGCCGCCCGAAGTCTGCTTCCGCCTCCGAGAGGCGGCCTTCTTTGTCTGTTTGCCCCTCTCGTCCTGCCCGGTAAAAAGAGCCTTGTAGAAGGCAGCCGCGTCGTCGCCCATCTCTGAAAAAAGGAAGAGAAGATTAGTGTAAGTCCAAGATGAAGTTATGAAGGAAAAAATGAGAAAGTAACTTACTCTCGTAAAAAGACTCATAAGTCTCTTTCCCCCGAAGGAGTTTCACGAGCCAGGAGTCCTTCCCCGAAGAAGTCGGTTTCGGCATGTTGAGGTCTGTCACATGCTCCTTTACCACCTTGAGTTCCCGAAGGACCTCTTCGGTCATGAGCCTCCAGTTGATCGGAAAGGGGTAAAGGGCACGAGGAGAGACCTCGACAGCCCAGTCAGAGACGGCCCAGATGCGCCTGTCGAAGTCCTCAAAGATAGGTGCTACGTCGGCGTCTAGCAGTATCTTCGGGTCAACAACATCCATCTTGAGCCTCCCCTGAGCCCACTTGGTCGGGACGTGCGACCAAGCCTCCGACTTCTTCAAGAAAAAGAATTTTTGTTGCCACCCTCGCCAGCTGTCTTTGGTGGCGAAGGTGAACGTATACTTTTTGCTCCCGGATCCCCGAGGTAGCATAAAGTAGAAGCCACCCTTCGGGACCACGAAGAGCTTGTAGTACTGAAGAAAAACTACAAAGTGAGGTTTTATTTTGAAAACGCCGCACATACAGAGGAAGGCGTTGAAATAGCAATACGAGTTCGGTGGGAGTTGGTTAACGGCAATGCCATGGAAGTTGCAGAACACGCTAACCATCTCCGGGGGGGATACCGAAGTCCGGCCTTCAGTTGGGCTCGCAAAACGGTGATTTCATCACTTCGGTTGGAGAAAGGAAATTGGTCAGGACGGGGCAACCTCGTCACAGAGTAAGAGGGTAAGAAAAACTTTTTCTTCCACTTCGCTAGTTTTGCCGGAGTAGTGCAGCAGGGGTGAGAAAGAAGAGGTTGCCAACTCTCGGGAACAGGCATGATGAAAACGAGTTCGGAAAAAAACAAGGAAAACGAGTTCGGGAAAAACAAAGAAGAAGCTTTGAAAAAAGCAAAAGGACTAAAACCCACCAAAGGTCTTGCCGGAATCTGGATTCCTGGAAGCCGTCGTGAAAAGTGGTCGGAAAAATGCCTGAAAAAGGAGAACCGCCGCGGAAAATCGGGAGAGAATTAGAAGGCAAAAGAAAGCAAAAGCAGAAGAAGAAAGAGGGTTATGACAGGACTGATATATATAGGCCGAGAAGGCCAGGAGAACCGTCGTCATTAGTACCCCTCGGAAGGCGAAGCGTCGCCATAACTGCTAAGAGCGCCTGAAAAGTCGCGCCAGCCGTACTCAGTGCATTCTTACCCAATAAAAGTGTGCCATGTGTCGGTCATCGCGCAGCAAACGTGCCACGTGTCGTCCATCACGTTGAGCACGCCCTCTGACACCATTTGGTCTAGAGGCGCCGCCCTAGACTGACTCTGCTGGATACAGGACGAGACGCATGAGCAGACCTATAAAGGAAAAAAAATAGGTTACCTCGAAGACACCAAAAGACAGCCTGTGACTTCGGGCAAAAGGTCTATCTTCGGTACAAGGTTATCCTATTTCCCCTCGCCACGAGGACACCAAGAGACAGCCTGTGACTTCGGGCAGAAGGTGTATCTTCGGCATAGGGACAGCCTATCTTCTCGCGCCTCGAGGACGCAAAAAGGGTTGCCCATCGCTCCAGGTAGAAGAAGGCGTCTTCGGCGCAGATATCACAACCACAGGACCCGAAAACCGATGAACCGAAGTTTCTCACTTCGGCTTTTCGGAGGGGGGCCTGTGATAGCCAAAGGCTATTGCCTCGTCGGTAGTAACTCTCTGCCAGAATATTGGCCAAGGAGTCTGACGTCACCCAAGAGAGGATCTTTTTACTGACCTCGGAAGATGCGAAGTCAAACACTATGAGCTCGAGACTTCGGTTAGCTCGTCAGGAATTCCGAGGACAACACCGTCTCCATCGAGGGGCCAAACTGACCGTCTTCGGGTAAGAGAGCCATCTCTCTGAAGCAAGGAAGAATCTCCCCGAAGGCAGAGGCCCCGAAGAGGATCTTCCCCGAACAAGAAACACCTGAACAAGGGAATCCCCTAACTATGGGTGTGAGTCCCGAAGAAGGTGTTCATCAAGGGAACTCCCAGAACTATGGGATAGATCCCGAAGGAGGTGCTCGCACCGAAGGACCGATAGAATCTGAAGAGGGTGCACGCACCGAAGGGCGACCTCGCCCAGGGGACCTCGGGAGTACGGTATGAGCATTTAAGGAGCCGCTGACATGTCGCCCACAAGCCCTACACGTCACATCTGAACGGCGAACTGACACGCCGCAGCCGCCCCAGTCCTGACACAACCTGTCCGGGTCCAGGGCTAAAGGAGGCTGCAAACGGCTGCCTGTCCCCTAGGTCCAAAAATACAAATCAAATCCGACCGAACACGTGTCATGATCTGAACGGACTAGCTACTCCTATAAATACTAGGAAATGGGACTGGGCAAAGGATGGGTATTTTCCTCCCTCTGAGAAAATACAAAACAGGCAAGACACTTGATCCCTTAGTGTTCTTCCTCCACTTTCACTCAGAAAACTGACTTGGGCGTCGGAGGGTCCTCCCCGGAAAAGCAAACCGGGGACCTCCTAACCTCTTCTTTGAGCTTTTCAGGCACACTCAGCTGGGAAACCAGAGCTCCAGGCGCTCGCCTCCTCAGGAAGTCTCTCCACCTGTCAACATGACAGCAAACGAAGATGCCTTGGGGCATCAAGCCTGTAGTTGAGCATTCGCAAGAATGTTGACATGTTCATCTCGACAAGAAAATGGTGACCAATGAGGTGGAACTAAAACTTCTCGATTCCACATTTGACGGCTAGGATTTCTTTGTAGGTGGAGTGATGGTGCTTCTCTAAATCTTTGAATTCTTCATTGTTGTAGCAGCACACAAGTCGCACGCCATCGATTTCTTTAAGGAGGATCGTTCCCCAATACTTATCTGAGGCATCCATCTGGAGTATCCTTTTCCTTTTGTCGGGAATCTTGAGTGGTGGCAAATTTTAAACCACTTTTTTAAGCTGGAGGATAGCTCATCAGTGTAGGGAGGACCAAGGTAATGAATCCTTTCTGAAGAACACATGTAAAGGATGGAGAATGGCAGACAGCTTCGATATGAACTCTCGAATATAATTAACAAGTCCGAGAATCTGTTGGACTTGCTTTCTCGTGAGATTATCATCTGAAAAATTCATGATCTTTGAGGCAATATGAGGTTAAGGATGGTACTTGCTATCTTTGATTTAAACTCCAAGCAATTCAATGGATGTTTGACCAAGGACCATCTTGATCTGGGAGAGCATGACTCCACTGTCTTTGACTATCTAAGCAAACTGAGCTAGCAACCGTAAATGAGAACTTGTGTAAGGAGAAAACAATAAAATATTGTCAATATAAACAAGAGCAGATTGGTTGATCAACTCGAATATTTGGATCATTGCCTTCTGGAATAATGAGGGTGCCATCTTCGGACCAAAAGGAAGCACCGTCCATTGGTAATGGTGGTCTGGAATGCAAAAGACAGTTTTAAACTTGTCTGGAAGAGAGATTGATAGTTGACAGAATCCTGATTTTAGAATAAGGTTTGAAAAAATCTTGGCATTTGTCAAGTTGGTAAAAGGAGTGTTCTAGTGAAGTAAAGGGAATTTAACGTCAGCAAGAAATTCATTCAGGGGCTTGTAGTCAATGATAAGCCTGGGCTTCTTTCTTTTTTTCTCTGAGTGTTTATTGACGTAAAAAGACTGACAGGCCCATGAAAAAGTTATGGGCTCGATAATGTTTTAGGCCTTCAACTGTTATAGCTATTGGATCGCCATCTTTTTCTCCTCTGGGCTTATAACCAAGTGGGTAGCTTTGGTAGGATTAACATCCTCATTCTTCTTAAATGAAATTTCAATGAAGAACTTTGGATTCTTCCATAATAGGAAAATATGCTTCTTTTTGAACTTAGCGTGTGATTCCGCATAGGATTGCTGGATAAGTGTTTGCATGATTAAGGTATACACTGGGTCACTTTCAAACTGTATCTGGCTCACTGAGAGTGTTTCTCCTTCTGTCGAATATAGTCTTAGAGTGGGTGTCCAGGGAAAAAAAAACTTATGCATTTGTAGACCTTTATCAGTCTATCTTTGAACTATAGCTTCTTGATAATGTTAAACCCAAGAATCATATCTCTACCATGGTTCTAACCATAAACAGAAGTAACTACGTACTTTACCGAAGAGAAACTGATTCGGATGGGTTTACTTATCTGGGTGACATAGAAAACACCATTTGCCGCTTTAAATCTTTCATTGCAAAGTCGCCACATTCTTTCTGGGAGGAAAGAAGGATTGATAATGGTGTTTGTGGCACTAGTATCAAACAGAGCAATAATCGGGACTAGTTTTGCATACTTGTCCAGAAGAATGTTGATTTTGGCTTTAGGGATGATCTGGGCAGCAAATATAGTGGACTATATAAAAGCAATCTGCATGGTGTATATGGAAGCTCATTTTGATTCAGACTCTAATTCTAATGAGTAAGCTTTAATGACGAAAAGTGCAGAAGCTTCATCTTCTTTTTCAAAAAAAAGGGACTTTATGTCATCATTGGAAAAATCTGCTCTAGTGGCATGGGAAATTATGTGAGTCTTTTTCTTCTTGGACTGAGTGTTCTTCTTAGGACAATCTTTGGCAAAATGTCCACGTTGTCTGCAGATGAAACACCTTTTGAATTTTCCATTGTTCTTCTTGTAACGGAAGAACCTTGAGATGATCCATGAAGCCCTCCAGTACTTCAATGATCTTCAACATCTTCACCGTGCAAAGGAAAGGCGTGAAAGAGCCGAAACCTCCTAAAAGAATAATTATTGAGCGGTTGACCATTTTGTTGGATAATTCTAAGAGCTTCTTGGCCAATAGTCTCAGGAACTGAATTTAGATAAGCCTGCTTCAAGTTGTTGTCGTTTTTGTAGCCAATACAAATGAGATAGAAGCACTTGAGCATGTTTTCATAATACTTCTCAAGATCTTTCTTGTTGTATGAACAGCATTTCATCTTAAAGAATTCTTCTCGAGCTATATCAAGGAAAGCTGCAGGAACTCCAATGAATTCTTGATAAAGCTTGATGATGAATTCATTAGTTGTAGGAGTTTGGAGCAGAAGTCTCTACTGATATTCTCTAATACTCATATACCAGTTTTTGAGAATACCAGTCATACGAGCAATGAAGGCTAAAATGACCTTCGGGTATATAGCTCCTTTTCTTTGCATTTGTGTAAGACACCAAGTATGAAATTCAAGAAATTTCTCATGCCATTTTGATGTTGGAATTCCATCGAGAAATAAAGTTGTTGAGAGGGATAGAGGATTCCATGTTGGGTTGATGTTCACAAAAGGAACATTCTCATCCATAGCTACATGAGATTGAGGATTCAGTGGCGGTGGTGGAGGTGGAGCTGGAGGAGGTTGCTGTTGCTATTCTAGAGGAAGCTGATTTGATTCAGCGTCTGTAATGCCAAATTCTGCTGGGCGAGTTTGACTCGTCGAACCTTGGGCCATATAGACGTGGGCTTCTGAGGAAGAAGTTGACAGAGTATCATCTTCTTCTGTGTCATTTGATGAAGGTGTGGAACTCAAGTCTTAAACTGTTGCTAAAACAACAAGAGTATTTGTGCCCTACTGGATTTGTTGATCAAGGAAGCTTGTAATTGGATTAGAGTGGAGTGTCCATGCTTCATAAGATGGTTCTGGTTCTTGGATCTTCAAAGGCTTATGTAGCTATTGTTCTGGGCCCTTCATCTTCTAGTCTACATGAGGTTTTAGCCTACTAGGCCTAACAGGCTGATTAGGCCTTGTGGGCATGATGTAGGTAGTGTAAGTAATTGGTGTTATGTAAACTAGCTCAAGAGGTAGCTAGGGCAATGATTTAAAAATGGATTGCTCACAGCTGGTGAACGATAGACTGGGCTTGGAGTTTGGCTAAATGGATCAGCTGTCCTGAACATTAAGGAAAATGAATCAAGATATCTGGGCCGTTATTGGTCTTGCATATTTCTGAGTTGTTGCTTTAGGTGATGGATCTCCTGTTCTTAGGCAAAAAAAGTTTTCCTATCTAGCCATCATCCCAAGAATTTCATGATGGAGATAATTAAAGATCAATTACCATCTAATCCATATTTTGTTCCAGTTTGGCTTGATTGTGCTCAATTCTGCTGAGGACTTTGTTTTGTGAAAACATATTCTTAGATTGCCAATTTAAGACTTGTTCTACAACAGTGTTTTCGCTTTTTCTTCCTTCTGAATCAACAGATGTAGGCTAGGGAACTTTCTAAACATGTTTTGTTGATGTTGAGGGATCGTCAAACTTGAGAGGGGGAAAATCCTCTGTCTCGTGTTCAAACATATGGACCTCAGGGATAAACATAGGAGGTTGTTCCTCCCTAAGTTGTTTGAGAGCTTTCTTGTAGTATGGATGACATGGCATCTTAACTTCCGGTGATGGAGGAGGAAAATCAAATGGTTCTGCCGAAGTTGTGAAGATGTCATCTGTTGTTTCTTCCTTTTGGGAGTAGAGGACATAATAGTTATATTTGCCAGAGGGTTCTCCAAGTAATCCAACTTTAGGATCACCGTTGTCATACCATTGTTGAATAAGTTGCTGAGAAGATTTTTTCTTGGACTTCTTCTTCATCTTCTTGGTAGTTTCTTCATCATCATAAGGGGATTGGTAGCAATCCGAGCAATCACAAACATCAAAGTATTTGTGACTCTTTTAATTCTGGAAAGAGTAAACTGGATTGCCATTTGAGTCAAAAGACTCAATAGGAACCTGTAGAGGTTCTTGTGGTTCCCTAATGATGCTCAGAACTGCTGGTGTTGAGAAAACATCAGCTTCAGAGGGGGTTTCTTCCTTTGGAAGAAAATCTTCATTTTTCCTTCTCCTCTATCAAGGAATAAAGGCTTCTTTGACTGAACTGGTTCCGTCTGCTAGTAGAGAGATTCATATGCAGATATCCATGAGGCAGGAATAAGCCACTGGAGTTCCTCATGAGGAATTTGTTATGGAACATATGTCTATTTTGGAACATGTGTTGTATCTACAGAGAGATATAAGGCATCATTGTTCATGCAGGGATAGAAAAGTTAAGAGCATCATTGTTGATGCTGGGATAGAGAAGTCAAAATCATGATTCTGAACTCTGTATGCCATCTAGTAGTGGAGAGTAGTTGCCAAGGTGGTAGAGATCTGTTCTACACCAGTGATCTGTAAATAGATCTTCAGGGCTGATAGAAAATGTGGGTCTTGAAGAGCCATACAGAAATTGGGGAAGAACGTGATAAGGATATTATCAGCGTTAAGTGTAGTCTCAACTTTGTCGATGCAGTCATGCTTGTATTTTTTATATCGAGAGTCAAGAAGAGCAAGCCAAGCAGTTACCGGTAATCCTTTTCTTCCATAGTAGGTGAGTGCTAAACAAACAGCTCCAAAATAGAGATGTGTATATCTTTCTGTTATCCACTGATGAGAAAAGTGAGAATGAATCTTCTATTCATGCTGGCATTCGAAGAGCTTCTTGATAATGTCAAACCCACATGTTAGGAACTTCTACTCCCACTCTCACTCCTACTACTTATTTCAAATCTACTTCTTCTTCTCACTTGGATTCTCTTTGTGAATTCAAGTACCTTTCTGATGATAAGAAGATCCCTCTTACCGATCTTCCCCTCATCAACCCATATAAAGGTTTCACTAAACCATCACACTCTCTTATCAAAACGGTAAAAAGTATTGTTTCCCCATCCCGGAAACATGTCAAAGAATATGTTCAAGCTACCAAGTTTGACCAACATGCTCTTCCTGCAACATCCAAAGAACACTATGAAATAGAGGAAAAATTCCACTTTAGTCCTAAATTTTCCATGATTATTTCATAATGGTCCCTTCTTTTCACTTTTTAGCCGCTTAATATTTACCCATAGCTAACCAACGGCTATTCACATTGGTAATTATCCATGGTTTAAGCCATTGAAAAGTTACCAATGGCTTGACCATTTTTACCAACAGTTTAACACATTGATAATTACCAATGAGCGACCGTTGGAAATCACCAAATTTTAGTAGTAAAAATTACCAACGGTTTAGACAGTTGGTAACTAGCAACAATTTGAAAAATTACTAACACATTTGACAATTGATAAATTACTAACATGTTTAACCATTGGTAAGTTTTAAATTTTTTTACAAACAGCCTAACACGTTGGACCAATGGTTTTGCCATTGGTAATTTGTCCATTAGAAAATAGGTAAATTTTAGTAGTGATAATTGAGAGAGGAGAAAGATATGGAGCCATGGAAGCTATAAGTCAATTTTAATTGAGAAAATTTAGAGAAGAAGATGAACTTCTTGCTAATCTATGTTTTAAGTCTTTAAAATTATGTGTTTGCTAATCTATGTTTGACATTTTAGACTATTACATAGACTTAGAAAATAATTATTATACTGTGCACATATGTCTAATTAGACATACTAACCCTGTCTCAACTCTCCATGTATAATCCACTTCCATAAAAAAATTTGACAAAATTGCCTCTCATTAAAATTTTCTCTTTCTCTTTCTTCAGAAATCCTATCTCATTTCCACTATCACCAAAGTTGCTTCCGCCACAACCTTCGGATCTTCTATCATTACTCGCATCTGCATAAATGTAAAAGGCAAGATGCAAAATGCCTAAAACAATTGAAAAAAAGTGTGTGAACAAGTTTGTATACATGTCTATAATAATATGCATACTATTTATTCTCTTCAATAATATATAAACTATTTGTTCTTTGCCAAAATGATACATAGAGATAGAAGTGTCTAAATAAATATGTTAAAGTGTCTACAAAAATATTTTAAACTATCAGAGTAATATACAATTAATTTATTATCTTAAAAATGAAAGTGTTTAAATTAATAAATAAGAGTGTTTGAATGACTATGCAAAAGTGTCTAACAAATAATATAAAAATGACTCTAATAATAAGTAGAAATTTTGTTATCTTTAAAATTAAAAGTGTCTGAAAGAATAAGTTAAAGAGTCCAAATGAATATATAAAAATGTCTAAACAAATGTATAAAAATATCTCGAACACTCATCTTCACGAACTTGAACCGACTTATAAAAAATTTATTATCTTTAGAAAATAACTATTTGAAATAAAAAAAGTGTCTAACTAAATATGTAAAAATGTTCAAGAAAATATAAAAATATCTGAAAATAATATACAAATAAATAAAAATATATGATTCAATGAATAAAGAAGTGTCAAAATAAATGTCTAAAAATGTCTAAAATGAAATATAAAAGTGTCTTAACAATAATCAATAAATAGGGAAAGTTACAAAAAAACCCCCTGTGGTTTGGTCAAACCTATAGTTTGCCCCCTCTATTTTTAGAAACCTACACTTTTCCCCTTATGTTTTTTATACTGCCTGATAACAATTTATGAAACTGTATTTAAACTATATGGTAATAATGTTATAGTAATTTCAAAATTTTTAATATTTTTTTCACAGCCAACCAACCTTTAAAAAATACTGATATATAATTATATGTGGGAAAGTACATTCACATAAATGAAAAATTGATAGTTTAAAATGTCTATTAACTATAAAAAAAATACTGGACAGATTGAAATTACTGGAAGATGATTATTGTATAGTTTAAATACAGTTTCAGAAGTTGTTATCAGGAGTATAAAAAACATATGGGGTTCAGTGTAGGTTTCTCAAAATAAAGGGGGCAAACTGTAGGTTTGACCAAACCATAGGGGAGTTTTTGTAATTTTCTCTTAATAAATATATATTTTTTTCTCTTCCGTCTTTTATCTCTCCTTCGCTCGCTGGTTTCTTTTTCTCTTCTTCGCTTGCGATCTCTCCGTTGTTCATCTCTGCAATACTTTTGCCACGAACTTACCCCAGACCACGAACTCATCTTTGCTACAATATTCTCCCCCTCCGTCCATTCCTATTTCAATTCCGAGCGACAGCAAATTGGACCTTCGATCCAAGCGACGGTAAATTAGACCTTCGATCCGAGCGACGGCGAAGAGCACAAGGCAAGAGATTGGAGATTGGAGCGACACAAGAGATCCGAGATCGGAACAACTCGAGGTGAAAGATTGAAGATCGTAGCGACGGTAGAGAGGTCAGGCGTCGATCGGAGATCGGAGTCGCACGATTCGATCACAAGCACTCAATCTTGAATGAATAACAGTGGGCAATCGACGATGATAACATCGAAATGAAAACGGCAAAAGAGCGACGACAATGAGAGAGGGAGAGAGAGATCATTTGAGAATGGAAACTTTTGAGGGTAAAATTGTAGAATAACTACTATGTCTAATTAGACATATATCCACAATATTTATAGTACTTAGAAGATGCCACTTATAAAGTTTAGTCGAAGATAATGAAAAAACTGAAAAAATGAAATACTTTAAAAAGCACTTTAAGAGTTGAGGGACTTTATTATGACACTATATCAGGTAAGTAATCACTTTAGGACACTCATTAAAACTAGGGAGTATGAATATATTTTACTCTTATTTATTTATTTATTCTTGCAAGAGGCGAAGCGGAAGAGAGAAGAAAGACAAAAGTTAGCCTGAATGTGAGTTAACCGACACTCGCAATCTTTTTCTGCTTTTTTTGCTCTTAGTCTTGGTTGGAGTTAGAGGTGAACATTGACCAGCCCAGAACGGGACCGGCTTACGTCAAGCACGGCCCATGACCGGTCAAACCCGACACGGCACGGGCCCGGTAGAAATTTGGCAAATGGTGGGCCGTTTACGGGCCCTAAGGAGGAAAGGAAGCTAAGTGGGCTCAGCACAGCCCAATTTACTATTGGGCTCGGCACGGGACCGGCACGGAGCCTAGCACGAGACCGGTGGCGCCAACGGTAACTTGCTCCAATGGCTCCAAAAAATTAAAAAAAAAAAGAGAGAGAAAATTGCACATTTAGTCCTTTTAACGGCTAGCAGCAGTTTTTTGACCCCAAAAATTACTTTTTTGCCTCCCCCCTCTCAACAACTATTTTCTAAGGGCTTTTTAGTATTAAAAAAAAAATGCCTTCCCCTATAAATAGGGAGGTCATTTCCACCATTTCTTCACACCAATCTTAGCAATCTCTCATTCTCTACTAATATATTCTCTCATTTCTTTGAAGCACTCAATATTATTTTTTTCATTTTTTCTCAATTAATCCTCAATTACTTTCGAAGCTCGTGATCTGCTCAATTTTTTCTCACATAAATGGCATCAAGAAGAAAGGGAAATGCCTCAAGCTCTTCATCCCGCACCAGTTTGAGGTCATTTTTCCGTGGCCTTTCCCAACCGGCGACCCGTAGGACTCATATCCAACAAACTGATGATGACGAGCAATTCGATATGAGTCAATATGACTTGGGCTCGACAATCAATTTTCTGATGATGACGTTGAAGAGGTAGAGCCAACGGCAGCAGGGAATGTTGGTGGAGGAGATGGTTCTCAACAAACCCCAACAAGCCATCAACCCGAACTTTCGCCACAAGGTAAGACGTCGAGGCTCACCACATGGGTTTGGAAACATTTTGACCAAGTTTTTGAGAATGATAGTCATGGAAGCGATGCGAGGTTCGCACATTGCAAGTAAAAGCTTGCGCACAAGAAGAACTCTGGCACAGGAACACTGAGACGTCACATGGAATATAAGCATCCGAATTTATGTCCAGATGCAGCTAGTAGTACCGGCGGTCAGACACAACTTGCAAGTACTGCCGGCGGATCAAGTATTTTTAAATTTAATCAAAAAGATTATAGAGAAAGCATGGTAGAATGGATGATGTTAACTGACAAACCATTTACACAATCGGAAGATAGACACATGGAAAAATGGATTACATCATACTTAAACCTTGCTTTTAAAAGAACATCTAGGACTACTGTTAGGAGAGAAGCATTTAAAATTTATGAAGCTGGTAAATCAAACTTACAAGCATATTTCTCTGCTTTTGATCATTCTATCTCATTCACTAGTGACATGTGGACTTCACCACTAGAACAAGATTATTATTGTATAACTGCACATTGGATTGATGATAGTTGGGTCACTCAAAAACGTATCATTGCATTTAAGTGGATGGAGGTCGATCATGCTAGTTGGAACATATTCGAAGTAATTTCAGAAACTTTAAAAAAAAAAAATTCATGACAAGGTTTTTAGCATAACATTTGATAATGCATCAAACAACAATGTCACGGCTGAGACATTGAAGGAATCACTAGAACCTGTCCATTATGCCGCATTTTTTCATATTAGGTGTGTATATCATATTTTAAACTTAACTGTCCAAAAAGGTCTTCAAGTTTTGAGTAATGAAATTACTCCAATTAGGTGGGCAATCCATTATTTTAAGTTAAGGACCAAAGTTTTTAAAGAGTTTAAGCAATATTGTCTAGAAAATTGCCTCAATTTTAGTTAAAAACGTTTTAAACTTAATTACCCTACCCGATGGAACTTGACTTACGAGATGTTGATGGATACGATGCCATTTGCTGCACATATGACATGTTTTATAAATGTCAGAGAAAAGAAAACAATTTTGAAACAAAAGATGTGGGATAAACTGTCAAAATTAGCTGCTATGTTGCAATATTTTTATGATGCCACTGTTTTTTGCTCCGGTGTATACTATCCTACATCGCACAAAGTTTTAATGCATATGGTCAACATTGCATGGGTTTTTAACCAATACAAAGATGATGAGTTCTTAAAAGACACAATTAAAGCCATGAAAAAGAAATGGATTTTATATTTCAGTACTATACCCCCGATCTACTTACTTACATCTGCACTAGACCCAACCATAAGAATCACGGGTATGCAACAGCTACTTGAGGGTTATTATAGTTTCTTAAAAATGGCAAATATTTTTGTTCATGCTATAACTGCCTCTATTGATGAGCACTTACGAAAGTTATTTAAGATTTATGTCGACTGGCATAAAGATAAGGTTGCGAACACTACTTCCTCTACCATCGGGTCTTCATCATTGTCGGGCTTATCATCATTCAATCCGGCTGAACAACTCCTCAAACAGCCCCGTGCTGCATCATCCGGTCTTACTGAAGTGGACACATACCTCAACTTAATTTGATAGAATAGTGAGACCGACATTCTAGAATGGTGGAAAACAAGAAGCTACAAATTTCCAATACTATCCATCATTGCCAAAGAAGTTCTAGCTGTTCCCGTCTCAACCGTTGTATCTGAGTCCGCTTTCAGCGCTGGGAAACGTGTAATTTTAAAAAAACGCGCAAGATTATCACCAGATGCAGTTGAAGTTTATATATGTAACCGTGATTGGGGTCTTGCAGCTTTAAAATTACAAGACCACAAGAGTTCTGACGAGATAGATGCTTAAATCCACAGCTTGCTCATTATTTACTTACTTTGTATTTGATCTGATTTTGCTATTTAGCACAGATCGTAGCTTTTATTTTACATTTATTTTTATGGAACATTTCACTATTGAGTCATGTAAAACCCATTCCATAGTATGTAGATGCCGTTTGGCTTTAAAATTAATAAAATTTCACACCGATGTTGGTGTTTAACTCTTAAAACAAGTAGTTATAAAAATGTTGTTTTAATATCAATTTCTAAAAATATAAAATGAAATTAAACTTAAAATTAAAAACTAAAAATTAAAAATTAAAAATTAAAACTAAAACTAAAAATAAAAATAAAAATTACAAATTAAAAATTAAAAATTATATGGATTTTCCTAAAAAAGATGAGTTGTTTCCCTTTTCAGAACATTTTTAATATCTAATTTATCTTATCACTCTTATTTAAATTCTCTTTGTACAAAGCAAAAAGAAATATTTTTGTACTTAGAATTACAATGTAATAGAGAATTACAAAAAATAATCCTATTAATAAGTCTACTTTAGATCCTACTCCACCCAGTTAAAGCTTACCCTTTGGTTGTAAAAAGGAAAATTTTCTCATACAAGCCAAGATTTGAACTTTAGCATGCTACAATAAATAGTGGGCTTCAATGCCAATTTGTCAACAAGATGCTGGCTTGGAGGGAGAATTTTAGGACTTAATCCTAAGAATGTTTTCATTTTCATTCTTCCTCCTCTTCTTCTTTTTAATTTTTTTACAAAATAGCATAGGTTTTGCCAATTGATTTTAAATCATGTGATATTTGGAGATATTATTTTCTAAAAATACCAAGGATTTATTAATTTGGTGTACATTTTCAAAAGGTATTCAAAATTATTTTTTGCAAGTAGTAATTATTTTCTCAAATTATGTATAATAATAATATGTTAATTATCACCAAAAATCGACACAGAGTTGACATGGAGGACATTAAAAATCCTACAAAAGAAAATAACATTAGAAGCCCCCAAGGTATGTATTCATATAAAGGGCCTTTTAACACTTAACTAAAAATTAAAAATTAAAACTAAAACTAAAAATAACAATTACAAATTTAAAATTAAAAATTATATGGGCCAACTCGGATTCGGTCCAACTCGGCACGGGACCGCATCAGGCCTGGTACGTGTCAACCCGGGTCATGCCTAGGCCCAACTTCCACAGGACCGGGCCTGGCTGGTCCGGTCCGGTCCCAAGCTGGTCTGGCCCACTATGCAACTCTAGTTGGAGTTGGGGTATTATTTTATCCCAGGCTTTTGTTAGCTAAAATTCTCCATCCCCTTTAGTGAATAATTTTTTATAAGATCGCTTATGAAAATATTTTAGTTCGCGTTTACAAAATAAATTTACTGGTTTAAATTGTTGCCAATAATGTCTCACTTACTAGGCTCGGTGGAAAATAAATTTATTGGTGAAGCATCATAACAAGAAAAACTACAAGTTGCCAGAAAATAGCGTAGAATTACTATAAATTTTCAGTCGGAGTTGTGAGGGAATAACTTGGTTGATTAAATTAGACAGGCATTCAAATTGTGCAACCTAAATCTTCTTCAACTTGGGAGGCCCCTGGTGCCAGGCAAAAGGGTGGGCAAATCACATCAGAAATTGTCGATATGGAGATAAGGAAGGAAGGAAGGAAGGATCATCTTCCTCTCTTTCAACTTGGATATCAATGGGGGAATCTACCCATCCATCGCTCTCCCTCTCTCTGTAGTTATGTGAGTGGTAGGTGAGATGTACACTTGTACTACTTGAGGGCAACTTGCTGCTGAAAAGACTCTTACTTTCCTCTATGTTTCGCTTTAATTAAAACCAACATCTTAATTTGAGGTTACCTATGTATGCATGTAAATCATATATGTACGTGCACCTTATTAATTTTTTTTAAAAACCATGATTAGATAATGAACCGCCATTAATTTTTGGAATTACAAAAAAGAAAATCTGAGTCATTCATACAAATGGATTCAGGGGACAATTTAAATAAATTACATGTGATGTGTCTTATTTCACTATAGAATGTAATGGTAACTGTTAGATATATGTGTGTTCTCATTTTTTTTACCCAAAATCTAAAACAAAAAACAAAAATGTACTACTACAAGTTAATCACCATCATGTGAATGTTATTCTGCTGAGTTCCTATCAAATAAATTGAAGACAAGGTCATATTGGGTCCATGCATAATAGAAAAAAATTTTAAACAAAAATGGCCAAATCTTCATGTCCTTGGAAGGCCCTATACTTTATGTAAACCTCCATTTTTCCACAATGGGGGTGCTAATGTTCTTTGAATTCACACAATCAGCTCAAAACTTTACTAAAGTGTTTAAGAATTATCATCCAGTATATATCAGGTTCAAATTCTCTTGAACATCATGAGCTGATACGAAAACAAAGACAATTGTTGCTGCTACCCTCATTTCGTTCCTTCTTCTCCTTTTTCCAGATCACTCTACAGTCTCAAAAATCTACAAAGGATTTTATTATATTTTTTTTATATTCCCTTCATCCTATATTTTTTGAAGCATTTAAATTTTTTTTGAATAATTTGACTTGAATTTATTCATAATAATGTTTGCTAGAAAAAATTTTAAAAATATATTTAGAAACTATAAGTCTTTATTTATCATTTATATATAAAGGTTTTTCATTTATATATTAAAATATTAAAATAAAAGATCATGGATTAAGAACATAGGTTAATTGTTGAATAGTGAATATTGCAAATAACTTTGTATGAATGGAGTATATATATATTAGATTCTCATTGCATATTAGTTGTATAAATTATGAATGCGTATACATCATCTTATTTTTCATTTTGATTCCGTATGAAAAGGACGTAACAACCGATATAGGAAAAAAATAAGTTTTAAAAATGACATGTCAAAGGGTTATTGGGGAAATGGAATTGACAAATTCATGCACATAATCATCATCTTTTTAGCAAAACTCATATTTTGAGCATTTCCTATATATGCATTTAGTACTGTTGTTTACCGTAAATTATATATTCCATATGTATAACTGTAAGAATTTTTAGTTGTAATAGCAACCCATACAATTTCTTTTTCTTCTTTGATAGAACAGTGTATACAATTTTAATACCTCATATAGTTCATAAAAAAAAAAAAAGCCTCATATGAATATTTTTCAGTGGAAAAACTCAGGATTTTAATTTATTTTTTTTACCCAACTATCATTGGTGAAAACTTCTAGTTATATGGGAGAGGATCTGTGGTTGTAAACAAATTAATCGAGCTGAACAAAAGTTAATTTGGTGTTGCTTAAGCTCTGGTTGGTTAACGGTTAGGCGAGCTTTTTCATCTCCTTAAATTCAAGGCCATTGTAGGAAGTGTGATATTTCTAGTTCTTATTTGTAAACCAAGCATGAGCTTTTAAATGAACTCCTTCAAAAACAAAAAAGACGAATAGAAAGCAAACTAATCAACTACTTCTCAACTTTGTTGGTGAATAACAAGCAAGGAAAAGATACATTCAACACTAATTATATATGCCTAAACGAACGTGCTCGTTCATGAACAAGTAAACAAACATATAAGCTTTGTCCGGAAGCCAGAGCCAGACAAATGAGCCTACAAATGGATAATAACGGCATAACTGCATAGTCTTAACTAAAACAATATATAACGTGATATACCGCTTACCATATATATGTTATGTGTCAATTTTTATAATATGTCCAAATGTCACACTTGCTGTAAATATACCACTTACTGCTAACTTTTAATATGTTCTGGGAAATATATTGCGGTATATATACTATAGATATATCACATAGCATGAGTTAGAATTTTTTTTATTTTACATCAGTGTACCACACACACACACACATTTATATTACCAAAATATAATTAATATTGGCTTGCTCATTTTGGGATCAATTTGAAAGGGTTTGCCAAATTTATGAACTAATCTATCAAGTAGTACAAATTGTTGATAATAAAATATGACCAATCTTGAGTTGTGTATTTAAATTAATTCGGCTTATGAAAGAACATATATTTGGCGATAATCGTAATTTTTTTAACCATGACATGGTGTAATCAATATTCCTGAACTGAATCTCTGTTGCATGCTACCTTAACTAAATATTCATTTTAATTACAAAATTTTTTGACTCAAAACTAGAGTTATCTGACATGAGATAAGTATATTACTTTTGCAGAATAAAATATGATAGAAGCATCATACTTTAAGTTACCTAAGAACGTAATGAAATATTAAAAAGCGTACTATTATTTCTTTTTTCTCATCTATTAGTAAATTAGTTTTTTTATTGAATAATATTTATTTATTCTATGTATTCCATTTTTTGTGTTTCATTATAAAAATACCATCTTATAAAAATTATGTTAAAAAATAATCAGAATACATAAAAAAAAGTGAAAAAAATTATATTTGATGTTTTTTTATCTTAAAATAATATTTTAATACCTTTTTAAAAACGGTAATAAGATATAGCATTGTATATCATGCGTTATATTTATAATTTATAGGATAGGATATATCTAACAGTAACAATATTGAATATCTTATATACCAACTTCTATAAACAGAATAAACATCACAATATATTGATAAACTCGAAACGTAATTATCATTCTGTTGCATATTACTTTCAACTAGGTTTAAGTCAGTGATACGAAATTTGTACTATCTATTAATTATTTAAGATCAATTGACACTACAAGCTTATATGAAAGTACGGTAAAAAAGTTTTACATTAATTTCTTTTCTGAACAATGTTCTCTTGCAATGAAATAATAAACTCAGAACAACAACGACATTAAATTACAAACATAAAACTTGGGCCGCTATTGGACGGTAGGAGCACTTGTGCCGTTCATTCATGTTCGTTGTTCATTTATGTGGGGTTCGAATGGCCCAGAAAATTGCTATCCTCTATCAATTGTCATGGTGTAGTTTTTCTAAAATCATCTACCACCAAATAACTGTAGGTGATTTGATTTGGAAGAATAATAACTAAAAGGGCCAATGGGCCAAGGGCAATTGATTAGGTGGAGTTAGCCTTACCCATGTGCTAGGTCGACCCCTTTCATTAATTTATTTGGCCTCGGTTGTGTGCCCTTCCTAGAGTGGCCCTCCCTATTTCCCATGTCATGGTTAGCCAATCAATTGCTATAAATTTATAACTTCAACTTTACACACTTTGCAAAAGTTAGCCCTCAACCTTTACCGATAATGACTTACTCCTCAAACTTTGATAATATAAAACTTAGTCCTTAAACTTTAGTAGACTATGCAAGTTTATCCCTTAGTTGATGAGAAAAGTGGATGATGTGTTGGTGAGGTGCTGATGTGGATGAAGAGTCCAGTCCAGTTTAGGATAAAGATCAGTAAAGGGTTTCGAAATCCCCTTTTCAGTTCAATAGCAATTGGAACGACTGGGGGTCATCTCATCCAAAACCTTCAAATTTAAAAGTACAGTGAAAACTACAGGCAAGCTAGCCATCGATTTGTTCCTGGAAGAGAAGCCCAAACCTTGAGACAAATAGCATTGCTCTTCTCCCCTATTCCGTTGATTTCCAGCCATAAAGAGTTCCCTAAAGAATTCAACGATAATGTTCAACAATCCCAAGTAAAAATATACTTTTTCTGCCTGAAAAAATGAAACATACTCCCTCCGTCCCAAAAGTTTTGCTCCATTTATTTTTGGCAATTAATCTATGATTTTTTATTTTTAATATTTTAATATATAAATATAAAATCTTTGTATATGAATGATAATTCAAGATATGTAGTTTCTAAACATATTTTTTTTTTTGATTTTTTTTAACAAACAATAATATGAATAAAATTGAGTCAAAAGACAATAAAAAGTCAAATATATCAAAATTTATAGGACGGAGAGAATATTTTTTTCGCTATCCCAAAAAAATTAAAATATTTTATTAATTTTATGGGGAAAATTAAAAAATATATATAAATTACATTCATTTTAATATTTCATCCTTTATGGGACAGCGGAAGCATGTAAAGCTCCTAGAGTTTATTGGTCATAGAAGGTTGAATTCCTTCAGCTGCTGCCCTGTTTTTCTTGGTTTGGTTTAGGCTGGTTTAGGTGTGATTTTAAGGACCTGGGGACTAAAAATGCTATAGCTGGTTGCTACAAAATTTTGGAGAAATACTTATAGAAACTATGGAGCACAACTTCTGGTTGGGGCTGAATCCTTAGCAACTCAAAACTTGAATTTGAATAACCAAGAAAGAAGTTCAAGGATCTCTCTTGGGTGGTTGAAGTTGTGGTGTTGGGATCTTGGCCATAGAAGAGAAGTAAGTCGTCGTAGATGATGGTGCCGGAGTTGAAAGCGGCAACTCCCAGCTTTTTTGCTGGGCCAACGATGCCATCGCATAGGTGGGCTCGACCATGGATAAATAACATCTGTGAAATAGAGGTTACAAAAGTCAAGTCAGATACTTGGGTAAGTAGTGGGCTGGCATTTTTGGCAGGTGGGGAAGTTAAAGGTGATGTTGTCAGTAGAGGCGAGAGTGGTGAAGATAGAATAACTCAGTCTGCCGTTCCACATCAACAAGAAATCTAACGTTGTCTATCGTCTTATTTAATGAGGGATTAACTCGTTATATTTCATGAGATTGAGGGACTAAATTATATTTAATTATAGTTAAAAGGCTGACTCACTTGAGTCGACAAAGTTAAAGGACCAATTATGCATTTTAGCCTTAAGTATATGCTTTATTTTTATTTTTTTTTCAAATACTCAAGTACGTAGCATTAGTACAATCCAAACTTATTGTATTATTGCAGCTTTCGACTGAGTTAGCTTAATGGGTCCCCCAAATCACTTTCGGAACTGCCCCTGAAGATAAATGTAATTCCCATGCTCCATCATCTTAACTCTTAAGTGTCAACGTGCTTAGTTGGCCTTGTCCTATTGTCCACCTACCAACCCGCCCGATCTTGAAGCTTGGAAGCGATGTAAGTACTGTTCTCCAGTCATCCGTCTGACCGTCCTCTGCTAGTTGTGCCTTTTGCTGCCTACGTGATTCTACCTTCCTTAACTCCTCTTTGTAGTTCCTTCTATTTAGTGGAGTCCCGAAGCCTACTGACAATGTGTGTTAATTTCTCGCCAGAACTGTTCAGCAACCCAAGTTAAGTCACTGTCATCTGAATTCATCTCGGAGTTGTCCGGTTGCTTCGTCGTGCAAAGACGTCTTATTTTATGCTCATTCAAATATCTGGGCACTAGTTGTTTATTGCAAATGGGGGTCGGCCACTGGTTGGGGGTTGGGATGTTCTTACATTAGTGAATAAAAAATGTTAAAGCCTTTATTTGGCTTAAATGTGATATGGGCAAAGTAATTAATTTGTTTCAATTGCTAAATGCTGTTGTGATCCTAGTACGTACCTTTGCCTAATGTGTTGGTACTTGCCGAAGCAATCGTCAGACACCAAACCGGGGGAGGAGGGAACCGGCTCAAATCAGGCTGGCTGAAGCCTGCTGCAGCGGATCCGGCCGAACTCTTAAAGCCTACAAACCTCCGTAAAACGGTGACACTCTAAGAAGGGACCTCAACCTAACCTGGGCATACAAAACTGGCTGGCCATCCTCTTCAGATGGAGGAACACCCAGCTGTTCGGATTTGTTACAGGTTCAGCATTTTCCTTAACAATCAACATGATGTGAGTTGCTGACGGAGCTGAAATGCACAGTAGCAGCTTCTAGGTGAATAAAGCAATGAAGAAGACCATGGTTCACATCGTAAAATTAGGCATCTTTTATGGGCATTTACCTTAGGGATACTTTTGGCAGACGTGGGCCACATGCAAAAACAAACTTAACCAAAACCTATTAAGCTCAAATAAAATATATATAAATCAGATATTAAATATGTATGGTTTCAATGCACAAAAAAAGTGAATAATATGTACAAATCATATCACACATATGTACAAATGAGATTAAAGATTTTTACTGATATACTCAATTGTATTTATGGGTTTAATGTTACATAAAAAAAAACATGTGAAAACGTTTCAAATATCTCTTTCTACCTAAATTAAATATGTGTATAAATTGGATGATATATATGTATGAGTTCGATGAACAATGAGAGGTATGTACTAATCATGTAATATATATGTTCAAATGGGATCATAGAATTATTATTCAATATATTCAATTGTAAGTAACTATGTATAAGCAAAATCATTCGACTTAAAAACAAATGTGGATGCATCAAAATATGTCTGCTAAAATCAAAGATATGTACAAATTGAATGGTAAATATTTATGAATTTGATCTACCAATAAGATTAGGGACATGTACAAATTGAATGATAGTTGTTTATGGATTTTATCATTCATCTTAAAAACATGTGTGAACAATTTCAAAACCCACTAACCTTAGAAATATGTACAATACAAATAATTGATATGAGACAATTGTATATTGACTTTTATTTATATTTTCTCACAATTTATTTAAGTTTCCATTTGCTAAACTATTTCTTTTTTTTCTTGCTTATTTATAATTATTGCATCTTTCCCTTTTATATTTTTTTTCCTTTTCGTCTACGAGGCAAAAGTTTCATTTTTTAAATATATATAGATATGAATAAATATATATACGCATACGTACAAACGTATAAGCTTACATGTACAAGTTAAGAAACTTCTATATATAAATAATGCTACCTCCATCCAAGTATTTTTTACTGTCCATTATTCACAATAATTAATCTATAATTTTTTATTTTTAACATTGTAACATATAAATGAAAAAATTTTATATATAAATGATGAATGAAGACTTATAGTTTCTAAATATATTTTTTAAAAATTTTTTGTCAAATAATAATATGAATAATTTTAAATTAAACTTAAGTCAGAAAAAAAATGAAATTGAGCGAAAAAATCAAATAGAGGAAGTAATAAATATGGAATTATTTTTAGAAATGAATTTATTGTTTTATACATATATATTGTATGTTTATAAGAATGTGATTATGTATTTGCACATTTTATACTTAGATATACATATATACAAATTATTACCTTACAACTACGCATAAATATGTACAAAATCCTTTAGACATATGTGCAAATACATACACCAAATTATCAGAAATCAAAAAGATCGGGGGCTAGGCTACAAAAGAACATATGACTGCAATTCATCACCAAAACCCAAATCACGTTCACTTATTCTCTTGAAATTAGGTAAAAAGCAAACTAGGAAGTAGGAACTACGGTTTAAAAAAAAAAAAGGAAACGACAAAAAGATATTTCAGGTTTCAATTTGGAATTTGGAAATATATATTGGTAATTTATTACCTACTACCGGTAACTTTGTTGCCATTTGATTAGCAGAAACCTCATCCAAGCCAAAATGAAAGCCTACGTGGAGCGGTGGAGGGAAGCTCTTGGATGCAGGTAAAGTAACACACCATTTTTCACTGGTGGTGGGTTTGGAAGATTCTAAAATACCAACCCGGTACCGGTGCCCCCCAATCTCCACCGTCCATTCATCAAGACTGAATTTTGGTTAAATTACTCGTTCACACATACATTTTTATATTTTGTCACTCTAACCTCAATGGTTTTTTTTCTTATGATTGGGCCACCAAATTGTGATCAGGCAAAGGGGAATTTGGTGGCAGCTCCCTTTGGCCAGTTACAGGTGCGGTTCATCCTCTTCTTCCTCAAATCTCGTCCTTTCCTCTCTCGATTCGTCTCCCCTCCCCATCTTGTTGAAATCCCTCTCAATCCTGCCGTTTCTTTCCATGACCAACCCTTCATCGTGCAACGAATTTTCTTCTTGTCGACCAAGCCGAGCGCTATGTCTTCATCGCGCGGCGAAAATGTCTTCAGGCCAAGCTCCTACCGGTGACAGTGTCGAGCCCACCGCCCCTCCTTCCGGTGACAGTGCCCAGCCCGTTGTCGTTGTCGCTGTCGCTTAGAAGAACTGACCGGAGCCCGCCCTGCCTCCTCATCTCCTCCATCAAGCAGAAGGAGGACGATCGTGGCATGGCCGATCACTCACGTGGCTGCCATCCATGTCTCCTGGTCTTGCTTGCATTCTTCCGGAAGCCAAAGAAGTCGTCGGTGATCCGCCACCGTCAGAGAATCAGGAGGAATCGGCGAACCAGATCCGATCGTTTGACTCCTTGGTTAAACTGTTGTGTGGTCCAGCTTTTAATGTATTTGTTCGTTTTAGTCCCTATCTCCTCACTGTTTTATAGTTCAATCACTGACAACATTATTTACTTAATCATTTTCATGCGATTTTTTTTTTATTTTAATTTAAGTCATGAATTGCATCAAATTTTAGGCTAGTTATTCAATTATTTAAATAATTTAATTTACTTAATCTTTTAAGAAGTAAAAAACTAATTGAAAGACGCTAAAATACTTAATAAATGTTTAAGTAAATTATTTTTAGTGGATTTGGTAAAATCCTGAGATAGGTTTATTTTATTCAACATAGGCCATGTAACGCATATAATCAACATAAGAAATTAATTAGTGGCAATTCTTAAAAACACATTGATACAAAAATGCAAATAAAGTTTTTATTTACATCTTTTTTTACTTCGAACCAATTTTATTTAAAAGGCAATTATATTTAGGTGAAATAACCCATTGATTTTAAAATTTCTATTATACTATTAATTTTTTTATGAATTTTTCTTTTTTAGACATTAAAAAATATAAATTCATAGAAATTTAATAACATCATAAAAATTTTATTTCAAATGGATTATAACACCTTTATAATATTGGCTTAGTTATGAAATTGGTTCTAGGTGAAAAAATATAAAAATAAAAATAAGTCATTTTAGATTAAATTGATTTAAGTTAAAATGAATTAACTTTATTTTTTAGTAATATTTAAAATATTATACTTATCTCCCTCTTTTTTTTTTGAAAAAAATATATAAGGTCTACTCATCTCAGGGACCCTTTAACTTGGCTAACTCGAACGAGTTAATCCCTTAACTCGAACTCATTTTATATTGGTCATTTAACTTGTAACTTAGTCTATATCAATCATCTAACCTTGTAACTAACTTTGTAACTCATGACAAGTTATTCCAATCACCTCAAATAGTCATAATGTAATATCTCTTTTTGGAATGTTTAAAAACACTGGGGACTAAAATATAAAATAAGAAAAATAACAGGGACTAGCGCAATATTTAGCAAAAATAAATTCTAATAGGCCTAATTGGTGATTATTTTAAATCCAACTAATGATTTTTTTTAATCCAACCTAAAGGAAAAAAAAATTACAGCAGCCACCAAATATAAGCACTTTATGCGTAATCATGTAATTTCATTTATAAAACAATTAGGATGGATTTCTTTGTAGGTGGAGTGATAGTGCTTCTCTGAATCTTTGAATTCTTCACTATTGTAGCAGCACACGAGTCGCACGCCATTCGCTTCTTCAAGGAGGACCTCTCCTCAATACTTGTTCGAGGCATCCATCTGGAGTATCCTTTTCCATTTATCGGGAATCTTGAGTGATGGCAGATTTTAAACCACTTCTTTAAGCTAGAGGATAGCTCATCAGTGCAGGGGGACCAGGGCAGTGAATCCTTTCTAAGGAACACGTGTAAAGGATGGAGAATGGGAGACAGCTTCGATATGAACTCTCGGATATAATTAACAAGTCCAAGAATCTGTTGGACTTGCTTTCTCGTGAGATTATCATCCGAAAAATTCATGATCTTTGAGGCAATATGAGGTTAAGGATGGTATTTGCTATCTTTGATTTGAACTCCAAGGAATTCAATGGATGTTTGACTAAGGACTATCTTGTTCTGTGAAAGCATTACTCCATTGTCTTTGACTATCTGAGCAAACTAAGCTAGAAACCGAAAATGAGAACCTGTACAAGGAGAAAACAATAAAATATCATCAATATAAACAAGAGCCGATTGGATGATCGACTCGGATATTTGGATTATTGCCTTCTAGAACAATGAGGGTGTCGTCTTCAAACCAAAAGGAAGCACCGTCCATTGGTAATGGTGATATGGAATGCAGAAGGCAGTTTTAAACTTGTCTAGAAAAGAGATTGACAGTTGACAGAATCCTGATTTCAGATCAAGCTTTGAAAATATCTTGGCATTTGTCAGGTTGGCAAAAAGAGTGCTCTTGTGAGGTAAAGGGAATTTGACGTCAGCAAGAAACTCATTCAGGGGCTTGTAGTCAATGATAAGCTTGAGCTTGTTTCTTTTTTACTATGAGTGTTTATTGGCATAAAAAGACTGACAGGGCCACAAAGAAGTTGTGGGCTCGATAAGTTTTTGGGCCTTCAACTCTTGGAGCTCTTGGAAAATTCTCATTTTTTTTCCAGATAATTGAAAGACGCTAAAATACTTAATAAATATTTAAGAAGTAAAATACTTATAATTTTACTTAATCTTTTTAAGAAGTAAAAAAACTAATTGAAAGACGCTAAAATACTTAATAGATATTTAAGCAAATTGCTCTTGGTGGATTTGGTAAAGTCCTGAGGTAGGTTTATTTTGCTCAAATCTAATTGGTATCGTAGGCCATGTAACGCATTCAATCAACATAAGAAAATTAATTGGTGGCAATTCTTAAAAACACATTGATACAAAAATGCAAATAAACTTTTCATTTACATCTTTTTTTACTTTGAACCAATTTTATTTGAAAAAAAATTATAGTTAGGTGAAATAACCCATTGATTGTAAAATTTCTATGATACTATTAATTTTTTTCTGATTTTTTTTTAGACATTAAAAAATATAAATTCATATAAATTTAATAAAATCATAAAAATTTTATTTCAAATGGATTATAACACCTTTATAATATTGGCTTAGTTATGAAATTGGTTCTAGGTGAAAAAGATGTAAAAATAAAAATAAGTCATTTTAGATTAAATTGATTTAAGTTAAAATGAATTGACTTAGGTTTTTAGTAATATTTAAAATATTACACTTATCTCCCTCTTTTTAAAAAATATATATATATATAAGGCTTACTCACTTCAGGAACCCTTTAACTTAGCTAACTTGAACGAGTTAATCCCTTAACTCGAACTCATTTTATATTGGTCATTTAACTTGTAACTTAGTCTATGTCAATCCTCTAACTTTGTAACTAACTTTGTAACTTGTGACAAGTTATTCCAATCACCTCATATAGTCATAATGTAATATCCCTTTTTGGAATGTTTAGAAACACTGGGGACTAAAATACAAAATAAGAAAAATAACAAGAATTAGCACAATATTTAGCAAAAAGAAATTCTAATAGGCCTAATTCATGATTATTTTAAATCCAACCGATGATTTTTTTAAATCCAAGCTAAAGGAAAAAAGAAAATTACAGCAGCCACTGAATATAAGCATTTTATGCATAATTATGTAATTTTCTTTATAAAACAATCAAGATTGAGGGAGTATTTTTTATATCACTAATAAATAACACAATTTGTTTCATCTTTCTTAATTTATGTACTATTTAAAAATGGTACAAATAATTTAGATATATGAAGTAATATTTATTTTATATAATTATATACATTATTCATATCATTAGTTAATAATTTAATGTTTAGGCCTACAAAGAAATGATTTATTGGCTTCAATATATTTAATTATATATGTTATGATTACATTCAATAAATTGAATATAATTAAATATAATTCTACTAATTTACTATAATTTTTACTGAATACATATTTGTACTTATTATTATATTAGTATTATTATTATGAATACAAAATTTACGTTCGGGTTTTTTTGTTCAAGTTTAATACAAGTCAAGTCAATTTCTATCTTAGGTAATTTTAAGCCAAGTTATTTAGGTTGGGTAATTATAGAGATTATTATGGATGCCGAAGAAATTTAATTAAATACAATTATCTAATTTTTAACTTAAACCATAAAATAGTAACAAAAACCAAAAAATAGAATGAAAATTAAACCTAATCCCTAACTCTAATTCCTAATCAATAACCCTAACTAAACCATAATCCTAAATCCTAACCCTAACCCTAAACCTAAAACTAACCCTAATCCACAAGCCTAAACCCCAAGCCTAACACTAACATTACTCTTAAACTTTAACCCTCATACTCAACCCTAACCCTAAACCTTAACCTTATTCCCTACCTAACCCTATCGTATACCCTAAGCCTAAGCCTACCTAACCCTAAACATAACCCTAACCCTAAACCCTAAACCTAACACTAACCCTAATCCATAAGCCTAAACCCTTATCATAAACTTTGATCCTAGCATTGAACAATAAGCTCGAAACCTCAACCTTAATCCATTGATTGTAATATTTCTATAATACTCTTAATTTTTTATTAATTTTTATTTTTTAAATACTAAAAAAGATAAATTCATTGAAATTTAATACCATCATAAAAAATATTTCAAATTTTATTAATTATACTTTTTACTGAATACATATTTCTACTTGTTGTTGTTGTTGTTGTTATTATTATTATTATTATTATTGTAAATAATAATAATAATAATAATAATAAGAACAAATTGCCTAAATCATATATTCCAATTTTTTATTAGAAATTAACTAGTACTGATGAAAAATTATGTATTTGATTTTTGGTAAAAAAAATATGCACATATTTTAAACAAGAACCCCTTTTGGGTGGAAAAATGAAAAAAAGTAATAAACACATCCTGATGAAAAAAAGATACTCTAGGAATTCATATTATTTTCTTATTGTACATTTCGGTCCATAATGCTATTTAACATTCAACAAAAGGTAACGGTGTTATGGAATATTAGGTGGTTGGACTAACTCGTGATAAGTTGCAAAGTTAGATGACCAACAGAGACTAAGTCTAAGTTAATTGACTAACCCATATGAGTCAACCAAGCTAAATGGCCCCTAAGGTTATTAGGCCAAATTATAATTTAATCCTGTCAGGTTTGGGCTTTTAGTTTTAGGTTAATTTCGGATTAAATAGATTTTATGTTCAGGTTTTTTTGTTCGAGTTCAATACAAGTCAGGTCAGTTTCTATCTTAGGTAATTTTCAATCAGGTTTTTTAGGTCGGGTAATTATGGAGACTATTATGGATGTCAAAGAAATATAATTAAATACAATTATCTATTTTTTTATCTGAAACCATAAAATATTACCAAAAACTGAAAACTAGAATGAAAAATAAACCATAATCTCTAACTCTAATTCCTAATCAATAACTCTAAATCCTAAACCTTAATCCTAAACCCCAACCCTAAACCCTAATCCTTAACCCTAACCATAACCTATTCCCTAAACCTTAACCTTATAGCTTAAATCAACTTAATTTAAACTAACATATTTTGATTTTAAATTTTTTCTATTTCTCGATATTAATTTTAAAATCAATATTGTGAGCCACAATTTTTATGAATCTTTTATTTTTAAGGCCCAAACATACAATAATTTACAAAAGTATTTAATAACATTATAAAAATAGTATGTTCAGTGAACTATTCGATGAGAAACCTCTAACACTATTTGTGACCCAAAACCCAAACCCTAACACATGGGTACCATAACCAAGACATATTTATTTTGTTCAAATTCGATTCTTTTTTAATATTTTTAAAAAAAAATTCTAACCCTAACCCTAACATTAAACCTTAAAAACTAAATCGCAAATAACCCTAAACACTAAATTCCCAAAACAATATATGAAAATTTCTTTGTTGATTTAGCCATAAATTAATTTAATAAAATTGATAACATAGAGGATTATAATTTTAGGCTACTTAACCAATTATTTAAATAATTTAATTTACTTAATATTTTCAAGAAGCGGATGCCTAATTTTCTTAATATTTTCTTAAAAAATTACACTTATCTTCCTCTGGTTTTACAAATATCTTACAATATCTTAAAATAACCTAAATCTTAAACATTAATCCTAAACTCTAACACTAAACCCTAATCCCTAACTCTAAACGCTAAGCCTAATCCCTAATCTCTAACCCTAATTCTAAACTCTAACCATAAACTTTATTCCAAACCCCAATCCCAAGACCCTAATCTTAAACCTTAATCCTAATCTAAATCCATAATCTCTAACCTAAATCTCATGCCAAGTACACCTAAATCTCATACCATGTGAACCTGAATCTCATACCACTTAACCAGAATCCAATACCTCCATAACTATAATCTCATACCACTTAAATCTGAATATCATACCACTTAACGTTAATCTCATACCACTTAATCTGAATCCTCTACCAAAACAACCTAAATTGCATACCACAAAAACCTAAATCTTATACTACTTAACTTTAATCCCATATCACAACAATCAGAATACTTGTTTATAGTTTAGATTTCAACAATAATATAAACTCATTTATTGTTTAGATTATTTTTCCAATAATCTAAATCCTTAATACAATACAAAAAAAAAATACGAAACCTAAACCCTAGATCTTAGATCCAACACTAAACCCTAAGCCTTATCCATAACCCTAAACCTTAACCTTACCCTAAACTCTAAACCTTACCTTAAACCATATAAGTGGTCCAATTAGCCTAGGAAAATTGATTAGTGACAACTCTTAAAAAGTAAAGCAAATGTCAAGTTTTTTTAACAATTTTTTAAAAAATTACATTTATCTCCTTCAACCCACAAAAACTTTTTTTAAAAAAACGATCGTAGTTTGATCTTATTAATGTGGAAAAGATATTTAGTTTGCTTAATCCTTAACCCTAACTCCAACCCTAATTCTCAATCCTAACCCCAATCCCTAATCCTAATTCTTAACCCTAATCCCAAATCCTTAGCCCTAAACACTAACCCTAATTCCTAACCATAATCTCTAACCCTAAACTCTATTCCCTAAACTCTAACCCTAATTATATATCTTATATCCTAATCCTAATCCTTAACACTATACCTTATACCCTAATTCTAATCGTTAACCCTATGCCCAAACCCTAATTCTATACTGCTGCACTTTAGCAGTTCTAACCCAAGTGTAAGTTGTCGCAAGTAATAAAATTTTGGGAGTTCGAGTGTCGAACCATAAGGAAGTGAATTAAGAAATACAAATTACAGATTTTTAATAAAGAAAGTTTTGGTGCAAGGTGTGAACAGGTGTAAATTCAAATTCAAATTCAATTAAAATAGCTAAGGTTAGGAGTTCCACTTTTAGTATATCGGTTATCATTAATTTTAGCCCATCTTACCACTCAATTGGTATCCACACATAAAGGAGGTCCCAATCAGGGGATTTAGTTAGTATTAACTTTCATTGATCTTAAAATGCCAATACTTGCTAATGGGTTTAAGTATCCATCATGTAAACTTTTGTCTACAATAACTCAAGATTCCAATATAGCCGACAGAGCCATGTTCTACAGAGAGAATCAAGCAGCTTTTGTGCCAATGATTGACTATAATGAGTCAAGACTCCTACTTAACAATGAGGGAAGTTAAATAGATTAATGAAGAAAATACTGTTAATGTTGTGATCCATTCAAATCAATCATAACCTCTATACCAAAAGCTTCATGCTTTCACTTTAGCAAAAGAAAGATTAGTTAGTCATAATAAAAGTAAACAACATGTAGAAAGATGAAATTAACATAGATTGAAAGATCAAAGGAAGAATAAGAACAAGAATAAAAAAACACTTGGACAGAGCTTCGGTATTGAAAACTATAACAAAACTAAAGAAGAAAACTTAAAGATAATACAAGAACATAAATGAGGCCTAAGAAATAGCATGAATTCATCCTCTCCCCCAAGGTGCCTATTTATAGAGTTTTTGGGGTGGGTGAAATGGTAAAATAATAAAATGTAGGTAAATACAAATCAATAAAGGTGTGCTGCAACTTCTTTTAATTTTTTGACCATTGTAGACATTGAATCAGCTCTTCCTCAAAGTACATAACTTGTAGATATCTTCTTTAGCTTCAAATTGATAGCTTGCTCATTCAAATCGGACATCCGTAGCTCAAATTATGATTTTTCTACCAAAACTGCTCTTCAGCACGAAAGAACAAATGGTCTCATCTATAATCAGATTTTGGCAATGAAAATGATCAAACTAGCTCACAAAATGAAACAGAGTTGAGGATCTATGTGTTGGCTTTCAGATGAATTTGGAATCACTCAGTTCCGATGGCTACAGCTCCAGATATGATTTTTCTTGTGAATAATCACCAAGTGATGATTTTACCCACATAAAAAAATAATTATTTAATATATATATTTTAATATTAATGAACAGTAAACCACGTATGTACAGTAAATACATGTATGAACAGTAAATTGATGAATAGTAAAAATGTGTGTGAATACTAAAAATATGTGAATAGTAACCTGGTGAAAAAATGCCCAGAATATAGAAATTAATCATACTCAAACTGTATAATGATGATTTAAACCCTTAATAGCAATACACTTATGAGTATTCGTCATATACCCTAAACCCTAATCATCATCCTATGCCCTAACCCTAACCTTAATCCTAATTCTATAACTTTAATCTATAATCCCTAATACTTAATCTTTAAACTTAATCCTAACCTAAACCCTAAACCCTAATCCTTAATATCTAAACCTTAATTTAAGGTTATAGTGATACTAATTTAAGGTTATAGTAGTACCAATTTAAGGTCATGGTTTTACCAATTTAAGGTTATCGTGGTACTAATTTAATGTTATAATGGTACCAATTTAAAGTTACAGTAGTACTGATTTAAGGTTATGGTGGTACTGAGTTAAGGTTATGGTGGCACCAATTTAAGGTTATCATGGTATTAAGTTAAGGTTATAATGGCACCAAGTTAAGGTTATGATGGCATCAATTTAAGATTACAGTAGTACTAAGTTAAGGTTATAATAGTACCAAGTTAAGGTTATAATAGTACTATATTAAGGTTATAGTGGTACCAAGTTAAGGTTATTGTAGTACCAAATTAAGGTTACTGTGGTTCTAATTTAAGGTTTTAGTGGCACCAAGTTAAGGTTACAGTGGTACTAAGTTAAATAACCTTAACTTAGTGCCATTATAACCTTAACTTCGTACCAGTCTAACTTCAACTTGGTACTACTATAACCCATTATAACCTTAACTTAGTACCACTAGAACCTTAACTTGGTACCAGTATAATCTTAACTTGATACCAATAGAATCTTAACTCATTACCATAATCACCTTAACTTAGTACCATTAGAACCTTAATTTGGTACCATAATAACCCTAGCTCGGTATCATTAAAACCTTAACTCGGTACCACTAAAACCTTACCTTAAATTAGTACTAATATAACCTTAACTTGGTACCACTAGAAACTTGACTCGGTACCACAATAACCTTAACTTGGTACCACTAGAACCTTAATTTGGTACCACAATAAACCTAACTCAATAAAACTTACCTTTAGCCCTCCAATTTCGATTTCAATTTATTTTCATCCTAAATTTTTCTATGTTTTTAGAATAAGTACTGACAGCTTTGGTAATTTGTATTTTTATTTTATTTTTGTTTATTTGTCATTTTAGCCATAAATTAATTTAACAAAATCAATAATATAGTGGATTATAATTTTAGGCTATTAATACAATTATTTAAAAATTTTAATTTACCTAATCTTTTTAAGAAATAAAAAAATTAATTCAAAAAAATACTTAATAAATATTTAATTAAATTGTTCTTGATAGAGTTGGTAAAGTCCCAAGACATATTTATTTCATTCAAATTTGATTGGTCTTGCACTATTTGTAAACTATATGCCTCCAAACATTTACAACATTTTTCTGGGTCTTGAATTGATTGAGTTTTCAAAATAAAATATTGCAGGAGTTATACTAGTAGTTCAAACAATGGTCATATTAAAAGAGAAAAAAGTTAAAATAAATAGATAGCAGAAATAGATTTTATTTATTTTTGTCATTAATTGCTAGACAAAATGTAAAAATTATAACCTTATTTATACGAAGACTCCTTAAATTATAAACTTTTTGTATCTAAACATTTACGGAATTATTTAATATGTCAATCATAGTAAAAAATTAATATTGTATAAAAAACCTTAAACAAAACTCTAACCCTAAACCCTAATCTTAAACCCCAAACACTAAACCTAAACCTTAAACCTTAATCCCTAACACAAATTCCTAACCCTAAACCCTAATACCTACGCTTAACCCCTAACCCTAACCCCAAGCCTAAGCCTAACACCTAACCCTAACCTAACGTTAATCCCTAAACATAAGCCATAAACCATAATTATAAACCCTAAATCATAACCCTAAAACTAAAAATTAAACCTTAAAGCCTAAACCTAACACTATAACTTAATCCTAAACCCTAAATCCGAAACCTAAACCATAAACCATAATTATAAACCCTAAACTGTAACCCTAAAACTAAAACTTAAACCTTAAAGCCTAAACCTAACATTATAACTTAACCCTTAACCCTAAACCTAAACCATAAACCATAAACCATAATTATAAACCCTAAACCCTAACCCTAAAACTAAAACTTAAACATTAAAGCCTTAACCTAACACTATAACTTAACCCTTATCATTAATCCTAACTTTACACACTAAACCCTAATCCTTAAACCTTAGTTCCTAAACCCTTACATAACCTTAAACCTTAACATAACCATAACCGTAAACCTAACCCTACATAACCTTAAACCCTAATCCTTAATCCTTAATCTGTAACCCTAAACCCAAAGCCTAATGCCTATTTCTATTCCTAACCCTAACCCTTATTTCGTAACTTTAATCTTAAACATAAACCCAAATTTGTAAGCCTAAACCATAAGCCAAACCCCTAATCCTAAACCCTAACCCAAATCTTTATCCTAACCCTATACCCTAAGCACAATCCCTAATTCTTAACCCTAAACCCTAATCCTTAATCCCTATCCCTAACCTCTAACCCTAATCTCTAAACCCAAATATGTAACTTTAACATGGTGCCACTATAACCTTAACTTAGTACCATTAGAACCTTAACTTCGTGCCATTAGATCCTTAACTTGGTACCACCAGAATCGTTACTTGGTACCACTTAAACCTTAAGATGGTACCAATAAACCATATGTTGGTACTAGTTTGACCTTAAATTGGTACCACTACAGCCCTAAGTTGCTACCAATAGCACTTTAATTTGGAACTACTATAACGTTAAGCTTGTGCCATTTGAACCATAACTTGGTGCTACTATCATTCGAACCTAAACTTGGTACCACTAAAACCCTAAGTTGGTACCATTAGAACCTTATTTGGGTACCAGTATAACCTTAAGTTGGTGCCACTTGAATCTTAAGTTAGCGCCACTATAACCTTACCTTAGTACCACTAGAACCTTAATTTGGTACCACGATAACCTTAACTTGGTGCTACTAGAACTATAACTTGGTACCATTAAAACCTTATCTCGATATCACTAGAACCTTCAGTTGGTACCAATGAACGTTATTTTGGTACCATTATTATGTTTAACTTGTACCACTAGAACCCTAATTTGGCACCACTACAACCTTAAGTTGGTGCCACTTGAACCTGAACTTGGTGCTACTATAACCTTAACTTGATATCACTACAACTTTATTTTGATACCAGTATTACCTTAAATAAGTACCACTATAACCATAAATCGACACCACAATAACTTGGTACCAATATAACCATAACTTGGTACCACTAAAACCATAAATCGGTACCACAGTAACATTAACTTGGTACCACTAAAGTCTTAATTTGGTACCACAATAATCCTAATTCAGTACCACTAGAATCATGAATTGATACCACTATAATCTTAACTGGGTACCACTAGAACCTTAACGAGGTACCAATATAACCTTAGCTTGGTACCACTAGAACCTTAACTTGGTTCCATTAGAACTATAATTTGGTACCACAATAACCTTAACTCGGTACCACTAGAATCTTAACTTTGCACTTATATAACCTTAACTAGGTATAGCTAGATACTTAACTTAGTATTACTATAACCTTAACTCAGTGCCATTATAACGTTAATTTGGTACCACTAGAATCTGAACTCGGTACCATTAGTACCTCAACTTGGTACCATTAGGACGTGGTACCATTATAACCTTAACTGGGTACCGCTTGAGCCTTAAATCGGTACCACAATCACCTTAACTTGATACCACTAGAGCCTTAATTTAGTATCACAATAACCCTTTACTTGGTACCACTAGAACTTTAATTTGGTACCACTATAATCTTAACTTAGTACCACATTAACATTAACTTTGCACCTTTAAGACCTTAACTTGGTACCTCTAGGACTTTAACTTGGTACCATTAGCACCTTAACTTTGTACCATTATAACCTTAACTTGGTACTACTAAAACCTTAGCTTAGTACCACTATGACCTTAACTTGGTACCACTAGAATCTTAATTCGGTGCCACCTTAACCTTAACTTAGTACCACAATAACCTTAACTTACTACCACAATAACCGTAACTTATTACCACAATAATCTTAACTTGGTATCACAATAACTTTAACTTGATACCACAATAGCCTTCACTTGGTACCATGGGAACCTTAACTTAGTACCACAGGAACCTTAACTTCATGCCACATTAACCTTGACTAGGTACCACATTAACATTAACTTGGTACCACTAATTTTCACTTAATTCCTTTTTCCAGAAAAATTAATTGCATCTTTCAAAATTTTTCACTTGATTCTTAAATTTCTACCCCTCTAATTACTCGTTCAACACCTATAATGTGGTAAAATCATTTTCTTAATTTTTACAAATATATATCATTTTCTTAATATTGAGCCAATATTCAATATTACTCAAAATAATGACAACATTTATTAATTATTTCTCACTAAATATTCCCATCTTACATACAAATAAATACTTTAAATTTAATGCCCAAAATACTTACATTTTAAATTAATTTTTCTTATTAATCCACTAAATATTCAAGTTGTACATTATTTTAATGGACAAAGTACATGCAAAGATGGTTTTACTTTAACATTTTATATTTTCCCCGTCTCTCCCCTCCTCCTGCCCTTCCCGCCCTCTGTTTTCACTTGCAACCTGTTAACTGGAACAACAGGTCGCGGTGCCTGAGTCGGTCCTATAGTCATATTGATGCTTCTTCTTAATTTTGGTCCTTACTTGACAAATTTTGAAAAGATGGAGGAATGGTAAAAAAATGGGATATTTTAGAAAGGTCCGGCTGGGTCAAATTTGCTTTACCTCTATGCTCAAGGGTTTCGCTGACACCACCTACAGTAACTTCATGCTTTTCCAAAACTGATAAATCCCTCCCCTCCCCTGAGTCCCCTCCCTGTTACCTGAAAAGTAGACCAAGATAACTTAATTATATAATATAATATCCATCTCAAAATTTTTTTTTTCGTTTTGAAGTCTAGTAATTTATTAGTACTTTACTTCATCATCTTTTACCTCAGAATTCTCTCCCACTTGTGTCGCCTCTATATATATGTATCTAACTTGCGAAACTTGCCTCCGCCATAGTCTTTTTTCCCTGCTCCACAAGAACCAAAAATCATGCCCTTCCATCCAGATGATAATCTTTCCGAATCGAAATCCAACAGCTTCCGCTCGGACAGTCGATCCCTTAGCTCGCTGCTCAGCCTCCCCTCTGTTCCTTCCCTCACACCACAGCTCCAACAGCAACAAGAAGAGTTTCCCGGCACACAGTACCGTTGCTTAGCCACCCTCAAAGGCCACTCCTATATCTCATCCCTCACCTTTGCCGGCAAGCTCCTCTTCACTGGCTCTTCCGACAGGGAAATCCGGTCATGGAACCGGAACCCTTTGAGCATCCAAACCAACCCAGATAATCGTGATGATCAGACCAATATTGTGGTGGCTGAAGGGAAGGGTGCAGTGAAGTCTATGGTGGTAACAGGAGGCAAACTCTTCAGCGCGCATCAAGATCACAAGATACGCGTATGGAAAATCAGCAACGACCATCCTGATCAGCAAAGATACACACGTTTGGCTACCTTACCCACTTTTGCAGACCGCGTCATGAGTTTTCTCATGCCAAAGAACCATGTCCAGATAACAAGGCGGAAGAGATGCACCTGGGTTCATCACGCCGACACAGTTTCCGCCCTTGCCTTGTCACCAGACAACACACTTCTCTACTCTGTTTCTTGGGACAGAACGCTCAAAATCTGGAGCACCAGCGACTTCAGGTGCTTGGAATCTGTTCCAAACGCACATGAAGACGCTATCAATGCCGTGGCGCTGTCAAGCAGAGGGGATGCCTACACAGGATCAGCAGATAAGAAAATCAAAATATGGAGGAAAAAACCTGGGGATAAGAAGCATTCCCTTGTGGCTACTCTGGAAAAGCACAACTCTGGAATTAATGCATTGGCGGTTGGCCTTGACGGCTCTGTTTTATATTCTGGAGCCAGTGACAGGTCTATATTGGTGTGGGAGGAAGATGGCGACAATAGCATGAGGGTCGTTGGAGCCCTTAGAGGCCACACCAAGGCCATCTTGTGCTTGGCAGTTGTTTCGGATTTGGTTTGCAGTGGTTCTGCAGACAAAACTGTGAGGATTTGGAGAGGGTTTGATAGGAATTACTGTTGCTTGGCGGTTTTGCAAGGGCATAAAGGACCAGTGAAGTGCTTAGCCGCAACAATTGAGCTCAACAATTCATATGACAAAGCTTATCTTGTATATAGTGGAAGTCTGGATTGTGATATTAAGGTTTGGCAGATTACAGTTCCTTTTATATAGACAACAGAACATGTCTTCTCCAAACGGTTTTGTTGGTGTATGAAGGATACTGTATTTCTCTTCCTCTGTTCAAACTAAAATTTTGAAGATAGCCAGAACACAGTTGTTTTTTCTTTTTTCTGGGATCTTTTCTGAAACTTTTTTATGAAAAGTTTTCCTTTTAGGTATTTAAAATCAATCACAATGCATTAGAAGGTACTTTAGGAAAATTAAGGGTGAAATGCCTGTTGCACAAACCTAGAATTGCATGTTTTAAGGAATTTTCTGGTTTAGAGAGTGTGGCCGCGACTCTTCGAACCCTATCCTTGGCCAAGATGCCCTTGAGCATTGTCAGTTATTTTGACCTGTCCATAACATGGAAATTTAGTCATTATCTATAAAGTAAAATATGCGTTTACTTAGCCCAATAGGAAGAAAAAAACAAAAGAAACTTGTTTTGCGAAGAAAACGACATGGATAATGTCATTGATACAAGGAATTTAGCTTCTTCTCTATTGACTATTTTTGCTTGGTTTTCTTTTTCTCTGTGTCTACTTCCTTACTGCAAAGTTGTTGAAGCGATAAGAATGATCTTAATTAGGAAAATTACAAATACCCCCTGAAGTATAGAAAACCTACACTTGTTTCCTCCCCTTTTCAAATACCTACGCTTACCCCCTTTTTCAAGTTAACAACGTTATTCACCAATACTACAAAAATGATAAAACGCCTAATTTTGCCCTCCGAACCTTCTTTCCTGAAAATTTTGCCCCCTAACTATTAAAACCCATTCAGATCAACCCTATCTATCTGGAAAAAAATAATAATAAAGAAAAGCAATTAATCTGGATCGAACGAATCTCTCTGGGTCATGAAGAGAGAGAGGCCTTATCCATCGCCGCCGCGCTCCTCCACCCTCCGCCTCCGTCCTTGGCCATCGTCGCAGTCCTGTTTCGCCCTTCGCGCTCCTCCCCACGTTTCCCTCTCTCTCTCTCTCTCCACTCTACTTGCCGGTTTGGTTCCTTTCCACACTTGTCCTTGCCGCACTCTCCCGCTTCACCTTCCCCGCAAGTCAACTCTCTTCTTCGCTTCTTCGAAAATCGTGATTCATCTCACCGGCGATGCCCTCCTCATGATTCCCCGATGATGTCCTCTTCGCCCAAGTGTCGGTCGCGATTCACCGGAGATTCCCTGACCGTCACAATCCATTAGGGATCCTTTGTCGTCCGTTCGCAATCCAAATCGCCATCCATCGCTGTCCGTTCGGATGAATTAATCCATCCACAGCCGTCGAGAGCGATGCCGCGATAAATCCTAGCAATCGAGAGCGATGACGCGAGAAATCGAGGGGAGATTCGGGAGTTCCGGCTAAAGAGACACTAGGATCTGACAACGAGATTCGAGAGTTCCGGCGAGATTCTTGTCTCAGACGCCTGGGATCTGACGGCGACGGCAAAGGCTGGTGGCGAACTGGGGTTTCTGGGTGAGCGTTCCTTTTTTTTCCAAGAGACGCAGGCCGATGAATAGAGGAGTTAGGGCGAAGGAGTAGAGTGGGAGGGATGGAAGTTGGGGGCAAAGTTGTCGAACTAAGAAAGTTTGGACAGTAAAACAGAGTTCTTTCTTTGTTTTTTTTTTTTAACGATCATTGACCGTGTTAACTTGGTAGGTGGGTAAGTGTAGGTTTTGAAATAGTGAGGATACAATCACAGGTTTTCCCAAACCTTAGGGGGGGAGTTGTTGTAATTTTCCCATCTTCATTAGAATATTGAACCTAGAGCCTTGTTGAAGGGACTAGCTTTGCCTGACAGGCTAATCTAATGGATGCTATGGGGGGGGGTGGGTACAAAAAAAAAAAAAACTCCGAATATATACTTAACTTGCTAAGAGCTGTAATCCCGAAAATGTCTTCATAAAAGAAAAAGACAGCTATATTCTTTATGTGAAGTCCTAGCAAAGTGAGAACAGGTTTTCTTTGGATTTTAAGAAAAACAAATTATAAAAAAATTGCTAATATATACTTACCTAACTTGCTAAGAAATATAATCCAAATTTATCGAAAATGTCTTTATAAAAGTAAAAGAAAGCTATTCTTTATGTGAAGTCCTAACAAAGTGAGAGCAATATAGATGAAAAGGGTCTAAAAATACTGCTAACAAGTAATGTATCTTTGGATGTTTCTACTTGGATAGGCTGGAAAATGGCTGAAGAAGTGTTTCTATGGTTTGTCGGATTGCAGGACCCAAAGGCGACAATTGCCAACAAACAGGGTTCCCACTAAGAAAACGTTCAAATTGCTGTATATGTAGTTTTCATTTCTTTAGCGGACAAAATTCCCAAAATAATTAAAGGGCTAGTTAGGTATCCATAACTCCATATTATATATGCAACTTGGTCTTAGTAAAGAAGGAAGCAGAAAGAATACATTATTGAATTGAACCAGTGCGTGCTAGCTAGGTGGGCGCAAGCAACTAGCTACCCTTATTAATTTCAGTGCTGCGTATAAAGAAGCTGTTTTCTAATTCATCTTGTTTATTGTTTGGGGGTGCATAGAGGAAATCTAGCTTCTAAACAAATTTTAGAAGTGATCCTCGGCACTTTGCACTTTGACCTAATAGTTAAAGGGTAAGAGGAATACGGGAGGTTAGAATTTAAACTTTGATTGCTTCATTTTCTCATAAATTGATTCATATACCTTCTAGATCTCATAAAGATGGGTATTCCTTATTCTGTTTCATATGAATACCTCATAATCTTTATTCCTTATATTTAAGGGAAAAAAAATAAACTGTAGAAGTGGAGATAAAATAACCTTATAGAATATCACAGTCATGTCATAGCAATCAAAATCAACTGTGCCAATTAGGCATGAATTTACTGAATTGGATGTCTTTCCTTTTCCAAGTTTATTTAGTAATCTGCTAACAAAGTTGTTTCTTTCCCTATACCATTTAATTTAGGCATAAACGAAAGATATTGGAACACTATCTTGTCTACATGTTTGGACTGTCTTCACATGAATTTATCAAAAAGCCTTCAAATTTGTTTTATTAGCAACCCAGTTGAGCAAGGTATACAGGTGAAAAGCCCCATGGTTGTATCTACATAATGTTACATGCAAAATGTACAAAATCATGCCCCCAAGTAGCAGAATAAACTAGTTTTGGATCTGGAGCCATTTAAGAATTCAAAATTCACAAATCAAGCAAAAGAGTCCATATCAGGTGACAAATTATGAGCCCTTCCACTAACAAAGTGCAGTAAAATAAACTAAATGAAACTGAATCCGAGTAAACAATTTTGAAGTGATGCCATCCCTGCCCTAAATTAAACAATCATCACAGTTAATCCCTCCATATATGGGTTTCACTGTGTTAAACAATAAATAAATACATATTAACAAAAATAGAAAGAAAGAAGAAGAGAATTGAAGTACCAGTATCTATCCCAATTTCAAATGGGAACTTGTGAATGTATTCATGAAATGATTTTTCTTAATATAATGAAAGATGAAAGGAAACATACCAGTAGTTGGTAGTTTTCCCAACAACATAATATGGATCAGAGAACACATTTATGACAAAGAACATGATATCTTGCACAACATAAGATGGCTTATCTCATAAGCAATGGAGCTTTGAAACCTGCAGATGTTCTTCCTACCCTTAGCCAAGCCTTTCAATGGTGTGTGTGCCTTGTCACCGATGGAGCAAGGCTCTAGTATCATTCACTTACCTTAGTCTACGTGGCTCATGTTTCTGTAACAAGCAAACTGAACAAGCATCAACAGCAAAATTAGGCAAATTGAACACACCATTCCATACCCCTAACTACCTTCACAACTATTCATTTATGAAACAAGAGATCACATCCTTAATTTCATGGAGATACATCAAAATGAAACTCACTTGAGAATCGATATACTTCCTTTGTCCCACCAATTTTGTTCATTTTTTTTTCCCATCCTGTTAACACCTAATTTTGTCCAGGTGCAAATTTTAGTTTAGTTTTATGTTAGAAAATTTAGTTTATGGGGCATTTTTGTTTTCAACAGCAATTTGATCTTTTTGGTCATTTGACAATTGAGGAAGTTAGTAGAATTAGGTGTGTTTAGATTATGTTATCATTTTGTGCTATGAATTTTTAAGAATTTAAAAGGGTCATCTAAGGTAGAAATAGAAATTAATTTAGTTTAGGTACTAATTTAGAGTCTTAAAGGTTTTGTAGAGTCAATGTAGGCAAAAGGAAAAAGTTTGGCTGGAAACCGAGGATTTTTAGAAGGTTCTAGGCGAAATTGAAAACTTTGGGGCAAATCTGTTAACTCTATAGAGTTTTAAGCAAATCTGGCAGACTTATAAAGATCTGGGAAAATCTGGAATGTTTTACAAACTTTTTGGGCTAATCTGACAAATCCTGAAGATCTAGGTTGAATTGAAATTTCGCCAAAAATCTGGGTCAGATCAATAGCTTAAGAGTTTTTGAGGACTTGGATTAGTATTTAGATCAGATTGTATCTTAGGACATTGAAACCTCTAAAAATTCAATTTTGATAAGGTTTAATCTCAAAATTTGGTTGTTAATGACTTTCATGACACTTGCACTATAAATAAGAACCATTATACAAGAGAAAAGGCTGGGAAATTCGTACCCTAAGCTCCAGCAAGAAAAAGGGTAAAACTGCAGTTCAGCCTCATGAATTCTCGCAGCTCACCTCCCTAAACCCTAACCTTTCCCCAAAGCCGCCGCCGCCCTTGGTTTCGTCCTGCCCGACTCTCCAGTCGCTGCTCTCACCGTCATCACCAACCATAGCCCGCCTCCCCTACTTCGTCCGACCCCGCGCTATCATCTCCAAGGGTTTCTCACCGCAGTTGCTCGCACAGATAGAAGGAGAAAACGAGGATCCTGTTCGCTCCAAACTTTGTCCGCCGCTGCCTCGACGACGCCGATCACCGTTTTCACCTCACCCAGGGTCGCCGCTGTCTCCTCATCCAAGTTCAGATTGTCGTTCAACCCGACATTGCCGGAAAAAGGAGAATCGAGAATGAACCCGGTTTACAACCCGGGAACCCAACCCGCTTGTGGTTCATTCGATCCAGTTAATTTGGGGTAAATTGTGTCTATGGCCCCTAACCTTTAATTATTGTACCATTTTAGACCCTAACCTCAATTTATCCATGAAAAATTCTTAATCTTATCTTAAGTGTTCCAGTTTGAACCTTTTATGAATGAAAAACATTAGTATGGATAGAAAATGCCACATGGCACACAAACATGGATGATTTGCCACATGGCACAATAAATCAATTGTTATGAATTATATGGAAAAGTAATAATAAAAAAAATTTAAAAAAAATAGAAAAAAATTAAGAAAAAAATTAAAAAAAAAATCAAATGGCTCAAGTACCCAAATCGAATCCCCTACCCAGCCGCCCCGTCGCCATTCCCCTAGCACCACCGGCCTACCGCCTATCACCCGTTCCATTGCTTGCATCTATATGTCGACGGCTTGGTGTTTCCCTTGGATTTATTCATCGACGATGGGCTCGAGGTTAATGCGAATCGAGTGGGAGCTCGACAGTTGGGCTTAGGCAAATGATGCAAATCAAGTGGAGGATAGAGGAGTAGTTGACGACATGAATCAAGTGAGGGACAGAGGGGCCGCAAACGACACGAATTAAGTGGGCAAACGGAGGAGCAACGAATAATGCAAATCAAGTAGAGATGGAAGAACACCGGACAATAGGGTAGTGGGGCAGGGGAACGACGGTGGGGCGAGCGACCAGCGGTGATGGAACAGGTGACTGGCGATATGGCAGTGGCGTTGGGGGAATGGCGACAGGGTGGTGGGGTAGGGGAATCAGTTGGGTACTTGATCCATTTGAATTTTTTTTTTATTTTTTGTTTAATTTTTATATTTTTTTATATTTTTTATTTTTTCTTACTTTTTCACATCATCTATGGCAATTGATTTATTGTGCCACGTGGCAAAATCATCCATGTTGGCATGCCGTATGGCATCTTTCGTCCATATTAACGTTTTTTATCCATAAAAGGTTCAAAATGGAACACTTAGATGAGGTTAGAGATTTTTCACGGACAAAGTCAAGATTAGGGTCTAAAATGATGTAATAATTAAATGTTAGAGGTCACAAACGCAATTTACCTAATTAATTTGCTTACCTTTGGTAAAATGCACACCTAGACCCTTGGTCTTTTAATTTCGTTTGTTCTGGTCCTTATATCTCTCTGTTTTCAATTCAGTCACTGACAGCATTGTTGTTATTTGTTGTTATTACTTTTATTTGTTGTTTGGTTGTTTTATTTGTTAGAACCATGAATTAGTTTGGTGACTAACATTAGGCATGATTGCAAGTTTAGGTTAGATAGATGACTTTTTATAACTAGTGTAAGTTTAAAATTCATTTAATTTACATAAATGCATCTCAAAAATCATAATTAGAAAAATTCAATTCCGCATGGGTTTAATAAAATCTTAGGATGAATTTAGGTTGATAATTAAAAATAATGTTCAAAATTCAAATCCAGTTGATTCGGTGGGATCCATGGTTTAGATAATTATTTAAAATCTTTAAAAGTAAAATAAGGAAAATAAATATAACTAAATTTAATATACACATCCGAGTAATCCAATAGGATTCATGGTTTGGATTGATAATTAACTAAAATATTTAAAATATAAATAAATATAAACAAAATAGATTAAGTTTTTAGGTTCCTTATCTTGGTATGATAAGGTCCATGGTTTGGAAATCTTAAAATTACATAAAACAAACAAGATTAAGGAGTAAGGTTTAAGAGTTCATATTCGGGTAGTTCGATTAGAATTTATTGTTTAAAAATTAATTAAAATATTTAAAATAAATAAAAATAAAATTTAAATCAAATTAAGATGTCAATTTTTGAACACTAAAATAAGGTTATTTTAGTGTAACTGTATTCTCGAATCTCTCAAACTCTCATAGATTATTTTTAGGTATTTAATCGACCTAAATGTAAATAGATAATTGATGATTCCTAAAAATATGTTGTTACATGTCCTAAGTTTTTGCAATATTTTCATATCTAATAATTTACTTTACAATACTATCATTTAAACTATAATTTTAATATATGCTTTATCCAACTTTCTTGATTTAATTATAAAAAATTAAAAATAAAAATAAAAATAACATATAAACTTTTCCTACTTTATTGTTTTCCACTTGAAACTAAATAGAGTAACATTCGTCGGATGAGAGAGTATCTTGTATGGATTCCAGCACCGCCATTGACCCCGTGTACTCATGGCTCATGCAAAGGTCTATTATTAAGTATCATGCACCATCAGTATTTATGTTTTAAGTGAAAAATAATTATCATACCATATTTTTATTTATTGTGACAAATTGTATTTCTACGACTCTAATGTGTAAGTGATCTAGTAATGAACCCGGTGGCATGCAGTTTACGGGGCATTATTATGCAATTATACCTTTTTCATTAAGGGAAAAAAAAACGTGGGACTAGTTGATAATCGGCATCACCTGGCTAATTACTCAGCTTCTGATTGGCTCTAAAACTCCTTCCTCGACTTCTGATTGGTCCAAATTTCTCATATTACTTACAAACAAAACAGTAAAACTGAGAAAGTAGAGTACGAACTACTTGGCTTATTCCTCCAGTAAACTGGAATTTGTATTTGACATCCACCACCAGCAGATCTGTGCTGCTTCTTCACTTCCCTCTACGTAGCCGAGTTCAACAATCCGACAACATGTTTCTGATCATGCCTCGCAACTATAGGTTATGGATTCTTGTCTTCCTCGCACTGTCTCCTGTCTTATTGACTTGTTCGTCTTCCCACCTCGATTCCCGTTGGGCGGCCAAGAAGAGACACATGAGAGAGAAAGTTCGCCGGATGTAAGCTCACTGTCACTGTCTCCTACCTGATATCTTCAGTTTAATCTCCAAAAGTTGCTGGTTTTATGCTGATTTGGAGGGTGTAAGTTGATGAGTATTGACCAATTTCATATTTTGACTACATGTTTCAGTTCGATCTAGCGATTGTTTTCTTGGGCTGTTGCTTCCATTCTGTTGCTTGAAATAGCTCTCCTTCCAGAGAATTGTTCTTATATATGCTTTTTCTTTTAGCTTTTTGAAACATAGTGACATCAACAATCTGGGGTACACATTACGTGGTCTGGGATAATGGCATATGCTACTTTATGGAGAATAATTCTCACCAGTGGCCAAACTCTTGCTTATTCTTGCAGGTTTTATCACGCGTATGAAAATTACATGACTTACGCTTTCCCGGTTAGTTCATGGTTGTTGTTTAATTTACCGTGCTGATTAGTTTTTTGTTGAATATGGGGTGACAATTTGCTCATTCTTCTATAGCATGATGAGCTAAAACCGCTTACAAAGAGCTACACCAACTCACTTAGTGAGCTTGGAAATTTGAAGGTACTTGGTCCACTTTTACATATTTGCTTTATTGTGTTGAATTGGAAAAAACAGTTTATTGCCTGACCTGCAGCTTGAACACTTACCCCAAGATTACAATGGATCTGCCCTGACGCTTATTGAATCATTATCCAGGTATTCTGCATGATAAGTTAAAGCTGCATGTTTGTGAGACTTTCTATTAAAATCTCCAATTTATGATCCTAAAGCAAATTGTTCTACTCCTTTCAGCCTTGTTGTCCTTGGTAACTACACAGAATTTGAGCGTGCAGTTCTTTGGCTTGCTGAAAATCTGACATTCAATGTTGATGCCAGAGTGAGTCTGTTTGAGGTATGTATTTGATAGTCCTTTTTCTCATTATAATGGATTAGTTGCAACTGCATTGATGTTTTCCTACATGCCTTGGTCATGTGTGGCACTTGAAGAGACTCAATCCTCCTTCGGGTGTTATAAAGACCTTTGGTATAGAAAGTTTGAGGCTTCTGATTCTATTTGTTTCCATTTTGTTTTCCGCCCTGTAGTGCAACATAAGAGTTCTTGGAGGACTTATATCTGCTCATATTCTTGCAACTGATTCCACTAACAGGCTGGTTATGAGATCTTACAAGAACCAACTTCTTACTCTGGCTGAAGATTTGGGGCAGCGGTTTTTATCTGCTTTTGACACTCCAACCGGTTTGCCATATGCATGGATTAACTTGAAGGTACAAGCCACAGTAATCTAATTGAGCAAACTGGGCATTATTCGAAATATATAGTATTTATGATGCACGATGCAAGTATTTATGTGCTGAAGAATGCAACAATTTACTTTTGTTTTACAAATTATGGTATTCTGTGCAATGTTGAAGTCCATTCGAATCTTCAAAGTAGAATTTTATCTTTGTAATGTTCAATTATGGTTATTCTGTGGCTTTCTGTTGGTAATAGTGTAATTTCTTGACCTGGAAATTGAACAAGAAGATGCTGTGAAGTGAAATTGAACTATGAAAAACGAATTTGTGCTTAAGCCCCCTTTCTTGATTCTATTTTTCTTCCCACTTCTAGCCTTACCTCTAAATTATTGGAAGTATGAATATACTGTGTTTGATTTGTGTTTTAAGATGAGTATATGACTCCGCATGAATGCAATATTCTGTGGGCAGTATGGAGTAATAGAGAATGAGACCACTGAGACAAGCACCTCTGGATGTGGTAAGGACTTCCGCTATAGTCTGAGATGAATCCATTTTAGAGATCCTGCATAACACTTACTGCTTTTTCGCATCTACTTTAGGTTCGCTGATCCTTGAAATGGGAGCCTTATCCCGCTTGACTGTTGACCCAAGGTATGAGTCGGCAGCTCTACGTGCTTTACGAAAATTATGGAGCATGCGCAGTTCATTGAATCTACTAGGAACCACTCTTGATGTGATGACTGGGCAATGGATAGAACATTCATCTGGAATTGGTGCTGGTGTGTTTCTGGTGATTGAATTTTTTTTTTCTAGTATCTAAATCTTTATGCCTCATATGTCGTGGTTTTGTTAAATCAGTCAACCTCTCAGTATTGGTGTTTTGTCATATCGTTTTATTTATTTATTTATTTCGGAAACACCAGAATAAACTCCTCCATTTTGAATTCTAGGTTTTTTTAACAAAGTTTGTGTGCTGACAGGAAATTGCAAAAGCACTTTTCTCTCACTGTTCATTCTTTTGATAGGCTTGTATGCTTTCTAATATGTAAATGCGTCAAACCATCTTCTTGTTAGGATTAAGTTAATCTTATTGTTGATAGTAGTTTTTTTTTATGTGGATGCTTGAAGGGGTTGATTCATTCTACGAGTACTTGTTCAAGGCCTACATTGTTTTTGGGAAGGAAGATTACTGGAAAATGTTTCATTCTGCTTATGTTGCAGCACAGAAGTATTTCAAACATGGTCCATGGTAATGCCCTAGTGATATATGTTTTTATTCTTTCATGATTGAATATGTTTTGGAGTGAAGCTTATCAAACATCTCAAACGTCTGCAGAAGCATGATGAGTCATTTAAATGTTCAGGAATCTGTGATCTTTAGTTCATTTGAACTTCATGCTTCCTAATATCCTGAGAGCAATTCAGGAGATTGAAATGCGTACTTGCCATTTATTTTCATTTAAACTTGGACAAGATTTTCAAGTTTTGGTGGTCGCACAAAGATTGAAGCATACAAGATAGTAGTTTGTGCATGATCTGCTCTATGATACATATCAAAGTAGGCAGTGAAACAATCTTCAGAAATGGCACTTGATTTCTTATGCCTGGCAAGAGAGTTATATTAACTGCAGCAAACTATGCTCTGGCATCATTGCATTCTAGGTTCTAACAATCTTCATAGACATTTTTCAGCTGCATAGACCTTCAATGGCATATTTTGTTTTCCAAGGTTGTAAGTCTAATGTCATTAAATTTTGAAAATCTTGAGATTCTGTGAGTCAGGTTTAAACATGAAATTATTGCAAGATGAATAGGATAAGTTCTGGAGCTAACTAATAAGCCTGCACAATTAACTGATTTTGAGGTTTAATTACAAAAGGTACCATGAAGCCGACATGAGAACCGGAAAAGCAACCTATTGGCAACTTACAAGTCTTCAAGCATTTTGGCCTGGTTTACAGGCAAGTTGATTGCCCTGACAGATGATTTGCACTCATTTGTTTGAGAAAGATCTCTGATTTTGAGTTTTTTGAATTAGGTTCTTGTTGGGGATATTGCAGCTGCTAATTCATCACATCGCGAGTTCTTTAATGTGTGGGAGAAATTTGGAGTGCTACCTGAACGGTTAGAGAATCTGGACTCTGGAGTTCTAGGAGCTTGTCTACAATTCCTCTGGCTGGTTATTTATTGTCACTGGTTGTCATCATAAGATTGATCCCGATTCTGCAATTCTTTTAGGTATCTATTGGATCATCAAATGTTGCATCCTACAGAAAAGTATTATCCTCTGCGCCCCGAGTTTGCAGAGTCCACATTCTACTTATATCAAGCAACAAAAGGTTTGGTGGAATTGATCTCCCCCACTGCTGCCACCACTGCCGCCGCCACCACCACACACAAAAACACACACACACACGGAGAAACCAAGTATCAGCTATTATCATTATTACCCTTGCTCATTATTTAGCCACACATTTTGCATCTCATGGAGGTTTTTAGAAAGGCCAATTTCTTCTCTCCTAATGTTCTGCTTTTGCATGCCCGTAGATCCCTGGTATATAGAAGTCGGCGAATCAATTGTTAATTCCCTTAACTCGTACACGAAAGTGGAAGGAGGATTTGCTAGCATCAGAGATGTGACAACCATGGAATTGGAAGATCATCAACATAGTTTCTTCCTCGCTGAAACGTAAAATTTCTTTGCTTCAAGTCAAAATACTTTTGTGACCAATTTATGTGGAGAATGCCAACTAACATAGTTTCTGCCTTCTCTCTAGGTGCAAATACTTGTATCTGCTCTTTGATGATTCCTTTTTGGTTGACCGAAATTATGTGTTCACAACTGAGGGTCACCCTCTTCCAGTATTAAGTTCGTGGCATGAAAGGCTTCCAGAAAGCTACATCCCAAGTAATTGGACTTACATGAAGGTACTATTATTATTACTTCTCAATACTTTTTCTGATGATCTATGTAATCAGAATAAGAGATGTCAGTGTTAGCTTCTGAGCTAGCATATGATACTAAAATACAAAGACAGACTGATCCAATTTGATGGTGTAGAAGGAAGAAGGAATAAGAAGAGGAAGTGCCATGTCAAGGCAAATCTGTCCCGATACAACCTCCCTGCCCAGGTATGGTGGGCAGCGGATTGAGAGTGCCTGCCACATCCCTGATGGTCGAAGTGACCATAGATGCATCAGTGATGCAGAATGTGGGGTAGAGGCGATGAATTGCAGGCGAAGATCATGTAGCATTGCGGGCTACTGCGGACTGTGGTTGTTCGTATGAATTGTAATTTGTGCCTTCCTCAGAAAGAGGGGTCTTCATCTTCCCGTGTCTGGAGAGTATTTCTCTGGAACATATTGCGTCAGCCATTAACATGTATATTGGTACATGTCTACGGACCAAAGCTAAAACCAGACGAAACAGCGAAAAAGGAGGGATGACAGTTGTTCACCGTATCATCTCGAAGGTTTGGTTTGGCCCAAAAGGGGAGGCTGGTATACATATACATCACCAGTTACATCATAATTATTGGAATTTAGAAATTCTCTTGAACAATATTGCATCAGATTCAGCCATAGCACTTTTATTCTTACATGTATATGGATCAAAGTAATTTGCTGTTTCTTTGTTTCTTTCTTCTATTTTTCTTGGCAATCGTATCAAACCTAGGAAATCCTTAGCTCACTGTCCGTCAAGGTGACGGGTGAAATCAAAAGTTCATTGTCCATCACAGAAACAAACAAGTGAAACATGGTTTCTACGTGAATTCTATAACACCTTGCAGTTTTGACCTGTGTACATGGAGTTAAATATTGTGGTGTACTGTGTAGTATATAGCTTTCAAGGTAAGTTGTATGTGTTACAAATATTTTTACATTTTGTGATTTTATCATGTAGTATAGTACAGTATATTGCAGTATTTTGTAATATTTTATATACTATTCACTTTTTTTGTGCATTTTTTCCAAAAGCAACGGTATATTACAAATATTGTAAGGTATGTACAATAGTATTTTATTTTTTCCGGATGCATGTGGGATATTTTTTTGTCATTTTACATCAAAATATCATAAATAAATAAAACATTAAAATACAATTAATACACATATCATAAAATAAATATTTACTTTTTTTCTTTTGGTTACTTTTCTTAATTAATATAAAAATTTAATGGTTAGTTTGAGCCACCTAGGAACTCAATATAATAATTGAAAATGTATTATTATTATTAAATTATTATTATTATTATTATTCTCTTATATCAATAAAATTAGTTTCTTTCTAAGTGTTATTTATTTTTCTCTATACATATAACATTTTTTATGTTTTTTGTATCAAAACATATCTTCAATCATATATATTTTATTTATATTTGAAAAATTATGATGGGAAAACTCAGAATACATATAAAATGTGAAAAAAAAAAATTATTGAATTTATGTCATCTTAAAATAATATTTTAACATTTTACTTTTTGATGAAAATGGTAATGATATGCAGCGCAATATATTATGTGATATACCTTAAAATTTTAATGTGTTGTATTTAACACCTTGCATGCGTGCTATTGTCACAAAGTGTGACCTAATAATAATCAAACCAAACTAATCTAATGATCGTAAATTTGGTTTCCTCTCACATTTAGCCCAAGTGTTTTCACTTTGATTTTGATTTTGTTTGATATTACTGTTAGTAATTAACGTCAAAATTTTTTTAAAAAAATATTAAAATGCCACTTTTAGTTGTAGAGTTTTTATCTCTATTATTAAAATAAATTATTTAAAATTTTAACACTAATAATAAAAATTGTTCTCAAACAGATGCCTTTCCCAGCGTGACTTTGATCCATGTCAACCGAAGCAGCCCAACTGCACCATCATCAGCAACTTATGCATGTTTGTTGGTATTAATAAACCTGAATTAAGTGTCAGTTGTTCAGTGTTACATCACATGTAACGCGTGCATAGAAAAGAAAAGAAAGTAAAGTGAGCAATATTTTGACTAAACATGAAATAATATTATGGCTATTCCAGTAACAACATCCATTGCCATTGGGGAAATTGATAATTAAATCTCCAACTACCCCGTGTCAAGAAATAAGAAATCTCCAGCTTCCAGTCACGTGGTCATTTCCGTCCCTTCGTTTATGAGTCATGACATATCGTGCCCTGACCCGAACCGCGTTATTTTATTATTATTATTATTATCATTATTATTATTATTTTCAAATCAGTTTTTTCTTTATTGTTTTCTCCTCTCGTCTTCCAAAGTGTGAATGCTTACGGCTTACCTGTTTCGTGCTGCATCATATAAGACACGGTTTCATGCGTAATGCATAGTTTAAGTAGTCGGGAGTGGGAGCGTTGAGAGAGGGAGCAAGACCATAAGAGAACGGAATTGGCATTTAAAATTAGAATAATTATGTCAGTTAGGGTTATTGTAAAAGTATATTGTGATACACTGTACATAGTTGTATATTGCAGTACATAAATTAGAGTAAAAATAAATTTATTCGTATTTCATTTTAAATCATATAAATAAGTGTACAATACGTATCTAAAAATGATAAAATATGATCGTTACCCATCATATTCTTAGGTATCAATAAATTAATTTTTTAGTCAATAATATTTATTTTCTATTTTTATATTCCATTTTTATAATATTAAAGGATGTGATATAATTATTAGTACTGATACTTATATTAAAAACATTGGTAAATACTATATAAACAAATGTCCCTATTATCTAAGGTTTCATCCCATCGTAAATGATAGACATAAATGAGACCTTCATATTGGTACATGTCAAAATTGAGATTTCATGTAGAATCATTTTTTGTTTGTTATGAATTATAATCATAGAATCAGATCAAAATCATTATTATAACTGTAAATTTTTTTTTTATAATATCATAAAATCTAATTGAATCATTCTTTCCATTTAAGGTCATAAATATTTAAATCGGTATTCTAAAAACCTTGATATATTTTTTTCTAAACAAATGTCATTCCCAATGTTTCCTCGCATGAAAAGAACAAAATGTCCTGCAATAAGCAACGAATAATTATGAAGTGACAAACATTTCTACAACAATGGATTTAGATACGTAAGAAGCAGCAAAATTTCATATTGGATTCACTTTATTTTGAACTGTTTCAGTACCTATTTGATACATTAACTTCTAGTTTTTTATTTTTTTTTTTCGTATTGTTTATAGGTTTTGTAAGATAATAAACAAATAACGAGTTGCATCCTGATTAGCATCGGGATCGGGGGATTAATGTGAAGGTTTTCTTTGTGTACTTCAATAGTTAAAGTACCCATCTATTGAACAAAAAATAACTAATACTTAAAATAATTTCTTTTCCAATAAAAACTAACTTCATTTCGATCAGTTAAAAGTAAATTAAATAGCATCCAATGGACCAGCAACATAAAACTCTAAAGAATAATAGAGATATAATATTAGCCAATAAAAGAGCTACTTATCCCTCTAATACCGAACTAAAATAAGGAAATTGGATTAAGCCGAATCTTCCATATAAACTATAATAAATCAATAATCTCATAAATAACTGGTAGAAAGTTCAAATAGATAATTGAACTCTATGAAGCTAAAATGAACTCTATGAGGCTAACATACCAAGATTTCATTGGACTAAGAGACCATCCAAGCACAAATTGTGGATGATGAGTTAAACAAATGATAAATAAATCACCTAATCCATTATTCAGAAATATCTCACCCCCCATGCTTAGTTGTTTTACACACTTCCCTTGGTCCACTAACACCAAAACAGATCACATGAATCTGTCCCCCTTAAAGCGTTGGATGAACCAAATGATACTCTTACTTATGGTAATGAGATAATATGAATTTATCTCTACTCAATCACAACTTAATTAAACTTCAATATTATGAAACAAATGTAAGATATATGAGAATATATATATATATATATATATATATATATATATATATATATATATATCGTCAAATTATTCTATATATATCTACTCATTTGGGAGAACTGAAACGGACGCACACATCGCATTCTTATATCACAAGGTAGGAAATGAATTTATAAAAAGAAAAAAGAAACATTGGCTCATTTGATGAAAATATTGGTGTCGCGGAAAAGGGCAAAAGGAAGATTCCTGGAAGGAGAGGGAGAGGTGGAAGCATGGAAGAGGCAGCCCAGTTCGTCTCTATCACGTTTTTTACTTTGAATCCTTGGTTGAATTATTAGTTAGTGTGACAGGAAAGGAATAAAAACTTTTCGTGCAGATAAAGCAAGTGTCTCTTCTAATCAGAAAAATGTATGCCTTGTGTAATCATACTCTATGGTCTATCGGACTGGAATGAACTATCGATGGTAACAACAGCAACAGGGCAAGGATCGATAGTTTCATTCTGATACAACGACGCAAAGCAAAGAAACAAAGCAACACCATATATACTTAGGATGAATGCTCTGCCACACCCTTTTAACATAACGGATGTGTTAGTAACCGTCGGGTAAGTATGAGTACGTGTTAATTATAAGCCAAATGGATACAATTAATGTGCATATCTGTAATGAGGCGGACTAGTTTGTGCCTTTCTGTTTTTTATAAAAAGATGTTTCATTTCAATTGAAAGTTGGTCAAACAATATTTTACAAACCAATAATAACATAAAATTTTAGATAACAATAGGAATATAAAATTAGCCACAAAAAGGCTACTCATAATTCCTACAACACTAATCGAATCAAGTTGAACCTTTCAAATAAGTCAGAGTAAATTTAGAGCATAAAACTCCCCAATAACTGGAAGAAAGCTCAAACCAAACCAATAATAACCAAGTAATGCTAAAATCAACAGGCACAAGACTATTTATAAAAATAAAAAGATTACCTATAAAACCTAAAAACAAAAAGGATGGATTTTTTTTTATATACAATCGTCTTTATATCTGTTGTTAAGTGTCAGGACACTCTACTAGAGCCAAAATTCCGATGAATCCAAGAGATCTATTATTGTCCGCCTTTGATTGAAGATCTACCATGTGAGAGCCTTGAATCACTTTTAGACATCAAGATTTTAAAAAGATTGCATCTACCATAAAATTCGATAAATAACATTAGATAATGTCAATCAAACAATTAAAAGATTAAAAGAAAACCAACTAGACCCAGGCTGAAGTCCAAATCTGGTTGTAAACGGCAAAAAAGAAAAAATGAGAGAGACAGCAGAAGGGAATGGATTGGAGGAGATAAGAGGAGAGGAGGTGTGCTAGGGGTTTTTTTGCTTAAGATTTTCTATTTTGTGCCTTATGTCATCATCTAGTTTCCACCATGCCATTTGACCTAATCGCGTCTTTGTCTTCTTAATAACAGGCAGCAAGAGATCACAAACCTTCTTCTTCTCCGCTTGTTGCCACTACCTCCAATAACATCTCTGAGGACATCAAGCTATCACTTTAGAAAAGCCAACAGATCTAAACATTTTTCGTGAATCTTTTTCTTCTCTATATAAAATTTCTTTTCCCCACCACCACTATCGTTTACGCATGAAGATTCCAACATCTCGCATGACGCTCCATTATGAAGTTAGTGATTATCTTACAACATCGTCTCTCTGCAGTTCAATCATGATTGAGAATAGTGGCAACCATTGCAAATTACTCAATGTGACACTTGTTGGTTTCTGTATGAAATTCTAAAAAATAATGAAGGATTGTGTCATCTATGATCTGTTTTTTCTAAAAAAAAAATTTTAAATATTGATTTGGACACTTTTATATACTCTCCCCTGTCTCAATAAGAATAAAACGTATTCTTTTTTTGGTATCCCAAAAAGAATGAAACGTTTCTCATTTTAGAAAGTTTTCAACTTCTAATTTACCTTATTACCCTTATTTAAACTCTCACCACACAAAACTCAATAAATAATTATTTTTTAATCTTCAGTTAAACTCTCACTGGACAAAACCCAAAAGAGAATCTTTTCTTTTTTATTCATTATTTAAAGTTTTACCATACAGACACATTAATCTCCGTGTCTAGAGAAACGTTTCATCTATTATGGGATGGAAGGAGTATTTTTTTAGACACTTTTACATATTCATTCATACATTTTTAATTATTAATTCAAATACTTTTACTTTTGAATGGAATAAATTATCTACATATTAGTTCAGACACTTTACTTAATACTTCATACACTTTTACATAAACCATTCAGATACTTTTACACTTTTACATATTATTCCTGTGGAGAACAAATTGTTTGTATATTGTTTGAAGAGAAAAATTATTTGCATAATGTTTTATATACTTTTACATCTTGAAACACTTTATTTATTGTTTTAGGTATTTATATATTTATTGTTTATAGAATCTATTATTAGGCAACGACAGCAAACATTGAGCCAAAGATTAGGGATTTTTATGCAAAAAGATAAACTCTTTTATTACAAGCCAATAATGAGAAGAGTCATGTGGTTATTTCAAACCCAATTAGATGAAGTGGCATTAAGATTGTTGAGAAATGGATTTTCCAAAGTGAGAAGCCAATTAAGCCTTTAAAATCTCAAGAACATGAAAGAATTGTTGGGTGTGACAATAGTGAGGTTGTGATAAGGTTTAGTACAAATAAATTACAAGGCTTGATTTTTCTAAATTAGAACCAAAAAAACCACCTTCAAGAATCTCTTGTAAACTTCCCAGAGCTTCCTACTCTTATGTTCCAAAATTTAAACAAGAAAAAGCAATAGAAAGAGCTAAAGGATCCACAGAATAAGATGCACATCTTGTCAATATAATTGATTATGTTATTGTTAAAAAATGTCAAATGTCTAAATAGTAAGAAGATTTAAAATTTGGATCGATAAGATTGCCTAATCCCAATTCCTCAAGTTTTTAGTTAACTATCATAATAAAACCATTTATAATAGATCACAAGAATTTAAGTGAAGATTTTTAGTTAGAAAGAATAAAGCTAGTCATTGGTTAGCTTATGTTATACCAAAGAAGAAAGAAAGACAATAAAAAAAACTTTGGTACAAAAGAATCATAATGACAAAATAGAATTAAAATTTTTTTTTTAGTGGTTCATTCCTGATTTAGTTTTGGATGAATACATCATATTAAACATGTGGGAAGAAATATGGTCAACCTATAACACTAAAGATGTAAAAGAAATAATTGTACTACATTCACCAGCAAACACAGTTCTTCTAGTAAAAAAGACACAAAAGCTTCATGCTTTAAAACATTCACTTTAGAAAATGTTGATAAACAAGTTAAAAAGAAAGCTCTTTGGAATATAATAAAATAGAATAACTATATCAATCTTTACCTACAATTAATAGGTAAATGTAGTGAAATTTTGAAACCACTATCCGCAAGTGCACGGTGGACGTGTAGATAGGGTGAGTGAGTATCGTTCCCACGAGGATTGATTAAATTAATTGCCAAGTACCACTACTCAAAGTAAACTTTAGCTAAACAATCAAAGTTGGATGGAAATGTGGGCAACTTAAACAAGTGACTAAACTTAGCTAATTGAAATACTAATAACCTAGAATGCAAGTATACAATGTAAACAAAAATTGTAGTTTTAATCAAATTATGAAAGAACATTTCCTATGAGTTCACTACTTGTCATGATTTGTTGGTGAACTTAGGTGAGTGGGTTAATCTCCAATGTATGTTGGTAAAGTTATTCAATTAAATTCTTACTTTTACAAGTGAAAGAATTAATCCCTCTAATCTCAACTTAATAAGGATTTCCATCCGATTACAAGCATAGAAAAAGGCATTAGAGCTCAATTTACCTTTACCTAATGACTTAGACTAATTTTCCAACAAGTCCATAGCCATTAAATTATTCTCCTAGGTCCAATAGCTTCTAATCTTTTCCAAGAGTTTAGAGGCAATTTATAGTGCAACCAATTGTGGCCATCAACTAGCTAACACAACATTAAACTCAAGAGAAGAATAAACATACATTTAGTAGAAAACTAACATCACATAACCATGAATTCATCCAACATAATCAATCCAAGTAGCTACATCCATAGAAAGTGCAAAAGAAAACTACTCCATAACTAAATAAAACATAATCATGAAAGTAAACATAATAACATCCATGAGAAACTACAAGGAAGATGAAAGAGTAAACCCAAGATGGCTAGAAGCTCTTAAATCCAAAGTCTCCAAGCTAGTCTCCTTGAGCACTCCAAGCAATCTCCAAGCTAGCTCCAATGGTGACCAAGAAAAACTAAGAAAAGCTAAAAATATTAACTATGGTGGATATGGATGAACTAGTTCTAAGAAGAGAAGATGAAGATGAAGCTCTCTTCTTTTCCTTAGTTCCAGATCCTTCTACCCTTTGGAGGTGTCCCTTTCACTCACCAAACCAATTAGATAGAAATCCTTGGCCAATAGCAAGCTTGAGTTCAAATTTGAGGTAGAGGACCACTTTCCCGGGTGACTAGCACCTAGGCATCAGGAGGGGGTGCCTGGGCGCCTAGGCTTCTAGGCTCGAGGGTGCTCTGGCGTCTAGGCCCCAATAGGGGATACTTGGGCACCTAGGCCTCCAGGCTCACAGGTGTTCTGGAGCCTAGGCCCCAGGAGGGGGCGCCTGAGCGCCTAGGCCTCCAGGCTTGCAGGTGCCTGGGGCCTAAGCCTCAGGTGGCGCTTAGGCCTCTAGGGTGCATTTTTTAGACAGTGACCTTTTGTACTGTGGCGCCTAGGCCTCGCTACTGGGGCCTAAGCTTCACAGTTATAATTTTCGTTGACTTTTGCATTCCCGTTTTTCATTCCGCTCGTCCCGGTGCCATTCCAATGCTATGACCCGCTTCTCCAACCTACAAAATGAAGGATCAAAGCAAAAATCGGCCAAAAATATTGAGTGGTAAGGTAGAAAATTGTGGTCAAAGTTGATAAAAAGTCAACATGTTTAACCACAAAATTAACATTTATCAGTAAACAGATGAATGAAATTAAAACATCATTGGATAAACATAAGTTTTTTTTTATGAGGGCAAAGGATAAACATAAGTTTGGTCTTCAAAAAACTTCAACTTTAATGCTAAACCTTTTCTAGAACCTTATAGATCACTAATTAGTATTACCATGAAACTTCAGAATTTCAATTATGATTGAAAAATAAGTCTGTTAATCCGGTTGATCAAATAGCTAGCTCACTATCAAATTTGATACAAGCCATAACGATTCTAAAAATGCAAAATGAAAGGGTCTTCGAATTAATGTTATAGATGACAATATTCATCACCCTGTTGAACCTTAGACACAAGAAACCTTAAATGAGATATTAGAACTCAAACGCCTCAAAATGGAGAGAAAGAGTGGAGGTCCATCAAGGGTTTAAAATGTGTCTCATCTATACACTTCAAAATCTTCCCTAATTGACTTAAGATTGTCAAGTTATTTTGAGCCATATACTTATGCAGACTATAAAGGAGACTCAATGAGAGAATAGAACATTGATGAGTTATCAAAATACTAATTCATTAATACTATTTAACATATGATTATGTTTGGAGCAATAGAACAAAAATGGTTTACTAACTCGATCTATAAATAGCAGCATAAAAAGGGTATACCAACTTAAACCTAGAAAAATCTAAAATAATTATAGATGGCTTTATAAGATAGCTAAGAAATTATGGAAAAGATGCTTGATTGAGCAAGCAATGCAAGAAACTAAATGTGCTAGGACAATTTTCACAACATAACATAGAGGCAACTTAGTAAATCCAAATGTGACTAATGTTAATACTATATTATTAACCATCTGCCCACATTTTATTGGAAGTACAACAAGTAAATAAAATAGAAATAAAGATTTATTCTTGAATCTAAGATGTAAAACTTTGTTAGACTTAGAATGGTATAATGATATTTTTCTTCTAGAAGCTTATGAAAAAGATGATTCTAGATCTTCCATTTGGAAAGAGTAATTTATCTAAAGACACCTAAAATATTTTGCATAATTAGTCATGGATTATATCAAAAAGAAAAATACATGGTTATGTTAACCTAAAGAATTATTCTTTTGGGTAAATATTGACTTAAATAAAGAAATTTAGCCATAAGATGTGTCATACGATGAAATGACAAGAACATGTAAAAGCAAAAGGCTAGTTGGAAGAAAAGAAATAGGAAAGTTTTGTTCCCAATTTGGATATGACATTCAACATTCTTACTGTGAGTATGATTCTAGAAATAGAAGAAGTATATTTTATAAGAATTATAGGAGAATAATGTTTGGAAAATAAGAAGAAAAACTTAAATCTTTTAAAAGATTTAAGAAAAAAAATTCCTGAAAAGAATCAATAGTTTTTTGGAAATATTGAAAACTTGACTACTTTGCAAATAAGTGTAAACAAAGCAGAAAATAAACTCTTTAAAAATGAATGAACGTATAAAAAAGAGTTAGATACAAGTTTTGTTAGATGGTGATAATAACTATGAAAAAGAAAACGGAACAACTTTTGAAAAAGTTCCTAGATAGCTCTGAATCTAAATCAAAAAGTTATTGTTTCAGATATAGTTCTAATTTATGTTTATCACAAAACACATTTAGTAATATTCAAGGCCCAGATCATTTTGTTTTAGTAAGATGAAATTTGTGGCAACGTCAGGTTTTCTTGGAGTCGCCACCAATCTGTTTTCTTAGGTCGATTGGTCACCTTATAATTGGTCTGCGAGAGTTCGGGGATCGGGAGTACGGTTACGCTAAAACAATATTGTTATAGTGCCCAAAATTGGCACCTTAGTTGATTTTAATTTTGTTTCACTTTGCTTTTAAATAAATTTCAGTTAATTTTCAATCTAGAATTTTTAACTGAATTAATCGGATGTGGATTTTTGGTAATTAATTTGTATAGAATTTTATACTTTCGAACCATGGACTCTGCCGAGTCATTTGGATACGGAAGATTTGATTCCGAACCATGGACTCTACCGAGTCATTTGGACACGGAATTTGATGAAGTTTTAATCAATTCAATCCATATCGTAAATATGGATTTTTATCTTTTTATTTAATTTATTTAATTTTAAAAGTTAATATTTTCCAAACCGTAGATCCTGCCGAATCATCCGGATATGGAATTTAATATCCAAGCCATGGATTCTAACCGAATCATCTGGACATGGATATGATCCGTCTTAGGATTTCGTTATTTAATTTTATTTATATTTTTTAATAATTTTAGTTAATATCCAAGCCGTGGATTCTAACCGAATCATCTGGACATGGATTTTATGATCCGTCTTAAGACGGATTTCTAATAATTTGATACACATTTAAGGCATTACAACAATTAAAATTAAACTATTCTAAAAAAATAAATAAATAAATATCCTAAATTACATCTTTAAGTGAATTTAACGATTAAATCTAATACATGGTTAAATAATCAAAGAAAGAAAGGAAACAAAAAGAGAACAAAGAAATAAATCTGCTATCAGGGAGTGATCTGCAACCAAAAAGAAATAGTTAGTGGCTCATAGGAACAAAATAGAAAGTTGGATAACTAAGTTAAAATTATACCTAAAAGGAGTTGCTTAAATTGGGTGACAAAAAAAATAACTCTTTAACAAAAATTTTTTTTAAAATCCCAGATTCAAGAGCATAAGTACAACAATGTAGTACAAAGTTTTGGAGTTTGAAGATTTCTTTCGTAAGGAAGGAAAAATCTAATGAAACAATGTTCATTGCAAAATGGTTCATAAAAATGGAGAAATAGTTGAAGTAATTTCACGTGAAACTCTTGTGGAGTTTTCATCTAACATAGGCCACATGGCAGGGGCATAGCTTGCTTTGCTCAGAACTTAGTTAAACCCTAACTTAAAAAAATAGCTACTGCGCTCTAATCTGAAGCTAGCCAAACTCTGGGCAGTAAATAGGTAGTTCACATGAAGGTTATTAGCCACCCAGCATCATACGGTACCCCAAATATCAATCCTCAGAACTTCATCACTTGGAATTCTTAGAACTAGAAATGACCTTGCATATGTATAAATTTCTTATTCTTTGATATAATTCATGTAATGTCTCATGTACGCCACACTCAACTAAACATATGAAGTAAACACAACACAAACAGTAGTTCTAGTGTCCAGTTCTATAGACAAAACAAAATTTCTGTGTTCTCTGAAGTCTTAACTTTGATAATCCAATATTGAAACCTTAGCCCCAATAAAATGCAAGAACTTTCCTTCAGACGTTATAACGATGATAAATGACTATTAGGAAATGGCTAACATGCTGGATTTCAGCGTCAAAGAAGAATAATCCGAAAAAATGTGGATAGCTTTTAATCAGAAACCAAGCGCATGATGATCTTAAATTCACTGCTAATACACAGCAACAAAGAAAACATTCATAAATAAATCCTGTAAATACCCAGAAAGTTACCTTCAAAAATTTTCTAGGAGTTTTCTCCTTAAGCCCAAACACAGGTGAAAAAGAAACTTAACCACTGAAGAAAAATTTAGAAGACTTGATTGCCCCATAGGTCATTAAAGTATTCTAATGACAACTAACCCATTCCAGCTCCAACAACTACATGATAACAATAAAGGAGGAAGAAAAAAACCGATCCCTAGGATTTGAAAATTTTTTTTTATTTTTTTCAAGTCAAGATTAAACAAAACATACATAAACCAAAGCAAGTTGAATTCAATAACAACATAAATACCAGAACAACACAATTACCAATAGAAACAATAGACTTGGCAATAAAGAAAATATGAGCATAAAAAAAATAATAATAAAATAAAAAATAAAAAAATAAAAAAAAATAAAAAATTAAATAGACATTTTAACTTATATTCCTATGTCAATTTACTAATTAAATTGACGCATGGCCAAACCATTAGATAAACAAAGAACAAAAAGAGAAAGAATTAAAAAAAATGTTGTCAGTAACTTATTTACAAAACAAAGAAGGTTTCGGGACTTGAATGAATGAAAGAAAAAGATTAGGGGCTGAACAAGGGTTGTACCAAACAAGGAAAAAAATTCAGATTTCTGGCGGGTCGGGTCGCAATTCTTCAGAACGGGTCGCGTGAGTTTTCGTTTCGATTCTCCTTCGATTTGGCGTTTCACCGGTGATGACGGCGTCTGGCGAGGTGGCGATGGCTGGGGAGCTGCTGTCGGCGACGGCAGGGCGCTGCAGCGAAGGGGACGGCAAGGTGAGGCTGACAGAGACGACGCGGCGGCGAAGGGACGGCGGGGCGAAGCTGACGGAGGCGACTCGGCTGTAGGTGGAGGACGACGCACCGGTAGTCGCGAGGAGAGGGAAGACCGGGGGTCACAGCGAGAGCTGGAGGATGTCGTGGCAGAGGGAATACAGTGAGAGATCTGTCCGTTGTTCCGTCCAGGAGAGAAGAGAGCTTAGAGGGGGAGGTGAGAGTTAAGAGAGAGAGATCAAGATTGAGAGCCAGAGAATATGGAGTTCTGTGAGAGTGTCGTGGGTGGTCGAGGGGAGCAAGCTGTGTGTGTAAGACGAGAGAGTTGTCTGTTAAATATAAAAGAAAAGAAGGCAGGAGAAGGATCCAGAGAGTCTCTGGATAAGGCCTCGGCAGGCTCAACTGGGGGAGGGATTTATCTAATTAATTAATTTTTAAATTTTTTTTTTCTAATTAATTAATTTTTTTAAATTTTTTTTTAAAATTTTTTTTTTAGTTTAATTTTCTTTTCTTTTCATCATCATTCATTTTCATTTCATTTTTTTTTTAAATCTTTTTAGTCACACGTATAGATATATATAAATACCTATAAAACTAAATGTCCAACCCTAAACTAATTGTTATCAATAAATATATATTATTTTTTTTATAATTTTTTTTTTAATTAAAATTTTTTTAATGAAGGTCGGACGAAATTGGGTGTCAACAAAATTAATGTGTTTTTATTAAATAGGTAAATTCAGCTGTGGAACTCATATATGTTTGCCCTCAAAGGTGAGACAAAATTACAATTAGCCCGATCCCTTCTTCACCTTCCTCCTCATTCATCCTTGTCCTGCTCTCCTTCCGCAGCCTCGATGATGACGACTATGGCAATAAATCTATGAACCACAATGGACTAATAAAAAAAGCTCCAACAAAAATCCAAAAACCTGACCATAAATATGAAGTCCTAGGAGAAGATAATTTTGATGGACCATCATTTCTCCTTTTTTAGGACAAGAAGAGTAGGAATGCACCTCAAGTTACGATCGAGGTTGTATGGTTGCTGATGGAGGTGCTGGGGAGGCAAAGACCCCTGCAACCATTGTCTATATCATTTGCCAGACCCATGATTTGCCCAATGAGCTCAGCCTTCTCATCAATCTTACGTTTTTTCTCGTTAACTCCAACTGCTTCTATGGCATCTTTTTGAAAACCTTTTGCTGCCTAAAGGCTGAAGCTTGACATCAGCAAGTTACTGCTTGGTCGGGAAATTAAGTGAAATTTTGTTTTAGGGGGGAATATGTCAATAATTGGTGGTTCCCATAATCAATCAATGTCTATTCATCCCAAAGGTCTTAACTTCCCTGTGTTAATATATGTCGACCAAGCTACAGGTAAATATGTTATAGATTAATGTCATAACTGAAGAAAATGAAAGAATTATAGAATTTTGTCAAAAATATTAAAGATATAAATTTGAGAAAAAAAACCTTGCTCAAACATTTTGATATAATTAGTAGACAAGAACACCAGGGAATTAAGGTAAGTATAAAAGAAGCCCTAGAAAGAAAATCGATATTCAAAAATTGAACAAATCATTCGCTAATCGCTTTAACAAAATTCTCAAGAGGGTTAATGAGTCACAACAAAGTTATAAAGAACTAGCAATGGTAGAATTAAAAGAAGAAATTTCAGGATTAAAAATAGAAATAAAATCTTTAAAAAATGGAATTAAGCTTTTACATTACAAGATGAATGCAAGATAGCAACTGACATTTCAGTTAGATTTCAGTCGTGATATAGTCTAAAACCGACTGCTCTGCAACTGCAAGAGGCAGTTGGATTTTTTCAAGTCATAAATGGTTCCCTACTGAATATCAACTGCAAAAAATGATTAATAGTATCAGTCAAGATTCAATCGAAAATTTAAGGCTGACATTTTCAGTCACTATAGCAGTGACTACTTTTTCAGTCATAATTCAATCGATGTATTAAGAGTTTTTCCTTTCAAAAGATTACATTATTATTTAATATAATTTTTATTAAATTAATATTATTTAATTTAATTGGTTATTTATTTCATTTGTTATTTAATTGATAGTTACATTAATTGGTATGAATATTAACTTATCTTAATTATTAACAATAAAATAATCTAATATTAAAATTTAAATTTAAATAAAAATACATTTATATTAATATAAAAATCAACATACATACCAAAATGTAAAATTCAAGAAGTCAAAAAATTCAAAAATCAGATCTGAAGAAGAATTCAAAAAATTTAAAACTCAGATTTGAGAGAAGACCAAGGTGGATGGGCGAGGCAAGAAACGGCAACACGAACAGGCGTGGTGGATGGGTGAAACGGATGGCAACGTAGACAGAGATAACGGATGGCAGACTGGCTAGGTGAACAAACGGAAAAAGAGATGACGGATGAGAAATGGTGAGACCAAGGACGTCGATAGGTGATGAGCGAGGGTGTCGGTGGGTGATGAGCAAGAACAAATGACCAAGGAGGTGATGAACGATGAGAGGTAAAAGGGCGAAGAGTTTGAAGAACAAATAAGATATGAGAGATGAAAGGGAGATGACAAAGGGTTTGGAGAACAGATAAGAGGGTGGCCATGGAGAGGTAAGTAGGGAAGGGATTTTTTTTTAGTAGTGTTGTGGAGAGGTAAGAGAAATGAGAGGTTAGGGTTTTTATATGGGCTAGGTTAAGGTTTTTCATAGGCTTTTATGGGCTTTTAATATAATACTCCATCCATCTCATTTTTTTGCTCCAATTGACTTTTTTCGACTAGTTTGACTTGAATTTATTCATATTATTGTTTGATAGAAAAAATAAAAAAAATATATTTAGAAACTATAGATCTTGATTTATCGTTCATATATAAAGGTTTTTCATTTATATGCTAAAATGTTGAAAATAAAAAATTATAAATTAATTGCTGAAAAGTGAATGGTGCAAAAAATTTGGGACAAAGTGTGTATATCTAAATAATAATAATCATAATCATATATTATGATATTATATATGTATATATTATGATACATACATTATATCCTTAAACCTTAAACCTAATATACCATTAACCCTAAACCCTAAGCCTTAAATACAAATCTCAAACCCTAAATTTCAATACCCTAATACTTAATTATACATTTAATTATTTAAACCTAAACCCTAAATACTAATTTTATGTCCTTAAACCCTACAAAAATTCCCAATCCCGAAACCATAAAAAAACTCCAAACTAAACCTAAATAATCTTAAAACAAATCCCAAAACTCTAATATTGAATTAATTCAATACCCTAATCCAATGTAGCTAATTCCATGTCTCTAAAATTTAATTTCAAACCCTAAACCCTAAATAAAGATCTCAAACCCTAAATCTATATATAATACCCTTAACCCATTAAAAACCCTAAATTTTAATTCTATATCACTAAACCCTAAAAAAATTTCAAACCCTGAAGCCTAAACAAATCCCAATAAATATAGCCCTAAACTCTAAAAAAAAAAAAAGACCAAACCCTTAAAAACCCTAAACCCCTAAATTAACTTAGCTACTAAAAAGATGACTATAGTCAAATTGGATACCTAAAAAACTGACTGAATGATGACTGTAATCAAATCTAAGAAAATTTATCAACTAAAAGGCGACTAAAACATTCAGTCACCCACCAGTCACGACAAAACGAACACTTTTTTTATTCCGACTGATTAGCAACTATAATGTCAACGACCGACTTTCAGTCGCCATTTTCAATCGCAAATTTGCATTTGTGTTGTAGAATTAAAATGTCTAAATTTTGGAGCATATTCTTAGGTTAATCAAGAATATGAGTTGATTATTGAAAATTTAGAAGGGTTTGAGTTCAAAGCAAAGAAAAAAGAAAGAGGGAAAAATATCCCAAAAACATATTAGGAAAATAACGCAATAAAAGATATTTTCTAAAATTTACCATTTCAAATAAATGAAGTTCATGTTACGCATAATCAAAGGTTTACAAGTATGATGACTTTGCTAGTAAAAAAATAATTTAGAATGTCAACAATTGTCCTTATAAACTCAAAGTGGAAAGAAATTGCACCAAACAAAGAATCATTTTGGATAATGTCATTCTTGCTTCTTATCCATCATTTTGAATACTCAATCAGTATCTTATCTATAATCTATTAGTTTGACAATTTTAACGCTCAAATTCTATCCATTCTAAGATAGGTAGGATCAAGTAAAACTCACTTATCTGCTACATACTAATATAGGTAATAGTAATTTACATTTTTTTTAACAAGATTTATCAAATGAGAATAATACAATGACAAATTCCTTAGTTCTTAAGGCTTGAATATCTGTAACAAGAAGTTGGATCTTCCAATAGCTTCTGTTTCTCTAGATGACAGATATTATTGCTTTGGAATTTCAATTTGAACAACTTCAAACAGCTTCAATTAAACATCACTTTTAATTACTTTTCTAACTAGTGTAGTCTTTGCAATCAAAGGAGTTCCTATTGTGATGATAGAACCCCTAGCCATAATCAACATGCCTATTTCATTCCTAATCATGTCACTACTATGATACTACCTTATTGGTCAGGACTACAAGCTCTATTCGACTGATTTTAAGCTTTACCTTTCCCTGGTTTATTCCATCTTATAGAAAGCTCAACTTTTTGAAAAAGGCAACTATGGTTCAAGTTCATTAAATTTAGAAAGTGATACCTAGATGATAAAAATATATAATAATACATATATATATATGCGGATAAGATGCGTGGATAATAGAGCCTAAACCCTCATCATATTTTTAATCAAAACTAGCAGGGACTTAAAAGGATAGTTAACACTGATTAACAAGTTGTCTTAGCCCTTGGGGCAATTAGATAGGCGATGAAGAGGTGGGAGATGCCTTAGAGAAGTTTAAGATTTTAACCTTAATCTGAAACCTAACCCTATCTTTCATGTTAGGGTTGGGTTAGGGAAGAGAATAAGTGGTATTTGAGTTGACTCAAACCTGAACCGATTTTGATATGCAAAAATTAGGTTTGTTCGAGTCAAACCCAATCAACCAGAAATTACTAACAATTCTCAGCCCATTCCTATTCCTAGCCCAATCCCATCTAGCCTAACCCATATATCTATATTATAAATACCTAACCTAACCTCACTAACCTTAATCCATCATCATATAACTGCCACTTTATCAACCCTTACTGTTGTCGTTTGCCATCGCTGTTCATCATCATTCTTCATCCTTTCATCTTTTGCCTTCCTTGCATTGTCGTTTTACCCCCTCCTCACTGTCCTTCATCTCAGCTTCTCTCAATTGCCGTTGTTTGTCTCTGACCTCCCTCCCTCTCATGTCATCATTCTGCCTCCTTCCTAGCCATCTTTTGTCTCAACCTCCCTTTCTCCCGCCCTCGCCCTTGTTCACCTCTAGTATGTATTTTTCATCCCTCATTGCCGTTGTTCAGATTGTTAGCAATTATAACAGTGACATGAGGTAATGTGTCAAATAAACCCAACCCCAATCATAGATTTCAAGGTTAGGGTCAGTTCAGGTTAGAAAAACATAATTAGGCTGATTTGAGGTTGAGAAATGGAGATTGCTTATGGATTTAAAAAAAATATTGGGTTTAAGTCCGAAATCCGATTCTTACACACATTGTGTGTCGTGGGTGCACCAGCCAAGTAGACCCCGATCGGGGAAAACTTAATCCGATATAAAAGCGACACACCAGCCAAACTGACCGTACATCCAAAACGACACACCTCAATGTTTTTTTTTTTTTTTTTCTGTTGGAGGTTCATTTTAGCGTTTTCCAGTTTTCCACCTAGGCCTTAACGCGCTTTCCTGGGCCCACCTAGACGCAATCCTTTCCTTCCTCAAACTCTGCGTCATTTCCTCTCTGGCTTCCCCACCCCAGCCAAATGTCCAATTTAGAGCTCACTCGCTGGAAGCATGCTGAGAAATCTTCTCGGGGAAGAAGCATCGCAGATGAGGCCAAATTCGGAGGATGGTTAGGAAACTGACGATAGGTGCTGGAGTTGTTTCGGATTCTCCATCATTGGCTCGTACTTGCTCCCCTCCCTTACTCTGTCTCTCGATCCCGCTTCCATATATATATATTGGTAGTGCAGAGCGGGTTTTACGGTGTTTGTATATATCTGCTTTTTTTTTTTCCCTGGATTTTCCTGCTGCCACATGTTGGTCCTTCTGGCCCGTCTTGTGGCGAACGATAAGCTCTCGAAGTGTGACAATGTCTCAGAAGAGGCCGCAGGACGATGCCAAGGCGCGCCCCGAGGGGGCTTCCACTGTGGATAAGCGGAGGAGGACGCCGGCCTTCGTCAAGTGAGTGTTCTTTGCTGTTTGGTTTTTGTAATCTCGTCATATATTTAGTTGTCCGCTAGCGTGTTCTTGATTCTGGCCGCTTAGATATGAACTGGGTTTTGCTTGTTTAGAGGAAAGATGAAATAGAGGAGGGTTTTGGTTCTTTAGTTGAGGTGACCCTTGTTCCCTGCTGCGGGATCGTTGTGGAAGAAGTGTGTGTACTTGATAGGTGAAATGGGTTATCTTGTTCATGTGACTGGAGTTTGTCATGTGCAAGTGGAAGGTTGATGGTCGAATGAGTTTGTTTTGTTATCTATATGCTAGGTGCCACGTGAATATTTTCTTTTTACTTCTGAATATTTCTGATGATTTTGGGTATAAAATCACGCCTTCAATGTATCTGTACACCGCTTTCATTGTTAATTCTCTTTATCTTTTTAGAGTGGTTCAGGAGGCGATGAAGCTACATTCTCTCCAGAATTGGCTGGAGCCAGCTATCGAGCCCTTGATCCGTAAAGTGGTACGAACAAACCCCCCTCGCCCCCCCCCCCCCTCTCTCTCTCTCTCTCTCTCTTCCCGTCTATTATGTTATGGTGGCACAGGAAATTCTTAAATCGTTGTGAACCATTAGCCTTATGGTTTGTAAGTTCAAGTTAGCTGAGTTTTTGCATAAGCTTTAATGATTCAGATTGTAGTCTATGTAGCCTTTTAGATTAGAAAAATTTATGCAGTTTTTCCCAAAGTTTTCCTAAAATGGGAAATAGTTATTAGTGGTTTATAAACTTGAAAGATGTCTTGTGGTATCTTATTTCATTGTCAACATGGACTTTAAATTTGGATGCGGAGAATTACAAAGGATATTTGGGCCTTTTCATTTAGTAGAATGATTTGCTAAAATTGTGATATTTAAAAAGGAGTTGTTTGAAGTTGGCTGTCTATAATGGATACCATCTGTTTCAGGTGAAAGAAGAAGTTGAATCAGCTCTTAGAAAGCATCTGAGTAACTTGAAAAGGTAAGGATTCCCATAAAGGAAAATTGTAATGTTACACCCTTTATGTTGGCATGTGTGAAGTTTAGGTTGCTTTCCTTTCTCAGGAGCAGTGGCAAACACATGAACTGTATTGAGTCTAGAATCCTGCAGCTTCAATTCTTGAATAATATAGCTCTTCCTGTGTTCACTGGAGCTCGGATTGAAGGAGAAGATTGTTCTGCAATCAAAGTAGCTCTATTTGATTGTCTTACTGGAGAAAGAGTTTTCTCTGGCCCATTGTCATCTGCCAAAGTGGAGATTGTTGTTCTTGAAGGAGATTTTGATGGTGATGATGGGGAAATTTGGACACCAGAAGAATTTAAGAATAACATTGTGAGAGAAAGAGAAGGAAAGAAACCTCTTCTTACTGGTGATCCATTTCTGACACTCAAGGAAGGGGTTGGGACAGTTACCGAGATCTCATTCACAGATAATTCAAGTTGGACCAGGAGTCGTCGGTTTAGACTTGGTGCAAGAGTGGTGGATAGCTTAGATAAAATTAGAGTAAAAGAAGCAAAGACAGTATCGTTCATCGTCAGGGATCATCGTGGTGAATGTAAGTGTTTCTATGTGTAATTACATTCAGTAGGTGGTTTCTAGTTGTGTGTGATGCTGATCATCTTGACGTTTGAAATGCTAATGGTTTTACCAAGGAAGTTCAGGGTTTCTATGAGTGTTTGGGTTTATTTACCTTTTGAGGCACACTCTGTGTGTGTGTGTGTGTGTTCTAAATTGTACAATTTATTGTTTGAACTGTGAGAAGATAAAATTGAGGGAACAAGAGATTGAGTGATCAAGGAGATTGACTTGGTGGTTTAAGTGCTACATCTGTGAGACCATGTATGTTTGTCAAGGAGATTGCAAGTTTAAGCTCTTAACTTGTAGGTAAAGCCTTTATCAACTGGTATGTTTATTTTGCCAACATAGTGATGATTCAGTGCTACTTAAACTGTTTTGATCTTGCAAAGGTAAGAATAGTCAGGAATATTGTGCCATAAATGTTCAGTGTTGGTTTAGCACTGTTCCAAAATACATTTCCCTGTAAATTGCTATTTTACATGAAAAAGGGTAAATGCAGAAAGGAACTTATGTAAGTTTGACTAGATCGTTTGAAATTTGAAGTGGCAACTTGAAGCAAGCACTAATCCCCACCCCATTCCCCAACACGCTTGCACACACACACAAAAGAAAAGATGATCTCTCTGCATTGATGCTTTTAGGGTTTTGCTTTGATGTTTTTTTTTTTACTTTTTGGTTGTCCTGGGTGCAGTATATAAGAAGCACCACCCGCCAGCTTTATCTGATGAGGTCTGGAGATTAGAAAAGATTGGCAAGGATGGGGCTTTCCACAAGAGGTTGACTCGGGAAAATATCACCACTGTCAAGGACTTCCTGACCTTGCTTCATATTGATCCTTCAAGGCTGCGGAGTGTAAGAATTTGTTGACTTTACTTGTTTCAATGTTGTGTTCTGATTGTAAATTTGAATATGAAAGAGGTGCTGCAAACTTGAGTTTTATTACTACTGTAAGTCTGGCTGCAGTTTCCGAAATGATAATACTAGTTTGGTAACCAGCCTGCAGGTCTTAGGTTGTTGAGGTTAGCAGTTGGATTTATTGGTTGGGAGTTTGCATCATTTTATTCAGTTGTTCACTGCAGAAGGGACCTTTTCATGTTTATCTCATTCATGTTTACAGATTCTAGGCACGGGTATGTCTGCAAAGATGTGGGAAGTTACTGTGGAACATGCCAGGACATGCGTGCTTGATAAAACAATGCAATTGTACTATCCTGGTTCTCAGAAGAAATCAGGTGTGGTCTTCAATATTGTTGGGCAGGTGATGGGACTACTTTCAGAAGGTCAATATCTTCCTGTTGATACACTTACTGAAACCCAAAAGGTATGAATGTCATCATATTCGATATTCATTTTTCCTTTCTTGTGTGGGTTTATTGGCTTCTTGTCACCAAACAATTCTAATAATCGTTGTTTGTCCCAGGAGGAGGCTCAAAGCCTGGTAATGTCTGCATTTGAGCACAGTCAAGAAGTTCTGCTTCTAGAGGATGAAGCACTTCTAATGGGTGGCTCAGTGAACTCGGCTACCATTCCTCAGCCTAATGTTTCAAGGACTGATATTGCTAATGGTGACAGGGTTTTGGCAGCACAGAAGCTAGGGGCTTTTGATTATGAACCACCAAATGCCTCTTCTCCAGATATAGTGCCATCCTTCTATTCTGTTGCGGGCATGAGTAGCATTGATGACTATTCCTTCCCTGGCATTGAGAATACAGGCCTAAGATATGACCCTACTCTGTGTTATCTAGGCCAGGTCCATGGCTCTGTGATTTGTGATTCAGAATCCATCACTCGAGCATTTTGTGATGAGGATCATCTTCCATTTTCTGAAAGTGATCTCCAGCCCCAGAACCTCTTTCTGGAATCAGAAGCTGATCTACAAACTGCTGTTGATGGATTTCGGTTGCAACGGACTACAGCTGTTGCTGTAGTTAAAGCACAGATGAGATGGACAAAGCTGTTCAGCATATTCAAATGGTTATCAGTGAAGGCTGCCTTGAGAAGAACCCGCAATCAGAGATACTCTGAGAATCGTGGTCATAGTTGCAAATATTAGCAAGTTTTATTTCTGCCCCATTAACGTATTGTGTGCAGTTTACGGGTACAAGTAGGTACAGCTACTAGGCTATAGGTCTTCAGCTGGATTCTTGAGATCCTTTTTGGCCTCAAAGCTGTAAATATAAAGATGTGGTCTAGAGTAGGGGTAGATTGTTGGTTTGTTCTTTTGCCCCACCCCCTTTAAGCCTCTGCACTTGCTTCTGCTGATGCGCTGTGCATAAAAGGGATAGCTCTCGAGCTGAGTTGCCTTTCATTATCAGATTTTGGCAACAATTTTCTTTCCCAATAATGAGGGGCGGTTTGCTAGTACTTTCACAGATTTTTGCTTTATATAGTGTTTTTAGAAATTTGTATTGCTTCCATTATTTTTTTTCGTTTTTGTTTTATGTTGTGTTTTTAGAAGTTTGTAGTTGCCTTATTTCCTTGATTTCAAAGTTGAAGAAAATGTTTGGGTTGAGTTACATTGGCTTTGTTCCTTTAATTTGGGATGTAGGTAACACATTTGGCTTGTGTTTTAATCTTACATCTTATCTGCCGACTGGCATGCTTGATTTCCTCTAGCCATAACAATCAGATTAGAGCAACGATCTGCGTCTTCCATGGTTGATGGTGCAAATTGAGTGGTCAAGGAGCTCTAGTTCTGTTCAACCACAAGAAGTAGTTTCACTTGAAAATTGTGTGGCGATCCAAACATAACCCCATGATGGGGCAAACAGTTTTATGAAGCAGAAATTGGGAGGCAAACTTCTCCTTGAACTATAACCTCCTGAGGGGATTTTTGACCTACTCATGAAGTTTGACTCAAACCTTAACCCCCATCATGGTTTTTAATATTGCGGTATATTACAGTATACCGTGTAGTATAAGTAGTATGTGGTATAAATATTTTCATATTTTGTCATTTTTTTTTGTAAAAATAATGTTATATACTATGATATTTTGCGGTATTTCACACACCTATTATTTTTTAGATAGATTTTGTTAGAATACAGTATACTGTAAAATACGGCAAGGTACGTACCACTAGATCCTATTTTTGTGGGGCATGTGTGAGATATTTTGTTAGTCATTTTACATCAAAATATCATACATAAATATGTAAAATAGTAAAATATAATTTATACACATATTTTAACATAAATATTTACTTTTATTTCTTGGTTACTTTTTATTTTACTTTTGCTTCGTTTTGGGGTAGTTTTCTAACTTATGAGTATTGTTATTACTATATTATTGTTTCTTTTTTTTTCCTCATGTATCAACAAATTAGCTTTTTTTTATTGAGTAACTGCTTTATATAACTTTTTATGCTTTTTATGCTTTATATATATATATTATGCTTTTTGTATAAAAAATATCATTTTTCATATATCTTTTATATATTTGACAAATTATGATAAGAAAAATTAGAATATATATAGAAAGATGTAAAAAAAATTATTTAATTTATTTCATCTTAAAATAATATTCTAACTTTTTTTTTTTTGTGAAAACAGTAACAATATATGATTCAGTATACCTCAAAATTATGAGGTACGGTATATCAAACGGTAACAGTATTTAACACATTTACTATTGTATATAGTGGTTCGAAGGTCCTAGTCCTAGCCTCTAGCCCCTTCTGATTCTCCTAGCTACTAGTAGTGGGTGCCAGGTCAACCCAACCCGGGACTGGCTGGGCTTGGGTCTGGGCTGTGTAGGACCAGGCACTGACCGGATCCAGGCAGGGCTGGTCCAGGGTGGGTTTGCGGGTGTAGACATTAAAATTTAATTGGGTTAAAAAATATTAAACCCAATTTAAATTGTCCAACCCATTTCTAAATTGATACCCAAAATTTAAAAGTCCATCAATTTTGAGAACTACAAATTCAAGAAATGCAATTTTGGGAGCCCAAAGGCACACAATTTGGAGGCATTGAATGAAGACTCATTATGCCATTTTGGCCAAAGTCCACTTTTGGCAAATTGGGCCTTAAAATCCAAAATGATTAAAGCCCAAGATTTTGCTCAAATATTCTAGAATATTTCTAGAATGCTCCATTAATTATCCTTTTAAATTAAATGAATTGGATAATTATCATATTTATTTTCTCTTAAAAAAAATACAAGAGATAAAATACATGATAATTGTCACATACGGTTCTCTTGAACCAAACCACTTCTTTCCTACACCTATAAATAAGTCCCCAAAGCCAAAGGAAGGAAAAGAAGGAATTGGAGAGGCAAAAACTTAGAGAGGAAGAAAAATCTTTCTACAAGAAGTTTTCTCCTGTTCTTCAAGCCGATCAAGCACAAACGCCCGGCGAAAGAAAAAATCAACTCCAAAGAAGATAAAATCCCAGTTTTGATGCCAGATTCGAAGAACGCGGTGAGGAATGCAAAGAACGTGAAACGGTGCTTCATCAAGTTCAAGTTTAGATCCGGCGGAAGCGGTGAGGAACATGAAGAACGCGAGATAGCGCTGCATCAAGCTCAAGTCCAGATCCGGTGAAAGCGGCGAGAAACATGAAGAATTCGTTTCTGTGCTGCGACAAGTCAAACTCCAAGGAAATAGGCAAGAAAGCGGCGGACATTGCCCGAAGTCCCCAAGTCCAAGAAGTACAATAGAAATCTTACACCAAAAGAAACGGCAAGGACCTTGGTTCGTGTTCGTGCAAGACAAGTCCAGAATCTGTGTTCGTGAAGAAGCCGTTCGTGTCTCCATCAAAAGCTCAAAGCGTTAATCAGAGGATTGTGCACGTGAGAAGCACGCTAGAGAGTCGATCCCCCAAAATCTCTGTTCTAAATTTTAATATTGTAATTTGTGCTACAATTAATTTCAGGGTGTAATTTTTTACACACAAAATTTGTGCGTACAAATTTCTGGCGACTCCACTAGGGACATTCTCTACCTCTCATCTCTCGCATCGAGAAAGCTTTGAAGAAACTCAAGTAAAGATCATGGAAGCAAAAAGTGTTGTTGTCAACACCGAGAAATTTGCGGCAAAGGAAAAAGAAGTCACACCGGTCACTCGTGCAAAAGCTCGTGCTGAAGGATCTTAATTGGCGTCTTCGTTAAAGCAATTTTCTCGCAAAAGCAAGAAAGAAGGAGTTGCTGTAGAGAAGCAAGAAGTTCAACCAACAATAGGGAAATCCAATCCTTCAAGCCACTCCAACCACTCAAGTAGGAACAAGGAAGTGGAGGTCTCCACCGAGAAGATAAGGGCTCACTCATCTTCCAAGACATCAATGAAAAAGGCCACCACAAGTGAAGAATCTAAAACTGGATCTGTGACTTTCCCAAAGCAAAGGTAGGCAGACTACTCTTCATCCTCGGAGTCGAAGTTACCAGCCTTGGTAGCAGATTCTGGAAATCCTGAGGACCGTCTTGAACAGATGGCATTTTCCATTAAAAGGTTGACGGCAAAACTTGAAGAGAAAGATGCCCAGATTGCGTTGTTGATGAGTAAAATAGAAGCTCAACATTTTCCGAGGGAAACAACTACAAGTGGCACTAAGAAAGCTATTGATCCTACTGCTGAAAAACTTGAGAACATGGAAAAGCAGCAAAAGCAAAGTCAATATGATCGTACGGTCCTGCAAAGTGCCTTAAATGACACAGCCCAAAGGTCTGTGGCCTCATTGTCTGTGCAGCAACTTCAACACATGATCATGGATACCATTCGAGCTCAATCTGGAGTGGCTCCACAATCATCCCTAGTGTATGCAAAGCCATACTCAATGAGGATCGATGAGCTAAGGATGCCATTAGGCTATCAACCACCAAAATTCCAACAATTTGATGGCAAGGGCAATCCGAAGCAACATGTGGCTCACTTCATTGAAACTTGCAACAATGCCGGGACCTATGGTGATCTTATGGTGAAGCAATTTATGCGGTCATTGAAAGGAGCTGCTTTTGACTGGTACAGGGATATTCCTGCAGGATCCATTGATGGATGGGACCAATTTGAAAGAGAGTTTTTGTCACGTTTCTACAGCACGAGAAGGACGGTCAGCCTCCCGGAGCTGGCAGCGATCAAACAAAGAAAGGACGAGCCAGTAACAGAATACATAGAGCGATGGAGAACCAACGTCCTCAACTGCAATGAGCGGATAAGTGAAGCCTCTTCCATCGATATGTGTGCGCAAGGGATGCATTGGGGAATACTCTATAACTTGAAGGGAAACATGCCGCATTCATTTGAAGAACTCGCAACAAGGGCTCACGACTTGGAGATCCAGATTGCAAGGCATAGGAGCTATGTTCCAAGTAATTCCTCTCAAAAGAGAGATGGCAAGAAAGACAAAGAAGAAAAGGTTGTGAAGACAAAAGAAACCATGGCTGTAGCTGCTACTCCGACAAAGATCTCCAAAGGGAGCTCAAGTCATGATACTAAATTTGTGAAGGGCCAACCGGATGTAAAGAAAAGATTGACACTCAAGGAACTTGAAGCAAAACAATACCCATTTGTAGATTTGGATGTGCCAGCAATCTTGGACCAGTTGCTAGAAAGGAACTTGATAGAACTGCCAAATCCAAAGAGACCGGAGAAGGTTGGAAGGGTAGATGAACCTAAGTATTGCCGATTTCACCGTATCGTTGGCCACCCCGTCGAGAAATGCTTTGTGTTGAAGGATCTTATAGTCCGCATGGAAAAGGAAGGGTATATCAAATTCGATGATTTGGAGGAACCATTGGTTTCCAATGTTGCCGAGATATGCCTTGAAGCGACTTCCCCAAAGTTTGTAGAAAAACTTGAGGATGAAGTCAAGGTCTCTACTCAAGACTTCGCAGAGAAGGAAAATACACTTGAAGTACTTACATGTGGCCCAAAAGATGTTGTCCCAGTAAAATTTGAGGTCGATGGCGAGGTAACAACTATTTATGCATACCCTGGTATGCCAAAATACTCTGAAAACCCAAACGCCCCAAGCTTCTATGATGTCATGGTCGATGACTTAGATACATGGGAGTCTTCATCTGAGTCGGAAGATGAAGTCGATGATGGATGGTCAACGTTCATAAGTAAGAAAGAAAAGTATGCTTAGACAAAAAGAGTAAGCATCCCAAGTCTTTCAAGAGTGTTCGACTCGATGAGCTACCGAGTAGAAAAGCCAACTGGGTGGGGAGAATTAACAAGTTCTGGTTCGTCAGATGAGCAAGATGGTGAATGGAAAATGGTGAGAAACCAAAGATGAAGAAAGAATCAACCACCACACTATCCTTTGCTAAAAGCTCTGAAAGACAAAAAACTGGAAGGGTGTAACCCCACAAGAGTGCATCCTCAAATGCCTAGGAAAGTTTGGAAGCCACTACATCCAACAAGGGCAGAATCACAACAGGTGGTTAGGAGGTCTGTGACACTGCTTGACTATTTCCCAAAGTCATATTTTATAAAACACAATGTGGAGGTAAATGTTGCAGGCGTTCATGGAGATAATGATTTAAGTCGTAGCCAAAAGGGACCCGGCAAAGTAAGCATTGGAGATAAGGTTGATATAGTGAAGGCTGGCATCATCTCCAAACTCAAAGATCTCCCTGTAACCATGACCATGAATGAGGTTCTCAAGCTACCACAAAGATATTCGGCTAGCCACACTTCAAGTGCTCATCGACCCATGAGCTTATGAAGGAAAGGTGTTTCACAAAAAGGCAAATGATAAGTGTGTCACCTGCATGGCTACAATATCTTTTGATGACGAAGATTTGCAGTTGGGCCGTCGTTTGCATAGTCGACCTCTTTATGTAAGCAGATATATTTGCGAACACCGGATTGGGAGTATCCTAATTGATGGTGGCTCCGCTGTGAATATCATGCCCATTCGAACATTGAAGAAGGTCGGGCTATCTGTAAAAGATCTTTCAAGTAGCAAGTTGACCATCTAAGGTTTCAACCAAAAGGGGCAATGCTCTATGGGGAAAATTCAACTTACAATGGAGATTGAAGAATTAAAGACCTCCGTTTTGTTTCATGTTATTGACGCAAATACTTCATATGACTTGCTGCTCGAGCGTACTTGGATGCATGAAAATGGAGTTGTACCATCAACTTGGCACCAATGCTTCAAGTATGTTGGCGATGATGGAAGCATTAAACGTGTAGTGGCAGAAATCTCCCCTTTTGACGTCGAGGAAACCCATTTCGCCGACGCCAAGTTCTACCTGGAAGACTGCCAAGATATGAAGCCCAAGGCTTTCTCCATAATGCTCCCTAAAGCAAAAAGCACCAAAATGAACATCTCTGCCTCGACCAGCAAACCTCATTTTTCTAAAGAAGATGCTAGAGTACTAAAATAAGACATGGTCCTACCAATCTCTTCGCTCTCTAAATTGACCATGTTTGATGAACCTGCAAAGAAAATGAAGGAATTTCAAAGCTTGAAAGCAAATGCATGGTTTGGCCCTAAGGTCGAGAAATTGTTTCAAAAAGCAGGATATGGTAAAGGTGAACCCCGAAAACTTGGCGATTTGGATGCAATCCTTGAAAAAATGGCAGCTTGGAGAAAAGCATGGTTTAGGATATCGACCATCTAACCTCGCAAAGAATGCATCATGCAACCCGGTGATGATTCAGATTTATGAGTACGATGAAGACCAAGTAAAATTGCAGGTTAACCAAGAGGAAAAAGAAACCCGTGAGAATGTTCGAGTCTCCGTATTTAAATGCTTGGGACCAAAAGCCCCTACTAATAATACACAAAGGACTTCAGTTTTTGCACGGCTTGGACCAAATGGAGCTCATCCGAAAGCACAAGCAAAGGCCAAACGCCAGAGGCAAAGGAGACAAAAGCGTCGCCACCAAACATCTCACGAAAATGATAATCCTCAAGAGGAAGTAGCCTCCTGCAATAATGTTGCACTTGAAGGACGAGATCAAGATGAGCCAAGCATGGAAGAAGTAGTCGAGGAAACTGAACCAAGTCCTGCGCCTGAAGCTTTTGAGGAATGAGGGCAAGCAACTGTTGATGACTTGAAGGAACTAAATTTAGGACTGCCGGATCATCCAAAGCCAGTGTTTGTGAGCACCCTACTAGGTCCTGAAGAAGAGGCGAGGTACGTCGAGCTACTGAAAAAATATGAAGATGTCTTTGCATAGTCCTATAGGGAGATGCTGGGATTGGATCCAAAGATCGTTGTCCATCACCTTGCCGTGAAGCATGGATCCCGCCCCGTCAAACAGGCTCAACGAAGATTTCGGCCAGAACTTATTCCACAAATTGAGGCTGAAGTAAATAAACTTATTGATGCTGGTTTCATTCGAAAAGTTAAGTATCCCACCTGGATTTCAAACATTGTGGTTGTGAGGAAGAAGAATGGCCAAATCAGAATCTGCATAGACTTCCGAGATTTGAATCTAGCCTACCCAAAGGATGACTTCCCCTTGCCAATAACGGAATTAATGGTTGACTCAACAACGGGACACGAAGCTTTGTCTTTCATGGATGGGTTCTCTGGTTACAACCAAATTCACATGGATCCAAAAGATGAGGAATTTACAGCCTTCCGTACTCCAAAGGGGATTTATTGCTACAAAGTTATGCCATTTGGACTCAAGAATGCCGGTGCAACTTACCAACGAGCGATGCAAAGAATCTTTGATGACATGTTGCACAAAAAAGTAGAATGTTATGTCAATGACTTGGTGGTGAAGACGAAAAACAAGTCAGAGCACCTAAAGGACTTGCGTGACGTCTTTGACCGACTCCGCAAATACCAACTAAAGATGAATCCTCTCAAATATGCTTTCGGTGTTACTTCTGGAAAGTTCTTAGGATTCATCGTCCGTCATCGTGGCATCGAGGTGGACCAATAAAAAATAGACGCAATCCTGAAAATGCCTGAGCCAAGTAACACTCGTGAGCTTAAAAGCCTGCAAGGAAGATTAGCATACATAAGGCGGTTTATCTCCAACCTAGCAGGACGATGCCACCCGTTTAGTAGGCTCCTAAAAAAGGATATGCCTTTTATCTGGGATGACACTTACAAGAATACATTTCAAAGTATAAAGGACTACCTACTCCATCCACCCGTCCTTGTTGCTCCAATTCAAGGAAAGCCTTTAATATTGTACATAGCTGCCCAAGAACACTCATTGGGGGCACTTCTTGCTCAACAAAATGATGAAGGGAAGGAAAATGTACTCTACTACTTGAGTCGGAGGCTAGTGGGGGCAGAAGCTAACTATTCTCCCATTGAGAAGATATGCCTCGCACTGATCTTTGCTATAAAGAAGCTAAGACATTACATGATAGCCCATGTAGTCCATCTTATGTCAAAGGCTGATCCACTGAAGTACTTGATGTCAAGACCGTTGCTTTCAAGAAGGTTGGCTAAATGGGCCCTTCTTCTGTCTAAATTTGACATAGTGTTTGTCTCGCAAAAGGCAATCAAAGGACAAGCATTGGCGGATTTTCTTGCCGATCACCCTATACCAGCAAAATGGGAACTTCCAGAAGACCTTTCAGATGAGGAAGTCTTCATTGCACAAATCATCTCAACCTGGAAGATGTTCTTTGATGGTGCATCTCGAGAATATGGAGCGGGGGTAGGTGTGGTGTTCGTCTCTCCCTACAATGAAGTTTTGCCATACTCTTTTAGCTTGCTCAAGAAGTGCTCGAATAATGTAGTGGAATACCAAGCCTTGCTAATTGGATTGGAAGCAACCATGGACATGCAAATCCAAGAATTAGAAATCTTTGGAGATTCTAAGCTGGTGGTCAACCAACTCCTCCAAGAATACAATGTTCGCAAACCTGAACTACTCCCTTTATTTGAATATGCAAGGCATTTACTGGACCAATTAGAGCAAGTAAGCATCCATCATGTTGCCCAAGGGCACAATCGACATGCCAATGCTTTAGCCAACCTGGCAGCTGTTCTAGCAAATTCAACTGAGCAAGAAGCCTCGATCCAAGTACACAAGAGATAGGTGACACCGCAAATATTAGTCGAGAAATATGGTTGCAATCATACTATCTCTGTCATTGAACCAAAGGAGGATTGGCGACAATCGTTTATTAGTTACTTGGAACATGGTAACCTACCTGAAGACCCTCGCCGTCGAGCTGATATTCGCCAAAGAGCACCAAGGTTCGTCCACTTCAAGGAGGTTCTCTATCGTCGCTCTATCGAAAGAGTCCTCTTTAGATGCCTAAGTGATGAAGAAGCGGGGCAAGTTGTAGAAGAAGCTCATTCTGAAGTATGTGGAGCTCATCAGTCTGGACCAAAACTTTACCATCGTATTAAGAGGATGGGGTACTATTGGCCAACGATGGTGAAGGATTGCATCAGCTACGGCAGGAAATGTCAAGCCTACCAATTCCATGCCAACCTTATTCATCAGCCTTCGGAGCTGTTACATCCCACAGTGGCTTCTTGGCCTTTTGATGCTTGGGGGCTTGACATTGTGGGGGCCAATCACTTCTAAGTCATCCGCTGGGCAATCATTCATCTTGGCCGCCACTGATTATTTCTCAAAATGGGCAGAAGCTATCCTATTGAAGGAAGTCAAGAAAGAGAATGTAGTGGAATTCATCCAAATAAACATCATTTACCGATATGGAGTTCCCCGCTACATCATCACCGATAATGGAAAGCCGTTCTACAATAAATTGATGGACAAACTTTGTGGCAAGTTCAAGTTTTTCCAACATAACTCATCTATGTACAACGCTATAGCAAACGGTTTAGCTGAAGCCTTCAACAAAACGTTGTGCAACCTTTTGAAAAAGGTTGTCTCAGGATCAAAGAGAGATTGGCATGAGAAAGTTGGAGAAGCCCTTTGGGCATATCGAACAACGCACAGGACCCCTACTCAAGCAACTCCATACTCCCTGGTCTGTGGCGTAGAAGCAGTCCTCCCGTTGGAATGCCAAATTCCTTCCTTAAGGATAGCTCTGCAAGAAAGATGGACCAATGAGGAAAATGCTAAGTTGTGGCTAGAGCAGCTTGACGCTTTAGACGAGAAAAGACTTGAAGCTCAACAACACTTAGAGTGCTATCAAGCTCGCATGGTTCAACAAGAAGGTGCGCCCGAGGATTTTTCAAGTTGGGGACCTGGTGTTAGCCATTAGAAGACCAATCATCATGACGAAGCGTGCCGGAGAAAGTTCGTGTCAAAGTGGGATGGCCCGTTCGTAGTGACCGAAGTCTACACCAACGGTGCTTACAAGATAGTGGACAAGGACGGTTTAAGAATCGGCCCCATCAATGGGAAGTTCTTGAAGAAGTTTTATGCATGAAGACTTGAGGGCATGCTCCTTGTCACAAGAGCCTAAACTGTATGACAAAAAAAACTGAAAAAAATAAAAACACAAAAAAAAATGTAATACTCCTAGCCCGCACGAGTATAAACTGTGTACGGTAAAATCCTAAAAAAAAAAAAATGTAATACTCCTGGCCCGCACGAGTATAAACTATGTACGGCGAAATTCTATAAAAAATGTAATACTCTTGGCCCGCACGAGTATAAACTGTGAACGGCTAAATCAAATAAATTTTTTTTTCTCTTTTGAGCTATTGTTTTGCTTGTCACTTAGTTTAAGTACATCCTTATTATTAAGGTTGGGATGTTACTTAAAGATTGGGAATAAGTAAGACGATGAGACTAAAAAAAAATAAAATAAAAGAGATATCTTCATTGCATTCCGGAATCCTGCTACAACCTACCTAATCCTAAAAAAAAGGGAAAGGAAAGTAAAGCTACATAGAAATGGTGGCCCAACGCCCAGAAAAAATATCTAAAAGCTCTTTCTCAAGTTCTTGCCTCCGTCGATTTACTGCTTCAATCCTAGATCCCCCTGCAGCTAAGCGATCTTTGATTTCTTCGTGCCTTGCATCCAAGGAACTAAGTGCTTCAAGAGATTTCTAACTCTCATCGCGGAACATATCAGTGGCAGTTGATGAATCAGCTACTTGCTGTTGAAGCTTCTCTATCTAGGCATTAACATTCTTTATGATATTAACAATTGAATCTATCTTCTCAGCAAAAGTCGCCACTTGTGAAGTATGAATGCTAGATTCCGCTTCAATAGAAGCAAGCTCCCTCTGATTCACCTCTGGGTCCAATGACTGCATGGCTTCCTACCTCTGTGAAAGGTACACCTCAATTCCTTTAAGTAGAGAATCCATCTTTTCAAGTAAAGGGGAGCAATCCACAAAGAAACATTTTGTCAGAAGGTTGGGAATTTCATCCCTCTTGCAATGCCACCAATCTCGTAGTAAAGAAAATCCATTTTGCAAAGCAGCATCACCTTCCTTCTTCAAGTAGTCTATGAGGCCACGGTAAATAATCTCCTTAATGAGGTCTACTGAAGCAAAAGACTCTTTTGGCATGCTAGAAGCACAAGAGAGTATTGGCATAATTTGTGAGTTTCCCTTCAGATGATGAGGCATTGGAACTGCATCGATGGTGGGTGCCTTGCATGGAGAAGCTATGACTTGGCCATTCGACACAACTTCCACTTCATTTTTCTCATTTGAATTATCTTCTATGGGGCGATCAGATAAACCATCTAGAGCTCCAATCGTCTCAATGCCATGCGTCAGGTCCTCTTCAGAGAGAAGGTGTTTTGATTTCGGTACATCAGGGAAGACTGTAACAAGGAGGAGATTAGACAAAGAAACAATTTTTCTTAATCAAAACAGAAGGAATATACTTACCCTTATTAAGAGACTTCGGGGACATGCCAAAACTGTTCCCTATGCTTCGACAAGAAGAAGAACATTTGTTACTTGAAGCTTGCACGCTAGGTTCCGGCAAAAGCTGCTCATGAGGTTTCAACTTGATCCTCTTTCCTGTAGGAGCCACTAATGCTCCCGTCACCGGACGCTTCTTTGGATCTAGGCTTTGCTCCTTAACCAATGATGGTGGCGCTTTGACAAGACATAACTCGAAGCTTGGTTTCTCACTCTCCAACAATACAGAAATTGGAATTTTCTCCAAAGTAGGAAGTACCTCACTTTTCCACCAATTTGTATAGTTCAGGTCAACTTGCAAGCCAATGGTGGAAGAAAACTTGGGGATGTGGAATCTAGCACCTGTATCAATCCGAGTCAAAGACAACCACCCTTCATATAAGGATTCAAGCCGAGAAGGAAGAGTAGTGAGCTTTGGGTTGCCAGGAAGCCTCTGAAGAAAGCCATGCTGCCGAGCAAACCGATGAGGATTATAGTACTCCGAGATAAAGGTATTGTTCCGACGATATGTCAAGTACCCAGGATGGAGGCGTATATGAACTCTACGGTATCTTGCCCTCTTTTCCCATCATCAGCACGCTCCCCTGGATTTATTGAAACCGACATAGGATTCCATGAAAAATCATGAGACAAAAGTCCATCACGTAGTAAAGACCTACAGTAAGCAGCAGAATCTTCCCAATGTTGATAGGCATTTAAGGTTCCACGACTTTTCTGGATCAGAGGACGAGGAAAATCTTTGCTCATGGTGTCATAAACTCTTCGTGGAAAAATGCAAGCCAGCCCAAGCATAAAGGAAATGACCAGGAAATGCTACTTTCACCCTGCCAAGATCACAAGACTCTCCTTCAAGCTGCCCAATCTCAGAGAGCCCTCTATAAATGCATGCCAGGATAGGAGGTACCAAACTAAAGGTGACTCCCTGTGCCATCTTTGATGCAGCTTTAAGAGTTCCAGGTCGTAAGTCATCGTTGAAAGGGAGAACGTAGCGGCAAAGCCATAAAGCCAAGTAAGCAGCAATTTTGAGCTCATCACGAAATTTTGGAGAAATAGGACACCCAAGCTTAGGGAAAGCCGGCGAATCAAATGGAAAATCAGAATTTTGGGAAGCCATCATAAATGGTCTCTTGATTTGCGGACTTTTAGTGCATCGGCCGCTACAATCATACTTCACTTGAGTCGCCACCTGGTATTGCTTAGAGGCACGAGGATTGGGCATAGGATCCTTCACTTTAAACCAAAAATCAATCCATTCAGCATGCGAAAGCCTATCTTTGTTCTTACTAAAAGCAATCTCTGAGAAAGCCTTGAAGAGGTACATACAAGTCTCCGGCAAGCCACCTGTAGTACGATCCATGAGCTCAGTGTAGCTTGGCACAACCTCTTCGTAATACTCTCCCTGAATGGAAAGGCCGCTGATCTCACGCAACTCCCAGAGCGACATGCCGATTTCACCTTCTGAAGTGATAAAAGTATTTCTGCCAGGAGACCAAGCCTCAACCAAAGCACGATACATCTCATTCGGCCAATAGTAGTCAAAACGCGCATCTCTGACGGCAGAAGCTAAGTCAGTAAGCCCGTTCACCCGCAACAAACCACAAGTATCGACAGTCCATTCCCTGAAACCACACAAATACTGAATCTCACTTCTTGAATCAAGGGAAGAGCCCCACTTCAGTTGATGACGGAAAATGATTTCAGCTACATGGGGCCTTGGAACATCATGAACATTCACATGAGACAGGGGAAAACACAAGGATGGTCGACGATCTGGCAAGACAACATCTCCAGGGACCATATCCTTCTCCAAAGGATACTCACTAAGCCTCGGCATGCTCAGTTCTTCAACACGGTGTAGGTGCTCCACGGCATAAGGACCAACAGACGGATAGCGAACGACAAGCTTAATTAGGCCAACATCACCTCCAGAACGCGGCTTCACGGTGGCCTTTGGAAGTATCAAATACTTGCCATCATTAGACTCAGCGATCCAATCAATCTTCACCGGCTTGGAAGCTGGTACAACTTTTGAACGCACTTTCGGAGCGGCCATCTTACAACAAAATATCTGACTTGGAGAAGAAACTTGACATAGCAGCAACAGCAACAACGATCACTCCACAACAAAAGGACTTAGGCGGTCCGTGATCCAAAAAAAAGGCACAAAGACAAGGCTGAAAAGATTCGCCTTAAAACCTAAAAGGTTCGTCTACACTCTCGGGATCCGGAAAGACCGAGAAATCCAAAATTAAAGTTTGGAGATGATCTATACCTAAGTCCTCACACCTCCACAGCACCAAAGAGTCACCAAAAAGTTCTGAAAAAAAGAAAGTCAGCTAAAACAAAAAAGGAGAGGAAAGAATAGGCGTTAAAAAAAAAAAAAGGCAAAGGCCGGAAAAAAAAAAAAAGGAAGGACGTACTGCAGCTCCAACGAAATCACATGTATAATAAAAACGCATGAGCAAGAAACGTACAAAAGCATGGCATGCGAAAAAATAAAAATAAAAAAACAGAAAACAAAGTTGACAGAAGGCAGAGACAACGACCTTGGTCAAAGAAGGCGGCAGACACGTTTGAGCTCGAAAAATAAGAGGTCACACTTGTCTGATTGCACCTAGAAAAAAAAAAAAAAAGAAAAAGCAACAAAAAGCTGAAGAAGAACGAAACCGGGTAGCGAATCAGTGGCCACCAAGAAAAAAAAAACGTAGCACGAAGAAAAAAGAGAAGCGTACCTGACCAATTAGAAATCAAAAATCGGTGTCAAATTTATACAATATGCTGGTTTGGTTCAATTGGGTTTGTAAAATCTAATTGAACTAGGAGATCAAATCCTAATGGAATTAAAGCTGTATTTTGACTTATGCATTTGTCACAAAATAAAAGGTAAATTCAACTCCTAATTCAAGTCAAGTTTATTTCATGTTGGAGCTTAAATCAAATATTGTTTCCTACCCAAATTGGAAATATACTTCATGGAGGAGACCAAAGTTCGTACAACCAGGGACATGCCCCATGGTAAAATTCTTCTCACATCTTGAAGAACACAACAAATTTTTCTCATAAAAAAAAATCAAGATTATTTTATTTATTACACAAAAAAAATTGGTATAAATAAATAATCTTAAGGGGGCATTTGTAGACATTAAAATTTAATTGGGTTAAAAAATATTAAACCCAATTTAAATTGTCCAGCCCATTTCTAAATTGATATCTAAAATTCAAAAGTCCATCAATTTTGAGAACTACAAATTTAAGAAACCCAATTTTGGGATCCCAAAAGCACACAATTTGGAGGCATTGAATGAAGACTCATTATGCCATTTTGGCCAAAGTTCACTTTTGGCAAATTGGGCCTTAAAATCCAAAATGATTAAAGCCCAAGATTTTGTTCAAATATTCTAGAATATTTCTAGAATGCTCCATTAATTATCCTTTTAAATTAAATGAATTGGATAATTAATGAGAGATAATTATCATATTTATTTTCTCTTAAAAAAAAATACAAGAGATAAAATACATGATAATTGTCACATGTGGTTCTCTTAAACCAAACCACTTCCTTCCTACACCTATAAATAGGTCCCTAAAGCCAAAGGAAGGAAAAGAAGAAATTGGAGAGGCAAAAACTTAGAGAGGAAGAAAAATCTCTCTACAAGAAATTTTCTCCTGTTCTTCAAGCCGATCAAGCACAAACGCCCGGTGAAAGAAGAAATCAACTCCAAAGAAGATCAAATCCTAGTTTCGAGGCTAGATTCGAAGAACGCGGTGAGGAACGCAAAGAACGTAAAACGGTGCTTCATCAAGTTCAAGTTTAGATCCGGCGGAAGCGATGAGGAACGTGAAGAACGCGAAATAGCGCTGCATCAAGTTCAAGTCCAGATCCGGTGAAAGTGGCGAGGAACGTGAAGAATTCGTTTCTGTGCTGCGACAAGTCAAACTCCAAGGAAAAAGGCAAGAAAGCGGCGGACATTGCCCGAAGTCCCCAAGTCCAAGGAGTACAATAGAAATCTTACACCAAAAGAAGTGGCAAGGACTTCGGTTCGTGTTCGTGCAAGACAAGTCCAGAATCCGTGTTCGTGAAGAAGCCGTTCGTGTCTCCATCAAAAGCTCAAAGCGTTAATCAGAGGATTGTGTACGTGAGAAGCACGCTAGAGAGTCGATCCCCCAAAATCTCTGTTCTAAATTTTAATATTGTAATTTGTGCTACAATTAATTTCAGGGTGTAATTTTTTACACACGAAATTTGTGCGTACAGCGGGTTTTCAATTTTTTTTAAAAAATAATTAATTATATATGTAATAAATATTTTATAAAAAAAAACATCACATTCGATGTAAGTTTTATTAAGTAAAAAAGCTAAACGACATTTACAAATAATCGGAATGGACCTTACATTTTCAAATGGCAAAAAAGTTCCAAAAATGATGAAAAATAAAACCTATGATTTGTGCTTAATAGCATAGTCAGATCAAATACAAACTACATATTACCTCGTTATCTAAATTCTTTTAGCTTTGCTTTCAGAGTGCTGCGAGACCCCAATCTTGGTTGCACAATCATACTTTCACTGCCTCGGACATCAATCTTAATCATTTTTCCGATATCACTCATTTTCGAGTATTAAACACTGCCTCCAATATTATGATGGAGACTAAAATAGTAAGAATCTCCTGTACGATTATCGACAATGTTAGAAACCTTAGTTTCTTTTGTTTCCACCACTCCAATATATCGACATCATTTGGCTCGAATGATGTGTTGAGATAGTCATCGACCTCAGCTAATCCTGATGTCATCAATAGGGGACGCTTTAGCATTTGGAAGGCCGAGTTGAATCTTGATGATTCTTTGAGGATCAGTTTGAGGAGTTTCGGATCTTACCTTATCCGAATACTGCTCACAATATAATTTATACAAAGAATGCAAGTACTCGGAAGCAGTAGCAAACATAACCAAAACATTTATATGAAATATTTCTAAATAAATATGATAACTGCCTTTAAGTAATGTAGTCGTGCCCGTTAATTTAACATATGGGTCAAGCAAAGAAGCAATTAAAAAAATAGGTAAAATGTTTTCGAAATACTAACGCCACTTAGCTAGCATGGATTCGATAGTCAATTTCAACACTCATCATCATTAAACTGATGTAAAGCATATGTAATGTTTTCTAAATGAAGCAAAACTTGGTGAATGGTTGCGTAGTAAATACCGAAGAAAAACTCAATAGCCTCGTAAAAAAACTTAAGCAATTCACCGATTTTAGAAAATTTTCCCATACTTCAGTGGTAAGGAATTCACAACTCATCTTTAAGTTCATGAAATGCATCAATAAATTTGCATATGGGTATGCATCTTGCAACATCAAATATGTGGAGTTTCAATGGGTTGGACAATCCAATTTAAACCGTTTCCAAGAAAATGATTTTTTATTTTCAAAGCAAAACCTTTTAAATTCATGAAATACAGTGGGTTTTGATTTCAAATACGTCAATAAGTTCCGAATATGCACAATTTCATTTTGGATAACTTTCAAATCCTTTTACACACAAAGGTTTAAAATATGATACATGCATGTAACGTGAAAGAATGGACTGTTAAGAGTTGGTTTCAGTGTTTGGCTCAAAAGGTGAATAACAACATCATTGTTTGAAGCATTATTAAATGAAATGCACAGGACTTTGTCAGCACAAAAATAATCACATAAAGTTTCTAAGATGCAATTAAATATGTAATCAGTTTCAATAACCCTAAATGACAAAATTTGTTTTTGCATAACCCAATCAGAATTAATCCAATGGGAAGTAACACAATAAAATGATTGACCTACAGGTAACTACAGGTAATGTCTACATGTTAGAAATAAATGCCACACAATGACCAATAGCAGAAAAATAGGCTTACAAATTTAATTTTTCAGCTTCAAATAGTTTAAAACTTTCCTTCCTAGCGGTTTTTCCTAGACACTTTTTTAAATGTAAGATTTAATTGTAATTTAATCTAAGCTTTTATATGCACATCTTTAGCTTGTGAAAAAAGTTTTTCAATAAGCATTATCCAATTTATCATGTCTTCTCTATAAGATTGTTGGTTAAAATGAAATATACCTAACCCGCTAGCGCCGATTGTACTCCCAAATTGTGTTTGTCCTCCAGAACTAGTCGTGGCACTGGGGAAGACATTAGGATGTTGATTTTCAATGTGGCGCTTCAGCGTTCCGATGCCGAAATTCTTTTTATGGATAAACTTTTTCCTGCATTGTTTGCATTTCCTATACCTTAACTCTCCTTTATGTATGAGCTCATTATGCTATCAAACCCAAGCAGTTAGTCTCGAGGATTTACCTTGTCCTTGGGTTTCCTCTACAGTGGGTTCACGACTTGTCAGCCTCAGTTGTGTTGACAAATCCTTTGCTGCCGTTGCATCCAACTCTTCAACATCATCCATCCGATAATTGATCGTCAAGTCCTAAATTTTAATTCATCATATCAATTCCGGCATCATCATCGTGCAATTCTTTGATTAAGATGCCTTTATCGGCCAGCCGAGAACGGCAACGGAACAAGCCTCAAAAGCCGATAGTACAGGAAGATGAAGTCTCCGTCGACTTGCCCTTTCCTCTTAAAGCCATAACTCACGAAGTAATAGTAATGGTTAATGCAAAATTAGGAAGATATTATGAAGATATTAGGAGAAGATTAGTATAAAATTTGGAAGAGATTAGGGAAAAAACTCAAATACTTAAGAGAATATAGTAAAAGAAGAAAAGATATTGAATTTTGGTGTGATGGTAGAGTGGAAATAACATTGGTATTTATAGAAGAGGGGAAAAATTATTTGGACAAAAAAGTCCTTCAATTTTAGTTGTTGGGGGGTAAAAGTGGAATTTTGAGGGTTAATTTATAGTAGAAAACCGTTGAGGGGCTGACTGTGTAATTAACCTTTTTTTTTTTGAATTTTTTATGCAGAAGACATTAGATAATCGTTGCACAATGGTCAGGCCTGGACCGGCTGGTCCCAATCAGAGCCAGTTCTGGGCCTTGGTCAAAGTGGGTACGTTTTGCACCGTTTTCTCTGCTAAGGCCCATATTCAACCCATTTAAATGCAGGTCGTTTCCAGTGGTCCGGGGCAAGGCTGTTTTTGACCGAGGCAGGGCAGTCCTGGTTTGGGCCAGGTCGGACAGGCCTATGTCCCACCTCTTCGAGCTATAGTACACTAACAGTTGAGGAAGAGTTGAAGCCACAATGTTTGTTGTCTGAACTCTGAGGGTAGGGCACGGACAGAACCCATGAGGAAACTCCACGCAAGGGCCAGCCTTTTGACCGGCTGGTTCTTGTGCGTACAAAATGGCCAAATGGGGTGTCTGTTTATCCTCAAAGAATAGCCTATCTTGGCTGCGAAAAAACTTTCCAAGCGTCTTTTACCACCAACATGATCATGTGACACGTTTTATGCTCATGGAGTGTTTTATTTATTTATTTTTTTAACATGTTCTATTTCAGTTAGACATCTTTTGCATTTAGCCTGTTGATTTATTTTGTTGACATGTATGAGATATTTTTTTTTATTATTTTACATCAAAATATCATACTTTAAGCTCCTTAAAAACTCAATATAGTATTAGAAAATGTATTGTTATTATTAAAATATCATTTTTTTCTATTGTATCAACAAATTAGTTTTTTTGTTGAGTAATATTTATTTTGCTCTATATATAACATTTTTTTACGTTTTTTATAAAAATACTGTCTATCATATATATTTTATTTATATTTGACGAGTTATGATGAGAAAAATTAGAATACATATAAAATATATAAAAAATTTTTACTTAATTTATTTAATAATATTATTTTAAAATAATATTCTAAGATTTTTTTTTCATAAAAATGTTAATGGTATGCTGCCATGCAGTATTCTTTAAAAATATAGAGTGTAGTGTTTAATCCGTTGGTAAAAACCAATTTTGGGCAAGATCAAAACAAATCAGATTCGCTACCCAAAAGCCACACGGGGCCCCGGTGCCCGACCCAATTTTACTGGCAATATCCAGTTCTATCTCAGCTCAATAAGACAATAACATCCTGCACCTTCGCGTCTGTGCGTCTGCTCGAATCCATTCCCAAAGCTCCTGCGGCAACAATGGCCTTCCTACTGGGCAAAACCAATCTCGCTTCTCACTTCCGATCTCGTTTCCTGGTAATTTAATAACTGACCCTATGCCTTTTGATCGTCTCTTCGACTTCCGATCTAGCTCTTCTTAACCAATCATTTTTTAAGCAGAAAACGGAGGATCCCTTTGCTCTCTCCGCCCGTCAATTCCACGTCGAACCAGGGACTCGTGAGAAAGCTGTAAGGTTTTACTTTCCCCTCTCTCCGACGTTTATTGTTTATTTCCACGATTTATTATTATTATTTTCTATTTATCCTTCCCTGTATTGTTTCGGTTTCCTGTTTTTTTTTTTCCTGGGTTTACCCTTTTGTTTCTGTGCCAACATGTTCGTCGGCGGATCGTTCAATGAATCGGATTCTTGATATTGTCGATTTCATTGGCTTCATGGCTTTGGTTTTCTTCTTTTAAAATTGTTTTCTACAATATAGCAGGAGATTATACCCTTGTTCGTCATTTGGCATTTTTGTTCTTTCTGCTCAAGTGGGACTTTGGACTGAGAAACCTAAGCTTTATATTTGTTATTATTCCAGTAGATATCCGTTGGGATTGAACATAGTCGGAACTCTTTCCTAAAGGCTGTATGCTTGTCCAAATTGCGATTGAATTTGTAATGCACTCTGCATTGAATACCTTGCAGCTTTTGGCAGCTGACCCAGCTCTAAGCCGATTCAAATCCAATAAAAAGAGCGTGTATAAACTGAAAAGAGTTGGAGACGTTCTCACTATCATTGTTGTAGCAGGTGTGCTAGTTTCTTGCTCTAAAGTGAATGATCGGAATCCTTATTTCTTTGATGAGACTAGAAATTTTCTTTCTCAAAGTGTTTGATGATGCTTGGTATGAACTTGGGCTAAAGCTTCTCCTTTTACTAATTTCTGTGCTTCTTCTATGTGTGAGATAGTGTACTAGGTTAGATTTAGGAGCTTAGTTTTCAGTTGATGCTTACAACTGAGGTTTGTCTGGGACAGTAATTAGATGCTGAGAAGCCTGATTTTCCTGCTTTACGCCAGTTCTTTTGCTAAAAGATGGAGCAGCTATGTTCTTTATACAGGTGGGAAAATGCTCAAGCAAGGGAACGGAGAAAAGAAGGGGAGGGGGGAGGGTCAGGTCAGGTTGATGGCGTCTTTAAATTTGATAGCTGCTAATATTCATAGACAAACATACAGTGGGGTGTTGGTCTCTAAGGCCCCATTTGGTTATACGTTCTACTTCAGCATCTGTATTTTTTTTTTATTTTTAAAAAAGTAGAACAGGAGAAGATAAACTTTTTTTTCAAAAGTAAGAAATAAATTTTGGGGAGAAAAGCTGGAAGCACATAAGTCAAATTTCCAGCGCATTTGGTAATGGTTTTCAAAGTCTAAAAACAATGTTGCTTCTACGGAATTTTTCTCTTCAAGTTCTACCAATAACATTTATGCCAAAACAAAAACAAATTCTCCAAAAACATATGAAACAGGGAAAAAGAAGCCACAACCCACAACCCTAAATCACTTAGTGGTGTTAGATGTGGAGGTCCCAGCTTAACACAATCTTCTTCATGGTTCTGAATCTTAAAGCATAGTTGTTGTGAGTGTAAAACTAATATTGGTCAGTTAGCAAAGAACTTGTGTTGTTCTAATTTATTTTTATTACTTTGTCCTTTTCTCTTAAAGCTTTTTGTCTTTTTAACATCACTCAAGCTAAAACAAAGTTAATGATGAATTTAAATGCTCTTGAGTCTTGATGCACATCTCTTCAAGAGCTTCTAAAGAAGCGTTTCACTTGCAGTACTCATTTCGTAAGTCTAACTGTGAAAGTTGGACATGTCACAGTGGAAAATATGTCACATCGTGAGTAACTTCTGTTTTTACACTCTAATTGTTATGCACCTTACTATGTGTCAGCATTACTTCAAAATACCTATACCCTACAATTTATGCCAGAGACTGAAGTGGGCATGCTGTAACCAGAATTTCCTTGAAAACTGATGTCTGTAACACAAACTTTTTTGAGACATTAACCCTCAGTAGGAATTTCAGTCATTTGACTTTGAAAAAAATGCAATTACTACGAAACAATTAGAAAATTTGTCCAAAAATAGTTCATAGAACACAATCGTTCAGTGGTAGTATAGTTTACAAACACATCATCTTATAATCATATCAAAAAACTTGTCAACGCTTGTGTTTCAAAACTTTAATTTCCTAAACCTTGTGTCAGGGCTCCATAAACGCACACATAAGAGGAAGAAAACAAAAAATTAAATCTTGTAGGAGGGTTAGTCTTTGAAAATTCATTTTTTCTAACCTGTTAGGATTGTTTTCCATACTTGTTTTACCCCTATCCTTGTATCCCTCAATCTTATACGATGGCTAGTCCATTGTAAAGCGCTTGTTCTTTCATCAGAGTTGTTCTAACTTTCATTAGGGCTAGTCTTTAAAAACTTACTTTCCATAACCTTTCAAAATGTAATCATACACTTCAAAATCCAAATGCTTAAAGCATTGAAGACAGATTTCAATCATAGACTTGTAAATTCATGATAGTGTAACTTCCGAGTTTTCAATTATGGCTGCTTAATATCTAGGACTTTTCCAGAGATACAAGGAGCTGTTTGTTAAGTCTTTTATATTATGCTTGAATAATCAGTTCAAGGGTCATTCTTCATAAACTGATTAGCTGCTTGCACAAGCCTAGTGCTGCTATCTGTGTACAATAAATTTGGCAGCATCCAGGATTCTAATAACTCAATTTAGTTGGTTCACACAATATCTCTGATGCACTCGTGATTTTTATGGATAATTTTCAGCAATTTATTTCACTTGGTTCATACTTCGTACAGTATCTAGAAATATATCTCAATCACTTTAAAATATGCAATCATGCATTATTGATGATATCCAATGCATGGCTAACCAAACACTGGAATTCATGTCAATACAGTACATAATCAGTAAAGTGAGCCATGTCCCAGAAACATGTAAAATTATGTTCTTCTGGCATGATTCTTTCCAGTTTAACAAATTAACACAAAGCATTTTACTGTGCCTAATTTCCATTACGTAAGCCATCTTAGTGAAACACATACCAGAAACATGTAAACTATGTTCTTCTGTCATCATTATTTCCAGTTTAACACAAAGCATTTTACTGTGCCTAATTTACATTACTTAAGCCATCTTAGTGAAACACATGGCACGTGAATTGACATGTAATTAGCTTTTGGCCTTGTCCACATTTTGTAGGCAAAAGAGATCACAGGAACCCTTCAGAAAACCAGACTGATGCAGGGTTCCTACTTTTAGAGCTAGTTTATTGTAACCCTTGCCCCCTTCCTTCCATGAGCACTTGATGTTTGCTTCTTTCCAGTCCTCACAAAGATCGTTGTATCATCCACTGAACCTTGGAATTCTCATAAGTTCCACTTAAACTGATTGACATGATTTGAGTGGCATTTATAATTAAAAAAAATGATTGATGTTTGGAGGTTCAAAAGATTCTTCAATACTTTCAAAAGGGCAAGCAGTTTAGGAAGAATAGAAGAGGCTCGCAGTTCACTCAGCAGTAGGTAGGCTTTACTTTACAACTTTTCATAAATAATGTAGAGCTGTAATTGCCTCCCTTCTACTAGGAAATAAAAGTGATCTTCTGGAAGTGTAACTTTTATGTTTCTTAGGCTTAGGAACAATCTTTAAGGGCTCCTTGCCAGGCTAAAATAAGTGGGTATTTAATCACGTTTTGGGAATTGAGCAAGTCTGGTGTATGGGCTGAACAAGGAGTGTATAAATAATGTAGGGCTGTAATTGCCCTGCTTATACTTGGAAATAAAAGTGACCTTCTGGAAGTATATAATTTTTATATTTCAAAACAATCTTTAAGGGCTCCATGCCCCGCTAAACAAGATAGGTATTTAATCATGTTTTGGGAATTGAGCAAGTCTGGTGTATGGACTGAATAAGGAGGGTATATGTATTTGGATTTGTTTCCAAACTGGCTAGGTGTTTAGCCCTTGACGCAGTTTACTAAAAAATCTGCAGTTCCTAATGGAATAGGTAACTGTGCAACTCTGCCACCCACTACCAATTAGAGTGCCGAACTTGCTTAATTAATCTATTAACGTAGCATTAGCATAAATGTGCTTCATTAACAATACTCTTCCATCAATCGCTGATCAGCCAGTGCTTTATTCGACTTCTGATTTGGAGTTCACACATTTGATTTGTCATTAACAATACTTTTCCATCATGGGCTTCCCATGCTGAAGATGTTGCTTGAGAAAGTGTCATATACTCAGACCTCCCAAATTTCAATCCATGATGAGATGCATCAGGCCTTTGTTGATATTTGAATGGAAAAGACATGAGCTACTGCAGTTTGTTTGTACTTTCCCCCTGTGTCCTTTCTGAGACCTCATGTGCTTGCTATGTCCTGCATTTTTCAGGCTGTTGCTATGAAATTTATGTCAAAGCAGTAATGAGGGAGGAGGCTAGGAGACAAGAGAAGCCTGCAAGTTGATATCTTATGAAGTTCTGTTTCTTAGTATGGCAACAATGTTTTACCTTTCTCAGTACTTGGTCATAATAAGCAGGACTGTATTTGCTCACATTTCTTTTCCAGATTCTCATCTTGGGTTTTCTGTTTCCTGTTTTTTGAACAAATGAGATGTTTACAAGACTATTCAGGAGTAAAGAAATGACGCAGAATTGTGGACTTTGTCCGAGTTGGGAGAGAACAAGTAATCCCTCCAATTGCGCCAGGTGCATGTTTGAAAAAGAAATCCCTCCAATCGAGGGTTACATGGAGAGTCGTCGTTTTCAATCATCTATATCTAATTATCTACAGTTAGTTCTTTCCACAAAAATTATCGGTATCTGTTTAATTTTCTAGTCAACAATAAATGAATACCACTTCAATCAATTTCCATCAATTTTCTTCCGCGGGTCTTATTTCTGATTGCTTTGGCTGTGAAAGCTACAAATGGAATGACCGATCAATCAATCTGTCAAAAATTTTAATAGCCGACTATTTGCCCGCATACAGTGACAGTAAATCACAATACTTTCTGATAGAAGCGACAAAATTGAAGAGAATCTTGAACAACCACAAATCTCCACGTTAACCTGAGTGGTCATGTCATGTGACTTGCCTCTAGGGATTGCAAGAAAACACATAACATGATCCACGGATAAAAAAAAAACAATAACAACAAGGGAACACTTTTACTGAACAAACACTGATCCTTGGGCTGCATAGATAATGGCATTAATGGGGTGAGATTATTTACAGGTACGGGCAGGTTGAAGACGAGTTAAGAGAATCTGTTGATTGTATTCAAAATTAGGGCATGAAGTTGATATTATTTATATTTATATTGTCATTCATTAAATTAAGTTCTGCTCTTTGTCCTTTTTTACATATCATCGTGAAATCCACTACTTGATTAAGCTCTGTCACTCTTTCTCGAACTTGAATCTGGGCGTCGGTGACAGGTTTTGCAAGAAGGGAGACTGAAGATGTTGAAATAGGTAAAGTGTAGAGTGAGAAGAGTTTGATACGATTCGTATCCGAAAAGGGACCATATCCCACATGGCAAGTTGCTGCCGGCAATAGGAGGAAAGGAAAACTTTACTGCTCCAGATGGTGAGTTGGGGAGAGATTTGGCTGCTAGGGAGAGAATTTGTCGAAATCAAGGAGAGAAAGTGTGTGTTTGGATATGGACGAAATAAACCAATGACAAGCCCGTAATTTTGTCAAACAACAACCCTTTTGTCAATCTCATCTGCACATTATCTATTGACCAAGTCATTAATGTTGACCAATTAATTCAATTAATTGAAAACAAACTCACCCTTAGATGTAAAAAAATGAGCAATGCTTCACTATCATCCAAAAATATACGTTTGATATAATTTACTAGAGAGATCATCATCCTCAAATAGTGGTGATGTGCCTATTACTCTCAAATGATAATTCCTATTGTCGAAATAAATGATAGACAATTACGTATTATGGTTCTTAAATATTTGGCATTGATGGTAAAGGTGTGAACAAGTAGCGCCCTAATCGGGTAACTCAAACTTAAATTTAATTTGAGATTTTTCAAGTTGAGATTTATCAAGCTTGAATCAAAAAATGGGCACGAGATCCTAACTAGTTAAGCTCAAGCACACTGACACTCGAGCCTCAAACTTCTCAAGCCCTATTGAACCGATAAGTATGGAGAAAAGGGTTAATAACACTAGTTACCCCAAATTAATTATGATTATAAGTAACCCCTAAGGTTTGAAAACCTTCGGTTACCCCCTTGTCAAAAGATTACCATTATATATGAGAATAATGACCATGAAATCCCAAAGCTAGGCTAAACTTTCAAAGAACTCCTAAAGTTTGAAAATGACATTTTAAAGCCCGCCAAACTTCTGAGTTAAGTTCGAGCCTGAATTATAGTAGTATTTCTTAACGAGTTCAAGCTTTTCAGTAGCACCCTTAACTTATCAAGCAAAGCTCAAACTTAGTAGACTCGAGCTTAGCCTGAACCATTTATAGCCTTACTCAGTTGTTAAGCCGGTATAATCCTTTGAAAGTTTTTGTTTTTGCTTTTCAATAATCCAATGTTGTTCAAGGGGGTAAAGTCTGCCACGTCATTTCTAACGATAATTCTCCAGAAATGATTCCTAGTGAAACACTTCTAAAGAGGGAGCCTGCTGCTGCTGCTGCAACAATGATGAGAATGAATCGATTCATTCATACTCCCAATACAAGCAATGTTAGTTTAGTTCATGTGACCACTTGATTTCCCAGTCAAACTCATCATAACTCAAGGGCTGCTCGTGGCCATGACCCTCCTGTGGAATGGCCTTCAAAAGGAGAGTCCTAAGCAACAATTAGGTGCAATTTATTATACACCATATCAAAAGCTGTAACTCTCCACCATTATTTGGTAGGTTCCTCTGTTGCCCCACAGACCCTTTTAATTTGATTCTCTTATAAATGATAGAGGACCAAATTCTAGTCAGGCTATAAATTTGGTGGAAGATGGGAAAGAGATCTGATGGCCCACAGAGCATGATTTCTGTGGTGTTTCTTTCTCCGTGGGAAATGGATTTGAGGATTCATATCTGTAATACTAATATACAGTACAGAACAATTTCTTTTTATTTATTTTTTCTTCATCATACTTGAAGGATGTCCCAACTGCGAGTTGGTGGCAGTTGTCTCACTCAAATAAAGTTTCTATCAAGTGCAACAATATTTTCTTCTCTTTTTTTCTTTGTTTTTTGTGATTAAAATTAAGAACTTTGGCTTTGGAAACTGTTCTCGTATTCCTTGGTTCTTGCTTTTGGCATTGGCTAGGGATATTAATTATCTTGAGAAGAAAAAGGATTGGTCATAGGAAGATTCCTCTATGGCTTTATACAAGTCAAAACTGGAGTACACCTTATCATAACAAGTATTTTTTTTCCTTTTAAACATGTCCCACGCCCTTTAATTCCTCTACTTCCATTACCAGTGCTGATATTATTGATTTTTTAAAGAAAAAAAAATCTGTAGTGCCAATAAAGTTCAAATGTTTTGTAATGCCAATGCATGATATTTTTTTTAGAATCTATAAATACTTGCATTTTCGATTAGGGTTTCAAATTTGGGCCTAAAAGCTAATTAGTCTAATAAGCTCAACCAACTCGCCACATTTTAGGAAAAAAGCTAATTACCTTCTTTCTCCATATTGGGAGAAAAAGGACAGAAAAACTTGTGCTTTGATCCATCCACAATTGTTCTTTCAGGCAAGAGAAAAGGATGATCCGTGTTTGGGTCCTGAATGGAAACTTTTGCATGTGTTTGTTGTACTTGGAGATTGTTGCACAATTTATAAAATGGGGTTGCTCCGCTTAGGGGTGCACATGGCTCGGTTTGCGTTGGTTTTCTGGTGGAACTGAACCAACCTGAAATAGACTCGGTTTCAAAATTTTTTTATCCAACCTGAGAACAAAAAAAGATCAGAATTATAGTTTTAGGTTTTTCGGTTTATATAATATGCCTATAACAATATTTAAATTCAATCAAATTGCATTCACAACTATTTTATAAAATATTTAACATAATACATAACTAAATCCATATTTAAGTACACACATTCTTAATAATATTCAAATAGTTTCATAATATTCAAAGAGTTTTACATGCTGTTACATAATGCAATAAGGAGGCAAATGTATCTAATTGCATGCGATTTTACAAAATGCCTTTGTAAATTTTGGAAGATCACTGATCAGATACTTTATCTCATTTCTTTTATCTGTACAAAGAAAATAATATTCAATCTAATACATAACCGCTTACTACTTAAACCAAACTAACCACCATATCATTGTAATTTCTTACAATATGAAAACATAAAAAATTTTCTATCCCCTATTCCAATTTAAATTCAAGATTATGAATATTAGTTTTAGGGTTTAATATAAAAGACTAAAACACCCTCACAATTCTTTATTTTTTAATACATAAATGTATGGATAATTTAGTAATATCATAACTTCCGTTCAGTTCTATCTCTGATTGGTTCCATGTGGAACCAGAACCAATCAAAAAACTGTCAGTTTTCACATATGTGGAACCAACTCGCAAACCATGGTCAATTTTTACCTAGCTCAACCAAACCCAATAGAGGTGGTTTGGGTTGGATTTTGGTTTTACTCAACACATGCTTACCCCTACCTCCGTTGTAATTCTTCAAGCAGTTAAAGGGTAAGAAATAGGCTGGTTTACAGCCTTCATACTTTATCTTTAAACTGGGAACTAATTTTTTTTTAATACACAAAAGCATGTTATAAGTTACAATGTAAAGAGGTACTATTTATAAAGCAGAGAAATTGGAGAATATTTGCTTTTCAGGGATCTAAAAAGCTACCAAACCAGCTATTTATAAAGTAGTGACAATGGTGAATGTCTGGTTTTCCAAAACCTAGAAAACTACTGATTAAGTTCCAGGGCCAAAAAGTACTATTTATAAAGTAGATAGATTGGGAAAATACTTGTTTTCTTTTTTAGAAAATATACCAAACTAGCATGTAATAGCATTTTCAAGACTTGAAAAACTATCAACCTAGCATGTAATCGCCTCACAAGGGAATTGGTGGAGGTTAGACCTCTACATATATCTCTTAATCACTTTGACAAGTAGTTGGGACGTGAAGTAATTTCTTGGACATCAATCATTTTTATGTGTCCTTTGGAATATCCAATAAAATAAATCCATAATTCACCCCCAAATTTTGTTGATTCGAACATTAACCTCTTCAACTATGACTGGAGGCAACTTAGCCCCCAAACTTTAGAAACTGAAACACATGACTACCTCTAATTGATGAAAATGTTTTTTTTTTTGGTTTCTTAAAGGCTTAAATGACAATAACATTGAACAAAGAGGCCGAACTTGGCATTTAGCATATTGCTGTATGAGATGACTTCTTCCTCTGCAACTCCAATTGACATGCTAAGAATGCTCCCAATTTCCCAAGAAATTTTCCGACCTCCTGCATGCGAAATTGCGAAGGAAGACGATATCTCAAACAATAATATGCTAAAATGTCAAATTTAATCTTCTTGTTCAATATTATTGTCATTTAAATCCCTTAAAGATCAAAAAGAATATTTTCATCAGTTGGAAGGGGTTATATGTCCCAGTTTATAAAGTTTGGGGCCTGAGTTGGCGTAAATCATAGTTAATGGGGTTAAGTGTCCAAGTCAATAAAGTTTGGGGGTAAATTATAGATTTAGGCCAATGACGAATGAAGATATCCGATCCAATGGTTTCAAGGTACTGGTCCAGGCCTTTCCTTGTCAGGGACCACTGCCCTTAATTATTTCTTTCCCGTTATGGTCATGCCTTGCAAGAGTGTCTTTTAACTTAAGAATTCTGTTCCAAGGCACCAGAAGTGAAATCTGACCGACCTACAGTTGATCTATCCAGCACCTAATGGGCATAGGCTGCTGATAACTAGTGGTACATTTGTCAAAATCAGCGTATTTGATGTGTTAAATGGTTTTGTCATGGATACGGCTTGCGTCACAGTTCTAGTTCATCAACTAGGGTGGGGCTCCTGGTAATTTGAGGGGCCAAGCATGTGGATGGATGAGAATTGCCCACAACTCTGCCACAGCATCATTTTCCCCAGGTATTATTCTACAAGGAATGGTAAAGATAAGAAACTTATTCGTAGAAATATCACCAAGAGATCTTGTTCTATTGGAGTTCATCGATTAAACCGAGCAGAATGGAAACACAAGATTCGTATAATCCCAACATACTGATTCCCTGACTCGTAGTCGACGAATCGAAATAACATAGATGCTGGTCATGATCATATTAAAGTTGACCTGAAATTGGACTACTCTGCTTGTAGGCTGCAACTAGCAAACAGATTAAACGACTTGATTCGCCAACTTCCTCATATAAGAAACAAAATCCAGATATCTTTCATGGAAAAGTGCTTAATTACAGCTTCCCTGGATTAGTCACCCATGAATGTACAAATATAAGGGAACTGCCATAAGATCTGCAGTTTATAGCCCATTTCATGTTTTCGATCTTGGCCTGCTGGCCATCCCCCTCGCTATAGAAAAGGCTGTTTTTTGTTGCTTTTTCTGATGCTTGAAGAAGATTACTGGTTAATCTCTGTAACCAAATCTCTCTGCAGCTCCCATCTCTCTCTCATCCTAGTTGTGGCTGCAATATAATCCCCAGATGTTAACTTGTAGCCTCTGAAATGCTGTGCAGAGAGGGCTGCCATGTCTTTGATTTGGAGGCCGGAGGGTTGCTTGGTGCCGCTCTTGGCCTGTGTTTTTCATGTCTCTTCATCTGGAAATGCTCAATTTAATTAGAGAAAGGAGAAAAAGAACAGTGAATCTATTCTTCTGAACAGCTCTTTCAACAGCTTGATGGAATTGAGAAATACATCTGAATTGCTAAGCATGCATTAGTAAATGTGAAGAAGAGATGAAAGAAGTTTTACCTTATTTTCATTCTCCACCTGAGATCTTGCAACGACCTCTGCTCTCTCCCCATCCTTCTCAGCTGATTCTTGCTGGCCCTTCTTCACCTTTGCATGCTTCTTTGCCCACAATCCTTTCATGACCTCTGAAAAATTCACAAAAAGGAACACAAATACCAAATCAGAACACAACCCAGAAACGAAGACTATACAAAGTAGAAAATCCGAATCTCAGAACCAACAAAGACGGAAAATTTGAAACACACCTTGAGTTGTGATAAGCCTATAGACTTGGCCGGGAACAAGAGTGTCAGTTGGTCGGAGAAGCTTTATCCTTGTCAAACGGACAGGACCTGGAACATTTCCAGCATCTTTATTAGCATCGTTGGAGGACTGGTTGTACAAAGTGGTGGAGATGAGCAGAGCCACATAGTGGCCAGGATTCATCCTCATCACTTCACTGGCACTCACAGGCCAATACAACTTGTCTACTTTCCCACTTGGGTGCTGGACCACCAAGGTGGTTGCATCTACGGCTTGGCAATTCCCCATTGATTTGATCTTTCTCCTTGTGCTGCTCTTTTATAGGTATCTGAAGAAAAAAGAATTTCTCAAGCTGCCTGGGGCTTGGAGCTGTTTGTGTGAAAGAAGGAGAGAGAACAGGCTGGGAAGAGAGGTGAATTAGGCTACAGTCCTTTTATAGCCAGCTTCCCACCACCAACTAATTTTCATGTGGTAAACGATGTAGCTGTTGTAAGTGGCAGTGCAAGTGTAGATAAAAAATTTTGACAAATCAAACTGCTGTACTATATTAGTACATGTCCATTTTCCTTCTTCTGTAATGCTAGTATTATTATAAGTTTATGAGATATCATGGTTACTTGAAATACAAATAATTTATAAGTTGATGACTAGGTATTGATTATTTTTTGAGTAGGACCATGGTCCCCAGTGGTAATTGCACTATGCTTTGACAACTAACAAGTATACTATGATACTGAGGTATTTAATATAACTATATGACAACTAAATAAAAATAATACTCCATCAGTCTTAAATTTTTTATATCATTCACTTTTTAGTAATTAATTTATAATTTTTTTTATATAAATGAATAATAAATTAATATTTATAGTTTTTAAATATATTTTTTTAATTTTTTTTTAATAAAAAATAATATAAATAAATTTAAATCAAACCAGTTAAAAAAATCAAATGAAACAAAAAAAAGTGAGACGGAGTGATTAGTATTTTGGTAGGCAACAAATATATATAACTAAAATGAGTAAAGCATTTTGTTGGTTACTTTGTCAGTTATGGTAGCCAGGCAGAGTGGAGACACAATATTCATGTAACTAAATTTAGTTAATTGGGGTTAAGGTTCAATTTAATAATGATTGATTGATAGTTATTACATATATGAACTGTACTTATTGCTTAGTTAAATAGAATATAACTATGGCAAATAAGCAAACAAAAGCAAGGTAAGTAGTATTTTCTTTGCTTATGTTATCTACACAGAGTTATAGTTGTTTTAAATTTTAATTATACCTATTGCTTGTTTAATTAATAGATTGAACCAACAATAAAAGATATTATGGTTTTTCCTTGTTTTTCTTTCCATTTTCCTAATTAAGACAATGATGTCGAGTGGTCCATTAAATTAGTACCTGAAACTTGGGGGAATTGAGGAATAAGAAATCAAGTGGAGGTAATAAATTAATTAATTGCCCAACCTTTGTTCATAAAGTTGTGAGTATATTAATGTTATCACTGCCAGGCCCACTGAGTTTTGTTTGCAAATCTAAAATTTGCCACCTCCTCCATCTCCAATATTCCCATATTTGAAATATCTATTGAGGAGACCTGAGGACAATTTAATTAATAATAAGGAAACCATGCTGCATGAAATAGCAGTTTAAAGTTTTGGAATCTGATCAGGGGTAAAATTGTAATTCAGTTTGGCCACTCACTCTTGTTCCTATCCTGCTGAAAGAAAAAAGTAACCACAGTTTCTCAGCTGCTGAAAACTTTGGGGGATGGGAAATCAAAATCAAGGGGCTTTGTGCAATTAAAGTCTATTTATTTTTCCTTTACTTTAGTGATCCACTAAATAACTAATGTAAAAAATTTACTATTAGGATATAGAAGTGGGGGGATGAGATGATGATGATGATGTATAAGATGCATGCAATGATTTGGTGAGCTGGGGAATGGTTGGCCAAAGGGACAAAGCAAGCATGGCCAGGGCAGCCTTGTGTTTCATCCTTGGAATTTGGAAAGAATCCTAAAGATGAGCTGCTTTCACCTCACTCCTTCCCTTCACCCTCTGTCTCCGGTCTTCCACAAGTCCATCACCTTTCAACAATATCTTCCTTTCCCTGCAGCCTTTGCAACTTTATGCTTCAGAGATCCACTGATATTATTTTCAAAATCAAAATCTTCAATTGATCCTCTGTGTTTGTTTCTAATCAAACAGTTAACTTGGACACCACTTTTTCTGTCTCTCATTCATTAATGTCTCTGCTCAAGCCTATGCTTATGGCAGGTTAATGGTATTTTAATCTGAACAAAGATATCTTTGTTTATTAACCATCAAAATAAACAAATGGGTGATTGGGTGGCGTTGATAAATTAAGCATATGAACAGTAAGCCACTTATTAATCATCTATCATCTCTCTCGACCTGCTCAAAAGAAACCAGTTAAATAAATCTCACACATGCAAATCCCCCTTCTCAGGTAACAAATTCATAACCATTAAGATCACCTAACCCTTCTTAATTAATCCAGATCAAAATAGTTAACTTCCTGTTCATTAGGAGACCCAGAGGCAAGCAAAGGCACATGAAATTAATGATAGGGCGGCCGGGGGCGCGCGCACGCACGTAGGGCACGAGAGTTTGGGTGCGCCGAGGCCCCCACGTCGGGTGCGTGTGAGGAGCTCGACACATGTAATGAGTGGCCCTGCATGCGACCCGGACCGTCTCTCGACTTTGCAATTGCAACGTTACGATTGCTCCTTTTTCTTGCTGCAAAAAAGATTTCTTCAGAAAGCAATACCACAGTATAGGATCCCATTTTTTAAACAAAGGCATTGCTTCGCTTTTTCTCTTTCAACGCCTGCCCTGCCTGCCTGCCTAGCCAAACCAAATTGCTTTAAGCACCAAATCGCTTTTCTTCCTCCTTTCTAGTAATAAAACAGTTGCTTTACTTGCCCAGACGTAAAGATCTTCTTCCAAAAGTTGAAAATTTCAGATGAAGCATCCAATTTTCATTGATACGTCCAGTCGAACCAGTGAATGTTTTTCTATGCTCATTCACCTATCAAATTTTTAACATTATTGTGCCCCTTAATTAGACGCAATGAATATTTTGACCAAAAGAATTTCTGAAGTTCAGAAAAATTACTTTTGTGGTTCATAATTTTCATGAATTTTTTAGTTGAGACATCCAATGGCCTAGCCAATAGGTATAATTTTGAAATTTTGCTAGGTAGATGGGCATGTAGAACAATTTGAAGGACTGATGACCATGTTTGTCAAAGTTTGATGGCCATGCTAGCCTTTGCAAAATAAAGTGATATAAAGTGGGATTAAAAGAAAAAAGATTTGATAATATCGAATTGTGCAAGTATGATAGTTTGCCTTATGGGCTGCTTCAAATCAATAACAGATGGAGATTCTATAAGTTTGCCTTATGGGGTGCTTAAAAAAAGATGAACAATCTAGGATCAACGAGAATGACTGCTTCTGGATTTTCTGGCCAACTTTACCCTAAAAGTTCTATTTTTAATGTTCTAAGTGTTTTGAAGCATATAAGAATTAAACTGAATTGGTTACTGGCTAGAGCCTAGAGGCATGTGCTCCACTGAAATTAGTACAGTGAAACCGCACCATAGGTCGATTCTATTATATATATATAGTCCATTGTTTTGATCTTCTGTTCTGTTATTGTGTCTCTTAATTCCTAATACTGTTAAAATTGCCAAGGTCTGGCAAGTTTAGAATGATTAATTAATTTTCTTCATATCAAACTCATGAATTATTACCAACATTAACTAATTAGGTTTAGGGCTTGAAGTGTAAACACATTATACATGTGTAAGCGTACAAGTCAGTCAAACGAGTGGTCATTAGTTGAATTCCGTAATTTCTACTTTTCTTGGATCACCATCACGTAGTTGTGTGTATGCATCGTGATTTAATTTTCTTCCGTTTACTTGGTATTCGGCCGGCCTATTTATGAGTTACACTTGAAAATTCGAAATTATTAAATATAGGTCTATTCTCGATAGGGCCCTGATCCCTCCTCTTCCCATATCTATTCCCTGCATTTGGTATATTGTCATTAGCGATAAATATTAAAGTTCTGGAAAAACTATATAATGATAGTTTTTAATTCTTAGCATATTGGTTTTATCTCTACCATTAGATAAATTATAAAAAAATTTAACATTAATTATAAAAGCTATTCTCAAATAGGCCGGAGATGAAGTTATTTCTCCTTAATATTTTATACATAAATTAATAAAATTGAAAAAAGTAAACATTAAAACATAGTTTAAAATGTAATATGGTAAAATAATTTACTGCATAGAACAATGCTACAGAGATTTAGATCATCTAGAAATAAAAAATGTTACAATAGTTTTGAAATAAATGAGATCTTCTTAAAAAACTAGAAAGGAACTTTGTCGGAACCATACTTTTTCTAAATTTCACCAACATGTTTTATCTGTCTGAATGAATTAACATTGTTAACAAGTGATCACTGAGTTTGTTTTGTTGTAAGATGGCATTTGCAAATTCCTGGACAGACATGACACAATCAGAGCCTTTTGTGTATAAAAGGCTGAGGGAAGAATTATTGTGCTAGTTCAATGGACCAATGCAAATCTCCATCTCCATGCCTGGTTGCTCAATATGGGAACCAAAAGGAGTTCCTTTTCAATTGGTTGACTTGATCCTAATATTGTTGATCTCCTACCTACATTTTTCTACCGACATATCACAACCACAAGAATGGCACTTCATATGGCCCTACTTTCAAAATATTTCCTCCTCTTTTACTTGTGGAAAACAAAAGGGTAAATGCGTCATCAGTCTCATACCTTTGGTTGTCACTGCAAATTGGTCTTCAATTTCTATTTCATTGAAACTTAGTCTCAGACCTTTATAATTCATTGCTTATTGATTTGTAACCCTAGTCAAGATTGTGTTCGCACTGAAACTTGATTTATAAAGAGGATAAATTGATAGTTTAAATAATTCATTTTCTATAAATTTATGGCACAATTTAAATTTATTGAAAGAAAATTGCTGAACAGTTTGAATTCATTTACTCTCACTTAACTATCTGACATTAAATTTTTTTAATTCTAATTTAAACTATTCAATAACTATTTTTTCATAAATTTAGATAGAGTTATAATTTTTTGGCAATTAATAAACCATTTAAATTATCAATATTTCATCTTTATAGATCATATTTGTCTTGCCCAAGGCTAGAGACTAATATACAATAAATTATAAAAGTTTGAAACCAATTTACAAATAAGTGGAGATTGAGAAACAATTTGCAATAGTCATTAAAGGTTTCAAACTTTTTGCTATCTTTACAAATTGGGTTTTTGTCTTGCCTGAAACTAGGGGCTAATATGAAACAAATTCTAAATGTTTGAAACCAATTTGCAACTCAGTGGAGGTTGAGGAACAACTTACAATGCTAATTAAAGGATTAAGGCCAACCCAACAGAAATTAAATATTTTGATTTAAGTTGAAAGAAAGAGAAAATGCTTAATTGTTACTCCCCTTGATCCGATTTTGAATGAAATGTTTGGATTTGACATCAAGATTAAAAAGAGAAAAAATTAGTTTATTATTTTCACTTTGCCATTCACTTTATACACGTAAGTCAAGAAAGATGAAGATATTAAAATGTTAGTTTGAAGGGTAATATGAACAAATAATTTACTAAATATAGAAATGCTGTAGAGTTTTGTGATGACTCAAAGTAGGATATGTTGCATCCTTTTGTGACAAAGTAATAAATACCATTTAATCTGTTGATTATTAGAAATAATTTTGACTAGCTTGTTAGTTAAGGAGCCTAAACTAATGAAATAAGGCTTCGTTGGTTTCATATTTTAAAAATTACATTGTTTTCATTTTTATTTATTTATTTATTATTGTGACCAATGTCATTTAAAAATTAATATCACATAAACCTAATAATCACTTGAATATTTTTCTAGAAAGTGGGAAACAAAATTTTACCAGTTTTTTAACTTACCTAGCCTAAAAAAACTAAGCCTTTGTTAGTTTCATATTTTAAAAATTACATTGTTTTTATTTTTATTTCTTTGTTTTATCGTGACCAATGCCATTTAAAAATTAATATCATATATACCTAATAATGGCTTGAATATTTTCCTAGAAAGTGGAAAAAAAATTACCAATTTTTTAACTTACCTAGCCTAAAAAAACTAATAAAAAGTGTGTGTGTGTAGATACGTATGTACATATGTATGTATTCAAGTTCTTTTCTGAATTTTTAGAGTGTAAGTTTTTAATAAGTATATAATTTGGAATATTAATCACTTCGTATTATAAAAATATTGGTTTTATGTTTGGGCTGTACTCTGGGACCACGTGGAGCATCTCTCTTTCAGCTTATTTACCAATTTACCAATCTTCGTTCTCCTTTGCCTCTCATCCCGCCCAGTTCTCGTTTGCCTCTCACCTAACCGAAATATTTACCAATCACGCAACTTGCACAGTTCCCCTTTGCCTCTCACCTCGTCGCAGCCTGCTACTCCTCTGCCAATCTCCATTAATTGCTGACTCCTCTGCCGCTTCAGCTGCTTTCTCCTCTCTATGCTTGCCTTCCGTCAACAAGTTCCAGCGAGTCCGTGACATCGAAGTCAGCTCATCTTCGCCTCTCACCTCCTCACAGCCTTCTAATCCTCTGCGAATCTCCATCAGTCCATCGCCGACCTCCTTTGCTGCTTCAACTGCTCTCTCCCTTCTATGCCCGCCTTGTATAAACGAGTTCCAGCAAGTACACAATGTCAAGGGCCGTCGGTGAGTTGGCTCTCATACATCTTCACAAAGTTATCCTATCCAGGGAAGCTACTGTCAGCGTCACCTATCTTCCTCCACCAACTTTCCTCTGTCGTTCGTCCTTGTCTTGGCAATATCTATGCGCCATTGGAGGAAAAACTGGTGGCCCTGCCTCCAGCGGTATCTGCACTGTTTCGTTCAATAAGAATGTTGTTACTTCCATATAAATATGTTATTTTGTAATAACTATTCATTTTATAAAATGTGTTATTTATAAATAGTGTTGTTCTATTCAATAAGAAATGATATTTTATTCATATAACTGTGTTATTTTGTAATAAGATATTCAGGATAAAATCTAAATTTGGTCCCCTTAATTATTCAACTTGTCCTAAACGGGTCCCCTAACTCTAAAAGTGACTATTAGAGTCCCTTAACTCAAATAACGAGTTCAATTTGAGTCCCATCCGTCAGTTAGGCCGTTAATTTGGATGGAATTGCTTATGTGGCACTTATAATGCCACGTGACATCCTCTTTTAACTAAAATGAGTGACCATTTTGTACAGAAATGAAAATTTAAACCCAAACTGACATAAACACAAAATATTAAAACTTAAAACATAAATTAACCCCAATTGTAAAAATTGACCCTTGCATATGATGGTGGCCGGTGACTGGAGATAGAGACGGACGAGACGGAGGCGAGTGAACTTCACGTGAACCAGATTCAAGTACTTGAATTCGGCTGAAACCATATTTATAGCAAAATGTCACCTTGGTCTGTTCATCCATCTCTGCTTCTCCTCGCCAATTTCTCTTATTTTCCTCACCAAACCCATCTCTCTCTGTCACCTTGGTCTATTCATCCATCTGCCCCATTTTTTGCTTGGGTCTCTCTCTGTTTGTCCTTCTCTTTCACCGAACTCAAAGGAGGAAGTGAATTTGGGCTTAAATAACCGATGAAATCGGTGACCATCAGAGGACTTTGGGTTCGAACACGAGCAAACAAACGGAGGAGGCAGATTTCCAAGCAAGTTGAGGCTGGGCTTAATTTCCAGGCAAATTGAGGCAATTCACGAAATCAAAGGCGCAATTCCTAGGGGACCGTTGATGAATAGGGCTTCAAATCGACGACTCTGGTGGGTAGCAATTGGCAAAATCAAAGATCAGCAATTGGGTCGACTGTGGAGGAACGGGTCGGATCGCAGGTTCGTTTTAGGTCGTCTTTGATTCTCTCTTGAAGCCGGCGACTTGGGGCAATTGGAGGCTGGGCTTTGATATGGCGACCACAACGACCTTGGCTGATGAAGGAACGACGATCGGCAGCGAGGGAACTGGCAAATCCGAGACAGGACACGGCGGTTTTGTGTCTTGATCAAGATTTTGAAAACTCTTTCTATCCTTTGATTGGCACAAACAGTGGTGCCGGAACGAATCAAGCGGCGGGAATTCGATCTACGTCGGACGGCAATGTTGAATCTGCCACATTGAGGGATTTGAATTGCGAGATACTAGATGAAGCCAATTTATTTGGTTTCCGGGGTGCCTTGCCACCCAGCGGATGAACGCCGTCGGACCTGAAGGCCAATCGAGAGCTTCAGGCTAGAATTGAGGAAGATTGTACTATTTAACTTTTTAAGTACCTAAAATTATATTTCTTGTCAATTTGGGCCTAATATTTATTACTCTTAATCTTGTTACTTATTGTCTTACCATATGGCATTGTGGGACCAAGTAGGGAGGTATTAAGTGCCATGTGGCATTATAAGTGCCACATAAGCAATTCTATCCAAATTAACGGCCTAACTGACGGATGGGACTCAAATTGAACTTGTTGTTTGAGTTAAGGGACTCTAATAGTCACTTTTAGAGTTAGGGAACCCGTTTAGGACAAGTTAAATAATTAATGGACCAAATTTGGATTTTACTCAAGATATTCACTTCATAATATGTATTGGTCATAAATAATGACGTTTCATTCAGTAAGATGTGTTGTTTCATTATTCATACAAATGTGTTATGTTGTATTATGTTATTCATTTCGTAATATGTGCTGTTCGAAAATAATATTATTATGTTCAATAGAAATGTTGTTCCATTAATATAAATGTGTTCTTTTGATAAGATGTGTTGTTTACAAATTATGCTATTCCATTTAGTAAGGAGTAATATTCCATTCATATAAATGTATTATTCTATAATAACTATTCATTTTATAAGATGTGTTATTTATCAATAGTGTTGTTCCATTCAATAAGATGTGATATTTCATTCATATAACTGTGTTGTTTTGTAATAAGATATTCACTTCATAATATGTATTGGTCATAAATAATGACGTTTCATTCAGTAAGAAGTGTTGTTTCATTCATACAAATGTGTTATGTTGTACTATGTTATTCATTTCTTAAGATGTGCTATTAGAAAATAATATTATTCTGTTCAATAGAAATGTTGTTCCATTAATATAAATGGTTCTTTTGATAAGATGTGTTATTTACAAATTATGTTATTCCATTTAGTAAGAAGTAATATTTTATTTATATAATTGTGTTGTTCTGTAAATTGCTGTGATATGTTGTTCCAATCAATAAGAAGTGTCATTCATTTTCTTAGAGTGTGCTGTTTAAGAGTGGTGGTATTTTTCTAAATAATGTGAAAGTACGGATGTAAACTGGTGTGCTAGGTGTACGCAGTGGTAGAGGGAATAAGGGGGATGGGGGTGTCCCCCTAACTTTTTTATAAATTATATATATTATGTATATGTATGTAAAAATAAAAAAAAAATAACATTATCTCTCTTATGGCGCCTCTAATTTTTTACTTATAAACATAATAATACTTTTAAGAAGTATAGATATAAAATGGTAATAATTTTTTGTATCTCACTATTATTATACATAAATTAATGTAGTTGATTTGTATGAGAAATAAAGAAAAAGTCTAACATCAAACAATTAATTTTACTCTCTTAATAAAAATAATTAATTATATTTTAAAAAGTTAGAAATGTAAAAATATAACCTTTTCACTTTTTTGTAAATTTTTTCATTAGCCAAGTGTGTCTCATAAAAAATAGAGAAAGTTTTTGTGGACGGTGCTGGCGGGGGTCCTGGAGGAAGGCGAAACGCTCAAAACTCGCAGTGAAGCAGCTGGGTTTTTCTGGTTCTCTTCTTGCCAAAGCTGCCGGTGAGTCTTCTTTTATCCGTTTGAATCTCAATTTCACATGAATTGGATTGGATTGGACTATTGCCACTTGTCAACCACGGCAATGGCAAGAATAAGAAAGAAAAGAAATATGCCAGACGGCAGCTCGCCATGGTGGGAAAACAAAAGCTACTGCCACTTTAATCTCCTTTTTCTTCTCTTTGGTATTTCGCAAATTATCTAAGTCAGATTAACAATTTTTTGCCTAATTATGTGAATGGGACAAACAAAAGCAGCAGCTGCTGCTTTTGTCTTTTACATAGGAAAAATTGTTTCTAGCCATTATTGTTTCTAGCCATTACTTATATACAACTTATCTTCTTTTGCCTAATTATGTGAATGGTCAAAATAATGATTCTGATACTTGTTTTTTGTTTGCTCTTTCAAACTTACAGGCAAGGGAGACACATACGTCTTTTTATTTGCCAAGACAATAACTTGTTTTTACAAATTACAAGAATAAAAACCAACAAGGTTACTCGTTTTCATTTTTTTATTTTTGTTTAAATAAATTATTTGGTAGTTTATACTTTAGTAACTATTGCATTTAATTCATTTATAAAATTTTTTAATTATCAATTTTGATATTATATTTATATGACAAATTATTTATATAAATTGTAGGCTGGATTATTAATAATGGGCAAGATAAGGATAATAGACTCATTATTTACATAAATTTATATGAAAAATTATTTGTACATATATAATAACATAACTAATTTTTCATTGACAGAGAAGCTCGTGATTTAATATGGACTTGAAGTTTATGATCACTGATTCATTGTATGGATGAAAATTGAGATTTAGTAAGTTTTATTTGCTATTTTGGAAGTGTTTAACCTATAAACATAGCATTTTAATAAATTTTAAGTTATTTTTATTATTTTCTTTTTGTATTGTGAAAATACATCTACTTCTTAATTCTCCAAAAATTATCAAAATAAAGTCCGGCCCCCCCAACTTAAAATTCTAGCTCCACCTCTGGGTGTACGCTATAACTACTCTTGGTATTTATCCAGAATAGATTGGCCCTAATCTAAAATCTTTTTTTTTTTCTTTAAATAAGTCATGCCCATAATATAACCTTGTTGTAAGCGTAGGAGGCCCATTTATCTTATAAATGTTCATTTAGCCCAATAAACACATTATTATTATTGTTATTATTATCACAATCATCGTGGTGATGGTGGTCTTGGTTGTTCTTGTAAACCCAAATCACTCATTTTTGTTTGTTTTGTATCTTTCCTTTTTTCTTTTCTTGTTTGTTGGGGAGGGGGGATGGTTAACTGAGTGAGATTAAACAAAACTAAAAACTAACCACTGAACACCTTGAATATGGTAGCAAACCATACTTTAGGGACGGTCTATGACCATCACAGTTGTCAAATCGCATCCTGTAATGTCACAAGCTATGATTAATTGACACATCAATAATTGTGACAAACCATTACAATTAGGGGCGTTCATTATTTGGATAAAACCGAATAGTCTAAATGAATTATTTTGGTTGGACAAATGGTTAAGTTATTTGGTTATTTAGTTCGGATTGGATCAAAACTGAGTTTCTTATTTAGTCATTGGATCAATTTTTAGTGTCTAAGCTTAAAACCAAATAAATCAAAAAGTAATACGTATTTTGTAATTATACCCATTAACCCTACATATATAAGATTGTTTTTGTTTAATTGTAGACTATAAGTTATGAATCAACCCTTAACTTTAGGTATAAAATGGGATATTATCAATTTTTATCATATTTTTTCAAGTAAAATACATATATATTTTTAATTACCATGTGCTTAGTTCTAATAATATATATATATATATATTGGATAAATTGAATAATAACTTGGATGATTCAAATAAAACTGAAAAAATTGAATTATACTTTGGACGATTCATGTCAGTTTTTGAATCAAATTAATAAAAACTGAAAATAAATCATATTGTCCTATTCGAATAAATTCCAAATCAATCCAACCGAGCAAACACCCCTAGTTATAATAGCATTTTCACATCAGTACTCCCTCTTGCAGAGTGGCAGCTCTTAGCTCCACTCACGTTCTCTCTCGGAACTAGTCATTTTATCTCTCACCTCACACACTTCATACACGTCTTCCCTGCGTACACCGAGATCCTACTCTCTGCCTCTTCTCTGTTTCATCCTTCCATTTACGTGCAACATGTCCTCAATCCCCTAATCCCTATTTTTCCCGTTTACAGATGCACAAATGCGTATGCCAAATCTCAAAGGGGGGTTTTTATGGTCCTCTTAACAGGAGCATAACCCGTGCTCTTGTTTTCTTGGTTGCACTGGCGTGGAGGCTGTTGCTATCCAGTCTGCGTTGCTTCTGGCCAGGCATATGCAGTTTGCTCTGGCTGGCTCCTACCAGTTTTGTAATGGGGTAGCCACTCCTTAGCTCGGATGGCCTTGTTCATCTTGGTCGACCGTAAAAATCTAATTAAGATCATGTTGCTATCCCTTGTTTTATTTCATCATCAATTAGATTTAACATGAAATGCGGCGATCAAAAGCACTTCATTGCTAAAAAGAAATCCAGGTCCTGCTTGGATTTACATCAAAATGGAAGAATTTTAATATACTAAATGGAATCCTATAAAGCAGAGGCTACCTTATAACTACTGTGAAGTGATAATGATACAACTGTAAACCACAAAAGGAGCTCCACTGGCATGTAGAAGTTTGAAGGAGGGGGATTTAGGCATAAATTCACCCTGTAATGTAACTCAGAAGAAGACACATTTCACACAGATGGGAAATATTTGTTCAGATTGAAGGGCAAGGAATAGAATTCCTCACTCCTTGGGTCCTTGAAGGACCGGAACTTGTTCCACCAGGTCTTGCCCCGGTCTTTCTTGACTGCGGGGTCCTTCCGATGTAATGTGTTATCCAGAAAATAAGCCACAAGTCCCGCAACAAAGGCTTCTGATTGGAATGGGACGTTCACGATATCATTGAACTGCCAAGCATTAACAGGAAGAGCAAACTTCTTGTCAATTAAGGCCAAGTGACTTATTATAAGACTGATACAGGGGAAGAGATGAGAGCGTACGTACCCATCTAGCTCCTGTGTGGACAGGGCCGTAACCATTAATTGCAGTGTACTCATTGAAGTACTGTGGAACTGATAAGCCGATAAAAATCGAGAAGCCTAGAATGAATTTCGTACGGAAACTGTTAAGGTTGCAGAACTGGAGAAAACTAAGACCTCCAGCACCTGTACCACGTATAATGCAAAAACAAAGGTTGTTATCTGAGGCCACTTATCACAAATCCAAAAGGCAAGTCTTTGCACATTGATAGTTCAAATCAAAGGCATACCGACATATGCAAAGAAAAGGCAATACAGGGCAGCAACAATGGGGGCTGGAATAGATGCAAAGACTGCTCCAAATTTTCCTGTAATAAATAACAGAATAAATTCGATAAAGTGAACTACTAGATCATGAATGAAAAAAATAGATGTGAAGCTTCTTACCAAGAATGGAGAAGAAAATCATGAATCCAGCTGAAATTTGGACGACCCTACGGCTGCCAACTCGTGTCAATGCCAACAAACCAGCATTCTCTCTGTGCAGATCATGATGCCCAGTCAAAGACAACTATATCAAGCTGATTGGTAGAGCATTATTTTGATAACATATATTCAAATATTCAATAACAACATATATTCAATTCTACAGGCTCTCTTACACTGAAACAGAGGATCCATTGACAGTTCCAAACAACCCTGAAAGCAAAATAGCTACCCCCTGGAGCAGCAAATTAGAACAAACATGATGAGAAAGTGAGTTTGGTCATGGCCGTTTGGAAGACCGAGAAGGAAGGAAATTATACACGTATTATGACAGCTAGAGGTCACACTAACAACTCAGAGGACATGCATTACTTTGTCCCTGACTTATTCCATGACAAATTGTGCATCAGTAGAAAAATCACATTATCACAGTGCACATAATCACTTCTCATTTGCATTTTTTCTCCCTAAAAAACCTTACGCAAGTTGGATCAACTTGGCCGTAATAATGGCAGGTCAACCTTCTGTTCTGTTGAAATACAAGACTACAACAGAGTAACAACTATAAAAACAGGTGCGCAAGTTTATGTTGCCTCTGCAGTTCCTCCTAAATAGCAAGAAAAACAGGGAAACACAAATGAACCAGCCCAACCACAGTGCATCACATTTCTTGGTCCTATAACAGTATGATCACATTGCTGCCCTTATTTCACTCTTCTATTTTATCCCCACAATAATGTGGAGCCTATATAAATATTATTTATGTTTAAAATGCAGTTTCAATTTGAAGGTCACCAGTTTTTTCACAACAAGACAACAGGACAGCTGCAACACCAGGAAAAATGCGTGAGCAGACATTTGGTAAAATTAATCGCTGGCTGATAGACCAAATGTCATATTTTATAAAACCAATAAGAAAGCAAGCTCTAAACACATGCGCATCCATTAGCCTGTCCAACTCATTAAGGATGCATGCACCAGACTTGAGAGTCTAGATTCAAATACCAACCTCACAGCCCCAATATTAAAAAACAAAATTCAGCATATATCCTAGTTTTATAACTGTATAGCAGATCAGCCACATAGCATTATTGAGATATCAAAATTAACAGCTCACTAAGAGTGGTCAAGCCTTCTTACCTGCCAACCAACACCACGGCTTAGAATAGATGGCGGCATAGGAGTGGCACTTGCATACCTTGATATAGCAATAAAAGCCCCAGTTGACTGCAGGTTCAAAAGCAACAGTGAGTAACCGGAGGAAATTCTTCTAGCAATAGGAAATGAGATGAGAATGTTCTAGAAAACGGTCCATTTCAATTGATTATGCATTATTCAACACAAAATGACCAAGAATAGAAGGAACATACCTCTACAAGAGCAACAAAGGAAGCCATCATCATAGCAAAGGCTTCACCTGCATCAAATGATGGAGCTCCCCATTGAAAAGGATATGGAACTCTAATCCTGCAAACACATTACATTAAAGAACACTGTAAGCCTAACATGCATAAGAATAATCGCAACATAATTTTTGGAGATCTTGAGGCTTTTCATAAGAAGCTGTCTAAAACTACCTTTTAACCCCTCCGTGAGTTAAATTATAATCTCAAATTTACAAGAGAATCAACCGCATGCATACCATGAACAAATCATTCAATTTTCCACCCAAAATTGTACCAGATTTTAGGTTTTATACGTCAAAGGCTTCTCTACCTCTAGCAAAGTATTTAATCTAAACATAATCTGCCTCTAGCAACTGGGGAAAAAGATAAACAGAAGTACAGCACAAAAGATGACATTTTGTCTTTTCTTTTTAGTGAATGACAACTTTACGTTTGTGCATGCAAGATTGTGTTCAAGCCCTGTCCAAAGAGCCATAGATCAAAATTGATATGGCATAACATACAGAAATACCACAACAAATCACAACTCAAGACCTCACAGGCAAGACTTTTGAACACAAGAAGAAACTCAAAAAGAAGTGAAGCTTGCTGGATTATTACCATGGAGCAGCATCTATAAGACCAGCACGATCAGTGCGGCAACTGAATTGCGTCTTTGGTGGTCTACCATTATAAGCTCCGCCAACAGTCAGCAAATGAGCATAAATCCAAACAATCACCACCGAGAAAATGACAGCAAAACGGTCAAAAAGATGTTTTCCTGAATGTAGGACATGAGGCATGTACTGCAAAAGGAGCACCCGCAGTGAATTATTTATGGCCCACAAAATCTAATAACTTCAGTAGAAGGTATGATACTAAACCAAACTCATCAAGAACCCCATTTCCTTTATCTTTTCTCGATGAACCCCTTTCCTATTCTGTCACTGGAAGGTTAAAGTAAAGAAAAAAACTACTAAAGGAAATAAAGCACTACTGAAGGAAATAAACCTTGCTGCAAAAACAGCACTAATAATGAGATATCGTAACCCACTAACAAAATTTAGATCATACAACTAAAATCAGGATGCCTAACGTATGATATAAGCTCAAGGACAGAACAGCATATTTGGCATTGAATGCAATTACCTGTGAAACAAAAACTAAAATGAGCAATTCTGGCAGTCCAATCTCCACACATTTGGCAACCTAAACATCAAAACATGAGTCACAAACCATCATTAATTAACAAGTTGATTTACTGAAAATCCATGACCAACATCCAACTAATGGTTACACCAACTTACCCCAGGAAAACCCAGTTCATAAAGCCCAAAACCAACCAGAGACACCAGGGGAACAACAGAAAGTGGACTTAAAAACCTGAAAGTGCAAATAAAAAAAAAAGTGTAACTATAACCAAGCTCACCTTTGCATATTAAGTTTGCTATTTCCAGATTGAATATGGGCTACCGTTCAACTATTAGTACAGATGAAAAACCCACAAATAACTATAGCAAAGATACCTTGCTACATTTCGCCAAAGGCCACTGAATCCGAGAACAATCTGAAGAGTTGAAGCAACAATTAAAGAACCTTGGATGGCCCTCATTGTTCTCTTAAATCTCTGAGAAACATACAACATAACCATTAGACAATTTACATCAATGTCATAAATGCAAGAATCCATTTCATGTACAAAGCCAGTTTTAAATTCTTTTGATAAAAGACAACTTGCAAAAGCTTCCTTGATAGCCTTAAACTACTCAGAAAAACTAGTGTTAGACAACTTAACATAATCCCTCTGTACTTTTTCTTCGTCCACAAAACAAAGGCTATATTGAAGTAAGTAGAAAAAAATACCAACTAATAGTCTAACAGATAACACAAAAGGTTCAGATCACAAAACCTCATCAGGATCTGTATTGCTGAACCGACCAGCGAGTACAATGGAGATTGTGGTTGGTACAAAGGTATATGATCCTGCAATCACAGCTGGTAGTCTAGTACCAAACAAAGTCTGAAGCAATGTGTTCAGGCCAGCAACAAAGAGTAAACTCTGGATCACCCTAGCCTTCTCATCCTACAAAGTAAAGCAAGAACAGAATTGTGACATCTCCTAGATAACAATGCTATCAAAATTGCAAAATTATGTATTGATATATTTCATCCATATTTCAAGGCCTTACATTTCCGCCTCCCATCTGAGGAACCAGGGCCGTGGGAATGAGAACTGTTGTACCAAGCATCACAAGGTAATGCTGAAAACCCAGTAGGATAGCCTCAGCTGCATGTGGCCATAGACCAATTCCAAATATCAAATTCAGCCAATATCATTCACAAACAATTTCAAGTAAGAAAAAGAGATGAGACCCAAGTCACTATTCAGAAAGGAGAACTAACATTCTAGTAGTTAGTAAAGCGTGCGAGTTGTTTGAGAGACTTCCCTTAGTTATTCTATAACAAATATAGTCATATGCTTCAATCATTAGTCAAAGTTTGAGCAGGTAAAGAGGAAAAATAAAGATAATGAGTGGGTTGAGAAAATGGTAAGAGCCAGAAGACAGTAAAATCTCTGAAATTCAGTGCAAAAACAAAACCAGAGGATTTCTACCAGCATGAGTGAGATTTATTTCTTTTGACCGATACTGCACAATAGGGTTGAATTGCCAGCAACAAAGACCAGTATCAGGCCCCAGTTCACAGAGAAGTAACCAGAAAGAAAGCAAAAATGACCAGCAAAATGCACTTGGCAGTTGGTACTGGAAAGAATAATTAATCAGCGGAGAGAAAGTGGTTGAGCATTCACTTCCCTCCTGCTGCTGATGGAATTAAGATGGAGTATTAAATGGGGAGGAAACAAAAAGCTTCACTGTAATATTCCTTCACTTTACATAATGCGGGCATCTCCCACAAAAGAGAGAGAAACCCAAAAGCTACTTTAGGAACAAAATACAGCATCTTGAACCACTAATCAAGATCAAAAACCATACCAATAATATTCCCAATTGGATTCCGAAGAATCACACTGAACCAACAAGAAATCTACTACAAGATACCTCTAATACTCATGAGAGGAAAGAGGATAAGTATCCATCCAGAACCAACAAAAAATCTACTGTACAAGATACCTCCAGTACTCAAAAGGGTGAGAGAGAAGATAAGATATTCATAAAAGAGAGTGAATTTGAGTATACTCACGCCATGGAGGCGGGCTTGTGATGCAATAACTGATGTTTGGAAGCTGCTCTTTTACTGGGTGTGGCTGCGGCTCATCTAGTTTCGCTCCTCCTCCTCCTCCTCCTCCTCCACCTCCTGCCATGATCTCCCTCTTTTTGCTCTCTATAAATCAAGATTACAGCGTTCAGGTACCAACTGAAGTACTTCTTTAAACGAGAAATTTTTAGGAACCGGGAAAGCACCGAGATCCCAAAACAGGAAAACAGAGACCGAAAACGAGTAGAAAACAGAAGAAAGGACGAGAAACAAGAGGACCCAAAAGAGCAAAATACTATACCCACAGAGGAACAGTCACTAACTAGAACAGAAAAAAGGTGAGCAGTTGCAGGAGATGGGCCTTGTGTAATAATGGGACAAGAGAAATTGGGTACTGTAACTTAAGAGAGGTTTAATAATTGCAAAACATAAATGTTGAGGAAAAGTTTGATGAGAGAAAGCAGCTTTTGACAAGCTTCAAAGCAAACCCAAAGAGAAAGAAAGGGCAAAAGAAAGCATTAAAGTCAACAGTAAATCAAGGAAACCCATAGCACCTAGAAAATTGTCCCTGAGAAAATGGAGCAGAAAGTGATGAAAACCAGCTGTTTTATGCAGCAAAAAGAAAAAGAAAACAAAAGAGTGGGAACACTTGAAGATTGACAGAGAAGAGGGCTGTGGAGCTCACTATGAGTCTGATCTCCTGCTCCTTGTGTTCTCTGCTCTCTCTCGCCCTCTCTAGAAGGTGGTTCTAAATTCTAATTACAGAAGGTTAAAATCCATGGTTCACCGTCAAAATCGAACAGAACCGACATATAGACCCTGAACATTTTGGACATGACAATTGGGTCCCCATTTTTCATCAAATCAACACAACGATTCCTAACCAGTAGCTTCTTACCCTTCCTAGTTAACAGCAATCGACCGCCTTCACAATGCATAGAACTCCTAACCACATTCGTCCTCTCGAGCCCCCTTGTTAGGACCTCTATTGAACAGTGGAGTGATTCTCAATATAGGCCATTTGAAATGATTGGTGAAGCAGTGGGCGGGTTTTGTGCAGGGCAGTAGTGACTACCAATGGTGGGGTGAGGCAGCAGCAGTAAGTAGTGGCCGAGCTACGATGGCAGTGATAGCTTTCAGTTGCAGTAGTAGAAGAGCTGAATTTCTGGAAAAACATTTTAAAGTTCATTCAACTTAAATTTTATTAGGATTTATGCTCTAAACATCTTGAAAATTTCAGAAAACGCGGATCTCATTACAAAAGTTACCCACGTACTCACACGTAACTAATGGTAACAAATGAAAAGGCTTAAGTGTTATGTTTAACCAAGTTTGAAAAGTTGTGTGTATTAAGTAAACGTCTAAGGGGCTATGTGTCCTTTTTGTTCGAGTTTGAGGGTGGATTATGGATTTTGGAGAATGCTGTAGAAACACCAGCTGTCCTCAAACCCTTTTCTCAGCAACATGTCCAGAGAAAATCAAAACTATATAACATTCTTTTACGTTGAAATCTTGATGGTGATTAATTAATTAAAAGGTGGGTGGGAATGGATAAAGGAGAAAGAAAAAAACTGCTACTTTTTGTACTGAGAAGTGTATTGCAAGCATATATAGAGAAAAATGCTACTCTCTCTCTCTCTAATTTTTACATCATTCATTTTTTAATTATTAATCTATAATTTATTATTTTTAATATTTCAGCATATAAAAAAAAATTATATATAAATAATAAATCAATGGCTATAGTTTCTAAATATATTTTTTTTATCTTTTTCAAACAAACAATAATGTGAATAAATTTAAGTCAAACTTAGTCAAAAAAGTCAAATGAAAAAAAGAAAATAATGCTTGATTTTATTTTAGCACAAAGTTTTAGGAGTTTTCTTTTTTGGCACTTTCTTCCTGTTTTACCTTGGAATTCATCTAGCGTTTGGTTCCAAGCACCTGTCTTAGCTTTCATCTCCTAGCTTCTGCCTTAACATCACCTGACACCACCTTCATCTCCGCCTTGATTCATCACCTCCATCCTTGCCTTTTTCCTCTACCTCTATGAACTGATGACGTGAATCACTGATCTACGCATGGTATGAATCATTGATCTACCGTTGCCTCCCTATCTGGCTCTTTAGCTCTTAGCCTTTGCTTTCGTCCTTGCCCTACGCAACCTTCATCTCTGCATCAACTCATCGCCTTCATCCCCGCTGCGATTCGTGGTATCTTGAGAACCCGTCGTGAATCACTCAATCATTGCAACCCTTTCACAAATCACTTGATCGAAGCAACCCACGACGTGAATAAAATAGCTCGATTGAAACAAACCAAAGGTGTGAATCCGCTTGATCGAAGCAGTCCTCGTGAATCACTCGATCGAAGCAACCCTCGCGAATTGCTAGATCCGAACAACCCATGCCGTCCTTAATCACCATCGTGCTCAATCTCTACTGCCATCCTTGGTTCCTCAATCTCCTTGTTGCCGCTGATGTTAAGAAGTTCGAATGGATTTTGAAATTTTGGGAAGAATTGAAAAGAGGGGTTGTTTTGTTATTTAGGTTCTTAAAACTTATCAAACAGGGAAATAATACAAAGAATTTGAGACAATCAAAAAATGAAAGTAATGTAAAAAATGTAGGACGGAGGGAATACTAATTACTAAAAATTGAGGATAACTTGAATGGTTTTAGAAATCTATAAATATTTCAAACAAGTGCCTATTTGAGAAGCAGAATGACAACACCTTTTAGAACCATCAAAATAAAGCTAAACAACAAAAAAATGTGTCGTTTTAGGCATTGTTCATCTACAATAACCTATAGTAATAATTACATTTAATATTTTGATTTACCGTACAATTTATAGGTTTGACATAAAATTAATAAATAACCAAATCCATCATTAGACGTAATAGTAAATGTAACGTTACTTTGCTAAATTATTGTTTCATTTTCTTTAACAATATAGTCAATATAGAATAAATAATGAGTCCAAAAAGACGACCATTGCATTATTGCCTAGAACAAACTATTTTCGTGAAATGACTATAATGCCATGCACAGAAAATTTAGTACTTCTTATTACAATTTCGAAATTATTTTGCTACAAGACAAACGTATACTTCAGATACATTAAAAGAAAAATATATAGGTTTATCTATTCTCTGAGAAATATATAATTTTATTAGTTTAGAATGAGGCAGGAAAATTTGTGTTATGTTTTGAATATAACATTATTATGTCTTATAAAATATGATAAATGCCATTTGTTTTAGACTCGAATGATTTTTTTGCTCTCTTTACTTGAAAAATTTACCAAAGATAATGTATAACGTAATTGAGTATTAGTTAAGCGATAGTCTGTTCTGTTGATGCAACATTGCAGGGTATTAGTTGAAATCTCACTATTTAATCGATTATCTATAATATTTCATAGACATTTATAAACTGTTATTTTCACTTTTTTTCAACCTAATCTAGTTTAGACATTTATAATGTCAATTAACCGGTCATAGAGGGAACGAGTTATGATGTGAACCCTAGCCAATTGTAGGACATACTGATATTTTAAACGCGGAAGAATTTCATAGAATTATGGAGCGAAGCGAATGCTATTATTAATATTTTAAGGGGTAAATTTCATTTGTGGTCTCTAACCTTTATTTGTTGTCTTAAATGGGTCTTTAATCTTTATTTTTGTCCTCTTAAAGTCTCTAATCTGCCAATTTTTGTCTCAATTATAGTCATTCCGTCATTTTCATGGTTAAATTTTACAAAAATTCTCTGAAAATTGATAAAATTGGTCCAACATTTTTTTATTCTCACTCAAATTATCCTCAACCTAGTAAATTACAACTTTAACCACCATCTCCATCTCTCTCAAACATCGAAAATGGCCAGGTTTTCTTTGACTTTTATCTTCTTCTCCATCCTGCTTCTCTACACAATCTCCGCCTCCGCCACAAAAGACTTGGAGCTGAAGCAATGCAAGCATCAGTGCAAAGCCCAGCGACATGTTGACAAGCACGATAAAGAAGTTTGCATCCGCAAATGCGAAGACTACTACAGAGAAAAGGAGGAGCGAGAATGAGAAGAAAAGCGGGGCTAGGGCGGTGAATCTATGCCCCTTGAAGTGGATCCTCAGAAAAGGCTTGGCCAGTGCCAGGAACAGTGCGTGAGGTACGTCGGCAGAGGCCAAGAGCACCAGCTCTGCCGATTCCGGTGCTAGCAATGGTGGGGGGAACACAAGGAAGAAGGCAAGGGGAGCTAGTGTCACTGGCGCAATATCGAGGGGGAAGAAGAATAGGAATGAGGAGAAAACCCTTATGTTTTAAAGGATCAACATTTCAGAACCAGAGTGGAAATAAAGCAAGGCAGAATGGACGTGCTTGGAAAATTCATCGACAAGTCTAGGCTTCTTCGAGGGATTGAGAATTATAGGATTGCGATTCTTGAAGCAAACCCCAACTCATTTGTTGTGCCCGACCATTGGGATGTCGACGCCATTTACTTTGTCACTCAAGGTCATTAATTTCGTTATTTCTCAGCAAATGAGGGAGAGAGATAGAGATGGTAGTGAAGTGGTAATTTGTTAGGTTGAGGGTGATTTGAGTAAAAATAAGAAAATGTTAGACTAATTTCATCAATTTTCACAGAATTTCTATCAAAGTTAATCATAGAAATGACGGAAGGACTATAATTGAGACAAAAATCGACAGATTAAGGACTTTAAGAGGATAAAATGAAAGTTGAGGACCTGTTTAGGACAATGCATAAAGGTTAGGGACCACAAATAAAATTTACCCTTATTTTAAGTGAGAGAGGGTAAGGGGTAGCATGGGAAAACGAGAAAAGATGAGGCAGTCGGTGGAATATTGGGGTGCCCAAAACGAAGGCAAGAGCCAGCTAGTGACGAGAGAGGAGAGGAGAGAAGGGCGGTCGAACCGACAAAATTCTAATTTGTCGTTTTTATCTGATGCTCCTTCCACTTTACCATTACACAAGTGCTGCTACTTTACTTTTACCTGCTCACCAAATTGGGGGGGGGGGGGGGGGGGGTGGAATCCGCGTTTATTTGCCTGGTCTCCTGCCTTTGGTTCTCCCTTCGACAAAAGTAACGCTAACGCTACTTTGCTTTTACTTTTAACGCGGTGGGTTCAGAATTTCCAGCCTACATCCTGTTACCCACGTACATAAGTACGCAACACCTGAATTAACTACTCTCTCCTCAAAATATTTCATTTTGAACATTCCTAGTCTTATTTTTTTCTAAATTTTTTAATTTATATATAAAGAGATAAGGATAAAAGTGAAAATAACATATAATTTTTTTCTAAATTTTGTGTCAAATCAAATGGAATAATATTATTGGTGGGGTGAAGAGAGTATTATAGATGAAATTGATAAGCAACAATGGAGTGTCTAATTTTAAGATTTATTTTTTTTTCAATCTGAGAATCATTCATAGAGTTAAAGATTATAATGAAATCAATGATTCTTATCTAAATTTGCAGTGAAGTCAATAACCTTTTATTCTATTCTTTGTTTTAAATATTTGTATGTTTCATGTTTTGTTTCTATGTTTTATTAAGCATATGCTACTGAATGATTGTAATAACAATTGGACGACATGCTAGTGTGTTAACCTTTACACAAGATAAATTAATTTGGTATTGAATTCACAAACACGAAGTATGTCTCCAAATGATAGGGACAAGTTAACTACTACATTTCATTTAATGCATCCAAAAGACTATATTGCCATTGAAAAAGGTAATGTTTTACAAATTTACATAACGAAGTTCTTTCGTAAAGCTTCCTTTCAGAACAGTGTCAATGTTTACTATCAAAGGTTGGAAAAGTCATCCAACGGTAGCTTATAGAACTAAAATTTTGGAAAAGCTATCACATCCATTAATAATTTATTTTAACGTCTAACACTAATTTTAGACGCTATGTTCTTAAACAAAACCTAAACTGACTTGTACTCTTAGCAATATCTACCTAATTATTTAAAATAAGTTTAAACTCAAGTTCAGTCCTAAAGTTTTAAAATTTTAAGAAATTATTAAAAAGTGATCATCAATAATTATTTTTAAATATAGTGGTTATTTGCTAAAGTTGAAACTATATAACCAATTGCAAAAAAAAAAAGGTTTAATATTGGTTTTCAAGCCTCTTGAATTATATTTACATATACACTATTAAAAGTAAGTATTTTTATTAATTTTTTAAGCAATGTAAGAAAAATACTCATAAATTTAGTTATTTTATAATTAAAATATGTCCCGCTAGCCCAGTTGTGGCAACGTGCGGGTCTTTTTCGGGAGTCGCCACCAATCAGTTTACCTAGGTCGATTGGATACCTTAAAATTGGTCTGCGAGAGTTCGGGGATCGGGAGTACGGTTACGCTAAAACAACTTTGTTATAACGCCCAAAATTGGCACCTTAGTTGATTTTAATTTTGTTTTGCTTTGCTTTTAAATAATTTTCAGTTAATTTTTAAAATTAGAAATTTTAACTGAATTATCGAAATGTGGATTTTTTAAATTAATTAATTTGTATGAAATTTTATACTTCCGAACCATGGACTCTGCCGAGTCATTTGGACACGGAAGATTTTGATTCCGAACCATGGACTCTGCCGAGTCATTTGGACACGGAATTGGTGAACTTTTAAATAATTTAATCCATATTGTAAATATGGATTTTTATCTTTGTATTTATTTAATTTATTTAGTAAAAAAAGTTTTCCAAACCGTAGATCCTGCCGGATCATCCGGATATGGAAATTAATATCCAAGCCATGGATTCTAACCGAATCATCTGGACATGGATATGATCCGTCTTAGGATTTCGTTATTTAATTTTATTTTATTTTTAATAATTTTTAGTTAATATCCAAGCCATGGATTCTAACCGAATCATTTGGACATGGAGTTTAATTTTTATATTTCCAAACCATAGATCCTATCAGACCACCCGGATATAGAACAAATAATCCATCTTAGGACGAATTTCCAAAAAATTTAAATATTGTTTAATCAATAATTTGATACAAATTAAATACATTACAAGAATTAAAATTAAACTATTATAAAGATAAATAAATAAATAAATATGCATGCCAAATCAAAATCCTATGTTATTTTCCTATTTCAATTTTACCGCCAATCATCAATAAATTCAATATAGTGATTCAGGACGATTTTTTTTAATCAAAAGTTTGCAACACAGGTGCAAGCCAATCGCCACTGTAGCAGACATGAAACCAAGGAATTTTGTCAATTTCCCCAACATTATCATTAATGGGCCCATAAGCGTCAATATCTAGTCCAGTAGCTATTGTGCTCAGCATTCCAAGGGCTGTAACTGTTATTCCGTACATGGCAGCAAAGCTGAAGCTAACAAAGATACGAACTGCTATATAAAAAAAAAGAATTATGACAGCCTTATAGCCTAGTGCAAGACCAAAGATCACATTCGTCGCAGCTCCAATATGACAAGGATCTGCAACATCTTGAAAAGGACTATATGCATTACTAGTATAGTATTATGTGACAAAACGAATGATAAGACCAGCCCAAAGACTAACAACAACACAAAGAAAAAGTTGCCAATTCTTAACAACTTTTTGTTTACCCAGTCCAGGTTCGACAGTTATTACAAGCACCATTTCCAGAGGATTTTCACAGATAAGAAAAAAAATAATAACAAAACAATCCGGATTGTAATTCTACATAAATTTTATCACTAAATTTAATGGATGGTCAAAAAGACAAATAAATGAAAGAGATTAAAGAAAAGAAAACAATAAAGGCATGCTGTCAAGGGTTAATCTGAAAAATAAAATATGTTAGTGACTTAAATCAATAAACAAAGAAAAACTAAGGACTAAGTAAGGATTTTACCCAAAGAATCAAAAGTTTGACTTAGTCAACAGTTTAAAAACGAAACGCATCTTCTTCGTAGCAAAGGAGCACAGCAGCAGGGGAGCTGGAGCGAGGTCGGCGGCGGGCTCGACGGCAGGGAGGCGCGACGGGGTGGCTGGCGCGACGGCAGGGAGGCGCGACGGGGTGGCTGGCCCGTCGGCAGGGATGCGCGACGAGGTGGCTGGCGCGTCGTCGGTGGCCGGTGCGAGGGAAATCTGTGAGAAGAGTAGCAGATCGGTGACGGAGAAGAGCAGCAGATCGGCGATGCGAGGAGGGGAAAAATAGCGAACGAGGCGATCGGCGACAGCGGGCTTGGACGGGGACACGGCGCGCTGGGCGATCACGATGGAGTTTGGGCAGCAGCGTCACAGTGGCGGCGGACGAGTGGGCGGAAGTCGGGCGAACCCAATCACCGATTGACGCCGTCGTGCCATAGCCGGATTGTAAGCTTCTATGGGAATCGCAGCTGGGATCGACGGCTGGGCATGGAGGCTTGAATCAATCTTGCGACGGAGGCTGGAATTGCGATGGAAGGGCAACGGAGCTATGGGAGTCGCTGGCGACGATGTTGGCGTGGGGCGACGCAAGGGGAGGACGATCGGCAGGAGAAAACGCGAGGATATCAAAGACGACGGTAAGACGAGGAACGTCGGCAAGGCGAAGGGAGGGCGTCAGGCAAACGAAGTGGCAACGGTGGGGCTGGCGCGACGGTGGGGAGCACCGCTGGGCGCAGGTCAGCAGGGGAGATGAGAGAGAGAAAGCAACAGCTGTAGGCCGAGAGAGAGAGAGGGAGAGCGTGAATGAGAGAGAGGATGAGAGAGAAGCTGATAGAGGAAGAAGAAGTTAGTGGAGGGAGAAGAGAGAGATGGAAGGCTAGCTCTGTTTTGTGTCTGTCTCTGTGAGATGAATCTGAGTTGGGAGCTAAAAGAGAGAGATAGAAGGTTCTCGAGAGAGCGAGAGAGATCGATGAGGGCAAGTGAGAGAGAAAACCGAGAGGGAGAGAAAAAATCAGATTAAAAAAGAGGGCGAGAGAAGATAAGGGATAAGGGGAGGGGGAGCCTCTGTCGGCCACCCTCCCCATTTTTTATTATTATTTTTATTTTTTTCTTCTTTTTCTTTTTAATTAATTAATTAATTAATAATTTTTAATTTTAATTAATTTAGATTTAATTTATTATTATTATTTTTTTCTTCTTCTTCCCTCTTTTTTTTTTAACATACAAACTAAAAAAGAATGCCCCTAAAATAATATTGCCATTATTACTATTATTATTTTTTAATTAAGTAATCAATTAATTAAGTAATTCAATAAATAAATTTTTTTTTAAGTTTTAATTTTTAATTTAATTAATTTTTTTATTTTTAAGCCGGACGAAATTGGGTGTCAACACCAGTCTAGCTGTCAAAAGAGACATTGATCTCCACCACGGCTAGAATCAAATCATCACTCCCCTCTTTTCCTCCCCAAATTCCCACAATGTATTGATACTAAGTTCAGTGGACTTATGATCTCGAATAAGTTAATATTTTTCCTACTATGATTATATTCTTTTAAACTTTGTATCTTGTAATATTGATTTTAAATATCAAAATAATAATAATTAAAATATGATGCAAGTGATCATTAGCTAAATATAATATTAGCTTTTACATTAGTATTAGTTCTTAAAAAAAAAGTAAGTGCAATTAAAAAGAAAAAGCAATAACCACTTATTTGTTTAGTAACGCCAAAAGGGAACCTAAGTGTGGCAACGTCGGGTTTTCTGGAGTCGCCACCAATCCGTTTACCTAGGTCGATTGGTCACCTTAAAATTGGTCTGCGAGAGTTCGGGGATCGGGAGTACGGTTACGCTAAAACAATATTGTTATAGCGCCCAAAATTGGCACCTTAGTTGATTTTAATTTTGTTTTACTTTGCTTTTAAATAAATTTCAGTTAATTTTCAAACTAGAAATTTTAACTGAATTAATCGGATGCAGATTTTTAAATTAATTTATATAAAATTTGATACTTCCGAACCATGGACTCTGCCGAGTCATTTGGACACGGAAGATTTGATTCCGAACCATGGACTCTGCCGAGTCATTTGGACACGGAATTTGGTGAAATTTTAAACAATTTTATCCATATTGTGAATATGGATTTTTATCTTTATATTTAGTTAATTTATTTATTTTAAAAAAAGTTGATATTTTCCAAACCGTAGATCCTGCCGGATCATGCGGATATGGAAATTATTTATAGTTAATTATTTAATTATTATTTTATGGAATTAATTATTAGTTTAACTTATAAGTCTTTTTTATTAAATTTGTTAATGATTTAAAAAAAATCTTTCTTTTTTTATATCTTATTATTCTTTTCTTTCTTTTCTTTTCTTTTCTTTATCTTTTTTATTTTTATCTTTCTCTTATCTTTCTTTTCTTTTTCTTATCTGATTTTTCTTGTTTAATGAAAGATATTTATTATTTAAAGAATTACTCAATTTATAAAAGAATTAAAAAAAATAATTAATTTTTTATTTAATAAGAAGTTAATTTAAAGGAATGAAAGAGTTTAAAAATAAAAATCTTTGATCATGGTACGGGGCGTTGTTACTCAGCCAGACCCTCTTCACCAGGTAAAGCAGCTCAAAAGCGGGCACGAGACAGTTTCCAGCCAATATACCATGAACTAAAAAAATTTTTTTTGACTTAACAATATGGTTCAGATTTATTTTACATATATATTTTTTATGGCTAATTTCTTTAAATGAAATGAGTTTAACCATAAAATAAAGAAAAATTAAATAACAATAAATAAAGTGGAGGTTTTCTTCTTTTATTTTTTTATTTATTTATTTTTTGTTTTGAACATCCATTAAAAAAAAAAGATGCATAAATTAAATAACACATGCAAATAGATAAAGGGAAAACACATAAAGTAAACAAAAGAATATCAAAAGATGATATATAAATAAATAAAGTGGGGCTTTTCGGCCATCCACTTTTTTTTTTTTTTTAAAATAATAAATAGGAGGCATAACCTTCCCTTATAATAATAATAATAATAATAATAATAATAATAATTAAAGTTAGTTATTAATAAAGTTAGTAAAGTTAGTTGTTAGTATAACAAATATTAAATGGTTAGTGACAACAATAATAATAAAAGTTAGCGGTCAGTACAGTTAATTGTTAGTATAGCAAAAATTAAATGGTTAGTGATAACAATAATAATGAAAGTTAGTGGTTAGCACAATTAATTGTTAGTATAGCAAAAATTAAATGGTTAGTGATAACAATAATAATGAAAGTTAGTGGTTAGCACAATTAATTGTTAGTATAGCAAAAATTAAATGGTTAATGATGTTAGTTGAGTTAGTAATTAGTTTATGCAAAAATTAAATAGTTAGTAATCTGAATAGAATAATAATAATAATAACAATAATAATAATAATAATAATAAATAATAATAATAATAATAAACATATAAAGATTATTGTTAGTTCTGTAGAAATAAAAAAAGGGTTAGCGACTTGTATAAATAAAATAAAAAAAAGTAGAATAAGAGAAGAATTGTACCGAGATTCTGAATCGACTTTTAATCGAGTCGAGGATTCGCGAACGAATTTCATTATTAAATTTTTATTTTATTTTATTATTATTTTTTTTAAAATAATTTCAATTAATATCCAAGCCATAGATTCTAACCGAATCATCTAGTCATGGAATTTAATTTAAATTTAATTTATTATTAGCTATTTAATTAATTATTAAATGGCACAGGTAGACTGAATATTTCCTAGGTGTGATTTTTATTATGTCAAACTAATTTTAGATTAATTAAAAAAAAGTTTATCTAATCTAATCATATAATTATGCTTAACATTAATTCCTCAGTTAATTTACACATTTAATTATTTGAGCAAACGAAAAGACAATAAAAGGAAATCAATGCGCGAATTGTAAATCAAAACAAACTCAAAATTCAGATGAATAAATCAAATAAATCCAAGGACAAATTATTTATTAAAATTACCTATTTAACTTAATCATATAATTAAGCTTAATATCAATCCCTAAGTTAATTTATGCTTTTAATTAGCTGAACAAACAAAAGTATAATAGAAAATAAGTGAATTAATGACTTAATTGCAAAAATTAAAACTAAGTTAAAGTATCAATTAGACAAATCCAATAAATTCATGAGCAAAAATTAAAATTATGTCAAAATTATAGGCTTTCATAACAGATCCGGACTACGAGTCGGTTCGCCATCTGGATTTCATTATTAAATTTTAATTTAAACAATTTCAGTTAATATCCAAGCCATGGATTCTAACCGAATCATCTGGACATGGATTTTGTGATTTACTATCGTCCTAAATTCAGTTTTTTAGAATTTTATTAAAACCCGTTCAAAATTGAATCTCGTAAAGATGATCTTTCAAATATGTTATGTAAACATGTGTTTTAAACTTATGCTAACAATGAAAAGTTAAAATCAATATATAAGTAAATATCTGATCTAATTTAAACATACAATTTTATATTAACTCATCAACAAATTCATGATCCAAAATAATAAGACGAGCAATTGAACAAAAATAAACAAAACTATAGATAAAAACAATGCTGTCAATGATTGATCTGCAAATAAAAATAAGGTTAGTGACTTAAATGGATGAAATAAAAAGAACTAAGGGCTAAATAAGAGTTTTACCAAAAAAAGTTAAGTTTTGACTTGGTCAAAAAACGAAAACGCATCAGTTTTTTCGTTTTCAAGCTCTGTTTCTTTCTTCCGGCATCGCGGCGGTCGTGAACGACAAGCAACTGAGGATGATGGCGATGAAGGCTAGGGGTGGTTTGACAGCTGACGGAGGAGGAGGAGGCGCGGCAGCTGGAGGGTCAGCAGGGGAGCAACGCGGAGAGAGTAGGAGGCTGACGACGGTGGCTTCGGACGGAGGGGAGCATCTGGGTGACGTAGCGACGACGAGGAGGGGAGGCGACGGGCGGTGGCTGAGCGCAGCAAGGGAGACGACGTGACGACGAGGGGACGGCGGGGCGAAGTTGACGGAGGTGACTCGGCTGTAAGTGGAGGAAGACGCGCCGGTAGTCGCGAGGAGGGGGAAGACCGGTGTGGTTGGTGGCGCGAACAGCGAGCAAGAGCAGAACGGGCATCCATGAGGCAGAAAAGGGGTGGAGGCGTTGGCGAGGCGGACTTGCTGGGTGGAGAGCAGCGGAGGGAAGCGAGAGAGAGAGAGGGAAGAGAAGAGAGAGAGAGGAAAGAGGGAGAGGAACAGAGTCTGAGAGTTTGCGTTTTTTTTTTTTTAAAAGGGAGGAGAGAGTGCTCCCCCGCTGTCCGAGAGAGAGCGTCCCCCCTAGATTAATAATTCCCCCCAGAAGGATCGAGAAGGGAGCAGAGGAGATATTTTTTAATTTTTTATTATTATTTATTTTTTTATTTTTACATTATATTTATTATTACACACACATATTTTTAATTAATTTGATTTGATTTGATTTGATTTGATTTGATTTATAATTAATTAATTTATTTTTTTTCATTAATTAATAATTATTTTTAACATACATTCTATAAAACAAAAATGCCCCTAAAATAATATATATTTTATTATTATTACTATTATTATTATTTATTCTTTTCTTTTAACGTCGGACGAAATTGGGTGTCAACAGCTGCCCCCATTTGCATGCTTCATGGGACATGATGTATGCAAAGTCGTTACCAAATTTCGTCCGGCTTAGCTAGGCATTGAGAACCTTCTCGCCGCCTAAATTATAAGGTTTAGGAATCCTTTTTAGAATCTTGACGATAGGAACTCTCCTATCGTTGAAAGTTTGAGGTTAAGGGCCCTACCTTAGAACCTCTACGATAGGAAAGCTTCTGTCGTTGTAAGATGAACTGATTGATTGATTGTTTGAGGTTTAAGGAAAGGTCCTTAGAACCTCTAACGATAGGAAAGGTTCTATCGTTGTAAGATGGACTGAATGATTGATTGTTTGTTTGAGGTTTAAGGAAAGGTCCTTAGAACCTCTAACGATAGGAAAGGTTCTATCGTTGTAAGATGGACTGAATGATTGTTTGTTTGAGGTTAAGGAACTCTCCTTAGAACCTCGACGATAGGAACTCTCCTATCGTTGCAAGTTTGAGGTTAAGGGCCCTACCTTAGAACCTCGACGATAGGAACCCTTCTATCGTTGAAAGTTTGAGGTTAAGGGCCCTACCTTAGAACCTCTGCGATAAGAACTCTCTTATCGTTTAAGAAAAATTGATGATTGATTGTTTGAGGTTTAAGGAACTCTCCTTAGAACCTCGACGATAGGAACTCTCCTATCGTTGCAAGTTTGAGGTTAAGGGCCCTACCTTAGAACCTCTGCGATAAGAACTCTCTTATCGTTTGAAGAAAAATTGATGATTGATTGTTTGAGGTTTAAGGAACTCTCCTTAAAATCTCAACGATAGGAATTCTCCTATCGTTGCAAGTTTGAGGTTAAGGGCCCTACCTTAGAACCTCTACGATAAGAACTCTCTTATCGTTTAAGAAAAATTGATGATTGGTGCCGAGGTAAAGGTTCCATCCTTAAAACCTCGAATTGATTGATTGATCTCAAGGCAAAGGTTCCATCCTTAAAACCTCGGATTGATTGATTGATTTCGAGGCAAAGGTTCCACCCTTAAAACCCCGATGATTGATTGATGTCGAGATAAAGGTTCCATCCTTAAAGCCTCGAATTGATTGATTGATGTCGAGGTAAAGGTTCCATCCTTAAAACCTCGAATTGATTGATTGATCTCGAGGCAAAGGTTCCATCCTTAAAACCTCGGATTGATTGATTGATTTCGAGGCAAAGGTTCCATCCTTAAAACCTCGGATTGATTGATTGATGTCGAGGTAAAGGTTCCATCCTTAAAACCTCGATGATGAAAATTGATTATTTTCGAAGCAAAGGTTCCATCCTTAAAACCCTGATGATGAAAATTGATTGTTTTCGAGGCAAAGGTTCCATCCTTAAAACCCCGATTATGAAAATTGATTGTTTTCGAGGCAAAGGTTCCATCCTTAAAACCCTGATGATGAAAATTGATTTTGAGGCTAAGGAGCTTTCCTTAGGACCTCGAGCGAAATTTATATGAAAGCAATTGAAATTGGAATAATTTTCTTCGAAAGTGTGAATTTTCATAATAGGCAAGCGCAAAGAATTAGGCTTCGATAAAACGAGTGAATCTTGATGATGACAATAACACTGACAAATTATGTAAAGGGAACGGATGTTTGGAATCAATATTCAAGGTTCATCTAATATTTTCTTCAGTAAATATAGATTCCCTTGTGAGATATGTCATCCGAATAAGGTTAAAGCTTAACTACCCCAAAATGTTATGCCTAGTAGACCTAATAGGATGCGTCTCAAGAGTAACAAAAATTACTCTTTACTCAGTCATTCCAACCTAAAGGCATTGTCCTATGGTTTTAATATCAGCATGGACGAAACTATATTATAAAAAAAAGAAATTCCCTGAAAGGAAAAACTGAAATGCGAAAGAAAATGCTGATAATAAAACTAAAGGACAAGAAAAACGGATCAGATCGCTTCTTTCTTCCACAATACTTCAACAGGGTGAGTAGAGGACCATTATGGGAGTGAACTGGTCGGGAAAGACTGTCGTGTCCAGTCTATCTGAATCATTGCTGGATCTGGTTCAGGAACAAAAGCTTGTATTTTATCTAGCAATTCTTCAGCAGTTGTTGCGGATATTATGATTCGCCGTGCCACTCTTGATATGAAATTCTTCTGCATAGCATAATCCATAAAAGCTATCAGACCTGTAAAGAAATTGTTAACATTTAAAAGCCCAATGGGTTTCTTATGCAAATTAAGTTGGGCCATGGAAGCAATTTGAAAGACTTCTCCCAATGTGCCAAAACCACCTGGTAGAGCGATAAAAGCATCAGCATTTAAAAGCATTTGTAACACACGCTCTTGCAAATTTTTAACCACTAATTCTTCTCCAATCGTGCCCCCAGAAATAAATTTCAGAGGTCCAGGGATAATGCCCAGAACTTGACTTCCTCCTAGAGATGCTGCTGATGCTACACCTCCCATTAATCCGACACTACCTCCTCCATAAACTAAATGTATTTTTCGCTCAGCTAATACTCTACCCAAATGGTTGGCTGCTTTTAAATACTCTTCATCTTTTCCAGGAAAAGCCCCAGAAAATACACAAATACTTCGGGATTTACGAGTTGGGGTTTTCTCCATTCCTATCCTTACCCTTGTGAGAAAAGAGGATATATTTATAGAGATGAAGAGATAAGGCAATAATTTTATTTTCAAGAATGGATACATTATTGCCAGCTATTCACAGTAGTCACGAGTATGACTTTGGTCAGGTATGGGTACATTATCGTTAAAAGAGGAGGAAAATTTTTAAAATAGTTGCTAGCATGTACAGTAGTCACTACTGTAGCTTACGTCAGGAGTAGGTACGTGATTGTTGGAAGAGAAGGAAAATTTTAAAAAGTGGCAGCTATATACAGTAATCATAACTGTATCTCATGTCAGGAGTGGGTACATTATTGGGAGGATAATTTCAAAAGCGACAGCTAGCATGTACAGTAATCGTGACTTTGGTTCACGTCAGGAGTGAATACATTATTACCAAAAGGGGAGGAAAATTTCAAAAGCGACAGCTAGTATGTACAGTAATCGTGACTTTGGTTCACGTCAGGAGTGGATACATTATTACCAAAAGGGGAGGAAAATTTCAAAAGCGACAGCTAGCACGTACAGTAATCGTGACTTTGATCCTCGTCTTCCACTGGCTTTGCGTCCAGTAATGGCTTCAATGCTTTCTATGAATCGGTGATTTGCATCTCATCTAGCTTTCTCACAAACTGGCAAACAGGGTCGTTTAGGGTCAGATTCCCAATACTGTAACGATCTCGTTCTTTTTGGAAAATTATCCATAATCCAACAACCTCAAATTGCACTATTCCGCAAGAATGCGCTTCAAGAACCTCTCGAATATCTTTTAGAGATTCCTTACGCAAGCCATTCTTAATGAATCTTATTCTATCATTACGATTTCTGGTGATCACTCCTGGAGAACGACATTTATTGCCGCAAATCCACCATCCATAATTATGACAAACGCCTAGCCTCTTTGCTCTTCTTTTTTTGGCATAAGCGCTTTTACCAAAGCCGGGCATACGGGGAAAGAACGCTTCTGGAACTTCACCAGCTGAACGAACCTTAGCTTCAATTAGCCACCGCACATTATCAGGAATGCCTTTGTGCATAAATACTCTGAATCGTTCACATCTAGCTTGATAAATCTTTTTAAGAACATTTATTGGGAAGGAAGGAAAATACTTTCGTAGGGCGGAAAGAGAAGACTCCATTGATGAAGGAGGCAAAGAAAGAAATTAGTGATTGTAGGAAACGAAAATAACTAACACATATTTATAGTGATGAAAGGGATAATGCGTTAATTACACTTACAGAAGCAAGTACATTATTGTCAAAAGAAAAGACAAATGACAGCTTATATGTACAGGAATCATGACCGTGGCTCTCATCTTCCCCTGATTTATGTCCAGTAATGGCTTCAATGCCATCTATAAGTCGGGGATTTGCTTCCCATCCAGTTTTCTCACAAACTGGCAAACAGGGTCGTTTAGGGTTAGATTCCCAAGACTGTAACGTTCTCGTTCTTTTTGGAGAATTATCCATAATCCAACAACCTCAAATTGCACTATTCCGCAAGAATGCGCTTCAAGAACCTCTCGGATATCTTCTAGAGATTCCTTACGCAAGCCATTCTTAATGAATCTTATTCTATCATTACGATTTCTAGTGATCACTCCTGGAGAACGACATTTATTGCCGCAAATCCACCATCCACAATTATGACAAACGCCTAGCCTCTTTGCTCTTCTTTTTTTGGCATAAGCGCTTTTACCAAAGCCGGGCATACGGGGAAAGAACGCTTCTGGAACTTCACCAGCTGAACGAACCTTAGCTTCAATTAGCCACCGCACATTATCAGGAATGCCTTTGTGCATAAATACTCTGAATCGTTTACAGCGAACTTGGTAGATCTTTTTGAGAATGTTCATTGGGAGAGAAGGAAAATACTTTCGCAAGACGGAAAAAGTAGGATCCATTTTCTAGGAGGAAGTAAAAGAAAGAAGGGGTGAAGGAATCAGTTATTATGGGCAACTGAGAGAACCAACTTGAGAGTCACGGAGTACCGTATCCGTCGTTTAACCGGAAAAGTGGATCCTACTTTATTTTGATGTGAATGATATTTCTTATCTTTGATATTCCATCCAGCTGACGTCGATCGAGTCCTTGATTATTGAATCTTTTGTCCGCTTTTGACAAATTTTCAACAACAATATTTCTTGATATCTGCCTTATCTTTGACCACAGCTATCTCTTGTCTTGGATGCTACTAAGCTGGCATCAATCCTGTCCTTCCAGGTGTAGCCTCGATTATTGAATCAATTGCCAGGCTTTTGACAATATTGTCTACTTTATATATTTTTTTTATATCTGCCTTATCCTTGGCTATAGCTATCTCTTATCTTGGATACTACTAGCTGGCGTCAATCCTATCCTTCCAGGTGTAGCCTCGATTATTGAATCGGTAGCCAAGCTTTTGACAATATTGTCTACCTTATCCTTGAATTCCTAATGCGAGTTGGTCCCGCATATTAGCTGTGTATCCAGTGATAGATTGGTAAGAGCTGATGTTATTGAGATCTCAGCTTATACTGCTGTAACGGTGCGGTGGATGTGTTTCCCATTTGATTCCTATCATGTAAAAGTCATGCATGCATGATGTGAAATGCATGAATGCAAAGCATGTGTAATTGATGTTTTTTTTTTTTGTATGGATCTAGTTCTTTATGTCTTTGTTTTACTGGATCCTCTTTGTGATGGCCTTCTTGGACTATCATTGAATCTCTTTATGCTTTCCAGCTTTTGTTCACTGTCTCAAAAGCCCAACTCTTTTCAAAATCCCCTTTCTTTGACTTGTTCTTGAATTTTTGGCCTCAATTTCTTTAAAGTTGGCCCGCCTCATAATTTATATCTCTTTCGGGTACTCATCCCTTGTCATGGATTTCATAGCATCAAAGGCTTTACTTTCAATGTCTGTCCTTTTTCTTGTGTCCGGGCTGACACATACTTATTCCCATGTTATAATCTGAATGATTGCTCTTCCTTGAGCTCAAGTTTTGATCCATAAGACTTGCCCCCTTGTCTATTGAACTTCTTTGTTGGCAGTACTCCTCTTACGCTTCGTAGAGACTACTTTGCCCCCCTGAATATGGTATTTATGTGGATAAAAGGTATCATCTCGCCTTTGATTTAACAGAAGGTCGAGCATTTCTAGACCTTTGTGCTGGCACTTGATCGTAAATCTCTCTTACAAGAACCACATCTTATTAAAGAAAGACTCAAGCTATCTCCTTACTTTTAAGTCTACATATATTAATGAATAATGGTTTGGCCTTAAAGAAAAACTTTCATCAATTTGCAAAGCTTGACAAAGTAATTTACGGTCTTTGTTTTCAATTAAAATATCCTGCCATTCTTCCCTTTTCAACTCGAAGACATAAACTGTGCAAGGCAATAAGGTAGAAACATGATTCACAATAATAGCCTTTTAACTGAATGAGGATGATATCGAGAGGTAAATGTTAGGTGTGAGGAAAGTTAAGTTTGAATGTTTTTTTTTTTTGTGGCAGTCTTTTAGCTGAATGAGAATAATATTAAGAGGTAAATATTAGGTCTGAGTAAAGTTAAGTTTAAGTGGTGTGAAAGAATGGTCTTTTAATACTACTCGTGAGCAGTATTAAATAAGGTAGAAACATGATTCACAATGATAGTCTTTTAGTTGAATGAGGATGGTAAGTCTGAGGAAAGTTAAGTTTAAGTGGTTTGAAAGAATGGTCTTTTAATACTACTCGTGAGCAAATTTGATTATGGTGAAAAACTCAATAATGATGACCTCAAACTTGCCACTCTTTCCAGAAAGTTAAACCTCATCTGTTGCCCCCCAACTATCGTGGTCTTTATGTATGCTTGGCTTGAGGGTTGCTTTTGTGTTCTAAACCGCCTTTGCAGGTTTTCAGTCTAGAATCCATAGCTCACTTTTTTGTTTTCTTTCTTTTGCTCTAACTTGAGCCTTTTTTTTTTTTTGTTTTGTTTGTTTTTTTTTTTTTTTTGTTTCCCCTTTTTTTTTTTGTGAGCTATGGTGATGACATACTTGATAACTCTCTTGAAGTGAGATGACTCAAGTGGCTTTGCTTGCTCGTGCTGGTTCTCAGTCTTTTTTGGTTTTGAATTTTCCCTTGTTGTCTTTTGATGGAAGGGATGAATTTCTCTTTTCGGAGTTTGTGTTGCAAAGAACTGAGATGATAGCCCTCTTGAAGTGAAATGATTCAAGTGGCCTTAGCTGCTTGTGTTTGCTCTCAGTCTTTTTTTTTTGTTTTGGATTTTTCCCTTTAATGGCTTTTGATGGAAGGGATGAACTTCTTTCCTTTGTTGGAACTTGTGTTGCGGAAAACTGAGAATTTTTTTTTTTTGTATTGAGCATTTGTGAGAATTGGGAGGCCACTGAAGTCATTTAATATGAGAGCTACCTTCTTTGGAAGCTAACCCCAGACTTCTTGCAAGGATGTTGATAACCACTGTGAATTTTTTTTTGAGAGTTGGGGTGCAACATATGAAATCCTTTTTACTAGATTTGACAGCGCTTTCAAGATCGCCACTATTAAATCTCCCTTAACTTTTTATTTTCACCCACGAGTAGTATCATTTAGAAAGCAAAGTATGATAGCAATAATGGATAGTATACTGGAAAGGAGTGAGAGATGGATGTAAAAACGGAATTTTTGGTAAGAAGTGGCAGAATGTGTAGGTGTAATAATTGAATTTTTGGTAAAAATTGATAGAATGTGTAGAAGTAATAATGGGATTGAAAAGTGATAGAATGCACACGCAACATCTTTTTGTTAGAGAACAAAAAGAATTACCAGTTGTCGAAAAGTAAAGTGTGATGGCAATAATGGATAGTATAATGGCAAAGAGTGTAAAAATGGAAAGTAGTATAATGCACGCATTACATCTTTTTGTTGTACCAGAAAAAGAATAGCAGGTGTCCATTTAACAAAGACTACACCCTAGATTCTGGACTAAATCTAGGAGATTTTTACTATTAAATTACTTTTGCAAGCTTTCAAAGATACAAGTTTATTCAAAGGATTCCCTGTCATTCAAAAGTGTGTGCGGACTGTTAGGTCAGATCTGACTTGGAGCCCTTCCAAAATTAATGTAATTCCAGCTCAAAATCTTCACTTTCAATTACCAATCACATCGGGCCTAGCAACTTGGACTCGACCAACTGTTGGACCTTGAGTTTCAATATGACAGAATTTTCAGTTACATTTGGGATTTGGGTCTCACCAACTTGGAAGAGAAGGTCACTTGGTCTTTGCTACTATTGATATAGATGATAGCAGAATGCCTTCTTCAGCAAAGACTGTGATTAACTTTCCTTCAAAAATGAATTTCATTTTTTGGTGTAATGAGGAGGGAATTGCTCCGGCCATATTGTCTATCTTGGACTCTATATCTATGAGACGTCCTTCGGTTTGTTCTGCCATTAGTCTTGTTTGGAGCCGAGTTGGATATCGGTGTTGAGGTCCAATTTTACCTTTTTAAAATGAGATTCATTTTATTAGATTTTACATGTATATGATTGATGCAATGGATGCATGCAATACATAATGAGATTATGTTTTTTATCAAAATTTATATGCACGTGATTGATGTAATGGAATACATGCAATGAGATTATTTTTATCAGATTTTATATGCATGTGATTGATGTAATGGATGTATGCAATGAGTGAGCTCGATTATCAACTATTGTGAAACTTCAAGACTTCAAGTTATTATTAAAAGACCAAAAAGTTAGCATAATTTGATGCGTGGTTTTGATGCATGAAGAATAATTGCACAGAACGGAAGTATAACAAAAGAAAAATAAGGTTATTAACAAGTTAAATAGTAATTAACAACTCATGAAGTATTATGGATAAACAAGTTAAAACCATACGAAGAAAAGTGTAGAGTAACAACACAGCATAACAAGGATATGCTTATGGCGTTGGTAAAATGGTAGAAATTCTATGGTCAGTTCTATGGTTAAGTGGGGAGTTCTATATGCAGAAGGTGGTTTATCAAAAAGGCAAGGGATAGTTCCCGAATCCCACCACTAAATCATAGTGACGGCCCGATTCCTTACCCTCTAGGGTTAATGTAAGGAATGGATTAATTCGAGTCGTAGCTTTTTGTGGGCCCATGCAGAGACTAACCGTCTCAGAAGGCAATACACTACTTTGCTACTTTGAAACCGGTGAAGGCTTGGAGACCATGGCCTCACAAGGACAACAACACCAATTCCACTTAGAAAGAATTGTGTTCGATTTGAGGAAGCTCGGGTATAGAGCTTCATTTTGTGAATACATTATGCATGTTTAGAATAAGTAAATATAACATATAAATCCACATAAAAATAAACAAAACAGAACAAAATAAATCAACTTTTAGGCTTGACTCACTAACCAGGGTCCTCAGTGGAGTCGCCAAGCTGTGGCAACGTCGGGTTTTCTGGAGTCGCCACCAATCCGTTTACCTAGGTCGATTGGTCACCTTAAAATTGGTCTGCGAGAGTTCGGGGATCGGGAGTACGGTTACGCTAAAACAATATTGTTATAGCGCCCAAAATTGGCACCTTAGTTGATTTTAATTTTGTTTTACTTTGCTTTTAAATAAATTTCAGTTAATTTTCAAACTAGAAATTTTAACTGAATTAATCGGATGCAGATTTTTAAATTAATTTATATAAAATTTGATACTTCCGAACCATGGACTCTGCCGAGTCATTTGGACACGGAAGATTTGATTCCGAACCATGGACTCTGCCGAGTCATTTGGACACGGAATTTGGTGAAATTTTAAACAATTTTATCCATATTGTGAATATGGATTTTTATCTTTATATTTAGTTAATTTATTTATTTTAAAAAAAGTTGATATTTTCCAAACCGTAGATCCTGCCGGATCATGCGGATATGGAAATTATTTATAGTTAATTATTTAATTATTATTTTATGGAATTAATTATTAGTTTAACTTATAAGTCTTTTTTATTAAATTTGTTAATGATTTAAAAAAAATCTTTCTTTTTTTATATCTTATTATTCTTTTCTTTCTTTTCTTTTCTTTTCTTTATCTTTTTTATTTTTATCTTTCTCTTATCTTTCTTTTCTTTTTCTTATCTGATTTTTCTTGTTTAATGAAAGATATTTATTATTTAAAGAATTACTCAATTTATAAAAGAATTAAAAAAAATAATTAATTTTTTATTTAATAAGAAGTTAATTTAAAGGAATGAAAGAGTTTAAAAATAAAAATCTTTGATCATGGTACGGGGCGTTGTTACTCAGCCAGACCCTCTTCACCAGGTGAAGCAGCTCAAAAGCGGGCACGAGACAGTTTCCAGCCAATATACCATGAACTAAAAAAATTTTTTTTGACTTAACAATATGGTTCAGATTTATTTTACATATATATTTTTTATGGCTAATTTCTTTAAATGAAATGAGTTTAACCATAAAATAAAGAAAAATTAAATAACAATAAATAAAGTGGAGGTTTTCTTCTTTTATTTTTTTATTTATTTATTTTTTGTTTTGAACATCCATTAAAAAAAAAAGATGCATAAATTAAATAACACATGCAAATAGATAAAGGGAAAACACATAAAGTAAACAAAAGAATATCAAAAGATGATATATAAATAAATAAAGTGGGGCTTTTCGGCCATCCACTTTTTTTTTTTTTTTAAAATAATAAATAGGAGGCATAACCTTCCCTTATAATAATAATAATAATAATAATAATAATAATTAAAGTTAGTTATTAATAAAGTTAGTAAAGTTAGTTGTTAGTATAACAAATATTAAATGGTTAGTGACAACAATAATAATAAAAGTTAGCGGTCAGTACAGTTAATTGTTAGTATAGCAAAAATTAAATGGTTAGTGATAACAATAATAATGAAAGTTAGTGGTTAGCACAATTAATTGTTAGTATAGCAAAAATTAAATGGTTAGTGATAACAATAATAATGAAAGTTAGTGGTTAGCACAATTAATTGTTAGTATAGCAAAAATTAAATGGTTAATGATGTTAGTTGAGTTAGTAATTAGTTTATGCAAAAATTAAATAGTTAGTAATCTGAATAGAATAATAATAATAATAACAATAATAATAATAATAATAATAAATAATAATAATAATAATAAACATATAAAGATTATTGTTAGTTCTGTAGAAATAAAAAAAGGGTTAGCGACTTGTATAAATAAAATAAAAAAAAGTAGAATAAGAGAAGAATTGTACCGAGATTCTGAATCGACTTTTAATCGAGTCGAGGATTCGCGAACGAATTTCATTATTAAATTTTTATTTTATTTTATTATTTTTTTTTTAAAATAATTTCAATTAATATCCAAGCCATAGATTCTAACCGAATCATCTAGTCATGGAATTTAATTTAAATTTAATTTATTATTAGCTATTTAATTAATTATTAAATGGCACAGGTAGACTGAATATTTCCTAGGTGTGATTTTTATTATGTCAAACTAATTTTAGATTAATTAAAAAAAAGTTTATCTAATCTAATCATATAATTATGCTTAACATTAATTCCTCAGTTAATTTACACATTTAATTATTTGAGAAAACGAAAAGACAATAAAAGGAAATCAATGCGCGAATTGTAAATCAAAACAAACTCAAAATTCAGATGAATAAATCAAATAAATCCAAGGACAAATTATTTATTAAAATTACCTATTTAACTTAATCATATAATTAAGCTTAATATCAATCCCTAAGTTAATTTATGCTTTTAATTAGCTGAACAAACAAAAGTATAATAGAAAATAAGTGAATTAATGACTTAATTGCAAAAATTAAAACTAAGTTAAAGTATCAATTAGACAAATCCAATAAATTCATGAGCAAAAATTAAAATTATGTCAAAATTATAGGCTTTCATAACAGATCCGGACTACGAGTCGGTTCGCCATCTGGATTTCATTATTAAATTTTAATTTAAACAATTTCAGTTAATATCCAAGCCATGGATTCTAACCGAATCATCTGGACATGGATTTTGTGATTTACTATCGTCCTAAATTCAGTTTTTTAGAATTTTATTAAAACCCGTTCAAAATTGAATCTCGTAAAGATGATCTTTCAAATATGTTATGTAAACATGTGTTTTAAACTTATGCTAACAATGAAAAGTTAAAATCAATATATAAGTAAATATCTGATCTAATTTAAACATACAATTTTATATTAACTCATCAACAAATTCATGATCCAAAATAATAAGACGAGCAATTGAACAAAAATAAACAAAACTATAGATAAAAACAATGCTGTCAATGATTGATCTGCAAATAAAAATAAGGTTAGTGACTTAAATGGATGAAATAAAAAGAACTAAGGGCTAAATAAGAGTTTTACCAAAAAAAGTTAAGTTTTGACTTGGTCAAAAAACGAAAACGCATCAGTTTTTTCGTTTTCAAGCTCTGTTTCTTTCTTCCGGCATCGCGGCGGTCGTGAACGACAAGCAACTGAGGATGATGGCGATGAAGGCTAGGGGTGGTTTGACAGCTGACGGAGGAGGAGGAGGCGCGGCAGCTGGAGGGTCAGCAGGGGAGCAACGCGGAGAGAGTAGGAGGCTGACGACGGTGGCTTCGGACGGAGGGGAGCATCTGGGTGACGTAGCGACGACGAGGAGGGGAGGCGACGGGCGGTGGCTGAGCGCAGCAAGGGAGACGACGTGACGACGAGGGGACGGCGGGGCGAAGTTGACGGAGGTGACTCGGCTGTAAGTGGAGGAAGACGCGCCGGTAGTCGCGAGGAGGGGGAAGACCGGTGTGGTTGGTGGCGCGAACAGCGAGCAAGAGCAGAACGGGCATCCATGAGGCAGAAAAGGGGTGGAGGCGTTGGCGAGGCGGACTTGCTGGGTGGAGAGCAGCGGAGGGAAGCGAGAGAGAGAGAGGGAAGAGAAGAGAGAGAGAGGAAAGAGGGAGAGGAACAGAGTCTGAGAGTTTGCGTTTTTTTTTTTTTAAAAGGGAGGAGAGAGTGCTCCCCCGCTGTCCGAGAGAGAGCGTCCCCCCTAGATTAATAATTCCCCCCAGAAGGATCGAGAAGGGAGCAGAGGAGATATTTTTTAATTTTTTATTATTATTTATTTTTTTATTTTTACATTATATTTATTATTACACACACATATTTTTAATTAATTTGATTTGATTTGATTTGATTTGATTTGATTTATAATTAATTAATTTATTTTTTTTCATTAATTAATAATTATTTTTAACATACATTCTATAAAACAAAAATGCCCCTAAAATAATATATATTTTATTATTATTACTATTATTATTATTTATTCTTTTCTTTTAACGTCGGACGAAATTGGGTGTCAACACTAAGTCATACTGAAAAAGGCAAATCTAAGACCTTTGACCATTGGCTAGCTTTATTTAAGGGGCAAAACAGGATTTTTAACCAGCATTATTAGAATGTAGGTAAAAGAATAGGTTTTCTTTTGTTTATTTTTTATCTGTTACTTGAAAATATAATATTAAATTTTTTTACAGCTTGTAACATAATCAATATTGTTTTAATGGCTGGTTTTTCTATTATTCTTTTGATTTTTCCGGAATGGTTGGTAGCATGTTTTTCCACCAATATGACATGCTGTTAGTAATATTAATCGTTACGGGCAATCGTGGAGTATATACGCTAATCTAATTGCTTAACATGAATATAAATAATTAAATAATAGTCGATCTGATGAGAGGTCAACGCTAATCTAATTGCTTAACATGAATGTAAATAATTAAATAATAGTCGATCTGATGAGAGGTCAATTAATGGATTATTATAGTCGTTGGAATAATATAAGTACATTCGTACATTAGTTTAGATCAACTTATACAGCATACATACTCTTCGAGTAGGAGAACATTTAGTATTAGAGACAGAGCATCTGTTTTGTATTAGCACTAATGATTAATGGTTGAATTAGAAAAATAAGTATTTGAAAATAGCTTTTAGTCTTAGTAGTTTAACTTTTATTGTTAATAAATAATTCAAAATTCTAATATCAATTACAAAAATAAGTTAAAAATATTGTTGTATGAAATATTCCAAAAGGTATATCCCACATGACTTGAATAAGGAAAATTTCTAGACTTTATAAGTTATCATGCCCCAATAAGCTAGGTAAAAAATAAAGAAGTAATGGGCTCACGCCCACGAGATGGGCTAAGATAGTTAAAAACCCGATTTGGCCCCCTATGCGTGAAGCATCACTTGGCTCGGTCCAAGTTGGTTTTATATTTTTTTTAATTTACTTTTTTACCCTTACCTAGAAAACTTGTTTTTCACGTGTTGAGAATCAAAACAGACTCAACGTACAAAATCCCAATCGAGATTTTTTGTATTTGCCAAGATACACCCCAAATGTTCAAATTCAGCTAGTCTGCTCCCTATAAATACTCAGTCCCACTCCACTCTCAAATCGCACCACAGCTTTCAAGTTCGCTCTTCCTCTCTGGCCTCTTCTGCTCTTCGTTGATTTGTGCTTTTCTGCTGATTCCTAGAATACCCTAGGTGTGAGTACACACTTCTCAGAAGACCCATTGTATCCTGGGGGATTATCGCAGACCTATTCTTCTGCACACTTTGGAGAATCGCGAGGTATAATCCTTAAGAACAATGTATACACGCCTCGGGTTTCTAGTTCGTTGGTTGGTTCGTTATTGTTCTAGGCCATTTTTTTCCAACAAATATAGCTCATCCATGTATGCAAAAGCAATTGACCAAATGCCTAGCTGCTTAATACAAGTAAGCATAATCACATTTACAACAATTAGTAGAGGGAGTCTCACTATGCTCCCTTTGCACTTCGTCGCTATTAGAGATGAGCATGGTTTCAGTTGATTCAGTTTTTTAATAGAACCAAATCAACCAAAAATAGCATCAGTTCTAAAATTTCATACCCAATCCGAGAACCAATAATTGAATAGAATCAGAATCATGATTTTGGGTTTTTCAATTTTAGTTCTCATGTTTTTTTTTCAGTTTATATCATATGCTTATAACTAAAAGTGATCGCTATTTGGATAAAATAAAAAGAAAAACTGAAAAACCGAAATAGTTTAGAAATTCAGTTTGGTTAATTTAATTTTTCAGTTGAAACTACATAGAAAGAATATTGATTTTGGTTAAGAGTGTCGGTTATTTTGGTAATAGAAAAAATCAAAATCTTTTCATGTCATAGTTGAGATTTTGATGAGTCAGTTGATATGTTTACAAAGAATAGGGGCTAAGAGGAAGGCAGATATAAGATTATAGCTTCTATTAGGGTTTGGCCACCACCAGACAAAAAACACTCGCCTCTGCCCACCACTCGCTTCCAACCTCGCCTTCACCCTCACCCTCGACTCACCTCCGCCCTTGCCCTCCACTCACCTCCATCCTTGTCTCTGCCCTCTGGCCACTCTCTCAGACCCAACCTTTTATGATGCCATCACTAAGAATGACACTCTCATCTTTAATTTGGTATTACTGATAATGACGTGCAACCTGACCTAGAAGATCTCCCTCATCACCGGCATTTCCGGCGAAGAAAACTCCCGCTTGATTAAAAAGATTCTAATCTTGCTTGCTTCTATGTTTAATCTGAGGGAGGGGAAGTTAAAGAAATAACCGTGTTTGCTCAAATGGGGGCAGATAAAGCACAAATCTCAAAATGGTTCAACATTTATTGTTATATAGTTTTTTAAGCCACCTATATTTCTCTGTGTTACTTGTGCATCACTAAGTTTGGATGTGATTTTACTTCTGTTATTTCAATTTTAAACCAAATCGCACCAAACCAAACAAAATATTTTGGTTTGGTTTTACTTCAATTTAGATGCTTAATTCAGTTAATTTGGTTTCTAGTTATAAAAACTAAAAATTGAATAAACTAAAAAATTCAATTCGGTTTAAACCGAATAAACCAACTAATCAGTCCTACCTATAACAATGCCAACATCCAATACAATTGCTTGCACAACCCTTGCCCCTATAGAACCAGGACTAACTCAAAAACCAATGGTTTTTTTATGAGTAGAACCAACCCATGAACCGTGATCAATTTTTACCCAACTCACCCCTATTAGATTGGATAAATACATGATTATACCCAATTGATACTCACTCTTACTCACCAATAAGTTTTCCAAATGCAGCTTGATGTCCTTCAGATTTTGTGGGGCAGACAACTCATCCCTCAAACTTTTCTTGTAAATCATCTTAAGTATTTTCTTAAATACATACTTATATATGTTTTTTATTATCCAAAAAAAAAAAAAAGCAGTCATGGGTTACATGATCATGAAAATGATATATAAAAATGTACTAATTCATGTTTTATAATGTAATGAATAAAGTAAATAAAGCTACTCAATCCTAAATCAAGTTTTTGTATTATTCTATAATTTTTAATCTTTATCCAAAACCAAATAAATTAAATAAAGCTACTCGATACCAAATGGTTTCACAAATATTAGCCCTTTTACTTTTTTTAACTCATGTTTGACTTAAATATATTCATATTCATTTGTGCTATAAAATTTTTTTGAAAAATTATATTTATAAACTAGAGTCATCAAGGTATCATTTTCAATAAAAAATTTTTTATATATTTTTTTAAGAATTATGAATTAATTAATTATTATAAATAATAAAAGAGGTAAGTTTTGCAAAAGAGAGATTAATATTTATGCTATCTACATTATACTATATACTAAAAGCCGTGTTCGGCTACTGTTAAAAAACAGTGCCTTTACCATTTTGCCCCTTATCAGTTTTTTTTGCGTTTGTCTTTTTTTTTTCCGGATGTGATTTGCCTTTTTTAGAGTTTGATCCTCTTTTTGCATGGCACTGAATTTTCTGAGGATCTGTGTTGAAATTTAACGGCCTCAATCTGTTTCATGTGTTGTTTCGGTAAAAACACGGTTTCAGTCCCTAACTTTCTAATGCTTCCATTTTAGGCTCGAATTTACATCAGTGTTATATTTTGGTCCCTATATTTTATAACTATTAATCTACCTCTTCTATTTTCTCTTTTCATCCCAAGCTTTTTTTTGTTGTTGTTTTATGTACTATTTTCTAAGGAAATACATTGGTGAGCATAATTTGTTCTCTTTATCTCTAATTTTTTTGTTATTTTTTTATTTATTGTCTTCTAAAGTAAAATCTTGGTAATCATGGTTTATTTCTTTAGCTTTAAGAAATAAATTTTGACATTAAGGTTTTAATAATTGACTTAATAAAGGTTAAAAAAATATAAATAAATTGAAGATGGATTTTTCTAAATAAATTTATAAAAAATATTAAAAATTGAAATTTCAGTTAATAGGAGATAAAATTTTTTAGTGAATTAATTTTTAATGATAAATTTTATCCATCATTTCAAAACATGTACAATGTTATGTTTCATATTCATTTTCAATTTTAAAAATTATGGATCGATTGATCAAATTACTTTAATAAACTCTAAAGCTTTGGAGTGAATTTTAATAAATAATTTTTTATCGATATTAAAATTTAAATTTAAATTAATAAGAGATTAAACTTTTTAGTGAATTAGTTTTTTATGACAAAAAAAACTTATCATTTCGAAGCACATGTAATGTTATGTTTTATAGAATTATGTTTTGATCACAATTAATCATTTTAATAATAAGAACATAACATAAAGAAAACCCAACCCAAAATTAAAATGAAGCAAAATTTAATTGATTAACATCCATTTATGAATGAGAATTTTTTAATTATTTATTATTGGCACTTGTTTTAATGTCAAAATTTATATTAAAAAAATGTTTGCTACAAATTGCGCCTAAAAAAACTTTATATATTCTAACCACCGTTTTATTTACAGTAAACTATAGTTTCTTTCTGCTTTTGCACTTTGGTGTTAGGCTGAGTTGTGACTTGCTCTATTACCTGTTATTTCCTTCGGCCCCGTTTGGGGACAGCTTTTGTCATCAGCGTTAGAGTTTTGGATAAATTATTTAACGGTTGAAATGAAAACGCTGAAGCTAAAAGCTAAAAGCTACCCTTGGATAGCTTTTTCAAAACTCTAATGCTAATCACTGATGCTAATACCAAACAAGGCCTTCTTTTTTTTTATGTTGAGTTGAGTTGCTTCTTTTGGAAGGTTGGTGAAATTTTCAAATGAAAATATTTTTTCGAGGATTGATCTCACTATTCTCCTACTTTCATTTTTTTTTTTGTGAAATATATTTTCAGTCCCTATATTATTTCCGTTTAAGATATTAGACCCTGAGTTTAATAAATTATAGTGTTTTTGTTTAATCTCTTTGTTTTTTTTTTATTTTTTATTTTCTAAACTAAAATATTGGTTACCATAGTTTATTATTTTTTTAGTGACATAAGACTCTTTTTTTTCTTAAATTTTTCTAAGTCAATTGTTAAACTCTTAATGCCTAAAGTTTTTACATTTTCTCTCTTAGTCCCCAAATTATTTTTATTATTTTTTTCATTATTATTTTATTTCATATTGTGACATTATATGATCGCCGCAACACGCGGGTCTTCTATACCTCGTATATAGCTGTATAGCGATATAGCAGCGCTTTGCTGCAACATGACTAGTGCATGTATTTCGACTAGCAGAACATTTGCGTCTTTTAATTCCTTGCTTCTTAAAGACTTTTGTATTTGAACCTCTACATAAATATCCATTTTATCCCAAATTCTCTACTCCATTTTATTTTTTTGGTTTAAATTTTACTTAAATTTATTTATATTATTATTTGATAAAAAATTTAAAAATTTATATTTAAAAACTATATATAATTCTTATAGTTTCTAAATATTTATTTCTAAAAATTAGTAAATAATAATATAAATAATTTTAAGTCAAATTTAAGTAAAAAAAATTGAAATCGACCAGAGAACTTGAGATAGAGGTAGTAATATATTGGCTCTGTGTCGGTTGTTTCAAATATTTGGTTTTGGATAAAGATTAAAAAAAGTTTATTTATTATTTTATAATTTATTATTTTATTTTTCATGTAAATAAAAAATATATAAATTTTTCCAAATTTAAAAAAAATTGGATTTTTCACTTCATTAAAATAAGCTATGCACTCAACTTTTATTGAAGAAATACAAATACCGCACAAAAATTTTCAATTAAGATAACTAAACCTTTTTTCCTTTCGAATGTTCAATATTTTTAATATTAGAGCGAATTATTTTCTTGCTTGAATTCAAGTGTTCTGTTTTTTGTTATGTTCAAAATTAAAATGTTTTCCGTCGTAAAGGTTACTGGTAAGGAGGGTCACCAGAATTTAATTACTAATTGTTAACTAGATTCCTGATATTTTATAATTTGCAATTTAAGAACTTATCATTTTACAATCAACTCATTTTTATATGTTATTTCTTTGTCTCAAATACATGAAAAGATGAAGACAAAGCACTCTCATTATATGTACTGGTACTTCTGCAAAATGAACATCTCGATAATTTGTTTATTTTTCAAAATTTTAATATTAATATCCATTAAACAGAATATGAGCTTTTCTTATGTCAATGACTTTGATTTGAAGTTTAAAAAGGAAAACAACAGTCCCAGGCACCTTTAACCCAGGAGCATCTTAACATTTACCACATTTCTCTTAAATATCACAAATGCTGATTGAGTGTGGTCTTTCAGATCTAAAAAAAGCAGATATCTTATTTCCTCTTAGTTATCCATCTCCTTGCAAATGGAATATGTGTTCATTTTTTGTTCTGTGAAGACAACATATGGTAGAGTGATTTAATGTAAACTTATAAATTGGGCTTAGTAATATAATTAAACAAATGGACTATTGGGTTGTATCCATCGAGCTCGAATCTGACTAAGTATCGTTAATTAATGCGCCGAATTCATTTGATTCTTTGTTACTTCATCAATTAATGTCACTAGATCTTTTCTTTTTCCCCCAAGTTTTTGCATGTTCACTGGTCTTGGAATAGGGTGACTCACGCTTTAACGAGAATGGCTTCACTAAGCTTGGTTGTGTTAACTTGCAAATGCAATATCCGAACTGACAATACATCTTCTCTTATATGTTTACAAGCAATGCTTCTGAATACAAAAAACAAAAACAAAAAAAAAAAAGTCCGAACTAACTAATATATTCCTTTATGTCTCATCCTTTCACTCGATAATGTTGTTTTTTTATTTATGAAATGCGCCATTATTCTAAGACCTCTGATTGCAGTTATAACTCTATCTTTAACTCCTCTTTTGTTGCATGTTATATTGGCACCAAACATTTGAAGAGCATTGCATATTGGTCCTAACATTACAAAATTCATTAATTTTGATATAACTGTAAATTACTAAAATTTTTAAATTTAAATTTAAATTGTTTGACAACTATCTTTTGATAAATTTAAATTATGTTATAATTTTTTTACAATTAATGAACCATTAAAATTATCATTTTTTTTCTATCTAAATATCAGTTTTTTATGTTAACTCTGTCTTCTAGTAGGACTAGGAACCAACGTGCAAATACTTCATTGCTTTATAACAGTTTGAGACTAAAATGCAACAAAATAAGGTTAAAGACCAATTTATAATGATAATTATAGATTTCAAACGAATGGTTCAGTTTACCATTTTTTTTTTAATTTGATAAAAGATGAAACAAATACCCTATTAAACATACACTTCAACTTTAGCCGTCAAGGACGAATTACAACCCAAAATAAATAAAATACTAAAGGTTGGTGGTGGTAAGTTTGATTAATTAACTTTACCAGATCTAGGCAGATACGATGGCCCTTCATGTCTATGCGCTCCCAAGAGCGACAAAAGCCAGATGGCACTTCAATTGTTTTCAATCATTTCAACCGGTGCTAATCAATACTATTAACATTAACTAATCCACCAGCTAATTATCTGTCCAAGGAGGAACATTTTCTTTGCCACAAGAAAACAAGAAACTAATAATGAGAGATAAAATTATAAAAGGCTTTGATTTCAAAGTTCAATCAGTGAACATGATTGATGCTAGCTCCCTTGGAAAGGATTGGACTAATTTGTCAACATTAGACAATGAAAGGAGTCCTAAAACTATTATTATCAGGCAGCAGAGGGAAGCTAGCACCTGTGTTTGTCTTTGGGAATTGTCAATTTGTCATCACCTAAAATGTTCAGATTTTAAAGCAACCTTTAAAAATCTTGATTGTTTATAGAACTTGTCCTAATCATACAAGATTAGAAAAATAAAACTTGTCGTAGTCATACAAGATTAGAAATAAAGGAAGGGAAACAGATAGCTGAAATCATGGGCGATGGCGCTTGGGTTTTTAATGTTAGGGAAATGAATAATATTGAATGTTCTACATATTATGAAAAATAAAAATCAAAATAATGAAAATATGCTACAAGAGAGAACTACCGTTCGTTGTGTCACAGAATTAAACTATCATAAGGGAAAAAAAAAAATGGGGGGGGGGGGGGCCAATAAAATTAAAAAAAAAAAGACAGAACAAAAAACAGAACATCAACCAACAATTACCGGACGAAAGCTATAAACCATGGGTTAGGTTTCCAATGTTTTGGAGCAGGAATTTATATCCTTCACATCACAACAGAGAAGAGGTCGCTGCGCTGTGGCTGTGATGGCCATTATGAAAAAGGATCAAGCGAAGGGAGAGGGAGACGTGTGCAAACAGAACGTGGGAGTAGCTTTCAGAGAGCCTTGGGTGATGGCCATACATCACCCAACCACCTTTCTTTTCGATAATGGACCACAAACTTTTTCGCAACTTTTCTTTCCATTTAGACATTTCAGTGTTCTCTCCTCATTTACACCCACATTCCATATGCTCATATCATATGCGCCCCCACCCCACGTCGCCAACTGGTACCGTAATCCACACCAAGTTCAAGAAATCGATCCGTGGGGCGTCGCGTCAACCGAGAAAAATAGAAGAAAAAGAGCCCGGAGATTTGGTGAAGCAAGCAAATACTCAAGAATTTAACATGATTTCGTTCTGTCCCGTTTATCTTGGATTCAGGGATTGGGAAATCCGAAAAATTGCTGAGTTTTTTTTTTTTTAAATGCATTCAGTTGATTGATTTACCAATCTCCCATTCAGATGAGCCTATCTCCTCCTACCTCTTGCTCTCCAGCATTTGCATTGGGGCTCGAAACAAGCTTGCCCAGGCTGGAATTATCTTTAGCTCTAGAGCCTTGACGTTTCACCCCATGCCTTCCCAAGACATTAAAGAATCACCTGCTAACAAATAAGTCAAAGTCATCACTGGACAGGTTCTGCTCCAAGGATGCAAAATATTCAATTCCCTTCGCCAATGCACAGAATTTTGTAAGAAACAGCGCAAGATCCAACGAATTGTAGCTATCTATTCTTGAAAACCCATCTTGCCAAGTCTAGGCCTTTCAAGAAATTCAACCCAACCCTATCATCTGCCACGCTCATATCAATGTAACAGCCACTTCTCCCTCTTCCACCCTCCATTTGTGTTTTAAAAGGTAAAAAGGCGTCACAGGACGTTTTCTTGAATCGGCCTAAGACCAAAGAAAAACATGTTTTAAAGTGAGAGACAATCTTGGGACATATAACTGACTTACCTATATGATCCTGTAGCGGGAAATGCAAAAGCTAACGGATTGAGACTGCCAGCAATTCTAGGAAACAGAATTTAGGGACTCGGACAGCATAAGTCGAATTAAAGTTTGGTGGGAGTGTTTTGCTGGAAAGGCTTTTGACAGCAACTCCTAAAGTAGATAATTATTAATGTGACAACATATGAAACAAATGAACCATAGAGCATGTTTGAGTTTAGAAAGCCAAATCAATGTCAGTACCAAGTTACAGTTTTCTTCTTGATGAACATCACTTATCTCAACAAAATGGATCTAAAGTTGCAACGTCTAGCACAGTGTGTTATTACAAGGAGTCAGATTATAGTCATAGCTGAACAAAGTAGAGTTCTCACTGAGAAAATCTGAAATACCACTTTCAGAGGAGCGAGGACTCTTTAACAAGATTAGCAACCACAAACTTCCATTTTAGACAGGATGTCCTCCATTACATGTGTTTTTACAAACTGCCAAAAAAAATGATAGTATGAGTTTCATGACACCAGTAACCACCTTAGTTTAAGTAGATTGTGGAGTGTTGCTCTGAAAAATTGTAGAATGTTGAGGGGGTTTATTACCGTAACTATGATAGCAAGACAACCAGATTTAATAATTAGTAGATTACCAGTTCTAGGATGACAGGGTTTACCAGCTCTCCTGTCCCATCCCAGATTGCTAAATTGTTGCTCAACGAGACTGCCTCAATAATTCAGCATCCGCTTATATAAAGCACCTTCACAAAGATACAAGGTCCACATTAGCAACTCAAGCAAAGAGAATAATATCAATAGATGACTAAACAAGAAACAAGGAGACAAACTCAAAAACCCCTTCTTTTGATTGGGCAATGGATCACGGATCATGGCCACTAGGTACACAACACTGATACATTATCACCTGCAGTCTTGTTTCCCAAGTTCATCAATCTATCAACTCACACTCAACTAGCTTCACCCAAAGAAACTGGCATGGGTACTCCTAAATTAAAAACTCAACTGAACTGTAAAGAAAATAGAGTGAGAGAGAGTCCATAAGCAAGTCCTTGCATATGACAATTTTGATCAAACAAAAAAGAATGGGTGAGAGATGACAGATGCAAAACAATACCCAGAGCCAATAAGTAATGCAGTTTAGCAAGCTCAGCCAAAATGCCGCCTTAGGAAAATTCTACCCCATCTTTTTATCTATAATTCATCATACCATGTGTTGCATCAAATGATAATTGAATTCTATTTAGTCAGTGTGATGGGCATTTCTCTTCTTCGGCATCTGCTTCAGCAATCATTGCATTAAAAGCATAATCCTCCCTTCTCATTTGAAGTAACAACTCCTCAAGTGCCCCACAGACTTCATCTGAACACATCAATTGGGTATCACCTGCTGAAAACACATGAACCTTTCTGTCCACCTCTATCCAACTCTTACCAGTGATCTTTTTTAAACCTTTTGACTTAACTGAAGCTCTGACGCTAGCAGATTCAGCCCATCTTCCATTGGCCGCATAAACATTAGAGAGCAACATATAGTTTCCTGTTTCCTCTAAGTCAAAACTGAAAATCTGGGATGCAAATTTTTGTGCAACTTCAAGATTTTTGTGTGTCCGACATGCACTCAAAAGAGCTCCCCATACATAATTATTTGGTTGAACTGGCATACTTTTGACAATGTCAATGGCTTCTGTCAAGAAACCAGCACGACCAAGGAGATCAACAATGCATGCATAATGCTCCACCTGAGGTTCAATCCTCAGATCCCTTGTCAAAGCATTGAAAACCATTCGACCTTGAGAAACAAGTCCAGCATGACTGCATGCAGAAAGAACAGCAAGGAAGGTGACTCCATTTAGGTAGAAACCTGTTTTAATCATCTGGATGAAAGTTGCCAAGGCACTCTCACCATGTCCATGCATGCCAAAGCCTGCAATCACTGAGTTCCATGAGATTATATCCTTCTCTTTGATCCTCTCAAATACTGAATGTCCCTCTCTAAGAGATCCGCATTTCATGTACATATTAACTAGACCATTGGCCACCAGACTGCTTTGATCCATTAAGGCCCTCATTGCATGACCATGGATTTCTCTCCCTTGATATAATGCTGCTAACTCTGCACATGCTGACAATACACTGGAAACTGTCACAGAGTTGGAAACTGCATTTGCTAGTTGCATTTTCCTAAATATATCCAAAGACTCCTTACTGCGACCATTAGAAGCAAAAGCACCAATCACTGCAGTCCAGCTTATCACATTTGGTCTCACCATCTGACAACTGCTTGAGCTCTCCATCTGTGAAAATATAGCAAAAGTCTCATCACATAAACCGGCCTCAGAAAATGACGTTATTATTGAATTCCAACTAATAATATTCTTATACTCTATCTCTGAAAACAAACGTTGGGCACTTTTGACATCCTCATGCTTTCCATACAGACATATCAATGCATTTTTTACAATCAGATAACCTTCAAAGCCACACTTTACAGCATATCCATGGATCACTTTACCCTTTTCCAAAGCAAACAAACCAGAACAAACTGATAAAACAACTGCAACCACTTCAGCACTAGCACTAGTTCCTCTCATCCTCATCCTGTCAAAGAACATCAAAGCTTCTTCAAGCTGTCCACATCGAGCATGACTTGACAATAAAGATGTCCATGTCACAATATTTGGCTCCAAACCTTCAAATTCCATCAGATTGAACATTTCAAATGCCCCATCACAATTGAAACTCGTCGAGAACCCTGAAATCATTGTATTCCACGTAATATAGTTCTTTTCAGGCATTCGCTCAAAAACATGGCGTGCAACACCCATTTTGCCCAGTTTGGTGTAGAATCCCAACAATTCATTAGCGACATGAATATGATTCTGAAAACCCAACTGTATAACATGAGTATGAATGCTCTTACCCAACAAAGGGCAGCCAATAAAAGCACAGGCCCTAGTGGCCAAGGGGAAAGTCAACCCATCTCCAAAAACCCCCCTCCTTCTCATTTTAGTGTAAAGCTCAAGGGCATTTCCAAAGTGCTTGTGAGATATATAAGCTCTCAGCATGCAGTTCCAAAAAGGTAACTCTGCGAGAGAATCAAAAGGTGCTGTCTCAAAGACTTTTTCAGCATCGACTAAACTCCCAAAATGAGCAAAAACAGATACCAAACGAGCTCCCAAGAACGCAGAAGGATGCCCACCAGTGACAAGAATTTGATTCTGCACTTGTCTGATTTGCTGGATTGTTGTGCATTGGCCAAGAAGGCTATCAAATAGGTCAAACAGTGCATTTTTTGTTGCAGAAAAGTGACACAATTTGATGCACAGGTGTCCATGGTGACAAGGTGAAGATGATAGAAAATTAACAAGATTCAATGAGACAAAGAGATTGTATTGAGAGAGAGTTTGAGGAACCACAACAAGCTTTCGACGAGCAGCAGCACTAGTATGAAGCCAAAGCATGAAAAACCTGTTTGAATAAACAAAAGAGAAGACCAAGAATAAAAAATAATAAATAAATCTTGCAGATATAGGCTACGTAAAGCAGGTTGAAAAGAGAACTGACAACTATTACATTGGTTCAAATGTACCAAAAGTTTTGCCAAAAGGCTAGTTTACCAGGCCCCGTAGGCAAAACGTTGTTATTGCCTTCTGGTAGTATTAGCGTGTCATTTTTAATCTGTGACTGCTCCCAACACATGAAGCTCAGCAATTTGTCTTCAAGAAAACAACAATATATGTTTCTTTGCAAAATGGATTGAGACATTGATATCTCCATAGCAACACAAAATGTAGTAAACGCCAAGAAAACTTTATAGTTTATCCTTGCATCAATTCTTACACATCCAATATCATAAAATTGAGTAATGAACTATGTACAATCAAAACTTTCTAACCCAAAAACAGGTCAGAATCAAATGTGAGCGGTTCATAGGCACACAGAGTCAAATTGTAAGATAGGAAAACAAAAAATCCGGCAATACTATCATCAACCCAAAGTACGAAGTCGAAATAATATGACAATGCACGAAGGAGGAACGATGTGGGAACAATCTGTGATCAAGAACTCGACCAGCTTCTCGACGGAAATTGGCAATGAACCACAAAAAGTTACAGCGAAATACAAACAAAAAAAAAAAATCAAAGCAAAACAGAATCGGCGTAGAAAACTAAAATCAGGCGTACCAGCACGCACCACAGAAGGACTCAAGTACGGCAGCAACTTGTTCTTCCCCCTTGTCCGATTCCGATCAACTTGCCGAACTGCGGAAATTTTCTTTAGTCTCTATTCTCCACGTTCTTCTTTCTTATCTGCTGGTTCCTAAGCGACGCAAGGGAAACCGGCGACGGAGTGACCCAGGTGCGATGAGGTGAAACCGAAGAGAAAAATCGACGGGTAACCAGCTAATCACAGAGCGAGGAAGGAAGGAAGGTATTAAACACAATTATCACTAGCTATACCGCACTATAAATTTTTAAGATATACTCCCTCCGTCCCAATTTTGTTAAAACATTTTTCTGGGTACAGAGATTAAGATGTATGTAATTTGTGTTAATTTTTTACGTAGTAAAAGTTTAAATAATAATTAAAAAAAAATTTTTGGTTTTGCACAATGAGAGATTGAGTGAATATTAAAAAAAGAGTCTTTATTGGATTTTATATAAAATGATTATTTAATTGTTTAAACTTTTCCAAAAGAGGAAACATTTCAACCTTTTGAAACATCCCAAAAAGGAATATGTTTCAAGTAAACTGGAACGGAGGGTGTACTATGTAATATACTGCACTATATATCATTACTATTTTCATAAAAAGTAAATATTAGAATATTATTTTAAGGTGACATAATTTGTTTAATAATTTATTTTTATATATTTTATATGTATTTTAATTTTTTTCATCATAATTTATCAAATATAAATAAAATATATATGATAGAAAATATTCAGTTATGGTAACATGCATCAGAAATCTAATTAAAGGATATTATTCAACACCATAGAGACCTTCAAGCTTCTATCATCTATTAAATTTTTATATTAATTAAGAAAAGTAACAAAAAAAAAGTAAATGTTTATTTTATAATATTTTTATTATTTATATTTTAATGTTTTATATATTTATGATATTTTTTATGTAAAATGAAAAAAAATTAGTCACAAAAAAAAAAATATTGTGGTACGTACCATGCGATATTTACAGTATATCATGATTTTTTTGATAAAATATATACAAAAAGTGAGTGTGATATACTACACAGTAAAATAATAAAATTTGAAAATATTTGTTCCACATACCATGTACCCGTGGTAAACAATATACCTCGATATTTAACACCATAAATGAAAGCGAGGATAGCTGGACGTTGTTAAATTCCATTAGAAGGTGTACAACTGAAATTCGTTATAGTTAGTGAAATACACCATTTAACCCAAAACTTTAGTTTCCATTGCAATCCACCCTCAATCTTTATAATGCATTGCATATTGACCTTAGCCTTATGGAAGTCATTTTACATAACTATCAAACATAAATTTTGTAAACTCTAATTTAAACTCTCTATTAATTTTTTTCAGTAAATCTGAACTATGTTTTACTTTTTTGAGAATTAATGAATTATTTAGATTATCAATTTTTCTTTTTATAAATTACTTTCTTTATCTTAAATTCTTTGCATTTTTCACTATTTACACAGATTAATATATAATTTCTTTTATCTTTAACATTTTAGTTTATAAATGTAAATTTTTTATATATGAGATAAAGGGAGTAGCTTTCTATGTCAACTCAGTTTTATTATGAGATTAGGGACCAATAATGCATTATAACAAAATGAAATTGGAGGACTGATTTAGAACACTAATTAAAGGTTTATGATGAATAGTGCAACTGAGCGTTGTTAGAAAATATTATTCAAGTGAGACTGAGTACTGATTTTTAAAAGTTAGATTTTTCTAAAAAAAAGCATATGGGAAAGATTAATTTTCAAGTAATAGTAGTGTTTAAACTACTGATGTTTTTTAGCTAGCCTTATATGTTTTCTGCCAGATAAATAACCAAAGTTACTACATAAATTCAAATTAATCTGCACACTCAAAGGCTCTTTGCTTATGTTAGGACTCAAATAAATGGCAAAAAGTAAATAGAGATGACCAAGTTGTTGTTCTCGCATATAATATTCTTCTCAGAAACAATTTCACTAAAGGGTAGCAAAATTTGATTCGATGCAATGACTTTGATCTATCAATCCGAACGCAAATCCGATCTGACTCGATTTGACTAAAAAATGTAATGACCAAAATCTGATTATACTTAACCCAACATGAACCCAAATTCTATCAACCTGAATCAACTCAAATTCAAATAACCTAACTTAGACCCAAATTTGGGTTGAAGTATTTCTTTCATTTTTTTTAATAAACTTTCAACATAGCGACTAAAATTCTACTTTTAAAGAGTTAATAATGTGTGTGTAGATTTTACAGAATTTTGGTGATGAAATCTATTTTAAAAGATTATTTTGTGAATTTTTCAAAGTTCAGGGACTAATTATAAATCACTGAAAGTTCAAGGATTGCACTCTAGTTACTCAAAAAAATAAATACTTTCTAGACCTTTTTTTTTTTCGTATTGAGAAATGGCACAAAATTAATGAAGAGGAGACAAAAAGATAAGCCGGAGAGACATGCTTCCAAGGGACGATAACAAATAATTTCTCCTAGATCTCATAATTTGAGTTAGATCTCATAATTTTTAGTCTCTTTCAATTGAGACCAATTTCCATATTAAGGCAATATTGAATAGTGGTTTCCTACGAGGGACAGAATATATCTAATAATGAGTGACCCAGTTTGAGATTAATTAAAAAATGTTGATGGTTTATATAACTTAGGCCCTGGCAGCCACCTCCTTATCCTTTCTTGAATTTGCTATACATTGTTTTACTCATTTCTTCTTTATGTCTTCGGTTGGGCTTAGATTCTAATATAAGTCCGGCCGGTTGATTTGATTCACTTTTTTTCATTTGGTATCGAATGAGTAACCTTTTTAGTAGTTAGTTTTTTATGTCCCTATTATTTCTTAAAAATTTATGTTGTTGTTGAATTGTAAAATATCATTTGATTTACTATTGATTGGAATGGAACATTTTTATTAAAAAAATGTTGATGGTTTATTCGGTAAAGGAAAAAAAAACGTTGGCAGATTGTTTGAAAAACATGAGTAGTTAAATACATCATTTTTTTTCTTTCATTTTCTTATTAATGTCAAACGATTGTTCTGTTTTATTTGATGGAATGACTTTTTTGTTTAATTACGTCATTAAACTTGAGCAATTTTGTTTTGTCTTCAAATTACTTTACCTTTATTTTATTGTCCCAAGTGTTAAAAGGTACTAACATGAAAATTCTACTCATTTACCCAAAGTTTTTTGCTCCTCTGGATGAAGGCTACGAAATTTTATTATTGTTTTTACTAATATTTGTTTAATTCTTTAAATATTGCAAGATGGTGATGATGATGACGTTGCAATAATGCTCACGGAAAGTGCCCCAAACGCCGCTTTACAAAGGGTGGGGTGAAGGGACGTGATGGAAAGGAATTAGGACTGTGATTTGTGACTATGAACTTGATTTAACTAATACATGTCATCGTCAGGGGCTCATAATATGAGGATAAGAGAAGGCCACTCGCTAAGCTATGCTGGACCATTCGCTAAAAGTTAAAAAATCATTGTTTACATTAGAATTTGGAAATTAAAGGCCATCTTGTCTACCCCTTTTTTATTCTTTTTTTTTTTATTCTTGTTTTTGTTTATACTCGGAATTGATATGGTATATCCGGATTGTGTCCTATCTTCTCTGCGCACTACGAGTTACTTACTCTTTTACGTTTATTAATTATATTTATAACTGGTTCATTTTAACTTAAATCAATTGAATATAAAATGATGTATTTTTATTTTTACACCTTTTTATTATAAACTAATTTTAATTAAAATTCAATATTACGTAGATACAATAATCCATTGAAAATACAATTTTTATAATCTTACTAAATTTTTGTGTATTTTTCTAGTTTAAGGCATTCAAAAAAGAAAAATTCATAAGAATTTAATAACAATGTAAAAATTTACTTTCAAATGGATTATTACATCTACATAATATTGGCTTTCAAATAAAATTGGTTTCAAGTAAAAAAATGTAAAAGTAAAAATATGTCAGTTGACTTAAGTTAAAATGAATTACCTCTTCCAGCGTGTTCTTTTCCTCCTCGACCGCCACTCCTCTCAAATCTACGATCCCTTTGCACTTTTTTCTCCGTTTACTTCGATGACCGGTCATCATTATCTTCGATGAGTTTGGATTTACCCACAACGGTGACCTTCAACTAATGCATCTCAAATCAAACTCTTGGATCCAAACTTGGATCGCGACCTTTCCAGGTCACTTCTTCCTCTGCTTTGGCCGCTTCTGGTTCCAACAGCTCGCAAACAGCAAGGTCACCTGTGCCTTCTAGTACACACACTATTGAATATTTTAGTAGCAATTCTGTGATCTTATTTATATATATGTCTCATATAATTTATATATATGTCTCACTTTCTTTATATATCGAGTTAATAGATATATGTTATTTGATTTGTACACATGTCTTACTTTTTAGACATTGATTTCATACATATATATCATTTGATTTATACATATATCCATTTTTCAAAAAATATGATTTGAGACGTTCACGCTTGTTTTTATGATACATAAATTTTAGAATATATACAAGTCTCATATGATTTGCACATATGCCTTACTTCATTGATACTTAAACCTTATTTATGCATTGAGTTCATACATATCATTACTATATTAGTACAAACTAAAATTTTTATGTTATTTTTTATAAAACCTAATTTTGTATTTTATTTACAAAAATATAAATTTATAGATATTTGTATGCAAATATAAATAATGTGTTCAAATAAATATAAGTGTATATACACATAAGACAAATTATGTGCATGAATTATGAAACAATGCGTATGAAAATATTTAAAGGATTGTATATACAAGAGAATAAATCCATACCTCCCAAGATTTGTACGTACCACTCACAATGTGTCTATGTTGGTTTTTTAATGGTATCTCTCATTTTATTTTTTGTATATTAGATATATATATATATATGTTATCTAATTTTTATTTATCTTTGATTTTGGCAAGAGGGGAGTTTTAACATGCTCACACCCATTTTTAAGATGAATGAACTCATACATACAATTGAATATATTAGTAGCAGTTTTGTAATCTCATTTCTATAAATTTCTCATATTATTTGTACATATTTTGAGATATGATACTGTCCGTCAGGGCGAACATTCGCTGCTAACGGAAAAATTAATGTCGTTAGTGTCTAACCATAGGTAAATAATGTCTATCTTATAGTGTCTGAAACTGGGTTGCTAGTGTCTACGTCTGGTGTTTGACTGTCTGCTTCTGGTGTTTGAGTGTTTGCTTCTAGTATATGAATCTTTGCAAGTTGTTTTTCTAGTGAGGAGGATAAAATACTTTAATTGTTCAAATTTTATCTTTAATTGATAGTATAATAATGTTGTTTTAAAAGATATTTAACTGAAAAATTATGTCATATTTTTATAGCTTCCTACATAGTTGTATTTTGTCCATAAGTACATGAACTTAAATACACTTTTGATAAATTAAACACCATGTAAATATAGTTGGAAATTTTATCGTAGAATTAGATATCTCATATATAAAAAATGACATTAAATCATTGGTTTTTATTCAAAATACAAGGTATCTAACACCATTTTTTTTAATTTTTGTTGTGTCCAACTACCTAAATGTGATGGTTTGATATCTAGTATAATAGTTTAAATCTCTAAATATGATAAAAAAGTGTTTAGTCTACCGGTTTTAATATGGTGTCTCAAGTGTTGGATTGAAGTATCCAAATGTCTGATTATGGTGGTTAAATGTCTAGTATGATGAGTTAAGTGTCTAAATCTGATAAGGATATTTAAAAAAAAAAAACAACAATTTTATATTTTTATGCAAACAAGTTATGTACTAGTGTCTAACATAATCTATATGAGTGTCTAATTTTATTTACAGTGATGTCCAATGTCACATACTGTAGTGTCTAATTTCTAATGAAAAATAAAAATATGGACACTGCTTTTCCTTTTATATTATCTTAGTCTATGTGTTAGTTAGAATATTAATATTTTAGTGTAAAAATATAAAAAAATTGTAACTGATTTGGATCCCAACAATAGGAATAATAAAAGAGATTTTGTAAAATAAGAGAATTATTTGATGTTAAAAATAAAAAATGGTAATTGATTTAATTCCTTAAAATATGAAAGAAAAACTCTCAAAAATAATTTTTTAATTAATTCTAAAATTAAAAAAAATTGGATTTGAAAAAAAAATAGAAAAAAAATGAAGTTACGCGTTCCGTCCCTAGTGTACATCCACTAGGGCAGACATGAGAATTGTCTTAAGGATAGAGCCAAGATTTTTAGGTTAAGGGGCTCTATTTAAGAAATAATAAATGCTAAATATCTATCTCATTCAATTTATTTGTTGGTTTATGAGCAAGAGTACCACAAAACCAAATAAAATAATAAAAAAGAAGAGAAAAAAATATAATTTTAGCATAAAATTTGATGAAATCAATAATAAAAATAGAAAGATCAATAAATAATATTAAAAAAAATAAAAAAAGTCTCAAATAAATTGGAGAGTGAACACTTTAGAGATTGGAAAAGTTGCAAATGATTATAACTTCTCACATGTAAATTGTTGTTACGGCGACCAATAATCACTGGGTGGTTATTAATTTTCAGGATATAGGACACAATAGTACAAACTTTTAGCATGGGAAAGATAAAATGGATGGTGATGTTTAAGGGTAATTTTTGTAAATATACTTTTAGGTCCTTTTAACACGCATGGGAGTATTAAAATTTTTCACGAAAAAAAAGTTAAAACTAGATTTTTATTATTTATGTTGATGTACACACATACACTTTTTAATTTTCTATAACACTTCATAAAATATGCATCATATATATAATTACGAATGATACTGGGGGGAAGACACCCTTCAGCCCCTCCTATCTCCCCCTTTATGTGCATATCTACCACTTTTTTGTACATCAAGTTTATACATATGTATCGTCTGGTTTATGCATGTCTTTAATTTTTTTATAGGAAATGAGATTTTGTGTGTTCATATATGTTTTATACTATAAAGAGTAGTATTTGTATATAACTATATATAGACTTAGACTTATCTAAATTAATACAAGCACAAACATATTATAGAGGAGTATCAATATATTATTATAGAAATCAATCTCGGTTATTATTGAAAAACATTCAATCTATTAATTTAAGATCTTCAATCCACTATCAATTTGCATAGTATAATAATACTTAGGTGTTGTCATGCGAGTAGAAAACATCATTATTCTCAAACATGTAATTGTCGTTGCAAATCAGTCACCAATCTCAAATTTTTTACAAGATCCTATAACTTTTGTAATTTGTTGTACATTGGTCCCTAACCCTAGATAAGATTGAGTTGTCACCAAAATTTGATTCACGTAGAAAAAATTGATAGTTTAAATGATCTTTTTACTATAAAAAATTATGACATAATTTTAATTTATTAAAACAACAGTTACTAAACAGTTTAAATTCATTAATTTTCATGTATCTGACATCAACTTTCTAAATTTTAATTTAACTATTAGGTAGCTATCTTCTTATAAATTCCATCTATTTTATATTTTTTTTTATAGCAATAGACCATTTGCATTATCAATTTTTTTTCAAAAAATAGATTTTTGTTCAAGTTCAGTTTTGCACAATGTTATAAATTAATATACAAAAAATTAAAAATGTTTGGGACCAATTTGGAATGACATGGAGGTTGACGATTGATTTGCAATGAAAATTAAAAGTTTAGAACTATTATTGCTATTAACCTATTCTCATGCCAAGGAGAAAAAAATCACATTGTTGATACATAAGATCATTAACTTTTATACAATTGTTTATCTTTCATACCATTTATTGGAAACAATAGTAATGTAAAATTCACATTACAAGAGTACGTAAAAATTAAATCATACTTTAATCCACCCATCATTTTTTTTTGGGCACCCAGAATGATATATAGAGGAGAAAGAAAAGAGAAATGACTAAGAGCCCCATCAATTATTTAAAGAGAAGAAATTTATTAAGTATTCCCTTCATCCCATAATTTTTTCTCCAATTGGGTTTGCACGTAGTTTTAGGTAAATTAGTGTTTTTTACTGGTTTTCTAATTTTGCACTTTCTTTTTTCTCCGTCTGATCTAGTTAGGCTTTTCATTTATATGAGAGAAGCGGAGGTAGGTAACGGAGGTGGTGGCTAGCGATGGTGGAGGAAGGCGAAGATAATAGGTGAGAGGTGTTGGCAAAACCCTCTCCCAATCAATCGTTTACGGCATCTCCCTCTCTCAATCAGTCAACAGTCGTTCGCAACCCCCTGTCCTTATTGGCCATCGTCAATTTGCCATCCTCGTTTGTCGTCATCGATCGATCATCCGTCCTCTATTGTTAATTTACCAACCTCGCTCCATCCTCGATTCACTATTCTTGTTCACCGTCGTCAATCACACTGTCCTCAACTCATCGCCCTTATTCACTTCGTCCTCCTGTAGAGAATTGAAGCTCCATTGTCAATCGATCATCTGTCCTTCATTGTCAATAGATCATCCATTGTACATCCTCAATCGATCGGCTGTCCACCACTCTCTCCGTTGCAGATCTCATCTCTCGCTTAGTCTTTCTTCTGCATTTGCTCATTCTCCCAGCTCCTCCATGCCCGATCGGGATAACGAGGCACTGATAAAGTGGTTGCCATGGATGATCGGAGGGAAGTGGTCGGAGAAAAGCCGAGTTGAGGTGTTTAGATTCCAATTCTATTTTGGGCAATAAGGGCATAACTGTCTTTTGAATGAATAAATTTTACTAAAAATGAAAATGGTGCAAAGTTTTTGGACAGTCCGAAAAGGAAAATAAAGCAAAAATTTTGGGATGGATGGAGTATAAATCTAGAGTTTGCCCATATTCTTATACCAACAAGATAAAAATTTGGATAAACTGCATCTATGATCCTAAAATTATATCCAGTGTTACTTAAATGTCCTTAAACTATCAAGTTTTAATTATTCATACCTAAATCATATCCAATGTTACTTAATTGCCCTACTGTCCATCACAATCGTAAATGATGGATAGAAAGATGGCATGATAACTAATGTGGCATGGAAAAATGACATGGCTACTGATGTAGCATCACTTTTCCATCCATATTTAATGGTGTAATGGACAACAGGATGAGACAACAACAATTAAATAATTTGAGAATGATTAATGCAACATTTGATAGTTTTGGGACGATTAAACTACATGGGATATAATTTAGGGATGAGAGGTGAAGTTTACTCTAAAAATTTTATAGCAAAAAATCCTTACCTAGTTTATAACATCAAGTGTAACTATAGAGGAAAACACTAAGTCCTTAAGTAAATAAGATAATTATAATTGGAAAGGGAATCCATAGGAATAATATTTATATTATCTCACAATTTACTCCACCTAAGAATTAGGACGGAAAAATCCTCTATGAGGGGGCATATATTGACATTATATGCGAGAAAACCTTAAACAAATACATATTCTCTATATTCCTAATAGTTGAATTGACCTGATTAGTGTTAGAAAGTTTTATTTGGAGACATAACTTGATGCTCCATAACACTTACCTTTGCTTATAGGGGTTTACCTTAACTAGGAAGATTATCCAACACTCTTAAAGTTCAATTATTAACTTGGCACCATTAGTAGGAACCCAATCATGGTGGTCACATGGAGATTTCACCTTAATGTTGAGCACAAATAGGATCTAGAGGGTTTAGATGATGGAAGAAATCCTTACAACCCAACAGAAGTCCTACTAAAACATTACCATGTTACTCAAGAGTACAAGAGGAAAAATAAAGAAGATGATCTTCCCTACTTCCCCAAAGACTCAACAAGACAAAAAACTTTAGTAGCATTGATAGACAACCAATTCCAAGCCCTCCAATATGCTCTTTCAAAGCCTCCATGTTAATATTCAATAGAAAGTTAGGAAGGCTATGCTGATGTCTTATGAGAAAAGGGCAGACAGTTATCATGATGAGGAAAATATGAAAATCCCTCATCCCCTAAGAGACCTCCCTCAGGGGTCAAAAGTCCAAGGGAAGGAATTAAAGGTTAATAACATGGACATTGTCCTCAAAAGGTCGGACTAGATGGAATAATGGATGAAAGAAATTAATCCTCATCCTTAAAATAGATGCCCCATAGTTAATATTAGTTACATGTTGTTACAATCCTTCATAAAAGAAATTCAGAATGCCCTATCCTTAGAGGCTTTAAGATGCATAAGCTTGGTCATTTTAGACCCTCTAAATCACTACAGCAATATGTCATGATAATGTTGTTGGAAGGGGCCCTCAATGTTGTGATGTATCAAATGCTCAACGCTATAGTAAGAGGGGTAGTTGCCACATGGTTTAGTACTACAAAGGTAAAAAGTTTGTCTCATCTAACAATCTTTCTTTCTCGAGCATTTTTGTGATATTTCTTAGGTAGCAAGTCTACTTTTAAATTGGTGGCACATTTCCTCAACTTGCTTCAAGAAAGGGGAAAAAGGCTTAAATGAATACCTTAGAAGGTTCAACGTGGAGGCCTTTCATGTACATGATATCTTTTTTTAGATAAAATTGGCTGTAACAATGAAGTATTTGCTTTAAAGATCTATGTTAGCATTGGATTTGCATGAAAACCTTATGCCAACATAGAAAAATTCTATAAGAAGGTGAATAAGTGTATGCATACCAGGGAACTAAATAAAATGATTGCCACAAAGATATCACAAAAAATAATCAAAACTTATAGATAGTGAGTAAGCCAAAAAAAAAGGTGAAATTTTTTCAAGAAATAGAAATATAAATAGCTACAAGCTTGAAGATTGTTGTGAGATTAGGTTTAATATCGTTGTCCATTATGCAAGTGTATGATGCGTGTGTAACAAGTGAGTGTGTAAGAGGTTAATTTCATAAGAGAAGTAGCACAACTATTGAGCCTTACTTTAGCTAAACTAAGATTAGTTTAAATGAAATTGGGTCAATTTGTTTTAACTTAAGTCAATAAGCTTATTTTTACTTTTATATATTTTTTCCTTAAAACCAATTCATTTAAAAGCCAATTTTATGCAAGTACAATAATCTATTTGAAAGTAAATTTTTGTGATGTTGTTAAATTTTTATGGATTTTTCTTTTTTAATGTCTAAAACTAGAACAATTCATATGAATTTAGTAAGATTACAAAAATTGTATTTTCAATGAATTATTACACCTACATAATGTTAGCTTTTAATTAAAATTAGTTCCAGTAAAAAAGATGTAAGAATAAAAATAATCCAATTGGAATTCAATTAAGTTAAGTTAAAATGAATTAGGTGGAAACCAACACTGCCTAAAACTGTACTATAACTAAGTTAAAAATGGTGAATTAAGGTTTTACTAATGCTAATTGATACTACCTAGTATTGCACCCCTAAATGACCTTTTGGTAATGGCCTAGTATTATTTTAATAGCTTTCCTCCCCATTTATTAATTTAACTCATACAGGTAGAGATTTCAATGTATACTTATGAAACACCATTGATAAGCTTAAGTCATCCACACATTTTCATGTTAGATTAACCAAGAATTAAATTAAGCTCTAGTTAAGTATTATAAACCAAGCTAATTTCTTAATTAACTCCAGAATACAACTTATTTCCATCTTTTGCAACTTAGATAAAGTTTTATCAAACTCTAACCAAGTTCATAAATATGTTTTAATTAGCTAAATACCAATCAATCCAAGAAAAATAAACAAAAATATTTATATGTGAGAAAAAGAACAAGAAAATCATAATCCATCAATAAGTTCAATAGGTTCATGGTACTAGATAGTCTAGAATCTACTTGATGGATATCAACAACACAAGTTCCATAAAAATATCCACCAAAGATATAATGATAAACAAGAATAAAACTAAAGATAGAACCAAAAAAATGAATATTTGAAACCTTAAGGAGCAAGTCCCCTTAATTTCTTTAAGTTCAAGCTCCGTCTTCCAAGATCTACTGAACATTCTCTTCAAGAGAAAATTGAAGTATGTGTTTATGGTGGTGTATGTATGAAGAAGCCGCTTCTCCCTTAGCTAGATTTTGCTTTAAAATCTCCCCATCACTTTAATCATCATAAGCTAGATTCAAACTCACCAATGAAGAGTGTTTTTAATGAGAATTAACCCCTATTTTTTTATAAAATCAAGTTTTGAGCTATATGAAAACGTGTGAATTTAAGTTCGTGAAAGAGTGAGGGATAATTTGGGTGAGACTTGAGTACTAGAGCATCTGAACAAAGGTAGAAGAGATGTTGTAGTTTGAAGGAGGCAAGTACAGTGGTAGCGTTGTAGCATTGTATATGCTAGGGATTGTTTTGCAGCACCGTAGCGCTACAATGCATTCTATTTCCAAAATTTTTCTAAGCCATTTTCCTCCATTCTTGATTCTAATCTAATATAATGCTTTCATTTCATTTTTCAACCTACAAAAATGAAGAAGCAAACAAATAACTATAAAAAAATATGGAATAAAAAGCTCTAAAATTGATGTTAAAGTTGTTACAAAGTAATAAAAAAAAGTTTGACTTAAAATTCAAACATATCAAAGATCAAATGAAGAATGATTAAAAAATCTACAATGATGCGATAGAGATGACAAAGATGATGGTGGCAAAAGAATATGTACTTTCTTCCTTATTTATCCAAATCTTGTGTAGGTTAGTTCATGGGTTTGATTGACAATGTGTGTGTTAGTCAATGATTTTGATTTTGAAGCATTGTATATTACCAAGTCATTTAGATTTATAATGTGAAAAATTGATGCTGAAATGCAGCAAAACTATATTCATATAGTTTTTTTGTCTTCAATTTTATATACAAAGTAATGTGATTACAATTTCTAGATTATGACGCACCGTATATTATCCAGTGTGATTGCAAGTTTTACAGAAAATCCACAAAAGCCTGGACCATGGACACTCATAGAATATATAAAAGAAAATGAATATTATAAAACAAAAAACTAATTTAGTTATGCATAAGAAAGAAAAATCCAATAAAATATATATATATCAATTATATTTTCTAATTTTATATATGCATGTAGAATAATGCTAAGGATAGACATCCAAGCCATGGTTCTTAAAGTCTAGAATTGAGTTTTAGAAACTTATGTTTCTATGAATCTATGAGCAAAAAAAATGTCAAGTTTTATTATAAACTCATATATAGGTAGAAATGAGTAGAATATCAATCTTCATAAAACCAAATCAAATTAATTTAGATTTAAAATAAAAAAAATTTAAAGATAAATAAAAAAAATACAAATAATCACTATTTTTTCTCAGACTTTTTACATCACTTGACTGCTCTCATTTACTATAAGTTCAATAATTTTAGTTATCAAAACTATTCAAATATGGCTGTAAATGAAGAAAATGTCAATAATGGTGCAAATGTCCACATAAAATAGATTAATTTCTAAAATGAGGAAATGACATTCGAAAAAGATAAATAAATGAACTCTAAAGATAATAATATTGATGTTACCATTAGTCATAATGTTTCATGTGTTACATTAAATGATTGAGATGTTCTTAACTTCTCACTATAAACTTTGGATTGTAATACTTGTTTTTCTTGTATTGTGTTTTTATTGCATGACAAAAAAATTTTATGTTATTGGACTTTTTAATAGGTAAAAATATTATGTAATATAAAATTTTTAAGATAATATGGATGAGTATATATATTTTTATATTTTTTAGAGCTTTTTGGTAGAATTGTATGACTCTATGACTTTTTATGATTATATAGAAACCAGAACGATTTCAGATATAAATCTAACTTTGATAACCTTGGTTTACAAAAACACATTCTCGCTACTTGACAAACACGACATTAACAACAAATCTGAATGATACGAATTACCTTAATGATCTTATCATTCTATACTATTATTTCATTTTTGTTGTTGTCTTATTTTTGTTCACTTTGCTTTAGTTTTTCTCTCTTTTTAGCAGAAGGATGATGAATTTTATTGATGAGTTATGGATGATTTTCTTTTCTGCTTTGATCACTCAAAGCTAATTCTTTGTTTTGCTCTATCTTTTTAATCTCTTTTTCAGCTTGTCTATTACGTTGATAAGTATAGGTCCCAATAAAATTTTGACCACCACATATGCCACCATAAGGCACCATATACAGTGGTTGAAAAAAAGTAAAGAAACTTTTAAATTTTCAAACAAATTGATTCATTACAAACTCTAATTGGATTCGTAAACAGTATTGGAATTTTAGATTTGTCAAAAAATTTCTAAAAGCCTAACAATAACCATAAAACCAAAATCAAACATATTCAATTCTACCTAGTTAAAGATAAAGTTGCCTATGGTGGCAAAAAATTGTTGAAAGTTAGGACTTAGAAGAGAGAAGATTGGTTTACAATGGCAGATGAGGTGATGTAGTGGACGAAGGTATGGCTATATCGAAAGGATTGGTGGAGGTCATGAAAGGAAGAAAGAGGGTGAGAACAATAAACTAGAAAGAGAATGTTCTATGAGATAGTCGCTTAGCAAAAAAACAACATGAGTATGGAGAAAAGTTTTAGATATAGACAAATTTTTTTCTCAAGGATCTGAGCATATAAAAATAAAACAATAAAGAAAAATGACCAGAAATTAGGTGTGTGAAAAAAATGTTATGCTGCTACCATTTGCATTTACATGTAATTGATGTTCGCCTTTGCTAATTAATGACATGTTTTTTATTGCATATGCAAGGGTGGAGCCAAGATTTTAAGTTGGAGAGGGCCGGATTTTATTTTGAAAAATGTTAGAGAATTAAGAATTATATGTATTTCTACAATGTAAAAAGAAAATAAAAAAATAACTTAAAATCTATTAAAATGCTATATTTATAGGTTATACACTTTCAAAATAGCAAGTAAAATTTACTAAATCTCAGTTTTCATCCATATAATGAATAGGTGATTATAAGCTTTAAATCCATATCAAATAACGTGTTTTCCTCTCAATGAAAAATTAGTTATATTATTATACATGTACACATGTTCAATTAATATCACATAGCAAATAAAAACATAATACCTTGTGCATCTTGAAGTAGGCACGCCTTTCTTTAAATGCATAAAAATCATTTATTTTCTTGTCTATTAAAAAGATCCCAACAATATCTCTTTTCAATATAAACAATCAAGTGATTCTTGAGAAAAATATCACTCATGCTATTATGAAGTCTTATTTTCATAATTTTCATTACTGAAAATGCTCGTTTTGTTGTTGTAGTCAAAATAGGAAGAGTCAATATAAGACGAATTAATCTATCCACCCAAGGATAAATTTCTTACTTTTTTATTCATTTAGTCCTCTATATAATCAGTAATTGTAGATACATTTTTTCAATTGTGGATGGTGAGGCACATCAAACTCATAATGCTGCAGTTAATATTTCAAATGAATCTTTTCTTATTCAGTGAAATCTGAAGGATAAAAATTGTCGGTCAATCTACATATGTTCTCAATATTAAAGGACTTATAAGAATTTCTGAGATCCAAAACAACAAAAAAAAAAAAGCTCATCATCTGTTTGCTAAAGTATTTCCTCTATTTCTAATAAAACATATCTTAGTTAATGCAAAAATTTGCAAAAGAAGTGAAAAAGTTGTACTTTTACATTTTTAACCTTTTAAAAAATTATTACCATTTTATATATATACTTCTTAAAAATTATTGTTATGTTTTATAATTTTTTTATCATTATTTTTACACACACACATATATATATATATAGTTTGCAAAAAAGTTGAGGGGGGGCCGGGCAACCCCCAGCCCCTTATTGGCTCCGCCACTGTGCATATATTATAAACGATTGTCTCTATCATTGTTCATGTATGTATTATATAATTTAAGATAAACAAAGAATTTTTTTTTTATTTTAACCCATGTAAAAGTAGTAAATTAAAAAGATGTAAAAAATGTTATTATTCAAAATACTATAAAATATTATGTGGTAAATTGATAAAATTTGAAAACATATATACCATATGATACTTGAATGGGCTTTGGGCCATTAGGGGTATGACGTACTAAAGACGAGGTAAGAAAGCCTCGTCAAATTTAGATAGAGACTTGGCCTTTGGCCAATGTCTAAATAGCTCACATAGAGCATGCCTTATGAATTGACGGGTTAATGAGTCGATCATTAACTAGAAAGACACATTATACAATATCCTTGTGATCATGTAGTTAATCACGCCATTGGAGGAATCCCATCCACTATTGCAACATCATAGGACCTATAACAGACAACCTATTGGGAGAGGCTAAGTATGTTGAACACTATGCCCTCTCACTTTCCGAAGCTTTTCTCCCCTCACGGGCCTCTTCTTGATATTAGCATTAGAGGTTTTTCGCTGGGAATAGACGCTTAGAGGCTACCAACCTTGTCTTTGGTTTCAACAAGCTAGATACCAAGTTCATCTATAAAGGTCTCAAGCATCTTACTTGACCATTTGAATATCAACTTGGTGTTATTTGTGGGAACCACCAAAGAACGATGTAGATCAAGAGATCACACTTGTTCAATAAAACTGGCTAGGATGATAACAAGGCAGAGGTCTCTATAAGATACCCTCCAACAATTTTCTAAAAGACCCATCAAAAAATTTAGATGTCCAAGGAGGACAGGGGATAGAACTACCCTCTATACCAGTTGACCTAGTGCAGGGAAAGGCCCTGCTACTCTTCTAGACGAGTATTTCAACACCTTAAAGCATTCATCACTAGATGAGATTGCTACACTCTAGCAATTGTAATCCAAGTGTAGGTTGTCGCAAGTAATAAAATCTTAAAAGTCTGAGTGTCGAATCACAGGGAAGTGAATTAAGAAATATAAATTACAGATTTGGTAATAAGGAAAGAGTTTGGTGCAAGGTGTGAACAGGTGTTGATTAAAAACCTTGAAGATAGAGAGATTCACCTTATTCAATGAGCTATCTCATGAGTTCCTACCTCAATTTAGGTGAAGTCAGCCCTCAAAGAAGATAGTGAAACAGCTCCTGATTATTAAAAAAAAAAAAGAGGAACGAGCCCCTGTAGGACTACCTATAAAGATTCAATTCAGAGGTCTTAGAGATTTCTAACCTTCCCTTAGATGTAAAGTTACTAGTATGAACTAAAGGCATCTTCCCAAAGTATGCTTCTCCTAGGCCATCTAGGAGAATCCCACTTAGAGCGTGAAAGAGTTTTATAATCAAGCTTATTGGTAAATCCAAGCACAGGATACCAATAATCATGATAAGGAAAATAAGGCAAGAATGGGCAAGCCAGCACATAATCGGGCCAAGAGGAAGAAGAGGGTGCTAAGCCTTGTGTATGCACCCCTTTTGGATAGTCGGATGAACATCATTTATACAATAGAGCAGAAAAATATGGTGACCAAATGACCCTGACCTATCAGCTTACGATTATTATTGGTATAAAAAAAATTATACACATGACGCTAAAGCTTGCAGGGAACTTAAGGCATTCCCAAATGAGCTAATTATGGAGGGCAAAATAAAAGAGTTTGTCCGATACCTATCCCTTGGTAGATAAGGGGTCCAGGTACCCCTGCAAGAGACCCAGGATAAGGAATGATGAGAGAAAGGTCCTGCAGATGGTGGTCCTTTGAAGCGTGAAATAAAATATGTCAAAATAATAAACCTGAGATGAACCATTGAAAGGAAGGTTAGGTCTCAAATCCTGGTACAACACACAAACCTGTTGCTGATCACAGCTTGAATAATCAATTACAGCACAAAGATGGTTTATGTGGATGGAAGGGCTAATGTTAATGTAATCTTTAACCACACATTGGAACCCCTTTACAGCATGAGGTCCTTCTTGTACTGATGATGGGCCCACTTATAGGCTCAGGAAATAGGAGGTCCCAATATTAGAAAATATACAGTTGCTATTAATGCTTATAAGGATTGCCCTAAAAAGCAAGGAAACGGCACGTCATTTTCAAATGGGAAAATTCTTGGTACTTGATGTCTCATTGACATACAATGCCATTATTGGAAAGCTAGCTCAGGTACAGTACCACATTCAAATAAATGTTCTTTTGTTAACATTGACTTTTATGAGTCTACAAAGACATGTGAGAATATATGTGCCTTAGATGTCAACTTGAAGATTTTATATAACCAGCCATCAAGGTCTAAAAAATGGTAACATTCCAAGGACCGAACCCTAAGCATACCTTAGGGAAAATGAGAAAGGTCTACGTGTCTTAGCAATAAATGTAGTATTAACCCCTAAAAGTTTTCTCACAAAGGTACTTAAGCCTTTAAGTTATTACATTTGCCTACATGTATGCTTTTATATGTTCCTTGGAAAAGGACATGGAAAAGAAAATAGAATAACAGACTCCTAAAATAAGGGGAAAACTTGTCAGCCCCTATAGCAAATGAAAGAAAGGCGGGCAGTCTTGGTGGCATATAATGCTTAATTAAAACATTTGGCCAAAATGGTCTAGAGATGTGAATAAGGAATTCGTTCTTTGATATGAGTCATCTCTATAATCTATCCTTGATATTCTCACTGGTAGACAAATGAAAAGTTATCTTCATGACCTCGTCCTTCAGACTTATGTTAGTAGGGTTGTCCATAACCCAATACTCTTTGATGGGGAATGAACAGAGGCACATGTGCATGCTCCAGGGATTTGGTTGCCTTTAGCTTCACCAAATACCTCCACTTGGCCATGGGAACCCATGGGAGAATGCCTTCTAATGGCTGCCCAACAATAAGGAAAGGAAAGACAAGGCTAACAAAGTAAAACCCCCATGCATAAATTGGAATCAATCTATGATTTATCAAATTTTTTACTCTTAATAAATGGATTCTTAATGCCCAATAGATGGATTCTTGACTCTTAATGTAAATTAATAGTTGAAATGTTACAACGATTCAGAGGTTCATGAGGCAACCTGGGTCGGAGGGTAAAAGAAGGCCCTTCATCCAACAATGATGCAAACATGCCTGGAAGATTAGTGAATGCCCCACTTGATGGCCTTTTATGATCTAGAGATATTTTAAAGATGGTCCAAGGAGCATCCACTTAAGCCTGGAAGAGGGACTGAAATGCCTAGAGAAGATGGACTCAGCAGGGAACTTGGTGAAATTTGAAACAAAGTGCCCTAATCAGTTTGGAAGGATCTTAAGTAGCTCTTAGAGAGATTGTTGAATGTTGTTGTCAGAACTTCTTATAACAAAACATTTAGTGTTTTAGTCATTTCATATTCAAGCACGTCTAGATAGTTGTTAGTGTCAATGCAAGGTAAAAATTGAACCAATTTTACTTTTTGTAGATTAGTAGCCAGAGCACTAAGTCAATATGACAAGCCTTCCTTTATTGTTACTTTTGGTTGTTTGAAGTATTAAATTTTCTCAAATTATATGATCTGGGCCAATGAGCCTTTTGGTTACTTGCTTGACAATGAGTCTCTTGGTTGCTTTACTTGTGTTTGTTACCATGTTATGTTTACATGACTCGTGGGGTGGTGTGAATATGTTTCTTTTATGAAGTTTATATTTTCTACCCTACCTTTCAAGTTCAACGAATACTTTAATGGTATACTGAACATATAATGTTACATGGTTGATCATATGGTGATGGCTCATTCTATTATGTATTCTTATTTTGGTGTTAGACTAAGAATAAATCTTTTACTGTTTCCCCAAAGTCAGATATGCCTTTAGATAATTTGCACCCAAATTTTTACTACTAATTATTGAACATGTAATTGATCTGTATTATTGAGCTTTAATACATTTCTCAATTATTCAATTTTTCATTTTTCTATTCTTTTATAGGGAAAGACAGTTGAGCTGACTCAAGAGTCTTTCCTTGTTTTCATTATTGGTTTCTCACCTAATGAATGTTAGGTTTGTTCTTTGTATTTTGTTTATAATTGCTAAAACTTATAGGTTATGATTGTTTTGAATGCCATTGATGGTAGAAAGACAATAAGTTTCAGAGCTAAGTTTTTTTTTTAGCAATGCTATACTGAAGATAGGTAAAAGGTCATTTGAATTTTTTGATCCATTATCTTTTGCATTAAAATAATAAGAACTTGATCATACACCTCATTCCTTTTTACTTCTTACTTCTCTTTATTAAGGGTGTTCATCTAACCCATTAATTTGACTTACCTAAAATAACCTAACTCGATTGAAATATGGGTTTTTGTGGGGTTGGGTTAGGTCAAGTAAATAGCTACCTGATGTGAAAGTGGGCTAAATTGGGTTAGGGTTGCAAAACTCGCTTAACCCAAACTGACCTTATTTAAGACCCAACTTCATAGGTAACACTAGGCCATATTGCCTTCTAAAGCTTCTCACCTCTCTGGCAGGCACTTTTTTATAACATCCTTTTGCTTTCTAGAGCTTCTCATCTCTTCGTCAAATGCTCTCCGTTAAGGTTGTCTTGCATTTCAAAACATCTCATCTATTTGCCTGCCATGACCTATCTAAGTAAGTATAAATTAACAAGTGAATTTTGTTTTTAGGTTAATTTTTTACATGAAATTATGATTTAAAATTTGGTAGATTTTTTTATCATTCTAGTGCAGCTGATAATAAAGTGCCGACAAGAAGCAAAGTTTTCATTCTTATCAACCTCAACATCTTTATACATGAGGGAACATATGCTTTGTAGGTATGAAACCCAAGTCAAAATTGATCTTTACTTTATTTGTTTATGACTTCTTTTGTTAATCCTTAGAAAACTAACCTTGTTTTGCTTTTTCTTGAAGTGCCAACATCTGGATTAGCTTGGAAGAATTCTATTGATGTGGGTGTAGGAGTGATTGATGCAAATTCTAGAGGCCGTATTAAGGTTAGACTGTTTAACCATTCTAATGTTGGCTTTGAGGTCAAATCGGAGACATAATTATGTAGCTGATTATTCAAAAAATTATGATGCTTAATGTCCTGGAAGTCGAAGATTTGGATTCTACAACACAATGAGCTAGTGGCTTTAGCTCTGCCTATACATTTACTTGTTGGTTTTGATAATTTTTTGTGTCCATGACCAGTAAGTTAAATTCCATAAGAAGTTTTAATTTAATGGTTTACTAGTTTTTTAAATTAATTTTTCTACTGATGTAACGCATTACCATGTTTGAGAATGAAATCGATATCAAACGCATGAATCTTGGGCTTTCCAACCAAAGAAAGAAAACCTTTTTTCCCTTCTATGCATCTGCAAATCTCATATACCTAGTTTCCACAATAAACCTAGTCATACAAGACTGAACAATGCAAACTTTTATGTATTCGGGTTTTTAGCTATGTGGGTTAGATCAGGTATTAAATTGGCCAACTCAATCAATTAAATGGGGCAAGTTGGGTTTTGCTGGAACCCAAACATACCTACCTTGTGAACACCCTACTCTCTATAGGTATACGATGCCCATTGTCAATTGCTATTTCACGAAGGTAAAATTAGAGGTAGGTTCTGTTAAGACAAGAAAAATGACTCCAATGTTTTTTTTTATCCACTTATTTTTTTTACATTTATTTTAACTAAATTATGCCTAATAATATAGTCACTGGTGCTGAAGTTGAAGTGTAGTTTTTGGATTTCAATTTCAAGCCTTTGTTATGGAGTCTGATTCCTAGTGATTTTCTTTGTTTTTCATGAACAATTTCAAGTTTTTACTTATATTTTATTATCTCAAGCACATTTTTTTAGCTAGATCATTTGAATATAGTTATACTTTTTTTTTATTTATCTCTACTTCTCTTGCTAGATTCAATGTTCATTTCATTGAAAATTATTCTAGACCTTTTGATTAATGTTATTTAATAAAAATAAAACCCTTACTTTAGAATCTATTTTTCGATAAACTAGTGGCAAAAAAGGCAAGTTGATTATGGGTATGTGGGCTACCTACATTTCATTTGGTCGTACATAATATAGGCTAATTAGCTTACACTGTTGCTTGAGATATTGTTGTTTAGTGTAAGTTGCTTTATAGATGTGTTATTTTTATTTTCTAGTATTTTCTCTCTTTTCCTTTATTTCTTTAATGTTTACTGATAGTCAAATTATGAACTTAAAGGTTATCATTTCAAATCAAATAGACTATTTCAAATATGTATTAGGATTTCATCTAAGAATGTCAATGGATATGGTACACATGGGGATTTTAAGTTGCTTTTATATTTAACTCAATATTGCCTTATGCTCTATGATACACATTATTTTTTGGTTTGAAGTGTTAGATTTTGTCAAAACCTGAAATGTGGGCCAACAACTTTTTTTTTTTGTTGTGTTACTAGTCTTTACTCCACCATTTTATTGAGAATTTTGGTTTTTCATGGGCATTATGCTACTTGGGCACACTTTACCTGCAAACACAAGCATGGAGGCTGGCACAAAATTCCTCGAGTTTGGTGGCCCAAATGCCAAGTGAAAAGTATTTTCCTTTTATGTCATTTTTAGGGCACCTATGCCTAACTCCCCATCCATTACATACAAATGGATTTTGGTGGGTCACACTATAGTTCAAGTTTGTGCATTTCTAGAGGGTAGGAAATGGTTGAAACATATGTTGGCTAATAATTGGCACCTAGTTTAAACCCAAATTCATTTACATGACCAATCTCAAAGACGAAAGAATGGTAGATTGACCACATCATAGATGCTCTTTTATACTTAAAAAATATAGTGGTAGTGAAGAGAATTCAGCTTTCACCTTGATTTATGAAGGCCATGCTTACTTGGGGGATGAACAATGATGAGTACTTCATTGTGAGCTTTGTATATTATCTAGCATATGAGTTAATGTATAAGAGTGATCCACTGCTTTACTTTGAGTTTTGGACATGGTTATGGTGCCTTTCACTACCATTTCATATCCATTTTTTTTTTTGTGTTTTTTGTGTGAATGAGCTTCTTATATGGGACGATATTCTACAATAAGGGCTAAAAGTATTGTGGATATGCTCAGTATGTGAACAACAGGCATAATCCACTGTTCACCTATTATTTGTGTACCTGTTCTATACACAGGTTGGATAGGACTTGAACTTGGACCTCCTTTTTATATCATACATGTGGCATGATGGGCTAACATCATTCTTGGAGTTTGATGAGCATAAGTCCTTTTGGATGGTTTATATGATTAAATCATAACAAGGTGGTGCAAGTGTCTTTCCGCCAAAGTCTTCAAAAGGTCGCAATATCTATTAAAACTTGGTTTGGAAGTTGGCTCTAGCATGGAAAAATCTTCCTCCCAAGTGTCATAGGTATGTTGTTAGGCTCTTACTCAATGGTGCTCAAAGGGGTATTCAAGATAAACTAGAGAGCCGCCCTCACTTCGTAGTGGGTTTAGTTCAAGTATATTATGAAACATGTCTTTCAAGTTGTAGAAAATACATTTTAAAACATTTTTTCATGAAAAAAAATATATTTTTAACTGATTTTTCTTTCTTTGGATTGAAGAAAAAAATGATATGAATTTGACTAACCACTGGAAATATTATTTAGTGAGTATTAGACAAATATAACATCAAATTTCAAATAAAATTAATTATAATAACAAATAAAAATGAAAATAATTTATTTGTGAAAATGGGAAATATACTTGCTTAATTTCAAATGACATTACATTCCCTGAAAATTAATAACACATGACATTTAGTTATACAGGGAAACAAAAAAGATGATTGGTCTCATATGAATTAATCTAATAAACACATATAAAAAATCCCATTACTCCCAAAGGTTTTCATCAATACAACAAAATCCATATAACTAGACAATTGATTTTCGTAGCCGCTATGACATACAGGCAACGACATCAAGTGCAGTAATCTAAATTGTTAAGAGAAAGAGAGACCAAATTACATCCAAGTGAACTGATGAAAGTTGATAGAAGGGTCCCCTATACTTGGAAGCGCTCGTCATTCTTTAATGTCAGAAAAAGGCTCGTTAATTTGGATTGACTTCATTAGTGTTGGAATCAGACTCTTTGTGTTTAATTTATGAATTGCAAAAAGAGATTGTCTTTTCTATGTTTCACTCTAGGATTCTGTTATATGAAATTAGGGTCATAGGTAGCTAATTTTATTTATATTTATTTATTTTTTGTTATACAGTCTGCAAATGAAGTTGCTCATGTCTTAGCTATAAGGGGCCTCCATTCTTGAGGCAGAATTTTTTGGGGATCTTTATTCTTGGACTAGTTGTTGGATGTGATGAGCATGATTTAATATATTGACTTTTTCCCCAAAAAAATGTGTTGTTATTTTTTTTAAATGTATTATGTTATTTTATTTTATTTTTATCTGGAATGAATATCATTTAAAAACTAAAACTTTATTTATTAAAAAAATTGGTTGAATAATTTGTTTTTAGAAAATATTTAACTTTTAGTAATTTTTCTTATATAACCTAAAACGGGGGGAAGTTATTTAATTTTTTCAAAAATATATTTTGTAAGTGAATTTCAGTTTATTAAAATGCATAATTTCAATTTAAACAGATAATCACGATGTATGTACACACACACACACAGAATTTCTATCCATCTTGTTTACCAAACAACATAAATAAAGGAAGTAAAATAAGCGAGAAAATACAAACGTTTGAAAGGAGGTGTCAAAATCCAGTAACCAATGCTGGTAACGGTATCAGAACCAAAAAAACAAACGCAGCCTAAAATTAAAAAAGGCAACCTTAATTAGGTACCGTAGAACTGCAATAGCATCTCCCACACGTTGCGCAATCAAAGTCAAAAGCCCGACACATCCATCAGTCAAATAGAAACCCAGTTCTGTCCTGTTTCAGAATCCCACACGCGTCATCTCCCTCCCCGTCACGGCCCGGTTAGTTTATCAGATGCCCCCCTCATTTTGTTGCCCGATCTGCCCAATCTGCCCAGCTTTGCCCGCTCTGCCCTACCATGTACCAAGTTCGCCTTTCCTTTTGCCGTCTCTCTCGTTCTCTTCTCCGCTCTTTCTCTCTCTTGCTCTGTTCGATTCTCCCTTTCTCTCTCTAAACTTTCGGGCTCCGTTTCGATTTTCAGTGTTGGCGTCCGGGATTTTCCAGTCTCTCGATGGATCGGAAGGTGGCTTGGGATTGAAGCTGCGGGTGGATCTGAGGTCGAATTAGATCGGGTTGTTGGTGGATTCGGGTTTCTGTCTTGGCAATCGTGGGTGTTAGGGTTTGGACTCGGGGTTTCGAATTCTCGATCGTGCTGAGGAATTAGGGTTTTTGCGATTGGATATGGTCAGACGTAGGGTTTTGCTGTGGATCTAGATAATCGATTGGTTCGGAGTAATTTGGAAGAATTGGTTGGAGAAATAAGGAGGTGGGATTGATGGTACTCGAAGGGGAAAATGCAAGGCTATGCATGGGCGGGGAGGAGGTGAGGAGAGGAAACGGGCTCGGCACATGTGGACTGTCCCTTCGCGTGCAACGGCGGTTGTAACTGGTGATGGTGGCGCCTCTCCCTCATCGTCTTCTTCCTCTACGGCTAATTTCTTTTGCAAGGTGATTTTCGCTGTTTGAATTCATTCGATTGGATGGAATGAACTGGCCTTTAACTCCCACTTGATTTCCTCGTCGTTTATTCGCTCGTATTCTCCCCCGAGCGATTGGTTTAGGAATTGAAGTGTGGCCTGAGATTTCACTATCTCGGCTAATTAGGAATATCAGGGGAAGGATTTTATTTTGTGGAAACTATTTTGGGTAGTGTAAAATAGAGGGGATAAACGTGTTTCTGTTTTATTCTTGTTGCTGCGTTCGTGTTCCATTGCTGTATTGGTGGTGGATGCGAGAATAAAAAATTGAGCGAAGCAAAAGTCAGTAAATTGTCTGATTCTGTCTTGGTAAGTGCTGCAAGTCGTTGTAAGTGGTGTTGAGGTCGTATTTCCAGTGTATTCATTCAAAGCTTTTTGAATCACCTGTTCTTTGTCTGCTATGGGAGTTTCCGGGCACGGAAACTAAGAGCCTCCTCGTGAATCAGGAAACAGTGTCCAATTTGTCTCAATTTTCAAATGTTTCTTTCCTGTTTTCCGCTTTTTATTAGAGAATATTGCATTGTATTCTAGAGTGTTTAATAAGTGGGAAAGAACTTCTAGTGTATTAGTTCTTGGCAATAATGAATGGCTGGTGAGCTTGGTGCTGAGTTTTAATGGCAGAAATACTAGCAGACGATGTGGATTTTGCTTTTTGTCTGTCCAAGCTCAATGATAACCTGAGATATAGACAACTAAAGAAATTTGTTATTTTACTGATTGAAAATTCTATTAACTTTGGCTGTTTGTTCTTGTGATGACTGGTGGACACATAAGTCATAGGGATGATGGGTTGGGTTTTCTGTGTAACCAACCAACCCGAAATAACTATGGTTCTAGAAAAATCCAACCCAATTCGAGAACCAAAATGAACCATAACCATGGGCCTGGTGTTCTTGGTTCTAGTTTTTGGTTTGCATCATATACTTGTAATGGCTACAAAATACAATAAAATTTCATCCAAAATAACAGTTGAAAAGCAGGAAATGACTAGATCCATAAACATTTACAGCATTAAGAAATATTTAGCACAATTCACCAAGAGTAGCACATTAAGTTACA